>OY728167.1:341744345-344659345 GCA_963277665.1 Viscum album
TCAATACTAATGGCAGACTCATTCTTTTGTGATTTGTCCTCTATTTAGACAAGTTTAAGTTCACCAAAACTATAGTTCCTCAGTACCTTCAGATTTATAATTTTACCAGGAAATATTGAGTTCATTATTTTCTATCTTCACCCACTCAACGTGATAGTTATGGGATGTGTCATGGAGAGTAGGATCATCCAATCGTCCATTCCCCTTGTTCAACTACCTATGATAGAGGTGCCCCATCCAGCTCACTAGGTTTGACTATGTGGTGTAGGTGATGAAATTAAGCATGATTATATATGCCCTACACTAAATGAAATGTTTTTCTTCAGTGATTTCAAAATCATAATTATCCGTATCCTTAGTTGGAGTATGATTTTATTAAAATACCACAAGAACTATGGTATCAGGGTCCTCCTTGGGCAACCACTTAGATAGGATAGAATGCACATCAAGAAGAGGGTTTTCCCATTCCTAATATCCACCACCAGAAACACCTTCAAAAACATCATTTTTGGACTTCCCCATAGACATAACAACATATAAAACATGTATCACTCTTGGGTTCGATGCCAACTCACCCTAAATGGTTGGATCCCCAAGAGTTGGCTTGAAAATTAGAGCTGGTACCCCAACTCCCACAATAATTCCCACTTTCTAAGGACACATTATCTTGAGAAATGT
This sequence comes from Viscum album, assembly GCA_963277665.1. Taxonomy (NCBI): domain Eukaryota; kingdom Viridiplantae; phylum Streptophyta; class Magnoliopsida; order Santalales; family Viscaceae; genus Viscum; species Viscum album. The sequence continues at coordinate 341,745,024 of OY728167.1, forward strand.
CTCAAATAAAGGAATATTTTTTAGTTCAAAATATAGTAGAAAAAGAGGAAAACAAAAAACATTATAAAATGAGACTTACATGATGCAAGGGATTGAGAGATATCTACTTTCAGTGCATCAAATGCTAATTCCACCATTAGAGACCCTTCTGTGTCAGATGAAACCTCAAACACAACCCTGGTATTCTTTAGTTACACAAGTATGGAAATTATAAGGGGTAAAAAAGTGGGTAAATATTGAATGTTTGAGTATTTATCAAGGCTCCAAAATAAACAAGGAAGATAGGATTTAGAACTTTACCTTTGGAAGGAACATGGATCTCAAGGATCAGTCATCCCTGGAGGACTCCCCCATCAAAATGGGGATATCATACTAAAATTATAGGGTTAATTCTCTCATATATGACTAGGGGGGACATGTGTTAGTAAATTAACCTGTAGCTTCTTCCACGGGAACTCCTTCCTTTGAGGTCTTAGGAGAAAACCTCATGTGTGACTCTTCAGTTTCTATTGAGGCTCTATCTTTATCCTCATTAAAGGTACCCTAACTCTCCCCATCTAATTCATACATTAGAAAAGATTAATGTTTAAGGATTATAAATAAAAATAAAGGTGAAATTCATAATTAAAGGAAATTACCTTGTCAAACATGAGATCATTCAGGTTTCCATCCTTAGAATTGACCTCCCCACTCTCTTGGTAACTTTCTCAGTCAGGGTCTAATCCCTAGGACTCATAATCACTAGATTCCAATGAATTGGTACCAGGAGATGGAAATTTTTTGAAAAGTTACTAGATGTAGATTGTCTCCTCATACCCCACACCAAGCAACACTTTCACCCAAGTAGTGGTAGGTTTACCCACCTTCACCAGCGTGTGATGGAATCCATGATCACTAGGTAATTGAAATACTCCCGGAAGCCCAATCAAGCCATGATCCTCTTGATTTTGACCTCTAGAATCTTTATCCCCTCTTGAGTTATCCTTTTACATATCTATTCCATTTTATGGGACAACCACAACATCCCCTATGCATTCCAGAGTTTAGGGAAGTAGACATACAAGTATACTCAGTAGGAAAACCGATGTCTCTCATGTACATGTGATAGAAGAAAACTAATTCACCTGTGAGAAAATAGCAGAACCAAAAACACCTAAAAAGTTCAAAACCATACAAACCTCACCAAAGAATTCTCACAAAATAATAAAAGCCACATAATATAATATAATAAGGGTCACATCATTAAAGGGTACCCCACACCACATTGTTGTTGGTACTCCTCTCTCATAACCCAATGTCCTTCATCCTAGAAATCTCATCTATTCTGTATACCACATTACCCCACAAGTAAAGTCACAATACATCATTACTATAGACACCTAATCCACCCCACAAGAACGATCTCATCTCGTCTCACCCACAGACTCCCAGGCCAAATCACCCCCCGCTTGCGAGCTCTCTAACTACTCCCACAACCGCTTTTTAGGGAACCCTAAACTACAAGGGGTGGATTTGTGGTGGAGACCTAAGTCACTAACTCAACATCAAATTTATCCCTCACTATTCTATGTTCACTTTGAATATTGGTCCACCTATTTCTTGACAACTCTCGTGGATCATTCATCTCTTCAACCTTCCTTATTCACTGGCACAAAACCATCTTGAAGTGTGTTCCCACCCAGTGACCATTTTAATTTTGGGAACATTTGACATCAAGGATGATTGGTGGAAGCTTTATTTTATCCTCTATTCCTTCATCCATAAACATCAACTAGAAATGGTCAGTTATACATTTGTTCCTCTAATCATGAACCACTACGTACACCCACTTTAATAGTCTTTGGATGCTTCTGTATTGTTGAGAGAATTGGGAAGAAGGACATGATTCATAGTATATGTTTCAATCAATAATTGTGACCATCACTTCACCATGATAATACTACACATATCGCCTCTTATATAACATCCCAACCATATTATTGACCATCTATCTGAAAGGTATCATGAAAGGATAAAATTTAAAACCCCCAAGATTTTCTATATTCACAATCACTCCATCCTTGGTGAGTGTTAATGGTAAAAACCTAGTGATGTTGAGGAGTGAAGTCCATAGACCAACATTTAGTGGGGTGATGGAATTGGAGAATTAATAAGCCGTGATTTTTGTTGCAATCCATCCATGAGTTTTTTTGAATGGACTGCAAATATGTCAGGGCATATCGCTCCTCACAACATGCCCCAACTAATGATAGATCTGAACTAGAACTAGAACACATAAATTAACCAGGATTCCGGATTCCAGGATCACAACCATTACCAGTGTCTAAATTCATAGTCTCATGTAGGAATCCATGACTGGTAGCAACCAAACACTTATGAAGGTTCCCAAAAAATTCTATATATATGACTGATGGTTTCTATTCCTTCACATTATCGCCCTATTTTTAGTAGAGGCCCTCTTCCAAGATCATTCAGAAGGACCCTAGTCTCATCTTCTACTATTATACTGGACACATATTTGGACACCATATAATTTTCATAGACGATTCATTTAGGAACAATCACAACCACATATTCAATGAAATATCATTGTGAATTTCAGGATGATGCTCCATTTCCTAGGTCAATCAGTATAAAAGGCTCGCTACTGTAACTATAGTATACACACCATTCTACCAAGAATTAGAAATTGTGAGGAACTCGATATATTTTAATCATTATAAGGGGATCCTAATAGTATAATTTTTGTCCTATAGGCTGATTCACATCTCCTTGTGTTGAACGTGTAGGGTTTTTACTGAGAAGCTTTGGAAGTAGATCGTGCTGGCACTATAAGTGGAATTGGGACATCCAAAATGATTCATATAAAAAATATGTATCATATTGGACCCATAATATTAATATGTGAAGTGAACCCAGTATGACCATGCCCAATCATCGGTAAAATTTCACCATCCTCTTAGGCCTCAGTCCTTATACTAGCCCATGCTATTATCTTATATGCTAGCTTGGATAATTCTTGTATAATGGGTGGGGAACTTTTTGTCTGCTGGATATTCCTCATTCACTATAATTGTCCTTCCACCCATTGTGTAAATAGTAACATCTCTAAAATCCATAACTAGATGACAAAAAATTTAAATGTTCCAATGGTTAATCTCATCATGAAGAGAAAACTAGGACCTTGGCATGTTCACTTCCATGGTGGGTTGGTCATGTCATCCAATAGCTCAAAGTTGTACTGTGATAGACTATTAATCAATAATTACTCCATTTTATCATCAATTAAGAGGGAAAAATCAATATTTTATTAGGAATAACTATTATTCTTTTGGGATTTTTAGGATTTCTAACCATTTTTATTCTCCTGGAAGAAAAAACAGTGGCATTGACAACAAGGATAGCTTGAACAACTATTTCTAGATTATCAGAATTTAGATTGAGAGTCTCATGTAGCTAGATTTTTCTTTCACTCTAGTGGACCATTATCATGAAACTTGGAGCCAATTCACCCAAATAATGCATTAAATATGAAAAACTCTTTGCTAATGTGGAGTTTTGTGAATATCATGGAAAATATCAGGGGTTCACACAAAGTATTTATGTTTTGTGAATGAGATAAAACTTATCATGAATGGTATTTAGGTGACCCTAAAAGGTTACCATCACCCAATTTCTAGGCATGGGACCTCTAGGGTTGTACAAGAATGGAAATTGTTAATGCATCCCAATATTATAGTTGCAGAACAAAATGGAAATTCACCCTATGATTCATCATTTTCCATAGAACATGACCATTTGGTCCCCCATCAGCTTCAATTATGATGTGGGGAATTTTTTCACACCAAAAACACGTCTAAATTATGGATGAATATTTTGTTTCTTCAAAACAAAAATACACCCTGGCCCAATGAATCATTTATAATCCATGTGGGAGAGGGAATGTAACTTCTTCTTATTTCATGCTATAGAATGATTTAGTGAGGAATTGGCTTGCGCAATAAAAAGGAAATGTCAAAGAGACGAAGTTATTTATGCTTTCTAGAAGGTCCCACGTTCCAAAAAGATTAAATAAAGAAACATTTTTACTGTAAATTCAACCCTAAACATAAGCATGGAAAATATTTTTTGAGAAATGAGATGATGAACCCTTTACTTACGAGACCCTACCACAAAAAAAAATAAATAGATAGAGTTAAACTAATTTGAATGAAATGGGGATAGTTACATGGTATAAACCACCCATTTTGATTATAAATGTATTATCAACCCCCATTGGGGATGCATATTTAGAAGTCAAAGCGACAATTATCACTCACAGAAACCTCTCTTCTATGACATCATGCAACTTCGAACATACATTGGTTGTCAAAGGTAGAGAATATGCATGATTGAATTCACATGGGCCCAACATGGCCTATATTTTGTTTTATATTTTCTCACACAACATCCCTTAATGGATAAGTGGTTTTGTGGAAGAAAAGATACATTCTCAAAACATTATATATCATACTTCTGTAGAAGTTTCATAAAGGAATGCCTCCTATATTCATGAAGTGGCGTTGTTTTTTATCCCATTGATCATGAATCCCTATCAGCATGCAAAACTGTAGAGTTGTGAATAATATCCTTTTGGTCCCTGGACCATTTATAATTTCTACTAAACATAGTTGTTTTTAAGTTGAGTGCTCGAGTTCCATGAAACAACTGCAACTAGCTTCCTCTTCACCTTCATCACCTATGTGACCAATAACATAATCCCCCAGTCCAGAATCAATTCCTCAAGCTTGATCTAAATATTTTTATCTCCTCGTGATCCTAATAATAGGTGAACTAACATGGGGATCCTTGCATTCCACTTCACCATCATCTTCCTTTTTCCAAGAACCTCCCATAGGTGTTTGAGCTTATGTCATGCACCACCAAGAGGTGCTTAAGCATATGAAAATTACCCCAAATATGTAATCATGAAGGGAAATAGTTCACATTAACATTTATAAGTCCTAGTTCTAGATCATTATATCTTACCTAAAAATGGTATCCCTGGGTTTTGGTTATAATAATATCTGATTTTCATAACAGAAAACTACCTATCCCAATATCCCAGTTTTATGTTGTTATAATGCACAAAAACGTCCTCAACACATGACATAAAACTATAGTTGTACCCTCTGTGTAAAACAAGCGATGCCCCGTGCATGGGAATCATGGGATGAAAACTTCTACCAAACCATAGTATGTGACCCCCATCCAGGGTCACCTCTATGAATAAGACCCACAATATCCCTTATTAATGTTCCTTCCATAACACAATCCATGTTACTATATGGTGTTAAACTACATTGACCGATAAAATCATATGAAATTACACTATGGAATCAAAATATGTGGGTTTTGATCCTTGTATCTTAATAGTGTACAAAGGAAACCTTCACAAGGTTTATTCATGAGGTCCAAAAAACCAATTTTACCTCCCAAAGGTCCAATCTGTACATCCGAACAATTCTCATAAAATCAGAATTTCTTCCCCTCATAAGACTGAAACATCAATATGTGATCATCTTTTCCATAGTAACACACTTAATATGACCCATATGTCCCCATAACACATTAAAAATGTGACCAACCTGTCCCTAAAATAAATTAAACTTGTGACCCACCCATCCCCACAAGACATTAAAAATTTAACCCCTCTATCTCTTAAATAAATTAAATTTTTAACCAACTTGTCACCACATAAAGTTAAATATGCGACCAAAATATATCTAAAAGAAGTTAAACATGTTACCCACATTTCACCACAATACATTAAACATTTAATCCAACTGTCCCCCATGAAATTAAACCCATGACCATCCTATACCCAGAAGACATTAAACATATGGACCAGCTGAAATCTCTAAACTATTCAACAAACATGGGAAGTCTAGGGTAAAAATATTTTGATGCCTTGTGCCCCTAGAATTAACTACCCCATGAACTAAGTGAGATTCCTTGGGTTACACTCCTAATATTCCATATATCATAGATGTATCTGACCTCAAAATATGAAGACTCTCTAAATTCCAAATATGCACAGTGTTATGAAATGCTTAGACATGCCCAATGTGATTATGTACTCCCACCAAAGGTTGTTTCCCTCTCAAGAAATAAGTTGAATAACTGACCAACATCTAACTTGGAATTGTTCCAGGAATGAGTTTGATTAAAATGTATTAAATATAAGAAGAAGACCCGGACTAGGAAACAAGATCCAAGGAGGAATAAATGATTGGAGGAACTAATATCTCATTATCCTCTTTCGATTAATGAGACCACATCACTCACCCTGGTAATGGAGGTCACCCACCACTAGAAAATGGGAATGTGGGGAAAGAGAATGAGTGTGTCACGATAAATGATGTATCCCACATATATAGAAATCATAGAAAATATTCATCTTTAAAATACAATGAAATATTGATTGCGTTAAACACGTGATGATCAATTTTAGTCATGCTCAGAACAAGTTGGGTGTTTTTGTGGAACCTTAATTGAAACCCTAACAAGATTTGGATAGCCTCAATGGGAATTTGGTTTGGTCTATCCTCAACCTAATGAAATCTATTTTTTTTTTGATTTCCTCAAATCATTGGAGTTCCAACATGTCCTTTATTTTCATCTTCATGGAATCACACCCCTAGTTCATCTTTCATTGGTAATTAATTCCTCACTTCACCCATCCTTGACATAGATTTCAAATAGATGAAATCCGCAAAATCCAAAATTCTAAATCATATTTCTCTACCAGGATCATTCTTCCTATTTAATTATATGAAATTGTGATTCACTTCAATGTCAAAATAGGATTGGATCTACGAAACACAGAATATTATAATATATGTCCTTGGAACTTTAGTTGGTCAACATGCTTGGGCCATATCTGATCATGAAGATTCATCGGTGTTGGGTTCTTCTTCAGAAATCTCATGTTTGAATTTTCTTCAACAAATTACATGGTGCAGTTGATCAAGTTATCTTCACCATACTTCCTTCACGATTGACCATGAGAGTGTATTTGGATTTTTGGTCACTTGTAATCCCGTATGGTTTCTCAATAACGTAATTTTTTTAATCAGTTTATTTAATTCATGGTAATTTTCCTCATGTCATGGGTATGTGGTCAAATTTAATGTTTAAGAAAATAATACACTTAGTGTCTTGAGTTGCAACAACACTATCTATTTAGGTCTTAGGAAAATTTGCAAGTTCAATTTTTTTTAATGTTCACTCCCGCCATTTTACCATTTTTGGGTATGTAGCTAGCTCTATTTTTTCCCTCAACATATAGTATTTTTCATTTTTAATTCTCCACGTGTTCACTTCATGATATTAACACATTTCCACACAACAAGATTAGATTTTCCTTAAGGTATAACTATAAGTTTTTTATTTCTTTAAATGTGTGGTCCCTTGGATAAAAGAATGAGCACTCTAACCCTTCACCAAATTTTAATCATAGGCCCTAAAAGAAAATAATGGGAAATAATTAAAAAATTTCAATTCATTAAAATGAACTTTGACATAGATGAGACTTTAAATTTTTCTATTTATTAAAATTGATTCCGATAAAAATGTTAAAAATGAATTTTTGGAAAATATGAATGAATTAATTCTAGAAATTCAAAAGAACTTAAAAAGAAGCCAAAATGTATTCCAAATTTCAAAATATCAAAAATTGAGAAGCAATTAAAAAATAATATTCACTTCAAAAAAATAATGTATTCCAATAATTAGATGTTAAATATTTCTCCATAGAACAATGGAAGAATTATATCTCCAATCAGATCCTCATAAAAAATCACTTGATTTTTTTGAATGAATATCACATAAATGGTTTTTTTATAAAATATATTAAAATTTATGAACCAAAAAATTAACAAATTTTCACTAACAATCCAATTTTTTTTGACTATTTAAATTCAATTATATTTTTATTAAAAAGAAACCCTTTGTTGAATCAAACACCATTATAATATCAATTTCACACTAAAATACATCTATTTTTAAAACTATGATTGTGGGAAAATACTATAAAATAATATCACATAAAATATCCAGACACTTAATCAATTGTACTCTTGGATTATTAAATTCATTTTTTATTTATTTTCAAAGAATCCTAAAAAATGATGACCATTCCCCAGTTAAAATACAAAGTAGAATTGAAGAAAATCATTGAACTATTCATTGTCAAAAAAACTCACACCGCTTATGTGGATCAAAATCACTAGCCTAATTTATCCTAATTCAGCCTCATGTTATATGAGTTCATTCTAATGATGTTTACGTGGAATTAAATTTACAATAATAAGTATTACTAGTTATCACTATCTCCTAGGATACTGAACCAATATTCCACTTTTTTGTTCATTGATACAACAAAATGTATTTTCATATAAAAAAATTGTCCCCTTATTCATTTGGAATCAATATTCCCCTCACTTAATGAACTCATTATTGTCAGTCACTTTATTGGATTTTTCCTAGACATGAATTTGTACACACCACTATGAAAAGAATTTATCGAATTTACAAATGGATTTTATTTATTTACACATGACAATCAGTGCCTAATTTTCCAGGGATTCACCATGTTATCCTAATTAATATTTTTTACTCTAAAATCAATGTAATTATATGAATCACTATTGAATTAGATTCTATAGGAGTTCTATTTTACCAAGGATAAGTTACTAGGTTTAGGTTCAAACATCAAGTTTCCATAAGTTAAAATTCCAATTACACAAAAATATAACCTATCACACATCCTTTTCTAGTTCTCAAAATGTATTTCCATAAAAATAGTGTACAACATCACTCATCAATCATGAAATTTTATATATTTCCGAATTAATGAAATCCCTTAAATGAGCATGAAATCTTTCTCTAGGCATGACACATTGAATTTTTTTTCCTAACTGAGTGACACATAGAAATTTTATTCCTTTTTATGGAGAATATTTTATTTAAAAAAATCCTGAAATAATGTTAAAAAGGTAGGGATTTGTATTATTTTGGGATTTCCGGTGAGTATATAATTAAAGCACAATTGAGTAAAATGAAAGACCCCTATCCCCCACATATAAAACCCAAAATTATCCCAAATTTTTAATCCTATGGTGGGATATCTTTATCATTCAAAAAATCAATCTAGAAGTTTATATATTATTTAAGGGGTCACATTTATGTTAAAAAATAACTATTTCCACACATCCAAATAGATTTACAAAAACTTTTTTTAATTGTTAAAACTTTTGATTATTATACACCAGCCAAAATATTAATTATTCAACTCAAATAGAGTTATAGTAAAATATAAAACGTCAAAACATAAATGATATATTAAATTTTAGGTGAAAGAAGGTTTTGAAATTTTTAATCAAATTTATTTTCAACGTTCTAGATATTAGTAATCTAAGAACCTACCCAAGAAAATAGTTTAAAATTTTAAAAATATTTGGGGAATTTTCCCATTCTTAGATGAAAAAAATATATATTATGAATGTGTAGAATTGATATATATATAACTAAAAATAGTACTCCCATATTTATTTATCATTAGTTATATCTATTCAATCAATTTCAGTTCACCTTTTACCATTAAAAAGATATATCATGTTAGCATGTTCCATCTCCTATTAAATTAAAAGTTGATCGAAATTAGTATGTTGTATGCAAAAACTTTAGAAGAAAATTAACCATAGATTGAAGTTGTGGTGGTTTTTATCGTGTTGTTTCTAGAATGTAGCTTCAATTTTCCTTGAAAATCACTTGAATTTATCCTCGAGAAAATTTTGTGGGAGTTTTATCTTCTTAAAAAAACAGGGAGGACTAAATTAGTAGTAGAAAAAGAAGTGTCAAAGTAACTCAAATAAAAATTAAACAACCCAATGAACTTTGGGTTGACTCCTATAAATCACTTAGTTCATAGTCTTCATTAAGACTTCAGTAATGGTTCAACATTCGAGGAAGGTGATAATATCCATACCTTTTGGATACCCCTCAATGTAATGTTTTAATATCATCCCATTGAATATAAATGGAATGTTATCCTCTTTAACTAATTCAATAGATGCATTAACAAGAACTCTCAATGTTGTGAATGGGCTAGACCACTTCATTCTCAGTTTTCTAGGAAATAGCACCAGTCAGGTGTTAAACAGAAAAACCCTTTTTTTAACATAATTTCACTACTATTAATGATAATTTCATGAATATATTTGGTTCATTATTTGTAAATATTTTTAATTCTCATAATATTCATTCCTAATTTCTCCCACCACAGCCAACTTCAACAACACCCTCTCTCAAGGAAACATAATATTATAGTTCATGGCCTTCACTACCCAGAAACACTTTTAACGAAACTACATAGGTATATAAAATAACTTTTCAAAGACCAACCTATAAGTATATATTCATATGAGGGTATTGTAGGATGTATTGTAATCCAATAAATCCTCTTATAAATGGATTGACCAGTCTTTCATAGTGTTTTAGAGCCAATTATCTAGAATTTATTCAATCTCAATGTGAAATATTTTATCATGGCTACTAGATTTTTGTTGATAGGTGGTTTCAATTCGGTGAGCACACCCATACTACTCCATTAACGTCTTAGACATATAAATATTGTAATGGCTTCCATTATCTATGATGAATTACTTGGGGACTCTGAACCTCGAAAATATATTTTTCATAATAAACATGAAAACAATAGAAGAAATATTTTAGGTAATATTAATAACGTAAAACAAATTGGACACATCGTCCACATAAACAAATATGTACTCAATCCCATAAGAAGATCTAAATGTTTTATTGTATTCCAAAACTCGCAGATCAAAAACTTCAAACTCCATAATTAATTTTTGTGGGATTTCCTGTCTTATTAAAACATTTCCTAACCATTGAAACTTGGGACATCCTATCATTTGACATCTAGAATCATTATACAGAATATGCCAATAAAAACTAGTGTACATGAACTTTTGGGTAGTTCTATCAATCCCATTATTTCCACCCCATAGTGTTGTGTGATAGATCTTGTGAATTTAAATCATTTCCTTCTCAACGACACATTACCAAATAATTCTATAATAACATATTCTAAATATAAATGGAACATACCAAAAATAATATTTCAACACAAAAATGAATTTATTTCTTAAATTCAATGAAATATATTTGGGAATGATAGTTGCAGTAAGAATGTTTTCATATTATGAAAACCAAGAATATGTTCTAATTTATGTATGAAAAAGTTTTTCATATGAAAAATATGTGTTAATATCATTGGGATCTTCATCTTGGGTATTAGGTAACATAGACATGTGGTCAGAAAACAAATTTTGAAACCTTTATTATACTTATTTTCAAAATAAAACTATTATAGTAGAAGAGTCCATAAAATTGAATCTTTTTAAATATAATATATTTTATAGAATAGTGGTCTATGAAAATAATGACCTTAGAACCATCCATGTATTACAAAAACATATTTTAGGAAAAATGATAGTATCCAACTCTTTTTCAGTTCTATCATAATGTTTTTAGAATAATCTTATATCTTGCTAGAAAAATTAACAACATTTAGTATCTTAATTTTCCTTCGCCCTTAAATATAAACTATAACCACATCACTAGCATCACATATCACCTCAATAGGAAACATCCAGTCTGGGGCAATTTTCATGGGTGAATTTTTGATTTTCTATTTCAGCAGGTTAAAGTTGCCTCATAATTTCTTATCAAATGAAAATGGTGACTCCATAAAATGAAATGATAATAAAGGCCTTATGATTTTATAGAAATTTTTAATGAATATCTTTTAGAAACAAAAAAATTCAAATAAATTGATAACCCATTTTTTGCATTTGGAGACCACTCCTAGTTTTAAAAACCATTTAATTCTCCCAAGGAATATGTTCAATGGTTCTTAGTAACTCACCCTTTTATATAAATATACCATTTATAGATAATTGTCCCACTTTGAATTCAATATTTTTCATCCTAGCATCAATTTGGACTTTATAAAAAACATTTTTTCCTTATTTCATCAAAACAACTAATAAATTATTTAAATTTTACCCTCAAATCATTTTTTGGGCTAGAAGTTTCAGACCATGGTTGGTAGTGGAATGACTAACTAGGTTGTTATAAGGATCAAGTTGGAGATACATGCCTAATCAGTTCCTACTCTCTCCAAAATACATTTGGATGGTTTATGTGACCCTAATTATAGATAATTGATAATTATTCCTCCCTAGGATAAATTCTAGGATTATACCCAATAAAATTATCATTTTATGGATTTTGGGCATTCATATAAAAATTGGTAATGTAGGATTGTGGGTCACCAAACATAAAATGATTGTGATATGCCTACATATGATTTTTTGAGTAATTTTAATGTGAAAAATAGTTTATTGAGCTTCATCTTAGGGAGATGGTGTGGTTTCCTTCCAATTGATTTTCCCTAGAATACTTATGCTTTGAATTTTTTTCCAGAGTGTTTAAAATGTTTTCTAACTAATAAAAAAAAATTTAATAGAATTTCATCTAGAAATTGATACAATAAATTTGGGCGTTTTGGGGTGAGACTATTCTAAAACATTTCCATAAAAATAGATAGATATAATTAGTTATTTGTACAATACCTAAGTAGACACCAAAATCTATCCAAGGTTTCATTAGACAGTTCACCCTCATCATAAATAAATCATGATTGTCCAATATTTAAGTTATCATTATCCTTAACCAAATAAATTATGTAAAATCATTATGTAGTTGGTCCCAAGTATTAAATATATCTTCATCAATATTTGGGAACCAATTCTTAGAATTAACCTTCATAAAAAATCAGAAAACCCCAAGTTTCTGTTCATCCTCAGTCAACCCTCTCCATGAAAGCTGTTACACCCCATAATAGAAGTCTCTAATGAAGTCAAAAAAATTTCGTTGTAAATTCTATTAAACAATGTAAACATTGAAAAGTGATATTATATTATTTAATAATTTTGAGGCCTATGTATTTTCTAAATGCACTATGGGTTGCTTGAAAAATTCGACACTTAAGATTCCCTTGTCTAACACCCACTATTATCTCTTTTCTAGGTTGTTGTGGATTGAGATGTTCAAGTTTTTGGTTACTGATATTATCCATATTTTTCCCAATATAATCTATATCATGTTTTTTTAGTTTTATAGTGCATATGTTTTTTTATTTCTGGTATAAAAGGCAATATATGATTCTCAGAAAACCTTGTGCAAATTAACATCTTAAACAAATATTTCATTCATGAATTTTCATACAGTGTTTTTTGAAATAGATTAATTGTTCTGTTTTTTGGGTTTTTTTCTATTACATGGTCACTTATTACTTATTTAAAAATGGATCCCAAATTTGAAAAATTCTACAGGTCTTTAATTAATTTGAAGGAAAATAAATTATTAATAAACCCAATTAAAAACTCATAAAGTAGTGACTAGGTTTGGATCCACAGGGAATGATTTCTAAATGTGTGTGTGATAAAGGGAGGAATAAAAAATTCATAAGAAATTAGTAACAAAAATAAATAGTAGTTATATGATGTAATTAAATGGTGGTAGGGTGTCACAACAACCAGAAACTAGGATATTAATAAGAAAAAATACAACAAAGAGAGCTCAAATCCTAGATAAATAGACAACAATCCATAAGTTGACTAGGTGAATTCGATTGGATAGTTTTTATTTTATTTTATTTTATTTCTATTTTCTATCTTAATTCATGCATAAATATTGTTGGATATTAGGAAAAGAGGATGATCCTTTCTCTCAAATGAAAAAAGTATTGGTGAATGGATCCTATAGTGTATCAAGTACAATATCCACTAACCTACATAATGATGATTATAGTTTTTTATTAGGATAAACTTCTCAATTAATACTAAGGTGTTAAAATGGAAAAGATATAATCTTTTTAGATTGATTCTCAGATGAGATGTTAGTAAAAAAGATGTATCAAAGAACATTTATCATTGGTCATGACATTTTGAAATTAATTTCTACCTTAATGAATGAAGAGGATGATAGGTTCTAGTATAAAGTTTTATATGAATTGAATTATTTTACAAACAAACAAAATCTCATCCCACTCATTATGTTTATCCAATGATCATAATTTTATTATCATTTTTTTTGATAATATAAAAGTCGACATTGTAGTATAGGAAAATAATGAAACCTGTAGAAAAAAGAAGTTCTATGTGGGAGAGAACCAACTCCTCCCAAGCTCCACTGTTGGTTTTCTACATTCTCTGCTAGTGGTATTCCTTCAGAATCCCTTCTGGTGTTTCTATAATAAATCTCACACATTAGTGTTTTCAGCCTCTATCCTTTCACCTATATCTCATGTAATAACCAAGTTCTTCATGTGAGGTACAAATCTTTCCTTTTCAGTTTACACTTAAGAAAATGGGGGGAAATAGGTCAAGGATTGGCTGAAAGCCTATTAGAGGACGTGACTAGGGACTACACTCTGTGTAATTTAATGTACATGTCATGAATGGAGGGATACATGCCATGTAATCTTGATACACGACCATGTTATGGGCTAGAAAGGAGTTTTGCAGACATGGTGTGTAGTCTCAAGTACACACCATGTACTTTTTTTATTATTAAGTTGGGTAGTACCATCATTTATCTAGACGGACAAAAATGACTCCATTTCGATGTACGACATGCCCAAAAAATTTGATCAAGTGTTTGTCTCCAAATTCATCGTACGATCTCATATTCGAACACCATTGGATCCATTGGAATCCTCACAATCCACCCCGTTCTAGGTCAAATCAAAGCTTGACACTAGTGGAGGAGAGTCATACTAACACAAGGTAGGTGGTCTTGTTCCTTTTGCTAATTATTGAGTGTATTATATATGTTATAGTGCCACGTGCCCACTTTTAGGGTTTTTCTTGACTGAATAATAAATACTGTTATTTCCTATTGATAATTAGGAAATTAATCAGACGATTTGAAAGCAAATTTAGGGTTTTGAAACATGATATAGAGCCACCCCATGGGTGTGTTTCCCTTGGACAACCATTTGGATGAGAATGCCTATGAGGCTTGACTTGAAATCCCATTATTGGGTAGTTAAAATTTATTGTCCATTATAAAAATTTCCCACATGATATGCTTGATATGTTAATCCTTTTAAATGTTTAAATTTTTTAATAGGCTTATTATATGTTTTTCCCATGTGAGTTACCCCTGTTCATCCATGTAATAGTTTAATATACATGTTTTGGTTATTATGTAAACATTTCCCACATTAGTTGATTATGTTAAAGCCAAGTGTTAGTTTAATTCACATGTGTTGCTTTTGAGATGGAATGTTTAATTGAATTAAATGATAAAAGGAATTAATTAGAAATGGGCAAGCCACAATCTCGGTTAAAAGAAAATGTCGGTCTCATGTGACAAATTGAATTTTATGTACCTTGGGTGAACCATTGTCTCTGTTAAAAGATAATGGATAGAATTTAGAGGTTAATTATGTAATGGTCATGAATTATCCATGGATAGGGCGGTCGTTCTCATTGAGTATTATTTAAAATTATGAGGGAACCTAAGATCTGTTGAGGGATACCCGTGTCGAGCTCTGTTGAAAAATGATTAAATGACTATTATGTCACGAGTTGATGGTAACCTTCATACGGGGGGTCGTTGGTCCTAGGCCAAACCATAATAATTTTATATATAATCTAATGGACTTGAATAATGAAATGGATGGATTATGAGGCATCTTCTAAGCCAAAGAACATTCTTGGAGTTGGTCAGCACTTATACTTGTTTACATTGTCTTCTGAGACATCTAGTGTGCTTACTTTTGAGTACCCATAGTTTTCTGCTTTCACTATTGTAAAATGCCTAATATATATATATATATATACACATATAAATATTGTGACAGTCCTTGGGATTTTTCCTACTGGAATTTAGTCTCACACCTTGTTTGGGTCATGCTTTTGGGACCAAACTGATTATATGATTACTAGTGTTGATCAGGGAAAGTGCCCTGCTACATGTACTTGATGTGATGCTCAGGAGTATGAGAGAATGGGACTGATCCAAGGCTTGCAATGCTTCCTTGTACTTTTTTTATTTTGTGATTTTGAAACATATATTTTTTATTATTACAGTTTACTTGTTTGGATACTTTCTTAGAACATATAACATGCTACAACGTCTTTTAATGGAACGATGCTTGGTTATTTATCTTATCAGTCTTCCACTATTTATTTCAGTTGTATATTGTTCACTACATCCAATATTGTATATTATTTATTCCTATGTGTTACACTCTACCATTGAGGGCGTAATTTTCCCATTATTACACCTTAGTCACTTCTTGCTAGTTGGTAGCCTCTGGAGTTTGTGGAAATGCACTTGAGGCCATGTGGCCAAGCCGGTACGGGGCACCAGGTGAGTGGAATCCAGATTCGAGACATTACAAAGTGGTATTAGAGTATTTATTTCCTGGTTTGATTTACTATTTGGAATTAATATAATGGAAATGGAATTTGGAAATTAGTTATTCCCAAGAGTAGCTACCCCGTGTACAGGGAAAATCCAAATTACCTCGAATTGAATCGTGCTTTTGGATTTTGAGCTATTACATTTGATTCGATTTCCCCATTGGGTGACAAACATTTTTTGTACTATTAGTATTTATATCATTATGGTTCTATTTTGTTGCAACCCAATGATATGAGGGAATTCCATCTCATGCATCATATAGAAAATTGTTATAAATCACATGTCATGCACTCTTACCATGCCATTTAGAGAGAATTACTGATTTCATGTTGTTGTGATAGATGTAGTGATAGATATGCATTCTGTTGTGATAGGTACTGTGATAGATATGTATGCTATTGTGATAGGTGTATTGGTATATGTTATGGTTGAATAGAATGGATGCCAAACTTTGGTCCCTAAGGAGTATGGGCCCACTTGGATCGGAATTTTATGGATAATGTTTTGGCCATGGGATATAGATTGTGTTGTTCTATGCTATATGTGGATGCTGAGATTTGATTCACAGGGAGTATGACCCCCCACAGAATAGAATTTGGTGACCATTGCTTTACTTTTCAAAAATAGGGAATTCGGTGAAGTTTCAAAGGATTAATGTCTGGAAACCCAGACAACATATTGTGTGATGCTATTAAAACATGCCATGTATTCTTATGTTCAGGAAGAAAATAAATTTTTAATTATGCGCCATGTACTCTGAGTAAAATTCGTGTGGTTTTTGACTGTGTGTCCAGCCATGTGAAGGAGAACACCAGTTTTTGGATTTTGATTAGTGTACGCCGTGTACGGTAGATACAAACCATGTAGTTTTACTTAGATGGACCTTGTGTGACATTTTCCATGAGGAAGTACATGGATAGGAGGGAATACATGAGTACAATCCTTGATTTATCCTTACATTCCATGTATCAAGGATGATTACAAGACCAAGCCAGGTGGAGCTACTCACCTAAGTGATAGATTAAGTATACAAATCGTGTAATGTTTCTAACCACAATGTACTCTTCCCTTTTTATCATTTGAATATTTTCATCTCCTATTTATTTATTTCCCTCTTGAACTATGAATATAGATTATCTTGAACTGTGGTGTGTTCTTGACTTTGTAGAGTCTTTCCTCATCGATTTCGTCTAGTTGTGTTCCAGGAGAGTGAAGATGATCATACCCGAAAGTGGTTGTCCATGGGCTACTAGTGGACCCTCAAGTCATACCAGTTACGGCACCAACTATTATACCAGACATAGGTTCTAATTCAATTTTCCATGAAAGCATTATGAGGTTCATTCAAACATTTTAGGGAGCACCCCATCTCGCCGCATCTATGTAAGAACTGACATGAGTGTTCCAACAATATCATGTACCCACATTTTCTAGGGATGGTGGGCCATAGGCTACAGGGTCATAGTTAGAGGCCATGTTATTGATCTTCAATAATCTAGAGAAACCTACTAAAAGGAGGGTCAAGATAACGAATTATATGATGCATTATTCCACTAAGAGGTGGTGGGATGTTACTAGACAGACAGAGTGCCAGCGGGACATAGAATGGGTAGATTTTTGGAGAGTCTCCTATGATTACTTATATCTAGAGACACTAAGGGCTAACAAATCCCATGATATTATGAATCTGGATAAGGTTACTCTATCAGTTATGGATTATTCAACTCATTTTACTGAGCTATAGTGCTTCACACCAATTTTTATGGATGGGAATATATCAAATTCTATGCGATTTGATGATGGTCTTAGGTATGACATTCTCTCAAAGGTGAATATCTTCTGGCTAACTACCATTTCTTCTATAGTGAAACTGGTCCTGATTTCCGAGCAGAATCAGTGGGAATCTGGAGGTGCTAGCCTGGGTGGTTTTACATTGAGATATGGTACTGTTTTGACCGGCAATAGGAAGAATCGCTTGGAGTTTACATGTGGAGAATCTAGTACTCAAAACACATCTTCCGATAGCCAGGTGAGGTGCTTCCAGTGTGGAAGAATTGGACATACTAGACCTCAGTTCCAGATGAACCCATTCAAGTGTTGATCTTGCAGTAAGAAGGTTTATTTACATTGTTTCTATAGTACGTTTCCACCTGTATCTTGTAGGAGAGGGTCTACACCAACTCCACATTCAGAAGCAGGGTTAAAATATTCCTACCAGTTAGGAAAATGGAATACGTTAGGCTAATCAGGCCAAGGTGGTAATCATGGATGTTGTAGAAAGACCATATTATTTAGCCAACAATAGGTCGGGTCAGCTCAGGGTATCCAAGAAGTGTCTCAGGGCCACGGTACAGGTCAAACTTATGAATTGCAACAGACCCAACATGAGCAAGATCCCAAACCTTCTAGTATTATAGGTATTATTCTAGTCACCTCCATTTTATCTTCATTACTCTTTGATATAGGGGCTTCACATAATTTCATATTTGTGACCATTATGGAGATCCTAGGGCTCTGTGTTTTAATTTTTGGTGACGTTATGATGCTAGACACTCCAATAGGGATTAGAATGGTAGGTGTACAATAGTGCAAGGAGTTCCCCCTTGAAATTGGTGGGTGTCACTTTGTTTGGAATCTATATGTATTAGAGATGATAGGCATTGATTTCATACTCAGGATGGATTGGTTAGTCTCCTTTCAATCCTTTGTCGATTTCTATCACCACAGGGTGTGTTTTAGATCACCAGAGTTAAGATCGTTTCTACACAAGGGTTAATGGGATGTCCAGGTGATCCAACCTAGACCCGAGCATCATAGCGTTGATGAACCTAGTGTTCCATCCTTGCTGGGATTATTTTGTGGTGGTTTTTGAGGATGAAATCTTGGTGTATTCTCACAACTGACACAACTATGCCAACCATCTCAAGATCATTTCGATTATACTTAGAGAGAATTATTTATATGATAAGCTCACAAAGTGCTTGTTATGGATGGATCAGATTAATTTCTTGAATCAATTCATCTTGGAGATAGGAGTATCAGGGCACCCAATGAAGGTGAGGGTAGTATTTACTTGGGAAAATCCCAAGAACATCTTTGAGGTGCGAAGGTTTCTAGGGCCGGATGGTTACTACATGCATTTCATACAGGACTTCTCATGCCTAGCAGCACTGATGAAAATCTTGGAAAAGAAGGGTGTGAAGTACGTATGGTCATATTATTGTCATATGTCCATTCAAGAGTTGAAAAGGAGATTAACGTCAGCATTGATACTGGTTTTTACATGGTTGGGAAAGAGTTACACTATGCACTATGAAACATCAATTATCAGGATGGTAGTAGTGCTTATGCAGGGGATCAAGTCATTGCGTATGAGTATCATGTAATGCCCCAACCCCAGTTACCTAGAGTTAGTGAATTATAACAAAACATTGGCATGATCACAGGAGATCATGTCTTGAAAGACTGACCAGTTTAGTAGCCTTGGAAGTACTAGATACGTACATAAGTTTAACATTACCTTATGAAATGGAAAAGAAACATTATTTCTCCTTTGAGCACACTCATATTCCTTGGCGTATCCCTACAGGTTAGTTATAATATACTTCTTCACATCCTGTGAAAAATAAAACCAAATAAAGGGTTACGCTCATATTCTTAGTAATGACAAAATTTTGGAAACTATCATAAATAGTTATAAACATTTAAGGAAATGTATAAGACTAAAACAAAATCCTTTAAAGCACAAACTTCAAAATAATATGGAAAAGCTAAATCAAATAATTCCATTTACTTATTCACATGGAAATTTTACTAGTAGAATAATAATATGTAATATTAATTGCTAATCTCATAATGATGTAATGCATAATGTCGGGCATCATAACCACATATTCAAGGCCTCGTGCCATGACTACAAATAAAAATATTGTTAAGGCCTTGTGCCAAGACACCTGTTTGTCTCATGACACATATCAATGCATCGAGGGGCTATAGCGGGCCTCACCCGTCACTTACTATGTCCAATGTATTCTTCATATGAAAAGGGTGAAACATAACATAAACATTCATATTAAACTAGCATAAAAAATTTTAATACAATAACCATAAACCGTGAACGACATAAAAATAGCACATACCCAGTCAAACATATCATAAAACAAGAAATACTATATAGAATACTGTATCATAATAAATCAACTTCAATTAAACATAAAATACACCAATAGATGTTGACACAAACGAAATCAATCCAAAAAATATTTGAGAGAAATATATCTTTCTACATTTAAATCATTTAAAAGTCGAATAATTTTAATAGAAATCATTTATTTTAAAAATATTCTTTCATGCATATAAGGGAAGCTTCAAAGGTGATATAATGGTGAAAAATAGTTTCACCTGCCTTATAACTTAAAAAACATTCTTTCCCTAATTTGTCGAAAAGGTCATAAAGGACCTTATTAGGAAAACAACAGAAAGATTCCTTTCAAAACATTTTATAAAATGTAAAACAAGGGTATAAATAAAATTAACCCATTTTCTAAGAAATGGTAAATTTTTTAAATACATTTTTATGAAACATGTATGTGTATGATAATGAAGTCCCAGTAGATACTTATCTATAAACAACCTCAGATAATAAGGATATTGTAAAATTAACACTTACCTTAATCTTTTCCTTATTTGAGGGTACATTAAACTCCTATATAATGGTTAAAGCATTGTTATTAAATTATATAGGAATCACGTACATAAATATGATATCATATATGATCCACTAATATTGCTTTGTGAATAATATTTCAGAATTATCCTTGTTTCGGGTGTTAAATGATTCATTTTCCTTTATATGTCTTGTTATGTTAGTTATGTTTATTATAGATAGGATTTATTTTATTCATATACAGATTGATATTAAGTTGTTAAAAATTATTTTTTATCATCAAATGAAAATTATTCTTTCATGGTTAGGATGTAGAATGAAATCTCATCGCGTTGTGGAGACGGTAAGCTGTACGTATGCACGAGCGAAAATGACATTCTATTGATGGTGAAATCATATGTAATTGGATGGTATATTATATATATAGAATCATTAACATGTCATATTTATTATTTAAATCAATTATACTCATTATTATACCAATCCAAATAATGTAGTTTTGAATAACAAACTACACCACGATGTAGAGACGATAAGCCGTACGTACCCACGCATGGTGACATTGTCATTCATAGGATGGATAGAATAATGAATATGGTTGTAACATATTTATAATATCATCTTAATATGTAGATGGTAATTAATTTATTATTTTAGTATGAAAAAAATAAAGTGGAAGTACAAGAAGAGAGGAACTTTCACTACCACAATACTGGGTTTCCGTAGCGCCACTCTTTATCAGTGCTTTTTTAGTAGCCCTGATAGGGGGGGATTTATCAGTGATTTTTTCTATTGCTGATGAAGTTTATATTATTTTATGAAAAATAATATATTGTTATATAATTATATTAATATTTACATAAATATATTATATATTTTTTAAATATGTTTTAGATAAGTATAAATAGACTATTACATTTAATATATAATAAATTTAGTGAAAATGATTTTAAAATATTTTGAAAAATATTATTAATTACTATGTTTCTAGTTATTATCGATTAATAATCATTTAATAACAATTGGAAGACACCAAAAAATCAAAAAAAAAGATCTAAAATAAGTTAAAAATGTAACTCAAACTTGAAACGACCATAACTTTTGACCCAGGTGTCCATTAGAGCTCTAAAGCATGTCAAATTAAAGCTTGTGATGAGATCTACACGAAAATGTCTAAACAAAACCCTTTTCCCACACTTTTAAGGTCAAAAAGAGGCCCAAAGGGCCTCCAAAACTGAGTTTTTAGTTTAGAGACAACTATTTTTTAACATTCAAACAAGTATAGCTTCTGATCCAGATGTCCGCTATGCCTGTAATACATATTATATCAAATATTGTTTCATTTTATTCGATTTTACTAGTTATGGAGTTGAAATGGACTTCTGTATTTGAAGTTATGGTCATTTTATCATTCTATGGAATTTCAAATACACATATATATGTATTTATTCGTAAATATATGTGAGTGTGTGTGTGTGGGGGGGTATGTGGGTGTGTGTTGTATGTATGTATGTTTGTATTTATATATTTATAAACACAAATAAGAAAACATATTTTATAAATGTATTTAAAACTAATCTTATAAATATATATTAATATACAAATAAATATATGGATAAAAAATTATAACTATATATATAAATAAATATAAATATAACTTAATATAAGAAAAAATATATATAATAATATATGAATAAATATATATATATGAATTTAAGTAAATATATTTATATTAATATGAATCTATATTAATATACAAATTAATAAAACTATATATATATAAGTAAATATAAATAAAATTAATATACGAATAAATATAGATACTAATATATGAATAAATATATATGTATTAATATAACTAAATATATTTATTTTAATATTAATTTATATTCATATATGAATAAATAAATAAATAAATATATATATAAACAAATATAAATATATAGTAATATACGAATAAATATATAAATATATATATTAATATATGAATAAATATATATGTATTAATATAACTAAATATATTTATATTAATATGAATCTATATTAAAATACAAATAAATATTACTAAATATACAAATAAATAAATAGATATATCATTAAATAGAGAAGAAAACTAAATAGCACAATGGTAAAGGTGTAGGAGCGCAAGGGGGAGATCTCGAGTTCAAGTTCGTGTGGAAGCATGGAGGGGTGCACGAGCATGTGGAGGATGCGCATGCAAGAGTAGCATGCAGGAGAGTGGTAGGGGGTCCACCTAGCACTGATAGGGGGGGTGAGTCAAGTGCTGTTAAAATCTCTCCCGCATTATATATTCTTTTTAATTTTTTTAATTTTATTTGACTTTTATCAGCGCTTAAAAAAAGAATTGATAAAAGGTGTATTTTATCAGCGCTTAAAAAAGTGCAGATTAAAGACCTTTTTATCAGCACTTTTCTGAGCGATAATAAAAGGGAACCCCCTTTATATTCTCCTCAATTAACAGTGATTTTTTAGCACTATTAATGCATTTTTCTAGCATTGATAAAGACCATATTTGTACTAGTGTTTGAAAGAGGTGATAAAATAATTACCTTTTCTTCTGGAGCATCCTTTTGATTTGAACAAAAGGGCTCCTTAGGTTGGATTTTTGATCAATGTAAGGAATATAGGATAAAGTGAAGATATTTGGGAGAAGATTTGGTGAGGGTTTGGCCGAGCCAAATGGCTTTGGAGTTGTGAAT
This sequence comes from Viscum album, assembly GCA_963277665.1. Lineage (NCBI taxonomy): Eukaryota > Viridiplantae > Streptophyta > Magnoliopsida > Santalales > Viscaceae > Viscum > Viscum album. Next base: position 341,768,976 of record OY728167.1, read on the forward strand.
TAAAAAGAAAGGGAGGTGCCCTTTTATAGGAGAGGTGAGGGGCACTTTAGGAAAATCTTGAAATATTAATTTATTATAAAATGATTTCCGGATTCTAATAGTTCCAAATTCATTTATTTCTAGTATAAGATGGGTATGTGTCAAAATATGCTTAACCAATAGGTTTTAGACATGTTTAGGACACCATATTAACCTTATCTTTTATATATAACCCTTGGTTAAATAGTTTAACTCTTACCAAGTCTTCTTATATTTTTATACTACAAGGTTATTATAGTTACTATAAAATGACAAGAGAACCTAAACTGATTCATTAATGACATATTTAACATTATCTAATTCATTTTTCCAATGTTTAGATATTTATGAATATTATATAATTTAATAAAATAGTATTTGTTTTAAAAACTCATTTATGTCAATTTTTACAATATTTAGTAATTGGTTTTTGTTAAAGTAATAAAAACTTGATTCCTTTGAAAAAATACATTTAATCAACACTAACATGTCATATTAACCTAGAAAATTCAAGTATCGCATCAAAAGTTTCAATTTACAATTATTTTAATATTTATAATATCATTTATTTTAATACTTCATTACTAATGTAATTACTTCATCATCATTGGGTCATAAATAAATTTAATTATTTAATGTCTAAAAATTATAAATAAAATACCATGAAGTAAGAAATATTTTTATATTGAAATTGAATATTTATAATCGAATTTATCTTATGTATATCCCAATATTAAAAATTGATTAGTTATTAAAATTTGAATTTGACACTTTTAACTCTTTTTTAAATAAAATATAATAAATGTCCTAATCTAACCCAATTGGATTAAAAAAGGGACATATTTATGTCCTAAGTTTGATTTTGGTCGAAATATACTTATCCAATAGAACTAAGACACGTGTTTGGGTAATTTAATATTATTATAATATTATTTTTACCTTTAATTAACCAATTTACCTTTAACCATGGTAAATAAAATTCAAAAGATACTATTCCCCAAAAATTATTTTCATCCTATTGAAGCAAATTTTACACACTGATGACAACCATGCTTATTGGATTGTTGAAATTCAATTCACAGAAAAGGTAAAATTACATTTTATGAAAATTTGAAAATGTTTCTAGAAGGTGGGTAAAAGACGTTAAAAATTTCTATAAAATTATATATATATAATCTTATTATTAAATGACTCAAATTAAAAACATTGGACTAATGTCAGTTTTTAACTATAATGCAGTGTTTTTCTATATTCATCAAAAATTGAAAGTTTTCATAAAATTCAAAAAAAAATCACCCTAAGCTAATTTTGATATTTTGAATTTAAAAATTATTTCTATTTTACCAAATTCAATACATATAAGTTGTATTAATTAATTTAAAATTAATTCCCATTATGAAAACCAAAAAGCGTGTTTTTAACAAGTAAAAACTATCAAAATATTAACATATGTTTATATCCAATTTAATTGAGAAATTACTTCCAATGACCAAAATTATATTAAGTTATAAAAATATAATCTGTTTATACACTAAAAACAATTAAAAGGATAATATAACAATATAAATAAATTTGGTTATAATGAAGTTTTGAATTTAAACTTAGTATTTTTTACTATTCATTAAAAAATGAAACTTCTCAGAAAATTACCAAACATTCACCCTAATATACTATTGATACTATGAATTTAAAAATTAATTAAATTTCACAAAATTAAATTAATAAGTGTCTAAAATTAAATTTATTATTGTTCACAAAAGGATAAAAGAAGTATTTCCTTTATCATAATAGTACTTATATTTTAATGAAACTTATACAATTACATAAAAATATGGTATATTTATGGGATATAAATATAAATGATATTTAAAATTTAATTTTTTTCTATTAGTATTACTCTATTTAATTGTTAAGTTATAAATATATTATTTGAATAATTATAATACTAAAGTGTTGTCTCACAAAATGTCAATCTAGCGTATAATGAAAGCCAGGGTTTTGTTGCGTGCAATATAAGCAATTGAATTACTTTAAAGATATAACTTACTATGAAATATTGTGATGTTAGATTCTATCCACCTTCAAATAATTTAATTCTTTAAATTTAAACTGAGAAACAAAAACTATGCGTTTGACATTTCAAAACATCTTTATTGAAATACCTCATCAGAAAAAGGATTGGTCAAACTTACACTTTAAAAGAAAGAATGTGAAGTAAAATGTTCACCTAAGATAACAAATACTAGGGTTACATATAGGAAAATAAAGACATGGAAGATAAAACAAACCAACAAGTTTTAATGGAGAGTGATAGAAAACACGATTAGGAGAAAGTGAATAATCACAAATCTAGAAGTTGGTGATGATCTAAGGGACCATTTGATTCCATAGAAATGAAAGTAGTGGGATAATTTTTTTTACTTTAGTATCATTTAACTATAGTTCTTGAGTTTATTTACATCGTTCACTAATAATATATGGAAACATACTTACTTGATAAGTAGAGTTTCATCCAGTAGTTAATCTCATCTTTTATTCCAACCAATGATTATTTAAAAAAATTAAACTTCTATAGAATCATATAATCCACAAAAGATGTTGTATCTATTTATCCTATCATGAAACATTAACCCAAACCAAAATGGTTAGTATAAGATAAGATAATTCCATAAATAATAAACCATTTGATGATGAAAACTAGTTTTAATCTCCAAAATTCAAAAATAATACCCAATGTTCACCATAGTCCATTCAATAAATAGATTTCCTTTAAAATACCTCAAAAAATAAATCCAAAATAAGATTGAAACCAAAAATTTATAAGGATTTGATCACATAGTCTTCCAAGATAAGTTATTACATATATCTCAAAATAATATAAATCACTCTTAAATTTTTATACCAAAAAAGTAATTAATCCAATCACATATTTTCCAGAATAGGTTAATAATTTCTATAAACAACCCAAATTAGAACAAGTCCACAATAAAATCATAGATTATTCAAAGATATGTTTCAAGAATTACTCCTCAAATAAAATATCACTGTATTCTATTTACCCAAAATCATATAATGTTCGGAAAATTGTAAGTGTCTTCTAAAATCACATTTATCTCTTAATTCCCAAATCATTTTCCAATTTCAAGGATATATATTTAATAAAACACCATTACCCAAAGAAACATTTTCCTATTCCATCAAAAAATTTAATTGAAAATAAAAATCCATACTAACCAGGGAATTCACGTAGGTCAGTGGTAGGCAATAAATCGTTGTCACACTTCAGTCGTTGGTTCTATTCCTGCAGCCTTGTCCGACGCAAAATTTTGTTACATAATCTGCGTGTTATCCCTTTTTCTAAAACTATATAATTCAAATAACATTCCCAAAATGAAATAAACTGACCATAACATATTTTAATCTCACTGTTTATGTCATGCCTTTCAATTTTCATCCCAAGATGTAATATCCCACAATTACCTTAAAATAAAGGATTATACAAAGACTAATGTTTATTTATATCTTTATAATTAATCCCACACAAGAAATGATAATTACTCCTCAAATAACATTTTCACATAACTAACATCATGGTTACACATACAAAAATTCTTCCAAATTATTCACACCATCAAAATAGAATTAATAATTTTAAACATTTCACCATCCATTTATTTCCACAAAGGTTATTCTTTAACCTATGGGTTATCCTATAGAATAGGGAACTGACTCAGGTAATTCCCAAGTCCCCTACATTTACAGAAAACTACTGTAAATGGATTCTTGGGATCATTTTTACTTTTTTCTATAATACTCTTTATTTTTCCTCGACAATTAAGTACTTTATGTCCTTATTTCCCACACATAAATAATTTCTTTGTTCTGTTGAGACATTTTATTTGATGTCTCCTTCCACATTTCCTACTTGATGGAAATTAAGATTTCTTTTATCCATAGTTTCCACTGCTGGAGATCTTATCATTCTCTGCCTTTCTCTTCTTTTCTTGAGTTCGGGAGTTGGTTAATGTATATTTTGTTGATCATATTTTTGGAAAATTGATTTATCATGAACAAAATATCTTTTATGCCTCACAACATTCCATTTGGTTTCTAATTTCCACCACCAATCCCACCTTGTACATCATGTTCAATGTTTTTATGACTTCCTTGGAATCTAGCCATTAACTAAATCCATAAATCATTGTGTGAGTAAAAATAGTCATTAAATCATCTAGAGAATATCATGACACCTTATTCTCAATCTAAAACACCTTAGGACAAACCGAGGCTATTTATTGTCATCTTATATTAAAATCCATCGAATGAGTGTGTAAAGAGAATGTGAATTATCCTAATCATATCCCTAGGGAGTGTCCAAACAGGTGGACAAAATGGAATTTTGTCGTATACCAGGATACTTCGAGTCAAGCCCAAAACTCCTTGTTGTATTTTTCACTCCTAGGTACATCAATTCTAGAACCACAACCACTTGTAGTATCTATACAGGGATATATTTTTGGATTACTCCGAAAATCCCATCATGACCAAAACTCCAGGAATTTCTTCCATACTAGTCCTCAAATTATATCTTAGGATAATGTTATCTAATCATAGTTTTTCTAAATATACTTCCCATGGATTGTACTAAACATCCTATGATACCAAATGTAATGCCTGACCCTAGTTACCCAGAGTTGGATCATTATAACATAACATTGTCATGATCACAAGAGATCAAGTCCTATAAAACCGATCAGTTTAGTAGCCATGTAAGTACTAGATACATACATAAGTTTTACATTAAATTATTTAATAAAAAAGAAACATTGTTTCTCCTTTTAACACACTCATATATCTTAGCTTATCCCTGTAGGTCATTCATAATATACTTCTTCACATCCTGGGAAAAATAAAACATAACAAAGGGGTGAGCTCAGATTCCCAGTAAGGATAACGATATAGTGGAACAATCATAAATAAGAATAAACATATAAGGAAATGTATAAGACTAAAACAAAACTCATTTAAACATAAACTTCATCATAGTATTTCAAAGATAAATCAAATAATTCCACTTAGTTATTCACATAGATATTCTACTAGTCGAATAATCACATGTAATATCCATAGCTAGGGCCTTAGGGATTTCCGCACCAGCGATTTGGTGGGGGAAGGAACTATGGTTCCTTCCCCTTCATCCTTACCCTTCCATCTTTTTCCTCCATTACCCTATCCTCTGGTTTCTTTGTCTCGTCGATTTTTTGTTTGGGTTGATCGTGCTCTCGATGGTTTGTCGGATCTGGTTTATCCTTTTGACGATGAAGGGTAAGATTTTGTGGTGGGATGTTTCTCTAGTGGTGTTCATGGACTGCATGGGTGTATGTGCTTATGGATTTCAGCCTTGACGACGATGTCTTCTTTTAGGGTTGTTTGGGGTCCCAACGACGAAGGATATTCTCAGTTGAAGACCTTGAACACAAGATCACTTCTCTGACCTATCGTTCCTCTTCAACTCTTCATGTTGGATCTATAGGGAAGGTTATTAAGAGGTTTTGGGTTCTATGGTTTTGTGGTCGGAGGACTTCAATTCGATTCTTTGTTGGATCATTGACAGAGTTTAGTGTTGGCATTGGCATCGTCATGGATATGTTCTGGTTTGTCAGATCTGATCGGGTTTATTTCTCATAGCCACTGGTGAAGGTTTCCTGGTTTTTTTTCTCATAGTGATTAACTTTTTTTTATTTTATTTCATGATATTTTATGTGTATGGTTTCAGGTATCTCTGCATTTCTGCTGGATTCCTGGTATCTGGTTTGGCTTTTGGGCTGATATGTGTTGATCTCGGCGTTGGTGATGATGGTGGTTGGTGATGCTGGTTGCTCTCCTTGGTGTTGGTCATCAGCGATTAGGTTGTGATGAAGAGTTTCCTGGGTGGATCACTAGTTCTAGGATGGTGTCTTCCCTGTTTGCAGTGGAGGGATCTTTCTATAGTTTGGAGGGTTCCTATGGTCATCTCGGACATTTCCGGCGTATGTTGGTTTGGGATGATGTGTTTGGCATGTCAGGGTGAGAAGCTTGAGTGGCTCCTAATCGTGATGTATGTTGGATGTAAAAAATGGTGGTGAAATGACCTCTTCTATACAGTTTATGTTTTGAGGAGGTTCTTTCCGTTGTTCAGGAAAAAGCCCTCATTTTTCTCTCCTTTGGATCCAGGTTCTCACCTTTCACTCCAAGGTGGAGTTGAGCAGTGATCTCCATGGTTCATTTGTAAGTGAGTCTGTGAGGGCAGCTTTGGTAGGGTTTCGGTGATGACAAATTGATTGTCGATGAGGAGTTCATCTCGGACGTTGTTGTTCACGGTGGTTGTTAGAGGTGCGACTGATGGCGTTTGTGTGATGTGGGCTAGCTGGTTCGTGGGCCGAGGCATTGGTGATGTGCAGTTTAAAATTTTAACCAGGGTTCGTGGAGACAGTTTGAGGCGCGGTGATGTTGGTGCTGTTTGAATTGTTTTAATTTTGAAACTTTTTTTTAGATGATCGTGTATGATGGTGCAGTGTAGTGAATGTCTGTTTATGGTTCCAGCATTTCCTTAAAGTGTATTTTTAATAAAATAAAAAAATGAATGTGGAGGTAATATCAATAGCTGATCTCAAAATGATTGAATGCATAATACCAGACATCATAACCACATAATCAAGACATTGTACCAATACTAAAAATAAAAATATTGTCAAGGCCTTTGATGAGACAGTATTTTTCCTCATGAGACCTGCCGATGTATCGAGGGGCTATAGAGGTCCCCACCCATCACTTACTACGTCCAATGCATCCCTCATATGAAAAGGGTGAAACGTAACATAAAAATTCATATTAAACTAGTAAATGAAATGTTAATACTTTAAACATAAACCATAAATCACATAAAAATAGCACATCTATAGTCAAACGTATCAAAAATCTATCAATGCAATATGGAATATTGTATCATACTTAATCAACTTCAAATAAACATAAAATCCAATAATAGATGTTGACACAGACAAAATCAATCCACAAACTATTTGAGAGAAATATCTCTTTCGACTTTTAAATCATTTAAAAGTCACATTATTATAATAGAAAACATTTATTTTGAAAATATTCTTACATGCACGTAAGGGAAGCTTGAAGTTGTTATAATTACTGAAAATAGCTGCACCTACCATATAAGTTAAAAAACCATTTTTTCCTTAATTTTTTGAAAAGGTCATTAAAGACCTTTTTTGGAAAATTGAAAAAAGATTATTTTCAAAATATTTTATAAAAAGTCAAATGGTGGTATAAATGACTTTAACCCATTGTCTAGGATACAGTAAAAATGTTTTGAAATACATTTTAAGAAACATGGATGTTGATGATAACGAAGTCCCAGTAGATACTTACGTATAAATAACCCCGGATAATAAAGAGATAGTAAAATTAACCCTTACGTTGTACTTTTCCTTAGACCAGGGTAGATTAACCTCCTTTATAATGGTTAAAGCATTGTTATTAAACTATCAAATATCCAAATAAATAAATATAATATCATATATGATCCTCTAATATTGCCTTGTTAATAATATTTCAGTATTGTCATTGTTTTGGGTGTTGTGATCGATCAAAAATTACTTTTTTATTATAAATTAAATAAAGAAAACATCCTTCAACATAGAAACAAGATCAAGGCCGGAAAAAGTTATGCAAGCCGAGGGAATCCCTGTGGACAAAAGATGAACATTCCGTAGGTAACGACCCCGCATTAGAGAACACCAACAGGGTGTTAACATATTCATTTTCCTTTATATGTTTTGTTATGTTAGTCCTGTTTGTTATGGATATGATTAATTTTATTCATATCCATAATTATATTGAGTTCTTATAAAATATTTTTAATCATAAAATGAAAATTATTCTTGAATGTTTATGATGGGGAATGAAAACTCATTGCGTCATGGATACGGTAAGTCATACGTACGCACGAGCGAAAATATCATTCTATTGAGGGTGAAATCATATGTAATTGGATGGTATATTATATATACGGAAACATTATCATGTTATAGTTATTATTAACATAAATTATACCCTTTATGACACCCATCCAAATAATGTAGTGTTGAATAACAAACTACAGCACGACGTGGAGAAGGTAAGACGTACGTATGCACGCATGGTGACTTTTTCATTTATATGAAGGATAGAATAATGAATATGGTTGTCCCATATTTATAATAACATATCAGTATGTTATAAGGTACGGAAGTTATTATTTTATTATGGAAAAAATAATGTTTATGTAGAAGAAGATAAGAACTTTGAAAGAGGTGATAAAATAATTACCTCTTCTTTTGGTGCTTCCTATTGATTTGAAAATAGGGCTCCTTAGGTTGTCTCTCTAATCAATGTAAGGACTATAGGTTAACTTGAGGGTATTTGGTAAGAGATTTTGATAGGTCCTGGCTGATCCAAATGGATTTGGAGGTGTGAATTAAAATGAAAGGGAGGTGCCCTTTAATAAGATAGGTGATGGGTACTTTAGGAAAATCTTAAAATATTAATTTTTTATAAAGTTATTTTCGGTTTATAATAGATCAAAATTGATTTATTTCTAGGATAATATGGTTATGGGTCTAAATCCTCTCATCCAATATGTTTTAGACATGTTTAGGTCACCATATTGACCTTATCTTTTATATTTAACCCTTGGTTAAATAGTTTAACTCATACCATGTCTTCTTATATTTTTATACTAACAGTTTAATATTGTTACTATAAAATTCCAAGATAACCTCTAGTTGTTAATTAATAACATATGTAACAATATATAAGTCATTTTACTGAATCTTTTATATTTAGGAATATTATATAGTTAAAAAAATAATATTTGTTTTAAAAACACATTTATGTCAATTTTTACACTTGTTAGTAATTGATTTTTGTTAGAGTCATAACAACTTGATTCCTTCAAAAAAATACATTGAATAGAACATAAAATTTAATATCCACCTATAAAATGCATTTATCGCATCCAAAGTTTCAATTAAAATTTATTTTAATATTTCTAATATCATTTATTTTAATCGTTCATTTATAAGGTAATTACAACGTCATAATTGTGTTATAAATAAATTTATTGATTTAATGTCTAAAAATTGTAAAAAATACAATGATGTAGTAAATATTATTACCTTTCTAATTAATATTTAGAGTATAATTTATCTTATTTATAACCCTATATTAAAAATGGTTTCGTTATTAAAACTTAAATTTGACACTTTTAACTCTTCTTTAAATAAAATATAATAAATGTTTTAATCATACCCAAGTGGATTAAAAAGGATCATATTTTTGTCCTAAGGTTTATTTTGGTTGAAATACATTCATCTAATATAATTATGACATGTGTTAGGGGAATTTTATATTATTATAATATTATTTTTACCTTTAATTACACTATTTAACTTTAACCGTAGTAAATAAAATTCAAAAGATACTCTTCCCCCAAAATTACTTCCATCCTATTGAACTAAATTTTATATATAGATGAAAAAAATTTCTGTCAAATTTTTTAAATTCAATTCACAGAATCGGTAAAATTACGTTTTATGCAAATTTGAAAATGTGCCTAGGAGGCGGGTAAAAGACGTTAAAAAGTTCAATAAAATTATATATATATATATATATAATATTATTATAAAATGACTCCAATAAATTAAATTGGGGAAATATAGGTAATTTTTTATATATTTTTACTTTAAAATAAATTTATATTAAGAATAATTATTTAAATTGAAATGTTAGTTTTTATCTACAATGTAGTGTTTTTCCTTATTCATAAAAAATTGACAGTTTTTTGAAAACAAAATCACCCTAATCTAGTTTTGATATTTAAAATTTAAAAAATATATATATTTTATAAAATTCAACACATATAAGTTGCATTAATTATTTTAAATTAATTCTCGTTGCGAAAACCAGAAAGCGTGATTTTAAGAAGTAAAACTATCAAACGATTGACATGTGTTTATATCCAATTTAAATGTGAAATTACCTAAAATGACCAAAATTAAATTAAATGATAAAAATATAATGTATATATACTATAAACCTAATTAAAATGATAATCTAATAATATAAATAAATTGGGTGAAAAGTCATTTTTGAATTAAAACGTAGTATTTTTCACTATTCATTAAAACATGAAACTTCCCAGAAAATTACCAAACATTCACCGTAATCTAATTTGGATATTTTGAAATAAAAAATTAAGTCAATTTCACTAAATTAAATTTATAATAGTTTCTAAGATGAATTTTATTATTTTCCACAAAAGGACATAAGAAGTAGTTCCTTTATCAAAATAGTACTTATATTTTAATTAAACATATACATTTACTTATAAATATGGTTTATTTAGGTGAAATAATTATAAATTAAATTTAAAATTTATTTTTTACTATTTGTATTACTATATCTAGTTGTTAAGTTATAAATATATAATTTGAATAATAATAATACTAAAGTATTGTTTTGTAGAAAATGAATCTTGCTTATAATGAAAGACAAGTTAGTGTTGCGTGAAATACAAGATGTTGAATTAATTTTAAGAAATTAGTTAATATGAAATCTTGGGGTGTTACATATTAGCAGTTGAAGACACATGAGAGGAACTACTCGATTCATGATCTCGAGTTAGCCACGGTTTTTAATGCCCTACACTGTTGGATACATTACTTATTGGGGGAGTGGTTTGTGGTTTACACATCCCACAAAAGATTCAAGTACATATTTACATAGCATGATCTGAATTTGAGGCAGAAAAGGTGGGTGGAATGCCTTCAGTCCTTTGACTCGAGCTTGCCTTCACACCTGGGAAAGGCAATGCAGTGGCAGATGCACTGAGCAGGAGGACTCATATATAGGCTGTGTAGTAGGCCAGTAGCTAGTGGAAGATGGCGATGTTGTTCTCTAAGATGCATCTAGAGGTGCACGATAGGCATGGGAATAATTTTATTACATCCTTACCTGTTACCTCTACCTTACTGGACAGGGTGAAGATAGGCATCTATCAAACTCTGAAGGCCTTGTTCTATGGGAGAGTATGTCTGGAGAGGACCCTCCTCCTAGTTGGACCATAGGTGGGGATGTGGTTCTACAGTTACAAGGTTTCATATGTGTTTCAGAAGACATGCATGAGGAGTTGATGCGGGATTTTCATGCTTCAGTTTGGGTAGTATATCGTGGTGTCACCAAGATGTATTGGTATTTACATTGTCATTATTAGTGGCTAGGTTTGAAGGGGTACATAGATGGTTTTGTCAAGATATGTTGTGCCTATCAGCAGGTGAAGGCGGAACACCAAAGACCAGTAGGACTTCTGTAGTAGCTAACCATTCTTGAGTGGAAATGGAATGTCATCATGATGGATTTGTTTGACATGGTTACTAATGTCACCCCAAGGTAATGATGTAGTATGGGTTATGGTTGATAGGCATATGAAGGTTGTACATATCCTACCGATCAAGGAAACCTTCAATATTTGATGAGCTAGGGAGTTTTTACATCTGGTATATTGTACGAATTGAAGAGTCTCCTAATTATATTGTTTTAGATAGGGATTCCCATTTTACTTCTAATTTCTAGAAATGGATACATGGGGCTTTGGGAACAAAGGTGCTTATCAGCACAACTTACCACCCCCAAACAGATGGCCAGTTAGAGCACATGATCCAAGTGCTGGAGGACATTATTCGGGCATGCAATTGGATTTCAGGGGTTACTGGGAGACACACATACCCCTTGTTGAGTTCTCCTACAAAAATATCTTCTAGGATACTATTCATATTGTTTCATATGAGGATTTGTATAGTAGGCGATGCTGATTGCCCCTATGTTGGCAGGAGGAAGGAGAGGTAGCGATGTGGGGACCTCATCTAGTCCTAGAGACCATGGAGTAGGTTCATTTGATTTGAAAGCATATGGACACTGCACAGTCTCATCAGAAATATTACACTGATCCCCATAGAAAAAATTTGGAGTTTGAGGTTGTGGATCGAGTTTTCGTACGTGTTTCACCGAGGTTGGGACATAAGAGGATTGGGAGACCGGGTAAGCTTTAATCGAGTTACATCGGTCAATTTGAGAATATAGTGAGGGTCGGGCTGGTTTCATATTCACGGTAGTTACCTCAGAGGTATCGATATATGCACGAATTCTTCTAAATTTCTCATTTGTGACGTTACATGTTGGACCTGTATCACACCTTTCATTCAGAGGAAGTGGAGCTACAAGAAGGTACGTCCTTTGAGGAGCATTACATTCATATTGTGGATCCTATCATGATGGTTATCAGTGGCCGATATGTTCTTTTTTATGGGTACTATGGAAGAATGACTGAGTTAAAGATGAGACTTGGAAGAGGGAGTTTGACGTATGATCAGAGTGGTCAGAGTTGTTCTTAGATATTTCTTCATCACCCTTGTAAGGGAAATTCAGGGACAAATTTCTTTAAATGGTAAAATTTTTTAGAAACTCATTCTTCCTTTGTGGTACGGATCATTCCTTTTAGTTTATACTTAATAAAATAGTGGGAAAGAGGTCAAGGGCTGGTTGTAGGCCAGTTTACACAATGTGACTAGGGACTACATGCTGTGTACTTTTATGTACATGCCGTGTATGTAGGTCTACACACCATGTAATCCCAGTACATGGCCACGCGATAGTCTGGCTAGGTGTTTTATGGGAACAACATGTAGTCTCAACTAAACTTCATGTACTTTTTTTATTATTAAGTCAGGTAGTAGTGTAATCTTTTCAGATGGATAGAAATGACTACTTTTCGACGTACGATGGGCCCAAAAAATCCGAACGAGGGTTTGGATCGCGATTTGTTGTACGATCTCCGATTCGAACTGTAAAATCCCAAAATTTTATTAACAAAAATTCATATTAATCTGATTAAATGTATTATTATGTAAAAAATTTATATAAGACATATGAACTTCCTTGGTTTTATTTTTTTGAATTTTTTAAATACCATTAAGAATGGTTACCATTGGTAATATAGTCGTTGAATAGTGATTACATGAACAGTATAAATAAAGGGATTTAACCAATCCAATTTAATCAGAAAAAGGAAGCGATACCCTCATCTAGTAGAATTTATCCATACGAAGCCCTTTTTTCAAATATCGGAAAGGAGGTGGCGTCAATGGGCTTCTCTCTTGACCAAGCCCAATCCAAGATTCAACACATTAAGCTTGAATGAAATCGCCTATGGGAGAAGTGGAATTAGATAGATATTACCACTCGAGGAATGTTATCCGAGCCACCCCAAGAGTATGTCACCATCACACACCATTCCCTTAGGTCTAATGCAGCTATTATAAGGGGTTATGTAACAAGAAATTATCACTATGGTTATGTTCATTATTTTTGTATACAGATTATATGTGCATTTTATTATAGTTACTTTGTAAATGGTTTTTAATCACAAATAGTATTTTTAGTAAATATTCAATTAAGAAATATTTTTTTATGAATTAATTTATTTTTTAATTAAATAATATTTTAATAAAATATATTTAATAAATTACTTTTTATTAAATATAAATGATCGTATAAATTTTATGAATATAATTGTAATTTTTATTATGATTTGAAAGTTGTTTTTGGTCAAAACACATCAAATTTCAATAAATGTGAGTTTTTATTTTAAAATTTAATATTCACATATTTATAAAATTATTTAGATAAAATTAATATCATTTTTGGATTTAGGATGTCGAAATTATGTAACGGTGAATTTTTCATAATTTTCTGAGATAGTCAAATTTTTGAGTAAAAAATAAAGACCGTTTAAATATATAATGTGTTTTATGACATCATAATGACCCAGTATTGATGTAATAAAATAATATAAAAGGTTTTTTAGGACAATATATGTTTTACCCCTAAACTAATGTGATTTTATATTTTTTTGGTTAATTTTATGGTGACTTAGTGGACCCTCCAAAACTTACAAAACATTTTAACTCGGTAAAATGATTTCCTTGAGAGTGTGACTCACCTCCAAATAAGAAAGACTGATATTTTATTATATTTTTCCATTGGACTTATAAAATATATTTTTTCACTCCCCTTTGTTGAAATGCCATGGTAAAAACCATGGGATGGTTTGTGGTTTTGATTAGTTTAATGTGTTGTGTCCAAAACCTAAATAATAATGAATCCCCTCTCCATTCCTATATAAACCAACTAAATCTCCCATTAATCTTTACTAAAACCATTTGGAGCTCACCCAACCCCTACCCTCCTATGTCTATAATCCTCCCAAGGTACCCTAATCTCCCAATAATCCTTTCTCAAGCCTTTGGGATCACACTTACATGTAAGGGATTTCTTCCCTTCTCATTTTTATCTAGATTACTTTATGTGGTTATGCCCTTTTATTTTCAATTAAAAATGTCTGGGTTTGACTTATCACCTCCCATATACTTCCCATATTATTTTTAAGGATTATATACCCCTTTCTTTATCATTAATGCTTCCCATGTACACTTGTTACCATCCGCAAATTCCATAAGGAATTTATCTCTCCTCATTTACATTCAAGCAATTCTTTTATATTATGCATCTAAGTTCCATTACATATGATGGGAAATGTATTTATATGACCACATTACAATAAATTTCATGTAAATATTATGAGATACCCCTTTCTATATCATCAAAAAAATTTATGAATTATTATGCCACGTCGTTATGCTACCGAAATTGCACCACAATTTTTCCAATCCAATGTCATTGTGTAGTGAATACCATGTCCATTTCTCTATCAAGGCTATTAAAATTTACCCACATTTACTTATTGATTTTATAGTTTCATGTATATAATCAAAATTTCTTAATAGTGTAATAAATGATGATTTTGATTTATTCCATGTTGTATGATCCGTGTGGCACACTTATACATGAAATGAAATGATTAAGAAGGGTGAACCCCGATAGCACTCCAATGCATTGGGTAAAGATTAGTATCATGATACATCAAGTGAAATGTGGTTTTACACATGATAATTCAAGTTTAATGAGGGTTTACTCATGATCCATGTACAATGATCCTTGGATCCTGATAATATCATGTTAAACGTTGTTTCCATATTTACAAGCTATGATAATCATGCTATATCATGCCTTTATGTTCATGTTTTTCTTGTGCTCTGTTGATATAACTATTGTATAACATTTACTATATTCTTCATTTTATTCCTTGTTTACACCATTACTAGGATTTATAGATCACCATTTCTTATGCATTTCCTTAGGTTGTCCCTTTCAATTCTAAGTGTGAAGGAATGTTGTGGTTATGAAAATAAGTTTTCAACAATGATGTTGTGTTTTATGTTATAACTTGTTATGTACTGTTCCTAATTTCCCAAGACACTAGACCTATAGATCCTCAGGGATGACTTATGTTAAATTTTATATAATAAACCATGTTTAAGTTTGTATTAAAGATTTGGGTTGTTATAGTTTGTATCAAAGTATAAGTTTAGATATTTTTGGGATCTAGGATTAGAAAACCCTAGTTAAATCCTGAAGGATAAGACTATGTATAATAAAAACATCAATAAATTTTGGTAAGTATTGAGTAAGTGGTTTATCAAAAAAATACATCCCTTTCTAGATACGAACAAGTAGAGGTGGCTCCGGCATAGATGTATCTAGGGATAAAACCCAAAACACCGCTTTGAGATAGAATCAAACTGGATCTGGTGAATGACAACAGGCCTTGTTGCACTCTTGGTTGCGACAATAATGGGGGATATGCTTTGGTAAGTTCATGATCTTAGTTTGAGCCATTATAATGGGAATAAAAAAATTCCAATTAGAATATATGTTGGGAATTAGATTATGGATACCATATATTAAAGACTATAAATTCATAAGTTTTGGAAATAAATGTAATTTATAAGTTATCCCTTTTTTAATTGGGATTACCCTTTATGCGTCAACACTAAATTTTCTTTTATTCCATCCAATGGATGGTAATAGGAGGAATCAGGCTAGAAACTGATGTGAAGATCAATGTGATGACTGTTCTAATGAGATGCCCGATCCGATGGGAGTGGGTATCACAAAATTTGTCATGATAATCTCTCAGTTAACTCAAGTTTTGAATAGAAACGTTGGTCAAGAGGAACGTTCAACCCCCTTATGAAAGAAAAAGTTTCCATCGAGAGCTCCATGAGACAAAGGCCTCATACTTTCAATGGATCATCTGATCCCTCAATCAACGAACAAAGGATCAACTCCATTGAAAAGATATTCTCCATCCTTAAATGTTACGAACAAGAGAAGGTTCTTCTCGATGATTATCTTATGGAGGATGAATCTGATCAATTGTGGACATTGATTAAAAATTCAAAGCCTGAGGAAGAGTTCAAGGTGTTATAATGGAAGGATTTCCAGAAAAAAAAATCGATAAATATTTTCTGCAAACCCTATGAGTTTAGATGGAAAGTGACTTCCTTTCCCATAAGAAAAAAAGAATACGAATCCATTGGAGTGTACAAGGAAAATTTCACAGCGATTTCATGATATTCCTCCAACTTTTTTGTTACCCCCGAATACAAGGTTGACCACATCATTAGTGGGATAAAATCTAGACTATGGAAATCCATGGAGATTCACGACTTTCATAGCTATGAGGAAATTGTCCAATGTGGACTCAAAGTAAAAATGGATATTGATGAATCTTAGGGGAATCATTGGGATAATAAGTGGAAAGTGGACTTTAATTTTGGTAGTCAGATGGATAAATCCAACAGTGCTAAGACATTCCATCACCCCACTTTCCAAACGTGCGGAAAAAATCACCGTGGAAATTTCTTGAAGGGGATGACGAAATGCTTTAGGTGTGGAATAAAACGACACTTTCCCATTAACTACCAAAAAGAAAAACCTACTACTGCAATAGAGGAGAGGAACTCTCCGTTCAACCCTCAATGCAATTTTAATTACTTCAGCTACAGAGAACCAGGGAACTTTGCAAATCAGTGCCCTAAGCCATGGTTTTTTGGAGGCAACCAACAACCTCCAAGGAAGCAAGGGAGAGCTTCTTCCATCTCTATTGTTGAAGAGGACCCTATAAATAAAGTGGTGATAGGTTCACTGGTTATTAATTTAGGAATAGAGAACATACTTTTTGATTCTGGTTCTACGCATTCTTTTATATCCTAAAAGTTTAGTAGATAAATCCCAACACCACCATAAATCATGGAAGTAGGGATGTCAGTGAGAACTTAAAATGGGGAAATCATTGCATCCAATGAATATAAATCCTCACCTGTCACAATTGGTATATTGAACTTCCTAGGGAACATCATCATACTCCCTTTGGTGGAATTTGATGCATATATTGGAATGGATTGGATTACCCTATATAGAGCCAAAATAAATTTCTGTGAGAGGTAAATCACTCTCCATAAGGAGAATCAACCCCTGACTCTGTATAAGATCAAAGAGGAGGATGAATCTTCTTTAGCACCATCATCTCTAGTGTGGATATTACTACCCTACGAGCACACACTTCTTTCTCAGATGATTGATTTAAAGGAAGAATCCATCCTTGAATACATTCTTATTGTGAGGGAATTCGCTGAAGTGTTTCCCAAGGAATTTCTTGGTCTTCCTCCTAGAAGAGACGTTGAATTATCGGTTGATCTTATACCTGGTTCTTTTCTAATATCCAAGTCTCCGTATAAAATTGCTATTGTGAAGCTTGAGCACCTAAAGAAACTACTACAAGAGAATATGGATAATGTGTTTATAGTCCCAAGTGCTTCAACATGGGATGCACTAGTCCTCTTCACCAATAAGAAGGATTGGTCAATGCACAATTGCATTGATTATCATGAGCTCAACAAAATCCTGATAAAGAACAAGTATCCTCTTCCCTGAATTGATGCCTTATTTGATCAGCTATGTGGAGCAGAATACTTCACTAATGTTGATTTGTGGTTAGGATATTGCCCAATAATTGTGAAGGAGGAGGATATCCCCAAGACTACTATTTGTACAAGGTACAAGCACTATGAATTCGTATTAATTCCTTTCAGACTCATTAATGATCCAACAATCTTCATGGATTTGATGAATTGTGTCTTTAGATATTACCTTGAAAAATTTTTGGTAGTATTTACCGACAAGATTCTAATATACTCCGAAACCAAGGAGGAAATTGAAGAGCATCTATGCACTATACTAGAGACCATGCGAAAGGAGAATAACTATGAAAAGTACAGCAAGTGTGATTTTATGGATAAATGAAGTCTCCTTCTTGGGTCATATCATCATAAGAAATTAGATATATATGGATCTCTCCAAGATAGTTTCAATTGATGGATGGATGAGGCCAACATCTGTGAAAGATATCAATAGCTCCCTTCAGTTAGATGGATATTATCAATGATTGTCGATACATTTATCATGATTTTCAAACCCTCTTACCAAGCTAACTCGGAAGGGAGTCATGTTTTCTTTGATTGATGATTGCGAATAGATCTTCAAGGAGTTGAAAATGAGGCTTGTCACTGTATTCGTAATCACACTACCCACAAGTGGATAACTTTTTGTGGTATTCAGTGATGCTTCGATGAAGGGACTGGGCTGTGTGTTGATGAAAAAAACGAAAAAGTCATCGCCTATGCTTCAAGGAAATTGAATGTTCATGATCAAAACTATCTAACACATGATCTGGAGTTGGCTGCTGTAATCTTCGCTTTAAAAATTTGGCAACATTACCTCTTTGGGGAGAAGTGTGAAATATATATGGATCACAAAATCCTCAATTATATATTCACACCGAATGAACTAAATATGTTCCAATGAATATGGTTAGAGTTGATCATAGACTATGACTACTCAATACATTACAACCCTAAGAAAGAGAACAAGGTAGAAGATTCTCTAAGGAGAAAGGACCCAACAATTATTTTATTGATTCGAATTCAAAAGGATACAATATTAATATATTTGATGAAGATGGACATGGGAATCATATTGAAGGGAACATCATCAATCCTTTCACAAATGATTTCTCAAATGTCTCTTTTGGAAAGGTTAAAGGATGCTCAAAAGGATGATGTGGGAATTCAGAAGAAAGTGGAAACTATCAGAAAAAATGTAATCCTCGGTGTTCGATGTCAATGAAGAAGGAATTGTGAGATATGGGTCAAGAATATTTCTTCCATCAAATCCGATGTTAATGAATGAAATTTTGGATTATGAACATAGTTCAAATTTGTTCATCCACCTAGGTAACACAAAGATGTATCGAGATCTCCGAGATCGTTATTGGTGGGATAACATGAAGAAGGAGATCATCAAGTGTACATCAAAGTTCCTGGTATGCCAGAAAGTGAAGGATGAGAGGAAAAAGTATAAGAGGATGATACAAGAATTACCCATACCAACATGAAAATGAAAAAAAATCATCATGGAATTTATCACCGAACTTCCGAATAAATACAAAGGAAACAATTCTATATGGGTTGTTTTGGATCGTCTTACAAAGACAACATGGTTAATTACAATTTGGGAGGATTTCACATTGGATCAACTGGCATGGATATAAATCAAAGATGTGGTAAGGATGAATTGAGTACCACTATCTATTGTATCTGATCAAGATCCATGATTCACCTCTATGTTCTGGAAGAGTGTTCTATATGATCTTAAAACAGAGCTGAACTTCAGTGTGTCTTATCATCCTCAAACTGATGTCCAATTTTAGCAGACTATCCAAACACTTGAGGACATGTTGAGAGAATTCTAAAAAGACTTCAAAGGAGGATGGGATCAACATATTCCTCTGGTTGATTTCTCTTACAATAATAGTTTCCACTCAAGAATCCAAATGGATCCTTATAAAGCCTTTTATTGGAAGAGGCACAGAACACGGGCATGTTGTGATGAAGTTGGGGAGAGGAAACTCCTAGGTCCAGAAATTCTCAAAGAAACGATGGAGAAGGTTAATACCATCTAGTAGTACATTAAATCTTCAAATAGTCGACAAAATATCTATGTTGATAATCATTGACAAGACCAAGAGTTTGATGTTGGAGACATGTTATTACTCCACATATCACCATGGAAGATATTTATGAGATTTGGAAGAATGGAAAGATTACTCCAAGGTACACCAGCCCTTTTGAGATCCTTGATCACATTGGAGGAGTGTCCTATCAAATAGCACTCCGATCGAACTTGTCTCAAGTACCTGACGTATTCCATGTATCACTCTTGAGGAAGTATACATCCAACCCATTGCATGTACTCAATCCAGAGGTGGTACCATTGGAGAATGACCTCTCCTATGAAGAGAAGCCGATGAAGATATTAGGTCATAGGGAAAATTTTCTACGAAATAAGACAATTCCCCGAGTCAAAGTGTTGTGAAGAAACCACAAGTTTGTAGAAGCAATGTGGGAACCTGAGGAACTGATGAGGAAGAGTGACCCACATCTATTTTAGTGTGGGAAAAGGAAATTTTGAGGGAAAATTTATTAAGGGGGGAAGATTGTAATGACCCAAACTTTTATTAATGAAAATTCCTTTTGATCAGATTAAATGTCCTATTATGTAAAATGGTTATATAAGACATATGGACTTCCTCAGTTTTATGCTTTTGAATTTTTTAAATAATGTTAATAATTGTTATCGTTGCTAATATATCCATTTAATAGTGATCACATGATTAGTATAAATATAGGTCTTTACAAAATCAAATTTACTCAGAAAAAGGAAGTGATGGCCTCATCCAATAGAATTGATCCATACAAAGCCAATTTGTTGGAGCTCGGAAAGGAGGGAGTGTCAATCAGCTTCACTCTTGACCAAGCCCAAGCCAAGCTTCAACACATTAAGCTTGAACAGAACTTCCTACGGGAGAAGTGGAAGTTGATAGAGATTACTACCCGAATGATATAATCCGAGCCACCCCAAGAGTTTGTCACCATCACACACCTTACCCTTATGTCTTATGCGAGTGTTATAAGGGGTTATGTAACAAGACCATAGCACTATGGTTATGTGCATTATTTTTGTATAAATAATATACATTCATTTTATTACTCTTAGTTTGTAAATGGTTTTTAAATCAAAAATAGTATTTTTTGTAAATATTCAATTAAGAAATATATTTTGATGAATTAATTTATTTATGAATTAAATTATTTTAATAAAATTTAATTAATAAATTAATTTTTATTAAATATAAATGATCATAAATATTTTATTAATACAATTGTAATTTTTATTAAGGTTTTAAAGTTGTTTTTGTCAAAACCCGTGAAATTTCAATAAATGATGTTTTTTATTTTAAAATTGAAAATTCAAATATTTATAAAATTATTTAGAAAAAATTAATATCAATTTTGGATTCAGGACATTGATGTTTTCTAACGGTGATTTTTTAATAATTTTATCATGCAGTAAAATTTTTGGTTAAAAATTAAATACCGTTTAAATATATAATGTGTTTTATGAAATCATAATGACCCAATAGTGATGTAACAAAATACAATAAAATAGTTATTCGGACAATATGTGTTTTAACTCTTAAATAATTTGATTTTACATTTGTTTTATTAATTATATGGTGCCTTAGTGGACCCTCCAATACTTATAAAACATTTTAACATTTAAAAATGATTTCTTTGAGAGTGTGACTCACCTCCACATAAGTAGGCATATTATTTTATTATGATAGTCCATTTTTCTTATAAAATAATTTTTCTCACTTCCATTTTGAAAAAAAATGGGAAAACCCATGGTTTGGTTTGTGTTTTTGATTAGTTTAATGTGTAGTGTCCAAAACCTAAATAATAAATAATTTCTTCTCCTTTCCTATATAACCTCACTCAATCTCTCGTTACTCTTAACTAAATACATTTAGAGCTTGAAAAGACCATTAAATCCTCACTCTATAATCCCCCCAAGTTACCCCACTCTCCCAAGAATCTTCTCTCAAGTCTCTCCCAATCATTTGGGATCACACTTCCAAGTAAGGGATTTCTTCCTTTTTCATTTTCGTCCAAATTTCTTTATGTTGTTATTCTCTTTTAATTTAAATTAAAAATTTTGGGATATGATTTCACAGATCCCCTATACTTTAATACTTATGTTTTAATGATGATATACCCTATTATCACTGATTAATTCCTCCCATGTACACCCGTTACCATGCCGAAATTCCATTAGGGATTTCTCTCTCCTCATTTACGTTCAATTAATTATTTTATATTATGAATCTAAATTCCATTAAATATGTTAGGAAATGTATCTATATGACCCCCTTAATGTCCATATCATTTAAATATTATGAGATACCCCTTTATCTCTCATCAACCATTTTTATGAATTCTTATGTCATGCCGTTATCTGCCGAAATTGGACCGCGATTTTTCCAAGCCAAAGTCATTCTGTAGTGAATACCATGCCCATTTCTCTATTAAGGTTATTCACCTTTATTCACATTTAATATTGATTATATAGTTTCATGTATGTATTCCACATTCCATTATTGTGTAATAAATGATTATTTTGAATGATTCCATGTTGTATGATCCATGTGGCACACTTATGCATGAAACAAAATTATTAAGAAGGGTGCGCCCTAATAGAACTCCAATGCATTGTATAAAGATTAGTATCATAATACGTCAAGTTCAATGAGGGTTTAATCATTACAATTCATGTGTAATGAGGGTTTACTCATAATCTATGTGCAATGACCCTTGGCTCAAGCTAATATCATGTTAAATGGTGTTGCAACATTTCTAAGTTATGATAATAATTCTATATCATGCCTTTATGGTCATGTTTCTCTTGTGCTCCATTGATATTCCAATTTTATAACATGTACTATATTATTCATGTTATTTCTTTTTTACCCCCTTATTGGGATTTATAGCGCACCCTTTTCTTATGCATGTCCTTAGGTAATCTCATGCAATGCTAAGTACGAAGGAATTTTGCGGCCATGTAAAAGAAGTTTTCAATAAAGATATTGTATTTTATGTTCTGAGTTGTTATGTAATGTTCCTAATTTCCCATGACAATAGACCTATCGATCCTGAGGGTTATTATAAGTATATTTTTATGTAATAAATCATGTTTATGTGTGTAATAAAGAGATGGGTATTTATATGAAAACCATTGGATCAATTGGAATATTATAAATATAACCTATTCTAACTAGAATCAAAGCTCTATACTGGATGAGTTGAGTCATAATAACACAAGGTAGGTTTTAATGTACCTTTCGTTGATTTTTGAGTTGTTTATATATGTTGTAGTGTCATGCCCCCACTTTTAGGTCCTCGTTTGATTAAATAATAAAATCTATTATTGCCGATTGATGATTATATAATTAATTAGATGATTTGAAATCATGTTTAGGGTTGTGAACCTTGATTTAGGGCCACCCCATGGGTGAGTTTCCCTTGGATGGTCATTTGGACAATAATTCCTATGAGGATTGACTTTAATTCCCATTCATGGGTTGTTAAAAATATATTTCTCATTATATTAATTTCCCATGTGAGATAATTATTATGTTAAGCCTTGTAAATGTTTAAATTTCATAATAGGATTGTTAAATGTTTTTCCCATGTTAGTTACCCTTGTTCGTCCATGTAATAGTTTAATTTACATGTGTTGTTTATTATGTAAACTGCTCCCACATGAGTTAATTATGCTGAAGCCATGTGGTAGTTTAATTCACATGTAATGATTTAGATATGGAATATGTAATTGAATTAAATGATAAAAGTACATAATTAGCAATAAGAAATCCACAGTCTCTATTAAAATACAAGGTCAGGGTCATGTGACTAATTACATCTTATATACCTTGGGTGAACAATTGACTTAATTAAAAGATAATGAATGATATTAAGATGTTTATTATGTAATGTTTGTGAGAGATCCATGGATATGGTGGTTGGGATCATTGAGTCTTATTTAAAATTATGAGTTAACCAAAGATCTATTGAGGGATACCCATGCTGGGCTCTATTGGAAAATGATTAAATGAATATTATGTCACAAGTTGACGGTTACCTTCACATGGGGGTTTTTGGGACTAGTAAGGACCCAGATACTTTTATATATAATCCAATGGACTACAATATTGAAATTGATGACATATGATGCGTCTTCCAAGACAAAGAACAAGCTTGGATTTAGTCTGCACTTATACTTGTTTACATTGTCTTCCAAGACATCTATTGTGATTTATTTTGAGTACCCATAGTTTAATGCTTTCACTATTGTGTACTTCCTATTATATATATATATATATATCCACTATTATATTGGAATAAAACATGGGTGGTTTCCTACTGGGATTTATTCTCACATACTATTTGGGTCATGTTTTTGGGCCCAAACTGCTTATATGATTACATGTTTTGATCAGGGAAAGTGCCCCAGTACATGTACTTGATCTACTACTCAGGAGTAGGAGAGAATGGTAAAGATTTGAGGCTTGCGATGATTCATTTTTCCTTTTTGTTTATTTTTTTCTTTTGAGGAATATATTTTTTATCACTGTAGTGTAATTTCTTTGGCAGATTTCTTAGAACATATAACATGCTGCATCTTCTTTGTATGGAACTATGATTGGTTATTTATATTATCAGTCTTCCAAAGATTATTTCAGTTTTATATTATTTACTAATTCTACTATTGTATATTATTTATTACGATGTATTACACTCTTCTAATAAGGGAATACTTTCTCCACTATCACACCATAGTCCCTCACTATTAGTCGGCATCCTCTAGAATTTGGGGAAATTTGATTGAGGCCTTATGTCCAGCCAAGTACGGGGAACCAGCTGGGTGGCATCCGGATCTAGGACATTACTTATCCCCTTCCTAATTTATTTTTGGATTCATATTTAACATAGAATAAATTACAAGCTCCAATTCTCTAATTTGAGAAAACTACCAGAACCCCCAATAATCTCAATGGGATCCAGAAGTCACATTCACTATAGAATATTCTCCCTTTCAATGATGCTATCCAAGATCCCATAACTGAATACATTATCCTTGAATTATCATACCACTAGAGACCAAAATATATTATTTATATGATCACCACATGAAATGTTTAATGGTTTGTATTAATAATAGATGTGTGTGGTGGAATATTGTTTCCCATGATTCAGTTCCCATGATCTAATTCTCTTTCTCAAATTTTCCTGATTCAGATAAAAAAATAGAAAAATATTTATATTTACCATAAAATGATATAATCAATTTGGGAAATTTATAATTTCTCACCATTGGCTCTTAATACCCTTGATTTATTTTCCTAGTCCTTATCACATCTTTGACATTCACCCGTAAATCAATATTTGGGACTTTGAAGTTAAACCCATATTTAAATTCTGTTCATCCAAACTACCCTTCCTTGTCCACTATGATTTTTAAAATTATTATTTATCATTATTTAAACCTCATTTATTATTACTTGTTTCAATCATGAACATATGTGTAATTGTGAACTATAACGATTATCTATTAATGAATCCTAATAAACATTTGAATCCACATAATCATTTTCCCACTTCTTCAATTATCAAAATGATGTATTCCATAATATTTTATTCAATGAAAATAATGAAATACATGTTTATCATGCAATCATTGGTCAATATACCATTCCATTATTCATCATGAATCAACATCATTATTGGAAAAATGATTCATCGATAGCTCAAATTTGAATTCTTTGGTTTGAATTTTATTTCATAATTTCTTAAAGCAAGTTGTATGCATCTGAAATTTACATTTTGGCCTCAAAATTGGGGAGAAACTAAGGCCCTTCTATTCATTTATTAGAAAAAGTAATAATAATTAGATCAAATATGTTTAATTGAATGTGAGTGATTCTTTGACATCAACATAATTAGATCATTTGTCTTGGTTCAGAATAAAAAATCTTTAATGAAACCTTCAAGATCTATCAATGAATCTTCAACTCCATTCATCCGTAGCCCATTCACCATCGAGTCCTCTTCCATAGGACATGAATAATTTCCATTGTGCAAGATATGGTTCAAGTCACCATTGATATGCATGACATGGCTTCTTCAATAAGTGTTTCAACTCATCATCATCTTAAAATTTTCATGTATCCTTGGATTATTTTATCATAGGATGATTGGTTTTCTTCTAGCTTCGCACAAGGAGGTTTGGGTCATGGATCTTCAGTCACAGCCCCAAGATGCTCAATATTTTTTAAAGCATCATCTAGTTAGGTTTTTCATCAATTGGTTGAGATCTTTTTCATCAGTATAGTTCTTCAATTCCATAGAGTTCTAACTTGGCCTCAGGTTTCATCTTTATGTAATCACACCATTGGTTTATTTCCCTTTATAATTTAATTACCAGATTCACAAATGCTTAGTATCAGTTACTCATATCCACAATGTGAAAATCCTGAACTCATTATCAAATTCTTCCAAAGAGCTCAATATTCCTTTTATAATTCCATGTATTTGGAAGTTAGTTCTTTATCAACATCGAATTTTATTTTTGAGACAATAATATTTAACGATTTGTAATCTATAAATTAGTTCATCATCAAGATTGACTCATATCTGAGGATGAAGCTTCATCAACATCAGGTTTTTTGGAAGGTTTTTTAATGATGATGGCCACCACCAAATTTTTAGAGGTGGTGGTTGGCTGGTTAGGTGGTTGGTGGGAAAACACCACTGAACCTCGATCTGGGGAATTAGTCTTTAGGGATGAGATACATCCTATAAAAGGGATCTCCCCAACTATTTCAACATTACCATCTCATCGCAGATATTCCATTAGTGTGTGGTATTTTGTAAGGCATATTACCCACATATTCCAGAGAGATATTTACAAGGGGTTTCTCCTTGTAATATTGAAGGATTTTATACTCACTTTTATATATATTTATCCTTATATGTGCCTATGGGTTTTTACCCCATTCATTTTTGGGGTTTTCCATGTTACATTTTGTGTCAACTCTTTCAAAAAATTTAAACTTTATTTTTTCTTGTGATTATATCTGCACCAGTTGGCCAATAATTTTCAATCCCAACAGTAGGTATCGACGAAAGTTATTTCCCAACCATCTTATCTTTTCGGGTATTAATAATTGTCATAAACATGTGTATAATCTATTATTATGATTCTGGTTGACATTTCACTTCAGAAAAAATTTATTGAGATTAAAAAATATACTGTTGTGAAAAATTTGAGGTTCTAGACTAATGAAGTGTCCAGATGGTGGAAAAATTGAAGATCAAAATAATCATTGGGAATAATTTTCTGTAGTGGTAAATGAAGATGAATGCTATGTTGTGGATGGAAAATTGAATATTAGAAATTGAAGAAAGACCAGAATATGTGATGATGAATCATGGTCCTAGTGGGAACCATAATCATGATGTAAAATAAGATTTGGAGAGTACTTCGGGGAATAGAGATATACTAGTCTTTAAAGCAGTGATGACTACTTGAAAAGAAAAAATCTCAATGACATATGGATTGTTTAATCAGGAGAAACATGGAGCATGATGTCTTGATGTGAATGGAATGATCAGTATGAAAATATACGGGAAGGAGTTTTGTATATGGGGAACGATTAAAACCTTAATATAGTTTGAGTTGGTACCATGAAACTAAAGTTTCATTTTGGTATTATTTGAAACATCCAAGAGTACACTGTGTGAAGGGCCTAAAGAATAAAATATTTTCTTTGGGACAATTCCATGATATAATATGAAAGAAGCACATCGAGAATGGAGTGACAAGAATTTTTTAGTGCATGGTTGTGGTGAGTAAGGATGATACGATATAAAAGAACCTATTCATGATTATTAATGAAACATATATGGATGTTGAGATAGTTGTTTCATCAACTACATTAATGAAACTGTTGATGATGTTATGGAATTAGAAGCGTGGAAATATTTTAGAAGGAGGTCTAAAGGTTATTGTGGATTATAATTTATTACATGGACTTACAAAGGTATCATTACCATTTTTTGAGAATTTTGTTTTGAGAAATAAACATAGGTTAATGTTTCAGGAAATCCACAACGAGAAGTGAGGTGATCTTAGATTTGAACCATTTTGATGTTTGGAAAGCACTGGTTAAACCCCTAGGAGGAAAACAATAATTTTTATCCTACTTTGATGATTATTCTAGTAGATTTTGGGTTTACCAAATCAAGAGTAAATTGGATGTTTTTTATGTCTTAAAAACATTCAAAGTGTGGATGGGGCATGAATCTTGAAAGAATATCAATTATATTAGAACTAAAAATTATGGAGAATATACAAGTGTTAATTCAGATACTTTTTTCAAAAGGAATTCATTAAGAGATAGTTCAAGGTGGTATAAACTCATGAAAATAATGGAGTGGTATATTGATTGAATATAACCCTATGTGTTATTATACGGAAAATGATGAAGGCTACATGAATTTTCAAAACATTCTTGGTAGAATAATTGAATAACTCCTGCTATGTGGTCAATTGATCTCCATCAATGGAAATTGATTTGAAGACATCGATGGAGATGTGGATTGGTAACCCCAATAGGTATTCTAAGTTATACACTTTTGGAAGTCTATTATATACAATTTTTAATGAACAGGAGAGTACAAAGTTTTATTCTAAATCCAGGAAATGTATATTCTTGGGGTACGCTGATGGTGTGAAGGGGTATTGTTTGTGGGAGCCCAATGCCCACAAACTTAACATCATAAAAGATTCCATTTTGTTAGAAGAAAATTTGAACATGACTATTAGTATATATACAAAGAAAAATAATATAAAAACTATAGGGGTTAAGGTGGAGGAAAAATACATAGAAGAACTAGTTTCCTCTAAAGAATTACTAGGTTGATCAAGTACAAGTTGAGTCTGGAAAATGACATCCAACTTGGGAGAAAAGAGATGCATTATGAACTTAGACTATGTCTATGGAAGAAATATTTCTTATTGTTTATAGAATAAGGATGGAGGTCCATCTTCTTTTGTGGAGAAAACCCAGAGTCCATATATATCATCATGGATTGTGGCAATGTAGGAGGAACATGAAGCCCTTCACAAGAACAAGGCTTGGTATCTGGTTCCACTACCTCCTGGAAAGAAGGATATCAGTAACAAATGGTTCTTGAAGATCAAAAGGGATGTAATTTATCATGTAGAGAGATATCATGAAATACAAGTGGTCAAAGGATATGATCAAAAGGAAGTAATTGATTTCAATGAAATATTTTCTCCTGTTGTCAAACTGACGATAGTTCATATAGTTCTGGTGATGTATGCTACCTAAATTTTACATATAGATCAGCTGGATGTGACGACAACTTTTCTCGATAGTGATCATGATAAGGAGATCTATATGATCCGTCCAAAATTTTTTACCAAATAAGGCAAATATATCATGGTTTTTAGGTTGAAAAAATATCTATATGGTCACATGAATGCACCAAGGTGTTGGTAAAGGAGATTTTTTTCCTATATTCCGATCATTATACATAAAAGTAATCATTCATGTCCTTGTGAATATTTTAGGGGTTCAGATGGAAATGATTTCATCATTTGTCTATTATATGTGGATGAAATGTTGGTTTTAGGCCCCAACAATGATCAGATCAAAGAGAATAAGGCACAATTGATTATGGAGTTTGAACTGAATGACTAGGGACCAGAAAATAAAATTATTGGGGTATAGATTTACCGAGAAACAAATAATGGGATGATTTGGATATCCAATAATAAATAATTATAAAAAATTCCTAAAATTATTCACCATGAAAGATTATAATCCAATATGTTACCCAATTTATACTAAATTTAGCTTATCCTCTATGATGAGTCCTAGAAGTGAAGTAGGGGGGGATGGAGATGTATTGAGTACCATATGCATCAGTAGTGGTAAGTATGATTTTTAATATGGTTTTTACTAGATTAAAACATCATATCTAATTGGAGTCATTAGTCAGTACATGGGGAATCCAGTTTGATTAAATTAAATCATCATGAAGAGGATCCTGAGATACCATAAGGAGACCACAGTTGCTATATTATGTTATAGAGGATCATATTTCACAATGAGAGGCTATATCAGTTCATATTTTTCATGTGATTATGATCCATGGAAATCAAATTATGGTTATGTGTTTACTCTTTCTAGAGGAGTTGTGATATGGATTTCAATGTTACATACAGTTTTGGATTTATCCACAATAGATATGGAGTACTTGGCCTCTACGTAGTCTTGAAAAGAGGCGATTTGGATTAGAAGATTGTTGGAGGATCTCAAACAAATACTTGATCACATTCCATTGTTTTTTTATAGTAATAGTGCCTCATATATTATATGGAATTCATATATTCATTCCAGGATTAATCATGTTGGGGTATAATATCACTTTTCTAAGATGTGTTGGAGGTAGGAATTGTGGATATGTAGAAAATTCACAATAAAGTAAATATTGACGATTTCCTGATAAAGGCACCTAAATCTGATTAGTTCAGTTGGTTTAGATTCTTAAGTGGCCTAATAGATACATGAAAAAAATGTTTGGAAGATATAAATTATGTGTTGATTTTTGATTTTTTCTGAAATAAATAATTATATGGGAGATGTTTTGGCAGAATGTTTCTCCACAGATGTTGGATGCAGCCAATTATTCAAAGGTGGTGGTAGGCTAGGTAGGTGGTTAGTGGTCAACCACTCGAAACATCCATCTAGAGAATGCTTTAGGAGGGGGAGATACAAACTATAATAGAATATCTCCCCCAATGTTTTTAAAATCATTATATTCATTATCTCATCACAGATAGTCCATCATTGTGTGGTATTTTGTGAGGCCGATTCCCTAAATATCTAAGAGAGATATTTATGAGGGTTTTCTCCTTCTAATTTTTTGGTAGTGTGTATACAATTTTTACCGTAGTTAAGATTCTATTTTCCATGGTTTCTTCCCCTTTCATTTTTGGGTTTTTCTACGTTAAATCTTGTGTCATTTATTTCCACATTTTTTAAATTTTTTATATCATGATTATCACAACACTAGTGGTGCAATAATTTCTTGTCCCAATAGGGTTTAGATTTTATTCAACCAATTATAAGGTGTGTTCAATAAGGTACAATTCACCAAAAATCCCTCATGTCCTACTGTGTGGGTTGATTTCTCTTTGCGATCAATTGTAAAGTCCTATGGTATTCCTATCACGTAATCAATTTTTTACTAAGTAGCTTATTTGGTGGACGTTCAATTACGTCATACGGTGGGAATGAAGTATATTGATAATTTCACCAAAATTACACTCATAGTGGCTTTAGTTAGACCAATATGGTTTCTTTGAGACTTTAAAAGAAATAGATTCTATTTTGTTTTATCTTTTGGTCACTCAAAAACTTTTCCATTATTTTGGACATATAATCAACTATAATTTTTTCCAGAACGTTTTCTTGATTTATTTTGTTAATTATACATGTAAATGATTTAAGAAATTTCTAATTCATTGCATGCCTTTTTGATATTTCTCATGTAGTATCTCTTTAATATTGTCATTATTTTTTATGTGTGGTTTCTTAGATATAAGCACAGTCCCTCTTACCCATTACGATATTTTCATCATGTGTCCTAAAAAATAGCATTCCAAATTAATTAAATATTATTATCAAATAAAATACCACTGCAAAATAGAAGATAAATTTAATTTTTTTATATAAAAAAATTATCTATAAAAAAATCAAAATAAAAATTTTAATAATTGAAATATTAAATTCTAAAAATTCAGATGCACTTTAAAAAAAGTTAAAATTTATTCTAGAATTATAAATCTAAAATTATAAAACCATTTCAAAATTCAAAATGACTTACAAAAAATGATGTGTTCTAATAATATGTTCTTGACGACTTCATGAGGTAATAATGAATGAATTGTGTCCTGAATCGGAACATCATTTAAAATTAATTGAAAAAATATTTTCATTGAATATCATAGAAATTATTTTTCTGTATAATATATTAAAAATAATGAAGAAAAAAAATTTAAAAATTATCATGAAAAATACACATTTTTATGATAATTTAGAATGAGTTATACTTTTGTTACAAACCCACTAGAGTTGAATATTACTCTATTATATGTTCAATTTCACTCTATGACATATTTATTTTATAAAAACAGATGTGGAAAAATGAAATCAAATAATATCACATCAATAGGTTGGACCATATACTTTCCTTATGATCCCATTCAAAGGAACCCTAAAATCATGAACACTAAATGCTACATAAAAAGAGAATTGTATGTTCTTTTTTCCTCCAAAATAATATACACAATGGATATATAATCCTTGAAAACAATATTTTGGGGGAAACAAGAATTTTTTTTTCCTAATTAAGAAAATGTAGGATCCATGAATCCTTCTCTCGACCAACCCTATATAGAAATGTGAAGTTTTAAACACCATCCCCAACATCATCTGAATTATATTTCATTAAATTTAAGAGTACTAATTTCATAGTAACATGATGTTAAACTACATGAAAACATCTTTAGAACAAGATATTAAACTACATTCATACCTTATATGAAATACAAACGGTTCCGTGAGTGGAACATTCGATATTCCCTATGAAATGAGTGTGTGTTTCTGCATGTGATGAGTGTGGGACTGTTTCCACCCTTTAGTAATAGTAATTTCATAATACCCACACACATCCTCTAATACACATTTAGTAGAATATGAAATCTCAAAACTTATTCCCAAAAATTTATATTTCATCACTTCTATGAAATTTATATATCATCACATGAAACTAACCTCTATGACAACATGCATAGTACAAGCTGTTAAACTATAATATTACCCTAGTGGAGAGCATGGGTTGTCATATGTGATGAGCATTAAAAACTTCTTGTGATTAAAACTATATTCCTTATGTGATGAGAGTGATATGATTCCAGATCTTCCAAGAAGCTTATATGAATAATCCCTACACCACCCCTTATTTGTGGAAAGATGAGTTTCTAAATCCTCACATGATGAATATGAGCTGCATTATGTGATGATCATGGGATGCCTGAGGTGATGAGACTAATATTCCCTATGAAATTAACATAATTTTTATGAAACCGATCATAGGATTCCTTGGTATTTATACTTGAGATTCCTTATGTCATGAGCATAAGATTCGCTTAAAATGCCAATTGAGGAAAACATTTATAGATGCCTGACATAACCAACACTATCCTCAACTCCAACCAGAGGTAGTCATCCTGTCACAGTAGAATGAACTATAATTAACCAATTCCCAATAAATGTTGGTTTTTGGAATGAGATTCATGAACATATATTAGATTTTTAATGGAGATATAGACTATGTGTTGAAATACAAGGTGGAATCAATGGATAGAAGAGATAGTATCAGGTCACCTCATTCTAATAAAGGATTTGACGTTATCTAACACGGTGAAAAAGGTCACCCAACTTTATAAATTTGGAATGTGAGGCAATGAGGATAATGACCAGTCTAAGGAAATAGATTCTAGATTGAAAGAACACCTTGATGGAAACATTTTATTACAAAATGGTGAAACACATATGAATACATTCTCTAACAATGAGAGGAATATGTGTACTGTTGGGTGCCTTCATTTCTATACTTCATCGGTGTGAATCCCATCTCCTCCACCCTCGAGATGATGAGTAGTGTTTTTCATGTTCGGAATAATCTTAAAAAAAGTTTACTAATAGTAGGTTTTGTATATCATATTGAAAAATTGCTAATAGACATTCTTGAAAACTCATTACCAATAATCATGGGTGCTGTAACACCCCAAGCTTCTACGGTACGCTTCTCTTTGGATAATGTGATAGCGTGTGTTGTACACAACACCGAGTTCTAACACACCATAACCAATCAAACTAGCCGTTATGAATAGTAATACCTAATTTTTGAAATTATATATATTTTATATTTCAAAATGGACTTCATTTTTCGATTCGGAATATCGAATTTAGCCTAAGGTGAAATTTTGGTACATTTCGGATAACTTTAATATTTTGATGAATAGTGAAAATTACTAAATTTTAATTAAAAACATATTTTTTAATCAAAATAATTAATAGTGATAAATTATGAATTTTAGTGGTTTTAAAGTATATTTATAATATATTTTTACCATTTAATACAATGTTGGTCATTAGACATAATTTTACAATTAAACCGGACATAAACAAGTGCCAATCTTTTGACAGTTATTATCTCTTAAAAACACACTTTTTGTTTTAACAACGGGAATTAATTTTAAATTAATTTCTGCCACTTCTGTGTTTTGAATTTTGAAAAATTTATTCCATATTTGGAATCAGGATGTTCAAATTCTGTAAATAGATAACTTTTATTGTTCGAAATTTTGAATAATTACTTCGGTAAATATTTTATTTACCATTGTTAAAGGGTAAATCCGGTAAATAAGGGTTAAAAAATAATATTATAATAATACAAAATTACCCTAAAACATGTCCTAACCTTATTGGTTGATACATATCCGACCATGGGAATCTTTGGGTCGATTTTGGGACCCCATGGAGCCACTTGTAGGTGATAGGGACACTTTATTTTAATTAAGTTAAAATGAATACAAAAAGGACACAAGCATATATCTTTTAGCAAAACAATTTTTACATAGTGTTATATATGTTGGATTTTCAACTATAAATATTCATTAGGAAAATAAAACGATTTCCTACATAATTATATTTTATTTATAATTTTTTTACATTATATAATTTAATTCATTTATGACACAATGATGATGCAGTAATTACCATAATAGTGAAACATTAAAATAATTGATATTATAAATACCCAAATAAATATAATTTTAGACTTTTAATGAATTAAACTAATTTTCTAGGATAATATGAAATATTAGGATTGATTAATTAACTTTTTTTGAAGTAATAATTCTGTTATGAGTTTCAAAAAAATCAACTATTGAATAGTATCAAAATTGACATAAAAGTGTTTTTAAAAAAAGTATTATATTATTAATTGATATTAAATTTCTAAAAATCTAAGGTTCGGCCAAGAGAATTTTATCATGATAGTTTTATCATTAATGGAGGGGTCTCTTGGATGTATATGGTAAGTTTATTAACCATATAATATAAAAATACAAAGAGACATGGTAAAAGTGAAACTAATTAACTTAGAGTTAATACTTAAAGATAAGGTCAATATAAGTACCCAAACCTGTATAAATTCTATTGGTTGAATTTTTTTAGACCTATAACCACCTTAACCTTTGAATAATAAACTTTGGAGCCATTAGAAACCGAATATGAATTTATTATAAACTAATATTTCTAGCTTTTCCAAAGGTGCCCCTCACCCCTCTTATAAAAGGGCACTCTTCCTTATCTTTTCTTCACACCTTCAAAGCCTTTTGGTTCGGCCAAAATCTTCCCAAATAATCTCCCAACTTCCCTCACTACAACCTAGAGGACTTATTTTTACCAGAAAGCCAACCTAAGGATCCCTTTTGATCAAATCAAAATGAAGAACCCGAAGAAGAGGTAATGATTTCACCACCCTTTTCCAAGTTCTTTTCTTCTTCCACTTATTCTTCCTTTGTTTTTACCATTCTAAAATAATAACTCCAGTATCATATATATTCTGTGATGTTATTATAAATATGGTACAACCATATTCTATATTCTATTAACCCTTTGAATAACATGTCACCATACGTGCGTACGTATGGCTTACCGTCTCCACGTCGTGGTGTAATTGTTATTCAATATATTATTATTTGGATGGGTATAATACTGATGTGTAACTCATGTAAATAATAAATATAACATGCTAATGATTCTTTATATATGATATACCATCCATTTATATATTATTTTAATATCAAAAGAATGATATAGTCGCTCGTACGTACGTACGGACTACCGTCTCCACGAACGCGATGAGATTCATTCTCCATCGTATCCATTCAAGTATAATTATCATTTGATGATTTAAAAATAATATTTAAGGACTTGATATCATCATGGATATGAATAATATACAACCTATCCATTACAAACCTGTCTTACATAACAAAACATATAAAAGAAAACGAGTAAGTTAACACCTGAAATAACGATAATACTAAGATATTATTAACAAAGCAATGTTAAAAGATCATATATGATATCATATGAATGTATATGATTCTTTTATAATTTAATAACAATTATTTCACTATTATACAGGAGGTTAACCTACCCCAACCAAGGAAAAGTACAAGTTAAGGGTTTATTTTACAATCTCTTCATTATTCGAGGTTGTTTATACGTAATAATCTACTGGGATCTCTTTATCATCCACATCCATGTTTCTTAAAAATGTATTTCAAAACATTTTTACAATTTAAAAGAATATGGGTTAAAGTCATTTATAACCTTGTTTGACTTTTTATAAGTGGTTTATAAAATAATCTTTCCGTCGTTTTCCAAACAAGGTGCTTTTTAACCTTTTCGTCAGAATTAAGGTAAGAATGTCTTTTTTTAACTTATACAGCGGGTGCAGTTATTTTCCACTGTTATAAAATCATTGAAGCTTACCTTACAAGCTTATAAGAATATTTTCAAAGAAAATGTTTTATTTTATAAATATTTGACTCTTAAATGATTTCGAAATAGAAAGAGGTATTTCTCTAAAAAGAGTTCTGATTTCATCTATGTCAACATCCTTTGATGGATTTCACGCTTATTTGAAGTTGATTCCTTATGATAAAAAACTTCTATATTGTATTGAAGGGTTTGTGATATGTTTGACTATGGATGTGTTATTTTCATACCATTCATTGTTTATGGATGAAGTATTTACATTTCGTATGCTAGTTTTAATAAGAATGTTTATGTTATGTTTAAACCTTTTCATATGGGAATGCATTGGACTTAATATGTGACGGGTGGAGCCCACTATAGATCCTCGATGCATCGGTAGGTCTCATGAGACAAACTAGTGTCTTGGAATAAGGCCTTGGCAAAATCTTATTTGTAGTATTGGCACGAGGCCTTGGCTATGTGGTTATGATAGTCTGGCATTATGCATTCCATCATTATGAAAGTGGTTATTGATATTGCATGTGATTATTCGATTAGTAGAATATCCATGTGAATAAGTAAATTGAATTATTTCATTTTACTTTTTCCATACTATGTTGAAGTTCAAGTTTAAAAGGATTTTGTTTTAGTAATGCATTGCCTTAAATGTTTATGCTTATTTTTGAAAGTTTCCGCTATATTGTTATCCTTACTGGGCATTTGAGCTCACCCCTTTTCTATGTTTTATTTTTCCCAGGATGTGAAGAAGTAAGTTATGAATGACCTGCAGGGATTTTATGTGGGGACATGAGTGTGGAATATGGAGACTATGTTGTTGTAGTAGTTTTTCACTTTATGATGTAATGTAAAACTTTATGAATATATCTAGTGTTTCCAAGGCTACTAAACCAATCGGTCTTTCGATATTTGATCTTTCTTGTGATCATGCCAATGTTATGTAATAATGCATCGACTCTAGGTAACTGGGGTCAGGGCGTTATAGTTGGTATCAGAGGAAGTTTAGTACAAACCTTGGAAGCTAGATTTAGATAAACTCTGATTAGAGCACGTAGACCTAAGATGAACTTTGAGGTTTAGTATAGAAGAAATTCCTAGAATTTTGGTATTGTAAAGATTTTGTGAGTTTTCTGAGCAATACATCCTTGACTGGATATGAGCAGGTAGAGACGGCTCTGGCACATATGTACCTAGGGGTAAAACCCGAAAACACCGCTTTGATCTAGACTCGAACGGGAACTGGTGCACGACAACGGGCCTTGCTGCACTCTTGGTTACGACACTCCCGGGGGATATGGTTAGGATAACTCTCATTTTCTTTACAAATCATTATGAAGGGTTTATGAGTATATACTTCCTCAAAGAAAATATTCTTATGATTATGGATTATATCCATAAATAGTTCCATTTATGTTAAGGGTTTTATAAGTATGGGATTATGTATTTTGATTTATAAACTGATCTAGTTTATGCCATTGTTTAGAAATGGCGCCTAGTAGAAGAAATGGAAACCGTATCAATGCACGAACTTCATGTAGGGATTGCCCTCCTGCTCAAGATAATTATAGTGGAGGTGGTGATGCAATTGGTGGTGATCAGCTAATCACCATACTGGGACAACTCACTCAGGATATGAATAATAACCTTACCCATGTGGAGCACCCTGATCCGCAGCATGGAGGATCAATGTCAGATCGATTCATGAGGCATCAACCACCAACGTTCAATGGGAGTACAAATCCCTTAGTAGCTGAACAATGGATAAATTCCCTAGAGAAAATATTTCAGGCATTGGGAAGTATTGAAAGGGAAAAAGTTATCATGACAGTTTACCGCCTCACTGGAGATGCTGATCAATGGTGGTCATTGATTCAAAATATGAAGGAAGATGATGAAGTATCAAATATGGAATGGAGGGATTTCAAAGATCTGTTTTTAGAAAAATACTTTCCTCGCGACCATCGAGCAGATATGGAAAGGCAATTTCTGAGTCTGAGACAGAAGGAGGATGAGAATGTCGCAAAGTATGAGGCTAACTTTACAAGGTTAGCAAGGTATGCTGGAGATTATATACATAACCCAAGAAGTAAGATTGATTGTTTCTTTGATGGGTTAAAACCATTTCTCTGTCGAGCATTAGTCTCACAATCCTTCTCGTCGTACGAATACATTGTCTCATGTGCTATCAAGACCGAAAAGGAATTCTCTAAGTCTTATGAATTTAAAGAAAAGCAAGAGAAGAAGAGGCATGCTGATCAATCTGGGAATGGAAATAAGGGGAATAAGGGAAAGGTTGAATATCCATCCTGTGGTAAACGTGGGAAGAAACACCCCGGTACTTGCTTGAAGGGAACATGAGTCTATTATAAGTGTGGTGAAAAAAGCCACCAAGCTCGTGATTGCAAAGGGAAGAAGGAAGCTACCAATGTTCAGTGCTACAATTGAAAGGAGATGGGACATTATGCAAATGAATGTCCTAAGCGTCAGGAGAACTTACCTCAGAAAAGGCCAAGGGATCAAGGCCAAGCTTATGCTATCACTACTGCTGAGGTAGAAGCTCCGAAAGACGTGGTGGAAGGTAATTTAATGGTTTCCTCCAGTTTAGCAAATGCATTATTTGATTCTGGATCATCACATTGTTTCATATCTTCCCAGTTTGCTAAGAAAATTAGATATTTCCAATTTGATTTAAAAAGGGAGTTGTCAGTTAAAACTCGTAAGGGAAGTATCATTGCAACAAAGTTTTGTGAATCAGTCCCCATTAGAGCACATAAATGTTCTTTATCTGCTGATCTAATCGTCAAACCTATGATTGAGTTTGATATAATTCTCGGTATGGACCAGATTTCGGACTATGATGCGAAGATTTATTATAAGAAGAAAGAGGTTACGATTTTTGATGATGATGATAAGGAACACCTTATCTTTAGAGCAGAATTGTCACCACCTAATTCTTATTTAGATCCACCCCCAGTAGCTCAACTAAATTCAAATATTGGGGAGGAAGAGAATGAAATAACTATGGGTGAGGAAAGGAATGTTCAAATAGAGGATGTACCTATTGTAAAAGAGTTTGTAGATGTATTTCCGGAAGATTTACCTGAACATCCTCCAGAACGAGAAGTTGAGTTTTCCATTGATTTAATTCCTGGATCAAGGCCTATATCGAATACCCCTTATATAATGGCCATTGTAGAATTAATTGAACTAAAGAAACAACTAGAGGAATTGAGTAATAAGGGATTTATTCTCCCTAGTGTTTCTCCATGGGGAGCCCCTGTTCTTTTTGTTAAAAAGAAAGATGGATCTATGAGGTTATGTATCGACTACATGGAGATCAATGCTATAATGATAAATAACAAGTATCCCCTACCTCGCATTGATGATTTATTTGACCAACTACATGGAGCTCAATACTTTTCAAAGATTTACCTTCGATCTGGATACCATCAGTTGTGTGTGAAGAAGGAAGACATTCCGAAGACAGCATTTCGAACCAGGTACGGGCATTACGAGTTTACTGTAATGCCTTTTGGATTGACTAATTCACCCTCTGTATTCATGGATCTGATGAATAGAGTTTTCAAGGAGTATCTTGATGAATTTGTGGTGGTATTTATTGATGATATCTTGGTATACTCCAAAATCTAAGAAGATCATGAAAATCACTTGCGCATTATCCTGAAGACTCTGAGAAGACATGAATTATATGGTAAGTTTAGCAAGTGTGAATTCTGTCTTCATGAGATTTCTTTTATTGTCCATATTGTCTCTAAAGATGGAATCTCTATTGATCCTTCTAAGACCAAGGAAATCCAAGAATGGCCAGCACCTACGAGTATAACTGAGGTACGTAGTTTTATTGGTTTGGCAGGTTATTATCGACGTTTCGTCCAGAATTTTGCCCGATTGGCTAACCCATTAATGAAGCTCACACGTAAATGGGTTAAATTTGTTTGGACAAAAGAGTGTGATGAATGTTTCGAAGAACTGAAGAGAAGATTAGTCAATGATCCTATATTGACTCTACCATCGGGGAATGATGGGTTCGTTATTTATAGTGATGCATCGAAGAAAGGACTTGGTTGTGTCCTTATGCAGAATGATAGAGTTATTGCCTATGCATCACTACAGTTGAAAATTCATGAACAAAACTATCCTACTCATGATCTCTAGTAAGCAGCTGTGATCTTTGCTTTGAATATATGGAGGCACTACCTCTATGGTAAAAAATGTGAGATTTATACTGATCAAAAGAGTTTGAAGTATATTTTCTCACAAAAAGAACTCAACATGAGGCAAAAGAGATGTCTTGAATTACTCAAGGATTTTGACTGTATGATACACTACCACCCGGGGAAAGCAAACAAGGTGGAAGATGCTTTGAGCAGGAAAGACCATGGAGTTTTGAACGTGATGAGAATTGAAAGGGATCCAATTTTGATGGATCTAGTGAAGATGGGCATGGGAATAACCAGGGAAGGTGAAACATCAATGCTTTTTCAAATGGTTGCCAAACCATATTTACTAGAAAGGATTAAGAGTTCTCAGACTAATGATGGAGAATTTCAAAAGAAGATTAAAGCTGTGAATGATGGGAGATTGATAGATTTTGTGTATGAAAATGGATTTTTGAAATTCAGGAAGAGGCTTTGTGTTCCCGATATACCTGATCTAAAAAGGGAATTACTGGATGATGCTCATAGTTCCAATTTCTCTATACACCATGGGAGCACCAAAATGTATAGAGATTTGAAGGAACATTTTTGGTGGGACAATATGAAGAGGGAGATTGCTAATTTTGTGTCAAGATGTATGGTTTGTAAACAAGTGAAAGCTGGAAGGAAACAGCCTGGAGGAGTTATGCAACCTCTTCCCATACCGGAGTGGAAATGGGACAATATTACGATGGATTTTGTCATGGGTCTACCAAAGACTCCTAGAAGGAACGATGAAATATGGGTTATTGTTGATCTTCTTACCAAGTCAGCAAATTTTTTTGATATAAGAGAAGATCTACCCCTGGAATGTCTAGCAAGACTATATATTAATGAAGTTGTGAGACTTCATGGAGTACCCCTATCGATTGTTTCTGATCGTGATCCCCGTTTTACTTCAAGATTCTTGAAAAGTCTTCAGAAATCCCTGGATACTGAACTACATTTGTGAACTGCTTACCACCCTCAGACAGACGGACAATCAGAACGGACTATTCAAACATTAGAAGACATGTTGAGATATTGCTCACTTGACTTTCAGGGTATGTGGGATCAATATTTACCTCTGGTAGAATTTCCCTATAACAATAGCTTCCATTTGAGTATTCAGATGGCACCATAAGAAGCGTTATACGGAAAGAGATGTCGTACACTAACCTGTTGGGATGACGTTGGTGAAAGAAAACTTGTAGGCCCAGAACTGGTGGAGGAAACGATGGAAAAGGTGAATGTAATCCAAAATCACATCAAAGCAGCTCAAAGTAGGCAGAAGAGCTATGCCGATAATCGAATGAAGGATTTGGAATTTCTAGTCGGTGATCATGTTTTCCTAAAGGTATCTCCATGGAAGGGAGTCATATGTTTTGTTAAGAAAGGTAAATTGAGTCCCAGGTACATCAGAACTTTCAAAATTCTAGAACGAATTGGGGCTGTAGCTTACCGATTGGCAATGCCGCCAAGTCTCTCCAAAGTTCACGATGTGTTCCACGTATCTCTGTTGAGGAAATACATGCCCGACCCAACGCATGTACTCACCTATGAGGAATTAGAACTGGAACCCGATCTGTCTTATTGTGAAGATCCCATCAGGATTCTTGATAGGAGAGAACAAGTACTGAGAAACCGGATGACACGTCTGGTAAAAGTTTTGTGGAGAAACCATAAGATGGAAGAAGCAACGTGGGAACCCGAGGAACTTATGATGAAGAACCACCCAATTATTTTCATGTGATAAGTATTCTAGAAATTTAGAGGACGAAATTATTTGAAGGAGGGGAGAATTTAACACCCCAAGCTTCTACGGTATGCTTCTCTTTGCATAATGTGATAGCGTGTGTTGTACGCAACACCGAGTTCTAACACACCATAACCAATCAAACTAGCTGTTATGAATAGTAATACCTACTTTTTGAAATTATATATATTTTATATTTCAAAATGGACTTCATTTTTGGATTCGGAATATCGAATTTATCCTAAGGTGAAATTTTGGTACTTTTCGGATAACTTTAATATTTTGATGAATAGTGAAAATTACTAAATTTTAATTAAAAACATCTTTTTTAATCAAAATAATTAATAGTGATAAATTATGAATTTGAGTGGTTTTAAAGTATATTTAGAATATATTTTTACCATTTAATACAATGTTGGTCATTGGACATAATTTTACAATTAAATCGGACATAAACAAGTGCCAATCTTTTGATAGTTTTTATCTCTTAAAAACACGCTTTTTGTTTTAACAACGGGAATTAATTTTAAATTAATTTCTGCCACTTCTGTGTTTTGAATTTTGAAAAATGGATTCAATATTTGGAATCAGGATGTTCAAATTGTGTAAATAAGTAACTTTTATTTTTAGACATTTTGAATAATTACTTCGGTAAATATTTTATTTACCATGGTTAAAGGGTAAATCCAGAAAATAAGGGTTAAAAAATAATATTATAATAATACAAAATTACCCTAAAACATGTCCTAACCTTATTGGTTGATACATATCCGACCATGGGAATCTTTGGGTCGATTTTGGGACCCCATGTAACCACTTGTAGGTGATAGGGACACTTTATTTTAATTAAGTTAAAATGAATACAAAAATAAAACAAGCATATATCTTTTAGCAAAACAATTTTTACATAGGGTTATATATGTTGGATTTTAGACTATA
Organism: Viscum album; assembly: GCA_963277665.1. Lineage (NCBI taxonomy): Eukaryota > Viridiplantae > Streptophyta > Magnoliopsida > Santalales > Viscaceae > Viscum > Viscum album. Next base: position 341,812,624 of record OY728167.1, read on the forward strand.
AATATTCATTAGGAAGATAAAAATATTTACTAAATAATGATATTTTATTTATAATTTTTTGACATTAAATAATTTAATTTATTTATGACACAATGATGATGCGGTAATTACCATAATAGTGAAGAATTAAAATAATTGATATTATAAATACCCAAATAAATATAATTTGATACTTTTAGTGAATTAAACTAATTTTCTAGGATAATATGACATATTAGGATTGATTTAATTAACTTTTTTCGAAGTAATAATTTTTTTATGAGTTTCAAAAAAATCAACTATTGAATAGAGTCAAAATTGACAAAAAAGAGTTTTTAAAACAAGTATTATATTATTAATTGATATTAAATTCTTAAAAATCTAAGGTTCGGCCAAGAGACTTATATCATGATATTTGTATCATTAATGGACCACTTGGGGGTCTCTTGGATGTGTATGGTAAGTTTATTAACCATATAATATAAAAATACAAAGAGACATTGTAAAAGTGAAACTAATTAACTTAGAGTTAATACTTAAAGATAAGGTTAATATAAGTACCCAAACCTGTCTAAATTCTATTGGTTGAATGGTTTTAGACCTATACCCACCTTAAAGTTTGAATAATCAACTTTGGAGCCATTAGAAACCGAATATGAATTTATTATAAACTAATATTTCTAGATTTTCCAAAGGTGCCCCTCACCCCTCTTATAAAAGGGCACTCTTCCTTCTCTTTTATTCACACCTTCAAAGCCTTTTGGTTCGCCCAAACACTACCCAAATACTCTCCGAACTTCCCTCACTAAAACCTAAAGGCCTTAGTTTGATCATAAATCCATCTTAAGGAGCCCTTTTGATCAAATCAAAAGGAAGAACCCGAAGAAGAGGTAATGATTTCACCACCCTTTTCCATGTTCCTTTCTTCTTCAACTTCTTCTTCCTTTGATTTTACCATTCTAAAATAATAAATCCAGTATCATATATATAATGTGATGTTATTATAAATATGGTACAACCATATTCAGTATTCTATCCACCCTTTTAATAACATGTCACCATACGTGCGTATGTACGGCTTACCGTCTCCACGTTGTGGAGTAATTGTTATTCAATATATTATTATTTGGATGGGTATAATAATGATGTGTAACTCATGTAAATAATAAATATAACATGTTAATGATTCTTTATATATGATATACCATCCATTTATATATTATTTTAATATCAAAATAATTATATTGTCGCTCGTGCGTACGTACGGACTACCGTCTCCACGAACGCGATGAGATTCATTCTCCATCGTATCCATTCAAGTATAATTATCATTAGATGATTTAAAAATAATGTTTAAGGACTTGATATAATTCTGGATATAAATAATATACAACCTATCCATTACAAACATGTCTTACGTAACAAAACATATAAAAGAAAACGAGTAAGTTAACACCCGAAATAACGATAATACTAAGATATTATTAACAAAGCAATGTTAAAAGATCATATATGATATCATATGAATGTATATGATTATTGTATAATTTAATAACAATTATTTCACTATTGTACAGGAGGTTAACCTACCCCAACAAAGGAAAAGTAAAAGTTAAGGGTTTATTTCACAATCTCTTCATTATCTGATGTTGTTTATACGTAATAATCTACTGGGATCTCTTTATCATCCACATCCATGTTTCTTAAAAATATATTTCAAAACATTTTTAATATTTAAAAGAATATGGGTTAAAGTCATTTATACCCTTTTTTGACTTTTTATAAGTGGTTTATAAAGGAATCTTTCCGTCGTTTTCCAAACAAGGTGCTTTTTAACCTTTTCGACAGAATTAAGGTAAGAATGCCTTTTTTTAACTTATACGGTGGGTGCGGTTATTTTCCGCCGTTATAAAATCGTTGAAGCTTACCTTACAAGATTATAAGAATATTTTCAAAGAAAATGTTTTATTTTATAAATATATGACTCTTAAATTATTTCAAAATAGAAAGAGATATTTCTCTAAAAAGAGTTCGGATTTCATCTATGTCAACATCCTTTGATGGATTTCACGCTTATTTGAAGTTGATTCCTTATGATACAAAACTTCTATATTGTATTGAAGATTTTGTGATATGTTTGACTGTGTATGTGTTATTTTCATACCATTCATGGTTTATGGATGAAGTATTTACATTTCATATGCTAGTTTTAATACGAATGTTTATTTTATGTTTAAACCTTTTCATATGGGAATGCATTGGACTTAATATGTGATGGGTGGAGCCCTCTATAGCTCCTCGATGCATTGGTAGGTCTCATGAGACAAACTAGTGTCTTGTCACAAGGCCTTGAAAAAATCTTGTTTGTAGTCTTGGCATGAGGCCTTGGCTATGTGGTTGTGATAGTATGAAATTATGCATTCCATAATTATGAAAGTGGTTATTGATATTGCATGTGATTATTCGATTAGTAGAATATCCATGTGAATAAGTAAATGGAATTATTTCATTTTACGTTTTCCATACTATGTTGAAGTTCAAGTTTAAAAGGCTTTTGTTTTAGTAATGAATTGCCTTAAATGTTTATGCTTATTTTTGAATGTTTCCGCTATATTGTTATCCTTACTGGGCATTTGAGCTCACCCCTTTTCTATGTTTTATTTTTCCCAGGATGTGAAGAAGTAAGTTATGAATGACCTGCAGGGATTTTATGTGGGGATATGAGTGTGGAATATGGAGACTATATTGTTGTAGTAGTTTTTCACTTTATGATGTAATGTAAAACTTTATGAATATATCTATTGTTTCCTAGGCTACTAAACCAATCGGTCTTTCGAGATTTGATCATTCTTGTGATCATGCCAATGTTATGTAATAATGCACCGACTCTAGGTAACTGGGGTCGGGGCGTTACAGGTGCGGTAGGTCCATTAATATGGAAATATCATACAATTAAAATTCTATTAAAAAAACCACATCTCCAATGGATGATGGAAATCCTCCCATATATCCCCCTCAAAACTCATCCAACATTTCGTTTTCACTTCCATCATCCACTAGTATAAGGAGGAAATAGTCATCGCCTCTTGGAAAGTGGCCAATAATAATTGGATGTTTTAGTGTTGCAACATTCAACACAATAGAGTTTTATGGGAAGGATATCACCACTCAAGATTTCCCAGAATGTAGGATAACACCATAGATTTATGAGCTAGTCAATTAAATTCCTACCCCACCATCCTATGTCCAAATGTATGTCACCCATATCAAGTGTAGGCCACTAATCCTTCTCAAAAGGAAGCTTCTTTGACAGATCATGTGGGCCCAACCATCACAGATTCATTTCACATCCTCACCAGAGTAAAAGGGCACATATTCATTAGAATAGTATCGAGAACCTTGTCTTTCATATGGAATTTAGGTTGAATATCTCAGGAATGGGAACAACCATCCACTATCATGCATTCCCACAACATAATTATTAATTCCGTTATAGGGGTCCTCCCTATGATTTCATAAATTAGAATATAATTCCTTCATATGACAAAAATATATAATGTATTGAAGGTCCTTCCCAGGGTGGAATGGATACTAGATGTATTGGAGGCCCTACGTGTGGTGTACACCATAACATGCATGGAAGAATTCCTCAAGACCCTTAGAGGCTCACTATTAGGGATATTCCACATCATTTATAGAGGAATGTCTTGTGGTATTACTGTCGATTTACCCTTGAACTCTTATAAAATGAGGCAACTAAAGAATCAAGAGAAATGCCTATAGCTCCACCACTTGAGTTGGGGATAGGATCCCATTTGTTACAGATGACCACCCTCACCACCAAGGCTCATAAGGTAGAAAAAAACCTATTAAATACATGGATTTGGAGGATTCATTGGTTCTAATTAAGTAATTATTCATTCATCCATACATACCATCATTGATATATTTCCTCTCCACCTCTACATTGGAAATAAGGGTGGCTTTGGGATATACTTTGGTACCCTTTGAATAAAGAGAACACACCATTGAATACAATGTTATTTGTGGACTTCCTTATGAGAAAGTGTTCATGTAGTTCTCATTTTTATAGATATGGTCCTGAATATTATAACGACTCTAGAACATACACCACTGCATCATAGAATATTGGATCATGTGATGTATCTTCTACAGAAAAACCAGTAGCAAAGTAGATTTGTATCACTTAACCACTCCGAATTATAGAATATCATATATATGATTAAGTGGTGGCTAGGATTAGGAATACCTTCTTGAAAATTCATGTGTGGTTGAATTTGTTTTGTGATATTCTGGTCACCAACCAGTTAATGGCCATGTTCTGGCCACCTAAAACCTAGAACTTCTCCATCATGGACTTGATTACTAAGGATCACAAAACATTAATCCAAAATAACATATGGGAATCACTCAACCACCTTTAATACCATCATAAAACCTATTTATGAATCAATGAAAACCTTCAGGCTCCCTATACATAGTTTCCAAAGTATTACATTTTAGAAATCCTAGTATCTCAACATCCTAATTCATATGGGAACAACCCAAGTTTTCATTGGACTTTTATCGAGATCATCACTATTATTCATTAGATCATGGAATACGTGTCTCCTTTCGTACAAATCTAGCGATGGTGTATTATTATTCACTCAAATTTATCCCTCTCTCATAGAGATTTCATGTCACTCAAGATAATCCACTTGTCAAAGTTGAACATTAGCCTCCAAACACTACCACTGTGAATGTCATAATATCCAACCATTGTATTATAAGGAAAATGAGGCTGATGGTGGGGATTATATAGAAGAAGATCATCCCGGAGGGTAGCCCCACCACTAAGAAAACCTTTATATAGGTTTCTTCACACATCATAAAAGAATTATTTTGGCTATTATGAGTCCCACAAAGATACTTATACCCATTTGTTGACACATTAACAAGGGTAAGCGAGATGTTAAACACATTGATCCATGTGAGGCCATAATAGGAACTAAATTAGTTGGTTTAATCTAGTATCTTATGAACTAAAAGAAGCTGACTACCAAACATCTTGATGAACATAACTGAAAATAGGAGGAGATTTGAGAGGATACCATCATTCCTCTATTGGAGTCATGATAGCCAATTCTCCCTAGTTGATTATCTGGGGCCGAGGTGGGATGTAGTACCTATACAATTATGATGGATGCTAGAGATTCTTCCAAACTGATACACAACTTAGTCTTCCATGTATCTCCCTATATTGTCAATCAATGTGAATCCCAATGTTTAGACCATGGTCCTTCAACATCAAAAGCTAGTAGGCCCATTAAGGGGTAGATGTAGAACCTCTGATGAGGTTATAAGTGATCTCAATGATCATCTTATGTCTTCAGAGACTCAACAAAACTAATTCCAACATAAAATGATATTTTATCTGGAATGGGTGGATCATAATCCTCCATGCATATATTTTATTAACACATGTCTCATCTAAATCAACAATATAGGTTATCCAAAGAAACATATCTACCATTTTTCTCATGTTGTGGCCTGATGATGGGAATTTTAGAGTAACCATGAAGCATCTAGATTCTAATGTTTTTTCCAGAACACAGAATGGTGTACCATTGTTGGATACAGTCAATTTTCCCCAAAATTCTCCAATAATTGGGTGGATCTCCATTAGTAGTTAACAAACCAATTCAGATCAACCTTGAACAAAAAAAGATTCACTATCCTCTTCATATGAACATATTAGTATAATGATTTTCTCATTGAACTTGCCACTAGATATAAATGATTTAAACATTTCCAAGATGATATAATTCCTTAAGAAAAACTGTTGTGGATGTTCATGAAAAAATTTTGAGATGATTTGGTCCTTACTGTTATCTCCTTGAAGTACCTAGGTTGATTTTTGAAATTCATCAAGAGAGAACAGCTCTTATAATACTCTATGAATCATACTGAGAAGCAGTCATGCTAATTACCTCCTTCAACTCCAATATAAAAGCCTTTAATAGTAGAGAAAATTTTCATTGAACAATCTCTAGCCCCTCAACCTATCAGAATTCAGAAACCCTCATAGACCAATCCTCACTAAAAATAACCTTACTATAGGAATGATTTCCAAGGAATATTCTAGAGCCATACACCAATGGTTACCTATATATAAAGAAATAAAAGGGTCCACTCCATTGGGTATAATCAAGTCTCGAGTTTATTTCTATATTCCATGGAGAGTAAACTTTTCAAGTTGTCAAAAATGAAAATCCAATAATAGGCTAGGATAAAGAACTATGTGAATTGTTTTCATTACGATAGGATCCGTGGGATCATAGTTCAAGATATTTTTCACATCAAGGGATATCCCTAGTACTTGGTTAATCCTAGAGTGGTTAATTAAGTCGACCTCATAGCAGAAGTGAAATATGTATCCCCCAACTTAGTTGGAATTGATGATTATTATAGTGATTATAAGAAGGTATCTGATCACAATTTATAGACATTTAATGATTAGATAACTGATAATCCAGTCGTATATACCAATAGAATTTTTAGTGCTTAGTTAAACCATCCACCATATCCTATGGTCACCACATCAACATTAGTTATTCCATCAACATCACAACCTTATTTATATCATAAGAACTGTCATCGACAAAGAAAAGTTAAAAACGATACACTGATAGCATTGAAACTAGACTATACTCTCAGTGATTTTTTACCCCTAGAGTTGGGGAAGGACCCAGAATTAATCAGATTTTGAAAAAAAACCTCTAACTAATATAAGTATTATGTTTTTTTCAATTCCATTAGACTGGTGGATCATTGTGTGTAACTCATTGGTGAATTATTCCCCCCAAGATCCTAAATGAAACACTGGTCAACACTGTTGTGGGAATAGTAAATTCCAATCTTGTAAGAAAAATTCTTGAGGTACTACCCTAAAAAGAGTGGTTCATATTTCTAAGAAAAGACAAAAAGAATTACTCAAGGCTTAACAAGTGCATCTCTCATTGGGTTTATCCTTGGAAATAACCTCAGGACCTATCAGGTTGGGTGATTGTATGGCTCAAATACCGCATTCCAAGGTGTAAAAACATCCAAACAAGGCTTATCCACAACTTCCCAGTGTTTAGTCATATCCATATAACCAACATCAGAATGTGATATCCACTATTCATACCAAAAACCTTGGACAACCATTCCCCCACACATCCTATAAATGAGTGGAATTTGGGAAGCAAGAACAAGCCCCTAACATGGAAATATAATTTTATTTTGCTTCCCGCAAGTACAACATAATGAATCTCAATCCTTGACGTGCTCTTCCTATCAAATTAGTTACATGAATCTCTCATCGAGGGATTTCAGAGTCCTTTCTAGTTTTAAAATGAGGTAGGTTTCGCCAGATCCTACCATGAAGGTGAATCCAAATAGGAATAGTTACATTAAATCATTTCCTTCTCTGGGAGGATGAGGGTTCCATCATTTAGGGATACATACACATGATCTATGTTTCAGGATAGTTCAATTTCATGGAAATATTCTGATACCTAGGAGAAACTAGATCCTAGATCAATCTTATCTCAATTTAGGGGATTCAAAAACTAGGACTCACTGAGGTATATTTGACACCATCCATCCCAATAGTCTAATGCTGTGACAAGTGTGAGTAAAATCTACAGGGATAGTTTTATTTGGGACCCAGTATGGGGAAATGGTAGTGAACACCATGTTCACAGTCATTTCATTGGAAATATCCTACAACACATTACTAGGAAGGCCCTAAAATCACCTATATTCAGTGGTACCCCCTTTATAACATCAATATATGAAATACTCCATCAATTTTCTTATTGGGTTACTCCATGTTGATGTTTCCCCTTTTGAATCCTATAAAACATGCAATCTGGATGTTGTGTATTAAAAAAGCAAAGGGAAGAAGAACTAGAGTGACAATATGGAGGTAATCAATGCTCCTAGTTATTTTATAGCCACGTCTTCTAATACTAGGAGGGAACTAAGGGATATCTTTATCCTATTGATTTATTGATTAGAAGAAATTCCTCCAAAATATGAGAACCACTTCATTATACAAAAGAAATATTAATTTTTTCAGATCACCTCATATTCTGATAAAGGGAAGGAACCATTAATTCCTGAAAGGCCAACCCCCATTGTATTCTGTAAGGTTCATCCCTAGTCACTGATCCATGTCATCATCATATAATTTGGAGGGTAGGATTGACCCAATGCGAGTTAACCCCACAATATTGTTTCAACATCAACGGTGGACTATGCCATAAAAAACCATATGGGATCATATCATTAGATTATGTTTCTATAGTCTTTGTAAATATGGGAGGAAAATAATCCACAAATTATGATTTCAACATAATAAAAATAGGTACTAATATTTCCTAGAAACCTTCTCTTCATACAGATAAATGTCATTCCAATGATCCTCATATTTCTATTGATAAATAAAATTTGGATGAATCCCCTCTTACATTTGAGGAGGGGGCCTCCAAAACTATAAATGAATTAAGAAAAGTGAATATCAATAAAAAAGGAAGATTTGAGTGAAATACTAGATAGAATTATTTTATCCCCAATGGTGTGGCTACAATATATGGTATTCCTAAAGTAAATTGTTGATGTTTTCACCGAGAACAACACGGAAATTCTAATTATTAATACACATAATTTTTTCCACACCATATCCTTCCTATTGTCCATGGTGGATTCAAATAGACACCTAAGAAGATACATCCCTCCCAAGGTGCCAGGATCAAGGATAAATTTTATAAAATTACCAAATCCAAATTATTTAAAAATGTTCAATACCCCAAATGGTGGGACAAAATTATCTTGGTCAGGGAAAAGTGGATAGATTGTAGTTAGTATTGACTTATGAGGCCATGATCTACACTTAAAGAATGACAAAATCATTTTCCCAGTGATAGAACTATTGATTAATGAAACGTATGGCTTCTGGGTCCTATCCTTCATGGATGTGTTTTATGAGTAAAATCAAAAATAGATTGAAAATGAAGATGAGGAAGCCAAAACCTTTAGGAAAACTAAAATAACATTCGACTACTAGGGGATTCCTATTGGTGTGATGCATTTTAAGGCCACTTATCAATGTTATATATGTTGAATCTTCATGATTATCCTCCGAACAATATTGGTTTTATATGAAAAAAATTTGGTGTAAAATACCACCAACTCCAAAACTATCTCAAAAATCATAAGAATGTTTTTAGAAAGATCTATTCATATCACAAAAATATGTACCTTCTGAGGTGTGTATTCAGGGGTACCTATGAGAAATTAATTTGATTTTTTTTCATGTATACAGGAATTGAGATACGTTTAGAGAAGAATAAGTTTATTAGAAAAATTCCTTCTCCATGGAATCTTAAGGATTTGTGGGGCCTGTAAGGATATCTATCCTACATTTATAATTTTTTCCCCAACCTAGAAGGAAGTCATAATTCATTATGTAATATAATGTGGAATGGATTCATTTATCAATGGGATGAGGAATAGAAGACATTATTTGATGACATCAACTGATAACCGCAACATCCTCCTATTATAATGTGACCCATCCTAGTTAAGCTTCTCATACTTTATATTATTGTCCTGTAATAATCCATCGACACCCTATAATCCCATAAGAACAATTAAGGTGAGGATAATTTTTTTTACTATATCAAAATCATGCTACATGAAACTGAGACAATATATTCTAACTTTTTGAAGAGGTTCCTCACCTTGGTCATTGAGGTTTTTATTTTTTATCATTAACAATATTAATTTGAGATAATGTAGATTTCCCATGTTGACCCTCAAAGTAGAACCTTAAATTTCCTATACTAATAAGATAGTTGGGACAATAGGAATTAATCATGAATCATTTAGATATTAGGTTCATCCCCTACTAGGATTTCAAGGGATATAAATTGGATAAATAATTGGTCATGCAACCAAAATCTGATGATCTACACTTGGCTATTGACATCCCATATGAATCCATCCCCTATTTCCATTAGGAAATTCCATATTATCATATTCAAACTGACTAAGCATCTTGAAGCCCAACTGAGAGAAGACTGTGAAGCCCCGAAATTAGTAGGTTTCAGCCTTGGGATTATTTTCATCACTCCCTCATAGAACCTAACGTCACACCCATTCCTATTATTGGAAGGATGTACAAAAAATGAAGGTGAATACCATGAAATTTATTACCAGTCTCAAGATGGATATTAAGATTGAGCTTCCAGGGCTGCTTGTTCCTGGGGACTTGGAGATAGTCATAAAAAAGATCAATGGTGATCATATTTTTAGAAAATAAGATTCTATTCCTTTACTAAATCACACACAAGATCCGGTGTCCCAATTACATTCCATGTTGAATGCGAATCATATCTCATAGTCCCAAAATGACTGGGAATATACTTTTTTGTAGGTTCTGGGCGCAGCGGAAGCGCTTTGGTGGGTTTGCCCAACTTTAATTTTAGCATCAAACAATGGTCAATCCGAGATCCATCACGATATAAAACGTCGGATCTTAAAAATTTAATGAAGAATGAAAAAGAAAAGAAGATTCTTGGAACCATTGAGATAGGATCATCATATGTTGGTTATAATTAATTTAATAAATTCACAATAATTACCTTGGTGGAATTATTTCTTCGTCGATGTCTCCAGTCACGATCCTGTGATCCGTCGTTGCGTCAAAGAATTCAAGTATAGGCTTCCTCTAGCAGTGATCCACACGTGCTCCACGTATCTCTAGACGGCGCCAAAAGGATCTCCGGGTGCTACGCCGAAGAACCTTCGCTTGCGATGTCCTCCTTCGACCACCTTGATCCGGTGGAGGATCTCGCTCTCGTAACATGAGGGTGTTCTTGGTGTAAAGGGAATTCTCTCTTGGCTTGAGACTATTTCCAAATCCGTTGTGCACAAAAAATGGCTCTTATGGAAAAAGTGTTGGGGTTAAGAGGATATTTATAATCAAGTTTGAGGTTACTAGAGTTATGAAAATAAATGAATGCGTTAGGCATTTTATTTATTTCATTAACTCTTATTGAAACCCCCATGTCAAATTATTAATTCCTTGACATGCGCCCACGCTGATTATAATTAATATCATTTAATAATACAATATTATATCCTCAAAATCCCGACTGGAAAACTACACGGCGTGTAATAATTAATACATGGCATGTACTTATTTTCCATAAAACTACACGACGTGTATACTTAATATACACGGCGTGTACATTTATTTTCCATTTTTCTCCACCACATTTATTATACCTTGAGTAATGGATATTTATTTCATAAATAAATGTAACAGCATTACACAATAATAAATATATTATTTCGCCCACAATATATTCTCTTGAATAACTTGTGTCAAAATAAATGCGTTCATGAATCCTTAAATAATTATTAAACCATAGTCGGTAATAATATTTATTTAACTTGTTAAATTAATATTTAACTGAGATACATGGACACACTTAGTGTGTGACCCTCTAGGCCTCTTTCTCAGTGGCATTAGGCGGAGCCTGCCTAAAGTCCAAGGTTAGCGTCTAGCAACCCGCCAAGGCACCCATAGAAAAAGAATTTAACACCTCAATGACGTGTCACCTCCTAAGAATGCTTACCATGTAATATAATCCCTTTGTCTAAATATCTCTAATCAAGAAGGTTGCATGCTAGTGCCATCAACCCATGTGCTCAATTCTTCTTTCTTTGACTTCTTGGAACTGAACTCGCCCATACCTTACCACGACCTTGGATTTATTTAGGCTATATCAATTCCATTAAAGGGCCTGAGATATCTACTTTTGTTATGTAAGAGAAGGGACAAATCCTTTCTCGCATTATATATTAATGTAGTATTACTCGTGACACACCCAACGTAACCTACCTCGCAGCGAACAATGTGTCGTCACAGTTTCCATCAATACATCTAAGTGTACGAGTTGTAATACCCATTAATAATAATCTTAAAGTCTAGGGACCAATACACACATCTGCAGATAGGAACATCCAATGAAACTATGAAATGTGGATTTCCTACTGGCGGGTCTCGTTCTCAAAATATCTTCCTGGATATTACCAAGGGCGCACACCATGAGAAGGTGCCTCAATGTTTTAAGAGTCCTCACCCCTAATGACCTGTATTATTTGTGCCCCTGAAATAATATCATCCGGACATAGAACATTTATTCAAGAATAGTGTTGTGGCACTTCCGAGTTCTCATCATAGTAGGGATCTGCTATGACCCATTAATGAAAAAATTGTCCTTAGGACATTATCACATATATTGTCCCGCATAAGAACAATCAAGATGTGATAAGGCTTTTATTAATGAATAAAGTACAAAGTAGTTGGTTCTTGGCCACCAACTCCAACAGACTCCCACTTGGACTAGAGACAACTGCTAACAACCTTTGACCCGCTAGCTCTCACATGATATTCATGATTCTTCTGAGATAGGCCTTTAGTCATGGGGTCCTCCATGTTCTCTTCCATGGACACTGTACACACTGAAACCTCACCCCTCTCATAGAAATCCCTCATGAGGGGATACTTTCGGAGTATGTTCTTTGTCCGTTGATGTGACCATGGTAATTTTTCAAGAGCCACCACTGTAGTATTATCACAATACAATGTTATGGGATCTTTACCGCTAGGCACCACATCAAGTTCCTAGACAAAGTTTCGAATCCAGATGGCTTCCTTGGCTGCATCATAAGCTACTATATATTCGGACTCCGCTGTAGAATCAGGGACAACTGGCTACTTAGAACTCTTCCAGCTCACAGCTCCTCCATTGGGACAAAAAACATATCCAGATTGTGACTTTATATTATTCTGATCTGTCTGAAAACCAGCATCAGCATACAGTATAATGAAAAGCTCATCGTCTCCTCCATACACCAGGAACATATCCTTAGTTCTTCTCAGATACTTAATGATAGTCTTAACAGTAGTCCAATGTTGTTCCCCTAGATCTTCTTGATATCTTCCTACCATGCATAGTGAATAGGCAACATCAAGCATGGTACATAACATGGCATACATGATGGATCCTATAGCCGATACATATGGGATATTTCTCATCCTATATTTCTCTTGTTTTGTATGAGGAAACATTTTCTTAGAATGATATAAGCCATGTGACACTGGAACAAATCCTCTCTTGTATTGTTCCATACTAAATCTCTTTAGTATATGTTCAATGTATGTACCCTGACATAGTCCAAGTAGCCTCTTGGATCTATCATGAATGATCTTGATCCCTAGAATGTAGGATGTTTCACCTAAATATTTCATGGAGAATCACTTGTTAAACCAGTCCTTAACTGACTATAAGGCTGGTACGTCGTTTCCAATAAGCAATATGTCATCAACATATACTACTAGAATAATGACCGCATTCCCATTAAAAAACTTTTAAAAACAAGGCTCACATTCGTTCTTAATGAACCCAATTTCATTTAAGGCATCATCAAATCGAATGTTCCATGACCAGGATGCTTGCTTCAATACATAAATTGATTTCTGCAACTTTCAAACCCGTTTGGATTCACCTGGTGTCACAAACACTTCTGGTTGTGTCATATAGACATCTTCCTGAAGGTTCCGGTTAAGGAATGCTGTTTTGACATCCATCTTCCAAATCTCGTAGTCATGGTAAGCTGCTATGGAAAGTATGATTCTTATGGATTTAAAAATGGAAACTGGTGATAATGTTTTAGAATAGTCAATTCCATGACGATGTATGAATCCTTTAGCCACTAGCCTTGCATTATAGGTGCTAACTTGACCTTCTATGTCCAGCTTTCTCTTGAATACCCATTTGCATCCAACATGCTTTACATCAACTGGCTCATCGACAAGAACCCAAACATGGTTCGGATACATGGAATCCATCTCAGAATTCATAGCTTCTATCCATCTTGCAGCTTCTGAGCTTTCTACTACTTCCATGTAGGAAAGAGGCTCATCATTTTCTGAAAATAATGATTCACCATCCTTGGTGACTAGGAAACCAAATCTCTCTGGTTACCTTACCTCTCTTGAGCTCTTACGTAGTACTTGTGTTTCTAAAACCTCTTCCACGGGGACCTGTGTAACTTGTTCCTGTACCAAATCATGTGAATCTTGAGCATCAACTTCATCGAAGTCAATCTTTCTCCCACTATCCTTCTTTTAGATGTGCTCCCTCTCAAGAAATACGGCTTGTCTGGCGACAATCACTTTGTTTTCTTGAGGGTTATATAGGTAATATCCTTTTGTTTCCATGGGATATCCTATAAAGTTACACTTCGTGCCCCTGCGTTCTAGTTTGTTGCCTGAGAAGGCCATAACAAATGCCTCGCATCCCCATACACGGGTGTGTGACAAAATGGGTTTCTTTCCACTCCATAACTCGGATGGAATTCCATTTTCTGCCTTAGTTGGTACTCGGTTTAATGTGTATGCTCTAGTTTGTATTGCATATCCCCAAAATGATAATGGAAGATCCGCATGACTCATCATCAACCTCACCATGTCCAACAAGGTGCGGTTCCTCCTTTCACTAACACCATTCCACTGTGGTGTATATGTAGGAGTGAGCTGAGATAGAATCCCAGACTCCCGTAGAATATCGATGAACTCTTGGTTCAGGTATTCTTCACCTTGATCCGATCAAAGTTTCTTTATCTTCTTACCAAGATGATTCTCTACTTTATTCTTGAATTCCTAAAATTTCTCTAAGGCTTCTGAAATATACCTCATTAAGTATACAAATCCGTATCTACTCAAATAATCAGTAAAAGTAATGAAGTAAGAATATCCACCTCTATCTTCTACTAGAAATGGTCAACATACATCCGTGTGTACCAATCCTAGAAGCTCTGTGGCCCTTTCACCCTGTCCACCAAAAGGCGGCTTAGTCATTTAACCTTTTAAACAATCGTGACATCTATCAAGTGGTTTTAGCTCAGTAGAGTCTAAATAGCCATCCTGACAGAGCTTTGTTGAGCGCTTCTCGTTTACATGACCAAGGCAGTGATTCCACAACTGGATGATGTATGAGTCATGTGAGTTTGTTTCATTATTGATTGCCAACACTTGGTTTTCGTAATTTTATATATACAAACCATTATTCAAATGTTCCATACCATAAAATACGTTGTTCTTATAAAAGAGACAACCCTTATTTCCAAACTTGAAAAAAATCCATCCATATCCATACAAGATACAGAAATTATGTTCTTGGTAACACTAGGAACATAATAAAAGTTATGTAAAACCAAAATCATGTCAGTCGGCAATGAGAGGTGGTAGTCTCCAATAGCCAATGCAGCCAGCCTTGTGCCATTGGCAGCTCGAAGATCCACCTCTCCTCTAGAAATCTTTCTAAATCTACTTGGTTCTTGAATTTGAATACAGATGTGAGCCCCACAAGCTGTATCTAATACCCAATGTGTTGAAATAGAAAGATTACACTCGATAATGAATGCACCATTAGCATCCCGACGCTTCTGGGTGCAGTTCCTATTCCAGTGGCCTTGCTTGCCACATGCAAAACACATTGCCTCCCGTTCCTTTCCCTGCCTCTGGATCTTCCCCTTCTTGGAGGGATGGTGCTCGGGGGCTTCAGACCGTTTATAAGTCTTTGGCCTCTTTTCCTTGTCCTTCCATTTCTTATTCACCATATGGACTGTAGGTTTGTCATGCCCCATGTCCTTATCTACCTGTTGTGTTAAGGGTAAAAGTTCTGATCTAGGCGCAACTGCAACAGGCTCTTCCAGCATATACAATTTCCTCTTGTGGCGATGGATAACACTTAAACGCCTCTGCCACTCTTGGAAATTGGTGCCGGTGAGAAGGTTTTCCTTCTCTAGTATGGTTTGCAATGATATTTTTGAAGTCATTTTCTTACCATTTCTACAAATTAAGATGAGAAAAGGTTTAATATTTTATTACAAAACTGAGACAAAAAAATAAATTAATACTTATTAGTCTCCCACTATTTTATCAAAATCCAATATCCCTCACCATTGATTTCAGAATATTCTGTTTCCTGAATATTCTAGGGCTAAGGATCCCTATTTCCCTTCGCATTACCCCAACTAGGGTTGGTCAAGCAACTTGAAGGGTTTTAGGTAGGCATTCCAAATGCCAATTGCATTAACTCACGACTCCTTGATCTTCTGAGTAGACTCCCCAATCCTAAAATCCTTTTATTTTGGATTTCCTCAAACTTTGCCTCTTAGTCACACCATGTCCTGCTGTGGCAGTAAACCCTTGATGAAAACCAAGTCAAGTAAACCCAAAACCTTGAATTATAATTCCTAGATAATTGAAAGCACCCCAACTGGGGTTGGTCAAGCACTTTGAACTGTGGTTCAATTCTAACCAAGATTATGGAAGGTTATATTGACTTAATATTTATTTTGAGGTATTTTATCCTTATACGTAAATTACCATTTTATTATCTTTGATTACATTCTTGTTAATATTAAGTGGAATATACTTAAGTGATTAAAAATTTCTAAGATAATATTTACGTATAAGCCAGTTTTATTTTAGTTCCATCTTGCATGCTCGTTTAATTCATTAATTGTGTGATCGTGACAACACACCCAAAATAAATAAACCATGCAACTGACAAAAATAAAATAAATGGAATGATCTTGAGCTTTTTCTATTTGTTATTTTATCTAGCGGTTTACAAACTAACCCAAGACCTAGGGGAGAAAAAACTTGAACCTTTCGGGTTCGTGTTTACAGCTTTCCACCAATCCACCTTTGTATCTCCTTGGATTGGTTTCACCTTGGCTCCTGACTTGAGCCGCCTCCACTAGCTTAGGATCTCCATCCATTACATATGCATTTATCTCACACGCAGGTGAGGGGTAAGAGGGGTTTTTACCTAAAATAATCCTTGGGCGCGCATACCTGACATATTAATGAGGAGATCGTTCGTAGGCCAGCAAATTTAATTTAAATAAACAAATTAAAAGAAACCATTCACATACAAAGGTCTCGGTCTAGATTATGATCATCCATACAATGCACGATATTTACGCATAAATAAAACAAGCATTCAATTATTTAATTTTTCTTGTTTAAGATAAATCACGCTCGAATTAATTAATTATCTTTAATTAATTAATACTTTTATCTTAAACCCTTTTCTAAACTTCATTGAGATTATCATCATAATTTTAAACAAATAAATTCATTTAAAATTATCCTTGTATGCATCTTGTTCCTTGGAGGAAACCCGGTGAATTCCCATTCATTACACAGATGTAAAATTAAACACATATATATAAAACACCTATCACGTGTTGTGCCTCAGCTTTACGCCTGCACTATGGTACATGTCTCAAGGGTTTTTATAATATAAATAGTAAATTTTCATAAATCTACGTAACTTCGATGAGTAAATGGTGTTTTGTTCTGACTACACGATGTGTACTTTTATTCACCGTCCATCCAAAGTATACGCCTGGGGACATGGTGTGTAAATGCACTTCGGAAATTTTCAGAGTACACGGCGTGTTCTTTTGGACACCCGCCGTGTAGTTTCTGCGTTACATGGTTTCCAGCCAGGCAAGCTATGTATGGGGTACACGGCCCAACCCTAACCTGAAGGGACCACACGCCGTGTTAATTGGACCACACGACGTGTAATCCGGAAACCGTGTGCTACCTGTTTCTGGTCAGCACATTGTGTCTTAAATTCATAGAAAGAATCCAATACATTGCAAGATTTGGCGGATCAGTCAATGTATTGAACCTAGAATACATAGAATGTACTTCTGAATACATGCCGTGTATTCTGGTGTTGTACGTCCAGAAACGTTTTGCTCCTCTGGATGAGTTCCTCTATTTTATTTTAATCAAAATTAAAAGAAAAAATCATTTCTCTGAGGTGAATGAGAAACAAGGGAGGAGGAAAAGATCTCGACATTCATATTTCCATAATGATTAAACATGAATTAAAATAAAAAAGTTATTAAATGCGTAAACCACCAATGAAAATCTAAATAATTATAATCAACTATATGAACCCTCTGATACCACTTGTAGGTTCTGGGCGCAGCGGAAGTGTGTTGGTGGGTTTTCCCAACTTTAATTCTAGCATTAAACAATGTTCAATACGAGATCCGTCACGATATAAAATGCCGGATCGTCAGAATGGAACAAAGAACGAAAAAGAAAATAAGAGTCTTGAAAGCATTGATATAGGATCATCATATGTTGGTTATAATTAATTTAATTAATTCACAACAATTACCTCAGTGGAATTCTTTCTTCGTCGATGCCTTCAGTCACGATCCTGTGATCTGTCGTAGCATCGTAGAATCCATGTATAGGATTCCTCTACCAGTGATCCACACATGCTCCACGTATCTCTGGATGTCACCGAAGGAATCTCTGGGTGCTAGCGCAGAAGAACCTTCGCTTGCGATGTTCGCCTTCGACCGCCTTGATCCGGTGGAGGATCTCGCTCCCGTAAATTGAGGGAGTTCTGGGTGGAAAGTGAATTCTCTCTTGGCTTGAGAGTATTTCCAAATATATTGTGCACAACAAATGGCTCTTATGGAAAAAGTGTTTGGGTTGTGAGGATATTTATAATCGGGTTTGAGGTTAATAGAGTAATGACAATAAATAAACACGTTACGTGTTTTATTTATTTTATTAACTCTTATTGGAACCCCCATGTCTAATTATTAATTCCTTAACATGAACCGATGCTGATTATAATTAATATCATTTAATAAAACAATATTATCTTCTCAAAAATCCCTACTTGAAAACTACACGGTGTGTAATAATTAATACACGGCATGTACCTGTTTTCCATAAAACTAAACGGCGTGTATATTTAATATACACGACATGTACTTTTTTTTTCCATTTTCTCCACCACATTTATTAAACCTTGAGTGATGGCTATTTATTTCTTAAATAAATGTAACTGCATTACTGACTAATAAATATATTATTTCACCCACTATATATTCTCTCAAATAACTAGTGTCGAAATAAATGTGATCAGGAATCCTTAAATATTTATTAAACCACAGTCGGGAATAATATTTATTTAACTTGGTAAATTAATATTTAACTGAGATACATAGACACACTTAGTGTGTGACCCTCTAGGCCTCTTTCTCATTGGCATTAGGCGGAGCCTGTCTAAAGTCCAAGGTTAGAATCTTGCAACATGCCAAGGAACCCATAAAGAAATAATTTAACTCCACAATGACGTGTCACCTCCTAAGAACACTTATCATGTAATATAATCCCTTTGTATCAATATCTCTAATCAAGCTGGTTGCATGCTTGTGCCATCAACCCAAGTTCTCGATTATTCTTTCTTTGACTTCCCGTAACTGAACTCGCCCATACCTTACCATGGCCATGGATTTATTTAGGCTATATCAATTCCATCAATGGGCCTGAGATATCTACTTCCGTTATGGAACAGAATGGAGAAATCATTTCTCGCATTATCTATTAATGCAGTATTACTCGTGACGCACCCAACGTATCCTACCTCATTGAGAATAGTGTGTCGTCACAGTTTTCGTCAATACATCTAAGTGCACGTGTTGTAATACCCATTAATAATAATATTAAAGTCTAAGGACCAATACACACGTCCGCAGATAATAACATCCAATGACACTATGAAATGTGGATTTTCTACTGGCGGGTCTCGTTCTCATAATATCCTCCTAGATATTACCAGGGGTGAACACCATGAGAAGGTGCCTCAAAGTTTTATGAGTCCTCACCCCTAATGACCTGTATTATTTGTGTCCCTCAAATAATATCATCCGGCCATAGAACATTTATTCAAGAATAGTGTTATGGCACTTAGGGGTTCTCATCATAGCAGGGATCCGCTATGACCCTTTAATGCAACAGCTGTCCTTAGGACATTATCACATACATTGTCACGCATAAGAACAATCAAGATGTGATAATTCTTTTATTAATGAGTAAAGTAAAAATTAGTTGGTTCTAGGCCACTAACTCCAAAATTTATGATCCCAGATGAATACCTCATAGAGTTTGACCGAGGTGACTTGGTCATTCATATGATGAATGAGAAGATCATGTCACCTATTTCTTCTAATATAGAGTACCATTAGGGGAACCAACTTTTCGTTGTAATTTACCTAGAAGGACCTTTATATACCCCTATAGTGGGTTAATAACCCAAATTGATAACTCCCCTTATTGAGTATCTCCAATATGGGACTCTCCCATCAAACCAATCAATGTGTGAGAAAATCAATCGATGGGATGTAAATTTTACCATCTATGATGGCCCCAACATAGAGAAGGTCCTCCATTAGAATGGATTTTCTATAATCCTTCTTATTTACATGATGTTTAAGGAGTTACCATATATTATACAGGAGTTCCACATATGGTCATTTTGGGTCTATCAAGTAGGGTCGAGGTTCTCTCACTATATCCTATTTTTGGGGTAATTTTGTCCCACCATGGTTCGTGACCCTATGGAATTCACTAAGAAGTTTCTTGTATTATAGATATATACTAACAACATGTATCATCCTGTAAATCACCTCAAATATAATAATTACTCTTCAACCTTTGTTTTATGGGGGCTTAACATTGAAATTACTTATCCACCAATGACGGTATATGAGTTCATGTTTATTATTTCCACTACTGAATACTACTCAAATTGACTAGAAGCCACCATCTTCAAGGAGTTTAATACACATTCTATGATCATGTTTGTTAAATTATACATCATCCATGGATTTAGGAATACTTTTACTATTTTAATAGAAGATAATACCATTTTTGAGAAATTTAGCTGAAGAATCTATATGCAAAGTATAAAATATGGTCTAATCATACATTCTATTTTAATGAAAAATAAAATACTATGATTTATGATCTTAATAAACCATGATCATTTATTATTAGAATATGGTTAATTAAAACCATAAGTTCTAACATAAAAAGAACTATAATTCCCTATGGATGTATCGATGAAGAATTAGAATTCCATAAAGGTGAACCCATACTTATTAGTACATGGTAAAGTAGTAGTATTACCTATAAGGGATTATTTTTCATCACTATTGATGGTTTCTTATGGTTGGATAATGCTAGATAAAAGAGATAAGGTCCACTTATCCAAATTCAAATCCCCAAATGAGAGATGGATCCAAGCACTACACATCCTCGAAACTCATTAGAACCAGATAGCCCGATCATTTACCAATATATTTTCTAATGATATTTGTTTTTGGGTGACATCATGTTTTCATTGAAGAAACCAATGGAACATAAAATGACTCCATTGAAGATAGATCCTAAGTAGGAGGTCACTTTTATCATTAATATGTTTTACTCCAATGGTGCATACTCATTAATCACCATGGATGGGGAGTTAATTACATCTACCACCAATGAACGGTTCATCAAATGATGCTTTTAAAAACCTTCATATTAGTAGATATATCAGTCAAAAGATGTTAAACTTTATGATGAATCATCCTCACTACATGAAATTAAAATCAATGTCCAAAGTCCAAGTCATATAAAATTTAACTGCATGATAACTGTCCCAGTCACAAGATATTAAACTGTATTCCATTAATCCTTACAATATGAAATTAAACCTAATGTCCAACATCCTTGGAACAATATTTTAAACTGAATTGTATTCATCCTCTATGTATGACATTAAATTTATTATATATGGTCCTATTTAGAAGACATTAAACTGGATGAACACATCTCAATCACATGACATAAAACCACCTCATGCCTTAACCAAAAACTATGAGGAACACCACCTTTGTTACTGATCACATACCGAACCACCTTGAAGAACTACATGTGACTTGATTCCCATTTCATGAGATAATCATAGATTCCGTGATGAATCAACATGATCCCTTCAACTAATGTGTTATGGGGATTCACCTTGATAATGGGTTTGAATCTCACTCACCAATAAGATTTATCAATGCACTTTAGTGAACACCAATGTGTCACAAAGTGTGTTGGACTCTCCTGGAACATCACTCCATGTCCACCTCCACACTTCATGTTTTCCCTAATTTGGAACCTCATAATACCCCACATCTAAATGGGATCCCCTGTGATGATGGTGCATTAACTAAATCAGGTCACCTCATATATAATGGAGACCCATAATTATTATACATAAAAATTATCTTTTATTAGATAAATATTCATTACATGACATTAAAATCCATGCAACAAAATTAAAGGATTAGTGTATTTGGAAACATAGATTCATAAATAATTGTTACATAAAACATATAAATTATTTACACATAGTTATTCACATCAACCACCATTCTTAGACAAATCATACTTAACACTAATCAATATATCCTGGTGAAAAGGAAACATAATAATGGGTGAGCTCAGAAGCTCGGTAAGGGAAAATAAGGGAGATATCAAAGAACATTTAATTATAACATGAGTATAAGTTTATGAGAACTTGATCATAGATTTTCAACACCATAACCAACAATTTATATATTATATATATGATTCATGTAATAATTCTCAGCAGTAAATATGACATGAATCATAAAGGAGTCAAAGAATAGGATCTAGGGGAGAATAATGTTGGCATAAGATCATGTCATAAAAGAGTGGAATAACGTGTTGAATAATCATAATCATTTAAATCTTATGTCATGTATACGGACCAATATATTCATCATGTGTTAGTATTGGGATAACTCCCTATGTACCAACATTAATCTTGGGATAACATCTTGTGTACTCCCTTTCATGCTTGGGATAACCACCGATGTATCCTCTTTAAGGATTTGGATAACCTTTTTATACCCTTTGATCCCATAAAAACAAAAATATTTACCCAATTTTTTGGATGGATATATCATTTTTGTCCCACCCATCAAATAAAAAATAACAAGAGGAGGAAAAAATGAACTGGGTTTATTAGATAGGATCATATAATTACCCTTAATGGAAAATCAAGCATAATAAGTCTTTATTAAAATGATTTTAAAACATTACTCCCTCACCACTTTGGAATGTTATGAATTCTTAGACCAGTGAAAGATTAAAATCAATTAAAACATTAAATATCATTTAAATGAAAATATTCGTGATATAAAATGTCAAAGGGGGAGTTAGAGTCCTCCAAAAATAATATAGCTTCATAACATAAAACATGTCTCGATAAAACATTATTGAGATAAAGAACCCTTAAAACTTTGGTAATCTCTGAATTAAAACCTCACAAAAGACAGAAACATATATAGATTTAAAATCCCGATAATTTTCAGAAATGAATATTAAAATATATTCATGGTTAGTTTTTACTACATTAAATGAAAATAAGTGCTGAATATTCTATACATCTCATATAAATAAATGTGAGATGAAAAAACCATACCTTAAACATCATCTTTCTTTATACGTGTCCATACCTATGGTATAATACATTTGGATTTATTGTACATATATTCTAGAACCACAATCATAAATATATCATAACACTTATTATATAATTTAAATGTATTATCCCCCATTTTTTAATAAATTTTTATGAAAATTACATTTCTGGGTTATAACAGCTTTGTTTTTCATGCATGTTTCAGTTTGGTAGTATCAGTCCTTATACTCTGATCATTGGTAAATCATATAAAGAATGTAATAATGTTACAAGTATCATATTAAATCATTATATATAGTTTTAGAACAATTCATAGATAGTTTTTATGAAAAATAAATTATATCACTTCATGGAGAGGGTAATGCCAACATAAACACGAGTGATGCTTCTACTTTTTTGGGAATGGAATGAAAGAATGTTAAATAATAATTACACTTTAAAAAATCATTATAATATATTCAATATAAAATATTTTCACCAAATATATTCTCATTACCATATTTTTAAAGATTAAATGAAAGATTAACCACATCGCTTCGTGGAGGTGGTAGTCCACAGGTATGTATATGTGACATTATAATTTCAAAACCGATTGAAATTTAATAATTTAGATAATTAATTATAATTATAAAGGCCTAATTACGTCAGCAATATCATATATAATCATTAAATCCAACATAATAATTATCCAAGAATGTTTGGGGGGTAAAATGAATCATATCTCTACGTGGAGGTGGTAGTCCACACCTACACCCAAGCAATATGTTCATTTCCCTCATATTGGAAAGAAGATAGATAAAGGTTATAAAATAAACATAATAACATCCTATTATATGGGTGTTATTGGTTTTATTAAATTCGATTTTATATGCCATGATTGAAGGAGTTATAAGAATAATTAAAATGAAACCCCTCGATTGAGACAATTACATCCTCTTCAAAGAACTACCACTGGATATATCCTTAAAAACCCAATGGATGGTATTTTAAGAAGAAAATAACATATAAAATTCATCTAATGAATTTAATTATAGTTATTTTTAGTGTTTCTTAGGATATGGGGCTCAAGTTGTGGTCCTTTTATAGTAAATGAAAGGGCACATTATAATTACTTAAAATATTAAAATATAATAAATTATATCTCATGTTAGAGTGGATCCAAGTGGACAAAATTTTGAACATAATATTTGGTAAGGTTTAAATACATTCATAAAATAATATTTTTATTGGTTCTTGTGTAATTTTAAACCTTAACTTTTGGTTTAGCCTCTTTATTGAGAAATTTTAACCTTAAATGTGGTGACACAATTTTAAATAAAAAAGGGTTATAAATTTATTTATAAGTTAAAAAAGGGAAAATGGTAAGGGGATGCTATTGTAGACAATATATCATACCCTTGTCCAGTTTAATTTTTTTTAATTTTTAAATCATTTAAAAAAATATTATATAATAACATATCATTAATCTCATTTTTTGGACTATTCATTTAATTTACCTTTATAGTTATTAAGACATCAATGTCTTTCGAATATAGACCCTTTAACCATAAATAATATGTTATAATTACCAATAAAATTAAAAGAATACCACAATTAATTCAAAACATGTTTATTCTAATTTTTTGTAAATTTATTTAGCATGTTTTTCTACTCATTGCACAAATATCGTGCTGACATTGCGTAAGCATTTAAAGTAATCAAAAAATCACTAAAAATTATAAATAAATTTCTACCATACAAAATTATTAATACTTTTAACAAAAATTTATACCTAACAATAAACTCTCTGTATCTCGATGAAAAAATAATAATGTGTTTAAAATAAAAGGGAAGAAGACATTGTATTTTTCTATGTTAAACACAATATATAACTCATTATCAAAGAAAAATGGCATAAAAATGTCATAAAATATAATTTTAAATGATTGAATTCAAACCCCAAACATACAATAGAAATAATTTACATTTTAGGGTTATTTTAAAATCTTATCACATAGTTAGGATCCTATTTTACCCGTTTTACAAATACATATGTGCCAAATTTAAACCATGATTACTATTCAAAATGACTAAGGATAAAAGGGGAATATTTATAAACTTTTATCCTAATAATACCAAATAATTAATCAATATTTAAATATTCAATTTCTAGGAGTTACAAAAATTAATTTTTATTTATATTTGAAAAACGCAATGAAAAACAATTTTTAGAAAAATGTTTTTTTAATAATAAAAAATAACTTATATCAAAATCATGAAGATTTATTATTAAAATGGATATAATTTTATAATTTAAAACTAAAGAAAAATTCTATGAATTTATAATCAATATCAAATTTTATTGGTTCCTTTTAATAAAAATAAAAGGTTGAGTTTTTCAAAAATCGGTATTTTCACTATTCACTAAAAATAAATATTTTTCGAAAAAACCAAAAATTTCACTTTAAGATTATTATGATATGTTGATTTAAAAAATTATATCCTTTTTATAAAATACATTATCCAAAATATTGATAAATTAATTATAATATTAACTCATGAAAATAAAGAACATCCCCTTTATTACGAAAATATATTTTTGAAGCATAAAAATAACTTTACTGAAAATTTAGTAATTATTTATTATGAATTAATAAATAAATTATCATTACGTAACAAATTTATACATATTTTTCATTATTGGTTTATTCCTATTAATACTTCCAATTTAATGAGTGCATTATAATGGTCACATTTGAAACGTTTAATATTTTATAGTATAACATAATTCACTTAAAACTCAATATTTCATGTTTAGAAATATGTTAACATGGTATCTATTTTTTATAAATTAAATATTTATTTTATTTAATTACATTCTCTTAAATAAATTTTTCCATGTCAATTTCAATTATCATTTATTTAAATTCATATATCATGATAACGTAATAAAATCCAATGTAGATTCTATCACTATAACCAATTTCTATGTCACTACTAGGAAATATACAATTTATTAATTAATTAATTCTAAAATAGTTTTTTAATAATTAAAACACTCATGGGGTAAAAAAACATACCTTGATAGCTCTGTAATACTTTCCACATAAGACTCGATGGGTTTATCTTCCTCTTACTTGTGTAGAGGAAATCATTTACCATCATCGCAGAGAATTTGGGATAACACACTTAGTTGATTTAATTCCATTTTATAAGAACAATGTCATCATTTGGTTATTATTTTATCTAACACATCTATTACTCAAGAAAATTAATATTCAATATGAATTTTTCATGCATGAATCAGTAAAATTAACTTTTAATGGGCCATAAAATCCAAAAAGGTATAACAAGTCCTTTCTTATATCTCTAGATAATTACAGAAACCAAAATGGATAGAATAAGTTCACAATTATGGATACATATTCACATTGTTAAATAGTATACTATTCTCTAAAACCATAATAATGAAACCCATAGTTCAACTTAAACCATTCCATATGTTTTTAACCTTAAGACTCTTCAAAAATATGTTAATAAAAATTCAGAAACCAAAAATCCAAAATATTTGATCATATATTTTTTCCCAAGTTTAAATTTAAAATTTATCCCCAAACAACATAGTTTATCTCCTGATGTCACATGCAAAAAAAAAAATTCTATGATCATATATTCTCATAAAATAAGAAAATCGTTCCCCAAAATAACTCGAATAACCATAAAACCACAATAAACTAAAGCACGCTTCCATAAATTAACTTAGTATTCATTCCTAAATTATTTCTATAATAATATACTATTTAAAATATAGTTTACTTCTTAACAAATAACATTAATCACTTATTCATCAAATCAAATTCCACTCCCATGGTAATATATAGAATAAAAATATGTTCCAAAAATATAATAACTCTTTTATCCCAAATAACCATAATTACCTAATAATCAAAGACCATATTAACTCAAAATTTTATCAATAAATATGAAATTATTTCCAAAAAACATAAAAGAAATATTCCTCAAAATACCATTTCACTAAAACATATACTAAACTAATGGATTGTATTCCCATATATATATATCATAAAACATCCTTAGTCATCATAAAATCCCATTGTATAAAACATGAAAATGATTATCAATGACTTTAAAATAGTGATCAACCATATCATTATCAATCCATTACACTTTAGTCATATCACAGATTCCTATGGAATATCATAGGATTCCATAGGTTCTATCATCTTATTTATTATAATGGTTCAGAATGAAAATGTTAATCAACCCAAATAAATAAATTAGGAGTGTCTATCAAGGTGTATAATATTATTCTCACTCATCTTGCATTAGTGACAATCAAGTTAATACCTAATCCACCCCATTCAGAGTTGTTAAACAGAGGATTATCTGTACCAATAAAAAATCCACATGATAGTATATAGACATGGATATATTTCTAGGATAACCATAATCATTTATTTACCATAGCATAAGATTTTATCTTATATATTTACTTACACGAAGGGTTCTCACTAAATTTTACTCATCCTAAATTACATAGATATCTTAATCTTCCTACGATAATAACTATGGTGACCCATATAGCTTGAAAATAAATATTATGTCTTATTAGATTAATATTCATTTCATCATGTTATGATCTATGCCAATACCATAAAGGTTTGGTGTGTTTTGAAACATTGATAAATGAAAAATAGGTACATAAAAGATCAACATCATTTCATAGTTATTTATTCACTTATAGAAAGCTTATTATACATATCATACTTAAAACATTTTTCATATAATGGGGAAAAAGAAACATAATAATGGGTGATCTCAGATGATTAGTAAGGGTTTATAAGGGATATATCCATTATAATTTGAGTATCACATGTGAATAAGAGCATGATAACATGATTTAACCTTTGATAACCATACTCAGTAATTTATAAATCCTAATAAATAGTGATAGAATAAATCTTGGTATTTCATAAGACATGACTCATTATGTAATCCAAGAATATGATCCATAAAACCTAACATTGGCCTAATATCAACTCATAAAAGAATGGAATAATGTGTTTCATAATAATATTAATATAAATCTTATTTCTAGGATATCCTCCAATAAATTCTTCATAGGTATGTCTTGGGAGGACCACCCATGTACCTAATTTGGGTTATGGATAAACTACCATGTACCCTATTTCGAGCATGGGATAACCACATGTGTACCATATTTTAGGATTAGGATAACATCCCATATACCCATTAATATTATAAAACTATTAATCTTTACCCATTTTAGTGTATGGATTTATGATTTTGGTCCAAACAATCACATTTTCTTAAATAAATTCATATTTATGACACTAAATAATAAAACATTCTCCATACCATCATAACATACAGATAAAAAATAAATGGGTTCTATAAAAATATCCTCATCATAATAATAAACCATCCAAATAAATATTAAAAATGGTATCATTGGATCATATCACCCATAAATGATAAGTAAAATCAAATTATGTTATTATTGATGTATAATTCCATAAAAGGATTATTGGGATATTTCTTATTGAAAATTACCATTCCATTTTGAAATTACTTATTTTAAATACAAAACAATCCAAAATGTTAATGAAAACATTTTCTTTGAAAATAAACTTCTAACTTTGGTAATCTTAGAATAAAAAAAGATTAAAATGGTAATAATACATAGAAACTAAATAAATATACATAGGATAAGAAACATGAATGGGTTTCATCAGATAAAGATCATTTAATTCTTCTAAATGGAAATTCAAGAATAATCTATCCTGATTAAAATCAGATTGAAATATAAATCCCTTACAGCTTTGTTAAACATTAAACCATAATCCCCATGAATGAATTATATAAAATAAAACAATAAATATAATTAAAATTATGAGATCCAAGATATAAAATTTTAAAGGGTTATTATTTATACCTCATAAAAGTATATCAGTGTTAAATATAAAACATGTCTCAACGAAACAATATTTACATGAAGAACCCTTACAAACTTGGTAATATTAGAATAAAAACCTCCTGAAAACGAAAAACTTATAGGGATTTGTAAATAAATAATTTTCATGAAAATAATCATAATATAAATTCATCATTACTATATACACCGCACAATGGAAACAAGTGGTGAATATGGCTTCTGTCTCGTAGAAATAAAAGGGAGACATGAAACCCTTACCTCAAGTCTCATCTTGCTTCATACGTGTTCAGAAATCCTATATAATAAATATAAATATATTATAAAAATATGAAATATATATTGAAATATATATCATACCATCTATTTTTTTAAAAAACATCTTATATCTCATTTATTAATAACTGTTTTTAAAACAACTATTTATGGTGATAACTACTTAATTTTTCATACATGTTTTGGTTCAGTGATTCTGGTCATTTTACATTGATCATGGTCCCATCCTTTATGGAATTTTAATAATGTTCTAATTATTATATTTAAATTTTATATTCACTTTTAATACAATTATTATATGGTAGTGATGAAGAAAGAATGACATCACTTCATGGAGAAAGTAACCCAAACAAACACACGAGTGATGTTTCCACTTTTCGATGGGTGGAATGAAAGAAAGGTAAGTAATAATTTCCCATTAAATTATCTAAATCATATAATAAATATAATATATTTTTATTAAACCCATATTTATTTTAATCCATGTAATCTAGAAGTGAAAAATGCCTCACATCGCTTTGTGGAGGTGGTAGTCTACATGTACGCATGATCGATGTTAACGTTTCACAATAGATGTAATGGTAATAGGGTAGATAAGATATTATAATTAAATAATGATAATTATTTCATAAATATTATCTATAAATATTAAATCCATCATAATAACCAACACTGAATGATGGTTATGGAAAATGAATAATATCGCTACGTGGAGATGGTAGTCCATACATACACACGAGTGATATTTTCAATTCACACATGATGGAAATGAGGTGGATAATTGATATGTCATCAAAATAATTAAATCAAAGTATATGGGTGATAATATATTTATAAAGTTGGATTGTTTAGGAAATAATTGAAGGAGGTAGAAGAAAAATGAAAATTAAAATGCTCGATTAAGATGATTACCTCATATTTGAAGAACCACTTTTAGATCTCTTTATAAAGGAAAAAGGGATGGTATTTTAAGAATAAAAACTTCTCTATAATTTTTATAAGAACATTAAGAATATTTTTTGGTAGGATTATTTCAATGTAAGTGGCTCAACGTACTGTGAATAATAATGGAGTGGTTTTATGGCGAAGGAAAGGAAAAACATTGAATTACTTAAAATATTTAAATATAATATTTTTTCATGATAAAGTGGTACCAAGTGGATAAAATATATGTTATAATATTTTTAAGGTTTAAATACATTCATAAAATAAAATTTTTATTGTTTTATGTGGCATTTTAAACCTTGTATTTTAGTTTAATCCCTTCGTTTACCAATTTTAACCATAACCCCGGTAAAACAAATTTCAGTGGTAAAGGGTTATAAATATACTTATAAGGTAAAATTGGATAAAAATGGACAATTAATGATATAATAATCAAAATAACGTTCCCATTGTACTAGTTTAGGAATTTTATATTTTTAAAATTATTTAATAAAATATTATATAACATAAAATACCCTTAATGTCATTTTTTATAATATTCATTTAATTATTATTTAATATTAGGAATAAAATAATGTTCTAGAATATTTAAAATTTAAACATAAATTATAAATTTAAATTACACATAAAAATTTCATAACACCACGGTTAATTCAAATCATATTTATTATAATAGTTTGAATGTTATTAATTTAAATTTTCTACTTCATTCACAACAACTGTGTTGACATTGAGTAAAAATTTAAGGTAATTATAATGTTAATAAAAATTATATATAAATTTATATGAAGAAATAATAATTTTTTAATTTAAAAAATGTCTTGTTATAAATGGCCATAAATTTTTTTTATCCCCATGACATATGGTTAGAGTTTTTAAAAGTAAAGAGAGTGATATTTTGTAAATTTATTTACTTAAAATAATATATAAGTCATTATTAAATTAAAATGAAAAAAAATTAAATAAGATTTAATATTGTATGATTATATTCTAACCCAACTCTAAAAATTTAATAATGGAATGTGTTAGGGTTATTTTAATGTCTTATCTCATAGTTTTAACCCTGTTTAACCCATACCAAGATGACAAATTTTTTACATTGGTTACTATTTATAAAGACAAAAATAATACGAAAATATTTACAAAAGTTTAACATCATGATTCTAAATATAAAATCCATTTTTTAATATTAAATTTATAGAACTAGAAGACATTAATTTTAATTTTAATTCATAAAATTCAATAGATACCATTTTTTTTGAAAAATGTTTTTTTATGCCTGAAAATTTACTTATATAATACTCATGAATATTTATGATTCAATGGAAATTAGTTATGTTATATATAAAAATAATTATGTTGATTTAGGATTAAATTAAATGTTTAATAAAACTTTTTAATGAAAATGAATGACAATTTCACAAAAAATTAGTATTTTTCACTATTCATTAAGAAAATAAATATTTTCATAAAAATCATCAAACATTTCTGTAAAATATTTTTTATATTCTATTTTGAAAAATGAAATCATATTTATCATATGGAATAACTAAATGATTTTGAAATTAATTATAATATTTCTCATAAAAATCAATTAAAATCTAATTTTGAAGAAAACTTTTTTTTAAAGAATGACATAACATTACTAAAAATTTAGTGAATATTTAATTTGAATTAATAAATACATTTTAATTATCTAAAAACATTATAAATATTTTAAATAATACAATTTTCCATATTTATAACCCTAATTTAAAGGCTATGTTATAATAGTCACATTAAAAACTTTTAATATTTTATAGTATATCACAGTTCGCTAAACATTAGTGTTGCATGTTAAGAAAGATATCAATATTATTATTATTATTATTATTATTTTAAAAATAATTTTTTTTCAGTGTTACTTATCTAGGGATCATTATTCAAAGGAATTCTCGAAAAAAATCATGATTCCGGTGTTTTAAACATGGTCAACGATTGGTCCCAAATTTGTTCTCCACATATCTGATTATGCAGTTACAGGACCTATCTTTTGAGGATATGTTCAACATTAATGTCTCTACTATTTGTCTACACTTTGGTGATTCAGATCATGGGAGTCACAATTTACACACTCTCCACCTTCCCTTATTCTGTTAGAGTCTTAATAGCCTTATTTTTACCACTGTGTGAATTTTTGTGTGTGGGATAAGAAAGTTGATGTCATGAGAACCTTTTGAAAATAGCTTATATATTCCTCTATTTTTCACTATCATTTTAAATTGGATTTATGCCACTACTGATTTCCCCCCATAGATCTTGAATCTTACACACTTTGGAGTCTTGGTGGGTTTTTCCTAAAATTATCAAGATACATGAAATTACCCAAGAAGGATATCTCATGGTCCAACCATCGTGACCATAAATTGCATGTAACCCATTCCAATAACATATTTCTGGAAGAATGCCTCTTTTTACCTCCATTCCCATTGTGTTTATACAATCATTCATGACATGTGAACTTTTTCAGAACACCACTGGACTAATATCCATTACCATAAATTGGCAGAAACCCCCTGTTCTAAACGTTTTGACCCCAAACAAGATCTGTCCCCTATTAGAGACTTTTGTGTGGTTAATGGAGTCTCCTTTCCTCCATTAAATTGGTTTATTTCATCCTTCATGTTTTATAATATCCCTCATTAAAATTTCCATCATTTTTATAGGGCCATAAAAGACACATACTCTTTTTTCTAGATAAAGTAATTGATAGATGATGAGAATGGCTCCCTGAGTGATTTTGCAAATGGTATTCACTCAAACCCTAGTTTCTCTAAATCTCAAAAATAAAAATCCATTTTTTCTCTAGATAAGACAAATCATCTTGGGTTCATTCAATCCAAAATGGGAACACTCCTTCAAAATAACCTTTTCTAATGCACCGGAGAAAAATCATATGATCGAAGTTGATTCAAATTGTCATCCTAAATCAAAGCCTAAAGGAATATAATTTTTAGATGTTCTAAAAGAATTAGATCATTCCAAAGGGACAACATCTAAGATCCTCCTGGAAAAAAATAAATAGAGGATAGATGTTTCTCGGTAGATGCTGATCCTAAATCACTTCAAAAAAGAATTCATATGTGTAGTTTCTCTATTTTGGGGAAAAATCATTATTTCAAAAGGAAAAACTGTGGTATTTATGTGTTCTTAAAATTTTAATTTCTCATGGTTAGGGAAAATATAATAGGTAAAACATTCTAATTGGAAGATATTTTTCCCACATTATACTTAGCACCATAGAGTACTTAATCATTGTTGGGAAAACTGGTAATATTCAATTAAAATATAATGACCAAAGCTTGATGTACATGGACGGTACATTACTTTTGCAGAAAAATTAATACATTATACAAATAGATTCCCAATGAACGTATTAGTTTTGTGTGTTTGGAAACTCAGAACATAATCTTCTAATCATAGTGAAAGATCTTAAAAATATCCCATAAAGATCTTCCCCTTTTGTTTTCTTACCAAAAACCTTTCTTTAAATCCTGGGGAAGAGAAAACATATAAAGTGTGAGCTCAAATTCTTATTAAGCGTATGCATGGAGAACATAAAACAACCCATCAACATTTGAACATAAAAACATGAACATAAAACCTCAATATCATGAGTATTTACATAAATCATGGTAGTACATAAGGCATAGATCATAAAGGAACATTAATCATGATAAAATGGCGTGGAAATTAAAACAAGATATTGTGGAAAACTATAAATCACATGATATGATTTCCATATTAGCCAAGGCATTGCCTTCAAGACCATCCTAGTGGACAAAGTCCATTACTGAACAGGTTTTACTTGTCGTTCCAACCCTGTACTATGGAACCAAATTTACTTGTCGTTCCAGCCATGTCTATCTCATGAGATATAAATAATTACCCAATGCATTGGAGAGATATATAGGTCCCACCCATCTCATAATGAAATCATTCTTACGTGTTCCACAAAATCATTCATTATAACCCAAAGAATAAAATGGGTTTTATAAACATCATCCCATCATAACATAATCCATATAGAAAAAATGGATATCATTTCATCAGAAGAAAAAAAATCAAACCATTCAATTTTAAAGGAAACGTAGTTTTGATAATGTCATCATAGATGGAAAATAGTTTTGATAAAAAACATGAAAATAGTTTTGATAAAAAACTTGAAATGAATTCATGGGGAAAATATCCTTTCTTCTTCAAAATTATTTTCTTTTCTCAAAATGCCATGCAATTTTAAAGGAAAAGGATTTTGTCAAAAATAGTAATGAAATATTTTAGAGGAAGCTTCATGGAAATAAGGCGTTATGAAACCATAAAAATCCATTAATGCCGTATAAGTTGAAAAAAACATTATCTTCATACTTTTACTGGAAAAGTCAAAAATTGCCTCATATGGTAAAAGATTCCTTACATACCATGTATTAAAAGTCCAGAATGGGTAAAAACTACTTTAATCATACATGAATGTTTTATAAAACATGGATTTGGATGATAAATATAACCCCAGTAAATACATACTAATAAAAAATCCCAGATAATAATGAGATTGGAATAATTATCCCTTTCAATTTATGATCGGTGGAATCATACGTGTCATAAAATAAAGAAAATTAGATGCTTTTTTAAATATCATATCCACTATAATATAAATCATAAAACATTCATGGGAATCATAAACACCATTCAAAATCAATAGATGGTGATTAAGGCATATGTCTCACAAAAATAAACGTGAGACAAAATAATCCCTTACCTTAGGTATGATTTCTTCCTAATGTGTTCAAATATCCTGTATAATGATTTAAATAATTTCATTGAATTATTAAATAATAATAGTCATTTTTATGATATCATATATGATTTAATTATGACTTTATATTACCCATTCATTTGTCAATTCCATGGTGAAGCAATGTTTAGGGTAATAATCATTTCATTTATCGTACATGTTTGGATTTGTTGTTCTTGATATTATTACTTATATCATGATTTACATACTTCAAGAATGTAATATATGATTAATATATCATATATATTCAGTATATATATATATATATAATATATTATATAGATAAATGAAATGAAATACACCGTTCATGGAGACGGTAGGCCGTACGTACGCATAAACACTGTTTTTCTTTCCTTCTTGAATTGAATGGAAGTAAGTAGATGAAATATATATATATATATCCTGTAGAATTATTATGTCATATATCTCATTATTATTTATTATATATACATCATAATTATTCTTTAATGAATAACATGGAGAATGAATCTCATTGCGTCGTGGAGACGGTAATCCGTACATACGCACAAGCGATGATATCGTTACCATAATTATTGAATGGAATTGGAGTGGATTATATAATTTCTCATAATTAGTATGATTTTATAATTATCATATATAGTTATTATTTCCACTATTATACCCATCCAAGCATGGTGGTGATGGAAAAACAGATTACACCACGACGTGGAGACGGTAAGCTGTACGTACGTAGGTGCGGTGATTTCATTTTTCGTAGGATGGATAGAAGGTGAAACGGGTTTGTTTCACATTTATAATAACATATAAGTATATGAGTGATACTATTTTTATTGCTTTATAATTAAACAAATATATAAGAGGAAGTAGAAGAAGGAATAAACTTGAAATAATCGGTAAAGGATATTACCACTTCTTCGACGCGCCTCTTATAAACCTCCTCTTAGGGCACTATAGTTGGTCTTTGAAGAAGAAAATAAACTCTAGTATGTTTCTAGGGAAGTGTAGAAGATAAATGGATAGGGATTGTTCGAGATTGAAGGCTCAAAATGTTATGAAGAGGAGAGGGAGGAGGTGCCCTTTTATTAGAGAGGAGAGGGGCACTTTTGGAACCCTCTAAATTATTAATTTATAATAAACTAAAAACCCACCTAAAAACCTCAAAAATGACTCAAATTAAAATATGAGATAAGATAGGGTTTTAATATCATTATCACATAAAATTTAGACATGATGGGAGTTTATTTTAAACTTTATCAACTTGATTTATCCTTATTTAATGTATTTAATTTTATTTGTGGTAATAATATTCTAAATTATAAATTTTTATAAATAATTACATAGGTTTTGTCAATTATCTATAATTAGATACATTATTAAATTTTTGACCATATAAATTTAAATTTATAATTTTTAAATATTTTTGTGATTTTTAAACAATTTAATAATATGTTATTTTTATAAAATAACAATAGATTCAAATTTGAAATTATTCATTTATTTGAATTTAAATAAAATCCACACAGAGGATATATTAGAACCAAAATATTTAATAGATTCCTAATATGTCATATTCTTCTAGATAATTTTTAGAGAACATTAATTAGTTCATGTAATATTTATTTTAATATTTTTAAAAACATTTAATTGATATTTCAATCAATAAAATAATTTCAACATCACTATTGTGTCATTATTAATGATAATTATTTAATCCCTAAATATTATAAATTACTTCATATGATGTAGATAATTCTATTATATTTCTGGAGACTTTTTATGTTTGATGTTTTATGAAGTTTATCACTAAATTAAAATTATTCCACTTACAAAATATAAGAGAGTGACATGTAGTCACTTTCTTTGGTTTTAATAATATTATTTTCATGGTCAAAACTCCATGAAATGTATCTAGTCCAACCATTAGGTTATATGGGTCGACCTCTATTCATCCAATATAATTTTGGTAGGTGTTAGGGTAATTTTATAATCATAGGTTTACACTTAATTACCCAATTTACCTTTAACTGTAATAAAAAAATTACCATAGTTACAATTCATAATATAAAAAATAAATAAAACTAACATATTAATATAATTTGGACCCACATAATCCAAATATGAAATCTATTTTTCAAAATTCAAAACACTGAAGTTGCAGTAATTAATTTAAATTTAATCTGGTCATTAAGAAAACCGGTTTAAAATGTTAAAACATCTCCAAAGATTGAAATGTTTTTACCTATGAATTAAATGTAAAATTAATGGTAACGCTATTCATTATATTAAGTGGTAAAAAAATATTATATTTATACTTGATAACCATTCAATAATATATTTTAACCGTTTAAATTATCTTGATGAAAAAATATGTTTTTTGTTAAAACTTTGCGTATTTTTACTATTCTTCAAAATAAGAAACTTATCAGAAAAAAATCGAAAATTTATCCAAAGTAAATTTTTATATCCTGATTATAAGTAAGAAGTTTAATTTGTCAAATTTAACTTATAAACATGTCAGAAAATAGATTTAAAAAGGGTGCGCCATCAAAAGTGGAAAAACTGCATTTTATGAAAAATACTTCTTTTATACGAAAA
The DNA here is from genome assembly GCA_963277665.1 of Viscum album. Lineage (NCBI taxonomy): Eukaryota > Viridiplantae > Streptophyta > Magnoliopsida > Santalales > Viscaceae > Viscum > Viscum album. Next base: position 341,850,686 of record OY728167.1, read on the forward strand.
ATTGATTTTGTTCTCATACCATTATTTAGAAAATGTGTATGTTGAATGATAATTTTATAAAATTAAAAATTTAGTTAATAATATTTATAACATCTATTTTATAATAATATTAAAACAATATATCATTGTTTAGTGAAACTCGATATTTCGTACAAGACACGTTATCAAGGAAGGTCACTTTTGCATGTAATGCAAGCCAAGTCAGGGTTGCGTGTAGTGAAAGCATCCTTTAGTGATTCCTATAACATAATAAAAACATATTTCATTTATACATAGATCAAAATCTATACTCGGTAATATGTAAAATGAATTTTATTCAAAAGAACTTGAAATTGGGTCCAACACAAGACAAGAATAGTGTTGCCTATACTACAAGCTAATACAGAGTTTCATATATTTCAAGCTATTCTATGTGTAGAATACAACACAAGACATAAAAGAAATTAAAGAAAATATTTCTCATAAAATCTCGAGGTGTTACATTCTACCCCCTTAAAATGAATTTCTCCCTCGAAATTTGTTGGGGTTATAAATCATTTACTACTTGAAAGTTTCTTTTATAGAAACCCACATCATAAAAAGTTTTACTAAAACATAATTTTAAAAAGTAAAGTAAGAAACATAATGGTTTCCTAGATTAACTCATCACTGGGTTTCCAAAAAGAAGAACATAGGTAAAAACATGGATATAGAAGAGAAACTTAACCATCGACTTCTGATGAAGAGTGGTAGAGGACATGGCAATGAAAAAGCCAAAAATCACAAATCCATAAATTTGTGATAATCCTAGGTACCATCTAATTCATTAGATATGAGGGAACTAAAACAACATTTTTGGTTTTCAAGATCATTTCCTTAATGTCGATGATTTTTTAAATTAAATGAAATACTTACCTCATTTTGGTACAATCTAACTGTTGGTCGCGCCTTGAAAAAATTCCAATTCATCTCTTAAAGAAATGAAGATGAATTTATCATTCATGAAGTGTTACCAGATCATGTGATAGAATGATAGGTCATTCCATCTGTCTCAATCATAAGGTTAGCATAAGTCCTTCTATGGTGAGATTAATTCTATATGGTTCCAATAAATGGACTTATACTTCATCTATCATACCGCTTAATAAAATAACACTAGTTTATACTGACCAGAGACTTCCTATAGGCCAGTGGTAGGTGATAAAGGCCTGTCGCACTTTAGTTGTGGGTTCGATTCCGGCATCCTTGTCCGATATAATGGGTTGTGGCCCATCCTACGGGTTGTCATTTTTCTAAAACTATACTATTATAACATTCCATAAATAAAATCAAAAAAAGTTCTAGCCTTAATCAATACTATATGATATCTAACTTAATCCATTCCATCCTAAAGACTTATCACAAATACTTCTTTCCAAACTCACAGTATAAAGATAATGATTACTAGAAAGGTCATATAATAAGCACATGAATACCATCATTTATCCCCCACATATCATATGATATCTCTTTTGGTCACATTCCAAACATGTGAGTACCTTAATCATTTATTCTATTGAAAAATGAATTACCATATAACCTTTGTGAAAACATGAATACTGTCAAAACCTAACACTTTACACATACCAAAATCCCAAAATTTCTATACACTCAAACCATGATATCACTTTTTCCTTATATCAGTCATAAGCTAATAAATATTATCAATCATATTATTTTCTATTTATCCCTTTATTATGAACATATAATCTTCTTTCAAAAAATATTTGAATCACTTTTCATGGTTAACGGTACCATACAATTATTGAAAACCAATACATAGATATTCCAATATTCCATGATACTATAAATGAGATTCCACAACACTATTTTGGAATCCCGTTACATAAAAACTGAATCATTCAACCACTTCATTGTCATATTCAACATCACCAATAGTGATCTCATGTGACTCCCACTGTCCATTTCCTTAAGAGGTTGTTGATATCGATCATTATTAACCCTTGGAATAGGGCATTGGTTAACATAATGCCACATTTCCTTGCACTTGTAGCATTGAAGTGTTGGTGGTGCATTCTCTGTAGTCTTTTCTATATTCGCATCATTAGAAACCTTTTTCCCATCACTTCGACACTCAGCCGCTCGATGACCTTATTTTCCACACTTAAAACATTTTATACCCCTTTAATAAAATATCCACCATGCTTCTTTCCACACATTGAGCATAACGAAAAATTCATCTTCATTTCACCATTGTGTTGAGATTTTTCCTTGAAATCCATCTTTTGTTTCTTGTCAAAACCATGAGATGGATATGTAACACCAAGTTCCATTTATACCTTTATAGAACAACACACAATTTCTTCATAACTACTGAAGTCTCTTATATCTAATGCCTTTAGAAGACTTGTTGTAAGCCACTGAATAATCGATCATCTTTAATTTCAGGTTGGATGATAAATCCAAATTCATACCTTGAAAGCCTTGTAAAATCAGCCTCCTATATACCACCGGATTCATCATTCTTTTTCTTAAGCTCAAGGAACTCCTTTTCCTTCTTCGTTCAAAAAATATGTGGAAATTACTTATTGAAAAATAAGTTCTTGAACTCTTCCCACTCCATGGATTCAATTTTATCTTGGGGACTTTTATTCTTAATTAGAGTCCACCACTGGTCTGCTTCACCTACTAAAAGGTAAAAATCCAAAATGAATTTTTCATGTTCTAAACAGCGAAGTACAAAAAATATCATTTCAACAGTACTAATCCATTGTTCAGCAATAAGTGGATCAGAAGTCCCACTGAAAGAAGGTGGATGTTGCCTCATGAAGGACTCAATAGAATATTGTTCCATTCTCTACTCAATTGGTAGTCTAGAATGATTTATAGCTTGTGTAAGTATAGCAATAAGGTTTATCACTCCATCTCCCATAACATTGGTTTTTTCAGGAGGACAATAATTTTCTTTCCCATTACGTTGATCAACACTGTTCCTTCGTGTTCTATCCATCGTCTAAAACCCAAAAAGAATAGTGTGAGAGGAAAACATCATGCAAGTAAAAACATAATAATGTGGGAGTAACTTCAATATCTAACATATTAGGTTTAATTATATGATCGTTAACATAATTCTAGGACTATAACCTATACTTATACTTAACCTTAGGGAAATCCAAAGACATACCTTAGAAATATTTCTATAGATCTCACTAAAGTTTTCGCATCCTAGTTTCCAAAGGTTAACTAAAACTTCGCTCTGATACCAACTATAACGACCCAAGATTGATGTACAAGGACATTACATTACTTTTGCGGAACACATAATACATGACACAAAAATATTCCCAATGACCGTATTAGTTTAGTGTCTTTGGATACTCAGAACATTATATTCTAATCACAGTGAAAGATCTTCAATATCTCCCACAAAGATATTCCCCTTTTGTTTTCTTACCTAAAACCTTTCTTTAAATCCTGTGGAAAAGACAAGATATAAAGGGTTATCTCAAATGATCAGTATTGGTAAGAATGGAGAACATAAAACAATCCATAAACATTTTAACATAAAAAAACGAACAAAAAACATCAAAATCAAGAGTAATGACATAAATCTTTCCAGCACATAAGGCATAGTTTATAAAGGAATATAAATCATGATAAAATAGCATGGGAATTAAAACATGGAATTTTGGAAAATCTTAAAGCACATGATATTATTTCTATAGTAGCTAACACATTTTTTCCAAGACTATCATAGTGGAAAAAATCCATTACTGAACTGGGTTTACTTGTCGTTCTTTCCCTGTATTACTGAACTGTATTTACATTCCATTCCATCCATTTCTATCTCATGAGATATAAATCATTACCCAATTCATTAGATGGAGATATATGTCCCACCCATCTCATAATTAAATCATTCTTACATGTGCCACAAAATCATTCATCATAACCGAAAGAATAAAATGGGTTTGATAAACATCATCCCATCATAACATAATCTATATAGAAAAAATGGATATCATTAAATAATTAGAAAAAAACTATGTAAATAATATAAACATTATACTTGAAACATAAATATATTAAATAATGTCATCTTAGATTGAAAATAGTTTTGATAAAACACTTGAAATGAATTCATGGGGAAAATATCATTTCTTCTTCAAAATTAATTAATTTTCTTAAAATGCCATGCAATTTTAAAAGAAAATGATCTTGTCGAAAATAATCATGAAATATTGAAGAGGAATCTTCATGTAAATAAGGTGTATGAAACTATAAAAATCCATTCATACCGTATAAGATAAAAAACATTATCTTCTTACTTTTACCAGAAAAGTCAGAAATACCTCATATGGTAAAAGATTCCTTACACACCATGTAGTAAAAGTCAAAAAATGGGTAACAAAGAGTTTAAACATACATGAAATTTATTGTAGAAAACATGGTCATGGATGATAAATATAACCCCAGTAAATACTTACAGATAAAAAATCCTGGATAAGAATGAGATTGGAATAATTATCCCTTTCCATTTATGATCGGTGGAATCATACATGTCATAAAATAAAGAAAATTACAGGAATATGTAAATATCATATCATTTATAATAAAAATCATAAAACATTCATGGGAAGCATAATCACCATACAAAATAAATAGATGGTGATTAAGGCATATGTCTCACCAAAATAAAAGTGATATGAAATAATCCTTTACGTTTGGTATGATTTCTTCTTTATGTGTACGAACCTCCTATATAATGATTTAAATAATGTAATTGACTTATTCAAGAATAATATTTAATTTTATGATATCATATATGATTCACTTATGACTTTATATTACCCATTCATTTGTCAATTCCATGTTGAAGCAATGTTTTGGGTAATAATCGTTTCATTTATCGTACGTGTTTGGATTTTTTGTTCTTGATATTAATACTTATATCATGATTTAATTACATACATAATGTAAAATATGATTCATATATCATATACATTCATTATATATATATATATTATATCGAAAAATGAAATAAAATACACCTTTCATGGAGGCGGTAGGCCGTACGTATGCATGGACACTGTTTATCTTTCCTTATTGACTCGAATGGAAGTAAGAAGATGAAATATATATATATATAAACAAATATAATAGAATTATTATTTCATATATCTCATTATTATTTATTATATATACTTTATAATCATTCTTGAATGATTAACATGGAGAATTAATCTCATAGCGTCATGGAGATGGTAATCCGTACGTACGCACGAGCGATGATATCATTCCCATAATTATTGAATGGAACTAGAGTGTATGATATAATTTCTTAGAATCAGTATGATTTTATAATAACAACATATTGTTATTATTTCAACCATTATACCGATCCAATCATGGTGGTGATGAAAAAACAGATTACACCACGATGTGGAGACAATAAGTCGTACGTACGCACGAGCAGTGATTCTATTTTTTGTAGGATGGATAGAAGGTGAAATAGGATTGTTTCATATTTATAATAACATATCATTATATAATTGATACTGATTTTATTATTTTATAATGAAAAAATAAATAAGAAGAAGCTGAAGAAGAAATAAATTTGAAAGAATCGGTAAAGGATATTACCTCTTCTTCGACGCGCCTCTTCTAAACCTCCTCTTAGGGCACTAATGTTGGTCTTTGAAGAATAGTATGACCTCTAGTAAGTTTCTAGGGAAGTGGATAAAATAAATGGATAGGTATTGGCCAAGATTTATGGCTCAAAATTTTGTGAAGTGGAGAGGGAGGAGGTTCCCTTTTATAAGAGAGGAGAGGGGCACTTTTGGAAACCTCTAAAATATTAATTTATAATAAACTCAAACCCCACCTAAAAACCTACAAAATGACTCTAATTAAAATATGAGATGATATAGGGTTGAAATATAATAATCCAATAAAATTTAGTCATTTTGGGAATTTATTTTAAACCTTATGAACTTGATTTCTCTTTATTTAATCTATTTAATTTTATTCTTGCTAATAGCATTCTAAATTTTAAATTGTTATTAATACTTAATTATGTGTTTTAAATTTTCAATAATTAGATACATAATGACATTTTAGACCATATAAATTTCAATTTATAATTTTTAAATATTTTTGTGATTTTTAAACAATTTAATAATATGTTATTTTTGTAAAATAACAATAGTTTCAATTCTAACACTATTCCTTTATTTGAATTTAAATAAAATCCACATAGAAAATATATTCGATCCAAAATATTTAATTGATTAATAAAATTACATATTCATCTAGAAAATTTGTGGATAACATTAAATAGTTCATATAATATTTATTTCAATATTTTTAAAACCATTTATTTTATATTTCAATCAATAAAATTATTTCCACATCACTATTGTGTCATCATTAATGATAATTATTTAATCCTTAAAAATTATAAATAAATTAACATGATTTATATAATTTTATTAGATTTCTGGTGACTATTTATGTTCGAAGGTTTATGAAGTTTATCACTACATTAAAATTTTTACACTTAGAAAATATAAGAGAGTGACATGTTGTCACTTTCTTTGGTTTTAATTATATTATTTTCATGGAAAAAAGTCAATGAAATGAACCTATTCCTACCCTTATGTGATATGGGTTGACTTTTATTCATCCACTAGAATTTTGGCAGGATTTAAGGTAATTTTATAATCTTACTTTTACCGTTAATTACCCGATTTACCTTTTACTGTAGTAAATAAAAATTACCATAGTTACTAATCATAATATCAAAAAAAATTAACCTATTAACATAATTTGGACCCAAAGTATACAAATATGAAATCCATTTTTCAAAATTCAAAACACAGAAGTTGTAATAGTTAATTTAAAATTAATCCCATTGTTAAGAAAATGAGTTTTTAAACATAAAATATTACCAAAGAATGAAATGTTTTTACCTATGAATTCAATGTAAAATTAATGGTAATGCCATAAATTATATTAAATGGTAAAAATATATTCTATTTATGCATTAAATACATTCAATAATATATTTTATCCATATAAATTATTTCGATGAAAAAAGTTGATTTTAATTAAAATTTTGCGTCTTTTTACTAATCATCAAAATGAGAAACTTATCAGAAAAAAATCAAAAATTTATCCAAAGTAAATTTTTATATCATGATTATAAGGAAGAAGTTTAATTTGTCAAATTTAACATATAAAAATGTCAAAAACATGATTAAAATGGGTGTTCCATCGAAAGGTGGAAAAAGAGCATTTTTTGAAAAATACATTATAAGAAAAATTGATTTTCTTCTCATACCATGATCTAGAAAATGTTTAAGATGAATTGTAATTTTATAATATTCAAAATGAAGTTAATACTATTCATAACGGCTAGTTCATAATAATATTATAAAAATATATCGTTGTTTAGTGAAACTTGGTATTGCGTACAACACAATTTGTCAAGGAATGTCTCTCTTGCTTGTAATGCAAGCCAAGTCAGGGTTGCGTGTAGTGAAATCTTATTTTGGTGTTGCGTATAACATAATCAAAGCATAGTTCATTTATACATTGGTCGAAATCTATACTCGGTGTTGTGTAAAATGAATTTTATTCGAAAGAAATTGAAATTGTCTGCAACAAAACCCAAGAATAGTGTTGCCTATACTACAAGCTAATATGGTGTTGCGTATATTGCAAGCTATTCTTGGTGTAGCATACAAAAAAAGACATCAAATAAATTAAAAATAATATTTCTCATAACATCTCGGGGTGTTACATCAAACATGGATTCCATATATTATATGTGTAGGATTTCTCCTCTAATCCCCATACAGATAGGAATATTTTAGCATAGATAGGGATCGAGTTTCATGTAATAAACTGGGTATTTTGGCACCCCAAGATCCAAAATGATATCACCTCTTGTATTAGTGTCCCATGATTGACCAACATACACATAATATAGATCTAGGAATATATTCAATGGTTATAGTAGAGTCTAATCCAGATACACAATTACTAGATGTCATTAGCTTCAATTATTGTGACTATCGAATATATGTCAATGTCGAATATGAGAAAAGGCCTATCTTCTGTGAAATATCCAAGATAATTGGTCATTCAATCTCTACAATAGAGTGGTTCAAAAAAATTTCTACCACCTACTTAAAAGGAATGGACAGAATTAAAAAATCATATCAAAGTAAAAGTCCCTATCTTGAGAATGTTAGGACAACCATTAATAATAATACCAAAATATGGGTGAAAAATCAATACATCACAAATATCTCTATGGATGAATCTATAAATAGGTTGGATAAATTTTTAGAGTAAGAAGAAAATGTACCTAAAGATAATGGTATTATTGATGAAATTAAACGCACTATTAGGGATATTTTCCATTTTACATAGTAGTATCAGTTAATAGAAGACCCAGAAATCTGAAATGGAATATCAATTTAGAGTTCTGTTTCAGTCTAAAATCTTAACATAGGCAATTTACCTCATCCAATATCAACCTCCAACCTTTTGATAAGTGCTTCTAATAATTCACCGGAGGATTGAGTTGAGGATAAAATGTCTATTGAAGATAAAACTAAAAAGTATTCTCTTGATATTAAACATCAATAATTCAATTTTTTGGATATATACAGTAATGGTGATAAAATTGGGCAATTACATAACTCATAAATTCAATCTATTGGAGTATATGTTTCTAGCACCACTGAAGAATTAAAAAAACTTTCTACGTAGGGAAATGTTGTGAATTTATATATAGATATTCCCTAATGATTCTGGTGACACTACTAGCCCCTCATTAGAAGAGGGTTACACCATTAAAAAGAGCTCCCAAAGTCTGAACATTCAAGAAAGGTCTCCAATTTTTAACATAAACAATGATAAAGAGAAAAAACCCATGGAGGCTAAGGTAGGTAAATCTGACAACATTATTTCTCGTGACTACTCTATGACCATGTAGGAAAATACTACACTACATACAATGAAAAAATTCCAAACTAAAAAAAATGAAATTAACATAGTGGAAGAACTCTAGTGGAAAAGAAGAGGTTTATAACACTAAATACAGGTTCAAATGAATATATTTTTTTATAATTTTCAAGGTATTGAAAACTCTGACACCATAACCTCTTTAAAAAGATTTATTTTCACTCAATAACAAAAAATATTTTCTATTTAAAAGCCTAAAATTATTTTTTCATCTTAATTTGGTGGATTAGATCAACATGGTTATCATTTTATTGGTGCTACCACTCACAATTCTACTGTGGATTCTCTATGGATATTTTCTCACTCATAAAAAAATAATGTTATTATTTACAACACTAATGAACAAACCCTTACCTATGAAATGTCCTTTGAAATCACACATATTTTTGGAACTTTTATTTATGCCAAATTTAGTTATCAATATAAGATAATCCTCTATAAGAATATATCATTTTCAAATAATAGAATTCATGATCCTTGTATGATCACATGAAATTCCAATGTTATCTTTTGATCAAGTAAAAAATGGGACCTGATTACCCCACCACCTCAATTAATAAATTTAAAAAATCCATTAAAGATGATAATTTTGTTGACATGAACCTAGTTGGAGCCAAATATACTTTGTATTTAAGGTATTATAATAGGAAGTTTCTAGTATGATTGATAGAGCCATTACTAATGATCAAACCCTTGATAAATGATATTTTTTCCCTACATTACTCTTTAATGATTAAATTTAGACCGTCAAATGATTTATTCAAGATATGTACTAGTACTTCTTGGCTTATCCTCCATTTAAGATTCAACAACTATTATATCATAGTTATTTAATGTGGTAAAATTGATAAAAAAACCTAGAATTCATTGAGAATTGGAAAATATGCCTTAAACTACATCTGGAAATTAAAATTCCTAAAACAAAAACATAATGGTTGGTGTAAAGACATAAAAAATCAAACTGCTAATAAAATTACTTCTTTAGAATCCAATCTACATCAAAAAAAATTTTCTCTACAAATTATGATTTTACTATTGATCCTTAATAAAAAATTGATCTTAGTACTAAGATTAACTCTTTTTTTCTCTATGAAATAATATCATAAGAAATAGATCTTCAGAATAAAATGGCTCAAATATGGTGATAAGATCACTAAATTATACAATTATTTCCAAAGAACTAGGAAATATAGTAGTCTCCGTACATTTCAAAATTATGGGGATAATATAATTGATAATGAGTAAATTCTTTATAATCATATTGATTCTTACTTTAACAACATTTTTATTGGTCCTAACATAAACAAAGGCTTAATTTATGATTGTATCCCTATCATGGTTAACAATAATGAAAAAATTTCTTTGACTAGTATCCCCCTTGATCATGAGATTAAATAAGTTGTCTTCATCCTGAATCATGATATTTCTCCTAGTCCTAATGGGGTTTCAAAATCTTTTTTTCATCATTATTTGGACATATAACAAATTGATGTATTTAATATTGGTAACTCATTTTTTCCAATTGAATCCTACCTTAGGGTTTAATTCTATGATCCTCACTATAATCCCCAAGGTGGAATATTACTCTTAAATCCACCTATGTGGACCTATTTCACTCATTAACACCCTCCTATAAATCATCTCCAAACTCCTAGAAAATATAATTTCTCCGATAGGAAATAAAATTTTCTCTTGGAACTAGTTTAGTTTTCATAAAGGAATATCCATCTTAGATTGCTTATACCTTTCCTCTAAATTCATAAACCATGTAAAGAAATCTAATAGGGGTGGAATCCTTAATATTAAACTTTTTATTAGTAAATATTTTGACACTATGGATTTTAGGTTTATTAATAAGGTCTTAAATAATTTTGGACTCAATGAAATTTTCATCCACATAATCAAAACCCTTCTCCCCTCTACCATAATTATGTTCTTATTAATAGTTCAGAAAATGGTTACTTCACTTTCACTAATGGTTTCAGATAGGGAGAACTCATATATGAAATTATTTTTAGTATTGCAGAGGATTAATTAAATAGACCCCTCACAGACTTGGTTAATCAAGGTAAAATAAAGACCATTATTGCCTCTAAAATCATACTATTCCATCTCAACTATTCTATGAGGAGGATATCATATTATTCTTATATGGAGATAAACTAAACATCCAAAATCTTAAAAAATCCCCCTCTCACTATGAAGGGGTCTCTGGTAAATCCATAAACTAGAATAAATCATTTTTCTTCTTTGGAAAAATATTTCCAGTTTCTAGAAAAAACAACACCATAAATGATTTGGTCATCAAAGAAGGATCCTACACTTTCACTAAGGTTGGGGTTCCTATATTTTGGGGAAATATTAAAAGTAACTATTTTTATAAAATATTAGACCAAATAAATAATAATCTCTCTTCTTCGAAAGGGAAATCCCATTCCATGGTGGGAAGAATTTTTCTTATTAAATTCACCATTTTTTAAATTGATATACTCTCTAATGTTCTATAAATGGTTCATTGCCTGTTTAAAAATCTCAACGACTGCATAATTATATTTATTTGGTGTGGAAAAATTGTAGAGAGAAATCTTATCACATTACCACAGATTAATTACCATAATCTTCTTTCTAATTGAGGGTCTTGGTATCAAGAACCTTATTCTATCCAATGATTCCCTTTAATCCACGCTTATATGGAACCTTTTAAATAAAAACTCTATGTATTTCAATTTCCATAGAGGTAGATTACTTAATAAAATAAAGAAATTCAATATGATTTATATGAATTTCTCTATTTTTTCCACCCATTAGACACACTTCAACTAAAATTATTTCTCAACCTAGATGGATGGTTAATAGAGAATCCTATTTAAATTTTTGGATTTGTAATTGGAAAAAATAATCTCTAATATCAATAGTTGACCCCATGAACATACCTTATGAAACAAATATTTCTATAAATGACCAATTTATCTCCCCATATTTGGATCTTCCCAATGAAATTAAAAATATTATAAAAAACTATCACTTTTTTAGTTCATATGATTTTCTTTTTTGGGAACCTACAAAAATTGGTATTTTAGACTCCAAAATTTTCTATAATTTTAATTTCATTGAAGAAAATAATTATATTTATTTGTTAAAAATCTTTGAAAAACCCTGGAAAAGACCCTCCATATTCACAATTTCTTGGAGAATATCACGCATCCAAATACCCTTTGAAAAATATTTACAATTATTTGGTTTTCCAATTTTCCTCAAATTTCATCTCTGTAACAAACACAAAGAATATGCTGACTATATTTTTTTATCATGTGCTACATTATCTACTTAATAGAAATACATATATGACATTTTTGATTTGAGATGGCTTGATATGGAATCTATAAAACCATTACTACAAAGATTCACAACTGCTGATACTTCTCAATAGATTTGGAAGCTTCTCATAACTACTTTTGTAAAACTACTAAATATTATCACATATGATAGAAATTCAATTATTCATTATAATAATACCACTATTTTTTTCATCTCAAGTGAGAAACCTCTCTGTGATCAAAGATTCATATATAATTCAGACTGGTACCTACCAAAACTCAATCAAGGACATTATTTTTCTACATTATTTGGGAATTGAAGGGTGGTAAGGCCTGTAGAGGGGAATGTATGTGGTTTTCAATCATTCCCCCACCTCCGATGTATTATGATAAACATGGGAAACACCTGAAAATGAAACTCTAACCCCTCAGGTTATGGTGTAGGGTTAAGAGATCACAATGGAAAAATTATTAGACGCTTCTTTGGTACCCATGGTATTTTCTCCTCACTGAAATTTGAGATGTATAATATCATTATTGTAGTTAATCCTATCAAGCAGCAAGGATGAACAAAATATGGCTTGAAATGACTCGACCTCCATTGTGAATTCCCTCTAAAATTACATGGTGTATCTTTATGGACATCACATTTCCAGATGGATGGAATAACTCAAATTTCTTTTTTGGGATCAACCACATAGTCACTCATATTTATCATGAGGAAAAATCAATGGTAGATGTTGTAGACAACAAAGGAGTCAACTATGACATTACATGGTTAGGGAACCTTCTAGTGGATGTGATTCCCTTGCATGAAGATTATTGTAATAAAATTCATTCTTTCAGAATCATGTAACTCTTTATCATATTATATATTTATGCCTTGGTAAATTTGTCCAAGGCAACACCATTTTTAATGTAACCTTATTTGGTCTATATTATATGGCCTTAAAATATGCGCGATGGTCCAATTCCCATGATTTTAAATTAATGGCACCCTCTTTTTCAAAGTTGTGTGATACTAAACCCTATCCCACTAGTGGTCAATCTATAATAACCATAAAATTACCTAGTAAAGAGGTAAAAATAATATTTAGGTTGAAAACAAAAAAATCGAAGCCTAGGAAAATTTCATGAGAAAAATTGGTGAAAATCAAGTAAGGTTTTCATTGAACCTTTGAAAAATCGAAGTTACTCCCATTGAACCCACTAGTTTAGTAAAAAGTTATAGAATATCTTTCACTCTACATTTCCCATTTTTTATGTCCACCACGAATCCCTAGAATAAAAAATTCACATCATGTTCATTTCCAAACATTGGTATACCAGATTTACCTATGGCTATAGTCCTAGATATAATACCTTAAACTCTAGAAAACCTTCCTCTTATACTCCCCATAAGAAATTAAAACTACCTGGTTCTATTCCACACTTTTCTAAATTTAACCACATTTCCAACATCCAAGTCACATGGTGTCAAACTTCACCACGAAGTCATAACTACAAGAGTTTAAACGAGATAGCTCACCTAATTATACATAGTTTTGTAAAATATAGAATAGGATAATATTCCTCACTTGATAGGATAACCACTCCTTCTGGTGGCTTTTATTCTAATACACTACCTATGATAAGTATGTGTGCCTTTATTCTCATCTCAAGGGATTCTTAGTGATGTTTGGACCTTTTCACTTAGGCCTATACACCTCTATTTACATTTTCATTGCCATGATATCATCCTAACATTGATTTAGTGACCAATAGCCTAATATTTGATTCCTTACTCTCCTGATTCCCTAATGCAGTTACCCTCTCAAGGTATAAGTTTATCCCTATTCTCTATAGATACAACTTACCACTTTTCCCAAATGGATGGTGACATGATGATCTAAATGTTGAACTCAACATAAATGTCCCCTCATATTCACCACTATAATTATGGAAAATATCTATTTGGATCCTCATTATCCTCCACATATAAATTGGCTCGACTATGGTGATGACATAATTCCTAAATTTTCTCTCCATCAACCTTGAGAACATGCTCAAAATGATTCCTGTTGAAAAGTAACATCTCTCTTATTTAGAACATGGTCAATAGTTGATTAAAAAGTTGTTCACCCCATTCTTAATGATGCAGTTATGGGAACTATATTTTGAATACATAGTTATTATTCATCATGTGGTTATTCAATGTCCCATTTGGTGTTCCAAAATTTATAAATCAAGATTTAAAACAAACCCTTCCCTTTTCTCTAGTACAATTCAACTCCCTCAACATTGCCCCGCTTGTGTATTTTCACATGCGAGTGAAGGTATTAGGTCATCTGAGAACATCCCTAAACAAACTCCCCTCAATAGAGATGTTTTAGATGTTAAAAATATGATTTTTACCTTAACCTTTCTTCCCCTATTGTGTACTCTCAAGTAAAATGACTTTTCCTACTCTAATCCTTCTTTTCCACACTAAGTGTGTTTACACAGGCTTAACGGTTGCGATGGATAAATTTTTTATACAATCGAGTTTCCCCATATTATAAGAAATGATACCTTCAGAGTCAATGTAGCATGAATGTAAACTATATTGATACCCAGAAGTTTATGCATCATGACATTAAAAATGTACACCCCCTATAATTGGGATGTACCATCTTACAAAAGAGTCATTAGGGCCTCCTTGAGCCCTTCATTCATATCAGGTTGGATATTATCTAGTAAGATAAATCCCCAAAGTCCTATGGTACATGCTCCATAATATTAAACTAGAAAACTAGGGATATTTTTGAATCATTTTATGTAAGCTACATATACCCTTAAATTATACTTACTCTAAGACATTAATCTGAAATGTTTATTCCTCATCACGTGACTTAAAACTATATGATATCAAATATCCTCACCTAGTATGGTGTTCCCCTCCATGACATGACATTGAAATCTTACCATGTCCATTAAAAAAACTACAAATTGCTTGATTCACAATTTACAATATATGTAGTGACATATAGAAACCCTACATCATATCTAGCCAAACAAATCTAATTTTATAAGATCATATCTCTTATGGATCCTTACCAAATTCAATTTAATCCATTTACTCACTCATCCCTATAATTATTCCCCTTTTCTCCTGTACAAAAATTATACATATAAAAATGATTTCATGTTTTAAGAATAAAAAACATAAATTGAGTGCAACATTTATTAGTAATAGGAATTACTATATCCTAGAAACGACATTGTTTCTTCAATTCACATCAGGATTATTTCTCCTTGAACAGTAAATTGTCTTATCCCCCGTTTTCGTTCAAGGTGAATGGCCTCAAACATGTAGAATCCCCATATTCATAGATATAAAACAAAAAAATATTGCCTTATTTAGTCTATCTATAATAACAATAATCATCCTAAGGATAATACATCAAATTTTTATTGAATTGAAAAATGGAAATATTTAGCTCAGTCAAGAGATAAGCTATGATCACCATGTCACCCTTGACGACATAGGTAAAAGTAAAAGTGAAAATGGAATTGTTATAAAAACCATGGGACACATATTTCATCATTATAAGAAGCATGTTTATGCTCAATGAGCCATGGGGAACAAGTTTTCAAAGAGACATATTTAGAGATATTATCAAGGGACCCATGTTTTCAATGTGGTTAATAGTCATCTTTATCCTTTCTTCCACATCAACCCATAAATAATGACTCTGGGAGTCATTACTCACCTCATCCCATATTCCCATTAATATAGAGGAATTCTCACACCCTTGGTGTTATTCCCCTCGGGCATCATGTGAATAGTTGGGGAAATAAAATTTATGAAAGAAAACTGACCTGGTTCCATACCATTATGGGTTTCAAATGGTGGTCAATAATGAATTACGATCCAAACCATTCTTCCCCCTATTCGTAAATCTCATGTAAATGAGAAATAATCTATAAGTATCCTGTTTCTCACACTATCCACGACTCATGTTGTCATATATATTTGTAGTTGGTTTTTTAAAACAATAGAGATTTAATGATTAACATGGGTAACTAAGACAATAGATGATTTTATTTTATAATAAACCAATGGGGGGGGGGGGATTATCCATGCATCAGTTTCACTCTCTAATTATAAAACACCCTTATAACATATCCTAGGAAATGGACAACTCCAGCCCTGCTAGAATTTTTTGAATTTTGCTCGAGGAACTACTACCACCAAGAAAAACCCACCATATTTTCCTCCACCTTTGGGTAATACTAATTGGTATTTATTTTCCATAAACCTTTTTTGTATATTAATTCCACTTATAAATACATCCCCCCGGTTTTTTCATCCTTAGTCGCAAATAATTATTTTCTTAGTTGGATGATAATTACTTACATTTCAATGATGATTGCACCATGATGGTTTTATTTCTCCTATAAGAGGCTGAGATCATATTTTACCAACTTATATTACTTTAATTAGTCATAATTTTACTCTTATAAGGTTGTTTCAATCTCTTACCACTTCATGGATACCCTCTCAAACAAGATGTCTTGGTCTTGGGTGTTGAAGGTGCAGTAGTCTACCTCACCGATGATTATGTTAACTAGTTGGTGATGAAGGGGTCTAATCTAGACCACCAAATTATCCCATATGGTATGGGTGATAATTTTTCCATCACTTATTCAAGCCCTAAACTAGACAACCATATTTTCCTCATAAATTTCTGACCCAAAGATCTTGAGGTATTCAGGTGGCATGGGATGGTACCCAAGGAAGGTTGTAAGTATAGAACCAGTGGGATACTCTTATAGAATCCTCTTTGATAAGTTGGTATCCATGTCATGTAGATGATAAAATTTACCCAACCCATAACTAACACCTTCTTCCTAAACAACTGAAATCTCTTCCACTCACTTAGTTGTTTCTAGTGTGACATTCTTCAATTCCTAGTTTGGGGTCACAATCTCCAGAGAAGAAAACACTTTAGATCTTAATTTGAATATTGGGATCAAAATTAGATCATTAGGAATCCATATCAATATTATCCCTATATGGGATGCACCATTATGTACAACTGATAAGAACCAGTGGATTTTTCAACATGCAATAATGACAAGGTCAAATATACCCTAGGGGGAAAAGATATACAAGATGCTATGACTTGGATGTTGTTGGTTCTCATCACCCCATCATTCAATATATCACATACGGGTTTCCCCTAGCCTATATATCTAGGCCCACAGCTTCAAAGGTGAGGTCCACCATTGAGGAAACCTCTGTACTACTAAGAACTCCCATTACTACCACTAGGTCCTCTGAGGTTACATACTATAGAGATTTAAAATGGATAATGAGAAAATAAATAAATAAAAATCAGGAATGAATACAAAAAAACTAAAGAGAAATGAACCAAATCTTTACATTAGGGTTATTGGGTAATTCATATTGTCAGTTATACCATGTGGTACACCCAATTTTTAGATAATGTCAACCCCGGAATATCAGGATGAGGACCCTATAAATGCTAGGGAGGGTAGGGGAGACGGTATCCTCCACTCTGTTGTGTTAGTGGGTTCCCTAGACCTAACATTAATGGTACATTACTATTACCATATCATGTATAAAATGAGATATAAATGACGCATTCTTAACATGTAGTGTTGATATTTTTTCATCCATTTTTTATATGGTAATATCCATAGATTAAATTTCGTATAAAATTGTCATAATATCTCCCTTGATATAATAAGAACATCTCTAAACTATGAAAATAATAATAAAATGAATTTCTTATGGTCTAGATAAATCATTTTGACTAGGAAAAAATAATTTCTAACTATCATGTGATGTGGGAACATAAGAATTTATATTTATTCTCATGATGATCACACTTAGTGATATTGAGTAGATGAGATCATGAGGACTGACCCACTAATAGGAACACCACATGTTTTGGGTGTCATTGGTAGTTCCTATCTATGGACATGTGTAATGGTCTCCTAAATTGATATTATTATATGTGTATACCATTTGATCACATACATTGATGTATGTAAAATAACTATGTCATTAATTTCATAGTGAAGTATCTTGTGTTGGGTGTGTTATTGGTGGCATGACATTGACTAAATAATCAATAAATAATTTCTTGCTTCCTGTAGGAAGAGATATCAAGGTCTTAGCTAATCAGGATGTTATAATTTATAAATCCATTGTTATGGTAGATAAGGTAAGTATATCTAGTTACTTTATCAATTATAAGGTAAGAAAGGACGATGAAACAAAGTGTGCATCCTAGTTTATAAGATATCGAGATACAAATAGAATATATTACATGGTTTGTTTTTGTAGGAAGGTTATCATTGTTATGGATTTCTGTCATCTCTTTAGAGACCTTGATATGTTTCTTAAAAATACTACTAGTATATGATTGGTATTCACTGATATCGATATAGGGGCCTAGATTGTCATAGAAAATAGCATTTTCAAAAGTTTGTCATATTCCGACAAGCATGAGTAGAGGACACATCGGGACCCAAAACTGGTGTATGAGATATTTATGAGGATATTTGTTCATCAAGTATTAAATAAATTTATTATTATTCGAGTATAGAATGATTATAATTGAATTTATTTATTTAATGTATTCACATGAATTTAAGTGAATACATGTAACAATATTATACAAATGAATATTAGTTTATAATATTCAAGGTTCCTTTAATATTTTCAGTAATATAGAGTCTTGATAATGGCTCAGATTTATCGTGTAATATATTTATTATATTAAAAGTAGTGGATAAATATTTAAATCATATTTATGACATAGTTAGGGAGATATAAGATATTAATTATAGTTTATTTAGTTGTTAATAATTGTTCTTGGGCTGGGGACCCAATTCCAGATATTTTATTAATTCATTATATAAAGGAGAAGGATGATGTCATGTATGTACTATTCACCACTTATTTATTGAGGGACTCTCTGAGCTCTCATACATTCTAGAGGGAAAATCTCTCAATCCATGCAACCAGATCGAGAACTCCTTCACACTTTATAGAGAAGGTGATGGGATGATCTTCATGACTTTGGAGGCTTCATCAGATATCTTTTCTAGGACTAAAAATTAAATTATCGATGTTCAAAAGGATATTTGAAGACGGTGTGGATGATATAAAGGGGTTAATCATCATTTTCATTATGAAAAGTTCATCGGTGATGAGAAGATGTTGAGCGTTTTCTAAAATCTAATGAGATATTATTAATTTAGTTTTTCATTATTAAAATTCTTCAAACCTTATCCATAGGATTTTATTGGGGTTTCAATTCATCGATGATGATATAGTTACATTGATTGTTGATAAAAAAAATTAATACCCAACCCATCAATTTTTTATGAATGCCCCGGTACATTCAATTGGTATCATAGAAATTAACCTAAATATTTAATCCATAAAAATTCTTATGTAATAAATTTGGGAAGATAGATTCCCTTTTCTCCCAATTCCATAGATGGTAGTCGAATTCGACATTGTATGGGAACGATTCAGCCGTCAGAATATTTTAAACCGGTGAAATCAATGCTCTTTCTTGTTTAATTTAACAACACATATATATGTATACATGTTAATTATAACTGATGTTAGTCGATGAACTATTTTTGGTCATCTCCGGAATGCTGGAAAATATTCTAGTTTCTAGAACAGTCTTCACTAGGGAAGAGTATAATTACACAGTGGTGTTAAGAAAGAAAAAAAATTCCTAATGAAATAGGATTTTTTTAATTGGAAAATGTCCAATAATCAGAAAGAAAGTTATATTTAAAAACATTTCAAGATGTTGAAAGAGCTAGGAAACTATCGTTTTGCATCGTCTCAAGTACCATGAAATAATGGATTATCCAGTAAGGCGGTTAGATGATGACAATGGGTATTTTTTCCACATGTCACGATCACGTAAGAGAATGGAGTGAAGGGTATATTGGTCTTTGGAAAAAAAATTACGAGGAAAAATGCTCTCCATCTCTCCAATCAACGGGATCTCCTCTATGAATTTTTTAATATTATATTATATATTATAAAAATAATAAAATTTGTGATATTTTTTAAAACCGAATATATATTTAAATGAAATTATATTTGTCCAATATAAAATAATTATTACACTTTACTAAAAAATGAAAAAATAATATGAGTTCAATTTTTTGATTGTTTGAGTAAAATGAATATATTTTTGGTAATATTTTTACAGGCGTACATTTTAGTTAAAATTTTTTAAATAATAATGATTTTATTTTAAATTAAAACTGATTATATTTTTAATTGAAAATTTTGTTGTTTAAAAAAATTATGTAACATATTTTAAAATGAACTAAATATAAATATGTGATAAAAATAGAATTTTTAATCATTTAGGAGAAAATTAATATATTTTCTTTGATATCCTCAATGTCATTCAATTTTTTCAACGCATCAAAAAACGTTGTGTTTATTTTATTTTAAATATAAATATTATTGTAAAAGAAATGAAATATTTGTGTAAAAAAGGTTTATGCCTTTAAAAAAAATAATTTATCATTAATAAAATAGTATTTTTACAATGATTCAGTATAAAGTTTCTAGTTGAATCATTAAAAATTTTATGAAGACTTTATTTGAGTTCTGTGTTGGATTTTTTAGTGAACGTTTTCATTGAATATCAATGTAAGTTTCTAATTCACACTGGAATGTTCCAGAGGAACGTCTAGTAAATATTAAAAATGTTTTCAAATATATTTTATGAAACACGGATGTGGATGATAAAGAGGTCCCAGTAGATGCTTACGTAAAAACAACCACAGATAATAAAGAGATTGTGAATTTAACCCTTACCTTGTGCTTTTCCTTGGTTGATGGTACGTTAAACTCCTATATAATAGTTAAATCATTGTTTTTAAATTATACAATAATAATATACATAAATATTTTATCATATATGATCTTTTAATATTTCTTTTTTAAAAATATTTTAGTATTATCGTCGTTTCGGGTGTTAACTAATTCGTTTTCCTTTATATGTTTTGTTACATAAGTTGTGTTTTTTATGGATAGGATGTATTTGATTCATATCCAAAAATATATTAATTTATTAAAAATTATTTTTAATAATAAAATGAAAATTGTTCGATAATGGTTGGGATGGGGAAGTGAATCTCATCGTGTTCATGGAGACGGTAATCCGTACGTACACACGAGTGACAATATCATTATATTGATGGTGATATCATATGTAATTGGATGGTATATCATATATAAAGAATAATTAACATGTTATATTTATTATTTACATCAATTATACATGTTTCCAATGCTTTCCTCCGGGGCGCGTGCATATCCGTCACGCAGGGGAGGACGTGCGGCTTGTGGCCCTGTATTCCCGCTTTCGAAAGGTAGACGACATCTGTTCCTTGTTCAGGGATGTTTTCTCCTTGATTGAAACCGGGATGATGGGATGTCAGTTCTTCCTTCCGTGGATTCCTCCTTGAAACTTATCACCTAGTCTGGGTCTCCCCCATAGATTTAAGACGTATCCATGAATCTCGTTCCCGGTGTCATATCTTCATGGACACCAGTTAATTACACTGCTTCTGTCGAGATGCTCCAAGGGGTATGGTCAGGGTAGCAACCTTCGGTGAGGAGAATGGTCATGTTGGGGCATCGTGGGCATGTCTTGACGCTGGGGGATCAGCATGTCTGTCTTTTGTCCCTTATTATAGGGCTTATAGAGGGAGCGGAAGCTCGAGGCATCCCACATCGAATGCGGGGAATTGGCATGCCATAGCCATGTATCTGAGGTTTTCCTCAGCTTCCCATGTTTAACACGGTGTATTCTGTGAGTTTAACGTCTAGCCGAGATGGATCGGACTGATCGGAACATTGAGAGTGGATGAGATAAAAGAACCCCCTGGGGGGGAATGCCGATGTTGGGGCCAACACGTGGGCGGCTTCCCGGATACTGTGGAGTGGAATGAGGTGGCATGATCCCACCGGGATATGGTGGCCCGGGTAAGGATCAGGATAGGTGATTAAGTGAAGAAGGGCTTGAAACTCATGGAGGATTTCTACGTACCGTTCCTTGACATGGATCAAAGTCCTCGTAGTTCGCTGATGCGGTACGAAACCTGAAGAGGCAACCCGTGAGAATGAACACATGGATTGGAGCCTGAAGGAAATAAGACCTCTGGGCTAGGGCATGAGTTTCCCGAGGCACGTGGGATCAAGGGAGAGGTCAGGATGAGACGTGGATGGGGGATATGGGGCTTACGCTCTGAGGTGGACCATAATGGTGGATGTGGGGCTTACGCTCTGAGGCAGCCCATAATGGTGTATATGGGGATTACACTCTGAGGAGGCCCATAATGGTGTTGGTGAACCGACGCAAAGGGGTCAGAACAACTGAGTGATGGGCTTGAACCTCATGTAGGCTTCCTACGTACCATGTTTTATCATGGATCAAAGTCGACGTAGTTCGGGTGGTGTAGTTTAACGTCATACTGGATGACATATAGTTTAACATCATGCAAGATGAGGGCATATAGTTTAATGTTGTATAGGATGGGGTTTGGGGATTACGCTCTAAGGTGGCCCCTGGGGTTGGCGAACCAACACGAAGGGGGGTCGGAACGACTGGGTGGTGGGCTTGAACCTCATGGAGGCTTCCTACGTACCATGCTTTAACACAGATCAAAGTCCTCGTAGTTGTCTGGGATGGGGATTACACTCTGAGGTGTCCCGTAAGAGGATTTTATGGTCGATGCACACTCTAAGCCCACGTGAGTCATGCTCGGTGTGAGAAACAAGAGGCAGTAGGGACCAGATGATCACGTCGTGAAGGGTGCGCCCATGAGAAGCAAAGAGGGGCTTACGTGTTGAGTAGCCCAAAGAGGAAATAGGGGCTTACAAGTGGTTAGAATCCCTTAGTGTTGGGGATTACCCTAGGATGGAGGCCCATGATGCAACAAAGCACAGAGGGAGAGGTATTTGGGAATGAACAAAGGTGATGCCTCATTCCCTATCACGCCCTCCCCTAGCCTTGGTGGTGGGGACGTACAGAGGTGCATGGGTGAAACCTTCCGCATGATAGGATAGGGGCTTACGCTCTGAGGCAGCCCTTCCCCTGTGGACAAACGCCACTCCAAAAGGGAGGATATCATTCCATTTGAGGAAGATTACATTCCCATGGAAAAGATTGGTGTAAATAATGTCCGAGATGGGGGGGACCCTACGTGCGAGGGGCAGGGTCAGATCATAGTTTAACATCATGTATTGAGGACGAGGTGCTTGGCAGTTTAATGTCCTACAGCTCAGACGAGGTGGGTTCGCTCCACAACCCTAGTTCTTACATGCACAACACCCTCTACCCCTTGTGGGAGGGAAGTCATCGGAAAGGATGTGGTGAAGGGGGGTCGCAGGGCGAACCATCGAGGGGTCCACGTTAGCGTGGCTATGCGAAGAAGAAATAACCATTAGCATGCCTATGCGAAGGAGCATAAGGCAAAGCAACACAATGGGAAACACCACCAAAGGGACCTTGAGGTTACTTCGTACGAGCCTGGAAGGCCGTACGAGAAAACAATGCAGGGCGTGCATGCCCGGTATAGAGGACATCGGGCCCCTATGTAGGGAGGCACCCAAGGGGGCATCAAGGTGAAGGGTCCTGGGGTTTGTGCGCAAAGAGAAGGTTTGCGCGCAAAACACCGGGATGGCGTGCAATTGGGGTAAAGAGATTGCGCACGGCTAGGGGGGATTGCGCGCAACGAGCTTGGATTGCGCACAGGGGGAAACGACCGATCCCTAAGGTATGGAAAAACCTAACGAAGGGATTGCACACAATTGTGTTTTTCCCTCAAAGGAGGGGGAGTGCGCAATGGAAGTGATTGCACGCAACGAAGGAACCCTGAGGAGTTTGCAATTTTATTTAAGCCGGTGAGATTGCGCGCAAAGGCGAACCCCGGGGCAAGGTTGCGTGAAATGGGTCAATACCTAAATGTCATATTGCACGCGTGGGAGTCCAATTTCGCACACGGGAGCTGGTCCAAATTCCACAACCACGAAATAGAAGGGTTCGCCTCCTATTTATAGGCCTCAGGCGTCGTGGAATCTAGTCGATGTGCGAAATCTTCCGCACCATGACCGGTCAGTGCGAAAGTCCTCACTGCACGGAACTGGGCGTGAAAAATTGCGCGCCACACTAGCGCTTTTTCGCGAATCCAATACTTCCTTAATGCGGGAAACATTGTTTCGCGTAAGTCCTTCTTAATTTCGCGCACCACTCCCGGGCCCTCCAGACCGGGCCTCCGAGTCCGAATATGACTTCGCTTCATCATTTTGGAACTTTCTTTAGGAGTTACAGACTTTTTCGGCGTCTATAAATGCCCCCCCTCAGAATTGGATTGGTGAGAGGTCGCAACGATCAGATTTCGAGGGAAACGCTGAAATGCCGATGTGGTGAATTTCATGGGCACTTTGCGCGCAAAAACCAAACAGGGCGCGTAAAACTCTGGATCGGCACAGAATTTGCTTTCCGTGAGGTGCGGAACCCCGACCTCACCAATAAAAAGGGGCGATGGGTCCCAAGTACCGTACTCAGGCTTTTCCAGGCGATAGGCTCAATGCTCTCGTGCGTGAAATTGCTTCCGCATATGCACATAAAAAAGGATTCGGCAACGTATAATTCCTTCCGGGTTTCGAGCGTATTCCGTGCAAAATCGGGATATTTTGCGCCAACTGTTCTGATTTCACTCCCTACTCAGGAATTGTGTGCCACAGATCCCAATTTCGAGCTACTCTTTCCGATTTCGCGCAACCCATCGGGATTTCACGCAACTCTAAAAGAACTCAAGATGGCCGCGAACCAAGTTTATGAGGGGGAAGCCACCGCTCGTAGAGCTGAAATAGTGGCAAATGAAGTGGTTTATGGCGCCAAGGTGGTCGTTTCTGAAAACCATACCTTGTTCAACCTATTGACCCCTGCCCAAAAAGATTATCCTTTTTCCAACAACCTCCCTCTCTGGAACTTCGGTATCCTGGAGGAGGTCCCATTGTCGGGCTTTGAGGTGGACACACCGCAGTCATGGGTGACCCGGGAGGACAACCTTCCCCGTCACAACATCACCAACAATGGTCATCCTTCTAGAGAGACCAGACACATGGATGTGTATGTCCTGAACCCGAGGACCAGAACCATTGCTTGGGGTGATCCTATTGCGGAGAGCTCTCCGGCCCTCTATGCAAGCACGTTCTGTCAGAGCATCACGGACGACACCAAGGGCTGGAAGCAATATTGGGACTTGTAGTCCGGAGGCAACTTCACCAGTGAGTGGGCCTGGACGTACTGGGTTCGCCATAAGTGCGACCAATTCGGGGCCGAGCTGCGACACATTGGTCTGTTCGAGGAAGTGTGGACGTCGCAATTCCACTTCTACCATCAACCCGAACACGGGCTGGAGCTGTTTACCTGATGGCCCCCTGATACCAAAATGTTCCATCTTCACCATGGGGAAGTTGGCATCAGCCTCTGGGACGTTCACTGTATTATGGGTATCCCACTGGAGGGCTACCAATATGACGAGTTCATCCCTCCAATGAACACCTAGGAAGACAGGTCGCGGACCCCCATGCTGACGTGGCACTTATTGGAGCTGGCTAAAGAGAGGATGGGGGTCAAGGACTTCTTGAAGGACATTGCCTACAAGGACTAGTTCAGCCCGTTCCTAGAGAAGGACCCGGCGGTCAAGATGTCGGGGCGGGGAAAACGGTGCCCAACCGCGGCTCAGAAGAGCAATAATGGATCGTATTGGAGGACCCTGGAGTTGGGGCAATACCATTCGTGGGGCTACTGCGTCAGTGAGGCTTGGGACCCGAACATCCGATATGCCAGGTTCCTCGCCACCTTCCTGAGTGGGTGGCTCCTACTGGTGCGGGATGCAAGAATGGGCATCCATCCACCAACTCTAGTGATGGAAGGCAACATGGATTCCAACAAAAGGTTCAATATGGGGGTCCCCGTGCTGGCTAGGTTTCTATACCATTATGCGACGCATCTTGAGAGGGGGGTCACCGCAGAGGGTGTGTGGCCCCTTCCAGATCTTTCATGGATGGGTGGCGGCTCATCTTGGTGGATACACCTTCTCAAACATCGTTCGTCCTCTGGGCGATGGCCTACGACCATCTCTCCTGAACATTGTCAGGGTTACACCGATGACGCTCAACGAGGAGGGCGTAAGGGTCTGAATCGGTAACCACGCCAATTTCAACCTCAGCACGTTCCCCTCCCCGGTCATCTAGATGGTGGATAATGGGAAAAGCTCACTGGAGTAGCAATAATACTTCTAGAGAATCCGAGGTGGGGTGCTTGTAGCTCGGATTGACGGGAAGATCATATGCGAGCCTTATGTGTCGTCCCGGTTTTCCAGGTAGTTCGGGTGCCTGTAGTGAATGCCGAAAAAGATATTCACGAATATCTGGGAGGAGAAGAATCCCCGCGTCTTTCGCCAGATGTGGTTAATGTTCACCACTTACGGCTCTGGTGATACCATTACCCTTCCTCCCACCAAGGTCGATGTCGGCCTATCAACTGAGTATGCCGAACACTGAACTATTGCGTACCCTGAGGGGCTTTTATGCAAGCGAATTCGAAAACTCGAGACTAACCACGTGGAAACTAGGCAACAGGGGAGTAGGCAAGGTGCTGCTAGAATGGGGGAAACATGGGTGCATCAGGCAGCGAGGCCTGTGCAGGACGGGACCTCTACAGCGGGGACATTGCATGGTGCCGCCGTGACTTCGTTGCACTGAGGGGGGTCACACGAGGCGGCCAGAGAACTGCCCGAGAAGCAAATAAGATACCTACTCGAACCTTCCCAGGATGCAATTTTCCTGGCATTTTGGTCAGGTTGGATGACTCTACGATAATCAATGAGCGTTAAAGGCATCTGGTAGAAGATAATGCAGGACGAGATCCAGCTTCCAGAGTTCGTGATCATTCGAGTTACCGACAGAGTAAACTTCCATCGGCGACATTCCTATCTGATGGCCATGGACACATATGCGCACCAAAGGGGTCGGCGTGCGGAGCCACCTTTCCTGGTGAAAGTGATCTGCGGCCAAGAGCATGATCCAGAAATGATGTCGCCGGGAGAAGGCAACAGGGATGAGGAGTCAGAGGGTGAAGAGGAAACATGATAAGATGAAGGCGAAGGAGAAGACGAAGGAGAAGGTGAAGGATAAGGAGAACCCAAAGGTGAGGGGTCGCAGGGGGTGATCTACCAAGGGAGCTTCTAGGAGAGCGGTGAGATTATCGGCTCTGATCTTGAAATAACCGAGATACTCAAGGTCTGTCTCTATCCTTATTAATCTTCCTTCTTCGTCCATTCTATTCTGTAATTTCTAATCCACCTCTCTATCTCACTCAAGAGAACATAGGCGCTGATCAGGCATCCCCAATAGAGGAGGGAGGAGAGGTGTCGGTGGGATAGGATGGGGCTCTGACGCCCATTATTTAACTGACAAGCGCAGAGGGGTCTCCTTCCACGACAGATCTTGTAGCGGGCAACACACCGGAGGCTGATGCTCTGGGTTTCTGTAAGTCCCATGATTCGCCACTGGTGATTACTGTCGGAAAACCCAACTAATCAGGATGCTCCTCGTACAGTGATCTTGGCATTGGAGGCTCGTCGGGATGTTGAGCCCAGGCCGTCTGTGAGTGGACTAGTGGCAGACATACCACCTCCTCCAGAACATACCCCCCCAAACTAAGTCAGCCCTGGCAATTGGTTAGCAATGGGTGGGGGACATCAACGGTGCTGTCATTGGAGCAAGGTTGGGAGCTGACAGAGGCACTTTTGTTGTCGGGGAGAGAGAGGAAGGTCTCCTAGACGTCGAGGATCTTGTTCCTTGTGAAGGCATCCCTGAGGCAGACCCTGCTACTGACCTGCTGGCTGCCTTTCCTACATACTAGACTAGTGATCCCGAGGAGATAGACAATTCAGACTCAGACATGGCTGCTCTTCCTATGTGTCAGAGGGGCTGACGCTCAACTCCTTCACCTGACGGTTTGTGATTACATGGCTGAGAAGATATGTGATAATAGCCGGCGCACCGACATTGCCCAGTGTCGGGATATATCAATGAGCACCCGAGCATTCCTGAGGGCGGAGCAGGAAGTCTGGTGCCTCGAAGGGTAGGCAGCAGAGAAGGAGGTCTTCATTTCAACGTGCTCTGATCTCGTGGAGAAACTGACGGCCCAGCTGGATGACGCCCGAGAACAATTGATGATGAAAAGTCACCAGATGACTGTACTTCGAACCGAGCGGGCACAGGGGCAAGCTAGGATTGGCGATCTGTGATCTGTGGCTGTTGATGAAGAGAGAGTCTTCAGGGAGCGAGAATCAGTCCTGGAGGCTACCAGCCAAAGGGTAGTAGTGTTGGAAAGATCAATCCTGCACGCTGATCCTTAAGGGCTCTATTTTGGCCATCTCATGAACTTTTTTCTTTCACTGCTCAACATTTTGATCCGATGTGTGGACCAATCTATTTACCTGTACCTTTGGTTTAATGTTCTCAACCATAATCCTGAAATGAATAAAAAATCACCTCTAAGCTCATGTGGGTCGCACCCACTGTGAGAAATAAAGGATGCTCATGTTATCATTTTTTTTGACTGTGGGGCGTCAACCAAGCTTCAGGCATCCGAAATCGGGTCTAGACTTCTGCGGAGAGGACCTCAGACCGATTGATATATCATCTTATCAATGTGTTCTGACACACGATCAGGGCAATTCCAGGGGAATTGAAATCCATCAAAACATAGGGAGATGAAAAATGTGAATCACATTACCCAAATTCGGAACACTATGGGGGGCGCGACGATACAGGATAACTATTAACCATGGTGGAAATGCAGTATCCATATCGCATTGGCCTGATATGGGGACAATAAATGAGGGCTGGCCGCTGACCATGTTCGCAACATGGGGCCTAACTCAAATATCGTCGATCAGTCTTCCGAAACATTGGCCCAGGACAGCAGGCGGACCATGGGTCAATCATACATACTATTACAACAGGAAAACCGAAGGTCTATCATCCATATTGTTACAGCAGGCAGACCACAGCTCTAGCATCCATACTGTTAGAGGGTCCCATCAAACATGACCAGTCTTCTAGAACATTGGCCCAAGACAGCAGGCGGACTATGAGTCAATCATCCATACTATTACAACAGGCAGACAAAGGGTCTACCATCCTTATTATTAAAGCAGGCGGACCACAGGTCTAGCATCCATACAATTAGGGGGTCCCATCAAACATGAAAGAGGATGAAGATCCGAATAAAGGGGAATGAAAAGAGTGGAAAGTGGAGTGGTGGTTTGTTCGAACAGAATCCAACACTCCCAAAATTGTGCCACCGCGGTGGAGCCACATTAGGCAGACGTATTAATCTGGTCACGGATCATCCCAATTTTCAGACAGGACCTCTATGGAAAGAGAACTGTTGCTTCCCACCATCACTATGGGGCATCCCAAACTTATTCGAGGTAGATTTCGCAATTACACCACTCCCCAAGAATCCAGGCCAATGGGGCCGACAGTAAGGAGGGATGGGATTTGGTAAACCGTGGGCCTGGACCCAAGACAAAATGTCCAGGCATTCTTACGTATCTCATAAGGGTGAGAATCAATCCACACGTAGTTCTAGAAAGGATCTTAGTTTAAGGTTTTACAGCTCCGACCAAAGATTAAGGGAAGTGGGAGACACACGGTAAAGCGGTTGCAAAATCCGGCGTGAATGAGGGCAAGGTCCTACTTACCATGTGCTCCTTGGGGACGTGCTTATGCCGAGGGACCAGACACAAAAGTTAGGTTGGGCCAGGGGGAAGTTCCCAGGCGCTCCTACGTATCTCATAAGGATGAGAATCAAGCCACACGTAGTTCTTGGGGGTTCCTTTTAACGTCGGATAGGACAAGAAATAGGAGGGCTAATTCTTAGAACGGGGTACGCGTGGTGAAGCTATTTCAAACCCAACATGAATGAGGAAATAATCACTCACTATGCCATCCAGTCCTATAGTTGGGGTCACGAAGGCGGGACTGATGAGACGAATTAGCTGAACGTGAGATGGACCCAAAGACAGGAGTTCTGGGCATTCCTACATATCTCATAAGGATAAGAATCAAGCTACATGTAGTTCTTGATGGCACGGCACGACATGGTGCCTATGCAAAGGATGAGAGAGGCATTCTGGTCTATCCCTCGCACCAAAACAAGCGTCATTTAATATATATTGTTTTTCCTTGAAGGTGAATGGTTTTTTTTTGTGGAGCGACCGACCTAGGGTATAAATTCACGACGTCGCCACAATATTCAAGATGTAACAGGCATTGACTAATGGTATGGAAATTGACCGATACCCGACATGATTTACCCTATGGGGAGGTCACCACAATGCGGTGCCGTTTTTCATCGTGCGGCCGGGAAGATGTCATCACGGTTTATGATCGTGTGGTGGGAGCAACGAGCACAGTTTAAGGTCATGTGTTGGGACCAAACAGCACAGTTTAAGGTCATGCGTTAGGACCAAACAGCACAGTTTAAGGTCATGTGGTTGGAACAAACAGCACAGTTTAAGGTCGTATGGTAGGACCAGGGGAACATGCAAGATGAGATAAGGTGTACCTGGTGTAGATGAGGACATATCCCCATACCGTCACCACGCACGATTCTGGGAGAGGGGCCTCGGGCCAAAGAGCCTACGAGGGTCCAACAATCTGGGGGTAAGAGATTCTAGATTCCAGCTAAGCTGGTCCCGAAATTCAATGTCTGGGAGACTCCTCTTTCCCAAGGGGATGAGGGTCAAGCTGCACATAATCCTTATAGAAAAACCAAGCATATAACTTTAGCACTCGGAGTGAAGGAGCCCCGAGAGACGTTGCCACACAGCTTTTTCCGTGCGACATGTGGAGGTGCACTAAGGGTTAGTGCAAGGAGTGTCGATATTCCACCTTGAAATGATGGGGTGGAACATAATGTGAATCATGCAACCAGCATTCAGGGCCTGAAAGAGTCAGCGTGATGACGTAGGATTACTATTGATCATGTTCTCAACACAGTATCCTGTCGTGTTAGCCTGATGTGGGGACAAACAAATGAGCACCAACCGCTGACCATGTTCGCAACGTGGGATTTGTATCAATTTTTTGTCTGAAACCCTCAGGGGTGTTGGCCCGTGACGGTAGGAGATCCCTTAGGCGTTGTATCCAATCTTTTCTTGGGGGTCCCTCTGGTGGTGAGAGATAACGGGGGCCCGAATGAAAGGGAGCATGAAGCTTGAAAAGTGGAAAAAACTTGCCTAAGTCAAATCTGACACTCCAGGTCCTAGACCAGAGTACTCTAAGAACATTATTGGACCACTAGAAAGGGTCGAGGGGCTCAGTTTGAGAGCGGACAAAAGATGGCGTATTCCTGGGAGAAGGGGGCATGGTGCCAAAAACCCTGTACCACACCTATATATCTCACCGCGGGGAGGGACATGCCAAGAGTCCAAGGTGACTGGGAGATTGTGGGATCTCCTAAGAGATGGGGCTGGACCTGAAACCTAGACGTTCGGCTGGTCCTACGTATCCCATAATAATGGGAATCAAGCTTCACATAGTTCTAGAAGCACAGTTTAACGTCATGTAGGATGATAAGAAGAATTTATTCAAGGAATGTGTATGGCGCGACAGGTAACCCATCGTGAATGAAGACATAATCCTACACCACACCGCACAATCTGGGTAAAGATTGGGGCTAAGGGGCCTGAGAAGGCCATGGGGCCTGAGGCTGGGCCTCGGTCAGGAAGGCCTGACCAATATGCAGTTTAACATCTTGCAGTGAGGACGAACATGCAGTTTAAGGTCATGCTAGACCACCATGCAGTTTAAGGTCGTGCAGGACCGCAATGCTCAGGTAAAGTACTGTTTGGGGAACTTGGCGTTGGTGGGAGGAGTGATACGCTCCCCATCCATTGTCACCAAGGAATATGCTCCATTGGGATAGAACTTATGGATGATGAAAGGCCCCTCCCATTTGAGATCCAACTTGTTTGGTTTCCTGCCAGAAATAATTGGCGCCTTGAGGTCCAGTACCAGGTCACCTTGCAGGAAAGAGCAGAGGTGAAACTTCTTGTTGAAAGCTCAATCCATCCTGCCCTGATGTCTTTCTAGGTTGTGCAAAGCGCGAAGCCTATTCTCGTCCAGCGCTTCCAATTCATCTAGACAGATTTTGGAAACTCTATCTGGTGCTTGCTGGTCGTAGACCGCTGTGTGCAATGAGGGAAACTGAATCTCGATGGGCAGGACAGCCTCAGCTTCATACACTAGGGAATACGGGGTCACTTGGGACTAATTACGAGTCGTTGCCCAATAATCCTAGAGGGAATTGGGGAGTTTGTCCGGCCAACTCCTCTTTTTCTGACCAACCATTTTTTGCAAAATTTTAGAGAGGGTTTTTTTAAACGCCTCGAACTGTCCATTCGCCTGTGCATGATAGCGGGAGGTATGGTTAGAGCAAATGTTGTACATGGCATATAGTTTCTTCAGCTTGGCCGCTCAGAAGTTGGTTCCATTATCTGTGAGGATGGCGTGAGGTACTCTAAATCGATAGATGATGTTGGAACTCACGAAGTTAGCAATAGAACGGGCTTTGACTTCATTGAGCAGAATTGCCTCTGCCCACTTGGAAAAGAAATCTGTAGCGGTCAAAATGAACCGGCATTGGAGAGGTGTCACCAGTGAGTAAGGTCCTACGATATCCAACCCCTATAATGAAAAGGTCCAAGAATACTTGGTAGTGTGGAGAGGCTCTAGTGGCCGATGCACAAAGTGAGCATGAACATGGAATGCATGGAACCTCTTGTAAAACTCGATGAAATCATAGATCATGGAGGGCCAAAAGTACCCCAGAATCTAAATTTGGTGAGACAACTTCGACCCTGCCTGATGGGTGCGACAAGAACCAGCATGAACCTCTTGCATAACCTGAGGGATCTCAACTTCTTGAAGGAAACGGAGGAGAACACCATAAAATATGCATCTGTAAAGGATCTGCTCAAGGCTGGGGCTACTCTGAAGGGTAAACTGTAGTGTGCGACGTCGGATTCGCTCGCGCTCGGCCCGGTATGATGGAAGATTACCACGTTGGAGGTATTCAACCAAGGGTGTCCTCCAATCAGGAACTATTTCGTTCACCGTATTTGAAGTACCCAGGGCTCCTAGCATAGGGGAATCAATGGTAAGATGGTTCACCCGCGGGTCGTGATCATCCTCCGGGGTAATGGGAGCAATGACTCTCTGATGCACCACGCAGATAATCAGGTCGTTCTGTTTAGGCTTCGTAAGCGACGTGGCCAGGCTGGCCAAAGCATCTGCTCGACTCTTCTGTGACCGGGGAATATGAACGACCTCCGGCCGAGAGGGAAACTGAGCCACTGGATGGAGGGGGCACTCCAGCAATGGCACATGTCCCGGATTTCTGACAACATAGTCACCATTGACCTGCTTGATGACCAGATCGGAGTCCTCTTTCACATGTAGATGGGGCACGTCGATCTGAAGGGATTGCTCGAGGCCAGTGATGAGGTCCTGATACTATGCCTCATTGTTGATGCATCCCTATGACAATAGGAACGAATATGGTAGGACGACTTGCTCCAGGGTGATGAAGACGATACTCAAGCCCACTCTGTTGAGCTTAGGATCGTTGAGTCTTCTACCAGTGGGGATCTGGGAGGCACCGTCAAAGTGAATCTGCCAGCATGGAACGACCTGATCGACTGAGAGGATTACCTCATCAGGAAAACCTAGATCCAGTGGCTGGTCCGCAGAGGTTGGGTGGGCAGCTAGAAAGTCTGCCAATCCTTGTCCTTTGATAGCCTTCTGAGGTACAAACCTGATGTCGAACTGTTGGAGGATCACTGCCCACCATGCTAGTCGGCCAATCAACATAGGTTGGTTCAGGATGTATTTCAACAGGTCTACCCAAGAGACCAGCTGTACCTTGTGGTGCTGCAAGTAGTTCCTTAATTTTTGTAAGGAAAATACAAGCGCCAGGAACCTCTTTTTGATAGTGGAGTATCTGGTTTCTATATCAAGGAGAATGCAGATGAGGTAATAGAGGATGCTCTCTATTCCCTCATTGTTCTTCTAGGCGAGAAGTGCGCCGAGGGATCGTTCCAAGGTGGTCACGTAAAGGACCAACAGCTTCCCAGAAACGGGTGGCATCAAGACCGGAGGTTGGAACAGATACTTCTTGATTTCCTCGAAGTTGTTCTGACACTCTTCATCCCATTCATAGGCGGTACCTTTCTTACACTTGTCGTCCAGATTCACAATGAATCGGAATTTATAGGCTAAGTGGCATTGAAGGCCTCGAAGCTCCCAAATATTAATCGTGGGAGGCATCTGGCTGATGGCCTTGATCTTCTCCGGGTCGATCTCAATGCCTTGGTATCTGAAAAAAAATCTAAGAAACTTCCCGAAGGTGACCCCAAAGGCACACTTCAACAGGTTCATCTTCAGGTGGCGGGAACGGAGGAAACTGAACACTTTCTCAAGGTCCTTGAGATGGTTCTGGCACTGGAGATATTTGACCACCAGATCATCCATGTAGCATTCCACCAGTGTCCCAAGAATTGGCTTGAATATGTGATGCATGGCCCGCTGATAGGGGGCACATGAATTCTTCAGGCCGAAGGGAATAACCTGGTAATAGAAAGTACCTTGGGGGCCCTGAAGGTAGTGAACTCTTCATCCTCGAGGGCCATCCGGATCTGGTTGTACCCGAAATACCCATCCATGAAGGAGAGGGTTTGAAACCGGGTCATGGAATCAATCAATAATTCTATCACTGGAAGGGGAAAATCATCCTTCGGACAGTGGCGGTTGAGATCGCGAAAGTCAATACAGACCCTGATCTGTCTGTTTTTCTTCCTGACTAACACAATGTTGGCTAGCCACCAGGGGTAATGAACTTCCTTGGCGAAGTTGTCTTTAATAAGCTTGTAAACTTCGGCCTCAACCATGGAACCATGAGAAGGGTGCATCTTTCTAGGAGGCTGCTTGAACCCGCGATGGTTTTTTGGAAGGCCAAGGTGATGGACGACTACCTGGGGATCTAGCCCTGTAATCTCATCATAACTCCAGGAAAACACGTCACGGTGCTGTTTGAGGAATTCTACATACCTTTTCTTCTCCTCGGGGGGCATGGGCACGCTGACCAACATGGGTCTCGGGTTCGCCTCGCTACGGAGGTTCACATGCACTAACTCGTCAACCGTGGTGGAGACTCCCTCCTCGAAGGCAGGGGG
The DNA here is from genome assembly GCA_963277665.1 of Viscum album. NCBI lineage: Eukaryota > Viridiplantae > Streptophyta > Magnoliopsida > Santalales > Viscaceae > Viscum > Viscum album. Next base: position 341,886,388 of record OY728167.1, read on the forward strand.
AACATCTTTGATGTACTCCTCTCTACTTGTGGAGGGATCATCCGCGAGGGGAGTAGTTTCAGGGCTACTAGACCCTGATGGGAAGCTGGTTCCAGCTTGGGAGGTAGTGGTCATCATATCAGTAGACTCACATGCCACTGAGACCATGGCGATGAAGGTAGTAGATCCAATCCCATCTGGTCTTCAGCCCAAGGGGCCACGCTTGATGACATCAAAGCAGTAGTGGAACTTTGGCAAGATCCGGTTAATTCTAGCCTGGTGGAAGAGACATGTATGATGTACTATAGTTTCCATGAGCCTGACGTCCTGATACTGTACAGGGGTAGGAGGTTCCGGGATCACCCAAGCCTAGTTGGTGTAGGAGTACGAGGTGATTTCCCACTGTCGCTTGGACCTGGGGACATGCCTTCCTCTTGTACCCAAAACAACAAAGCACTGCCCCATGTTGGGGGTCGTGGCCTCCAACTGATGGATTGGGAAGACGTAAGTGTTATCCAAACCTGCCCAAGGATCAAATGTGACAGTGGCGGGCTCAACCTCACCTTCCAGAATCTACTTATCCTTGCTCTTGTAATAGTCGGCGTCCAGGTAATGGGATTCACATGAGGCAAAAAGAGACACATCTCCTCAGAGCACGCCTACTCATTCATTAAGGGAGTATTTGAGGCATTGGTGATACGATGAGGGGACCTCCGCGTGAATATGGAGCCATGACCTGCCCATCAATGCATTATAGGTGGTGTCCTGGAAGACAACCATGAATTTCATGCTGGCAATTAGTCCAATGAACTGGGTCTTCAAGCGAATCTTGCCGACTGGAGTTTGCTCGGTCCTATCATACCCCTGAATCCTGAGGTCGGAGGGAGTTAAATCATCCTTGGACAGACCCATCTTCGGCACTGTCTGAGTTGGGATTAGGTTCATCCCAAAACCCGTGTCGACAAGATAGCGGTGGACTTACACGCCATTTAACTACCCAGTGATGTACAATGGGCGAATGTGCCCCTGTATGGTAGGGTCTTCATCTTCACCGGAGAATGAGATAACTTCCTAGCATTTGGCATTCTCAATTGCCTCAGCGTGGAAGGCTTATGTAGCTGATACCTCTGTCTCAAACTGGAGGGGGCTCCTTAGGGCCTCGGCGAGCGCCTCACGCATTTCAAATGACAGGAGAAGAGCCTCAAGGATAGAAAGTCTTGTTGGAATACCGACTAGTTTCTTTAAAGACATCATACTTTTGTGCCGAACACAAGCTTCTACTTACAGGAGGCCGCTCTGCGATTAGAGGCATGACGGGCCCCGCCGGCTGGACCGGTGGCTGACTGGTACTGGGAACATCTCATTGTTCACTAGTCAAATCCTAGAGAGTGGCTGCCAGATTCGGACTAGAAGGATGGAGTCGGCTGGTGGCAGGGCAGAGCTGGTCGCGACACGACCGAGGTGGTTCTGCCTGATCCAGCAACACAAACGGTGGTGGAGACAAACCTGTCGACACCGGATAAAGGGGCTGCGTGTGATGAGCTTTGTACTAGGCATGCTTCCTGGTTTCAGTGGCATGCACAACATGGCTCTAAGTGCCAACTGTCATTACCCAACAATTCATGTAGCCACGACTCTGCTGACGTTGGCGACGGTTGGGGACATTGGGAAGGCCTACCTGGCGTTCCTCATCGTTGGGAGTCAAAAAGGGATTTACCAACTCTACGGTGATAACCAAAGCGTAACCCAGACTGTCAATCGAGGATTCATCCATTACCGGGCGGAGTCTCAGAGGGATCCCCATTTCTAGGGGCATAACGTTTCCAAGAGTGTGGGATGACGATGACATCGGAAGGGCACGTTCATTCTTCTTGCGTCGCCGCTGCCTACTCTTCTGGGAAGATGCTGGCTGAGACAATGATGTCGACGTAGTAACCGCAGCTTTTGAGGGCTCTAGAAGATTCAGGCGTGCACGGATGATGCCATGGGAGTGGGCGACTGTCTTGCAGACCATCCAGTCATTATACTTCGGGGATCCATGGTCGGAAACCTGCTACCATTCATCCTCTTCACCGCTATTTCCCTCTTATCTCACAAAGACACCTGCTACTTGTGCCGGGGCTAGGGCCAACCTGACTACATTGTTGTCAATCTAGTCTTGGAGCCAGTCTTTGAACGTGTATCATCGTTGGATGGTGTTCCCTAGGGTCTGGTGATAAGGGCAGTAGTTTGGGTGATCAGTAAGATGCGCCTCTTCTGGCTTCCGGCACTCGGGTAGCCAATATATTCTCAGCTCCAAAGCACTACAGAAGTAACCGGGGACCTGGGCCTCATCAAATGAGTAGTTTGATTCCTTCTTTCTGGAAAGGAGGATCTTGGAGGCTGGCTCTGACGAGGGGATGGAGGAGCATGCTGAGGAGTAGGAACCTGATTATCTCACCTAGGTGGTGGGGGTGCGTTACGCGGAGGCGCTTTCCGACTCTGAGGTGGTTGCTACTAGGCTGGAAGCTACGCTCATGGAGGTAGTCCCCTATGAGGCTGCGGAGCTGGCCTCACTGGTAGAAACTCTAGCTGCCTGGGGGCCTCTATCTGGGCCACAACAGCGGGCTCGGCTCTGGAAGCTCTCCTTGCAGGGATTACAGGAGGTAGCGGGCGTGCCCGACTAGCCTGTTGCATGGCCTCTTCGAGGCGCTGAGCCTTGTATGTGAAGTCTCGAAACCCTCCAGTGTAATTATGAGTGATCAAGTAAGGAACCAACTCTGCCTTGATGTTCCCTACACACATTGTCAGTAATTGATACTGAGTTAGTGTCATGTCAAGGGAGTATGTGAGCCCCTTACACCGGGCGATGAAGTCCGCGACTCACTCATCGGGCCTTTTCTTGCACCTAAAAAGGTCTGCGATGTTTGTCTTTCAGGTCATGGAACTGAACTGGTAGAGGAATTGCCTACAAAGGTCCTCCTAGCTAGTCACAGATCCGACAGGGAGATGGCTGTACCAGATAAATGTCGGCCCCTCTAGTGTCTAAACAAAGAAACGGAGCTTAGCGGCCTCCTACTGCACTGGAGTTCCTATAATAGGTTCACACCTCGAGCTGAAGTGGGACAAGTGTTGTGGCAGGTCTCTGGTCCTGTTAAAGGGGGAGAAAGTGGGGTTCCCAAATCTCAGAGGTTCCAACATATCATCTACCCATGCCGGGTATGGCTTGCCGTCCGGTGGGATCGCCACCTGTTGAGTTTCCAGAGCCTCTAATCGGGCGATGAGTGCTTCCATCAGATCGTCTGGATGCGGGTTCCTGTCCTGATAGGGATCCCTAACCACAAGCGCATTGTCGGGCTCTTCAATCCGGTATTCAAGCTCAGTAGCTCGCAGGGCGGCTGGCGGAGCGACTCTTGGTGCAGCGGGAGGAACCCGAGCGGGGTCTCTTGGGTGATCACGCCGCTCAGGAGGGTTCGGCGAAACGTATCGTGCCCTCTTGCCATGATCTCCATCCTCTCCTCTGTCGGCAAACATGTCATGATCATGGTTTCCCAGGAGAATCTCGTCGAGGGGTAGTTGTTCCTGCCCCTACTGTCCTGTCCTAGGATCACCATAGTTAGGCCACCGCTCTGTAATGCATTTGGCCAGGATCTCATCAACCAGCCTCTTTTTCTCAGAAAGCTGTTGGCATATCGTGGCCTTCTCGAGATCTTCTTATGTACCGAGGCAAATGGGTCGGCAAGCTTAACATCCCCAATGTGTTCTTTACCCTTTTCGATATTCTGACTCAGCATTAACACTTCGGTGGGCACGGGGAGACCTAAGAGTTCCTATGTTGGTGAGTAATCCTCCCGAAGGGGTCCAGTAGTACCCTGTCCTCAAGGGGTGATTCCCCATCGAGAAGTTCCAAATCGTTCCCCTCTCCCGACAGATCGACCATGTTGACCGCCACTACCCTCGGGGGCATGCACTCAAAACCGCTCAGTGAGTCGGGCTACCTGCGAATCGCACTGAAGAGAAGGGCAGTGTACTGCCCTCATCCACAGACGTGCTCATGTGGCATGGCTTCCTTGATAACATTGTGGAGTACCTGAAAACCCTAAACGCATTATTGTTGGAGGGTCCTGTGGTGGCCAAGTGACTCGGGGTTCCAAACCGCGAGGAACGTGGCCAGGTCGACCCGAAGAAACTGCTCACAGATATCCTCGAGGTGTGCTCGACTACTGGGATAAGGAGCTTGCTGTTAGTGAAGATGGGATTGAGACACCTGGAGAGTCCGGCGGAAACATTCAAACTCTCCCAGGGTGAGCGATCCTGGTATATGAAAATCTGATCCAGCAACCAGCCAAAACATCTAGGGGAAGTGGCCTGCTGCAAGGATGGTCCAGAAGCTCCACAATTAGGGTTCGGGATCCGGCCCTTGCTGGCCCTGCTCGTCAACCGAGAATGGCTGGGGAACTGGCAGTGGTGCTGAGGCAGGCCGCTGGGCCGGTGGGCTGGCCGATGGAGAATACGACAAGCAGGACGATTGGTCGTCGAATCCTAAGTCATCCCCCAAGGGATGCAGTGTCCTGGATGCCACGTCATGATAGGATGGGCCGGCGAACGAGCCTCCTATCACAGTGCCAGCGCTTACCGAGTGCGTACCGTGTCGCGACGCTTCCGTCGGCCCCTAGAAAAGTTCTCCACCCTCTCTGATTGAGGTGGAAGGTGCTTCCGGAGAGGTCAATGGTAACTACAAGTTTTATCCATGGGGTTATGTCAAGTCCTCGTCCTCCTGGATATACCTTCAGAGGGAGGTGGGGATCATGCCGATCTTACGTTCAGGGAGTACGAGGATGACGTGTCGCGTCCCTATACCTGCCCTTGACTCAAAGGGTTGGGGGGAGGGCTCCATCGCCGAATCGTACTCTACCTCAGAGTCCGAGAAACGGACAGATCTGATTTCCATCTGGAAATACCTGACATTCATCTTGCGATGACGATGTTCCACCTTCCTGCCCCTGGGTGGCTCCTCGGGGCAGGGATGATTTCCATCAGGGAGTCCTCTGGCCGCAATGGTGTTGGGGCGGAGTGGATCGAGGGTCAGGGTGCGAGGAGCACCGGGGCAGATGTCGAAAGTGACATGGGGAGGACCTCCTTGTGGGTGAGTGACCGGACATGCAACGGATCCATACTCACGGTCTGCAGTAGGGGAAGTTGCCCCGTAACCAGTGCAGTGGGTGCTAGAAAGAGCCGCACCCAGAGCGTAGCTGTCACGGCGAAGTCATATGCTTTCCAGAATGGTGGCACAGAGCAAGCCTTCACGTTGGGTGGAAATACTGCGAATTGGTCCGCGACGGCCATTTCCCATGCCAGTGACCGGGAGAGTCAACCCAACCTGCCTGTGGGGCGGTCGGGGCCTCGATCTGGGTCGGGCATGTAACTGCCCCTGCTCAACGTGTGCGGGGGTTTGATAATAGGAGTCAGTAGTGGCTTGGGCCACAGTGGTTGCTGACGTTGATGCCCCAGGGCAGGCATCCTCTTCTGCTCACACCCGATGCTGGCGTCGGGTCAGATGGGTCAGAGCCGTTGGTGCAGCCACATGGATTGCATGCTCTTCGGCCCAGGGAGTCAGGCGGCGGCGTTGATGCGGCCTGGTGGGGGCCCTTGCTGTGAACCCCTGAAGCGGGTCTCGGGGTGGGCCAACCCGGACATCCCCCACCTCATCGGCGTAGGGAAGGGAGGTGTTGAGGCGTTCCAGGGATAGGCTCCCGAAACGGTTGAACGTCAGTGTGGGAAGCAGCGGCTCCCTGTGCGGCCCTCATGGGTGGCGACGGTGGTGAGGTGCAACTGCCTCTAGATCCAAACGGGCCATGTCCCGGGTAGGAATGACCCCTTCCTCCTCGTACTTAAGCACAAGGTCATCGATCTCCCTTCGTTGGATAATCTCTAACGGGGAGAGCATGTGTGAGCGCCCGACAGTCGTGGCGGTCGGAGCAGCTGTGGAAAAGGCGGGACCGTGCGGGGTGGATGTGTCAGTACTACCCCTGCCCCTACAATGGTGGGCAGGTGGCGATCAGGCTCCAGATGTATCGATCTGATTCCGGAAAGTAGGGAGATGAACCCATTAGCACTAATAGGAAAATAAATTGACAACCAATAGCCCAGCACCATTCCGTATTCTGTGGTCGGTAAGAGGGATCCATTCTGACGACATCACGGAATGGAGTGCTCAACGTCCTGACTACCCCAACCCCTGGCGGGTTTCACGTCCTGGAGCTGGGTACCCAAACCTGGTAACATGCTAATCTTCCGACACCCCAAACTCTACCGGTCTCCATATTGAGGAGAATAGATTCATGTCGGGTTCACCATTTTCTATTTCTAACACTTTCCGTCGAGGCGCACATGCATCCGTCACGCAGGAGAGGAGGCGTGGCTTGTGGCCCCGCATTCCCTCTTTCCAAAGATGGGATACATCTGTTCCTTGTTCAGGGACGTCTGCTCCTTGATTGAAACTGGGATGATGGGATGTCAGTTCTTCCTTCCATGGATTCCTCCTCAGATCTCATCCTCTAGTATGGGTCTCCCTCATAGATTTAAGACGTATTCATGAATCTCGTTCCTGGTGCCATATCTTCATGGAAACCAGTTAATTACGCTTCTTTCGTCGAGACGCTCCAAGGGGTCTGGTCGGGGAAGCATCCTTCGGTGAGGAGAATGGTCACGCTGGGGCATCGTTGGCATGTCTTGACGCTGAGGGATCGGCATGTCTATCTTTTTTCCCTTATTACAGGGCTTATTGATAGCACGTAAGCCCGAGGCATCCCACATCGAACGCGGGGAATTGGCGTGCCATAGGCATGTATCTGAGGTTTTCCTCAGCTTCCCATGTTTAACACGGGGTATGCCGCGAGTTTAACGTCTAGCGGAGATGGATCAGACTGATCGGAACACTGAGAGTGGATCAGATAAAAGAACTCCCTGGGGGGGAACGCCGATGTCGGGGCCAACACATGGGCGGCTTCCTAGATACTGTGGAGTGGAATGAGGTGGCATGATCCCACCGGGATGTGGTGGCCCAGATAAGGATCAGGATGGGTGATGAAGTGAATAAGGGCTTGAACCTCATGGAGTCTTCCTACGTACCATGCCTTGACATGGATCAAAGTCACTGTAGTTCTCTGATTCGGTAGGACACCTAAAGAGGTGACCTGTGAGAATGAACGCATGGATTGGAGCCCGGAGGAAATATGACCTCTGGTCAAGGGCATGAGCTTCCTAAGGCACGTGGGATCAATGGAGAGGTCAGGATGAGACGTGGATGGGGGATATGGGGCTTATGCTCTGAGGCGGCCCATAATGGTGGATATGGGGCTTACGCTCTGAGGCATCCCTTAATGGTGTATATGGGGATTACACTATGAGGCGGACTATAATGGTGTTGGTGAACCGACGCAAAGGGGTCGGAACAACTGAGTGATGGGCTTGAACCTCATGGAGGCTTCCTACGTACCATGCTTTAGCATGGATCAAATTCCACGTAGTTCGGGTGGTGCAGTTTAACGTCATACTGGATGACATACAGTTTAACATTATACGGGACGAGGGCATACAATTTAACATCATGAGAGATAGGGTTTTGGGGCTTACGCTCTGAGGCGGCCCATGGGTTTGGCCAACCGACGCGAAGGGGGGTCAGAAGGACTGGGTGGTGGGATTGAACCTCATGAAGGCTTCCTACGTACCACGCTTTAGCACGAATCAAAGTCCTCGTAGTTTGTTGGGATGGGGCTTACACTCTGAAGCGGCCCATAAGAGGATTTCATGGTCTATACCCACTCTAAGACCACGTGAGTCATGCTTGGTGTGAGAAACAAGAGGTAGCAGGGACCAGACGATCACATCGTGAAGGGTGTGTCTGTGAGAAGCAGGGAGGGGCTTACGCGTTGAGCATCCCAAAGAGGAAATATGGGCTTACACGTGGTTAGTATCCCTCAATGTTGGGGATTACTCTAGGATGGAGGCCCATGATGCGACAAAGAATAGAGGGAGAGGGATTTGGGACCGAACAAAGGCGATGCCTCGTTCCCTGTCACGCCCTCCCCTGGCCTTGGTGGTGGGGAAGTACGGAGGTGCATGGGTGCAACCTTCCGCATGAGAGGATAGGGGCATATGCTATGAGGCAGCCCTTCCCACGTGGAAAAACACCACTCCAAGGGGAGGATATCATTCCATGTGAGGAAGATTCCATTCCTGTGGAGATAAGCGGTGTAAAGAATGTTCGAGCTGGGGGGACCCTACGTGCGAGGCACGGGGTCGGATCACAGTTTAACGTCATGTGTTGAGGACGAGGTGCCTGACAGTTTAACATCCTGCAGCTCGGACGAGGTGGGTTTTCTCCACACCACTAGGGCTTACATGCCCAACACCCTCTACCCCTTTTGGGAGGGAAGGAATTGGTAAGTACGTGGTGAAGGGGGGCCGCAGGGCGAACCATCGAGGGGTCCACGTTAGCGTGGCTATGCGAAGAAGTAATAGCCATTAGCGTGCCTATACGAAGGAGCATAAGGCAAAGCAACGCAATGGGAAACACCGCCCAAGGGACCCTGAGGTTACTTCGTACGATCCTGGAAGGCCGTACGAGAAAACAATGCATGGCGTGCATGCCCGGTATAGAGGACATCGGGCGCCTATGCAGGGAGGAACCCGAGGGGGCGTCAAGGTGAAGGGTCCTGGGGTTTGCGCGAAAAACACCGGGATGGCATGCAATTGGGGCAAAGGGATTGCACGCGGCTAGGAGGGATTGCGTGCAACGGGATTGGATTTCACGCAGGGGGAAAAGGCCGATCCCTAAGGTATGGAAAAACCTAACGAAGGGATTGTGCGCAATTGGGTTTTGCGCGCAAAGGAGGGAGAGCGCGCAATGGAAGTGATTGCGCGCAACGGAAGAACCCTGAGGAGTTTGCAATTTTATTTAAGCTGGTGGGATTGCGCGCAATGGCAAACCCCGGGGCAAGGTTGCGCGAAATGGGTCAATAACTAAATATCATATTGCACGCGTGGGAGTCCACTGTCGCGCACAGGAGCTGGTCCGAATTCCGAAACCCCAAAACGGAAGGGGTCGCCTTCTATTTATAGGCCTCAGGCTTTGCAGGATCCAGTCGACGCATGAAATCTTCAGCGCCAGGATCGGTTGGTGTGAAAGGCCTAACCGTGCGGAACCGGGCACGCAAAATTGTGCGCCACGTCGGTGCTTTTTGGCGAATCCTAGAATTCCTTCGCGCGGTCAATATTGTTTCGCGCAAGTCCTCCTTAATTTCACGCATAACTCCCGGGCCATCCAGACCGGGCCTCCGAGTCTGAATATGAATTCACTTCGTCATTTCGGAACTTCCTTTAGGAGTTGCGGAATTTTTCGGCGTCTACAATACATAATTATTATACCAATCCTAAACTAATGTATTGAATAACAACTACACCACGACGTGGAGACGGTAAGCCGTACGTATGCACATATGGTGACTTTTTCTTTCATATGATGGATAGAATAATGAATATGGTTGCACAATTTTTATAATAATATCATAGTATATAGAAGATACTGGAGTTATTATTTTATAATGGAAACAAAAAATAAAGAGGAAGTGGAAGAAGAAAATAACTTGAAAGAGGTGATAAAATATTTACCTCTTCATTGGGTTCTTCCTTTTAATTTAATCAAAATGGATCCTTAGGTTGGATTTATGACAAAAAGAAAGGCCTATAAGACGAATTTAGGATAGTTTATAGGATATTTTGGAAGTTTTTGGCCGAACCAAATGGCTTTTAAGGTGTGAATTTGAGGGAAGGGAAAGTGCCCTTTTATAAGAGAGGTGAGGGTCACTTTAGGAAAATCTTGAAATATTATTTTATAATAAAATCATTTTAGGTTTATAATGGTTCACAAATGATTTTTTTCTAGGATAAGGTGGGTATGGGTCGAAAAAAACTCAACTAATATGTTTTAGATAGGTTTGGGTCACTATATTAACCTTATCTTTTAGATTTAACTCTTAGTTAAATATTTTGACATTTACCATGTCTCTTTATATTTTTATATTATATGGTTAATAAAATTATTATAAAATTACAAGAGAACCTCAATTGGTTCATTAATGACATATATAATATTATTTAAGCCATATGACTGAACCTTAGATTTTTAGGAATAGAATATCAATTAATAATATAATATTTGTTTTAAAAACTATTTTATGTCAATTTTGACACTATTTGGTATTTTGTTTTTGTTAAATTCATAAATGCATTATTACTTAGAAAAAAATTAATTTAATAAAACCTAACATGTCATATTAACATATAAAATTATTTTAATTCATTTAAAGTGACAAATTAGATTTATTTGGATATTTATAATATCAATTATTTCAATATTTCATTAATAAGGTAATTATTAAATCATCATTGTGTGATAAATAAATTTTATTATTTAATTTAAAAAAAATTATATATAAAATATAATTATGTAGGAAATATTTTTATCTTTCTAATAAATATATATAGTCTCATTTATCTTATGTATAACCATATATTAAAATGTTTTAGTTATGAATCATTGAATTTAACACTTTTAACTCTTCTTTAAATAAAATAATAATAAATGTCCTAATCTAATCCAAGTGGACCTAAAGGATCATATTTTTTTTCTATGGTTTTTTTGGTCGAACTAAAATTATCCAATAGAATTATTACATGTTTTAGGGTAATAATATTATTATTTTTATCTTTAATTACCTTATTTACTTTTACCTGTGGTAAATAAAAGTCAAAAGTTACTATTCACCAAAAATTATTTTCATCTTATTGAACCACATTTTACATACTAATATCAACCGTGTCTCTTGTATTTGTGAAATCCAACTCACATAAGTGGTAAAATTATGTTTTTTTCAAATTTTCAAATGCTCCTAGGAGGTGGGTTAAAGACGGTAAAAAGTTCAATAAAATTTTATATATCTAAAATTATTATAAAATGAGTCCAATTAATAAAATTGAACTTTTATAGGTATTATTTATATATTTTCACCTAATATAAATATAAATATAATAACTAATTATTTAAATAAAGAGTCGGTTTTAACCAATAACGCAGTGTTTTTCACTATTCATCAAAAATTGAAAGTTTTCAGAAAAATACCAAAAATTCACCATAAGATAATTTCGATATTACGAATCCAAAAATTAAGTCCATTTTGAATGATAAAATTTATAAAATTTCAAAAATTGGGTATTACTGTTCATAACGGCTAGTTTGATTGGTCGCGGTGTGTTAGAATCTCGCAGTTGTGTACAATAAAAGCTATTAAATTATTCAAAGGGAAATGTATCATGGAAGCTGGGGGTGTTATATTCTCCCCTCCAAATAATTTCATCCTCAAAATTTCAAGAATACTACCGCACAAAAGGATTCCGGCGGTTCTTCATCATAAGTTCCTCGGGTTCCCACGTTACCTCTTCCATCTTATGGTTTCTCCATAGAACTTTTACCAGACGAGTCGTCCGGATTCTCAACACTTGTTCTTTGGTATCAAGAATTCTTATAGGCTCTTCGCATTAAGATAGTTCAGGTTCTAGTTCTTTTTCTTATTAGGTGAGTACATGTGTTGGGTCTGGCATGTATTTTCTCAATAGTGATACGTGGGACACATCATGGACTTTAGAGAGACTTGGCGGCATAACCAAATGGTAAGCTACATCCCCAATTCATTATATAATTTTGAAAGGTCCAATGTACCTGGGACTCAATTTACCCTTCTTACTGAAATGCGTAACACCCTTCCATGGAGATACCTTCAAGAAAACATGATCAATGACTTGAAATTCCAAATCCTTCCTTCAGTTATCGGCATAGCTCTTATGCTTAGTTTGAGATACTTTGATGTGGGTTTGGATAACCTTCACATTCTACATTGTTTCATCAACAAGTTCTGGGCCTACGAGTTTTCTTTCACCAATATCATCCCAACAAATTGGTGTGTGACATCTCTTTCCATATAACGCTTTATATGGTGCCATCTGAATACTTGAATGGAACCTATTGTTATAGGAAAATTATACCATAGGTAAATATTGATCACACATACCTTTAAAGTCATGTGATAAAGATCTCAACATGTCTTCTAAGGTTTGAATAGTCCGTTCTGATTGTCCATAAATTTGAGGGTGGTAGGCAGTGCTCAAAAGAAGTTCAGTATCCAGGGCTTTCTGAAAACTTTTCTATAATATTAATGTAAAACGGGGATCACGATTAGAAACAATACATAGGGTTACTCCATGAATTCTTACAACTTCATTAATATATAATCTTGTCAGATGATCAAGTGGTAAATCTTCTCTTATAGCAGGAAAATGTGATGACTTGGTAAGACGATCAACAATAACCCATATTACATCATTCCTTCTAGGAGTCTTTGGTAGTCCCATGAAAAGGTCCATAGTAATATTATCCCATTTCCACTTTGGTATGGGAAGAGGTTGCATGACTCCTTTAGGTTGTTGCCTTACAGATTTCACTTGTTAAAAAACCATACATCTTGACACAAAATCAACAATCTCCCTCTTCAGGTTGTCCCACCAAAAATGTTCTTTCAAATATCTATAAATCTTAGTGCTACTAAGGTGTATAGAGAAATTTGAGCTATTAGAATCATCTAAAAATTCCCTTTTATGACCAGGTATATTTGGAACACAAAGCCTCTTCTCGAATTTCAAAATCTCGTCTTCATATATGAATTCGATCAATCTCCCATAGTTGACAGCTTTAATTTTCTTTTGAAACTCCTCATCATCAGTCTAAGAACTTTTTATTGTTTCTAGTAAAGATGGTCTGGAAACCATTTGAAAAAGCATTGATGTTTCACCTTCCATGGTTATTCCCATATCCATCTTCACTAGATCCATGAAAATAGGATCTCTTTCAACTCCCATCCTATTTAAAACTCCATGATCCTTTCTGATCAAAGCATCTTCCACCTTATTTTCCTTCCCCAGGTGGTAGTGTATAGTGAAATCATAATCCTTGAGTAGCTCAATCCATCGCCTTTTCCTCATGTTGAGTTCGTTTTGTGAGAAAATATACTTCCAACTCTTGGGATCATTATAAATCTCACATTTTTTACCATGGAGATAGTGTCTCCATATTGTCAAAGAAAATATTACAGCTACTAACTCAAGATCATGAGTGGGATTTTTTTGCTCATGCATTTTTAGTTGTTGTGATGCATAGGTAATAACTCTATCATTTTGCATAAGGACACATCAAAGTCCTTTCTTTGAAGCATCACTTTAAATAAAAAACCCATCATTCCTCGATGGTAGAGTCAAGATAGGATCATTGACTAATCTTCTCATCAGTTCCTCAAAACATTCTTCACACTCTTTTGTCTATAAAAATGTAACCCCTTTATGTGTGATCTTGGTTAATGGGTTAGCCAATCGGGCAAAATTCTGGATGGAACGTCGATAATAACCTTCTAAACCAATAAAATTGCATACCTCAGTTATACTTGTCGGTGCTGGCCATTCTTGGATTTCCTTTTTCTTAGAAGGGTCAACATAGATTCCATCCTTTGAGATAATATGTCCATGAAAATAAATCTCTTGAAGCCAGAATTCACACTTGCTAAACTTCCTATATAATTCATTTATTCTAAGAGTATTTAGGATAATGCACAGGTGATTTTCATGATCTTCGTAGATTTTGGAGTATACCAAGATATAATCAATAAATAACACTACAAAGTCATCAAGATATTCCTTGAATACTATGTTCATTAGATCCATGAAAATAGAGGGTGCATTAGTCAGCCCAAAAGGAATTATTGTAATCTCATAATGCCCGTACCTGGTTCGAAAAGATGTCTTTAGAATGTCTTACTTCTTCACACACAACTGATGATATCCAGATAAAAGTTCAATATTTGAAAAATATTGAGCTCCATGAAGTTGGCCAAACAAATCATCAATGTGAGGTAGGGGATACTTGTTCTTTATTGTTATAGTATTGATATCCCTGTAGTCAATACACAACCTCATATATCCATCTTTCTTTTTAACAAAAAGTGAAGGGGATCCACATGGAGAAACACTAGGGATAATAAATCCCTTATTACTCAATTCCTCTAGTTGTTTATTTAGTTACAATAATTCCACAGTGGTCATTCTATATGGGGTCTTTGATATGGGCCTTGAACCAGGAATTAAATCAATGGAAAACTCAATTTCTCATTCTGTATTTTATCTAGGTAAATCATCTGGAAACACATCAACATATTCTCGCACAATAGGTACATCCTATATTTGAACATTCATTTCCTCACCCATAGTTATTTAATTCTCTTCCTCCCTAATAATTGAATTTAGTTGAGCTATCGGGGGTGGATCTAGATAAGAATCTGATGGTGAAGATTGTTCTCTAAAGATATGGTGTTCTTTATCATCGTCATCAAAAATAGTAACAACCATCTTCTTACAATAAATTTTTACATGATGGTCTGAAAGCCAATCCATACTGAGGATTATATAAAATTCAATCATGGTTATGATGATGATATCAATAGATAAATAACGTTTATATGCCTTAATGGGAACTGATTCACAAAACGTTTTTGCAGTGATACTTCCCTTAGTAGTTTTTACTAACAACTCTCCTATTAAATCAAATTGGAAATATCTAATTTTCTTAGAAAAATGGGAAGATATGAAACAATGAAATGATCCAGAATCAAATAAAGCATTGTCTAAACATGAGGAAACTATTAAATTACCTACCAACACGTATTTCGGAGCATCAAAATCAGCAGTAGTGATCGCATAATCTTGGTTTTGATCCCTTGGGCATTTTTAGGTAAGTTTTCTTAGAGCTTAGGAAATTTATTTGCATAATTCCCCTTTTCTCTAAAATTGTAGCATTCAACATTGACAGCCTATTTCTTCCCTTTACAATCACGAGCCTGGTGGACTTTTTCACCACACTTGTGACAAACTCTCATTCCCTTCAGGAAATTACCAGGGAGTTTCTTACCACATTTACTACAGTATGGATATTCAAATTTTCCTTTCTTCCCCCTATTTCCATTTCCAGAGTGTTCAGTAGATCTCTTCTTCTCTTGCTTTGCTTTAAAGTCATAAGACTTAGAAAATTCCTTTTCTGTCTTGATAGAACATGAAATAATATCTTCATATGATGAGAAGGATTGTGGGGCTAATGCTTGATGAAGAAATATTTTTAACCCATCAAATAATCGATCAATATTACTCCTTGGGTTACGTATATAATCTGATGCATTCCATTATAACCTTGTATAGTTAGCCTCATACTTTGCGACATTCTCATCCTCCTTTCTCCTCAGACTCATAAATTGACTTTCCATATCCGCTCGATGGTCACGAGGAAAGTATTTTTCTAATAAAATCTCTTTAAACTCCATCGATTCCTTGTTTGATACTTATTCAACTTCCTTTGTGTTTTGAATTAATGACCACCATTGATCTACATCTCCCGTGAGGCGATAAACTGCCATGACAACTTTTTCCCTTTCACTACTCCCCAAAGCATGAAATATTTTCTCTAACGAACTTATCCATTTCTCAGATACCAATGGATTTGTTCTCCTATTAAATTTTGGTGGTTGTTGCCTCATGAAGCGGTCTAACATTGATCCTCCGCATTGTGGATCAGGGTGTTCCATACGCGTAAGGTTATTTTTCATAACCTGAGTGAGTTTTCCCAGTATGGTGATAATATGATCAGCACCAGTTGCATCACCAACCCCACTATAACTATCTTGAGTAGAAGGTAAATCCCTATATGGATTACATGTGTTGATACGATTTCCATTCCTTCCACTAGGCACCATTTCTAAACAATGGCATAAACAAGATTAGTTTATGAATCGAAATACATAATTCCAAACTTGTAAAACACTTAACATAACTTGAATAATTTATGGATATAATCCATAATCATAAAAACAAATCTTTGAGGAAGTATATACTCATAAACCCATCATAATGGTTTTTAAAGAAAATGAGAATTATCCTATTCATATCCCTCGGGAGTGTCGTAACCAAGAGTGCAGCAAGGCCCGTTGTTGTGCACCAGTTCATGTTTGAGTCTAGCTCAAAGTGGTGTTTTTGAGTTTTAACCCTATTTACATCATTTCCAGAGCCTCATCTACCTGATCATATCCAGACAGGGATGTATTGTTTGGAAAAATCACAAAATCTCTATAGTACCAAAATTATAGGAGGTTGTTCTATACTAATCCTCAAATTCTATCTTAGAGTAACGTTCTCTAATCAGAGTTTTTCTAAATCTAGTTTCCAAGGTTTGTAATAAACTTACTCTGATACCAACTGTAATGCCCCGACCCTAGTTACCCAAAGTCAGTGCATTATTACATAACATTTTCATGATCACAAAATATCAAGTCTCGAAAGACCGATTAGTTTAGTAGCCTTAGAAATACTAGATACATTCATATATTTTACATTACATTATAAAATAAAAAACTAAAACAATATAGTCTCCATATTCCACACTCATAACCTTAGACTATCCCAACCGGTCAGTCATAATATACTTCTTCGCATCCTAGGAAAAATAAAACATAGAAAGGGGTGAGATCAGATGCTCAGTAAGGATAAAAATATAGTGTAAACTTTCATAAATAAGCATAAACATTTAAGGAAATGTATAAGACTAAAACACAAGACTTTTAAACATGAAATTCAGAAAAATATGGCAATGAAAAAATCAAGTAATTCCATTTACTTATTCACATGGATATTCTACTAGTCGAATAATCACATGCAATATCAATAGCCACTTTCATAATAATGAAATGCATAATGCCAGACTTCATAAACAGATAGTCAAGGCCTTGTTCCAAGACTAAAAATAAGATTTTGTCAAGGAGTTATGCCAGGGCACTAGTTTGTCTCATGAGACCTACCGATGCATCGAGGAGCTATAGTGGGCTCTACACATCACTTACTAAGTCCAATGCATTCCTCAAATGAAAAGGTTTAAACATAACATAAACATTTGTATTAAAACTAGCATAAAAAATGTCAATAATTTATCCACAAACCATGAATGATATAAAATAACACATTCAAATTCAAAAATATCACAAAAACATAAATACAATATGGAAGATTTGTATCATAATAAATCAACTTCAAACAAGTATAAAATCCATCAAAGGATGTTGACATAGATGAAATGAAACCTATTTGAAAGAAATAAATTTTTATATTTTGAAACCATTTAAAAAAAACATTTATCATAGAAATATTATTATAAGATTGTAATGGAAACTTCAGTGATGTTACAATGGATAAAAATAGCCACACCTATCATATATGTTAAAAAGACATTCTTACCTTAATATTTTCGAAAAGGATATAACGTACCTTGTTTGGAAAACGACAGAAAGATTATTTTCAAAACATATAAGCTCAAATAAGTGTATAAATGACTTTAACCCATTGTATGGTAAATATTAAAAATGTTTTGAAATAAATTTTAAGAAACACAGATGTGGATGATAAAGAGGTCCCAATAGATACTTATGTAAAAACAACCTCAGATAATAAAGAGATTGTGAATTTAACCCTTACCTTGTACTTTTCCTTGGTCGATGGTACATTAAACTCCTAAATAATAGTTAAATAATTGTTATTAAACTATACAAGAACCATATACATAAATATGATATCATATATGATCTTCTAATATTTATTTGTTAATAATATTTTAGTATTATCAACATTTAAGGTGTTAATTGATTCGTTTTCCTTTATATGTTTTGTTATATATGCAGTGTTTGTTATGGATAGGATGTATTTGATTCATATCCAGAATTATATTAAGTTATTAAACATTATTTTTAATCATCAAATGAAAATTATTCTTGAATGGTTATGATGGGGAAATGAATCTCATCACGTTCATGGAGACAGTAATCTGTGCGTACGCACGAGTGACAATATCATTATATTGATGGTGAGATCATATGTATTTGGATGTTATATCATATATACAGAATAATTAACATGTTATATTTATTATTTACATCAATTTTATATCATTATTATACCCATACAAATCTAATGTATTGAATAACAACTACACCACGATGAGGAGATGATAAGCTGTACATACACACGTATGGTGACTTTTTCATTCATATGATGGATAGAATAATGAATATGGTTGCAAAATTTTTATAATAACAAAATATTATATAGAAGATACTGGAGTTATTATTTTAGAATAGAAAAAAAAGAAAGATTAAGTGGAATAAGAAAATAACTTGAAAGAGGTGATGAAATATTTACCTCTTCTTCGGGTTCTTCCTTTTGATTTGATCAAAAGGGATCCTTAGGTTGGCTTTATGACCAAAGTAATTCCTCTAGGATGAATTTAGGATAGTTGAGAGGATATTTGGGTAGGGTTTGGCCAGGCCAAAAGGCTTTTATGGTGTTAATTTTAGAGAAGGGAAAGTTCCCTTTTATAAGATAGGTGAGGGTCACTTTAGCAAAAGCATGAAATATTATTTTATAATAAAATCATTTTAAGTTTCTAATAGATCCAAAATGATTTATTTAGAGGATAAGGTGGGTGTGGGTAGAAAACCACTTAACCAATATGTTTTAGACAAGTTTTTGTCACTATAATAAACCTTATCTTTTAGATTTAACTCTTAGTTAAATATTTTGACATTTACCATGTCTCTTTGTATTTTTATATTATATGGTTAATAATCTTACTATAAACTTTCAAGAGAACCTCAAGTGGTTCATTAATTACATATATAATATTATTTAAGCCCTTTGGAAGAACCTTATTTTTTTCGGAATAGAATATCAATTAATAATATAATATTTTTTTAAAAACTCTTTTATGTCAATTTTGACACTATTTGATATTTTGTTTTTGTTAAATTCATAACAGCATTATTAATTTGAATAAAATTAATTTAATAGACCCTAAAATTTCATATTAACCTGATAAATTAGTGTAATTCATTAAAAGTCTCAAATTAGATTTATTTGGATATTTATAATATCAATTATTTCAACATTTCATTAATAATGTAATTAATGCATAATCACTGTGTCATAAATAAATTTTAGTATTTAATGTCTAAAAATTATAAATAAAATATCATTCTGTATGAAATAGTTTTAGATTTATAATGAATAATTATAGTGGTATTTATCTTATGTATAACCCTATATTAAAATGTTTTAGTTATGAAACTTTGAATTTAACACTTTTAACTCTTCTTTAAATAAAATAATAATAAATGTCCTAATCTAATCCAAGTGGACCTAAAGGATCATATTTTTTCCTAAGGTTGTTCTTGGTCGAATTACACTTATCCAATAGAATTAGGACATGTGTTAGGGTAATAATAATATCATTTTTACAATTGATTACCCTATTTACTTTTAACCGTGGTAAATAAAAGTCAAAAGTTACTATTCACCAAAAAATATTTTCATCTTATTGAACCACATTTTACTTACTGATATCAACTATGTCTCTTGGATTTTTTATATTCAACTCACAGAAGTGGTAAAATTATGTTTTATACAAATTTTCAAGTGCTCTTAGGAGGTGGGTAAAAGAGGGTAAAAAGTGCAATAAAATTTTATATATCTAAACTTATTATAAAATGAATCAAATTAATTGCATTGAACTTATATAGGTATTATGTATCTATTTTCACCTAATATAAATTTAAATAAAATAACTAATTATTTAAATAAAAAGTCGGTTTTAACCAAGAACGTAGTGTTTTTCACTATTCATCAAAAATTGAATGTTTTCCGAAAAATACCAAAAATTCACCCTAAGCTAATTTCAATATTCCGAATCCAAAAATTAATTCCATTTTGAAAGAAAAAATTTATAAAATTTCAAAAAGTGGGAATTAATATTCATAACACCTAGTTTGATTGGTCGTGGTGTGTTAAAATCTCGAAGTTGCGTACAACGCAAGCTATTGCATTATTCAAAGGGAAATGTACCGTGGAAGCTTGGGGTGTTACATGTTGTCAATAGTTTTCAATAATGGTCAAAATGAAGAAGGAAATATAAAGTGATTGGAAGTTTGTTGAAGTGATGATGATTGGAGAATTTTTTTAGATTCATAGCATTGGATTCCATGATTGGGAAATTCTCCATGTTGTTTAATTCAAATGATTGTTGTACTGATCCTAAGTTCAAAGAACTTGTTTCAAAGGCGACACAATGTTTAAAAAATGAAGTATCATCCATTTGAGGATGATTTAAGTGATTTGGGATTCATGTTCCAAGAATAAAATAAATAAGATGAAAATAGAATGAAGTATGCATGGGATTGGCATTTGAAGAGAGGTGTCCATGCATGGGTTTAAAATACAAAGTGGTCATGCATTTTTCACTTAGAATATTTTTTATGGGGATAATTTTAAAAAATTGGGGCAACACTCAAGAATGACTAGGCTAGCTTGACCCCAAAACATGTGGAACTCTAGGTCAACCACGCTGAGGGAACCATCCCTGGACAAGCTCAAAGGTGGTATGGGTTGGGCATAGTGGTACCTACACGTAGGGTGAATATTGGCGTGTAAGAGTGCACGAGGAGCAAGGCCCATGCATAGTTGGACGGAAGCCCACGCAGAGGGTGGGCGAAGAGCGTTCCCATAGAAAACTGGTACGAGGCGATACCGTGTTGGGGGAGAGAGTTCTAAACTTATGTTGGAGCACTTTGATACTTAAACTGCAGCTTCAATGTGTCTCAGATTCAATGTGGGAAAAAGTTTTTAAATTACAGAACTTATCGCAGTCGTCCATCTAAACTTGTGTCTTTCTCGACCATCCGATCACCCATGGAATATGTATCTAATCATGGCCATCCATCATCTCATGCCTCACAGGCTTAAACAAGAGTCTTCTGATTCTCCCACAACCGCGTCGTCATCCTCCTCTCACCACTACATGGTGCTGTTGTTGATACTCACCGAAAAAGACGACCCGATCACCATGGAAAATCACTGGATATTATACGAGGATCATGTTGGTCGCTGAATCACATCGAGATCATTCATGTAATTTTATTTTCTTGAATGAAATGAAATGGTGAATCTTAAATAAAGACAAAAAAACGAAGTTTCCAAGGCCGCATCATTCATCTGAACTTCATAGATGATTCAAGATTCTTTTTTAATGGAGACTGCATGCAATCCTTAAAGACATGCACGTGACTTATAAGGCCTCTCATTTGAAAAGGAAAAACCTACAATATTAATCTTATCTTTTTACAGGTTTTAAGATCTTAAACGAAGGAAATCGTGAATGATTAAAAGGTGATATTTGAAGGTAATTTTTTACGTGATTTGAATGTGTAAAAAGATCCCATCTATATCTATAAATGAAGAATCCCTCAAGCCAAGAGAGGTTGATAATCCTATATACCTGAGAGCTCATACTTTGAAAAACAGAGTCTCTCCAGCTTTCAATTCGCATAGAGAAAGATAAGAAATGTGTACCACTCTTGGTTCATTAAGAGAGGATCCACGATCTATTCTAGGTCTATGAGGAGTGATCTATGAACCATCTTGGTTTGCAAAGGAGTTCTAAACTCTCTGTGCGTAGGAGAACCATGCATTCCTTGCCTTAAGTGAAGCCGTAAACCACTCTGGTTCTGTGGAGAAGAACTACACACTCTTTGCAAAGAAGAACCATGCATCATCTGTGTGTAGAAGAAGAATACTAACACCAAACAAAACCTTGGGCAGTTTTGTGAAGAATACCCACAAAGGAATTAAGTTGAATGCTCCTATTTTCACGTTGAAGAACAAGAATAAGGTGGAAAATGGATACACCCATTCGATATTGTATAAAAAAACATATAAAACATAAATACACCCGAACCAAGTGAAAATTAAGGAAGAGAGAGGAAAAAAGAGAAATATTTCATGTGTGTTGAGGCACACAAAGCGAGAAGTAGGTTTCACCATGAAGGCAGTGCATGCTTACATGCACACTTATTGAATTATTTCACACCTGAACGTGTTTTGTGCAAAGAGAAAAAGAGTACTAAAATATTTCATGCATGATTTCATGCATATCTAAACAATTAAAACACTTGAAATACCTTGAAACAATCTTTATGCATATGATCTAATCAGGTTATATTCAAGAAAATATTATTTTGTTAATGTGAAAGATAATTCTTTCTTAATATTGGAGTTCGTTGAAATTAAGTAAAAGAAATATTAACTCCACCAAGAATAAGAGAAGAGAACAATAAGGATAAGGAAGGGTGTTCCCACTCAAAGATCATTTATTATTCATGGAAGATTGATTCAGATGATTCCAAGCTGGTCTTCAATTTTTCAATAATCACAAAGGTGTTTTTGATTCTTTCCAAGAAAAGGAAGAAGAGTTAGTGCATTCAGTTTTTTCACTAAAGAAGAAGAAATAATAATAAGAAGTTTGAATTAATCTTACACTGAAGAAAATAGAATAAGAGGGTAGTTACTTTCATGGTGAAAAGAAAGTAACAAGGAGAAGAGGAAGAAGAATAACAAACTAGCAGTGTGACATCCAACAGGGATCAAAACATTGAAGACTCTATTGATGTTACAAACCCTTTTCAAGAAGGAATAAGACTATCTTCAGAGGTAGTATAACGAACCAGAAAGGAGATACAAGTTGGACTAGGTTATCACTAATTCAAGAAGATAGGATTGTTTCCCTTCCCCCTCCAAAGTGTAGGTACTCGCACTGGCCAGAGGATTGTTTCCCTAGACAAACCACTGTAACAGTTATCACATTATAGTATAGAATCCATGTATTAGTCATCACCATACATGGTAAGGATGTAGCTGCTCATATTCAGTAGTGAACCTTGTAAAAATATTGTGTGCATATTTTTACAGCTTTCTATTATTACATGCGATAGGTAAAAGAGAATAAGAGAATCATGATCCTGACAGGTCAAGAGGTAAAGGGATAAAAAAGTTAGAATTGGTTTAAAAATTCCCCAACAATGATTCACCCCCCCTCTCTGTGTTAGGAATATCCCAAACTATTCCTCTTAATTAGTATCCATGGGAGGTTCACCTCTATTGGACTCTCTACATTGAAGATATTCTCTTTCTAAGACTTGAGTTTCTTTCCTGACTCAACAATGATGTACAGTTTTGGTGAATATTCAGTTATTTCTAATCAGAATCCCATGTCTACCAATACCATAACGAACAAGAAAAATAATGGTAAGTGAAAGCTGAATAAGAAGTCCCTATTATCTAAATAAGAGGAAGTATTTTTATCTCCAAGATTTGTTGACAATGAAGATATATCATATATGGAAAGTAATGAGCAGGTGGATCAAGTTTCAACCAAGAATATGGATAACCTTCCTATCTCGAATTATCAATAGGTATGTGTTCATACATTTGAAAATTATTCTCATGATGGAAATGCTAGCATAAGTGGTGATGATCAATCTACAAATTGTCAATAATTATCAGTTGATAGATTAATAGATATACCGCATGGTGTTCTTAAAGAAAGTACATCTCTTGTTTGTGTATTATTTCAATGCATGAAAGAATATATCACCCATCTAGAAGAAGAAACTAATGTTTTGGATAAGATATTACAAGAAAATATTTTTTAATGTCTAAAACTCTCTAGATAGGTTGGAACATTTGAAGAAATAAAGAGGGAATTTGAATTGAGTTCCTCAAAATTGCTCAAAGAAGTTGAAGAGAAAGAAGGAGTCAACAAGTCTCTAGAAGAGAAGATCCATGCAGTTCAAAATGAGCTGAATGGGATCACTGATGTCAAGGATTTATGGTTGGAAGAAAATTCCATGAAGATCAAATAACTTGACTCTTTGTTACAAAAAAAGTGAAGCTTCATGAATATGGAGTTTAAGTAATGGATAAATCTTGTAAAGAGAATATGATTGTGATTGAAGATTAGAAAGTCATCCTCAAAATGAGATTTCTAGAAATGGAAACTCAGTTGACCAATCTTGAGAAGACACGTATTGAGACTTCAGAAAATATTGAGACAAATTCTATTGGTATTCAATGTTCATTGGAGGATTATAAGGGTGAAATAACTCTGAAATGTGATAATAAAATCATTAATTCACTCAATGATCTATCATAAGAAGATGATAAAGAATAGGTACCATCCATACCATCTTGTACTAATGTTTCTAAATTTGTTTCTACAAAAAGTGCAGGGTGGAAGAAAAATTCTAAACAAGTATGGATGATGAAAGGTGGTGAAATACCTACCACCATGGCTAGGGTGGATAGGAAGAAGAATGTGGAAGGTGTTTCCCCACATAGATCACAAAAAATTAAGAAAATGTCCCAACAACCTTATATAAAAGATATCAAGAAGTCAATGTTTTTGGTTCAATATTGGTGCTGAAATATATTTGGGAATTTTGCATTAAATTATTGGTACAATCCTTAAAATATAAGAGCACAAAGTAAGCTCATTCCAAGGGGTAATAAGCCATAGAAGAAGAAGGAGCATCCATAGATCCAGAAGCATATGTATACTACCAACAGATTTGGAATTCTAGATAACATATGTGATGTATGAATTCAGAGTGGTCATAAGGTTGGTAAATGTTCATCTCAACATGTATCCAAATATGATAAGAAAATAAGATCACTGAAGCTTTCTAAGAAATAAGAAGTATCCTTGGGAAGAAATTAGAATAATGTTGTAAAAACAAATTCTCCCAAGAAGATCCCAAGAAGGAAAGGTGAGAAGTCCTTGGATTATAAATCCAATAAATTGAAGGGTGGTGCATCCAAAAGAACTACAAAAAAGAATGACACTCCGAATAAACCATGTGAAAGATCCAAACATTAAGCCTCAGTTACTAATGAAATATTGGTTATCTGGCCAGAATATTTAGAAAGAATGAGGAAAATTGAAGAAGAAAAAGTCAAGTCTAGTACAAAATGAAAAGAAAATATTTCACATGAAGTTAAAAAAGTTCTGTGTGTGAGGTGAAACAAGGATGGTCATACTATTATAAATTTCATTGCATTTATTCCAGCTCAAGAAGAATTCATCAAGAAGATCAAATTTTAACGAGGAGATTCTAGTTCTTTAAAAGATATTGAAGAAACAGGGATCACACACAAAGAAATGAAATAAGTAATAAGATCCACACAAGCACAATCATAATTGAAGATCAAATGTGCAAGTGTAAAGGGTGGAGAAAATGCAGAATGTTGGTCAATAAAACCATCCCAACCTTATTGTTCACACTGATGAAGAAAGGAGGATCCACCTTATTCCCTTAAATCATTAGGTATTGTACTTGTTCTTATAATATAGGTAATTTATGGTGAATAAATATCTTAGGGGGAGAACATGAGAATCAGTGATGAGAAGTGTTTCCTTGAGGGGGAGAAAAGATTAAGAAGCTTCCAAAGTTATTATTTCAATTAGTATCAACTTTAGTTGGTATCAAATTCAATTACTCTGAATAATGTTTGAAGATCATTTCATTGGTAAAGTTATGTAATTTTTTAATCTACCATCCTTGGTAACTCAAAAATAAATATCATTTTACAAAGGGGGAGTAACTAAATTACTCGGTGACATAAGAAGAATAGTAGTGCCCCGAGGTCACTTATTCTTCCCATTACACTTGAATGATTTTGATCAATTTTTTGAAGTGAGTGAAGAAGTTTTAGGATGATTTTCCGTAAAATGATTTCATATATTCATCCTGGAATGAAAGTGGAAATACCCTTTAAGATAAATATATGAGTTCTTATCTCATGAGGTGTCATGATCATTGGATAATGGATAAATTTGTTATCTAAATCAAATCCTCTTATTTTCTAAACCAATAATTTATCAGGTAGACTTAGAGTGAAATGATGGATGACACATTTCTTATGTATGGTTTGATACCCTTTTCCCATGAACTTTGTATTTCTTGTCCATAAGGGGGGATAAAGTGAAATAAAAGTTCAAAATTGAGAGAATGAAAAGTAAATGGGGTGAGAAGATTCACAATTTGATATTGAAACATTCATTTAAGGGAACTTTAAAGTATTGAAAAAAATAAAAAGGAGGAGATTGTTGGGACCACTTTGTGTATAAGTTGTATTTATTGTCAATAGTTGTCAATAACGGTCAAAATGAAGAAGGAACTCCAAAGTGAATGGAGGTTGGTTGAAGTGATGATGCCTAAATAATTATTTTCGATTCATAGAATTGGATTTCACACTTGGGAAATTATCCTTGTTGTTTAATTAAGAACATTTTTTCATTGATCCTAAGTTCAAAGAACCTGTGTCAAAGGTGAAAAAATGTTTACAAAAATAAAGTATCATCCATTTGGGGATGATTGAAGTGCTTTCAGGTTCATGTTCCAAAAAAAAATGAATATGAGGAAAAGAGAATGAAGTATTTATGGGATTGGAATTTGAAGAGAGGTGCCCATGCATGGGATTAAACTATAAAGTGTCCATGAATTTTTTCACTTAGAAGATTTTTTATGGGGTTTACCTTAAAAAATTGGGCCAACCATCAAAAAATACAAGGCCAACTCAACCCCATCACATGTGGGACTCAAGGTCAACCACACTGAGGGTACTAGCCATGGCCAAGGCTAAAGGTGGCATCGGTTGGGCATAGTGGAACCCACACGTAGAGTGCACCGAGAGAAAGTTTCATGCATAGTTGGGATGAAGCCTGTGCCGAGGGTGGGCACAGAGCGCGCCTATAGAGAACCAGTATGGAGTTCTACCAAGGAGGGGGAGAGATAATTCTGAACATATGCCAGAGCACTTTGATACTTAAATTGTGGCTTCAACATGTCTCAGATTCGATGTGGGATGAAGTTTTTAAATGAATGAACTTATCGCAGTCATCCATCTAATCCTTCATATCGCTCGACCATCCAATCATTCATGGAATATGGATCTAATCCTGGATGTCCATCATCTTGCACCTCATAGGCTTGAATGAGGGTCATCCGATGCTCCCAAATCTACTTTGTCATCTTCCTCTCACCACTGCATGACATCGCCACTGCTACTCATTGGATAAGATGACCTGATCACCATGGATGATCACTAGATATCATACGAGGATCATGTTGGTCACTGAATCGCATCGAGATCATGCAAGAAATTTCATTTTCCTGCATGCAATGAAATGGTGAATCTCAAAGAAGGCTGAGGAAAAATAAGATGCCAAGGATGCATCAATCGAAAGAACTTCAATGATGATTCGAGCTTCATTTTGAATAGAGACTACATGTGATCCTTAAATGCATGCACGTGACATAGAAGGCTGGTCGTTTCAAAAGTAAACACCCACAATAATCAGCATATCTTTTTATGGGGTTGAAGATATTAAATGAAGGAAATATTGGATGATTCAAAGGCCAGATTTTAAGGTAATTTTATACATGATTTGAACACGGAAAAAGATCCCATCAATACCTATAAAATGAGATGCCCTCATGTTGAGAGAGGTTGTTTTTTCCATATACCCGAGAGATCCTATTTTGAAAAACAGAGTCTGTCCAAGCTTTCAGTTCCCAGAGAGAAAGTGCAGAACCGTGTACCACTCTTGGTTTGAGAAGATAGGAGCCAAAAACCATTCTACATTTGTGACGAGTGATTTGTGAACCATCATGTTTTGTGAAGGAGGTCTTTACTCTATGTGTATAGGAGAAGCATGAATTCTTCGTATGAGGTGAATCTACGAACAACTCTAGATCATATAACATTAATTCATTCAACATCATAACTTTATTCCATGATATAAAAATTTGGAATACATAAATTTAAGTCCCCAATAAATAAGATTTTGTGAATAAAGGTAAATACCCTTTATAGATAAATTGGTAAGGTATTCACTACACCATTTTCTTAGCATGGAAAATTGTGGTGCAATTTCGGCAGTATAACGACATCATATTGCTATTAATAAAATGGGATAATGACAGGGAAATGGGTCTCCCAACACATAGACATGAAATTTACAGCAATAGTAATATTTAAGAACATATACCAACATAGCAAAAAGTAATTTATAAGAAATAACATAAAAGGTATGCTTGATAAAGGAGACGGGTGGATGATCCCATACGGAATTTCAGTATAGTAACAAGTGGGAATAAAGGGTCGTAGAGGGATTAATGGGAGTGAAAGGAAGATACCATAATTTATACATCAAATTTATAGTAATGGGATCCAGGAACATCATATCCCAACATATGAAAATGGAATTTAAGAATCATAATATAAAAGAAGTGTTTGAATGGAAATGTGAAGATAGAAATTCCTTGGATGTGTGACTCCAAAGGCTTGGGAGAGGATTATTGTGAGCTTGAGGGTTCCTTAAGAGGACTCTAGAGAGTAGAGATAAGATTTTGGATGAGCTCAAAGTAGTTTTAGTGAAGAGAAATGTGAGCTTGGGTGGGTTTATATAGTAAAGGAGGTGGAGTTCTTTATTATTTTGGTTTTAGAAACTTTATAATAAAATACTCAAAAAAAAAATAATCTCATGGTTTTTTCCCATGGTTTCTAGAAGAGGGGAGTGGTTTACATTATTTTATAAGTTCGAGTTCTGAAAATATTAAAATATTTCCCTTTCTTATGTGGAGGTGAGTCACACTCTCAAGGAAATAATTTTAAAATCTTAAAATATATTATAAGTCTTAGAGGATTCATGAAGGCTTTTTAAAATAAATAAAATAAACTCAAAAATTAATTATTTTAAACCAAAAACATATATTTTTTCTAATATATCTCTTATAGTATTTATTAAATCACTATTGGTTCATTATGATGTCATAAAACACCTCATATATTTATACGGTATTAAATCTTTACCCAAAAATTAAACTATCTCAGAATATTATGAAAAATTAACCATTGGATAATTTTAACATCCTGATTAAAAAAATAATATTCATTTTATCTAAATAATTTTCTAAATATTTGAATTTACACTTTTAAAATAAAAACAGGCATTTATTGAAAATTGATGGGTTTTGAAAAAAACAGTTTTCAAATCTTAATGAAAATTACTTTTGACTTCATAAAAATTATATAATATTTATATTTAATAAAATTTATGTAATAATAATATTTTATTAAAATATTATTTATCTCAAAAATAGATTAATTCATCAAAATAGATTCCTTAATTGAATTTTAATAGTAACCAAAAATACTACTTTTACTTTAAAAACCATTTACAAAGTAACAATAATAGGAATAAAAATATATTCATTATTCTATAACAAATAATGTACGTAATATTATTACTAGGATCTTAACACATATCCATTTATTACACCAATATATTCCTTAAGAGTAAGGTGGGTGATGGTGGGGCTTTCAAGAGGTCATTTGGTGAACATGGATTGGGTCATGATCACGATGAGCTTGAACCTCTCCCATAAACATTTTCTTTCATGATTATGTTGCTGGATATCATCTTGTTCTTGGTCTAGGGAAAATACAAAAAATGTTATCTCCATCGAAAGCTATAATAAATGGGCTTCATAGGGTATGATAGTACTGGTTGATTCCATTACTTCCTTTGTCTATGTCAAAAGGATTTTTTAAAACCCTATATATATATTAGTCATGTGATCATTGTTCAATAGTTATATTATCAATGTTAAAGACACTTAATAGTCATTTAAAATCCAATTTGATATAATAAAATAAGAGCATGTGTTTTCTATAACCATAATAATTTTAATTAATTCAAAATAAATGGAATTTTATTCATAAATGTTCGGGTCGTTACAACCTTCCCCCATTAAAAAAATTCACCCTAGAAATTTCCTTTTCCCACACTAAAACAGATGAGGGTAACTATGCTTCATCAGCTCCTCTAGTTCCCAAGTTTCTTCTTCAAACTTGTGGTTTCTCCACAACCCTTTGACGAGGGGCATTGTCTTATTTTGTATAACTTTTTCTATATGATCTAAAATCTTCACCGGCTACTCCTCATAGGAAATGTCATTCTCTAATGGGACCACCTTTGGATTGAGTACATGTGAGGGGTCTGGTATGCGGTTCCTTAAGAGGGATACATGGGATAAATCATGTACTTTAGATAAGTTCAGTGGGAGCGCTAGTTTATAGGCCACTGGTTCGATGTGATCAAGGATATCAAAAGGGTTGATGTACCTTGGATTAAGCTTTACCTTATTCCAAAATCTCATCACTATTTTACATTGAAATATGTGGAGTAAACCCATGTCTCCAAAATCAAAGCCTAGGTCTCGTCTATGATTGTAAACATTAATCTTTTATCAACTCTGAGTACCTTTGATGTGTTGATGGATGCTCTTAACAATATCCACCATTTCTTAGACCATTTCCGAACCTAGAATTTTTTATTCCCAACTCCATCCCAACATGTCAGTTTTCTATACCTCTTCCCATAAAGGTCTTCATAAGGATCCATTTGGATGCTTGATTGGAAACTTTTGTTTTAAGATAACTCCATCAAAGGAATATATTGATCACATCCACCTTTGAAGTCTTCTGAGAAATCTCTCAACACATCCTCAAGTTTTTGGATAGTCCACTCAAATTGTCCATCAGTTTTAGGGTGATAATCTGTACAAAAATTCAGTTCAGTGTTTAGATCATGCTAGTTCCAAAACATAGAGGTGAATCTTGAATCTCAATCAGTCACAATGGATATTGGTACTCCATGAATCCTTACCACTTATCTGATGTATATCCATGCCAACTGGTCTAGTGAGAAATCCTCTTGAATTGTAATGAATTGTGGAGTCTTTATCAGATGATCCACAATAATCCAGATAGCATTGTTCCCTTGGATATCTTTGGAAGTCCGGTGAAAAAGTCCATGGTGATATTTTTCCATTTCAAAGTTGGTACGGGTAATATTTACATCATCCTCTTAGACTTATACCATTCATCCTTCACTTGTTGAAATACCAAGAATGTTTATATATATTCATTGATCTCCTTCTTCATGTTATCCCACAAATAGTGCTCTCGAAGATCTCAATACATCTTTGTGTTTCTTGGGATAATGTAGAAATTCAAACTATGTGCATCATCTAAAAGTTCATTTTTTAACTCAGGATTAGATGGAACATATAGTCTTGAACCAAATCTCAAAATTTCTTCTTCATTAACATTGAACACTGGGTATTTCCCATTTCTAGTAGTTTCCACTTTATTCTAAATTCCCACATCATCTTTTTGATAACCCTTTTAACTTCCCAAAAGAGAAGTTTGAGAAATCATTTGTGAAAGGATTGATTATGTTACTTCCTTTATGATTCCCATTTCCATATTCTTCAAGTCTAAGAAGATCATATCCTTCTAATTCTCATCAATGATAGAATTGATGGGTTCTTTCTATTTAGAGCATCTGCTACCTTGTTCGCTTTCCCAGTATGGTAGTAGCTTAATCAGTCGTAATCCCTAATGAGATATAACCATCTTTATTGATGAATATTTATCTATTTATATGTGAATATATATTTGAAATTTTTGTGATCTGTATATATTTCACACTTCTCCCCACAGAGATAATGCCTCCATATTTTTAACACACAAATCACAGTAGCTAACTCCCTATCTTGTGTGGGATATTTTTTCATATTAATTTTCAACTGCCTTGAGGAATTGGTAATGACTTTGTCATTTTTCATCAACATGCATCCAAATCCATTCTTTGAATCACCGCTGAAGATTTCAAAAAAATTCCCACTTGTGGGTAGTGTGAGCACAGGGGTAGTGACAAGCCTCCTTTTCAACTCCATGAAGCTTACTTCATATTTATCATTCTAATAAAATTTGACTCCCTTTCTAGTTATCTTGGTAATAGGGATTGAAAATCATGAGAAATTTCTCACAAATCAGTGATAATACCCTGCTAACCTAAGGAATCTATGGATATCTATTATAGAAGTTGGCTTCATCCATCCCAAATTTTTTTTTTCATGGAAGGATCCATAGATGACCCATTGCTTATGATGATATTCCCCAAGAATGAGACTTACTTCAACCAGAACTCACACATGTTATACTTTTCATAGATATTATCTTTTCTCAAGGTCTCTAGAATAGTGGTCAGATGCCCTTCATGTTCCTCCTTTTTTTGAGTATATTAGAATATCGTCTATGAATACTACCACAAATTTTTCAAGGTAATATCTAAAGACTCTATTCATCAAGTCCATGATTATTTCTAGAGAATTAGTGAGTCTAAAAGGAATCACTGTGAAATCATAGTTACCATACCTTATATGAAAAGCAGTCTTGGGGATATCCATCTTATTCACCCTTACTTGGAAATTTCCGGACCGCATATCCACCTTGGATAAGTATTTTGCTCCATGTAGCTGATCGAATGAGTCAAAAATTCGTGGAAAATTATAATTGTTATTTATTGTGGTTTTTTTGAGCTCATTATAATCAATGAAAAGGTGAATTGACCCATGATTATTATTAAAAAATAGGACTATTGCACCCCATGGTGAAGCACTTGGGCATATGAACCCTTTATCTTGATTCTGATGTAGTTGTTTCTTCACTTACTCAAGTTCCATAACAACTATACTATAAGGAGTCTTGGATATTGGAAGTTCCCAAGTTATAATCTCAATTGAAAATTAGACCTATCATCTCAGAGGAAGACCTAGAAATTCCTTAGTAAACACATCAGTGAATTCCCTCACAATAATAATCTCTTTGAGAATGGTCCATTCCTTAGACTCAATCATTTGAGCTAGATATGATTTCTTGTAGGCCAATAATATATATACTTGAGATGATGGTTCTAAAAAAGATTAATCATCCTACTTGAACTTTTATAGAATCGGGAATTGATTCCCTATATGGAGATTGATTTCCCTCACATGTAAATTTATATTGGTTCTATATAGGTAAAGAAAATCCATGCCCAAAATTGCATCAAATTCCACCAAGGAAGGTGTGACAAGGTTCACTAAGAAGTTTAATCTACAAATTGTGATAGGAGAGGAGTTATATTAAAGGGATTCAATAATTTCCCCATTTTTCATCTTAACCAACATATCTAATTCCATTATTTGTTGTGTCATTTGAATAGTTATACAAAACTTTTTCCATACAAAGGAATGTGGAGAACTAGAATCAAAATGTACACTCTATATTCTTGAGTTAATAACTATAATACCTATCACCACTTCATTATTGAGATTCAATTAAGTTGTAGTGATGGAAAAATATCACACTTTCTACCTTGGAGGTTATTGGTTGCCTCTGAAAACCCTTGTCTTAGGTAACTGGTTTTCAAATGCCCTGGTTCCTTGTAGTTGAGGCAATGAACAATGGGTTGAGTGTTGGTCAAGGAATTCCTTTCCTCTATCACATTGGTGGGTTTCTCCATTCGGAAATTATTTGCCAAGTTCTCTTCCCTTCCATACCTAAATCATTTCCGTGTTCCCCTTAGGCAATTTCCATGATGTTTCTTTACACACCTTTAGAATGTGGGGTGCTGGAATTTCTTAAAACCACTGGATTTATCCATTGAATCGCCAGAATTAAAGTCCATTTCCTGCTTCTTATCCCCATGATACCCATGAGATTCACCGATCTCTATCTCAACATTGAGGGAACATCAGAACATTTCTTCATAGCTATAAAATTCATGGATTTTCAAGGATTTTTGTAGACTAGGTTTTAGCCCACCAAAGAAGAGGTCAACCAGACATTCAGGGCACACGAAAAAACCGAAGGCGTATCATGAAACATATTTTTATGTTTTCCTCATATGCCCCCAAAATATTTTTCACCATTTTCCTTGAGAACAAGGAAATGTCATTGCATCTTAATATGGAGGGTACGAGGAAAATATTTATCAAAAAATATTTTTTGGAATTCCTTCCACACTATTGCTCTGATATCTTCCTCAGGCTTCGTATTCTTGATCAGTGTACACCACTGACCAGCCTCAACCTCTATAAGATAAACATCTAGAAGAACATTATATTGTTCATAACATTTAAGGATTGAGAAGATATTTTAAATGTAATTGATCCATTTCTCCATGATTACGGGATTGGATGATCAACTGGAAGTAGAAAGCCTTTGTCACATGAATCTCTCAACTATGGGTATCCCTCTCTTGGGGGGGGGGGAACTCTTCCTGGTCTGGTATTCTATTCATAACTTGAGTTAATTGAGAGATTATCATGAAAAAGTGTGTGATTCTTTCTTTCTTTTTACTAGGCATCTCATTAGGTCAATCCTCACATTGCCCTTCACATGGGTTGTTAGCATGATTCCTCCTATTTCCGGCCATTGGCTATAATAAAAGAAAAATTATGGATGAGTATATTAATAAGTAAAATACATAAAGGTTAATCCAATGACATTAAAGGGATATATATAAGTTACATTTATCTCCTAAACTTATGAGTTTCTAGGGTTCAGTCTATGTTATCTATGATCTACTTCCTAACATATATTTCTATGGGATTTTTTTCTTTGTTCTATTAATAATGGTTTATAATGAGTTTAAGAATTTATCAAAGAATATCCCATAGGATTTTCAAACCAGGTGTACATTAAGTCCCCTTTTCATGTACCATGTTACCACAATTCAAGCCTGGAACACCTTTTTGGAGTTGTTACTCCTAGTTATATATTTTCCAGAACCATGTCCACTTGTAGTATCTTGATAGGGATGTATTTTCTTGATATAACACTTTCTCTATACTCACCAAAATTTAGGGATGTTATCTTACACTTAATCTTATCCATAATGTTTTTCACTATGTTTTTCTAATCCTAATCCCAAAAAATAACTAAACTTATCCTATGATACCAAATATAAGAACCCTTCTCTTTATTTCATATTTAAACATGATTTATTACATAAAATTTCACTTAATACAACTCTAAAGATTGAGAGGTATAGTGTATTTGGGGTCTGGGAACATTACATAATAACTTAAAACATTAAATACAACAACATCTTTATTGAAAACTTCTTTGACATGACCACAACATTCCATAATACTTAACACTACATGGGATAACCTTAGGAAATACATAAGAAAGGGGTGAGTTATAATGCATGGTAAGGGAGTAAAAATGCCATAACATGAGAAAAAAATACATTTTAGAGAAGTCATAAGAACAATTAATAAAAGAACATGAATAATAAGTCCTGATTTAGCATGACAATCATAACATGGGAAATGTGGCAACAAATAAAAACACTGCATTATAAACATAAGTAAAAGAAAAACCACTAAGATTTCATGGTGGAAAAAAGTCACATAAAGGAATTGGGTAAACCCCCATCCCAAAAAAGAATATCATGATGCTGAACATTACCCAATTTATTAGAGTTCTATCTGGGCACACCCTTCATAAACATTTCAATATCTTTCTTAAGTGTGCTACATAGATCATATAACATGGATTCATTCAACATCATAACATCATTCTATGATCTAGAAATTTGGAATACATACATTTCAGTCCCCAATAAATAGAATTATGTGCATAAAGGTGAATACCCTTTATAGAGAAATGGGTTTGGTATTCACTATACTATTATCTTGGCATTGAAAATCATGGTGTAATTTTGGTAGCATAACGACGTCATATAGAAATTCATAAAAAGGGATGATGAGAGAGAAATGTGTATCCCATCACATATACATGAAATGTACAGTAATAGGAATATTTAAGAACATATACCAACATAGGAAAAATGAAATTATAATACATAACATAAAAGGTATGCTTGATAAAGGACACGGGTGGATGATCCCATATAGAATTTCAGCATAATAATAGGTGGGATTAAAGGATCATAGGGGGATTAATGGGAGTGAAAGGGAGATCCCATAATTTATAAATAAAATATACAGTAATGGGATCTTGTAACATCATATACGAACATATAAAAAAGGAATTTAAGAATCATAATATAAAAGAAGTACTTGAATGGAAATGTAGAGAGAGAAATCCTTTACTTGGATGTGTGACTCCAAAGGCTTGAGAGAGGTTTATTGGGAGATTGGGTGTTCCTTAGGAGTACTCTAGGGACTAGATATCAGAGTTTGGATTATATTTAAGGAGTTTTAGTGAAGAGAAATGGGATCTTGGTGGGTTTAAATATCAAATGAGGGGGGTTTCTTTATTATTTTGGTTCTGGACACTTCATAATAAAATATTAAAAACCAAAAACCATCCCATAGTTTTTTCACATGGTTTTTGGAATAGGGGGGTGTATTAAATTATTTTATAAGTCCAAGTTCCAAACATATTAAAATAATTCCCTTTCTTATGTGGAGGTGAGTCACACTCTCAAGGAAATGATTTTTAAATCTTAAAATATATTATAAGTCTTGGAGGATTCACAAAGGTTTTATAAAATAAATCAAAAAAATTCAAAATTTAATTATTTTAAATTAAAACAAAATATTTTTCCTAGGATACCTTTTATAGTATTTATTACATCACTATTTGGTCATTATGATGTCATAAAAAACACCGTATATTTATATGGTATTTAATTTTTAGGCAAAAATTTGACAGTCTCAGAAAATTATGAAAAATTAACTATTGGATAATTTCAACGTCCTAATTAAAAAAATAATATTCATTTTATCTAAATAATTTTCTAAAAATATGAATTTTATCTTTTAATATAAAAACTGACATTTATTGAAAATATACGGGTTTTGATAAAAATAGTTCTCAAATAATTATAAAAATTACTTTTGACTTCATAAAAATTATATGATCTTTATATTTAGTAAAATTTATTTAATAATAATATTTTATTAAAATATTATTTATTTCAAAAATACATTAATTCATAAAAATATATTACTTAATTAAATTTAAATATTAACTAAAAATGTTACCTATGCTTTAAAATTCATTTACAAAGTAACATTAATAGGAAGAAAAATATATTCATTATTCTATAAAAAATAATGTACATAATATTTTTACTAGTATATTGAAACATATCACTTTATTACACCATAATATTCCCTATGAGTAAGGTACGTGATGGTGTGGATTTCATGGGGTCGTTCGGTGAACATGGTTTGGGTCGTGATCTCGATGAGCTTGAACTTCTCCCGTAAATGGTTTATCTCATGCTTGAGTTGTTGGGTAATAGCTTGGGATTGGTTTAGGGAAAAGCCCAGAAATTCTATCTCCCTCGAAATCTCTGATAAATGGGATTCATAGGGTATGATCCTATTGGTTGAGGCCATCACTTCCTTGGTCTGTGTCAAAAGGATTTGTTAAAAGCCTATATTTATACTAGTCATATGATCATTGTTAAAAATCTATATTATCAGTGGTAAAGGTACTTGAAAGTAATTTAAAATCCAATGTGATAAAAAAAAATAAGTTCATGTGTTTTCTATAATCATAATACATTTAATTAAGTCTAAAGAAGGATAATTTTATATATAAATGTTCGGGTCGTTACAACCTTTCCCCCTTAAAGATTTTCACCCTCAAAATTTTCTATTCCCACAATAAAATAGATGGGGGAAACTATGCTTCATCACCTCCTCTAGTTCCCACATAGCTTCTTCAAACGTGTGGTTTCACCACAACACTTTGATGAGGGGAATTGTCTTATTTCATATAACTTTTTCTCTAAGATCTAAGAGCTTCACCATCCGCTCCTCGTAGGAAAGGTCTTTCTCAAATGGTACCACCTCTGTATTGAGTAAATGTGATGGGTTTGGTATGTACTTCCTTAAGACGGAAACATGTAATACATCTTGTACTTGAGATAGGTTTGGTGGGAGTACTAGTTGATAGGCCACTACTCCGATGTGATCAAGGATCACAAAAGGGTCGATATACCTTGGACTAATATTTCTCTTATTCCCAAATCTCATCACTATTTTTCATGGAGATATGTGGAGGAAAACTATATCTACAACATCAAATTCTAGGTCTCGTCTATGATTATAAACATTTCTCTTTTATCGACTCTGAGAAGCTTTGATGTTCTTCTAGATGGTCTTAACCTTCTCCACCATTTCTTTGGCCATTTCCAGACCTAGAATATTTTGTTCCCAAACATCCTCACAACATGTCAGCATTGTGTACCTCTTCCCATAATGGTCTTCATAAGGATCCATTTGGATGCCTGAGTGGAAACTATTGTTGTAAGAGAACTCTACCAAAGGAATATATTGGTCCCATCCACCTTTTAAGTCCCCTGAGAAATCTCTCAATATATCTTCAAGTGTTTGGATAGTCCACATAGATTGGATATTAATTTGAGGGTGATAATCCATAATAAAATTCAGCTCAGTGTTTAGAGCATGCTAGAGACTTTTCCAAAATATAGAGGTGAATCTTGGATCTTAATCAGAAACAATCGATAGTGGTAATCCATGAATCCTTAATACTTATCTAATGTATATCTATGCCAGCTGATCTGGTGAGAAATCCTCTTGAATCACAATGAAGTGTAAATTATTTATCAGACAACCCACAACAACTCAAATAGAATTGTTTCCCTTGGATGTCTTTGGATGTTTGTTGACAAATTCCATGGTGATGTTTTTCAATTTCCATGTTGGTATGGGTAATGGTTACATATTCCCCTTAGACTTCTATCATTCCTCCTTCACATGCTAACATACCAGGCACTTTGATGTATATTCAGTGATCTTCTTCGCCATGTTATCCCAACAATAGTACTCTCGGAGATCTTGATATATCTTTTTGTTCCCTGGGTGAATGGAGAATGTCATGAAGGTTCCGAGCGCAGTGTAAGTGTGGTTGGGACGGAACCCAACTTTGATTTTTACCATGATCAATGATTATTTCGGGATCAATACGATGATGAATTCCAGTCTACACGAAATAAAATCAACGATTTAGATAAAGAAGTAATAGGCCCGAAACCTTTATATAGGATCTTGCACACTATGTTTATAATTTATTTAATTAATTTAATAAAGAAAATGATACCTGGATCTTCAGTATTTTATTCGTTGATGATGTTGATCATCTAGAATGACCCTTCCAGATAATCTTGTTGCACATGCAAGGATCCAAACTAGAATCCCTCTAGCGGTGATCCACACGTGCTTTGATGGCCTCTGATCGACACTGCTCATTCTTAGGGTGCTAGCGTAGCGAAGCGAGTGTCTTGTGTCGGTCGTTATTGATCTCTTGTTCTTAGGCCTTGAAGAATGTCTCTCGTTATTGAGAGGGGCAGGAAGAGGATTCAAGTGAGAAATTTTTTATCTCAACAATTCTCAATTCACCGTGTTGGTGGTTCGTTACATGGCATAACAGAAGTATGTGTCTATTTATTGACATGGGGATTTAGTTACAATATTTAATTGTGTAACAAAAATTAAATAAATTCATAACCTTATATAAAACCCATGTTATTAATAATAATATCGTTCCATTATTTATGGTGTGCCAACTTATGAAAAATGGTATTATAAATAAAATTATGTGTCACAAAATAATAGCAGCATTATTTTAATTTGTGCCAACTAGTTAATTAATTATTTATCATCTTGTAAATAATTATTTTACTACTGGACCGGCCTTGGTCCTCTCAAACTCCATTTCCATTTATTTAACACACGAATATATAAATAAATAATTTATTTTATTAAATAAATATTTTATTTACAAACTAGTAAATAAATATTTATTAAATGTTCAATAAAATAAATAAATATATTTTACCCACAATCCAGTGAATAAATATTTATATAATTTATGAAATCATTTTAACTTGAATAAAATTATTCTATTGTCTTGAGAATAATATTTATTAATTAAATTAAAATAAAATTTAACTGATACCACTTGAAACACTTAGTGTGTAACCCTCTAAGATTATTTCTCATTGGAATTAGGCAGGCTTGCCTAAAGTCCAAGAGTAATGTATATCAATGGGTCAAGGCACCCAAGAGAAAGAACTTAAAGTTGCAACAACGACATCCACATATGAACGCTCACTGTGTAATGTAATCCCTTTGCCACAATATTTCATCAAGCAGGTTTCATGATAGTGTCATCAACTTTTATGCTTGATATGTCATTCTTTAACTACCTGAAATAAACTCATCATTACACCATTTCCATGGAATTTCACACGATGGTTCTATTTCAATCAAAGGGACAATATATCAACTTCCATAAATGGAAGGAAAAATTCCTTCCTCGACTTATCCATTAATAAAATGCCACTTGTGATGCACCCAACGTACCCCACTCCCCACCAACTGTCTGCGTGACGGTTTTCATAAGTAAATCCAAGTGCACAAGTCGTGACACGTATTAATGATAATATTAAAGTCTAAGTACCATTACATACATTCGCAGATACAAATATCTGATGACTCCAAAACATGCAGAATTCCTACTGGCGGGCCTGTTCTCATAATCTCCTGTCTTGGAGATTACCAAGTGTGAACATCCTGAGAGGAAGTCTAATCTTCTTACAAGTACTCACACCTGATAGTCTGCATTATATGTGTCCCATCATAGTATGTCATCCAACTGTAGAACTGTATTTATGAATATTGTTATAGCATTTCAACGTTCTCATCCTAGCGGGGAACTGCCATGACCTTATCAATACAACAAATACTCTAGGACATTATAATATTATAGTCATGAAGAACAACAAAAAATATGTAATAATATGTTTAATATTTAAATACATTAAATTTCCATGTAATCAAAGTAAAACTAGTTGGTTCTAGGACACAAACTCATACAAACACCCACTTGTAATAGAGCCAACTACCTATGACTTTTAGTCTTCTAGCCCT
This sequence comes from Viscum album, assembly GCA_963277665.1. Lineage (NCBI taxonomy): Eukaryota > Viridiplantae > Streptophyta > Magnoliopsida > Santalales > Viscaceae > Viscum > Viscum album. Next base: position 341,927,259 of record OY728167.1, read on the forward strand.
GACATAGTGATCATGTTTCTGCGGAGTTAAGGCTTTAGTAAAGGGGTTCTTCATGTTGTATTTCTTGGAAATAATGATCACTACAACTTCCCCTCTCTGAGAAAAATACCTCAAGAGATTATACTTTCAAATTATGTCCTTTGTCCACTGATGTGACCTTTTATATTTTGTGAGAGCCAGCGCTGTAGTATTATCACTGTACAGTGTGATGGGATCTTTACAATTATGTATCACATCTAGCTCCTAGATAAAGCTTCACATCCAAATTACTTCTTTATCTGCCTCAAAATCTGTGATATACTCAGACTCTACTGTAGAATCTGTTACCACACTCTCCTTTGAGCTCTTCCAACTTAATGCATCTCCATTCAAAGTGAAAATGTATCTTATTTTTGACTTCATGTCATCTTGATCAGTCTAAAAATTAGAATCTTCATATCCTATTATGACTATTTACTCATATCCTCTATAAACCATGAACATATCGTTATTACACCTCAAATACTTTAGGATAGTCTTGAATTCCATCCAATGGAGGTCACCTGGTTTAGCTTGATATCTACCTACCACACTCAATGTGTAGGTGACATCCAGCCTAGTACATAGCATGGCATACATGACTGACCTAAACATTGATGCGTATGGAGTCCTTTCCATTATCTTTATTTCCTCATGTGTCTGAGGAGACATTTTCTTGGAAAGATGAATGCCATGTGATGCTGGAAACAATCCACTCTTGGATTGTTCCATACTGAATCTCTTCAATATCTTATCAATGTATGTACATTGACTTAAGTAGAACAATCTCTTGGATATATCATGACAGATCTTGATCCCAAGAATATATGATGCCTCTCCGAAGTCCTTCGTGGATAATCATTGATTCAACCATGCCTTAATAGACTATAATACTAGTATCTCATTTCTAATAAGTAATATGTCATCAACATATACTATTAGAAAAATTCATGCACTCCCACTAAACCATTTGTAGACACAAGGCTCACATTCGTTCTTGATAAAACCAAAATTTTTTATGGCTTCATCAAAATGAATGTTCCATGACCTAGATGCTTTATTTAATCCATAAATGGATTTATGCAACTTGTATACCTTATTAGCATCCTTTGGAGTCATAAAATCTTCAGGTTGTGTCATGTAGACATCTTCCTAAATGTTCTCATTATGGAAGGTTGTTTTGATGTCCATTTGACAAATATCATAGTCATGGTAAGCAGAAATGTCCAATTGAATTTTTATGGATTTCAACATTGAAACTAGTTAAAAAAATTGGTCGTAGTCAATGCCTTGATGTTATTTGAACCCTATTTCAACTAGTCTTTCCTTATAGGTGATGACATGTCTTTCCATGTCCAGTTTCTTCTTGAATACCCATTTGCAACCAAAATTCTTTAAATCAACTAGAGGATCTACCAAAATCCAGACTTGGTTTTGGTACATGGAATCCATTTCAGAATTCGTGGCTTGTTGCCACTTGGAAACATCTGTGCCAATTACTTATTCCTTGTAGTTTAGAGGATCATTATTATAAACTAATAATGAGTCAGCATCCTCGATAACTAGAAAACCGTGCCGTTCTGGTTATCTAACCTCTCTTGTACTCCTACACAGCTCTTGTGTCTCTAGAATAGTTCTTTATTCTAAAGGGCTTTGTGGAATCCGTTCCTATACCAAATCTTGTGTACCTTGAGCCTCAACTTCATCGATGTCTATCTCGCTCCCACTACCTCTTTTGGAGATGCGCTCCCTCTAAATGAATATGGTGTGACTTACCACTATAACTTTTTTTCGAAGAGGTTGTATAGGTAATATCCCCTTATTTCCTTGCGGTATCCTATAAAGGTACAATTTGTGCCTCAAGGTGCAAGTTTGTTACCTGAAGAGGCCTTAACAAACGCATTGCTTCCTGGTTGCGCCCAAATTTACGGAAGTTATATGGTGTAAGCGGTCATTGTAGTCCTTTGACGGATGCCCTTCTCGTGAGGACGGTCAAGTTTACATTTATAAAGACAAAAAATATAGCACAGTGGCTAACCTCGAGGTCTCTCTCAAGGAAGTAGTGTCGAGAGCCTAAGTGGTCGTTCCGAAAATCTTTTTGAATTTTTAAATTCTTTGAAAACAGAAAAAAACACTCCTAAGGAAACACTAATCACTGCTGAAGAGAACCGTGGATGTGGATAAGTAAACGAACAGAGGAGGAAAAGTACAAAAATAAAGAGACACAGGGCAAAACCAGGACAAAAAAATGACACCAAGACACAGAAGAAGAAAGTCAGTGAGAACAAGGCTGGACCCAGGTTAATCCACCCTCTTCTCCCTATCCTAGATTAGTTTAAGTAATTAATCAACAATTCTCAAATTCGCACAGTGCATGATTGATGTCTTGGATCACAACCATTCTCGCCTATAAATTGAACAATCAAGCATCAAAGTTCTTAAATAATCAAGCGTTCCTCAGAACTGCCAGGTGACTCACCCAGTAAAGTCATTGTGGAAAGAATTTCTCACAATCCAGAATGATTCCACTATGATCGTAACATCACACAACCAATCTTGATTCTCAGTTTGAGAAATCAAGACAGGAAGGGAAGAATAAATTAAACAAGAAAGTAGCAAATCGCCCTACGCAAGATCTCGCCCTCGCTAAATCTAACTCACAGACGCGATCTACCAAGGTGAATAAATAGAACATGATGGCATTAATGTGTGGATCTCCAGATCATGTTGGTTTTCATAAACTGGATCTATCCCTACAAATTAGATCTCCATTTCTGAAGATTTGAGATCACAACACGATATGAGAAATAAAAAAAACGACACAAACAATTAAACATAACTAACATCCCAATTCAATTATAAACATGAACAACTACAAGAGTATTTACAGACTCAATCCTAGAACACCAAAAACAAAGCAGTGGGAGGATGGATGAAATGGAGGAGTGGGAACCCGTCTCCAGGTCGAAGACGAGTTCTAGTCTGGTGAAAATTGTATGGAATGTTGTGCGAACGGTGGTGGAGTTTCCTCCACCACAGCTGAATGATTCCCCCCTGGGTACTCTGTTCCTGGCCTGAGAAGAGTAGTGTGACCTCTTATTTAGGGATGAAATAAGAAAACTGAAACTAACAGGCAGTAGATATCCACATGGCACGTCTTTGAGTGCATGTCACCAACTCCTGAGTGAACACCATGTAAGTGAAATCCATCCCTTGCAACGAGCTCGAGAATCTTTCGCGCCTTTCCCACGAACAAGTTCTTTTATCACCACTTCAATTAATAGCTCCCCCTACATGAATAAATGCACGCGAGTCAAAATATAAAAATAAAATTAAACTGTTAAATATCATATATTATATCACAACTTACATAAATATACTTATTAATATATATATATAATACTTAATATTATTATTACTATTATATGTAAACATAATAATTATATTTATAAATATGATATACCAATATTATATATAAGCTTATATATTATTATTATTCTAACTATAATTAATTTATTATATGTTATATATATATATTAGATAGTATAATTAAACAAAATAAAAAAAACTAAAAAAGAAGAAGAAACGAAGATGGGGAGGGGGGTCGTGTGGTTCTGTTCTGGTGGAGACGAAGACCGAGGAAGAGAGGGCCAACAGCGAGGTCAGGGGATTCGGGGGGTTCACCAGCGGCTACTAGTGTGGGCTTCAAGTATTTTTTCGGTGAAGTGAAGCACGTAACATGGAGTTCTAGTAGGGGTCGATGGTGAGGTTCACAGTGAGGGAGAAGGCAGTGGAGTCCGAAGGGAAGCGCAGTCGTGGATGGTTTGGGTTAGGGTTTCAGGAGGAGGGGTAGTAGGATTTGGGAAACAGTTCAGAAATGGTGGTTCAATCAGGGTAGTTCGTGGCTAGGTCAAGTGGCTACGGCGGCACGAATCAAAAAAATTTCTCTTCTTCTTCTTCGATATTTTGATTTCTTCAGTTTGCGATTTTGAGTCTGATGGTGATTTAATCTGCTGCTGTGTGGAATTCATTTGATTGTTGCTGGATTTGTGGTTTTGTGGTGCATGGATGGACGGAAGAGAATGACCTGGGTGGGTGGACAAGACGGTGGCTGTATCAGTGAGGATGAGCGGGGATAACAGTAGAAGTAGCAGGGAGGATTGGGTATCAGTAGGCTTTGCCTATAAGTGAGGATGGTGTATCAGTGAGGATGGGTGTATCGGTAGCTGGAATAGTGTATCGGTGAGGTTTAGTGGTGAGGAAATAAAAAAAATGTGAAGTGGTGAGGTAATAAAGGGGGAAGTCTATCGGTGAGGTAACAGTGATGGAGTGTACCGGTGAGGTGGAGTATCGGTGATAAAATAGTATCGGTGAGGTAGAGGGTATCAGTGAGGAAATAAAACATAACTGTGAGGAGGGGTTAACAATGTGGTATCGGTGAGGAAATAAAAGGAGAAGTCTACTAGTGAGGTAACAGTGAGGTTGGATGGATAACAATGGACTTAGCCTGACGGTGAGAAAAAATAGCCAGGCATCGGTGAGGATTTGTGTATCGGTGAGGGTGGTGTATTGGTGAGGATGGTCATCGATAATGAATAGGGTCGTTCGACCGCAAAACCTGCGAACAAACATAACAAAGAAAATTAAATAAATAAAATACTTTAGTAAAACTAAAAATAAATCAATTAATAAATTAAATTAAATAGAATGGAATTTAAAAACTAAAAACAACAAAGTTAAAAAATAAAATTAATGAAACTTTATTTAAACAATTAAATTAATTTGGGTTTTAAAAATAAAAAAACATAATTAAAGAAAAAATTAAAATATTTACAATTACATGAATAAATTAATTAACCAATTAATTAAAGAAATAATTAAATTAAAGAATAAAAAATATTAAACGAATAAAACTAAATTGTTAAAACTAATTAAATTATTAAAAGACTAAAAACCAAAAAGAGTTATTTATTTACAATTTAAAGAATAAGGCATTAATTAATTTAATAAATGAATTAATAAACTAACTAGAATAAAAAAAAGAATAAATAAATAAAAGTCTAATTCGCACGACTCATTTAATTTTAGAATTATTTAAAATGACACTAATTCACATTAAAACACGTGTTTTAAACTAAAAACGGATTATTCTACACAGCAAGTACAAAAACACAACACTTATCAAATATTGACTAAAAACAATCATTTTGGTATAAAAAATTCAATAGAAAATACAAAAAGGATGTGGAAAAGAGTGTTAAAACAGTGCCACATCAAACTCCCCCACACTTAAAGGCTTGTTTTTCCTCAAACAAATTCATGTATTTGACCTTAAAACAGAAAGAATTTTTGTGAGTTTTAGCTTAAGAGGTCCATGATTAAACTTTAATAATCAGAGGATCAAGACCAATAGTGAGTCAGGATATCCAAAGGTGTTCAAAAATGTTGTCCTGCCTAGCTTCAAATACTCACTGGAAATAAAAAGCCTCACAAACACATACACTGTCAAGTGTGTCATGCCTCCTATGTATAATCATTAACCGTCCTACTTCACCATCCAATTCAAGTTCTACTTCAAGGAGTGTTGACAGGTTAGATGAAGTGGAACTCAAAAAATAACCATGTACACCTTCCATTCTCACCTTCCCCTAGGTTTCAAAAATTAAATTACATTAATTTGATCACTTTATTGATTCAACCCAAATTAAAATTAAGCAATTCAGTTGCTCCCTTCTTTATCTGTGTTCAAAATTCCCCTCACCTTAATGAGTTCATTTTTGATAAGGGCACTTTATTTCTATTTTTCCCAACCATACTCCATATGCAGAGCACTATGCATATCACATATTAAAATTTAAATTGGCTTTATTTATTCACAAAAACGCACCCAATCCACCTTGTCTTAGATACTCACTGTGGGATCCCATTTTCCCATTTTACTTCAGTTACAAAGGACTTAATTAATAATCAATAAAGTTGACTTCCTAAAGTTATTTAATATTATTTAATAAAAATGTGATTCCATTGGGTTCCAGTGAGAACATCAAGTTACCCTAAGTCATGGTCATCATCCCACAAAACCTATCCTGTCACACTCCCATCCTCAATTCCTAAACTGAAATGTTCATAGAGACAGTGAACAATTTCAATCATCAATCATTCATGATTAATAGTTTCTGACTAAGTTCCACTCTCAACATCTATCAAACACTTATCCACTAAAAAAGACATGATTGAAATACCAATGAACCTCCAATGACAATAAATTGATGAAATAATTTGAAAAAATTTAAAGGAATTTTGAACCCTTTTTTGAAAAAATGAAAAAAAATGACCATCTTAAAACAAACTCAGGTTCAAGAAGGGGGAATTTTCACATGACACTAGAATGACCCCTCTCCCCGACACTTAAAACCCAAAATTGTCCCCAATGTTGATTATCAAGTTGGGAGATAGTTAAAGTACAAAAAAGATAGACATTTTAGCTTAAAAAGGATATGGAGGGGTATCAATGAAGTTTAAAAATTTTCTTTACCATAAAAAAGTGAAAGAAAATAAAAACAAAAAAAAACAAAAACACAAGAGCCCAACCCCACCAACCATCACCACCAACCAAGTGAATTTCTATTCCTAAAATGTTAATGCTTTTAATCATTGTGAGCAGACAAAGTATTTTAACAATTTACTTCAAATAGTAGCATGTTTAGCAATTATGTGCAGTATCAGCATAATGAAATTGTAAGAAGTGGGTGCAAGCATATCTCACAAATCATCTCAAAATACATGTTCAACTACGTAGATATTATCAGCTAACACACAAGCATAAAACAGAGTCCAAAAGTTTGAAAAATTAGTGGGAGGACCCCCACACTTAGTTCACAGCAACATGCAATAAAAATGTGAAGAGTAAAACATTACAACGTAAAACAATACTCCCCTGAATGTGCAGCTTCTCAAATTTACAAAAGTCTCCCTTTGATTTCCATGTGCATGAACTCTGGCTGCTCCAGTTTGTCACCTACATGATGAAACAATTTAACAATAGTGTTCATGATTTTAATCTCAAATAAAAAGAAACTGCAGAGTGTGAGTTAGGGAGTGTTATGCATAATCTTCAGTGTACTCTTCCTCTCAAACATGAATTATAGCCACGTGGAATCTACTGATTGTTTATTTTCCTAAGAAAACAACACTCAAATTAAAAACAACATGAAAAAAGAAACTAAAGAAGGAAATGAAAAGGGATAATCCTAGGATAACCCCCTTGGGGGTGCTGTAGTTTAACTGTCCACAACTGGACAGTCCTCGGATCGACCCCAGTCTGATGGGGGCTTTAACTTCTTACTCAGGAACCACTAGGTGTGATTCCTTCCAACCTCAGTGCTTTTCCATCTTTGGAGTACCCCATGTGCAGCTTCAATCAAATTTCCCTCCCTTCGAGTGAAGTACTTCATGATGGGTGATGGAGGGGAATACAAAAGGAAGGGGTACTTCCTCTCTTCTGCATCTTGAGGTTGATTGTTCACAAGTTGTAATGTTGGAAAACATGGATGTGACTTATATACTGGTTCACTCCAATAAAATGATTCCTCTTGGAAAGCAATTAATGTGTCATCATCCACTTTTATTTCAGTGCACAACTCCAAAAATTCATCTTCAAAAAGAACTCCCAAACTAGAAGTGTCATCCAGAATTGGAAGTTCCATAAACTCTTTAGCAGATTCAACCTCAACTTCCTCACTCTACAGGAAATTACAAAAGTGAGATGCATCTTGAAAACCTGAATAGGGAACAACAAAATTAAAATCAGCCTCAATGTAATCCAAGTTGAATAAAAATACATCTTCTTCCATAAAATTGTCAACTCCCTTTATCAGTGTTGCTTGTTCCTCATCATGATGAAATAGTGATCCTGGGAGTGGGTTCATGGAAAGAGCGAGGTAGTAAACCTCCTCGAACCTCTCTTTAAAACACACCACCTCACTTTCTGAATCGTCTAACTAGAATGATATAATGTCATGTGCTGGTTCCAACTTTTGAAGCATTGAATAATTATTAGAAAAGTTATAGCAAGAAAAATAAATAGAATGGAAATCAGGGAAAGAATGATCATCAAATAAATGTCCATCATCACGAGTCCTTGAAAGTTACATCTCCTGCCAGCCCTTGAAAACATCCTCAAAAATTGGTTCTGGAATTTCAAACTTTGACTCCAGGAACAAATCCATATCAAAGTTAAGAAACTCCAACTTTTTCTTTCTTCTGTTTCTCTTCTCTTTTCTTCTCAACTGTTTTCCAGAATGTTGGGCTTCAATGGGAGGTGGTGGTACAACACTATCTTCTTGGTATCCCTTAACCATATCCATGTCTAGTTGGATCAACTGCATGATCTCATGAGAATAAGTTTTCTTCTCATCAATAAGGTCTCGATGGTGTCTTTCATGCATCCAACTTTGAAACATAGAAATATCCTCCTAAAGCTCTTGAAATGGTTCAAACAGTGACACTATATCATATTCGTTAGAGTTCACCACTGTGTGTGTGTGTTTATTTATTTTTTTTATGTTTTTTTTCTTATATTTTTTTTGTTCTAAAATGAAATAAAAAAATTGGAAAAACCAGTGAGACACTCATTGCTTCCCCGGAAATGGTGACAAAATTTGACGGACGTCCTTGTCGTGAGGATGGTCAAGTTTACAATTATAAAGACCCAAAATATTGCACCGTGGCTAACCTCGGGGTCGATCTCAAGGAAGTCGTGTCGAGAGCCTAAGTGGTCGTTCCAAAATTCTTTTTGTATTTTTAAATACTTTGAAACAGAAAAACACACTCCTTAGGAAACACTAATTAGTGCTGAAGAGCACAGTGGATGTGGAGTTGTGAATGAACAGAAGAGGAAAAGTGCAAATATAAAGAGACATAGGGCAAAACTAGGACAAACAAATGAAACTAAGACACAGAAGAAGAAAGTCAGTGAGAACAAGGCTAGACCCAGGTTAATCCGCCCTCTACTCCCTATCCTAGATCAGTTTAAGTAATTAATCAACAATTCTCAAATTCACATAGTGCATGATAGATGTCTCAGATCACACACCAGTATCACCTATAAATTGAACACTAAATCAAAGATGTTCTTCAATACTCATGTGTTCCTCCGAACTGCAAGGTGAATCACCCAACAAAGTCATTCTGGAAAGAATTTCTCACAATCCAGAATGATTCCACTAAGATCGTCACATGACACAACAAATCTTGATTCTCAGTTCAAGAAATCAAGACAGTAAGGGGAGAAGAAATTAAACAATAAAGTAGAAAATCTTCCTACGCAAGATCTCTCTCTTGTTAAAGCTAACTCTCAGACGCGATATACCAAGGAGAATAAAAAGAAGGTGATCGCATTAATGTGCAGATTTCCAGATCATGTTGGGTTTCATAAACTGGATGTAGCCCCGTAATTAGATCCCCATTTCGGGAGATTCGAGTTCACAATGCGATACGAGAAAGAAAAAAAACAACACAAACAATTAAACATAACTAACATCACTATTCAATTCTAAACATGCAAAACTATGAGAGTATTTATAGACTCAATCCAAGAACACCAAAAACAGAGTAGCGGGAGGATGGATGAAATGGAGGAGCGGGAACCCGTCTCCAGGTTGAAGACGAGTTCTAGTCTGGTGAAAATGGTATGGAATGGTGCATGAACGGTGGTGGAGTGTCCTCCACCACTATTGAATGATGCCCCCCCCCCGAGTACTCTGTTCCTGGCCTTAGAAGAGTAGCGAGACCTATTATTCAGGGATGAAAATAGAAAGCTGAAACTAACAGGAAAGAGATATCCACGTGGTGCTTCATTGAGTGCGCATCACCAGCTCCCGAGTGAACACCATGTAAGTGCAAACCATCTCTTGCAACGAGCTCAAGAATATTTCACGCCCTTCCCATGAACAATTTCTTTTATCACCGCTTCAATTAATAGCTCCCCCTGCACGACGAAACGTACGTGAGTCAAAATAGAAAAATAAAATGAAACTATTAAATATCATATATTATATCACTACTTACATAAAAATACTTATTAATATATATATATATAATACTTAATTTTATTATTACTATTATATGTAAACATAATTATTATATTTATTAATATGATATACTAATATTATATATAAGATTATATATTATTATTATTTTAACTATAATTATGGTATTATATGTGATATATATATATTAGATAGTATAATAAAAAAAATAAAAAAAAATAAAAATGAAGATGAAACGAAGAGGGGGAGGGGGGTCATGTGGTTCTGTTCTAGTGGAGACGAAGGCCAAGGAAGAGAGGGTTGACGGTGAGGTCAGGGGATTTGGTGGGTTCACCGGTGGCTGTTGGTGTGGGATTCATGTGTTTGGCCGATGAAGTGAAGCACGGTGCAGGGAGTTCTAGCAGAGGCCGACGATGAGGTTCACAGCGAGGGAGAAGGCAGCGGAGCCCGAAGGGCAGCGTGGTCGTGGATGGTTCGGGTTAGGGTTTCAGGATGAGGGGGTAGTAGGATTTGGGAAATGGTTTGGAAATAGGGGTTCGATCAGGGCAGGTCGTGGCTAGGTCCAGTGGTTGTGGCGGCATGAATCAACAAATTTTCTCTTCTTCTTCTTCGATATTTTGATTTCTTCAGTTTGCGATTTTGAGTCTAATGGTGATTTAATCATCTGCTGTGTGGAATTAATTTGATTGCTACTGGATTTGTGGTTTTTTGGTGCGTGGATGGATGGAAGAGAAGGAGCTTGGTGGGTGGACGATACGGTGGTTGTATCGGTGAGGATGAGCGGGGCTAACAGTAGGAGTAGCAGTGAGGATTGGGTATCAGTAGGCTTTGCGTATCAGTGAGGATGGTGTATCAGTGAGGATGGGTGTATCGATAGCTGGAATAGTGTATCGGTGTGGTTTACCAGTGAGGAAATAAGAAAAATGGGAAGCAGTGAGGTAATAAAAGTGGAAGTCTACCGGTGAGGTAACAATGATGGAGTGTACCGGTGAGGTGGAGTATCGGTGAGGTGGAGGGTATCCGTGAGGAAATAAAATATAACTGTGAGGAGGGGTTAACAGCGAGGTATCCGTGAGGAAATAAAAGGATAAGTATACCAGTGAGGTAACGGTGAGGTTGGATGGATAACAGTGGACTTAGCCTAACGGTGAGAAAAAATAGCGAGGCATCGGTGAGGATTTGTGTATCAGTGAGGGAGGTGTATTGGTGAGGATGGTCACCGATAATGAACATGGTCATGCGACTGCAACACCTGCGAACAAACATAACAATGAAAATTAAATAAATAAAATAATTTAGTAAAACTAAAAGTAAATCTATTAATAAATTAAATTAAATATAATGGAATTTAAAAACAAAAAACAGCAAAGTTAAATAATAAAATTAATGAAACATTATTTAAACAAATGAATTAATTTGGGTTTTAAAAATAAACAAACTTAATTAAAGAAAAAATTAAAATATTTACAATTACATTATTAAATTAATTAACCAATTAATTAAAGAGATAATTAAATTAAAGAATAAAATATATTAAACGAATAAAACTAAATTGTTAAAACTAATTAAATTATTAAAAGACTAAAAACAAAAAAGAGTTATTTATTTAAAATTTAAAGAATAACTTATTAATTAATTTAACAAATGAATTAATAAACTAACTAGAATAAAAATAAAATAATAAATAAATAAAAGTCTAATTTTCACGACTCATTTAATTTTAGAATTATTTAAAATTACACTAATGCACATTAAAACAGATGTTTTAAACTAAAAACGGATTATTTTACACAGCAAGTACAAAAACACAACACTTATCAAATATTGACTAAAAACAATCATTTGGGTTTAAAAAAGTCAATAGAAAATACAAAAAGGATGTGGAAAAGTGTGGTAACACAGTGCCACATCATTCGTCTTGGGTTATCGAATCCACATGGACCGAAGAAGAAACCTTGAGACACTAAGATTAGATGCAGGATTGGCTATGATGTGTCCAACTATGTTGTTGATTGATTTGAAGAAAATGGTGATTTGATTTAAAGAACCAAATAAACAAAATAACTTGAATTAACACAATTAATTAAGATGAGTCTATCCTAGTTTTTCTCTTGGGCTTGATTGGATGTATTTGTTTTTCATTTGATTTTCTATTCATCGGTTCAAGAGGTATCCATTAAATGAAATAATTCCTCAATATCATTCTCTGATTTAATCCATACACAATTTCAAGGCTGATCACCAACGCACTTATAGGATCACATTCATGATCACTCTATGGAATTGGATTGTACTAGTACTCAAAATGTGGCGTCGTTAAAGTCGTTGAAGACAAAGGAGAAGATAAATCAAAGAAACTAACTCTTAAAATGAAGAACAAAGTTAAGAATTTAAGAACATCAAATAACATTCAATACACCCCATTAAAATCCCTAGTATCAACCCAAAAACGTTTATCCTTCCATTGATGTTATTCTATCCCTATAATTGAGAAGTCGACTTAAAGAAGTGGGATTGAAGAAGAAAAACATTAATAAAAATGAACACTCCACCTTTGTGTGAAAAAAATCACAATTGGTGGTGTGAATAAATTCACACTGTGATGCAACGGTATCAACGTGTGAATAAATTGAAAATAAAAACTGAATAATAAGAACTAATTTTGTTAAAATACTAATCGTGAAAGAAAATCTTACATTAGAGAAGATGACGATGCGATTACAAAACAAAAGTATGAAATTACAATTGAAAGAAATACAGTGCATGAAAAAAACATGGATTGAAAGAGAAATATTAGATGATAATTACCTTCACCAAAATAACCTTATATAGGAATATTTGGAGCCTTAGAGACACCCCACAACAATAAATTACATCCCCATTAATTTAGAGAGTCAAAAGGAGGGTGAGAAAATCAAGGGAATTGGACGTTTCGAAGTTGACCCAGAAAACCGTCCAGATTTATCCTCCTTTTGGACGTTTGAATTTGACATTAAATATGGCCAAATAATCAGGTGTAGTATAATACAGATATCTTATTCCATGTTTCCTATATTATATGTAAAAATTTTAGGTAATTCTGTGCTGCCGTTTGGAAGTCATCGTCGAAATGGTGGGAGGAATTTATGGGCGTTCGGGTCGGTCCCTCCATTTAAATGTAAATTTCATATCCATATATCTCCATGAAAACTTTGGAATTAGCTCTGGACAGAGTTGAATAAAATGATACCCATAATTTTCTCTTTCTACTGTAAAAATTTAAGCTTCATTGGGTTTGGTTTGTGGGCCCCACTTTTGTTTGATGGGCCTTAGGCCCATTATGCTTTATCCATATAAGTTATGCATTAATCCCCAAAAATCTCCATCTTCCATTAGGATTAATCCATTAATCCTAAAAGAAAAAATGTTCCAAACAAAGTGATCAATCATATACCAAAATATCAAATTCAAAAAAAATTAATATAATGTTGTCCACATACAGATGAATGATTGGGACCAAATTTACATTTTAAACTTGAATTTCATTTAAGTTGAGAAATGAAGTTCAATTTCTATAATGCCCTAAAAATGATGTTTATTTACTTTGGACCACATTATTATTAAGATATTTAAAATGGATAATATCCTCTTTTAGTGGCCAATCACACCCCCAACTTAAGTTTTGCTAGTCCCGAGAAAAATATATCTCAAATATGAAATTCGAATTCCTTTTCCAAAAACATTTTAATACACATTGCTCACCCAAAGACCTCATACAAAAAAGAAATATGAAACCCATAAAAATCATTTAAAACAATCTAGTTCCATAAGCATATCCTAAGCCCAATCCCATTCCGTTGTTAAAATTCATCATCACATTTAATCCAATTACAATTAACCATGATGATGTGTTGTGATTCACAAAAGACATGGGGCCCATTTTATTGTTCAAGGGGAAAAATGGAAACGATAGGGGGGAATCACATTAAACCTTAAGATGAGTTTCCTTTTTTTCCTTTTTTATTTTTTTTTATTTTTTAACTACAATAGGTATGAAAAGACTAAATCTGGGAAAGAAAAATATGGATTCACGATGCCCAAGTTTCAGACGCCACACATATTATCAATTCCATGCTCTACAATAGAGAATGCCTAACTCTAGGCAAGATGACTATGGAGTCACGATCCCCAAGTGAAAGACTCCACACATTTGGACAAAACATTGCTCTATGTGGTCGTTATTTCTTTTCAATTTTTTTAGATACTCAAATTAAACTAAAAGTGACCCCAAACCCTATGCTATGATGTAAGGGACCCAAGAACTCAAGTTTACACTCACGATCTAGTAGACGTGCATTATGGAATTTTGATTAAGAGGATGAAAATGTAATCTTTGAAAAATCACATTGGACAACCGCACTTTCCAAAAAATATTCTCATGAACTTAAACTTGAATTAAAACCAGAATCAAGGAATTCAAAATTATTCGATTTCCAATTTCAGAGTTTGCAATGTGTGTTATCTTGTCTAAGGTTAATGGAATTTTTCTTTCCACGCATGTTCTTATTCACAAAAAAAATAATCATTTTTATTTAATCTCCCCCAGCATAGAATAACACTATCACCAATGTATAAAGAAAACATAGAATGGGTGTATGGTAGAGATGTTCAAATAGAAAATTGAAAATGTTAATCATGGAATGAAGTCACCTGGTGGTTGATGATGATAGCACGTGGCACAGTCTTCCTTCAATCCTGGGTTCGAGTCTCAGTGGCTTGGATGGTTGTGATGGGCTTTTCCCCATGACATATGACCTTTCCTTTTATTTTTATTTTATATTTTTTTTAAAAACAAAAATAATTTAAAATAAAAATAAAATAAAATAAAGTGATGATACATTGTCTTCTTTTCTAAATTTATGGGTAAGTTATTACTCAGAGATCACACCACGTAACACGGATGAATATGGTCACTCATAAAAGAAGAATTGTTCAATAGTCTGGTAATTTTTTTAGAATGAAAAAAGAATGATTCACTGTTATTGGAAACATGAAAACCATGGGTTTCCTCCCATATAGAACTTTTTTTTAACGTCGTTAGCTCAACATGGACCCCCAAAATTATCCAATTACAACTTTCAACATTTTTAAGACCCCATTTTTCTCCACTTCAACAATATTGAGATTAATTATTTTTTTAGAATTTGTTTCATGTTCAATCCTTTGTTCTCCAATGAGTGAAAAAATCCATGTAATATCAGAAATGATTGATTCAGTTGAATTTATATTCTTTCCTAAGACATCAATGAACATTCCAAAATTATTGGTTTCTTTATAATAATGAACTATAACTACAAGGTCTTTATTATCACCTATTATGATATTCCTGAGCTGGGAAGGAAGGAAAATAATTTTGAGCTCGAGTTCATTGAAATTTCTTAAAGGAGATTGAAAAATTAAATCAAAATCAGTTTGTTATCTAAAAAAATAGAAGGAATTGGTTCATTTTGAAAATATGATTCATCTTGAAAATTTTCCAATTGAATATCAGGAATGGGTATGGAATCATTGATTGTGATCACTCCTAATATTTCAATTATTGGTGTTTATAAAAATTTATCAATGGATTTATATTCAAGAAACTCAATCCATGATGTCAAAATTTCCTCTTTTGAGTCCAAAAAACCATTTTCCTACGGATTTAAAGACCCTTCAACATTTGCTTCATCCTCTTCAGTTATCCCATATCCAAAGTTTAATTATTTTTTAAATTCATGAGAGGTTTTTTGAATAAAATATTCATCTATCATTGATGAGGAGAGGACATCTTGAGTGAAAATGGGTTCCTCAAAAGTCTTAATGCTTTGTACTTCTAATATCAAATTTGAAACTTCCAAAATCATTATATTCATTTTCTCACACAATTTTTCAAGGATTTTATTAGGATTAGGTTGGAAAGGAATTTGTTCATCATGAACTTCATTAATTTTTATCTCTTCAATCATCCTATAGTGGGCTAGAAATTGATCCTTTAAATAATCATCATCCCATTGATTGCACATCTCATTGGGTGTGGTGTATTCAATCAAGGTTTGGTCAATGAAATTCCCTATGTGAGGTGATTCCAAATATTTATTTCTCAAATGGTCATAGAATTGGTCTATGAAGGGGTATTGTGTAAGATAATTCATTAAAGTTGATTGAAATTTTATTTTGGGATTCTTTGGACAAATAGAAATACAAAGGGGAATAAAGAAGAGAAATTGAGGTGAGAATAGAGAATTTTGGGTGAGAAAAGATTATGAGTGTCCAAGGTACTTACATGGGTCCCCAAAAACGGTGAAAAAATTTGGTTGTGCCCAAATTTACCCAAGTTATATGGTGTAAGCAGTCATTGTAGTTCATCTTGGGCTATTGAATTCACAGGGACCAAAGAAGAAACCTTGAGACACTAAGATTAGATGCAGGATTGGCTATGAAGTGGCCAACTATGTTGTTGATTGATTTGAAGAAAATGGTTATTTGATTTAAAGAAAAAAAGAAACAAAATTACTTGAATTAACACAATTAATTAAGATGAGTTGATACTAGGTTGTCTCTTGGACTTGATTGGGTGTATTTGTTTTTCATTTGATTTTCTGTTCATTGGTTCAAGAGGTATCCATTAAATGAAATAATTCCTCAACATCATTATCCGATTTAATCCATACACAATTTCAGGGCTAATCACCAATGCACTTAGAGGATCACTTTCATGATCACTCTATGGAATTAGATCATACTAGCACTCAAAATGTGTCGTCATTAAAGTCGGTGAAGACAAAGAAGAAGATAAATAAAAGAAATGAACTCTTAAAATCAGGATCAAATTTAAGAATTTAAGAACATCAAATATAATTCAATACACCCAATTAAACACCCTAGGATCAACCCAAAAAAATTTATCCTTCCATTTATGTTATTCTATCCATATAAGTGAGAAGTCGACTTAAAGAAGTGGGATTGAAGAAGATAAACATTCATAAAAATGAACAATCCACCGTTGTGTGAAAATTTCAAAATTGCTGGTGTGAATAAATTCACACCGTGATGCAACAGTATCAACGTGTGAAGAAAATGAAAAGAAAAATTGAATAAGAAGAATGAATTTTATTAAAATACTAAACATGAAAGAAAAAACTTAAATTAGAGAAATTGAAGATGCGATTAGAAAACAAAAGCAGGAAATTACAATTGAAAGAAATACAATGGATGAAAGAAAAAACATGTATTGGAAGAGAAATATTAGAAGATAATTACCTTCACTAGAAGCTCCTTATATATTCATATTAATAGCCTTAGAGACACCCCAACACAATAAATTACATCCCCATTAATTTAGAGAGTCAAAAGGAGGGTGATAAAATCAAGGGAATTTAACGTTTTGATGTTCACCCAGAAAACTATCCAAATTCATCCTCCTTTTGGATGTTCAAATTTGACATTAAATATGGAAGAATCATCAGGGATTGTAGAAAAAAATATCTTATTCCATGTGTTATATGTTATCTGTAAAATTTTCAGGTAATTTGGTTCAGCCGTTTGGAAGTTATCGTTGAAATGGTGGGGGGAATTTATGGGCGTTCGGGTCGGGCCCACCATTTAAATGTAAACTTAATATCCATATATCTCCATGAAAACTTCAGAATTAGATCTGGACATGGTTGAATAAAATTATCCCCATATTTTTCTATATCTACTGTAACAATTTGATCCTCATTAGGCTTGGTTTGCGGTCCCCACTTTTGTTTGATGGGCCTTAGGCCCATTATGGTTTCTCAAGAAAAGATCTGCATTCATTCCCAAAAATATACATCTTTCATTGGGATTCATCCATATATCCTAAAATAAAAAATGTTCCCAACAAAGTGATCAATAATATCTCAAAATATAAAATTCAAAAAAATGAATATAATGTTGTCCACAAACAGATGAATGATTGGGCCCAAATTTTCATTTTCAACTTTAATTGCATTTAAGATGAGAAATGAAGCTCAATTTCTATAATACACTAAAAATTATGTTTATGTACTTCGGAACACATTATTATTAAGATATTGACGATGAATAATAGCCTCTTTCAGGGGCTAATCACTTCACCAAACATGTAAATTCGATAATATGGATTTCCTTCCACTCCATAACTTGTATGGAATACCATTTATCGATTTAGTCAGTACTTGGTTTAGTATGTGTTCCACTATTTGTAATGCATATCCCCAAAAGGATAATGTAAGACTCAGATTACTCATCATTGATCTCACCATGTCCAACAGGGTTCAGTTCCTCCTTTCGCTCACACCATTCCACTGGGCTGTGTATAGAGGAGTGATTTGGGATAGGATACCAAATTCCTATAAGTAATCAATGAGTTCTAGATTAAGATATTATCCACCTCATCTTGAGCAGAGTTTCTTAATCTTCTTAACAAGATGGTTCTCAACTTCATTCTTGTATTCTATGAACTTATCAAAAGAATCCTACTTATACCTCATTAAGTAGATATATCCATATCTACTAAAATCATTAGTAAAAGTTTTGAAGTATGAGTACCATCGCCTTGATTAAATTGAAAATGGTCCACACACATCGGTAAGAACCAATTCGAGAAGTTATTTATCCCTTTCACCTTTCCCACTAAATGGGGATTTGGTCATTTTTCCGTATAATAATTCATGACATACACCAATTGGTTTTAGTTTGAAAGAATATAAATATCCATATTGATGTAAATTTGTCAAGAGTTTCTAATTTACATGACCTAGCCAGTGATGACAAGGTTGGTTGTGGTATGATTCATGTGAATTATCTCTGTTATTGATTTACTTTACTTGGTTTTTGTAATCCAACATGTAAAGACCATTGTATAAATGTGCCCTACCAAAACAAATTCTATCTTTTTAAAAGAAAAATATTCATTTATAATCTTGAAAAAAATACATCTATATCAAATCTAGATACATAAATAATGTTTTTAGTAACAGATGGCACATAATAACAACCCTTTAACACCATGATCATCCCAGTTGGAAACGTGAGGTGGTAGTCCCCGATAGCTACAACAGTAAATCTGGCTCCGTTGGCTGCTCGTAGATCTACCTCCCCTCAGTCAATCTTCCTGAATCTACATGGTTCCTGTATTTGGATACATATGTGAGCACCACAAGCTATATATAATACCCAATTTTTAGAAACATATAGATTTAATTCGATAACAAATGCACCTGAAGCTTCCCCTTTCTTCTTAAGATGGGTTTAGTTCTTCTTCCAGTGGCCCTTCTTTCCACATACGAAACAAACAGCCTCTTATTCCCTGGCCTCCCCTTTGATCTTCTTTATCTTGGAAGGTTGTGAAGAATATTTGGTATTAAAGCTCTTCTCCTTCCCTTTCCTCTTATTCACCATAAGGATAGAAGGCTTTTTGCGCTTCATATCTTTTTCCACTTGGAGAATGAGGATAAAAAAGATCAGATTGATACTTCCCAATATTGTACATATAGAAATTGACAACAAATTTAGAGAATCTCTGAGGGGGTGATGCGAGAATGAGATCGGTACCCAGTTCTTCGGGGAGTTTAAACCCTAGAACCTTTAGGCACTCAATGTAGCCAATGAGCTTGACTATATGAGGCCCAAGTGGGGAACCTTCTCCAATCTTACTTTGAATGAGTTCCTTAGAGATCTCAAACCGTTCCTATCTTTCTCTCTCTTGGTAAAGACCACGGAGGTGCTCAAGCATGCTATAAGAATCCATGTTTTCATGAGACTTTATGAGATCACTATACATTGATGATAACATCAAATATTGAACATCGACTGCGTTGTTTATATGTTTTTCATAGACCATGAAATCCACATCCCTCGCCTCTTTGGCGGGTGGATCAAATATTGCTGACTCTAGAACATAAGACTTCTGTTCATGGCGTAGGATAACCTGAAGGCATCTAAACCATTCCTAGATGTTACTGCCAGTGAAGATGTTGTCTTTATCCAGAATTGATCACAGGGATAGTGTGGTTGATGAGCTTGTCATTTTTATTATACAATTAAAAGAGCAGATCATTATTACTTTATTGATTACCTTTTATGAGAAATAATAAATGTTTATTAAGTATCCCACTATTTTATCAAGTCCCAATGGCCCTCCCCATTGAAATCAGAATGTCCACTTTCCATGACATTCTAGTGGAAAAGATCCATATTCCCCTTCTCATAACCCCAAAAAGGGTTGGTCAAGCTATTAGAAGGTATTTATGTAGGTAGTTCTTTTCCAACTACAGGCTTGCCACTCCTGGATCTGTTGAGTGGACTCCCCAATCCTAAAATCTTGACTTTGGATTTCCTCAACTCTTTCCTGCAATATTACACCAAGTCTAGAAATGGATACTCCTCTTGATGTAATATGGTTAAGTCAACCTGAAACCTTTCATAAGGTCTTACTCTATAAAATTAAGTGTCCCAACAAGGGTTGGTCAAACACATAGTTTTATTTAGTTTTTCCCTTAATCAAGTAACTGAAGTCTTGGTCTGACTTAATATTTTATTTGAGGGATTTTTATCTATTTTTCATGAATTTATTATTATAATTATAATGTGCTTAGTTAATATTATGTGGAACTTACTTAAGTGATTAACCATGTCTTCATAATATTTACACATAAGTCTGGTTTATTTTTGTTCTATTTTTCATGCTTGTTTAATTCATTAATTATGTGATCGTGACAACACATCTATAATGATAAACCATGAAACTGAAAGAAATGAAATAGTGATAATGATCATGAGATTTTCTAATGTTCAGTTTATCTACCAGTTGATAAACTAACCCTAACCTAGGGCAGAAACATATTGACCCTTTTGGGTTCGTGTTTACAGTTTTCCACCTGTCCACCTCTATCTCTCCTACTATTGGTTTCATCTCGGATCTAGCTTGAAATGACTCCACTATCTTGGGAGTTCCATCCATTACATATTCATTTTTTAACTCACATACAGGTTAGGGGTAAAAATGGGTTTAACATAAAAGAAACCTTGGGCACACATGCCCTACATATAAATGACAAGAAGGCTCGCGGGCCAACAAATTTAATTAAAATAAATAAATTAAAAGAAACCATTCGCATACAAATTTCTTGGTCTAGCTCATGATCATCCATACATGCAATGATATTTATGCATAAATAAAACAAGAATTAAATTCTTTAATCATTCTTGTTTAAGATAAATCATGCTCAAATCAATTAATTATCATATTTAATTAATCAACCCTTTTTTCTTAAACCCTTTTCTGAATTTCCCATAGATTATCATCCATCATAATTTTAAAAAAATAAATTCATTTAATATTATCTTTTTACATAACTTGTACCTTGTAGGTAACTCAGTGAATTTTTATTCATAACTACCCAATGAGTATAAATAAACATTATGCAGATGTTAAATTAAACACACAAATATAAAACACCTATCACGTGTTGTGAATCAGCTTTACACCTGTATGATGGTACACACCTCAAGGGTTTGTATAATATAATAATAAATTTTAATAAATCTACGTAATTTGGATGAGTACACGGCGTGTAGTTCCAACTACACGATGTGTACTATTTTTCACCGTCCATCCGAAGTACATGCATGGGGAAATGGTGTGTGAGCGTACTTCAAAAATCTTCAGAGTACACAGCATGTCCAGTAGGCCACACGCTGTGTAGTTCCTCATTACATGTTCTCCATCCAAGCAAGCCATGTATGGGGTACACGGTCTAACCCTAACCTGAAGGGACTACACGTCATGTCCATTGGGCAACATGGCATGTAATCTGGACATCGTGTGCCACTTGTTCTTGGTCAACACAGAGAGTCATTAAGGCTTAGACAAACTCTAATGACACGGCTTGGTTTGGCAGACCAGACCTAGTGCATTGAACCTTGGCTACACGACGTGTACTACCGAATACACATCATGTGTTCTTGTGTCGTACGGTCAGGAACCGTTGGCACCTCCAAATGAGATCCTCTGTTTTATTTTAATCAAAATTAAAATTAAATATCATTTCGGTAAGTTGAATGAGAAACGAAATAGGAGGAACAGATCTCGAGATTCAGATTTGTATAATTATTAACTTGAATTGAAACAACTAAATTATTAAATGCATAAATCATCAAAAAAATATTTAAATAATTATAAACTATGATGTAACCACTCTGATACCACTTGGAGGTTCCGAGCGCAGTGAAAGCATGGTTGGTATGGAACCCAAATTTTATTATTACGATGATCAATGATTATTTTGGGATCAATACGATGATGAATTCCAGTCTCCATGGAATGGAATAAAAGATTTAGATAAAGAAGTAAGAGTCCCAAAACCTTTAAAGAGGATCTTGCACATCATGTTTATAATTAATTTAATTAATTTCATAAATTAAATGATACCTGGATCTTCAGTATTTTCTTCGTTGATGATTATGATCGTCTGGAATGACCCTTATAAATAATCTTGTTGCGCTTGCAAGGATCCAAACTATAATCCCTATAGCGGTGATCCACACATCCTCTGATGGCCTTCGATCGACACCACTCATTCTCTGGGTGATAGCGTGGTGAAGCGAGTGTCTTCTGTCGGTCGTTATTGATCTCTTGTTCTTTAGACTTGAAAAATGTATCTCATTCTTGAGAGGGTCGGGAAGAGGATTTGAGATAGAAATTGTTTAGTTCAACAATTCTCAATTCACCGGATGTGCGTTTTGGTACATGTCTCAATAGACATATGTGTCTATTTATTGACATGGGGCATCAGTTACAATATTTAATTGTATAACATAAATTAAATAAATTCATAACCTTAGAGAAAACCCATGATATTAATAACAATACTACATCATTATTCATGGTGTGCCAACTTGCTCAAAATGAAATTATAAATAAAATTCCATGTCACAAAATAATACCAAAATTATTTTAATTTGTGCCAACTAGTTAAATAATTATTTATCTCCTTACAAATAATTATTTTACTTCCGGATCGGCCTTGGTCCTCTCGAACTCCACTTCCATTTATTAAACACCCAAATAAAATAATAAATTATTTATTCTCTTAAATAAATATTTTATTTACAAACTATTAAATAAATATTTATTAAATGCTCAATAAAATAAATAAATATATTTTACCCACAATATGGTGAATAAATATTTATTTAATTTATACAATCATTTTAGCTTGAAAAAAATTATTCCATTTTCTTGAGAATAATATTTATTAATTAAATTAAAATTGAATTTAACCGAGACCACTAGAAACACATAATGTGTGACCCTATAGGATTCTTTCTCATTGGCATTAGGCAGGCTTACCTAAAGTCTAAGAGTACTGTCTAGCAATGGGTCAAGGAACCCAAGAGAAAGAACGTAAAGTCGCAACAATGACATCCACATACAAACGCTCAATGTGTAATATAATCCCTTTATCACGATATCTCATCAAGAAGGTTTCAGGATAATGTCATTAACTGTTATTCTTGATATGTCTTTCTTTGACTACCTGAAATATACTCATCGTTACACCATGGCCATGGAATTTCACATGACGGTTCTATTTCAATCAAAGGGTCGATATATAAACTTCCATAAATGTAAGGTACAAATCCTTCCTTGACTTATCCATTAATAACATGTCACTCGTGATGCACCCAACATACCATACTTCCCATCAACTATCTACATGACATTTTTTGTCAGTAAATCAAAGTGCGCGAGTCATGACACGTATTAATGATAATCTTAAAGTCTAAGGATCATTACACATGGTCACATATAGAAATATCCGATGACACCAAAACATGTGGAATTCCTACTGGAGGGACTATTTTTATAATATCATGTCTTGGAGATTTCCAAGTGTGAACTTCATGACAGGAAGTCTCATATGCTTATGAGTACTCACACATGACGGTCTGCAAGCTATGTTTCCCATCATAGTATGTCATCCAACCATAGAACTATATTTAAGAATATTGTTATAACATTTCAAGGTTCTTATCTTATCAGAAAACTTTCATGACCTTATCAATGCAACAAATACTCTAGGACATTATTACATCATAGTCATGCAGAACGGTGAAAAATATGTAATAAGATGTTTAATATTTAAATAAATTAAATGTCTATGTAATCAAAGTAAAACCAGTTGGTTCTAGGACACCAAATCTTACAAGTCGAACTATACACATCATCCAAAAGTTCTTTCTTTAATTCCGGATTTTATGGAACAAGTAGTCTTGACCCAAATCTCACAATTTATTCTTTATTAACATTTAACTCTAAGGATTTCCCTTTTTTATAGTATCCATTTTATTCTGAATTCCCACATCATATTTTTGAGAATCCTTTAACCTTTCTGAAAGAGATGGTTGAGAAATCATTTGTGAAAGGATTGATTGTGTTACTTTCTTTATGATTCCCATTTATATCATCTTCAAGTCTAAGAAGATTGTATCCTTCTCGATTCTCATCAATGATAGAATTGATGGGTAAATTTGACTTAGAGCATCTGCTACCTTATTCTCTTTCCCAAGATGGTAGTGGATTGAGCAGTCTTAATCCTTGATGAGCTCTAACCATCTTTGTTGACATATATTTATCTCTTTCTGTGTGAATATATATTTGAGTCTTTTTTTGATCTATATATATTTCACACTTGTCCCCAAAGATATAATTTGTTCATATTTTTAACACAAAGAACACAGTTTATAACTCCATATCATGCATGGGATAGTTTTGATCATGAATTTTCAATTTCCTTGAGGCGTAGGCAATGAATTTTTCTTTTTGTATCAACACGCATCCTAATCCCTTCTTTAAAGCATCGTTGGAGATTACAAAAAGGTTCCCACTTGTGGGTAGTGTGAGCATAGGAGAAGTGACAAGCCTCCTTTTCAAATCCATGAAGCTTTCTTCACATTCATCATTCCAAGAAAATTTGACTCCCTTTCGAGTTATCTTGGTAAGAGGGTTTGACAATATTAAGAACTTTCTCAAAAATAGGTGATAATATCCAGCTAACCCAAGGAAACTATGGATATCTATCAAAGATGTTTTCCTTGTCCATAACACAATTACTTCTGTCTTGGAATTATCTATAGATAAAACATTAATTATGATGATATGTCACAAGAATGAGACTTCATTCAACCAAAACCCATACATGTGTTAATTCTAATAGAGATTCTCTTTTCTAAATGTATCTAGAACAGTTCTCTAATGCTCCTCATGTTCCTCCTTGGTTTTTGAGTATATTAGAATATCATCTATGAAGACTACCACAAGTTTGTCAAGGTAATCTCTAAAGACTCTATTCATTAAGTCCATAAAGATTATTAGAAAATTAGTGAGTCCGAAAGGAATCACTATGAACTCATAGTGCATGTACCTTGTACGAAAATTAGTCTTGGGGATATCATCCTTCATCACCCTTACTTGGTAATATCCAAACCGCAGATCCACCTTGGAGAAGTATTTTTATCCATGTAGATGATTTAATAATTCAACAAATTAGATCAAAGGATACTTGTTCTTTATTGTGCTTTCTTTGAGCTCATAATAATCAAAGATAAGGTTAATTGACCCATCCTTCTTATTAGAAAAGAGGACTAGTGAATCCCATAGTGAATCACATTGGTTTATAAACCCTTTATCCATATTCTAATGTCATTTTTCTCCACTTCATTAAGTTCCACAACATTCATCCTATAAGGATTCTTATATATTGGTAATTCCCTAGGTATAAGTTCAATCAAAAATTCAACCTCTCACTTAGGAGGAAGACCTGGAAAATCCTCATAAGACACATAAGTGAATTCCCTCACAATAGGCATGTCTTCGAGAATGGTTCATTCCTTAGAATCAATCACTTGAGTTAGATATTATTTCTCATAGGTCAATAATATACATGCTTGAGATGGTGGTGGTAAAGAAGATTCATCCTCCTCCTTGAACTTTTATAGAATCGGGGGTTGATTCCCCATATGGAGAGTTATTTCTCTCTCATGGAAATTTATATTGGTTCTATATAGGTAAAATCAATCCATTCCCATAATTACATCAAATTCCACCATGGAAAGTATGAAAAGGTTCACTGGGAATTTTAATCTACAAATTACGACATGAGAGGATTTTTATTCTTGGGATGCAATAATTTCCCCATTTTTCATCTTCACTGATATCTCTACATCAATTCTTTGGGGTGGCGTTTGAATAGTTATACTAAACTTTCATGATATAAAATAATGTGGAGAACCAAAATCAAAAATTACATTCTCTATTATTGAATGAATAACTAGAAAACATATCACCACTTCATATTCGGGATTCACTTCAGTGTTAGTGATGGAAAATATCTCCCTTGATTCCTTGGAGGTTGTTGTTTGACTCTTAAAATCCTTGTCTTAGGGCACTGGTTTGAACAGTTTCATGGTTCCTTATAGTTGAGGTAATGAACAGCGGGTTGATGGTTGATCGGGGCATTCCTTTCCTTTGTCACATTGGTGAGTTTCTCCTGTCATAAATCAATAGACAAGTGACATTACCTTCCACACCTAAATCATTTCCTTGTTCCCCTTTGGCAATTTCTAGGGTGTTTCTTTACGCACCTTTGGAAAATGGGGAGCGGAAATTTCTTAAAACCACTGGATTTATCAACCAGACCGCTAGAATTAAACTCTATTTTATGCTTCTTATCCCCATGATACTTTTTTGATTAACTTATCTCTATCTCGACATTGAGGGAACATTGAAAAATTTCTTCATAGCTATCAAAGTCATGGATTTTCAAGTCTTTCTGTAGACTAGGTTTTATCCCACCAATGAAGCGGTCAACCTTACATTCAGGGGTAATAAAAACTGGAGGCATATTGTGAATGTTTTGTGAAGTCTTCCTCATATACCCCAATAGATTTTTTGTCCTTTTATTGAGGACAAGGAAATATTTTTCCATATTAAGATGGAGTGTGCGGGGAAAATATTCATCAAAAAACATTTTCTGGAATTCCTTCCACACCATTGCTTTGATCTCTTCCTCTGGATTTGTATTCTTAATAAATTTCCACCACTAATCAGCCTCACACTTCATAGGATAAATAGCTAGAATAACATTATCTTCTTCAGAATATTTAATGATAGAGAAAATATTTTCAATGGAATTGATCCACTTCTCCACGATTAAGGGATCCGATGATCCACTGAATATAGGAGGCCTTTGTCGCATGAAGCACTCGACTACAGGTTTCCCTCTCTTGGGGGGGGGGGACTACTCGTCATCCAGGATTCTATTCAAAACATTATTTAACTGAGAGATTATCTTGAAAAAGTTTGTGATTCTTGATCCCATTGTGTTGGGCATCTCATTTGGGAAATCCTCACACTGCCCTTCGCATCGGTTCTTAGCATGATTCCTCATATTTCTGGCCATTTGATATAATAAAATAAAAAATAGGGATTAGTATCTTAAGAAGTTAAACACATAAAGTTGAATCCAATGACATTGAAGGGATAACATATAAAATACATTTATCTCATTAACATATGAGTTTCTAGGACTCATTCTATGTTACCCATGATCTACTTCCTAACATATATTCCTATGGGATTTTTTTCTTTGTTCCCTTAATAATGGTTTTTAATGAGTTTATGAATTTACCAAAGCATATCCCTCTGGATTGCCAAACAAAGTGCGCATTGAGGCCCATTTTCGTGTACCAGGTTACCCCACGTCAAGCACGAAACACCTTGCCAGAGTTGTTACTCCTAGTTCCATTTGTTCTAGAACCATGTCCACTTGTAATATCCAGATAGGGATGAATTTTCTTGATAAACCAAATTCTCTATACTCAAAAAAATAGGGATGTTCTCTTACACATAATATTGTACCTAAGGGTTTTCACTAGGTTTTTCTAATCCTAATCCCAAAAAATAACTAGACTTGTCCTATGATACCGACTATAACAACCCTCCTCTTTATTTAAAATTTTAATATGATTCATTACATAAGACTTTACTTAATAAAACTCTTAAGATCATTATTTCTAGAGTCTATGGGGTTTAGGAACATTAAATAAAATATTAAAAATGCAATATAATAACATATTTATTGAAAACTTCTTTTACATGACCACAACATTCCTTCTTCATACATAACACTGCATGGGATACCCTGAGAAAATACATAAGAAAGTGGTGAGTTATAATGCCCAGTAAGGAAGTAAAAATGGAATAACATGAGGATAACAGCACATGTTAGAAAAGTAATATCAACAAGGCATAAAGGAACATGAATAATAAGACATGATTTAGCATGAAAATCATAACATGTGAAATGTGGCAACAACTAAAAACACTACATTATAAACATAATTCAAAGCTAAACCGCCAAGCCTTCATGGTGAAAAAAAGTCCCATAAAGGAATCAGGTAAACCCCCATCCCAAAATTTCATATCATGATACTAAAAATTACCCAATTCATTGGAGTTCTATTAGGGCACACCCTTTATAAACATTTCAATTCATGCTTAAATGTGCCACATAGATCATATAACATAGATTCATTCAACATCATAAATTTATTCCATAATCTAGAAATTTGGAATAAATAATTTTAAGTCCCCAATAAATATTATTATGTCCATAAATGTGAATAACCTTGATAGATTAATGGGTATGGTATTCACTACACCATTATCTTGTCATGGAAATTCATGGTGCAATTTCGGCAGCATAACGACGTCATATAGAATTTCATAAAATGGGACGATGGGAGATAAAGGGGTCTCCCATAAAATAGACATGAAATTTATATTAATAGGAATATTTATGAACATATACCAACATTGTAAAAAGGAAATTATAAAACATAATATAAAAGGTATGCTTGATAAAGGAGATGGGTGGAAGATCCCATACATAATTTCAGCATAGTAACGGGTGGGATTAAAGGATCATAGGGAGGAATAATGGGGGTGAAAGAAAGATCCCATAATTTATAAATAAACATTATAGTAATGGGATCTTGTAACATCATATCCCATCATATGAAAATGTAATTTAGGAATCATAATATAAAATAAGTGTTTGAATGGATATGTGAAGAGAGAAATCCCTTACTTGGATTTGTGACTCCAAAGCCATGGGAAAGGATTCTTGGGAGCTTGGGGTGCCTTTGGAGGACTATAGGGAGTACAGAGAATAGTTTGGATGATCTTGAAGGAGTTTTAGTGAAGACAAATGGGATCTTGGTGGGTTTATATAGGAAAGGAGGGGGATTTGTTAAATATTTTGGTTTTAGAAACTTCATAATAAAATATTCAAATCCACAAACCATCCCATGGTTTCTTCCAATGGTTTCTAGAAAAGGGTATTGTATTTCATTTTTTTATAATTCTAAGGGCCTAAAATATTGAAATAATTCCCTTTCTTATGTAGTGGCGAGTCACGCTCTCAAGGAAATGATTTTAATATCATAAAATATATTATAATTTTTGAAAAATTCACTAAGGATTTATAAAATAAATAAAATTAAATTAAAATTTCATTATTTTAAATTAAAAAATTTATTTTTCTAGGAGACATTTTATAGTATTTATTACATCACTATTGGTTCATTGTGATGTCATAAATCACATCGTATATTTATATGGAGTTTAATTTTTACCCAAAAATTCAACTTTCTCATAAAATTATGTAAAATTCATCATTGGATAATTTTGACATCCTAATTCCAAAAATAATATTCATTTTATCTATATAATTTTCTAAATTTTTAAATTTTCACTTTTAAAATAAAAAATTACATTTATTGAAAATTAACGGGTGTTGATAAAAACAGTTTTCAAATCTTAATAAAAGTTATATGACCATTTATATTTAATAAAATTTATTTAATAATATTATTTTATTAAAATATTATTTATTTCAAAAATTTATTGATTCATAAAAATAGATTCCTTAATTGAATTTGAATATACACCAGAAATATTACTTGTGCTTTAAAAATCATTTACAAAGTAACAATAATAGGAAGAAAAATATATTCATTATTATACAAAAAATAATGTACATAATCATATTTTTATGGTCTTGATATGTATCCATTTATTACACTAGAATATTCCCTATGAGTAAGGTGTGTGATGGTGGGGCTTTCATGGGGTCGTTCGGTGAACATGGTTTGGGTCGTGATCTCGATGAGCTTGAAATTCTCCCGTAAATGGTTTCTCTCATGCTTAAGTTGTTTGATCTTGGCTTGGGATTGGTCTAGGGAAAATCATAGAAATGATATCTCCCTTAGAAGCTCTAATAAATGGGGTTTATAGGGTATGATCGTACTGTTTGAGGCCATCACTTCCTTTGTCTGTGTCAAAAGGATTTGTTAAAACCCTATATTTATACTAGTTATTTGATAATTGTTAAATGGATATATTATCAATAGTAAATATACTTAACGGTCATTTAAAATATAATTATATATAATAAAATAATTTCTTGTTTTTTCTATAACCATAAAAAAATTAATTAAATTAAAAGAAAAGGAACTTTATTTATAAATGTTCGAGTAGTTATAATACCAAAATGGTAAGAAAAAAGAAAAAAGAGTAGCTCCGATAACACTTTGTAAAATCTCATCCTGACTAACCACTAAACTAGAAATTGGACCGATAGCCACATAGCCTCAAACATGCCTCCCCATATTCCAGAGGCCGCAAACTATCAGTGATGGTATAAGGAGGTCATAATGGGGAGACTATACCCTCATGATCAGATTAGCATATCAGTATATCCTAGATTAAATAAAAAACAACATCGGAAGCAGTAATAAATGAAATATAGAGAAGTATAAGAATAATATGAACTGAATATAAATGGATAACTCCAATATACACAATTCATAAATTTCTTAAGAGTGTGGATAAAATAAAATAGTAGACATATAGCACACAACCTGATACATTACAATACACAATTAAAGAAAAGAAATAAAATCCTTGAGGGAGAACTCCATGAGAATCATAATATCCATCTCATCCTTGTTCTCCTAACTCCCAGGTTCAAGCATAGAAACATTAATAATAATCCTTGGCCCTATGAACAGGAGATCTTCTCAAGCAGCCCAGTGCAATGGCAGCCCAAGCAAGGTGTGAGATAAAATCTCAGTAGGACACCACAAATGGTGTCCAAAACTAAGTCCAGTACATGGGTATAAAGTATAAAAATATGTAGGTAAATGGATAAATAATAATTGTTGAATAAATAAATAATACTAGTAATATTAGGTTCTAATAGGAAACCTGGCTAACTCTACCAGCTTCGAATCATGGCCAGAGTGAATGTATTATCAGTAATTATATATATGGTATAATATATATATATATATATATATATATATTATTTATATATTTCATCCACCTGTATGTACCAAGTATGTGCAGACATAAGTGCCCATATACTTGGAATACTAGGTACTGGGTAGATAGAGGCATAACTCATTCATTCATAACCATTCTGAATGAGACTATAATCTCATGAAATATGGTACATTCCCTACATCTCATAATTATTGGGAGACATCATGCTCTCTACTCGAGATGGTGACTATATCTTTATGTCAACTCTCAATAATATTGAGTGTGGCATCATTTCAACACTCAAGCAAGGGACATGGTGTGTCATTCCCACCATCCATATAGTGTCAAGGGTGTGAGACATCATGCTCAACACCCGATGTAAGGGATCATGATTCGTCATTCCCAACAGTACCCTTACCATCATTCCATAGACTATGTATAAGGAATAATCATATTTATAATAACATCCATGAGGTACTACCTATCATTATTTTTATTATACAATCTTGGTAAAACCTAGGGCGTACATTTAATACAATTCAATTAAAACATGTCATAAGGTATATTGAAATGATCGGTGTGGACTTTCCACCATTTACAATTCATTTCAAATAACCATTAAATTCATTTAAGCAACCCAACCATCATGAAAAATCCATTGAATTTAATGTATTCCATTTAATCTATTAAAACATGGAAATTCATTTTCTAAGGCTCAAGAGGCACTTAGAAGGTACCTTAGTCAAGTAGGGAAATTACCTACATGGGAAATTCCATTTATAAGTCGGGCCAAGAACTTAAGAGGTTCCTTTGTTTTAATAAACATGTATATAGAAGGAGGTGTACTCCATTTAAGATCATAAATAGAGTCCATGTCCTAAATATTCCATATGACTGAGAATGAAAAAAGTCATAGGAAATAACCAATTCCATAATGCCAAACAATAAGTAATTAAATAATCAACACGTTTTAATTTAGAATACAATGCACCTCATCTGAAGAGTTTTATTATAAAACATGACATTGGTTAATATAAAATTAATTTAGCTCAACCAAGAATCATATTCAAGATTTATAACTCAAATTATAAAAGATAAGCATTTTATAAAGGCATTAAACATGAAAAAACAAATAAAATGTTCAACATGGAACTTAGGATGTTCTATCACCAATTAAGAAATTAACTACGAGGATAAATCCCATTTATAATCTAAGTAAAATACTTCGAATACATTCAAAGATTTTAATCAAATAATTATAAAGGGTAAATTCAAGTCATCAAACTTAAGGGGTATTCTTTTTCAAGGTTTGCAACCTGAAATTACTAAACAATGTTAAACGGAAGAATATCAAGGTGTGTATACCAATTTTAAATGAAATAAATCATTTATAGGGTGATGTACGGAAAAGTCTGGCATGCATCATAATAGATATATTTATAAAATAATGGAAAATTAGGTAAAATAGTTATAGACCACCTACCTCATGCTTAGAAAACTCTGCTCATCCAATATCAAGGCTTGATTTTGTCTAGTCTAGAAGAAATTGAAGAAACAGACATCCTCCCTAAAAATAGGGTGAATGATCTCACACCATAATAACATAATAGATCAAAATAGAAACATATAATTGAGTTAAGTTGATTTGAGAACTTACTAATATGGATCCAATGTTACCGATGGCATTTGAATCTCACTTTAGATGAGGGATATATCACCATGCGTAGTTTGGAGAGGAGAAGAAACTCACGGGAGAGGAGAGAAGCCTCCCAAGGATGGATAAGAATAAAAGTAGGAAAAGGGTTTAAAAGTTCATTAAGGGAAAAAGGGTAATTTTAACCTTAAAAACCAGGTTTCATGATTTGGTCGCATAGATGGCCAAACTGTGTGACTCTAACTACTTGAAAACCACACCCTACATAATTGTACAGCATGGTTTGACCAACCTTGCACCAACCATGTACTGAACAACACATACACACTACCCAAATGGCACTAGGCATGTTATTTGGGAACATGGTTTGGAAAAAACGTGTGCATCTTGTGTGAAACCAGTTACTCACCTACAAAAGGCATATGATTTCTACTATAGGGTCACACAATTACAAAAAAATCCATATTCCCCTATCATCCTTCTCTAATTTTTATTTTCTGGGGCTTGACACTTTTGAAACTCAATAGAACATCTGAGAAATCCTTCAGGCCTTTAATCAAGTCTAAAAAAATATCTTTAGGGCATTCCAAATCTAAAATTTTCATTTCGAATATTTATTCAAATAACAATACATCCACTAAATGCCAAAATTCAAATCCCATAAAAATTCTACCTTGTATCAAAATATGGGTCACTATAATTATCTTCATTTTGTATATGATTCAGTTTCTAACTCTTGAGTATTATCATTTGATGCTTTAGTTGGTTATCATTTATGTCTTCTTCCGTTGAGTTATACATTTACCTTATGTTCCCTCTATTTTTATCTGATTATTATATCTGTTGTGTTCCACTTTGATTATGAGGGCATAGTATCCCCAAGAAAACACCCTAGGACCTCTCTACTAGTCGGTATCCTATGACATACGAGGAGGCATGCTTGAGGACATGTGGCTCACAGGCATAGGGAACTCTAAGTGGCACCTGGGTCCGGATGCCACAAAGTGTTATCAGAGAGCTTTTCTTTCCTTACTTTACTATTTTGGGGCAATATATAGGAGATTAAGAATGCTTTAGAACATGGTTATAAGCCATTATTGTGCATAGATGACCCACATTTGGGGTAAATTATGAGTTTCTTGAAATAATAAGTGTTGTTCTATATTTTTCTTATTACAGTTGATAAACATTCACCATTGGGTGATGCACATTCTATGTGATGGTTATTATTATTATCATTATTGAGGATTTAATTTTATCCTTGGCCCAATGAGATGACATTGAGGAAGAATCAATCATGCGTCATTATAGGCGCCTATAAATCACATGCCATTCCATATAGGTGCATTTCAATTATTATATTTTCATTTATTACCTGTGATTATTGAGTGATCCATGCTTGATATATATGATTTTTTTGTTAAAATATTTTATAGGGTAAGGGAATTTGTTATTTAAAGTGTCAATATCAATATAAATAGTTTATTCTTATAGATGATTATGGTGGAATCTTAAATAGTTGGTTTCTATATATGTAATCTATGTGCATATGGTTACATGAGCTACGCTTTGGATATAATTGAGTGACTACCAATTTCAATTTATGAGGTGTATGGACCCTCAAATATTGGAAGGGGTAATTTACTGAGTCGAGACAGCATACATTTCTCGTTACATCCTAAGACCGAATGTAGATGGGGTTAAATAGAAATTGAATGGGTGTTGATTTCAGTGATAAAGTGTATAGGCCCTTATTCACTGGGAATGGAAATCCATTTTAATCCAACCATGATACATCTATAAAAGAAAATGAAAACTTAAAAAGTAAATCTTGACTTATAAACATGAAATGGTTTCTATTAAATGAATAGGAAAAGTGTAAATCAAACTTCACCTACTAGAGACCCTGTAAATTAAATTCAAACACTTACGAATACCCTGGCCTTCTAAGCTGGTATTTAGGGTAGTATACCTTAGGTAGTGAGCCCTTATTCTTATGATAGACTTCTTTTAGTGAATATTTCTATTTTAAATATTGTTCTGAGTCATGTTATTAGAAATTGTAGAGATATGAAACCACAAAGTCTTCATGTCATGCTCCAAGAGGGTGGCGATGACAATTATCCAGAGATGTTGGGCCTTGTGACACAAGTCCCTACCACCATGAGTGAAACATGAATAACCACATATTATAAATGATATGGGCACTGATACTCAGCTTCATGAGATATTCCTATGTCTGATGCAGTCCATGTATGGTGTTCCATTACCTACACCTACTATGGTTGATCTGACTCATGAGTTCCAGTAGCGTCATCCTCCCTCCTTTTAGGGGGATGGAGATCGTCAGGATGATGAGTCTTGGTTGGAGTCCACTATTTCTATCTTCGAGCATCTAAATATTCCTCCAAAGATAAGGGTTAATATTACAACCTATATGATGCATGATTTAGCCAAGTGCTAATGGGAAATGATTACCCAAGCTGGTTGTAATTAAACAATGGTGTGGGATGACTTTCAGACTACCTTCTAAGATTACTTGTTTCCCCATACATTAAGAGATGACCCAGCTAGATAATGCATTCACCTGGAGCAATTAGTTATGTCTTCTATAGATTATTTAGTGTGTTTTACTATGCTTTAGTTCCTTGAACCAGTTTTATTCGGTGATGAGTTATCATGAGTGAGACGCTTCGAGGATGGGCTCAAGTATGTCATCTTCCCATAGGTGAATTTATTTTTCCTTCCTACCTTTTTTGATATCGTCACTCTGAATCATATCACTAAATGTAATCTAATAGAATTTGATAGTACTAGGAACATAGGTTTAGTGATGAGGCATGGAAATAGTTCTTCTAGTGGTAGGAAGTATGGCTTTGGGGATTCTCATTACATCAGTGGAGGGAAGAGTATCTATACTAGGAGCTCTATTATATTCCATTAGTATGGGATGTAGGGGAATTTAAATCCTTGGTACGATAGAGAGCCTCTTGAGTTTAGTTCTTATGGGTGTGTGGGGTATCTTTAGAGATTTTGTCAAACCTTTCCACTAACTTGTAGTATAGGAGTATCTATACGAACTCCACCTTTAGGAGTAGGATCAGTTGTTCCATGTCAGGTATGGAGTTGGAGTATCATCGACAAGACTAGCCGAGGATGAGGTCCTGGTCATGGTATCCAAAATTATGATTATCAAAAGAGGACCTAGTTAGGGTAGTCCCATTTTAGCATAGGTCCATGGATTAGGTCAAATGAATGATTTACAACCAATACCTAAGGATTAGAGAGTAGGAACATCTACAGTAAGATGTACTATTCTAATATCCTCCACTATTTTATCTTTTTTTTTGATACATGTGCTACTCACTATTTTATCACTTTATCAACCATGGAATATCTCAGGATGAAAATTTGGTAATAATGTGGGGTGATGACCATGGATAAACCATTGGGAGTATGGTCAGAGGGAATACTCAAATTTAGGGACTTCCCCCTTGAGGTAGGAAGTTATCCATTCTTATGGGCCCGCTTCATACTCGAGATGACAGGTTTTGATTTCATTCTCATATCATGCCTATATAGACTGATATTACTATATAGTGTCATTTACATCGCCATAGGGTAGCATCTATCTTCACATGGGTGAGTGGAATGCTCAGGATGGTAGAGCTAGACCAAATCATTATGGGCTAGGTGGAGTAACCGCCCAAATTTATAGTAACTTCATGGAGGATCGGAAAATACATATTCTATATTTTCCTTCTATAATATATTACTTCGGGGATGTTTTACTAATTATTTTTCAGGATTACCTCCTGATAGAGTGGTATATTTTTTGATTGATCTTGTTCTAGGAGCTGCTTCAATATCCATTCCTTAGTACATGATGGCACCTAATAAGCTCCCAAAGCTCAAGATACAATTGGAGGATCTTGAGTATAAAAGTTTTATCCAACCCAGTACTTCCTCTTGGGTTTCACCCATTATTCTCACCATGAAGGTGGATTGGAATCTTCATTTATGTGTGGATTATCAAAGGTTGAACTAGATTACGGTTAATAAATGGTGTCCAATTCCTTGTAAAATGATCTATTTGACCAACTCTGAGGATCTAGGGTATTCTAAAAGAGTAACCAAATATTGAGATATTAAAAGGTGTGACTCAAGCCTTCAGATATACAAATTATCACTTTATTAATTCATTATGGTCTATATGAGTATCTATTTATTTCATTTGGTCTTACAAACATGCCTTTCATTTTTATGGATTTTATGAAAAGGATTTTTCACCCCTATGTGGATTCATTTGTTTTGGTTTTCATGAATGACATCTTGGTGCATTCACATACTCATAGATACCATTATAGACACCTTTAGATCATTCTAAATATACTGGTATAGCATCAGATATATACTAATATTGCTTAGTGCCACTTCTAGATCGACAAAGTTAACTTCTTTGGCCATATTTTATCAAGATCAAGAGTATCTTTTGATCATAAAAAGGTGATTTTTATGGTTTCCTGGGAGAATCCCAAGAATGTGTTGGTCATATGGAATTATTTGGGGATGGATGGATATTATAGTTAATTTATGAAGGACTTATCATGCCATTTTTAACCTCTTACTAGTCTTACAAAGATGGGTGTGAAGTTCCTATGGTCAGAAGCATGTGAGAAGGCCTTTTGGGATATAAAAGGGAGGCTTACCTTGGAACCAATTATGGTTCTTACAGATCCTAGAAGAGAATATAAAGTGTTAAATGATGCATCAAGAATTAGACTGGTTGTAGTACTGGTGTAGGGTGATATAGTCATTTCATATAGATCTTGGTAGTTAAGGTTTTGTGAGAGAAACTATCTGATTCATGAACTTGAGCTAACGGAAGTTGTTCATTCCTTATGCTGCTGGAGACACAATCTAATGGGTGAGAACTTTGTGGTGTATAAAAACCATGAGAGCCTCAAATATATCTTTTAATAGCATGACTTGAATCTTAGTTAGAAAATATTGTCTGAATACCTTTAGTCATTTTATTTTCATCTTGCCTATACACCTTGAAAGGGAAATGAAATAATAGATGCACTTAGTCAAAAAACTTAGGCACAGGTCGTATAGGAAGCCAGTTATGAATGGAAGTTGATGGACCTATTTTCTAAGATACATCTAGAGTTTCATGAGAATCATGATAATTATTACCTTACAACCTTTATAGTTAGATCCTCACTCCTTAATTGGGTGAAGAGAAATCATTTTTCACATCCTGAAGGCTTGGTTATCTAAGAGATTATTTTTGGTGAGGACCCACCTCTGGATTAGTTTTTTGATGGAGAAAACATATGACGTGTTTATAGATGTGTCTGGTTCCTATGGATATGAGAGAGGAATTGATGTGAGCGTATCATGCTTATTAGTGGATAGTTCATATAGGCATCTCCAAGATGAATCGAGATATGCGATGCTAGTATTAGTGGCCTAATATGAAACATCATATAGAAGGTTTTATCACCAGGTGTTCCACTTATCGTAGGTGAAGGTGGAGAACCAATGAACTACTAGATTTTTATAGCCGTTACAGGTCCCAGAATGGAAATGGGAATATGTTTCAATGGATTTTGTAGTCTGATTATTGAGGTGACCTCATGGTAGAGATGTAGTTTGGGTAGTCGTGGATCGACTCATTAAATTATCCAACTTACTTCATATATATGAGAGACTTTCTTATTTTATGAGATGGGAATATTGTTTTTCTTTGAGATCATATGGATACACGGGGTCCCTCATACTATTTTTTTAGATAGGGATTATCATTTCACATTGAGGTTTTAGCAAGGTTTAGAGAGAGTTATGGGTAAATAGGTGATTCTAAGAACATATTTTCACCCTTACACTAATGTACAGTTAAAACAGATGATATAGGTGTTAGAATACATGTTTTGAGCATGAGTCCTTGATTTCAATGGTTCTTGGTAGAATCATATCTCTCTCAATGAGTTCTCCTACAATAATATCTTTTAGGTGATGGCTCTGTATGAGGCCTTTTATGATAGGTTGTGTCATTCACCCATGTGTTGTTTAGAGGCACGATAGGTATTTCCACTAGGTCTTCATCTCATTTATGAGACTTTAGATAAGGTTTAGCTAATCATAAATCATATTTCTACTACTTAGTCTAGACAAAAATCATATGTAGATCATCATTTATGACCTCTAGAGTTAGAGGTGGGGGGTCATTTTTTCTTATGGGTATCACAAGACTTGGGAATAGATGGATTAAATGGAAAGGGAAGCTATCACCTCACTTTTTTAGGCCGTTTGATATTCTAGATAGAGTCAGGATGGAAGCCTATCAGTTTTTAGTACCTCATGGGTACCATTCCATGCACGAAAGCTTCCATGTTTCACATCTTCATTATCACCTTATCGACCTATCTCATACTTTTGATCCTAAGGAGGTTGAGTTAGATGATGATACTTCTTTGAGGAGTATAACATACAAATCATTGACCAAATCATGAAGTCTCTCTAAGGCCTATCTATCCCTTTAGTATGGGTTCTGTGGAATCATGACCATGTACAGGATAATACATGAGAGTGGGAGGCTGACGTACATGCTCAGTGGTCGGAGTTGTTCTCAGACAACATGTTTCCTCCCTTTGAAGGTGAACTTGAGGATGAGTTACTTTAATTGGGACTTTAAAAACCCTATTTTTCAATTTGTTATGGATTCTATTATTTCTTGTTAAACTCTTTTTTGTGTTCTTTTTGTCTTAGACCCTATGTTAGGTCGTGATCCAATTGGATAGATTTTGGAAAGGAATAGGCGGGAGGGCAGTAGGTTGGCTGCAAACCAAATACACATTTAGAATACATGATGTGTAATGGCCTAGCCAGAACGTTTCGAATCATTTAAAGGGTTTTTCCTATAGAAGAAGGCCTCAATCTTTATATGATGTATCAATCATTTACACTCCATGTAAATTCCCAAGTCAGACTTTTAAAAATATATGAAGAGCCTATATTTTGGATAGAAGGCCTCACATCCTCCCTCCTCTCTTGTTTAAGATCACCCAAGGAAGCCAATACCTAATATTTGATCATATTTTATTATCTGGTCTCTGATTTAATATCTTTTTGTATCATTAGAAGCGTGCAGGTAATATCTTATTTCATATTTCTCCTTTCTTAACTTCTCTTATCTTTGACGAATTTATCTTTGTGCGGGCTCATATGCCCTATTTTTTGGGTAATGACCCATTATTCAATTTTCTTATAATTCAGGACAAACTAAGGGTTGATACTAGATTTGGAGAGTATTATAGGCCTAAGGTATGTGTTCTATGAATTTTCCCTAAAATTCTCATCATTTATAAATGATCATTTTTTTGTGCACATTGGTTTCATCAAGATTTTCCTATTAAATCTATATTCTATGCTTATAATCATCAAACTTGTGTTCTAGACCTGCTTATATATATATTAATCTCATTATTTGAGGTTCTGAACTTAACTCCCACCACCCCAAGTAGGGTGTTTCCTTATTTGTGCATTGGTAACCTGTGTTGGGTTTATCTATGGAACCATTCGGGTTTGCTTGGACTTGACATTGATAAGGTAAGTGTTTTAATTAATAAATGGACATATTAAAGGTTAAATGAAAAGTATGTTATATATATATATATATATCAATTGACCCTTCTAAGGTAAGTGTTACAATTTAATAAATAAATCCTTAATTGTTTAATGGAAAGTATATTTACAGATATCACTTGGCCTAGTTAATTATAATTGAATGGTAATTGGTTTTCGTTCATTATCCCAACTTTTTCTGGTTA
Source organism: Viscum album (assembly GCA_963277665.1). NCBI lineage: Eukaryota > Viridiplantae > Streptophyta > Magnoliopsida > Santalales > Viscaceae > Viscum > Viscum album. The sequence goes on from OY728167.1 coordinate 341,968,227, forward strand.
TAAAAGGTAAAGGAATTAACCTAATAAATGATTAAGTAATTAATTTGGTAATTTTTTGCCTGTTTTTAGTCCCCCTTATCATGATTATGAAAGGTAAAGGAATGAAACAAATAAATGATTAAGAAATTAAAGTGATAAATGGTTTCATGTCTTTAATATACCTTTTCACATTAATGAAAGGTATGGAATAAACTTAATAACTTATTAAAAGGGATGATTATTACATTTACTAATTAAATAATGATTTTTGTATATGTTTCCTATTGCATATGGACCTTATATTATTTCTTAGAGTGGTCAGACTTGAGATAGCCTTGGATTCCTGAGAGAATGCCTTGAGCACTCAGAGGATTCGATTCCGATTCAAGGAGCTTATTTCCAAGGGATATACCCACCTTGAAACATAGTCCTTGCCTACTATTGGATGTGTGGAATGATTTCATAGGATCCCTTTACTATCTTCGGAATATTAAGATGACTCTAATACACTCCTTGGATCCATCTTGATGCCTTTTTATATGCGGCACCATGGATACACCCCATTTTTTCTATCAATGCTTAGCCCATTCTTACCTTAGATGGGATACTTGGACTCAGTTATAATCTATTACAATTGAATTCCTTGATCTATTCTCCTTGGATTACACCCATACCCTTTAGTCAGACTTCATGTTTTTACTATGAGTTGGATCGATCCCAAATATCAGGGATTACTTGGTTATTTCCTTGGATCATTTTTCATTATTATCAGTATTATAGGATTCATTGGTTATTACCTTGGATCCTCTTTATTATTATCATCATTATAGGATAGCTTGGTTATTACCTTTGATCCTCTTTACTATCATCATAATCATAGGATTCTTTCATTACACCTTGGATCCTTCTACTTTATTTCTATTATTTATAGTGTGGTTGACACTTATTATAAACAGGATATAAATATTTAAATAATTACATGTTTAGACACTAGTTGAGGCTTAAGAAGTTATTTGGATGTTTACATTACTATAATTTCTCTACTTCCATATATATATCTGCTCATTATTTCAGTTTATTTTCATTGAATAGGTTGTATATATGTCATTTGTGGTGGCCTACTGAGATTTATCTCACAAACTATCCATGCTGATGATGGTTCCCGTGTAGATTACATGTATGCAAGTGTTAACAAGGGGAAGCATCCTACTTTGGACACCTGATCTTGCTTTCTTGCTTTAAGATGGAGCTTGGTAGAAGATGATTGATCCAGTGCTCAGGATGCTGGATAGTTTTTTTCTTATTTTTCATTCTATTGTATATCATGTATTTCATACTGCATTGTATCCGTGTTTTTTCTTCTCTATAGAGACATGACATACATTATCATCATTTTATATATGATTCAGTTTCCAACTCATGATTATTATTATTTTATTCTTGAGTTATTTATCATTTATGTCTACTTTCATTGAGTTATACATTTACCTTATGCTTCTACTATTTTTATCTTCTTATTATATTCGTTTTTCTCCACTATGGTTATGAGGTAATAGTCTCCCCAAGGACACACCCAAGGCCCTCATTGCTAGTCAGTAGTATCTCACGTATTGGGAGGCACGCTTGAGGCCATGTTGCCCATCGTATTTGGGTACCTATGAGGGGCACATAGGTCGGGACTTCACATGGTGGTTGGGGGTATAAATAGAAATTCTTGGAGGATTGAATACTAGGGTTTATAATCAATTAATGTTGAATTCTAATGGAAGATGTGGTGGTAATCAAGTGGTCAACACACTTCATAATCCTCTATGAAACAAAGGATCAAATCCAAGTATAGGGATATTTCTGGGGGTACTGTAGCAGTACTGTAGTAGGTACTATAGTGGTATTGTAGAATCTGGAACTATTCATCTAATTTGGGCCTTTGGGCCACTAATTTTGGACTACGGGCCATAAGGCCTTCGAGACACCAGGCCTCTGGTCTACCTCAGGCCTTCAAGCCATGGGATTTCAGTACATAGGACCGCGACCACATAGGAGTAGGCCCCAACAGAGGATTTTGACCATGTAGCATCCACCATAGAAGATCTAACCAAATTAAAATAATGAGAGGGTATGAAAATCATCATTGGTATTATGCACTATACAGATCTTCAGGGCGTAATGCTAGTCGATCGGCTATACGAGGAAGGTAACTGGGAACCTTCAATGTTACAGATACTAGGGTGGGGCAGTTCAAGTGTTGTCAGGTCCTTGGGCCTTCAGGTCATGTATTAGACCTTGTTTCTTTGGGTCTTCATTTCATATACTAGGCCTTATCCCTCTAGGCCTACAGGTCATGTAAGGGTTCCCACTCAACCTATTTTAAAAAGGGGATTATCCAAAAATAAATAAATAACTTGAAGTCCTTTGATCTGGGTTGACCATCGCCTGAATTTTGGTGATTGGGTTGTATAACCAATCACTCTCCTATATTACTCAGGTTCCATTGAAATTTATAATAATATTATAGTAGATAATTTAAAGTTTGGGTTGTCTAACCAACCACAACAAGGAGTATGACTTTATGTTGATCATTGTAAGTAATTATGTGTTGTGCCTTCTTTATATTCCACTACATACATGGTGTGGTTAAGGGTCTATATTGAGTGGATCAAATATTTATAAAGTTTAATTAATGGTTTAAATGGGAGTAATTTGTAAAACTAAAAAGAGATCATTGATTCATCCCCTCCCCCTCTAAGTTATCCAACTAGATTTGGGGGATTTAATAAGTAATGACATATAGAACCCAATAGATATTTTTTATTAAGATTGATCTAACTACATAGTTGGATCCATAACACATGATATCAAATATTAAATCCTACTAAGGTGGATTGATTACCAGAGGAAACATGATACTTTTTTTAAATTTAATAAATTTAATAAATTTATTCTCATATTTCTCATTAAAACTCATATATATTTTTATCAATCGAGATAGGGGGTACAATATTACTGAATTCAAGAATGAAATATTTTCCTTGTATTTTCCTTTTTCATACCATGAAATTGTATTTCCCATAATTTAATAAAATATTATTTTTAATACAATGATGAAGTAAAATATTTAAATTGTGTAGGCTTTCAAAAAATGTTGTCTTATAGACTATAAAATCATCCGTGGAAACATCTATGATATTATCTTGATAGGTAGAAAAAATTCTAATCATGCATTATTGGAAAGTGTGTAGATCATTTCATTGAGAAAATAAAACCCTTGTATATGTAAATATTCTAAAATATCATGTGAAGTTTGAATTATCTGATCCTTGATGGGAATATGAATATCAAAAAATCTATACCCACCATTTTAGAAATAGTATTTTTAATTCCCCACTAACTTATCAAGAATTCATTCAATGAATGATACTAGGAAATGGTTCATCCTAGTGTACTGGAGTAATTGGTGAAAATCTATATAGACAATCTGATTATTTTTCACTTGTTTCAGTACCAATAAAATATTCTCATTTTTAATAGTTTTATTAGGAAAAACCTACACTATATTAATCCACTGATAATTAAAATTTTAAAAAATGATTCCAGTAGTCAATAATTTACTAACTACTTCTTAACAACATTAAGGAGGTCAGGGTTTAGTCCACTTTTTTTTCTCATTGGTTTAGAATTATCATTTTATAATTTAAAATTTATGTAATTTTTTTAGATAATATTGGAAATTTAATTATGTTCTCATCACAATGCTTGTTTATACCCTTCAAAATGGTTAAGAAATCTCAATTCATTTTATGATAGAGGTTATCTAGTAATGATGACAGACAACATATTTACATGTTCTTGATATGAAAATATTAGAATTATAGATAGTGGTTCCAATTGAGGTGGTTTTTGGATTGATTGGGGGAAATACGATGTAATATCCTGGAATTTCTATATAATTTTTTAATTACATGAAATTATTTCAAGACAGCGAAATCTGACAGCGTGTGATTTTGAGGCCTCGAGTGCTCGGAATGATCTGTCAGAAATGTTAAGCTTAAATTATCACGCATGAGTGGTTTTCTTGAAAAAAGTGGAATAACTCTTAAACGGGTGCCCAGATTAGAAATATGAGGGAACCATTGCATTCAAGATGGTGATTTTACCCTAGGCACAACTTAAGTTTAGTTAGCACAGGCCTCCAGTGAGAAAACCCGAAAATGGAATAACCATAAATAAAATAATTAAATAAAGTTATTTTATTTTTCAAATGATCATAACTCACGAACGGTGACTCGGATTAAAAATCTGAGACCACTTCTGAACTCGTGAGGGTATGCTTTCCTTAGGCGGACCCTAACAGTGGCCATCACGAGCCAACTATGGAAGTTAGTTTTTGGCCGCAAATAAAATAATTAAGTAACAATTATTTTATTGTCAAAATCCATAACTTCTAAATGTTAACTCGGATTGAAAATATGATAGTAACGTTCAGTTCTTTAAGACGTGTTTCCCTTAGGCAGAGCCTAACCTTGACTGGCACAGGTCAAGGGTGAATGTTAATAGTTTATCAAACTTTTTTTAGGTAAGTTCAGTAAATGTGCAGGTGGAATTTTCTATCATTTGAAATGGAGCTCAGATTAAAAATACGAGGCCACCATTGAATTCAAAGTGTCGGGATTCGATTAAGGGAGGCTTCACTTCAAGCGCACTAGGTTGGGTGAAAAATTAAAAATTTTGGACTTTTGAATGATTAAAAAATAACATGTTATGTTATTTTATTTCTTTTTCTTTTCTCCAACAGATGAATGGCAGTGGTGGGATCGACAACATGTCAAGCCATTAAATAGCTTGACTCTCCTTTACTTGTAACTACACCATTGGGAATTTGGGAGGTTTATTAATTAAATGAACCTCATTAATTCTTCATGTGGGACACACTCTTTATCCTCACCTATTTATATGGAGCTCAGGGAGGGGTGTTGACACAGATTCACCAAGCAGCGAAGCTCTTGAAAAGTACCGCAACACTAACCAACTAGAGGATGAGGCCAGATTGGTGAGTGGTGACGAGCACCACTGAATCACGAATCGATGACAATGAAGAAGAAGGTCTCGTCGATCATCGCCAGCATACGTCTTATCCAGGTAGGGGGTTCATTTTTCGTGAAGTTATCTTTGATGAATTAAATTTCTCTCCCGCTTGATATCATGTAACGCAGAGGGCGCGGGCCAAACAAACAAGGCCCAGACCCTCTTTTGCTTTGTTCTTGATGCGAAATTCGGGGAACAATTTCCAACTCGATGGAAACAAAAAATAACAGGTCATGCTATGAAATTGGAAGCACGGGAGAGCCGTAGGCGCATACAACACCAAGAATGAACACAAGATCACGCCCGGTGACTGGGAGAAGAAACTGTAGCCATGCCATGTTGAAGGTAGCTGGCAGTGGCTGGAGAAGACCTACGGAAACCGGCCGTAGGCGGAGGAACGCGGTGCACGACGGCCATGGGCAGTCGGACCAAGCCGGCCGCGTGGGACAAGGGCGGTGCCCGTAGGCGATGTCAGCAGAAGTAGCCACAACCAGTAGGTCACAACAGGAGGGTGCGGCGCGGACCGCGCGATGCTGCGTTGGCGGAGCCCTGTCGGCCAAACGGCCGACCATTGAATCGCAGTGGGGAAGCTCCCCATCGGCTGGCCAAGACGACCCTGTATCTGAGGGCCCAGTGGACTCAAAGGTCCACCTTTAGGGGGAACGAGATGGCGTGGCCCGCCCAGCGGGCCGGACCCGCAGTCCAACGAGCCAGCGCGAGTGGACCGAGCCCCACCCGACGGGCTGGGCCAACCGTGGCCCGGGCCCACAAAAAAGTCGGGCCAACCCCAACGGTATAGACGCAGTGAACCGGGATGACCCTTAGTGGGTTGGACCCAATCAGGGTCAAGTAGACCCCGGGACTCGTTGCGTCGGGCAGGTCTGACCGAGTCGGACCAGGCCAAGACCTAATCGGTACCCGGATAAAGAAATGCCCATAACTGACGAACCGGGTGTTTGTTTGACATGTCGTCAGTGGCGTTGGGACCCCTTTTGGGAAGCGGTCCCTTTGGCATATTCTGGCGGGGCTGGACCGAGGTGTGATTACCCCTATTTCACAGAAAGTGGTGTAACTAACAGACCGGGCATCTGATCGATAGGCCGTCTATGGAATAAGGACCCTTGTGACAATGGGGTCAATTGGAAATAATCTAAGTGAGTTTTTAAGTAGTTTGAAGTGTGACTTGGGTTAGATCAAACTTGAATCCAAACGGGCTCTTTTTACAAAAGTGCTCATATCTCACAGACCGGGCATCCGATCGACGCGCCGTCTGACACGTTAGGACCCCTATGAAGGGAAGGTCCCTTAGGTATGATTTTTGAGGTACATAGTACTAGTTGAATTATGACCGATGGCTTGAGGATTGGTTCTCGCAGAACCAAGTGGGCTTTGAACGGGAATCTATTGGTTGGCTATAACGTGATGAAAGAACTTCGATCCTATGTGGGTCAGCATCTATCGATCTTGTGTGGGTCAGCGCTTAGCGATCCTATGTGGGTCATGATATATTGATCTTGTCTAGTTCAGTGCCTAGTGATCCTGTGTTGGTCAGTATCTATCGATCATATGTGGTTCAGTAGTAGAGCTTCTTGACAGAATAAGATGATCTAGATTTATGACTAATTATCTGTACTTATGTACTTGAGTTATATACTTGGTGTGAGCTGAGTCTTTACCTTCGTGGTACTTTTACCTTTGTGGTGTTACCTTTTTGGGACTTTTACCTTCATGGTAATTTTACCTTCGTGGTGTTACCTTCTTGGTACTTTTACATTCATGGTACTTTTACCTTAATGGTGTTACCTTTGTGGTACTTTTACCTTCGTGGTGTTACCATTGTGGTTTTAGCTTTGTGGTACTTTTACCTTCATGGTATTACCTTCATGGTTTTACCTTCGTGGTGTTACCTTTTTGGTATTCTTACCTTGTGGATCAGTTGTGCTAAAGTATTAAAAGCTGGAGACTTATGTTTCCTCTTTTATGTGATGAGTATTTCTTGATAAATTGGGTATATGTGTGGGAATATACCTAAGTAGTGTTGATTACTACTTTGTCCTTTCTGTTTGAGGTATTGCTTTGTGGTTTGTCCTTTTTGGAACTCTGGGAGACCTTCGGGGGTCTCAGGGTCCCTACTGAGTATTGTTATACTCACCATTTCATGAGCTACGCCCACACCTTATTATGTCTTTTGCAGACAACAGACAGCGTTGATTGAGTCTGAGGGAGCCAGGACTGGACAATGCTCAGAGGTGGACCATTTTAAGTGATGTGCTGCAGTGACTACTGATCATGAGTTGCACCTACCCTTCAGGTAGGATCCTGGGTGGATGATCCAGGAGATGTTTTCTCTTTTCAGTTGTACATTTAACTTTTAGTTGGGCCTGTATTCCTGCCCCTTTACTTTTAGCACACTTTTTACTACAGTAGTTTACTTCGTGGTTGCTTCTTATTGTGTTCTTGGATTGTGTGTTTGTATAGGTTTAAAGGAAATTTCTTCACATTATAGGGATATATCTTTATGGTTCTAGTCGCTAGCCCCTGGACTATGGATGGTAGGCGTGGGGTAGTCACGGCATGGGCCCCGGGGGACGGGTCGTGACAAAGTGGTATCAAAGGATTCATTTCTACCGAAGAACTATGACTCTAATTTTTCCAATGGATCAATAGTGTTAATTATTTTGAGTTTGGTTTTCAGTTCAGGGAGTCCAGTGTTGGTGTGGCGGCCGACGTATCCATACACCAGGACCCTGAATTCAAATTTCTAACTCGGTGCATGAAAAGACTGATTGCATGTGTTTTGGAAATCTTTTTCCTTGGTTTCTTTATAGTCATCTCACAAAGTATAACTAAATCATCGTTTCACACCTGTTCTTTATCAAGATGTCGCTGCTATCGAACCTATGTGGATTTTCACTGAGCGATCCTATGTGGATCAGCACCAAGAGATCCTATGTGTATTAGCAACAAATAATACTTGTGTACCGTTCACGCCGACTGAGCTCATTTCACGAGTTCCAATGGAAGAGGTCTCCATGGATTCGAGGCGAGACAGATCCCCGGGCAGCTGAGGACGGGCTAGAGGTTGTGTCTAGAGTTTTCCGCCTAGTTGGAACACTAGTAGATTATATGGTGATCCTAGCTACTATTCTTTATCAGTGTGTGACCATGAGGATGACCCACTTAGTGATGAGGCTTCGGTACATAGATTGTTTCCTAAGATGGTACCTTTGGGTAGTGTTCCAGCTATATCACTGCTCATTGGTCAGCAGTTACAAACGGCGGTACTGGTAGAGGACCCATGTAGGCTTAGTACCTTACACGTGTTTCAGCCTCAAATACCCATCAGGTTCTGAGGCGATCCCAACTCACAAGCGGCTAAGAACTGTCTTAAAGAGGTGACCGATTTTCCATATATCTAGGGTACCATTCGATCAGATGGAGTTCCTGGTAGAGAGCCTTCTACGTGGCTCAGCAGTACAATGACAGGATTTAGAATGCCCTTGATCTTGCGAAGAGGTGACTTTTCTGTAGACAGTCTTGAGAACCTTCCTCAGAGAAGGGGGAATCTTTTTAGAAAAAGATAAAGGGTGAGCGTTCCCTATAGATTCTACAGCTTTGGTAGGATGACATGTCGGTAGATGAGTATTCATCGAGGTGTACTGACCATCCCAGGTACTCGATGAATACAGTACGGTCAGTGATTTAGGGCTCGGACCTCTGATCGAGGTGTGTTTAGGGAATCTGAGCCATCATTTTTCCCTTATGAATTTCTACTTATGTTAGGGTGCTAGTGAGAACCTTTTTGGTTGAGTGTTTTTTGGCTGAGAGGATACATCCAGTGAATGTTAGCAGTGGGAAAGCACTAAACTAACGACAGTCTAAGAGACTTGGGCATGTAAAATGGTTCGAGAAGAGGATGTGATAGGGACAGATGAATCTGTAGGGCAGAAGACATGGAAGGGGATCTAGGATAACAGCATGAGGTGGTATACATTTTGAAATGTTACAACCACCCCTCCCCCCCCCCCAATGTGGTCCCCACCAGGCTCAGGAAGCTGGAGGACATGAGAAGGGAGTAGCTGCATGCGGTCAAGGAGTGTGACCTAAGGGATTTGGGAATGATTCTAGGTATGATATGTGACTACTACTAGATGCTGTATTAATAGAAATAGGTACCAATCATTCCTTCTTTCCATGAATCTTGTTCAAGACCTAGAGTTTCTGGTTAAACTGATAACTTGACCCTTACTTCTGGAGATACCTTTGTGAGGAGACTCGATAATCACACTTATGATGATGGTGTGATCTGACCCTTGAGGTGAGAGTTTCGGTTGGAACCTCTTGGTGGTAACATTGAGGCCTTACGACGTTAGTTTGGGGATGGACTGCATATCCACATTTCATACTTAGGATGACTGTTTTAGGCAAAAAGGATGTATTATATCTACAGTGTTGGAATGGGGTTTTCCTTGGTTGGCGAAAAAATAAACCCAAGAAGCATAGGATAAACTCATGCATAAGAGGGCGCAGCCGATAACTCTTGAGTCATACAACCTTACCCTCGTGGCAGTAGGAGTTTTTGTGTTTCCAGTTACCAACAGTAGTGGCAGTGTGTGGGGACATCTTTTCGAAAGATGTTTCCATGATTACCTTCCCAAAGGGAAAAGGACTTCTTCTTTGGATGGGTACTACCAGATATTTGTACCTGACTTCTCCAGGGAAGCAGCATCCTTTTCAGATATGATGAATAAGGGGGAGCCTTTCCTATGTAAAGAGAAGTGTCAGTAGATCTTTCAAGAGCAAAAACAGAGACTGACGAGTGCCCCCATCTTGAGGCTACCAGGAGATGGTGTTGGGTATGTCGTCTACTGCGACACATCAGGGACCAAACTAGGTTGTTTCCTGATATAAGAGCGAGCATTGATCATCTACGGCTCACATAAGTTGAGACAGAACGAGCAGAACTATGTTACCCATGACCTAGAGTTAGCAGCACTGGTCTTTGCACTGAACATTACGCGACACTACTTGATGGGTGAACAGTTAACTATTTACTCTGATCACAAAAGTCTCAAGTATATCTTCTCACAGAAGGACCTAAACCTGAGATATCAACGATGGCTATAGTTCTTCTGGGACTATGACTTTGAGATAGTCTATAATCCTTGGAAGTGGAACGTGGTAGTAGACGCACTCAGCAGAAGGTCTGGTCAATAGCTACTGAGTGAGGCGTCATAGTATCTAGTCGTGTTGTGGATATCCTTCGTGGATAAATATGGAGCATCTTATCTCTAGTCTATGACTGTCACTCCCCAAATTATTCAGCAAGTTCGGGAGGCACAGCTTGTGGATGTTGATTTTCAAGCCTGACGTGCTCAGATATCCTCAAGACGGTCTCCTGAAGGATTTTCTGAAGGTGGGAAGCACATCGTTCTCTTCAGAGGACGCACCATGGTACCCGTGATGCTTCGGGAGGAGGTGTTGAGGGAGTTCCATACATCCCCTTTAACGGTACATCCTAGAGTGGTAAAGATGTACCGGGACCTCCAGCATCAGTACTGGTGGTCAGGGATGAAGGAAGCAGTGCCAAAGTTTGTATCACGATACCTCATTTATCAGCAATTGAAGACTGCACAGAGCCTTCTTAAGTCTTATACTGATAGGGTAAAGATACATTTGGAGTCTTAGTAGGGATACAATGTCTTCCTATGGGTCTCACCCCGACGAGGATTTAAGAGGTTTCACCAGGGCGGCAAGATATCTTTGAGGTTCATCAGACCTTTCTAGATTCTTAGCAGAGTGGGAGATGTGGCATACCATCTATATTTTCCCCCATAGATGCACCAGGTGCATAATATTTTCCATCTGTCGCAACTGAGGAGATTTGTGCATGATCCATTGTACGTTATCGACTAGATAGAGTTGGAATTTGATGATGGAGCGACTTTTACGGAGTTCCCAATAGAGATATAGGATCGATAGGATAGAGTCTTTCATGGATGGTTGATCCCTCTGGTGCGAGTTTTTTGGCAGCACGAGAACCTCTAGGAGAGCACATGGGAGCAGGAGGATTAGATTCGTGCTCAGTACCCTCATTTGTTTGATTTTCCCTTGTTTTGGATTTTGGGGACGTAAATCCCTAAGGTGGGGAGAATGTAATGTCCCAGAATTTCCATATAATTTTTTTTAATTATATGGAAATATTTCAAGACCGTGAAATCTGACGGCATGTGATTCCGAGGCCCGGAGTGCCCGGAATAATCCATCAAAAAATGTTAAGTTTAAAATAGTATGTGTGAGTGGTTTTCCTGAAAAAGTTTAATAAATCTTAAAAGGATGCCCGGATCAGAAATCTGAGGGCACCATTACATTCAGGATGGTGAGTTTACCCTAGCCAAGACTTAAGTTTAGTCGGTGCAGGCCTCCAGTGAGAAAACCTGAAAATACCATAACCGTAAATAAAATAATTAAATAATGTTATTTTATATTTCAAATTATTATAACTCACGAACGGTGACTCGGATTAAAAATCTGAGACCACCGCTGGACTCATGAGGGTATTCTTTCCTTAGACATACCCTAACAGTGGTCAGCGTGGGCCAACTACAAAAGTTAGTTTTTGGCCGTAAATAAAATAATTAAAAATTATTTTATTTTTAAAATCCATAACATCTAAATGGTAACTTGGATTGAAAATATAAGAGTACCATTGAGTTCTTTGGGACGTTTTTCCCCTAAGCAGAGCCTAACCTTGACTGGCATGGGTTGAGGGTGAATATTAGTAATTTATCGAACATTTTTAAGGTATGTTCAGAAAATGTGCGGACGACATTTTCTATCTTTTGAACCAGTGATCGAATTAAAAATCCGAGAGCATCATTGAATTCCTAGTGCCAGTATTCTCTTAATGGAGGCTTCACTTTGACCATAGTAGGTCGGGTGAAAAGGTTAATTTTTCAGACTTTTAAAAGATTTATAAAATAACATGTTATGTTATTTTAATTCTTTTTCTTTTCTCCAACAGACGAGGGGTGGTGGTGGGACCAATGACATGTCAATCCATTAAATCTCTTGAATATTCTTTACTTGTAACTACAACATTGGGAGTTTTTGAGGTTCATTAATTAAATTAACCTTATTAATTATTCGTGTGGGACACACTCTTTCACCTCTCCTATTTATATGGAGCTCGGGGAGGGGTGTTGGCACAGCTTCACCAAGCGACAAAGATCTCTCAATGTACCATGACACTAACCACCTGGAGGACAAGTCTAGATTCAGTGAGCGGTGACAGGCACCGCCGAATCGCGAACCGAAGACAATGACGCAACAGGATTCGTCAATCGTTATCAATGAATGTCTTATCCAGGTAGGGGGTTTATTTTTCTTGAAGTTTTCTTTGCTAAATTAAATTTTTCTCCTGCTTGATATCATGTAATGTGGAGGGAATGGGCCAAACGGACAAGGCATGGACCCTCCATCGCTTCGTTCTTAATGTGAACTTTGGGGAATAATTTCCAACTCAACAGAAACACAAAATAGTGGGACACTCTATGATTGCGGCAACACAGGAGAGTCGTAGGTGCAGATAACACCAAGAACGGACATCGGAGCATGCACAATGACCCATGGAAGAAACCGTCGGTGTGCCATGTCGGCGACGGCTGGCGGTGGCTAGAGAAAACCTGCAGAAACCAGCAGTGGGCGGTGGAATGCGGCGCGTGACCGCGCATTGCAGCGGCCAAGGGTGGCTGGCCCAAGCCGGCCGCAAAGGACAAGGACGGCTCCCGCGGTTGGCCCAGCTTGTTGGGTGGGGCTCGGCCCTCCCACAAAGCCAGCAGACTCAATGGTCCGCCTTCGGGCGGATTGAGCCAGCGTGAGCCCACCCAGCTATCTGGACCAGACCCAGGGGTCGGACCTGCGGTCCCACGGGACAGCGTGGGTGGGCCGATCCCCACTTGACAGGCTGGGCCAACTGTGGCTCGAGCCCGCAAACAAGTCGGGCCAACCCCAACGGGCCGGACCCAGTGAACTGAGATGACCCTTAGTGGGACGGACCCAAGTGGGGTCAAGTAGACCCCAGGACCCGTTGCGTCAGGCAGGTCTGACTGAGTCGGACTGGGCCCAGACCCAATCGGTACCTGAATAAAGAAATGTCCATAACTGACAAACCGGGTGTTCGTTTGACATGATTTTAGTGGCGTTGGGACCCATTTTGGGAATCGATCCCTTTGGAATATTCTGGCAGGCCCGACCGAGTCAGGCTAGACCGAGGTGTGATCACCCCCGTTTCACGGAAAGGGGTGTAACTAATAGATCGGGTATCCGATCGATGCGTCGTTTCTGGTGTTACCTTTGTGGTATTCTTACCTCAGGGATCATTTGTTCTAAAGGCTTAAAATTTGGAGCCTTATGTTTCCTCATGTATTAGATGAGTATATCTTGATAACATAGGTATATGTATGGGAATATACCTAAGTATAGTTGATGATTTATTTGTGCTTTGTATTTGAGGTCTTTCTTTGTGGTTTTTCCTTTTTGGAACTCTGGGAGACCTTCGGGGGTCTCGAGGTCTGTACTGATTATTGCTATACTCACCCCTATACGGGCCATGCCCGCACCTTGCTGTGTCTTGTGTAGATGATAGACAGTATTGATCGAGGCTGAGGGAGCCAAGACAGGATGGTGCTCAGAGGTGGACCATTTGACAGGACGTGGTATAGTGACTACTGATCTTGAGTTTTACTAACCCTTCAGGTAGGATCCTCGGTGGACGATCCATGAGTTGTTTTCTCTTTTTAGTTGTACTTGTACTTTTCAGTTGGGCTTGTATTCTGGACCCTTTACATTCAGTACACTTTTTACTACAGGAGTTTAATTTGTGGTTTCTTCGTGTTGTGTTCTTGGATTGCGTGTTTGTATAGGTTTAAAGAAAATTTATTCCAGTTATAGGGATATGACTTTCCGATGCTAGTCGCCAGCCCCAGGCTTATGGAAGGCGGGCATGGGGTAGTCACAACACGGGCCTCGGGGGACGGTTCGTGACATAAGAAATGTGGAGGTTAATAATTGAAACTATATGCACAATGGTAAAGTCAAAAAAATGGAATTGTCTTTTATTAATATATGTAGAATCATTGATGGTCATTAGTGATGGAGATTTTCCCTAAATCCTTGTATATATATACATATTATACATATATATATATATATATATATATTTGATGGATTACATGAAAATTGTGATTCTCATGTAGAAAGGGGGATTTCATTTACAGTAAATATGACCATAGTTATGTTTAGAAAGTTTGATCATCCACATGGATATCATTTAATGTAGTGTTACATTTGTTGAAACTTTGATGAGTAAATGCATACGACACATTCATTTCATCCTTGGTATTTATTCAAGCGTTTTAACTCATGAATAAATAATACATCCTAAGGATCATCCTTTAGGATTATAAATTATATAGCCATATAATGGTTGTAGTGTGTGTGATTTACTCAGGCTTAGACAAAACTTCCTTAGACTCATAGCTCTCTTCATCTTACTTCTTTGTATATAGAGATACTAGCATACTATGTAGAGAAGATGGATCACATCCGAACATTGGATGATTACTCGAATATCATGGATACCTATGGAGGTGGGATTCTTTTTTCCACTTTGGTGATCTTTATCAAACTCATAAAAAATATAAAAAGGTTGTAGTGGATATTTGGTGTAAGGTACACATGTTTTATAGTATTCTTCAATTCATCATTTTATATGTAGTTTCATTCTATATTGCATGGGAGATACTAGGAAACTGGTTTTTAATCACTTCCCTCTGATATGATAAATGTTATTAGACTCTAAAAACCCTTAAGTGGTATCAGAGGGATACATGCTTAATTTTTATGAAATCATGCATGGAAATAAAGAGGAAATCAAAAAACAAATCACCATCTCACATTTCTATAAATTTGATTTTTTAAATGAATTACCTTTACATAGTTGAATAGTGTAAATGTAACCAAGACCTTATGTTTATGTAGTTGATATGTCTAAGGGTAACCAAGGATTTACCCTTACACAAAGTGATCTATGTATGGTTCATCTCAATTTACCCTTACATAGATCAGTCTACATAAGGGTCACATGATCTTACCCAGACGCATAATGGGTTTCGTAAGGGTATGATAATGTTTACCCTTATGGGTGTTTATCCCTACATGATACACATGAACATAAGGGTAATTGGGTTCTTCTTAAATTCACATCATGGTAACTGGTTGCATACAATTATGAAAATCATGGCTATGTGAAGGTTATAACCTTATGTAGTGAGGTTTCTTTGAGCTATGTAAAATTAAGATGGTGTCTTACTTTTACACAGTGGTTCCAAAAGTCTGAGTAAAGGTATATAATCAATTATCCTTATATGAAGCATTCACATATTATTCTTACCCTTAAAAAGATTGTCTACATAAGGGTAAAGTGAGGATAGCCTTATGTAGGAATGGGAACCTACATAAGGGTAAACATAAAATTTGATAGAAATTATTTTTAACATATAAAATTATTTTAATGATTTATAAAATGTTTATAAATCATTATAAAGTTATTTTGTGATATTTTAAATTATAAAATGTTTTTTAATTAATTAATTATAATTGGTTTATAATTAATTAATTAAATGTGTATGAAACTTTTCCCCATATATTAAATATTAATATTTGAAATTAATTTTCAAAATTTATATGGAATGAATTATAATCTTGAAATAAAAGCGTTTATTTAGAAATAAGAAGCGATAATTCATAATGGGTTATAAATTATGAAGTAAGTCCAAAATGTTAAAAAATTATATTTAAATTATGAATTGTTCATAATTACTAATTTTGAATTGTTCAAAATAAAATGGGGTCTTATTCAGATATTATTTAAGACCAATCAAAAGTGTTTTTATGATTTATATGATCAAGTTTTAAATAATTATTAAAATATGTGATATTAAATTAATTTAAATGTTTACATAATAGAAATTGAATTATAAATTGCTTATATTTTATAAAATATCACATATTTAAAAGGTAAATACCATAAAATGATAAATATGAAAGAGTTTATTTTGAAATGAATATAATATGTTTATATTAAAAATTATAGAATTTCATTATATAAGAGTTCATATTGAAATTAATATAAAATGTTTATATTCAAAATTATGGAATGTCCATAATGTTAAAGCTAAAAATTATAAAAGGGTTCACAGTTATTTTCTATTTATGAATTTTTCCTAAATATTTATTTCATGATTAAATATTTTAATTTCTCATTTATTTAGAATTTTATTCAATTATATATTCATTTTTAGAAAAAAATTTATAAAATGTTAATATTTTTTTCCTTTAGTTTAATTTTTAAACTGCTTCTAGATAGATCTTTTCATTACATGCTTGGATTTTCTCTATAATGAATTTATTTTTTATCCTACCTTGACCTTGGTTTCTAATTAAATTTATTATCTTGAATTTATTTGTTGAATATAGTTTGTGTATATTTGGTTTTTGAGTTATAATGAATTGGATTATCCCATGAGTAAAGTGTCCTCAAATAGAGGGATTTTGGGTCGGACTACCTACTTACTTAAAGGCTTATGCCTTGTCTAAGAAAGTGAGTGGGGTTGGTTATCTATCACTATGATATTACCCATGTGGATATTGTAAATTTCATATAATTATATGCCTTTAAATGCAGTGTCCATGTACCTTATACATACATTTCATCTGGATATTTATGAATATGTTTGACTTCAAATTTGGGGTGAGTAACACATACTTTTGGGTTGTGTAAAGAGTTAAATAGTAATACGGTTTGAACATATTGATTAGGTGGGGAATAGGATTAAAAACTAAATTATTAGAAGAATTAATAGATAAAAAATGAAATAACATGAGATAATATGGTGAGATTAAAATCCCCGTCAAGTACTAAGTTTGAGATTCCATTAAAAGTGACACTTTTCAAGACCTCGATCATCCAAATAGGTAGTTTCATGCCATAGTCGGGTGCCCATGGATTATCTCATGTAAGGAGAGAAATTAATAAGGTATTCTAGATTGTCTTGTATGGTAGTTTCATTCCATAGTTAGGTGCCCCTGTATTGCCCTTGGTTGTCTTGTTTTTTGGAATTTTCTTTAGGTAACACTTAGATGGGAATCCTTAACAGTTAAGATACCAGAGTAATAGAGTTAATTTTATCCATATGATGGATTGGACAAAGGTTTTCCACTCAAGTATCCAATAATCATATATGATATGATTGGGATGATTCCCTACGTAAATAATTAAGTGGTGATATGAACACCCTAGTGTACTCATTTCTTAGTGAAATATGTATCTTGGTCCACTAACTGTTATAGTGAATTTTAATGGGGTTGTCATTTTAGTGGGAGCCTATTTAATAAAATTTCTTATTAAATGGTTAAAAATACATGATACTCATATGATAAAAGCTTCATTTGTAGATAAATATCATCATCATCAAGTTAAACCTTTTTATCAATCCCTAAATAGATAATCTTAATTTTAGATACTACTAAGAATATTAACGTAATAAAATTTCTTAAGCTGGATTTATGATTTAAGAAAAGTTATTAATGAAAACTCTATATGTCATAAAAGTTCCTTCCTTAGTAACCAAGTGTTTAAATTGGTCAACAAGTGAATCTAGATGCTTATGGAATTATAGAGAGATTAATTTAAGGTCTCAAATTCATTAGATGCTAAATGGAAAAATAAATATTATTCTCCACTCATGTACTTAATATGATTGGACACATCAATGATTTAAGGGATTTTAGTCTCATATAATCAATATGATTAGGTATGAAACATGATATTTGATATGATTGAATATATTAATGATAATAAAGTTCTCTTAGCATCTTTAATGGTTATAAAAATAAATTTTATTATCCTTATAAATATATAATATCAGCTATATGTTTTATAAAGTTTTGAAAATATACAAAAAGGATAAAAGAGAAAATAATTAAAGTTTATATCATATGGTTTTATTTAAATTAATGGAGAAAAGGAGTTTTTTTATTAATAACTTTGATACTTCAATCTTGGATGAACTTTTTATAAGATTTGTATTATCTCATTTTTCTCTTTTGAAGAGCATAAAAAAAATTGTTGTTTATTAAAATGATATGAAGTATTTTTTATACACATAGTTATGATGTGTTCAGTTCTATAACATACTTTTAGGAGAGACTAAAATTTTTTATCATTAGGGAATTTATCTTATTATCATCCATGGAAACCTATGGTTTTAGAAAGGAATATTATAATTCAATATGATCGGATTATCCAAGATACACCATAAGGGGTTTATAAAACTCACTGAAATGTCTATGTCAGATACGAATTTTATAGAAATTAATTCATTGATTTTGAAGTGAATGTGATATCAAATGTATATTTTAAAAAGTGTTATAAATTTATAGGTGTTCAAAATAAAAGGAATAATTGTTTGATCTTGTAGTTTATATTCATGATATGGAGTAAATAGTTACTACATTGAGGATTTGAATGTAAAAGATTTTATCAAGCATAAATGAATCTAAGTAAAAGATATATATCTTCATAATAGTTTCTTTATGTGATAAGAGTAGTTATTTTACAACAAAGAGTTTTTGTGAACAAGTATGAGTTGGTTAATTTTATACACTTGGTTTATGATTCATTAAATTCTATAACATGTTTTGAGAAGAATATATGGGTAAAAGTGTTTTATCTAGGATAAAATGTTTATCCAAGTATTTTTTAAAATATAAAGGAATGTGTTCCCAACACCCATTGGTGGTATATTCTAATAAAGTATTTAATTTAAATTTAAAAATGTTCCTAAGGCATAGAGTACCATATATTATATAGAAATAATAGCTTATTAATATAATGTTACAACTAAAAGAAAATAAATGTTACTTACTAATACCAAAGGAATTTTTCTTCTCATAAACATATTATGAAAATAATATAGTGTCCAAGAGGCCAATGGGAGTATGTTTGGACATAGGCAAGTTTAAAATTAATAGATAAATTATAACACCAATCTTATGTTTAAGTGTTTTAAACTTAATATCCTAAAATTTTTAGGATATGTGATGGTAAAGAAAAACCTAAAGTGTTACATTTCGTTGCCTTTTAGATAAGGGATATAAGTATTTTACTAGACTAAGAATAAAGTTTTTTTTCACTCAAAATCATTAATTATTTTATAATTTCATTGTTAAACTAAAATTTAAACAGTTATATTTAATTTTCATGAAAATTAAATGACACTATTTCTTGAAGTATTTTAAAAATAAAATTTACATAGTGAATTTCAATTTATATCTTCAAATTATATTAGGATATGATGCTAAATATAAATGTAAATAGTTGAATTTCTTTTCTTAACAGATTGTTATAACTTTATCCTAAAATATTTTAGGGTTTTGTGGTAAATAGAAATTTAAGAGTTACATTTAGTTACAACATTAAATTGATTGTCACCTTGTCCTAAAATAGTTTAGGAGTGCTGATAAATAATAATGTAAGTAGATACATTATTTCAAGGAAAATATTTATGGAATTGGATTACAAGGATGATTATGATGAACTTAGAAATATTTTTAAGTAGGAAAATTTTTTAACAACATAGCATTTGATATAGTGAAGTTTAGGAATTTTGATATCTTCAAGAAGTTGAATAGTTTGGAATATGATTCCTAAATCTAACCATTATTCAAACTAGATTAATTCATAGATGTTTCTAAATAAAGAGTTTAGTGGGAGTTTTTTATTATATGGTCACTATGATATGTTATTTGGATTAAAAATGATGTAATGTGTTATCAAACCCCCCCAAAAAAATTAGCAAACATAAGGTAGATCTTGTAGTTTATCAGATATGATATGATAAAACGGTGATTATGTTGGGTTTATTAAATATTTTTAAAGAGTTTACAAATATTAAAATGTTTCATATTAAAGTAAACATCTATATTATCACTCTTTAATTTTAGCTAAATAAATTTATGTATATATATATATTGTGAAGTGTAATGATAATTAACCTCTCAAAGTATGACTTTGAGTTTATCCCAAACCGATGTTTATGATGGAATATTAAGGGTTATGAAGACATGTTAAGGTTAGTTTTAGTAGGATTATTGTATAGAGATATAAAATATTCCCATGAGGGACAAAACAAAGAATATGATTCTTTGTGTGCACTGGATGACTTACAAATTATACCACATGGAGTGTCATATAGAGATGTCTTTGTTATACTAGGGATGAATGGATCATATTTGAGTCCCCACTACCTAAGGACAGATATATACCTATCCTGAGAACCGACATACTTTGATACCCTACTTATGAAAGTTTATATATTGACTTAGCTAATATGGGGGTGTTTGGGTATGTTGTTGATCATGTCATTGGTTAAATCTTAAAAAATGGGATTTTTTCTCTCATATGATGAGAATGAAATCTGTACCCTCAATTGATATAGGTTGTAAGAGTGTGTGATTGTACCTAGATATTATATATATCTATCTAGATAAAGGACATGTGATGTGCTTATCCAAAAGGATGGATGACATGTTGTGTATTCATTGATCAGTTTAGTACACTATAAGAATAGATAATAAATGAGTAGGATATGTGGGGTTGACATGTTATATGTCCCATACTCACTCAATGTCTTAGATAAATGGAAAATGTGAGAATGACCATTTTCATATGATGCATACTGGTGGACACAAGTATGTAGATTTATGCGTTTGATGGAGATCATGTGAGATCCCTATATAGCTTGAGTAGCATTGATGCTTTTCTAGAGACTGCTCTTTACTTACACATATGGATATGGAGATTCATATTTATTTTCAATGTTATAAGTGCTCATGGGGTCACACTTTGTGGTTGAATAAATGGGGATTGAGTTTGCCTCATAGATCTACTCTAAAAGTGTTTTAGAGTTAATCTAAAAATGTTTTTGATGTGTTTTCAGAAGTTATTTCATATGATGTAATTCAAGGTAAAATTAATGTAGTTTGATGATCCACGTAACTATCATTTAATGTAGCATTTCATTTGTTGAAACGTTTAGAATTAAATGAAATTAAATAATTTTGGGCATCATATTTATTCATGCATTTTAACACATGAATAAATGATACAAATCAAGGAGTTTCCTTTAGGATTATAAATTAAATAGTCATATTATGGTTGTAGTGTGATTGATTTCCTCATGCTTGGACAAAACTCTCCAAGACTCGTAGCTCTCTTCATATTCCGTTTTTTCATATTGAGGTACTAGAATACTGTGGATAGAAGATGGATCTCATCTAAAAATCAAATGATTCCACATAACCTATGGATACCTAAATATCTAGGATTCTTTTGTTGTCCACTTTTTTGGTATTTATCAAACTCATCAGATTAAGATCGAAAGGTTGAAGTGGATATTTGGTGTACAGTGTGTTTGTTTTACAATATTATTCATTTCGGTATTTTATACATAGTTTCATAATATCTTACATGGGATATCCTTGGATAGGGGTTTTAAATCACTTAAACTTGTTTTGATAAATGTAACTAAACTCTAATAAAATCCTTTAATTTGATCCTCATTATATACAAAATAACCATTTATTAAACATGCATTATTTTTTTATAAAAAAATAGAACATTCACCATATTAATCTTTTTCTATCACGTCTATTAATGATAAAAAAATAGATAAGGGGTTAGATAATAAAATAAACGTTTCTATAGGATTAGGAAACACATCATTGTGATTAATGTAAAGAGTTGAATGTTATTCTAAGGTTTTCTTCATGGAATCAAGGATGTTGAAGTGGAAAATATCACCCATAAACTCTATATATAATATACCGCTATATACATTAATTAACTTTTTGGAAGTTTTCATGAAATTTTTCCCTATAATTATTAGTACATGTCCATTTATCCTATTATAATTTATTTTAAACATGTAAAAAATCATGAAAAATAAATTTTAAACCATAATATGTACAACCTCTATTACCCCAAAGGGGTGTGTGATGCTCCAATTCTCTGGTTGAACTACTATACATGTAGCTTTAAACTTCCCAATATATAATGAAGAGAAGATAAAGTGATCTGCCACTTTTATTGAAGTTTCTAAATGAATAATAACATCAAATAATAAAAACTACCATATGGTATATGGAATCGGTAATATCCCAAGGTCCATGTATTTGTAAGGAAGTGATAACTAGATAAATGAGGATATCTTCCTCCCTTATATAACCATTTCATCACCTTGAATTTATCATTAGTATATTTTTTAAATAATTTAAACCTTTTCATATTATGACATTTTTATTATAGAATTTAACAAAAAAACAATAGCTTATAACAAAAAATGAAAGCGATAACTTAAGAAGAAAAAAACTTATTTTCATAATCAAAGGAACAAACTTATTTTTTTGAAAATTTTATCTTAAGTGACTCCTATGATGGTCCATTTGATAAAAGTTTTTTAAGAATTATAAATAGAACTTATCACTTATGATATATAGTTTAGAAAAATTAATAGCATTTGTTTTATAAAGAAAATTGATTACATTTTATAAAAAAATAAGTGGGATAAAGTATATTTTATAATTAGTATAAATAAGTGTTGCTGATAATTTTTTAGTAAGTGTTTTCAAACAAATCCTATAAAATTATAATTAAAACTGTCATTGTAAAGTAAAAATCAGTGATAAAACACCAATAATTAATGTCAAATTTAGAATCATTATATTTAGTTTCAAAGGAATACTCTAGGTATGACATTTATTTTTAGATACTTATTCTATTTTTTATTTTTAAAATATGTAATTGAAAATTTATATGAAAAAATAATTTTAAAAATTAAAATGGGAGTACAAAATAATTAAAAAGGTAAAATAATATGTTTACAATAAAATATTAAAGGATAAATTACTTCTTGATTACTATAATTGAATTTTTATGTTCATATAAAAATATCAGAATCAGTGTAGAAAATTAAATAGGAAAAGAATAACAACCTTCATATATTAATTAAATAATGTCACAGGCTTAAAAAATTCAAATAAAAATATATCATTTTTTCTAAATTTCTATAATCCTATAAATAAATTCATAATTCATCAATATAAATACACTTGATACTAAAAATAGAATTTACTTGTCCTTAGGAACTCAATTTAAAAGATAGATTGAAAATGGAGAGAATAGAAAAATTGGAAAATAAATGTTACAAAGAGAATAATTATGATGTAAGGAATTAAATTGGTTATAACGCCTTGCCCTGAATCACTATATAACCAGTGGTCGGACAGTTTTCCACATGACATCAGGAGTGCCTCCCTATATGACAGAGGCTTCGAACTAGTAGAACAGGTGTAAGATGGTACTTTCGGGAGACTATACCCCTTATATCAGAGTGTATAATAACTAATAAATAACCAAAAATAAACCACAAGAATAAATAATCAAAGGAAAAAAGGAAATTAGAGACTCCTTGAGTGATTCCTCAAGAGAAACGGTGTCTGTTCAAAGTGTAAAACCTAATTCTTGAAAGATTTTGGATGCTTCCATATCTTCAATATAGATTCTCCAATCTATGGAGTCCTTTGATATTGAATGGGAACGTTCATTTGAGAGAAATTGTTCTGGAATGCAAGAGAAATAAATCCCCACAAAAGTTATCCCTAATTGCCAATCAAATGATAGATCTTAAGTGATCTCCTTCCTTGAAGCCCACAAAGGTAATGATCTTCACAAATCAACCACGATGAAGCCCCTTCTATTTAAAAAATTGGATGATGGAGGCTTCTTAGTTGAGGCTGATCCTGAATCTATTCTTCATCACACCAAAATCTACAAGTTCTATATCATGAGGCACATTTATTACATTAAAAGAGATCATCCTTGGTCTACAAAAGATTTAAAGCCTGGAATTACACATGTTTTGGGTTTTGGAGATTGGAAACTAGCTTCAATTGGTAGAGGATGTTACCATATTCTGTTTAAATACCAAGATGATCTAGATTAGGTTTGGAAGATTAGTAATATAAATCTCAAAGTCTTTGTTTATCTAAATGGGATTATGAGTTTAACCCATATACTCATAAAAATACAATGACACAAATCTGGGTTAGAGAGTATATATGGTCTCAACTGGTATTTTTGACATCTTATGATCTTAAATGATATAGTCTCATATATTGGTACACCACTTAATATTGATCAAATAACTCTAAATGATGGCCTAGGTCTTTTTTAGAGTCATGGTTGAATTTAATTGGGAATCCAAGCTCCCTAATGTCATCAGTTTCAATGTGATTGATTATAAAATAGACATCAGGATTGAGTATGAATGTAAACCACCTTTATGTGATCTATTTAAGATTATTGTTCATTCAATTCTTAATTTTAGGGTGGTGAAACAGTAAGTATTGGATCGAAAAGAAAATTAATGGACTGATGTTAAAAGAAATAGGAAATAAAAATGTTTTGTCACAGAAAAAACTGAACCCCCTAAGAATAGAAAGAAAAAATGAGTAAAAAACCAAGAGATCTTAACCTATTAGGAGGGAACTCAGGAAAAACCTGGGACGATCTAGCTGAAGAGGATGATAATGACTCTGCTGATCTGATCATTTTATAATAACTTATAAATATTGTCATGGATGTTTTCAATATGTCTCAAATTGAACCTGATATGGAGGATTCTGAAGCTGGAAAGGATCCTCTTAAAATCTATAAAGAAAAAGTTTTCACTATTCTTATTGAATGTTCTGACATTCATACTAACAGGAGGAATTATATGTCTGAAATTATCACTGATGATCAGTGAATTTTATAAGAAATATAGAATCTTGTTTTAGATGTATTCAAACTTAATCAAAATAAACTTGAAATAAAGGGTTTCGAAGCATGAAAGGACCCAATCAATTATTCTATGCAGTCGGTTTGTATTGGTAATCTTGAAACTGCATATCCTATTAACAAACTTGGACAAGCGAATTGCACCACTCCTGCTGCTAGGAAGAATGGATTCTTGGCTCATAAATATGTTACAGATCAAACAGAACACAAAGAGGTGGCTTCATCAGTAACTACTGTAGGTAACATTGAGCAATAGGGGAATGCCTTACCTATTGCAGACTCTTCAATTCTAAAATTTATTGATGTTTTGGACTCTCCAATTTTAAAACCTAGAGATACTTTAGCCACATAAGGCACACATCACACTAATGCTTATATTGTACCCCTATCATCTACTATACTTCCTTTTTTATTGAATGAAAAATACATTTTTATTTCAAGTAATAATATTTTGGTTACCCCCTTGAAAAATAAAATGCATTTTACTTTAAAGGGTAAATCTAATGCAAGTGATAACAAATCTATTGTTTCTTTTATGAGTAAACACGGAAATAAATCGAGCCCGACCAGTTCAAAAAATGTTTGATGATCTACTAGGAAGAAAGGATATGGGAGTAAAGAAAAGGGGGTTCTAACCCCAAAATCAGGTCCTAATGAATATTCTTTTTTGTAATTGTCAGTGAATTTCCAAACCTAATACCTTTATTATTCTAAAAATAATTCTTAATATTCACTACCCCAAATTTATTTGATTGTTGAACCTAAAATTAATTTTTCCTCTAAAATTACTCACCTTTACTCATATGGCTATAACTTCTTAGGGGCAATTAAAAATTTCTCCTCTGTAGAAGATCTCTAGATTTTTTCCCATTATAATTTGAAAAATTCTAATATATTCAATGTTTTTTATCAAATATTTACATTTGATTTTATCTTTGATTGTTCACAGATTTTATGCTCTTTTATTTATTCTAAAAATATATACCAAGATAAGACACCTCTTTGGCTGGATATTTCTCATTTAGGTAATATCATTCATGATCCTTGGTTATTGATTGGTTATTTTAATGTTATTCTCTCCTCAAGTGATAAAATTGGACCATCCCACTACTCTATCTCCGTGAGAGAGTTTAAAACCTCTATTGAAGATAACAATCTTGTAGAAATGGACCTTAATGGTGCCAATTTTACTTGGTATAGAAAAACTATAACAGGGTGGTTGTGAGTAATTTGGATCGATCTTTCATGAATGAGCCAGCTCTGGAAAATTGGGACTCCATCTCTAGCATTACCCTTCCTAGGCTTAGCTCTGACCATCATTCGATCATTGTCAATATCACTATCAAAAATCCTAAAACGTATTCTCCCTTTTAGATTTAACAATGCTTGGGCTTCTAAAACTAATTGTTCAAATATTATAAAAAACGGACTTCTATGAGTTATTGTAATGATCCTTTTTCATGTAATACCAAATTAAAATAACTTAAGCAGGATCTTAAAAGTTTGTGTAGGGCCAAAACCAAGAAAATTGAAAATGAAATTATTCTTCTGTAAGATGAGCCTACCCAGCTTCAAAATGACTCTACTTTCTTTGATTTTACAAAATAATTGTGGCATGAAATAAGAATTTCCATGAATCTTA
Source organism: Viscum album (assembly GCA_963277665.1). Classification (NCBI taxonomy): domain Eukaryota; kingdom Viridiplantae; phylum Streptophyta; class Magnoliopsida; order Santalales; family Viscaceae; genus Viscum; species Viscum album. Next base: position 341,994,890 of record OY728167.1, read on the forward strand.
CCTCTTTGCTCACTCTTGAGGATAACATGAAAAAACAATTTTTTAAAACCAAATGGCTCGTTGATGGTGAAAGAAATACTAAATTCTATAAATCCCTCCAAATAATTATGAAAGTCTATATACCCCTCGCATTTCTAAGATATGGAGACACCATCATTGATTCTGAGGATGGGACTTCTAAACATGTCATCTCTTATTTTGAAAATATTTTCAATAGACCAAACAACAACAATGATCTCTTACCTAAGGTCATTCCAGTTCTGATGAATGAAGACGATAACTCCTTTATTTTAAACATTACCCTTGATCATGAGATCAAGGATATTTTCTTTAGCCTAAATCATGATAGTGCTCCAGGCCTCGATGACTTCAATAATGGTTTTTATCAACAATATTGGGATGTTATCCAAGTTGATGTTTATAGACTTTCCAAATCTTTCCTCGCCAATTGTGTTCTTCCTCATGGGTTGAATGCTTAATTTATCTTCATGATTCTTAAGGTGGAAAATGATTCTGAGATACATCTCTTCAGACCCATTGTGCTTATTAAAACTCTTTTCAAATTCATCACGAAACTCCTTTCCAATCGACTTATTTCTATTATTGATAAAATAGACTCATGGAGCCAATTTGGTTTTTTAAGAGGTAGGTCCATTCAAGATTGCATATGTCTTTCCTCTGAGTGCACTAACACTTTAAATAAAGCTTATAGGGGAAGAAATATTGATATTAAACTTGATATAAGTAAGTACTTTGATACCATTAAAGGGAGTTTTATTTTCAAGGTTTTTCAAATATTTGCATTTAATGACTCCTTCATAAGTAGAATAAATTATTTATTCAATTCAGCCACCATTTCCATCCTAGTTAATGGATCTCCCAAGGGATACTTCAAATACACCAAAAGTGTCACACAAGGTGATCCCCACTCTTCCATTCTTTTTTATATTGCATAAGACAACTTAAGAAGATTGATAAGTCACTTTCTGAACCAGAATAAGCTTAAACCTATTCATGCCTCTAGAAACCTGAACATTCCCATGCACCTTCTATATGTGGATGACATCATTATTATCTTAAAAGGGGATAGAAGGAATATTTAAATTCTCAAAAGTGACCTCTATCATTATGAAGAAATATCTGGGTAAGCCATTAGTTGGAAAAAAATCCTTTATTTTCATTGGAAGTGGTTTTCCATATAATAGAAAGTGCAATATTATTATTGATTTAGGTATTAAAGACAGATCCTTCCCTTTCACTTATCTTAGTGTTCACATTTTTTGGGGTAGACCTAAATATAGTTATTTTTATAACACTATTGAACAAATCATTAAGTAACTTTCCTCTTAGAAAGGTAAATCCCTCTCTATAGCTGGTAGAATCTATCTAGTCAAATCCACAATTGTCTTAAAAATGGTCTACACTCTGATGGTGTAAAAATTTCCTGCTGGTCTCTTAAAAAAATAATGTTTTGATCAAAAAATAATTGTACTGGAAGCACAGTTGAAGGGAAATTAGTGACCGTTACTTGGTCTACCTGCTTCAAGACTTTGGAGAAAGGCGCTCTGGGAATTAAAAATATCAAACTCTTTAATGATGAATTTAAAGCCAAACTCACTTGGAATCTTCTTCATAATGAATCTACGTCCAATTTTCTTCTCAAAAACAGGTTCCTTGACAAGTTTATGAAATGTAATATGAATTACATGATATCTTCCATTTGGTCATCCCTTAAAAAAGCCTTCTCCACTATCATGAATAACTCTCGATGGAGGGTTACCGGGGACTCTTTCATGAATTTTTGGTTGGAAACCCGGACTGGTGCCCCGTTAATATCAATGGTTTCTAAAAATCATTTACCTAAGAAAAAAAATTGCACTATTAGGGAAGTTTTGAATTTTGATAGTGTCAATATTCTTGAAAATGTTGAACAGGTCATTGATAACTATCCCTATGACAATAATGAGGACTTCTTAATCTGGAAACCTACTCATAATGGAATCCTTGACTCTAAGAATTTTTATAACCATTATTTTCATGATTTTGATAGTTATTTATATTGGATAAAAAAAAATTTACAAGCCTTGGATTAAGGCTTCGAGACTCACTCTTATTTGGCGTATTACTCACAACAGAGTTCCCACTGAAATTTTTATTCAATATTTTGGGATTTAGCTTTGTTCTCAATTTAATCTCTGTAACCATCATAGAGAGGATGTTAAACATCTATTTCTATCTTATGCTACTACTTTGTCTCTTTGGAACTATATTTTTGATATTTTTGATAGCAGATGGTTGCTTCTTGATTCTGTCATCTCTCAATTAAAACTTTGTGTGGATATGGAATCTTCTCAGAAAATCGTGAATATTTTCCTCACTATCGTTGATGAAATTCTTCATGTGATGTGGTATGATAGAAATTAATTTCTTCATAAAAATTATTCATTCAATCTAAATGCTGGTCATATGAGGATCCTCATTTCTATACGGAAAGTTTCTTCGATTCAGAAGGGGCATTGCAACAACTCTGTCAGTGACTATTGGATTCTACAAAATCTTAGGGTTGATGGAATATTTTGGAAACCTAGGTAAAATTTTTAAGTGTTTTTAAGCCTTGATTCTAGGATAGATTAAAGTGAATGTTTGTGTTTATTTTAAACGAAATCCATGTCCCTGGAGCTATAGAGAAATCTTCAGAAACCACCTTGGGCAGTGTCTCGGATGCTTCTTTGGTAGCTGTGGAGTTGCCTTGTCTTTGGAAGCTGAAATGATGAGTGTTATCCATGCCATATATTTTGGAAAGTCTCGTGGTTGGACCAAAATCTATTTTGAAAGTGATTTATCTACTATTGTTCAAGAAATTTGGAATGGTGTGGAGCATCTAGCATGGCCACTTATAACTCATTGAATGAATTGTATTCACTCACTTCTGGATATCAGCTACATTGCTACTCACACCTTTCAGGAAGCGAATAAGGTTGTGGACAGTCTTTCTAATAAGAGATTAACTCATGACATTACCTAGATATATGTTTTCTTTAATAATTTACATCCACTTTATGATAAAAACTGTAAAAAAATCTATATTTCAGACTTATGTAACCCCCTTTTACCTTATATAATAATGTATTCTTTGGTCCTTGACCAAAGAAAATCTTCTTAAAAAAATAAATAATCAATGTATTAATAAATGAATAAACATCAGAAATAATACATGAAATGCGGTAAAGTCCCAAATAGACATTTCATAAAAACTTCAGACACCCATTGGGCTGGACACAAATATATAAAAGAAAAAAAAACAGGCTCCAAGAAATCTATAATTCTAACCTCATCCAATCTCCTGATACCATCTGAGCAATCCTAGTTAAACACGATATCCTGGTCCGCAACCCAATCTAGTTCCTGAAACAAACATATAAGTGATATTAAGGTACCCAATTGCAATGAAGGACCGAGTAGGGTGTGAGTAAAAATTATTAGGCCACCAACACCAGTGACTAAACAAAACTAGTCTTTTTTTATAGTGCATGAAATAAGGTGATAACCAGTGTATTAATTTAATAAATTAATATTATAGATAAAATAAAATAACCCACTAAACCTCTAGTTTCGAGTTGACACTTGAGGTCATCCAAACCTTATTTGGCACACTGTCATAGACCTCAATGAATGTCACCAAACCAATACCACATAATCATATCCAACCTACTTTGGCCTGATGTTGGATATATCTATCAATTTTGAGATCCTATTTTATCAAGATAAATCACCCCAAGTCAGTAGTAGACTCTCCTTTTGAGGATGAATTAATCATAATGTATCATGATCAATTGGTCCCAACCCACAGGCTACCAAGTATCTCAAGCATATCAACCTCAAAAATAAAATATGACATACTCTTTTCCTGGAGGCATAATGTAAGAACGTTTTTATACCTCATGAGGTATGTACCATGAATCTATCCCTTATGCAGTACATTATCATTCATCTTGACCTCAGGCAATCTGGAATTATACACCTGGCCATCAAAAACCAACATAAAAAAGGATTCATAAAAATACATAAACTCAGAAGGTCATGTAACATCTAACCCTCAAGTATAAATCATAGCTGATTCATGTCAAAAAAAATTCCAATCAAGTAATTTGAATGACCAAGAACCAAACATACCAAAAATATCATCATGATCCATATTGGTTAATTCATCCAATTACCATTTTTCTATATATTTATAATCTATAAATATAGGTTCGCAATTATCAAATTATTGGAACTAATTCTATTCATTTATCATTTTGGAAGAAAATTCATTGACATGAAAAATAAATGATTTTAAACTATTTGATTCAGTTATAAGGGATCACCTAAATTCACAAGTTATTCCATGGTGGTCAATGTAGAATGTTTTAAATTAATAAGGAAAGAATCAAATTACACCATGTTATCGGTTATCAAAACAATTATAACTATTAACACATCATTTATCATTTATGTACAAATACCATTACACATATCATCATATATCTTCTTCATTGAGCCTTTATACTAATTCCAAATTATATGTTGAATTACCAATTTGAATCCATGTAATTTATTTTCATGATAATCAAAATAATTACCAAAACAAACATCCATTTAATAAAGGGGATCTAGGTTTATTCTGCTCAAAATCCAACCTAGTGTTAAGGGTTGTCACACCCCTTGGTTGGTTGCAAGTTCAAGTCTCATTGCCAAGGTCCCAACAGGGTCCACTGGAGGTTTAAACGTATGAATTTGCATCAAGGAAGTAGTTACCAATTTCATTTGGTCATTCACATTACATTCTGATGTGATCACACATATTTCATATACAATTATAAAATGAAACATATGAAAGGGAGTTGTTCTAGAATATCATCCTTTTACTAGGGATTCTCCACATTGAATCCAAGGGATAAAAACATCTTCTAAGGCCCTCCAAGCCCATCCAACCTCTTCCTTGACCAACCAGATTCATCTTGACAATCTGAGTCCCTAACTCATGCCAATCCGTAAAAATTTATTAATTATAGTAATTTATAATTAATTAATTAATTAAATCCAAAATTTTCATAATACTGATTAAATAATAAGTAATTTCATCATATCAAAAATATGAGAAACAAGGTGTGTTCTACTCCTGATGAATACATGGATTTAGGCTGTATGTAAACACTAATTAATTTTACCAAAACAACTGCTGATAAAAACAATTTAGGGAAAAACCCAATCATAAAATTAAAATAGAGGCATACATCAATAGATCGATGCATGGACATAGGAAAAAATCGCCTCTGGATCCCCTCTTTCTAGGATAAAAGGAATATATATTTAAAACCATCTATTTTACAATCCTCCAATGAAATTGGAATTTTACCTAAAATGATCATCTCTAGATTTAGCGATAATAAGGGAGAAAAAAACAAAAGGAAGAAAGAGGAATGAGGAAGACCTTACCCATTAACATTGTATAATTACACCCAAGATCACCAATAATGATGGATAATTGAGGAAGAGAAGGTTTGGTTGATACCCCCTTTGCACACCCCATTCCTTTCGAAAAAACAAGGGGTCGATCCCCATCTAAAAAATAAAGGCCAAATGTCTTTCACAATATGAAACATGTTTTCACATCATGAATTTTAGGTTAGCACCTAGGTTCACTTTTTTCATTATAAAAGTCTTGGGTCTCATCCTGTAAACCCTTTTTTCATCATAAATTCCATATTTACAATGTAAATTTCTTTCTATAATCCTATTTGCAACCCAAGACACTTGTTCCCCCTTCAGTGATTTCCCAAACCCCTGAAACTTCCACCGAAACTTCAAACACATCTGAAAAAATCATGTTTGTACATTCAAACCCTTAGAACCTCATTCTGATTTCTATATTTCAAAATAGACTATCTGATTATGGAGAAAAATTAAAACTCCTACTGAAATTCTCAACCGTTCGGATGTGAGTTCTTACAATCTCCCAACCATAAAACTTCTCATCCCTGAGATGCCTCAACATGCATTTACTGGATGATCCTGACCTAAATAGGTTGCTAAACTGCACTCAAATCATCACGTTCTACTCCAGAACACTAAAAGAGCTTACAATATGAAGCTCAAAACATGATGCACCTTATTCACCAAAACACAATCCACCACTCAAAGCAAATTCTTTCTGATTTATCATGTATTTGAATTACATATTTTAAAAAAAATGTACACAAATTTATTAGTCATTCCCTTTTAAATATGATATGTTTCCACTTTAGGTTTGGGCTACCATTTAGTTTTAGTTTCCTTTTTAATGACTTCAAACTGCTATATATTTATTTATTATATATTTTATTTAATTTTATATATATTCTCTAAATTTATTTTATTTATAAATTGGTTTTTTCTATAATCAGATATTTTATTTAAATCTATTGGGAAAATTTGATTTATTTCAAGCATAGGTAGCACACACTTTGGAGAAGAAATAAGGACATTCCCTTATTTTAGGTGCAAATTTTAAAACCATGGGTTGATATACATAATCAACTAAAAACCTTTGTTGTGAGAAATAATCATAGGTTATATCAATTCATAGAATATTATAGGTATGGAGGTATGAATCCAGTCTTTTGGATTTAAGCGTTATCTTAATTTTAGTTCCATATGACAACCAACTTCACAGTCATGGTATAACCTAATTTTAATAATCACTTTACCACTTTAAAAAATCACGTAATTAGGAATTTTCATTAGGTTGATTTATACACTCTTTGACTACATTCTTAGTATAACAATTATCCATTACAAAATAATATACCCTTATTATATTCTTTATCATTAATCTTCTTTGTAATAATAGTAAACATACAAAAAGAAATATCAAGGGAAAGTATAATAATTTTCATATGAAGCACTCCTTAGTGAAACATGAATATGAAATTTCCTTTATTTCATAAAAATTCACTTGTTGTAACCAATAATTTTACAATAAAACATATATTAGGGTATTTAACACCCTATTTTCTTTAATGTGGTTAGATAGAAAATTTTACCTTATATTACGTTATAAAATTGATCCCTTTGTTCAATGAAATGTTTCTTTTCATTTTATGAAGAATATAACAATAAAATCTAATAGTGTTATTTATAAGAAATTATATCATTTAATTTTAATATTTGCATATAAAATTTGTGATTATTCACTAATATTTTTGTTTTTTTATTTCATTAGAGTTAGTGTTAATGCAAAAAAATTCTATGTGGGTGTCTTAACTTCAACCTCCATCTTGTTTTACTATAAACTACTACTTCTTACAATTCTTCTTTAGTTAATATATTATATTCAACAACTTAATTCTCATCACTAATGATCCTATATAATTTTTTAGTTTTTAACTTTCAATTAAATGAAATATCCACATGATATTTATAGATATTTAGTTTCTCTTCTAAGGATTTGTTTTATTATTTCTTTTCCAGTAAGACTCTCTTTGATACTCTAGTGATATAAATTTATTTCCTTTATTTTATATTTTATTCTATAATCATTCCAATTAACATTAATTTTCATCTCTAATGATATAAACTTCTTTAACTTTATATTCACTATCATTGAAAATCATAGCAACATTTAACTGATGAATAAAACCACAAGTGTGTCTTCATGATTATCATTGAAATAATCTATTATTCCCCCATCTAACTCACTTTTATCACCATTATATTATTTTGACAATCTTTTTTGATATTTTTTATAGATAATAATGAGTCGATGTTGGATTACTGCACTTCAAATAAGTGATTAATAGGATGAAGGTGTCGATGATTTTATGTAATTTTTTAAATGAGATATTCCAGAAAATATCATGTTTTTCTGTAAATTCCTGAAATGTTTAAATATAAATAATTTTAAAAGTACAGAGATCAAAGATCATTTAATTTTTCATGGTTTTAATCTGAGTTGTAGCCCTTGGATTTGTCATGGTAAAACTGGGTATAATTTCAAATCTATTGATGATGATGCTTTGCAAGATTATAAGTATAATCAAATTGAAGAAATTACTCATGATATTGAAGTAGAGGAAATTGATAAATAACTTAAAATTGAGAATTTATATGGTGATGATGAAAACACATTTTATCTGGGTTGTATGGAATTTATGATTTTATTGATGGTGTTAAGATTGATTAACTTGAAGGAGAAAAATTGATGGAGTGATAAGAGTTTTACAGAGTTTCTATAGTTATTGAAATATATTCTTCATAAAGATAATGATATTTCATATTCACATTATAAAGTGAAGAAACAATTATGTCTAATGGGATTGGGGTATAAGAAAATACATGCTTTTTTGAATGACTATGTGTTTTATAGGAAGGAATAAATCTTTTTTTCAAGGTGTTCTAAATGTGGGACATCAGAATAGAATTTAAAAGAAAAATAATGGGATGATTTAGTAGTTACAGAGGCCCATTACAAATAATTTTGGTATCTTCTTATAATTACTAATTTGAAATGTTTATTTTTAAACTAAAATGATGAAAAAATGTTAAGATGTCATGTAGATGAGAAGATATGTGATGTAAAATTACTACATCTAGATAATTATTCACGGTGGAAGAAAATTGATCAACGGTTTCCTACATTCAGAAATGAAGTTAGAAATATCAAACTTGGACTCCGAATGGATGGACTGAATCCATATAGATGCCTTAGTAGCACACATAGTTCATGGAATGTTTTATTTGTAATTTAAAAATTATCTACTGAATTTTGTATGAAGTGAAAATATGTCATGTTGATTTTAATGATATATAGACAAAACAACTTGGAAATGATATTGATGTTTTCTTATCATCATTAATTGATGATTTGAATGTTTTATAGGAGAAAGGTATTAGGGTGTATGATTTTTATAAAATAAAATATTTTTGACTACATGCAATGATTATGTTCACTATAAATGACTTCTTAGTATATGGAAATTTTTCAAGATATTGTGTTAAAGGGTATGAAGATTTTACAATTTACTAAAAGGAGACATCATATTATAAACTAAAACATGGGATAAAATAGTATACATGGGTAATAAAAGGTTTTTGTCTATGGATCATTCTTCTCAAAGATTAAAAAAATAATTCAATGGATCATAAGAATTTGATATTTATCCAAAACGCTTTTCCACCGATTAGTATGTTGAGAGGGTGAAAAAAATTGGTGTGACATTTGGAAAAGACAAAAAGAATCAGATAATGAAATAAATATTTGAAATAAATGGGAAAAAAAATTATCTACCACATTTGAGATATCATGAGGTCAAATATAACATTGATTTCACGCATGTAGAGAAGAATGATTTTGTTAATGTAGGGGTTTCCTCTCCCTCTCGGCCTAGGGTTTTCCTCAGCAGTGATTGGGAGGGGAGAATTTCTCTGGTTCCTCCCCCTCCTCCTCCCTTATTTCCTCTCGTTCTCATCTCTCCATTCCTCCTTTCCTATTAACAGTCTTGGTTTCTCACCGGTGCTCTAAAATTTTCTTTTTGACAATGTCTTCTCACATGATAGAGGGTGGTGGTCTTGATGAAGGTTGTGCAATCGAAGCCCTTAACCGTCCAATCCACGGCTTTGAACCCTCGTTCCTTTGAAAATCTCCAAGTCATATCTAGAGAAACAGTTTCAAAAGGTTTTGGGTTAAGAGGTTAGACAGTCGATGGCTTTCTAGATGCTTCTATTTCATCTTCAGCGTTCTCTTATGAAGTCGGGTTCTTGTTAGATGGATTTCTTGAGCATTCATCCTCTATTAATGTTGATTGTTTTCTATTATTTTCCCATGAAATCTCAAAATATTATTTGGTGGATGTCGATCTATGTTTCTGGTTTTTGGTTTTGTTTAGTTCTGGATATATTTGGCTCGCTCTTTATTTTCTAGATGCGGTTTGAGGTATGGTTTGGTGTTATTGTTTGGGATCGATTATGTTTTTCTATTAGTGGATATCTGTTTCGATTGAACGATGTGGTTTCTAGCTTGGGCTGGAACTGAGGTACCCATTTTCTCATCCATGCTCTAACGTCCCGGTCCTGTGCCCCTTTACCTATCGGTCTAGTGCATGGGTCTTCTTGGATGTTCTGGGAGGTGCAGATCGAGTGGTGTACGGTCTCCGAGAGGGTGACTGGACCACCTTTGAAGGTTATTATGGTTTTGATTCTCTGTTATGATGGTTTTATGGCAGTGATGTTGGATTTATACGGTGGCGATATGAAGACAGTAGTGGTGATTGGTGGATATCCTGGTTTTCTGCCTCGGTTTCCGTCTCTGGTGATAATGGTTGATGATGAATAAGGTGGTCTTCATGGCGAAAATGTGGTGAGTCTGGTTGTGAGGGTCACGGTGATGATGTTTGCAGTGGTTGGCAATGTTGGGATGATGAAAATGGGTGCTGAAAACGGCTTCAGTTATTTCAACAGGCTTCTTCACTATAGCGGGTGCATGATTTTTGGGATATATCACTAACGCGACAGTTCCCACAGTGATGATATTCATTTAAAATTTTCACTTTATGAACTGTCTGAATTTTGGATAGGTTTACCACTGGTGTTTTGGGTCATGTTCGGTTCCCACTTTTTCCTCAAAGTGGATTTTTTTTAATAAAAAAGAATGGTTTGGGAGAATAATATTTGTGATATCTTGATTAGAACATTGTTAGATATTAAATGAAATACTAAAAATGGGTTTAATGTAAGATTATACTTACTCTCAATGGGAATACATTAAGAGTTATCTCGAACTCCTGATGGAAGGAGAACATTCTTTCCCCGACTTTTCATACATTATCCAAGAGGGAGAAAAAAATTGTCAGTTTATTCATGATATCAAATTGTTGCATGGTTATTCTTCAAATATAAATATGTTTGTGTCTTTAAAGGATTTTATGTTTCCATGTATGAAATCTCATGATTTTCACATCATGATGCAACATTTTCTACCAGTAGCATTGTGTGGAATATTTCCCACCCATGTCAGAATGACTATCATAAAGGTTCATTATTTTTTCAATTGAATTTCTAATAAGGTGATTGATTTGAATCATTCAAAACATTTAGAGAATAAGGTAGTTTCTATACTTTTTCAATTTGAAATGTATTTCTCTCCAACTTTTTTTAATATCATAATGCATTTAAGGGTTCATTTGGTGCGAGAAATAAAGTTTTTTGACCTGTATATCTATATTGGATGTATCCTTTTGAAATGTATATAAAGATATTAAAGGGGTATGACATGAATCCTCAAATATTGATAAGTATATTTCTGAGGAGTTTGTATAGTTTTTTACAAGCTATTTATCTACAGTAGAGTACATCACTTTGCCTGCATATCACCATGAACGAGTCAATTATAGGGGAAAGGGGATCCTTGGATTGAAAGTAAAATTACTGATAGGTGAATAGATAAAGTATTTACATTTATATATCTTAAAAAGAATAAATTATGCTTATCCATAAATAAAATTTTATATTAATCTGTTGAAACAATGTTATCCAAAGAAGAATGATATGTGGATTTTGAATGATCATAACAAAACTTTTTCCATGGTTTAAAGAGAGTGTTCTTGGTAGATTAGATTTATTAGAAACATTGAGATAGTTAGTGGGTGGTCCAATTTTTAATTTGATAATATGGTCTGGGTGTGAAATTAATGGTTATATATTTCATACAAAGAAGAAGGACAACATAAGTGCAATTTAGGATAGTAGTGTATTGGTGTACACAGAAGCAAATCATTTTTTGAGTGCCAAAGAAAGAAAACCCAATCTTCCCATCAAGTGAATATTACGGATCCATTGAAGAAATATGGGAGGTTGATTACATTAAATTTAATGTTTTAGCATTTAACAGGAAATGGATTATCAGTAACAACAGTGTAAAACATGATGAATTTGGAATGAAACTAGTTAATCCGAATATATTGGAATACACAACTGATTCTTTAATCATAGAAACACATGGAAAAAAAATTTCAATGTTCTTGATCAAAATAATATTCAGTGTTCCATTGTTTTACAAGGAAAAAATAGTATATTGGTGATGATAAACTTGATGAAGATATTGATTTATGTGAGATTCCTACTTCTATGGAAATTTTAATAGACAATATTGATGAGCACTTATTATACAAGGTTTGTGCCATACAGAACTATCATGAATAAGGAATTTTGTAAATCAATCCTTTATTACATTCCTAATATTAAAGGTAAGATATTTTTATTACTAGTTTACCTTTTTAAATTTCATAAAATTTTAGATATTTTAGTAATATTTTCTTTATTAAAACATATATTATAACTAATAAGTTAAATTTTTTGTTTATATTAGTTTATTTTTGTTTATTTTACCATGTTTAACCTTACTTAACTTATTTATTTATTGATTTTTTGAAAAAAAAAATTACTTTAAGTCTAGTATATTAAATAAATAAAAATATAGTATAAAATAATATATTCCAAAAATATTATTTTTGGTGTAAAAATGATTTATTAGGTTAGAGAATTTTTACTATCCACACACCATTTTTGGATTTTTATTTCATTATTGTATGTCTTTTTAACTCTCATTAATGTTGTTATCATTTTATTTAAATACTCTAACAAATATGAATAAAAATGTGGTCAGTTTAGTTTAATTTTTGTTGGATCATTTTTCATATATTCAAAGAGAATTATTTTTAGTGTAAAAAATAATGTTATACATTGGATGATTTTTACTATTCACACAAAATTTTTGGATTTTTTTCATTCATTTATGTCATTTCATCTGTCATTAATGTTGTTAGTAGTTCAGTTAAATATAAAAAATATGAATAAATTTTTTTACATTAGTTTACTTTTTATTTGATGATTTTTTATTTTTTATTTACATTTGTATGTAATATTTGGATTTATATATTTGTGTACTAATTATTTGTCTCTTTGATTTATATGATAATGGAAAATTAAACATCCAATCCACCACATACTTTGGAGAAGATCATACACATACCTCTAGGGAGGAACGCACACATGCTCCTGTTGATGATCCTCTTAATAATTATTTCAAAAAGACATCTATTTCCATTGGGGAAAAGAGTTTGAGGGTTGGTAAACATGGCAGAACACATTTACAAAAATTATTAGTTCCCATATCCAGGACCAGAGGAAACCAGCAGGCTTTGATGATAATGATTTTCAAATAGGTCCAAATTCAAAACAATTCAAGACTTTTATTGTAGTTTAGGATAAAAGAAAAGTTTTTATTTTGATTGATGATTTAAGAAGTGTTGATAAAATGAAAATATCTCATTTATAGGAGACCTTTTTGGTATGATCATTTGTTATTATTTTACTTATCCAGAAATTTTTATAGTAATATATGTTTTTCACCTTATTATCATATAACATATGATATACCTGATACTGGAGGAGTCGGAAGGAAATGTTTATCATTGGATTCTAGGGGTGGAGGCATTTAACTCAACCCTCACATCAGATTTCATTTTTGTTCATGGAAAACAACATAATCCATATGATATATATCCATTTATAGATGAAGATACATGGAAGTAATTTTTTAAAAGTACAAGATGAGAAGCATATTTTGTAAGTTCAATGTTTCCTTTTAGGATTATTTTTATATTAATGATCATATTAATGATTTCGTTATTCTTAATTTATATCAATTGAGGAGATCTCATTAGGATATCCAATAGAGAAATGTATACCTTTATACTTTATCATAGGGAGTGTATACGTTATTGGAAAAAATGATTTTTGAAAATTTTGAAAAACTAAGAGCTATGTATTTTGGATCTACATCGATTGACCCCATGATAGATATGAAAAATAGAAGAGTTATCAGATCTGAAAAATGGACAATATCTTACATAAGATTTAAGGGTTGTAGCTGATAGGATTATAAGATGTTTACTTTATTTATTTAATTTAAATATATTATTTATATAATGTGATTCACTATAGATTTTTTAAAATATTCAATATAGGAATCTATTCTCTTGAGTATCTGAGCACACAAGGGGTCTTCATAGCTTAGGGTAGGAAGGGTATTTTAGTTGAAACATTGGGAAAGCTCTAACACCCAAGTTGTTTACGAGGATACCCGACAGGTGTATCGGTTAAAAAAAGTGTTTTAACATTATGAAGCTTCTTTAATGAAATATTTTTATTAAAAGAATTTAGTATTTGGATGCAAGAGTTCAGGATATTCATGAGATGATGGCAAATAGAGTCATAGCTTATGTACAGTCAATGTTTACGGACATGAAAAAATACTTTCAGGCTACTGATCTCACTACTCCACCTTCTCTTTCTGATCCCACTCCACTACTTATCCTAATCCGCCTCTTCTTATAGACCCCACACCTCCTACTTATCCTACTCATACACCGCTTCTTCTTCATATTACCATTTTTTGTGAGTTATATATTGACGATCCCCAATATTTTATTGTTGGATATAGGATGATATATTATATTGGTGATACCATTAATCATAAACATATAGAGATAGAGAATAAAGGTTCTCTATAAAATATATTATAGATAGATCAGAAAAAATACCATTTGCTACAGATGAGGTCAGTACAGTTGGAAAAAGTGTCATCCATTTTTTATTTTGGTTATCTAGACTTGTTTGATAGATTACCATAGAGGTGTGTGTATATTATATCCTCAATTTCATTTTTATATTAATTTTTTTATCATTTTAATTATTATCTATTTATCTATTTTTTTATAGTAATACTTTAAAGGTAAATAATACTATATAGACAAAAACAAATACAAAGTGTTATGACTTTAGATACAACTTATACTAGTCTTGATTGATTGTCAATATATTCAAATTTTTTGTTGGATGTTTATGAGATTCCAATGGAAGATGGAATTTGTGGGTGTGTAATGAAAATTATTCTTTTACAAAAATATATCATGTATCTTCTAAATAAAGGTGAGTTTGGAATCAACACGATTCAATTTTTTTCTATGTAATTCGATTAACATAAATTTTTCAGTTATTTAAATTTATTGAATATTTATACTTTTTTGTATCATGTATCTTTATACAACTTGTACTCAAAATGACATAACAGTAGTCTATTATTTTATGGTCCCACAATTTATTTCACCTATAGCGAGGATAATGAATGATGTAGAATAAATGGTTTATATTATTAAAATACTTCAAAAGAATGAAATTATTCAGTGATGGATTCTTCCTTATCTTAAAGAGTATTAAATATACATCTCAAGTGTTATATATATATTAACAAAATAACCACTCACATTAAATTTTCTTATACATCAGTGGACATTGTATGTTAAGTGTTTTTTGTCCAAGGAAGAAGATACTTTACTGGATATGCTCTATCAATGGTGAAGTGTGTTAAATTTTATGATTATATAAAGAGTGTAAGTTTGAATATTTGTATACATTTATTTATTAAATGAAATTTAAATTTATTTTATTTATATTATTCTAAAACATGGAATGTAATTTATTTAGAGAGATGAAAATAATAAAGAGTTCCAATATCAAATATGTAAAAGAAAATGTGACTTTTCATTAACAATTACTAATTTTTTGTTGTAGTACTTAAAGTTTTATTTTGAAATGGAAAATTCTTTTAAATAGAAATTTCATAAATAAAAAGGTGTGATAGAATGTTCATACTATGTTTTAAGATGTATGATTGAAATAATTTCAACTGGGATAGTTATAAAGTGCCAAGTTAGATATTTTTTATAAACCTTTCCTTCAAATTTTCATTCGTTTTATTTAGATTATTTGATAAATTATTCTTTTTAATTTGAAGATTTTTTATGACCCTTATACTTATACTAAACAAGATTTAAGAAACTTTAAAATTAAATGGGTGAATAATTTCATAGGTTTTATTAGGTTTTAGTTCATTTTTAATATATATTGTAAACTTGAAAATTCAAATTGTAAATGTTTCTGCTATTCTGATTTATTTATACTATTTTTTCTATTCTTCTTCAGGCTATTATACTATTTTTATAATATTTTCCTGATGTTGGATATTATGGGAGTAGAAGAAATAATTAAATTTTATTTAATATATATATATATATATCACATTAGTTATTTTATAATTGATGTGAAAAATGTAAAAAAAAAATTCACCACATCGGTTTTGTAAAAAAACTGATGTGTTGAACACTTTTTCACATCAGTTATGGAATAAAAAACATTAAAAATAAAATATGAAAAAACATTTCATGTCTTTTATTCCATAACGAATGTGAAAAGATGTTTCTCATGTTGGGTTTTTTATAAAACAGACGTTGTAAATGTTGTTTATTACATTTTTCACATCGGTTATAAAATATATGGCATAAAAAACGTCCACCAATATGCTTTTATAATATCTATTTTTATTAAATAGAATTAAAAAATTATTTACAACATCACTTTCAATAACACCTCGTACTAACTGACGTTAAAAACCAAAAAATCGACATAAAAAGGCCTATTTTTCACTAGTGGCTACTATTTCACCAACCATGTCACCAAGTAGTTCATGGTGCTCCCCGACATAGGGACCAACATTACATGAACTTATTATACCCATTAAATTCCTTAACATCAATTCCATTTATCTAAACACTTGCCTAGTAGTCTAACAACCTACTCGAAATAGCTTCCATCCCACTATTCCTAAACACGGACAAAACACCTACTAGACATGGTACCACCTCTTGTCTCTGATTCTAAGACAAAAATGATTAGTATCCATTTCCGATGAATAAGTATTTTATATAAAAACCTCTCCAAATAAGGTCCCAACTAAACATCAAAATACTCTAGATATACCTGAAATTTCATTCCCAAGACATGGTACCAACTTCCCATGATTTTTTAGGCATTTATCCCTAAGCAACACCTTCAACACTTTTTATCACATGTTTCACCCTCTAAAACTTGTCATGAAATATTGTGTCATATGTTTCACCCTAAAAAATGTCAAGAAATAGTAATTGACCCCTTAAAATAAGTGATGAAACTAGTTCACCCCCTAAACCAAGTCACGAATCACGACACACCCCAATGAACATGTCATAAAATGGTGGATCACCCCATACTCGAAAATTACAAGACCAATGGTGATGCATTGAATTTATCCATTGTCTCATCAAAATTCTAAATCTGGAATATTCACATAACTATATAATTCATACTTCACAACTTGTATGTGTTCAAATGCCACCCCAACCATCCAACGGCCAATTCAACCAAGGTAAGGACCCTTCTCTCACAAGGATCGCCTAACAATAACCTAGAGAGCTCTCCCCACCATATGAATTTTCACACACTGCCCTATGATTGAAACTCCATGGAGTCCCTTTATCTAACCAAAAATACATTTAGGAAGATAGGTGTATAGTCAATTCTCTCTCAATGTACTTAGGATGATGTCAAGATATAGGGAATGGTTGTATCTAGATTAGGAGTGCACTAAGATGTTATCGATGATTATCATAAAATATTACCCATTTCTAACATCACTTCTAATGCAAGGACATGTAAAATGTAGGACCTCAGGACACCCTGAGAGGGGAGGGGTGAATCAGGGTGACAAATTTTTCTTTTAAAGTTAAGGATCTTGTTCCCATGTTGGTAAGAACTTGTTAAACATGTATAATGAAAAGGATCAGAAAGAAAACATTCACATGCAGAAAGATGACACAACATTTTTTACTTGGTTCACCACTAAGGGCTACGTCCAAGGAGCATACGCCGACAGGTTGTCGGTCGTACAAAAATCCACTATGCTTCACTAGCTGTAGATTACAATGGTTCGGGCATAGTCACTCTGTCCTAGGCTCACTGTCTTTATAAAAGTTCAGGGATGGCTCACTGCGTCCCTTGGGTCACTCCCGTTGACTCCCCCTGGCTCATTGCCTTTGGTGAAGTCCCACTCAGTTTATAGACGTGAAGGTCTCTTCAATAGATTTGCATTGAAGTCTTTGTATCTACTTTGCATGAGACTCTGCTTGCATCCAAGTCCGAAATTGGTGCCCAAGAACGCACAGAACCACTAAAGAGGATAATCAAAACGTGCAGACAAGCTTCACTGACAATTGCGCGCAACACCAACCTTTTGTGCGCAAAACCTTCCTATTGCGCGCAACACCAACCCTTTGCACGCAAAACCTTCATATTACGTGCAAAATTTCCTTTTTCCCATGGAAAAATATTTCGCGCCACAACACCCATTTTAGCAAAACTGAATCTTTACGCGCAACCCCAATATTTACCCATAGCTCTCCCTTTTTCGTGCATCCCGGAATCTTCCGCGCAATCCAGAATATTTCGCGTAAACCCTTTACACGATCCTTTTTCATGCATCAGACCTCGAATCTTTTCTAAACAGGTCACCTCATATTTATAGGCATCTGAGACCCCCGTGCGCAAAATCCTCTATGGCGCATAAAACCTCTCATCTGGCGCGTAATATTTCGTGCCTATATCGTTTTTTTTTTCACACATCACCAGATTTTTTGCAAAGCCCATGCCTTTTCCACTTTTCAACGTTCTGATTCCGAAACATTTCTTGCGCGAAAAACTTTGTGCCACTATTTTGTGCACCACACTGTTTTGCACGCAAGGCTGCTATTTTTCGCGCCCCACTCAAATATTTCGCGCCAAGCCTTTATTTTTCGTGCACCACTTCCTTTTTTCACCTACATGCTTTTACCAACAATCCATGTATTCATTTTCTGATTTTGAGGCCCAAAAATTTGGCAAACACTGGGAAACAGCGCCACCTTCAATACTGTTGTCTGCTGGAACTGTATGATCACTCTATTGGCACACATTCTGAACTTCCACTGAGAATTGACAACAAACACAAACCATACTCCAATTCATGCATAGAAGACCATGGTTCCAACATAAAACTCATTAAAAAGTTCAAGGCCTCCCTTCCCACAATTATTTCATCAAATCCCAGCCTCCCCAATTTAAAAGGGGCTTGTTCTCTAAAACTCACTAATGCCTCACAACTCTCTTCCAAGTACCTATGAGTGTGAGTTTTTTGTGGAACTACCACCTCCACACTACTATATTTCCTCCACAAAGACCAGAATTATTACCAAAGTAAAATAAAATGACCTGTTATACCGATAAAAACAATTAACCTCACCACAATCAGTGCTTATCATCTTGATTTCTACAAAAACAACATGAAATTACTCCCGAGACACCCATTTATATATCATAGTGGCATCACACATCTCCAAAACATGCCTTCCATATTGACGTCACAAGAATCTCTAGGTAAAAAACTTTTGTATAATCCTTTATTGAGATTGACTCATAATCCATAAGTTATTCTTTATCAGAACTAGGCTCAAACACCCATTCAAGCAGCAGGCCATGCCTCTTGGCATGTTAGCCTTTTTGGTCTTGATGAATCCTCGATGTCCCCATACAAAAACTAAACCTTTTTACTGATTCAAGTCCAAAAAAACAACCACCCATCACCTCATGCATCATTATCGTGACAGGAGTGTCTACCCATGATGTTAGCATCCTTGACCCTCCCATTTGAGGTCATCATCTATTTGAGGCCATCATCATTATCATATGAATGGTATTTTACCTCAAAACCAGACTTAAATTCAACCACAAGAACTCAAGTTTCTACCTTTATAATAAACCAAGGCATAACCATGCCTTTTACAGAGAATGAATATCACCTGCAGTGCATTAATTTTTCAGAAACCAACACACCTACAATGCCAGGGTAATCCCTCCAATGGGTCACCACTGATCCAACTAAACACCAACTAACTAAGGTTCTAGTCACAACTGAGATCCTCTAGGTCTTACACATAACCCTACTGTTCAAGTCTCAATAAATATACAAGGTCTAACCCCCTAGTCCATGAGTTAACCTCTCATAAGTTCACATCTCACGGGCACAAAGCACACTTTTTCCCCAATGTTACATGATATCAAAATGTTAAAACATATATATTAAGGTTCTCATAAAAAACATCAAAATTCAAACCAACCACGAACAACCATGGAAATTGTCTACTCTAAACATCTACACATCAAACTTCTCCCTGGAGTACTAATCCATGAAACTTAACCAGAATAAGAAACATCCATAAGGGCCTAAAGCATACGGATTCTGTGTCATACCGACCTTATTATGGTCATTTCACCTCATGTTCATGAGCACTAAGTCGTCATCCTCATCATCGAGCATCTCTCCATAGATCGACATAACCTGCGCTCAAAAGAAATAAATATTCAAGTCATACCACCTAAGTAGAATGCAACTAAATACTTATACATGAAAACTTCATATGAGTAGTTATGGAAACTTTAAGAAATTTTTCCTCTATAATTAGTGAAATCACTCACTATAGGGCCTATATGTTATGAGATTCCCATGTGTCTAATATGTTTCCTGAGACGCCTCTTGACTCTGTAGTCCAAGGGTCAAAATCAACTCACTGGAAACTTTCAAATGGGTAAAAATCTAGATGTTCATCATAAATAAAAGAAATTTAAACCACATGTGCATCGAATAAGGATAAAATAAAATACAATTATAACAGAACAAATTAGAATAAAATCCCAAACCCTGGTAACCTAAACTTCCTACCATGATAGGTGTTCTTGATGCACCATCTTTGTGTTCATCACAAGCTCCGACACATTCCTTATGACAACCCTTGTATTTATTACACATAAATTCATGATATATTAAATAATATTACACTTAATAAAACCTATACGATTTATAAGCCTTGTGAATTTGGGAATTAGATACATTACATAACAACTTAAAACATAGAATACATCATATTTATTGAAAACATCCTTAACATTCTCATATTATTACTTCATACATAAAACTACATGGGATAACCTGAGGACATACATAAGAAAGGGGTGAGATATAAATCACATTAAGGGAATAAACATGGCATAACATGAATACAGTTTACATGTTAGACAATAGGCATATCAATGTAGAATAAAATGGTTGAGAATTATAAATGTGAACAATGAGGCATGATATAGAATTATAACATAAAGGAAACATGGGAAATGTGGAAACAACATAAAACATGTCCTCACAAAAACAGGTCAAGGCTAACTATTAAGAAATCATGATGGAAAAAAGTCCCGTGATGGATTAGGTTCTCTCCATAATCCCTTTCATGATTGTTTTCGATGAAAATACGTCTCCCAAAAATTTATTATAGGGGGTTGAATTTTATGCAATCATTCATGTCGAGTTAACTATTTTTGAAATTTTTCCAATAGTTCTTATTCATGGAACTGAAAAAACCCAATGGTTCTATATATTTTTTGACTCATGGTCCTACTTTCCAAAGGAAGATACTTATTAGAAGGTTTTTCCAACAATACTTTAGAACTAACATTGGTCGAGAGGATGGGATGGCGGGCTCATCACACCCATTTGGGGGGAATTGTTTCCTACTATAGGAATCTCTTATATATTTACAATATGTTCGTGAATCCTTCATTAATACATAATCATGATGTGGGTCTCCCTTGAAATTAATAGTCAGTTATCATCATGTATGGAATTTAGAATCATCTGTATATATTTGAGGTTCTTCATTAATAGTGATATATGTATGTATCTATGGTTCTACATAAATGGTACCCTATTATGTACTAATTCTATATTCTTCTGTTGTATTTATGATAATTCTAGTTTTCAACCACATAGTAGGGTACTGTGGAGTGTATCATTATCAAGGGAGATGAGAGTTGTTTTGATGTTGGGATTGGACCCATGGGATGGGCTTCCTACGTATTCTTGTGAAAAAGAATCAAAACTCGTGTAGTTAAGTTCCACTTAACGGGGAACATCATACCTTTTAAGATCATGTGATAAGGACTAAACTGTGTAGTTTGGTGTCATGTATCAAGGACTTCTAGGAAGAAGGTTCCTAGTCAAAGATTGATGTGGGACTTATTCCAAAGAATCCTAGGGAACCTTTAAGGGATATGGATTCCAAGGTTGAATAAGAATCTACTGGGAATGTGTACTAGATATAATTAGGGTTGATTTAGGTTATTGGGTTTGGACCTCAGGGAGGATTCCTATGTATACCATTTGAATGGGAATAAAATCCTACGTAGTTAGGTTGTGGGGACCTGCGCCTATGGAGGCCCTCTGAAATTTTGTCTCACATGGGAGTATGTCCCTTTAAGAGGATTTTATTAGTGTATACTGCTAAGGAGGATGCTCTAGTGATTTGAAATTTTTTGGGGGCTTACTCCTGAGTAGGATTCCTTGGTGAATGAGTATGGTGACGTGGTTGGGGAATATACCAAATAGGAGGCCCATTGGTTTATTTGGTGCTTACAGTTGGAATAATGCTCAGAGGATTAGGATCGTGTGGATGTCATTATCTACACTAACCACTAATATTTTGTGAGTCATGATCAATGTGATAAAAATAGGAATATTTGGATTCAATGAACCACACAATCTGCTTTTCCTTAAGGTCAGATACATGGCCTTGAGGGCCCATTCCTATGGTGTCCCTTTGAAGAAATATGAGAGGAAGATCATAGAAAAGATTCTCTTCAAAAACATGAATTATAATGTTTATATTTAATGATCATGTCCATCCTTTAATCCCACATGATTCATGATTGAATGTGAGAAAGAGGAAGTGGAAGATCCAAAAACACACACAATCCTCCTTCTACTGGTTTAAGAGGTCGGGCCGACGGCACATCCCTCCCATTGTTGTAACCTATACCCAAAGGAAGATAGAAAGGGATTTTAAGTTCCAATATCCCTTCTTATTTTGGTAACTAGGATAGTCACATTTGGTGATATATCTAGATATGGCCCATGAGTATGTAGAATGAGTAAGGAATGAATTTATATATGTCACACAAGAAATTCTGGGGGCTTAATCTAGGAGGACAAGTGTGGGAGACCTCTGGCCGAAGGAATGCATACCCTAATAGGAGACACAGTTGTGTGCCTCTTACCATGGGTTTTCAAGTATGATTCTTTGATGGGGGTTCCAATTTTTTCCCCCACAGAAAAGGGATACAAAAGAGAAGGGGTCCTTCCATTGGTGGATTGAAAGATGGATCAAAGGAGGCTCATGCAAGTCATGTCTTACTGAGGAATGGTGATTTGCGTAGGTCCTAGGAGGATCTAAAATTGATTCAAACTGGGGGAATAGGCATGCATGAGTTGTATATGCCTTGGTAAATATACCACCTCAGTAACAACACTTGGGAGAGGATTTATCCTAGGAACCATGGGTCTACATAGGTGTCCCTAGATGGGTCTCGCATAGGTCCCTAATTAAGAAGGGGCCTTGGACAAGTGTTTTTTCACTAGGGGTAAATAGGTTCTACATGAAGGTTTATTTTATTTCATACCCTAGAGGGAATTTGACCCCACTATCCCCCTTAATTCACTCTTTTCTTGGGTTGTAGAGGGCTATCAGATAGATTTTGGAGGACCTGGGTGAAGGAAATACATGACCATAGCCTCAGGGTTTCTTCCAATTTTCCAGTTGGTAAAATGAGGATTACTTGGATATTATTTATAGGAAAATAGGGAACCCTAGTCAAAGTAGTTACCTCGCGTAGGTCCATAGCATAGGTTCCCCACGTAGGTACCCCACGCAGGGGTGGTTGATCTTTCAGTTTCATGCAAGGTTAGTGTATAGGCCTGGCATGTGGGTGAGCGGTGTAGGTCTAGTGTGCAGGCTAGGTGTGCATAGGTTCCTCCCAAAGAGGTGGATAAACCTTATGGGATATACAGGCAGGCCCTGTGCTAGCCTCTTGGCATGTAGGGTTGGTGCGTGTAGGACCACCTGGGCAAGCCCGCTGCTCTATATTGTAGGGGTTGCACCCCTGCACCCCTGCTCGGGATTAGTGGTGTGATGAGGTCCACACCCTTCACTACCATCATTGACCCCATGATAAATGGAGAGTCACACCATGAGATTTTCGGTGTCTAATAATTCTTACGACATATGGAAATCCAATCTTCTCCTTCTTTCGTCACAAAGACATATTTCTACTCAAATTTGACATTTTGTGTTTAAGTGGGGATAACATCATGAATTATATGGAAAGGTGCATGGAAAAAATTTCATGGTATCAACAATGATGTATCATGATACTAAAACATTACCCAATGCATTGGGTCTCTATATAATTCTGGTCGCACTTGTCACTTTCACTTCATCCACATGCATAAGTGTGCCACATATATCATAAAATATGGAATCATTTATCATAACATTTTATTCCACAATCCAAGAATGTGAAATAAATACTTGTAATTACCATGTAAAATAATTATAATTTCATAAATGTGAACACACCTGATTGGAAATGGGTATGGGTATTCACTACACAATATTTTTGGCATGGAAAATCACGGTGATATTTCTACAAAATAACAGGGGAATATAAATGTTCATGGGAGGTATTAATGAGACTGAAAGGGGTGTATCATAATTTAGACCTAAATTTTTAATTAAGGGGGTTATTTAAGAACATATACCAACATGAACAAATGTAAATTAAGAGGCATAACAAAAAATAGGTTCTTAAACAAAAATAATAGAGGGAGATCCCTTACTAAATTTCAGCATGGTAACGGCTTAGGTAAATTCTATAATGAGAGGGGATAGATGTTATATAATTATTATATAATAAATTTCATAGTATATAGATCATTATAATTACATTAAAATATAACCAACTATGATTTAAAATTCTACTTTCAAAGAAGGTGCTTGAATGGAAATGAGGAGAGTAAAATATCTTACTAAATTTCAGAATGATAACAGGTGTAAATAAAGGTTCATGTGAGGTATTAATGAGATTTAAAGAGGGCTCCAAAAATTTATAAATAAAATGGATAGTAAGGGGATATGGAAGAACATATCCCAACATGAGAAAATAGAAAAAAAAGAGGAATAACATAAAATAAGTTCTTGAATAAAAAGAAGAGAGGGAGATCCCTTACCTTGAGAGTGTGATTCCAAAACCTTGGTAGGATATTTTTGAGAGTTTGGGGGAACCATATAAGGTCTCCAGATATGGGAGGTTAGATTAAGGACATGATCCACGGTTTTATAGTTAAAATAAATGGGATATTTGGTGAGTTTACATATGAAAAGAGAGGGGAGTTCTTAATAATTTCTCAAAATTAGGTTTTGGACTCTATATAATAAAGTAACCAAGACCTCAAACCTTAAAATGGTTTTTTATAATGGATTCTTCCAAATAAGGGTGGTTTTAATAATTTTATATGTTTAAGGTCCTAACATGTTAAAATATTACCCTTGATGATGTTTATGTGAGTCATTTCCTTAAAGAAATGATTTTAAAACCTTAAGATATATTATAGGATTTGGAGGTTCATAAAGGATTTATAAAATTAATTAAATAATTTTAAAATAATTTTATTTTGAAGGGTAAACATTTATTTTGTCTTTTATACCATTTATAGTATTTATTACATCATTTTTAGGTCATTATGATGTCATAATACACACCATATATTTGTACCATATTTAAGTTTTACATGAAAATCCAACTGTCTTAAAAAATTATGAAAAATTCACTGTTGGGTAATTTTGAAATTATGATTACAAAAATAATATTATTTTAACAAAATAGTTATCTAAATATTTTAATTTTTACTTTTAAAATAGAATTGACATTTATTGTGATTTTCTTGGTTTTTGACAATAATAGTTTTCGAACCCTTATAAAAATTTCATTTGACTTCAAAAAAAATATATGATCATTTATATATAATAAAAATTATGTAATAATAATATTTTATTAAAATATTATTTATTTAAAAATCTATTAATTCGTCAAAATAAATTCCTTAATGGAATTTGAATATTACCCAAATATACAATTTGTGTTTAAATATAACAAAATCAAAATCATTTATAAAGTACAAATAATAAGAAGTAAATATAAAAATTATTATATTGAAAATATAATATATATATATATATATATATATATCCACATTCTTATTATCTTGTTACATATCTATTTATTACACTAGAAAACACCCTAAGGGTAAGGTGCGCGACGGTGAGACTTTCATGGGGTGGTTCGGTGTACATGGTTTTGGTCGTGTTCTCGATGAGCTTGAACTTCTCTTGTAAATGGTTTCTCTTATACGTTAGCTGTTGGACCTCATATTAGTCTTGGTCAGGGGGAAATCCTAGTGATTCTATCTCCCTTGTAATCTCTAATAAATGGGCTTTATATTGTATGATCCTACTTGTTGAGTTCATCACTTCCTTTGTCTATGTCAATTGGATTTGTCAAAACCCTGTATTTATACTAATCATATGATTATTATTAAATGACTATATTATCAGTGGTAATTATGCTTAAAGGTATTTTAAATATTATAGGATATAATAAAACCAAATAAGTTCGTGTGTTTTTTATAACCATAATACATAATAATACATTTAATTCAACCACAAAGGGAATATTATAATAATAGTTCAGTTTTTTACAATCACCCCCTAGAAATTTCAACCTTGAAATTTTCATTTCAAACACTAAAACAGATGAGTGTAACTCTGTTTCATTACCTTCTCTGATTCCCACATTTCTT
Source organism: Viscum album (assembly GCA_963277665.1). Lineage (NCBI taxonomy): Eukaryota > Viridiplantae > Streptophyta > Magnoliopsida > Santalales > Viscaceae > Viscum > Viscum album. The sequence goes on from OY728167.1 coordinate 342,021,612, forward strand.
CTTAAACTTTTGGTTTCTCCATAGCACTTTGACCAGGTGCATTGTATTATTCCATAGAACTTTGTATCTATGATCTAAGATCTTCACCAGCTTCTCCTTATATGAAAGATCATTATCCAGCTATACCACCTATGGATTTAATACTTGTGAGGGGTCTAGTATGTACTTCCTCAATAAGGATACATTGAATACATCATGTACTTGAGATAGGTTAGGTTGTAGTTTTAGTCGATATGCCACTTCTCTAATGCGATAAGGGATCTTAGAGGGTCTGATTTATCATGGACTAAGATTTCCCTTATTCCCAAATCTCATGACTTTATTCCATGGAGATATGTATAGTAATAACTTCTCTCTAAACTAAAAATCTATGTCTCTTTAATGTTTTTTCGCATAGTACTTTTTCAACTCTGAGTAGCCTTTATTTTCTGCTAAATGGTCTTGACCTTTTACACCATTTCCTCGAACATTTCAGGACCTAGCAGTTTTTGTTCCCCAACTTCATCCCAACATGCAGGAATTCTACACCTCTTCCCATAAAGGGATTCATAGGGAGTTATTTGGATTCTTGAGTAGAAACTATTATTGTATAAGAACTTGACTGGAGGAATATTTTGATCTCATCCTCCTTTGAAGTCAATTGATCATGCTATCAACATGTCCTTGAGTGTCTGTATAGTCTGATCAGATTGTCCATTAGTTTGAGTGTGATAAGTCGTGTTGAATTTCAAATCAATATTTAGAGAATAGTAGATACTCTTCAAGAAATTGGATGTAAATATTGGGTCTCAATCAAATAAAATTGATAGTGGTGTTCCATGTAGCCTCAACGCTTATCTAATGTATATCCTTTCAAGTTGATCAAGTGATAATTCCTCTTGAATTGCAATAAAGTTAGTAGTCTTTGTAAGAGAATCCACCAAAACAAATATAGAATTATTTCTTCTTTATAACTTCGAAATAACAGTGAAAAAGTCTATGGTGATGTTTTCTCATTTAAATATAGGTATGGGTAATGGTTTCATCATCCCCATGAATTTTTTTCTTTCATCCATAACTTTTTGACATAAAATTCATCATGATGTATATTCCATGATCTCCTTCTTCATATTGTCCTATCAATAGTGCTATCATAGATCTCAATACATATTTCTGATTATAGGAAGGATAGAGATGTTTTATCTATGTGAATTATCCAAAAACTCCTTATTTCACTTGGGATTTTATAGTACACATAGTTGTGGCCCAAATATCACAACTCCATCTTCATTAACATTGAACTCTGAGGATTTCCCTTTTATTATTGCTTCCACTTTATTTTGAATTCTCACATCATCTTTTTGAGAATCCTTTAACCTATACAAATGGGATAGTTGAGCAATAATTTGTGAAAGGATTGATGATGTTACTTCCTTTAGGATTCCCATATCCATCCCTTTCAAGTCTAAGAATATCAGATCCATCTCAATTATCATCAATGATAAAATTATTGGATCTTTTACACTTAACACACACACACAATCCATTTTTTTATTTTCTTTAAAATCCATTTTTTGGGTAAGTGGGAACCATACAAAGAGAGACACGCATATCTGAGTTCCACTTAAGCAACAACCCACCACCCACACATTCAAAAATTAAAAAATTAGACCTTCAAATTTCAAAAGTCAAAATTCAAAAGCCTGCCATATCCACCTTGAAACACGAGTTAACCCACTTCGAAACACAAACAACATACCATCATACATCACAAGTGATCTCATCATGTCGCTGCCATCCGTCAGTGTCATCATCATTGCCAACCTTACTGCCATAGAATAAATGCACCACCATCGACGTCGTCCAGACCGTCGCTGCTATCACCATCCCAACATCACACCAGTCACTGAAAAAACTAATCTGACACCGTCATCGCCATCCTCATCTGTTCAACATAGTCATCATCGACTTCACCTAAAATCACCACCAGATCTATACAAACAGCCATAGCATCGCCGATCAAACAACCGAATGGAACACTAAAACCCATCAAAAACACCATCTGACTCCACTGACTCACCTTCATGCTACAAGCGACCAAACCAGAGACGAAACCACAAATAGGAAAGAGTACCAAAAAAGAATAAACATAACCAGGTATGAAACCCTAAAAGGAAACATCACGACTGCCTAACCGTGTGACCCAAAACCCCTATGTAACCATTACTCCAACTCCAACCTGTAGAGGAGCGATGGAACCCTAGGTCAGAGCAGGTTTGGGCGACCGGGACAGGAACAGAGTGCCCAAAAGGACCGACTCCAGTAGCGTGACAAACCCACCATCCTCCGCACCGAAAATCCCAAATCCTCTATGTTAACAGCTCCCCAACTCCGAAAGGGAGAGGAATGGAGCAACTTGAGGCCAGAGCGGGGTATGATGAAAAATGGAATCCACAGCACGTAGCTTCTTCAAAAGAGAAAAAGATGTGGAGAAATCTCACAACGGTGAGCGCCAGAGAAGAGGACGAAGCCGAAAAAGAAGGGGAGAATCCAGGAGTTGAGGGAGAGGATGAAAACGTAGGGGAGAATCAGAGAAAGGGATCAGAAACCCTAGAGTGGAGGAGACGCTGAGCGTGGAGAGAACTCTCCATAGAGAGCACTTCTTTTCTACTTAGAGCGTCTGTGACATTATTTTATTTCCCATGGTGGTTGTGTTTTGAGAAGTCATAGTCTTTGATCATATCTATACATCTTTATTGGTTGATATTGATCTCTTTCTGTGTGAATATATACTTGAGGCTTTTATGATTTGTATATATTTCACACTTATCCCCAAAGAGATAATGTTTACATATTTTCAAAGAGAAGATCATTGTAGCTTACTCCTGATCATGAGTTGGATAGTTCTTTTCATGAACTTTCAATTTTCTTGAATCATAGGAAATAACTATTTCATTCTTTATTAATACACATCCCAATCCCTTCTTCTAAGAATCATTGTATATGATGAAAAGTTCCCCACTTTTGGGTAGCATAAGTACAGGTGCAGTGATAAGCCTCTTTTTCAACTCCTTGAATCTCTCGTCACATTTACTTTTTCAAACCAACCTGACTCCCTTCCAAGTTAGCTTTATTAGAGGGTTTTATAATCCTGATAAATTTCTAAAAAATTGATAATGGTACCTAGGTAATCCAAGGAAACTATAGATTTCTATCACAGATGCTGGCATCGACCATCCTTCAATTGATTATTTCTTTTAAGGGCCCATAGATATCGCATTACTTGTGATAATATTCCCCAAAAATGAGACTCCCTTCAACCAAAACTCACATTTTCTTTACATTTCATAAATATTCTTCTTTTAAAAGGTCTTTATCATAGTGATTAGATGCTCCTTCATGAACTTGGTGTATATTAGAATATCATCTATAAAGACTAACACAAATTTTTTAAGGTAATCTACAAAGACTCTATTCATTAAGTTAATGAATATTTATAGATAATTAGTGAGTCTGAATGGAATTACGATGACCTTATAGTGCTTGTACCTTTTTTGGAAAGAAGTCTTGGGGATATTCTCCTTCACCCTAACATGGTAATACCCCAACCACATACCCACCTTGGATAAGAGTGGTGATCCATGTAGCTAATCAAACAATTAATCAATCTGTGGTAGAGGATACTTGTTCTTTATTGTGATCTTATTAAGATCATGATAATCAATGCAAAGGAACATTGACCCATACTTCTTCTTGATGAAGAGGATTGGTTCACCCCATGATGAAGAACTTGGGCGTATGAACTCTTTATCCATATTCTCTTGTATTTGTTTCTTTTGATCCTCAAGTTCCACAATAGTCATTCTATATGGAGTCTTAGATAATGGTAACACCCCAGGTATAAGCTCGATTGGAAATTCAACCTCTCGTCTAGGAGGACGACCAGAAATATTTTCGATAAACACTTTAGTGTATTCCCTTATAATGTGAATGTCTTCAAGGATGATCATTTCCTTAGAATCAATCATTTGAGGTATATATAATTTCTTGTAGGGAAATAATATCCATGACTAAGATGTTGGTTCTAAATAATATTCATCTTCTTCCTTGAACTTGTATAGAATCATAGGATGATTCGTAATACGAAGAGTGATTTAATAGTTGTGAAAATTTTTGTTGGATATATATATCATCAACGGTAATATTTTTATTGAAGATAGAAAAACATAGTCCCACACTTTGAGGCTAGTATGAAGACAAAAAATCAAAGGGGTTTATAATAATGAATACCCAATGATTCGTTAATGACAAAAATAGCACCATCATGGGGGAAGGATCCCATACAAGATAAAATAGAGACATAGTCAGAGGTAGAAGCCTGGGATGCAGGGAAATCAACCACTTTATTACCCTCATTCCATGTGTGAGTGATGCTCGTGCCTTCAAGAATGAGATTCTTACTCCTACGGAGCTGATAAGTGATTAAACAGGGAGTGGAGATACAACCATTAATAGATTCGAAAAGGAGAAAGGAATCAGTTTTAATAGAATCAAGTCTGATATTCTTCTCCTTGCATATATAATGGCCAACATGCAGTGCATTTTATTCAGCCGGAAGTGAGTCTCCTAGAACAAAAGAGTCCATGAACGTAATAACAACTGATCCATTACTATCTCTCACAAGACTTCCTCCCTGAATCCCTCCCACAACACATGATAATTATATAAAATTCCACTAAATAGAGACTAATATTATTTTAAAGAAGTACATTTTCACCAAATTCAACATGTGATACATAATCACAATATTTTCCCCAAATGATATAAAATCATTTTAGGCGGTGACTCAATGTTGTGAGAAAACTTACAAGATATGATAATAGGTCATGAATTGAAACACAACATGACATACACTACTCTGGAGTAAATGTTATATGTACTTCATTCATCATCATCCATCTCATCATAGGACTTGGCTTGTTCCCTCGAGCTTGGACATTTTTTATGCTCATCATGCTTTTCATCCTTCAGCATAGAAAATTGTCTTGGATAATTCCAGACTTCTCCACATTTAGGAAAAAGAAATGTATATGGTTCCTTAGATAGAAATTTGTTTCCATTAATCATAATATCTATTTTTACATGGAAATTGGTTACTCTATGCCCTTTATTTCCACACTTAAAATATCTCCCAGTCCATTTGTGATATTTCCCTTAGTGCCTCCTTCCACACTTTTTCACAAATGAAATTGGGTCTTCTTTCCCTTTTCATTTTAATCAGATTCAATTCCTTGATATATCATCTTCCTATTAATTGATGTATTTAGTCATTCAACTAAGTACCAGTGGTTAATTTTTATTTTTATAGATGGTTGGGAATAATAAAAATATGTCATACTTAAGCTCTCATCTAGTTAAGAATGTCATTTGGGCAGTCATCACATTCCACTTTACATTGGTTTTTTACACGGTCCCCCCGATTTCCATAAATTGTATATAATAAAGGGAAAATTAAGGATGAGTATTTTTAAACTATTAAACACATAGAATGGAATCCAATAACAATAAATATAACTTATAAATGAAATGTATTTCCTTAGAATATGAATTTCTATGATTCAATCTACATTATCCATGATATATTTCCTAACATAAACACTTATAGGAATTTTTTTATTCCCTTAATAATGGTTTATAATGAGCCTGTGAATTTACCAAAGCATATCCCTTGAGAGTATAAAACCAGTTGTGCATCAAGGCCCGTTTTCATGCACCAGTTCCTGGTGAAGTCTATCTCAACACAGTGTTTTCAGGTTTTACCCATATGTACATTTATGATAGATCCACATCCACTTGTAGTATCTTAACAGGAATTTATCTGATTGGAAACAACTTCGTATATACTTTTCCAAATTTTAAAGATGTATTATTATGTTTAGTATTATCCCTAAGTCTTTTCTATAGTTTTCTAATCCCAATCCCAAAAATAACTAAATGTTCTGTTGATAACAACTATGAAAACCCTTCTCTTTATTATACTTTAATTCATGATTTATTATATAAGATTAGACATAATACAACCTATAATATTGATAATTCTAGTGTCTTTAAAAATTAGGTACATTACATAACAACTTAAAATAGGGAATAAATCAACTTTATTTAAAACTTCCTTAACATCCTCATATTATAACATAATACTTAAAACTACATGGGATTACCTGGGGACATATATAAGAAAGGGGTGATCTATAAAGCCTAGTAAGGGAATGAACATGGAATAACATGAAGAAAGTATTACATGTTAGATAATAAGAATATCAATGGGTCATAAATGGAGTGAGAATCATAAACATGAACAACGAGGAATGATATAGCATGATATCATAAAAGAAGCATGGGAAATGTGACAGAAAATTAAAACATGGAATTATAAACATAGGTTAAGGCTAACTACCAAGTCATAATGATGGAAAAAATCCCGTGATGGATTAGTTTCACTATATAATCCATTGGATTGTATCTCATGAGACGAAAACATTACCCAATGTATTGGAGTTCTATATAATTCTGGGCACATCCATCACTTTCATTTCATTTTCATGTATAAATGTGTCGTATAGATCATAAAAAATGGAAGAATTTATCATCATATTTTATTCAAAAATCAAGGAATGTGGAATATATACCTTCATGTACCAAATTAATTAATTATACGTTCATAAAGGTGAAAAACTGTGATAGCATATGGGTATGGGTATTCACTACACAATTGTTTTAGCATAGAAAATTTCAGTGAAATTTCGCCAACATAAAAGGGGTGTATAAATGTTCATAGGAGGGATTAATGAGAGTGAAAAGGGTATATAACCATTTATACATAAAATTTATAGTAATTTTGATATGTAAGAATATATCCAAACATGAAAAAATTTAAATTAAGAGGCATAACATAAATTAGGTACTTGAATAAAAAGAAGGGAGGGTGATCCCTAACTAAATTTCAGCATGGAAATGACTTGGTAAATGTTATAATGAAAGGGGATAAATGATATATCATTATTATATAATAAATTTTAAATTATAGGTATCATTATAAGTACATTAAAACATAACCAATTGATATTCAAAAGGCTACTTACAAAGAAGGTGGTTGAATGGAAATGAGGATAATGTAATCTCTTACTAAATTTCAGTATGGTAACAGGTGTACATAAAGCTTCATGGGAGATATTAATTAGAGTTAAAAGGTAATATCATCAATTATAAATAAAATTGAAAATAAGGGGGATATTTGGAAACATATCCCAACATTAACTAATATAATTTAATAAGAATAACATAAAAAAGAGGTGCTTGAATAAAAAGAAGAGAGGGAGATCCCTCTCCTTGAGAGTGTGATTCCAAAATCTTTGGAGGATATTCTTGAGAGATTGGGGGAATGTGAGGAATATAGAGAGGTTATTTAAGAGTAATGATCTTATAAATGGGTTTTTAGTGAAGTTAAATGGGATCTTTTGTGGATTTATATAGGAAAAAAGATGGGAGTTCTTTATTATTTCTCAAACTTAGGTTCTGGACTCTATATAAAAATGTAACCAATACCACAAAATTTCCCAAGGTTTTTCCCGTTTTTTCTACCAAAGAGAGGTGATTTTAATTATTTTATAACTTCAGGGGGATAAATTATTAAAATATAACCATTTTTTATGTGTAAGTGAGTCATGTCCATAAAGAAATCATTTTAAAACCTTAAAATATATTATAGGTTTTAGAGGATTCATAAAGGCTTTATAAAATTAATAAAATAATATTAAAATCACATTATATAAAATTTAAAACATATATTTGGTCATGTATATCCTTTATAGTATTTATTACATCATTTTTGGGTCATTATAATGTCATAATAAACACCGTATATTTATATTGTATATAATTTTCACCCAAGAATTCGAATATCTTAGAAAATTATGAAAAAATCACCATTAGATAATTTCAACATTCTAATTCCAAAAATAATATTTTTTTTAATAAAATAATTTTATATATATTTTAATTTTCACTTTTAAAATAGAATCTATAGTTATTGAGAAATTATGGGTTTTTGACAAAAAATTGTTTTCGAACCCTTGTAAAAATTAAATTTGAATTCATAAAAAATATATGATTATTTATATATAATAAAAATTATTTAATACTAATATTTTATTAAAATATTATTTATTTCAAAAATACATTTATTCATCAAAATAAATTCATCAGTTGAATTTGAATGTTACCCCAAAATACAATTTGTATTCAAACATAACAAAATCAAAATCCTTTATAAATTAGTAAAAATAAGAAGTAAATATAAACATTATTATATTGAAAATTTAATATAAATATTCATATTATTATGGTCTTTATAAATATCTCTTTATTACACCATCAAACACTCTAAGGGTAAGGTTCGTGATAGTGATACTTTCATGGGGTGGTTCGGCGTACATGGTTTGGGTCATGGTCACGATGAGCTTGAAATTCTCTCGTAAATGATTTTTTCTCATGATTTAGTTATTGGATATCATCATGGGTGTAACGACCCAATCTTTTTGAGTATTATATTAACTTACTCTAAATGATTTAATAACATGTTAATGGTTAATGCAGAAAGAGGAGTCGATGGCTTCATCCAGTAGACTCAACCCTTATGAAGCCCACTTATCAGAGCTTGGGAAGGAGGTAGCATCTGTGGGCTTCGCTTTGGACCAAGCCCAAGCCGAACTCCAGCATGTCAAGCTTGAACGGAAACGCCTACGGGAGAAGTTCAAGTTAGTAGAGATTACTACTAGGGCAATGTTATCTGAGCCTCCCTCATATTCTCTCACCATAGCACACCTTACACTTCGGTCGTATGCCGGTGTTATAAGGGGCTATGTGACGAGACCCTAGCTTCCTTGTGTAATCCTTTCAGGTGAATAAATTGAGATTTCTTCCTTTAGTGATGTTTGTGAAATTTCAAATGTCTAGATAATTTTAGAGTGTATTTTATTGATGAAATTTTTGAAAAAGGGATATTTTAAAACATTTATGTAAACCCTAAATAACTAATGATGTGTAATGATTTTCAAAAAATGGTCTTCTACCAAAGTGTTCAGTAAGGAATTTGGAGTCTAATAAGATCAACTTAATTTTTGATGAATAGTAAATTATGAATAGTGATTTTACGCTTAGGATTAGTAATGTGACCAAATGGATTAGTAATTTTCACTCAAAGAAAGTTTTAATATAATTTAGACACCTAGATTAAGTAATGTGATTCAATAAAATGGGTAAATAACGGTTTCATAAATTATTAGTCAAGTATTAGTTTTTTCGGATGAATAGTGTTTTTTAATTAAAAATTTAATTAAAAATAATTAGAAAATTATTTTTATAAAAAGGACTTTATTTTTGAACTCAGAGCATCGATATTATGTTAAGGTAAATTTTGGGGATTTTTCTGAAAAAAATGAATTTTCGATGAATAGTGTTTTTATTTAAAAATTAAATTAAAAATATTTAGAAAATTATTTTTATAAAATGGATTTCATTTTTGAATTCAGAGCATTGATATTTGGTTAAGGTGAAATTTTGGGATTATTCTGAGAAAGTTGAATTTTCAGTGAATAGTAAAAATACAGTTTTAGGGTTTCGGTATGTTTAATGACATCATAACTGTGTCATGATGATGTCATGAGATCTTTTAAGGGTTGGCCGGCCAAGGGTGATGAATTATTGTTTTGGGGGCCCCATGTGGCCTAACTCCATGATAAATGCCAAGGGAGAGCACATGGGTTTGAGAAAAGCACATGTGAGGTGTCCCTTGGCCATTAATGCATTGTCCCCTCACTTTTCCTATAAGTAACCACCCTTTCCTCCTTTAGTTTTCACTCCCAACTCTCCCCCAATGAAGTTCGGGTCTTCTTACCTCCCAAGGAGTCCTCCCAAGGTGCCACCAAGCCCTCAAGGTCCAAAACTTTGAGTTTCAAGAGTCACATTTTAAGGTATGGGATCCGACCTCTCTCTTTCTTTTTATGTCATTCCTTTTATGCTCCATGTTTTTATGTAAGAGGATGTTCTTTTATATTCCTCTTACTTCCCTTTTCATGTTTATATGATGAGATATCCCCTCTTACTCTCATCATTTCGTTTTATGAATGTTTAAGTGACGCCGTTAGGCTGGCGAATTTTTAAGGGATTCTTTCACCCTTCTCATTTTTCAAGTTCGATTTCCATGTCAAATCGTTCAAGTTCCTTTTTATTATGTTGGGGTATGATATCTATATCTATCATACTGATCTCTTATGATCATATGATGAGAGACCCTATTTGATCTTGTAAATTCTTTTTTATTGAATTTTAAGTGACGCCGTTAGGCTGCCGAATTTTCATAAGAGAAATCTAATTTTTGTCTTCCTTCCATGTTTTTCATTTCAAATGGTATGTCCTTAAAATTTCATTACCATGTCCATATATCCTTCTTATTCTGTCCCCTTACTGTTTTATGGATCATTTATGAGTGGGTGACCCATGTCCCCTCTCTTTTCAATGTTTTCTAAAACCCTGAAACATAGCCGTTATGCTGCAGAATTTTCGTCTCAAAATGCCTCTCTCTCTTTTCTCAAAATTATTTTATGTTATAAAGTGAATACTCAAAGATCTTATTTCTACAAGGGTACTCACATATATATCAAAATGTTCCATTTTAAATTCTGGGATTTACATAGATGACACCCGCTTTCCCTTTCCGTGGGTTTAAAGTAACGTAAATATCATGTCTTTAAAGCAGTTTTTTTTAAAACGTTATGATTATGAAATGAAACCCATTTATTTTATGCTATATGGGTTATTTATGAAATGTTTGATGATGATATATGTGGCTCACATGATAATAATGGCAAATTTAAGGGTGCTCCCTGATAGCGCTCCAATGCATTGGGTAAAGACTTAATCTCTAGAGATGACCATTTTAACGACGCCTTGGTGAATAACCTTGGTAATTTTTAACGACACCTTGGGGATGGACCTTGGTGAAACGAAACGATTGTCAATATTAAATGTTGTGGCCACATCTTCAAGTTATGAAAAATGTTATTTTCATTATGACGTATCTCATGATTTCTTTCTCATGCCTTAAAGTTCTTTTCTTGTGCTTATCGAAGTATCTCAAGTTCACTTGTAAAATGTTTCTCTTGTTTCCCTTACTGGGCCTTCTTCTCACCCTTTCTTTTGATGTATGTCCCCAGGTTATGAGACGCATAATGAACATAGGATGAACTAAAGGATAATCCTTTCAAGTGTTTAAGAAGAATGTTTTATGTTTTTTTTATGTATTATTGATCCTTGTTTCCAAGACACTAAACCTTAACGATCCTCAGTTCCGTGTAATGAAATGAAAGTTATGTTATAAAATGGCGGGATTCTATAGTTGGTATCAAAGGAAGGTTTAGTTATTTGTGGAAATTAGGATAGAAAAACTTTAGGAAGAACCCTATAAAAAAGTTTAAATATAGGAAAACTTCCTGGTATTTTGGTAAGTATTGAGTAAGTGGTTTATCAAACAAATACATCCCTGTCTGGATACGAGCAGGTAGAGGCGGCTCTGGCACATATGTACATAGGGGTAAAACCCGAAAACACCTCTTTGAGATAGACTCGAACAGGAACTGGTGCACGATAACGGGTCTTGCTGCACTCTTGGTTACGACACTCCCGGGGGATATGTTTGGTTAATAACAAGCTTTTTATGAATCATTATGAAGGAATTATAGAAAAGTGTAATTGTCTAAGCATGAAGTCTTAGTTAAAAGATTCATAAATGAAATAAGTTTCTTACTAAGGTTTTATTCTTTTAGAAAATGGCAGGCAATAGGAGGAACCGTGCCGATGGTGACCGCAATACACCATGTGCTGACGGCCCTCCGATGGAAGCCGGAATGGAAACATTCATGCGAATGATGAACCAACTGACTCAAGTTATGAGTAATAACTTGAATCAAGCTGAGAGGCCGACCTCACCACGAAGGGAACAACACTCTGTTGAGTCCTTCATGCATCAACGACCGCCAACATTCAGTGGATCTACTGACCCATTTGTTGCGGAACAATGGATAAGCTCCATTGAAAAGATCTTTTCTGTACTTCATTGTTCGGAACAAGAAAACGTCACCCTTGCTGTTTACCGCCTAGAGGGAGAAGCTGATCAGTGGTGGTCACTGATCAAAAACACGAAGCCACGAGGGGAGATAGAAGCTATGGAGTGGGAAGAATTTCGGGGAATTTTCCTTAACAAGTATTTCCCTCGTTACATGAGAACGAGAATGGAGAAAGAGTTTCTCGAGCTGAAGCAGAAGGAGAACGAATCTGTTGGAATCTATGAGATGAACTTCACAAGGCTTTCCCGTTATACCTCAAGCTTTGTCATGGACCCTAATGGGAAGGTTGATAGATTCTTTGGTGGACTATGACCTCATCTGCAGAAGAATCTAGCCAACAGGGACTATGATAGCTATGAAGAAATAGTTCGAAGTGCTATGAAGGTCGAGCTGGATTTTGGTGAGACACAGTGGTCTCATAAACCAAATGAAAAGAAGAGATCGTTGGAGCCCAGTTTAGGGAAGTCTTTTGATCAGGGAAGAGGTGGAAAGCAAATTCAACTTACCACATGCAATAAATGTGCGAAGAATCATCTGGGGAACTGCTTGAACGGAAGTGGCAAGTGCTAAAAGTGTGGAAGAGGAGGCCATATTTCTCGGAATTGTCATAGTGAGGTGAAGCCTCAGCTTCCCAACACTAACGATAGAGGAAAGATGGTTCTGGCCCTACCTGAAGTCACATGCTTCAAGTGTGGACAGCTTGGGCACTTTTCTAACCAATGTCCAAATCTGAGGGCGGTGGAGGGGAATCACCATCAACCTCAGCAGAGGCCAAGAGAGCAAGGTCGTGCTTTCGCTATCACAACAGCTGAATTTGAAGTTCCGAACGATGTGGTAGCAGGTACTCTTGTCATCCTCTCAAAGCTAGCAAGTTCTTTATTTGATTCTGGTTCTACGCATTCCTTTATTTCTTCCAAGTTTGCAAATAATATAGAATCAATCCCCGAATTGCTTGAGGTAGAGTTGTCAGCCAAGACTCCAAGTGGGATTATCCATGCATCAACAGTGTTTAGAGACTCTAGTGTTTACTTTGGTGAGCACAATCTTATCACAAATCTAGTAGTCATTCCCATGATGGAATTCGACATTATACTAGGGATGGACTGGATCTCAAAGTATAATGCTAAGATCAAATGCAGAAGTAAGGAAATCTCAGTAGTCTTGAATGAACGACCTACAGTTATCTTCCAAGGAGAGATATCCCGAACTGATCCCTATCTAGAAGCACCTCCCATAGCTTTCTTTATAGAGTTAATCGGTGATGATGAAGAAGGGAAAGGGAGCATACAAATTGAAGATGTTCCAATTGTTCAGGAGTACATGGATGTATTTCCTGAGGAGTTACCTGGACCTCCCCCAGAAAGAGAGGTAGAGTTCTCCATTGAACTCGTACCTGGGTCCCAATCGATATCAAAGACTCCGTATAGAATGGAAAATGTGGAGCTAGAAGAGTTAAAGAAACAACTCCAAGACATGTTGGAGAAGGGGTTTATCCAACCGAGTGTGTCTCCTTGGGGAGAACCAGTTCTCTTTGTGAAGAAGAAGGATGGATCAATGCAGCTATGCATTGATTATAGAGAACTGAACGGAATCACAGTGAAAAATAGATATCCTCTTCCAAGAATTGATGATTTATTTGACCAACTTCGCGGGGCTCAATTCTTCTCTAAGATTGACCTTCGATCTGGTTATCATCAACTGAGGGTGAAGAAGGAAGATATTCCAAAGACTGCCTTCCGATCAAGATATGGGCATTATGAGTTTACAGTTATGCCTTTCGGCTTGACTAATGCTCCTGTTATTTTCATGGATTTGATGAATAGAGTCTTTAAAGACTACCTTGATAACTTTGTGGTACTTTTTATTGATGATATTTTGATATATTCAAAAAGTCGTGAGGAGCATGAAGATCATCTGAGGGTTATTTTGAAAACTCTATGGAAGGAGAGGCTCTTTGGGAAGTTCAGCAAGTGTGAGTTTTGGTTACAACAAGTGGCTTTCTTGGGGCACATCGTAACCAATGAAGGAATCTCGGTTGACCCTGCAAAGACAATGGTTGTGGAGGAGTGGCCTCAACCCACAACAGTAACTGAGATTCGTAGTTTCCTTGGTTTAGCGGGATATTATAGGAGGTTTGTGAAAAACTTTTCACGACTTTCTAATCCACTAACCAAGTTGACTCGAAAAGGGTTTAAGTTCATCTGGACAAAGGAATGCGAGGAAAGTTTCCAAGAGCTGAAGAAGAGATTGGTTACTGCACCTCTGTTAACACTACCCTCTATCGGAGAAGGATTCGTTATTTTTAGCGATGCATCTCTGAAAGGGCTTGGGTGCGTCCTCATGCAAAATGACAAGGTAATTGCTTATGCATCTCGACAGTTAAAGATTCATGAGCAGAATTATCCTACGCATGATCTAGAGATGGTGGCAGTTGTTTTTGCTCTAAAGATATGGAGGCACTATCTTTATGGGGAGAAATGTGATATATACACTGACCACAAAAGTCTAAAGTATATTTTCACATAGAAATAATTGAACATGAGACAAAGGAGATGGTTGGAGCTTATTAAAGACTATGATTGTTCAATTCATTATCACCCAGGAAGATCAAACAGAGTCGCGGATGCGTTAAGCAAGAAAGATCATGTTGTTCTGGCAACAATGAGGATCCTAGGAGATCCCTTGATTAAAGATCTAGTAAAACTGGACATGGGAATTATAAGGAAAGGGACATCATCAACCCTATCCCAAATGATTTCTCAACCTTCATTACTAGAGAAGATCAAGAAGGCTCAAAACGAAGATCCTTTGCTGCAGGAGAAGTTTGAGGTTGTAAAGGATGGGAAGTTCCCTGATTTCCATATTGATCAAGAAGGTGTATTGAAATTTCATACAAGACTATGTGTTCCATCTATTCCGGAGATAAAGAAAGAACTAATGGATGAAGCTCATAGCTCTACATTCTCTATAGACCCGGGAAGCACTAAGATGTATAGAGACCTTCGTGATCATTATTGGTGGGATAACATGAAGAGGGAGATTGCTGATTACACTACAAGGTGCCTGGTGTGTCAGCAAGTAAATGCAGAAAGACAACTTCCTAAGGGGGTATTACAACCACTACCCATACCAGTATGGAAGTGGGATAATATCACTATGGACTTTGTAACTGGTCTCCCGAAAACATCCAAAGGAAACAATGAGATATGGGTTATTGTGGACCGTCTCACCAAGACAGCCCATTTTATCTCTATTCGGGAAGATTTCTCTCTGGATCAGCTTGCCAAGTTATACGTGAAGGAAGTGGTAAGGCTGCATGGGGTACCACTATCCATCGTATCTGATCGTGACCCAAGATTCACATCAAAATTCTGGTGAAGTCTTCAACATGCTCTGAATACTGAATTGAATTTTAGTACGGCCTATCATCCTCAAACTAATGGCCAATCTGAAAGTACTATTTAGACACTCGAAGACATGTTGAGATTATGCTCAATGGAATTTAAAGGTGGATGGGATCAACACCTCCCATTAGTGGAGTTCTCCTATAACAACAGCTTCCATGCGAGTATTCAGATGGCACCCTATGAAGCTCTGTATGGAAAGCAGTGTAGAACTACTACTTGTTGGGATGAAACTGGTGAGAGGAAACTTCTTGGGCCTGATCTCGTGCAAGAGATGACGGAACAGGTTCATGCCATCCAACAACACATAAAGGCTGCTCAAAGTCGGCAGAAGAGCTATGCTGACAATCGTCGAAGGGACTTGGAGTTTGGTGTTGGCGACAAAGTCTTCCTTCGAATTTCTCCATGGAAGAGAGTCATGCGGTTTGGGAAGAAAGGGAAGCTCAGCCCCAGGTACATTGGCCCCTATGAAATCCTTGATCGCATAGGAGAAGTGGCCTATCGTCTAGCACTTCCACTGAACCTAGCTCAAGTTCATGATGTCTTCCATGTATCTCTCTTGAGGAAGTACATACCCGACCCTTCACATGTACTGAACCCAGAGGTGGTACAACTGGAACATGACCTCTCTTACGAGGAGCAGCCAGGGGAGATCTTGGGCCGTAGAGACAAGGTCCTACGAAACAGGACTACCCACCTTGTGAAAGTGTTGTGGAGGAATCATAAATATTAAGAAGCGACTTGGGAGCCTGAGGAAACAATGAAGCAAAAGTACCCTCACCTTTTCGACTAGGCCTCAAGTGTAAATTTCGGGGATGAAATTTCTTAAGGGGGGAAGAATGTAACGACCCAATCTTTTTGAGTATTATATTAACTTAATCTTAATGATTTAATAACATGTTAATGGTTAATGCAGAAAGAGGAGTCGATGGCTTCATCCAGTAGACTCGACCCTTATGAAGCCCACTTATCAGAGCTTGGGAAGGAGGTAGCATCTGTGGGCTTCGCTTTGGACCAAGCCCAAGCTGAACTCCAGCATGTCAAGCTCGAACAGAAACACCTATGGGAGAAGTTCAAGTTAGTAGAGATTACTACTAGGGAAATGTTATCTGAGCCTCCCTCAGATTCTCTCACCATAGCACACCTTACACTTCGGTCGTATGCTGGTGTTATAAGGGGCTATGTGACGAGACCCTAGCTTCCTTGTGTAATCCTTTCGGGTGAATAAATTGAGATTTCTTCCTTTAGTGATGTTTGTGAAATTTCAAATGTCTAGATAATTTTAGAGTGTATTTTATTGATGAAATTTTTGAAAAAGGGATATTTTAAAACATTTATGTAAACCCTAAATAACTAATGATGTGTAATGATTTTCAAAAAATGGTCTTCTACAAAAGTGTTCAGTAAGGAATTTGGAGTCTAATAAGATCAACATAATTTTTGATGAATAGTAAATTATGAATAGTGATTTTACTCTTAAGATTAGTAATGTGACCAAATGGATTAGTAATTTTCACTCAAAGAAAGTTTTAATATAATTTAGACACCTAGATTAAGTAATGTGATTCAATAAAATGGGTAAATAACGGTTTCATAAATTATTAGTCAAGTATTAGTTTTTTTCGGATGAATAGTGTTTTTTAATTAAAAATTTAATTAAAAATAATTAGAAAATTATTTTTATAAAAAGGGCTTTATTTTTGAACTCAGAGCATCGATATTATGTTAAGGTAATTTTTGGGGATTTTTCTGAAAAAAATGAATTTTCGATGAATAGTGTTTTTATTTAAAAATTAAATTAAAAATATTTAGAAAATTATTTTTATAAAATGGATTTCATTTTTGAAATCAGAGCATTGATATTTGGTTAAGGTGAAATTTTGGGATTATTCTGAGAAAGTTGAATTTTCAGTGAATAGTAAAAATACAGTTTAAGGGTTTCGGTATGTTTAATGAAATCATAACTGTGTCATGATGATGTCATGAGATCTTTTAAGGGTTGGCCGGCCAAGGGTGATGAATTATTGTTTTGGTGTCCCCATGTGGCCTAACTCCATGATAAATGCCAAGGGAGAGCACATGGGTTTGAGAAAAGCACATGTGAGGTGTCCCTTGGCCATTAATGCATTGTCCCCTCACTTTTCCTATAAGTACCCACCCTTTCCTCCTTTAGTTTTCACTCCCAACTCTCCCCCAACGAAGTTCTGGTCTTCTTACCTCCCAAGGAGTCCTCCCAAGGTTCCCCCAATCCCTCAAGGTCCAAAACTTTGAGTTTCAAGAGTCACATTTTAAGGTAAGGGATCTGACCTCTCTCTTTCTTTTCATGTAATCCTTTTTATGTCATTCCTTTTATGCTCCATGTTCTTATGTAAGAGGATGTTCTTTTATATTCCTCTTACTTCCCTTTTCATGTTTATATGATGAGAGATCCCCTCTTACTCTCATCATTTCGTTTTATGAATGTTTAAGTGACGTCGTTAGGCTGCTGAATTTTTAAGGGATTCTTTCACCCTTCTCATTTTTCAAGTTCGATTTTCATGTCAAGTCTTTCAAGTTCCTTTTTATTATGTTGGGGTATGATCTCTATATCTATCATACTGATCTCTTATGATCATATGATGAGAGACCCTATTTTATCTTGTAAATTCTTTTTTATTGAAGTTTAAGTGACGTCGTTAGGCTGCCGAATTTTCATAAGAGAAATCTAATTTATGTCTTCCTTCCATGTTTTTCATTTCAAATGGTATGTACTTCAAATTTCATTACCATGTCCATATATCCTTCTTATTCTGTCCCCTTACTGTTTTATGGATCATTTATGAGTGGGTGACCCATGTCCCCTCTCTTTTCAATGTTTTCTAAAACCCCGAAACATAGCCGTTATGCTGCAGAATTTTCGTCTCAAAATGCCTCTCTCTCTTTTCTCAAAATTATTTTATGTTATAAAGTGAATACTCAATGCTCTTATTTCTACAAGGGTACTTACATATATATCAAAATTTTCCATTTTAAATTCTGGGATTTACATACATGATACCTGCTTTCCCTTTCCGTGGGTTTAAAGTAACATAAAGATCATGTCTTTAAAGCAGTTTTTTTTTAAACGTTATGATTATGAAATGAAACCCATTTATTTTATGCTATATGGGTTATTTATGAAATGTTTGATGATGATATATGTGTCTCACATGATAATAAAGGAAAATTTAAGGGTGCACCCTGATAGCGCTCCAATGCACTGGGTAAAGACTTAATCTCTAGAGATGACCATTTTAACGACGCCTTGGTGAATAACCTTGGTAATTTTTAACGACACCTTGGGGATGGACCTTGGTGAAACGAAACGATTGTCAATATTAAATGTTGTAGCCACATCTTCAAGTTATGAAAAATGTTATTTTTATTATGACGTATCTCATGATTTCTTTCTCATGCCTTAAAGTTCTTTTCATGTGCTTATCGAAGTATCTCAAGTTCACTTGTAAAATGTTTCTCTTGTTTCCCATACCAGGCCTTCTGCTCACCCTTTCTTTTGATGTATGTCCCCAGGTTATGAGATGCATAATGAACATAGGATGAACTAAAGGAGAAGCCTTTAAAGTGTTTAAGAAGAATGTTTTATTTTTTTTATGTATTATTGATCCTTGTTTCCAAGACACTAAACCTTAACGATCCTCAGTTCCGTGTAATGAAATGAAAGTTATGTTATAAAATGGCGGGATGCTATAATGGGCTTGGTCAAGGTCAAACACCAGTGATTCTATCTCCCTCATAATCTCCAATAATTGGTCTTCATAGGGTATGTTACTACTGGATGAGTTCATCACTTCCTTTGCCTGCGTAAATTGGATTTTTCAAAACCCAATATTTATATTAACCATATGATTAATGTTCAATGGTTATATTATTGATGGTAATGATTCAAAATGGACTTTTAAATATGAAAGGATATAATAAAATCAAATAAATTAGTGTGTTTTCTATAACCATAATACATAATAAAAAATTTAATTCAACCAAAAAGGGAATTTTATTATGATAGTTTGGGTCATTAAATTCCTAAATCTCTAGTCAATCAGATCCCAAAATCATAAGAAAAAATAAAAAATAATGCCCTGATACCACTTTTTAACATCCCACCCCAACACACTATATAATTATTTGTCGAAATGGTTCACCACATTACCTCAGGCATGCCTCCCAGTACGCTAGAGGATACTAACAAGAAATAGGGGTGTAAGATGGTACAGTGGGGAGAATATACCCCCTATATCAGAGTGCACAATAACTAATAAATAACCAAAAATTAACCATCAAAATAAATAATTTGATTATACATAAATGAATAAACATCAGTAAAAATACATGATATGTAGTAAAGGACATAACTTTCATGTCATACAAACCCCGACTACCCACTTGTCCGGTCACAGATACATAACAAAATAAAAGAAAACAAACAAAAAGTGTCTCTATGACATATCTGAGTTAAACCTCATCCAATATCTTGAAACCATTTGATTAATCCTACTCGACCACTCTATATCGAGCAACTTCTTAAAATAGTTCCTGAAACAAATATGAAAGAGTTGATCATATACCCAAGTGCATTGGCGACCTGACTATGGTGTGATTAAAAATTAGTAGGTTGCCACCAACGGTGTCTAAACAAACTGAGTCTATGTATATAGTGCAAACAGTAAGGAAATAAATATGTCCATTAATTTAATAAAATATTACTATACATAAAATATAATAACTCGTTGACCATTGAGTTTCAGGTTAACACTCAGCGTAATCCAAACCTACTTCAGCACATTGTTGGATACATCGGTGCACGTTACAGAACTAAGCCCACATAATCATAACTAACCTACTTCAGCATGATGTCGGGTGTCTCTATCAATTGGAAGATCCTCATGTATCAGAATAGGTCACCCCAAGTTGGTGGTAGATTCTCCTACCAAGGATTAGTCACCCATAATGTATCATGATCAATTGGTCTCATCCCACAAGTTAATAATTATATCAAGTATCTCACCCTCAAGTATCAAATATTACATAATCCTTGCCATCATGCGTCATGAAATCACACGTCTAGCCCTCAAGTGGTCCGTACCAAGCATCTTTCCCTTGGGCGGTACATTTTCGTGCCTTTATCCCTCATTTGGTCTACGGTCATGCACCTAGCCCTCAGGAACCAACCTAAATAAGGAGTCATAACAAGATATAAACTCAAAAGTTTATGTAACATTACAACCTTGTGAATAAATCATAGCAGATTAATGTCAAAACAAAATGATAATCAAGCAATTTACGTGACCAAGCTCAAGCATACCAGACATATCATCATAATCCATTCTAGTTAATTCATCTAATTACCATTTATCTAGATATTTATAGTCCTTAAATCCAAGTTCACAATTATCATAATAATTGGAACTAATTATTTCCATTTATCATTTTTTTTCAAAAGTCTTTGACATGAAAACTAACTGATTTTAGTCTAGGTGTGTAATATCCCGACTCGGGTGCCACACACCAGTGCCCCAAGACAGTTCGTTATGTATCTTTAGGCATGCCTACCTATATGCTAGAGGTTTTAGACTAGTAGCAAGGGTATAGTATCAATCATAGGGAGACTATACCCTCTTTTATCATAGTAATACACCAGTAGAAAATAAAAAACAATAACTGAATAACATATAACCGAAAAATAAAATAGTTCTAGAATCAAAATATGACCCAAAACTGGAAATACAATATCAAAACTGAACAGTATATATGCCATGCTAAAGTACGTGCCAAGTGTCAAAATGCCACTCAAAATTAAAGACTCAGATAACTCCCAAGTGGGTCCTGAACCAAGTCTGGTTCCCTCATCATTCTTCATCCCCAAAACCATCCATCTAAAATAGGTCCTTTTCCCTTATACTGTCCTGCAAACATGAAATCTATTTGGGTATCGATCAAGAAGCTTGAGTAGGGTGTGAGTATAACTCAGAAGGCCAGCACCAATGGCATATAAAACAATATCCAGTCAACATCAGTGTATGCAGTTCTATAAATAAATAAGTGTAATGCATAAGTAAATGGTTATTACATTTTTATTTATTCTTTATTTAACCACATAAACCCACGGGTTCCTGAGGAAACCCGATCCTCAATACCTACTTCGACCCGTGCCAGAGTCTGAACCATTTTACATTATTAATTCACAATTCATTTAACAAATGGGATTTAATTATCCATTTCATTTCAATTCATGATATAGATAATTGGAACCATAGTCCAATGCCACTATTTTAGGCATAGATCATCATTTCTAATGCCCCGTGAGTATTTGGAGCATCAGTCCATGTCTAACAAATGATGGTTATTTGGAGCATCATTCCATGTCCCAAACAATTTTCACGCATGCCTTGGGTTTGGAACGCCATGTCTAGGACCCCATGGGTAATTGGAGCGTCAGTTTGTGTCCCACACCTCGTTTTATCAATTAATCACATATATCACATGTATCACATAAATCAAATGTATCACATATATCACATGTATCACATATATGAAATTAATTAATTCGACAATTAATAAATCATAATAATCCCTTAAATTAAATAATCAATTAATTGGTCACCTTAATTACATTAATTAATTCAAAAATAAATTATTATTAATTCAAAATTCCATTATTTTGATAATTAACTCACAATGTATTATCCCCAATTCCACAATTCAATACTACAATAATAAATTCATCAATTAATTATCCCAATTCATAATTCCATTATTCAATAAAATCCAAATTCCTCAATTAATTAACTTACCAAAATAAATAATTCAATTTGGAAATTCCAATTGATAAATGAACCTTAAAAATTCTACAATCACATACACATAATTGATATCAAAACTATGGGATTTGAATAATAAACCACCTAACTCAAAATTTATAAAGAACGCACACCAATGAAAACCCCCAATTGATGTAAGATGGTCGAATCATCAATGACGGAGGAGATCCAGACCAAAACCTAGGATCAAGATCAACCCCAAAACCCACAACTATTACCGCATTATTGGAAGAATCAGGAATGGAAGGGAACCAAAGAAAAAAATGGCTTAATAAGTATCTAAAACCAATGTGTAGTGATCATAGATAAATAAATCACTCCAAATCCGCTAAGGGTTTCTCTACGGTTAGAGGAGAAGAGATGCAGCTGAAAACAAAAGAGTCTTTAGCCACATTGCATGTTTAAAATAATTATTTGGTCATTTACATGGTGTGCAATGTGATTACATGTCGTGTAAATGTTTTTAATGGAATACACTAAAAAACCCATCACCTCATATTTATTTTATTAAAACCCTTAAACAATTACACAACGTGTAATCCATTTATATGGCGTGTAAATGTTCTGCAATTGATTGTTCAGACCATTTTCATTTTTAAACAAACCGAACCGCTTTTAAAGTTTTCCATCACACCAAGAACCCATGAAACACTTAACGAGACGTACCTGGAAAAATAAAAGATCTTATAATCTCCCCACCTTAAAATAGTTCATCCATGAGCTGTACTCCAAAGCATCTATAAGACTCCTAGGTAAAAAGATCAGGCCACTGAGCCTGCATATCCACTTCTCTCTCCCATGCTTCCTCCTGAGCTCATCCATGTTACTGGAATACATGAACTATCAGCATGTTCTTTCCCCACAACACTTTATCACTATGATGCAACACACATACTGAATTATACTCAAAGACGCATCTATCTCAAGCTTAACATCATCCACATAGATCACATGAGAAGGGTCGGGGTGATACCGCCAATGTTGTGAAACAAGGAAAAATCATTCATATCACTTTATTTTTCTGGAAGAGACAATTGGTATGCCATCCGCCTTATTCTCTCCAAAATCTCAAACGATCCAAAAAACATTGGCGCCAGCTTGCCCTATCTCTGTATCCTGTGGTGATCCAATCTAGGTGACACTCGAAGGAATACACGATCACCCTCTATAAACTCCTAGGTCATCATCATCTATCAACATATGAATTTTTTCTACTATGAGTTGTAGCCATATGCTTTCAAATTAGTTATACCTACTCCAATGTCTCCTACATGAGACTAGACCACAAAAAAACTAACTCACCTACCTCCATCCAGTATAGATGTGATCTTCATGGCCTACCATAAAGTGCCTCATATAGTGTCATCTGAATAGTTTCCTGATAGGTATTGTTATAGGATAACTCCAATAATTTTAGGTGCTTCTCCTAAGACCCACCAAATTCAAGAACACATGCTCATAGAATATCATCAAGCAGTTGTATAGTACGCTCTGACTGCCCATATTTTTGTGGGTAGAATGACATACTCAGGAAAACCAGTGTATGACCTTCCAGAAGCGTGAAGTAAAGTATAAATCATAGTTTGAAACTATATTCTATAGAACTCTGTGCAGATGGACTATCTCTTGAATATATAGTTCTCCCAACTTCTTCATTGGGAAATTCTCCCGTATAGGAAATAAATGTGCTACCTTTTTCAAACTGTCTACAATATCCAAAATATAATTGTTCTTCTAAGGAATCCTCAGGAGACTCACCATAAAATCCATGGTCACATCATCCCACTTCTACTCCAAAATACATATGGTTGTAGAAAACCTCCAAGTTTTTGATGCTTAGCCTTCACCTATTAACAAGTGTAGCATCGTGTCATGAACCCTGCTATCTACTTTTTCATTCTTGCTCACCCAAAAATGTCATCAAAGGTAATGGTACATTTTAGTCACACCTGGATGTACATCCCATTTTGAGGCATGAAACTCATGAATCATATCCTCCTGCATTATTGTTGGCACAAAAACCTGTTTCTTGACAAAGATGATCTCATCCTCATCTATGATCCAATTTGAAGGTGACTCCCCACCTTCAAGCCTTTCCCTCAAGGTCAAGAACTCCAGATCCTCATATTGTCTATCTATGATCTATGTCAAAAGTGTAGAATCCACTAAAACTAACACGATATTCATCTAATCTTGATCCTCCATAACCAAAATATACATCTCATCCAGCAAAGTCATTATCTTCCCCTCATCCCTAGAATCCTAGACTGCCTAAATCTGAGTTTTCAAGCTCAATGTGTTAGCTACTTTGTTTCTGTTCCCGAGCATATATGCTAGATCAAAATCAAATGATTTCATATAATCAACCCATCTACACTGCCATTGATTCAAATCTCATTGTGAAAAGATATACTTTAATATCTTATGATATGTATACATAGTAAAATTATTTATCAACGGGTAATGTCACCAACACTTCAAAGCATAATCCACTACAACCAACTTGAGTTCATGCGTAAGGTAGTTCCATTCATGAGGCCTTAACTACTGAGACCCGTACACTACAACTCGATCTCCCTGCATTAACACTACTCCAAGCCCTAACTCTGAAGAGTCACAATACACCATATACTCCTCACTCGGATCAGGTAGGATCAAGATAGGTGTCGATGTCAATCGCTTCTTCAACTCTTGGAAGTCATCCTCACAATCTTTATTCCATTAAAACTTTATCCCCTTATTGGTAAATACCTAAATTGGAACTTCCAAATGGTAAAAGTCTTGGATGAACCTCCAATAATATCCATCTAACCCTAGAAATCTACGTATATCGAATACGTTCTTAGGCTGCTCCCAAGATACAACTTCTCACACATTATCTGGGTCCACTAACACACCTTCTTTTGAGATTATGTGACCCAAGGTGTGTTCCTAGTCAATCCAAAACTAAAATTTAGATATCTTGGTGTATAGATGATGCTCTCTTAGTGTAATCAAAATGATTTCAAGATGTTGGACATGATCTTCATAAGTATTATAGTATACCAAGATGTCATCCACAAACACTACCACAAACTAATCCAGGTATGTATGAAATATCATGTTCATTGAGTCTATAAACACTATTTATATGTTTTTTAACCCAAACAGCATTACAACAAACTCAATAAGTCCATACCTGCATCAGAAAGTAGTCTTTGATATATTATAAGTCCGAACTCTCAACTGATGATACTCTAATCACAAGTCTATCTTGGAAAAGACACAAGATACTCTTAGCTAGTCAAATAGATCATCGATATGCATAAGAGGATACTGGTTCTTCACAGTCATCTAGATCAACTTCTGGTAATCAACACCGAAGCGTAAAATCTCGTCAGCCTTCTTTGTAAACAACACTAGAGAACCGCAAGGTGATGTACTTGAGTGGATAAATCTTTTATCCTCCAACTCCTCCAGCTGATTCTTGATATCTTGAATCTCTATTAGTTCCATTCTATATGGTGGAGTAGAATCTGACCCATCCCCATGTATGATCTCAATAGTGAATTCCACATATCTCTCAAGTAAAAACCTTGATAAGTCTTCCGAAAACACATCTAGAAACGTGTCCACTATGTGTGGAAATAAATAATGCTTCTCACCTCTGTCATCCAGTAATAGGCTAGCAACATGGGATGTGATCTCTCCCAGTTATTGAGTAATTGGATCTGCTCGGACTACCTGGATATCTCAGTCTCCATGATGGATGTAATGGTCACCCTTAGGAGACATAAAAGTCACTCCCATGTGGTAACAATCAATGTGGGCTCGGTATGCTACTAAACATTCCATAATCATAATTAGGTTGAATCCTGACATATCAAGAATATAGAGATTCCATAGAAAATGGTACTCCTCGATCTCGAGAGAACACCCCTTTAACAAATAGATGTCTCTCGACCATACTCCAAGAGGTGTGTCTATCGTCAACACCCCACTCACAAACTGCACCTCCATACTCAAACCATTCACAAGTTGTGCATAAATAATGGAATTAAAGGCACCAGTATCAAATAAATAACTAACTAGCGAAGAATATATAATAATAGTACATCTCAATATCGATGGTCCAACCTCGTTGTCCACAAGTGTAGGATGAACTGCTTGCAATTGTCTTGCCCTAATTCCATGTGATGTAGTCTGACTCCCCTGAGTTGTACTACCATGCGGATATGGGTTCTCTTTCCCAGAAGAATTGCATCCACTGACTCTACCACCTCGACCAATAGAACTTCAGCTTCCATTGTGATATGGTGCAGAAGATCCCCTTCCCACACCTTGGTTATGTCTAGATCTTCTATCATTATTCGTCTATCAAGGGTTCCTATAGAACTTTTGTAGATTCCTCATCATGCCACAAGCTTGGCACTCTACCAATGGTCGGGGATAGTGCTACAAATGTGGCCGGGCATACCACACTGATAGAAAAGTGAATTGATAAGATCCTAAGTAAATGATCTCCCTGACTGTCCACTTTTCTTCCCACTACTCTGGTTAAAGTTCTTATAATGACACTTCCGGGTCTTAAAAGTCGCATATCCTAATTGTCCAGCAGAAACCACCTTCCCTCCACTGGAATCCTCCTTTAGGTTCCCCTTAGATATGAGATCTTGATTTACCAATTTTATAAAATTCTTCATCCTAAAGATATAAACCTGGTACTTAATATCACATTTAAGCCCATCCTGAAAATGATTGCCGCAACAGCCTCATATCCTACCAATGATAGAGAAAAGCACTGTAAATATATAAAGTGACTAGCATAGTCCATCACAGACATAGTCCCCTGAGTCAACCTCATAAAATATGCTACTCTCTCCTGCCTCAGAGTCTCTGGATAAAAGTTCTCTAAGAACTTCTCCTGAATGTCTTTCAACTCCATAGTCTTCAGATGTCCATCTTGAGTCTGGATTTCCTACCATCATTTCTCCTGAACATGTAACATATGGGTATCCAATTTGACTCTCTTCTCAATAGGAGTATCCAATTGGTCAAGTATAGTCTGGATAGACTCAATCCAGAACTAAGCCCCCTCAGGTCCACCCTCTCTAGTAAAAGTTGGAGGGTGCTACAACTCGAACTCCCTCGTCAGATCAGACATTATTTTCAAAACTCTCCCTCATTATCTTTCTATAATTTTCATGAATCAGGCAAAGTTATCTCATATTTACTCTCTAACTTCCTCACCTAGCACTATCGATGCCTCAGGTTCCATCACTGGAGGATCATCCCTATCCATGTCCTCTGGTCTTTCCATCAGTAAGCGTCGTTGTGGAGACATATCTCTACAATTACAAACACACATCTCAGGACACATAACACTACTTTATCACATTAAATAAGAAGAAAATCACAACAAGTACTTTCCCCAAACCTCGCCATGTGGTCAAAATGGGGTGTTATCACTACCTTTAACCATCCTACACCTAGGTCCTGGTTAACAAGGGTAAGCACATTCTCATTTCAATTTTCTCATTAGACACCCCTTTATTATTTTGTTGCACCATTTTACAATATTTTTCAATTTCATGTTAGGTGCAATTTTCATTTCAATTTCACAAGAAAGGGAAAAAGATCAAGTTCAACAACTTACCCAAAAACCGGTTTCCTAATGTGTACCTAAAATGATGCATACCATAATCATCCTGAGTACCTAGAATAATGCATACAACGTAACTCTCATGACATACCAAGCCATGAGTGAATTCACAACAATTTTTAGAAACAATAATTAAATAACACAATAAGTGTGTCTCATAAGGTGAAATAATATTCAACTATAACAAAAAACAATAATAACAACAATCCCACCCTGGGCACTTGGTTTTTCCCCCGTACAAGGGTTTTAAACTCCCATGCACGGGCTCATAAACAAGGCCCAACTCTTCCTAATATCATGTCTACCTTTCCCAAATAGTAAGGAAAAATAAAAAGAAAATAAAATTGGGCCCTGGTGCCACTTTTTAACATCCCGACTTAGGTTCCACAAACCAGTGTCCCGATCTGGTCCGCTACGTGGCATCAGGCACACATCTCCATATGCCAGAGAATGTCGACTAGTAGAGAGGTTCTAATATCGATCATGGGTACACTATACCCTCTTTATCAGAGTAATACACCAGCAAAAAATAAGAAACAATAACTAAATAACATATAGCCATAAACAGAACTATACCAAAATCACAAGATGACCTAAAACTGGAAATACAATATCAAAACTGAACAGTAGATATGTCATGCTAAATTATGTTCCATGTGTCTAAATAAAACTCAAAAGTGAAGACACTGAAAACTCCCAAGAAATACCTGAACCACATTTGGTTCCCTCATCATGCTTCATCCCCAAAATCAGCCATCTAATAGAGGGCCTTTACCCTTATCCTGTTCTGTAAACATGAAATCTATTCAGGTACCGATCAGGAAGCCCGAGTAGGGTGCGAGTACAACTCAGTAGGTCACCACCAACGGTGTCTAAAAAAATATCTAGTTAATATCAGTGTATGTAGTTGTATAATGAAATAAGTATAATTTGTAAGTGAACATTTATCACATTATCATTTATTCTTTATTTAACCACATAAACCCTTAGGTTCCCAATGTCACCCGATCCTCAATACCTGCTTCCGCTCTTGCCAGAGTCTAAACCATTTAAAATTATTAATTCTAAATTCATTTAATAAATGGTCTTTCATTATCCATTTCATTTCAATTCATGATATGACTAATTGGAACCATAGTTCAATGCCACTATTTTAGGTATAGATTGTCATGTTTAGCACCACATGAGTATTCGGAGCATCAATCTGTGTCTCACACATTGTGGGTATTTGGAGCATTAGTCTCTATCCCACACATCATGGGTATTTGGAACATCAGTCCCAATCCCATACAATTTTCATGCATTTCATGGGTCTAGAACGACATGTCTAGGACCCTGTGGGTATTTGGAGCATCAGTTCGTACTCACACCCCGTTTTCTCAATCAGTCACATATATCACATCTATCACATATATCACATGCATAATGTATATCACATATTATTTCAATAATTAATTAATCATAACAATATCTTCAATTAACTCATTTGTTAATTGGTCACCTCAATTCCATTAATTAATACAATAATTAATTATTCTTAATTCATAATTAAATTATTCTGATAATTAACTCACAATTCATTATCCCCAATTCCACAATTCAATACTCCAATAATTAATTCATCAGTCAATTATCCCAATTCACAATTCCATTATTCAATCAAATCCCCAATTCCTCAATTAATTAATTGACCACAATAATTAATTCAATTTTAGAATTCTAATTGCTAATCAAACCTTAGAAATTCTACAATCACATACACGTAATTGATATCAAGAATATGAGATTTGAATAATAGACCACCTACCTCAAAATTTATGAAGAACTTTCACCAACGAAAAAACACTAATTGATGTAAGATGTTTGAATCAACAATGTTGGATGAGATCCAGACCAAAACTGAGGATCAAGATCAACCCCCAAACCCACAACTATTAAGGGTTCTACCACTTTATCAGAAGGAGGAGGAATGGAAGGGAACCAAATAAAAAAGGTATTATCAAGTATCAAACACTAATCTACAATAATCAGAGATGAAGAAATCACTCCAAATCTTCTAAGGGTCGCCCTAGGGTTGAAGGAGAAGAGCTGTAGTTGAAAACAAAGGAGACTCTAGCCGCACAACATGTTTAAAACAGCATATCAGACATTTACACGGTGTGTATTGTGATTACACGTCGTGTAAATATTTTTAATGGAATATGTTGAAAAACCCGTCACCTTAGATTTATTTTATTAAAACCCTCAAACAATTACACGACGTGTAATCCATTTACAAGGCGCGTAAATGTTTTGCAGTTGATTTTTCATATCATTTTCCTTTTTAAACAACTTGAACCTCTTTTAAAGATTCCTATCTCACCAAGAACCCATGAAACACTTAACGAGACATACCTGAAAAAAGACGAGATCTTACAATGTGATTCTATTCCGAGCGATCACCTCAATTCCCATGTTATGCCAAGGTGGTCAACATAAGTAGTTATCAATTAACAAGGAAAGAATCAAATTACATAAAGTTATCAATTTTCATGAGAATTATAGTTATTACCACTTCACTTATCATTTAAGCACAAATACCATTACACATATCATCATATCCATTTTTCATTAAGCCTTTATACAAATTCCCAATCACACGTCGAATTACCTCTTTTAATCTAGGTTATTTATTCTCATTCTAATCAACACAATTACCATAAAAACATCCATTTAGTCAAGAGGCTCTAAGTATATCCCGCTCAGAATCCAACCTAGTGCCAAGGGCGACACACTCCTTGGGTGGCCACAAGTCCAAGTCTCAACGCCAAGGTTCTAATGGGGTCTATGGGAGGTTTAAACATATGAATTATCATCAAGGCAGTGGTTTCCAATTTCATTTGGGTGCACACACGGTGTTCCGACGTGATCTTGTATATTGCATATACTATGACAAAACAAAACAGAAAAAAAGGAAGTTGTTCTAGACCGCCAACCTTTTACCAAGGATTTTCCACTTTGATGCCAAGGGATGAAAACATTTTACAAGGCCCTCCAAGCTCATCCAGCCTTGTCCTTGACCAATAGGACTCATCTTAATGCCCCGAGTCCCTAACTCACCCCAAGCAGAAACAATTACTTAATTATAGCTATTTATAATTAATAAATTAATTAATTTTAAACTTGGCATATTTTCGGTTAACTCACCGGGCATTTCATTATGCCCAAACTATCTGCAATAGGGTGTGTTCTACTCCCGATGCATCCTTGGACTTATGATGCATGAAAATCCTAATTAATTTTACCAAAACAACAGCCGATAAAATCAATTTAGGACAAAACCCATTTAGAAAAATCAAAATGGAGGCATACATCAATGGATTGACGCACAAACGCAAGTGGACTTCATATTGGGAACCCCATGTTTCTAAGGTGCAAGGAATCTCTGACAAAAACTGTTGATTTCACCATCCTCCAATGAAATCATCATTTGACAGAAAATAATCATGTCCGTATTGAGCGATAATAACAGAGAAACGACATAGAAGGAGAAAGACCTTACCCATTGACAACATCAAATCACACCCATGATCGCCAAGAGCATTGGAGAATTGATGAAGAGAAGGTTTGATCAAGACCCCCTTTGTGCATGCTGTTCCTTTCGAAGAAACAAGGGGGTGAGCCCCCTGCTAAAAAAAGGTTATACAATTTTCACGATGTGAAACATGGTTTCACAAAGTGATTTTTTGGGTTAGCCCTCGAGCACCCTTTTTTACATCCTTAAACTCTTGGACTACACCTTACAAACCCTTTTTACATTGTAAATTCCATATTTATGGTGTAAATTGGTTTCTATGAACTTTTTCATTACAATCTTCCCGTTTCTCACCTGGTGCTTGCTCAAACCCTCGGGACTTCCACAGGAATTTAAAACACATTTAAAAACATCACGTTTGGAAATTCCAACCCTCAAAACATCGTTATGATTTCCATATTTCAAAACAGTCTGTCGGTAAATGGAGAAAGAATCAAATTTCCACTAAAATTATGAACTGTTCAGACTAGGGTTCGTATATTGTTACTGTGAAATAACACGAAACATTTCTTACCAAGAAAAGGAGTGTGAGAAAATAACATGATTCGGTATTGAGAATTTTATTTTTCTTTTTCAATATCAAATAAAATTAAAATAAAAAACACTTATTGAAAATACATTTTGCACTCACCACATTTAGGAACCATCTTGGAATGAAAAAAAATTAGGGAGAATGACAACGGGGGACCAAAAGACCCCCCTAATACCCAAAGTGGACTAGCTCTAGTTATGTGAACAGTGATTTTTCACTTTTCATAGAACTGCGTCGTGTTTTCTTTGGGTATTAGGGGGACTTTTTGTCCCCCATTGTCATTCCCCCCAAAAAATTATTTAAACCTGATTGACCACTCAACTCATTCGAAATTTGAAAGTGGCAACTTATGCGTGGAGATCCAGAGTAAGCTGAAGAAGGACAGCCATGGAGAGCACTGGGACTGGGAGCATAGATCTGGAGATGGTGTTTCTTTCATCAGATCAGAAAATGGGGAATGAGTGGGAACTTTTCTAGGAGAATGTGAGACCGTTGAAGAGAGGTCGGCAAGTTGGCCTCTTGAACGAAGCCCTAAATCCCCAGACCGACAATCAACTCAAGAAATCTCTCCTCGTTACCAGAAGGCTTGACTTTCTTACACTTTAATATAATATATTTTAATTTGTTTCTTTCTATACCATCGTCTCTTAGAGAATCTGAATTAAAGCACTGATTACTCTTTGTTCCAGTCCCCCTTTTTTTGCGAGTTTAGGAGGATGATCCAGGTGATTGAAAAATATAATGGAGACGATCTTCTTTGACCATGGCTTGATTGCATTAAATGGGTGTAGGAGGCATTTCCTCCTGGTGGAGATGGCTCGGAACTAGTTGTGATTTATGAACAGTGCGTGCGTGCTTTTGGGCATTCGGATCGCTACCAGGACAACTTCCGCTAGCTGAAATTGTGGTTGGAATATGCTGAAAATTGTGCAGATGCTGGAGTCATTTACCACTTTCTGGATGCAAATAGAATTAGGCAGTCCCATTATTTGTATTTTATTTCATATTCCTTATACATGGAATCCAAGAGTAAATTCAAAAGCGCTAATGAGATGTTTAATTGTGGCATATCAAGGAATGCTCAACCCAGAGGAAAATTGGAAACAGCCTATAGGAGGTTCCTTGTGCACTCTATGAAGAGACCAAACATGGAAAACGAGGATTCTACAGAGGATCAGCTATCAGGTCGACGCTTTGGGACCGTTCTTGCATCTTGAGAAAATAGGTGGTTTCCTTGAGGTAGTTCTGATCATTCTAGGGAAAAGCTGAAGTCAAATAGGTCTCAGAATTCTCCTTTTTCGATTTATAATGAACCCAGTGGGGATGTCAACCTGGACCATCAAGCAGATGAGTCGCAGATTGGCCTGGCTTCTTGGGGTATGCTTGGATCTCAAGCTGATAGAAACATGGAAAATAACGCTCTTCCATCCATATGGAGAACATATAAGATTCCACAGAGACATGGTTCTACAATGGTGCTCCGAACAGATTGCATGGATGTGTTTGTTGATGAGTGCACATAACCAATGAAAATGAATCCTGAGATGGAAAAAGCATTGATGTTGCAGTGTCAGCAAGCAGATGGCAGTGACCTAAAAAAGGAGATAGGTTTATTGAGGAAAAACCCATTGCACAATTTCCCTCCAAGCAGCCTACCCAGATAAATTGCAACATATGGACACTGAAAGAGTGCCCAAAAAAATCTGATGGGGGTATATTCACCCTTCTCATCATCTTCAAGAATCTGAAACAGGGTTTCAGGTGGCTCTAGAGGGAGGTGCATTGCATGGGAGGTGACAAAATGTAAGAATCATGTCATGTGTTTCTTTTAATTTATATAACATTTGGCCTAAAGGATGATCTAAACACCTCTGTAGCAGAATGTTGTTATGCATTTTTTTTGTGTGGAAATGCACGTCATGCCTCATAATGAATCCTATCATGTTTCTTTTAATTCAAATAACAAGTGTCCTATATGAGGATCTAAACACCTCTGTAGCAGAATGTTGTTCTGCATTTTTTTGTGGAAATTCACGTCATGCCTCATAATGAAATTGTGGCAGATCAAGGTCCTTTATGCATTATTTTCTAGTTGGGATAGCAACAGCAAAACAGGTTTGATATCATAACAGGGAGGG
Organism: Viscum album; assembly: GCA_963277665.1. NCBI lineage: Eukaryota > Viridiplantae > Streptophyta > Magnoliopsida > Santalales > Viscaceae > Viscum > Viscum album. The sequence continues at coordinate 342,055,916 of OY728167.1, forward strand.
AGATTTGTGTTTATGGAGATTGTGCTGACCAACTCATTTATATTTTTGGAGCAGCTAAAATGCATGATCATGGATCATGTATATGAGATCAATGTGAGGAGTGTACTTCCTGATCGAGCCCACTTAAATCAGTAAAACACTGGGAAAAAATTATCCCTGTTATTAGTATAATCAATCCACTTTGTTTTTTTAATTTAGCTATGTTTTTTTAAAATCGTTAATTTAACCATGTTTTTTTTTCAAAAGATCACTAATTTTGTAATGGTCTTTTAAAAATGTCACTAATTCGAAAATGTTTTTTAAAAACATGTTTAGTTTAGTCATTTTTTGATAACAGGGATAGAATAAAAAATTAACCATGTTTAAAATAAATATAATTAAAAAACATCTTTAAATGCTTATTTTATTATAGTGTAGTGATGGTCCATGATTTTTGGGTTGTAATTGAGGATGGCTACCCTCCCTTGGTAGATACCATGAATTTTTATGATTGATGAAATTATATCCTTATCTAAGTCTTGTATTTTTCCTTCAATTTGAATAGGATGGGTGGTAAGGTTTTTGGAAAGGGTTGTGGGGTCCAAGGGGTCTACTTCCCATAAAACCATTGGATGCAGCTCCACCAGAATTGACGAAAGCGAAAAGAATTTTTTGGAATGAACCCATGCACCAACGCCTGAAACATAAAAAATGAACTGCTCTCGAATTACTACGCTACTACACCCTACTTTCACACAATACAAACAAGGTCAATAGAAATAAAGAAAGAAACACAAGACAACGAACAACATAAAAGATTATAGGGTTCAGACTCATGTCCTAATGCACAAAGAAAATGTTGCTTTACTTTTATTTAGAGAAACAAATGATGATTACAATTCTTAGAACGTAACAATCACAAGTGATCAACCCTCCTTAATTTGGAGTGCCCAATCGGCACTTCAGGTTGATGTCACCATTTAATTTCTAAAAAATAAGATCCACCTCAACCGATCTTCTCGAATGATCCTCCATTCAGTCAACTATCTCCATTACCTTAACTTTCCCTCTCAATGAATAGTTCTAGCTTATGAAGATCTCACAATTTCTTAGTTTTTTTGTGCACTCCTCCAACAAGTATTTTCGGATGGTTTGACTTCCGGTAACACCTTTTGGTTCAACATGCAGTCCACCCAACTTCTGGTCATCCAGACTTCGCTGCTTCCATTCCACCATCCCTTCAAGTTTTAAAAATTCAACCTCAGGATTTTCTCCTTTCGTTGGTCTAGTTTCGTTAGCCTAAAAACGGTTTCCACACTTCAACCATAGCTCAGCAATATCCCACTTCGAAATCATATTTCTAGGCTCCACAACTGAGTCCTTAAACTTTGGAAAAACACCATTTGTTCTCTTTTTGTGATTCACTAAGTGCGAAAACATGGTTTCCCACCACATCTTTCGATCATCCCAGTCCGATTGCGTCACATCATTGCCCTAAGACATCCTAAGTAACCACTTTCATCAAAATGTCTATTGGATTCTGAGCTCCTTCATTCTTCCATAATCCACACTCCTCGTCCTCTAATAGCTTCCAGATAAAGTGAAACTTCAATTGAATGTGCTTCTTTTGATATTGAAAGGTTGGTTTCTTGGCTAAGTGAGTCGCACTTAGTGAATCACAAAATAGCCTCCCATCACTTTGCCTCCTTCCAAGATCCTCCAATAAACCCTTCAGCCAAATCAACTCCTTTATTTCTTCTGTTAAAGCAATATACTTAGCTTTTGTTGTTGAGAGAGTGACCACTACTTGAAGTATTAGACATCCAACTAACTAATGTTCTGCCGAATGTAGATACGTATCTCAAAGTGCTCTTCCGTGAGTGAGAATCTCCCCCAATGTTTGAATCCATAAATCCTTACAAAGGCTCATTCATTTTGAATCATAGTGCCATGCTTCCAAAACTCTTAAAGTATCAGATAATCCATTTCACCGCCTCCCAGTATTCCCTTTTGGGGTTCAACATGTATCTACTGATGACTCCCACTACCCGTGCAATGTCCGGGCGAGTACAAACCATGACATGCATCAAACTTCTGTAAACTGATGTGTATGGTACTGCAACACCTCGCCCCTCTTCATTGACTTGAGAAGAAACAAAATGTTACTGGCCTTAAGTGATACACCTGATACACCAAATGCTAACAATAAATTTCATGGGCTTAAGAGAATATTGTGTGACGATTTTCCCTAAGAACCCACACAACCTTTCAACAAAGATACCACATCCAAGAAAAACAAAATGATTCATGAACAAACAATCACATAACTCAATAAAAACCCAATACGGGAACAAAAAATCAGAATACAACAGAAAATAAATAAAGGTGCAGAGCTAAAACTCTAAATAGAAAGACATCAACACTAAAGTGGAACCTCCCCAGACCATGATACAGACACTTACCAGCTCCAACTTCAGCAATCAAACCATGATGTCAAGTAGCACCACTGAAGAAGTTCAAAACATGACTCTTCCCTGTATCTCGGTAGACGACATCTACAAACACACCAATGTTCCCAAGAAGGGGGTGAGTATATCACTCATTAATATTTCCCTAATGACTTCCCAACACATGACACTAGGAAAAGAACAAGTTAGCACATTTTATATAGAAAAAATGAAGAACATATAAACAATTTATATCAAAACCATAAGAAACTTTCATGGAAACATTAAATAAAGCTTTTCAAACAATTTTTTAGTATTTGGCCTAATCGTTCCAATTCCACACCCATTCACACACATTATGCATGCAACCATGGACCTCCCTATACTCGTGAGTGGTGATTTATCCTCTCAACAGGTCGTCACTTGGTGACCCAATTTTACAGTGGTACTTCAAACCATGATTCATCCCAAGTTTATCTTTAATTAATGGTGGTACTTCCGACCATTACTGGTCTCATATGAACATGAACATACACCAACACCTTTATGCCAAATTTCCAATAAAATATTTATTTAACAAAAATATCATCTTTCAAAACGTACCCTTTTGAAATCACATCAAACAGGGGTTTTCCAAATAAATTCCCACAAGATGTTTTCAACAAGAATGAATGTAGTCTAGAAAAGATCAAGCCAACAAGTTATAGAATGGTAGAGTGGGAGATAAGCCACATACCTCAATTATGTTTTCACAAAGGGTCTGAAGCAATTTTATAGATCAAACTCTTCATTCTCTTCCTCTATCAAAACCCAAGAATATCTCATTACCACAAATCCAAACCAATAGTCCCAGTCCTACTCACCAATCTAGGGTTCCAAGAGAAACAAATCAAGGAGATCCAAAATGTGAAAGGAGGAGACACTAACATTTGATTCCCCAAAAACAATGCTCAAATATTCGTTGCTAATGGAGTTTGGATGTTGAAAATCGTCAAAAATCACCTAGGGAATCCTTGGAAGTCAAGAGGGAGAAGATAATGTTGAAGGAGAAATATTACACCCATAGGCTGGGTAAAACTGGACGGGACTGAAAGATTCACGATATGAAAGGGTTTCACACCGTGAAATCCTCAAGAGGCCACTTACATCGATATTTTCATCACCTCGGCTTATTTTTCAAGAGAAATCGATTTAATGACGTGAATGGTTTTCATGTCTTGCATGACCCAGGTGAAACCATTCACGCATTGAAATGTTTTCACAAAATCTACCCTGAAAAATTCACGATGTGAAGCCCTTTCACAATGAGAATGTTTCCTACAAAAATTTCTTGCAACTAGAACTCAAGCTCTCCTCATCTTATAACAACGAACACTTCCAGTTAAACATTCCAATGACTTCAAACATAAAACAACAAGCATAAAGAAATGTCATACCTCAAAAAGGGGATGCTAAATTCTCCCCACCATTGGGATTTTCATCCTCGAGAAGTTGGAACAAATTATTTCATTGCTCCCGCATAAACATTTCTCATTCTCATGTTTCCTCTTGAACCTGACCATGCTGCCATATTACTTGTAGAAAGAAAATAGATCTCCCTCGAAGGGTCTTTTCCTGACTTTCCAAAACCCATACCGGTTAAGGATAAAAGTCTCATCTGTCTCAAGGGTAACATGATCCCAACTAATCAGATGTCATGGATAAAGATGATACTTATTTAGTTGAGAAACACGAAAATCATTATGAAAAACACTGAATCTCGGTGGTAACACTAACTGGTATACAACAGTGTCAATCCGTTCTATAACCTTGAAAAGTCCCACATACCATGGCACTCACTTCCCTTGTTTACCTAAGACTTGATGTCCAATTTTCGGTGACACCTTTAAGAAAACATGGTTACTGACATCAAAAGATAAAGGTTGATGATGATTATTTGTGTACGACTTCTGTCTGCTTTGAGTCGTAGCCACCCGCTTTCAAGTTATCTGAATTTTCTCCGTATTCTCATGAAAAAGAATAGGACCAATCAAATATGTCTCTCATGTTTCCACCCAACATAGAGGAGAACAAAACGGCTGACCATACAAAGCCTCAAACAATTTCATCTGTATTTTCTCTTGATTACTTTTGTTATAGGACAATTCAACCAAAGGATTATGATCCTCCCCTGAACCACCAAAGTCCATGACACACACTCTGAGCATATCTTCCAATGTTTGAATAGCATGTTCTGACTTTCCATCTGTCTGTGGATGATATGATATGCGCATAGTCAATTGACTTCCAAGATCCTATTGTAATGATTTCCAAAATTGAGAAGTGAAACAGGGGTCTTTTTTAGATACAATTGAAGCTGGAAATCCATGTAATCTAACCACTTCTCGGATATACAATTTTTCCAATTCCTCCACCATGTTGGATTCTCTAATAGGGGTAAAGTGTGACGACCTGGTATGTATATCTACTACTACCCATATAACATCATGTTTCCATAACATTCTCAGCAAGCCTATGAAAAAATTCATTTTAATCTACTCCCACTTCCATACAGGTTTATGCATAGTTTGTAGAATATAGTTGTCCATTGATGCTCTTATTTTACCAGTTGGAAAGTTAGGCATTTCATCACATAGTCTGCAATCTTTCAATTCATACTTGTCCACAAGAAATGTGCCTTCATCACTTTGTCCATTTTTTGAACACCTGGATAAACGACCCATTTTAAATGGTGGTATACCAAAAGGAGGTGTTCCTAACAAGTCTGAGGAGCTATAATTTTATTTTGAAAGCATAACATATAGTTTGGATCTTTTGCCTAGTCATCAGAAGTCTCCCCAACATTTAGTTTTGAGATAATGGTGATACAATCATTATATGCTATCTGAGCTTCTTTCACCAACTTTATCTAGTCCAGAACAAGACTTATTGGAAAGTAAACTGCATGCTCATCCTGTACAACACAATCTAAAGTCATATAAGCAATCATGTTCATCAACTACACTCAAGTTCATTACTGCTAACTGGTTAGAAATGGTTTCATCAACAACCATTGAAGGTCCTGCTCTGCCTACATTTATATCCCAATCCCCCTTGAAAAGGTGAAGGACTCCATCTGGGGATGTAAACATTACTTGTTGTGCATAGCTATCAATATGGGATTTAAATCCTACTAACCAGTCCATACCAAATATTAAATCAAAAATATCTATATCCAGGACTATAAACTCCCATAGAAACTATTGTGCATCAATGGTAATGGAATATGCTGGGCATTTAAAACCTCTTCACTCCCACTTTACAAGGGGTTTCTTGATAATCATGAAATAAGGCATCATTTCCACATGTAATACCAATTGTTTAACCATAGAAGAAGTAATGAAAGAATGTGATGTGTCAGTATCAAACAATATATTCATGAGAGTTGGGTTTAAAAGAATTGCACCTCGCATCGTAGAGGGACTTGGTTTCTCACTGGAAATAACCTGTTATTCTCTATATTACCATCTCTCAATTAATATAAGATAGATTTTTCTTCCCTAATAAGGTTTCGACTGAACTACTGAAGTGTTCCTAGAAACATCATGGTTTATCTGTTCCTGTGAATGCAAACTAGTCTAATGGGACTGTTCTGTCTGAGCATTCGAAAGCTGGGGCTGAGTTGTGCATGTTCCACCTATTGATCTCAGAAGTTTATGATAATACTTCTTGAGATTCCATTTCCTTCCACAATAATGGAAATTCCTTGATGCTGTATTACATTCTTTTTTTTGTGCGTTAATGAACCACACTAAAAATGACATGGTTTATCATCATACCTTTCAGGAAAATTAGCCAATTCTGTAGTCTAAGATTGAGGTGAGATACCTCCATGAGATCAGACATCCCTCTTTCTCTTATTTACAACACTAGAGTTGAAACTTGTCCCTATGAAAACAAAAAGACTACCTCCCGCAAGATTCCCAACAAGATCCCTTTTTTATACTATTTCCTTATTCACCATCTCTGTATAATCCTTAATACAGAGAAAAACTATCTTGGATTGAATCTCCAGTTGCAATCCTAACTCAAAGATACACAACTTCAAGGATGAACTCACAACTAATTTCGAGGTGAAACGAACTAAGTTCATAAACATAGCTACATACTCTTTCAAAAAGATGTTTTCTTGCTTCATGATGAAGAAATCCATTGTTTTTGAAATTTTTAATGTGTGGGGATAAAGTTGTTCATTAAAAAATCCCTCAAAATCCTCCCACATAATTCCTTGGTCAGTGTTATCTTGGAAAACTAAATCCCACCATTGGCATACAAGATCTTGTAATATATAGGTTTCCAATTTAATCTTCAACTCTTCCGATGTACCAAGAAAATGAAAGATTCTATTTCTTCAGTTGAGACACACCTATGATTTTTTAGGTTTAGAATCCCCTCTTAATATAGGTGGATTCTGCTTCTGAAACTACATTGAATGATCCATCTGCCTCGGTTTATAATTTCAATTTCCTCTGTCAACATATTCAAACACCTGCATAATACTCTATACAAGTTGTTTATCCCCCTGTGGCTTAAGTGAAACCATATTCTCTACAGCTTCTTCCTACTGATTTCTATGGAGTCTTCCTAGTTACATTTCTATAAACAGAATAATAAACCATTTATAACATTTCTCTCTAAGAACTGAAGGCTTGAATAAATTACAAAACATTATAAACAATTATCATCACTATGTGTAATAACCAGTGAAACCATCATTTCAATAATAACCCATTTTAACCATTTTCAAAAATCATTTGAACAATATATGAACAATGTAGTCCTAGTGGGAATTCTTTGTACTAATGCATGATATAAAACACTCATTGACTAAACCCATGACGATGAGATAACAACATTCCTAAAAGTGTATTAAAACACTTTTGTACCTAGATGCCTTGGTAAATTGAAGTTAAACATAACAAGGTTAGCTACGTCTTTTTAATCTATTCATTTCATGTTATGATAGTCCTATCTCCTTTCTACCAACCCAACAGAAAGACCAAACAAACTGATACCATTTGTAACACTCTGACCCTCCTCATTGGCTTGAGAAGATGCAAAGTGCTACTAGCCTTAGGCGGCATCCCCAAGATATAAAAGGCTGAAAATAAACTTCAAGGGCCTAAGAGAATGTTAGGGGATGATTTTCCCTAATAACCCGCACATTTTATCAAGATACCACATCCAAGAAAAACTAAATGATGCATGAATAAACAATCAAATAAATCAACAAAATCCTAATAATTGAATAAAAATTAGAGTACAATAGAATGAAAATAAAGGTGAAAGGATAAGACTCCAAATTGAAAGACATCATCACCAAAGTGGCACCATCCCATACTAAGATGCAGACACTTCCAAGCTCTAGATTCATCAACCAAACCACAATTTCATGGATCACCACTAGAGAAGTGTGAAACATGAAACTTCCCTATATCTCGGTAGATGAAATCTATGAACACACCAATGTACCCAAACAAGGGGTGAGTATATCACTTAGTAGGATTTTCCCAAATAATTTCCAACATACACCACTGGGAAAAGAATAGGTTAGAAAATTTTATATAAAACAGATGAAGAAAAAATAAATAGTTTATATCAAAACCATAAGAAACTTTCATGGAAAACATTAAATAAATATTTTCGAAAATATTCTTAGTATTTGGAATATTTGTTTCAATTCCACACCCAAACACACACACATGATGTATGCAACTATGGACCTCCCTATACTCGTGGGTGGTGAGTCATCCTATCTCCAAGTCATCACTTGATGATCCAATTTGATGGTGGTACTTCCAACCATAATTCCTCTAAAGTTTATTATTAATTTATGGTGGTACTTCTGACCATTACCCATCCTATATGAACATGAACACACACCAACACCTTTATTACAAATTGCCAATAAAACATTTATTTAACCAAAATATCATCTTTCAAAACCTACCCTTTTGAAAACACATACAAGAATGAACATAATTTAGAAAAGATCAAACTAACAAGTTCAAGACTAGTAGAGTGGGAGATAATCCACCTGCCTTGATTTAATTTTCAAAATGAATCTTAAACCATTCTACAGATCAACCTATTCCTTTCATTCCTCTATCAATACCCAAGAAGATCTCATTACCACAAATCCAAACCCTCAGATTCGGTCATACCCACCAATATAGGGTTCTAGGCGAAACAAATCAAGGAGATCCAAGATGAGAAAGAAAGAGGAGAGCCTAACCTTTGATTCCACAAACAAACGCTCAAAGATTTGCTGAAAACAAAGTTTGAACGTCAAAAATCATTGTAAATTTCCTAGGGAAGCCCTAAAAGTCAAGAGGGAGAAGAGAATTACAAATGAGAAATATTACACCAGTTATAAGGGTAAAACTGGTTGGGCCCAAAAGATTCATAATGTGAAAGGGTTTCACATCATGAATTCCTCAAGAGGGCACTTATGCCAATATTTGTGTCACCTCAGCTTATTTTTCAAGGGAAATTGATCTCATAATGTGAATGGTTTTCACACCCTACATGACACAGGGAAAATAATTCACACTTTGAAGTGTTTCATGATATCCTCCCCAAAAAATTCATGACATAAAACCCTTTCATGATGTGAATTTTTCCTGTAGAGATTTTCAGCAGTCAGACCTCAAACTCTCCTCCTATTATACCAATGAACACATCCAGTTAAACATTCCAACAACATTAAACTTAATTGATCGAGCGTAAAGAAATGGTGTATCTCAAAAAAAGGGTGCTATAGGTACTTTTTCCATGTACTCAACCTCCGCATCTATTCAAGACAACTTCCCCTTACTTAGCTTGGAATGTGTGGCTAGGGGTGTTGTCACCGATTTTTCTTCACTCATTCTGAATAATTCCACCACCTTTCATATATAATCTTCCCGAGTCAAGTACATTGTACTAGAACTTTGGTCTCATACAATTCGCATCCCTAAAATAATTTTTTCAGACCAAGTTCCTTAATCTCAATGCTTCTAAATAACTCATCCTTCGGCTCATCGATCCTTTATTTCACCTAAACCACTATAATAATGTCATCCACATAATGTAGAAGGATTATTAAACTCCCATCATCAAACAACTTTTGGTAACACGAATGATCATAATTTCTCCAGATTAACTTTTGTTCCAACATTAAATCATTGAACTTCTGATTACAATTTCATGGTGCTTAATTTTGTCAATAAAAACTACACCTTAGCTTTCACACAATATTCCAGTTCCGATGTTTTTTGAAACCCTCTAGTTTTTCCATAAATATTTCTTCTTTTATGTCCCCATGAAGAAATGTCATCTTCTTTTCCATTTTCTCTAGATACAATCTTTCAAAATCAACCTTACTTAACACCTTTTGGATAGTTGTGTGCTTTACTATCAGAGGAAAAATCTCAGAGAAATAAAATCCTTCTGTTTTTTGAAAGACCTTCCAACCAACCCAAACTTGTACTTATTCCTACCATCTGTCTCCTCCTTCAGTAAAAAAGAACACTTGTTTTTCAAGTTGTTCTTCCCAACAGGTCTTCCCATCAATTCCCATGTTTTAAACACATAGATTGAATCAAGTTCATCCCTTGTAGATAACTCATAGTGCTTCTGATCTTCTAAAATCCTTACCTTATACAGTCTCTTAGGCTCTCTAATAATAAAATAATAAAATGTACTTTCATACCTTTACACTTGATGCCTCTCTAGAACATACCTCCACAATTTTCTCTACGGTTGAGATCCTTCTAGTACGACAACTTCTGGAGTATGATTTTTCGATGCTCGAGATTCCAAAAACCTTAAACTCTTTAGTACATTAGGACATAGAAACAAAATTGGAATATGGCCTCCCTTAAGATCATCCAATGTCTAGTTTGGTCTTTTTAGAACTTCCATGCTTCCTAGATTTTCCAAAATGTTCGTAACTTCCAGGTGCATATCTAGGTGAACCTTAGATTTTGACGACACATTATTCTCATTAGAATTTCTTTCTTTTTTTATTCTTCTATTGAATCCCATATTTTAAGATTATATTTTGACTCCTAAAAACCTTCTAAATATTGTTATCCCAAAGTCGAAACCAAAATCTTCATCGATATTTCCCATAAAGTAACATTCCTGGGACATAGCCTCTGAATTTTTTCATCATTGCAATCAATATGCATGTAAGCTAGCACACTGAAGACTTTGAGGTGATTGAAGTTTATCTTATTTTCAGACCAATAGGGTTCCAATAGTTACTACCCAATTGGCGACGATAAACTCTAATTGATTAAATAGGTAGTACAGTTCACTACTTCTATCCAAAACACATTGGGGAACCTTTTGTGAATCCACATGCTCCTAGATTTGTCCACCAAAGTATAATTCATTCTTTGGAAAAACCCCATTGTTTTTTGGGGCCTCTAGAATAGTCTCATCAAACTAAATCCCCTTCCTCCAACAAAACCATCAGAATCCTCGGCTTCTATACTCATCACCATTTTTCAACCATAAGAACATCAAATTTATTTCATTATACTTTTCCAACATGTCCCTCCACCGAGAGAAAGTCTAGAACACCTCATACTTGTGCCTTCAAAAGTACACCCACACTTTGTGCATTGAATCATTAATGAAGGTCACATAGAAAAATGAACCCATATGAGAGAACACTATATATGATCCTCAAAACATCCATGCCAACCAACTCTAACTTTTGATGATTTGGCATTTTCCGTTCTATTTGGAAGGAAACCTTATGATACTTTTTAAAGAACTAATCCTCTCACATTCCAAAATCTATGATTTCATATTTTCGAAATCCATTGGAATAAATGATATTTATCCCCTTGTCACTAAGATGGCCTTAATAGTTATGCCCCAACTTAACAAAAGTTATTTCTCTGACATGATTTCCACTTGTCGATCCTATTGTAAGGTAAAAAGTTTCATCCTCCACTCCTTATATAAAAACCATGGATCTGTATGAAAATTTCATGATCCATATGAAAACATAGAGGAGAATCCTATATCATCATGTTTCCTAATAGAAATAAGGTTCTTTTGGAGGCTTAGAATACGTCACACATCCTTCAACTCCAGAATGCTTCCATTACTTGTCCATACTGAGTCACCACTTTCCCCAAAAATCATGATAGCTTGGTCTTTAAGAATATAAACCTTTCTAAGTATTCTATGAGTATTACTTCTCATACTCCCCATATTGGAATTTGAGTGAAATTAATCTCTAGAATCTATAACCCATTACCCCAATAATTTAGCGACACTTAAGAGTAAATCATTCCTATATTCTAATATAGGGTTTTCAGACCCACTTACAGAAGTATAATTTCTAGAATTATCCCTCTACTCACTATAATCTTTCTTCAGGTGGCGTTTTCTCCCACAAAGACAACAAAAGGGAGCACCATCTGCTGAGCTACTCCTACCACGAGTCCTCCCACATTTCCCTTTTCGATGAAATTTCTATGTTTCATATCTTCCTATTACTTTTGTGATATAATGTTTATGGAATATGTTTGGATCTCCTTTTGATGAATTTATTCATTCAATATTAGTTCATGAACATCAAAAAATGAAAATCTATCCATTCCACTAGAATTATTTACAACGGTCATTGTCGCATCCCATGATTCTAGGAGTAAAGAGAGTAAAAACAATTCCCAAACAATATTTATGAAGGTCATATTCACTTAATCCAAATGACTTTGAATCAAATTGATGTATTTAATATGATCAGATAAAACCCTTTTTTTAACATTTTCATGCTGAATAGTCTCTTTATCAAGAACACATTTTTCATTGTCATGGGATTCTCATACATGTTATCTTAGGTATTCATAAGTTTTGATTATGTTTTCCCTTCCTATATGTTTCACACCATGTTTTGGGAAAGTTACAATCACCTCAATATGAGTTATTTTTTATTGATAATCCCTCATTCCTCTCTTTTCATCACTTCTAGTTTAGATCTGTTTAGCATCTCACGAACCAGCCCAAGCCATCCATTAATCGGACACCTAAGATGGCTCGTAACAGGGATCTAGGGGAATTGCTTATCCTCGTGGGATGGAAAAAAGTGTCCAGGCATCATATAAATCCATTGGGAATAATTTCTCTCTAAAAACAAGTAAAAGAAGCAGTATAAACTAACAAAAAAATGACATGACTCATCTATATCTCAAACATTCGTGCCAAATCAGAAATGAAAAAATACACAATAAATAAGTAAAGAAAAGTAAAAAAACAATCCCTATGCTCACCCCAGTCTCTCTCCCCTATATAGGCAAAGACACAAAGCCACCTCTAGATAACTTTTTTTCAACCAGAAGTAGATATCACCAACCTCCATTCGTAGAAATCAGTAAAATACTAATTGTACTAAGAGAAAAAGAAAACCAAAAATAAAATTTGATATACCTCAATCAATATAAATAGTGTCCAAGTACTGAATAAAATCCTGAAATTCAAAATGATAGATAGGCGTGAGCTAAAGCTCAGTAGGCACGGAAAAGAGAAACCTCTCCTTAGGTATAAACTTTAAAGGAAAGATCCATTTAGGGTTATTTTGAAAAATATTATTTAAATATAAGTTTTTATTTCAAAACATATAAGGAAATAACATTTCCAAAACCATTTTAGAAACATTCCTTTTATTTTATTTAAATGAAAAAATAACGTAGAAAACATTTAACAGACCAAAGAGCCATATGATTATTGTTTCAAAATATTCATTGAAATAATTTAAAAAGGGTTCTAAAAATTACTAACACACACAAAATGAATAGGAATAGAAATATAGAAATCCACCATGTTATAAATAAAACAAGGGAAAAAGAAGGATCCATGATTAGATGCCACACATATAAAATAAATAATAGAATCTAAAGAGGCCAGAGGATCCCTTATGTCAGTTGTGTTGAGGTTATAGATTGGTCAGTTGATATAGTTTAATAGATGGTATTTCCTATCTTTCATATTGATGTTTGATGATTTATTTTCTTAATAGTTGTTTGTTGTGATTTCCAACTGCCTGAATTAGTTTGTTCTATGAACTGCGAATGAATCTTCTTATGGTATTTTGGGTCAAGCCCTAAAATATTTGGATTATAGAATGGGAAATTAATTATAAATTAACTCATGGTATTTGATGTTTATTTTGGAAATAATGATTTCCTAATTAAATGAGAACAATGGGATGGTCAGATTAGTGCTTGAAGAGCAAGAGATGAAAATCTTGAAATTAAAATATGAATTATGAAATCATGTTGTCTTGTGATGAAATGAGTTTACAGAATTCACAATGGGATTAAATAATGGTTGGAAACTACTAATTACTACATTGTAATGATTAATGATAATTGGGCTAATGAATGATGAGTAATTTTCTAAATTACTAAATGAATTAGTACATGATGGAGCATGATGCTTGTGGGTTTATATGAGATCTAGCATCCCGAACCTTAGCAGTGGAAGATGGGTTTTATAAGGGATGATAAATGTAGTTTGCATATAAGGATAATTGTTTTCCCTTAATTATTTGAGTGATATTCTATTGATTATATTTTCTAATTTCATATGCTCGACCACTTAAGTCACGTAGGAATCTGATGCCCAAATGTTTTGGGTTCTGAGTGTTTTCCCCATCATCTAGGTTGGTGATGAAACAAAAGGTTGACTTATCCCACTTCCCTAGTATCCTTTCAAACATATCATGATGTGTAGGAATATCAAGATTATAATGGATTAAGGTATAGGGTACATGTCTACATGGGTTGTGATAACTCTCAGATTTACCATTCATGTGTGTGTGTGTGTGTTGTAGTGGCTTAAGGTTATTGTTTCCGAAGATTTTACTGGGGCACACATCCTTCTATGGGGACACAATGATTGTATTACCCCGCATTCCTACTTACCAAAGGTGGGAAACATTCGTTTCTTATTCAAGGACGTTTTCTCTTTGATTGAAATGGGATAATGGGATTTCATTTCCATGGATTCATCCTCTGAACTCATTACCTATTCTAGGCATCCCTTAAATATTAAGATGTTGTTCGTGAAACTCTTCCCCAGTGCCATATCTTCTTGGACGTTGGTTAATTACAATACTTCTTTCAGGACATTCCAAGGGGTCAATTCAGGGTAACAACCATTGATCGGGGGAGTAGTCACATTGGAAATCACTAGCATGTCTGGACGCTACAACACTGATGTGTTTGGGTTTCTTACCCTTATGATAGGGCTTCTTGAGGGCACAGAAGCCTGAGGAATCCCACATCGAGTGCGGGGAATTGTATTCCATAGTCATGTACCTAAGGTTTTACTTAGATTTCCAAGATTGACACATGGTATGTCGTGAGTTTAACGTCTAGTGGAGATGGACCGGACTGATCAGAACACTGATAGGAGTGGATCAGATGGGTACATTCCTAAGAGGAAACACCTAAGGGATTTAATGGATAAGTGGATCAAAACATCCAATGAAGACAGATCTGAGGATGATTGGGTCCCTATATAGGGGACACCATAGTTTACCATTGGCTAGGATTGAACCTCAGGGAGTTTTCCTATATACCCTATATGGACAACAAGGATCAAAACCCACGTAGTTCAAATGGGTGATGAATTTGGGTGTACATGAAGAACAAAAACCCAAATATATGCAAGGGGATTACGCACAGATAGTGTCCCATCGCAAGAGGGACACTCTTGGTTGGATGGTTATGGATTTTGTGGGGCATATGCATGGTTAGTTTCCTGAGTGGATGGAATGATCTTACCGAGATGTGGCTTTCTAGGTAAGAACCATGATGGATGATGGATGGTTGAACAAAGTGAATGATAGGAATGGGATGGGACCGACGTGAAGATGAAGGTGATGAAAAAGTTGGGCTTGAACCTTAGAAGGGCTTCATACGTATCCCCATGATAGGGAATCAAAGTCCACATAGTTCGGTGGGGCGATGGTACACCAGAGGAGGCGGCCCGTGAGAATAGACGCATGAATGGTACCCAGAGGAATTAAAACCCCCCGGGTTGGGGCATAACCTTTCTGAAACACAAAGACTCAATGGAGGGACCATGATGGGACATGGGTGATGGGATTGAACCTCTAGGAGGCTTCCTACATATCCCTATGGAAGGGAATCAAGTCCACGTAGTTCAGGAGATGGGGGATGGAATCTGGGAGCATGCAAAGGAAAAAAACCCAAAGTCATGCTGGGGGTTATGTGTGGTTAGTGGCCCAAGAGTTGGTCTAACGTCACTAAGGGATGGACCAAGGATGTGGGTCCCAAAAAAGGGGACACAAAATTTTACCTGTGTTTGGGGTTGAACCATAGGGAGGCTTCCTATATACCATGTCTAGGAGAAAGGGATCAAAACCCATGTAGTTCATATAAGACAGTTTAACGTCACAAGGGACGAAAAGGGGCATGCATTTTAACATCATACGGGATGAGGGTGAACTGGCGTGAAGTGGTCGAGACCAATGGCTGTTGGGATTGAACCACAGGGAGGATTACTATGTACCTTTCTTAGAAAGGGAAAGGATAAATGTCCATGCAATTTGGGATGTGGTACTTGGGGATTACACACTAAGTCATCCCAAGAAGGATGCCATGATCGATGCTTACTCTAAGCTCGTGTGATTCATTTTTGGTGTGGGAAACAAGAGGCAGTAAAGACCTGATGATCATGTCATGAAAGGTGATTCTACGAGTAATGAGTGGGGCTTATGCATGGTTGGAAGCCCAAATAGGAAATAGGGTATTATGCTTGGTTAGCGGTCTAATGAGGTAACAGGGGCTTACGCTTTGGTTAGCGGCCTAGGGAGGTGGAGATTGGGACTTAGTCCCGGATGGAGTCCCGATGGTGATAAATCCCAAAGGGATAGGGATGAGGTATTGAAGGTCCCTGTGCCCATCTCTCCTATGGCCTTTGCGCATGGAAGAAGAGTGGAATATCAAGGATGCTACCTCCCACAAGAAAGGTTAGGGGCTTACACCAAGATGGTTTCCCTCCCCTGCGGACAGATGTCATTCCATGCAAGGAGGATCTTATTCTATGTGAGGAAGATCTCACTCTCCTGGAGACTAGTGGGTGTGGAAAATGTCTGAGGCGGGGCACCCTATGTATATTACGTGGGGAGAGGATACAGTTTAATGTCACGTGTTGAGGACGATGGTGCTTGGCAGTTTAACATCCTGCAACTCAAATGATGAGGATTCACTCCTCACCCCTAGGACTTATATAACTGGAACACTTTAACCCTTGGTAGAGGGAAGGCACTGACAATGCCATGGGGAGATGAGGTTATGGAGTGATCCATTTAAGGGATCACGTTAGCGTTTCTATGAGAAGAAGCAATAGTCGTTAGCGTGCTTATGCGAAGAAGCATGAGGCTAAGAAATGCAATATGATGCACCGCCCAAGGGACCATGATATCACTTCGTACAAACCTGGAGGGTCGTATGGGAAAGTAATGCGCATGAAAATGGTGGAACACATAAGAGGGTCTCATAAATAGCACATTAGGGTGAGGAAAACACATGGAGAACATGAGGGGAGCATGCAAGATGAGAGGTTGCACGTAAGATGGGGTAGTTGTGTGCAAAACGAGTAGATGTGTGCAATATTGTCACAATACAAGGAAAATATTTCATGTAATGGGAATATTTTGCATGAAAATTCCTTAGAGTAAGAGGAAATTGATGAGGATCAAGCCCAGGTGGGACCACCCAAAGGAGGACCGTTGGGAGACCTATCGCGCAAGATCCAATACCTTAAGGTCTTGGTGTGTTTTTCACTATCGCAGAAGTGGTTTATTTCAAGCGGCAGAGCATCGGTTCGTCTTCTGTAACCATTCCCGAAGGGCAAGGGTTATGCTTCTATTTATAGCCAAAAACTTTAGTGGCTACGTGCAAAAAACATTGCACGCAAGAGTCCGTTTGATGTCGCATTGGGCACAGAAGGGTTTGCATATCTAAGGGAATATTTCATGCCGGGCTCCCTTCCTTCATGATATTGCCTTGGTAGGTTTCCGGATTGTTGCCGTGAAAATCTCCCTTTGATTTCACATTGTGCGCGCAAGAATATCCATGCCTAAGGGAATCTTGTGTGCACAATATTCCTCCTTCGCGCCATTTCCTTGGTGGGATTGCGGATGGTGGTCGCGGAAATCTCATTTTGACGTCACATTGGCCTCACAAGGGTTTGCGTTCATATGGACCTCTTGTGCGCACCCCTTAATTCTTGTGCTCAACTCCCTATGGCATCACATAATTTCCCGTTGATTCCCAAAATGCCTTCGGTTTCCTCAACAATGCTCGTTCATGTCCCTATTCGAAATTTGGCTTCATAAGTTATAACACATACATGTATTTTAGTCTTGGTAACTATTGTTGATGTGGGTGTACTTGCATGGTCTGCAGTGGATTGAGTTTTAATTCATGATACATAGGTAGTAATGGATTTTAGACCTAATACTGGATTATATGTTGCTGAGATATATATGCCTAGGGTATAGGATGATATGTTGATAAGATATGTGTGCACAGGGTGAAAGATGACTTATGGAAGGGATTTTAATAGAGGATGTTTGATTTTGGGGTGTGATAGAAACAATGTAGTGGGGATATTTATGTGAGGTTCCTTTCAATTTTATATTATTTTGATATTATATTCTTACTTCTGTGTGTTACTTGGTGAGTGAGCCTTGGTGAGGATGAGATATAGTTTTACCTACTTAGGTAATGAGTTGGTTTCATTTGTTTATTCACTGGGATTTAGTATGCTTCATTCACATTTTTCATGAGAGTTTTCAGGTATAATCCTAGTGATTATACCTATAAGATCACCCCATATATATAAATAAACCATTTTAGGTCTATAGGAGGTGGAAGGTGATAGAGTTAGGCATCCCTATCTCATGGATTTATTCAAGAGTTGTTGGAGTTTTTGGTCACTTCCTAGGATTTTCTTTTGGTATTTTTAGTTATTTTCATTTGTATTACATTGAATATCATGTATTGAGATTCCTTATTTTCTTATCCTTTGAATTTGATTGAAGGATATCATATTTTCTCTTATCCTAAACATTATATATTGAGGGTAATGACTCCCATTTTTATACATATTATACCCTCAATGCTAGTATCCAACCCATATCCTATTAGTGGCAAGCCTCGGGGGCTATTCCCATATTCACTACCATCCCAGAAGGGTCACCCATGGAGGGGGTCATGATAATTAAAGATTATTTTTTTCATACTCACAGGATATTAATAAACTAAATTTCATTTGAATATCTAAACACTTTAGATTGGGGACATTCAACAGGAATTTTCAATATGTTACAATGAGGGCAATGAACATTCTGTGTGAGTTGTTTTCCAAATAAAAAATGAGTAAAAATGATAAAAACACAAAAAATAGTTTTTTAATAAACAAAATTATTAATGTATATCGAATGTATCTACACCCCCACCCAAACTCTTTTAGATACCTCACTATAACAAGAACAAAGTAAATTATGAGAAATAATGAAATAAGCTTTTGTGTTTCATAAATAATTTACATCTTGAATGTGTAGATCCATTACTAGGGGATCTAGAAGGATTTAATAAAATATCTTAAGTTATTTACCATTAAATTTAATGTTTTTTTTGGTGTATTTATTATTAACATGAAAAACCCCAAAAGGATAAATATTAATAAGAATGTTTGGGTCAATCCAATGGAAATAAATTTTACCAGAGCATAGAGTCTGAATTGAATTATATAATAGAACCTTCTCACTAATGTTAAACTAGTGGTAAAGTATCAAGTGGATATGTGAATCCTTGGTTCTCTCTTTTTATAATGAATAATTTATATATTAATCTTAAAAAATAATGTTATATTCGTATATCTGAAATATATTTTGAGAACATACACCTGATGGTTTGAAAATCAGATTATTTATAACCCATAATGCTAATTTCTCAACCTCAATTGGGTGATCAAAATCTTCTAAAAAACTTATCAATAAGGCTATATGACAATGAGAGTTTTGGATTCTATATTATAGCAAAAAATTATCATTGAGTCAAAGAATTATTTCTTTACAACTGGGTTATACTATTATTAAGTATTTTTACCTCCCCATTATATATCTCAAATTTCATTGGTTTGGGGGCTTATAATTCATAAACATAAATCCAAAACAATTAATAATTAAAAAATATCTTTCATTATATGGTTTCATAAATGAGAACCCTACTTGTTAATGATAAATCTATGAAATCCAAACTTTTAAAAGATTTGGGTTCTCAAAAATTTCATAATAAAATTGTGATTTTTATACCTAATGGATCATGTATCTAACCATATAAAAACATAATAAACCCTAAAAATAATTCCAAAGTCCCCAAATGAACTACTGAGTGACCCTATAGATTCAATTCCCCAAAAAGTAAAATTTTCATGGAATAACAAGGGTTTTTTTTTGGAATTTAAACTCTTTTAGGGATATTTTGTATCCTTTAAAAACTATGATGGGATTATTAAAAAACACAGTCATCCTAAAACAAAGTTGTCCAAAATAGATTAAAATCAAGAACCATGTAAGTAGTCTGTTTGAGACCACAAAGTGTTCTTCATATGCAATGGTGTGAAAAAACATGAGGGTGTACTGAAACTCTCTATTGGTAACACAACACCTTAAGAGATGATCATCAAAAGGGAAAAAAATTTAAGGGTCATATAAAATGTACCAATAAGACTCATGTCTAAGAAATTATGCTTATATTTAATAATAATTCAAGATGATACCACATATTTGTTAATTTTAGTATACCATGGAATTGAGTGTGGCACTAAGTATAATTGTTCGTCAACAAAATTTTTATTTATTTGAATACAAATGGATTATTCAATATAAAAGGATATAAGGACCCTAATAATATGGCTAGTTACTATATTTTTTCCCTTTTCATCCCTAATTTTAAAATTAAAACTCGAAATGGAGAATCATTAAAAAAATAGATATGATTTATCAATAGGTTTTATAAATTGATATTCAAGGGTTTCATGGTCTGAGAACACAATCACTTCAGACCCTAAAATGTATGACTTAAATTTATCAAATAAAAACACAATTTCAATAACATTTTTTTTCAATTATGGTGTAGTTTTATTGGATAGGGTTTTGTAACGTCTCGGTTCTGGAAGCCGCCCAAAGACACCCTGTACTCGGTTGGTCACATGGCCTCAAGAGCATTTCCCCAAACGCCAAAGGCTGCCGACTAGCAGCGAGGGACTTGGGTGTGATAGTGGGGAAACTATACCCTCAGTGGCAGAGTAACAAAACAGAAGTAAACGGATAGAAATAGCAGAAGCAGTATAATACCATACAACAGTAAACAATGGAAGACTGAAGAAACAAGTAGCTGGAGCACATATATAAATGATGCATGATACATATGTCTAGGAAAGTATCCAAACATGTCACAATGCTAGAATACAGTATGAAATCAAAGTACAAAATAAAAAAAAAGAAACAACTCCTCAGCATCGCAAGCCTCATCTTGGTCCCATGCTCTCCAGCTCCTCAGCAATCAAGTACCTGAAGTAGAAGGGTGCTTTCCATTATCTATACCTGCAGTAATATGATCTGTTTGGGCCCAAAATCATGACCCAAATAGGGTGTGAGACAAAATCCCAGTAGGTAACCACACAAATATCTGTGCCTAATAGTCAGTGAGTATATAGTAGGTAATAAGTAAAAGGAAGTAGTAAATAAATAAGTACTCAGTAGTAATAATACACAGTTTCAGCATTCAATTTCATAAATCAAGTAAGAAGCTAATCAAAGAAGGTAACCCTATGGGATTACTCACAGCCTAACCTCTCTGGTTCAACCAAACATGAACAAGAAAGCAGCTAAACACAATGGTAACCCTCCAGGATGTACTCATAGCCTATCCCCTCTAGTTCAACCAAACAAGTACAAACAACCCTCTAGGAAATACACATAGTCTAACCCCTCTGGTTCAGCTTAAGCATAAACTCTCTAAGGAAGCACTCACCGTCAATTCCTCCAATAGTCTCATATCAGTAACTAAAGGCGCTATGGGGAAGCACTTATGTCACATTCCCCTTGTGGCCTGCGTCGAGGAACTACAGGCACTCTGAGTAAGCACTTACATCAATTCCCCCTTTGGTCTCGCATCGTAATAGTAAAAACAGTCACTCTGGAGAAGCCCTTACGTCCATTCTCCCTATGGTCTACTACACCAGGTTCTCGTAGCCCTGTGTAAGTCAACAAGTATTGAAAAGCGTATCGGCCAAAGTAAACCTCAAGAAATATTTGGCTAACAGTGTAAAACATAATAACCTGTCAGAAATACAATCACTCCATCCTACAACACTGGGCATGGGAAACATGCAAGGCAACCTAACAGGCCAAGTAGGACCAAACAGTCATAAACAATACAAGAATGGGAAAACACATCCAAATCATAGAAATTAACCCTATTCACATTCAATTAACCTATACTCAATCATACAAGCATAGAAAGCAATCAATAGGGTTAAAACTATAAACATGCAATACCCTGAAGAAGGGTATTGGGAACTTTTGCACATATAACTCAAAGGATATCTATGAAAAGGCACAAACCACCTACCTCAGTGTTGTAGTATCATTATTTGTGAACCTCAAGCCTGAAATATCCCAAGAACACCATAGATCTATAAAAAAATTCTAAAACGTTCAACCAAAGATAACTTGAGAAAAAAGATGAATCAGGAAACAAAGCTCTAGAAGAAGGAAGTGCATACTGAGGTGATCCCAATGCAATTGATGATGGTCGAATTGGAGATCAGATGCTCGATCAGGAGCTCAGGGAAAGATCACGGCCATACGGTCTCTCTCGGATGAACCAGACCTAGAAGGAGAT
Source organism: Viscum album (assembly GCA_963277665.1). Classification (NCBI taxonomy): domain Eukaryota; kingdom Viridiplantae; phylum Streptophyta; class Magnoliopsida; order Santalales; family Viscaceae; genus Viscum; species Viscum album. The sequence goes on from OY728167.1 coordinate 342,078,333, forward strand.
GGTTCTGTCCGTCAAACGCAACCCCGATACGTTCAATTTAAAAAAAGAAAGTACACAGTGTGTACTTTTGAAGTACATGGCATGTACTTTCCCTTACAGAGCCCCACTTTAGGCAGCCTCCAGGTCACCACACGCGACTGTGTGCACGGCCACTACATGGCCAACACATGGCTACCCACGGTAACTGAGTACACAGCGTGTACTCATAAAGTACATGGTGTGTACTTCCAAAATTCCCAAAAATTCCTCTTTTTCTCAAAAACACTAGAAAAAGAAAACCGTACTTGAAATGAAAATCCAGGTTCTTAAAAACTCCCCCCTTAAAGAAATTTGTCCCCAAATTTCCCTAGCATGGTGGCGTAGAAGAAGAAACCTTGAAAAGCTCTGACCACTGTGATCGTACATCGGTCTCCCTCTCCCAAGCCTCGTCCTGTACTCGCTTGTGCTGCCATATCACTCATACTAGAGGAATATACCATCCATGAAGAACCTTCATACTTCGATCGACAATCCAGATATGATGCTCCTTGAACGATGCATCCACCTCTAACTCGACTTCCTCGGTTTGGAAAGCACGAGACAGGTCTGAGAAGTAACGTAGAATATGAGAAACATGGAAGACATCATGAATAGCCCGGTACCTTTGAGGTAACTACAACCGATAGGCAACCAGCCTAACTCTCTCCAACACCTCAAACAGCCCGATGTACCTCGGTGAAAGCTTACCCTATCTCCTAATCCTCTTGTTTCCCAACCTTGGTGTGAAACGTAGGAAAACCTGATCTATGACCTCAAACTCCAGAGGTCATCCCTGTCGATTAGCATAAGACTTCTGTCGAGACTGTGCAGAATCCATCCTCTTCTGAATAAACTCTATCTACTTGGAGGTCTCCTGGATAAGATGAGGTCCTAGAATTGCTTCCTCTCCTGCCTCCATCTAACATAAGGGTGATTGGAATGTCCTACCATACATAGCCTCATAAGGTTCCATCTGAATAGTTTCTTGAAAACTATTTTTTTAGGAAAAATCTATCAGAGGTATGTTCTTCTCCCAAGAACCTCCAAAATCTAGGATGAATGCTCGATGCATGTTATCAAGCACTTGAATCGTATGCTCGGACTAGCCATCTATCTGGGGGTGGTAAGCTGTACTCAAAAGTACATGTTTACCCAAAGACTTCTTAAGCCTCTTCCAGACGTGAGAAGTAAAACGTCCATCCCTATCTGAAAAAATATAGTGTGGAACCCCATGTAGACGTACAATCTCTCAGATGTACAACCTTCCCACCTCATCAGCACTGAAGGCCTCCTTGATCGGTAAGAAGTGAGAAACCTTCATGAGTCTGTCAATGAAAACCTAAATTACATCATTCCCTTAAGTAAACCTCTGAAAAACTATTACTAAATCCATTCACTACAACAAAATCAGCCCTTAGCGGTGGGTTTTTCCCATTTAGCAGCGGTTTAAACCGCCGCTAAACTTGGCGTCGGAAATCTTTTAGAGGAGGTTTTTTCTATTTCACGGCGGTTTAAAAAATGTGTCGTAGATGCCTCATTTCCCGGTGGTTTCTCTCCATTTAGCGGCAGTTTTATGGGTATGCCACACTTTTTTATTCGCGGCGGTTTTAACCGCCGCAAAATTATGCCGTTTGATGCGCCTATTTTGCGGCGGTAAAAACCGCCGCTAAATATAAACGTAATATATTTAGCTGAGGTTTTAACTGCCGCTAAATTCTGCCAAGTATGGCATTAGCGGCGGTTAAAACCGCCGCTAAATGCTGAACTGGAAAAAAAATAATTTTGGTTCTACTACACCACTGCCCTGAAAAATAAATCAAACCAGAATATAGAGATCACCTAGGTTTCATGGGGATCTCGACCCCCTTCTTGGTAGTGTAGGATAGTGGTATAATAAATAGAGAAACAACATACAATAATTAAATCAACAATAAATGAAAGACAAAGCATTGGATGAATAATATAAACTAAATATAAAAGGCCAATGACAATTTACAACCATGAATTCATGTCTAGATGAAGATAAAAAACTAAAAATTAGTATACATATAGAAGGTATCATGATACACATTAGTACATGAATAAATAAAATAACTAAAATCCCTAAGGGAAGAAATCTAAGAAACATACATCCACCCTGAAAATAGGGGAAAAGATATTGTACCTTGATAAATTATGGATCCATGGTGATAAAATATGATGATGGATGAAGGAGAACCATCAAATCCTAATGGAGGGAGGTGGAGAAACCCATAGAGGAGGGAGCTGTGAATGCTGGAGAAGAAGGAGGAGGAAAGAAAGGGAGATAAAACATTTAACCTATTAATGGAAAAATGGTAATTTCACCCTTAAGAATAGTTCACATGGTTTGGCTATATGAATTTCCAAACCGTACACCAACCGTGAGACTCCCACTACTTAGGAATCCTACCTCACATGGTTTCCCCGCATAGTTTACCCTAACCATGTGACAAATGTGTAATGAATTGTGTGATAATATTGCCTAAGTGGCACTAACCATGTGATCTAGGAACACAGTTTGGAAAACTGTGTGCAGCCCGCGTGGGGCATTTCTTCTCACCTACTCCAGCCACATGGTTTTCTACTACAGGTTCGCACAGTTTTAGACAAACTGTGTGGACCTATCATACCACCCAAACTTGATATTTTTGGTGCTTACCTAGGCCCGTTCAACTAGATAAATGATCACATCGTCATCCCTTTAAGCATCCAACCGATGGTGCTCCCCACCATAGGTTTTAACATTAACAGAAAATTATGAACCATAGTATTCTCCACCATTGTAATTTCCTATAAAGAATATCCAAAGATTTCCAATGATAATATTGGAATTTTTCCTCTAATTGGGAAATCCTAAATACTTCTGAGGCCATAATAGGGACCTTACTATAAAGAAACGGTCAAATGCCAATCAGCCTAACTGAAACTAGTCATGCAATCTTTCTCAGAAGACATTTTCAACCCACCATATAACTGATGCTCACTTAGTGCATCGAGGATAACGTAAAGATAGGGGACATGCTCGTTGCTAAGCAAGAGTACACTAAGAGAGTATTAATATTATCAGAAGATTGAAGAAACTTCCATCACCTCTAAGACACTTCCATCACTTCTACTACCTAGAATGACATTTTTACTATATCTGACATGATGTTCCCCAAATTAGGAGTGTCCTAGTCATGAAAAGAAGAGATAGACCAACTTCTCATAAGAGAACTAGGTTAGATTCACCTTAATCACACATGTGACACTTATCTGATTCACACTCACAAACTCCATAACATTTGTCATAAAAGATGAAACCAACCCGACCAGCGTGTCAGAACACCCAATCCATTTATGAATCGAGCTTACACAATGGGGCTACCCGAATGCTACTATATAGTAGAAATGGTATTAATATGGGTTACATATATGGAAATTTTAGGTGGCAACTATGTGCCATAAATGTTACATATACAAACCAACCATTATCATACTTGTTCAACACATCAACAATACTACTACTCATCATCTGATGCTGCATCGTCACCCTCTCCACCTTCATCTCCACCACCTGCTGCCACCTGTAAGAACATTATATTGAAAATTAAATATTGTTGCATATTTATAATAAAATATAAAACCAATAAAAGTTTGCAAACTAAATGATTTTGATTTTTTTGTGATTTACCTTCTCACCACTACCCGATGCACTACCACCGGGGGAATATCCGCTCATATACTGATGTATTTCAAGCAACTCTTTCTGCAAAGTAGATATCTAATCCCCCTGCTGGTGAACTGTGTTTCGTAGAGAAGACATATCCCTCTGAGCATCTTCAGGTATGAAATGACTATAAGCAGGAGTAGATGTAGCCGAAATCCCTGATGGCATGCGAAAGACCTTAGATGGTACAGGTCCCAAACCCATCCCACACACTCTACCGGGATGCTTCTTCCCAAGGACTTTACCAACCAGGTCATCCTGGGAGACTAAGTAGGATTGCCCAGGATTGGCATCCCATATTTCTTTAATTTTTACCTATAAATCAAATATCAATATATATTAACACAGTAAAAACTGATAATAAGTTATTATAATAAATAATTGACTTCATACCCCAACTTCTCTGGCAGGTTCATTAACAAAACATCCATCTGTTTTTTTATGAACATCCAGCCACAGTTCTGTTTGGGATGCGTCATGCCCTAAACTCTGTGACTGCATTAAACAAAGATAAATCAACAATTAAATATGTTAAATAGATAATATTATCTTATAAATATTTAAACTAATTAAAAGATTACCAATGACATTCGGCTTCTTGAAAAGCTTTTTGAACCCGCAGTGTGCGGGATGACCTGCTTTTCCCGGTTTGAAGCATTCTGTCTTGAGAGATCCTGAAATAAATAAAATTCAATTTAACAGTATTGTATTCAATGTCTATCTCCTCTTCATGTACATGTATAAATGTAAAATGGGGATAATATAATAATATATATTTCAATACCATCCGCTTCTCATCACGATGTCTATCGACAAAAACCTTCCACTGTTCTTTCGGTACCCCACTGGGAAGCTTCTCATACATCTGCTGCAAGGTCAAAGAAGTATCGTTGACATCACACCACAACCTCCATTTGAAATCTTTCCATTTTTTTCCAAGATTTTTCAATGTCCACTTCCGTGCTATCACATCAGCAACGGTAAAGTGGAAGAACATCTGTATACAAAAATTCATTTTGAATATATTAGTAACATGAAATTCCATTAAACCATAAAGTAATAAAATTACCTTTATCTAAGAATCATAAACTTCATTTTTCCTGTTTGGAGGCATATGCCTCCAATCATCATATGAAATAGGCAGGGAAATGGGCTCCGCTGCCAACTGACCTATAATCTGACCAAGTAAACCTGCGGCGTCATCCGTCGGGACCCCATAAGAATCAAATGGCACCACTATCTTCTCGCCATGCATTTTCCAAACATCAGAACTTTTTATGTGTTTTTCCATGGTTTCATTGTTTTCATCTGCAATGATAAAACAATTACTATAAACAAAATGCAATAAATTTATTTAATTAAAATTTGTACCTATGACTGTGACCCTCCAGAATGTCTGTGATGTACTGGAAGGGGTGTGTCACTGCCCCACTACTGAGGCTCCTGTAGGGGGAGGTGATGACTCGTACTCTAATGAGGCATCCACTGATGGTGTCAGAGATGGTGCAGGGGGAGATGATGCAGGGATGTAGGCAGCTGCTGCCTCAGATGTCGTGGGGACAGACGGATCGTCATCTGTCGCAGAAGTAGAAGGAATGGTGTATCGCTTCTTCCTTGGCATTCCTGTCATTTAATCAAATAAAATTAAGTTCAGAATATATATTTCAAAAAATTTATGCAGAAAAAAAATTAAAAATGATAATAGATGCCCAATACTAACAAACAAAATATATATAACAGTGATAATGAATGACTACAGAAATGAAACAAGTGGTTGCTGAATGAATAAATAATTGTACATACAATCATTTTACCCGTCAATCATGTCAGTTTCCTGCTCCATTGCTTCATCCACTTAATTCATCCTTGCTAGACTAATATTTTCAATATCATGATGGACAAATAATTATGCTTCCTGTTGTTGATGAAATTCAATTGCAGAGGTCAAATATTCCACTTCATCACCCATATCATACAAATCTCTTTGTATTATGTGAGTAACTACACTCCACCCTTCATCCAAAACATCATTCACATAATATACCATTTTTTCCTGCGATGCTAAGATATATGGATCATGCAGTTCACGATCACCAACATCCATCAAGCGAGAGAAGTTTACAGAAGTAAATTGCAAGGAATCTCTTTTAACACCTCTGATAATATCAACCCATTTTCATTTGAATAAAACAATAGAAAAATGCCTGTGGTAGTTTAATTCAATAATATCATGAAGCTTTCCATAGTATTCCACTTCAGCAAATGTAAATATACCACTATTCTGTGTTTTCAAACCCACTTCTCGATCGACTGTACGAAATCTAAAACTATTCACATTATAAGCGCCGAACTTTCGAACTTGTTTTATAGGACCTCTAGCAAGAAACTTCAAATCTTCTGACAAGTCTGCTCGAGTATCAGTATTCATGATTTGAAAAAAAAATTAATAGATTTTCAAATTGTATGTGTCAAACTAATATTCGTATTTATTTCAATATTTATAAACTTACACGTCGTGCAAACCATTCTACTAGCTCTTTATTCACAGCTTTCGTTATATCTTTTTCATTTCGTGTTCGGCCTCTCATTCGTCTCTTTATTTGTATCCTCAACTCTTCAATAAATGGATCTACAATTTCACTATTCAGTATCACATATCTATGTGCCTGTAATAATTCCAATTCTGTTAGTGTCGCGTATGAGGTCCTCCCAACTGATCGGCCAATAACAAGAAATATTTTTGATTTCTGATGCATTTGAGAATGAGTTGATGTGTCGTCAACACGTCCAACTCGATTAAATATTGTCTCAATATCATCCAAATATCTGGAACAAAAGGTGAGACACTCCTCGGCCAAATAGCCTTCAGCAATAGAGCCTTCTGGTTGAGCTTTATTTCTCACATATGCTTTCAAATGCCCAAGATATCTGTGAAAAATAATAATATTATTATGCATTTATTTAAATTCCAAAAATTGTTTACTTTACTGGAAGCATATAAATAAAATACCTCTCAATTGGATACATCCATCGATAATGAATGGGGGCCCCTAATTTAGCTTCGTCAACCAAATGCACAGTTAAATGCGTCATGACAGTAAAAAACGATGGAGGAAAGATCATCTCCATTGCACAAAGGGTCAATACAAACCTCTCCTATAGGTTGTCAATCTGAAATGGATGTAGAGCTTTCTCACATAATTGCCTGAAAAATGTGCAGAATTGGAGTACAACAGCAGTAACTTTTTCAGGTTATAATGTACGCAATGCCAATGTTAGTAACTGTTGTGACAAAATATGTGAATCGTGACTTTTCAATCCATATAACTTACGATTATTCAAGTCAACACACCTCGATATGTTACTCGAATACCCATCAGATACCTTCAAATTCTTTAAAATTTGAAGGAACGTATCTTTATCCCTATTTTTCATTGAAAAAATGGCCGGAGCATACTTTTCATTCTCATCTGGCCAGAGATCACGTTTTATGTTCATTACTTGTAAGTCTTTGCGAGCATTGAGATGATCCTTCGACTTTCCATGCTCATTAAGTAATGTGAAAATCAAATTATCACATACATTATTCTCAATATGCATCACATCAAGATTGTGGCGCAAAGAATTAAATTCCCAATACGGAAGTTTGAAAAATATACTTTTTTTCTTCCATTGTTGCGTTCTGATTTCACTTGAAGATGCACTTCGCACTCGTTTTCCGCTATCATTCAAATGATGAACCTTCCCAAATTCTGTTTTAACATTTTCAAGCTGTATCAATATTTCAGAACCGGTTAACAACTTTGGAGGTGGTCTACGATCAATGGAACCATTAAATTTTGATTTGTTCAGCTGAAATCTATGAGATGCATCAAGGAATCTTCGATGGCACAAGAAACACCATTTTCTACTGTGAGGTAGCCGTTTGGGATCAAAATCAAAGTTACAAATGGGACAAGCCAAACCCGTATAAGTGTTCCAACCAGATAAATTCCCAATCCCAGGGAAGTCACTAATGGTCCACATTAAAGCAGCATGCATTTTGAACATTGTTTTAGAAGAAACATCAAATGTCTCAACACCGTTTCTCCATAACTCCTGCAATTCTTCAATCAAAGGCTGCAGGTATACATCAATATCATTTCCAGGCATTTGTTTTCCAGGAATAATCATCGAAATGATAAAAGATTTTTGTTTCATACACATCCACGGAGGCAGATTATAAGGGATCAAAACAACTGGCCAAATGCTATAACTCGTACTCAAATTACCAAATGGGTTGAATCCATCGGCAACCAATCCCAATCGAACATTCCTAGGATCAGCTGAGAAATCTGGATGTAATGAATCAAATGTCTTCCACGATTGGGAATCTCGTGGATGTCTCATTAACCCATCATTGTTATTATCTACAGCATGCCAATTCATGTGTTCGGAGGTTTTTGATGACATGAATAATCTTTGCAATCGAGGCTTCAAAGGAAAGTAACAAAAAACTTTTGCAGGTGTGTTCCTTTTCTTCTTCTCCATGAAATTATGTTCAGTAATACTTCCAACATTACCCTTTGACTGCCATCTAGAAGAAGAAAATTTCTTACAATTCTGTCTACTTGAATCCTCTCCCCATTAAATCATACAATCATTGGGACACGCATGTATTTTTGTATAATTCAGACCAAGATTGTTTACAACTTTTTTCATCTCATAAAACGATTCTGGGATTTTTGCTTCAGGAAATGCATCACGAATCAATTTTAATAACATAGACATTTCCTTATTTGTAATTCCACAAAGACATTTGATATGGTAAAACTTCAGCAGAAATGAAAGTATTGAATATTTCAAACACCCACTATACAACTCTTGATTTCCATCATCAACTAAACCATGAAACGCATTTTCCTCACTGAGGTTTTCCCTTACATTTGGCTCCACAGAATCAAGAGGAGGATCCAATGATATGTTACAATCTTGATCTGCTTGTGTTACAGTCTCAAAAACATCACTTGTCACCTTGCAATTTTTAGCATCATCTTCTGGTTGTTCTGATATGTTTTGATGCTCATAGTGGTGTCTTGCAGTGCCGAATGCATCATTTATGAGGTTTTGAATTTCATTTTCCATTGGAGACAAACTTGGGACCTCATTCTGTGGATTAACATCAGTCCCTAATCTTTCTGTATTGTTTGATTCTCCATGCCAAATCCAACACAAATATTGATCAGGGAATTGCTTCAGTATTAAATGTTCATAAACTTCATCTCTCTTCAACCATGTTCTAAATTTACATTTAGGACATGTACATCTTATTCTCCCTTTAACAGATCGATTAGAAATTGAAAAATATAAAAACTCATTCAAACCCTTAACATATTGAGGTGTGTTCCTCAGTAATGTGATCCAACTTTTATCCATGTATATCACAATGTGCCTACAGAAAAATATACGATAGTGTAAGATTACATAAACATAATATAATAAAGATGAACCATTGATCATAAAGTATTCATAATATAATAAAGATGATTCATTGATCACATTTACCACTTCAGACCAACATAACAAGTCTGGTCCATAGGAGACAGCATCAACACCTCATTGAGGAGCAATAAGAATATCGGGCTACACACTTATCATAACACTATCGATCACACATTTATGTTGCCTCAAACAACACCCCATTGATGTGTGATCGAAACTGATCATAATTCATTTTAAACCTGAGACATTATGTGATTGTTTAGGCTTGACCTTAGATGTACTCCAAGAGGAATGATGTTTCTCAATGGTTTCATACACAACCAACTATAAAGAGGGCCACTATGTTCACTTTATTCATCGAAGTGTCACCTCTCTAGGTTTGAGTATTACAAGTCAGACATTTATAATCATGTCTTCAACCATCGACATATAAAGAACCTGTTTTTTATTCAAGGGTTGTCTTAGACATTGAAACATTATTAATCTCATTTATAAAAATTTTATTTTAATAAAATAATTAATTTTTTAAAAGGGTTTGATCACTATAGTGGTGAGAATGTAAAACACATACATACATCAAATTCATAAACACATGGGAAATGCAGAAGGACTACTCACATCAATTCTATTTTTTTCACTTTTTAAGAACAACCCTATAACTCTTGTCTATGATTTTTTAAATCTGAAATCATATCTTTAGTACCTATCTCAAGGCACAACATCGAATACATAATTATATACAATTTCTAGTTAATTATATAATTTTATTATAAAAATTATAATTTATTTCAATTAAAACCAACAAGGAATAATTGCCTAAAAATCACCAGCCCACCTCATCACAACTATATAATAACCAACCACTTATGTATTGTTTGTGGTGAACTCCAAACTTTATCCCAAAAAAATTACCTATGAAGTTGAACCAAGTCAATCAACAAATTAACTTAACTTAATCTAATTTTAATTAAAACTATTTAAAAATTATAAATGGTGATGTACCTCTAACGCAATGACATGTTACAGCATGAGATAATAATTTTGGGACATCTCATATCAGTTTTGAGAAAAATAATTATCAGATCAGATGATTTATACAATGATCCAGTGTAAATAATCTCCAAAATCTAACCAAAAAATCCAAAAATAAATGAAGAACAATGTAAAGGTAACATCAAATGTAGTCATACATAATGGAAATAATACTACATGTTTGACCCCAACCATGGCCATGAATGATGTTGTAGAGGAATTTATCCAAGGTTGATGCAAGTAGTTTATAATCAAATGATGTCCTATTTGACATTAGCATCACCTTTTTGATGTGTTGGTTACATATACTTCTTCCTAACCATATAATTTATTCCCCTTTCCCTTCTCTATCTATCTGCCTCTCCCAAAAAAATGTCTACATCATAGGAATATATGTTGGTATTTTGAAATATTTAAGTCATGTAGTTGTTGATAAGGTGGCATGTATATTTTTCATAATTGAAATAATTTTTTAGATATTTCATTATTTTGATGACCCATGTGTTTTTATTTCCCATTATGGGTTTTTGAGACTCGACGCAGTAATGACCTCCTCACGGTGGAAGACTAGGCCACCAAAACCCAATTCTTTCCACCATAGGCCATTTTTTAAAGATAAGTGACGAGAATGAATAATTATAATGGTAGGCCTCTTCATAATGTACATGTAGGCATGCACCCAACCATATATATATGAATATGTTCATAATAATAAAAATAAGAGAAAATAAACTAAATATTTACATTCTATCATGTTATTTACTTTAGAGAATAAAAAATAGTACAATAGGTAATATGAAAACAAATGGAAAAAATATACACCTAATAGGGAAATATTACATATCCTGACAATAATATGAAACGAATGAATTATAGAGAGATCGACTATTGATCTATAATCACTGACCACCATGTAAGGTCAAATTGACCCAATTATCCCTTTTCCCAACATAATACACAACTAATTTGTACATTATCTATATATACATGACATGTGTGGGAATAACTCAATTAGGTTTGAGAACATATATACCCAACCTTCCGCATCCAAACCTGATATAGGAGGAATAGAATACATGTTAATATTAGACATCTAAGCCTAAAGATTGACGAAAAACTAACCCAGCAATAAAGAGATATGTTCTTCAATGAAAACTGAAAATGAGATAAAGGTTATATCTATCTCAAATACCAGTCCAAAATAGTGGTTTCACAACTTCTCTAATGAAATATCATCAATTCCCAGTATCATGCTAATTTGTTCAAGGAATTATTGAGGAGGACCAACACCTCATCAATTTTCTATAATCTTATGGATCATAACAACCGTGGATTGAGGAATCTCTAAATTGTGTAATAGTGTATTACCTCCTTTGTTTCGGCATAATGTGTATGGTGGATCCACAAAACATGTTCCTGGGGAGAACCATCCTGTTTGATGGAGGGCCCTCTTCCTAGGGTTATAGGGATGACATAATATATTTCTACATAATGTTTATTGTGAACCTACACCCAAGTCTGAAAGGGGATACAATATTTATGGATATAGGACCAACACCCTGGTGCAATATAGAATGGTACTTCAAGTCATATTATATAAATAAAGAAGCAGTACACTCAAATCAAACAAAACACCACAAACACAGACAAGAAAACTTTGCACGACTGTCCATGAAACACCATGGGGATTACATTGGAACCAATAAACAAAAGGAAATAAATGAAAAGAAACAAAATAACAAAAAGAAAACCAAAACACAAAGCATTCGCAGCACTACGACAACAAATCAATAACGTGGAACCTGCAACCAGTCTGAAGCTTGACATTCATTCCTCAAATAAAAATTAGAACTCTCATTCCAGTAGAATATAACAGTTAAAATTCAAAAAAAAAACCACTCCAGATGGGCCTAAATAGAAGTAAATGAAAATATCAGTGAACCTATAAACAAATCTGCAATTCATCCACAACTCAAACTGTTGGAACCAAAAAGATTGCCCAAATGAAATAGGTGACATCATTGGCCTAAAACACAACTGAAATAGCATTAATAGATAACAGATAATGCAAGTACTTGATCTTGGATGAAAAATAAGAGATGCGCAAGAACCGCCATCCAAGAAACTGCAACTTAGGACTAAGTGCCAAAAGAATGCCATGCTGGAAAAAGTTCAATGACAACAATAATTTCAGATCAAAACCCAACAGAGAATTATGATAAGAAATTAAGATGTTTGATCCATACTGATATCATTTAATAAAGGAATAAATTATTTAAGAGAGTATATTAAAGTAGTAACATACCTCTATACAGTAACTAATTATTAATAATGTTTTCTTGTTATCAAAATAATGTAGTATGAATATGTTGAGATTGTTATTAAAGAAAAATAGTGTTCCATCAACTGAATCCATTATTGACCAAGTGTTCATGATCTCTAGACACATTTTTGTTCATTTTCAAATAAAGGATATTGAATATTCAACCTTTTAAAGAGAAATTTTCTAACCCAAACTGGTTTTCTATGTACAGGTCCTGGAGGGCTGCATGCAACAATACATCGTATGGAAAACAATGATAAGAATTCCATTTATTACAGCATTAATTCACAACTAAAAACATGTACTCAATTAACATGAAAAAGAAAAGTTAATAACCTATGATTTATCATCAATTAATATAATGTAGTGACTATATATTTACAAAGAAACTAAATTTCAAATAACATATAGAATAATTAATTTTAAAGACTAAAACAAACTATGATTCATTAACAAGAAACACTATTAGTTTATGACCACATAAATATATCATTGTGATGTTCAAAAATATATGTGTAATTAAATATATATATCAACAATTATTCACAACCCAACTAATTAATCTTTACGCACAAGGCATGAATTGTAAAAAACTATTTGATGTATATAATCACAATATTAGATTCAATAGTACAGTAAATAATTCATGAAAAAAATGAATATAATGCATTTTAAAATCACATGGAATGGGAATCATGCATTAATAAAGAAAAGTCACAATATTGAACCACTCCCTATACCAAATCAACAATGAATTGTAACAAGATTCAAAATAGAAAAACATAGTTCAAAAAAGTAAGAACGTGTCCCCTTCTAATTAGATAATTTAGGATGCAATAGTATGTTAAACATTCAATCTCTACTAATTAATGGTGTAAAATTCCAATGTGGGTTTTATGTTTTACTACAAATCAGGTCATTAGATTACCTCACAAATCAGGTGCGGGGGGTTGCCGAAGGCCGCGTGGGGCGTGGGGGGTGCCAGGGTCGCCGGAGGGCACGGGGGGTGTGGGGGGCGGGGGGGGGGGGGGGGGGGGTCGCCGGTGTTCGAGGGGGTCATCGGTGGTCAATGGGGGCGTCGGGGGGGGGGGGGGTGCGGGTTTCACTGGAGAGCACGGGGGTGAGGAGTCGCCGGCAGCGCGGGGGGTGGGGAGTCGCCGGCAGCGCGGGGGGTGCGGAGTCGCGTGGGTTAGGGATCGCGAAGGGGAAGGGGGAAAGGGTCGGCGTCTGTGTAAAATAATTCGGGTTTCGTGGCGCTTTATTAAAAACCGCCGCGAAACCTTCACTGAAAAAGGTTTAGCGGCGGTTTTGTGAACCTCCGCCACAAAAACGCCGCTAAACCATATTTTTTTGTAGTGATTGCGACATCATTCCACTTACACTCAGGAATGGGTAACTACTGCAAAAGCCTTGCTGGTCACTGATGCTCCACCTTCTCCTATTGAGAGGTGGAACACCTCATGATGAAACTAGAAACATCTTTATTCATACCTGGCCACCAATACTGAAGGTGTAGATCACGATACATCTTGGTGACACCAGGATGAACTGCCCAAACTGAGGAATGAAAGTCCCACATCAGCTCCTCGTGTATGTCTGCTGACACCCACACACGCCCATGAAAACGCAAGATCTCATCCTCACCTATGGTCCATCCAGGAATAGGGTACTCTTCTGACATGCATTCATGTAGGACTAGGCCTTCAGAATCTGATAGCTGCTTCATTCTCACTCGATTAAGAATAGTAGAGGTAACAAACACAAAAGATAGAAATGTCTGTCCCTGTCTGTCATGCACCTCCAAATGCATCTCAGAGAATATAGCCATAAACTGTCACTCACTACTGGCCTCCTGAACTGCCTATATCTGAGTCCTCCTGCTTAGCGCATCAGCCGCTTCATTGCCTTTCCCAGGCATATAGGCAAGCTCGAAGTCAAAGGACTGAAGTTACTCAACCCACATTCACTTCCTCAAATTCAGGTCACGCTGAGTGAAGATATACTTGAGATTTTTGTGGTCGGTGAAAACCACAAAATTCTCTCCCATAAGGTAATGTATCCAACATAGTAAGGCATGAACAATAGATTCCAACTCAAGATCGTGCGTCAGGTAATTCCTCTCATCTGGACTCAACTGCCAAGACCCGTACCCAATGACTCCTCCCCCCTGCATAAGCATAGCTCCCAGCCCGATACCTGATGCATCACAGTAAATAGTATAGCTCTTTCCCGGCTCTAGGAATACTAGTATCAGTGCTGAAGTCAACCTCCCTTTAAGCTTATAAAAGGATGAATCACAATAATCTTACCACAAGAACCTTGCACCCTTCTTAGTCATTCCCGTCATTGGTGCTGCTAAGCATGAAAAGTTTTTTATAAACAGTCCGTAGTATCCAGCCAGCCCTAGAAAACTCCAAAAATCAAAGACATTTTTTAGATGCTCCTAGGAAACTACTACTCTCACTTTCTCGGGGTCCATTAATACTGCTATCACTGAGATAAAATGACCCAAGAAGTGAATCTAGTCCATCCAAAAGTGGCATTTTGAGAGCATAGCATATAACTGATGCTCTCTCAGTGTACTCAGAATGATCTCAAGATGTGTGGCATGGTCGTGTCGAGTGTGAGAGTACACCAAGATATTGTCCATGAAGACTACCACGAAGGAATCCAAGTATGGATGGAACACTCATTTCACTAGTTCCATGAAAACTGCAGGCCCGTTCGTGAGACTGAACGGCATAAGCACATACTCGTATAGACCATACCTGATCTAGAAGGCTGTAAGAGGTATATCAGATGGTCTAGCATGTGAATGATCATAATCGGATCTCAATTCAATATTCAAGAACCCTCAAGATCCTCGAAGCTGATCAAAGAGATCATCAATCCTCGGCAAGGGATAACGGTTCTTGACCATCAACTGGTTCAACTTCTGATAATCCATCCAAAGTCAGAGGGTACCATCATCCTTCTTCGCAAACAGGACAGACGATCCCCAAGGAGAAGTACTGGGTCAGATGAAACCCTTTGCCTGAAACTCCTCCAACTACTTCTTGAGCTCCTGTAACTCCGGTGTAGTCATCCTATAAGGAGGGATGGACACTAGTGTCGCTCCTAGCACAAGCTCGATCGAAAAGTCTACCTATCTCTCCAGAGGTAAACTTGAAAATTCCTCTGGAAAGAAATCCATAAAATGATCCACCACTGGAGGAAAATCCATATGTGAAGTCCCCTGGTCATCCAGATATAGACTAGCAATCTGGGCTGTAACGCCTCCCAACCCATGATGCTCAGGTCCTTCTCTGCTCGCTTGGACATCTCATTCACCCTTATTAAGAAATGATCCACCCTATATTGATTTGAAACTCACCCTAAAACAATAGCAGTCGACAACTTACTCGAAGGGAACTAACCAGTCCATTCCAAGAATGACATCATAGCTTGTCATCTCTTGGACATAGAGATCCCAAAGAAAGTGACACCCACCAACCTCTAAAGGGAACTCCTCGCACTGACGTACACTATCCATTCTAGTCCCTAACGGAGTGTCTAGCATCATGATATCAGTATAAGAAAAGATATAGATTCCAAGGCTCTCCACAACACCAATAGATATAAAGCTATGGAGATACCCTATATCGAAAAGTGTAGAAGATAAAACTAAGGCAACTAAGATCGTACCTCAAACTGTAGAGGGTCTGGGGTCCTGCTCCTACTGGATATGATCCACTGCAAAGGCCTGGCCTGTACCATGGCCCTGTGACCCTGCCTGACCAATCTGAGCTGATCCACCCTACTGTCACTGAAATCCTAGCGATTGACTACCACGACTGCGACCTCCACCTCAGCCTTAACTGTAACACCCCAAGGTTTTCTAAAAATAAATTATTTTGTTTAAATTAGATATTTATAAGTAGCCTTTAAACATAATTTTACTGCTTATATGTTTTGAATTTCAAAAAATGGTCATCTACAATTGTGTTTAGTATGTTATTTGGAGTATGATGAAACCAACTTGTTTTTTATGAATAGTAACATACCCTTATTAATAGTAATATGATCCTAATAAATAGTAAATTTTATTATTATTTTATTTATCAAGGATTTAAGATAATATCATCTTGGTTAATTTTTCATTGTGATATAAAAGTAGTTATAGAATTTGAATTGTTAATTTTTGAATTGAGTATGATTTTATTCAAAAATTAAATTAATAATATTTAGAAAATTATTTTCAAAAAATGGACTTCATTTTTGAATTCTACATGTTGAGAAATGGTTATGGTGAATTTTGGGGAAATTTCTAAACTTCAAGAATTTTTTATTAATAGTAAAATACAATAAAATATGATAAATGCTAAATAATTGATTTACTGCATCATAGGTGATGAAAGGATGATTTAATCCCACATGTTTTGAACTCACATGAAATTATTACTATTTTGGGTCACATGAATTAATATTTTTCATAGTCTTGATCAAAATATTATAAAAATGATTAAAATAATGAAAAATACCCCCTCTCCTCCACTATAAATACCACCCTCACTCCCCTCTTCTTACCACACCTCTCATGATTTGATCCATACATAAGTTCTACCCAATAATCCTCCCAAGTATCTTCCCCACGTCCTAGAGCTTTTGGTATCACCAAAAGACCAAAACCAAAGCCCTTAAGAAGTATCTCAAGGAGAAGAGATCAAGAGGTAAACATCCTCTTTTATTTTCTTTATTTTCTTTCATTTTATGTTATTCTCTTCCATTACATTGGGATTGTGTTGGGATATTTCATTAAATATTCCCCATTACAATCCATATTATGTATTAATGATTAGAGATTCCCTTCCTCTCATCAATCTTATTTTTATGAAATTTTAAGAGACGCTGTTAGGTTGCCGAATTTTTGTGAGAAATTTATCAAGTTTTCTTTTATTTTAAGACTCCTTTATTTTCATATTCTTTCCTCACCTCCTTTTAACAAAGAGGAATGAAAGCTCTAGAAACTTATATATTCTTCATGTTCTCATGTTTATGGAAAATTCCTCATCATTATTCTTCTCCTCTCCCACTTATTTAAGGAATAAAAACATTGTCCGTGATGTCTCGAATTACCAACATCATGGATGATGTGATTTCAATTTCCATTAATTCTTTCAAGTATGGTCATGATACCATTTTAATGGTTGGACCATGTTTTATTATATGTATTATGTATCATACATAGTTCTGTAATTCTTTTGTACTCATGGTTCTAATTTATAAGACAATGTGAGGTTGTTATTATCAAAGAACCACTAAAATGATCTAAACGAACATCATTAATGTTTTAACTTATGAATCATCCTCATATAAAAAATAAAAATGATAAATGGTATAACTTATGGTACTGGAAATATGTAAATACTTTTCAATTCCAATTCTGGAGTTTCACTTCCAATCGACAAGAACGATTCGTCATGAACCGATCATGAAAATCATGTAAATAACTCACCCAAAACAATACAAGGAACAAAGTACTAACAATTAAGGGGTAAAATGAGGTTATGAAATGAAAACATAACATGTTATAAACATGAAAATGTTTCTTTAAAATACTAATAACCCTCTTTTAACCATTATACATGAATTTTAAACAAGTTTGAAGTAAGACAAGCCTGAGGTAAGGGAATTCTTAATCTGATTTCCATTCTTTGGGTTAACCTTCTACTTAGTTATTTATGTGGTATTAAAATTGTTTGTGTGATGTATTTTGTATATAATATGTTGAATTATGTGTATTTACAATGTTTATACATATTCCATCCACTATATTAAGTCTCACTTCAATTATATGATTTATGTAAGGGGATTTTATTTTAAAATCCTATTTTAAAATTCTATTTTACGAAATTCAAAAGAAATGTTTTTATGAAATTATTAATTTTTTATGATTATGTTATGGTTATTTGGAATTTTTTATGATGAAGGGTGGGACCTATATCTCCCTCTAATGCATTAGGTATGTGTAAGTTGGAGTTCAGTTGAATGCTTACTCCAAGTGTAACTGCGATGGTTACACAAATTGTAAGGTAGTCATGAGGGTTACAAATTATAAGGTAGCCGTGAGGGTTACAATATTATGTAAGTAATTCCCCAATATACCTTTATGGTTATAAATATTTTATTATGTATTGTTTCACAAAGTAAGTATATATATACATGTGATAAGTATGTATTAGAAAATGACTTCATACGTTACAACTATTCATGGACTAATGTGCTCTTTCCTTATTTTCCATCCCTTAATGAGCTTTTGTGCTCATCACAAGTTTTTAAATGATTTAAACAGGTTAATGGATGAGTAAGACAAAGAAGTAAGCCATGTTAAATGTTGAATAATTGTCAAAGAGTCATTTTTAAGTTTTAATGTTTTATATTTTGAAAAAAATGGAAACTGTTTTTATGGTATCCACTCTATAACAACGTGTAATGTTATGAATGTATTATGTCCCAATTATCTAAAGCTCTAAACTTGAAAAGATCCTAAATGTAAAAGGAAGTGTTTCCTTGAATAAATTAAATATTATGTATGTAAAAATTATGGGTCCTTATTGTTGGTATCATAGGACATTTTAGATAACTTTAGGGGTTAGGATGATGTTAAAAGGATACCATAAATGTTTTTCTATTAAATTAAAATTTTATAGCATTTAAATATTACCATGTTGCTTCATCTAAGATATGTTTTTTCATAATGGTTGTCCACAAAAGAAATAGGGAAATTGAAGAGGGGAGGAACTTACTAAATGAAATCCTTCTGAATATGCCTCCCGGAATGGTAGGGATTGGAACTGTGAAGTTTGTGTTAGTTGTGGGTCAGCTAACACAAGAAATAAATGGTGGTGGTATCCATGAAAGTGAAAAAATAGAGGTACCACAATAGAACATGTGATTATCCACTAAATGAGGCTAATATTCATTGTTAATATACATAATATTCATGTTCTTTTTTATTCAAAAACACCATTTTAGTGCATTTTACACTTTGAACATCATTTCACATTATGATTGTAATACCTTCTTAAAATGCACTATTATGTGGTACATTTTTGAACATCATTTTAAGTACCCAATGATTCATCTAATTATACATATTTTAATTTTATATTTTTGGAAATTTATCTACACTCCAATATGAACATGTTTCATTCAGGGATCAATGGAGAATTCATGGAGGATGATGGAGATATTTGGCAATGAAAGGAAGCAATTCTGGAGAAGGCAGATTGGACACCAGCCCACTGATGAGACTATGGGGCCCAACATACAGGCCCAATTAATCCCAAATTTCGTGGGATTCTATAAGACATGTATATGAACAAATCACTCTTCAGGAGTTAATACTAATTCGGCCTCCATGTTGGTAATTTAGGCGGACCAAGTTAGAGATACAATTCTGGGCCATATTCTGTGGCCCAGAAAAACAGACCAATAATTTAATCATATCTCGTAATCCAAAACTCAAAATGGGCCCAACGTTTACAGGAGGTTATAAGACATCCGGATCCCCATTTTCTTCTTCTATGGCACACTCTGATTCGGCCGTCTATAAGGTCTTCCAGACGCGTCTGTTCGGTGAAGGAAAGATGGCTGCCACCTCGGGTCAAATGTGGAAAAGTTCAAACTCCACGAGCTTTCCACCACCTATGGCCTACAAAAATTAATTGAGATGCTTTGTACTATTGGAGGCTCGACCCAAGGCTCCCAAAATTCTTATTTAAGGCAGTGGTGGTGAAGGAGTTGAAAATCTTGGATGCTTTGATCAATTGTAATGTTATGCTGCATTTTTGTTGCCTCAAATTTGTCTTTCACATGTAAGTTGTTCAATTCACTTTAGTTTCTTAATAAAAGTTCTTCTTCTACTCTTATTATGTTTTTCTTCATATCACATTGATACCGTTGGATCAAGGTGTTAATTTATTCACACCAACCCTTGTGAAATTATTCACACAACGGTGGAGTGATCATTTTATTTTTTTTGTTTTCTTTACTTCTCCATTTCCTCCCTTATGAGTCTACTTTCCGCTTCCATTGAAACCATGGGATCAATGGAGGGCTAACCCACTTATGGGTTGATCCAAGGGAGTAGCAAAGGTATGGATTGGATGTTATTTATCACCTAATTAATGTATAATCACTTCTTTAATTGTGATTTTTATTTGATGATTTTTAAACTCCATCGTCCTTGTTGAATTTAAGGCCACACACTTCAAGTACTAATACGATCCTTTACCTTGAAGTGATCAAAACTTTGATCCTTAAAGTGTATATTTGATTAGTATTAGAGGGTTTAGGCATTAAAACAGTAAGTGATGATGTTGTTTTATCTCCTTAAATGAACCCATCTCAAATTTAAGAAATTGAAATCATTAAAATGAAAATACGTCCAATCCACCCTGAGTGATAACCTAGGATCAACTCATTATTTTAAATTGAATTTACTTAAATCTATTAGATATATTTAAAACCCATCAAAAATCAATCCATGTTGGCCACTTCATAGCTGAAAACAGTCCATATAATGTACGTGTCTATGGGTTTCTTCTTAGGTCTCTGTGGATTCGATAACCCAAGCTAAACTACAAGGACCGTCTTACCTTCTTCTCTTGGGTAAATTTGAGTGAGAATCAAATTTTGGCGCTGTTTCCGGGGACCTAAGTAAGTTATCTTAGACATTATCATTCTTTTTCTTCATCCCTCTTCTCTTTTCTCACCCCTCACTCCTATGGAAGTCAATTTTGAACAAGTCCAAACATGGGAAACCTATCCCCACCTTGATCACTCAACCCCATGTGTGATGTACAATGACCATCCTAATTTCTACATGTGGGATCATCAACAACCTAATGAAACACATTGTTTTTACCCCTATTATCCACAAAACATCTCAACATATAATGAGTTTCAATCCCCACAAAGCCAATTTGAACATCCTCCTATGCAATTCCAACAACATAGTTATCCTCCTGGAATAGACCATTTGTCTCAACCACTTATCCATCCTGATCCACATACATTACTTGAAAAACTATTTCAACAAATGGAGATAATGAATTTTGAGGTTTCATCATTGAGGTTAGAACTACAAATCATTAAAAATTGTGAGGAACCCATCCCTACACAAACTATCCCTTCCATAACCTTATGTGAAGTGTCTATTTTCCCACAAAACTCTCATGAATTTACTGAAGAGAAAACCTTTGGATATAGGGAAGATTAAGAGGATCAAGGAATTGTTGATGGGTCTTTAAATCAAGAGGAAATTGACTTTTTGGATTCAAAAGAGGAGAATTTGACATCATGGATTGAGTCTCATGAATATAACTCTATTGATGATTTTTCAAAAACACCAATCATTGAACCATTAAGAGAAATCACAATCTTTGAGTCCATACCCATTTCTAACACTGATATTTCCAATTTTTTGGTTGCATCTTATATTCCAAAGGAACCAATTCTGTTGATAAATTTTCAAAATGAAGCTGACTTCAATTCAAAGTCCCAACCTATGTTTGAAATTTTTAGCCTACCTAAACTTGAACAAAAGGACTTTCCATCCACCCTCAAGTTTCCATTCATTGGGGATAGCCAAAAACTTCCATTTGTCACCATTTCTTATCTTGAAACCACTAAAGAGGTGATTATTCATAATGTCTTAGAAAATACTACAAAAGAAATTGGATCCATCATTTATGATATTCCTTGGATTTACCTGCTCATTTTAGAACAGAGGTTTGTGCATGAGACAAATTCTAAACATAGAATAAATCTCAACCTAGTAGACGTGGTGAAAAATGTGGTCCTTAAAATGTTGAAAGTTGGTATTGGATAAGTTGGGGGGTTCAAGTCGAGCTAACGACGTTAAACAAAGCGCTGCATGGGAGGCAACCCATGGTTTTCAAGTTTCCTATCATTTTGTTGTTTTAATAAAATTTATATTTTAATTAATAATTTTTATATTTAAAAAAAATAGACTGTTGACATGTTCTTCTATTATGAGTATAGATGGGTATGAAAGGGGAGCATCATATTCATCTGTGTCACGTGGTGTGATCCTTGAGTAATACCTTACCCAGAAATTTAAAAAAGAAGACAATGTATCATCAGTTTATTTTATTTTATATATATACTTATATTTTACTTATATATATATATATAACTCTTTTGTTTTGTTTGTTTGTTTTCCTTTTTCCACTAGGGACCTCTGCAAGCGACATGGATATCAAAGGACTAAATTGGAGCAGCAAGAACTTCAAACTTCAACCACCAGGTGACTTCATTCCATGATCCTAATATTTCAATTTCCTTTTTTAAATTTCATTCTCTACCTCTACCCCCTTCTAAATTTTTTTTTCTTCAAACACTGGGTATAGTGTTATTTTAAGTTGGGGGGGAGATAAAATAAAAAATGATTTCGTGTCAAAAAAAAACAAAAATTGAATGATTTGAAAAATAAAAATGTGTAAATGGAAGGAAAAATTCCTTTAACTTTGAATATGGTAATACACATTGCACACTTTGAAACTAAATATCAAATAATTTAGCATGCCCTGATTCTAATTTTAATCCTTGTATAATTTCATGAGCATAGATTTTGGAATGTGTGGCTATCCAATGTGATATTTCCCTGTTTATATTTTCATCCAAATAAAAAAAAGATCACAATGCACGTCCTTTGGATAGTGGGGCATTAGTTTGAGTTCATGGGGTCCCCTAAATAAATAGCATAGGTTTGGTGATCATTTTAGTTTAATATGAGTATTCAAAAAAAAATTTAAAAAAAAATTGCATGTAGAGCAATGAAATGACCTAATGCGTGGCTTTCGGCACTTGGGGATCGTGACTCCATAGTTGTCTGACCCAGAGTTAGTAATTTTATCTCTATTTTTGGTAATTTGAATTTTTTTCTGACTGAGTTAACTCGAGATGATGCCCGAGTATGTGGGCTTCACTTGGTGCCCTAAGGTCTTTGAGCATGGGAGTCATCGGCAAAGTCTCGCTACAGGGGTTGACTCTTTTGAGTGCAACTTCAACTACCATGGAAAAATTGCAAAAAAAAAACAACAACAAAAAAAACAAAAACAAAAAAAAATTATACAAAAAAAAATGAATACTCATCTTAATATTGAAATCTGATTCCACCTAGCGCTTCCGTAATTTCCCCCTTGAATAAAGATGAACCCAAATGTCTATTGTGATGCACAACACATCCTCATACTTAATTGATATTGGATGAAATATGGCAATGAATTTGAACAAAGGAATGAGATTGGGATTGGGATCTACTTATGAATCTATCTCATATTAAAATATTTTGATGGGTTTCATTATTGTTTGGTATAAGGGTTTCTGGTGATCATTGTGTATTAAAATGTTTTTGGAAAAGGGAATTCGAATTTCATATTGTTGGGATATATTTTGCTCGGGACTAGCAAAACTCAAGTTGGGGGGTGTGATTAGCCACTAAATGAGGCTAATATTCATTGTTAATATACATAATATTCATGTTCTTTTTTATTCATAAACACCATTTTAGTGCATTTTACACTTTGAACATCATTTCACATTATGATTGTAATACCTTCTTAAAATGCACTATTATGTGGTACATTTTTGAACATAATTTTAAGTACCCAATGATTCATCTAATTATACATATTTTAATTTGATATTTTTGGAAATTGATCTACACTCCAATATGAACATGTTTAATTCAGGGATCAATGGAGAATTTATGGAGGATGATGGAGATATTTGGCAATGAAAGGAAGCAATTCTGAAGAAGGAAGATTGGACACAAGCCCACTGATGAGACTATGGGGCCCAACATACAGGACCAATTAATCCCAAATTTCGTGGGATTCTAGAAGACATGTATAGAAACAAATCACTATTCAGGAGTTATTGCTAATTCGGCCTTCATGTTGGTCATTTAGTCGGCCCAAGTTAGAGATACAATTCTGGGCCATATTCTGTGGTCCAGAAAAACAGCCCACTAATTTGTTCATATCTCGGAATCCACAACTCAAAATGGTCCCATAGTTTACAGGAGGTTATAAGACATCCGGGTCCCCATTTTCTTATTCTATGGACCACTCTGATTCGGCCGTATAGAAGGGCTTCCAGATGCGTCTGTTCGGTGAAGGAAAGATGGCTGCCACCTCGGGTCAAATGTGGAAAAGTTCAAACTCCACAAGCTTTCCACCACCTATGGCCTACCAAAATTAATTGAGAGGCTTTGTACTATTGGATGCTTGACCCAAGGCTCCCAAAATTCCTATTTAAGGCAGTGGTGGTGAAGGAGTTGAAAATCTTGGATGCTTTGTTCAATTGTAATGTTATGCTGCATTTTTGTTGCCTCAAATTTGTCTTTCACATGTAAGTTGTTCAATTCACTTTAGTTTCTTAATAAAAGTTCTTCTTCTACTCTTATTATGTTGTTCATCATATCACTTTGATACCGTTGGATCAAGGTGTGAATTTATTCACACAAACCCTTGTGAAATTATTCACACAACGGTGGAGTGATCATTTTATTTTTGTTGTTTTCTTTACTTCTCCATTTCCTCCCTCATGAGTCTACTTTCCGCTTCCATTGAAACCATGGGATCAATGGAGGGCTAACCCACTAATGGGTTGATCCAAGGGAGTAGCAAAGGTCTGGATTGGATGTTATTTATCACCTAATTAATGTATAATCACTTCTTTAATTAGGATTTTTATTTGATGATTTTTAAACTCCATCGTCCTTGTTGAATTTAAGGCCACACACTTCAAGTACTAATACGATCATTTACCTTGAAGTGATCAAAACTTTGATCCTTCAAGTGTATAGGTGATTAGTATTAGAGGGTTTAGGCATTAAAACAGTAAGTGATGATGTTGTTTTATCTCCTTAAATGAACCAATCTCAAATTTAAGAAATTGAAATCATAAAAAAGAAAATACGTCCAATCCACCCCGAGTGATAACCTAGGATCAAATCATTATTTTAAATTGAATTTACTTAAATCTATTAGATATCTTTAAAACCCATCAAAAATCAATCCAAGTTGGCCACTTCATAGCTGAAAACAGTCCATAGAATGTACGTGTCTATAGGTTTCTTCTTAGGTCTCTGTGGATTCGAAAACCCAAGCTAAACTACAGGGACCGTATTACCTTCTTCTCTTGGGTAAATTTGAGCGAGAATCAACATGATAGTAGTGGAACATTTTATGAGACAAAACCCTCCTGCTTTCAATGGATATTCTGACCCAGTAGCTGCTGAAGGATGGATCAAAGCCCTTGAAAAGATATTCGATGTTATGGGATGTTCAGACAATCAAAAGGTAAGTCTTTACATTTATCATTTTGAAGGTGAAGTTGATCAGTGGTGGTCAATGGTAAGGAATATCAGGGGTAGAGAGGGTTTTGATGCCTTATAGTGGGATGAATTTAAAAGTCTTTTCCATGAAAAATATTTTCTAAGGTGGTGCGACTTATTATGGAGAAGCAATTCCTTGAATTGAAACAGAAGGAGGAAGATTCAGTGGACGCGTATGAAGCGAAATTCACCCAACTGGTGAGGTATTATCCAAATATTATTCTGGATATTGATTGAAAAATCAACCACATTTACTCAGGACAGAAGCTAAGGTATCAAAGGGCGTTGGCCTCCCATGAATTCAAAATTTATGATAAACTTGTCCAATGTTCTGAGAGGGTAAAAATGGAGTTTTTTGAAGATCACAAGAATTTTGGAAACAAGGAGAAGAAGAGGTCCAAGTGGCAAGTGATGGGTAAGAATCAGCCAAATAAATCTGATGGTAAGAAAATCCAGTTTCCAGTTTGTGAAAAGTGTGGCAAGAATCACCCTAGGGAATGTCTTATCAAAACTAGGAAGCAATTTAAATGTGGTAAGTTTGGACATATGGCCCGAGATTGTAATGAAAATGATCCTAAGACTAATCCTGATAAACAAACTATAAAGAGTTTTAAATGTGGTGAGATGGGTCATTATATAAATGCCCACCCAAAGAGATATTCAAATGATGCAAAGAAGCCAGACTACAAGAAAAAAGGTGTAGTGAGATCCATTGCGACCATGTCAGCAGACGTCGGACCATACAATGAAGTTGTATCAGGTACTTTATTTGTTCACTTAGATTTTCCTAATGCTTTGTTTGATACGGGGTCTACACATTCCTTCATCTCTAAGAAATTTTCGGGTAAATTGGAAATATCACCTCATCAAATGAGACCATAACTTGTTGTAAAAACACTTGGGGGAATATTATAGAAAAGAAGAATTATAAGAATCTTTCTATTGTGGTTTGTGGAAATACTTCACATGAAAACCTTGTTGTTTTACCCTTAGTCGAGTTTGATGTTATTCTGGGAATGGATTGGATTTCTGTTTATCATGCTAAGATTGACTGTAGAGCTAAAGAAGTTGTTTTTCAGAAAGAGTTTTAGTTTATATACAAGAAAGAACCCATACAATTGATAACATATCAGAAAGATGAGAAACTATTGAAAGATGGAAATGAAATTTATCTTGCTCATCTTGTTGAAAACAAGGGAAGTGTTCCAATTAATGATGTGCCGGTGGTAAATGAATACCTTGATGGTTTTACCGATGAGTTACCTGGTGTCATACCTGATCGGGAAGTCAAATTCACAATTGACTTAGTTCACGATTCTAATCCAATTTCAAAAACCCCAATATCGTGTGGCTCAAATGGAACTTCTTGAATTAAAAAATCATTTACAGGATTTTCTTGATAAAGGATTCATTCATCCTAGCACTTCACCATGGGGAGCTCTTGTTTTGTTTGTTAAAAATAAAGATGGTTCAATGAGAATTTGCACTGATTATAGAGATTTGAATAACATCACTATTAAAAACATATATCATTTTCCTCATATTGATGACTTGTTTGATCAACTCCAGGGAGCTCAGTACTTTTTCAAGATTGACTTGAGATCCGGATAACATGAGTTGAAGGTGAAGGAGGATGACATCTCAAAAACAACCTTTCGTACTAGATATGGGCATTATAAATTTTTGTATGCCCTTTGGGTTAATTAATGAACCTATTGAATTCATGAATCTTATGAATAGAGTATTTCATGGGTCCTTGTATAAATTTGTGATTGTGTTTGTTGATGAAATTCTGGTATTTTCTAAGAATAAAGAGGAGCATGAAAAACATCTAAGGGTTGTTTTACAAACCTTAAAAGAAAAGAAACTGTATGGAAAATTCAGCAAGTATGATTTTTGGTTGCAACATATTTCTTTTCTTGGGAACATTTTATATAAGTATGGAATAAAAGTTGATCCTTCCAAAACCAAAGTGGTTGATGAATGTAAAAGACCCACAAATGTAACCGAGATTCGTAGTTTTCTTGGATTAGCAGGTTATTAACGACGTTTTGTTAAGAACTTTGCTCAGTTATCTCACCCGATAACTAAGTTAACACGAAAAGGGGTTAAATTTGATTATATATAAGAATGTGATGTTTGTTTTCAGGAAATGAAGACGAGATTTGTAAATGATCCATTTTTGGCCTTGCATTACTGAAATAGTGATTTCATCATCTACAGTGATGCTTCGTTGAAGGGACTTGATAGTTTTTTGATGTAGAATGATCAGGTAATTGCCTATGATTCAAGAAAACTAAAACCCCATGAGTTAAATTATCCCACACATGATTTGTAATTAGAAGAAATGGTTTAAGATTTTAAAATTTGTAGGCATCATTTATACGAAGCAAAATGTCAAATATATACTGACCATAAAAGTCTGAAGTATATATTCACTCAGAAGGAATTAAACATGAGGCAGAGAAGATGGATTGAACTGATAAAGTATTACGATTGCACGATCAATTAACATCCAAGAAAAGAAAACAAAGTGGAAGATGCCTTGATTTGAAAACATCATGCATCATTAACCATGATATGTTTGGAACATGATCCCTTGATTAATGATTTGGTGAATTTTGGATTAGAAGTTGTTGGTACAGGGACTACATCTGTTTTGTTTTAGGTTTTAGTGCAGTCTTTGTTGTCCAACAGAATTAAGCGAGCATAGAAGAAAGACCATGAGCTACAGAAAAAGGTAAAATTGGTTAAAATAGGTAAGCTCCCAAAATATAAACTTGATAAAGATTGTGATTTAATATTTGGAAAAAGGTTGTGTGTGCCTAGTGATTCTTAGTTGAAGAACGATTTGATATAAGAAGATAATATTTCTCCATTTTTAGTTTATCCTTGCAGTACTAAGATGTACAGAGACCTTTGGGAGTATTATTTGAGGGATGGAATGAAAATAGATATTTCTGATTTTACTGTGAAATGCTTAACATGTCAACAGGTTAAATCAGAGCGACAGTTGCCGAAGGGGATGATTCAGCCTTTTCCAGTGCCAGAGTGGAAGTGGGAGAATGTATCCATGGGCTTTGTTGTATGAATACCAAATACTTCTCGAGGTAATAATTCTATTTGGGTTATTGTTGATCGGCTGAAAAAATTTGCACATTTTCTTTCTATTCGAGATATAATGTATTTGGATCAGATTTCTTGACTGTACCTCAAGGAGATTTTCAGGTTACATGGAGTTCCTCTTTCTGTTGTATCTAATCGGGATCCTAGGTTCACTTCTAAATTTTGGAAGAGACTTCAAAATTCGTTAGGCACAGAATTAAATTGCAGTACAACTTTTATTCCACAATAATATGGGCAGTCAGAATGAACGATTCAGAATTTGGAGGATATGCTTTGAGCGTTTTCAATTCACTACCAGGGAACTTGGGATAAACATATTTTTTTAATTGAGTTATCTTATAATAATAGTTTTCATTCCAGTATACAGATGGAACATTTTGAGGCTTTGTATGAGAAGCGGTGTTGGACTCCAGCGTTTTGGGATGAAGTCGATGAAAGGAATTTGATGGGGCTAGAATTAGTGGAAGAAGTGGCTTAGAAAATGAAGATGATGTAGTAACACATGAGGATAGCTCAGAGCAGGCAGAAACGTTATGCAGATAACAGAAGGTAAGACTTCTCTTTTGAGGTAGGTGACCATGTTTTCCATAAAATATCTCCTTGGAAAAGTGTGATGTGTTTCAGTAAGAAAGGGAAGTTAAGTCCACAGTTCATTGGTCCCTTTTAAATATTAGAGAAAGTTGTAAGAGTTTCATACCATGTAGTTTTTCCTCCGAGTTTGTCTCAGGTACACAATGTTTTTCATGTTTCTTTGTTGAGGAAGTATGTGCCAGATTCATCACATGTTTTGAGTCCAGAAGCAGTTCAGCTGGAAGAGAACCTTTCTTATGAAGAGAAACCAGTTCATATTCTTGATCAATGGGAACAAGTATTGCAGAATAAAGTAATCCATCAGGTAAAGGTTTTTTCGAGAAACCACATTTTTTAAGAAGAAACATGGGAGTCTGAAAATACTATGAGGGAAAGGTACCCTCACTTGTTTAATAAGTAAATAAAATTGCGAGGACTCAATTTTGAGAATGTAGGGATAATGTAACACCCCAAGGTTTTCTAAAAATAAATTATTTGGTTTAAAGTATATATTTATAAGTAGCATTTAAACATAATTTTACAGCTTATATGTTTTGAATTTCTAAAAATTGTCATCTACAATTGTGTTCAGTATGTTATTTTGAGTTTGATGAAACCAACTTGTTTTTTATGAATAGTAACATACCCTTATGAATAGTAATATGAATAGTAATATGACCCTAATAAATAGTAAATTTTATTATTATTTTATTTTATCAAGGCTTTAAGATAATAGAATCTTGGTTAATTTTTCATTGTGATATAGAAGTAGTTATAGAATTAGAATTGTTAATTTTTGAATTAAGTATGCTTTTATTTAAAAAATAAATTAATAATATCTAGAAAATTATTTTCAAAAAATGGACTTCATTTTTGAATTATACACATCGAAAAATGGTTATGGTGAATTTTTGGGAATTTTCTAAAATTCATGAAATTTTGATGAATAGTAAAATACAATAAAATACAATAAATGCTAAATACTTGATTTACTACATCATAGGTGATGCAAGGATGATATAAGACCACTTTTTTAGAACTCACATGCCATTATTACTATTTTGGGTCACATGAATTAATATTATTCATAGTCTTGAGCAAAATATTATAATAATGATTAAAATAATGAAAAACACCCCCTCTCCTCCACTATAAATACCACCCTCACTCTCCTCTTCTTCCCACACCTCTCAAGCTTGATCCATACCTAATTTCTACCCAATACTCCTCCCAAGGATCTTCCCCACGTCCTAGAGCTTCTTTTTTCACCAAAAGACCAAAACCAAAGCCCTTAAGAAGGATCTCGAGGAGAAGAGATCAAGAGGTAAACATCCTCTTTTATATTCTTTATTTTATTTCATTTTATGTTATTCTCTTCCATTCCATTTGGATTGTGTTGGTATATTTCATTAAATATTTCCCCTTACTGTCCATATTATGTATGAATTATGATATATTACCTTCCTCTCATCAATATTGTTTTTATGAAATTTTAAGAGACGTCGTTAGGCTTCTGAATTTTTGTGAGAAATTTATCAAGTTTTCTTTTATTTTAAGATTCCTTTATTTTCTTCTTCTTTACTCACCTAATATTAACCAAGAGGAATGAAAGCTCTATAATATTGTTTCTTCAGGATTTTCTCATGTTTATGGAAAATTCCTCATCATTATTCTTCTCTTCTCCCACTTATTTAAGGAAAAAAGCATTGTCCGTGATGTGTTGAGTTATCGACATCGTGGACAATGTGATTTCAATTTCCATTAATTCTTTCAAGTCTGGTCATGAAACAATTTTTATGGTTGAACCAGGTTATAATATATGTATTATTTATCATCCATGGTTTTGGAATTATTTTGTACTCATGGTTCTAATTTATAAGACAAAGTGAGGTTGTTATTATCAAAGAACCACTAAAATGATCTAAACGAACATCATTAATGTTTTAACTTATGAATCATCCTCATATAAACATCAAAATGATAAATGGTATAAATTATGGTACTGGAAATATGTAAATAATTTTCCATTCCAATTCTGTAGTTTCACTTCCAATTAAAAAGAACGATTCATCATAAAACGATCATGAAAATCATGTAATGAACTCACCCAAAACAATGAAAGAAACAAAGTACTAACAATTAACGGGTGAAATGAGGTTATGAAATGAGCACATAAGACATTATAAACATGAATATGTTTCTGTAAAATACTAATAACACACTTTTAACTATTATATAGGAAGTTTAAACAAGTTTGAAGTAAGACAAGCCTGAGGTAAGGGAATTCATAACCCAATTTCAATTATTTGGGTTAACCTTCTACTTCCTTATTTATGTGATATGAAAATTGTTCGTGTGATGGGTTTTGTATATAATATGTTTAATTATGTGTATTTATAGTGTGTATACATATTCCATCCACTCTTTTAAGTCTCTCTTCAATTATATGATTTATGTATGGGGATTTTCTTTTAAAATCCTCTTTTAAAATTATGTTTTACGGAATTCAAAAGAAATGTTTATATACAATTATTCATGTTGTATGACTATGTTATTGTTCTTGGGAATTGTTTATGATGAAGGGTGGGACCAATATCTACCTCCAATTCATTGGGTATGTGTAAGTTGGAGGTCGGCTGAATGCTTACTCCATGTGTAACTGTGATGGTTACACGAATTGTAACGTAGCCATGAGGGTTACAAATTATAAGGTAGCCGTGAGGGTTACAATATTATGTAAGTAATGACCCAATACACCTTTATGGTTACACTTATGTTCCTATGTAATTTTCCACAAAGTAAGTATATATATACATGTGATAAGTATTTATTTTAAAATAACTTCATACGTTATAAGTATTCATGGATTATTGTGGTCTTTCCTTCTTTTTCATCCCTTACTGAGCTTTTGTGCTCATACCAAGTTTTTAAATGATTTAAATAGGTTAATGGATGAGTAAGAAAAAGAAGGAAGCCATGTTAAATGTTGAATAACTTTCAAGGAGTCATGTTTAATTTTTAATGTTTTATATTTTGAAAAAAATGGAAACTGTTTTATGGTATCCACTCTATAGGAATATGTAATGTTATGAATGTATTATGTCCCAATTCTCTAAATATCTAAACTTGAAAATATCCTCAATGTAAAAGGAAATGTTTCCTTGACTAAATTCAAGATTATGTATGTAAAAAAGGTCGGGTCCTTATATGAACGACCTAAAGAACTCCAGTTCTTAGACTTGTGAGAAACTGGTGGTGTTGCTCCTGAATGAGGAGTCATAGAAGAACCCCTATCACCAGCTGCTGGTGAGAAGATCTGATAGAAGCGCTGAATATGACCCATCTTGCCGCAATATCGACACTCCACTAGGTCTCTCGAGCAATGTGTCCTTATATGCCCACTCTTCTGACACTGGTATCACACCACCTGCCTACCAGAAGAAGTGTCTCGCCTCCTTGGATCACTGCGCAAAGACCCCCTGTGACGCTTTCTGCTGTCAGTAGGAGGGATACTAATTCCGGATGTCGAACCGCCCTGAATAACAACTCCAGAATCCCTTAGGATGTGCTCCGTGATCAGCACCTAGTTGACTATAGAGGTAATGGAAGTCAACCTAAAGCTGTTCACCTATGATCGGATGTCGTTCCTGATAGCATCCTCAAACTTCCTTGCTAGGAATGACTCATCACCTCTTGGTATGGGTGTGAAGTGTTGCAACTCTCTGAAATGAGAGGAATACTCCATAACAGAAAGAGTACCCTTCTCCAGACTCATGAACTCTCGGGCTCGATCGGCCCTCAAAGTCTCCGGATAGAAGTAGTCGTACAAGGTAGGCTTGATCTCATCCCAAGCCATAACCTGTTGGCATCCCGCCTGTGAGGTCACATCCCACCATATCTTGGAAGAATCCCGAAGCATGTATGTATCGAGCTTCACCCTCCTCTCTGGAGGCGTCTCCAGATGCTCTAAGATAGAAAACACGGATTCTAACAATGACTCTGGAGCCTGAGGTCCTCCTTCCCCTGTGAAGGTGAGTAGATGCTGCGGCTAAAAGACCCGCGTCAACTATTCCATAGATGGGGAAGGATGCGGTACTCCACGGAAGGTCTACATGAACCTCATCAAGACCTATTGGACTGTGTGTCAACACCTACGTCTGGGATGACAAGTGGTTCTAAGACAGGAACAACTGCAGGATTTGCTGGTAGTCCCTAATCAGCCATGTTCGGTGTCTGATCATTGCTCTATAACTGGCATAAAACTGGAAGAACTCTTACTGTAATGACTCTTTAAGGTCAAGAACTAACCTTAGATCAAGATTATTAAGGACTGAAAACTATAATTTCAAGAAGGGAACAGGAGAAAGAAAGCATTCATGTTTTTCAAAACATGGATACATGGAGTGTATAATGACTACATGGCGCGTTACCTTAAGACTTTACATGGGCGTGTACTCCTGCCAACCCAGGTTGTGTAACCCCCAAACACACGGTGTGTTTTCCTAACACAAGGAGCCTACTTAAACTCTCTTCCCCTGCCCGAGTTCTTCTACACGGCTAACCCACACGGTTCTCCTAGAACAAGACTACACGGTGTGTTAGTTCCAAAAACAGGAGGTACTAGATGAGCTTCACTGACCCGTGTTGTTAGTGACACGGCCGGTTACACAGCCCACTTTACACGGTGTGTTCCAGATGGACATGACGTGTACTAGAAGGTTTCTACCATCCTGTGATGTTCGTTACACAGTCAGATATATAGGTTACACTACATGGCATGTTCCACATGGACACAACATGTATTTGAAAAGGCTCAACCATCCCGTGTTTTTAGTCACACAGCTGGTTATACGGTTGACTCTAAACGGTGTGTTCAATATGGACACAGCGTGTACTTCTAATTTTCATCTACCCGTGTCATTGGTCACACGACCAGATATAAGGTCTCTACAACACAATGTGTACAACCGGCACATGGAGTGTTCATCCAAAGATTCTCTCAACCTTGTGTCTTTTCCCACACAGTTAGTGAAACAGTGAGATACTACACGGCGTGTACTCAAGTACATGACGTGTACTCAAGAAAAGTTGCTCCTTCCCAAACAGAAGGACACACGGCGTGTATTCATCATTACACGCCATGTATTCTAGGCTTTTCCAGATAGTACACATTATAAAATACTCTGGAATCCCATAAAACATTGAAACGAACATTAAAGTTCCAAATTTATATTTTTGAGGGCCCATACTCCCCACGAATCAAAGTGTGGCATCTTATACATGTCATAAGCAAGGATAACAGGGCAATGATCCACCAAATTCCGGTCCATGAGGGCCCATAACACCTCAAGAACCAAAGTTTGTCATTCATTCAAACAAAACATTACACAATACAATACCTTATCAAAAATTAGGTATTCTATCAAGGCATCTATCACAACATCATGCATATCTAGCACAACATCTATCACAACAACATGCAATCACTAATGCACCCTAAATGGCATGACAAGAATGAAAGACATGTGATTTCTAGAAAGTGCCTATAGGATGCATGAGATGACATGCCATCATCTCATCGGGTTGCAACAGAAATATAACCTCAATAACATCAACGATAACAACACAATACATGTGAATCACCCAAAAGTGAAATCAAATCAACTGTAAAATTTCAAAACCAGAAAAATTGCAATAACGAGGTAGATTATCTTTTACCTGTAAGCGAGTTAGCTACTCCCAAGTACAGCTTATTACCAAGTACCTATTCCATCATATCCCTAGCTATAGGATCCAAATAGTATGTCAAGAAGAAAATAATTCCTCTGATACCACTTTGTAATGTCCCAGTTCTGGAAGCCACCAAGAGGCACCCCATACCCAGTTGGTCACATGGCTTCAATCGCATTTCCACAAATGCCAGAGGCTGCTGACTAGCACCGAGGGCCTTGGATGTGATAGTGGGGAAACTGTGCGCTCATTGGAAGAGTAACACAACAGAAGTAAATAAATAGCAATAACAGAAGTAGTATAATACCATACAACAGTAAAAAACGGAAGACTGAAAAAATAAATACATGGAGCACATATATAAATGATGCATGATACATATGTCTAAAAAACCAGCCAAACAAGTCACAATTCCGGAATATAGTATGAAAACAAACTACAAAAGAAAAACAAGAAACAACTCCTCATCATCGCAAGCCTCATCTTGGTCCCATGCTCTCCAGCTCCTCAACAATCAAGTACCTAAAGTAGAATGGCACTTTCCCTTTTCTATACCTGCAGTAATATAATATGTTTGGCCCCAAAAGCATGACCAAAACAGGGTGTGAGAAAAATCAAAGTAGGAAACCACCCAAAGATCTATGCCTAATAGTCAGTGAGTATATAGCAGGTAATAAGTAAAAGGAAGTAGTAAACAAAGAAGTGCTTAGCAGTAACAATCCACAGTTTCAATGCATTCAATTTCATAAATCAAGTAAGAATCTAATCAAAGT
Source organism: Viscum album (assembly GCA_963277665.1). Lineage (NCBI taxonomy): Eukaryota > Viridiplantae > Streptophyta > Magnoliopsida > Santalales > Viscaceae > Viscum > Viscum album. Next base: position 342,114,524 of record OY728167.1, read on the forward strand.
AGGTAAACCTCTAGGATTTATCACAACCTAACCTCTCTGGTTCAACCAAACAAGTACATGAAAGAATATAAACACAACGGTAACTCTTTGGGAAGTACTCACACCCTAACCCCTCTGGTCCAACCAAACAAGTACAAGAAACCCTATGGGAAGTACACGCAGTCTAACCCCTCTGGTTCAGCTTAAGCATAGACTCTCTGAGGAAGCACTCACCTTCAATTCCTCATATAGTCTCATATTGGTAATTAAAGGTACTCCAGGGAATCACTTACATCACATTACCCATGTAGCCCACGTCGAGGAACTACAGAAACTCTGAGGAAGTACTTACATCAATTCCCCCTATGGTCTCACATCGTAACAGTAAAAACAGACACTCTGGAGAATCCCTTACATCCATTCTTCCTATGGTGTACTACACCAGGTTCTCATGGCTTTGTGTAAGTCAACAAGTACAGACAAGAGTATCGGCAAAAGTAAACCTCAACAACTACTTGGATAACAGTCTACAACATAACAGCATGTTAGATATACAATCACTCCATCCTACAACACTAGGAATGGGAAATAAGCAAGGAAGCCTAATAGGCTAAGCATGACCAAACCTTCATAAAAAACACAAGCATAATAAAACACATCCAAATCATAAAAATTAACCCTATTCACATTCAATTAACCTCTACTCAAGCATACAAGAATAGCATGCAATCAATAGGGGTAAAACCGTAAACACGCAATACCCCGATCAAGGGTATTGGGAACTTTTTCACATATAACTCAAAGACTATCTACAGAAAGGCACAAACAACCTTCCTCGGTGTTGTAGGATTGTTATATGTGAACCTCAAGCCTTCAATCGCCCAAGAATACTGTAGAACTAAAAAAATATCTAAAAAGTTCGACCAAAGATAACTTGAGAAAGAAGAGGAATCAGGAAATAAATCTATAGAAGAAGGAAGATCTTACTGAGGTGATCCCAATGAAATTGATGACAGTCAAATTGGAGATTGGATGATCGATCGGGGGCTCAGAGAAAGATTGCAGTCGTACGGTCTCTCTCGGACGAACTAGACCTAGAAGAAGATGGTTATGTCCGTCAAACGTGACCCCAGTACGTTTAATGAAAAAAAAGTACACGGCATGTACTTTCCCTTACCAAGCCCCACTTTAGGAAGTCTCCATGTCACCGAACACGACCGTGTGCATGTCCGCTACACGGCCAGCACACGGCTACCCGTGATAACCAAGTATATGGTGTGTACCCATAAAGTACACGACGTGTACTTCAAAAATTCCCAAAAATCCATCTTTTTCTCAAAAACACTAGAAAAATAAATACATAACTGAAAAGAGTATCCAGGTTCTTACAGGTTTATTATTCCTAACTCATAAGTATTTTTCTTAATTGGATTGTAGTTTTATTTTTTGTCAATAAGGTTTTAAAGAATGTGATGACTTATATACTGGTCTTAAAGGAAATAAAGATAAAGTGTTTTTTGATGAAGTAACATTGTTTAAAACAATTTTTAAGATCTTTTGAATGATTTTGATGGAATTGATATGTGTTTAAATGGTTATGGTTTGAGTTAAGTAAAATTAGGAATTGTTGTTCAAGTTTCTAGAGAAATAGAAAAGAAAATTATCCCACTCATAGGATATTTCATCAGTGCGTAGGATATTTCAGTAGTGCGTAAGACATTTAATTCTCATATATGGAGATTAGATAAATGAAAAAGACATTTATCCTATGTAGAGTAGACTTAAGCTTAGTGTAAGAGATTTGAGACACCAATAAGACATTTCACCTATGTGTAAGAGATTTGAATTCCTGTAGGAGATTTGTTCCAGCATGAAACACATTTCATCAAAACTGTTGAGTTTAGAGAAATAGAAAATGATATTATCCTACATATAATAGAATTGGCTAGTGTGTAAGAGAATTTATCTACATAGAGATTATTTAGTTATCACTTAACAGAATTCATCTATGCAGAGATGATTTGGATAACACGTAAGACATTTTAGCTACATGATCCACCCGTATGATATTTTGTGAAGTCTGTATGACATTTGAGTATGCCAAAATTTCACCAAGGAAAGATTAATATGGAATATGAAATTTCATCTTGAAAATGGAAATTTGATAAGGTCATAAAACATTTTGAATTCTCATACGTTATTTCTATGCTTGTATGATATTCACACATAAATATATTTCATGAAAACTATAGACTGAAGAAGAATCAATGATAATGAATTTTAGTGGAAAAAATGAGGAATATTTGGGATAAATATTTTTAATAAATGGAAACAAAATCAAATGATTATACTATGATTATCTCCATGCATTAAAATATCTTGATTAATTAAATAGTCATGATTCATGAAAATATTTATGTAAGACCAGTTGAGGTGAATGTTGGTTCGTTGAGATGAGTTCCATATCATAGAAGAAGGTTCCAAATCATATTTCCACGCATGTGGAGATTTTGAATGACTTAAAGAGTCATATTTTATGGAGGAATAATAAGGAATAAATACAAGAGTATTCAAGAAATTAAAAAGGAAAATTCTAAGTAGGAATTCAGATGATATTTAATGAGAAAAATAAAATTCATATTTTGTTGACCGACATAAAAATAAGATCACTATTGTTTCCAAAGATCAACGAAGTATAAATAATTTCATTTTGGAAAAAATCCTTCATTATATTATTTTTGAATATAAAATATAGTGGGTACCTGGAGAATATGTGTGGGAACATTTGGATATCCTGAAAAAAAAATTATGAGAGTGATAATTGATAAGAACTGAGAACTTGATACACATCTGTATCGAAGGAAGAAGAACATGTTTGAATACAAGATATCTTTTTCTAAAGGACCAGACATGCTACCAAAGTATTCATAAGGATGATAATGATCTAGATCATTCAATATCTAGAGATAATTTTGATACTATCAGTGTTTATCACCATTTTTAGATATTGAATTTTTTGAAGGTGTATATGATAAAACCAGATCCTATGCACTCATGGAAGAATATAATATCAGTTGTAGAAAAAGAAAATAGGTGCCACTAGAGATCTTTCTATCTATATATCAATGTTTAAGATAATAGTTTTTTTATTATAGAATATAACCAGTTACCATTGATTAGGATGTATAACCAATCAAGGAGGGAGGATTTTTGGTTGGGGTGTATAACCAATCATGGAAGAAGAGTTGGTAGTTGAGGTGTATAAATAGATATGACTGGAGGATTAACTACTAGGGTTTATAATTAGTTTCTTCTAGAGTTTAATGATTAGGGTGTATAACTAATCACTCTCTTGTATGACCTAATAACTATTGTAATTGTTAATAATATTATAGTGTATAATTCATAGGTTGGGGTATCTAACCAATTGTAGCAAAGAGTAGGATTTTATACTAAACCCTGTAAATATTTGTGTGTTTTTCCTTATTTATATTGCACTACATACATGGTGAGGTTGAGATTTTATATTTAGTGGATTAAAGATTTAATAGGTTCAAGTGGTGGGTTAAAATGGATTAACTCATAAAAATAAAAAGATACCAATGATTCATCCTCTCCCCTCTAAGTGATCCAACTTGATCTAGGGACTTCAATAAGTAATAAAATATAGATCCAAATAGATATGTTTGGTTAAGATCAATCCAAATAATTATTTTGAGGTGTCACACATGGGCGAAAATATTAAATACTACTAAGGTGGTTTGATTACCAGAGGTGACATGAGACTCTTTTTAAATTTATTAAATTTATTCTCATATTTATAAAAAAAAAATTCATTTCTTTTTGGAGTAATTAGGAGAGGGGGAGTACAATCTTACTCAATTCATGAATGAAACAATTTACAAGTATTATCCTTTTACATACAATGAAATGATGTTTCTCATAATTTAATAAAAGATTATTTTCAATATAATAATGAAGTAAAATATCTAAATTGTGTAGATGGTCATCAAAGGTGGTCTTAGAGACTGTAAAATTATCCATAGAAACATCCATAAAATTCTATGGGTAGATAGAAAAATTATAATCATGCATTATTGGAAAGTGTTTGGAGCATTTCATTGACCAAATAGAATCCTTCTACATGTAAATATTCTAAAATAGCATGTGAAGCTCGAATTTTAATGATCCTTGATAAAAATATATATATGAAAATATCTTGAACCACTATTTTAGAAATGGTATTTGTACTTCCCCACTAAAATCTCTAGCATTTATTCAATTAATGGTACTAGGAAATGGTTTGTTCTAGTGTACTAGAGTAATCACTGATAGTCTATATAGACACTCTAACTATTTTGAACCCGTTTAGTACTAATGAATTATTCTCATTTCTAATGATTTTTTTCTTATAAAAAACCTACACTAAATTAATCCATTGGGGATTAAAATTTTGATAAATGATTCTATTATTCGATGATTTACTAACCTCCTTTTTAACAAAATCATGTAAGGGTTTGATCTTTTTTATGCCTCATTGGTTTAGCATTATCATTTTATAATTTAAAATTCATGTAATTTTTTTAGATAATATTGGAAATTTCAATAAGTACCCATCATAATGCTTATTTATAATTTTGAAAATGATTATGAAATCTCAATTCATATCATGATAGGGGTGAACTTGAAATGATGTCAGACAAAATATTTACATTTTCTTGATATAAAAACTTTAGAATTGGAGATAGTGGTTCCAATTGAGGTAGTTTTTGGACTTATTGGAGGAATAGGAAATCTGGAGGTTTATAATTGAAACTATTTGTGCAACAATAAAATCATAAAAAGTAGAATTATCTTTTACAAGCTATATATAATCATCGATTGTCATTAGATCCTTGTTATATAATAAATCTTCAATTAGTAAACATGAATTATATTTTTCTAAAACATTAGAACATTCACCACATGAATCATTTTATAGAATGCATATTATTGATAAAAAAAGTGATAATGGATCGGAGAAAAAATAAAAATTTTTATAGGATTAGGAAACACATCATTGTGATCAATGAAAAGGGCAGAATGTTCTTCTAAGGATTTATTCATGGAATCAAGGATAATGAAATGGAAAATAACACCAGTAAAATCAATATATAATGTATCACTATGAACATTGATTGAAAATTTGGGTGTTTTCAAGAAAGGTTTCCCAATAATTATTAGTTCATGTCCATTTATCCTACTATCTTTTATTTTAAACATGTAAAACATTTAGAAAAAATAATTTTTTAACCATCATAAGTACAACCTATATTACCCCAAAGGGGTGTGTGATTCCTCAATTACCTAAATGAACTACTACACATTTAGGTTTTGACTCCCCAACATATGATGAAGGGTAAATAAATTGATCCATCACATTTATTGATGTTCTTAAATCAAGAAAAGCATCAAAGAAGAAAAAATCCCATATGGTATATAGAATTGATAATATCCCAGGGTCCTTGTATTTGGAAGGAAGTACTAACTAGATAAAGGAGGATATGATACTCCATTGTATAACCCTTTAATCCCCCTGAAGTTATCATTTTTATATTTTTAAATCCTTCAAAACTTTTCATATCATGACATTTTCATTATGACATTGATCAAAGAAATATTAACTTAACCCTTTTTAAAATTTTACAGAATTTACTTATAGGGTTAATTTTCCATTGGTTTCTTATATTACTTTTATATTTTAGGAAAGGTTATAGGCATGATTGGGATAGGGTAATCATATAAAGGCACTTTCTTTCCCTTATTGTGACCTCTCTTTTAGATATTTTTTCTTTATTTAGATTTTTAGGGATGATTGGAATGGTGGTTTACTTTAAATTGAATGATTTGGATGTAGTGGTCATGAGAATAGTATATTTAGTACCACTCTAAAGGGTACTAAAACAACCATTTACCTTATCCCCTGGGTTTACTATAGTTTGAAAAAAAAATTTACCTAACCCTTGTCCTTGGATTTCTCCAACCAAGTTAACTAGATTCTCGAACTAAGTTCATAGGTCATGAATAATATCTTGGGCAGTTTATTGGAATTTAAAATAGTTAAAAAAAAATATTTTATTACGTCATCTCGGATATACTCAAATTTTCAATGGGTTTTTAGGAAAGTCCTTGGTACTATAGGAAAAAATGAATTTTATTTGTATGTTTTATTAGCTCTGTTTGGAAACAAAACTAATTTCATTACCCTCATTTTAAAAAAATCAAAGGAAATGTGGCGATGATAACTTATTTTCATTTTTAATCATAAACAAATAGAAATATTTGAAAAATGTTGCTAGTTAGTTATGATTTTAAAAATGTGAAAAATTAGCAATGTTTAAAAAAGGCTATTTTGGGATGTTTTTGAAAAGGAAATCAATTAGTCTAGTTTCAAAAAATGTGGCCATTTTTTCATCACTGTATTCCCCCTTGTTTTTTTAAAATTAATGTAATGAAATTGGCCACATTTCTAAAGATAGATAATGTAAAAACACAGATTAAAATGAAAAATAAATAAATAATGATTATAAAACATAATTAAAAAGTTTTAATTTTATCTTACATGGATTTGTTAAATAATATAATTTTATAAACTATATTTTTTATTTTAAATATTTTTATCAATACATAACATTTAAAAAAACCATGAATTGAGGATGAGGGGTACTATGATTGTTCTGAAAGAGGAAAATCCATGAAACATAACTCCTCAAAACATATAAAATAATAAAAATAGGTAACTCTACAGTATAACCTCATGAATAATAAACTGGAAACGTGAAAACACTAAAACAATACCAATAAGGTGCCTCAACTACTTTAAGAAGAACCCATAATAGCAATCAATGGAAGAGGAAAACTAAGAAGCAAAACAATATGGGCACATTATCACACAAAATATGTACAAGTTTTTTTTATTTTAACCTTTTTAATTATTATTTTTTCAATAATTAAAGTATAAATAGATTTTCAGAATACAAGAAAAAAACTTATTTTTTTCAAACTTTTATCTTATGTGACTCATATGATGGTCCATTTGATAATTTTTTTTTAAGAATTGTAAATAGAACTTATCACTTGTGATATAAAGTTTGAAAAAATAAATAGCGCATGTTTTATATAAAAAACTTGATTAAATTCTATAAAAAATAACCAAAATAAGTGGGAAAAGGTACTTAAAATTTTAAATTTGGAAACATTTATACAAAACCACTTATATATGGTTAAGTATTACAAATAAGTGTTTCCGAGTATTTTTATATAAGTGTTTTCAAACAAATGTTATCACCTTAAAATTAAAACTATGATAGTAAATGAAAAACCAATGATAAAAACACCAATAGGTAATTTCAAATGTAGCGACATCATATTTAGCTTCAAAACAATACTTCTGGTATGAAATTCATTTTTAGAGGATAATTATTTTTTTCAATTTTAAAATATGTAATTGAAAATTTAAATGAAAAAATCATTTTAAAAATTAAAATGGGAGGAAAAAATTGTTCAAATGGGATAACAAGATTCTTAAAATACAATATACAAGATAAAAAACTTCTTGATGACTATAATTGAAATTTTATGTGTATAAAAAAACATCAGAATCAATGTCGAAAAAGAAACAGTGAAAGAATGACAATTTTTGAAACTGGCTTAAATAATTTCACATGCTTAACAAATTCAAATAAAAATATATATTTCATTGCTACACCTCCATAAACATGTCATGAAAATCATAAGTCATTAATAGAAATACACTTAACACTATAAATATAATTTACTTATCCTGGGAACTCAATTTAAAAAAATAGAGAGAATAGAAATATAGGAAGAATAAATTTTACCAAGAGCATAAATGTGATGAAATGAATTAAATTGGTATTTTGAAATAACACATAACATTTCTTACAAAAAACAAAGAGTTTTGAGAATATAAAATGGTTCAGTATTGAGAATGTTATCTTCTGTTTTCAATATAAAATAAAATTAAAATAAAAAACATTTATTGAAAATAACTTTAGCACTCACCACTTGTAGGAAGCATCTTATAATGAAAAAAATATTGAAAAATGAATGAGCACTCAAATATTATTTGAAATTTGAAAGTGGTAACTTACTGTGTGGCGATCCAGAGTAAACCAGAGTAGGATAGTCGTGGAGAGCACCGAGACTGGGAACACAGATCCGGAGATGCTGTTTCTTTCATCAGAGTAGAAAATGGAGAATGAGTGGGAACTTTTCAAGGAGAATGTGAGACTGTTGAAGATAGGTTGGCAAGTTTTCCTCTTGAACGAATCCCTAAAAGCCCAGACCAACAATCAACTCAATAAATCTATCCTCATTAACTTTCTTATGCTTTAATATAACCAGTACCTCACCCGTGCATACGCATGACGCTATAATTAAAATATAATTTTTAAAATTGTATTAATAGTTTGAGTAGTTAATAATGAAAATTAATTAAAAATATATTAAAATTATAGCTTTAGTGATAGATAATGATGAAAATAAATGAAAAATAAGAACATGTGTCATAAATTATATATGAAAAGTAATGAAAAGGAAAAAACATGATGTAAAAAGATAGAAAAATACATGATGTATCATAAATTATATATAAAAAGGAATGGAACTTTATTTTCACCATGGAGAAATAAAAAACATGATGTATCTAACATTTTTAATAAGAACTAGTAAAAAATAACATTGAAACATGAAAATTGAAATTGTGATACTAACATATTACATATTGTTTTGAAACTGAGTACACATAAGAATGTGTCTATAGATAAGGATTTATTTTCAAAAACATGTGTGAAAACTATAACAATAGGTACCATTTTTAGAGTATGTGTTGTGCACTTCGTAGTCACACAATGTGAGCGACAAACCTGTTATTAATAGCTAGACATAAGTTCCCTATGTCTTTCCTGCAATGGTCCAGCACTTGTGAATGATGATTGAAAAAAAAGTGGCTTCTGGTAGTAGTTCAATATAGATCATAGAAAAGAAATATTAAAATCTGGTGACCGTACATTAATTTATCAGTAGAACGAATAAAATTATATCTTATATGTGCTATTATAAGTTTTATGTATACTTTAATAAAATTAGAGTTAAAATTGTAAGTATAAATGTAAAATATAATTTTAACATAACATATTAAATAAGGTTTTTCCATTACCTTGAAATTACAACATCACATTTCAGTCAATTTTTTTCAGTTTTTTTATTATGTTTTCTTTTAAATAGGGATGCACATCATTGACTAGGCTTGTTGTTGTCGTGAATCTAGATTTTTTATCATTTTTTTGAACCACGTTATCAGCATTAAACTCACTCAATATATTGTTCTACATCAACAAATTAAATCAATCAATAAGTAACAAAAAATACTGACAAGTGTAATCATTAAAGCAGCAATCTCATGTTTACCAATTTGAAATGAGAAGAACAAATGCAGTCTATTTTAATGATACAATAAATATAAATAAAATTGAAAAAATAAGCAATTTATACTCGAATGATGTAATGAAAATAAAATAAAATGAAGATAAAAAATCATAATACCAGAGTGGATGAAAAATTTCTTGTTGTTGTAAAAATCCTATGTCATTGTTGCAGCTGACTCCAAAACATCCAATGCTTTCATGTTCCATTAAAAAAGTTGTAAAATGAATATTAAAAAATTGTGGTATATGTTTTATATTAAATTAAAATGATAAAAGTTAAAAAAAATAGTACCTGGTATTGGTCAATGGTAATACTTACTTATGAAGATTCACTACAATGATGATCCTATAAATTAAGGTTAAACATAAATGTTGTGATGAAAAAATTATATGGTTATTAATGGAATTTATGAAATTTTAACCTCTAGTTACCGGGATATATTTAAATCTTTGATGAAAATTGGTGGTATAAGTTTCATTTTCAATGATGAAGAGACCTTTGTATGTGTTCTGTTCTGAAGAAAGGTGATAATTTTGAGTGTTGTAACTTGTTACATCGATTGACAATAAAACTCTTTTTGATTTGAAAATGTTTAGTTCTGATGGAAAACCAAAATCATGGTTGTCTTAATTTTTAATTGATTAGCACATCCAGTTTAACTAAAATAAAAATCTATGAATATAAAATAAAAAAAGTAGAATAATATTATTTGTATCAAAGCATCTCTTGGTTGAGAATCAGTTTTTTTAATAAACTGCATGACATGCTTCTCGAAGAGAAAAACCGAAAATGAGTCTGTGATTTTTTACCAGTAGTTTTACTCTAAACTTGTTGGATTTAAGTTTTCACAAGTGATTGAATTATTTAATTAGTGTTATAGTTGGATACTAAGAAATTATTAATGTAATAATAAGTAATAAAGAAAAAAATTATTACAACCTAGGAGTAGTACAGGTTGGAAAAATTTTCAATTTTTGAACCAAATGTTGTCATATGTAGTTTTCATTTTCTCCATGAAAGAGTTTCATGATAAAAATACTAGTTATGGGTGCTTTGAAATTTCTGTATTGTAACGACATTCAGAAAATTTGTTGGCTATGAAATATTTAGTGATATCAATATATATATTATAGTATGAATTACTCATACAACAATGAATAGTACATACAAAATTTTCAAATTCATGATATCATACTTACCTCTAATCACTTTTTAACATCTGGTTTTTTTTGTTATTCCAATAATGAAAAGGCATCATTGAAGTGTTTGAATGTGTTTTAGGTGGAATCTGAAACTGTGAGTGAAAAATAATCTGAGACATGATAAATGATGAATATGCAGCCTTTAATAAAATAGCATCTAGAGAATTCAGCCGTGACAATAATTTCTTGAAACATAAATGCTGCATAAGTAATATCAGTGAACATGATACCTATTTCAGAATCTATGGACTATTGGAATGTCTATTTTGAATATTATTTTTGATTTATTAATTGAATTTGTGACAATAACATATGTTAAAATAATTTCAAGAATAGTGGCATATTTTTACGTTATGAAAATTTCAACAGTACAATAAATAGAAATATGTGGTAATATATAGGGAGTAAGTGTACAAGTTAATCTCTTTTCCCTGACGAAGTACCATAGACGAGTTATTATTATTTTCCATGTACTCTCTCATTATATTGGAAAACTATCCCCATAATATACAGTGAATTCGTAAGTCCATATAATAAAAAAATTAAACATTTTTGTTAATTTTAATATTTTGGTCAAGTCAAGTTAGAAGACAAGGTTTATAACCTCTCATCCTCTAACACAATTTGGGTATTTTGGTTGGCAGTCCTGATAGACTATATATGGTTTCAATGATGTAGATGTCCAATAATTTATATAACATTTGAAAGCAATTTAAAAACCATTTTAAAAACATTAGAACTTTATGCAGGCATTATCAATTCAAACAGTCTTATATGTTATAGAAAATGATTATACTCAAGCGTAAGCAATGTGAGCTATATTTGTGAAAAATGTGTTATTTAAAAACATGTAGAAAACATGCCTTCAATAAACACAACATGTAAATAAATGTATTGGTAACAAAATATACCTATTAAGTGTTGTTCCAGGACCTATTTTCTGAACAATGTCATCAAATTAAGTGAATTCAAAACTGAACATTGAAAGTTTCACATTAGTTGATTGAACATAAGTTATTGATGTGAAAAATATTTGGCAATCATGTCTTGTCCCCAAGTAGCTGCCCTGATTAGGAGAAATTTTAATGTTTTTTATAACGTAGCATAAGCCTTCATGCATGATCTGTTTGTACTTGGAGATTAGCTGGTGGTTTTTAATTGTACACGGAATCGTTGTCCCCTACAATAGTGGTGACTAAACCTTTTAAAAAGTAGATATCACATTTCATTTCTATATAATATTTTTCTGTAGTATAAATAGTTTATATTAATAGAGTTATGGAAATATTATAAAATCTGTAACATGGTTATATGGTAAAATCACATGTTCATCAGAAAGAATGAGATCTATAGTAGACACATCGAACTTGGGTGATGAGTTGCACCATAGATTTAGTACACAGACTTGTATCCTTAGTGTTTCATCATCTTCAATGGTAATCTTATTCAAATGAGTTATTGATCGTGACATATTTTGAAATCTGTATGTTTTCAATTAAATTACAATTATGACATAGTAAGCAGTAATAGAATTCATGTATGTCTACTTATCCACAATGGATAACCACATTGAAATATATTTATTCTAAATTAAAATATACCTAAAAAGGTTATAAAAAACTTCCCTATAGAAAATGTTTTGTGTGCAATCAAATGCTAGGTTATCTCTATCATCAACAACTATTTTGAAGCCCCTTTGTGATGTGAACCTAGATACGAAAACATATAGTTTTCCATAATAGAACACAGGGTTTCAAAGATATAAGGAAACACAAGACAAAGACTGGCCTTGAATTTTATTAATATTCATTTCATATGAAATAGTTAAAGGATATTGTCTTCTCTGTAATTTGAAGGGCCATATATTGTCAAAGTGTGTCATATTTATTCTTGGAATGAAAGATAGATACCCATAATGATATGCGCCTAAAATATAAGCTTCAATGACATGGTCACCAATGTGTGCAACAATTATATGAGTACAATTACATAATCCCATTGATTGATCTACATTTCTAAGAAATATAATGGGTACTCCAATATTCAAAGCAATTTTTTGTGCAGGTAGCCCAGAAAAATTAACACCATTTAAAAAGTTAGTTGTATATATGTTCTCTAGCCTATCTTTATCAAAACTACAATTTCAAATAGAATAAAAACTAAAGTAGTCTTTGATTTCAAAAGCACTAAGAGTTAACATGTTGTCATTTACTTCCTAAACAACGTCATGGGTTGGTGCTAATATAGAACGAACTTTAAAATAAGAAACATCTCCATAGTTACAATTGAAATTTGTTTATTAAAACTCAATAGATTTAATCATTAGGGATTGATTCATTGTTAGAAGATGTTTTGATGGAACATGAATAACTGATTCACCATCATTGAGCTCACTAATTCAACCTTCTCCAATTTCCAAAGTCCACTTAGAAAACTCTTGAATGTCATTTGAACACTAATTGGTATCAATTGAATGCAACCACATGTTTTTTCATTGTTAATGTCATGACATATCCCCTAGGGCCTGTGTCGTGACTACCCCATGCCCGCCTTCCTTAGGCCAGGGGCTGGCGACTAGCACCTGAAGGCATATTCCCTAAAACTAGGAAGGAATTGCCTTTATAACCTGTAAACTTACACAACTAAGAACAAAGAAGAATACAAGCACAAAATAAAACTATATAGTAAACTGGGTGTGTATAGAAAGAAAAAGGGGTCAAGATACAAGCCCAACTGAAAGGTAAAAGTAAACTCAAAAGTACAAGTAAAACTGAAAATAGCTCCAGTGAAGACCCACCAAGGATCCTACATGAAGGGTAGGTACAGCTCTCAAATAGTCGTCTCTGTGATACACCTCGTCTAATGTCCACCTAGATCTACCTACAGTCCTGGGACTCTCGTCCTTAGTCAGTACTGTCCATCGTCTGCACCAAACACAATAAGGTACGGGAAAAGCTCGTGCAGGGGTGAGTATAACGATACTCAGTATGGACCCCGAGACTCTCGAAGGTCTCACAAAATCCACAAAAGAGAAACCAAAAAGCATGAAAACAACCGAAAACCCTACTTATGTATGTCCCCATAAATATACCTATGTTTTTGAGTAAACCTATCTCAATCATGAGGAAACACAAGGCCCAACTTAAAATCCCAAAGCTCAATTATCCCACAAAGGAAAGAATAGCATGAAGGTAACACCACGAAGGTAAGTACCGAAAAGGTAATGCCATATAGAAAAATACCACAAAGGTATCACCATGAAGATATGCACCACAAAGTTGAACCACACAGATGATTACCACAAAGGTAAAGACTCAGCTCACACCAGGTATAACTTAGGTACGATAGTAAAGATGATTAGTTGTAACTACTGAATCATCTTACTCTGTTGAGAGGCAGACCCACGTAGGATCCTAATTCATCAGACCCATGTATGATCCTAATTTATCAGACCCATGTAGGATCCTATAGTAGTCCCACGTGGATTCCTAGAGCGGATCCAAGTGAGACTCTCGAACACAGACCCACATAGGATCCCAAATAATAGACCCACATAGAATCCTTTCTCATGTTACAGCCAGCCGCAGGGTTCCCGCACTAAGCTCACTTGATTCTGGGAGGGTCCGCTCCTCAATCCACTGGTCGATTCTCTAACTACCACGAACTCCCATGATGAATTATCCCAAAGTACCACCATGTAAAAGGGGTCTCAATGTAATAGACAGTGTGTCAATCGGACGTCCGGTCTGTAAGTTATTGTCCTTTTAGTCCCGAGGGCCCAGTTAGATTCGTGTTCGATCCAACCCGGTTATACCCCAACCTTATCCAAAACTCAATTGGGGTATTCAAAAATTACCATATTGATCCAAGGTTTTTGGCACCAGAGACGTTTCATCAAACGGACACACGTAGCTCATGTTATAGCTGAAAGAGTAAAAAGGGGTCGTAGCTAGTCCAGGTTCGGTCCGACCCGGCCTGGGCCGGCCCAACCTGGTTCGGGTTGACCGAGCCCACTGGGTGTGGGCTGGCCCGGCGGCATGACCCGGTCTGCTGGGTAGCCCGCTAGGTGGCCCAGTCTGCTGGGCGGCCCGCGGTGCGGCCCGCGCTGGGCAGCTTGCTCGGTTCGTGGCTGGCCGGACGGCTAGCCCTCCTACGCAGGGCGCGGTCACGTGTCACGCCATCACCAGCGGCAGGCAGCGAGCCAACCATCCCTCCATCGCTGCCTCGGCCTTGCGTCGCGGCCCCTACATGCCGGAGGTGTGGACGCGTGCCGCCACCTCCACTTCGCATGGCTGGTCGCGCGCCGGCCGCCGCCTCTGCTCCGCCGCGGCAGATCGACCGCGACCCTCCATCAGCGGCACGGTTACACCACCGCCATATTCGTGGCCAGCCAGTGTGCCGACCACCACTCCTGAGCCCTACCAGTTCCAGTCACCGACACCAGTCGTTGTCCTCCTCCTTCATGAAAAACGCATCAGAAACCACAAAGGATGCGAAGTGGTCGGGCCATGTTTGTTTGGCCCGCACCCTCCGCGTTAAAGCAGTAGCAAGCGACTCATGGGGAGAGATTCAATTGTAAAAGAAATTAATGAAGATTTATAAAATACACACCCTTATCTTATCATTTGTTGGAGGTGTCGAGATGTATAATATGAAGTTGTTGAAGAACATTTGTGTTTGTTGCTTCCACAAAGAACTTCCATTCTATGCTTGGGATCGGTTCCTCGTTTTTTGTTGGAGAGGAAAGGTTCTTTGTTGGAGAGAAAATTTCTCCACAATTCTCCCAAGCTCCTTTTTCAATGAAATCCTCCAACCCAACAAAAAGAATAAAGATCCAAATTATTAAAGATAAGTATAAAAATTAATTAAAGTTGACACATTTAATTAATTATAGTTGGATCAATTTATTAATTGGAGAGTTGAGAGGTTTTTCCCCCATTAAGAGGGGTTCGGGTGGTCCCCACCACCAATAATTTAAATCGGGTGTTTTCTAGCTTGGGTGGTCCTCAACTCCATAAATTAAAAAAGAGAGGTTATAAAAATAAAATAAAATTTGTTCTTTATTTTGTTTTATTTCCATGAAAAACTAACTTCCATCCTCGACCTACTGCGGTCGAGGTGAAGGTATCCTTAAGCGAATACTAGCGCTGTGAGTTCAACAGTGTCCTCGAATTTCAATTCCATGTGCCGGTTCAAAAGTTACAAAAACCCGCTCACATGTTTACTGATCATACCTAAAAAAAGTTTAGAAATTTATTCCAGGCACACCGGGCCTCAGAATCATGCGCCGTCAATTTTCGTGGACTCGTAAAATTCCCATTTAATTAAAAAATATTACATGGAAAAATCTAGGTCTTTACATTCTCCCCACCTCAGGGTTTTTCATCCCCAAAAGCCACAACATAAACTAGAGAAACAAGTGGGGGTACTGAGCACATATCTGAGTCTCCCTCTCCCATGTGTTCTCCCAGAGGTTCCCGTGCTGCCAATGAACACGCACTAGAGGTATCGACTGCCCATGAAGTACTCTCTCCTGTCGATCCTCAATCTCCACTAGAACCTCCGTAAATGTCCCCCTGTCGTTGATGTCCATCTCTCCCTAGTCAATTATGTGTGATGTGTCATGCACGTATCTCCTCAAATGGGATACGTGGAAAACATCGTGCACCCGGTGCAACTGAGGGGGAAGTTCTAGGCGGTAAGCAACCTCACCAACTCTATTGAGGACCTAAAAGGGTCTGATGAACCTCAGAGATAACCTTCCTCCCCAGCCAAATCTCCGCAAACCTTGTCGAGGTGATACCCATAGAAAGACATGGTCACCATCTTCGAACTCCAGAGATCTCCGTCTCCTGTCGACATAAGACATCTGCCTGCTCTGTGTAGTCTTCATCCGCTCCTGGATGATCTGCACCTTCTCCGTGGTAGCATCCGGCTAAACCCAGGAAACTCTATGTAACACCTCAAGCTTCCATGGTACGCTTCTCTTTGAATAATAGAGCAGCGTGTGTTGTACGCAATCTCGAGTTCTAACACACTGTGACCAATAAAAGTAGCAGTTATGGATAGTAATGACCACTTTTTGAAATTATATAAATTTTATATTCCAAAATGGACTTCATTTTTGGATTCTGAATATCGAAATTAGCCTATGTTGAATTTTTGGTATTTTTCTGAGAACATCCAATTTTTGATGAATAGTGAAAAATACTTAAAAACAACTTTTTTAATCAAAATAATTTACAGTGATAAATTATACAATTGAGTGGTTATAAAGTGTAATTAGAATATATTTTTACCATTTTATCCAATGGTGGTCATTATAATTAATTTCACTTTGAAATTGGACATAAACAATTGTCAATCTTTTGATTGATATTCTTTCTTAAAAACACGCTATTTGTTGTGACAACGGGAATTAATTATTAAATTAATTAATTCAACTTATGTGTTTTGAATTTTTTAAAATAGACATCATTTTTGAATTTGTAATATCAAATATATCTTAGGGTTAATTTTTGGTGTTGTTCTGAAAAACATCGATTTTTGATGAATAGTGAAACCACTAAGTGGTAGTTTAAAAACTATTTTTTCGTGTAAATGAAACATTACCACTTATGTGTATTGAATTTCCAAAATCCAACATACATGGTTGTCATTATAAAGTAAAATGTGGTTCAATGGGATTAAAATAATTTTTGGTGAATAGTAACTTTTAAGTTCTATTAATCGTGATTAAAGGTAATTAGTGAAATTTAAGGTAAAAATGATATTATAAAAATATGAATATATATTGACACTTGTCCTACACTTATTTAATGAGTCATGTATGACCAAGACAATCTATGGGTCAACTTGGGGACCCCATGGAGCCACTTGGGTAAGAAAATAACACTAATAACTTTTTATTTAATGTAAAAATAAAATTGTCACAAACATGTGTTGTTTTAATAAAACAATTATTACATGGGGTTATATAATTTAAAATTTCGACTATAAATATTAATTGTAAATCTAAAAAGATTTCCTACATCATGATAGTTTTTTTATAATTTTTAGACATTAAATAAATTAAAATGTTTATGACACCATGGTGATGCATCGATTACCTCATTAATTAACGATTTAAATAAAATGAAAAGATAATGTAAAATCTAAGACTTACACTTGTCAAAAACATCTAGGATGAGTATATTTAGAACCCTTATCACCTTATACTAGAAATATATCATTTTGGGCCTCTAAAATCCGAAAATCATTTCATAATAATGTAATATTTCATGACTTTCCAAGAGTGCCCCTCCTCTCCTCTTATAAAAGGCCTCCACCACTACCACCTTATTCACACCTTCAAAGCCATTTGGCTCAGAAAAACTCTTTCCAAATACTCTCTAAAATTTCCTATCTTACTCCTAGAATCCTCACTTTTAGCAGAGTGCTTCCCAAGGAGGCCTTTGGCTCAAATCAAAAAAGAGTTACCCGATTTTAAGGTAATGTCTTCTCTTATGTTATTTTGTTTTATTTTGCTTCTCCAACCCCTTAAACTCTTTTTATTACTTTATTTTGTAATATGAGAAGTATTTGATTTAAAATTACACACACCTTCGTCTAATGGTTAAAGAACATACTATTTCTGTGGTTGGCGAATTCACTACTACAACCTGCACCTTTATCAGCGCTAAAACCCAGCATTAACAGCGCTAGAAAATCGCTGTTAATTCCGGTGTAGATAAAGGGGTCCTTTATCAGCGCGTGGTGGAGCGCTGATAAAGATCAACTATATCAGCGCTTCTCGGAGCGCTGATACAGGGTCCCTTTATCAGCGCTCCTCTAGTGCTGTTAAAGGTGTCCTTTATCAGCACTAAAAAAGCGCTGATAAAGGCCCCAGCGCCTGCACCTAAAAAAAAGTACCTGCACACCAGAATACCTGCACAAAGTAGCACATGGACACCTGCACACCATAGCACCCGCACACAATATTTTGACTGAAAATGGTATATACATTTACTTAACATCATGAATACAAAAAAAACACATTTCTATATACATTTCAAACATTGTTTTACATGGTTACATTTACAATTATTCCACAACAGTTATAAACATTCATGTTTCATCCTTTGATATCCGTGATCCGCTCTCGATGGTATTTATTGCCGAACAAAGCATCCGAACTCAAGGAAAAAATTTCACCTATATAAGAAAACAAATATTATGTTAGTAATTCAATAATGAAAGAAATTAAAATAGTAATATGAAAGAATACATTAATATGGAAATGTGAAACTAAAATATTAAATTTTAAACTCAAAAGTTTTCATTTTCATAACAATGAAAGGGAATAATGTAAAATCAATATGTTTTTGATTGATTTATCTCATTTAATAAATAGTGATTCTTTATGTAATGAAAAGATTTACCGGTCAAAACAATCCAAAGGCGTTTGCTCGGTTTGGCGTATGTCATTGGTGTTGTTTTCCAAATTTTATCTCAATTTGAAACTGATATCAGACACTTTTAGCCATACCAGTGACACCGTGCGTCGGATTGAGGTGCGGTCGATTCGTACACGTCACAAATGACTCGTGGATCATTTTCCTAAAGTATCAAAACAATCCGAAGTCGTTTGCTCAGTTTGGCGTATGTCATTGGTGTTGTTTTCCAAAGTTTATGTCATTTTCAAACTGATATCAGACAATTTTAGCCATACCGGTCACACCGTGCGTCAGATTTAGGTTCAGTCAATTCGTACACATCACAAATGACTAGTGGATCGTTTTCCTAAAGTATCAAAACAATCCGAAGGCATTTGCTCAGTTTGGCGTATGTCATTGGTGTTGTTTTCCAAAGTTTGTCATTTTCAAACTGATATCAGACAATTTTAGACATACCGGTCACACCATGCGTCGGATTGAGGTGTGATCGATTCGTACACGTCAAAAATGACTCGTGGATTGTTGTCCTAAAGTATCAAAACAATCCGAAGGCGTTTGCTCGGTTTGGCGTATGTCATTGGTGTTCTTTTCAAAAGTTTATGTCATTTTAAAACTGATATCAGACAATTTTAGACATACCGATCACATCGTGCTTCGGATTGAGGTGCGGTCGATTCTTACATGTCACAAATGACTCGTGGATCATTTTCCTAAAGTATAAAAACAATCCGAAGGCGTTTTCTCGGTTTGGCGTATGTCATTGGTGTTGTTTTCCAAAGTTTATGCCATTTTCAAACTGATATCAGACAATTTTAGCCATACCGGTCACACCGTGCGTCAGATTGAGGTGCGGTCAATTCGTACACGTCAAAAATGACTCGTGGATCGTTGTACTAAAGTATCAAAACAATCCGAACGTGTTTTCTCGGTTTGGCGTATGTCATTGTTGTTGTTTTCCAAAGTTTATCTCAATTTGAAACTGATATTAGGCACTTTTAGCCATACCAGTCACACCGTGCGTCGGATTGAGGTGAGGTCAATTCGTATGCATCACAAATGACTCGTGGATCGTTGTACTAAAGTATCAAAACAATCCGAAGGTGTTTTCTCAGTTTGGCGTATGTCATTGGTGTTGTTTTCCAAAGTTTATTTCATTTTCAAACTGATATCCGACAATTTTAGCCATACCGGTCACACCATGCATCAGATTGAGGTGCGGTCAATTCGTACACATCACAAATGACTCTTGGATCGTTTTCCTGAAGTATCAAAACAATCCGAAAGCGTTTTCTCGGTTTGGCATATGTCATTGGTGTTGTTTTCCAAAGTTTATGTCATTTTCAAACTGATATCATACAATTTTAGCCATACCGGTCACACCGTGCGTCGGATTGAGGTGCGGTCGATTCGTACACGTCACAAATGACTCATGGATAGTTTTCCTAAAGTATAAAAACAATCTGAACGCATTTTCTCAGTTTGGCGTATGTCATTGGTGTTGTTTTCCAAAGTTTATGTCATTTTCAAACTGATATCAGACAATTTTAGCCATACCGGTCACACCGTGCATCGGATTGAGGTGCAGTCGATTCGTACACATCATAAATGACTCATGGATCGTTGTACTAATGTATCAAAACAATCCAAAGGCGTTTTCTTGGTTTGGAGTATGTCATTGGTGTTGTTTTCCAAAGTTTATGTCATTTTCAAACTGATATCAGACAATTTTAGCCATACCGGTCACACCGTGCGTCGGATTGAGGTGTGGTCGATTCGTACATGTCACAAATGACTCTTGGATCGTTTTCCTAAAGTATCAAAACAATCCGAAGGCGTTTTCTCGGTTTGGCGTATGTCACTGGTGTTGTTTTCCAAATTTTATCTCAATTTGAAACTGATATCAGACACTTTTAGCCATACCGGTCACACTGTGCGTCAGATTGAGGTGAGGTCGATTCGTACACGTCACAAATGACTCGTTGATCGTTTTCCTAAAGTATCAAAACAATCTGAAGGCGTTTTCTCATTCTGGCGTATGTCATTGGTGTTGTTTTCCAAAGTTTATGTCATTTTCAAACTGATATCAGACAATTTTAGCCATACCGGTCACACCGTGCGTCAGATTGAGGTGCGGTCAATTCGTACACATCACAAATGACTCGTGGATCGTTTTCCTAAAGTATCAAAACAATCCGAAGGCGTTTCCTCGGTTTGGCGTATGTCATTGGTGTTGTTTTCCAAAGTTTGTCATTTTCAAACTGATATCAGAAAATTTTAGCCATAACGGTCACACCGTGCGTCGGATTGAGGTGCGATCGATTCGTAAACGTCACAAATGACTCGTGGATTGTTTTCATAGAGTATCAAAACAATCCGAAGGCATTTTCTTGGTTTGGTGTATGTCATTGGTGTTGTTTTCAAAAGTTTATGTCATTTTCAAACTGATATGAGACAATTTTAGCCATTCCGGTCACATCGTGCTTCGGATTGAGGTGCGGTCGATTCCTAAATGTCACAAATGACTCGTGGATCATTTTCATAAAGTATCAAAACAATACGAAGGCGTTTGCTCGGTTTGGCGTATGTCATTGGTGTTGTTTTCCAAAGTTTATGTCATTTTCAAACTGATATCAGACAATTTTAGCCATACCGGTCACACCGTGCATAGGATTGAGGTGCGGTCAATTCTTACACGTCAGAAATGACTCGTGGATCGTTGTCCTAAAGTATCAAAACAATCCGAACGCATTTTCTCAGTTTGGCATATGTCATTGTTGTTGTTTTCCAAAGTTTATCTCAATTTGAAACTGATATTAGACACTTTTAGCCATACCGGTCACACCGTGCGTTGGATTGAGGTGCGATCGATTCGTGTGCGTCACAAATGACTTGTAGATCATTGTACTAAAGTATCAAAACAATCCGAAGGTGTTTGCTCAGTTTGGCGTATGTCATTGGTGTTGTTTTCCAAAGTTTATGTCATTTTCAAACTGATATCAGACAATTTTAGCCATACCGGTCACCCCATGCATCGGATTGAGGTGCGGTCGATTCGTACACATCACAAATGACTTGTGGATCATTTTCCTAAAGTATCAAAACAATCCGAAGGCGTTTTCTCGGTTAGTTGGATATCCATGCAGTGAATCCAGAAAATAAATCTTTGGAATATCCAAATTGACTGCAATGAGCATCCAATGTTCCCTAAAAACACAAAAAGAAATAAGTACTGATAGAAATGAAAATATAATTGATATGATTAAAATGTAGAGTTTTACCCTTGCATAGTTGGTATTAAAAAGATCCTGTCAGTATTAATTCTTCTTTGAAACATTCTGAGCAGATTTAACATCAATTCAGCCTGAAAATTAGAATCTATTTCTGTTCGTTGTGTAGAAATGGTGTGGGGACTAACGAGTCCAAATTTGTATTCATGGGCAAATCCCTTCAATTGTTTTTCATATATATGCCTGTGAAAAATATGAGATGTATTTATCCATAATTATCAAAGTATATCAGCTTCTGTAAAATCAAATCATGAAAACATACCTCATGTATACATTTATAACTGAGGCACCTAGCCAGTCGTATGTGATGATCTCAGAAACAGCGTCTGCACTAACGAAATCCATTGTTTCCTCTCCGTACATATCTTTTTCACAAACAATTGTATGATTCTTTTCTTCTTTCATTTTCGTATCCACATGAGCTTGCAATGATATTAAATGTGGATATAGAACGGGCGGGGTGAACGTGCTCTCAGTAGATCATTTTGATCGGTTTGTTGATCCAATCTTGGAGCCGCTCTTTCGTTTTAGCTTCTCCATTTTATCCTTCTGTAATAACATTCATCAGTTCAGCCATTTTCTAATTTAATGTTAAAGGTTCTTCTTGAAAAATGAACTGGAAATGAATACCTCCTGCTCGACGTGTTTTTTTACAAGATTCGATGGCCATGCAATGAATGTTCCAATATCTTTTTCCACCGTATGAATGTTGTCATCGTCATTTGGCACCGGTAGCTCGGCACTCGGCTCATGAGCTACGTTAATCGACACTTTTACATGACCGGTCGGAAGTGGTCTGGAGTGTAGCATGTCATTCTGCATATTGAACACCGTAGCCCTCGCTACAAGGCGATGGGTGGGAGTTGACAAATATAAATCACAGTCATTTTCACCCTGCAGAATATCATTAAATGAAAGGTATCAGTGTCTATGTGATTCAAATCTCACAAAAACGAATATTATAACATTTATTACCTCGGTTAAGTCAGGTCTTTGAGGGGAATGGCTCGCCTCAAAGCTGGTGAGGGGTGGATCTTCTCGCGGGGGTTGTTCTTGAGTTGTTTGTTCTCTTCGCCTCTCCTCCATCAAACTCTTTAGCATCTCTCCCTGAGTTTGGATTAGTTCTTCAAGGGTAGCTACTCTATCTCTCATTACATGCAATTCTTTAGTTTGTTCATCCTCTTGTTTTTTTCTTAAAATATGTCTTGGGTGACACCCCAAAACCCACACCTCTGACGCTGCCATACTGTTCTGGCTGTTTCAAGGCCGTTGAAAGTATGTCTGCATCCGGTGCGGGTGTTGATGTTTCCTGTGACTATTTCAAATAGAAAATATGAAAAAATAAGTAAGCATCATTATGTAATAGTGATTTAAAGAAAAAACAAGTTTATATTATGTCATACTTACACATGTTTCCCACACTTTTTGTGTGTTTTCATCTATCAGTTTCCCCTCTTTATTAACACGAGCCTCCTTCCATATCACATGGCGTGGAATGGAAGTGACTTGAGATTTTGCTTCATCAATCTGCTTATAAACAGAGAAACATGGTTACAGTGTTGTTTTATGTCACATAAAATTATTACAGTACTTTTAAAATACATACCAATTGTTTTTCAATTGAAGCGTACCCCAACCTTGCTTTACGGTAGGGGTACGCTGGTTTTGCTGCCCGTTCTTTATTTTCAGCACTCAGTTGTTGTTTCATAAATAAAAACCTATCAATCAATGTGATGAATACAAGCAACGTTACACAACGTGTAACCAAACACAATGTACCTAAAAATTATTTTCCGCACGACGGTTGCAAAACGCATCCCACGTTCCTTGGGATATCAAGTGTGCATAAAGAGGAGGCGGGTGCGGATTGATTTTCCCTTCGGCATCTTTCAGATGATTTTTCATTAAAATGGTGCGAAAGCCTCTATGAATCCTTCCTACCAGTCTGAAAACATATTCTTTGTGCGAAACATCTACTATAAATGCACTCTGCAAGAGATGATGAAGGGTTAGTCAATATTTCAATATTTTATTTTATTTTAATAAATTAAATAGATGATATCGTAATGTTACCATAATCTCTTCCCACATTAATGTTTTCAACCCGCTAACAACATCGTGCCACGACTCTACATCAATCGGAACGCGTTGTCGAGTGACGATTCCAATGTAGCTACTAAACATGGCTTTGTTGGGGTTTACATGCTGGCCTAGCTTATTCCATCCCACCTCATATTTGATGCCTTTTGCTTTTTCCTTAAGGATTTTTGCTAAAACTATCAAACTACGGTGCACCTGTTTTTTTTTGTGTCGTTGGGGTTTCATCGCCTACCATTTCCTCAGTTTCTGCATCATCATTATGTTTATCCGAAGCACTAGCTTCGGCACTGACACCAGCTGCAACAGGTTGAGAGACCTGTTGTATGTCAGCAGTGGGACCAGCTGCAACAGGTTGAGAGACTTGTTGTCTCTCAGCAGTGGGACCAGCTACAACAGGTTGAGAGACCTGTTGTACGTCAGCAGTGGGACCAGCTGCAACAGGTTGAGAGACCTGTTTTCTCTCAGCAATGGGACCAGCTGCAACAGGTTGAGAGATGTGTTGTGTCTCGGGATTGGGTGCATCAGCAGGTGAAGAAGTCATTATCTGCAGAACTGGTTTAAAATTTAAGTTAGATCACATAAAAGCAGAAGCGAACAGATAATAACATAATTTAACACAATCTATATTACAATAAAAATAAATAACCTGATTATTGAACTCCCTTTTTTTAAAAGGCTGAAGGGATTTGACCCCTCTATCAACTATACATATCCCTTCATTGTGGTATCCTCTGACATACAAAATGTTGTCTACATTGGGACCACTGCGAAATGATTGCGAAATCCCAATGCAAGGATCATCTTCTATTGAATTTTCATCTGACCCTTCAACTGTTTTGGTCGATAACAGAACAATTGACCAATTTCGGTTTGCGGGATCGGGAACATAAAATACTTGCACTTCCTGTGATGCCATTATAAATGGTTCGTCTTTCTCTCCTTCCTTACTGAAATCAACTTTCACAAATCCCAAATCATCTATTTTAGCAACACTCCTGTTATCAACCCACTTGCATTGAAATATTGGAACTTGAAATTCCGTATAATCCAACTCCCATATTTGTTTGATGATGCCAAAGTATGACATATTCGCATAAATTGGATTTCTGTCCTTAGCACCGGAAACATGCATCGCTTCAGCCACAAGTGTAACCCCACTATTCTGCATGGTATTGTCTTCATCATGTTCATTAGTATAAAATGTATAACCATTAACTACATAAGCATTGTAAGATAATGCATACACACTTGGTCCTCCGGCTAGCCATCGAAGTCGTTCCGAAATAGACTTTGGATTTTCATCTGACTTCTTAAAAATATGATCTTGAATCTATCCTATAAACTGTCGATTATGTGTATTTGATATCCATTTTTCAGACCTTGATGGATTCAACTGCCTAAGAATTTCTTTGTCGATTTCAACATATGGGTCAACGTCCAAACTGTTATGCAAAACATAAAGGTGGGCCTGCTCCCGATCTGTATTATTGATTGTGAAAACCTTTCTTCCAGAAATTCCTTCACCCTCTAACCGCCCAGTGTGATGAGATTTTGTTAAGCTAATGCTTTCCACACCAGACAAGTATTCGGTACAGAATTCAATGGCTTCCTCAACAATATATCGCTCTGCAATACAACCCTTTGGCCGACTTCGATTTTTGACATACCCTTTCAAAATCTTCATATACCGTTCAATGGGGTACATCCATCTGTAATGTACAGGACCACATAGTCGAATCTCTCTCACCAAGTGGACCATCAAATGAACCATCATATCAAAAAATGAAGGCGGGAAGAACATTTTTAATTCACATAATATGACGGCAATTTATTTTTCTATAGCTGGAAATTTCGTCAGGTCTATAACTTTGCTGCATATAGCTTTGAAGAAGAAACACAGTTTCGTTAATGTATGGAGGACATTCTTGGGAAAAATTCAACGTAAAGCAATTGGAATGAGATTTTGCATCAAAACATGACAGTCATGTGATTTCAGACCTTTTAACTTCAAGTCGCTCATTGACACAAGGTTACTGATATTTGACGAATACCCCTATGGAACCTTTACGTCATTCAAGAAGTTGCAAAACTGATATCTCTCCTGCCTGGAAAGAGTGTAAGCAACAGGAGGAAGAAATGTTCATTTTTTACCCTTTACTGGTGCCAACTCTTCTCGTATTCCCATCTCAACCATGTCCAACCTAGCCTTAATTTCATCTTTTGTTTTTTCAGATGTATTTAGCAACGTGCCGATAACACTATCAAATACATTTTTTTCTACATGCATAACATCAATAAAATGTCTTACATACAGACAATTCCAGTATTGTAATTCAAAAAAAATTGATCTCTTTTTCCAACCGATTTTCGTAAGGTTTTTCGAAGCCGGTTTACCAAAAGTAGTGTCCAAATTTTTAACTTTCTCAAACAATTGATCACCTGTTAGTGGAGACGGTGTTGTACGTTATTCTGAACTTCCATCGAATGATTTCTTCCAAGAACGGTACTTATGTCGTCACGATAGAAATCTGTGATGTCCTAGAAACACGGTTTTCGATGAATGTTTCAACCTAATTGATTGTGTACCTTCTTCGCAAACGGGACAACCTTGAGTTCCTTTAATGATATATCCTGACAAATTTGCATAAGCTGGGAAGTCATTTATCGTCCCATACAACATGACTCTCAAAGTGAAATCTTCCTTTCTGTAAGCATCATACAATGTAACACCTGAATCCCACAATAATTTCAAATCTTCAATCAATGGAGCTAAATAAACATCAATATCATTACCCGGTTGTTTTGGTCCTGATATAAGCATAGATAACATGATGTATTTTCGTTTCATGCATAACCACGGTGGTAAGTTATAATTTATCAACATAACCGGCCATGTACAGTGACTGCTGCTTTAAAACCCAAAAGGATTCACTCCATCTGTAGATAATGCAAGACGAAGGTTTCTCGACTCATTTCCAAATTCAGGATACTCATGATCGATTCTCTTCCACTGAGGAGAGTCTGACGGGTGACGTAGTATCCCATCTTTAATTCTTGTATCTGCATGCCATGTTAATTGTTCTGAAGTCTCCTCACTTCCATATAGGCGTCTAAACCTTGGAATGATTGGAAAGCACCATACAACTTTAGTAGTTCTGGATTCATCTTTCTTTTATCGAGAAACACCACACTTTGGGCATTCTTTAAGTGATTTGTGGTCCTTGAGAAACAGTATACAGTCATTCGGGCAGGCGTGTATTCTTTCAGAGATCATACCCATAGAGCGTAGCATTCGTTTGGCATCGTATGTTCGGCTCGGGAGCTCATTCTCTTCTGGGAGCATGTCATTCAAGAGGGAAAGTAGTTTCGTAAAACTGTCGTCACTCCACCCGTTATCTGCTTTCAAATTATACAGCTTCAGTACGGCTGACAATGCTGTATATTTAGTGCAACCAGCATACAATGGCATCTTTGCACAACTTTTTAACTTCTCAAACAATTTTGGGCAATCACGAAGTTCATATTCGAAGGTCCTTGTCATTTTCTCAATACAATCTTCATCATCATTCACATCTGTAATCACATCCTCCATACGATCATCTTCATTGTTCATATTTGTAATCATATCAGATGATCCATAAAATGCAGTGTCACCCCAGTCACTACCTACATTCGTTGTTTCCCCATGTTTATTCCAACATGTATAACTTTGATCTATTCCGTGACAGATCAAGTGTTCTTCCAGCTCATCTGGACTAATTTTTTTTGAATAACAACATCGTAAACACGGAAAAAGGATTTGAGAAGAGTCACATGCATTATCTATTGCAAACTTGATAAATTCTTTCACGCCTTCTTCATACTCTCTTGTCAACCGATTGGCATTCATCCATTATTTATTTATATTCATCCTATTTAAAATCCATAGGATAAGTATATAGGTTAAAGGAGAAGGAATATGAGTATAATTTAGATAAAAAAACAAGATACTTCAAGGAAACAAAGGAATAAATAAATACCAAAATAAAAAATATATTGCGAACCACTATAATCCCTAAGCCTCACATCAATATGATACCACCGTGCTCCAGTTGAATCACCCATAAAACTTAATCTAGATAAATCAAAAATCAATAGAAACTAAATATAAAGAATAAAATGGTAATGAAGATGGTGAAATCACTTAGAATTGTTGAATAAATCCACTAAAAAACTCCCCATGGAAAGGAAAATCAAAGAGGAATAAGGGGGTGGGTCGATTGGGCATTGTATAAGAGGGAGGATGAGAAATGGGGGCTTCCCCTATTGGAATTTCAGAGGGAAAAAGATGAAAATATAATTTTAATGTTCTACACAATTTTCCAAACCATATATTAATAATGTGGTGGCACTGTACAAGAAAACCCCTTCAAATATTTGGTCAACATAGTTTAGCAAACTATGCATTAATTATGTAAATTGTAACTACCTCAGTATACAAAATTTCACATGTTTTGTATGAAATCATGAAAAAATGGTATGTTAATCCCTAACTAAAATCCACCTCACATGGTTTCCTCTATGATATCCCTTGGTTAACCTTCACTAACCATGAAAGTCAACTATGTGATTTCGAAAGAGGACTGAAAACCTCCTCATGCTCAAGGTTCTACATTGTTTCTCAAAAAATATGAACACAAAACCATGTTTCATTTGAAAAATCTCCAAAAAACATCATATAAAACTAAAATAAAGATTGTGAGACTCACCTGAGTACTTGAGGCACCTCTCAAACCGCGGTGGAGGAGGAGGCTGCAGAGTAGGCAGAGGAGGAGGAGGAGGAGGCGCCGGTGGAGGAGGAGGATGAGGCAGCGGACTGGGAGGAGGAGGAGGAAGCGCCGGTGGAGGAGGAGGAGGATGAGGCTGCGGTGGAGGAGAAGGAGGAGGAGGAGTAGGAGCAGAGGAGGAGGAGGAGGCGGAGGCAGTGAAGGCAGCGGAGGAGGAGGAGGATGAGGCCGGTGGAGGGGAGGAGGAGTAGGAGCAGAGGAGGAGGAGGCGGACGCGGCGGAGGAGGAGGAGGCAGCGGAGGCAACAGAGGAGGAGGAGGAGGCCGCAGTGGAAGAGGAGGAGGCCGCGGTGGAGAAGGAGGCACCGGCAGCAGCGCAGAGGCAGGGCGGAGGCAGGGCGGAGGCAGCGGAGGCAGCGGAGGCAGTGGAGGAGGAGGAGGATGAGGTCGGTGGAGGAGGAGGAGGAGGAGCAGGAGCATAGGAGGAGGCGGCGGCCGCGGCGGAGGAGGAGGAGGCGGCGGCCGCAGAGGCACCGGCGTGACCGTGGTGTGACCGCGGCGTGACCGCGGAGGAGGAGGTGGCCGCGGAGGCACCGGCGGCACCGGCGGAGGAGGAGGAGGCATCGGCGGAGGAGGAGGAGGCCGCGGTGGAGGAGGAGGCACCAGCGGCAGCGCAGAGGCAGGGCAGAGGTAGCAGAGGCAGCGGAGGTAGCGGAGGCAGCGGAGGAGGAGGAGGATGAGGCCGGTGGAGGAGAAGGAGGAGGAGCAGGAGCAGAGGATGAGCCAGCGGCCGCGGCGGAGTAGGAAGAGGCGGCGGCCGCGGAGGCACCGACGTGACCGCGGCGTGACCGCGGCGTGACCGCGGCGTGACCGCGGTGTGACCGCGGCGTGACTGCAGCGTGAACGCAGCGTGACCGCGGCGTGACCACGGAGGAGGAGGAGACGTGGAGGCACTGGAGGCACCAGCAGAGGAGGAGGAGGCATCGACGGAGGAGGAGGAGGCCGCGGTGGAGGAGGAGGCACTGGAGGCACCGACGGCAGCGCGGAGGCAGGGCGGAGGCAGCGGAGGAGGAGGAGGAGGCCGCAGTGGAGGAGGAGGAGGCCACAGTGGAGGAGGAGGCACCGGCGGCAGCGCAGAGGCAGGGCGGAGGTAGGGAGGAGGCAGCGGAGGCAGCGGAGTTAGCGGAGGAGGAGGAGGATGAGGCCGGTGGAGGAGGAGGAGGAGGAGCAGGAGCAGAGGAGGAGGAGGCGGCCGCGGCGGAGGAGGAGGAGGCGGCGGCTGCGGAGGCACCGGCGTGACCGTGGCGTGACTGCGGCTTGACCGAGGTGTGACGGCGGAGGAGGAAGAGGCCGCGGAGGCACCGGCGGAGGAGGAGGAGGCCGCGGAGGCACCGGCGGAGGAGGAGGAGGCCGCGGAGGCACCGGCGGCACCGACGGAGGAGGAGGAGGCATCGGCGGAGGCAGCGGAGGAGGAGGAGGATGAGGCCGGTGGAGGAGGAGGACGAGGAGCAGGAGCAGAGGAGGAGGATGTGGCCGCGGTGGAGGAGGAGGAGGCGGCCGCGGTGGAGGAGGAGGAGGCGGTGGCCGCAGAGTTCCCTACTCTAGGTGGATATATATGGATACTTTCCTTGAATGGTCTCTATATGAAAGAATTCTAAAAGGCTCCCTCACCTTCCAAAGATATATTATTTCTAGAAAATTGTTTTGTGGGAGAAAGAATTAATCATATATAGTTGATGTCACATTTAGATCATATGATTCCTTACTCATCAAGATAAATAGACAAGAACCAAAATCTAAGAGGCCTCAGGCCTATCCAAATCTCTAGAAGTGATGACTTCCCAGTGCTTATTGGAAAACTATGGAAGTGTCGACTTCCCACATGCACATCCCGCATCCCCATATCTCCCCCAGAAGACTCATGCACATCCCCCCTCCCATCCACCCACTACACCCCCCCCCCCACTTGCACAACCCCCCTCCCCCACCCCCACCTTCACACCCCCCCACTTGTACACCCCCCAACCTCACCCACCAACAGACTCCCACCTACCTAGACCCCCCCAACTAGAACACTCTCTTCCCCACCACCCACTTGAACAACCCCCCCCCCCCACCCCCCTCCCACTTGCATATCCCACCCACCCCCACCAGCACAGCCCACCCTTACCCCCACCCCCAACCTGTACACCCCCCACCTCACACCCAATAGACCCCCCATTATACGCCCCACCTACACATGTTCACCCACTGCACATCTCCCCCACCTAAACACCCCCACCTGCACACCCCCCACCCACTACACCCCCGCAGCACCTGCACCCTCCCACTTCAAATAAAATTGATTCACA
The DNA here is from genome assembly GCA_963277665.1 of Viscum album. NCBI lineage: Eukaryota > Viridiplantae > Streptophyta > Magnoliopsida > Santalales > Viscaceae > Viscum > Viscum album. The sequence goes on from OY728167.1 coordinate 342,146,132, forward strand.
CAAATCATGATAGTTGAAATATATAAGAAAAACAAAAAACAAATCAAATTACAATTATTGGTCATAGGATACCGCACAATGGAGGAGGAGGAGGCCACGGAGGCACCGGCGGAGGAGGAGGAGGCCGCGGTGGAGGAGGAGGCACTGGCGGAGGAGGAGGAGGTACCGATGGAGGAGGAGGAGGCCGCGGTGGAGGAGGAGGCACCGGCGGCAGCGGCGCGGAGGTAGGGCTGAGGCGGGGTGGAGGCAGCGGAGGCACCGAAGGAGGAGGAGGAGGCGGCGGCAGCGGCGCAGACGAGGGCTTCCGCGAGAGCTTGATTGTGTGCGGGGAGGAGGAAGAGGACCCGCGGGTTTTTAACAAATCCGTGGGACCCTTTATCAGTGCTAGTAAAAAGCGCTGATAAAGGGTGTATTTATCAGCACTAAAATGAAAAGCGCTGATAAATACAACCTTTATCAGTGCTTTTCTGTTAGCACTGATAAAGGCAGGCGCATGCCTTGCCCAGTTTTGTGGTAGTGATTTCTGCCTCACGAAACGATGATTGTTCAATCTTCTTTTAACAACACTCATGGTGTCCATTAAGATGTCACTATATTTATATATGATATATATTATGTTTATGTTTTCCTTATGCTTTTTTATTTCTCATTTATGGAATACCTTTATGATTTCCATTATGGGTTAACTCGATAATTTCATTTTAGGAAATGCGGACTACCGCCCCCTCAAAGTGATTTGAATCGTTAATGCCATATGTGGGATGTATAAAGGATGGAGTAAATGATATTATATATGATATTATACTGAAATTATAATATAACTTTATATCATTATGTTTCATTCCATTAAAATACGAAATATAAATGAAAGTAGCGTTCATGCGTACGTACGGCTTACCGTCTCCATGAACGGTGCATTTCATTTATTACCTCTAAATGTTATGTAATATTATAAATGCATGTATATACTGGAATATATGATATATATGATATCTAAATCAAGAATATAATTCTATATATAATGGATATTTTACCACATGAACAACTTGTAATTATAAGAAGTTTATTTTTGGCTTAAGTACCAAAGATCGACAAAACGACCGTTATTAACTTAAAAAAATTACATAATGTTCATATCATGGTAATAAGTGATATAAAAGGAATAATTAAATTGAAAAAGGTTTTTAAGAAAGTATAAATTGACTCTAGTTTATTATTTAGGTGATTAAAGAATGATCGAGTCAAGTCGGACATGTGGTAAGGGAACTTCTTAACCTAATTTCTGTTCTTTGGGTTAATCGCCTACTTTCAAATTATGTCATGATATTATTTTGTCCCATATTGTATTTGTACTTTATTTATGTGTACTTATAGTGAATGCACATAATAGATCTATTTTATTTAAAAAAGTATCTTTGTAAGGGGATTCGTCTCAATCTCCTTTCATTGAGGCATATTTTGTTTTATACACAACTTTATTTTATACAGTGTATAAAAACCTTTAAATTTTACTTTTATTCAAAAGGAATATTTTTTATACGAAGCGTTTTACTAAACGAAAAAAGGGAATGTTTTTTTCTTATGTATGCGGCGACAACGACTTCTCTGCCGCCGTGACCATTATTTGAGTTTTAGCTTCCTCTACAAGCCATATCTTTTTTTAAATGAAAAATAAATACCATGTTTTACTATTCTTTTATTTTGGTATTGAAAATGGTTTTAAAAAGTGTTTTTATTATATAAATGTGTTTCATTGATATCTTTTGATTGAAATGTGGAAATTTTATATTTCCTTTATGCATGTTTTATGTGATGCGATTATGTTATGGTTTATGATATGTTTAAACCTTTTCATATAAGGAATGCATTGGACTTAATAAGTGACGGGTGGAGCCCGCTATAGCTCCTCGATGCATCGGTAGGTCTCATGAGACAAACTAGTGTCTTGGCATGAGGCCTTGACAAAATCTTATTTGTAGTCTTGGCACGAGGCCTTGGATATGTGGTTATGATAGTCTGACATTATGCATTCCATCATTATGAAACTGGTTATTGATATTTCATGTGATTATTCGACCAGTAGAATAACCATGTGAATAAGTAAATGGCATTATTTCATTTTACTTTTTCCATATTATGCTGAAGTTCATGTTTTAAAGGCTTTTGTTTAGTTATACATTGCCTTAAATGTTTCTGTTTATTTACGAAAGATTCCGATATATTGTTATCCTTACTGAGCATCTGAGATCACCCCTTTCAATGTTTTAATTTTTCCAGGATGTGAAGAATTATTTTAGGAATGACCTGCAGGGATAGTCTGAAGGGGATATGAGTGTGGAAAATGGATACTATGTTATTTTAGTTTTTCACTTTATGATGTAATATAACATTTATGAATGTATCTAGTGTTTCTAAGGATTCTAAACTAATCGGTCTTTCGAGACTTGATCTTTTTTGATCATGCCAATGTTACGCAATAACGCACCGACTCTAGGTAACTAGGGTCGGGGCATTACAGTTGGAATCAGAGGCAGTTTAGTACTAACCTTGGAAGCTAGATTTAGATAAACTCTAATTAGAGCACATAGACCTAATATAAAATTTGAGGATTAGTATAGAATAACTTCCTAGAATTTTGGTATTATAGAGATTTTGTGAGTTTTCTGAGCAATACATCCATGTCTGGATACGATCAGGTAGAGGCGGCTCTGGCACAGATGTACCTAGGGGAAAACCCGAAAACACCGCTTTGAGATAGACTCGAACAGGAACTGGTGCACGACAATGGGCCTTGCTGCACTCTTGGTTACGACACTCCCGGGAGATATGCTTAGGATAATTCTAATTTTTTACAAACCATTACGAAGGGTTTATGAGTATATACTTCCTCAAAGAAAACATTTTTTATGATTATGGATTATATCCATAAACCATTCGATTTACAATAAGTTTTCTAAAAGTTTGGAATTATTCATAGAAATTCATAAACTAACCTAGTTTATGCCATTGTATTGAAATGGCACCCAGTAGAAGGAATGTGAACTCCATCAATACGTATGATCCAAAGAGTAAGAAGGATCATATCTTTCACGATATTAAGCCAAAATTTAGAAGGTAAATAGTCTCCCATGTGTTCTCAACATATTAAGAAATAGTATCATGTGTTAATAAGATAAGTAAATAATTCTCTGAGCCTTATGGATTTGAAGGGAAGAAAGAGAAGAAAATTATGGAAGAGAGAATGATGGATAAAGGGATGGGGGAAAAGAAGAATTTTCCAATATGTGATAACTATGGGAAGAAACACCTTGGAACTTGCCTGAAGGGAATGGGAGTTTGTTATAAGTTTGGAGAAAAAGGACACCAAGTGCGTGACTGCAAGGGTAAGAAAAAGGTTTCAAATGTAAAATGCTTCATCTGCAAGGAGTGTGGACATTACGCAAACCAATGTACAAATCATCAGAGTATGCCCCAAATGATGTTATTGGATAATAATCAAGTTATGATACTACCACAGATGAGGATGAATGATTAGTGTTCTTATGCTGTTATTAAATAATTTTGTCATTTGAGTGTTTTATAAATGATGTACTGGTAATAATAATTATGGAGTATATAAGGATTGTACTGCAGTACTATTTCATCAAGGACTTGAGATTGTGTGGAACCAAGAAAAGTGACTCCACAGCAGGTTAATTTTTTGGAAAATATATGGTTGAGAGAAAGATAAACCATAATATGGTTCTGATACCGAGATAATTATTTTGGAATAATACATGATTGATTTGGATAAATTATATTGGATATTATTAACTTCCTTGAAACTGATTAATGATTTGCATACATTTTTGGATAGAAGGATTATATCTAGTATTCTATAAGGAATAAGGGATCATGAATGTAATCAATAAGGATTTATGGTAATTCAGGATGTTGCAGTGTTTTAAATTAATACATGATGAAGGTGTTCACATGTTGTTACGCAGAAAAAAAAGATCATCATTATGTTTACCTTCCTTATAAAATTTGGACTGTGAGTTGGACATAAGTATTTTGGATAACTATAAAGGTTGGAATGGATTAAGTTGAACCTTGGATAGTATTGTTTAAGGTTAAAACATTTCTGAATATTATTTTTGGAATATTATAATACTATAGTTTTAGGAAAAGGACAACCTGTAGTTTGGGGGATAACACGTCACATCGGACAAAGCTGCAGGAATCGAACCCCAACCATAGTGCGATAGGCCTTTATTACCTACCACTATCCTACAGGAAGTCCCTAGTTATTAAAAAATAGTTTTCCTACTCTAAATGGTATGTGTTAATATTTTGAAACTTGTACGATTAGGATAAATATAAGATTTTTGAGTTCTATTATCTTTTTGAGTGAAAGATGAGTTTGTGGTAGAAATTAGTTGAAGGTTGAAACTCTACTTGTCAAGCATAAATATATATATATCTATCTATTATTCTATGAATAAATTAATTCTTAAACTTTAGTAAAGGGATATTAAAACAAAAAAATGTGTTATCCTAATACCTTATGTCTTATTGAACTGATAATATTTTAAATCAACATTGATTGAAGGCTTTGAGGCCCTCAATTTTTCACTTGTTTTTGATTGATGACCTCAATCACTCCCTAAAAATATTTACGTTTTTCCTCCAATTATATGTCTCTAATTTTGACCATTGTTCTCTTTATCGAGATCATAATTTGGTGGTGACTTTTTCATTTCCCTTTCCCTCTTATTAAAGATAAATTTTATTAACCTTATTCTTGATGTGGGTTTTCCACAATGGTATTTTCTATTTTCAACCTTTTATTTTTAAAGAAAAATTTCAAATTGCGAGGACGTAATTTTTGAAGGAGGGGAGAATGTAACACCCCAAGCTTCCATGGTTCGCTCCTCTTTGAATAATAGAGCAGCGTGTGTTGTACGCAACCTCGAGTTCTAACACACCACGACCAATAAAAGTAGAAATTATGAATAGTAATACCCACTTTTTTAAATTATATAAATTTTATATTTCAAAATGGACTTCATTTTTCGATTCGGAATATCGAAAATAGCCTATGTTGAATTTTTGGTATTTTTCTCAGAACTTCCAATTTTTGATGAATAGTGAAAAATACTTAAAAACAACTTTTTTAATCAAAATAATTTATAGTGATAAATTATAAAATTGAGTGGTTATAAAGTTTAATTAGAATATATTTTTACCATTTCATCCAATGGTGGTCATTATAATTAATTTCACTTTGAAAATGGACATAAACAATTGTCAATCTTTTGATTGATATTCTTTCTTAAAAACACGCTATTTGTTGTGATAAAGGGAATTAATTATTAAATTAATTAATTCAACTTATATGTTTTGAATTTTGTAAAATATACATTATTTTTGAATTAGGAATATCAAATATATCTTAGGTTTAATTTTTGGTGTTGTTCTGAAAAACTTCGATTTTTGATGAATAGTGAAACCACTAAGTGGTAGTTTAAAAACTAATTTTTCATGTAAATGAAACATTACCACTTCTGTGTATTGAATTTCAAAAATATGACATACATGGTTGTCATTAGGAAGTAAAATGTGGTTAAATGGGATTAAAATAAATTTTGGTGAATAGTAACTTTTAAGTTCTATAAATCGCGATTAACGGTAATTAGTGAAATTTAAGGTAAAAATGATATTATAAAAATATTAAAATATCTTGACACTTGTCCTACCCTTATTGAATTAGTCATGGCCGACCAAGATAATCCATGGGTCAACATGGGGACCCCATGAAGCCACTTGGGTAAGAAAATTACATTAATAACTTTTTATTTAAAGTAAAAATAAAATTGTCACAAACATGTGTTCTTTTACTAAAACAATTATTACATGGGGTTATATAAGTTAACTTTTCGACTATAAATATTCATCGGAAATCTAAAAATATTTCCTACATCATGATATTTTTTTTATAATTTTTAGACATTAAATAAATTAAATTTTTTAGGACACCATGATGATGCAGCGATTACCTCATTAATTAACGATTTAAACAAAATGAAAAGATAATGTAAAATATACAACTTAAACTTGTCAAAAACATATTGGATGATCAGATTTAGAACCCTTATTACCTTATCCTCTAAATATATCATTGTGGGACCTCTAAAATCCGAAAATCATTTCATAATAATGTAATATTTCATGACTTTCCAAGACTGCCCCTCCTCTCCTCTTATAAAAGCCCCCCACCACTACCACCTTATTCAAACTTTCCAAGCCATTTGGCTTGTCCAAACTCTTTCAAAATACTCTCTCAACTTCCCTCTCTTAATCCTAGAATCCTCAGGGAATAATTCTTTTCAAGGAGGCCTTTGGCACAAATCAAAAAAGAGTTACCTGATTTTAAGGTAATGTCTTCTCTTATGTTATTTTGTTTTATTTTGCTTCTCCAACCCCTTAAACTATTTTTATTCCTTTATTTTGTAACAACCCCAGTATCTTAAATATACTAGGATGTTTTTATGAGAATTATTTGATTTACACTTACACAAACCTTCGTCTAATGGTTAAAGAACATACTGTTTCTGTGGTTGGCGAATTTCTGCCTCACGAAACGATGATTGTTTAATCTTCTTTTAACACCTCTCATGGTGGCCATTAATATGTCACTATATTTATATATGATATATATTATGTTTATGTTTTCCTTATGATTCTTTATTTCTCATTTATGGCATACCTTTATGATTTTCATTATGGGTAAACGTGATAATTTCATTTTAGGAAGTGCGGACTACCGCCCCCTCAATGTGATTTGAATCGTTAATGCCATATGTGGGATGTATAAAGGATGGAGTAAATGATATTATATATGATTTTATACTGGAATTATAATATAACTTTATATCATTATGTTCCATTCCATTAAAATACAAAATAGAAATGAAAGTAGCGTTCAAGCATACGTACGGCTTACCGTGTCCATGAACGGTGCATTTAATTTCTTACTTCTAAATGTTTTGTAATATTATAAATTCATGTATATACTGGAATATATGATATATATGATATATACATCATTAATATAATTCTATATATAATGTATATTTTACCACATGAACAACTTGTAATTATAAGAAGTTTATTTTTGGATTAAGTACCAAAGATCGACAAAACGACCGTTATTAACTTCAAAAAAATTCATAATGTTCTTAACATGGTAATAAGTGATATAAATTGAATAATGAAATTGAAAAAGGTTCTTAAACAAGTATAAATTAACTCTAGTTTATTATTCAGGAGATTAAATAACGATCGATTCAAGTCGGACACGAGGTAAGGGAACTTCCTAACCCAATTTCTGTTCTTTGGGTTAATCTCCTACTTTCAAATTATGTCATGATATTATTATGTCCCATCTTGTATTTGTTCTTTATTTATGTGTAATTATAGTGAATACACATAATAGATCTATTTTATTTAAAAAATGATCTTTTTAAGGGACTTCGTCTCAATCTCCTTTCATTGAGGAATATTTTGTTTTATACACAACTTTATTTTATACGGTGTATAAACCCCTTTGACTTTTATGTTTATTCAAAAGGAGTCTTTTTTATACAAATAATTTTACAAAACTACAAAAGGGAATGTTTTTTGTCTTACGTATGTGGCGACAATGACTTGTCTGCCACCGTGACCATTATTTGAGTTTCGGCTTCCTCTACATGCCATAGCTTTTTTTTTAAATGAAAAATAAATACCATGTTTTACTATTATTTTATTTTGGTATTGAAAATGGTTTTAAAAGTGTTTTTATTATATAAATGTGTTTTATTGATATATTGTTATTGAAATGTGAAAATTTTATGTTTCCTTTATGCATGTTTTATGTGATACGATTATGTTATGGTTTATGATATGCTTAAACCTTTTCATATAAGGAATGAATTGGACTTAATAAGTGACTGGTGGAGCCCTCTATAGCTCCTCGATGCATCGGTAGGTCTCATGAGACAAACTAGTGTCTTGGAACGAGGCCTTGACAAAATATTATTTGTAGTCTTGGCACGAGGCCTTGGCTACGTGGTTATGATAGTCTGGCATTATGCATTCCATCATTATGAAAGTGGTTATTGATATTGCATGTGATTATTCGACCAATAGAATAACCATGTGAATAAGTAAATGGAATTATTTCATTTTACTTTTTCCATATTATGCTGAAGTTCATGTTTAAAAGGATTTTGTTTCGTTATACATTGCCTTAAATGTTTTTGTATATTTATGAAAGATTCCGCTATATTGTTATCCTTACTGAGCATCTGAGCTCACCCCTTTTAATGTTTTAATTTTTCTAGTATGTGAAAAAGTATTTTAGGAATGACCTATAGGGATAGTCTGAAGGGGATATGAGTGTGGAAAATAGAGACTATGTTATTGTAGTTTTTCACTTTATGATGTATTGTAACATTTATAAATGTACCTAGTGTTTCCAAAGCTACTAAACTAATCGGTCTTTAGATACTTGATCTTTTGTGATCATGCCAATGTTACACAATAACGCACCGACTCTAGGTAACTGGGGTCAGGGCATTACACTTTGTACCTCCTTCACACTCCTGGGTGGCTCCCAAGAAATTACCACCTCAATATTCACTGGATCCACCGAAAATCCAGCCTCCGAGATGACATGTCCCAAAAAGTGAACCTCTCGGATCCAGAACTGGATCTTAGAGAGCTTACCATAAAGCTGGTGCTCTCAGAGTGTGTCCGGAACTACATACAAATGATAGGTATGCTCTTCCTCGGTAGCTGAGTAGATCAGAATGTCATTGATGAAGACCACCACAAAGCGATCAATATATGGCTGAAATATCTTGTTCATGAGTCCCATGAACACTGCTAGAGCATTGGTCACGTCAAACAGCATGACCAAAAACTCATAATGGTTGTACCGATATCTGAAAGTCATATTCTGCACATCCTCATTTCGTACTCTGAGCTAGTGATAGCCTGAACTGAGGTCTATCTTCGAGAACCACCATGCTCCCTTCAGCTGATCAAAGAGGTGTCAATCGTTGGGAGTGGGTACTTGTTCTTCACAGTCACCTAGTTCAGGTGCCGATAGTCGAAAAAAAGTCTCAAGATCCCATTCTCCTTATTGGCGAACAAAATTGGGGATGCCCAAGGAGAAACACTGGGCCTAATGAACCCCTTTCTCTGCAAGTCCTCAAACTGTACCCATAGCTCACGAAGCTCCGTAGGAGCCATCCGATATGCTGGTGTAGATATCAGTTCCATCCTGGGGTACAAATCAATGTAAAAGTCCACCTCTCTATAAGGAGGAAAACCCAGAACATCATCTGGAAAAACATCCGCGTATTGGTTCACCACTATAGGATAGCTCAGACTCTCCACATCAACTACTCCAAGGGTAAGGCGATCCAACTGATGAGTGATCGGTTGCACTCTCATCTGGGTAAGTCCATCCCATGCGGCAAAGGATCCCTTCCCTCTAGTGAAGGCAAAACTAGTCCCATCCATGTGGACACCGCACTTTGCGCCTAATATAGTCAATATGAGCATCAACTGTAGATAACCAGTCCATACCCAAGATGACGTTGTAAGGCCTCGATGCCACTACTAGGATATCACAGGCGAAGCTCTCACCTCCTAGAGTATGCTCACACTACCAGCACCAGTCTATAATCTTCAAAACATATCTCGTAGGAGTCTCTAACCATAAGGACTGAGCCAACAGCTCCACCGAAATATCTGAGCTCTGAACGAGGGTAGTGGAAATAAAAGAATGACTGGAACCTGTGTCTATAAGTACTGCATATAAGGTGTAGTAGACATAGATCGTACCTTGTATCATCTACGAAGAACCATGGTCATAGGCCTAAGCTACCTGGAGCTGAGATCGCCCCTGTCCACCTACTCCCTGTAGTTGGATCGGACCACCTGGTGGTGGTGGAGGTAACACCTCGAATCGTCTCCCACCACCAGCTGCACGACCAGATCCTCTGCCACGTTCGCCTACTCCCTACGGACCTCCTCGGTCAAACATCTATCTCTACCTGGGTAGTCCTTCGACCATCTGCTGATCATCCGTACGACGGTTCAGGCAGTCACGAGGCATGTGACCCTGCCCGCCACATGCGTAACACTGCCTGCTCCTCACATGACTGGATCTGTCTCTAGTGCCCCGCACAACCGACCATGAATCCTGCAATCGTCCACCTATAGGTCTGGTCTTCTTAGACCTCTGAGACATCTGTCTACTTCCAGCTACAGAAGACTCCACTACGTGACGCCCGATGGTGGGTCTTGCTGCCAACGTCTGCTCAGCAAGAAAACTCTCCACTAAGAGGGATCTCTCTAACACCCCCGCCTGCATCAGGATGTTGAGAGAAATCATCGAAGCCCGGATCTCCCACTTGAGTCCCTGCTCGAAGGTCCCGACCTTGAAGAATGGGTCTCGCACCATATCAGTGGAGTAGTGCGAGAGGTCAGTGAACCTCGCTGAGTACTGATCCACAGTCATGCTTCCTTGTTGTCGATGAAGAATCTCTTGTATGTGCAATGCACGAAGAGTTATTGGGACAAAATCTGCCTGAAATAGGTTCTCACAGTCATATCAGAGAAGTGTCACCTCGTCATGAACCTAGAGCATCAATCCCCACCATCTGCCTGCTGCTTCTTGTAGAAGACTGGCGGAAAGGATCACCATGAGATCATCTTGTGTCCCAACGAGTCGGAAGACTTTCACCACGGCCTCCAGCCAATCCTCAGCCGCCTGTGGGTCTGTCTCACCTCTGAACCTAGGTGGCCTTTGGCACTGGAACTCATGCAATGAGCTCAAGTGGCATGCACCCTCTACTTGTAGGTCTGGTGGAATCGGTGGCCCAATGGGTAATGGTACCGCTGGTGCCTCCACTAGTGCCCCTACTGATAAAGGGCCCTACACAGAGGCCTCATCGCTCTGTGGGCTATCGTCGCATACTATACTCGGAACCCTAGTTGGATGTCTAAATAAAGGCATCCTAAAAATAAACAGGTGTTCCATGGTAATAAGTTATACTTGGTGAGATGAATCAAAGATATCACAAAGAAAACATTTCAAAACACACACACAATCAGTGTTTTCGTGCACTGAGTCAGAAATCAGAAGTCAGGGTCCTAGTGTATGGACACGTCGACCACTGCACCAACATTGTATTCCCTAATTTGATAACCATACTCATAACAATTAACACTATTTCCATTTAAATATCAGAGTCTGATGTTCTATGGTATAACCAACTCCTCTGATACCAATTTGTCACAACTCGTCCCCCGGGGCTCGTGCTGTGACTACCCGAAGCCCGCCTTCCATAGGCTAGGGGCTGGTGACTAGCACCGAAAGGCATATTCCATAAAACTGGGAAGGCATTTCCTTTATAACCTGTAAACTCACACAAATAAGCACAAAGCAGGATACAAGCACAAATTAAAACTATATAGTAAGCAGGGTGTGTATAGAAAGAAAAAGGGGCCAGAATACAAGCCCAACTAAACGGTACAGGTAAACTGAAAAGTACAAGTAAAACTGAAAACAACTCCAGTGAACACCCCCCAAGAATCCTACCTGAAGGGTAGGTACAACTCTCAAACAGTCATCTCTGCGGTACACCTCGTCTAATGTCCACCTCGAGCTACCTCTAGTCCCAGTACTCTTGTCCTCAGTCAGCATTGTTTTTCATCTACACCAAACACAACAAGGTAAGAGCATATCTCGTGCAGGGGTGAGTATAACGATACTCAGTAGGGACCCCAAGACCCTCGAAGGTCTCACAAAATCCACAAAGGATAAACCAAAAATCATTAAAACAACTGGAAACCCTACATAGGTATATGACCATACATATACCTAATCTTTCGAGTAAACCCATCTCAATCATGAGTAAACACAAGGCCCAACTCAAAAACCAAAAGCTCAACTGTCCCATGAAGGAGAGAATACCCCAAAGGTAACACCCCGAAGGTAAGTACCACAAAGGTAATGCCACATAGAAGAAGAGCACAAAGGTATCACCACGAAGGTATGCACCACAAAGGTACTCCACACAGATGATTACCAAAAAGGTAAAGACTCATCTCACACCAGGTATAAATTAGGTATGATAGTAAATATGATTAGTTGTAACTACTGAATCATCTTACTCTATTGAGAGGCAGACCCACGTAGGATCCTAAATCATCAGACCCACGTAGGATCCTAATACATCAGACCCACATAGGATCCCATTATGACAGACTCACGTAGGATCATAGAGTAGTCCTTCATGGATTCCTATATTGGATCCAAGTGATAAATCTCGAACATATACCCACATAGGATCCTGAATCACATACCCACATAGGATCCCATTCTCTTGTTACAGCCAGTTTCAGGGTTCCTGCACTAAGCTCGCTTGATTCCAGGAGCTCCGCTCCTCAAGACACTAGTCAATTCTAAAACTTCCACGAAGTCCCACAAAGAAGTATCCCAAAGTACCTCCACGTAAAATGGGTCTTAATGCAACAGACGGTGCTTCAATCAGATGTCAGGTCTGTAAGTTATTGACCTTTTAATCCTGAGGGCCTGGTTGGATTCATGTTCCATCCAACCTGGCCATACCCCAACTTTATCTAACACTCAAGTGGGGTATACCAAAAGGACCGTCTTGATCCAAGGTTTTCGGCACCGTATACGGTTCATCAAACGGACGCTCGTAGCTCATGTTATAGCTGAAAGAGTAAAAAGGGGTCGTAGCAGGTCTGCGTCCGGTCCGAACCGGTCGGACCGACCCGACCTGGGCCAACACAACCCAGTTCGGGTCAACCTGGCCAATTGGGTCCGACCCGGCCCGACCCAGTGGGCAGCTCACGCTGGGAGGCTCGTGGTTGGCCGGATAGCCAGCCCTCGTCCATGCGGCGCGGTCACGCGCCGTGCCATCACTGGTGGTCTCCAGCAAGCTAGCCGCCCCTCCATCATTATCATGGCATTTGCGTTGTGGCCCATGCATGCTGGTGGAGTGGACGTGTGCCACCGCCTCCCCTTCACGCAGCCAGTAGCCGCCTCTACTCCACCGTGGCCGACGGGTCGCGGCCCTCCACCAGCAACGCAGCTGCATCGCCTCCGTCTTCGTAGTTAGCCGGTGTTTCGGACGCCGCGCCTGAGCCCTACAAGCGTCATTCACCGGCACCGGTAATCGTCGTCATCCTTCGCGTAGAACGAATCAAAAACCACAATGGTTGTGGAGTGGTCGGGCCATGTTTGTTTGGCCCACAACCTCTGCATTAGAGCGGTAGAAAGTGGCTCATGGGAATAGATTCAATCGTAAAAGAAATTAACAAAGATTAATAAAAAAACACACCCTATCCTTGTCGTTCATTGGAGGAGTCGATAGGTAGAAGATGAAGTCGTTGAAGAACATCGGCATTTTTTGCTTCTGCAAAGTGCTTCCATTCCGGGCTTGGGGTCGGTTCCTCATTCTTCGTTGGAGAGGAAAATTTATTCATTGGAGATAATGTTTCTCCACAATTCTCCCAAACTCCTTTGCCAAAAAAATCCTCCAACCCAACAAAAAAAAATGAAGAGCCAACTTATTAAAAATAAGTCTAACAATTAATTAAAGTCGACACATTTAATTAATTATAGTTGGATCAATTTATTAATTACAGAGTTGAGAGGATTTTCCCCCATTAAGAGGGGTTCGGGTAGTCCCCACCACCAAGAATTTAAATTGGGGGTTTTCAGGCTCAGTTGGTCCCCACATCCATAAATTAAAAAAGAGAGGTTATAAAAATAAAATAAAATTTGTTCTTTATTTTATTTGTATTTCCATGAAAATCTGAAAAACTAACTTCCACCCTCGACCTACTACGGTCGAGGTGAAGGTCTCCTTAAGCGAATATCAGCGCTGCATGTTCAACGATGTACTTAGATTTCAATTCCAAGCATCAGTTCAAAAGTTACAAAAACTCACTCGCACGTTTACTAAACGTACCCGAAAAAAAAGTTCAGAAATTCATTCCGGGCTCACCGGGCCTCGGAATCGCGCATCGTCAATTTTTGCGGACTCGTAAAATTCTCATTTAATTAAAAAAAATTACATGGAAAAATCTGGGTCTTTACAGTTAAAACCTAAAAATATTTCCATAGATTTGATGACTTTATACATGAAAATAGAATGTCACTTATTTGAACACTAGAGATTACAAGTAGTATTTTTCTGAAATCTCCATATAACACAACAATTAGGCCAAAAAATGGTAAAATAGAAGAGTTTTCATTTTTTATTGACATTATATCTCTCAATGTATGATCGAGAGCTTCGAAACAGTGTTTGTGAAGAATTGGAGTCTCATCCTAGATAATAAATTCTATTGATTTTAGAATTTCTATGGCATCACTCCCTTGCTGAATATTACAAACAGACTGCTCATTAGTAGATAGTGGAATTTGAAATTTAGAATAGGTTGTCCTCCTACCTGGTAGAAGTAATGATTCTATTCCACTGGATGCAACTATGAGAAAAGATTTACATTCTGACCTCAACATAAATGTTAAAACTCCCAAAATAAAAGTTTTACCGGTTCCTGTAAATCCATGTAAGAAAAAAAACCCAACAAAATAGGATAACACAGACATAATGAAACCCCTCAATTTTTTTGTTCATCAGTAAGCCTACTATGCAAATATTTGTAATCATTATGATGGTTTTCCTTATTTTAATTGATTTATTCTGCAATCAACTGATTTTGATGAGTACTAATTGTAGTTTTTGGAATTGGCATTGAAGGATATCACTGAAGAGATCTTCCATTGTTGTGGATAATGTTGTCTATTTCAATCAAAGCATACATTTTTCTTTGTTGATCTATGAATTTCAAATCTACAAGAAAGGGAAAAGGTGTTACAGAACAAACTAATAATAGATATCTCCATCTATCAGTAATGGCTGATATGATTAAAGGATTTACTTGGATAGAAAACTCTTTTATTGTTATAACTTAGAAATCTGCAAACTCTTTTACTAAAGGGTGTAAGAATGCCCTAAAATCCAATGTTTATAATATATATACGACATAATAAATTAGTAAAATTCATGTTTTTCTTTTGGAAAACACCGCCTCTTTAGTTATAACAAAACAAAGATATTTATGATGTGCATCGTGCATTAATTTAATATTATCATTAATAATTTTTCCGGAATAGATAACTTCACTAATACAGGAAAATCCTTCTAACCAATTCTAATGGTCTAAGCTGTAAATTTTTATATAATAAGATGACCGATAAAAAAATGTTGTACCTTGTATTTGTAGCCTTTATCATTCGACATATAGAATATCATTGGTTAGGATTTTCCTGGTTTCATCCTATAAAATGTTGGGTCGAGAAATGGTATTTGAGAATAACATATTGGAAAATAGTCTACGCAAAGCGTTTACCATTCCCCAAACTGAGACATATTTTAGTGCTTCAATAAATTCATTATCATCATCTAGTAGTCCAAAAGCTGAATAGGCCTCTTTTAATGTTTGATGAGTAGTGTCATTTACTATTTTAATATAATCATATGAATTTGCCCCTCTGACCTTTGTAAGAAGTATCCACAAGTAATGTAGTTATCCAAAGGTAGGTGACACATAGTATAGTTTTCCAATACATAATCCCTACTTGTGTGGATACCATTTTTTATCACAATATTTGAAGAAAAATATTATTGGGAATTCTATATACATTATATTTCTTCCTTCTGCATACATCTCGTTAGCATCAAACCAATCTGTAAACATGGAATCAGAAATGTTGCTCTTATTCAAGATGTCTTGAATATTTTCACTATCTGTGTAGGTTACAATGTTTTTACCTGGTAAATGAAAACATAACTTATCAACTGGAGGATATTTATAATGTATATCATAAGAGAAGATCCTTCAAGAAGCTTCACAAGGTGAGATGTATCAGCAGTCGTAGTACATTTTAATTTCATCCACACTATTGTCTGACATTTGTCTGATATTGGTGTCATAGAGTGCTGTTGTGACACGATCATGACCCTTTATTATATATTTAAACTGGTATTTGTTATAAGATAATTGATTTCAAATTTCTACATTTAGATGAGATTGATATGTCAATAGAAAAATCAGATTATATGGAACAACAAACTGATTATCCAATGCAATTCCATTCTTGATGATAGTATTTCTAGAATTTTTCTCTGATATACAATATAACCATCATCATCAGTTTTTTTGTAATTGAAACAAATTTTTTTGGATAAAAATTTGATCATTTTCCATTCCGCATATATGGTGAGCGACTATTAGCATCACCACAAGGGCCACAGATCATAAAATTTGAAACTGCTTCTAAAAGCTTCAAGAAGTTAACTTTACTTGGAATTTTAGTAGAAAATATTTTATTAATGTCTCGTATATTGATAACTTTGTCTTCATGAAAAAGAAATAATATAATGTGCACATGTGGTAACCCTATTTTATGAAACTCCATAGTACGAGCAACTACATTGAAGACGATAGGGTAAATGAAAAAAACATGTAACATATGAAAATAAAAACTCTCATTATAAATGTATATAATTGTAGTAACAAAGAACTGTACCTGTTTGAGACTTTATGAAGAAAAAGCCCTCTCATAAATTTTTCTTGAGATGTTTTAGCTTAATACCGAAAACTCATTAGAGTATCTTAGGATAGTTCAAAGGGCGTAGGTTGTTTACTCTAACAAATATTGAAATTTCTGACCACATTGGATTACATATAAATGTTAGAAACAAATTTAGAAACCCTGCCCAATTACAAATTGACATAGCATCTTGGTAATTTTGAATCATATACCTTAGGCAAATTGTAAATTAATAAGGTTAAATGATACACTTTACACGAGAATACCCATCTCGATCACCTCTAAGGAATGCATCTTGCAACCCATTGTACAGTTCTACCTTCGATCATTTTTTATTAAAGCATATAAAAGATAGTCTTTGAGACTCAATCATGGTATATGAAACTATAATAAACTATTGAATATGATTTCCAAAATAATGCAGAGTTGACACATCATTGTAACTGAATTTCAAGTGAAAAAAAAATAATACCCCATCATTAATTTATAGAGTTTTTCACTTTTATGGAATGATGTAGCATGATGTAATACATTGTCAACATATCCATCCTCTCCACCAGTGAAAACTAATGGATATTACAAAGTAAGGTACAATGGGTGATACTCATCTATGCATTGTAATTCCCCACTTTTTCTTTGAATAATGATATCCATCCCATGATTAAGATCTTCACTGTCACTAACAATAAGCATTGCGATCCCAAAATTGTTTGGTAAGTTATATGTTTGTGCATCCCTTTCTCATCTTTTAAGAAATCTTAGCATTAAATTTGTAAGGACATGACTCTCAAGAACATCACTTGTAGTTCTGAATTGACGTGCTAATGCATTGTTTTGATGAAGCATTTCTTGGAGTTTTTAGACAACAGTTAAATCAAATACAGACTATTTTTTTTCATTTAATATGTACATGAAGGATGTGTTAATAAAAAGGATAAAAAATATGTTCAATGATTATTTTACCACTTAATTCAATAACCACATGAAGGCTCATATTCTGTTGTGAGCATCATTTGAAGTTTCCTAAACATATAGGTACACAAACTTTTGTGGTTGTCCATCAGGAGGACATAAACTTCCAATGAAGTGGTAGTTTTTTACATTTAATGTAAATATATTTTGAGACCCACCATTATTGATAGATTTGTCAACTTTTCCACCCATTGATGTGAATGAAAATATAGAGCTGTAAATGTGAATTTTCTCTTGGAATGTTCATGACTGTGTAGAGGTATTATTTAAAAGTATTGTTCTAAGATATTCTAGACATGCAGGAAATAAATCTAGAGAAATCTTTTCCATTGAGAAGCATAAAAATAAACATGGGATATGTCTATTGATAAAAATTTTATTCCTCTCTTCAAACCATAATTTTAAACCGCAATACTCACAAACATTAGAAGGATCTCCAATATCTGAATATGCTGAGTAATAAAAGGATTACAATATTTCATGTTATTTGGTAAAGTAAAAGTAATATCATAATTTTTTTTACATAGTATGTGTAGAAATATAATGCTTCATTTAATCTAACTAACCAGTATGTTCCGCAGATTGAAGTTGTAGTGAATTATCTACAACAGTCAATGTTAAGTTATTTGTTTTTGTTTAATATTTCTTAATATTATGAAAATAGGTCAACATTTCATTGTTGAAAATATAATGTGTATGTTGAGAGAACTGTAAAATTGACTACAATATCCATGTATGAATTTATTGTAATAGTTTTTTCCATCATTGTATGATTCATTGAATTTGAAACCTATGGCGGTTGGGTTGGACCTGCATACTTATTAGTACATTGTCAGATGCACATCATACTTTACAATATTATTAAATCATACAAAGTGCATATATATATAAATTTATATACAAGTAAACCGTCATATTTTAGTTGAATTCTTTGACATACATATGGATAAAAAGGCTTTTTAGTTTCCAAAAGTAGTATAAGGTAAACTATTGATTGTATAAGTTAAATGCATAATAATTAATATTGAAATGATAGGTAAGAAAATGTGTACTTTATTGTTTTGTTCTTACTGTGACGAGGAGGAAATTCTTGATTCCATAGTCATACATGTATTTTTTTCACACCTTGAAACATTATTGAAGGGGTAGTTAATTGTTGAAAACATTTCTAAGTTAATAACTATATAGTTATTTCTAGTACAAAGACCGCATGCTCACATAATGGAAGACTATGTTGTATCATGGTATTTTTTCATTGTCCTTGATTTTTTGGTCCAATGGATAAGGATTAAATATTAGAATATTCTTGATAGACAGTCAAATAGAGAGATGATAAATCACACTAATTTTTGGTTTTTTGTTTTTCATTATGAAATCAAACTAATAATTATGAACATATTAAAAGAAACTAACGATTGATGGATAGCGGTGACAATAGAATGTGTGTTCGTCTTTGCGTATTGTTAATTGGGGTGACTGGTTCGGCTATAGAATAATTTTCAACAAATATTGATCCAATAAAAATGAGATTATAATAAAAATATACACCATCAAATAGATAAAGGATAGTTTTACCAAGGTATGATAATTTTGTTTGCATAATGAAAGAAAACAAAATATAGTCAACATTATAAATTGAAGTTACCATCACTGGATGTAGGTGATAATGGCATTCATGCTCCTCTTTGTGTGATTTCCGTAGGTGTTAGAAGTTTTTTTGCATTAATATTTTCATGACATCTTGATCCTACAAAAGTGAAATTATAGTGAATATTTATAGTTATAGAATGGAAAATTACGAAACAGTTTTAGGTGAATGAAATAGAAATAAAACAACCTGTTTTCTATTGTTGTCTAAGTAGTCTTTTTTGAAGCCTTTCCTCTATACATGTTGATGGAATTATCATGTTTTTATTTTTTATCTTTTTATTTAATTTTTAAGGAGTTCAACATAATATAGTTATGAATTACTGCGACCAGAGAACATATAATATATCTTCGAAACCCAAACAATATTTCTAATATTCATTTAATCTTTGAAAAATATAATGACACCAATGAAATATATATTAAATATACACAAATGACACTGGTAATTTGAAATATGAATGGAATAAGTTACACTTACCTGAGAATGCAGCAAACTTTTATGTGATGAGAAAATCAATATAAACCCTGATAAGAATGATAGCTGAAGAAACAATACCCGAGAAGATTAGGGGTAGGGTTAAACAGGACACCATAATAGTAGATGTATAGTATTTCTACTTTAGTAAATCGTGATTAACTACAATTAAATCAGGAATGACATTAGAGAGAATACTTTGATGACATATGGAAAACATACCTACTGTGGAGGTCTCAATTTGTACTATCTCTGAACTAGGTATCATTGATGGTAAGGGGTTCTTGAAGAAGTCGGTGGGTGCCGTCCATGGCAGCAGATGGCGAAGCAGAAAATGAAATGGTATGCGGTAGGGGAACCTAAGGACAAGCAGATGGAAGTCACAAGTTGGAAGATTAGTGATTGGAGAGACTGAGAATAGGTAGATGGAGGATGAGAAGGTCGTTGAAGATTTTGCAGCTAACTAAGTAAAATATGGAGCGGTAGTTTTTTTAGCAAGAACCCAATTGCGCTAACATAGGGGTTTTGGTTAAGGGGGTCCAAGGAGAAGGATATGTTGGATATGAGGAGGTAGGAATCCTCCTTCATCAATAACCCAACCTTACTTGGAAACAGATGTGAAGATCGGGGTAGAAGAATGACCAGCCTTCTGAAGCGACGAAGGAGGTTTAAATTTTCAGATGAAACCCTACAATGTCAAATGACGGAGTAGAAGAAGGTGCTCAAAGCCAAAGGAATGGTTAAAGGAATTGGTTTTCATGGGTAACCTGTTAGCAGTAGTATAGGGAGGAATATTAGGTGGATGAAGATGAATAATGAATCAGAAGTGAAGATGGAGATATTGAAATCTAGTGGAAACCGTAGAAAATCGACAGGATAAGAGGGAGAAGGAGAGGGAATAGAGTAGTGCGCAGGCTGAATATTTAAGAGAATGTAAGAGATGGTGACATGTGTCCTGGAGAAAATATAGTTTTAGAATATATATAGATTTCTTGAGAATCCAACTTTAGAATAGATATAGATTTATTTTAATTCATTTCTTTCTATACCATTGATTAAATCCGAATTAAATCACTTATTACTCTT
Organism: Viscum album; assembly: GCA_963277665.1. NCBI lineage: Eukaryota > Viridiplantae > Streptophyta > Magnoliopsida > Santalales > Viscaceae > Viscum > Viscum album. Next base: position 342,167,008 of record OY728167.1, read on the forward strand.
TGTTCCATGCCCCCTTTTTTGTGAGTTTAGGAAGATGATTCAGATAATTGAAGAATATAATGGGGATGATCCTCTTTGACCATGGATTGGTTTCATTAAATGGGTGTAGGAGGAATTTCCTCCGGGTGGATATAGATCGACACTAGTTGTGATTTATGAAATGTGTGTTCGGGCTTCCTGGAATTCAGATCGCTACAAGGACGACCACCGCTACCTGAAAGTGTGGTTGGAATATGCTGAAAATTTTTCAGATGCTAGAGTCATTTACCGCTTTCTAGATGCAAATAGAATTGGGTAGTCCCATTCATTGTATTTCATATCAAATTCCTTATACATGGAATCCAAGAGTAAAATCAATAGAGCTAATGATATGTTTAATTGTGGCATATCAAGGAATTCTCATCCCATAGGAAAATTGGAAACAACCTATAAGAGGTTCCTTGTGCACTCTATGAAGAGACTGAAAATGGAAAATAATGATTTGACAGAGGATCATCTATTACTTTGATGATTTGGTACCATTCTTGTATATGAAGAAAATAATTTGTTTCCTAGAGTTAGTTCTAATCATTCTAGGAAAAATATGAAGTCAAATAGGTCTCATAATTCTCCTTTCTCGATTTGCAATGAACCCAATGGGGATGTAAACCAAGAACATCAAACAGATGAGTCGCAGATTATCCTGGATTCTTTGGGTATGCTTGGATCTCAAGATGATAGAAATAATGAAAATAACACTCTTCCACCCATATGGAGAACATATAAGATTCCACAGAGACATGGTTCTACAATGGTGCTCCCAATACATTTCATTGATGTGTTTTTTGATGATTGCACATAACCAATGAAAATGAATCAAGAGATGAAAAAAGCATCGATGTTGTATTATCAACAAGCAGATGACAGTGACCTCAAAAGGAGATAGGGTTATTGAGGAAAACTGCATTGTAAAATTTCCCTCCAAGTAGCCTACCCATGAGAATTGCAACATATGGACACTGAAAGAGAGCCCACAAAAATCTGATGGGGAAATATTCACCCTGCTCATCATCTTTAAGAATTATAAATAGGGTTTTAGGTGCCTCTAGAGGGAGGTGCATAGCATGGGAGGTGAAAAAATGTAAGAATCCTATCATGTGTTTCTTTTAATTCATATAACAAGTTTCTTATAAGAGGTTCTAAATCCCTGTATTGAAAAATGATATTATGAATTTTTGTGTATGGAAATGCACGTCATTCCTCATAATGAATCATGTCATGTGTTTCTTTTAATTCATACAACAAGTTTCCTATAAGAGGATCTAAACCCCTCTATAGAAGAATGCTATTATGCAATTTTTTTATTTGTGGAAATGCACATCATGCCTCATAATGAATCTTGTCGCGTGTTTCTTTTAATTCATATAACAAGTGTCCTATAGGTGGATCTAAACCCCTCTGTAGTAGAATCCTTTATACATTATTTTCTAGTTGGTCTAGTAGCAGCAAATCTGGTTAGATAGCATAACCAGGAGGGAGATTTGTGTTAATAGAGATTGTGCTGACCAACTCATTTATATTTTTGGAGTAGCTAAAATTCATGATCATGGATCATGTATATGAGATCAAAGTGAGCAGTGTGCTTCTTGATTGATCCCACATAAATTAGTAAAAAACTGAGCAAAAATTATCCCTGTGATTAGTATAATCAATCCACTTTTTTTAATCTATCTATGTTTTTTTAATCTATAATTTAACCATGTTTTTTTTTTCAAAAGATCACTAATTCTGTAATGATTTTTTAAAAATGTCACTAATTCAATAATTTCTTTTAAAAGCATGTTTATTTTATTAATTTTTTAATAAGAGAAATAAAATAAAAAATTAACCATGTTTTAAATAAATATAGCTAAAAAAGCATCATTAAATACTGATTTTATTATAGTGTAGTGTTGGTCTGTGATTTTTGGGTTGCAATTAAGGATGGATACCCTCCCTTGGGGGATACCACGAATGTTATGGATGGATGGAATTATATCCTTATCTAAGTCTTGTATTTTTCCTTTAAATTTGAATAGGAAGGGTGGTAAGGTTTTTTGAAAGGTTTTTTGGGTCCAAGGGGTCTACTTCTGATAAAACCACCGGATGCAGCTCCACTAGAATTTATGAAAGCCAAAACAATGTTTTGGAATGAACCCATGCACCAACGCCTGAAAAATAAAAAATGATCCACTCTCGAATTACTATGCTACTACACCCTCCTTTCGGATAATGGAAAGAAGATCAACAGAAATGAAAAATAAAGAAACACAATAAAATGAATAGCACAAGAGATTACATGGTTCAGACTCATGTCCTAATGCACAGAGAAAACGTTTCTTTAATTTTATTCAGAGAAACAAAGGATGATTAAAATTCTTAGAACATAACACTCACAATTGATCAACCCTCCTTAAATAGGAGTGCCCAATCGGCACTTTAGGTTGATGTCACCATTTTATTTCTATATAATGATATCCACCTAAACGGATCTTCTCTAATGATCCTCCATTCAGTCAACTATCTCCATTGCCTCAACTTTCCCTCCCAATGGATAGTGCTAGCTTTTTAAGGTCTCGAAATTCCTCAGTTTTTTATACACTCCTCCAACAAGAATTTTCTGATGGCTTGACTTCCAGTAACACCTTATGGTTTATCGTTTGGTCCACTCAATTTTTATTCATCCAGACTTCACTGCTACCGTTCCACCATCCCTTCATGTTTCAGAAATTTATCCTCAGAAATTTATCCTTTCGTTGGTCTAGTTTTGTTTTCCTAAAAATGGTTTCGACACTTTGACCGCATCTCAACAGTATTCTAGTTGGAAATCATATTTATAGACTCCACAACTGAGCCCCCCTTCAACTTTGTAAAAGAACCATTTGTTCTCCAATATTATGTGAAGAAAAAACATGGTTTCCCACCACATCTTTTGGTCATCCTAGTCCAACTGAGGCACATCATCATCTCAAGATATCCCAAGTAACCACATTCATCAACATGTCTATTGGATTCTGAGGTCCTTCAATCTTACATAAGTCATTCTCCTCATACTCTAATAGATTATAGATAAAGTGAACCCTCAAGTGAATGTGCTTCATTTGAGAATGAAAATTTGGATTCTTGGTTAAGTGAGTTGCACTTTGTGAATCACAAAAGAGCCTCCCATCACATTTCCTCCTTCCAAGATCCTCCAAAAAACCCTTCATCCAAATCAACTCCTTTCTTACTTCCATAAAATCAATATACTAAACTTATATTGTTGAGAGAGTGAAAATTGGTTGATGTTATGAACATCCAACTCATTTTTGTTCTACAAAATGTAGACACATATTTGGATGTGATCCTATGTGAGTCAGAATCTTCCCCAAAGTTTGAATATGCAAAGCCTTATAAAGTCCCATCCGTTCTGAATTTATGTGACATGCTTCCAAAACCCTTAAAGTACCAAATAATTCATTTCACTGTCTCCAAGTGTTCCCTTTCAGGGTTCTACATGTATCTGCTGGTGACTCCTACTTCCCGTGCAATGTCAGGGTGAGTACTAACCATGACATACATCAACCTTCTGACAACTGATGTAAATGGAACTGTAACACCCCACCCATCCTCATTGGTTTGAGAAAAGTAAAAATACCACATGCCTTAGGTGATATCCCTAAGACACCAAAGGTTGAAAATAAATTCTAAGGGATTAAGAGAACGTTGAGGAAACATTTTCCCTAAGAACCCGAAAAACCTGTCAAGAATGATACCACATACAATACAAACTAAATGATTCATGAAAAAAAATCCCATAACTCAATAAAATCAAATACATGAACAAAAATATGAGTACAAAGGAAAATAAATAAAGGTGTAAGGCTAAGACTCCAAATAGAAAGTCATCAACACCAAATTAGTATCATCCTAGACCAAAATAAAGATTCTTTCCAACTTCATATTCAATAATCAAAACCATGATGTTAAGGATCACCACTACAGAAGTACGAAATATGACCCTTCCCTGTATCTCGGTAGATTACATATGAAAATGAACCAAAGTGATGAAGTAGTGGGTGAATATATCACTCAGTAGGTTTTCCCCAATGATTTCCCAACACATACCACTAGGAAAAGAACATGTTATCACATTTTATATAAAATAGAAAAGTGCAGACAAATAGATTATATCAAAACCATAAAAAACATTCATGAAAAACATTAAATAAATCTTTTTAAATTATTTCTTAGTATTTGGAATAATCGGTCCAATTCAACGCCCATACACACACACGATGCATGAAACCATGGACCTCCCTATACTCGTGAGTGGTGAGTCACCATGTGACCAAGCCATCACTTGGTGACCCAATTTGACAGTGGTAATTCCGACCATGATCCCTCCCAAGTTTATATTTAATTGATGTTGGTACTTTTGAACATTACCCATCCCATGTGAACATGAACACACACCAAAACCTTTATGCCAAATTACAAAAAAAATAAAAATATTTAACCAAAATATCATCTTTCAAAACCCACCCTTTTGAAATCACATCATATAGGGGTTGTCCAAATAAATTCCCACAAGAGATTTTCAACAAGCATGAACATAGTCTAGAAAGGACCAGCCAACAAGTTCAAGAATGGTAGAGTGGTAGAGAAGTCACCTACCTCGATTATTTTTCCACCAAGGATCTTAAGAAATTATATGGATCAACATATTCCTTCCATTCCTCTATCAAAACAAAAAAATATCTAATTGCTAAAAATCCAAACCCATAGTCTCGGTCCAACCCAAAAATATACGGTTCCAAGAGAAACAAATCAAGGAGATCCAAGATGAGAAAGGAGGAGACACTAACCATTGATTCCACAAACAAACACTCAAATATTCGTTTTCAACAGAGCTTGGGCATAAAAAATCACCGAAAATCACCTAGGGAAGCCTTGGAAGTCAAGTGGGAGAAGAGAATGTCGAATGAGAAATATTACACCTGCAAGCTGGGTAAAACTGGGCGGTCCTGAAAGATTCCCAATATGAAAGGGTTCCACACTGTGAAATCCTCAAGAGGCCACTTACACTGATATTTATGTCACCTCAGCTTATTTTTCAAGAGTAATCAATTTAATGATGTGAATGGTTTTCACATACTGCACGACCCAGGTGAAACCATTCATGTTTTGAAATGTTTCAAGAAACCTTCCTTGAAAAATTCACGACGTGAAACCCCTTGACAACGTGAATGTTTCCTGCAAAAATTTATAATATCCAGACCTCAAGCTCTCCTCCTATTATACCCAGGAACACTTCAGTTAAAAATTCCAATTATATAAAACATAAAATAAAAACCATAAAGAAATGGCATACCTCAAACCAGGGGTGATAAATTCTCCCCACCATTGGGATTTTCATCCTTGGTAAGTTGGGAAAAATTAATCCATTGCTCCCACATAAAATTTTCTTAATCCCATGTTTCCTCTTGAAGCTGACCATGCTTCCATAATACTCACAACAAGGAAATATATCTCCCTCGAAAGGAATTTTCATACCTTTATCATACCCATATTGGTTCGTGGATAAAATTAGCATCACTTTAAAGGGTAACATGATCCCAACTAATCACATGTCATGGATTGAGATGATACTTCTTTAGTTGAGAAACATGGAAGGCATTGTGAACAACACTGAATCTTTGTGGTAACACTAACTGGTACACAAAAATGAAAATTCTTTCTATAACCTTGAATAGTCCCACATACCATGGCACTAACATACCTTGTTTACCTAAGCATTGATGCCCAATTTTTAGTGACACCTTCAAGAGAACATGGTTACTGACATCAAAAGATAAGGTTCGATGATGATTATCTATGTATGAATTCTGTCTACTTTGAGCCGCGACCATCCACTATCATATCATCTAAATTTTCTCCGTAGTTTCATGAATAAGACTAGGACCAATCAATTATGTCTCTCCTTTTTCCACCCAACATAGAGGAGAATAAAAAAGTCGACCACAAAAATCCTCAAACAGTGGAATCTGTATTGTCAGCTGATAACTGTTGTTATAGGATAATTCAACCAAAGGTATATATCCTTGCATGAACTAATAAAGTCCATGACCCACTCTTTGAGCATATCTTCCATTGTTTGAATAGTGTGTTATGATTTTCCATCTTCCCATGGATGATATGTTGTGCTCATAGTCAATTGACTTCCATGAGGCTATTATAACAATCAAAAAACCAAGAAGTGAAATAGTGATCTTTGTTAGATACAATTGAAGCTGGAACTCCATGTAATCTAACAAATTCTTAGATATATAGTTTTTACAAGTCCTCCACCATGTTGGATTATCTAATATGGGTAATTTATGTTGAATTGGTATGTATATATACTACTATCCATATAACATAATGTTTCTATAACATTCTCAAAAAGACTATGAAAAAAATATGTTGTAATCTTCTCCCACTTCCATATAGGTATAGGTATAGTCTGTAACATATCATCTAGCCTTTGATGCTATTATTTTACCTATTGGAAAGTTATTAATTTCATCACATAGTCTCCAATATTATGTTTCATACCAGTCCACCAGAAATGTGCCTTCACTGACATGTACATTTTATAAACACCCGGATGAACGACCCATTTTGAATGGTGGTATGCCAAAAGGAGTTGTTCCTAAAAAGACTGAGGAACTATAATTTTATTATGAAATAATAACATAGAGTTTGAATCTTTTGTGCAGTCATAAAAATTCTCACCACCATTTAGGTTTGAAATAATGATGATACAATCAGAATATTCTATATGAGCTTATTTTACCAACTTTATCAAGTCTGTAATAAGAATTATTGGAAAGAAACCTACTTGATCCTCCTGTAAAACATAATCTAAATGCATATCACCAATCATGATCATCAACTACCATTGGTCAAAAGATTATGGTACCACTTAGTTGTATGATTTATTAATCAATGCATTTTCTATAGATTTCCATTTATCAGTTGTGAATACCAAGTTGAAATAAAAAATCAGGAGGTACTCCATCCATCTTCATTGCATCAAGTTCAAGTATCACTAAGAAAAGATGTAATTCCAACTCTTATGGTCAGTGAAAATTTTGAACTTTTATCCAAAGACATAATGTATACAAGTCTTTAAGGAATTAAAAACCACATCTAATTCCAAGCCATGTGTAGGATAATTATTCTCATGCACTCACAACTACCTCAAACCATAGGCAACCACATGGGATACCTACATAAGAACACAACCAAGACTATATTTAGATGCATCAAAATATACTACATAGATGTTACCCAATTCTGAGAAGATTAGGATGGTTGCCTAAGGTGAGACGAGTCTTGAGTTCCAGAAATCATTTCTAGCATTCATCATTCCGTATGAATGGAACACATTTCCTTGTCAGATTATTCGTAGGGGAATCATTCATAGAGAAATCCCAAACAAAGTGGAGATAATATCATGATAATCCCAAAAAACTATGTACCTAAAAAACATTCTTTGGTGTCCTCCAAGAGACTACTTCTTATATATTCTCAAGGTTAACTGATACCACTTCTTTGGAAATGACATGATTGAGGAAACGAAATTCTTGGATCTAGAAGTCACTCTTTGAAAACTTAGCATACAAATTATGTTACCGCAACACACTTAGTAAAATTTCCAAGTGCTCCTCATGGTCATTCCTATTTTGAGAATATTCCATAATATCATCAACAAATAGAAGAAAAAAGGGGTCGAGGTACTAGTGGAAGATACAATTCATCACAACCATGAAAACTACTGATGCATTCATCCGGAAAAAATGCATGAAGACATTTTCATAATGGAAATAATGAATCCAAAATGATGTCTTTGGACTATGATATATTCTGACTCTAAGCTGATGATATCCTGAGCATAGATCAATTTTAGAGAATCACTTGGATCCTTTTAATTGATTGAATAGATCACCTTTTCATGGAAGAGGATACCTATTTTTAATCATCATTTGATTCATCTTATGATAATAAAAACACAAGAAGATAGTTCCATATTATTTTTTTACGAATAAAAATAGTACAAACCATGGTGATGTACTTGGTCTGATGAAGCCTTTAACTTCCAACACTTCTAGATGGACTTTTAATTCTTGCAGATCAGTAAAAGCTATTATATAAGGTGATAAAGAAATAGGGATCATTCCCAAGAGTAGGTTAATAGTAAATTCAATTTCCATTTTATTTGATAACCCATAGAAATGGTTTGGAAAAACATTCAGGTATCGATCCACTATTTTTGGAAGAATCCCATCCTCTGCTTCACCAACTACACTCAATTCCATCACTACTAACTAGATAAAAATGGTTTCTTCGACTGGAACTAAAGGTACTCTTACGCCTGCATTTATAAACCAATCCCTTTGAAAATGTGAAGTTATCCATCTAGGGATGTAATCATTACTTATTGTACCTAGTAGTCGATATGGCTTTAAATCCCACCACCCAGTCCATATAAATATTAAATAAAAAATCTATATCCAGGACCGTAAACTCCCATAGAAACTGTGTTGTATCAATGGTAATGGAAGATTCTGGTCATTTAAAATCTCTTCGCTCGAACTTTACAAGGGGTGTCTTTATTCTCATGACAGAAGGAATCATTTCCACATGTAATCCCAATTTTTTAACCATAGAAGAATAAATGAAAGAATGCGATGTTCCAGTATCAAACAAGATATGCATGAGAGTTGAGTTAAAAATAATGGCACCTCACATTGTAGAAGGACTTGGTTTCTCATTGGAAATAGCATGTTCTTCTCTATATAACCATCGCTCAGCTATCATAGGATAGATTTTTATTCCCTACTGAGGTGTCGATTGAAAAATCGATGTGTTCCTTGAAACATCCTGGTTTAGTTGTTCCTATGGATAAAAACTAGTCTAATGGTATTGTTCTATATTAGTATACGAAAGATAAGGATGAGTTGATCCTGTTCCACCTATTGATCTCAAAATTTTATGACAATACTTCTTGAGATTCCCTTTCCTTCTACAATAATGAAAATTACTTGCAGCTATAGTACATTCTTTCTTTTTGTGCGTTAAAGAACCATACTAAATATGACTTGGTTTAACAATAGATCTTTCAAAAAAAATTAACTGAATATGTAGTTTGAGATTTTGGTGTGCTACCTCCATGAGAGTAGAAACACCACTTTATCTTATTTCTAATACTAGAGTTGAAACCCATCCCTATGGGGAAAAACAGACTACCACCCACAAGATTTCAAACAAGATCCTCCTTTTCCACTATTTCCTTGTTCACCATCTCCGTATAATCCAAAATACAAAGAACAAAAATCATGGATCGAATCTTCGGTTTCAATACCAACTCAACGATACATGCCTTCAAGGATGCACTCACAACTAATTCTAGGGTGAAATGAACTAAGTTCACAAAAATAGCTCCATACTCTTTTAAAGAGAGGTTTTACGACTTCATGATGAAGGAATCTGTTGTTCTTGATATTTTGAATGTGTGGGGATATAATTTTTTATGAAACAATTCTTCAAAATCCTCCCACATAAGTCCTTGGTCAGTTTTACCCTGGACATCTAAATCCCACCTTTGGAATGAAAGATCCTTCAATATATAGGTTTCCAATTTAATATTCAGCTCTGCCGATGTACCCAGAAAATTAAATATTTTATTTATTTGGTTGATCCACACCTTTACTTTTTTAGGTTTAGAATCCCCTAAAAATATTAGAGGATTATACTTATAAAAATGCACCAAAAGGTCCACTTTCCTCGTATTATCATTTCAATTTCCTCTTTCAACACATTGAAATGCTTGCACAATACTCTATAAAAGTTACTGGTTCTCCTGTGGCTCAGGTGAAACCACATTCTCTATAGATTCTTCCTATTTTTTTCTACGATGTCTTCATAAATAAATTTCTATAGACAGAATAATACACCATTTAGAACATTTATATCTAAGAACTTAAGGATTGAATAAATTACAAAACATTATAAACAATTATCATCACTATGTGTAATAACTAGTGAAACCATCATTTCAAGAATAGCCCACTTTAACCATTTTCTAAAATCATTTGAACAAGATATGAAAAATTAAGTCCTAGTGGGAAGTATTTATACTAATGCATGATATAAAACACTAATTTACTAAACCAATTATAAAGAGATAACAAAATTACTAGAAGTATCTTAAAACACTTTTTTACTTGGAATCTATGGTAACTTTAAATTTCAACATAACAAGGTTGGATACATATTTTTAAGCTATACATTTCATGTTATGACAATATTATCTCCTTTCTACCAACCAAACTCAATGATTGAACAAATTGATACCATTTGTAACACTCTTCCCCTCCTGATTTTCTTAAGAAGAGGCAAAGTTCTACTTGACCTAGGTGACATCTCAAAGATAACAAAGGATAAAAATAAATTCTAAGGGATTAATAGAATGTAAGGGGATGATTTTCCCTAAGAACCTTCACATCCTATCAAGAAAGATATCACATACAAGAAAAAAATAAATGGTGCATGAACAAACCATCAAATAACTCAATAAAATCTCAATACATGAACAAAAATTAGAGTATAATGGAAAGGAAATAAAGGTGTAAGGATAATACTCCAAATAGAAATTAATCGACACCAAAGTGGCACTATCCCACAACAAGATATAGACACTTCCCAGATCTAGCATCAACAACCAAACCATTATGTCAAGAATCACTATTAGAGAAGTACAAAACAAGACCATTCCTTATATCTTGGTAGAAGGCATCTAAAAACACACCAAAGTACCCAAATAGGGGGTGAGTATATCACTCAACAGTATTTCCACAATGAATTTCCAAAACATGCCACTAGGAGAGAACATGTTAGCATATTTTATATAAAACAAACTAAGAGAAGATAAACAATTTATATCAAAACCATAGGTAATTTTCATGGAAAACATTAAATAAATATTTTCAAACAATTTCTTAGTATTTGGCATAATCTTTCCAATTTCACATCCATGCACACACACGATGCATGAAACCATGAACCTCCCTATACTTACGAGTGGTGAGTCATATGGTCACCAAGTCGTAACTTGGTGGCCCAATTTGACGGTGGTACTTCCAACCATGATCCGTCCAAGTTTACTCTTAATTTATGGTGGTACTTCCTACCATTACCCATCCTATATGAATATGAACACACACCAACAAATTTATTCCAAATTTCCAATAAAATATTTATTTAACCAAAATATAATCTTTCAAAACTCACTCTTTTGAAATCACATCAAATATGGGATTTAAAAAAAATTTCCACAAGATATTTCCATCAATGATGAACATAGTTTAAGAAATATCAAGACAAAAAGTTCTAGACTGGTAGAGTGGGAGATAATCCACCTACCTTGATTACATTTTCACAAAGGGTCTTCAATAATTCTGCAGATCAACCTCTTCCTTTCGTTCATCTATAAAAACCCAAGATGATATCTCTAAAAAAAATCGAAAACCATATATTTGGTCCTACCCACTAATCTAGGGTTCTAGCATTAAAAAATCGAGTAGATACAAGATAGTAAATAAGGAGGATACACTAACATTTGATTCCACAAGAAAACACTCAAATATTTTCTAACAATACAGTTCATACGTCGAAAATCATTATAAATTTCCTAGGGAAGCCCTGAAAGTCAAGAGGGAGAAGATAATTCCGTATGTGAATTATTTCACCTGTTGGATGAGTAAAACCAGTCGGGCCCAATATATTCATGACATTAAGGGGCTTCACATCATGAATTCTTCAATAGGACACTTAAACCAATTTCTTTTGTTGCCTTAGATTATTTTTAAAGAGAAATTTATCACATTTCTTGAATGATTTTCACACCATACATAGACTAGGAAAAACCATTCATGCTTTGAAAAGTTTCATGACATCTACCCCAAAAAAATTCATGACATGAAACCCTTTCATGATGTGAATTTTTCCTGCTGAAATCTACAGCAATCGAACCTCAAACTCTCCTCCTCTTATACCAATGAACACTTCTAGTTAAACATTCCAATAACTTTAAACATAAATGAACAATCATAAAGAGACGACATACCTCAAACTAATGGTGTTATATTGTACTTTTTCATTGTAATCGACCTCCGCATAAATTCAAGATGGATTCCCCTTCTTAGCTTGGAATGTGTGTCGAGGGGTGTTGTCATCAATTTTTCTTCACTCATTCCAAATAATTCCACCACCATTCATATATAATCTCCCTGAGTCAGGTACATTGTACCAGAACTTTGGTCTCATACAATTCGGATCCCCAAAATACATTTTTCAGACCAAGGTCCTTCATCTCAATTATTCTAAATAACCCATCCTTCAGCTCATCGATCCTTTATTTCACATGAAACTCTATAATCGTGTCATCTATATAATGTAGAAGGATGATTAAACTCTCATCATCAAACACCTTTTAGTAACAGGAATGATCATCATTGCTCCCGATGAAATTCTTTTCCAACATAAATCATTGAATTTATAATTAAAACTTCATGGTTCATGATTTAGTCTATAAAGAATGCTCTTTATATTTCACACAATATTCTAGTTCTGATGTTTTTTGAAACCCTATGGTTTTTTTAATAAATATTTCTTATTCTAATTCCCCATGAAGAAATGTCATCTTCTTGTACATTTTCTCTAGATAAATATTTCAAAAGAAACCTTTCTTAACACCTTTTTGATAGCTATGTGCTTTACTATCAGAGGAAAAAAATATCAAATTAAGAAAATCCTTCTATTTTTTGAAACCCTTAAAACTAGCCCAACCTTTTAATTCTTCTAACCAATTTTCTCCTCCTTCAGTTTAAAATACCACTAATTTTGAATGTCTTTCTTCCCAACTGGTCTTCCCACCAACTCTAGTGTTTTAAACACACAGAGTGAATCTATTCAATCCCTTACAACTAACTCCCACTGATTTTGATCTTCAAAACTCCATAACTTTTGTAGGATATTAGTATATCTATAATATATAATAAGAAAACAATGAAAAGTACTTTCATACCTATACAGTTGATGCCTCTCCATAGTATACCTCCAAAAAAATTTCTACAGTTGATATCCTTCTGGTACTGCAAATTCTAGAGTATGATTTTCTACTACTTGATCTTCCACATTCCTTGAACTCTATATTAATTTAGGCCTTATAAACCCCATTGGAATATTACCTCCTTCGGATCCTCCTATGGCTGGTTTGGTGTTTCCAGAACTGGCATGCTTCCTAGATTTCCTAAAATGTTCATAACTTCCAGGTTCATATCTAGGTGAACCTCATATTTTTATGGTACTTTTTTCTCATCATAATGTCCTTATTGTTTTCTATTATTCAACAAAATAACATCTTTATTGATTACATTTTGAATCCTAAAGACCTTCTAAATAATATTATCCCAAAGTTGAAACCAAATTCTTCATCACCATATCCCAGAAAGTAGCATTCTTTAGACCTAGACATTAACTTTTATCACCCTTGGAATCAATATGAACATAATCTAGCATGAAAAAAACTCTGAGGTGATTAAATTTGACATTCCTTTCATACTAATATGATTCTTGTAGTTACTACCCAATTGGATAATATAATATCTGGCTGATTAAATAGGCAGTACATTTCACTACTTCCATCCAAAACACAATGGGGAACCTTTTTTGAATCCACATGCTCCTAGCTTTCTCCGCCAAAGTCCAGTTCATTATTTCCATGACCCCCATTGGGTTTTGGGGTCCCTGAAACAATATTATAAAACAAAATCCCCTTCCTCCAAAAAAACCATCATGACACCCTATTTCTATACTCACCACCATTGTCCTACCATAAACACATCAACTTGCTTTAATTATCCTTTCCCATCATCGCCCTCCATCAGGAAAAAGTCCCAAACACCTAAAACATGTGAATTAGAAAGTACACTCACACTTTTTGTGTGGAATCATTGATGGAGGTCACATGAAAAATTAAACTTTATAAGATAACACTAGATCCAATCCAAAGAAGATATATGAGAACAAAATTCGACTTTCGATGCTTTGGTGTTTCACCTTCTATTTAGAAGGAATGATTATGATGATTTCTAAAGACACAATCCTATCAAATTACAAACTATATGATTCTAGATTTTATCAATCCATTGGAAGCAATGATATTCATCCCCTTGTCACTAAGATGCCCTCAATATACTTTCCACAACTTAACAAAAGTTATTTCTCTTAAATGATTTTCACTTTTTGATCCTATTGTAAGGTATAAAGTTCCATCCCTCACTCCTTCTATAACAACCATTAATTTCTATGAAATTTCCATGTTCCATCATCAAACATAGAGAATAATCCTACATCATCATGTTTCCCAATAGAAATAAGGTTCTTCTAGAGGAATATAATATTTCACACATCCGTCAACTCCAACTTGATTCCATTCCATGTCTATATTGAGTCACTGATTTTCAACACAATCTTGAGAGATTTGTCTTCTAGAAGATGAACCTTTCTAAATCATCAAGAAGTATTATTTCTCAAACTCCCCATGCAAGAATTTGAGCGGAATGAATCTCTAGAGTCTATAACCCAATACACCACTAATGTAGGGACACTCAAGAGTAAACCATTCCTGTATTCTAATGCAGGGTTTGTAGACCCATTTACAGAAGTATAATTTCCATAATCATCCCACTTCTAACTATAATATTTCTTCAGGTGGCCTTTCCTTCCACAATGACAACAAAAGGGAGAACCATATTTTGAACGACTCCTGCCACAACTCCTCCCACCTTTACCTTTCCAATGAATTTTCTATATTGCGGATCTTCTTATTCCTTCAATGTTATACATGTTTCCGAAAGTTTTTTGGATCATCTTATAATTAATTTATTTATTCAATATCATTTCATGAACATTAGTAAATGAAAAGTCATCCTTTTCACTAGAAATACTTACAACAGTCACCATCACATCCCATGATTCCAAGAGAGAAGATAGTAAAAACAACTCCCAAATCATATTTATGATGGTCACATTAACTAAATATAAAGGACATTAAATGACATTGAATTATTTAATATGATTGGTTTCAAACCTTCCTTTTGATACTCTCATGTCGAACAATCTCATTATCAAAAAAACCTTATTCATTGTCATGGGATTCTCATACATGTTATCTAATCTATTCATAGGTTTTGATTATGTTTTCCCTTCTTAGATATTGTACACCATGTTCTAGGAAAGTTACAATCAACTCAATATGAGTGATTTCTTATTGATACTCCCCCGTTTCTCCATTTTCATCGCTTATGGTTTATCTCTAGTTAACGTGTCACAAACCAGCCTGATCTATCCATTCATTGGATGCATGAGCCAGCCGGTAATAGGACCTGTGGGGCATTCCTTATCCCCATAGGTTGGAAAAAAGTTCCAGGGCATCGTATAAATCCAATGGGAACAATTTTCCCTAAAAATAAGTAAAATAAGTGGAATAAAACTAACAAAAATTGATATGACTCATCCATATCTCAGAAATTTGTGCGAAATAGGATATGAAGAAATACACTGTAAAGAAGTAAAGAAAAGTAAACAAATAATCCCTTTTATCACCCCATTATCCCTCCCTTATATATGAAAATACACAAATCTACCACTAGATAAATTTTCTTCGAGCACCAAAAAATATCACTACCCTCCATGTTTATAAAGCAGTAAAATCCTATGTGTAAAATGTGAAAAATAAAAATAAAATAAAATAAAAGCTGACATACCTCAATCAATCAACACTCTAAATAGTGGGAAAATACTAAATAAAATCCTAAAATTGAAAATTATAGATAGGCGTGAGATAAAGCTCAGTAAGCATGGAAAAGAGATACCATACCCCATGTATAATATTTAAAATAAAGATCCATTTAGTGTATGTTTGAGAAAATTTACATAACCATTTTATAAACTTTCATTTTATTTTATTTAAATGAAAAAAGTCACTTTGAAAACATTTAACGGACCTACACCCCATTTTATTCTTATTTCAAAATATTCTTTAAAATAATTTAAAAAGGGATTAAAAAATAACTAACTATCACAACATGAATAAGAAGAGAAATATATAAATAAAGCATGTTGTAGGAACCTAGAGCACCTTGAGAGGGGAGGGATGAATCATGGTGTTAACTCTTTCTTTTAAAATAACGGATCTTGTTCCCATGATGGTAGGAACTTTTTAAACTTATCTGATGGAATTGTACAATAATTAAACATTCACTAGTAGAGATACAATTTTTTTACTTGGTTCACCACTAAATGATAGTCCAAGGAGTATACAACGACAATGTGTGAGTCATAAAAAAATCCACTAATATTCACTAGTTGTGGAATACAGATGTTCAGATACAATCACTCTGTACCAAGCACATTTCCTTTACAGTATTTTAAGGATAGCATAATGCCTCCCTCATAATACTTCCATCGAATCCCCCTAGCTCACTGCTTTTGGTGAAGTTTTAATTAGTTTAATGACTTAAAGTTCACCTCATTAGATTGAAATTTAAGTCTTTTTCCCTAACTAGAATGAGACTCTTCTTGCATCAATGTCCTGAGTTGATGCACTTGAAAGCACTATTCACTTAAACCAAACATTCAACACTGCTATTCGGAAAGCTCTCAGCCTTCACAAAACCTCAATTACGTCTCAAATAAATACCAAACTTCGCAAACCCACACATATTCAAGAAGCTCCCAACCTTCACGAAGCTTATAGCCTTCATGAAACAAACTAACTTCACAAATCTCACTACCTTCACGAAACAAACTTCCTTCATGAATTTTGCTACCTTAATAGAACAAAATACCTTCACAAAGCTCACTAACTTCATAGAACACTAAGTCTTAGTGAAACTTCTAGTCTTTTTAAAACTCCTATAACTCAAAATCATTGACATCAGTTAAGACTTAACCAGCATTTTCATAATGCTCAAGCTCTCATAGAATTTAGATTCATGAAGATCCAAGACTTACCAAAATTAGAGTGATTTTGTTGTTTCGATAATTATTTTCATTTCAAATAAAGTTGGGGTTACTGACTATTTATAGGTCCATCCTTTATCAAAGATCCCACGCCTCCATCAAAATTTTCTGTAACCTCCAAAAATATTTTTTTCGAATACCCTCTATTTGTGAAGCACCATAAAAATTTAAAACAATCACGAATCTTCTCTTAGTTTCATATATTCAACATCATACCATTTTTCATTTGAGAATATTCTTGTTTTCATGTAGAATCACCATCATGCCATCACACATTCACGATGCTCATTCACGATGCTCCATATATTTGCGAAGCTCAACCTTCATGATGCCTAGTCTTCATGAAAATCATGACATTACCATATTTGAGATGTGAAGCTAACAAAAAAAACCACATTTCAGGAATTATTCTCCTTTATCCTGATTTTGAGCCCAATGTTTTTCAAACATTGGGAAAAGACACCACCTTCAACCCTATAATCATCTTGAACTGTAAGATCACTTTCCTTGAAAACTCCCTAATCAACCTAGTGTGGATTGATAACAAACAAAAATTAGATTCCATTTATAGCTGTGAATGAACTTATTTCAAAAAATACCCCCCTTAGGGTTTGTTGGTAATTTGTAGATAAATTCAATAAATCACTAGCCTCAAAAAAGAACCTAATATATGTGAAATAACTCATCCATCACTCTATGTCTATATGAGAAAATTTTGGTTTAGAAACCAAGAATGGAAAAATATAATTTCATGCCTCCATAGAACACTAACCAATCCTGATAACCAATACTTGATACTCATTGAATTTCACTTATCTCCCCATTTGGAAGTAACCCCAAAGAACTTGTATTTGTATGTTTAGTGCTTGAAAAAAACTCCCCTTGGATCATATCTACCCCATAAACCTAAATCACTTCCACAAACAAATTAAAAATAGTTAACACAAATGGGGAGAGGGGATGAACCATAACCTCCTCAGGCACTAGGAGGTGGATTATCAGTTAGTTATTGCTTCATCCACAATAGTTGAGTGCATGCCTTTATAGCATAGATATACTCTGCTTCAACTGTACTAAGTGTGGTTCTTTCTTGTGTCTCTCAACCAGACTATACATTTGTTTCCAATGAAGAATGCTCCACCACTTGTGGACTTTCTATCCACAAAAATATTCATCCCAATAAGAATTATAAAATGAATATAATTTTTTATATATTTCTACAGAAAATTATAATCCCTAACTGAGTGTACCTTGAATATAACTCATGATTTTTTTAACTTATACCAAATGCTCTTCCTTTGGATTACTTTGAAAGTGGGTTGCTAAGAATATTTCAAAGACGATATTTGGCTATCTTGTGGTCAAGTATAATAAGGTTCAACTGATTCTTCTATACAGGGTGGGGTCCATATATGTCCCATCATCATGCTTCCCATGTTTTTTCCCAACCAAAATCAGAGTTGATATAGGTTTGAAGTCATGTATGTTGGTTTTCGTTAGAATCTATCTTGCATATTTTCCATGAGAAATGAAGGTGCAATCCTTCTTTTAAACCTTTTATATTTTCCTCCTATTTTAAATTTAATATTCATAAAATGAGAATACCATGCTCGGGGTTCCATTTTCAGACTATATAGATCCTTCTATGAGGTTATGATGAAGTTTATTCAGTAATGGTTTCCTCTTATGATTCTTCATTCAAATCATCTTCTTTGTGTGAGCCCTGAATATTCTGCAATCCTTCCACTATTTCAGCATCTAAATCCATCCTTTTCCCACTGATCATGGAACCTCATGAGATGAGAACACATATACGTGTATTCAAGTGTTATTCAATTTCATTCTAGGAAGAAGATACTAACTGTGATAAGAAACATTTAAAGACAATAAACCAAAAACTCCTTTTCCAATGAAATGATCTTCAAGCAATTTTCAGAATAATTAGGCTTGATAATAATTGAAATAACGATTATGAGAGATTCTTCATCATTATTCATTTGTCTCCCCCTCAAGGGAAATACTTCTCAACATCTTCATAATGGTGGATCTCATCAAGAATGGATTTCAAGAAATTTTAGTATGGAGAATACACCAGAATGGATATTCAACTTGTGACTATCCACATTGGGAAAATTTCACAACATCAATAAGGACAATCTTCCTAAAAACATGTTATCCAAGATACCAAAAATAAAATCAAGCCAATATGGAACCTTTTTATCCTATTATTATATAATAGAACATCTTTAGAATGATAAAAAATGAACCTCCATCATGTTTTTTTTTTGAATACCTAATTGAGTAATCATTCAAAGATTGTGACTTCTTCATATAAGCTATGAAAAAATGATAGCCCTCACTACTTCTCAGGTTATCACCCTGAGAACTTGATTCACCATTCAATTCCCTACATTATAAGAAAAAATAAAATAACCAATTATTAAGGGAATAAGGTGGATCCTTTTTTCTTCATCAATATGAACAACACGGTTGAGATGATCTTCTCAACGACCTTGCTCCATTTTCTCTAGTCTTCATGCTTTCACATATGAACATCTGTTATGATTTATGTTGTGGTATCATGGATCTTGTCACATTATCTTCTAATTTGTGTGGAGAATTTTTCTTCTTAACAACCTTCATGGATGATATATTCTTACTCCTCTTAAGGAATACTTCTTGTTCTGGTAGTAAGTTTAAACAACCTTTTGCAATGTGGTCAGACTTCTTGTATCTCTCACATATAAATTATTTAACACAATAGTTTCCTTTTTTTTGAAAAATCTTGTGCACTTTGTCTTTATCAAGTGTAATATTTTATTTTTTTTCCTTTTTAACTATCCTTAGCCTCTAAATATTTATGTTTCTTCATTCTTTCTAAATCTTCTATCCAAATAACCACATGTCATTAGGAACTATTGCAGTAAGTTTGGATCTTCTACATGGGTTATTCTATGTTTCAGGACTCTTAGTGGTTATTTTGGATGCTCTACCCTTAAACTTGATGGATTTAGAATCCAAGGTCTTCTCAGATTACTTACTTGAGATCTTCTTGGAAGAATTTATGTACACAATATTCTTCTGATTTCTTCCCAAGGTAGCTTCTTCATACTTAGCCAGATTTTTTGGTCTTCTTTTCTTATCAACTTTGAATGCACATTTAGATAAGAATGTACCAACCTTGTGACCACTAAAAATGCATACATCACAGATGTTATCAAGCATCCAAAATCTGTTTGTAGTATACAGATCCTAGACTTGTGGATTTTTTCTTATTCTTCTCTGGCTTTCTCCCCCTTGAAATTGGATTTCTTTGTTCTTTTTCATTTAGAGGATTGTACCAAAAATCCAAAAAACAATTCCCAAATCTATTACACCACCAACATTGAACAACAAAACTTATTCTCCTTATATCTCCTCTATAAGGTTTTTTGGATCTTCTTCATGACTTGTTGTGGTCTTTGTGGAAAACCGAATCCATAATTTTCTTTCTATCCACCCTAGTCACGTTTGTAGGTTTCTTATACCATTTCTTCATCCATACTTGTTCTATATTTGTCTTACAACCAACACTATTCATGATAATAGATTTAGAAACATCAATACTTGTTGGTATGGATGGTACCTATTTATTCTAAACTACTTGAGATATATCATCAAAAGATGTCATGGTCTTCATATCACACATTGGAGTTATTTTAGCTTTAGAATCCTCAAGTGAACATTGAGAAGCAACAACAAATATTTCCTTATTTTGTGATTTATTTATATATTTCATCCCAATATTGGACAAATGAGATTCCAAATATAGACATTTCATATTAATTATGATTTTCTTGTCTTTAATCATAATCATTTTTTCCTCACAAGCCTTATTCATTCTAACAACTTCATTTTCATGCAGGTTAAATTTATTCTGAATCAGAGTCAAGTTCATATATCTTCTTGGATAGTTATTCCTATTGTACAATCTTGAAATCAGTGTTATTTTTCAATTTATCTTTAAGAGTATGGATATTTTCTTCAAAGTTTTTTTGACTCCCTCTTTCTCTATAACTTATTTGAGGTATTTTGAGGAACTTATTTCATGTTTCTTATTTGTTTCTTCAAATGTTCCAACATTTCTGGAGGGATTTAAACATTCAATATTTTTTACTTGAAATACCTTTTATAAAACATCAGTCTCTCCTTCTAGTTGGGTGATTTATACTTGCATACATTGGAAGAGTCCACAAACAAGGGAGGCTCTTCCTTTAGGAATATCATGCAAAAAATTTCTTAATATATCAACTGAATATTCTTGTGAGGTTATAGATTGATCATCAACACCAATTATGCTAGGATCCTTATTTTGAGGAAAACTTTAAAAGGTGATAACACATACCTCCTGATCACTTGAATATTTTAATTTACATGAGGTAGAAAGGAATTCCTTCTCTTTGGGGGAAACCTGATCCACCTGTTCTTTACATTCAAAGCATGATATATATTCATTGTCAAAAAGGCATGGATAACCTGATACTACCACTTCGTTATATAAGATGTACTTCTCCAACTTTCTATTCTATTTATTTTTACTATTCATCATGGTATTTTTGGATATATACTTCTTCTCTAAGATAACTAAATCTTCATCAAAACTGTACTTCATTATTGAATCGGGAAAGAAACTGAAATCTTCTAAAGAGAATAACTATACTATAGATAATCCAACATAAGTGAACCTTGGATTTGATACCACTTATAGGAACCCAGAGCACCCTGATAGGGGATGGGTGAATAAGGGTGTCAAATATTTATTTTAAAACAATGGATCTTGTTCTTATGTTATTAGGAACTTGTTAAAACTGTTTCAATGAATCATATTGTACTTAAAAATTCACATGCTAAGAGACAATACAATAGTTTTACTTGGTTTACCACTAAGGTATAGTCCATGGAGTATACTCCGAAAGAATTTCAGTCATATAAAAATTCATTATTATTCACTAGTTTTGGAATAAATAATTTTAGACACAATCATTCTATTCTAGACACATTTCCCTTACAAGATTTTAGGGATAACACACTACCTCCCTCAAAACACATCCATCGACTCCCACAAGCTCACTACTTTGGGTGAATTCATACTCATTTTAATGAATTGAAGGTCACCTCATTATATTGGAATTTAAGTCTTTTTCCCTGAATAGAATGAGACTCTTCTTGCACCTATGTCTTGAGTTGATGCACTTGAAACCACTGTTCACTTAAACCAGATGTTCAACACTACTATTCGTGAAGCTCTCATACTTCACAAAACCTCCATTATGTTTCAAAGAAATTCAAACCTTCACAAACCCGCACAATTTCCCGAATCTCCTGAACTTCGTGAAGATTACAACCATTATGGAATAAGTTTCCTTTATGAAGCTCATTTCCTTCATGGAACAAACTTCCTTATGAAATATCACTGCCTTCTCTAAACAAACTTCCTTCGAAAAGCTCACTACTTTTGATAAATACTAAGTCATAAAAAAACTACCAGTCTTCACAAGACTCATATAACTCAAAATAATTGGAATTAATTAAGGCATAACTATTCTTTTCAAAATTCTCAATCTCATATAGAATTCAAATTTGAGAAGCTCCAAACCTTCACAAAATCAAAGCGATTCAATCATTTCTCCAATTCATTTTCTTTCAAATGAATTGGGGGTAGCCACCTATTTATTAGTCCAAAATGTTTCAAAGATACCATGCCTCTAGTAGTATTTTCCTAAACCTTCAATAATATATTCATGAATATCCACTATTCATGAAGCTCCTTATAAATTTAAACCATTCACAAAGCTTCTCATAGTTTTGTAGAAACACCATCATGACATCGTGAATTCACAAAGATTATTGTAGTCACATAGAATCATCGTCACACCATCAAATATTCACAAGTCTTCTTGTAAGATCACTTTCCTCACAAACTCCATGATCAACCTAGTGTGGATTGACAAAAAATACAAACTAGACTATGTTTTTAGCCGTGAAATGCCTTGGTTCCAACACATGTTACAAATACAGCTAGTGAAAAAGAAGAATCCAAGATTATAAGCCACACATATCAAATAAATAAGGGAATATAAATAAGCGATAGTATCCCCCTATGTCAGTCTACTAATATTAAAACAAGTGTTCTGGATCTATCATAGGCTACTAAGTCTAGGTAACCTCAAACACACTTCACTAGCATCTAGCAGAAAGGTCTTGTAACATGTCACTATATGACAACCCATATATTTAAAAAACATTATTTCATTATTTACAACATAGATCAGACATAGTAAAACCCAGAAGATTATGAGGCCAAGTTTTTTGGGAAAATATGTATATTACATATTAACATGATACATGGATACATCAATGTTTAAAAACTCTAAAACATCGCCGTATATTCCATTGATCCAATAATAATGCATGAGATAACCTGAGGACGTACATATGAAAGAAGTTATCTATAAAACCCAACAATGGAATAAAAAAATAATAGCATAAGGTAAAGTAGTACATGTGAGCCAAGAGGAATATCAAGGTAATATATGATGGGTGAGAATCATAATATTGAACAATGAGGCATGATATAACATGATAACATAAAGGAAACATGGGAATATGAAAAAAACATAAAACATGACATCATAAGCATTATTCAAGGCTAAATACCAATAAATAATAACATAGTGTGATTAGGATAACATCTCTTACACCATACATATAATCTCATGAGATAAAAAATTACCCAATTTATTGGAGGTATATATAAGTTCAGGCCACCCATTATATTCATATCATGTTCATGCATAAGTGTTCTATATAGATCATACAAAATAATGATGCCTTTTGTCACTTTTATTCCTACGATTAAGGAGTGTGAGTTGCATATTAGGAAGTAACCATTAAATTAAGTATAGGTACATCTAAGTGAATACCCTTGAGTGTAAATGGGGATGGGTATTCACCACATAAATGTTTGGCAAGGAAAATCACAAGATAATTACAACAACATAAAAGGGGTATGAAAAGGACACTGAGAGGGTTTAATGAGAGTGAAAGGGGTCTATAATCACATGGAAATCATAAATATAGTAATTGAAATATGTAAAAACTTATTCAAACATGATCACTTTAAAATCAAAGGGAATAATATAAAGAAGGTTCTTGAATAAAGGGGAGGAGAGGTTCCCATCCCTTGAGAGGGTGCTTCTAAAAGATTAGGAGAATCATCTTAAGAGATTGGGTGAACCTCGGGAGGGATTTAGAGAGGTAAGGAAAGATTAAAATTGTTCTAAAAGGGTTTAAAGTTAAGAGTAATAGGATCTTGGGTGGGTTTATATAGAAATAAAAATATAATTCTTTATTAATTTCCAAGATTAGGTTTTGTACTCTATGTGGTAAAGTAATCCAAACAAAAAAACTTTAAATGGTTTCTACCCAGGGATTATACCAAATAGGAGATTATTTGATTATTTTATAATTATAAGAACCTGAGTCCACAAAATAATACCCTGGGTGATGTGGAAGTGAGTAATGTTTATAAATAATTGATTTTAAAACATTAAAATATAATATAGGTTTTGGAGGTTTCATTAATGGTTTATAAAATTAATCAAATAACGCGAAAAAATTATTTTAAAGGGGAAAAATAATTTTGGTTGTGGATAGTATTTATAATATTTATTACATTACTTTTTGGATTTTATGATGTCATAATACATATCATATATTTATACTATATTTAATTTTTAACCAAAAATTCGACTATCTTAGAAAATTGTGAAAAATTCATCATTGGATAATTTTTATGCGATGATTTAAAAAATAATTTTTATTTTATCCAATTTTTCTCTATAAATTTGATAATTTATACTTTTACATCAATAATTTCCATTTATTGAAAATAATGATTTGTGTGACAATAATAGTTTTCTAAACCTTATAAAAATTACATTTGACTTCAAAAAATTATATTATCATATATATTTAATAAATATTATTTAATAATAATATTATATTAAAAAATAATTTATTTTAAAAAACATTGAATTCATAAAAAATAGTCTTTATTGAAACTATATATTTTCTAAAAAATACAATTTGCATTTCATCGTATCAAAATTTAATTTTTTTTCAAACTCATTATCTAATTATTTAATGGTACTAATAAAATTAATAAATATAATAATTATTTTATTAAAGGAAAAATATAAAAAAATCATACTGTTAGGGTCTAGACACATAGCCTTTTATTACACCCATGAATTCCCTAAGGGTATGGTGTGCAATAGTGAGTTTTTATTGGTGCAATTCAGCTAACATGGTTTGGATCATGATTTTAATGAGCTTGAACTTATCATGTAAATAGTTTTTATCTTACTTTAGTTGTTGAATCTAGGATTCGGTTTGGTCAAGGGAAAATATCAGTGATGTTATCTCCTACTGAAGCTCTAATAAATGGGCTTCATAGGGTATGACCCTACTGGTTGAGGCCATCACTTCTCTTATATGTGTTAGTTGGACTTTATCATAACCCTTAATATAATAATCTTAACGATCACTATACAATGTCTCTATTATCAATGGTTATGATATTAAACGGTCTTTTAAATATTAAAGGATATAACTTATAATGGTCAAAAATAACTGAACTAGTGCATGTGTTTTCTAAAAATTCATTTAGTTATAATGAATTTTCCCATTAGAAAAAAAAATTCATTTATAAAAGTTCAAGTCATTACACACTATCTAGTGTGGGGTAAACATAATTTACTTTCATTTATAGTGGAAAGGGTTCCTATATCATTTAGGATATCCTACCCTAGAACCAAAGTTCCCATGAAAAAAGTAAAGGAAGGTTTATATATCAATGAGAATAACCACAAATAAGCATAAACAATGAATAGAGAGCAATAAAACAATCACAAAGAATGTAAAATAACTCATCGTCACCTCTATATCCTTCTCAAGAAACAACCCCATGTTTATAATTGTTACACTATACATAATATAAAGTATGTATTGAGGGTCAAAATCCATGTTAAACCAAGTTAAATAGAGTTAAAGATGAGCTCACACACAGACATTTGGAAATCTCATAAATGTTCCAAAGAATAATATTAATTTTTTTTGTAACCAATAGAGAAAACCCCCATTTTCTAGTTGAACACATATACACTCACACACATAGACACCTATTTATCTTGTCTTAGAAATTCACATATTCTCATGTGAATTTTCACACACACACACACACTCACACATATATGTATGTGTACCCTTGTATATATGTAAAACCATCACACACCCACACACACACATATATCAATATTCATTTCCTAAAATCTTGTTTTTTTCTTCAAAATCAAATTTTAAAACACCTTACCAATTCTTGGAATTTCAAAGTTCCATTCAAAAATTTATTTAAAAATATTTTCTATAATAAATTATAATCAAGGACATTTAAAAACCCCTTGGAAGAATGAATCCAATTTTTACTTAAGGCCTAAAAAGGGCCAAAAAATATTTTAATTTATTTTCAAACCCAAATAGGTTTAAAATATTTTTAAATATCTCAATTTAATGAAAAAAATTGTTTTAATTTTATTTAAATACTTGGAATTTCAACTAAATTAAGAAAAACATGAAATATTAAAAAAAACTAATTTAACATTCAAAATTAGGCATAATTAATTAGATAAATAATTTGAAACACCAAGAAATAAATGGTTATAAAATTTAAAGATCAAAAATGGGTAAACCTACCTCAAACTAACGATGGATGAGCTAGAGCGTGTCGTTTACAATGGGGGACACCCAAACAGGGAAGAAGGAACCCACATGGACCATATAAATAAAATAAATCCCAAAATCTGGAAAAATCCACACCCTACGGTTCTTCCAAGAGAGTTGAAATGTCATGGAAGAGATAAATATCAAGTAAAGAGAGAGGATAAGGAAGTAGAGGCCATACCTAGGAGGAATCATCCAATAACCATAAAGTATCCACAAAGAAACATATTGGAGAGGGAGATATAGGAGAGTTGGTCAGGAACATGGGGTAGATTGGCCATGGGAGAGGCACAGTCTAGGGTAAGAAAAATAAAGGAGGCAGAGAAGAAAAAGAATAAAAAAGAATAAAAAAGAATAAAAAAGAAATAAAAAATTAGGTCTGTCACACGGTTTACCCACAAAGTTTAATAAACCATGAAACAAACATGCTTCCTACAAGGGGATATCAAAATATCTCACTCAATTACTCAAAGGTGTTCTTAGGGTTTAATAAACCACTCCATATGACTTTCTCCAAGACATACTCAATATGCATGGTTTTCGCACAGTTTTAAAAACCATCCTCTCTTACCGTTATCCCTATTAAAATTTCCAAAATTTAGAAAATTTTTCTTTGAAATTCTTGAAATATCATGATGACTAAAAATAATAACAAATAATAATATATTAATTAATTAATAAGACACGGGGGTGTGATAATTATACCCACTATAAAGATTTATTCTCATAGAAATCGATTAAAAAGGATGAAAAAAACTAAATGAAAATTTATATCACCTTATTAGAAAGGTAAAAGGGTTAGAAAACTAGAACCAACCCTAAATAGAAGGGATCAAAAATAATAACTATTCCTATAGATCAATGATATTAAACCTTGAACAACAATTAACATCTACAAGTGGAATCCAACCATCAATGAGTGAAACAAGGTCTAATGAACACTAATATATATCATGGTATCTCCGTTATTTAAAATTTATTTTAAATAGTGTTTAAACACACACACACACACTTTATCTCCAAGGGATGCCACAACCAAAAAATAACACTTATACTAAACACTCAAAGAAACTACAACACCTTTATCAAACATACCAATCCAAATAAGGAGAAACTCAAAAAACTCCTGATATATGAAATAACATGGGCCTTATACCAGATTCACCATACTCAAATGAGTAAACTAAGACTTCAAATATGGAACACAATCTCATGATGAGCCTAAAATAATCATCACACTCAGGTGATCAACTGTCTGAAGGCCACTCGTCCCAGTTACCCAAGAACGGACCTGAAATCACCCAAGCCGAACCCATCCACGAAAAAATCACAATTCACTATCCCCAAAATAAAACACATATAAAAAATGATCATCATCAAGGAATAATCACTAAAATATATTTAACATCCCATAAGAACTATAATTAAATTACCCAAAACACACCCAAATCAAGGATACCTCAAAGGATCTCACTAACTCCAAATCCACAAAAAATAAACAAATATTACAAAGAATAATACCCATAATAGAAGATAAAAAATACCTACACCAAACCTAGGTTACCACGAAAAAATAAGGGAAATATTCTGGAAACCTCGATCCAAATCCAAGATCTAGAAATAATCTCGACTTACTACTTGATTCTGAGTTTCAGTAGGGCCACCAACTAGAGTAACTTTGATTAAAAAGGAAATTAATTACCTAAATTTTCTTCCCAAAAACAATTTATCCATACTTTCCCTAATTCATATATGAGTAAGAATATAAATTAAACGAAACATGAGCTCAACTAGTTCATTTGTCAAATGTTCAACCAATAAGTCCTATAGAACTAAGGGAAAAATACATAATCAAAAAACCAATAAAACATGACACACCACAAAACACAATTTTCCTTAAATTAATAAACTCCCATCAAAGAATTTAAAAATAAATTTTATTAAAACTTACATTTAGAAGTAACTTTTAATAAAACACCCCATTCTATTTCAAAATACCATCCCCATTTTTTAATATTTAAAACCCATTTCTAAAAATATTATCTTTCCAAATTTTCAAAATCCCCCTTTTAAATAGAAACCTATATTTCATTTTCAAAACAATATCCTCAAATTTTCTTTTTAAAATAAATGGAAAAAATATTATTTTTAAAAATTCTCTTATTTTTTTAAAAAAATAAGACTTTATAAAATCCCCCCTTTTCATCAAAATAATTTTTATAAAATGAACACAATTTAAAAAACATCAGAAGTACAAACCACACATAAACATATAACAAGTCCTCCTTGAGATTACCCCCATCACTGTGTATCAACCAAGGAAGTCTAAATATAAAAATAAAATGATATTTTGAATCTTTCTTGAACAAACCACATGGTTTGAGGGAATACTATCCATCCACACAAAATTTCCTAAGATGTCTCAAGATTGAGTGTTTGGTCACTGCTTGGTTTTTCAAGCTGTACAAACCAACCTCGCACCATCAATATCATTTTTGTTTCCACCCCAAAATCCAATCTGACCCCCCAAAGAAACTCAATCATGATGGTGGGGATCAATAAATTATATAAAATAATCAAATAAAGTTTCTAACTCGAAATTAAAATCCCAACCACCCATAATGACTCAAGAATCATTACGTTATGTGGTGATCAGGAACCCATTCATGACCAACCTCATGAGCATCGAAAAACAATTCTAACTTGATCCTACCATGAAAACATAAATTACAAAATATATACTCATAAAAGAGTCGAGGTTCCCATAGAGAAAGGAACTTGGATCCTCTAATATCATTTTTATGAACCTTCCTGAGCTACCAATTTTTCAAATTCCATATACTTCTAGTGATAGGGTGTGAGGGGTGTTCCTGATCCCCATGAGAAAAAAACAAGCAAAAGAATAATATATATATATATATATATATATAATGGGAACAATTTCACCCTAAAAAAAATAAAAACAATAGCAAGAAACTAATGGAAAACCGGAATGGCCCATCTGTATCTCAAACATCCATGCTAAATTAGATATAAATAAATACACTATAAAGCAGTAAAGAACGGTAATAAAAAATTCCTCTACGTAACCCATTCTCCCTCCCCTACATATGTAAAGATACAAATACACCTCTATATTACTCATTTTCAACCACCATCAGATATCACTACCCTCCATCCATAGAAAATAGTAAAATCTTACATTTCTAACGTAGATAATGAAACAAAAATAAATATAGACCCACTTTAATCAACCAATGCTCTCAAGAGCATCTAAATACTGAATAAAATACTAAATTAGAAAAATATAGATAGGTTTGAACTAAATATTAGTATACATTCCAAATAGAAACCACACCCGAAGTATAACCATTAAAATAAATTCCTATTTAGTTCTAGTTTAAACTACATTATTTAAAAGATATGTTTTTAGTTCAAAACATAGAAATATTAGACACTTCCAAAACCATTTTATAAACATTCTTTTTAATTTATTTAAAAGAAAAAAATAACATAGAAAACATTTAATAGTCCTATAACCCTTGGATATTATTTAAAAATATACTTTAAAATAATTAAAAAAGTGTTTTAGAAAGAACTAACACACACAACATGAATATGTTGAGTAATAATGAAAAGAACCATGTTATATATACAAAATGGTAAAAAAAGCCAATATTAGGTTCCACACATATCAAATAAATAATGGAATACAAATAATCCATAGGCCCCCATTTAAATCTACCAATATAGTAATAAGTTTCATAGGATCTACCCTAGGCTTCTTAATCTTGGTAACCTCAAACATACTTCGTAATGATCTATAAAAAAGGTCTATTAACATGTCACTTTCTTATGGGGGGTAAACATACTTCACTAATATAGCTAGTGGAATGTGATCCATTATCATATATGTCATCCTACCCTAGAAGAAGGGTTCCCATTACAAAATTAAATCAAGGTTGAGTAAGAAATGAGCACAACCAAAGATAATCATAAAGAATTATTAGTGGGAAATGTTGTGAGTTGGTTCCATAAACCCAACTCTTTTTTGTACTTTGATTACCATTTCACACATACAGTTTGATATATACATGTGTTTATTCTTACCATAATAGTGTTGATACTTTTACATCCACTGTTTACATGGAAATTTCATTAGATTACGTGTCATATCAAATTATTATAGCAGTTCCCAGCTATAATGACAACCTTTATGTACTATGATAGTAATCTTAAAAATATATCCCAAGGGATGATCCATCTACATAAAATACTCAAGCCCTTAAAAGATACTATGAAATAGAATCCCCACACTAGGAATCCCAGGCCTTTAGAGAAAAATTATGACATTCCGGAATAGTTATCCTCGGTATCAGCCAAACTATCAATTCTGGATGCCTTGAGTTTCCAAAAGACCTCAGGGAATCACTCATAGAAACTTTGATAAGTCCTCATAAGTTTGAATCTAAAGTGTCCACTGCTGAGGTATATCAGATAGATACCGATTCTATGGAATTACTTGTTGTTCTCTCCTTCACAAATCAATATTAAGACACTGTTATACAGGGTCAAATCAGACCCTTGTATGCGTTCAGTAGAAAAAACAACATCGATGTTCAAGAAGTTTTCATTGATAATGGATATGGAGTTAATATCATTATTATATGAACACTTCACTGGTTGGAATATGATTAAAATAATTTTTTTCCTTCCTCTATAACAATGAAAGTATATAGAAAAATTCTACAAAATACATTAGGCCAAATAAAGATGAAGACTCAATTTGGAGACCTCATAGCTAAACTAGAATTTATGGTGGTTTGGAAGACCACAACCTTTAACTTCTTGATAAGAAGACCCTGTTTTCACCAACATGTAGTGATCTCCTCATCATATCATCAATGCATCGAATACTACATTAATAGGAAAATTAGGAATTTTCACATCAATAAGGACCCATTAGAATCCTATGAGTCACATTATATCAATGAAGGATTTTATCAGGGGAAAGGGAAACAACCCTTGGTTGATGATGTTGAATGGATCACCACCCCGAATAGTCTGGAAATAATCCCGACCGACCCCTTAAAATAGACAGGTGAATAATATGTATTTACCATAAATTAAATTGTATATATGATCCCAAATTCAGGTACTTATTCAGAAATCTTCATGATTTCAATCATGAATACTAAGTTCAGTACTGTTGAAAAGTTCACTGACTCCCCAGACAATGGAGAAGTCTCATATAGAAATTACCCTAATCCAACCCTAGAGATCTAGGAAATCCATGACTCACCAACTAAGGTAGAAAAGGTCATATCATCACCCAAAGAGGATGAGGAAACTCCTCCATCCCTCACTCCTTCCTCAAAATATTTTCATAGAAGTCCTGTATTTCCAACTGGGTCATGGGAAGTAACTTCGTCTTTTGAATATTATGATATTTAATCCTCCACAAACTCTGGATAATTTATACCAAAACATGTTCCCCATAAAAAGAAGATAAAGAAGATAAATATGAGGAAGAGGAGGAGGAGTAGGACCTAGGGGATGCCCCTCTAGTGTTTGAGGATGGTGTCTCCCCCACCATTAATGAGTTCAGGGAAATAAATCTGGGTACAAAAGAAAATCAGCAATCCACATTGATTAGTGTGACCATGTATTCTGAAAATAAATATATATATACATACTTCTTGAGGAATCATTGAGATGTATTTACTTAGAACTACACAGAAATTCCATGTCTCGATCCTGAGGTGGCCACTCACCACTTGGCCCTTCCATAGGACCACTGGGGATATAAACAAGCTTCCAGGAGGACGCACCCGACACATGCTACAAAGATAGAGGCTGAATTTTACAATATAATCAGATTCAAATTCATTAAGGAAGTCCAATATCCCTTATAGATATCTTGTATCATCTCTATTAATAATAAGAGTGGGAAAATCAGTGTCTTCATCGATTTCAGGGATCTCAACCGAGACTGCCCGAAGAATGATTTCCCAATCTGATTCATAGAACTATTGATCAATACAATAGTCATATATATGGATCTCTCCTTCAGGATTTATATTCAAGATATAATCATATTTAAATGGTCTAACAATATGAAGAATCTACTTCCTTTAGGGCCCCAAGGGTGTATTTTTCTATCGAGTAATGCCCTTTATCTTGAAGAATGTCAGTACTACATACCAGCATGCCATGCATTGCATCTTCGAACCCTTCCAGGGGAAGTTTTTTTCTAATTCTATATTGATAAAATGGTGGTTAAATATCAACAAGGCTCATAAAACCTATCAAATCTGGAAATTGTCTTAAACAAATTGTGGCAACATAGCCTGAAAATTAACCCCTTGAAATTTTCTTTCGTCATTACCTTAGGGAAATTTCTCAGTTTAATCATACACCACCATGGAATTGAAGCTGACCATAAGAATACAGAGGTTATCCTGGAAATTTCACCTCATTACAACATCACAGAGTTGATAGGACTTCAATGAAACTTATCCTACATCTGACACGTGATATCTAACCTTACTGGAAATTTTTTCCCATCACCAAGTTGATGAAAAGGGGGGTTATATATCCATGGACTAATGATTTCTAGGAAGTATTCAAAAGTCTCAACAAATATCTCTTAAGCCTTCCAGTACTGATGCCTCATGTCAAAGGAAGGTCATTTTTCTTTTATGTGACAATCTTAGAGCGATCACTGGGTGCCTTCCTTGTACAAAATAATGAAGTTGACAGAAAAAAGAACCTATATTATCTTATTTGAACCATGATATATGTTTATACTCATTATTTGAATATTTTGAAGATCTATATGGCACTAATATTTGTGGTACAAAATATGATCGCTACCTGTAGCATCATCATCTCCATTTGGTCTCTCGTAGAACCCCACTAAAATAAATTCTCAGTTGTCCAATATTGATCGGACATCTATCACGGTGGGCGGTCATCCTCGAGCAGTTTCACATTTAGTTTGTGCCTTAGAAAGCAATCAATGTACATTCATTAGAATATTGACTAGAGGATCCCCCCATGGTAAAAATGACTCTATTGGACACTGAACTACCTGATGAGGAGGTTTTATCTATTCAATAGGGCCCCCGAATGCGAGAAATCTATTTTTATGGTGTATCCAGATGAATGACCAGAAAAAGGATGGGGAACCCCAAGCTCAAAAAAGTTGGATTGGGAGTCATTATTATATCCCCAGCAAAGGCAGTCCTTCCTTACTCCTTCCTACTATTGGAGGGGTTCATGAATAATGAAATAGAATATCAATATCTCATTACAAGGCTAGATATGTCACTTCAAGTACAAGTCAATCACATGAAGTTAAAAGGTGATCTAGAACTGGTCATTAAGAAAGTTAACAATGATTATACTATAAAAAAGGTAGATTTAACTCCCCCTTATTAACCATATCTAGGGATTAATGTTATAATTACCTCTGTATATAACATGTAATCATGTACCATGGTAGAAAAATTCCTATTTCGATGCCCTGGAGAATGCAGCAAAAGATCTAATCGATCTTGAGTGACGTGAAATAATCATTATCATCGCGCATTGACAAATGGAATCACCATTTGTTGAATCCCATGGGGAAGATATCGATGAATTTAGTCCCCTCCCTAAACCATACAGTCCTACAACCAGCTGGATGACACCCATTGTTTACTAACTGCAAAAGGGAGTGCTCCCACCAACAGATATGGGATAAAGAAAAACTGAACATAAGCAATTAACTTTGTTCTCTATGATGACACGATCCATAAAAAATAACTCTATAAGTAGAGCCTATATGGGGTCCTTCTCAGTTTCATTGATAGAAAATATACCACTGTTTTCATGAAGGAAGTGCATGTCAAGGCATGTGGAAACCACTAATAATGAATGCTTTCCCACAAAATTTGAAGGCTTGGGTACTACTAGACCACTCTAACACAAGACTGTACTAAATTCACCAAAAAGTGTCATTCCTTACATGTTCATGCCAAATTCATTCACCAACCCATAGAGTTTCTACACACAACCAAGTAATCCTAGACATTTTCCATATAGGGAATGAACGTCTTAGGAATATATCCTCTATCCACGTCTAAGTAGTTTAAGTATATTCTTACTATGACCAACTTCTTTTCCAAGTTATATGAATCTATACCCATCAAAGAAGTTAGGGAAAATAACATTTTCGGATTCATGAAAACCAACATCATCACTAGATTTTGTTTCTCTCATACAAAACTGATGGACAATGGAACCAATTTCTATTCTGCTAAATTAGGGAAGCCATATCAACAGTATGAAATCAAGTCTAACCATTCTTCTTGATACCATGAAGCAGCTAACAGATAGATAGAGGCCTTAAATATAACCCTATCAAATATACTCTAGAACATGGTAGATAGGGAAAAAAATTCATGGATAGAAAAGATATTATATTCCTTGTTGGTTTACCATAAAATGACCCTCACTGCCACACAGGTGACCCCATGTTCATTAGTGTATGGGATAGATCTAGTCTTTCCCATCGAAGTTCAATTTATCTCACTCCATATGAAAATCTGTGATCAATTATTCATGGATGAGTAGTCCTAGAAATGGCTCAATGAATTGGAGTGATTGGATGAGAAAATAATTCAAACCTTGCATCATTTGGAGTCCACCAAAACCTTATCACATGATCCTTTAACAAAAAGTTTCACCTCCGGTATTTCCTCAAAGGGGAAATGGTGTTGGTCCTCTGGACTCTGATGATACCCAAAAATAAACCTCTGAAGTTGGAATAAAAATGGGAGGGAACTTATTCCATACATAATATCTACACCAATGTAGCTTATTAATTGATTTCAATGGATTTATAACATACCACATCCCCCAACAATGAAAATTTCCTAAAGAAGTATTTCATATAATCACATGACATAGTTGTCTTATCCACATGACATTGAAATATATGGAAATATTCCTGATCTCATGATGTTAAACTGCACGGTACATGGTCCCATCTATAAGACATTAAACCGCATAGTCGGTCATTGTCTCATAACCTTAAAAAGTATGACATTGTTTTCCATGTCAGAGGATAGTAAACTACATAAAATCAATGTCCTCACAACATGATTTTTAACTGTATGGGAACCATTATTTTAATAAATGATTCACCACACAAGAGATATATTTGTGCGAGAGAAAGTTAAAATACCCATGTTATCATGTTTTAGTCAAATCCACATAGGGAGTCTCTTTCTCAAGAATTATGTGTGGCTTGAGTCTTTTCATCGTAGTATATGTGGTAACATCCAGATGTCATTTCTTGGGCACAGACATAAAAAATGAGAAAAATTCTCCCTCTATATATGGGTTAGACCTACATGGAGAATTATCATCCAAAAATACATGTGTCTTGATTCCTATCGTCATAGGATACATAGTGACGTCAAGACCTCTTATGTTAGGACCAACCTCAAATTTTCCTCCATTTATAAGATGATTTTCTTACCATCCATTATCCTTAAATACATTATTTCATGTTGGTATTATGTTTCTAGTTGGTCCAAAAAATCATCATTCCCTAACTATAATACAAAATCATCCCAATTGCATGATGTTAAACAAGCATGGTACACCATATGTATTGCAAGTTAATTAATCGCATGACATCAATGTGCTCAGTGTATAACATTAAACTACACAACACCATGATGTTCTCACATGAAAAGACATTTCCCCCAACATCGGTCACCTAACATGCCATATTCAAGAACTATATTTTGATTTATTCTCATTTATATGAGATACATAGCGACAATTAGATTCCACATCCTTGTACAACCACCTAAAGAGTGATTGATTTCCCACCTCCCTGCGTATGGGTCAGAATTATGCAGGGAAATTTCATTAAGAACTCATTATATGGGATACATAGTGACACCCACACCTCATGTCCTGGGCCCAGCTATGAAATAAATGAAACGTACCCTCCCCTATATACAAACTAAATTAATGTAGGGGAATCTATATCAGGTCCTATTTTTAGGTCCATTCTAAGAAAAGTTCCTTCTACCTGTAAATGAGTCAGATCTGTGTAGGGAATCACTTTGAGAACTACATGTAGCTTGATTCCTACCCAAAAATGATACCAGTGATGCTCGAATATTCAATCTCATGTACAACCACAATATTCCTCCTATATCATGTTGGGGCATCATTGTCCTCACCGCATGATGTTAAACTTTATGGGATTTGAGAATTATGTGTGACTTGATTCCTACCCATTAAAGATATATAGTGATGCCCAAATCTTCAATACTGGGTCTAGTAGCAACAAAGGATGAAAATTCCCTCCTCCCTATGTATGGGTCTGATATGCATGGGGAGTTTTTTTCTAATAACTACATGTGGATTGATTATAATTTTAAATGAGATATGTAGTGATTCCCATATTCTTCATCCTATCCCACCTACTAAAAATTCAAAATTCTCATATCCTTCATTTTTTCACCTATATTTGGAGGAATAAACCTTTATCGTCCCGTGTTTCTCACACCGAGCATAGATCATGTCAGATTATGAGTTTCAATAGGGGACTCCCCGCATGATCAAGGTATATCAATCCACATCATTGTTACCATGGTCCTGGAATAAAATACATTAAACGGCACACCAATTTTTCTTACCACACAATGTTAAACTGCATGTCAAAAATCCTTACCATATGACATAAAGATGTGTACATAAAAAAACCATATTTATTTACATTTTTGACCTAATGTATGTACCACATGACATTAAACTTCATGGCACTGCAAGAACTACATTTTTCTTGATTCTTGTTTCAAAAAGATACGTAGTGATTCCTAGGACCAATGTTCTAGTCCTATCCATGGGGAAAATAAAAAAGAAAAATATCCCCATCTCTTGTATGCAAAAAAATATCTATTTAGGAGATATAAAGTTTGGGTTAGTAATTCAGGAATCTACCAAGGAAACAAAAATTACCCCCTACATATGAGTCAGATCTAAATAGGTAATTTCACACTCTATGGCTAATCACGGTCTAAATGTTTATTATGTACCTAGGAACATCCCATTCATTCATCATACTCTATGCCTCATGCAGTTTTAGATATTCACCATCTTCTTCTAGCCATTAGATATGAGAGGGGTCAATGTCTTGAGGACACCTTTGTTTGAATATGAATAATATGACTCAGTTGGATCTATATAATTTTCCAAAAAAAATTGGCAACCAAAGAAAAATTCATCCCTGAGAGAGGCTTCTTCTATCATCGTAATACACAATGGAATACTTTCCCCATATCATTTATCCTAATATGAGAATCCCTATAATCATAGTTTAC
The DNA here is from genome assembly GCA_963277665.1 of Viscum album. Taxonomy (NCBI): domain Eukaryota; kingdom Viridiplantae; phylum Streptophyta; class Magnoliopsida; order Santalales; family Viscaceae; genus Viscum; species Viscum album. The sequence goes on from OY728167.1 coordinate 342,205,347, forward strand.
AACTTATTCTCCCTCATCTCCAAGGCATGTCAGAACATCCCATCTTAATGAACCCCCTATTACTCATTATTTTCATGACATATGGTCCTAACTGTATGACCTAAAACTATAAGACCTCACCACGTCCTTATCACATGACGTCAAACTGTATGATTGGTGTCCTAGTCACATGACATTAACTATTGGATTCATGAGAAATATACATGTCTTGATTATCATTTCTATGAGATACATAGTAACACATAGATCCTCAATACTAGGTCTATCCATGAGATAAAAATGTCTCCCTTTCTCGGTGTATAGGATAGACCTGCACATGAAATTTTTGACATGAAAATATATAATACACAGAACTATGTGTGTATTGATACCTAATACTATAGGGTACATAGTGACAACAACATATCTTATCCTACGTCCAACCATAATAGAAGTTATAAATTCCCTTTCCCTATATACATATTAAATCAGCGCGAGGAACCCCATGAGAACTACATACAACCTGATTCTCAATTTTATGAGGTACATAGTGACACTCGGATCCTATATCCTGGTATACCCACTACAAAAAATACCCCACTATCCTATACATGAGATAGATATGCATAGGAGGGTGAAATATGTGTCTCACCCCATTCATGATCTCATTTACAATGGAAAATTCTCCTTGACCTCACAAGAGTCTGATCGACATGTGTGGGAACCTTCATAGAACTATGTATGGTTTGATTCCTTACCTCATGGGATACATAGTGATGACTTGGTATTAAATACCAAGTACACCTATAAAAAAAATGTCCTTCATTATGCATGAGTCAGACCTGCACGGGGAACCTTCTCAGACCCGCATAAGGGAAACTTTTCCATCCATTCCTAGGACGTTTTAACAAGAATTTCTCCTTTCATTTTCAGGCAATTTCCTTTAAAAACCAAACTCTATGTATAGTAAGGTACAAGTACCCATAAAACTCCCCCTCCATTGGAAATTGAGGGCCAGTTTCCTAAGGACTCCTTTTTTTACTATGCACAATATGCCCCAGTTGGCTCTGCATAAGCCGCCCACAAAAAGGCCTATCAACCAAAGGAAAATTAGTCTGCAGGAGAAAATTTTCCAACCTATGTATGACCCAATGAAATTTATGTGATGCATCAATTATCAAATTTATAAACCCTCCAAATTATAGCTTACAACCTTCCCCCTATATTCCTAATGATGATAGAACATTCTTGGAAAATCTATCATGAAAGGGGAAAATCGTTTGTCTATCGATCAAATCTAAGTGACATTAAACCATATCCCTAAAAATTCTATACCATAAGACATTAAACTACAAGATCCATGTCTTAGTTTCACAACATTAAATGGAACCATGTTCCATCCCTTATTTACCCAATCCAAATAATTGTAGGAGTGGTTTCTCATTCATGGACAAAGCTGATTCAAAATCCATCATCATTTTTCAGACATCATTCCCTAGATAGGCCACCCAATTTGGTCTTGATAAATCTAAATTTTCATAAATCACATGGAAATTTATAATGGAATATCATTTTCCCAAGCACACCTTTGTTTTACTATGCACAATATTCCCCATTTGAATCTGTATAAGCTGCCCACAAAAAAAGAATGTCAACCAAAGGAAAATTCATCCCCAAGAGAGGCTTTTCCAACCTCTGTACTCCCCAAAAAAAATTATTGGAAACCTTTCTTATGGTTACTCCACACGCACTTCCCTATATCATGTCTTGGATTCATAAATCACAAATCCAGGGTCAAGAAAAACTCAAGTTATTCCTGCTAATCCCGTAATAGAGTGGACATAGGAAAACATTAATGAGATAATGAAAAGGACACAAAGTTTATGGAGTTTTCCATGTAACCCTACCAACTGTAAAAACTATGCTCGCTGAGTCCCATAGATCAGGAAAAAATTAGAGCAGTATATGATCATGTTAATTTGATTATCCAAGATTGTGATTGAAATTGATATCCAGTGACAAAATTATTCAATTCATATGAGATATTATCTTTCAAAGCACATTTAAAATTGTTATTGGTGGAAATTCCTAGAAAATAAAAAAGACACACAATGGAGGGAAAGAAAGTTTCATACCATTAAATGAGAATAGAGGAGAATCCATGGTCTGGAGTCTCTCCATATGAATAGTATTTTATGATTACAGAGCCTGCATGGAAGATTCACAAAGTTAGAGTCGTGTTTGGTCTGAATCCTTTATGGATTGGAAAATCTCAAACAAGGTTTCAGTCTCAACATCTGCACCATCTTGCAGTGTAGACAAGGTTGTGGTCTCATTTCCTTTCCTCCTCCTCCACTAGTCATTGCCCTTTGTCAACTACTTCCTCTATGTGATCCAATTCTTGCTTGGTTCTCTCCATTTCTAGACTATGCCACTCCACCTCTTGATGAATCCACTCTGCTGAGGTCCTACACTCTCTAATTTCACCTTGTCATCTTGTGGGCATTCCATCGTGCTTAGAAGCTTCATTAATAAGGATATTCTTGGACACAAAAAGAAGATATTTGGACTATGCAGTTGAGATATGATATTGATTGCGCTATCCTTCTCTTGGGAAGAAATCATATACTTCACTATATCATGGATGGAATGATAGTCAAACCCCCCATACCCTGGAAATGAAAACATGTGGCGTAATTTGGGAAATATTATCAATTTGTTTTCATGGAGGGTATGATAAATAAGATTCCAGTTTTCCTTCCATATTTTATAGATGGTAGTGGAAAGGTTATCCAAGGCCTCTTGGTAAACCTCAAAATCACTCTCGGGTGGTAATATATTTAAAAAAATAATAACCACTAGAGAGGGTATTGATTCAACAACTTCGGTGTGGTTTAATCCCGCAACATTTGATTCTCATGTAGTATCAGTAGGTGGGAATATTAGAACATCAACCGCAACCATAAAAATTTTTGGCTATAATTTTGGAATCAGAATATTGAAATAGTTAACACCTAAATCCTAAAAGAAAAGAGAATGGCCAGAAGGGTGGATTACTCACCTCCAGTTGATGGGACATCGACATCTTTGGACACTATTGTTTCACCATCATCTCGTAGATTGGATTTTGTATCCTCATTTTGAAAATAGAATTCAGTTTCTTCTAAAGATACCCATGGTGTAGACTTATGCTCGAATGGGGTAGCGATCTATAAAATATTTATAACCAATACCATACTCATAGGAATAATCATCATAGAACTAGGGACCACAACAGATTATGATTCTTCTCAAGCTTGAATCGCTCCCTATTCCATGGATGTATTCCTCAGAGTGGTAGGATCGATATGCTCAGTGGGAACATCGACCCCTAAATACACCACCTCTATGGGGGAAGATGTTATTTGATCAGGAATAGTCAGCCTCCTAGGGCTTGGTACCTCCCTTATGTCTTCAGTTGTTCAGGTTTCCCCATCTGATTTAGCTACCGTCAGTAGATTCATCACATTTGTCTTTGCAAGAGCAGGATCAATATGCTTAGTTGAAATTTCAACCTATGAAGTCCCTAACATGATTAGAATATAGGCCGTTTGATCCAAAAGAGATTCCCCTTGGGGCTTGGGATCTCCCCAATGACCTCAATTTTCTTGAGTTCCCTATATTTTTCAACTACAGCCATCAATGGTATCACTTGTATCTCTGAAGAAGTAGGGGCCATAGGCCCCTGAGAAATTGCTGCCTGATTACTCATCAGAGTTACCGATTCATGTAAAAGAAAATTTGTCAGAAAATGAAGACACAGAAACTGACAGCTAAACAAAATACAACAACCACCTATTATGCCTGACTTTAGTCATATCATTAGCTGCGATGCTTGTCGATGCATCATGGTGTTCCACGAGGATGATCCCCTTGAAAGAATACCAGGTTTTTCAAGAGGTGTAAATGCTCTGGAAGGATCTTCAAGGACCAACTCCATATGCTCTATACCCCAGGGGATCCCTCTCTAGTAACTCAAATGTATGAGGGGATATCCTCCCAGAAAGAGGTTCCCCTTGGAGTGTATTCTGGGTAAGAAACTGTCTCCCAAATCTCCCCAAGATCCTAAAAGTACTGTGAGTAGGGGTTCAACGTCACGATAATGATAAGAATAATATTTGGTATAAATAATCGTAATACCTCATCATATGTTTCATCTTTCCCCATTGTTATCACCACCATATTATCGACTCGGTCAGACCAATAAGATTTTACCTTATATGAGTGGATGGAAGTTTCCATTTCTACCAAATATATGTCAATCTCCTGAGGATCTTCTCAAGTGGATATCCACATGGGGGTAGTGACGGGTCCAAATCCCACAATCTCAAGGGGATCTTCCTAGAGTGTTTCTCAAATATATTCATTAGATGCACTTTCCCTCAGGGTGTCCCATGCTCTCCAAGCCTCTGGGAATGCTGTAGTGATAGGGATAGATTGTTCCAGGAGATTCTCTCTAGGAAGTGGGGAAGGTTACAATAGTAAAAATTTCTTTTTCGGAACCTCAGATTCCATGGAACACTCTCGGGCTAGGTTCTTGTGAGACCCCATATGGGAATAATGAATTTCCCCAACCTCAGTTATGGTAGGGGTATTGATTTCATCAATGTCCCACAATGCATGGCTATTATCCTCATCATCCTCAATAACTTCTGACCTCACCATATAAAGCACTCACCAATAATATTTGTATCAATTAAGCCAGGAATGGATTAAGGTATCATGCTCTTGAAGAAAGATGTACACACTCTTAGGATCATCATCATAAGATATAGTGGTGGGAACTGATATGTATCCATATCTGGTTAATGAAACCAACTTCCCCTAGAGAACGTGCCACAGAGAACGAGGTGAATGAGAACTCTTTAAAGAATCCCATTATTTCTAGGCCATTTTAAAGGTGGCATCAAGAGGAATGGATTCTTGACCTTGAGGAGTAGTGTCGTAAGCATGGGAAGTTGGACACCAGGCTCTCAACACCATTTTGGGGGGTTAAAAAACAAGATACTTTCTTGGATACTTTCTGGGCCTATAATTTGAAACTATTTTCTTTCGTTTCCATTGGCCTCAGGTGCTTTCTAGGACTCAAAAATAGGAATTGGTTTTTCCAGTTGATCTTATGGGTATTATCAGTTCCAAAATTCAGTATAGGATCTTATAAGTGCAGGCTGGAAACCCACAAAAGGTGGAAGCTTGATATGGAATCAGGTGTAATCCGGAGTAAACATCAATCACAACTGCCATGCTATCGTTAAATTCTTCTCTTGGAATGTTTTATTTAGGTTTGGATGAAACCTCGTCTAGTTATAGTTTAATTGGTGGTAAAATCTCTAGGGTTCATAACTCTCACATATAAGATCCATTTTATCCTATAAACCAATATGTTTTCTTATAAATAGATGAGATATCCATGCCTGGAAAAGTTTCCATATCCATAATTCACCAGATTACCAAAAGAGGGAGAATAAATATCATAGGTAAAATGATCATAGTAGTTGAGTTGATCCATTGTTTACTACTTACTCCAACCTAATGGTGTGACCCCATTTATGCTTTAGAGGTATGGTCGGATGGTAGATTTTAGGTTCTATTGAGTATTTATATATCTATAGCCTCCAATATGGGATTCTACACAACCCTAGATAACCTTTAAGGGACCCACTAGCTGATATGGTGGCCTCCCCTCGTTGATCTATCCCAAAAAATGGTAAATATTCTCCATCATTGGGATAGTAAGGTTAATGCACCTACCAGTGGACAATTGGGCCTCCATCATGAATTTCATGACTTCGAACCCGGTGCTAGAGTCACAAAATGGTAGTATCCAGCTACTCAGAAACATGGACAGAAAATATTCTATTCAAAACATTCGTCATAATTCATAATGATCTTATATACCAACTCATTTAATCATCCCTCTTCAAGAATGGGTTAGTAGGCACCAATATTCCTTCGGGTCTCAACAGACAGGAAATTTTGTGTCCTTCCAATGTAGGGTTCTTGGCCAATTAATGTAACAAAGGTGTTAATCCAATCATAAAATGGGACATCCTACTTCAGATAAGGGCCACCCTTCCAAATACTCTTTACCTTGTCAATAATCTTTTTGTAAAGAGGATGAGTCCTCTCCATGTCATCTCAAGCCTAAGGTGGCAGAAGAAACTAATCATAAACAACACCTATGATGGGAACCCCTAAAATAAACTGTATATCCTAGAGACTAATACTGACCTCCACATGCACTAAGTGGAAGGTGTCGGTGTCTGGGATCCACCTAATAAGAAGTGGCGGGATAAGTTTTTTTTAGTTCGAGTAGATCTTTGATACCAAGATTTCCTCGTATAGCCCCACGGCTTTCAATTCGAATTTTAATTCCTCACATATCTAGAGGACCCCAAAGGCCACCACTAGTCCAAGATGAATGATCCCCTAGGGAGAAGGTCCCATTTTTATGACCACCCCAGTTGTTCGTTCTCTGTGACCTTTCGCATGATACTGTGATAACAATAGACTTTTTCATATGGCACCTATACAATTTACTCTAGTGACTGAGGTTTATAGTTCAAAATAGACCTGTAAGTCTGGGTTACCTAGATAAATTCCCCCCTTTCTGAAGTATTGGCTTGGGGAATATTGATATTTTCAAGTATTCGGGCTACAGTTTGGTTTGTCATGCACAGTATCAGAATCTCAACATTAGATGGTAACCTGAATCTATAATGGGGAAGCATTTCTGAGAACGAATACCCCCTTTGACCAGAATGAATAAGTCCCATCATTAGTTGATGAAGTGGTTTTTTTCAATAGAATCATTCATAGCCTTACTCCTTTCATCAGTATCCAATAGGGTAGAAGAATAAAAATAGAAGTATCCAATGAAGGGTCCGTCATATTATCTATATAAAATTTCATAAGTAATTAGTTTTTACAAAATGTAGAAAAGAATGAAGGCCCATGAGGTATCAGTTCTTGAAGGCATAAGTCCATAAGCTATTAGTTCATGAAAGCATAGTCCCATGAGCTATTAGTTCATGAAGGAATAGGTTCGTGAACTATTAGTTCACAAAGACATAGGCCCGCAAACTTCCAACCTGTGAAGTTCTGTCCCACAAATTGTTGTCTAGCGAAGCAATGGTATGAAGAAGAATAAATTTATGAATCATCTAGACATTATTTGTAAGATCAATAATTTCCATTCAGGTTTGATACTTTATATTTGAAGGTGATGAAGTGATGTTCACAGAAGAGCCAACTGCAAAGAAGGTGCTACATGGAAGTAGTGGGAAATCCAGAGAATCTTCAGAGTGCTCAGTTCATAGAGAAATCTGGTAAATGAAAAATGAGTTGGCCTCCCTATTTATAGGTGTGGTCCCCTCTTACAATTCCAATTGCATGCCATAAATAGGCTTGAAATAGGACCTCTTTCTACATAGGAATATTATCCTCTTTATCCTGATCGGAATCCATCTTGATGGGGGGGAATTTTTTGGGTCATGAGAATTTTTAATGTACGAAGAAAAGGATTTTATCAAACTTGGAAAATAGTGAAATAAAACCTAGAAGAATATTGATGAAAAATGTCCAAAGGGGTGAGACTGTGGAGGACATATCGATTTCGCGAAGAACAAAATCGCTTCATGAACCACTTCTCTGCATGGAATTCCACCATTTCATGAAGTGCCATATGAACTAAATAGTTCATGGGATAAGGCGGCACCACGGGTGCCCATGAATGAAATCACATTCATTTTTGGGATTGAGGTGGTGATTTATTCCCCCATTAATGATTATCCCCCATGAACTAAATAGTTCATGGGACGAGGTGGTACCTACAGAATCCACAAACAAAACTACATTCATTTGGGGGACCGAGGAAGTGATTTTGACCCCTATGAACTACTATATACCACTATCTAAGTTGGTAATGTGATGATTTTGTACTGTCAGCACCCAAAAATGATCCCCCCTCGACAAATGATCACTCACCACTAACTAAGTTATTTATGAGCTGGGACACCCTTCGTGGGCTCCTGAAAAATAATCCCACAACCCACCATGAACGACTGATTGTGCAAATATTTGGTCCCATATATTTTCTATTAATACACACCAAGGGGGCTGAAAAAAGGATCTAAGAGACCTAACTAAAGAGAGATGAATGATATGAGTGATGAGGAAACGAAAAAACAAAATCCTATCAATCGATTCCCATCATGTAAAAATCCACCGTCTAGTAGTAAGGAGGAAAATAATAAATCATCCAGTTTCTACAAACTCAAATCCACTTTTTATACACCATTCTATGGGGAATAAATGAATGTATGATTTCTGGACAAGTACCCAACATAGAAAAACACTATGTGGGTGGAACCCTGCCCCACGTAGCCAATTGATACGCAAGAGGAACTAGAACCTACACATGAAAATGCTCTACGGGAGGAATTAAAACCCATGTAGGAAAATTCTACAAGGATGGAACCTAACCCCACATAGAAACACACTACATGGAAGGGTCTTGGCCCTATATATAAACACACTACATGGAAAGAACTCAGGCCTACAGAGCACAACATTATGCAGATGATACCCTCAAGTGTGTAGAAACATTCTACATGTAGGGAACCCCATAACGACTAAGAACTTGATATGTGGAATGGTTCATCCTAGGGAGATATTCTCTCCACCTATCATGAATCCAATTTGTCATATCATCGGCCACCATGTTGGACCCTTTTCAATCCAGTCTAATGACATCAAGGCCAATGCCTTTACCAAATCCACTGACATGTATGATAAGATAATCAGGCACATCAACGTCTCCTCTTGAGTTTAAATACTTGTGTTAAGAAGAATCATGTGGGTAGCCTCTGTAATAAGGTAGACTCTCATAATATCCTCGGGTTTACATTCCTTTGGTAATGTGAGTTCTGACGTTGGGGTGATCACATGAACCTCCACATTCCAGGTGGGTATAGAGGGGATCATGCTTTCCTTTCCATTTGATGGGGAATGAACCCCCCCCCCCCATGGAACCAATTTCAGGGCATCCCTCCTAGAGTAATCCCCTAGCCTTTCTTGTAGGAGGGAAAACAATCTCCACTTCACCTCAGCCTGGGATGTATCCAGGTGGGTCACCAGATGTGACTATCCCGGTTACCAGAATGGAAGATGTGATTGGAACAATAAATACCCTCTCCCTATTCCTTTGGGATTCAACACCTCATACACAAATAGATATAGTGGAATCATGTGATCTTCAAATCTACTACTTCCTCTTATTTCTCACACTGATCATGACTCTCATGGGTTTAGAGGTTAGTGGATATCATGAAATCTGCAAGATTCCAAACACCACTGTCCTTCTATGCAGTATAAAACCCAAACATACCCAAATATATGGGCCTTATCCATATATGTAATCCCCAACCTCCATTCAAGTGGGACACTTCCATGCGTAAACCCCAACCATGTGCACGAGTTGGGACTCTACATGGTTTAAGCCTTGAAATCATATCTCAACCTTCAAAGGGCCATATTATTAATGAAGCATCACTATAAGAGTATCCCTTAAGTGTAATCCCCAATCAATCCCCATAAAATGGGTATCTTCCATGTGTAAGCCCTGATCTCATGAACCTCCTTTAGGTGTAATGCCCAACTTACCGAACTACTTGGGATTTGATTCCAAAATAACTGGGATACATAGAAATCCCCGCTAAGGTCCAAACACAATACCCAAATCCATCCTAATATTCTGTGGGTTACATCCCTGGTAGGGTCATATCCACCCAGGAGACCATCTCTCTTCTGAGTCCCTCGGGCCACCCCTACGTAAGTCCCACACCACCCTTGACTAGGAACCCTTTTCCTGGGCATCCTTGCTGAATAACGTTAAACTGCATGGTTGGGTCCTTGTCACTTAGCCTTAATGGGTGATGTACCCTGTTAATTGGCACTGAACTATGTAGGTTCTGATTCTTCTCATGAGGATATATAGAAATACCATCTTATGGATTCGATCCTGACATCAAAAATAATTTCTGCCCCATGGATGATGGTAAAATCCATAGAACCTCACCATGTGGCTTAAAAACTAACGTCTTCCTAATAAACAAATGAATAATCTCTAATATATTAATAAAAATGATACCTTCGATGGATAAAATCATATACATAAAAATATCTCCAATGATAGAGAACCTCAGATACATACAGATGATTCTGAACCCATGTGTATTAATGATTAATCATTTCCTCAAGGTTATCTGTATTATAAACACTTGGGAATGAACAAAGGATTCATAAACATATCTTAAATATATAAGATAGTCCTAGAATATGCAATAGTTCCCCCCAAAAGGGTGTGATGAGCCCAAATTCCCAACGTCTCAACCAATGTGAGTTCATAAGTATCATTGTCCAAGTTAACCAACAAACACATATCTTTGGAAAGTAGGACCATGAGTCATCATGGATGTAAGAGTAATTGGGAATTTATGGATCCATGAAAAAAAATCCACTGGAGACCGTTTTAAGACCTTGTACCTGATTTCTATGATTGCACACAATTCAACTCCATGAAATCAACCACTCAGGCACAAATAATTTTTGTCAGAAACAAAATAGTGAACCCGATGTGAAATAACTTAACTATGGAAGATCCTTTACAAGATAAAAAGGATATACAACCTAGTCCTCATCATACCATTGCATTCCTAACCCAAATGATTCTTCATGGGAAATAATGAAATTTTTAGGTTTCTCTAGATTTTCCTTAGTTGGGTTGTTTTTTGTGTTTTTAGGTAATACTTAGTCGAGAAGCCTTAATGGTTAGGATACCAGAGGAGTAGAATTATTTTTTCCATATGATGGATTGGAAAAAGGGTTTTATGCTCAGGTATACTATAATAATATATTATGTGATTGGGATGATGCCCTAACTAAATAATTAAGTGGTGTGATGAACACCCTAGTGGAATCATTTATTAGTAAAATATGGATCTTGGACCACTAATTGTTATAATGAATTTTAATGGGGTCATAATTTTAGTTGGAGCCCATTTAATAAAATTCCTTATTAAATGGTTAAAAATGCATGATACTCATCTGATAAAATATTTTTTTTGTAGATAAATATCATCATCATCATCAAGAAAAACTTTTTTGCCAATCCCTAAAAAGATAATCTTAATGTAATCTATTACTAAGAATAGAATGTTAATAAAATTTCTTAAGCTAGATTTTAGATTTAAGAAAAGTTATTAATAAAAATTCTATGTGCCAGAATAGTTCCTTCCTTAGTAACCAAGTGTTGAAATTGCTCAAAAAGTGAATCTAGATGATTATGTAAGCATATAACGATTTATTTAAGGTTTTAAAGTATTAGATTCTAAATTGAAAAATAAATATTATTCTCCACACATGTACTTAATATTATTGGGTACATCAATTATTTAATAAATTTTAGCCTCATATACTCAATATGATTAGGTATGGAATGTGATATTCAATATGATTGAATATGTTAATGAGACTAAAGGTATCCTTACAACTTTAATGGTTATAAAAATAAATTATATTATCCTGATAGATATATAATATCAACTGTATATTTTAAAAAATGTTGTAAATATACAAAAAGGTAAAATTAGAAGAAAAAAATAATGTTTGGAGCGTATGGTTTTCTTTCAAGTAATGAAGCAAAGGAGTTCTTGTATTGATAAATTGGATTCTTCAATATTGTATGAACTTGTTATAAGATGTTTATTATCTCATTTTTCTCTTGCCAAGAGTGTAAAAACAATTATAGTTTAATAAAATGACATGAAGTGTTTTTTATACACATAGTTATGATTTTTTTAGTTCTATAACATACATTATGGAGAGACTAAAAATGGATTATTCTTATTGCGGAATTTATCTTATTATCATCTATGGAAAACTATGGTTTTTAGAAAGGAATAGTTATAATTCAATATGGTTAGATTATCCAAGATATATCTAAAGGAGTTTATGAAACTCCATGGAATGTCTTTGTTAGGTATGGATGTTATAGAAATTAATTCATTGATTTTTATGTGTATGTTATATAGAATGTATATTATAAAAAATGTTGTAAATATACTGGATTTGAAAATCAAAGGAATATTTTTTTGAGCTTGTAGTTTATATTCATGAGATGGAGTAAATAGTTACTACATTGAAGATTTGAATCTATAAGATTTTATTAAGACAAAATGAATCTAAGTAAAAGATAAGTATATTCATATCATTTTCTATATGTGATAAGAGTAGTTATTTGACTACAAAGATTTTTTGTGAACAAGTATGAGATGATTAATTGTATACACTTGGTTTATGATTTATAAATTTCTATAACATGTTTTGAGAATATGATATGGGTAAAAGAGTTTTATCTAGGATAAAATGTTTATCCAAGTATTTCTTTAAAAATAAATAAATGTTTTCCCACCACCTATCAGTGTTATATTATAATAAAGTATTTATTTTAAATGAAAAAGTTTCCTAACACATATAATACCATATATGATATGGAAATAATAGGTTATTTATTTAATATTCCTACTGAAACAAAATAAATTTTATTTCCTAACACAAAAAGATTTTTTCTCATTAATATATTATGAAAATAATATAGTGTCTATGAGGTTATTGGGTGTATGTTTGGACATAGATATGTTTAAAATTAATAGATAAAGGATAACACCAATCATAAGTCTAAGTTTTTTCCACTTAATATCCTAAAATTTTTAAGATATGTGATGGTAAAGAAAAACCTAAAGTGTTATATTTAGTGAACTTTTAGATAGTGGATAACATTATTATACTAGAATAATATTAAAGTTTTTTTCACCCAATATCCTAAATGAGTTTAGGATGTGAGGTGACGAAGAAAAATTTAAACACTTACATTTAACTTTCATGAAAAGTGAATGAAACTATTTCTTAAAGGATTGTACCAATCAAATTTACAAAGTGAATTACACTTTATATCCTGAAATAATTGTAGGATATGATTCTAAAGAGAAATTTAAAGATCTATATTAGTTTCCAAAAAAAAATTTATTACTTTATCTTAAAAGACTTTAGGGTGTGGTGGTAAAGAGAAATGTAAGAGTTACATTTAATTACAACATTAAAGTGATTGTCACTTTATCCTAAAAGAGTTTAGGAGGACTGATAAACAATAATGTAAGAAGTTACATTATTTAAAGGGAAATATTGATGGAATAGGATTATAAGGATGATGATGATGATCATAGAAATAGTTTCAAGTATAAAAAATGTTAACATCATAACATTTTATGTAGTGAAGTTGAGGAATTTTGATATATTCAATAGGTTGAATAGTTATGAATATGATTCCCAAATATCACCATTATTAAAAATATATTACTTAATATATGTTTCTCACAAAAGAGTTTAGTGGGTTGGGGGTTTTTCATATGGTCACAATGATATGTGACATGGATTAAAAATGATGTAATGTGTTAACAAACCCCCCAAAAATTATAGTGAATGTAAGGAAGATCTGATAGTTTATCATATATGATATGATAAAATAGTGATTATGTTGAGTTCATTAAATATTATTCAAGAGTTTAATAATATTAAAATGTATCATATTAAAGGAAACATCTATATTATCACCCTTTCACGTTGGATACATAAATTTATATATATATATATATATATATATATATATTGTGAAGTGTAATGATAATTGACCTCTCAAAGTATGACTTTGAGTTTATCCTGAACCGATGTTCATGATGGAATATTATAGGTTATAAAGACATGTTAATTTTAGTGTGAGTAGTATTCTTGTATAGAGATATAGAATATTCCCATGAGTGACAAAACAAAGAATAGAATTATTTGTGTGTGTTGGATGACCTACAAAGTATACCACATGGAGTGTCATACAAATATGTCTTGGGCATACTAGGGGTGCATGGATAATATTTCAGTCCCCACTACCTGAGGTTTGTGATATACCTAGCCTGAGAACCATTATACTTTGATAACCTACTTATGTAAGTATATATATTTACTTATCTAATACGACGGGTGTTTGTGTTTCTTTATCATGTCACCGGTTATAGCTTAACTAAATGGTATTTTCTTCATATATGATGAGTATGAAAGCTAGTCCCTCAATTGAGATAGCATATAAGAGTATGTGACCACACCTATATTTTATATATATTTATCTCTATGAAGGACAAGTGATGTGCTTATCTATAAGGATGGATGAAATGTGATGTATTCATTGATCAATTTAGTATACTATGAGAATCAATAATAGATGAGTTGGATATATGGGATTAACATGTTATATTTCCCAAATTCAGTTGATGTCTGTGAAAAATGGAAAATGTTAGAATTCAAGTTTTCATATGATACATACTGGTAGAAATTGGTATAGAGATACATGTTTTTTATGGAGATCACATAAGATCCCTATATATATTGAGTTACATTGATTCTTTGCTAGAGATCACTCTTTACATATACATATGGATATGGAGATTCATGCTTATTTTCAATGTTATAAAGGATCATGGGTTCACAATTTTTGGTTCACTGAGTGGGGATTGAGTTTGACTCAGAGAGATATTATAAAAGTGTTTTAGTGTAAATATAATTTTTTTTGGGATGGGTTTTCACAAGGTATTTCATATGATGTGATACAAGGTGAAATTAATGGTATACTTCCAAAAGTGTTTTGGAAGATATCTAAAAAGATTTTTGGATATGGTTTCAAAAACCATTATATATGATACAATATATGTTGAAATGGAACTATGTCTGTTATGATTTAGTACAAGATGGAGATTGATTGATATATGTAATAAATCCAGGGATATATATATATGATATATATATATATATATATATTTGATGGCTTATATGAAAACTGTGATTTGAATATAGAAAGGGGATATCATTTTTACTTCATATGATAATATTTATCGTTTGGACAATTTGATCATCCAAACGACTATCATTTAATGTAGAATATCATTTGTTGAAACATTTGGGAGTAAATGCAGTGAATTAATTTTTTTCATGGTATTTATTTATTCATTTTTAAACATGAATAAATGAGATAATTCAAGGTGTGTCCTTTAGGTTTATAAATTTAATATCTTGATGATGGTTATAGTGTGTTTGATTACCACACACTGGGCCAAAACCCCCCAAGACCTATAGATCTCTTCAGATTCCTTTTTTGAATATTGAGGTACTAGAATACTAGAGGGAGAAGACATATCTCATCTAAACATCAGATGATTCAATGTAACCTATGGATACCTACATTGGTGGGATGCATTTTTTCCACTTTGGTGATCTTTATCAAACTCATCATATGAATATAAAAAGGTTGTAGTGGATCTTTGGTGTATGTTTTATGTGTTTTACAATATTCTTCATTTTAGTATTTTATATGTAGTTTTATAATATCTTTCATGGGAGATCCTCAGAAAAGGGTTTTAAATCACTATCACTTAATCTAATAAATGTAATTTGACTCTAATAAAATCCTTTAATTGGATCCTCATTATATAAAAAACCATCAATTATTAAACATGCATTATATTTTTCTAAAACATTAGAACGTTCACCACATGAATCATTTTCTAGAATGTATATTAATGAAAAAAATAGATATATAGTTAGGGGATAAAATAAAAGTGTTTATAGGATTAGGAAACAAATCATTATGGTCAATGGAAAGAGTTGAATCTTATTAGGGGGTTTCTTCATAGAATCAAGGATTATGAAGTGTAAAATATCACCAATTAACTCTATATACAATATACACCTATATACATTAATTATAGTTTGTGATTTTTTCAAAAAATTTATCCCAATAATTATTAGTTCATGAGAATTTATCCTATTATATTTTATTTTAAATATGTAAAAACCATTCATAAAAAATTAATTTTAAACCATCACAAGTACAACCTCCATTACCCCAAAGGGGTGTGTGATGTTCCCATTCTCGAGTTGAACTACTGCACATGTAGCTTTCAACTCCCCCAACATATAATGAAGAGAACATAAAGTGATCTATAACATTTATTAATGTTCATAAATGAATCATAACATAAATAATTAAAAATCACATATGGTATATGGAATCAAGAATCTCCCAAGTTCTATGTATTTGGAAGGAAGTAATAACTAGATAAATGATGATATGTTCCTCCCTTGTATAACCCTTTAATACCATTGAATTTATCATTAATATATTTTTAAATAATTTAAAAATTTTCATATTATGAAATTTTCATTATGGAATTGACGAAAGAAATAATAACCTATAATAATCAATGAAATAGGAACCCTAAGAAAAAAAAAACTTATTTTCAAAATTGAATAAACATACTTATTTGTTTTCAAAATATTATCTTAAGTGACTCATATGATTGTCCATTTGATATAAATTTTTTAAGAATTATAAAATATAACTTATAACATACGATATATAGTTTAAAAAAACAAATATAATGTGTTTTATAAATAAAATTGATTACATTTTATAAAAAATAAAAAAGGGGGATAAATTAAATTTTAAAATTACTATAAATAAGTGTTGCCAATAAATTTTTAGTAAGTTTTGTGATACAAAAACTATGACCTAAAAATTAAAATTTTCATAGTAAAGGAAAAATCATTGATAAAAACACCAATAAGAAATGTCAAATGTAGAAGCATCATATTTATTTTCAAAAGAATACTTTAGGTATGACATTCATTTTTAGATAATAATAATTTTTTTATTTTTAAAATATGAAATTAAATTTTTTTATGAAACAATCATTTTAAAATTTAAAATGGGAGTACAAAAGTGTTTAAATGGGATAATAAGATGTTTAAAATGATAAATTACTTCTTGATGACTATAATTGAATTTTTATGTGCATATAAAAATATCGGAATAAATGTAGTAAAGTTAATAGGGAAATAATGAAAAACTCTGGATGCAGATAAAATAACTTCACATGCTTAAAACAATCAAATAAAAATATATCATTATTTTCTACACATATATAATCCTTTCAAGAAAAACAAAATTCATTAATAGAAATAAAATTGAAAATAAAAAAAGAATTTACTTTTCTTGGGAACTCAATTTAAAAAAAAACAAATTAAAAATTGATAGAATAGAAAAATAGGAAAATAAATGTTAAAAAGAGAATAATTATGATTAATGGAATTAAATTGGTTGTATCATCCTACCCTGACTCACTATATAACCAGTGGCCAAACCGGTTTTCTACATAACCTCATCCATGCCTACCTATAGTTCATAGTCTTCCAACTAATAGAACGAGTGTGATATGGTATATTGGAGGGACTATAACCCCTATATTAGAGTGCACAATAACTAATAAATTACCAAAAATAAACCATAAGAATAAATAATCAAAGTACGTATAAATGAATAAACATAAGTAATAATACATGAAAATTGGTAAAGTCCCAAACATCCATGTCATACAAACCCTGAACGCCCATTGGAATGGTTAAAAATATATAAAAAAATAAAAGAAAAAAAATTAAAAGGGGATCCATGACATATCCAAGATGAAATTAATCCAATCACATGATACCATCCGAGTAATCTTGGTCGAACACATTATCATGGTCCATAACCCCGACTAGTTCCTAAAAGAAACATGTAAGAGATACTTAGGTACCCAATTACAATGGAGGCCCCAGTAGGGTGTGAGTAAAACTTATTATGCTACCCACAACAGTGAACAAACAAATCCATTCTGTGTTTATAGTGCATGAAATAAGTCAATAACTAGGGTATTAAATTAATAAATTAATACTATACATAAATAAAAATAACCTTTTAACCCTCAACTTGTAAGTTGACACTTGTGTTCATCCAAACTTACTTCAGCACGTTGTCATATAACTCAATGCATGTCATCGAACCAATCACACATAATAATAACCAAACTACTTTGGCATGATGTTGGGTATCCCTATCATTTGGTGGATCCACTTGTATCAGGAAAAATCACCCCAATTCAGTAGCATATTCCCCTTTCAAGGATGAATTGATCATAATGTTTCATGATTAATTGGTCTTAGCCAATAGGCTAAAAAGTATCTCAATCATATAACACTCAGATATAAAATGTCACATACTCCTTTCCCTAAGGCATAATGTATTTATCATGACCCCCTCTCTCTAAAGATACCACAATGAGGGGAGAGAGATAATGACCCCGAGTCCTGCCTCTTGTAGGCCCCAGGTTGGCGACCAGCACCAAGGGTATACAAATATAACAATATGGGGGTACACTATTTATAATATATATATGATTGGGATATAGAATGATTCATCCAAAAACAAATCCAAGACATAATATAAAAGAGAACCTCAAACCACCCCACACGCATGTATAAATAAAACTGATAAAAATAAAAAACTTCAAAGTAAATACCCAAAAGGAAAGCTAAAGTAGAGGCACAACAACTGTCAAAGATCCAAGCTAGTAAGGCCTAGCATGGTCCATGAAATCCTCCTAGAAACTTGAAGATAGTTTTATATACATATGGTGAGCATATGAGTATACTCAATAAGAAAAACTCAAGTCTCTTGTGCACATGTGAAAGAAGCATACTACTGCACCTGTGAGAAAACAGCAAAACCAAACAACACCTATACATGTATAATAACCATCCTAACCTCACTATGGCATGCTCACTAAATAACACAATCCATGTAATATAATATAAAGTAAAGTACATCAACTATGGGGTACCCCTCACCACTTTACCACTGATTAGCTACTCTCACACCCTAATGAAAAACGTCCTAGATCTCTCACCTCTTTCGAACATACCATAACACATCTCACCCGCACACACCTGGGCCTCACAAAACATCCTTCCCACACACACTTGGGCCTCCCAACACATCCCACCTACACACACATTTTCCTAGAAACACATCCCACCCGTACACACCTAGGCCTCACAACACATCACATATCTACCAAAAGACACTAGAGATACCTCATCACAACTCATCCTGAAGACACTTGGGACATCACATCACAACTCATCCCAAAAAAACCTAGGAAAAAACATCAAAAGTCATCCCATAGACACCTGGGATACCACATCACATCATCTAATGCACTAACATACTTACATCCATCACATCATATGTAATACCCACCTCTCCTAGAAGAAGGAATAGGGAAGAGCGGGTGGCCATCCATCCATCCTCTCATCGGGATGTTGGGAAAGACACCCCCACATGACTAAGCAGGTGTTCGACACGTAGTTCTCAACATGGGTGGGGTGCATATAGAAATCACAAGAATATACATGTATATATATATAGTATAAAACACTCAAGACCAACCTATGGGTTCTCAAACAAACCACTAACTCACAAAACGGTCACCTTTGCTGCCACATCTAAATTCATAACACCACACATATAACCAAAAACCTTATTTCACACTCCCAACCAAACTCATTTAATTCATTCCATTCTTTCAATTATTTAGTATCAACCACACTTAACCACACAACCCATCCTTTAATTATCCATTAACTATTTTCATCCAATTATCCAAAACAACCCATACCATTTCAAAACATTATTAAACAATTATTTATTCATTTCATCACTACTCATGAATCCAGCACAATGAAACCAAATTCCACAAATAACTCAACATTTTTTCACCTCACCTCCCCAAAATCATGGCCCATAAACTATCACCTCACCGCCCTAAAAGCAAGACCAACAAACCAACTCCTCATTTCCCCAAAGTCACGAATAAAAAACCATATATATCCCCACACCCTAACTACAAATCACCATCCAACAAGCATGACCACACACCACAACACATCAGGATCCATTTATAGATTTATAAAGGGGATTTTATCACATTCCACTTTAATTTAGGGGTGTTATCACAAAAACCAAAATCTTGGGGTAACCATTTCATTATCCAAGTATAAGTAATTAACCAATCTCCATTTAGGGTGATATCACAACAATCACATACAAAGAATAAATCACAAAAGATATATCTAGTGAAACCCCCCCCCCCCAACATCCATAGTTTTCAGCATGGCATCAAGCCCAAACAATCACAATATCACAAATAATATCAAAAGTGTAAAATCATGAAAATGAAACCCCATTGCCCCAATCAATTCAATTAACTAATTATTTGACTTTTATTAATCCAAAAAATCTATAATCCATAGGTGAAAAAAATAAAACCCCTCCCGCATGTACACAATAAAGAGAAATTAGGAATTCCCTACCTCAAAGAAGCTTTCAAACTCTTTGTTCACTATAGGGTGAAAAAGAACACCCAAAAACCACAACCACACCATGAGAACTACAAATCAACCTATACCGCACAAAGTATCCATCAAAATGAAACCCAAATTCACCTAAAACCAAAGAAACGCCACCATAGCAGATCCCCAGGAGAATAATGGAGGAAAATAGAGGATAATTAGAGGGGAACTCACCACAGATCAAAGACGGATCTCCAACAAACAACCACTGGGATCAATGGATCAAAGAGGGAGGGAAAGGGCTTGAATAACACCTTGGGGCTCCTAGGGTTTTCCCAATATGAGAGGAAGATGAAACCAAAACTGAATGAATGATAATTATATCAAAAATAATTTTTTAAATATGCACTGTATAGGGGGATTACACGACATGTAATCCCATTTCACGTCATGTAATCCCTGGGGTATGGTTTCTACCAAAAAAAATGAATCGCCTCTTCATTTTATTATTTATTTTTAAACCCCAATAAATTACATGTCGTGAAACCCTATTTCCCAACAGGTAACTTTTCACAATGTGAAATCCTCCCCTGGATAAGTTGTGAAACCAACTTTCACAGTGTGTAATCCACTTACACGACATGTAATTCCTACAATAGTTCTTTTGCACCTCAAACTCCCACGAAAACTCTTTGAACTTACCCCGATCACCTCCAACAACCAAAAACAGAAAATAATAGACTAGGAGGAAAAAACACATTACATCAGATACCTATCAAATGATTGTCACCCCCAAGAATCTAAAACCAAGACCAGAAAGAAAGGGGGTCCAAACAACCACCCTGTAAGATATCTCTCAAGGTTCTCATTGTACCTAAAATACTACCTCTATCCAAGAATGCCCAACCAAACAACCATAAACATATCACACAACCTCATCACCATGAAAACACAACTACAAACTATCTTCTATCACACAACCACACTTCCACAAAACCACTACACAAATATCTCAACCTCCACATAGCCCAAATCACCAACCGCTACAACCAACAAACTGCACTATCCTGAACACACGAATCAAATAATTACATCCTCCATGTCAAGATACTATTCACTATGGGTGAAACTTACATGACCACATGGGTTTAATCACATCACAATTATTGTGTATCAATTAAGAATTCAGTCCCCCCTTTTCATATGTAAGGACTTTATCACACACATTACAAACTAAGGGAAAAAATCATCTCATTAAACAAAATGGTCTCAAACATCACATCACAAGAAAAACATTGAAATAAAAAACTCAAAACTAATTTGGATAATGTGTACACATTTTCATCTTTGGATCCCAAGTACTCTCCTATCAGGCGCCATGTATCCACAAAAAACAGACCAAAGGAATGGTCTATCCGCACATCACCTTCTCTTGATGATTCTAGATCTCTACTGGACCCTCCACAAATGTTGTGTCATCCTTGATATCCAAATGTCCTCATTCAATGAAATGGGAGTCATATTTAAGATACTGAAGAAGATGAGAGATGTGGAAGAAATCATGGATCCTCTCCAACCATAGTGGAAATTCCAACCGGTACAACACTTCTCTAAATCACCCCACCACCTCAAAGGGCCCAACAAACCTAGGAGAAAGATTACTCTCTCTACCAAACCTCATTTTCCCATGTCGAGGGGAAACCTTCAAGAACACATGTTCCCAAAACTCAAACTCCAAGGGCCTCCTCCTATGATCAACATAAGACTTCTATCAGTCTTGAGTTGTTTTTATCCTCTCATGAATGAGCATAACTTTCTCTATCGTGCTCTACACCACAGTAGAATGAAGAACAGTTGTCTCCCCAACCTTCGTCCATCACAATGATGAATGAAACAAACTTCCATATAAATACTCAAACAAATCCATGTAAATTTAAGAGTTAAATCTATTATTTAAATAAATATCTACCAAAGGTAGGTGTCATACCCAAGATCCACCAAATTCCAAGATGCACATTTGTAACATATCCTCCAATTTTTGGATATTTCATTCCATTTTCCCATTTTTCTAGAGGTTGAAAGTAGTGTTGATGCATAACTGAGTGAAAAACCCATGTTTTAATCCCCTCCAGACTCGTGAGGTAAAATTTGAATCCTAATCCGAGACAATGGACCTCATAACACCATGTAACTGCACCAACTCATCCACATACCTTTTGGCCAAGAAATCCACTATGCTCTACTCCTTGATCATTAAGAAGTGGGAAAAAAATTCAATCGATCCATGATTACCCATATATATTCACAACCTCACTAAACTCTAGGTAACCCTATAATGAAAGATATTGATATGTAATCTAACTCCCACTCAGGAACATCTGAGGGTTGTAAAAAACCAACATGAGAATGATTCTTGGACTTTAATTACTTTCAATCCAAGAACTTTACCACAAACTCCTCCACTACCCATTTCATCCCAGGCCACTAAAACTACACCCTCAAGCCATGGTACATATTATAAATTCATGGGTGTACCTCCAAAGTTGATCTATGAAACTCACAAAGTACTCCACTGTGCATCACTACCAAAACAACCTTCCTCGAAAAAACACCTAGTTCTAACTATCCTCTGACCATCCCTCCAGAGCATCACCATGGAGAACATGATCATGAATTACCTTTACTTATGAGCCCTCCCACTAAGACTCCTTCATCTACTGCATCAGAGAAGACTGTACCATCATCTGAAACAAACAACCTCTACCACCATCCACCCTTACATCTAAGTACAAGGCTTCCAACTCCTCCACCACTCTCCGAGAATTTTTAGACTCCTAAATAACACCCTTACATGAATTCCTTCTCAAACAGTTGGCCACAAAATTCTTCTTTCCTAAGGTGTAGGAGATCTAAAAATAATAATCATGAATAAAATGCATCCACCACTGTTGCTGCAAGTTCAGATCGCACTGGGAAAAGATATACCTCAATCTCTTGTGATTCGTAAAGACCATAAAGCACTCCCCAATGAGGTAATGTTGCCCAACTTCAGCATAAACATAACTGTTACTAGCTCTAGATCATCGGTGGAATAGTTATGCTCATGGAGACATAACTACCAAGAGTCATAACTGATCACTGCCATATACTGCATCAATATTCACCCTAAGTCCAGATATAATGTTTCACAGAACACATCAAACATCACTCCTTCCTCAGGAAACCAGAGAACTTGATCACTAACCAACATCCCCTTTAGGTAACTGAATGCTACCTGGCACTAATAAATCCACACAAACACTTGTTCTTTACTAGTAAAATATATCAATGGGGATTTAAATAAACATAAATTGTGAAAAATCCTCCAATAATATACTACAAGACCATGGAAAATACTAACCTCTTCCAAGTTCTTGGGTGATTCCTAAGAAACAACTGCTTCAACCTTCGATGGGTCTACTTCCACACACTACTAAGTCACCAAATTCCTGAGGAAATTCACCTATCGTGTCCAGAACTTACACTTGACCAACTTTACATAGATCTGGTGGTGTCAATGAACATTCAAGACAATTTTGAGATGCTCAACATGCTTTTCCTCTAACTTCGAGTAGATTAAGACATCATCGATGAATACTATGAGTAACCAAGGAACTCAGAGAACACATAGATCATAAGCCCCATGAACATGATCGGTGCATTTGTAACACCGAATGTAATGACTCTAAACTTGGAGTGCCCATACCTGCATCTAAAGGCAGTCTTCGGGATATCGTTGTCCTTCACTCTAAACTGGTGATATCCAAACCACATATCAATATTATAAATCCAAATCACCCCTATCAACTGGTTTAAAATATCAACTATATTTAGAAGAGGTTAACGGTTCTTTAGAATCACCTGATTCAACCTAAAGTAGTCTATACACTACTTTATACTACCATCTACCTTATTTGAGAACAACACTGGAGCACCTCATGATAACACACTGGGATGAATAAAACCTTCACGCATCAAATAATCTATTCGAAATATCAACTCTCGAAACTCAGAAGTTTTCATCCGATAAGGAGCCATCAAAATCATAGAATCACCAGGCTACAATTCTTTCCCAAAATAAACATTATTTCAAGGGGGTAGCATCACAAACTCCTCGAGGAAAACATTCAGGAACTCCCCAATGACCCTGGGAACCTCTAATTCCCCAGTGTCCACTGCCTTCCTGAATGGCCCGAAGGCCTTCACTTTTTTTGATAATACATATTTTAAGGGGTGAGGTGTAACCCTTATAATGCCTAAAGTCTTAAGATATTACATGACTCGTAGGTCTTAAAGAAATCAACCAAACAAGAGAGGTTGAAACTGCCCATCCCCAACAAATGTCATGATATCATTACTCCACCTTTACAAAGATGTTTAGCTAGTTGTCCTATGTAGAGTTTCACAGGCATGGTCCCGAGGGAAATACAATACCCTCCCAGTCTTTAAATTCCAGTTATCTCTAATTTGGTGAATGCTCCAGCTCTAAATCATCATATGGAGCCTTTTCCTTTATAATCGTTCCTAATTTCATCTGCAATTTCATGTGGCCTGAAGGCCTTGGGGTGTCCTTAAGGCCATGAGGTGGCTCGAAGGCCTTGAGAGACAAATGGACTGAAGGCCTTGGGTGGCCCGAAGGCCTTGCAGCACCCGAGGATCAAACTAGTGGTCCAAAGGCCTATATGGATGAATAGTTCCAACTGCTATAGTACCAAAAGGTACCTACTGTAGTGCCTACTATAGTACCAGCTACAGTACTTCTACAATACCCCCAAAAATATATCTTCGCCCATATTTGATATCAGGTCACTTGGATGAACTTGATGAGTCCTCAACAACCAGGATAAGGTTTATGTTCTATTATCCACTAATTCCACCAAAATCTCATCCAATATAGAAGGAAGGGGATCCACATGCCTACTTACCACCCAACAACTCCTATCACCAATGAAAACCATGCATCAACCATCCACATCTAAAAACATGACCCTCATATGGAATAATTCGATAAAAACATGCACAGAATACAATCAGTTGATGCTAAGGATAAACTTGTATAGCTAGATATGTAGAATGAAAATATCCCCATAAGACTGATGTGTCCCCATCATAAGTCTACACTCCTAGAACACATCAAACAAGTAGGTCTAGCCTCCAAATGGCATAGTCAGAATCAGGGGTATGATAATCCTTTTTATTTCTAGTCCAAGATCATGGGACAGAGTGGGTTCAACAAAGGAGTGAAAATCTCCTAAACCTAACAAGGCACAAACAAGGGTACTAAACAAACTGATCATACCTCTGGAAATCTCTAGGCCCCTCTAGAACTGCTACCTCAACTGAATGCAACTGATCATTCCAAACTACTATGCCTCTCTGTTGATGACCACCTCCACGACCACACTCAAGCCACAGTCCGTAAACATGAGGAACATCCTGAGGCCAACCTCTACCTTCTCTATCTCCCCTTGGTGGAGAAAATACCTTATTCCCCTACTGTTGAAACATCCTCACTGGAAACTTCTTCAGAGTTCGACGCTGAGAATATCCACCTATACCAAACTAGAATAAAGGAACTACTAGGCACTGGCTCTAGTGATGTACATGAACCCCAAAACCAAAATACACTGGCACAAATCCCGCAAAAAAATCATGGAAAACACTGGCACCATAAGGCCAAAAGGAAGCTGCTGAGGTCGACTCTATGTCAGTTGAAACCTAAAAGGTCCTAGTTCTTGAGACCTTCCACTGAAAATTCTTCTCCTCGAGGAACCCTACCATTTAGCTTCCCATGGAAAAACTCCCCATAAGTGCATTATCTTGATCACATATGCCTTCTTATAAATCTCCAGATATGTTAGAAACATAAAAGTAGTTACTACATATTGGATAAAGGATGGAGGGAATCCTCAAGACATCCTGCATGAGACTCTTCATCTAGAAAAAGACCTGGGAAAAAATGAAGATGGTCCTTGAACTTGATTCCCATATCCCACACGAACATGATCCCCTACAAAAGAAAATTAATCTCCTGCCACTTTACCATATTCATGGTCGATGAAAGGAACTCTACCAAAACTCCTTTTGGAAGTCGACCCACAAAACATCTTCCTCTTTATTCTTTCCCAGATATAGTTCCCACCACTAACATGTAGCTCCTCACATCTGAATGACTTCCAAAGGGACCCAGTACTCCTTTGAGGCTAGGATAATACTAAAAAGTGATCTTGAGCTCCTCTATCCAGTTCTCTGTCTCCACATCTGAAATACCACCCTCATACATTTCTAAAGTCTGTCGCTAGAAAGTGCGTAACTTCCTTTGCCACTGATCATCCTCCTAAACCAGATCAAACCTAAAGTGATCAACCAGATCATACTACTCAACCTCAAATTCTTGATACACACACGGAAGATGAACTGAAGCCATAGGTGAAAGGAAAAAATGATTTCCTAATCCCAAGTAGTATGGAATTTTATAATGAAATATTTTAATTAACTTTAATCAATTTTTTTTATCCATTTCAACTTTCCTAGAACAACCCAATTTAAAAAAGTGCACACATAATTATGATACATGTATCTCTCCTAGGTCTCTACCTTGTAAGCTGTCTAGCCTCACTTGGTCATTTGATAGTCTTATAGTCCTTACATCGGATCACGGGGGGCCCTAAAATCATATGTCCTAATTGGTCTTTCTTGGCCTATGTTACGCACATAGATCATATGAAACTGTTTCCATACCATCCCATGAAATCATCATTGTACCGGAATCCAAAATCCACCCTATCTCTCAACTATAACCTCTGATACCACTCTTTCATGACCCCCTCCCTTCAAATATATCTCAATGAAGGGAGAGAGATAATGACCCTAGAGTTCTTCCTCCAGTAGGCCCTAGGTTTGCGACTATCACCAAGGGTGTACAAATCTCACAATACGGGAGGCATTACCCTTTATAATATAAATAGGATTGGGAGATAGAATGAATCATCCACAAACAACACTAATACATAATATAAAAGAGAACCTCAAACAATCTCACCTGCATGTATAAATAAAATTGATAAAAATAAAAGTCACCAAAGTAAATTCCCAAAAGTAAAGTTAAAGAAACGAAAAAACTGTCAAGGATCTAAGCTATTAAGGCCCAGTACGGTCCATGAAAACCTCATAGAAACCTAAAAATAGTTTAATACACGTAGGTTGAGCATATGAGAATACTCAGTAATAAAAACTCATGTCTCTCGTGAACATGTGAAAGAATCATACTACTATACCTGTGAGAAAATAACAGAACCAAACAACACCTATACAGGTATACTAACCATCACAACCTAACCAAAGAATTATCACCATATAACACAAGACAAGTAATATAATATAAATTAAATCACATTGATTATAGGGTACCCCACACCACTTTCCCACTAATTATCCTCTCTCACACCCCAACAAAAAACATCCTTGTGCTCCCACATCTTCTGAACATACCGTATCATATCTATCCCACGCACACCTAGGCCTAACAACATATCCCACCCAAACACACATGGGCCTCACAACACATTCTTCCCACACACACTTGGTCCTCACAACACATCACATCTCATCCTGAAGACAGCTAGTATATCACATCAAAACTCATCCCGAACACACATGGGATACCACATCTCATCATCTAATTCACTAACAGACTTCCAACCATCAAATCATGTGCAATACCTACCTCACCTAGAAGATGGAGCAGGGAATAGTGGGTGCCCAACCATCCATCCTCCCACTGAGATGTTGGGAAAGACCCCCCCCCCCCCCCACATGACTATGCGGGTGTTCGACATATAGTTCTCAACATTGGTGGGATGCGTATATAAATCAGAATAATATAAAAGTATATACATATATAGTTTCAAAAACTCAAGCACAACCTATGGGTTTTCAAACAAACAACTAACTCACAAAACCATCACCTTTTATATCACCTTTAAATTTATAACACCACACATCAAACAAAAAAACTCATTTCACACTCCCAACCAAACTTATTTAATTCATTCCATTCTTTCCATTATTTAGTATTAACCACACTTAACCACAGAACCCATAATTTAATTATCCATTATCGATTTTCAACCCATTATCCAATCCAACCAATTCCATTTCAAAAATTATTAAAAAATTATTTATTCATTTCATCACTACTCAGGAATCTAGAAAAAAGCAACCACATTCCACAAGTAGTTCAACATTCTGTCACCTCGCCTCTGTAAAATCATGGTCTACAAACTACCACCTCGCCACCCTAAAATCATGGCCAACAAACCACCTACCCACCACCCCAAAAGAACGACCAAAAAACCACATATCTCTCTACAACCCACACCCCAACCACACATCTTCATACCACAAGCATGGCCACACATCACAACACATTAAGATCTATTTACAAATTTATAAAGGGGATTTTATCACATTCAACTTTAATTTAGGAGTGTAATCACACAAACCAATATCTTGGGGAAACCATTTCATTATCAAAGTATAAGAAATTAACCAATTTCCATTTGGGTTGATATCAAAACAATCACATCCAAAGCAGAAATCACAGTAGATATATCCAGTGCAAACAAATCCATAAATGACCATAATTTTTTTCAAGGAATCAAGCCCAACCAATCACAATATCACAAATAATATCAAAGCTATAAAATCATGAAAATCAAACCCCATTTCCCATATCAATTAAATTAACCAATTATTTATTTTTTATTAAGATGAGAAAATCATAATCCATAGATGAACAAAAGAAAACCCCTCCCACATGGTACACAATAAAGAGAAATGAGAAAATCCATATTTGAAAGAATCTTTCCAAATCGATGTACACTGAAGGGCAAAGAAGAATGCCCGAAAACCACAACCGAACCAAGAGAACTAGGAATCAACCTATACCATACCAGGGATCCATAAAAAATCCCAAACTCACCAAAAAAACAAATAAACACTGCCATAGAGGATCCTCAAGAGAAGAATGGAAGAAAACAAAGGAGAACGAGAGGAGAACTCACCATGTATTGAATACGGGTCACCAATGAATAACCACTGGGATCAAAAGATCAAAGAGGGAGGAAAAGGGATTGAAGAAAACCTAGGGATGCCTAGGGTTTACCCAATATGAGAGGAATAAGAAACCATGGCCGAATGAATGATAATTAGGCCAAGAATAATTTTTTAAATCTACACTGTATCGTGGGATTACATGACATGCAATCCCCTTTTACATTGTGTAATCCCCAGGGTTCAGTTTACACTGAACAAACATCACCTCTTCATTTTATTATTTATTTTTAAGCCCAGATAAATTACATGTCATGAAACCCTTTTTCACGTCATATAACTTTTCACGACATGAAAGTATCCCCAAGATAAGCCATGAAACCCTCTTTCACGACGGGAAAGTCTCCCCAGGATATGTCGTGAAACCAACTTTCACATCGTGTAATCCACTTACACGATATGTAATTCCTTCAGTAGTTTTTCTTCACCTCCAACTCCCAAAAAAAATCCTGAAACATCCCCCGAACACCTCCAACAACTAAAATCAACAAATTAACAGACTAGGAGGGAACATACATTTACAATAATCATGTGTGTAGATCAGAGGTGGTCTGTACCATGCATCTATACCTTAGAAGGTACATTATCATACATCTATCCCATAGGAAGTTTAGAATCATACACCTGATCATCATGAACTAACATAAACAAGGAGTCCTAAAAAGACATAAACTTAAAAGTTCATGTAACATCCCACCCTCAAGCATCAATCATAGCTGAGTCATGTAAAAAAATTATAAGTAACTTACATGACCAAGAACCTAGAATACCAGAAATATCATCATAATCCATACTAATTAATTTTTCTAATTAAAAATTTTATAGCTATTTATAATCCATAAATTTAGGTTCCCAATTATCATAATGATTGGAATTAATTATGTTCATCTATCATTTTGGACCAAAAGTCATTAACATGAAAAATAATTGATTGTAGTCCATGTGATTCTATTATATGGGATCACCTAAATTCACATGTAATTATAAGGTGGTCAACACAACTAGTTATAAATTAACAAGGAAATAATCAAGTTATACCATGTTTTTAATTATCACAACAATTATAACTATTACCACTTCACTATCATTTTTGTACAAATACCATTACACATATCATCCTATATATTTTTCATTAAGCCTTAATACTAATTAAAAATTATATATAGAATTACTAATTTTAATCCAAGTTATTTATTCTCATATGTTCAACAAAATTACCATAACCAACATCAATTTAATCAAGGGGATCTAGGTTTATTCCACTCAGAATCTGACATACTTTTAAGGGTTGGCACACCCCTTGGTTTTCCTCAAGTCCAAGTCACAATGAAAAGGTACCAGTGAGGTATATTGGAGGTTTAAACATATGAATTCTCATCAAGTAAGAAATTAATAATTTCAATTGGTCATGCACACGACATTCCGATGTGATCACACATATTTCATATACTATGATAAAATGAAACAGATGAAAGAGAGTTTTTCTAGACCACCTACCTTTTAACTAGGATTTTCCACTTTAACGCAAAGGGATGAAGGCTTCTTACAAGGCCCTCCATGCTCATCCAACCTCTTCCTTGACAAACCAAACTCATCTTAACACTCTAAGTCCCCAAATCATTCTAATCAACAAAAATTAATTAATTATAAAAATTTATAATTAATTAATTAAATTCAAACTTGGCATATTATTGATTAACTCACCAGGAATTTCATTATATTAAAAATATGAGCAAAAAGGTGAGTTATACTCCGGATGCATCCTTGGATTTAGGATGCATAGAAATATTAATTAATTTTACTAAAATAATATATGATAACATCAATTTTGGGAGAAACACATTCAAAAAATTAAAATAGAGGCATAACTCAATAGATCGATGCATGAACATAGGTAAAATTAACCTTGGGACCCACTCTTTCTAGGATGAAAGTAATCTCAGATGAAATCCACTGATTTTACCATCATCTGATGAAATTAGAATTTGACCTAAAATTAACTTCTCTAGATTTAGCAGTAATAAGGGAAAAACAACACAGAAGATGGAACGAGGAAGGAGGAATACCTTACCCATTGACACCATTGAATTACACCCAAAATCAACAAGAATGATATAGAATTGACGAGGATAAGGTTCATTTGAGACCACATTTTCACTCCCCATTCCTTCCAAAAAAATGGGTCAACCCCCTACTAAAAAAAGACATACCAAACAACTTTCACAACATGAAACATGGTTTCACATCATGAAATTTTAGGTCAGCACCTAGGTTCCATTTTTTTCATTCTGAAATTATGAAGTCACACCCTGTAAACCCTTTTTACATCATAAATTCAATATTTATAATGTAAATTGGTTTCTAAAATGTTGTTTGTAGCCAAATACATTCTTAACTCCTTCAATGATTCCCTAAAACCCTAGGAATTCCTTCCAATCTTAAAACACAATCAAAAACATCACATTTGGACATTAAAACCCTTGGTACCTCATTCCAATTTCTATTTTTTAAAATAGTCTATCTGAAAATGGATAAAAATTTAAACTCTTGCTGAAATTATCAACTATCTGGATGCGGGTTCTTATGATCTCCCCCCCATAAAAATTCTCATCCCTAAGAAGCCTCAATGGGAATTTACCAGATCATCCTGACCTATAAAAGTTACTAAATTATGCTCAAATCATCATGTTATACTCTATAACACTGAAAGATATTCCATTGTGCAATTCCAAAAATTTTGTTCCGTATTCCCTAAAACCCAAGACACCACTAAAATCCAACACCATATTTCTAGATGGTGCTTCTGAAACCCATCTATTTTTGAAACACCCACTAGTACAAAAAATATTTATCACATCACGTTTTTAACGTCAGTTATTTATAACTGATGTGAAAAATATTTGAAAAATTATTTTTCACATCGGTTATATAATAACCAACATGAAATTTTAATTTTTTATTTATTTTTGACATTAGTTACCTAGAAAATGTCATTGAATATTAGGTTTATCATGTTAGTTTTAGGGTAACCAACATTGAAGAATTATTTATAACATCAGTTATTTGAAACCGATGTGAAAAAAATAACATCAGTTATTAAATAAACAATGTGATATACCTTTTAAACTTTTATCAAAATTTGGGAAAACTCATTTTGGTTTCTTTCTCTCTCATGATAGAGCTATCATTTCTCTCACAAGGAAGCCCGAAACTTGGTTTCTTTAATCTTCTGAACTCTAGTATTTCATTACCATCTTCATACACTCTCAGGCTTCATTGGGTTCATTTTTACACATTCTAAGACAGATCTTATCATTTATCAAGTAAGAATAACACATTTTCAATCCCCTCTTAGTTGATCATCCCATGGATTATTCCTTGAAAAATAAATTCTTTGTAATGTCCTTTACATTTTCAGGGTTTTAGTTTGATTTTATTCATTTATCTTATTATTGGAAACCCTGATTTTTTGAAACTCTAGGTTTCTTTCCCTCTTCGCCCATGATTTTGGTTGAAGAATAACTTCATTGGAAGCTCTATCCAATCCCAGGATAAATATTAGGTTTGGATTTCATATCCTATTTTATAAAGTTTTCTTTCCCACTTTTATTGTCAAAGTAAAATCTTTTTGAATTATCATTTATTTGAATTTTTTATTTAACTGAATCTGTTTTCTACACAAATTTATTATGATTTCCCTTTTTTAAATTTGATATGTTTCAAATTTTTTTGGGATTATATTTAGTTTAAGTTTCCTTTTTAGTTAGTTCAAACATCTATTTATTTGTTTATTGTATATTTTATTCAAATTTATATATATTTCATAACATTATTTTATTTATAAATTGGTTTTTTCTGTTATTAGATATTTTATTTAAAAATAAAGGGAAAATATGATTTGTTTTAGCTATAAGTAGCACACAATTTAGGGAAGAAATAAGGTCTTTCCCGTATTTTAGGTGAAAATTTGAAAACCATGGATTGATATACATAATTAGCTGTAATATTATCTTGCGAGAACCAAGAATAGGTTATATCAATTCAAAAAATCTTATAGGCAGTAAGGTATGAATACATTATTGTGGATTTAAGTGCTATTTTAATTTTAGTTCCATATGGCTGCCAACATCATAGTCATGGTATAGCCTAATTTTAATAATTACTTTACAACTTTAAGAAATCAAATAATTAAGAATTTTCATTAGGTTGATATATCCACTTTTTGAATAGACTCTATGTAGAATAATTCTCCATTACAAAATAATCCATCCTTATTATATTATTCATCATTAAGCTTCTTGGTAATCATAGTCAACATACATAAATAAATATCATGGTAAAGTGTAATAATTTTTAAATGAATCACTACTTGGTGAAACATGAATATGAAATTTCATTTATTCTGTAAAAATTAACTTGGGGTAACCAATAATTTCACAATAAAACATATATTAGGGTATTTAACACCCTATTTTATTTAATATGGGTAGAAAAAAATTCTACCTTATATTACTTTACAAAATTAATCCCTTTTTTCAATGATATATTTCTTTTCATTGGATGAAGAATATAATAATCAAATATAAGAGTGATATTTATAGGAAATTAGATCATTCAATGTTTATATTTTCATCTAAATTTTGAAATTATTCACTATGTTTTGTGTTTGACATTTCATTATAGTTACTGATAATTTAATAAATTTTTTCTCAGTGAGTGTCTTAACTTCAACCTCCATATTGTATTTCTTCAAACTAATAATTCTTACAATACTTGTTTAATAATATCTTATCTTCAAAAAATTCATTCTAATCACTGAGGATCCTATATTTTTGTTCATTTTTTTACTTTCAATTCAATAAAATATTTACATGATATTTCTAGATATTTAGTCCCTCTTCAAATGCTTTCATTTATTCTTTATTTTCTAGTAAGACTCTCTTTTACACTCTAGTGACATAAATTTATTTCCTTAATTTTATATTTGATTCTATAATCATTCAAATTAACATTAAATTTCATCTAAAATTTTATTAACTTATTTTAACTTTATATTCACTATTAATGAAAATCATAGCATCATTTTACTGATGAATAAAACCACAATCGTGTCTTCTTAATTATCATTGAAATAATCTGATATTCCCCCCTCTAACTCGCTTTTATCACCACTATATCCTTTTGAAAATATTTTCTTTATATTTTTTATAGATAATAATGAGTCAAATTTGGATTTCAGCACTTCAAATAATTGATGAATATGAGGAAGGTGTCGATGATTTTTTGGAATTTTCTAAACAGAATATTCCAACCAATGAAATTTTTTTCTATCCATTCCTACAATGTTTAAATATAAAAAAGTTGAATAGAAAATAGATCAAAGGTCATTTAATTTTTTATGGTTTTAATCTAAGTTACAACCCTTGGATTTTCCATGGTGAAACCAGACACAATTTCAGATCTATTGATGATGATGCTTTGCAAGATGATAAGTCTGATCAAATTGAAGAAACGATTCATGGTATTGAAGTAGAGGAAATTGAGAAAGAACCAAAAATTGGGTGTATATATAGTGTTGTTGAAAAAAAATTATATCCATGTTGTATATAATTTATGGTATTATTGATGATGTTAATATTGATTAACTTGAAGGAAAAAAATGGATGGATTGAAAATAGTTTTAATGAGTAGCTACAATTGTTGAAAGACATTATTCCTAAAGAAAATCATCTTCCAGATTAACATTATAAAGTGAAGGAAATATTATTTCCAATGGGATTGGAGTATAATAAAATTAATGACCACCAAAATTACTATGTGTTTTATAGGAATGAATACAAATTTATTTTTGGGTTTTAGAAATGTGGTACATCATGATATAAGTTGAAAGAAAAATTACATGCTGATTTAGCAGTTACAGAGACCCTTGGCAAGGAATTTTGGTATATTCTTATAATTCCTCATTTGAAAAATTTATTTTCAAATTACAATGATGAATAGAAGTTAAGATTGATTGTAAATTAGCAGATATGTGATGGAAAATTATGGCATCTAGATGATTATCTATAGTGGAATAAAATTGATCAATAAATTCTAACATTTGAAAATGAAGTTAAAATTATCAGACATGGACTTTGTATGGATGGAATAAATCCATATTGAAACCTTAGTAGCACTCATAGTTCATGTCACATTTTATTGGTAATTTACATCTTATCTCTTAAATTTTTTATGAAGCAAAAATATGTCATGTTATGTCTAATGATCTTTAGACCATAATATCCTAGAAATGATATTGATGTTTTCTTGTCACAATTAATTGATAATTTGAGAATTTAATGGGAGGAAGTTATTAGGGTGTATGGTTCTTATAAAATGGAATATTTTACACTTCATGTAATGATTATGTTTACTATAATTGACATCGCAGTATATGAAATTCTTTCTCGATATTGTGTTAAAGGGGAATAAAGTGTAAAGAACCAAAATTTCCATGTAATTTTTTTTCTAAATATATGGGAAATTTAAGAGTCTGTGAAAATTGAAGGAATGTGATTCCGAGGCCAAGTGTGTTCGAAATGAATTTCTGAACTTTTTTTCAGGTATGTTCAGTAAACGTTTGAGCGGTTTTTTTCAAAATTTTAAACTGGTGGTCAGAATTGAAATCTGAGGGCACCGTTGAACTCACATCGCCTGTATTCGCTTAAGGTGACCTTCACCTCAACTGTAGTAATTCGAGGGTGGAAGTTAGCTTTTCACATATCCGTGAAAGAATAAAATAAAAATAAAATTGTGTAACATCTTTATTTTTATTTGAAACTCTTTGTGGTTGTTGAGAGGTGGGGACCACCAGAATTAAACCTCCCCTTGAGGTTATGGAGGTGGGAACCACCGAACCTAAAATCTCCCATGAGAGGTTATGGTGGTGGGGACCACTTGAGATTAAAACACCTTGAAACCTCCACCTTAAATGTGGGGAAGTCTCTTGAACTTTCCCTTTATTAGTTATGCCACCCCCTTTAATTAATTATGGTAACTTAATTTGTGCCAACAATTTAAAATTGGACAAACATATTTTATTAGGTTGGAACCTCTTTTCTTGGGAGGGGATTTTTGGTTGGCGAAAGAGAAGGGGGAGAACTTGGGAGAAAGCTCTCCAACAAAGAACGCAGTCCAGAATTGAAGAATGTGGATGACGTTTGAACTGACTTTAGAAGCATGACTGTGGAAGCGATGATCGTTGGCGCTCTCCTCACCTTCACCATTTCCATCTCACGATCTCCATCAACAATCAATGAGGTAGGGGTTTTTATTGAATTCATGAAATTTCTCGATTAAATTCCTTGTTCTAGGAAAGCATGGAGAACATGGATCAACCAAAATGAGTTGATCCACGATTCCTATGAAATTATAGGGTTTGACATTCTTGAATTATGATTATGTTGAGCCACATTCTACCGCCCTAACGCGGAGGGTATGGGCCAAATAAACATGGGTCGACCCCTCCGTCGTTCTCCTTTATTAGTATGTTCTTTGCGATGGTGACAGCGACTGGTGTCGACGTTTGGCACCGGTGGAACACAAGAATGGTGGCCAGCACCACCGTCAACCTTGAAGAAGGCGACGACACACGGCGCCGCCCCGCGGCCACCGCCACCCTGCAGCCCCACGACCTTGTGGCACCCCCCTATGGCCCAGCCGTCCAGTAGCCTTGCACCATCTGTGGCCAAGCCGCCCTGCGCCCTCGCGGCACCCCCTACCGCCGAGTCGACCCGCGCCCTCACGACACACCCGCTGCTGATCCACCCCGCGCCCTCGCGACACCCCTTCGACCGAGCCACCCCACGGCCGAGACACCCCGCACCCTCAAATCACCCCCACAGCTAAGCCTCCTGGAACCCTTGCGGCACCCCCACAGCTGAGCCGCCCCGCGGTCTCGTGCCGTCCACGACCGAACCGTACTGAGCCCCCTCGTGGACCTCATGGCCCTCACAGCCTGCCAGACCGCCCAACAGGCTAGGCCGGACCCAACAAGCTGGGACGGACCCAGCGGGTTGGGCCAGGTCGACGCAAACTAGGTTGTCCCAGGCTGGGTCGGTCCGACTGGGTCAGACCAGACTCAGACCCACTTGGACCCATTTACGCTCTTTTGGCCATAACTTTGGCACTGGACGTCCGTTTGACGAACCGTCAGCGAAGCTGGAAAAATTATAGCGAGAAGGT
The DNA here is from genome assembly GCA_963277665.1 of Viscum album. Lineage (NCBI taxonomy): Eukaryota > Viridiplantae > Streptophyta > Magnoliopsida > Santalales > Viscaceae > Viscum > Viscum album. Next base: position 342,243,069 of record OY728167.1, read on the forward strand.
TCTTTCGAGCATACCCCACTAGATATTTGGATTGAGATGGGGTACGGTCATGTTGGATCGAGAAAGAATCCAACCGGGCCCCCCAACTAAAAGCCTAATAACTCATAGACCAGGCGTCCAATTGACGCATCATCTGTTGCATTGAGACCCCTATGAAATGGTGGTCCATTGAGATACTTCTTCATGGGACTTTGTGGAATTTGGATTATCGACTAGTGGCTTGTGGAGCGGACCCTCCTAGAGACAAGAGAGCATAGTGCGTGAACCCAGTAGCTGGGTGTGACTTGAGAAAGAGATCCTTTGTGGGTCTGTAATTGAGGGTCCCACATGGAACTCCTCTAGGATTCCATGCAGGACTACTCTAGAAATCCTGTGTGGGTCATCACTGAGCGATCCTATGTGGGTCAGCACCGAGCGATCCTGTGTGGGTCAGCACCTAGAGGTCATATGTGGGTCTAATGAGGAGATAGGATCCTTTGTGGGTATACCTATTAATGGAGTAATATGATTCAGTAGTTATATCTAATCATCTTAGTATCTTATCTAAGTTATACCTAGTGTGAGCTGAGTCTATACCTGTGTGGTACTTTCCTTCGTGGTAATACCTTGTTGGTATTCTTCTGTGTGGCGTACCTGTCTGGTACTTGCCTTCATGGTATTTCTTCCTTTGTGGAACAGTTGATCTTGGGGCTTGGGAGTTGGAATCTATGTTTTCCTTATGATTGAGATGGGTTTACTTGATAACTTAGGTATATGTATGGGAATATACCTAAGTAGGGTTGACGGTTTTTCTCGTACTTTGTGGTTTATCCTTTGTGGATTTTGTGATACCTTTAGGGTCTCAGGGTCCCGGCTGAGTATCGTTATACTCACCCCTTCACGAGCTATGCCCGCACCTCGTTGTGTTTGGTACATACGACAGACAGCGCTAACTGAGGACTAGAGTACCAGGACTAGAGGTAGCTCGTAGGTGGACGTTAGACGAGGCGAATCATAGATATGACCGTTCGTGAGTTGTACCTATCCTTCAGGTAGGATTCATGGTGGACGATCCATGAGCTGCTTTACACCTTTCTGTTGTCTTGTACTTCCCAGTTTTCCCTGTACTTTCCAGTTGGGCTTGTATTCTGGCCCCTTTTTGCTTACTGTATATACTCTTTTACTATTCAGTTTAATGGAGTTCGTATCTTGTGGTGTGCTTGTTGTGTTTGTTTACAGGATATAAAGGAAATTCCTTCCCAGTTTTAGGGAATATGCCTTCGGTGCTAGTTTCCAGCCCCTGGCCTATGGAATGCGGGCTTGGGGTAGTCATGACACGGGCCCCGAGGGACGGGTCATAAAAAATTGGTATCAGAGGAGTCGGTTCTACCGTAGAACATAAGACTCTGATATTTTTAACGATAATAGTGTTAAGTATAGTGAGTGTGGTTATCAGTTAAGGGAATCCATTGTTGGTGTGGCGGCCGACGTATCCATACACTAGGACCCTGACTTCTGATTTCCGACTCAGTGCACGAAAACATTGATTGCGTGTGTGTTTCCAAGAGTTTTCTTTTTGATATCTTGAGTCATCTCACCAGGTATAACTTATTGACTATGGATCACCTATTTATTTTCAGTATGCCTCTATAAAGACAACCAACTAGGATTCTAAGAGTAGTATACACTGATATCCCACCGAGCGATGAGGCCTCGGTGAATGTCCCTTTTCCAGTAGAGGAACTAGTGAAGGCACCAGCGGTACCATTACCTGTTTGTCCACTGATGCCACCAGCACTAGTAGTAGAGGGTGCATGCCACTTGAGTGCGTTGCACGAGTTCTAGCACCAGAGGCCACCCAGGTTCCGAGGAGAGGCGGACCCACAAGTAACTGAGGCCTACAATCATGGCGCTCTGGAGATGATACGAGGTACGATCTGTGTCTATTCCACCTTAACTAAAGTACTTATAGACACAGGTTCCCGTCATTATTTTATTTCCACTGCCCTTGTTTAGAGCTCAAAGATTCCGATAGAGTCGTTGTCTTGATCTTTACGGTTAGAGACTCCTACGAGAGAGGATTCAACGATTACACATTGCTGCCGGTAGTGCGAGCTTACTCTAGGAGGAAAGAGTTTCGACTGGGATCTCCTAGTAGCAGCGTCGAGGCCTTACGATGTCATCTTGGGTATGGAATGGTTATCTACAGTCCATGCTCAGATTGAATATATTAGGTGAAAAGTGTGGTGTGTTCGCACGGATGAGACTAGGTTTTCCTTCACCGGTGAGAAGGGAGCCTTTGAAGCACATGAGGGACTTACCCGGAGGAGGGTGCAACTGATTACTCATAAGTTGGCTAGCCTTACCCTCGGAGAGGTTGATGTGGAGAGTCTGAGTTATCCTATAGTGGTGGACCAATACACAGATGTCTTCTCTGATGATGTTCCAGTTCTACCTCCTCATAGAGAGGTAGACTTTTATATTGACTTGTACCCCGGGATAGCACTGATATCTACACCAGCATATCAGATGGCTCCTGCGGAGCTTCGTGACCTACGGGTATATCTAGAGGACTTGCAGAGAAACGGATTCATTCGGATCAGTATTTCACCTTAGGAATCCCTGATTTTGTTCACCAATAAGGAGGATGGGAGCTTGAGACTTTGTGTTGACTATCAGCGGTTGAACCAGGTGACCGTGAAGAACAAGTACCCACTCCCGAGGATTGACAACCTCTTTGATCAGGTGATACATCATGAGCAGAACTACGCTACCCATGACCTGGAGTTAGTAGTAGTGGTCTTCACCTTGAATATGTGGCGACACTATCTGATGGGAGAACATTTTACAATCTACTCGGATCACAAGAGTCTCAGGTATATCTTCTCTCAGAAAGAACTGAACCTAAGACAGTGACGTTGGCTTGAATTCCTCTAGGACCATGACTTCGAGATAGTCTATACTCCTTGGAATGGGAACAATATAGAAGATGCACTTAGCTAGAGGTCTGGTATACAATTTCTAGGCGAGGCGACAGAGCATCTGGCCGCTTTGCATATATCCTTTGTGGATCGAGATGGATCAGTTTTCTGCAGTCTCTTACAGTCACTCCCCCACTACTTTAGTGAGTCAGGGAGGCGCAATGTGGGGAAACTAACTGGGAGACACGACGTGCTCAGATATCCACAGGACAGACACCTAATGGATTTTCTGAAGGTGGGGAGCATGTCACCCTCTTCAAAGGACGTACTATGGTACCAGTGTCACTTCAGGAGGAAGTGTTGAGGGAGTTCCACACATCCCCTCTAGCGGTACATCCAGGAGTGGCGAAGATGTACCAGGATCTCCGACGACAGCACCGGTGTCTGGGAATGAAGAAAGTAGTTGTAGAGTTTGTCTCTCAGTGCCTCACTTGTCAGCAAGTGAAGGCGGAGCATCAGGTACCAGCAGTCTTGGTTCAGCCTTTAGAGGTACCAAAGTGGAAGTGGGATGGGATATACATGGACTTTGTGACAATACTTCCACATACATGCAGGGGACATGACTTGATTTGGGTGATCATCAACCGAATCACCAAGTCAGCCCACTTCCTACCGACCAGAGAGTAGGGTTTAGTAGAGAGATTGGGATGCCTCTATGTGGAGGAGATTATGCGTCTATATGGAGTACCCTCGACGAATGTCTCCAATCATGATTCACGTTTTACTTCCCGGCTATGGAAGGTGTTTTAGGAGGCTTTCGGGATGCAACTTCGTTTGAGGACCGCCTTCCATCCCCAAATGGATGGCCAGATTGAGCAAACCATTCAAACCCTCAAGGACATGCTACATGCATGCGTCCTCGACTTCAGTTGCAGTTGGGAGGATCACTTTCCTTTGGTGGAGTTTGCATACAACAACAATTATCACTCCCCAATTGGGATGGCACCTTTTGAGGCGTTATACAAGAGTCCATGCAGATCACCTTTGTGATAGATTGACCCAGGGGAAGCAGCACTCTTGGGAACATATATGGTATGGGCTACCATCGAGAAAGTGCAGATCATCCAAGAGTGGATGAAGACTGCATAGAGCAGGCATAATTCATATGTCGATAAGAGACGGAGACCTCTAGAGTTCGAGGATGGCGACCACGCCTTTCTACGAGTCTCACCTCGATGAGGTTTGCGGAGATCTGGCCGAGGTGGAAAGTTATCTCTGAGGTTCATTGGACCCTTTCAGGTCCTCAGTATAGTTGGCGAGGTGGCTTAACACTTACCTCTTCCACCTCAGTTGCATTGGGTGCACGGCATCTTCCACGTATCCCAGCTGAGGAGATACGTGCACGACCCTTCCCAAGTCATCGACCACAGAGAGCTAGACGTCGACGATGGGGCAACTTTTATGGAGGTTCTAGTTGAGATTGAGGGTCGACAGAAGCGGGTCCTTTGTGGGGGTTGATACCTCTGGTGCGCGTTCGTTGGAAGCACGGGAACCTTCAAGATAGCACATGGGAGCGGGAGGATTAGATGCGTGCATAGTACCCCAACTTGTTCACTTAGTTTGAGTTGTGGCTTACCGGCATGTAAAGCCCTGAGGTGGGGAGAATGTAAAGACCCAAAATTTCCATGTAATTTTTTTTCTAAATATATGATAATTTTACGAGTCCGTGAAAATTGGCGGCGCATGATTCTGAGGCCCGTTATGCCCAGAATGAATTTCTGAACATTATTTTGGGTACGTTCAGTAAACGTGCGAGCAAGGTTTTTCTAACTTTTGAATCGGTGAACAAAATTGAAATCAGAGGGCACCGTTGAACTCACAGTGCCAGAATTCACTTAAGGGGACCTTCACCTTGACCACAGTAAGTCAATGGTGGAAGTTAGCTTTTCACATATTTGGGAAAGAATAAAATAAAAATAAAATTATGTAACATTTTTGTTTTTATTTGAAACTCCTTATGGATGTTGAGAGCTGGGGACCACCAGAATTAAACCTCCCCTTGAGGTTATGGAGTTGGGGACCACCGAACCTAAAACCTCCCATGAGAGGTTATGGTGGTGGGGACCACTAGAGATTAAGACCCCTTGAAACCTCCCAATTAACTGTGGGGAAGTCTCTTGAAATTCCCCTTGATTAATTATGCCACCCCCTTTAATTAATTAAGATAACCTAATTTCTTTCAACAACTAAAAATTTCACAAAAATATGTTATTAGGTTGGCACCTATTTTCTTGGGAGGGGATTTTTGGTTGGAGAAAGAGAAGGGGGAGAACTTGGGAGAAATATCTCCAACGAAGAATGCACTCTGGAATTGATGAACGTGGATGATGTTCGAACCGTCTTCGGAAGCGTGACCGTGGAAGAGACCGATCTCCATCAACAATCAATGAGGTAGGGGTTGTTATTGAATTCATGAAATTTCTCGATTAAATTCCTCATTCATGGAAAGCATGGTGAACTCGGATCAACAAAAATGAGTTGATCCACGATTCGTATGAAATTATAGAGTTTTTCATTCTTTAATCATGATTATGTTGAGCCGCTTGCTACCGCCCTAACGTAGAGGGTTCGGGCGAAACAAACATGGCTTAACCCCTCTGTTGTTCTCCTTTATTGGTGTGTTCTTCACGATGGTGATGATGACCGGTCCTGACCTTTGGCACCTGTGGAACAAAAGAATGGCGGCTGGCACCACCGCCGGTCGCGAGGAAGGCGACGACACACGGCGTCGCCCCGCGACACCTTAGTCGAGATGCCCTGTGGACAAACTACCCCGCGGCCTCGTGACGCCCCCCACAGTTGAGCCGTCCCACGACCTCGCACCGTCCGCGACCGAGCCACCCCGCGCCCTCACGGCACCCCCCATGGTGAAGCCGCCCCGCGCCCTCGTGATAGCCCCATGGCCGAGCAGCACCCTGCCCTCTCGGCACCCCCACAGCCAAGCCGCCTCGCGGCCAAGCCGCCCCATTTCGTCGTGGAACCCCCACAACTAAGCCACGTCGTGCCCTCAAGGCAGCCCGACGACCGAACCGCCCTACGGCCTCGCGTTGTCCACGGTCGAACCGCACCACGACCCTCCATGGCCTGCCGGACCGCCCAACGGGCTGGGCCAGACCCATCGGGTGGACCCGAACCAGGTTGGCCCAGGGCTGGTCGGGTCGGGACGGTCCGACCGGGTCGGGCCAGACCCGAACCCACTTTGACCCATTTACGCTCTTTGGGCCATGACTTTGGCACTGGACGTCTGATTGAAGAACCGTCAACGACGCTGGAAACCTTGGAGCGAGATGGTTTCTTTGAGAATACCCCACTGGAGATTTTAATTGAGATAGATTACGGCAGGGTTGGGTTGAGCACGAATCCAACCAGGCCCTGGAACTAAAAGGCCAATAACTCACAGACTGGGCGTCCGATTGACGCTCTCTCTGTTGCGTTGAGACCCCTATGACATGGCGGTTCTTTGAGATATTTCTTCATGGGACTTCGTGTCCGTTGGAGTATCGACCAGTGGATTTTGGAGCGGACCCTTCTGGAGACAAGCGAGCATAGTGCGGGAACCCAATAGCTAGCTGTGACTTGAGAAATTGATCCTTCGTGGGTCTGTAATTGAGGGTCCCACATGAAACCGCTCTAGGATTCCATGAGGGACTACTCTAGAGATTCTGTGTGGGTTAGCACCAAGTGATCCTGTGTGGGAAAACACCAAGTGATCCTCTTTGGGTCAGCACCTAGAAATCCTATGTGGGTCAACACCAAGTGATCTCGTGTGTGTCAGCACCGAGCGATCCTGTGTGGGTCAGCACCTAGAGATCCTATGTGGGTTTGATGAGGAGTTAGGATCCCTCGTGGGTCTTCCTCTTAACAGAGTAATATGATTAATTAGTTATATATAATCATATTACTACCATATCTAAGTTATACCTGGTTTGAGCTGAGTCTGTACCTGTGTGGTACTTTCCTTCGTGGTAATACCTTGGTGGTATTCTTCTGTGTGGCGTACCTGTGTGGTACTTGCCTTCATGGTATTTCTTACTTTGTAGAATAGTGGGGCTTGGGGCTTGGGAGTTGGAATCTGTGTTTTCCTCATGATTAAGATGGGTTTACATGATAACTTAGGTATATGTATGGGCATATACCTAAGTAGGGTTGACAGTTGTTATTGTACTTTGTGGTTTACACTTTGTGGATTTTGTGAGTCCTTGAAGGTCTCGGGGTCCCTACTGAGTATCGTTATACTTAACCCTACATGGTCTATTCCCGCACCTCGTTGTGTTTGGTGCAGACGATGGACAACGCTGACTGAGGACTAGAGTTCCAGGACTGGAGGTAGCTCGAAGGTGGATATTAGACGAGCCGAATCGCCGATACGGTCGTTCTTGATCTGTATCTACCCTTCAGGTAGGATTCATGGTGGATGATCCGGGAGCTTCTTTATACCTTTCAGTTGTCTTGTACTTCCCAGTTTTCCCTGTACCTTCCAGTTGGGCTTGTATTCTGGCCCCTTTTTTCTTATTGTACTTACTCTTTTACTATTCAGTTTACTTGAGTTTTTATCTTATTGTGTGCTTGGTTGCATGTGTTTATAGTATATAAATGCAATGCCTTCCTAGTTTTAGGGAATATGCCTTTGGTGCTAGTTTCCAGCCCTTGGCCTTTGGAAGGAGGGTTTGGGGTAGTCACGTCATGGGGCCTGGGGGACGGGTCGTGACCTAAAACTTGTCTAATTTGTGAAAAACAGACTTCATATTATCGATTGCAATATGGTAGGAAAATAGTATACATTGTTCATGGTAGATTTTGGTATCTGGATCCTTATTATTGATTATTAAAAATGGAATTCAATGGCTCACAAGAATTTGATATTTCTCCAAATCCTTCTTCCACAGATCAATATTTTAAGAGGGTGAAAAAAATTGATGTGACATTTATAAAGACACAAAAAATCAGGTAATGATAGAAATATTTGGAAGAAATGGTCAATATTTTTTAAACTACCATATTGGATATATCATGAAGACAAACATAACATTGATGTCATGAATTTAGAGAAGAATATCTATGATGTATTGATTGTATCATTGTTAAATATTAAAGGAAAGAATAAATATGTGTTGAATGCAAGATTGAACTTACTCTCAATGGGAAAACATTTTGAGTTATCTCCTACTCTAGATGGAAATAAAAAATTCTTTCCCTTGAACTTTCATACATTATCCAAGAAGGGTGAATTTTATTTTGTCAGTGTATTCATGATGCAACAGATCCTACCAGTTTCATTGGGTGGAATATTTCCCATCCGTGTTAGAATGACTATCATAAATGTGTGTTATTTTATCAATTCAATTTGTAATAAGTTTGAAGTACACTGTGTTGCATTTGTTGTCAATGAGGCATGATGTTGTCTTAGAATGAATGGATGTCAAGAATTGTAAAGATATGGATGCCAAAGGTTGTGATGGTGTTGGTGAGGAATGGAGAATGACCATGGTACTAAGAGGCATGTCACTTAGGAGATTCACTAAGTTGCATAGGAGATGTGGTTGCAACATTCTCTAGTGATATCTGACGATTTTTGAACTGATCTTTAAGTTCAAAGACCTTGTATCAAGTGGATACAATGTCACAACAATGTTAGAAGACCATGCATTGTTAAGACAATGCATGAGGAGGTGAATGGGATCCATCCACAACTTCTAAGTGGATGAAGTGGATTAATGAAGTCCATGCACTAACACTTAGTGCATGTGAATGTGAAGAAGATCCAATTGATCTCTGATTTGATCAATGAAGATCATTGAAGAATGTTGATGAATTATTTAATTCAGGAGCTTCAGTTGATGAAAAACCTTCTACAAATGTCTCATAAGTCTAGAATACATGATTGAAAGGAGTTGAGGAAGTTTGTGGAAGAAGAATGAAGAAGAAATGGAAAGAATGTCTTAGAAGATGGGTTGAATGGAAATTGGCATTTACACTTGTCACTTTGTTTTTTAACAAAGCACTTGTGTTTTTAAGTAGCAAAAAATAGCCACCAAGGAAGGCCAGCCGAGGGTCATCACCCAAGGCTCATGTGGGACTCGAGGTCACCACGCCCATGGGGAACCCTCAGGCCAAGGCAGCATATCCCTGAGGCAGGAGGCCGGGGCCGTGTATAAGCCCCGAGGCCACGCGGTGATTAAGCCCGCGCAGCGTGAGCGCGAGGAGCGCGCTCGAGGATGCATAGTGGGCGCCAGTGGCGCGCCCGAGTGGCAGGGGTGGGCGCAAGAGCGCGCCCGCAGAGAGAACACGGTGCGGGGTGGCACTGTGAGGGGAGAAGTTCAACTGGGGAGTAGCGGAGAGCGCTTTGGTGATAAACCGCGGAAAATCCGCTCGCCGTTTCGATGTGGGACGCGGAAAAATCTCCAGGAACGAATCCCAGCCACATGATTGATCGCGCGTGCGATCCGAGCCGCTCATCTAATCGCGCCATTCGCGATCTGATCCAGGCCGTTCGAGATTATCTGATCCCCTGATCCGACGGCTCCCCGTCCTTCCTCAACCTTGAGCTCGCCCGAAGCCACCCGCGAGTTCCGTTCAAACCAGAGGCCATCTCGACGACGGTTCTTGAGCTCCCGGCCACCATTGCCGAAGCCGAAGGCTCCATTGAGCTCGTCCAGACCTACTGAACCTATCCATGCTTAAAAGTGGTCTTTCATGCAACGAGAGGAGAATTTGAAGTTCTGCCGAAGCAACCGAAGGTGCGAGGCCATTCGGTGTTGATGATTTGCATGTATTTGGTTTAAAAAGTTCATGCGTACATTTCCATGCACATGCATGAAGAGGAAAATAATGAAGGAAAAGAACCCGCGTGAACAGAGGAGAAAAAGAAGATTTCAAAGAATCTTGAAGATCCGAAATCTTCGAGAGATCAAAGATTTATCGCACGCAGATGATCTGAGACGTCTCTGGCTATAAAAAGAGAGGTGAGGCTCTCATTGTGCTTGCTGAATCTTTTTTGAAGATCTGAAGTCCCGCGAAGCCTCGGTGCTTAGCGAAGAACAGCCTGCGCACACCACTTGCGCGGCAGTGAAGCCCGGAGCCATCCCTTGGCTCTGTGTGTTCCTTTTGCGCACCTCTTTCACGAAAGAAGAGAAAGGGAGAGTTCCCTGCGTGATACCCCTTTGCGCGACAGGAAGGAGAGGTTGGGTAGCGCGACCTTGCGCGCTCCCTCTGTGCACCACGCCCCCTGCGCGGTAAGCACTTGTGTGCCCGCGGTGTTGCACCGTGCACACCCGAGGTAGTGACCCTTGCACCAAGACCCTATGCGGCCATTGGAGAAAAGGATTGGCTGCACCCTTGCGCGCCTCCTTTGAAGGCAGTAAGGGTTCAGGTGGTTTATGTGCCAAGGCAAGAAGGCCCTACGGGCATTGGGTGCAAATTAGGAAGAACCCAAGGCTGAGACACTTGTGCTTGTGTTCTAAGTGAAAGAAGAGGAAAGAGGCCAAGCTTAAGTGTGTGCAAAACGAAGAACAAAATGTGTTTGCATTCTTGAAGAGTGAAGACCATCACACTTTTGTGTGTGTGTGCAATTCAAGTGAAGGCCGAGACTTGCATGCCTTGTGTGCAAAGTGAAGGAGGGAGGTCGTAGCCCTTGTGTGTACAAAATGGAGAACCAAGTGTGTGCATAAGTGAAGTGCACACTTTGAAGAAGATTAAAAGAACAAGGAAGTGTGTGTGCTTAGTAAGTGAAGTAGGCCAAGCCTTGTGTTTGCTAATTGATCAAAGGAAGTGTGTGTGAGCAAACAAAAACAAGTAGGCCGAACCTAGTGTGTGCACTAAGTGGAGTGAACACACTTAGAAGAAGAAGAAGACACTCACACAAAGTACAACACACATTTAAGTGTGTAATCAAAAGGAATAAAATGTGTGAAGGACAAGAAGAAGGTGTGTGCTAAAAGTGTTACACCCTTTGTGGGTTTACTGCACCAAGAGAAGAAGAAGGGGAGTGCATGCTTACATGCATGCACATGCACACGTGAACAAAGCCAAACCAGCTTGTGTGCATTTGAGTTGTCCAAGACTGAAAGTTCTTGAAGAAGATATTGAGAGGCCATGCAGTCAGTGCATGAGAAAGCAGAGATGCCATGCACTTAGTGCATGAAGTTGAATTGCAGTGAGACTGAATCCAGACTGAAGTTAAAGACATCAGCTGTCTGAGTATTCAGTAATTGAGAAGACCCTGATCAACAGAAGTGATCAGAAGTTGTTGAGCAAGACCAACAGACCATTTCAGAGGTTGTTGAAGTTTCTTGAAGAGAGAAGGCCAGGTCATCCTTAGAAGAAGGAGATAAATCCTGAGCAAGACGAGAAGACCTGATCAAATCAAGTGATCAGAGGTACAGAGCAAGGCTAGCAGTCTTTATCCCAGACTGCTGAAGATACTTGAAGAAGCTTAAAGTGAAGAAGAGCTACTCGTGTGACTCGAGGAGCCAAGAGAAGACCCTGTGGGACTCAAGGAGAAGAAGTCTTCAGTGGGATTCTGGAGCAGGCCAGTGGGACTCTGGTAACACTGTGGGACGCAGTATAAAGACCCTCCTGTGGGACTCAGGAGAGATACAGTGGGATGCTGTATCGACCATTGTAATACTAACATATTATAATGGGAGAAACCATGTTGGGGTGTATAACCAACATGGCAAGGACGTAGGCCTTTGGTGCCGAACCTTGTAAATCCTTGTTTCATGTGCCTTGACATTTACTGCATTACTCGAGGAAAGGCTGAGAGATACAAGAAGAGTGGATCGAGGCTTTAACCAGCCATAGAGGTTTAATTGATAAGGAATCAATTAGTAAAAAGTTTTAAGGGGTCACTGATTCACCCCCTCCCCCTCTCAGTGATTCACACTGATCTGGGCACTTCAATTGGTATCAGAGGGAGGTTACCTCTAAAAAGATCCAATGGAGTCTTTATTAAGTGCAGATTTGAGGAAATGAAAGAACAGCCTCAAATGGAGATATCTGCCAAGAATTTGAAAAACAGAATGAAGAAACAGGCAAAGAAGATGAAGAAGAAGGTTGTTGCAATCAGATAAACTCCTTCTATGGAAAGAAATGTAAAAGTCACATCAGATGACAATTCCTTTTATCATTCTTCTGATGAAGCCTGCTCTAGCTGTGATGAAGATGGAAGGAACAATGATCTTATAAATGCAATCAAATATCTTCAGAAGACAGTCCCCAAGGAAGTGTCAATGTGTATAGCTACAGGCCTCCTTGATCTTCAAGAAGAAAAATTACAGCTAGAAGATGAAGCCAATTCTCTGGAAGTCCAATTGGCAAAAAGGGTTGGCATAACCAACACTCTCAGAAAGCTGGTGAAGGCTAAAGATGAAACTGTTTCCCTTTGCAATGAAAGATATGAAGACACTATTGAAGAATTGCAAAGAAGCCTTTCTGAGAAATAATTCTTTTAGACAGTGTTCAAAGATGTTTTCCATGCACTGGAAAAGAGGCACAAAGTTTCAATGAATGTCAGAGATGCTCAACTTGAAGACAAAGTAAAAAGGGTGAAGGAGCTTGACAATTCATTGCTAGAAATAAAAAAGGTGCATGAAGACCAGATAAAGCAGTTGGAAGAGAAATGGGAAGGAAGGCTAAGAACTATTGAGGATGAGAAGAACTCCCTCAATATGAAATGCTTAGAACTAGAGGTGATATTGAAAACTCAGCAATCACCCAAAGCCAAAGCCTCCCAGTCAGATGAAAGGAGAAATGTTTCTACTCAAGTATGAATTGAGCAGGATGATTCTAAAAGAAAGACATCCTATAATAAAAGGGCAACAACTTCTAAAAAGAAGGTACCATCCATACCATCTTGTACTCATGCTTCTAAAAGTGTTTCTACTAAAAGTGCAGGATGGAAGAATGAATCCAATCAAGTATGGATGAAGACAGTGAAGAATGAATGCTCTCCTGAAACAACACAGCAAGTCAAGAAAAGTACCCAACAATCAGAAGGACTGAAGAGGTCAAGATTTGTGGGTCAGTATTGGTGTTATAATAAGTATGGGCACTGTTCAAAGGATTGTTGGTACAATCCACTGAATGTCAAAGCACAAAGGAATCCCATGCCAAGGGGGAGCAAGCCAGAAGAAAAGAAGCAGCATCCACAGGTCCAGAGACATCTGTTTACTGAAAATAGATTTGGATTGCTTGATAACATCTGGGATGTTTGCAAAAGTGGTCAAAAAGATACATGTCAATCTCCAACTGTATCCAGAGCTAAAAAGAAGAAAAGATCACAGAACCTGGCTCAGAAAGAATCCTTGGGAAGCAAGAATAAGAAAGTGGAAGATGCTCCCAAGAAGATTATGAAAAAGGAAGAAAAGACCTTGGATTTGAAATCCAAGAAGGGTGATGCATCCAGAAGGACCACCAAGAAGAAAACATGCTTCTACTGTGGAAAGAAAGGTCATACCAGGGATCTTTGAAAACAAGCCATGGAAATTAATAGAAGCCAACCAAACTCAAACAGACAATCAATCCAAAAGAAGCAGAAGGGATTGATTGAAAACAAGTTGCCTAAGAGAGGTAGCTTGACAGCATCAAAAGAACCATGTGGAACTTCCAGAACTGAAGCCACACTTCCAAATGACTTGTTAGTCATATGGCCAAATCAGTTGCAACTTGACAAAGATCTGCAGAGAGCTGAAGATGAAGTTCTGGCAATTGCTAAGGCAAAAGGGAAGAAGAAGATTTCACATGGAGATGTATTGAGATCCACACCAGCACAAACATCATTGAAGATCAAATGTGCAAGTGTGAAGAATGGTGAAAATGGGATATCTCGGTTGAGAGAATCTTCTCAACCTTGTTTTTCACATTGATGAACCAAGGAGGTTCCATCTTATTCCCTTATACTTCTGGTATTTACATGTGCTAACATTGCAGGGAATTGAAGATGACGATCATTATCATCTGGAGGATGGTTTGGACAGAATGGAGTGCACCCCTTGAGGGGGAGCCAATCTGTAGAAGATGGGATTCTAAGATTTAATACCATCTTGAGAAAAGTGAAGGTATTCCAATCATACTTTCATCCCTTGTTTCTTAATTGTATTCATCATGACAATTAAGGGGGAGTATTGATTGAAGACAAATGGTTGAAAGGGGGAGCTTTATCTTTGCACCTGAACTTTCTAATGAGTTTTGTGAAGTTGTGCAGGATTTAGCAAATTCATTGTTATATCTGAAAAATTTCAAGCCCCTTGAAGCATGATCTCAAATGTGTAGAGAATTGTGGATAGCATTGTGTTCCTTGGTTACATCACTCTTGTTTTCTACACCGGGTTAGCCCAAGTAGACTTAGAGTTGATTTACTAAAGGTTCTTTGCTAAAGAAAAACATGTGGCATCATCCCTCTCTTAGTGATTTTCATGAAGATGCAATTCAAAGGGAGGAAGATATTTTTGAAAGTGAACCACACCACACCTTTGCATTTGATTTCCAATAAGGGGGAGAAAATATTGGCACACATATTGACCCATTCATATGTGCAGAAGTAGTGTATTGACAACAAATACAAAGGGGGAGACTGAAGTACACTGTGTTGCATTTGTTGTCAATGAGGCATGATGTTGTATTAGAATGAATGGATGTCAAGAATTGTCAAGATATGAATGCCAAAGGTTGTGATGGTGTTGGTGAGGAATGGAGAATGACCATGGTACTAAGAGGCATGTCACTTAGGAGATTCACTAAGTGGCATAGGAGATGTGGTTGCAACATTCTCTAGTGATATCTGACGATTGTTGAACTGATCTTTAAGTTCAAAGACCTTGTATCAAGTGGATACAATGTCACAACAATGTTAGAAGACCATGCATTGTTATGACAATGCATGAGGAGGTGAATTGGATCCATCCACAACTTCTAAGTGGATGAAGTGGATTAATGAAGTCCATGCACTAACACTTAGTGCATGTGAATGTGAAGAAGATCCAATTGATCTCTGATTTGATCAATGAAGATCATTGAAGAATGTTGATGAATTATTTAATTCAGGAGCTTCGGTTGATGAAGAACCTTCTACAAATGTCTCATAAGTCTAGAATACATGATTGAAAGGAGTTGAGGAAGATTGTGGAAGAAGAATGAAGAAGAAATGGAAAGAATGTCTTAGAAAATGGCTTGAATGGCAATTGGCATTTACACTTGTCACTTTGTTTTTTAACAAAGCACTTGTGTTTTTAAGTAGAAAAAAATAGCCACCAAGGAAGGCCATCCAAGGGTCATCACCCAAGGCTCATGTGGGACTCGAGGTCACCACGCTCATGGGGAACCCTCAGGCCAAGGCAGCATATCCCTGAGGCAGGAGGCCGGGGCCGTGTATAAGCCCCGAGGCCACGCGGTGATTAAGCCCGCGTAGCGTGAGCGCGAGGAGCACGCTCGAGGATGCATAGTGGGCGCCAGTGGCGCGCCCGAGTGGCAGGGGTGGGCGTAAGAGAGCGCCCGCAGAGAGAACACGGTGCGGGGCGGCACCGTGAGGGGAGAAGTTCAACTGGGGAGTAGCGGAGAGCGCTTGGGTGATAAACCGCGGAAAATCTGCTCGCCGTTTAGATGTGGGACGTGGAAAAATCTCCAGGAACGAATCCCAGCCGCATGATTGATCGCGCGTGCAATCCGAGCCACTCATATAATCGCGCCATTCGCGATCTGATCCAGGCCGTCCGAGATTATCTGATCGCCTGATCCGACGGCTCCCCGTCCGTCCTCAACCTTGAGCTCGCCCGAAGCCACCCGCGAGTTCCATTCGAACCAGAGGCCATCTCAACGACGGTTCTTGAGCTCCCGGCCACCATTTCCGAAGCCGAAGGCTCCATTGAGCTCGTCCAGACCTACTGAACCTATCCATGCTTAAAAGTGGGCTTGCATGCAACGAGAGGAGAATTTGAAGTTCGGCCGAAGAAACCGAAGGTGCGAGGCCATTCGGTGTTGATTCTTTGCATGTATTGGGTTTAAAAAGGCCATGCGTACGTTTCCATGCACATGCATGAAGAGGAAAATAATGAAGGAAAAGAACCCGCGTGAACAGAGGAGAAAAAGAAGATTTCAAAGAATCTTAAAGATCCGAAATCTTCGGGAGATCAAAGATTTATCGCACGCGGATGATCCGAGACGTCTCTACCTATAAAAAGAGAGGTGAGGCTCTCATTGTGCTTGCTGAATCTTTGTTGAATATCTGAAGTCCCACGAAGCCTTGGTGCTTAGCGAAGAACAGCCTGCGCGCACCACTTGCGCGGCAGTGAAGCCCGGAGCCATCCCATGGCTCTGTGTGTTCCTTTTGTGCACCTCTTGCGCGAAAGAAGAGAAAGGGAGAGTTCCCTGCGCGCTACCCCTTTGTGCGACAGGAAGGAGAGGTTGGGCAGCATGACCTTGCGCGCTCCCTCTGTGCACCACGCCCCCTGCGCGGTAAGCACTTGTGTGCCCGCGGTGTTGCACCGTGCACACCCGAGGCAGTGACCCTTGCACCAAGACCCTATGCGGCCATTGGATAAAAGGATTGGTTGCACCCTTGCGCGCCTCCTTTGAAGGAAGTAAGGGTTCAGGTGGTTTATGTGCCAAGGCAAGAAGGCCCTACGGGCATTGGGTGCAAATTAGGAAGAACCCAAGGATGAGACACTTGTGCTTGTGTTCTAAGTGAAAGAAGAGGAAAGAGGCCAAGCTTAAGTGTGTGCAAAACGAAGAACAAAATGTGTGTGCATTCTTGAAGAGTGAAGACCATCACACTTTTGTGTGTTTGTGCAATTCAAGTGAAGGCCGAGACTTGCATGCCTTGTGTGCAAAGTGAAGGAGGGAGGCCGTAGCCCTTGTGTGTACAAAATGGAGAACCAAGTGTGTGCATAAGTGAAGTACACACTTTGAAGAAGATTAAAAGAACAAGGAAGTGTGTGTGCTTAGTAAGTGAAGTAGGCCAAGCCTTGTGTTTGCTAATTGATCAAAGGAAGTGTGTGTGAGCAAACAAAAACAAGTAGGCCGAACCTAGTGTGTGCACTAAGTGGAGTGAACACACTTAGAAGAAGAAGAAGACACTCACACAAAGTACAACACACATTTAAGTGTGTAATAAAAAGGAATAAAATGTGTGAAGGACAAGAAGAAGGTGTGTGCTAAAAGTGTTACACCCTTTGTGGGTTTACTGCACCAAGAGAAGAAGAAGGGGAGTGCATGCTTACATGCATGCACATGCACACGTGAACAAATCCAAACCAGCTTGTGTGCATTTGAGTTGTCCAAGACTGAAAGTTCTTGAAGAAGATATTGAGAGGCCATGCAGTCAGTGCATGAGGAAGCAGAGATGCCATGCACTTAGTGCATGAAGTTGAATTGCAGTGAGACTGAAGCCAGACTGAAGTTAAATACATCAGCTGTCTGAGTATTCAGTAATTGAGAAGACCCTGATCAACAGAAGTGATCAGAAGTTTCTGAGCAAGACCAACAGACCACTTCAGAGGTTGTTGAAGTTTCTTGAAGAGAGAAGGCCAGGTCATCCTTAGAAGAAGGAGATAAAGCCTGAGCAAGACGAGAAGACCTAATCAACTCAAGTGATCAGAGGTACAGATCAAGGCCAGCAGTCTTTATCCCAGACTATTGAAGATACTTGAAGAAGCTTAAAGTGAAGAAGAGCTACTCGTGTGACTTGAGGAGCCAAGAGAAGACCCTGTGGGACTCAGGGAGAAGAAGTCTTCAGTGGGATTCTGGAGCAGGCCAGTGGGACTCTGGTAACACTGTGGGACGCAGTATAAAGACCCTCTTGTGGGACTCAGGAGAGATACAGTGGAATGCTGTATCGACCATTGTAATACTAACAGATTATAATGGGAGAAACCATGTTGGGGTGTATAACCAACATGGAAAGGACGTAGGCCTTTGGTGCCAAACCTTGTAAATCCTTGTGTCCTGTGCCTTTACATTTACTGCATTACTCGAGGAAAGGCTGAGAGATACAAGAAGAGTGGATCGAGGCTTTAACCAGCCATAGATGTTTAATTGATAAGGAATCAATTAGTAAAAAGTTTTAAGGGATCACTGATTCACCCCCTCCCCCTCTCAGTGATTCACACTGATCTGGGCACTTCAAAGTTTATTGATCTAAATTATTTGGAAAATTTTGATAATGAATCAGTTTCTATATTTTTTCAATTGGAGATGTATTTTTCTCCATATTTGAATTTAATGGTTTTTTTGGTGTGAGAAATAATGTTTTTCAGACCTGTATATCTACATTTTGATGTATCCTTTTGAAAGGTATACAAAGATATTTAAGGGGTTTTTCAAGAAACCATGTAAACATGAAGCCTCAATTGATGAGAAGTATATTTCTGAGGAGTTTGGAGAGTATTTTACAAGCAACTTATCTGTAGTGGAGCACATCCATTTTCTAACATCTCACCATGAAAGAGTCGATTATGGGGGAAATGGGATTTGTGGCTTCAATATAAAATCATTGATAGGTGAACAGATAAATAAGTTACATTTATACATCCTGAATAACATAAATTATTCTCATCTATATATATCTTTTCATATTAATGTGTTGAAACAATGTTATAAAAAGAATAAATATATATGGATTTTGAATGAGCATAAACATTTTTTTTGTCGTGGTTTAAAGAGAACATGCTTTGTAGATCAGATGCATCGAAAACATTGATATTTTTAGTGGGCGGTCCATGTTTATATTTTGTAACATGGTACAAGTGTGAAATTAATGTCTATACATTTCATATGAAAGATCATGGCAGCATAAGTGCATTTCAAAATAGTAGTGTATTAGAGTACACAGAAGCAATGAATTTTTCAAGTGATAAAGAAAAAAACCCAATCTCTTCATCAAGTCCATATTATGGAGTCATTGAAGAAATATGAGATTTTTTTTACATTAAATTTCAAATTTAAATATTTAACTTCAAATTGTTTATCGATAACAACAGTGTCAGACATGATGAATTTGGAATGAAACTTTTTAATCTGAATAGATTGGAGTACATAATTGATCCTTTTATCATGGAAACACATGTAAAACAAATTTTTTATGTTCTTCATCAATATTATATGAATTGGTATATTGTTTTATAAGGTAATAATATAATTTTAGTGATGATAAACTTGACAAGGATGGTGATTTATGTGATATCCCTACTTCCATGGATATATTAATAAAAAATATTGATGGGCACATATTAGAAATGGTTTATGCCATATGGAACTACCATGAAAACGTAATATGGGAAAATTATCCTTTATTATATTCCTAATATTATAGGTAACATATGTTCATTTCTGGTTTGATTTTTAAAATTTCATAAAATTTTAGGTATTTTAGTTTATTTTCGTTATTAAAACACGTATTATAAATAATTAGTGAATTTTTTTTATTATATTTGTTTAGTTTTTTTATTTTACTATGTTTAGCCTTATGTAACTTATCTATTTATTGATTTCTTTAAAATATATTTTAAATCTAATATGTTAAATAAAATCAAAAATATTTTATAAAACAGTATATTCAAAAAATATTATTTTTGGTGTAAAAATTATTTATTAGGTTAGATCATTTTTACTACTCTCACACCATTCTGGATTTGTTTTCATTATTTTATGTTTTTTGTC
Organism: Viscum album; assembly: GCA_963277665.1. Classification (NCBI taxonomy): domain Eukaryota; kingdom Viridiplantae; phylum Streptophyta; class Magnoliopsida; order Santalales; family Viscaceae; genus Viscum; species Viscum album. Next base: position 342,262,679 of record OY728167.1, read on the forward strand.
TCCCATTAATATTGTTTGCATTTTAGTTAACTATTATAACAAATATGAATAAAAATGTGGTCATTGTAGTTTATGTTGTATCATTTTTCATATATTCAAAGAATATTTTTTTAGTGTAAAAATTGATGTTTTAAATTGGAGTATTTTTATTATTCATACACCATTTTTGGATTTTTTTTCATTAGTTTATGTCATTTCATCTCTCATTAATGTTTTTATCATTTTAGTTAACTATAAAAGATATGAATAAAAATGTATTTAGTTTAGTTTAATTTTTGTTTGAAATTTTTTCATTCTTTATTTACATTTGTATGTAATAGTTGGATTTGTATATTTGTGTACTAATTGTTTGTTTCTATGATTTGAAAAATAATGAAAAAACAGACATCTGGTCCACCAAATAATTATAGAGAGTATTTTACTCATACCTCTAGGGAGAAATCCACACATGATCTTGTTGATGAGTCTCCTCACCCTTCTTTATAAGAGACATATACTTCCATATAGGAAAAAGAGTTCGAGGTTTGGTAAACGTGGAAACACACGTTTACCAAAATTATCAGCTATTTGTAAGGAGGACTAGAGGATACTAGTAGACTTTGATAATAATGATATTATAAGATGTCCAAATTCAAAATAATTCAAGACTTTTATTGAAGTCTAGGATAAAATAAAAGTTGTTATTTTGATTGATGATTGGAGAAGTGTTGAAAAAATAAAATTATATCACTTATGGTAGACCTTTTTGGTCAGATCTTTTTTTATTATTTTACTTATCAATAAATGTATATAGTAATATATTTTTCCCCCTTCTTATCAGATGAATTGTGATATACATGATACTGGAGGAGTCAGGAGGAAATTTTTATCATTGGTTGCTTGGAGATGTAGAGATTTTAAAATAACCATCACATCATATTTCATTTTTGGTTACAGAAAACCTCATAATCCATGAAATATATATCCATTTATAGATGAAGGTACATGGAAGAATTTTTTTGAAAGTATATGATGAGAAGCATTTTTTGTTAGTGAAATTTTACCTTTTAGGATGTTTTATATATTAATGATCATATTAATGATTTATTTATTCTTAATTTAGATCCATCAAGGAGATCTCATTAGGAAATTCGATATAGAAATATATACCCTCATACTTTATCTTGGGGAGGGTATACACTATTGGGAGAAATAATGATTGCTGAAAATTTTCAAAAACTAGGAGTCGAGTCTTCAGGCTCTGCATAGGATGACCCTCCCCTCCCCACTATACATGAAAAATGGAAGAGGGATTGGATGATAAAAATGGATAATATATTATAGAAGGGTTGAGGGTTGTGGCTAATAGGATTGTAAGATGTTTATTTATTTATTTAAGTAAAATCAATTATTTATATATTGTGATTCTCTATATATTTTTTCAAATATTCTATATAGGAATCTCTTCTCTTGAGGATCTGAGCACACAGGGAGGTCTTCATATATGAGAGTAGGAAGGATATTTTATATGCAACATTAGGAAAACCCAAACACCTGATTTGTTGACAAGGATACCTGATAGGTGTATCGGTGAAAAAGTATTTAAACATTATGAATCTTGTTCGCTGAAATATTTTTATAAAAAATAGAATCTTTGGAAGAAAAAGTTCAGGATATTCATGAGACAATGTAGGATGGGATTAGAGCTTCTGTATAGTTGATGTTTGTAGACATGAAAAAACAGTTTCCGGATGTTGATCCCACTCCTTTTCCTTCACTTGATAATCCCACTCCTACTACATATAATATCCCACCTCCACCTATAGACCCCACTCCTAGTTATCGTACTCATGCACCCCCTCCTCTTAATATTCCCATTTATTGTGAGTTAGATGTTGATGATCCCCGACATCATATTATTACATATGGGATGATATATTATATTAGTGATACAATTCGTCATAACAAGATATAGATATATAATCAAAGGGTGATTTTATAGGATATTATAGATAGATAAGTAAGAATATCATTTCCTACAAATGAGGATAGTACAGTTCAAAAAAGTGTCGGCCATTTTTTAGTGTGTCCATCTAGACTTGTTCAGAAGATTACCATAGAGGTATGGGTATATAATATCCTTTATTCCATTTTTCTATTAATTTTTTTAACATTTTAAAGTTTATATATTTATCAATTTTTTATAGGAATAATTTAAAGGTAAATAAATATTGTATAGAAAATAATAAATACAAAGTTCCGTGACTTAAGATACAAATTATACTAGTCTTGATAGATTTTCAACATATTCCAAAAAAAATTGGATGATTATGAGATTAGAATGGAAACTAGAATTTTTGGGTGTGCAAAGACTATGAAACTTTTAAAGAAATATATCATGGAGCTTCTAAATAGAGGTTATTTTGGCATCAACACAATACAAGTTTTTTCCACATAAGTAGATTAACCTAAATCTTTCTATTATTTTAGTTTATTGAATATTTATAATTTTTTGTATCAGGTATATTTATACAATTTGTAAACAGCATGAAATGAAAATAGTATATGATTTTATAGTCCCTCAATTTATTTCACCTATAGCGAGGATAATTACTGATATAAAAATAATGGTTTATATTGATGAAAGGCTTCAAAAGAACACAATTATTCAGTGATGGATGATTCCTTATCTTCAATAGTAGGAAATATATATCTCAAGTGTTATATATCTCTTAATATAATAACCACTCACATTAAAGATTCTTATATATCAGTGGCCATTGGATGTTAGGTGTTTTTTTCCAAGAGAGAAGATACTTTACTGGTTATATGCTCTATCCATGGTAAAGTGTGAGTAAATTTTATGATTGTGTTGAACACGTAATTTTGAATATTTTTATACTTGTATATATTAAATTTCATTTAAATTTATTTTATTTATATTATTCTAAAATAGGGCATGGAATTTATTTAGAGATACCATAATAAAGAATAGCGCCAAGTTCAAATATATAAAATAAAATATGTATTTTCATTTAAAATTACTAAATTTTTGTTGTAGTACTTAAAATGTGATTTTGAATTGAAAAATTATTTTAAAAGGAAATATAATAAACAGAAATGATTGAAGGAATAAACATATTATATTTTAAGATTTACATTTGAAATAATTTCAATCAGGATAATTATGAAGTTCCATATGTTTTTTTTAAACTTTCCTTTAAAATTTCATTCATTTTATTCAGATTACTTGTTAAATGTTTCTTTTTAATTTGTATCTTTTTGATGACCCTTGGCCTTATACTGAAAAATATCCAAGACACTTTCAAATTGAATGGGTGAATCTTTTAATAGGTTTTATTGGGTTTTAGATCATTTGTAATATACATTATAAACTTGAAAATTAAAAATTGTAATTGAATCTATTATTCTGCTTTATTTATACAATTTTTTCTATTATTCTGCTGGCTATTCTGCTATTTTTTTATATTCTTGGAGGGGATGAAATACTAGAATTTTATTTAAAAAATATATACTTTTCATGTCAGTTATTTTATAACTAGTGTGAAAAATGTAAAAAAACATTTTCAACGTCATTTTTGTGAAGTAAATGACATAGTTAACACATTTTCACATCATTTATATAATAAACAACATGAAATGGGATTTTAATGTCTTTTATTCCATAACCAATGTGAAAAAGTGTTTACTATGTCCGTTTTTTTATAAAAATTGATGTTGTAAATGTTGTTTTTTACATTTTTCACATTTGTTATAAAATAACCGATGTGAAAAAATTTCACCGAAATGTATTTATAATGTCTATTTTTATTTACCAATGTTAAAAAATTATTTACAACATATCCTTTAATACCATATCATACTAATTGATGTTAAATACCTACAAAAACTGATGTGAAAAAGGCCTATTTTTCATTAGTGATCACTATTTCACCATCCATGTCACCAACCAGTTCATGGTGCTAGCCCCCATAGGAACCAGCATTATATGACAGCATATGAACCATAGCATTTACCAATGTCACTTCCAGGTATCTAAACACTTCCCTAGTGTTCTAATGACCCACTCGACAAATCTTCTGTCCCAATGTGCCCGGACACAGAAAAAACACCTACAAGAGATGGTACCACCTCTTGTCTCTGATTTCATGAAAAAAATGATGAGTATCCATTTCCCATGTATAAGGATCGCATACACTAATCTCTCTACATAAGGTCACAACTAAACCTTAGAATACTCCCATCATACCTAAAATGGTATTCCCAAGACATGGTACCAACTTCCCATGATTTTCTAGGCATTTCCCCCCAACAAACACCTTCAACACTATTTATCACATGTTTCACCCCCAAAACATTTTGAAAAATATTTTTTAAAATGTTTCACCACCTGAAAAATTTCAAAAAATAGGTATTAAGCCCTTTATTCAAGTGATAAAACTGGTTCACCCCCTGAACCAAGTCATGAATCATGGTACACCCCACCAAACATGTCATGAAATGGTGGATCACCCCATGAATTTCCCTATAACCATACCAAAAATTTTCAAGACTAGTGCCAAAGAATTGAATTTATCCATTGCATCATCCAAATTTCAAATATGTAGTTTTGAAATAACCATATAATTTATACTAAATAGATTTTTTGTGTTCAAATGCCACCCTGACCGTCCAATGGCTAATTCAACCAAGACAAGGATCCTTCTCTCACAAGGATCACCCACCACTAAGCATTGAAGCTTGTAAAGGTTCTACCCAAATCCTCTTCCCTAGTTTCTCCCCACATCCAAGAGCTCTTGTTCTTTCCAAAAGACAAAAACCCCTTTCCCTATAGAGGTTCTCAAGGAGGTTAATTCGAGAGGTAAACCATCTTCATTTTTCTTTCATTTTCAATTTACTTTCTTTTATTATCTTCTCCTCACCTCCTATATCCAAATGATCATGATAACTCTAGTATCATGTATATACTATAATTATATATATCATTTTAATGGAAGAACCATCATCAATCCCCCTACTCTCTCTCTTTTATTTTAAAAATGAAATCATCATCTGGGAGGTGCCGATTTACAACCTCCGTGGATGAAGAACCTTCATTCTTCAATTTATCCTTAAAGTATGGTCATGATACCATTTTATGATTGAAACAGACTATAATATATGTATTATAATGTATTTAATGTTTTTTGACCAGTATATATACATAATACTAATTCATACAACAAAACTAGTTTGAGATGATTGAAATACCGCTGTAACAATCTAAACGATTACCACTAATGTTTTATATAATAAGTCATATTCATACCATATAATAAAATGAATTATATATCCATTTAATCTCATTTATTTTGATTAATATAATATAAATTCAATTCTGGATAATTATACCCATTCCACGTGAACTTCCATACACATATACAAGTATACTGATCGTGAAAACCAAGGAAACGAACACTCCAGAGAGATAAAATTGTATCTTATAACTCAACAAAAAGGACACAAATTAACTTAATAAAATTATAATAAATAATATACATGTATATAAATTTCTTAATTAATTAATTAATGGATTTAATTTTATTATCCAGGACATTAAGGTCAAGTGCATAACTCATTCGGACATAAATTAAGGGTTTCTATGTAACACCATAATCTTTCACGGTATGCTTCTCTTTGAATAATACAATAGTGTTTTTTGTACGTAACTTCGAGTTCTGACACACCGCGACCAATCAAAGTAGACGTTATGAATATTAATACCCACTTTTTGAAATTTTATAAATTTTATCTTTCAAAATGAACTTCATATTTGGATTTAGAATATCGAAATTAGCCTAGGGTGATTTTTTTGGTTTTTTTCTGAAAACATTCAATTTTTGATGAATGGTGAAAAACACTGAGTTATGGTTTAAAAAAGAACTTTTATTTAAATAATTATTTATTTTATTTAAATTTAATAAAGGTAAAAATAGATACATAATACCTATATATGTTCAATTTAATTCATTGAAGTTAGTTTAGATTAATTTTAGATATATAAAAATTTTATTGAACTTTTCACCGTCTTTTACCCACCTCCTAGGAGAATTTGGAAATTCAGGTAAAACATAATTTTACTGCTTATATGAGTGTAATTTTAAAAATCTGAGAGACATGGTTAATATCAAGGAGTAAAATTTGGTTCAATAAGGTAAAAATAATTTTTTATGAATAGTAACTTTTTACTTTTATTTACCACGGTTAAAAGTAAATAGGATAATTAAGGGTAAAAAAGGTACTAATATTACCCTAAAACATGTCCTAATTCTATTGTACAAGTGTATCTCGACCATAAACAACCTTAGGAATAAAATATTATCATTTATGTCCACTTGGATTATATTAGGACATTCATTATTATTTAATTCAAAGGAGAGTTAAAAGAGTTAAAATCAAAGTTTAATTACTAAAACATTTTTAATATAGGGTTATACATAAGATAAATTCGAAAATAAATATTAATTAGAAATATAAAAAGATTTCCTACATAATGGTATTTTGTTTATATTTTTTAGACATTAAATAATTTAATTTATTTATGACACAATGGTGATGCAGTAATTACCTAATTAATGAAATATTAAAATAATTGATATTATAAATATACAAATAAATGTAATTTCAGACTTTTTATGAATTACAATAATTTTCTAGGTTACTATGACATATTATTATTAGTTATATGAATTGTTTTCTAATTAATAATGTTTTTATGAATTTATCAAAAACAAAAAACCCAATAGTGTCAAAACTGACATAAAAGAGTTTTTAAAACAAATATTATATTATTAATTGATAATCTATTCCTAAAAATCTAAGGTTCATCTAAAGTACTTATATCATGATATTTTTATCATTAATGGACCACTTGGGGGTCACTTAGAAGTATATAGTAAGTTTATTAACTATATAATATTAAAATACAAAGAGACATGGTAAATGTCATACTAATTAACTAAGAGTTAAAACTAAAATATAAGGTTAATAAAATCACCCAAACCTGTATAAAACCTATTGGATGAGTGGATTTATACCCATACCCACATTAGACTCGAAATAAATCAATTTGGAGCCATTATAAACCGAATATGAATTTATTATAAAATAATATTTTAAGTTTTTCCAAAGGTGCCCCTCACCCCTCTTATAAAAGGGCACTCACACTTCACTCTAATTCACATCATCTAAGCCATTTGGATCAGCCAACCCCTGACAAAATACCCTCTCAACTATCCTAAATTCAACCTAGAGTCTTTAGTTTGATCAGAAATCCAACCTAAGGATCCTTTTTGATTAAATCAAAAGGAAGAACCCAAAGAAGAGGTAATGATTTCACCACCCTCTTTCAAGTTCCTTTCTTCTTCCACTTCCTTTTTCTTTGTTGTTTCCATTCTAAAATAATAAATACAGTATATTCTATATATTTTGATGTTATTATAATTATGGTACAACCAAATTCATTATTCTATCCACCATTTGAATGACATGTCACCATACGTGCGTACGTACGGCTTACCATCTCCACGTCGTGGTGTAATTGTTATTCAATACATTATTATTTGGATGGGTATAATAATGATGTGTATTTGATGTAAATAATAAATATAAAATGACAAGGATTCTGTATATATAATATAGCATCCAATTATATATTATAATTATATCAAAACAATGATATTTTCACTCGTGTGTACGTACGGATTACCATCTCCACGACGTGATGAGATTCATTTCCAAGTTCACCATTCATCGACAATTATAAAAATATATATATTACTAATAAGTATGTAATATATGACATAATAATGCTACTGGAGATATATATATATATATATTTATATATATATTTATTTATGTACTTACATATATCTTATTAACTTACTTCCGTTCAATACTATATGAAAACGGAAACAGCGTTTATGCGTACGTACGGACTACCATCTTTATAAATAGTGTTTTCCATTTCATATATATGTCTATTATACATATTTATATTGTAAATATATATGATATATAAATAATGTTTTATATTCTGGAAGTCTTTAAATCATGATCTGTGTGATACAATCAATAGAAACAAGTTAAAACACGTACGATAGAGAAAGCGATTATTACCCGAAATATTAATATAACATGGAAATTATTATTAATTGGGTAGTATAAAGTCATAAATGAATAATTTATGATATCATAAATATTAATATGGTTCTGTTATAATTTAATAACATACTATAGTCTTCATACAGAAGGTTAAACGTACCATCGACTAAAGGAAAGTGCAAGGTAAGGGGTTTTCATCTCACTCCTTATTCACGTGAGATTCATGTCATATTGCCACTATTACCTTTTGTGTGGTGTATGTACTGTCTATAATTGTATTATTTGTGTAATAAACTTTATTTTATGTGTATTTACATATTCATTGTATGATACCTCTTTCATGGGTTGTATGTTTCATAAGTTACCAAATTGGTAAGGGTTAATTTCACAATCTCTTTATTATCCAAGGTTGTTTTCACGTAAGTATCTACTGGGACATATTTATTATCCATGTAGATGTTTTATGAAAGAGTTTTCAAAGGGATTATTTTAAGGTACATTTTACAAAAACATCATTTCAAATTTTTTAAATATTTATTCTTCTAAATCTTTCTCATTAATGTTCATGTCTTCAAAATGGTTTTTTTGGGGATTTATTTATATGGACATGAATGTTTTTTAAAATTTTAATTACTTTCAAAAGTTTCAAAGTGTTATGGGACACTTTGATTAAAAAATTTCTTTAAATTACTTATTTTCTAAATTGTGTGACTTTTAAATTTTTTCATGAAAAAGGGGTATTTCTCTCAAAGATCTTTACAAATCATTTTCATTTATGTAAACATCCTTTGATAAATTTTACTCTTGTTTGAAGTTGATTTATTATGATACAAATCATCCATATTGTATTTAAGGCTTTGTGATATGTTTGAATATAAATGAGTTATTTTTATTCCATTAATGGTTTATGATTAATTTTTTTGGCATTTCGTATGCTAGTTTTAATACGAATGTTTATGTTATATTTCATCCTCTTCTTAAGATGAATGTGTCGGACTAGTATGTTCTGGGTTGCGTTTCGGTTATAGCAGACCCTCCGGGTTGGTGTCTGGTTTTTAGAGGCACTCCGGGTTGGTGTCCGGTTATTAGAGGCACTCCAGGTTGGTGTCCGGTTATTAGAGGCACTCCGGGTTGGTGTCTGGTTATTATAGGAAATCTTGGTTGTTTTCCGGTTATTAGAGGCACTCCAGGTTGGTGTCTAGTTATTAGAGGCACTCTAGGTTGGTGTCCGGTTATTAGAGGCACTCTGGGTTGGAGTCCGGTTACAAAGGATCTCTGGGTTGGGTTCCGGTTACAGTTATCTCTTTGGTCTTGGCAAGAGTCCTTGACATAGAAATTAAAGTTCAACATTATGCATTCCATCATTATGAAAGTGGTTATTGATTTTTCATGTGATTATTCGACTAGTAGAATATCCATGTGAATAAGTAAATGGAATTATTTCATTTTATCTTTTCCATATTATGCTGAAGTTAAAGTTTGAAAAGATTTTGTTTTAGTTATACATTGCCTTAAATGTTTATGTTTATTTATGAATGTTTCCGCTATATTGTTATCCTTACTGAGCATCTGAGCTCACCCCTTTCAATGTTTTATTTTCCCAGGATTCCAAGAAGTGTATTGTGATTGATATGCATGGTTAATCCAAGGTACTAATGGCATTCATAAAGTATTATTTATGTTGTTTTGTATGTCATAAGTGTAATGAAAAATTCATGTATGTAATCTATTTTCCAAGACTGCTAAACCGATCGGTCCTTCGAGACTTCATTCCTTGTAATCATACCAATGTATTAAAATAATGCACCGACTCTGGGTAACTGGGATCGGGGCGTTACAGTTGGTATCAGAGGAACTTTAGCAATAATCATGGAATCTAGATTTAGATAAACTCTGATTAGAGCACATTACCCTAAGATAGACTTTGAGGATTATTATAGAAGAACTTCTTAGATTTTTGGTATTGTAGATATTTTGTGAGTTTTCCGTGCAATACATCCCTATCTAGATATGAGCAGGTAGAGGCGGCTCTGGCACAGATGTACCTAGGGGTAAAACCTGAAAATGCCGCTTTGAGCTAGACTCGAACGGGAACTGGTGCATGGCAATGGGCCTTTCTAGAATCTTTGTTATGACACTCCTGAGAGATATTCTTAGGATAATTCTCATTTTATTTACAAACCATTATTAAGGGTTTATGAGTATATACTTCCTCAAAGAAAACATTTTTATGATTCTGTATTATATCCATAGACTGTTTAATGTATGTGAAGTGTTTTAAAAGTATTCAATTAGGTATTACTATTCATAAACTAATCTAGTGTATGCCATTGTTTAGAAATGGCGCCTAGTAGAAGGAATGAGAAATCCAGAAATAAATATGATCCAAAGAGTAAGAAGGATCATATCTTTCATGGTATTATGCCAAAGTTTAGAAGGGAAATAGTCACTCATGTATTATCATCTTATGAAGAAATAGTATCATGTGTTGATAAGATAAGTAAAGAGTTATCGGAGTCCTATGGATTTGAAGGGAAGCCGGAGAAGAAAAGGATGGTAGAGAGAAAGATAGATAAAGGGAAAAAGGTAAAGAAGGATTTTCCCATATGTGATAACTGTGGAAAGAATCACCTTAGAAAATGTTTGAAGGGAATGAGAGTGTGTTATAAGTGTGGAGAAAAAGGACTCCATGTTCGTGATTGCGAGGGTAAGAAAAAGGTTTCAAACGTACAATGCTTCATCTGCAAGAAGTGGGGACACTACGTGAATCAATGTTCAAATCCTCAGAGTATGCCCCAAATGATGCTATTGGATAATAATAAAGTTATGATACTACCATAGATGAAGAGGAATGACTAGTGTTCTTATGTCGTTATTAAATATTTATTTCATTTGAGTGTTGTATCAACGATGTACTGGTTATATGAATTATGGAGATAAATAAGGATTGTACTGCAGTACTATTGCATTGAGGATTTGAGATAATATGGTACTATGAAAAGTGACTCAACAGTAACTTAAACTTTTTTTTGAAAATACATGGTTGAAGGAAATGTAATCCTTAATATGGTCTTGATAATGAGGTAGTGATTTTGGAATAAGAGATGGTTGATTTGAATAAATTATGTTGGATATTCTTGACTACCTTGAAAATGATTAATGATTTGTCATTATTGGAGTTTTAAAAAAATTTAGATACAAGGAGTATATCCAGTATTCTATAAGGGAGCATGAATGTAATAAATAAGGTTTTGTGGTAATTCAGGATGTTACCATGTTTTAAAATATTACGTGATGAAGGTGTTCACATGTTATTACATGAAAAAAAGGATCTTAATTGTGTTCAAATTCCTTATAAATTTTGGACTCTGAGTTTGGATAGTAGTATTTTGGATATGTCTAAAGGATGGAATGGATTAAGTTTGAAAGGTTATTTTTGGATTTTTATAAAAGGGCAACACGCATACCGTGTGACAACCTGTCGCGTCAGACAAAGATGAGGGAATCGAACCCACAACCATAGTTCGATTGCGATTTATCGCCTACCACTGGACTACATGAAGTCCCTAGATTGTATAATTTAGTTTTTTTTAAAGGTTATGATATGTGAATTATAAATTCATTATATTTGGAACCCTATAAGATTAGGATAAATAGAGTATTTTTTATTTGTATTATGTTTTGTAGTGAAAGATGAGTTGTGGTAGAAATATATTAATGGATAAAACTCTAATTATAAAGTAAGTATATCGCCTTATGATCTTATACAATCTCATTAATAAATTCCTCAACATTAAGAAAAGGAACTTAGAACAAAAACGTTATCCTAGATAGTACCTTAGATTATCACAAATTTATGGCTTTGTGATTGTTGGACTTTTCATAGACATGTTCTCTACCACTCTCCATCAGATATTGATGGTTATATTTCTCTTCCATATCCATATTTTCCTACATGGAACCCTAGTATGTGTTATTTTCGATAACCTTCATACTTACCATTCTTTATTTTAAATAGAGGCCTCATTAATCCATTTTTTGATGTGAGATTTCAAATATGATATTTTGAAATGTCAACCCCAAGTTTCCAATACCGAGCATAAATTGTGACGATGCAATTTATTTAAGGAGGGGAGAATGTAACACCTCAATCTTTCACGGTATGCTTTTCTTTGAATAATACAATAGCGTTTGTTATATGCAACTTTGAGTTCTAACACAGCACGACCAATCAAAGTAATTGTTATGAATAGTAATACCCACTTTTTGAAATTTTATAAATTTTATCTTTCAAAATGGACTTCATATTTGGATTCGTAATATCGAAAATAGCCTAGGGTGAATTTTTTGTTTTTTTCTAAAAACTTTCAATTTTTGATGAATAGTGAAAAAACACTGAGTTATGTTTTAAAAACGAATTTTTATTTAAATAATTATTTATTTTATTTAAATTTAATAAAGTTAAAAATAGATACATAATACCTATATAAGTTCAATGTAATTCATTGAAGTTAGTTTAGAATAATTTTAGATATATAAATATTTTATGGAACTTTTCACCGTATTTTACCCACCTCCTAGTAGAATTTAGAATATCACGAAAAACATTATTTTACCGCTTCTGTGAGTGGAATTTTGAAACTTCTAGAGATACGGTTAATATAAAGGAGTAAAATTTGGTTCAATAAGATAAAAATAATTTTTACTGAATCGTAACTTTTTACTTTTATTTACCACGGTTTAAAGTAAATAGGGTAATTAAGGGTAAAAATGATATTAATATTACCCTAAAACATGTTCTAATTCTATTGGACAAGTGTATATTGACCAAAAACAACCTTAGGAATAAAATATTATCATTTAGGCCCACTTGGATTAGATTAGGACATTTATTATTATTTAATTCAAAGGAGAGTTGAAAGAGTTAAAATCAAAGTTTAATTACTAAAACATTTTTAATATAGGTTTATATATAAGATAAATTCGATTGTTAATATTCATTATAAAGATAAAAATATTTATTACATAATGGTATTTTATTTATAATTTTTAGACATTAAATAATTTAATTTATTTATGAAATAATGGTGATGCAGTAATTACCTAATTAATAAAATATTAAAATAATTGATATTATAAATATCCAAATAAATGAAATTTGAGACTTGTTATGAATTAAAATAATTTTATGTGTGAATATTACGTACTAGGATTGGTTATATGAATTGTTTTCGAAGTAATAGTGTTTTTATGAATTTATCAAAAACAAAATACCCAATAGTGTCAAAATTGAAATAAAAGAGTTTTTCAAAACAATATTATATTATTAATTGATATTATATTCATAAAAGATTAAGGTTAGGCCAAAGTACTTATATCATGATATTTGTATCATTTATGGACCACTTTGGGGGCACTTGAAATTATATAGTAAGTTTATTAACTATATCATATAAAAATACAAAGAGACATGGTAAATGTCAGACTAATTAACTAAGAGTTAAAACTGAAAGATAAGGTTAATAAAATGACCCAAAGAAGTATAAAACCTATTGGTTGAGTGGATTTAGACCAATACCCACATTATACTAGTAATATATTAATTTGGAGCCATTATAAACCGAATATGAATTTATTATAAAATAATATTTTAAGTTTTTCCCAAGGTACCCCTCACCCCTCTTATAAAAGGACACTCACCCTTCACTCTAATTCACACCTTATAAGCCATTTGGATTGGCCAAACCCTTCCCAAATACCCTATCAACTACCCTAAATTAATCCTAGAGGCATTATTTTGATCAGAAATCCAACCTAAGGAGCCCTTTAGATCATATCAAAATGAAGAACCCGAAGAAGAGGTAATGATTTCACCACCCTCTTTCAAGTTCCTTTCTTCTACCACTTCCTTTTTATTTGTTTTTTCCATTATAAAATAATAACACCAGTATATTCTATATACATTGATGTTATTATAATTATGGTACAACCAAATTCATTATTCTATCCACCCTTTGAATGACATGTCACCATACCTGCGTACGTACGGCTTACCGTCTCCACATTGTGGTGTAATTGTTATTCAATACATTATTATTTGGATGGGTATAATAATGATGTGTATTTTATGTAAATAATAAATATAACATGATAAGGATTATTTATATATAATATATCATCCAATTATATATTATTATTAAATAAAAACAATGATATTTTCGCGCGTGTGTACATACGGATTACCGTCTCCACGACGCGATGATATTCATTTCCAAGTTCACCATTCATCGACTATTATAAAAATATATATATTACTAATAAGTACATAATATATGACATAATAATGATACTTAAGATATATATTTATTTATATATATAAGTATTTATGTACTTATATATATCTTATTCACTTACTTTCATTCAATACTATATGAAAACGGAAACAGCGTTTATGCGTACGTACGGACTACCGTCTCCATAAACGGTGTTTTCTATTTCATATATATGTCTATAATAAATATTTATATTCTAAATATAGATGATATATAAATAATTTTTTATATTTTTGAAGTATTTAAATCATTATCTATGTGATACAATCAAGAATAACAAGTTAAAACACGTACGATAAAGAAAGCGATTATTACCTGAAATAGTAATATAACATGGAAATTATTGTTAATTGGGTAGTATAAAGTCATAAGTGAATAATTTATGATATAATAAATATTAATATGGTTCTGTTATAATTTAATAACATACTATAGTCTTCATATAGGTGGTTAAACGTACCCTCGACTAAAGGAAAGTGCAAGGTAAGGGGTTTTCATCTCACTCCTTATTCTCGTGAGATTCATGCCATATTTCAACTATTACCTTTTTTTGTTGTATGTAATGAACATAATTGTATTATTTGTGTAATAAAATTTATTTTATGTGTATTTACATATTCATTGTATGATACCTCTTTCATGGGTTGTATGTTTTGTAAGTTACCAAATTGGTAAGGGTTAATTTCACAATCTATTTATTATCTGAGGTTGTTTTCACGTAAGTATCTAATGGGACATATTTATTATACATGTCCATGATTTATGAAAGAGTTTTAAAAGGGATTCATTTAAGGTAATTTTTACGAAAACATCGTTTCATATGTTTTAAATATTTATTCTTCTAAATCATTCTCATTAATGTTCATGTCTTCAAAACGGTTTTTTAGGGATTTATTTATATAGACATGAATGTTTTTAAAATGATAATTCCTTTCAAAAGTTTCAAAGTGTTATGGGACGCTTTGATTAAAAAATGTCTTTAAATGACTTCTTTTCTAAATTTTGTGACTTTTAAATGTTTTCATGAAAAAGGGGTATTTCTATCAAAGAGTTTTACAAATCATTTTCATCTATGTCAACATCCTTTGATAAATTTTACACTTGTTTGAAGTTGATTTATTATGATAAAAATCATCCATATTGTATTTAAGGCTTTGTGATATGTTTGACTATGGACAAGTTATTTTTATTCCATTAATGGTTTATGATTAATATTTTTGGCATTATGTATGCTAGTTTTAATATAAATGATTGTGTTATATTTCATATTCTTATTAAGATGAATGTGTTGGACTAGTATGTTCCGGGTTGGGGTCCGGTTATAGCAGACCCTCCGGGTTGGTGTCCGGTTATTAGAGGCACTCCGGGTTGATGTCCCGTTAATAGAGGCACTCCGGGTTGGTGTCCATTTATTAGAGGCACTCTGTGTTGGTGTTCGGTTATTAGAGGCAATCTGGGTTGGTGTCCGGTTATTAGAGGCACTCCGGGTTGGTGTCTGGTTATTAGAGGCACTCCAGGTTAGTGTCTAGTTATTAAAGGCACTCCGGGTTAGATTCCGGTTACAGAGGCTCTCTGGGTTGGGTTCCAGTTACAATTATCCCTTAGGTCTTGGCACGAGGCCTTGACACAGGAATTAAAGTTTAGCATTATGCATTTCATCATTATGAAAGTGGTTATTGTTTTTTTCATGTTCGACTAGTAGAATATCCATGTGAATAAGTAAATTGAATTATTTAATTTTATCTTTGCCATATTATGTTGAAGTTCAAGTTTGAAAGGCTTTTGTTTTAGTTATACATTTCCTTAAATCTTTATGTTTATTTATGAAAGTTTCCACTATATTGTTATCCTTACTAAGCATCTGAGCTCACCCCTTTCAATGATTTATTTTCCCAAGATTTCAAGAAGTGTATTGTGATTGATATGCAGGGTTAAGAAAAGGGAATAATGGCGTTCATAAAGTATTATTTATGATGTTTTGTATGTTATAAGTGTAATGTAATATTCATGTATGTAATCTGTTTTCCAAGACTGCTAAACTGATCGGTCCATCGAGACTTGATTCCTAGTAATCATGCCAATTTATTAAAATAATGCACCGAATCTGGGTAACTGGGGTCGGGGCGTTACAGTTGGTATCAGAGGAAGTTTAGAAATAACCTTGGAAACTAGATTTAGATAAAATCTGATTAGAGCACATTACCCTAAGATAGACATTGAGGATTATTATAGAAGAACTTCCTAGATTTTTGGTATTGTAGAGATTTTGTGAGTTTTCCGAGCAATACATCCCTGTCTGGATAGGAGCAGGTAGACACGGCTCTAGCACAGATGTACCTAGGGGTAAAACCTAAAAACACCACTTTGATCTAGACTCAAACGGGAACTGGTGCACGACAACGGGCCTTGCTGCACTCTTGGTTACGACACTCCCGGGGGATATGCTTAGGATAATTCTCATTTTATTTACAACCCATTATGAAGGGTTTATGAGTATATACTTTCTCAAAGAAAACATTTTTATGATTATGGATTATATCCATAAACTGTTTAATGTATGTGAAGTGTTTTAAAAGTTTGCGATTAGGTATTTATATTCATAAACTAATCTAGTGTATGCCATTGTTTAGAAATGGCGCCCAGTAGAAGGAATGATAAATCTAGCAATACGTAAGATCCAAAGAGTAAGAAGGATCATATCTTTCATGGTATTATGCCAAAATTAAGAAGGGAAATAGTCTCTCATGTATTATCATCATATGAAGAAATAGTATCATGTGTTGATAAGATAAGTAAATAGTTCTCAGAGTCCTATGGATTTGGAGGGAAGCCAGAGAAGAAAAGGATGGTAGAGAGAAAGACAGATAAAGGGAAGAAGGTAATGAAGGATTTTCCCATATGTGATAACTGTGGAAAGAATCACCTTGGAAAATGCTTCAGGGGAATGAGAGTGTGTTATAAGTGTGGAGAAAAATGGCACCACATTCATGATTGCGAGGGTAAGAAAAAGGTTTCAAACGTACAATTCTTCATCTGCAAGGAGTGGGGATAGTATGTGAATCAATTTTCAAATCATCAGAGTATGCCCCAAATGATGCTATTGGATAATAATAAAGTTATGATACTACCATATATGAAGAGGAATGACTAGTGTTCTTATGTTGTTATTACATATTTATATCATTTGAGTGTTGTATCAACGATGTACTGGTTATATGAATTATGGAGATAAATAAGGATTGTACTGCAGTACTATTGCATTGAGGATTTGAGATAATATGGTACTACGAAAAGTGACTCAACAGTAACATAAACTTTTTTTTGAAAATACATGGTTGAAGGAAATGTAATCCTTAATATGGTCAAGATAATGAGGTAGTGATTTTGGAATAAGAGATGGTTGATTTGAATAAATTATGTTGGATATTCTTGACTACCTTGAAACTGATTAATGATTTGTCATTGTTGGAGTTTAAAAAAATTTGGATACAAGGAGTATATCCAGTATTCTATAAGGGAGAATGAATGTAATAAATAAGGTTTTATGATAATTCAGGATGTTACCATGTTTTAAAATAATATGTGATGAAGGTGTTCACATGTAATTACATGAAAAAAAAAGGATATTAATTGTGTTCAACTTCCCTATAAATTTTGGATTGTGAGTTTGGATAGTATTATTTTGGATATGTCTAAAGGTTTAAATGGATTGAGTTTGAAAGTTTATTTTTCGATTTTTATAAAAGGACAACATGCATACCGTGTGACAACCCGTCGCGTCGGACAAAGCTACGGGAATCGAACGCACAACCATAGTGCGATTGGGATTTATCGCCTAACACTGGACTACGTGAAGTCCCTAGATTGTATAATGTTGTTTTTTAAAGGGTTTGATATGTGAATTATAAATTCATTATATTTGGAACCCTATAAGAATAGGATAAATAGAGTATTTTTGAGTTCTATTATGTTTTGTAGTGAAAGATGAGTTGTGGTAGAAATATATTAATGGATAAAACTCTAATTATAAAGTAAGTATATCTCCTTATGATCTTATACAGTCTCATAAATAATACCTCAACATTAAGAAAAGGAACTTAGAACAAAAACATTGTCCTAGATAGTATCTTAGATCATCACAAATTTATGGCTTTGTGATTGTTGTCCTTTTCATAGTCATGTTCTCTACCACTCTCCATCAGATATTGATGGTTAGATTTCTCTTCCATATCCATATTTTCCTACATGGAACCCTATTATGTGTTATTTTCAGTAACCTTCATACTTACCATTCTTTATTTTAAATAGAGGCCTCATTAATAAATTTTCCGATGTGAGATTTCAAATATGATATTTTGAAATGTCAACCCCATGTTTCCAATACCGAGCATAAATTGTGACGATGCAATTTATTGAAGTAGGGTAGAATGTAACACCTCCATCTTTCACGGTACGCTTCCCTTTGAATAATACAATAGCGTTTGTTATACGCAACTTTGAGTTCTAACACAGCACGACCAATCAAAGTAATTGTTATGAATAGTAATACCCACTTTTTGAAATTTTATAAATTTTATCTTCCAAAATGGACTTCATATTTGGATTCGGAATATCGAAAATAGCCTAGGGTGAATTTTTTGTTTTTTTCTAAAAACTTTCAATTTTTGATGAATAGTGAAAAAACACTGAGTTATAGTTTAAAAACGAATTTTTATTTAAATAATTATTTATTTTATTTAAATTTAATCAAGTTCAAAATAGATACATAATACCTATATAAGTTCAATGTAATTCATTAAATTTAGTTTAGAATAATTTTAGATATATAAAAATTTTATGGAACTTTTCACCGTCTTTTACCCACCTCCTAGGAGAATTTGGAAATTCACAAAAAAATTAATTTTACCACTTATATGAGTGGAATTTTGAAAATCCGAGAGACACGGTTAATATTAAGGAGTAAAATTTGGTTCAATAAGATAAAAATAATTTTTAGTGAATCGTAACTTTTTACTTTTATTTACCACGGTTTAAAGTAAATAGGGTAATTAAGGGTAAAAATGATATTAATATTACCCTAACACATGTCCTAATTCTATTGGACAAGTGTATCTCGACCAAAAACAACCTTAGGAATAAAATATTATCATTTAGGCCCACATGGATTAGATTTGGACATTTATTATTATTTAATTCAAAGGAGAGTTGAAAGAGTTAAAATCAAAGTTTAATTACTAAAACATTTTTAATATAGGGTTATACATAAGATAAATTCGATTTTAAATATTCATTAGAAAGATAAAAATATTTATTACATAATAGTATTTTATTTATAATTTTTAGACATTAAATAATTTAATTTATTTATGAAACAATGGTGATGCAGTAATTACCTAATTAATAAAATATTAAAATAAATGATATTATAAATATCTAGATAAATGAAATTTGAGACTTGTTATGAATTAAAATAATTTTATAGGTGAATATGACATATTAGTATTGGTTATATGAACTTTATTCTAAGTAATAGTGTTGTTATGAATTTATCAAAAACAAAATACCCAATCGTGTCAAAATTGAAATAAAAGAGTTTTTAAAACAAATATTATATTATTAATTGATATTCTATTCATAAAAGATTAAAGTTAGGACAAAGTACTTATATCATGATAGTTGAATCATTTATGGACCACTTGGGGGGCACTTGGAAGTATATAGTAAGTTTATTATCTATATCATATAAAAATACAAAGAGACATGGTAAATGTCAGACTAATTAACTAAGAGTTAAAATTGAAAGATAAGGTTAATAAAATGCCCCAAACAAGTATAAAACCTATTTGTTGAGTGGATTTAGACAAATACCCACCTTATCCTAGAAATATATTAATTTTGAGCCATTATAAACCGAATATGAATTTATTATAAAACAATATTTTAAGTTTTTCCCAAGGTTCCCCTCACCCCTCTTATAAAAGGACACTCACCCTTCACTTTAATTCACACCTTATAAGCCATTTTTCTTGGCCAAACCCTGACCAAATACCATCTAAACTATCCTACCTTCATCCTAGAGGCCTTAGTTTGATCATAAATCCAACCTAAGGATCCCTTTTTATCATATCAAAATGAAGAACCCGAAGAAGAGGTAATGATTTCACCACCCTCTTTCAAGTTTTTTTCTTCTTCCACTTCCTTTTTCTTTGTTGTTTCCATTATAAAATAATAACTCCAGTATCTTATATATACAGTGATGTTATTATAATTATGGTACAACCAAATTCATTATTATATCCACCCTTTTAATGACATGTCACCATATGTGCGTACGTACGGCTTACCGTCTCCACATTGTGGTGTAATTGTTATTCAATACATTATTATTTGGATGGGTATAATAATGATGTGTATTTTATGTAAATAATAAATATAACATGATAATGATTCTTTATATATAATATAACATCCAATTATATATTATTATTATACCAAAAAAATGATATTTTCGCGCGTGTGTACATACGGATTACCGTCTCCACGACGCGATGATATTCATTTCCAAGTTCACCATTCATCAACGATTATAAAAATATATATATTACTAATAAGTACATAATATATGACATAATAATGATACTTAAGATATATATTTATTTATATATATAAGTATTTATGTACTTACATATATCTTATTCACTTACTTTCATTCAATACTATATGAAAACGGAAACAGCGTTTATGCATACGTACGGACTACCGTCTCCATAAATGGTGTTTTCTATTTCATATATATGTCTATTATAAATATTTATATTCTAAATATATATGATATATAAATAATTTTTTATATTCTGGAAGTATTTAAATCATTATCTATGCGATACTATCAAGAATAACAAGTTAAAACACGTACGATAAAGAAAGCAATTATTACCCGAAATATTAATATAACATGGAAATTATTATTAATTGGGTAGTATAAAGTCATAAGTGAATAATGTATGATATAATAAATATTAATATGGTTCTGTTATAATTTAATAACATACTATAGTCTTCATATAGGAGGTTAAACGTACCCTCGACTAAAGGAAAGTGCAAGGTAAGGGGTTTTCATCTCACTCTTTATTCTCATGAGATTCGTGCCATATTTCAACTATTACCTTTTGTGTGGTGTATGTACTGAACATAATTGTATTATTTGTGTAATACACTTTATTTTATGTGTATTTACATATTCATTGTATGATACCTCTTTCATGGGTTGTATGTTTCGTAAGTTACCAAATTGGTAAGGGTTAATTTCACAATCTCATTATTATCTGAGGTTGTTTTCACATAAGTATCTACTGGGACATATTTATTATCCATGTCCATGATTTATGAAAGGGTTTTCAAAGGGATTCATTTGAGGTAATTTTTACAAAAACATCATTTCATATGTTTTAAATATTTATTCTTCTAAATCTTTCTCATTAATGTCCATGTCTTCAAAACAGTTTTTTAGGGATTTATTTATATAGACATGAATGTTTTTAAAATTATAATTCCTTTCAAAAGTTTCAAAGTGGTATGGGACGCTTTGATTCAAAAATGTCTTTAAATGAATTCTTTTCTAAATTTTGTGACTTTTAAATGTTTTCATGAAAAAGGGGTATTTCTATCAAAGAGTTTTACAAATCATTTTCATCTATGTCAACATCCTTTGATAAATTTTACACTTGTTTGAAGTTGATTTATTATGATAAAAATCATCCATATTGTATTTAAGGATTTGTGATATGTTTGACTATGGACGAGTTCTTTTTATTCCATTAATGGTTTATGATTAATTTTTTGGCATTCTGTATGCTAGTTTTACTACGAATGATTATGTTATATTTCATCCTCTTCTTAAGATGAATGTGTTGGACTAGTATGTTCTGGGTTGGGGTCTGGTTACAGCAGACCCTCCGGGTTGGTGTCCGGTTATTAGAGGCACTCCGGGTTGGTGTCCCATTAATAGAGGCACTCCGGGTTGGTGTCCAGTTATTAGAGGCACTCTGTGTTGGTGTCCAGTTATTAGAGGCACTCCGGGTTGCTGTCCGGTTATTAGAGGCACTCCGGGTTGGTGTCTGGTTATTAGAGGCAATCTAGGTTGGTGTCTAGTTATTAGAGGCACTCCGGGTTGGATTCCGGTTACAGAGGCTCTCCGGGTTGGGTTCCGGTTACAATTATCCCTTAGGTCTTGGAACGAGGCCTTGAAACAGAAATTAAAGTTCAACATTATAAATTTCATCATTATGAAAGTGGTTATTGTTTTTTCATGTTCGACTAGTAGAATATCCATGTGAATAAGTAAATTGCATTATTTAATTTTATCTTTTCCATATTATGCTGAAGTTCAAGTTTGAAAGGCTTTTTTTTTAGTTATACATTTCCTTAAATGTTTATGTTTATTTATGAAAGTTTCCACTATATTTTTATCCTTACTGAGCATCTGAGATCACCCCTTTCAATGATTTATTTTCCCAAGATTTCAATAAGTGTATTGTGATTGATATGAAGTTTTAAGACAAGGGACTAATGGTGTTCATAAAGGATTATTTATGATGTTTTGTATGTTACAAGTGTAATGTAACATTCATGTATGTAATCTGTTTTCCAAGACTTCTAAACTAATCGGTCCTTCGAGACTTGATTCCTAGTAATCATGCCAATTTATTAAAATAATGCACCGAATCTGGGTAACTGGGGTCGGGGCGTTATAGTTGGTATCAGAGGAAGTTTAGCAATAACCTTGGAAACTAGATTTAGATAAAATCTGATTATATCACATTACCCTAAGATAGACTTTGAGGATTATTATAGAAGAAATTCCTAGATTTTTGGTATTGTAGAGATTTTGTGAGTTTCCAAGCAATACATCCCTGTCTAGATAGGAGAAGGTAGACGTGGCTCTAGTACAGATGTACCTAGGGGTAAAACCTAAAAACACCACTTTGAGATAGACTCAAATGGGAACTGGTGCACGACAACGGGCCTTGCTGAACTCTTGGTTACGACACTCCCGGGGGATATGCTTAGGATAATTCTCCTTTTATTTACAAACAATTATGAAGGCTTTATGAGTATATACTTCCTCAAAGAAAACATTTTTATGATAATGGATTATGTCCATAAACTTTTTAATGCATGTGAAGTGTTTTAAAAGTTTGCTATTAGGTATTTATATTCATAAACTAATCTAGTGTATGCCATTGTTTAGAAATGGCGCCCTGTAGAAGGAATGAGAAATCTAGCAATACGTAAGATCCAAAGAGTAAGAAGGATCATATCTTTCATGGTATTATTCCAAAATTTAGAAGGGAAATAGTCTCTCATGTATTATCATCATATGAAGAAATAGTATCATGTGTTGATAAGATAAGTAAAGAGTTCTCAGAGTCCTATGGATTTGGAGGGAAGCCAGAGAAGAAAAGGATGGTAGAGAGAAAGACAGATAAAGGGAAGAAGGTAACGAAATATTTTCCCATATGTGATAACTGTGGAAAGAATCACCTTGGAAAATGCTTCAAGGGAATGCAAGTGTGTTATAATTGTGGAGAAAAAGGACACCACATTCGTGATTGAGAGGGTAAGAAAAAGGTTTCAAATGTACAATTCTTCATCTGCAAAGAGTGGGGATAGTATGAAAATCAATGTTCAAATCATCAGAGTATGCCCCAAATGATGCTATTGGATAATAATAAAGTTATGATACTACCATAGATGAAGAGGAATGACTAGTGTTCTTATGTTGTTATTAAAGATTTATTTCATTTGAGTGTTGTATCAACGATGTACTGGTTATATGAATTATGGAGATAAATAAGGATTGTACTGTAGTACTATTTCATTGAGGATTTGAGATGATATAGTACTATGAAAAGTGACTCAACAGTAACTTAAATTTTTTTTTGAAAATACATGGTTGAAGGAAATGTAATCCTTAATATGGTCTTGATAACAAGGTAGTGATTTTGGAATAAGAGATGGTTTATTTGAATAAATTATGTTGGATATTCTTGACTACCTTGAAACTGATTAATGATTTGTCATTGTTGGAGTTTAAAAAAAATTTGGATACAAGGAGAATATCCAGTATTCTATAAGGGAGAATGAATGTAATCAATAAGGTTTTATGGTAATTCAGGATGTTACCATGTTTTAAAATAATACGTGATGAAGGTATTCACATGTAATTACATGAAATAAAGGATATTAATTGTGTTCAACTTCCCTATAAATTTTGGACTGTGAGTTCGGATAGTATTATTTTGGATATGTCTAAAGGTTGGAATGGATTGAGTTTGAAAGTTTATTTTTCGATTTTTATAAAAGGACAACATGCATACCGTGTGACAACCCGTCACGTAGGACAAAGCTGTGGTAATTGAACGCACAACCATAGTGCGATTGGGATTTATCACCTACCACTAGACTACGTGAAGTCCCTAGATTGTATAATGTTGTTTTTTTAAAGGGTCTGATATTTGAATTATAAATTCATTATATTTGGAACCCTATACGAATAGGATAAATTGAGTATTTTTGAGTTCTATTATGTTTTGTAGTGAAAGATGAGTTGTGGTAGAAATATATTAGTGGATAAAACTATAATTATAAAGTATGTATATCTCCTTATGATCTTATATAGTCTCATAAATAAATTCCTCAACATTAAGAAAAGGAACTTAGAACAAAAATATTGTCCTTGATAGTATCTTAGATCATCACAAATTTATGGCTTTGTGATTGTTGTCCTTTTCATAGCCATGTTCTCTACCACTCTCCATCAGATATTGATGGTTATATTTCTCTTCCATATCCATTTTTTCCTAAATGGAACCCTAGTATGTGTTATTTTCGGTAACCTTCATACTTACCACTCTTTATATTAAATAGAGGCCTCATTAATCCATTTTTCGATGTGGGATTTCAAATATGATATTTTTAAATGTCAACCCCAAGTTTCCAATACCGATCATAAATTGCGAGGATGCAATTTATTGAAGTAGGGAAGAATGTAACACCCCAAGATTTCATGGTACGCTTCTCTTTGAATAATACAATAGCGTGTGTTATACGCAACTTCGAGTTCTAACACACCACGACCAATCAAAGTAGCTGTTATGAATAGTAATACCCACATTTTGAAATTTTATAAATTTTATCTTTCAAAATGGACTTCATATTTGGATTCAAAATATCAAAATTAGCCTAGGGTGAATTTTTGGTTTTTTTCTGAAAACATTCAATTTTTGATGAATAGTGAAAAAACACTGAGTTATGGTTTAAAAACAAATTTTTATTTAAATAATTATTTATTTTATTTAAATTTAATTAAGGTCAAAATAGATACATAATACCTATATAAGTTCAATTTAATTCATTGAAGTTATTTTAGAATAATTTTAGATATATAAAAATTTTATTGAACTTTTCACCGTCTTTTACCCACCTCCTAGGAGAATTTGAAAATTAACGTAAAACTTAATTTTACCACTTCTGTGAGTGGAATTTCAAAAATAAGAGAGACACGGTTAATATCAAGGAGTAAAATTTGGTTCAATAAGATAAAAATAATTTTTGGTGAATAGTAACTTTTTACTTTTATTTACCACGGTTAAAAGTAAATAGGATAATTAAGGGTAAAAATGATATTAATATTACCCTAACACATGTCCTAATTCTATTCTACAAGTGTATCTCGACCAAAAACAACATTAGAAATAAAATATTATCATTTAGGTCCACTTGGATTAGATTAGAACATTTATTATTATTTAATTCAAAGGAGAGTTAAAAGAGTTAAAATCAAAGTTTAATTACTAAAACATTTTTAATATCGGGTTATAAATAAGAAAAATTTGATTGTAAATATTAATTATAAATATAAAAAGATTTCCTACATAATTGTATTTTATTTATAATTTTTCTAAATTAAATAATTTAATTTATTTATGACACAATGGTGATGCAGTAATTACCTAATTAATGAAATATTAAAATAATTGATATTATAAATATCCAAATAAATGTAATTTGAGACTTTTTATGAATTAAAATAATTTTCTAGGTCACTATGACATATTAGGATTGGTTATATGAGTTTTTTTCTAAGTAATAATGTTTTTATTAATTTATCAAAAACAAAATACCCAATAGTGTCAAAATTCAAATAAAAGAGTTTTTAAATCAAATATTATATTATTAATTAATATTATATTTCTAAAAATATAAGGTTCGGAAAAAGTACTTATATCATGATAGGTGTATCATTAATGGACCACTTGGGGGTCTCTTGGAAGTATATAGTAAGTTTATTAACTATATAATATAAAAATACAAAGAGACATGGTAAATGTCAAACTAATTAACTAAGAGTTAAAACTAAACTATAAGGCTAATAAAATTACACAAACCTGTCTAAAACCTATTGGTTGACTGGATATAGACCAATACCCACCTTATCCTCTAAATAAATCAATTTTGAGCCATTATAAACCGAATATTAATTTATTATAAAATAATATTTTAAGTTTTTCCAAAGGTGCCCCTCACCCCTCTTATAAAAGGGCACTCACCCTTCACTCTAATTCACACCTTATAAGCCATTTTTCTCGACCAAACCCTGCCAAAATACCCTCTAAACTATCCTACCTTCATCCTATAGGCCTTATTTTGATCAGAAATCCAACCTATGGAGCCCTTTTGATCAAATCAAAAGGAAGAATCCGAAGAAGAGGTAATTATTTCACCACCCTCTTTCAAGTTCCTTTCTTCTTCCAATTCATTTTTCTTTGTTATTTATATTCTAAAATAATAAATCCAGTATCTTCTATATACAGTGATGTTATAATAATTATGGTACAACCAAATTCATTATTCTATCCACCCTTTGAATGACATGTCACCATACATGCGTACGTACGGCTTACTGTCTCCACGTCGTGGTGTAAATGTTATTCAATACATTATTATTTGGATGAGTATAATAATGATGTGTATTTGATGTAAATAATAAATATAACATGATAAGGATTCTGTATATATAATATAAAATCCAATTATATATTATTATTATATCAAAACAATGATATTTTTTCTCCTATGTATGTACAGATTACCGTCTCCACGATGCGATGAGATTCATTTCCAAGTTCACCATTCATCGACGATTATAAAAATATATATATATTACTAATAAGTATGTAATAAATGACATAATAATTATACTGGAGATATATATATATTTATATATATAAGTATTTATGTACTTACACATATCTTATTCACTTACTTCCGTTCAATACTACATGAAAATGGAAACAACGTTTATGAGTACGTACGGACTACCGTCTCCATAAACGGTGTTTTCCATTTCATATATATGTCTATTATACATATTTATATTCTAAATATATATGATATATAAATAATTTTTTATATTCTGGAAGTATTTAAATCATGATCTATGTGATACAATCAAGAGTAACAAGTTAAAACACGTATGATAAAGAAAGCGATTATTACACGAAATATTAATATAACATGTAAATTGTTATTAATTGGGTATTATAAAGTCATAAATGAATAATGTATGATATCATAAATATTAATATGTTTCTGTTATAATTTAATAACATACTATAGTCTTCATACAGGAGATTAAATGTACCCTCGACGAAAGGAAAGTGCTAGGTAAGGGATTTTCATCTCACTCCTTATTCCCGTTAGATTCATGACATATTGCCACTATTACCTTTTGTGTGGTGTATGTACTACCCATAATTGTATTCTTTGTGTAATACACTTTATTTTATATGTATTTACATATTCATTCTATGATACCTCTTTCATGGGTTGTATGTTTCGTAAGTTACCAAATTGGTAAGGGTTAATTTCATAATCTCTTTATTATCTGAGGTTGTTTTCATGTAAGTATCTACTAGGAAATATTTATTATCCATGTCCATGTTTTATGAAAGAGTTTTCAAAGGGATTATTTTAATGTACTTTTTACTAAAACATCATTTGAAATGTTTTAAATATTTATTCTTTTAAATATTTCTCATTAATTTCCATGTCTTCAAAATGGGTTTTTAGGGATTTATTTATATGGACATGAATGTTTTTAAAATGTTAATTCCATTAAAAAGTTTCAAATTGGTATGGGACAATTTGATTCAGAAATGTCTTTAAATTACTTATTTTCTAAATTGTGTGACTTTTAAATGTTTTCATGAAAATGCGGTATTTCTCTCAATGAATTTTACAAATAATTTTCGTATATGTCAACATCCTTTGATAAATTTTACACTTGTTTGAAGTTGATTTATTATGAAAAAAAATCATCCATATTTTATTTAAGGCTTTGTGATATTTTTGACTATGTATGAGTTATTTTTATTCCATTAATGGTTTATGATTAATTTTTTTGGCATTCCGTGTGCTAGTTTTAATACGAGTGTTTATGTTATATTTCATCCTCTTCTTAAGATGAATGTGTTGGACTAGTATGTTTCGGTTTGGGGTCTGGTTATAGAAGACCCTCCGGGTTGATTTCTGTTTATTAGAGGCACTCCGGGTTGGTGTCCAGTTATTAGAGGCACTTCGGGTTGGTGTCCGGTTATTATAGGCACTCAGGGTTGGTGTCCGGATATTAGAGGCAGTCCGGTTTGGTGTCTGGTTATTAGAGGCACTCCGGGTTGGTGTCCGGTTATTAGAGGCACTCCGGGTTGGAGTCCAGTTATAGAGGCTCTCCGGGTTGGGTTCCGGTTACAGTTATCCCTTAGGTCATGGAACGAGGCCTTGACACAGAAATTAAAGTTCACCATTATGCATTCCATCATTATGAAAGTGGTTATTGTGTTTGAATGTGATTATTTGTCTAGTAGAATATCCATGTGAATAATTAAGTGACATTATTTCATTTTATCTTTGCCATATTATGCTTAAGTTCATGTTTTAAAGGCTTTTGTTTTAGTTATACATTGCCTTAAATGTTTGTGTTTATTTATGAAAGTTTCTGCTATATTGTTATCCTTACTGACCATCTGAGCTCACCCCTTTCAATGTTTTATTTTCCCAGGATTCCAAGAAGTGTATTCTGATTGATATACAGGGTTAAACCAAGGGACTAATGGCATTCATAAAGGATTATTTATGTTGTTTTGTATGTTATAAGTGTAATGTAACATTCATGTATGTAATCTATTTTTCAAGACTGCTAAACTGATTGGTCCTTCAGGACTTGATTCTTTTTAATCATGCCAATGTATTAAAATAATGCACTGACTCTGGGTAACTGGGTTCGGGGCGTTACATTCTACCTGAACCTCCATTTTCTTTCTGGTTACTCTTATTCTCTACTTACCTAAATTAAATTATTAATTATTCTTATTTAATCCTCATAAATTCTATGTGAATTTTATATATATGTGTACCAATCATAACTCTTCTTTATTTTATGGGGAGTTTCGTGTTTTAATAGGATCTTTCGAAAATTATTCCTGACAAACAAACCCAATTCAAAGGAACTTCTCTAATTCTTACATATTTTAAAGTACACTCTATAATATTTTTTAAGACACCATTATTTTTATAATATAACTCATTTTATTATGAAAACTATATTAGTTAACTTCTAGTTTTATATAATATTTTTTCCAAAATAACTCTTCTTTTCAATGTATAAGTGTATTTCTCTCAAGAATTACTCGATGATTTTATAAGAGTATTTTAATTTATTTCAACACTTGTATTGATTATTATGTTTAATTGGGATTAATATTTTAAGATATAACCCAAAATATTTTATTAAATGATTGATGACTATTTTGATTATGGATGTTCTATTTTGATACCATTCACCTTATTACTCAGAATGGTTAGTGATTGTGTTTATCGATTGGGGAAAGTTATTCACATTTCATATGTCTATGTTGTTTATGTTTAACCCCATTTTTATGAGGAAAGAATTAGACTTATTAAGTGATGGTTGGGGCCAAATATAGACCCTACATTCATTGTTAGGTCTCATGAGACAAAACATATATGCACTTGGCCGATGCCTTTCCCATTTTCAGATAAGGATTTGATCGAGGCCTTAATCATTTTTAGTTATCTTGGATGAGGCATTGATGATATGGTTTAGATGTCCATAATTATTCATTACCTTATTATGAAACTAATAATTTATATTCCATGAGGTTATTATAATAGTATAATACCATGGTTATGTTTTATTAAGGAATTATTTTTCAGCTTTTATTCCTGCCATATTATGTTCAAGATTATGTTTTAATGGAATGTGTACTTTTAGTTATTCACCATGCCATATTATTTATCATTAAGCTGTATTTATTACCCTTAATAAGCATCTGATCTCACCCCTTTCTTATGTTTTATTTTTCTAGGATGTGAATAAGTATATTATGAATGAGTTTTAGGGATAATCTAGGACTTTTTTATGTTTACAAAGGAATTTCTATATTTTATTCCATTTAAATTTGTAATGTTGAACCCATGTATATATATTATTTTCCAAAGATACTAAACTATTAGGCCCTCCTGGATGTGTCTTCCTTTTTTATATTCTAAATTAATGAAATAAGGCACCAGCTCCTAGCAACTAGGGTCAGGGTATTTACAAAAACATTGTGAAGGTTTGTGGTTTGAAATATTTTATTTTGTAGAGTCCAAAACCTAAATATTAAATAAATACTTATCTTTTACTATATAAACCTACCCAATATCCCACTTCTCTTTAATAAAAATCCTTATATGATGAAGTTAATCTACCCTCCTCTCTCTATAATCCTCCCAAGGTGCCCCAATCCCTCAAGAAGCCCCTTTCAAGATTTTGGTGTCATACTCTTAATGTAAGGGATCATCTCTTTCCCACTTTTATTCCAGAATCTCTTCTGTGTTATGCCCTTTTATTTTAAATTTCTTAATGATGGGGTATGTTTTCAAACCTCCCACATACTACCCTTATTATGTAAAAATTACGAGAGACCCTTTCTCATTAATCTGTCCCATGTACACATGTTACCATGCTGAAATTTCATAAGCATCCTTTCCTTTCTCTTTTTATTAAATATTATTTATTATTGTATGCCTTATTTTTATAATTCTAAATTTTTAGACATCCTTCCTTTTCCCTATTACTGTTCACTTCATTTACAAATGATTAGAGACCCATTTATCTCTTATCAACCCATTTTATGAAATTTTAAGTTATGTCATTATTCTTCAAAATTTTCACTGCAATTTTACATGGAAAACCAATTGTGTATTGAATAACGTACCCATTTCCTATAAAGGCTATTAAATTTTATGAACATATACCTTTTTATTGGGGACTTAAATATATTTATTACACTCTCCGTGATCATGGAATAAATTATTAAGAGTAATGAATCCATATTTTATGATCTATGTGGAACACTTAATAATGAGAATGAAATAAAAGTGATTGGTGTTCCAAGAATTATATAGCACTCCAATGCATTGGGTAATGTTTAGTATCTTGATACATCCTGTTGGGAAATGGGTGTACCTGATTCTTTTATGGGAATTTTTCCACCATGAAGTCTTAGCAGTTTATCCTTGACCTATGATGTATCATTTTAAGTTGTTGCCACGTTTTCCATGTTATGATTATCATGTTATATCATGCCTTATTATCCATGTTCATTTATTCCTCATTCTTATGCCTTGTATAAAATGTATTATTATATTCATGTTATTCCATGTTTATTCCCTTACTGGGCTTTATGGCTCACCCCTTTCTTATGTATGTTCCCTAGGTTATCCAACGCAGTTTTAAGCTCAAGCATGTTAAAGAAGTTTTCAATAAAGATGTTGTAATTCATGTTTAAAATTTTAATGAAATGTACCTAATTCCAAAAGATACTAGACTTCTTGATCTTTTGGGTTTTTATTAAGAGTAATTTTATGTAATTAAATCATGTATTAATGTTTAATAAAAATAAGGGTTGTTATATCTTATCTTTATCTTTAGAAATCAAACCATGTTGTTAAGGATCGCCACTAAAGAAGTATGAAACATGACCCTTACCTATATCTCGGTAGATGACATCTACAAATGCACCAAAGTGACCAAGAAGGGGGTGAATATATCATATAGTAGGATTTCCCTAATGACTTCCCAACACACGCCACTAGGACAATAATAGGTTAGCATGTTTTATATAAAACAGAAAAGATCAGATAAATAGTTTATATCAAAACCATAAAAAAACTTTCATGGAAAACATTAAATAAATATTTTCAAAAAAATTCTTAGTATTTAGACTAATCATTCCAATTCTACACCCATGAGAGGACTAGTGTGGGATATACCTAACACAGAGAGGGGGTGAATCAGTGTTGGGGACTTTTTTAAACCAATTCAAACTTTTTATCCCTGTACCTCTTGACCTGTTAGGATCTTGATTCTCTTATTCTATTTTCCCTATCACATGAAATAATAGAAAGTAGTAAAAATATACACATGATATTTTTACAAGGTTCACTACTCAATAAGAGTATCTACATCATTTCCATGTATGGTGATGAGAAATACATGGATTATCCACTATAATTCAGTAATAGTTAAAGTGTTTTAGCTATGAAAACAATCCTTTATCCAGTGTGAGTCTCTACACTTTGGAGGGGGGGTGGGAAACAGTCCACTTCCCTAAACTAGTGATAACCAAGTCCAACTTTCAGCTCCTAGCTAGTTCTTTATACTACCTCTGAAGATAGTCTTCTTCCTTCTTGAATAAGGTAGGTTCTTCTCTTGATCTTATTTAGTGATCTTCACTTGGTTGCTTGAAAATAAGTAGGCAAGAAAATCTCTTCTTCTCTTCTTCTTATTTAGTGAAAAACCAAATGTACACTTATTCTTCTTCTTTATTCTTATTTAGTGAAATAATCGAATGCACTAGGACTTCTTCTTCTTCTTTTCTAGAATCAAAAACACATTTGTGATTGTTCAAACACTGAATATTATCATATTGGAATCTTTAGAATCAAATTGCCTTGAATGATTGTCAACAGAGTTGGGAACACTCTTCCTTCACCTTCTTCTTCTCTTATCATCTTCTTGGTGTATTTAGTATTTTTTCAATTGATTTGCACACGTTTTATGTATACATGAAAGCATTCATAACCCTTTTCTATTCTTCCCTTTTCACTTGGTTTGGGTGTTTTTAATTCATCCACATGAGGGCATGCATGTTTTATGAACAACCTAAACATAATTCATTTGATCTTCATCTTCTTCAAAAAACACACCCATGTAAAAAATATAGTTTCATTAATCATAAAAACTAAGAGAACCCAACCTGTGGGCTTTGTGGATCTTCTTCACAAAATACACTAAGGGATTGGTTAAACTAGTTGGTGTTCGTGGTTCTCCTTCGCACAAGGTGTGTGGATATCCATCACCACGTGAAGCCTGACAAGGGTGTTTACACAACTATTGCATGTTCGCAGGTCTTCTTCGCACAAAGGGTTTGGTTCTTCTTTATGTAACTAGAAGGTTCATGGGTATTCTTCTTTGTGATATTCTTCAAGAGTTCATTTCACTTGTTGAAGGCCTACATGATCTTCTTATCCTTCAAGAAACATAAATTAAGGCTCTGTTTGTGAAATAGAAACCCTAGGGTATGTGGATAGTAACATCATTCCTTGGCTCAGGGATTATTCTTTTATAGTAGAGGATCACTAATTTTTACATGTTCAAGTTCATCAAGAAATTCCGTGAAGATCATCCTTAGAATGCACAAAATTTTTGGTGTTTTAAAAATCTTCAAACCCATGTTTGAGATACACTGCATATCTCGGTGTGTTTCTACTTCACATGGGATCCTCATTTAGAGTGAGAAAATCTCATTCATGCATTAAATATCGCATGAAAATATCATTCAACAACAGGCTCAGATCATCCATGAATCTCGGATGAAATATGAGGCCTCGCAACTCCGTTTTCTTTGGCCTTATTCAAGATATCCACATGCTTGCAAGAAATAGATTGCATGCATGGTCTCGGTACAATCTAACAATCATCATTATGTCAAAATGATTTTCCATGGTGGTCAGATCATGATTCTTCATCAGCTCCGGTAGATAGCAGCGGTGCTAGTGAACATTGGAGGAGGAAGACGATGGCACGGCTTCTTCAAATTCCATAAGAGCTTAGAACGGCTCTGGTTCAAACACGTGAGGTGTATATGAGATAGACAATGATGATTAGATCACGAAATGCAGATGAGATTGATGGACCTGATCGCATCAGTGTTTTTTTAAACTATGAATAGTATATGCCTTTCCTTGTCCCATGTTGAATCAGTAACAAAACATTCATTATATTTAAGTATCAAGCTACCCCAATGAATGCTTAGATTACTCCATCTCCCTCCACAGTATCGCCCCATACTGTGTTCTCTACGAGCATGCTTTGCGCCCACCCTCTGTGTAAGATTTACCCCATGCTCTCCTGCGGACCTACACACGACCCCACCATGCCGCTTGCGGGCTGACCCAGCTGGATTCCCCTTGGGTGCGGTTGAATTTATCCCGCATGTGCCTCTGGTTGAGTTTAGTTGGCCGGCTGGTGAGCTAGCCTGTTTTTTTAAGTGAGACCATAAAAATACTTCTATGTATAAAGTTCATGGCCATTTAGTAATTCAAACATGCATAACCACCTTCAAATTCCAATACCATGAACACACCCCCTTTCTTCTCTTCTTATTCAACCATCATACTCTAATATTCTCCAATTCATGCAAATACCATGATTATTTTTCTTTTTGCATGACACTTAGAACTTCATGGCTCTTCCACCATTTATTATTGGAACTTGAATTCCAAAGAAATTCTTCATCCTCAATTCATCATGTTCATTGTTGTAGACAATGTATCAACTTTGATACATGTATTTAGAACTTAAGACCAGTGAAAAAATTGTATGATTCTACAATCTCTATTCACTTTGGATTTTCTTCTTTATTTTGACCAGTATTGACACATGTTGACAACAAATACAACTTCATACACAAAAGTGGTCCCAACAACCCATGAAAACACATGATGCATACAACCATGAATCTTCTTATACTTGTGAGTGGTGAGTCACAATGTCACCAAGCCATCACTTGGTGACCCAATTTGATAGTGTTAATTAAAACCATGATCTATCCCAAGTTTATATTTAATTGACAGTGGTACTTCTAACCATTACCCATCCCATATGAACATGAACACACACCAACACCTTTACACCAAATTGCCAATAAAAAATTTATTTAACCAAAATATTATCTTTCAAAATCCACCCATTTTAAATCACATCAAATAGGTTATCTAAATAAATTCCTATAACATATTTTCAACAATCATAAACATAGTTTTGAAAAATCAAGCCAACATGTTCTATAACGGTAGAGTGGGAGAGAATTCACCTACCGCGACTATGTTTGAAAAAATTATCTCAATAAATTCTATGGATCAACATCTTCCTTCCATTCCTCTATCAAAACCCAATAAGATATCATTACCAAAAATCCAAATGCATAGTCCTAGTCATACCCACCGATCTAGGGTTCAAAGAGAAACAAATAAATACAAGATAAGAAAGGAGGATACACTGACAATTGAGTCCACAAAAAAATTCTCAAATATTCATTGAAACCTGATTTTGGATGTAGAAAATCACTAGAAACTGCCTAGGGAAGCCTTGGAAATCAAGAGGGAGAAGGGAATGTCGAATGAAAAATATTACACTCACATGCTGGGTAAAACTAGATGGGATTGAAAGATTCATGATATGAAAGGGTTTCACACCATGAAAACCTCAAGAGGCCACTTACGCTGATATTTGTGTTACATCAGATTATTTTTCAAGAGTAATAAATTTAATTACATGAATGATTTTCAAATCCTACATGTCCCAAGTTAAACCAATCACTCTTTGAAATATTCACAAAATCTAACCTAAAAATTTCAGGATGTGAAACCATTTCATGATGTGAATGTTTCTTGCAGAAATTTCCAACTTCCAGACCTCAAACTCTCCTCCTATTATATCAATGAACACTTCAGTTAAAAATTACAATTAATTCAAACGTAAAATAAAAATCATAATGAAATGGAATACCTAAAACCAAGGGGTGATAAATTATCCCCACCATTGGTATTTTCATCCTTGGGAAGCTGAAAAAAATTTCGCCATTGCTCCCACCTAAACGCTTCTCATTCCCATGTTTCCTCATGAACCAAATCATGCTTCCATATTACTCACAACGAGGAAATAGATCTCCCTCAAAGGGTCTTTTCCTACCTTTCCAGAATCCATACCGTTTTGAGGATAAAAGTTTCATCTAGATCAAGGGTAACATGATTCCAACTGATCACATGTCATGGATCAAGATGTTACTTATTTAGTTGAGAAACATATAAGTCATTATGAACAACACTAAATCTCAGTGGTAATGCTAACTAGTACACAATAATGTCAGTCCATTATATAACCTCAAATAGTCTCACATACCATGGTTCTAAATTCCCTTTTTTATCTAAGCGTATATGTCCATTTTTTTGTGACACCTTCAAGAAAACATGGTTACTAAAATCAAAAGATAAGGTTCAATGATGATTATCTATGTAAAACTTTTTTCTTCTTTGAGTCGTATCCATCCACTATTAGATCATCTAAATTTTCTCTGTATTCTCAGGAATAAGACTAGAAGCATTCAAATATGTCTCTCCTAATTCCATCCAACATAGAGGAGAATAAAAAATTTGAATATACAAAGCCTCAAACGATGGAATCCGTATTGTGACATGATAACTGTTGTTATAGGATAATTCAACCAAAGGTATATGATCCTGCAATGAACCACCAAATTCCATGACACACACTTTGAGCACATCTTCCATTTTATGAATAGTGAATTTTGGTTTTCCATCTTCCCATGGATGATATGTTGTGATCATAGTCAATTGACTTCCAAGATCCTATTTTAATGATCACCAAAATCAGGAAGTGAAACAAAGATCTCTATTAGATACAATTGAACTTAGAACTCTTTCTAATCTAAAAACTTCTCAGATATACAATTTTCCAATTCCTACACTATGTTGGATTCTCTAATAGGGGTAATGTATTCCTAATTGGTATGTCTATATAATACTACACATATAACATCATGTTTCTATAATGTTCTCAGCAAGCCTATAACAAAATCAATTATAATCTACTCCCACTTCTATATAGGTATATGTATAGTAAATATCATACTAGATAGCCTTTTATTCTCTTCTTTTACCTATTATGAATTTAGGAATTTCATTACATAGTCTGCAATATTACATTTATTACCTACCCACCAGAAATGTTCCTTCATTGCCTTGAACATTTTTTGAACACCTGGATGAATGACCCATTTTGAATGGTGGTATTCTAAATAGAGATGTTTTTAAAAAGGCCGAGGAACTATAATTTTATTGTGAAAGAATAACATAGAGTTTGGATCTTCTATCCAGTCATCAAAAGTCTCCTTACTATTTAGGTTTGACATAAATGATGATATAATCAGAATATTCTATTTGAACTTTTTTACCAACATTATCAAGTTCATAACAAGAATTATTGGAAAGAATCATGAAATATCATCCTGTAAAATACAATCAAAATGAATATAAACAATCTTTCTCGTCAACTTCCATTGGTCATGAGCATATCATTCCACTTCATTGTTTGATTTCTGAATCAATTCATCTTCTATAGATTTCCCTTTATTGGGTGTGTATACCAAGTCAAAATCGAACATCTCACTACAGCAGATTAGGCATCTAGCGGATGTTTTTTTTCATTTAGTGGCAGTTATAACCGCCGCTAAATGGTGTGGCGGCGGTTTTCAAAAACTGTCGCCTAATACGGTGTCTCCAATCTTTTCACGGAGGTTATTTTCATTTAGCGGCGGTTTTAGGGAAGCGTCGTAGCTACCTCATTTCGTGGCAGTTTTAGCAGCGGTTATAACCGCCGCAAATAAATTCATATCCAGCACCGTAAAACCGACGTTAAATCCAGAATAACCGCCGCGAGGTGAGGCTGCCACGATGCGACTATTTAGCGGCGGTTATAACCGCCGCTAAAAGTATATTATATTTTACCTTTAGCGGCGGTTTTAAACGTTTACCGGTGGTTTAAACCACCGCTAAATATCCTCCAACTTTGATTTAGCGGCGGTTTAAGCCGCTGCTAAAAAGTTGCCCAGAAAAAAAAATTTACCTGATTCTGCTGCCCCAGAGCCTGAAAACCAAACCAAAACACATATAACAAAGATAGAAAGTATAATATGACTCATAATGAAATATGACATTCAAGAAAAATTGGGCTCCTTGCAGAGGCTGGTATGAAAAATCAACACCCAAAATGGATAGTACCATCAGAAGGGAGAGACCAACGAAAAACTGTCTCCCCACCATAGATTGTTTATTAAATTATCATGAAATCATCATCATAATAACAACTCTACTAGATAGACACAAATAGAGATGATGATAACTAAAATCTTGTATGAATCATACCTGGAACATACTCTATTATGAAGGTAAAACATAGAATAGATCCACATAAGGTTCTAGTCATATGATTCCATAGTAACCTGTGATGGAACTCCACATCTAAGAGTGTCTTAAACTATATTCCTCTTCCCCGAGGTGTAAGAAATGTCAAAGTCCGACATATAAAGGCATTCCATTAAATTATTGTCCTACATATGAACCCAAACATGAAAAATACCAGAGGAATAAAATAAAACCACAAACACCTTTCCAAGGTCAGGTATGATCAGAGTAGGATCTGATGACATTAGTAATTTTAGATCATCAAAATAAGACAAACACAATAAATACCATATTTATTTAACCCCTTTACTTGTAATTACTGTCAAAGGTGAATATACATTGATAAATCTGTGATGAACTATCATTAGTGTACTATAAGGCCAAGGAAGCTTCAAATATCAATGATGTTACATGGATCTCCCCATGAAAAAAACAGATTCCCCTTCTTATGGTAAGCTGGATATTCATGATCAAAAATAACATGTACCAGAAACTCCAATTCATGGACCCAGAAACTATATTTCAAAATAATTTCATAAAAATGGACACTCATCGAGATATCTAGAATCATATTCGAATGCTACTCATATTTATCATAATATTAATTTTCTAATCCCATACTCATGACCATCCATTTAAAAAATGTTCCCCGCTGATATTACATATACTCATCCTTAACATGGTATTCAAAACTTGGCCTCCCAGGCACCACCAGTTGTCCCATAGATAGGTGGTCCCCTATATGAGGCCTACCCACATGCACAGATGGACCATCAAACTAATAAATATCCATAAAATCCAACAGATGTTACTTCAATTGTTCTTTTTCCTCACTTTCACACACCTAGGGAATCTTCCAAGGAAGCCACCCATCCCAACTACTGCTCGAGGACAATGAAACATAAATGTGGATTTATAATTAGATTGCATCTAAAAAGTAAAGTTAACCCATATTAATAACCATGAATATAAAATATAGGTTCGAATAATTGTACAAACACCTATCCTTAACATGGTATTAAGGTCCTGGATTGCTATGAATAAACAGTTTCCCTGCAGACATAAGGTCCCCTACCTGGGGTCCACTAACCTATAATCCCACAACCAGAAATATATCACATAGCCTACAATTCATCAAACCTTCTAACCTATAAGACCACAACCAGAAAACTTGAAAAAATGAAACATTTATCCCCTACACCACATAACATTGTCATTTAAAACATTTAGTCCAATGGAAATACTTCAAATAACATCTAAAGATTTCATCCCTAAATATATCACATTAGGCATGGAAATAAATTTAAATATCATATTCTAGTGCACATTTTATCCAGTAAATGTTCATTCCCTATCAAATTTTATCTTTGATCATTTTTTTCTAGTATCAGATTCACTAACATCAAAGGAAGATGTCCCAAGAGCCATAGAAATATGTTTGTGTGTAATGCGGTTATTTCCATACTAGGGTAAATTTGTAACCATTAGTTTAATTTAAGGTAACTAAAAAATTATCATATAATTTAATATAGCATTTATAAAAACTCAGAATTTTTTTTCACAACATTGAGGTATATGGGTATACTCAAGGAAGTATATATAAATCACAATGCCC
This sequence comes from Viscum album, assembly GCA_963277665.1. Taxonomy (NCBI): domain Eukaryota; kingdom Viridiplantae; phylum Streptophyta; class Magnoliopsida; order Santalales; family Viscaceae; genus Viscum; species Viscum album. Next base: position 342,303,437 of record OY728167.1, read on the forward strand.
AAAATTCATAGATAACCAATTGGAAAATCTCAAACCGTACTGACAATACAGTGGTAGATATAAAATATATTTCAAACCCCTAAAAATTTATAAAAATTTAGAACAAGGTTTAACCATCATTTGGGTCCAAGGGCACAATCATGGAAGAATATTCTAAAAATAATGCATCAAGGGTTAACATAAAGCAACCAAATCATCATTGGTTCAATATGAAAATGATGTATAAATTATATTTTTATATAGAATCCATTAACCAACTGTATGTCACTCTATCTTATGCCCATGTATTAGCTACACTTGATTTAATGAATAAGTAGCATATATTATTGAAAAATGAATTCATTGAAGCAGATTTATAACAGTTTCTATTAGTTCAGAATAAATGCAGTATATATATTAGTCAGGGGAAATGAATATGACATGAAAAAATTCAGTATTTCTGGTTGCAATGATTTTATAAAAATAGTGGTGATTGAAAATAGAAAACACATACCTGAGTAGAAGAAATACTACAAGATTGTTGTAACTTACCCAGTTTTAGTGTTCCAAGCAACTCAAAATTTACCTCTATTGTGTCATCATCTAAATAAAATGATATACCATGATCTACAACAGAACTTCACATGATCAAATGATCTACAATAGAATTTTACAGGATCAATAGAATTGCACATGATCAAAATACTGGGAGCTGCACATGATCAAAATACTGGGAACTATACATCATCAACATTACATAGAGCTTATGTTAATCATCTAAAAGAGAAATGCATATCTAAGAATGGAATAGTAAATTATATCTATTATATCATCATCTAATTCAAATGATCTACAACAGTACTGCACATGATCATCATAGACATCAAATAGATGGTCATGTGAGTATAGGAATTGATGTAAACATGATGAACATCTTAGAAAAATAGTTTTATTTATTATTTCTGTTGGTTGGGATGTTTTAGTGTGAACATGAATTCCCATTAGAGAGAGTGAGAATGGTCTATTATATTTAATTAACCACCAATATCTATATTTTTGGATGAACCATCATGTCAATACTCTTTAACTCAAACCTGTAGTATTTGTTGGTTAATCCCAAGGATTGAGTGACTTGATGTATCTATAACACAATGGTAAAATGAATATTATCAAAACGAAACATGTTAGCCTAACGGTTTCTTAAAGAAATAGCCATAAGGAATTTGAAGAATTATAATAATCAGAGATATAAATTCCTATCCTTACAATAAATGTTCTATATCGGAGGGAAAAAAACTAGAAGTGTTAGATGTAATAGGTTGTGATAGAACCCAAAAACAGAATCTCTTTCAATTTCACAAAAGAATAGATTTTAGGGATCATTCCCATGGATCTCTTACTCTAGAAGAATCCTAAATTTCTCTATCAATGAAACCTTGAATGGATTATCATTCATTTGAATAGTTTGAGCTCAATTTCATAGTACAAAACATCTCCCTCATCATTGATATAGGAATTGTTTTGAAATCTTCTAAACAAATATTGAAGCATGTACCTTTTGATGGATCATTGTTTTTTGGGGTCCATGTTTTTGATCCAACCATAGCCATGAGCAAGCATTGCGAGTCCCCTTCTGAAGATAAGTCCAATACTGTTCAAACTCTAATGAAACCAAGAACGGAGTTGTGGGTGAACCTTGAGTCATGAACAATTATAATATTTATAACCACCCTATTGAGTTTCATAATCTTAGACCCACATACACACACACCTCCCCCCAGCACCAACACCCCCTCTCCCCCCTGCTCCAGCCCCCCTATCAACTTATAACATCCAAATAATTTTACACATGGATGCTGGAAATGCCAGAATTAGTAGATATAGTAGATGATAAAAACAAGAAGTAATCCATATCATCAATTTTCAATCAATAAGATTCAACGCATAATAGATGATAAAAACAAGAAATCAAGACATAAAAAGAAACATTAGAAATCAAACAATTTATTCCTAAATGATGTATATCACACTCGAGAAATCAATACATACAACTACTCAGTAGGCTAATCAAAAAATTTATTCCTAAATGATGTATATCACACTCGAGAAATCAAGACTTAAAAAGAAACATCAGAAATCAATAAAATGCATAAAAGGAAAATGAGAAATCAAAGAAATTTTAGGACATGAAAATGTGTGGTGGCAACTATGTGCCACAAATGTTACATATACAAACCAACTATTTTCATATTACAAATCAACAATACAACTACTCAGGGTCTGATGATGCATCATCACCCTCTCCACCTTCATCTCCACTTTGTTCTGTCACCTGTAAGAACATTATATTGAAAATTAAATACGATTTCATATTTATATTAAAACTTTAAACCAATGAAAGTTAGAAAACTAAATGATTTTGATTTTTTGTGATTTACCTTCATACCACCAGTCGATGCACTACCACCAGGGGCATATCTTATCATCTGCTGACGTATTTCAATCAACTCTTTCTGCAATGCAGATATCTGATCCCCCTGCTGGTGAACTGTTCTTCGTAAAGAAACAATATCTCTCTTATCATCTCCTGGTATGGGATGACTAAAGTTAGGAGTAGATGCAGCTGCTATCCCTGATGGCCTGCTAAAAATCTCAGATGGTACGGGTCCTAAACCCATCCCGCGCACTCTCCCAGCATGCTCCTTCCCAAGGACCTGAGCAACCGGGTCATTCTGGGAGACTGAGTAGGACTGAACAGGATTGGCATCCCATAGCTCTTTAATTTTTACCTATAAATCAAATATCAAAATATATTAACATAGTAAAAACTGATAATAAGTTATTATGATAAAAAATTGACTTCATACCCCAACTTCTTTAGCAGGCTCGTTAACAAAACTTCCATCTGATTTCTTATGAACATCCAACCACAGTTCAGTCCTGGATGTTTCATGCCCTAAACTCTGTGACTGCATTAAACAAAGATAAATCAACAATTCAATATACTAAACAGATAATATTGTCTTATAAATATTTAAACTAATTAAAAGATTACCAATGTCGTTCGGCTTCTAGAAAAACTTTTTGAGCCCGCAGTGTGTGGGATGACTTGCTTTGCCCGGTTTGACGCATTTTGTCTTGAAAAATCATGAAATAAATAAAAGGAAATTTAATACTGATGTATTGAATGTCATGTACTTTTCATATAAATGTATAAATGTAAAATGAGGATCATATAATAATATATATTTCAATACCATCCTCTTTTGATCACGATGTCTGTCAACAAAAACTTTCCACTGCTCTATTGGTACCCCACTGGGTAGCTTCTCATACATTTGCTACGTGGTCAACTAAGTATCGTTGACATCACACCATAATCGCCATTTGAAATCTTTCCACTTGTTACCTAGACTTTTCAACATCCACTTCCATGTAATCACATCAGCAATGGTAAAGTGGAAGAACATCTGTATACAGAAATTCATTTTGAACATATTAGTAACATGACATTCAATTGAACCATAATGTAATAAATTTACCTTTATTTGATAATCAAACACTTCATTTTTCCAACTTGAAGGAATATGTATCCAATCATCATATGAAATGGGAAGGGAAATGAGATCCACTGCCAGCTGGCCTAGAATCTGTCCAAGTAACCCCGCGGCATCATCCGTAGGGACCCCGTAAGAATCAAATGGCACAACAATCTTCTCGCCATTCAGATTCCAAACATCTGAACTTTTTATATTTTTCATCACGGTTGCATTTTTGTCATCTTCAATGAGAAAACAATTAGTATAAAAAAAATGAAATAAATTTATTTAATTAAAATTTGTACCTATGATAGTGACACTCCAGTGTGTCTGGGATGAACTGGAAGGAGCACGACGCTGCCCCACTGCTGAGCCTTCTGAAAGGGGAGTCGACGACTCACCCTCTACTGGGACATCCACCTAAGGTGTGAGAGATGGTGCAGGGAGGATGGTGTAGGGGTGTCGACACCTGGCGTCTCAGATGTCGTGGGGAGGGAGACAAATGGATCGCCATCTGTTGCGGAACTAGATGAAATAATATACCTCTTCTTCCTTGGCATTCCTGTCATTTAATAAAATAAAATTAAGTTTAGAATATATATATCAAAAAAATTATGCAGAAAAAAAATTAAAAATGATAATAGATGCCCAGTACTAACGAAAAATATATATATAACAATGATAATGAAGAGTGCAGAAATGAAACAAGTGGTTTCTGAATAAATAAAAAATTGTACATACAATCATTTTCTCCTTCAATCATGTCAGTTTCCTACTCCATTGCTTCATCCACTTCATTCATCCTTGCTAGACTAATATTTTCAATATCATGATCAACAACTAATTCTGCTTCCTGTTGCTGATTAAATTCAATTTCAGAGGTCAAATTTTCCACTTAATCACCCATATCATACAAATCTCTTTGTATTACATGAGAAACTACACTCCACCCTTCATCGGAAACATCATTCACATAATATACCATTTTTTCTTGTGATGATAAGATATATGGATCATGCAGTTCACGATCACCAACATCCATCAAGCGAGAGAAGTTCACAGAAGTAAATTGCAAGGAATCTCTTTTAACACCTCTGATAATATCGACCCATTTCCATTTGAATAAAAAAACCGAAAAATGTCCATGGTAGTTTAATTCAATAATATCATACATCTTTCCATAGTATTCCACTTCAGAAAATGTAAATATACCACTATTATGTGTTTTCAAACCCACTTCTCGATCGACTGTACGAAATCTAAAGCCATTCACATTATAAGCGTCGAACTTTCTAACTTCTTTTAGATGACCTCTAGCAAGAAACTTCAAATCTTCTGACACCTCTGCTCGAGTATCAATATTCATGATCTGAAAAAAGAAATATACTTTATTAGATTCACAAAATTTATGTGTCAAACTAATATTCGTATTTATTGTAATATTTATGAACTTACATGTCGTGCAAACCATTCTACAAGCTCTTTATTAACAGCTTTCGTTATATCTTCCTCATTTCGCATACGAACTCTCATTTGTCTCTTTGTTTGTATCCTCAACTCTTCAATAAATGGATCTGCAATTTCACTATTCAGCAGCACATATCTATGTGCCTGTAATAATTCCAATTCAGTCATTATTGCATTTGAGGTCCTCCCAACTGATCGGCCAATAGCAGGAAATATTTTGGATTTCTGATGTATTTCCGATTGAGTCGATGTGTCGTCAACACATCCAACTCAATTAAATCTTGTCTCAATATCATCCAAGTATCGAGAACAAAAGGTAAGACACTCCTCATCCAGATAGCCTTCAACAATTGAGCCTTCTGGTTGAGCTTTATTTCTCACGTATGATTTCAAATGTCTAAGATATCTGTGAAATAAAATAAACATAATTATTCATTTAATTAAGTACCAAAAATTGTTTACCTAACTGGAAAACATATAAATAAAGTACCTCTCAATTGGATACATCCATCGATAATGAACGGGGCCTCCTAATTTAGCTTCCTCAACCAAATGCATAGTTAAATTCATCATTACAGCAAAAAAGGACGGAGGAAAGATCATCTCCATAGCGCAAAGGGTCAATACAAACCTCTTCTGGAGGTTGTCAAGCTGAAATGGATGTAGACATTTCTCACATAATTGTCTGAAAAATGTGCAGAACTGCAGTACAACAGCAGTAATTTTTTCAGGTAATAATGTACGCAATGCCAATGGTAGTAACTATTGTATCAAAATATGTGAATCGTGACTTTTCAATCCATGTAACTTACGATTCTTCAAGTCAACACACCTCGATATGTTACTTGAATACCCATCAGATACCTTGACATTCATTAACATTCGAAGGAATGTATCTTTATCCCTATTTTTCATTGCAAAAATTGTCGGAGGATACTTTTCATTCTCATCTGGCCAGAGATCGCGTTTTATGTTCATTGCTTGTAAGTCTTTGCGAGCATTGAGATTATTCTTCGACTTTCCATGCTCATTAAGCAATGTGAAAATCAAATTGTCACAGACATTCTTCTCAATATGCATCACATCAAGATTATGCCACAACAAATTAAATTCCCAATATGGAAGTTTGAAGAATATACTTTTTTTATTCCATTGTTGCATTCCGGTTTCGCTTGACGATGCACTTCGGACCCGTTTTCCGCTATCATTCAAATGATGAACCTTCCCAAATTCTGTTTCAACATTTTCAGGTTGTTTCAATATTTCAAAACCATTTAACAACTTTGGAGGTGGTCTACGGTCAATGGAACCATTAAATTTTTATTTGTTCAGCCGAAATCTATGTGATGCATTGAGAAATCTCCGATGACACAAGAAGCACCATTTTCTACTGTGAGGTAGCCATTTGGGCTCAAAATCAAAGTTACAAACGGGACAAGCCAAACCCATGTAAGTGTTCCAACCAGATAAATTCCCAAGCCCAGGGAAGTCACTAATGGTCCACATTAAAGCAGCATGCATTGTGAACATTGTTTTAGAAGAAGCATCAAATGTCTCAACACCGTTGCTCCATAACTCCTGCAATTCGTCAATCAAAGGCTGCAAGTATACATCAATATCATTTTCAGGCATTTGTTTTCCAGGAATAATCATCAAAAGGATAAAAGATGTTTGTTGCATACACATCCACGGAGGCAAATTATAAGGGATCAAAACAACTGGCCAAATGCTATAATTGGTACTCAAAGTCCCAAATGGGTTGAATCCATCGGCAGCCAATCCCAATCGAACATTCCTAGGATCAGCTGAGAAATCGAGATGTAATGAATCAAATGTTTTCCACGATTGAGAATCTCGTGGATGTCTCATTAACCCATCATTGTTATTATCTACAGAATGCCACTTCATGTGTTCAGTGGTTTTCGATGACATGAATAATCTTTTCAATCGAGGCTTCAAAGGAAAGTAACGCAAAACCTTTGTAGGTGTGCTCCTTTTCTTATTCTTCTTTATGAAATTATGTTCATTCAGACTTCCAACATCACTCTTTATCTGCCATCTAGAAGAAGAACATTTCTTGCAATTTTGTCTACATGAATCCTCTCCCTAATAAAGCATACAATCATTGGGACACACATGTATTTTTGTATAATTCAGACCAAGCTTGTTAACAACTTTTTTCATATCATAAAAATATTCTGGGATTTTTGCTTCAGGAAATGCATCACGTATCAATTCCAATATCATGGACATTGCCTTATTTGTAATTCCACATAGATATTTGATGTGATACAAATTTAGCAGAAATGAAATTTTTTAATATTTCAAACACCCATAATACAACTCTTGATTTCCATCGTCAACTAAATCATGAAACGCATTTTCCTCAGTGAAGTTTTCTCTTACATTTGGCTCCACAGAATCAAGAGGAGGATCCAATGATATGTGACAATCTTGATCTTCCTGTGTTGCAGTCTCAAAAACATCACTTTTCACGTTGCAATTTGTAGCACCCTCTTCTGGTTGTTCTGATATGTTTTAATGCTGATAGTGGTTCCTTGCAGTGCCGAATGCATCATTTATTAGGTCTTTCATTTCATTTTCCATCGTCGACGAACTTGGGACCTCATTCTGCGGATTAACATCGATGGTCAATCTTTCTGTAACGTTCGATTCTCCATTCCAAATCCAACACAAATATTGATCAGGGAATTGCTTCAGTATTAAATGTTCATAAACCTCATCTCTCTTCAACCATGTTATAAATTTACATTTAGGACATGGACATTTTATTCTCCCTTCAACGGATCGATTAGAAATTTCAAAATCTAAAAAATCATTCAAAACCCTTAACATACTGAGGTGTGTTCCTCGGTAATGTGATCCAACTTTTATCCATGTATATCACAATGTACCTACACAATAATAAGAAAAATTAAAACACATAGTTACTACTAAATAGAGAAATAGATTCATATATACGATAGTATAAGATTAAAGAAACATAATATAATAAAGATGATCCCCTGAGTTAGATATGAACCCTTAGTGTTTGGGATAGGGGAAGTTTCTTTGGTAATGAGAAACAGTGTGCTAACAACGTGGTAGCTACTTTACCATGAAAACCAAAACACATTGTTAATTTGGAATAACCCCAACCTAAGTTCTCTATAGAGTCTTTATATAAAACTCTCATATCGAATAAATCTATTATAAATAATTTGTACTTTATATTTTCATTATTTATTTGTGAAATATTTAAATCTAATCCAATAGAATCTCATTTAAATGATGCTAAAAATATTTTGAGATATTTAAAATGAACTATTTTCCTTTATCTAATTTTTTTAAAACCCTCTAATTTTAATTAAAATTTATATTTGGATACATATTTTGTTCGGTGTAGACTGAATAGAAAGATAATGTCAGGAACCAGTAAAATTCTTGCTAAATCCTTAGTATCATGATATTGTAATGGAAAACACATTATATAATACCTAAACAAGAACGTAACATAATTAATGAAGTATTATGATTATAAAAATGGTTTCTTTTAGAATGATATCAAAATTAAATATGCATAATAGTATTATTTAGATAATTTAATTTTTTCGAATTAGATTTTATGACTATAACATCCCATGCTGGGTGACACTAAATAGGTCCCTCAAGCCAATTATCCAAAAGGCCATATGTGTGCTTCCCTGTACTCCATACATTGAAGACTAGACGCGAGGGTGTAAATGTAATACATTGGGGATATTATACCCTTGTATTAGAGTATCTAATGATGAAATGAAAGGAGATCATCCATAGATGTAATAAACCGATTATAGAAGTAGTAAAAATTGAAATAGAACATGATAAAATAACAAATGAAAATATTTAAAAGCATGAACAACCATGTCATACATGTAACACCAGTCATCCACATGGACGAACATATAAGTTGGAGTACATAAAGTAAAATGAAATGAAATACAAATCTACATTAATATATCTATGGAATATAACCTATATGGTCTCCACATACATATCTGAGCCATCTGTTCAATTACTCTAGGTCAGCACCTTATCTTGGTATTTTAATCAAGAAAACTTCTTCTTGAGTAACATAGTGAAATCGATTCCCAAACAGGTTGTGATTACAATACTCAGTAGGGAACCGCCAATACAGTCCAACACATATCCATTAATATATAGTTTATGTATATATGAAAAAATCATTAAAATTTCAGTAATACTAGTAATAACTTCTAGGATTAAGATAAAATAAAAACTCATATAATGTATGGTCAAGGAATGTGATCAGTCTAGCTGAGACAAAACTAGAAATGAATAAATAAAATAAATAAAGTGAAACCACAATCAACCCCTGGCTTTCGTGATCCTATTCAGTGAGCTACTGTGGAATTATAAATATATATTTATATTTATATGTGGGAAAATATATATATTCTGATAAATGTATATGTATACACATAAACATGTATATATATGATTTAGGTGAAAAATGTCATGAAACAATAAGAGCCTATTCTTGGGTCTGTAATCATTATTATGTGGATGTCCTTAGAAAAGGGTGTTGAGCTAGATGTCATACCAATCAAACCATTCATAATTAGTGAATCCTCAAGTCTATAATCCTTATTGGCAAAACCATCTCCATTCAGTGCCATAAATATGTTTGAGCAAGCTATATCACTATAGGGGAATACACGTCTTAGAACTATCTTCCCCTATACTCTCCCCCAATAACTATAATTTTGGATGATGTATATTAATGGAAAATCCTATTAAGCAAATATTGTCTGAGGTCTAAGACCTAGGCCATTATCCATAGCCTATCCTTATATTGGAACATAGGTGAACACCAATGGTCTATCCCCATTGTGATATATAAAAGGAATTCTATTCAAACACAATTACATGCCCAGAATCTATTCATAATAACGATCAATATACACATCATCAAGAAGTACATCTTGGATATATAGTAATGTTTCATCCACCCAAAACTAAAGAGTATCCTCAGAATCACTCAAGTAGAGCATAATTATCTGTTGAGTATATGTCACATTAATGGTGATTTTCACCATTTCCACCACCTCAATCATGTAATTGATCAAGGAGAGGGTAATTGACCACTTCCCTTAGGAGAGAGTAATCAACCATGATTTCCAATAAATGATGTGGATTGCCATGTCTAACACTATGTCCATGTGACAGATCATGGATATCATAATAATCCCAATCACTCAAGAGAGCATAATCATCCATGAGCATCCAATCACATGGTATGTTATGCCAAATCGTCATAATCAATTATCTCAAGAGCCAGATTTGAAGATGTATGATTGGGTATCCCAATATTATAAAAATCAAATAAAATGTCTTAGAAGCCAGACCCCAGAATGTACATATGGGATTCCAAAAAATATGAGTAAAAGGGAAACTAAATCGGTTCTTATGAAGCACATTTGGGAAACTGAAAGTGGGTCTTATCAAGCCAGGTTCATATTCCATAATCTAGGAAGTGACTCTTGTAATCATCAATAAGTCTTTTGTAAAAGGTGAAAGAATAAACAAAATCATGACGGTGGTAAGACATCTAAACCCACCAATACATCCAACACTATGTCCAATAATTTTCATCTATAAAAATGGTACAATTCCTAATCAACTAAATAAGGAAGTTGAGTATAATTGTTATATTCTTAACCCACATAGATGAGCCTCATACAACCTAATTCACCATACTTGTCATCACCATTGACTAATCATTAATTTTAAAGGATTATTAAGCTGGAACAGTAAATACACATTGGTATGATTAATCTGTAAGATCAATGAGATCAAAAATCACATGTTGAGGGAAATCTAGCACAACATGTCACTTCAAGAAACAATAATATAAAAAAACTAATATCAAAACAAGTAAAAAATTAGAAATCAAACCCTAGGGTTTGTATAGGTCGCTGGGGAAGCCGGGTCGCTGGGGTTGCGGGGTCGCGGGGTCACCGGGGTCGCAGGGGGCCGTGGCCGCCGAGGTAGCCGGGGAAGCAGGGTCGCCGGGGTTGCGGGGTCGCCGGTGTCGCGGGGGGGCGGGGTCGCAGGGAAATCGGGGGGCCGGGGGAGCACGGGTGAGAATGAGAGTCGGGGTGGGGGAAGGGTTGGGGCCGTTTAAGAAAAAAAATTGTTTGGCGGCGGTTTATTATAAACCGTCACGAAACCTTTTTAAAAAAAGGTTTAGTGGTGGTTCTAGGAACCGCCGCTACAAAACCACCGCTAAACGGCAGTTTTGTTGTAGTGTCTGGAGGTACTTCATCCAACTTCATTACTTCAAGTTCAAGTATCACTAAGAAAATATGTATTTACAACTCTTATGGTTAGTAAAAATTATAAACTTTTATCCAAAGAGGTAATAAATCCAAGTATTTAAGGATTTCACAACCTCAACTAATTCCAAGTCATGTGTAGGATAATTATTCTCATGCACTCACCACTGCCTCAAACCATAGGCCACCACATGACCTCCCTACATGAGAACACAACTAAGACTAGATTTAGATGCATCAATGTATACTACATAGTTGTTAACTGGTTCTGATAAGATTATGATGGGTTCTTGAGGTGAGATGATTCTAAAGTTACAAAAATAATTTCTAACATTCATCATTCCATATGAATGGAATACATTTCCATTTCAGAGTATTCATGGGAGAATAAATCCTTGAGAAATCCAAAAGAAATTTCTGATAATAGCCTGCTACTCCCGGAAAATTTTGTACCTAAAAAACATTCTTTGGTGTCCTCCAAGAGACTACTTCTTATATATTCTCAGGTTTAACTCATATTGCTTCATTGGAAATGGCGTGACTGAGAAACTTAACTTCTTGGATCCATAAGTCACAATTTGAAAACTTAGCATACAAATGATGTTCCCATAATATAATCAGTACAATTTCAAAGTTCTCCTCATGGTCATTCCAGTTTCAAGATTATACTATAATATTATCAAAAAATAGAATAAAAAAGGAGTTAATATACCGGTGGAATATAAAATTCATCACAACCATAAAAACTACTGATGCATTCATCAGGCCAAAAGGCAGGAAGACATTTTCATAATGGCCATAATGAATCCAAAATGATGTATTCAGAATATTATATATTCTGACTCTAATATAATGATATCCTAAGTGTAGATAAATTTTATAGAATCACTTGGATCCTTTTAATTGATTGAACATATCGTCTTTTCAAGGAAGTCAATACTGATTTTTAATCATCATTTGATTAATCTTATGATAATAAATATACAATAAGAGATTTCTGTTTTATTTTTTTTATGAATAAAACTGGTGAAGGACAAGGTGATGTACTAGGTATGATAAAGCCTTTATTTTCCATTATTTTATGGGTTTGGAGATGGGTTTATATGTAAAGTTACATTAGAATAAGTTATCCCATGTATGTGATACAATGACTCAGTGTTGGTCTCAATCCTCTGGCCTATTAGAGTGAGGATTGAGGTAGTCACGACACAAACCCCATTAGGATGAGTTGTGACATAGTGCTATCAGATCAATAATGTCTAAATTAGGACTGAAGTCTATGAGATTGGTTTGGGTTTTATATAAACATTTTTAAGTGTTTGAAGTTATGATTTCTTGCAAGGGACTCGAGTGTTGTTGTGGCGATTAACATATCCATACAACGGGAATCTGATCACTTTCCTTTCAAATTGATACATATAGAAATTTTTTATAGGCGAAAACATTGGTACATGTATAATATAGAAATGGGTTGTGGTTTCCATGTCCTTATTGATTCATATATCCTAATATAATAATTTATTGTGGTATATATTTTCTATTTTAGGATGTCTCCAAGACATTTTCCAGCTATGATTCAGCTACACTCAAGTCAATTTCTACTAACTGGATAAAAATGGTTTTTTCAACTACCACTAATGGCCCTCCTATGCCTGAATTTATATCCCAATCCCCCTTTAAAGTGTGAAGGACTCCATATGGGAATGTAAACATTACTTATTTTGCATAGTAGTCGATATGGGATTCAAATACTACCAGCCAGTCCATACTAAATATTAAATAAAAAATATCCATATCCAGGATCGTAAACTCCCATAGAAACTATGTTGTATCAATGGTAAACATGATAGTAATTTAAAAGCTATGCACTCCCTCTTTACAAGGGGTGTCTTTATACTCATGACATAAGGAATCATTTACACATGCAATATCAATTGTTTAACCATATAAGAAGCATTGAAATAATGTAATATTCCAGTATCATACAAGATATACATGAGAGTTGAGTTCAAAATAATGGCACATCACACCATAGAGGGACTTGGTTTATCACTGGAAATAGAATGTTCTTATCCATATAACCATCACTCATATATCATAGGATATATTTTTATTCCCTAGTGAGTTGTTGATTGAACAACCATGATATTCCTAAAAACATCCGGGTTTATCTTTGCCTCTGGATGCAAACTAGTATAATAGGATTGTTCTATCCAAGAATATGATAGATAAGGCTGATTTGCTCTTATTTCACATATTTATCTCATATATTTATGATAATAATTCTTTATATTACCTTTCTTTCTACAATAATGGAAATTCCTTGCTGCTATAGTACATTCTCCCCTTTCTATGTGTTAATGAACTGAAAAATTACCTAGTTTAACATATGATCTTTTAGAAAAATTAATTGATTATATAGTTTGATATTGAGGTGTTATACCTCCATGAGAGTAGACATCATTATTTCTCTTTTTTCCAACACTATAGTTGAAACCCATCCCTATGGAAAAAAATAGACTACCTCCCATAGGACTCTGAACAAGATCCCCTTTTTTCCACTGTTTCCTTATTCACCATATTCATATAATCTATAATAAAAAGGAAAACAATATTGTACCAAATATGTGGTTTCAATCCAAAATCAAAAATACACACCTTCAAGGATTCACTCATAGCTACTTTCAGGGTGAATCGAACTAAGTTCATAGACTTAGCTCCATACTCTATCATAGAGTGGTTTTCTTACTTCACGATGGAGAAATTTTTTATTATTTCTATTTTGAATGTGTGGGAATAGAATTTTTTATTAGAAAATTCCTCAAAATATTCCTACATAAGTCCTTAGTCGAATTTATCTTGGAAAAATAAATCCCACCATTGGTGTGAAAGATCATTCAATATATAGGTTTCCAATTTAATCTTTAACTCTTCCAATGTATAAATAAAATTAAAGATTTGATTTATTGGGTTGAGCCACAAATATACTTTTTTAGGTTCATAATCCCCTTAAAATACAGGTGGATTATACTTCTAAAACTACACCAAATGATCTAATTGTCTTGGTTTATCATTTTAATTTCCCCTTTCAACATATTGAAATTCTTGTAAAATACTCTATACAAGTTGCTGGTTCTCCTGTGGCTCAGGTAAAACCTCATTCTCTGCAGCTTCTTCCAACTAATTTCTAAAACATCTTCCAAGATCCATTTATATAAATAGAAAAATACACCATGTAGAACATTTCTCTCTAATAAATTAAGGGATGAATAAATTACAAAACAATATAAACAATTATCATCACCATGTGTAACAACTATTGAAACCATCATTTCAAGAATAACCCATTTTAACCATTTTCTAAAATAATTTGAACAACATATGAACAATGTAGTCCTCGTGTTAAGTCTTTGTGTTAATGCATGATATGAAACACCCTTTGACTAAACTCAAAATATTGAGATAACAACATTCCTAGAAGATTATTAAATAAATTTTGTACCTAGACACCCTAGTAACATGAATTTCAATATAACAACGTTAGCTATATATTTTAAATCTATACATTTCATGTTATGATAATATTATCTCCTTTATATAAACCCAAATCAAAGATTAAAAAAATAGATTCCATTTAAAACACTCTACAACTAGTCATTATCTTGAGAAGAGGAAAGTGATACTGGCCTTAGGCGACATCCCCAAGATACCAAAGGCTGACAATAAATTCCATGGGCTTAAGAGAATGTTGGGGATTGATTTTCCCTAATAACCCACACATACTATAAATAAAG
This sequence comes from Viscum album, assembly GCA_963277665.1. NCBI lineage: Eukaryota > Viridiplantae > Streptophyta > Magnoliopsida > Santalales > Viscaceae > Viscum > Viscum album. The sequence continues at coordinate 342,318,554 of OY728167.1, forward strand.
ATACCATATACAAGAAAAAATAAATGATGAAAGAACAAAAAATCAAATAACTCAATAAAATTCCAATATAAGAACAAAAATCATAGTACAACAGAAAAGAAATAAAGGTGAAAGGCTAAGACTCCAAATAGAAAGACATTGACACCAAAGTGGCACCATCCCAGACCAGGATGTAGACACTTACAAGCTCCAGCTTCACTATCCAAACCATTATGTCAAGGATCACCACTAGATAAGTACAAAACATGACCCTTCACTATATATTGGTGGATGAAATCTACAAACACACCAAACTACCCAAATAGGGGGTCGGTATATCACTTAGTAGAATTTCCACAATGACTTTCCAAAACATGCCACTAAGAGAACAATAGGTTAGCACATTTTTTTATAAAAATATGAAGAGTAGATAAACAATTTATATCAAAACAATAAGAAAATTTCATGGAAAACATTAAATAAGTCCTTTCAAAAAAAAATCTTAGTACTTGGCATAATCATTCCAATTCCACACCCACACACATAAACGATGCATGCAACCATGAACCTCCCTATACTCATGATTGGGGAGTCATCCTATCACTATTAAATCACTTGGTGACCTAATTTTATGTTGGTACTTCTAGGCATGATTTGTCCCAATTTTATCATTAATTGATGGTGGTACTTTCCACCATTACCCATCCTATATGAACATAAACACTCACCGAAACATTTATTCTAAATTTCCAATAAAAAATTTATTTAAGAAAAATATAATATTTCAAAACCGAACCATTTGAAATTACATCAAAAAGAGGTTTTTAAAATAAATTTCCATAGGATATTTCCAACAAGAATGAATATAGTTTAGGTAAGATCAATCCAACAAGTTCTAGACTAGTAGAGTGGTAGAGAATCCACCAACCTTGATCACATTTTCACAAAGGATATTCAAAAGTTATATATATCAACCTCTTCCATATTATCCTCTATCAAAACCCAAGAATATCTCATTAACATAAATCCAAACCCATAGATTCGGTCCTACCCACCAATATAGGGTTTCGGGAGAAACAAATCATGGAGATCCAATATGAGAAAGAAAGTGGAGACCCTAAAATCTGATTCCATGAACAAACACTCAAATATTTTCTAAAAATGGAGTTAATATTTTGAAAATCATAAAAACATTCCTAGGAAAGCCCTAAAAATTGAGAGGGAGAAGATAATATGGAATGATAAATATTACACCTATTGGCTAGGTAAAACTGGTCGGGCCCGACAGATTCATGACGTGAAGGGGTTTCACATTGTGAATTCCTCAAGAGGCTACTTAAACCAATTTTGTCACTACCTCAGATTATGTTTCAATAGAAATTGATCTCATGGCCTAAATGGTTTTCATTCCCTGCATGCACTAAGAAAAACCATTCACTCTTCGAAATGCTTCACGACATCTTCCCCAAAAAATTCACGACATGAAACCCTTTCATGACATGAATGTTTTCTACCGAAATCTATGGTAGTATATTCTTAAACTCCCCTAATCTTGTACCAATTAACACTTCTAGTTAAACATTACAACAACTTTAAACATAAATGAACAAGTATAAAGAGATGGCATACCTCAAACCGAGGGTGCTACAAGTACTTTTTCCATGTAATCAACCTCTGCATCTATTCAAGATGAATTCCCATTACTTATCTTGGAATACATGTTCGGGGGTGTTTTCATCAATTTCTCTTCACTCATTCCAAAATAATTCCACCACCTTTTATATATAATCTCCTTGAGTCAGGTACATTTTACTTGAACTTTGGTCTCATACAATTCTCACCACAAAATATATTTTCACACCAAGGTCCTTCATCTCAATGCTTTTAAATAACTCATCCTTCAATCCATTGCTCCTTTACTTCACCTGAATCGCTATAATCATTTCATCCACATAATGTATAAGGCTGATTAAACTCCCATCATCAAACACCTTTCAGTAATAGGAATGATCATCATTGCTTCAGATGAACTTTCATTCCAACATTAAATCATTTAACTTCTGATTACAACTTCATGGTACTTGATTTCATCTATAAAGACTACACCATAGATTGCAAAAAATACTCTAGTTATGATGTTTCTTGAAAGCCTACAGTTTTCCATAAATATTTCTTCTTCTATGTACCCATGAAGAAATTTCATCTTCATGTCCATTTTCTCTAGATACAAACTTTCAAAATAAACCTTTCTTAACACCTTTTGGATAGTTGTGTGCTTTACTATGAGTGGATAAATCTCAAAGAAAACAAATCCTTCCATTTTTTGAAACCCTTACAACTATACCAACCTTCTAATTATTCCTACGATTTATCTCCTCCTTCAGATGAATATAACACTTGTTTTTCAAGTATTTCTTCCCAATCGGTCTTCTCATAAACTACCACGTTTTAAGCACACATAGTGATTCAAGTTCATCAACAATAGCTAACTCCCACTAGTTCTGATCTTATAAACTCTTTACTTTATCTATGTTCTTAGGATATCCATCATCTATAAAAAGAAAAAAATGAAAATGTAATTTCATACCTTTAAATTTGATTCATCTCCATAGTATACCTACACAATTTTATCTACAGTTGAGATCCTTCTAGTACTGAAACTTCTAGAGTATGATTTTCCAATGATTGAGATTCCATGGTCCTTGAACTCTTTATAAATTTAGTCTTTAGAAACACCATTGGAATCTAACCTCCTTCAGATCCTCCTCTAGCTGGTCCGATGTTTTTAGAATTGCCACGCTTCCAAGATTTTCTGAAATGTTTATAAATTCCTGGTACATATCTAGGTGAACCTCATATTTTGATGATACTTTTTTCTCATCATAATTTACTTATTGATTTCAATTATTCCACAAATACCATCTTTTAAGATTACATTTTTCATCTTGAAAACCTTCTAAAGACTATTATCCCAGAGTCAAAACCAAATTCTTTATCTCCATAGCCCATAAAGTAACATGATTGAGACCTATCCTCTAACTTTTATCATCTTGGAATCAATATTAACATAATATATCATGAAAAATACTCTAAGGTGGTTGAATTTTACCTTCCTTTCATACCAATAGGATTCCACTGGTTACTACCCAATTGGAGAAGATAAACTGTGATTGATTAAATAGGAAGTAAAGTTCACTAATTCCATACAAAACACATTTGGAATATTTTTTGAATCCACATGCTTCTATATTTATCCTCTAAGGGCTAGTTCATTATTTCCATAACCCCATTGTGTTATGGGGTCCCTGGAATGAACTTATCAAACCAAATCCCCGTCCTCCAACAAAACCTTCAAAACCCCCTACTTCTATACTCAAAACCATTTTCCTACCATAAGGACAGCAAATTTATTTCATTATCCTTTTTCACCATGGAACTATATTGGGAAAATGTCCCAAAAACCATATAATTGTGCCTTAGAAAGTACACCCACACTTTTTGTGTGGAATCATTGATGAAGTTAACATAAAAAATGAACCTCTGTGAGAGAACACCAGAGCCAATCCCCAAAACATCCACGATAACCAAATATGAAATTTTATGCTTTGGTGATTACATTATATTTATAATGAAACCTTTTATTGATTTCTAAAGACACGATCCTCTCACATTCAAAATTTGTGATTTCAGATTTTAGAAATCCATTTGAAGAAATGATCTTAATCCCCTTGTCATTGAGATTACCCCAACAGCCATTCCACAACTTAACAGAAGTTATTTCTCTGAAATGATTTTTACTTTTTGATCCTATTACAAGGTATAAAGTTCCATCCCTCACTCCTTCTATAGAAACCATGGATCTATATGAAATTTTCATGTTCCATCAAAAAATATAGAGGATAATCCTATATCATTATGTTTCCCAATAGAAATAAGGTTCTTCCAAAGGCATAGAATATGTCACACATCCTTCAACTACAGCATGATTCCATTCATTTTTCATATTGAGTCATCACTTTACACCAAAATATCAAGAGATTTTTCATCTAGAAGATAAACCTTTATAAGTCTTATAGAAGTATTATTTATTGCACTCCCCATCCAATAAGTTGAGTGGAATGAATCTCTAGAGTATATAACCCAAGACCCCAATGATGTAGTGACACGTAAGAGTAAACCATTCCTATATTCTAATATAGGGTTTTTAGACCCACTTATAGAAGTATAATTTTTATATTTCTCCCTCTGTTCACTACAATATTTCTTCATGTAGAATTTCCTCCCATAATTAAAATAAAAGGGAGAACAATCTACTGAACTCCTCCCACCACAACTCCTCCCACCTTTCCATTTCTAATTAATTTTATCTATTGAATATCTTATTATTACTTCTATGTTATACATGTTTATGGAATATGTGTGGATCTCATTCTAATGAATTTATTAATTCAAGATCAGTTCATGAACATCTATAAATGAAAAGTCATACTTTCCACTATAATTACTTCCAATGGTCACCATTGCATACCATGATTCCGAGAGCGAAGATAGTAACAAAAATTACCAAACCAGAATTATGATGGTCACATTCACTGAATCCAAATGAATTTAAATCACATTGAATTATGTAATATGATTGGCTACAATCTTTTCTTTTAATATTATCATTCCAAACAGTCTCATTATCATGAAAACCTTATTCATTATCATGGGAATCTCATACATGTTATCTAAGGTATTCATAAGTTTTTATTATGTTTTACCTTCCTAGAATTTGAACACCAATTTCTAGGAAAGTTACAGTCAACTCAATATGAGTGATTTTTTGATGAAACTCCCTCATTACTCCCTTTCCATGACTTTTTGTTTAGCTCCAGTTAATGTGTCACGAACCATCCTGAGACGTCCATTGATTGGATTCATGAGCTAGCCTATATCAGGTATTGAGGTTCATTCCTTATCCCCCATGGGCTAGAAAAATTACCAGGGCATCGTATAAATACAATGGAAACAATTTCTCCCTAAAAACAAGTAAAATTAGTGGCATAAAACTAACAAAAAACTTATATGACTCATCCATATCTTGGACATCCATGTTGAATTGAATATATAGAAATACACTATAAAGAAGTAAATAAAAGTAAACAAACAATCTCTATTCTCACCTTAGTCTCCCTCCCTTGTATATACAAATACACAAAGCTACCTCTAGATAACTTTTCTTTGAACACCAGAAAATATCACTACCCTCCATTCATTGAAATTGGTAAAATCCTAATTGTACAAAGTGAAAAAGAAAACAAAAAATAAATTCTGATATATTTCAATCAATCAACAATCTAAATATTTCTAAAATACTAAATAAAATCATGAAATTGAAAATAATAGATAGTAATTACCTAAATCTCTGTAGACAGACAAAGAGAAATCATATCCCAAATATAATATTTAAAATGAAGATCCATTTAGTGTTAGTTTGAACTATATTATTTAAATATATGTTTTTAGTTCAAGACATATTAGGAAAGAAAATTTCCAAAATAATTTTATAAACATTCCTTTTATTTGTTTTAATTGAAAAAAATCACTTAGAAAACATTTAATGGACCTACCCCCATTTGATTCTTATTTTAAAATATTCTTTAAAATAATTTAAAACGGTCTTAAAAAATAACAAACATGCACAAAATGAATAGGAAGAGAAATATAGAAATCCACCATGTTGTAGGACCCCAGAAAACCCTGAGAGGGGAGGGATGAATCAGGGAGTCAACCCTTTATTTTAAAACAATGGATGTTGTTCCCACATTGGTAGGAACTTGTTAAACCTGTATGATGGAATCGTACAATAATTAAACATTCACATGTATAGAGACAACACAAAAATTTTACATGGTTCACCACTAAGAGATATTCTAAGAAGTATACACCGAAAATGTGTCAGTCATACCCAAATCCACTAATATTCACTAGTTGTGGAATAGAGAAGTTTAGACACAATCAATCTCTTCCAGGTACATTTCCTTTACAATATTTTAGGGATATCATGCTTCCTCCCTTAGAACACTTCTATCAACTCCCCCTAGATAACTGCTTTTTGTGAAGTATTAATTAGTTTAATGACTTGAATGTCACCTCATTAGATTGGAATTTAATTATTTTTCCCTAACTAGAATGAGACTCTTCTTGCATCAATATCTTGAGTTGATGTGCTTGAAAGCATTGTTCACTTTAACTAGATGCTTAACACTACTATTCATGAATCTCTCAAACTTTGAGAAACCACCATTATGTTTCAAATAAATATCAACCTTCACAAAACCACACACATTCATGAATCTCCCAACCTTTTCAAAGCATATAGCCTTCATGGGAAAAAATTCCTTCACAAAGCTCACTACCTTCGTCGAACAAACTTCCTTCATAAATCATTCTACCTTCACAGAAAAGAATACCTTCATGAAGATCACTAACTTCGTATAACACTATGTCTTAGTGAAAATCCTAGTCTTTGTAAAACTCCTATAACTCAAAATAATTATCATCGGTTAAGACCTAACCATCCTTTTCACGATGCTCAATCTCGCATAGAATTAATATTCACAAATATCCCAACCTTCCTGAAATCAGAGTGATTCAATTATTTCTCCAATTATTTTCATTTCAAATGAAGTGGGGGTAGCCACCTATTTATTAGCCCTGCCTTTAACAAAGATCCCATGCCTCCAACAGGCTTTTCCTGAACCTCCAAAATATTTTTGCGAATATCTTCTATTCACGAAGCACTATTGAAATATAAACCATTCAAAAACCTTCTCACAGTTTCACAGAATCACCATCAGGCCATCGCGCATTTTAGAATCTTCTTGTAGTCATGTAGAATCACCAACATTCCATCACACATTCATAGATCTCGTTCACGATGCTCCATATCATTGTGAAGCTCAGCCTTCATGAAACCTAGCCTTCATGAAACTTATGACTTTACCATATTTTAGATGTGAAAATACCAGAAAACCACCAATTGAAAAAATGATTCTTTATCTTTATATTGAGCTATTTTTTTTAAACAATAGGAAAAGATGCGACCTCAAACCTTGTAGTCATCTTGAAATGTAAGATCACTTTACTTGAAAACTCCCTGATCAACCAAGTGTAGATTAATAACAAACATAAACTAGAATACATTTCTCACTATGAATGGACTTATTTCCAACAATACCCCCCTTTAGGATTATTGGTAATCTATAGATAAATTCAATAAATCACCAGCCTCAAACAAGAACCTGATATATGTGAAATAACTCATCCATCACTCTATGTCTATGTGATCAAATATCAATGTATAAATCAAGAATTGAAAAATATAATTTCATGCCTCCATAGAACACTAACCAATTCTAATAACCAATACTCTATACTCATTGAATTTTACTTATCTCCACCTCTATAAATAAACCCAAAGAATATGTATTTGTATGTTTAGTGCTCGAAACAAACTCCCCCTAAATAGTATCTCCCCTGTAAACCTGAATCACTTCCATAAACTGATTAAAAACAGTTAACAGAAATGGGGAGGGGGGTTAAACCATAAACTCCCCAGGAACTGGTCGGTGGCTTATCAGTTAGTTGTTGGTTAATACACAATAGATGAGTGCATTCCTTTGAAGTATAGATATACTCTGCTTCATCCATACTAAGAGACATGCTTTCTTGTGTCTCTCAACCAGAACATACATTTATTTCCAATGAATAATGATCCAAAACTTGTGGAATTTCTATCCACAAAATCTCAAACCTAATTAGCATCATAAAATAATGATAATTTTTTATATCTTCATGTTGTAAAGTATAAACGAAAAATGAGTGTACCTTGAATATAACTCATGATTCATTTAACTGCTGTCAAATTCTCTTCCTTCAGATTACATTGAATGTGGGCCCTAATCATGTTGCAAAGATGATATTTTTCTGTCTTTGGTTCAAGTATAATAAGATTCAAATGATTCTCCTATACATGGTGAATCCATATATAACCCATCATCATGCTTCCTAAGTTTTGTCCCAACTGAAATTAGAGTTAATATCAGTTTGAACTCATGCATATTGAATTTCATCAGAAAATCTCTTGCATATTTTCCTTGAGAAATAAAGGTATAATCCTTATTTTTAACCACTAATATTTTCCCCCTATTTTAAATTCAATCTTCTTAAGATGATAATACCATGATTGGGGTTCCTTCTTCAGACCATAGAGAGACTTCTGTGAGGTTATGATTAAGTTTCTTCAATAATGTTTTCCTCTTATGATTCTTTATCCAGATCATCTTCTTTGTGTAATCCATGAATATTCTAAAGGCCTTTCAATATTTCAGCACTTGAATCTATCCCTTTACCAATGATCATGATACCTCATGAGATGAGAAAACATATACTTGTATTCATGTTTTATTCACTTTCATTATAAGATGAAGATACTAAATTTGATAAGAAACTTTTAAGGACAATCAACTTGAAACTCCTTTTCCAATGGAATGATATTCAAGAAATTTATAGAATAATCAGGTTTGATAACAATTGAAATAATTATTCTAGCATCTTCTTAATCATTTTTCATTTTTATCCCCGTAAAAGTAAACACTTCTCAACATCTTCATAATGGTGGATCTCATTAAGAATGGATTTCAATAAATTTCATTATGGATAATACACTAGAATGGATCATAAACTTGTTTCTATCCATTTTGGAAGACTTTAACAACTTCATCAAGTATAATATTCTTGAACACTTATTATCCAAGATACGAGAAATAAGATCAATCCAATATGGTACCTTGTTTATCCTAGTTTTCTAGAATATAACATATTTAGCTTCATCAAAAATTATCCTCCATCATGTTTTCATTTGAATACCAAAATGAAGAATCATTTAAATATTGTAAAATCTTCATCTTGGTTATCAAAAAATGATAGCACTGACCGCGTGTCAGGTTCTCTCTTTGATAACTTTCTTCACCTTTAAATTCCCTACATTATAAGAACAAATAAAATAAATAAATATTAAGGGAATAAGGTGGATCCTCCTTGATTCATCATTATGAAAAACATGGTTGAGATGATCTCCTCAACAAAGTCGCTCCATTTTCTCCTAATTATTTAACATATAAACATCTGTTTTGATTTATGTTCTGGTAGAAGGTATCTCTTCACATTCTCTTCTACTTTTTGTGGAGAATTTTTCTTCTTAACAACCTTAATGGATGATATATTCTTACTCCTATTAAGTAATTCTTCTTGTTATTTAAGTTTAAACAACATTTTTCAATGTGACCAAATTTCTTGCATCTATAAAATAGAAATTATTTAACACAAGAGTTTCTTTTTATTTTCAAACTCTCATTCACTTTTAATTTATCAAGCAGAATCTTTTCTTTCTTCCTTTTTCACCAGCCTTTCCCTATGAATATTCAAGTTCCCTCATTCTTTCGAATTATTTTTTCCAAATAACCAACATTTCATTAGGAACTATTATAACAATTTTGGATCTTCTAAATGGCTTCTTATAAGTGTAATCCATCTTAGTGGTTATTTTAGATGCACTAACCATAAACTTCATGGATTTTGAATCCAGATTCTTCTTAGCTCATTTACATGATATCTTCTTGGGGTAATTTGTGTTTACAATATTCTTTTGATTTATTCCCAAGGTAGATTCTTTATACTTATCCAGATTTTGTGGTCTTATTTTCTTATCAACTTTGAATTAATTTTTAAATAAGAAAGTTCCAACCTTGTGACCCCTGACATTGCATTCATAAAAAATGTTATCAATCTTCCCAATTTTTTTTAGAGTATACAGATTCTGGAATTGTGAATTTTTCTTATTCTTCTATGGATTCCCAATAGAAATAGGATTCCTTTATTCTTTTTCATTTAGAGGATTGTACCAAAAATCCAAGGAATAGTACCCAAATTTGTTAAAACATAAACATTGACCGGCAAACCTTGATATCCTTATATCTCTTGTATAAGGTTTTTTGGATCTTTTTCATGAATTTTTGTGCTGTTTGTGGGAAAATGGTTTCCATAATCTTCTTAATATCCACCTTAGTCATGGTGGAAGGTTTCTTATCACCTTTATTCATATATAATTATTATGTATTTGACTTAAAACCTACACTATTCATGATAATAGGTTTAGAATCATTAATACAAGTTGGTATGGATGGTAGATGATTCTTATCAGCTGATTGAGATATGTCATCAAAAGATGTCATGATTTTCTTATCACATTTTGGAGGTATTTCCACTTTAGAATCCTCAAGTGAACATTTAGTAGCTATAAAAAAAATTTCCTTATTTTCTGAAGTATTAATATATTTCATCTCAACATTGGACAACTGAGATTTTAAATCTATACAATTCATATTAAGGATGATTTTCGGGTTTTCAATCATAATCATCTTTTCTTCACAAGAATTCTCCATTCTAACAACTTAATCTTTTTGCATATTATATTTATTCTTAATCAAAGAGTCAAGTTCCTTGATATTATTGGATATTTATTCCTACTGTAAACCCTTGACATCAGTGATATTTTTCAATTTCTATTTAAGTGCATGGATATTTTCTTCACGATTATTTTTGAATCTCTCTTTCTCTACAACTTATTTGAGGTATTTTGAGGAACTTGTTTCAAATTACTTATTTTTTTTCATCAAATGTTCCAACCAATCTAGAGATATTTAAACATTCAATAATTTTTACTTGAAAGAGCTTTTAAAAAACATCAGATTCTCCTTCCAGTTGGGTGATCTATACTTGCATACGTTGAATTACTCCATAAAGAAGGGAGGATCTTTCTTCAGAAATATCATGCAAAAAATTTCTTAATGTATCAAATGAAAATTCTTGTGAGGATGTAGATTGATCATCAACACCACTTGTGATAGGATAATTATTTTGAGGAAAAATTAAAAAGGTGATAAAATGTACCTCATGATCACTTGAATATTTTGATTTATATGAGGTTGAAAGGTTTTCCTTCTCTTTGGTGGAAACCTGAGCCACTTGTTCTTTACTTTCCCAGCATGATATATCTTCATTGTTAGAAATACATGGAGAAACAAATACTATCTGCTCTTTAGATAAGAGGTACTTCTTCAACTTTCTCTTCTCTTCCTTTTTCCTATCCATCATGGTCTTCTGGGATATAGAATTATTCTCTGAGATAACTAAATCTTCATCAAAACTGAACTTCATTATTGACTCAGGAAAAAAACTAAAATATTCATGAGAGAATAGCTTTGTTGTATATAATCCATCATAGGTGAACCTTAGCTCGGATTCCACTTGTAGGACCATAGAGAACCTTGAGAGGGGAGGGGGAAATCAGGGTGTCGACAATTTATTTTAAAATAATGGATCTTCTTACCATGTTATTAAGAACTTTTTAAACCTATTGGAAGAAATCATATTTTATTTAAATAGTCACATGCAGAGATACAACAAAACAGTTTTAATTGATTCACACTAAGGGATAATACAAGGAACATACACCAATAGTGTGTCAGTCATAACAAAATCCACTAATCTTTACTAGTTTTGGAATACATAAGTTCAGACATAGTCATTCTATTCCAGACACATTGCCTTTATAAGATGTTAGGGATAGCACACTACCTTCCTTATAACACTTCTATTGAATCCCTCTATTTCACTACTTTGGGTGAAGTCTTACTCAGTTTAACAACTTGAATTTCACTGCATTAGATCGGAATTTAAGTCTTTTTCCCTGACTAGATTGAGACTTTTCTTACACTGATATCTTGATTTGATTATCTTGAAAAGACTGTTCACTTAAACCAGATGTTCATCACTACTATTTCTAAAGATCTCATCCTTCATGAAACCTCCTTGATGTTTGAAAGATGTACCAACCTTCATGAACCCACACACTTTCATGAAGGTCCCAAACTTCATAAAGATTAAAAACTTTTCAGAACAAACATTCTTCATGAAGCTAATTTCCATCATGGAATAAACTTCCTTAGTGAACATCACTGCCTTCGCAGAACAAACTACCTTCACAAAGCTCATTCCCTTAATTGAATACTAAGTCATTGTGAAACTACCAGTCTTCACAAAACTCCCATAACTCAAAAACATTGGCATCGGTTAATACATAAACAATCTTTTCACAATTCTCAATCTTGAATAGAATTCAAATTTGAGAAGATCATATCCTTCACAAAATCAAATTGATTCAACCGTTTATAAAATTATTTTCGTTTCAAATTAATTGGGGGGTAGAATAATATTTATTGTCCCAACATTTCATGAAGATCCCATGCCCCCATCAGGATTTTTACAAACCTCCAAAAATATATTTGTAAATCTACAATATTCATTAAGAACTAGAGAAATTTAAACCATTCGTGAAGCTTCTCGTAGTTGAGTAGAATCACCATCACACCATCATGCATTCATAAAGCTTCTTTTAGTCACATAGAATCATCATCACACCATTTCACATTTGCGAATATAGTTCATGACGCTCCATGTATTCATGAATCTCAACCTTTATGAAACATAGTCTTTTCAAAACTCATGTTTTTACTATATTTGAGATGTGAGAATCCTAGAAAACCACTTTTAACAAATATTTCTCCTTTCTTCTGATTTTGAGCCCAAAAATTTGGCAAAAAATTGGAAAAGACACCACCTTAAACACTATATCCATCTTCAACTGTAACATCAATTTCCTTGAAAAATCCCTAATCATCCTAGTGCAGATTGAAAAAAAAACAAAAACTAGACTTGGTTAATAGCTATGAAATTCCTTAGTTACAACACAAGTTATAAATATAACAAGTAAAAAATAAGAATCCAGGATTAGATGCCACACATATAAAATAAATAATGGAATCTAAAGAAGGAATCTAATCCACCTATGTCAGACTACCAATATTAGAATAAGTTTCATGGATCTACCCTAGGCTACTGAGGCTAGGTAACCTCAAACATACTTCACTATAATCTAGTAGAAAGGGCATGTAACATGTCACTTTATAATTACACATATCTTTAAAAAACATTATTTCATTATTTATTACATAAAATCACACTTAGTACAACCCAGAAGATTGTGAGGCCTAATGTATTTAGAAAATTAGGTATATAACACATTAACACGATACATGGATACATCAATGTTTAAAAACTCCAAAACATGGCCTTATATTCCATTGATCCTCAAATAATGCATGAGATAACCTGAGGATGTACATATGAAAGAGGTGAGTTATAAATCCCAAAAATGGAATAAACAAATAATATCACAAGGTAAAGTAGTACATGTGCGCCAAGAGGAATATCAAGGTAACATATGAGGGGTGAGAATCATAATCTTGAACAATGTGGTATGATATAACATGATAGTATAAATGAAACATGGGAATATAAAAAACATAATACACGAAATAATAAAAATAATTCAAGGATAACTACCAATAAATCATAAAATAGTGTTCTTAGGATAACCTCCCATACCCCATACATAGAATATCATGAGATAAAAAATTACCCAATCCATTGGAGTTATATATAATTCTGGGACCACCCATCACATTCATATCATGTACATGCATAAGTGTTCCACATAGATCATACAACATAACGATTAATTTTGTCACTTTTATTCCTAAAATTAAGGAGTGTGAGTTACATATATGGAAGTCCTCATTCAATGATTGATAGGTACATCTAGTTGAATAACCTTGAGTATAAATGAGGATGGGTATTCACTATACAAATGTTTGGACTGGAAAATCATTGGATAATTTTGACAACATAACAAGGGTACGTAAAGGTTCATGGGAGGGTTTAATGAGAGTGAAATGGGTCTATAATCACATGAAAATCCTAAGGATAGTAAGAGGTATATGTAAAAAAATCATACTTGAACACTTTCAAATCAAAGTGCATAATATAAATAAGGTGCTTGAATAAAGGGTAGAAGGAGAGGATCCCTTCCCTTAAGATGGTGCTTCTAAAATATTGGTAGGAGCATCTTAAGAGAATGGGTGAACCTTGGGATGGATTTAGAGAGGTAAGGGAAGAGTAAAATTGTTCTATAAGGGTTTTTAGTGAAGAGTAATGGGAGTTTTGGTGGGTTTATGTAGCAAAAAAGAGGGTAATTATTTATTAATTTCCAAGATTATGTTTTGGACTCTATGTGGTAAAGTAATCCAAAAAAACATTCAAATGGTTTTTACCCATGGTTTATACCAAATAGGAGTGTATTTAATTATTTAATAATTATAAGAACCTAAATCCATAAAATAATACCCTGGGTGATGGGGAAGAGAGTCATGTTTATAAAGAATTGATTTAAAAAACTTAAAATATAGTATCAGTTTTTTAGGTTTCATTGAGGGTTTATAAAATTAATCAAATAACTTGAAACAAATTATTTTAAAGTGGGAAAATAATTTTGGTTGTTAATACTCTTTATAATATTTATTACATTACTTTTGGGATTTTATGATGTCATAATACATATCATATATTTATATTGTATTTAATTTTTAACCAAAAATTTAATTATCTCAGAAAATTTTTAAAACATAATCATTGGATAATTTAGATGTGAAGATTTTTAAAAATAATATTTATTTTATAAAAAAATTCTCCATAAATTTTATGATTTATACTTTTAAATCAATAATCCCCATTTATTGAAAATACTATTTTTTATGACAATAACAGTTTTCTATCCCTTATAAAAATTATATTTGACTTCATAAAATTATATAATAATATATATTTAATAAATATTATTTAAAAATAATATTTTATTAAAATATAATTTATTTTAAAAATACTTGAATTCATCAAAAATAGTATCTTTATTGAAAATTTATATTTCCCAAAAAAATAAATGTGTGTTTCATCGTATCAAAATCCAATTTTTTTTCAAACTCATTATGTAATTTTTTAAATGTACTAATAAAAAGAAATAAATATAATCATTATTTTTTTGAAGGTAAAATATAAAAAATTTATACTATTAGGATCTAGAAACATAGACTTTTATTACACTAGTAAATTCCCTAAAGGTAGGTTTGTGATAGTGAGATTTTATTGGGGAAGTTCAGCAAACATGGTTTGGGTCGTGATTTAGATGAGCTTGAACATATCATGTAAATAGATTTTCTATTGATTTAGTAATTGAATATTGTCTTGGGTTTCGTCAAGGGAAAAGCTTATTGATTATATCTCCCACTGAAGCTCTGATAAGTGGGATTCATTGGGTACGACCCTACCGGTCAAAGCCATCGCTTCTTCCATATGTGTCAATTGGACTTTATCATAACCCTTAATATAATAATCCTAATAGTCACTATACAATGGATATATTTTCAATGGTCATGATACTGAATGGTTTTTTAAATCTTACTAGATATAACTTATAATGGTCCAAAATAACTGAAGTAGTGCATGTGTTTTCTAAAACTTCATTTCTTAATAAATAAATTTACCCTTTTAAAAAAAGGAATTTCATTTATAAAAGTTCAGGTCATTACATACTATCTACTGTGGGGTAAACATAATTTTATTTTATTTCTAGTAGAAAGGGTAACCATCTTGTTTAATATATCCTACCCTAGAACCAGATTTCCCATGACCAAAGTAAAGAAAGGCTAAAAAAGCAATGAGAATCACCATAGATAATAATAAACAATGAATGGAGATAAAAAACCATCACAAAGCAAGTCAAATAACTCACCATTACCTCCATATCCCTCTCAAGAAATAACCCCAAGTTCATATTTGTTACACTGTACACAATGTAAAGTATACCTTCAGGGCCAAAATACATGTCAAACCAAGTTAAATGGGGTTCAAGAGGAGTTCTCTCTCTCTCATACACACATTTGGAAATCACATAAAAGTTCCAAAAACGCCTTTTAATTTTTTTTTTCAACTAATAGAGAAAACCCCATTTTCTAGTTGAAATCATATAAACTCTCTCTCTCTCTCACACACACACACACCAATTTATCATATTTCACAAATTCACATATTCTCACATGAATTTGTACACACACACACACACACACATATATATATATATGTATGTATGTATGTATGTATGTATGTGTGTGTGTGTGTGTGTGTACCCATGTATATATGTAAAACCATCACACACAAACATATCAATATAAATTTAAAAAAAACTTGTATTTTTCTTCAAAATCAAATTTTGAAATACCTTACCAATACTTGGCATTTCAAAGTTCAATTCAAAAATTTATTTCAAAATATTTTCTATAACAAATTATAAACAAGGAAATTTAAAAACCCCTTGTAAGAATCAATCCAATTTTCACTTAAGGCCTGAAAAGGTCTGAAAAATATTATAAATTATTTTCAAAACCAAATGGTGTCAAACCATTTTTAAATATCTCAATTTAATTTAAAACAATTGTTTTAAACAAATTTAAATACTTGTCAGTCCAATTAAATTAATAAAACCTTGAAACATTTAAAAAAACCAATTTTACATTAAAAATATAAATAATTAATTAGATAAAGGATTTAAAACCCCAAGAAATAAAGGGTTATAAAATTTAAATCTCAAATATAAGAAAACATACCTCAAATCGATGATGAATGAGCTGGAACATTCCATTTTCAATAGAGGACACCCAAACAGGGAAGAACGAGCCCACATGGACCATAGACATCGAAGAAAAAACTTTCCAAATCCACACCCTAGGGTTCTTACAAGAGAGAAGAAATGAAATGAAAGATTTAAATATCAATTAAAGATAGAGGATAAGGAAGAATATGCTATACCTATGAGTAATCAGCCATAACTATGTAGTATCCACAAAGAAACATAGTAGAGAGGGAGATCCAAGAGTCGGTGAGGCATGGCCATGGGGGAGATCGTGTAATGACCCAATATTGAAGTACATGGACATTACATTTCTTTTTTCATAATAGTTAATACATTACAAAAATATACGCCCAAATACTGTATTAGTTTTGTGTCTTTGGAAACATGGAACATAATCTTCAATCTTGGTGAAATATCTTCAATATCTCCCATAAAGATCTTCCACTACTACAAAAATGGGCAAGGATGTGCTTCACTTTTATCAGCGCTAAAAAAAGTGTTGATAAAGGGGGCCTTTATTAGTGATAAAAAAAGCGCTGATAAAGGGTCGCATTTATCAGCCCTAAAAAAGCGCTGATAAAGGCCCCCTTTATCAGCGCTTTTTTTAGCACTGATAAAGCCCCCCCCCCCCTATATCAGCGCTTTTTTTAACGCTGATAAAGGGGACCCCTTTATCAGCGCTTCTTTTAGTAGTGCTGATAAAGGGGGGATTTATTAGCACTTTTCCCGAGCACTGATAATTGTTAATTTTCAAAACAAAACATGAAAAATAGTATTTTGTTATATAAGTATATTTATATTGATATAAATACAATATATATTTTTTAAATATGTTATAGATACGTATAAATAGACTATTACATTTAATATATAAGAAATTTAGTGAAAATGTCTTGAAAATATTTTTAAAAATATTATTAATTAATAATTTTATAATTATTATTGATTAAAAAAAATTTAATAACAATTTAAGGACACAAAAAATCAAAACAATTAATAAAACATCTAAAATATGTTGAAAATGTAACTCAAACTTCAAACGGACATAACTTTTGATCTGGGTATCCGTTTGAGCTCTACAGCATATCAAATCGAAGCTTGCAATGAGATCTATGTTCTAATGACCTAGGAAAATCCCCTGTCACATTTTTTTAGCCCAAAAAATTCCCATAAGTCCTCTAAAACTGAGTTTTTAGTCGGGATACCCCGATTTGTTAACATTCAAACAAGTATAACTTTTGATCCGGATGTCCGTTAGGCCTTTACCATAAATCATATCGAATATTGTTTCATTTTCTTCGATTTGACTAGTTGTGGAATTGAAACAGAATTCTAGATTATAAGTTATGGTTGTTTTAACATTATATGGCTTTTCAAATACACATATATATGTATTTATTCAATAATATATATGTGTCTGTGTGTGGGGGGGTGTCTGTGTGTGTGTCTGTGTGTTGTATATATTTATATATATATATATCTATTTATTTATTTACTTATAAACACACATCAAAAACATATTTTTTCATAAATTTATTTAAAAATAATCTTATAAGTACATTCTATGGCTTTTCAAATACACATATATATGTATTTATTCGTAAATATATATGTGTTTGTGTGTGTGTGTCTCTCTGTGTGTGTCTGTGTGTTGTATATATCTATGTATGTATGTATGTATGTATTTATTTATTTATAAACACACATAAAAAACATATTTTTCCATAAAGGTATTTAAAACTAATCTTATATGTATATATTAATATAAAAATAAATATACGTATAAAAAATTATAACTAAAAATATATATATAAATATATTAATATACGAATTAATATATATATACTAATATATGAATAAATATATTTATATTAATATGAATCTATATCAATATATGAATAAATATAACTATATATATATATAGATATATCATTAAATAGAGAACAAAACGAAATGGCTTAGTGGTAAAGGTGCAACCGCGAAAGGGGGGAGGTCCCGGGTTTGAGATCAGATGGAAGCGAACGGGGTGCGTGAAAATGAGGATGCACGGGAATGGAAGAGCACGGGAGACCTCCTAGCACTGATAAAAGGGGTTTGAAGTGCTGATAAAATCACTCCCCACATTATTTTTAATTTTTGATATTTTTTTAATTTTTTTTTACCTTTATCAGTGCTAAAAAAAAGCGCTGATAAAGGGGTCTTTTATCAACGCTTTTTTTAGCGCTGATAAACGGGACCTTTATCAGTGCTTTTCGGAGTGCTGATAAAAAGGACCCCCCTATATCAATGCTGAGATTTTCAGCTCTTTTTTAGCGCTGTTAAATCCCTTTTTAGCGATGATATAGGCCATTTTTGTAGTAGTGTTCCCCTATTATTTTCCTACCTGAAAGCTTTCTTTATATCTTGGAGAAAAAACATAAAAAGGGTGATCTAAAATGCTCAGTAAGGGTAAACATGGATAACATAAAACAAAACATATACATAAGAATATAAAAACATGAACATAATGTCTAAATATCAAAATCTTGAGTCATGAAATAAATCTTGGCAGTATGTAAGGCATATATCACAAAGGAACATTAACCATGATAAAATAGCATCGGAATAAAAAATATAATTGTGGAAAACAAATAATCACATAATATGATTTCCATATTATCCAATTTATTTCTTCCAAGACCATAATTTTAGATAAATTCCATTACTGAATCGGGATTACTTGTTGTTCCAGCCATGTATTACTGAACCAGATTTATTTTCCGTTCCAGCCTTGTATTACTGAAGCAGATTTACTTTCTGTTCCAGTCATATATATATCATCAGATATAAATCCTTACCTAATGCATTGGATGGAGATATAGGTCCCACCCATCTCATATTGAAATCATTCTTACATGTTCCACAAAAACATAAATCATTCTTCCTAGCATAACCCAAGAAATAAAATGAGCTTCTTAAACATCATTCTATTAGAATATAATCCATATAAAATATCATTCCATAAATAACACAATCAAATCATAGTAATAATATGGATATAAACATAACCCTATTTAAATATCATCATATTCGATGGAAAATAATTTTGATAAAACACTTGAACTCAATTCTTGAGGAAAATATCCTTTCTTCTTCAAAAACATTTTATTTTCTGAAAATTTCATGCAATTTTAAAAGAAAATAATTTAGTGTAAAATAAAATTGAAATAATTTAGATTATTATTCATGGAAATAAAGTGTTAATAATACATAAAAATCCATTCATACTATATAATTTTAAAATAACATTCTTCTCGTACTCTTCTCAGAAAAGTCAAAAAGTACATCATGTGGAAAACGAAAGAAAGATTCCTTCCATAATATTTAATAAATATTTACCAATGGGTAAAATTAACTTTAAAAATTATTATAATAATATAAATATTGTTATATATTTATAAAACATGTATTTAAATGATAAATATACCCCAGTAAATACTTACGAATAAACAATCTTGGATAATAATGAGATTGAAAAAATTATCTCTTACATTGGGTATGATATGTTTTGTATGTATCCAAAACTCCTACATGGAGGGTTTTAAAATATTAGTAACTTGTAATAAAACCATAATAATATTTATTATATCATATATTATTCACTTACAACTTTATATTACCTATTCATTTATCAATTCCATGTTAAATCAATGTTTGTAATAATCGTTTTATTTATTATACGTTTTTTGACTTGTTATTGTAGATATTATTACGTAGATCATGATTTAATTAATCTTAGAAAGTAAAACATGATTTATATATCTTATATATTCAGTATATAAATATATATATAATAGATAGATAAATGAAATGGAATAAACCGTTCATGGAGACGGTAGGTCGTACGTACGCATGAACGATGTTTCCGTTTCCTTATTGAATTGAATGGAAAAAAGTAAATGAAATATATATGTGTGTGTGTGTGTGTAAATAAGAAAGTATCATTATTATGTCATATATTTCATTATTATTTATTATATATACTTTATAATCATTCTTGAATGGTTAACATGGATAATGAATATCATCACGTCGTGGAGACGGTAGGTCGTACGTACACACGAGTGATGATGTCATTCACTTAATGGTTAATTGGTATAGAATTTGATGGTATATTAATTATAAAAAATAATTATAATGTCATATTAAGTATTTAAATCCATTATAATCATAATTATACCCATCCAAATTAAGTATTGTTGAATAAAAAATTACACCGCGGTGTGGAGACGGTAAGTCGTATGTACGTATGCACGCATGTTGATATTGTTATTTATAGGATGGATAAAAAAAGGTATAAGTTTTTACCATAATTATAATAACATCTCAGAATGTATAAGATAATGGGTTTATTACTTTATTATGAGAACAACATATGAATATGAAGTAGAAGAAGAAAATAATTTTGAAATAGGTGATAAAATAATTACCTCTTTTTCGAGTATCTCCTTTTGATTTGCACAAAAGGTCTCCCTAGGATGAATTTATACCAAAAGTTTGGCTTATAAGAATAAGGTATGGATGTTGGTATATTATCAGAGCATAGTTTGGATGATACAATGGGCTTGAAAGGTGTGAGTAGGTGGGTAGAGGTGGTGACCTTTTATAATAGGGAGGAGGGACACTTTAGGAAAGTCTTTAAATATTAATTTATTATAAATTGATTTTCAGATTATAATGGTCCCAAACTAATTTATTTCAAAGATAAGATGATTATGGGTAAACATAATCTCAAACAATAAAATTTATACATGTTTTAATTTTATTTTAAACCTTGTAATTTTTATTTATCCTTATTTAATCTATTTAATTTTATTTGTGGTCATATAATTCTAAATATTAAATGGTTATAAATATTTACTTATGTGTTTTAAATTTTCCATAATTGGATACATTAGTACATTTTAGACCATATAATTTTTACTTTATAATTTTTAAAAAAATTTGTGATTTTTAAATAAATTAATAATATGTTATTTTTATAAAATATCAATAGTGTCAATTTGGAAACTATTCATTTATTTGACTTTAAATTAAATCCACATAGAAGATAAATTCAAAAAAAAATATTTAATACACTCCTAACATGTCATAGTAACCCATAAAATTCGCGGAGAACATTAATTAGTTCATATTATATTTATTTTAATATTTTTAAAACCATTTATTTGATATTTTTATTAATAAAATAGTTTCTACATCACTATTATTTCATCATTAATGGTAATTATTTAATCTCTTGAAATTATAAATAAATTTAAATTATGTAGATAATTTTATTATATTTCTTGAGACTATTTATGTTTTATGTTTTATCACTTTTATCACTGTATTAAAATTAGTATACTTATAAGAGATAAGAGAGTGACATGTTGTCACTTTATTTTGTTTTAATTATAAATACATCACTTTCATGGAAAAAAGTTCATTAAATGTATAAATTATGACCCTTAGGTGATATTGATCAAATTTTATTCATCCAATATTATTTGTGTAGCTGTTAGGGTAATTTTCTTATCTTTATCAAATTATTTGTTACCCTAATTTACTCGATTTACCTTTAATTGTGGTAAATAAAAATTACCGTAGTTACTATTCATAATATCTAAAAAAATAAAAGTAACCTATTAACATATTTTTGACCCACGGATTCCAAATATGGAATCATTTTTTCAAAATTCAAAACACAGAAGTTACATTAATTAATTTAAAATTTATTCTCGTTGTCAAAACCAGAAAGCGGGTTTTTAAGAAATAAAAACTATCAAAAGATTGACATGTGTTTATGTCCAATTTAAATGTCAAATTACTTACAATGACCAAAATTGGATTAAATGATAAAAACATAATCCAATTACACTTTAAAACTAATTAAAAATATAATGTAACTATATAAATAAATTAGATGAAAAGGCATTTTTGAATCAAAATGCATTATTTTTCAATATTCATTAAAATATGAATTTTATCAGAAAAATGAGAAAACTTCAACTAGAGTAAATTGTGATGCCCCAATTCTAAATAAGACTTTTATGTTTTCAAATATAATATATAAAAGTGTTAAAAATTAGATTTAAAATAGGTGCGCCATCAAAAGGCAACAAAACTGTATTTTTTTAAAAATACTTCTTTTATCTGAAAAAATTGAATTTTTCCTTATATCATGTTCTTGAAATACATAAGATAAATGTTAATGTTATATAAAATTAAAAATTTTGTTAATACTATTCATAACTGCTATTTTATATCCCATTACGTAATAATATTTTAATAATATATCTTTGTTTAGTGAAACTTGGGATTGCGTACAACACAAGCTATCAAGGAAGGCCACTCTTGCATGTAATGAAAGCCAATTCAATGTTGAGTTTATTGCAAGATTCCTTTGGTGTTGTGTATAACATAATCCAAACATAGTTCTTTTATACATTGAAAAAAAAATATACTTAGTGTTTTGTGAAATGAATTCTATCAAAAGAACTTGAAATTGTGTGTAACACAAGCCAAGTATAGTGTTGCATATACTGCAAGCTAATACTATGTTGCGTATAGTGAAAACTAATCTTTGTGTATTGTACAAAACCAGACAAAAAATAAATTAAAATGAGTATATCTGATAAAATCTCGGTGTGTTATAGATCGGCTAGGGGAGAGGTGTGGTCCAGGGGAAGAAAAAGAAAGGAGGCAGATAAACAAAAGAAAAAAAAAGAATGAAAAAGAAATAAAAAATTAGGTTTGGTGCACGGTTTACCCACGTAGTTTAATTAACCATGAAACAACCATGCTTCCTACACTGGGATCTCAAAATAAATTTTACATTTACTCCTATGTGTTCTCATGGTTTAATAAACTATTAACATACCCTTCCATATGACTCTGTTTGAGACATACTTGATATTCATGGTTGTCACACGGTTTTAAAAACCTTCCTCTCTAATCATTATCCATATTAAAATTTCAAAAATTTAAAAAAATTCACTTTGAATTTTTTGAAATCTCATGATGACTCAAAATAATAACATATAATATTAAATAAATTAATTAATAAAACATGGGGGTGTGATAATTCTACCCACCATAAAGATTTATTCTCATAGAAATCCATTAACAAAGTAAGAAAAAAAATAAATAAAAAAATATAACACCTTATGAGAAAGGTAGAAGCGTTAGATAAATTAGAACTAACCTTTAATAGAAGGGATCACCAATAATAACTATTCCTATATATCAATGAGATGAAACCTTGAACAAAAATTAACATCTCCAAGTTGAATCTAACCATCAATGAGTGACAAAAATTCTAATGAACATTGATATATATCATGGTATCTCCACCATTTAAACTTTATTTTAAATAGTGGTCACACACACACTCTCCAAAGGATACTATAACTAAAAAATAACACTTCTACTGAACACTCAAAGAAACCGCAACACCTCTATCAAACACACCAATACAAAGGAGGAGAAACTCAAAAAACTCTTTATATATGAAATAACTTGGGCCTTATACCTGATTCACCATACTCAAATGTGTAAACTAATAATTAAAATATGGAACACCATCTCATGATGAGCCTAAAATAATCATCACTCTTAAGTGATTAACTTTCCAAAGGCCAATCTTCTTAGTTACCCAAGCACCGACCCAAAATCACCCAAGCCCAACCCATCAATGAAAAACTCCCAAATCACCAGCCTATAAAAAACTAATATAAAAAATTGATCATCATCAAAGAATAATCACTAAAAAATAATTAACATCCCATAAACACTATCACTGAATAACCCAAAACACACCCAAATCAGGGATACCTCAAATCTTTCACTAACTATGAATCCACAAAAAATAAAAAATATTACTAAGAATCATCAACATAATGTAACATAAAAAAATTCCTACACCGAACCTAGTTTACAAAGAAAATATAAGGTAATGATTATAGAAACCATGATCCAAATATAATAGCATAAAAGAATCTAGACTTACAACTTTATTCTGTGTCTCGGTAGGGCCACCATCTAGCAGAACTATGATTAACAAGGAAAGTAATTAACTGAAGGTTCTTACAAAAAACAACTTATCCAAACTTTATATTATTTATATAGGTGGGAAAATCTAAATAACCCAAAACATGAACTAAAGTAGTTCATCTATCAAATGCTCAACCAATAAGTCCCATAAAACCAAGGGACAAATACATAATCAAAAAACCAATAAAACATGAAACACCACAAACCTCCATTTTCCTTAAATTAATAAACTCCCATAAAAGGATTTAAAAATAAATTTTATTAAAACATACATTTAAAAGTAACTTTTATAAAACACCTCATTACATTTCAGAAGAACACCCCCATTTTTTTTAAATTTAAAACTCATTTCTCAAAATATTCTATTTCCAAAATTTCAAACATTATTTTTTAGATAGAAACACATCTTTCATTTTCAAAACAATATCCTCAAATTTCATTTTTAAAATAAATGGAAAAATATTTTTTTAAACATTATCTTAATTTCTTTAAAAAAAATAAGACATTATAAAATCCCCATTTTTCTTCAAAATAATTTTTAGAAAACACACACAATTTAAAATACATCATAAGTACAAACTACACATCAACATATCACAAGACTTCCTTGATATTACCCCCATCATTAGGTATCACCCAAGTATATATATAAAAACCAAATGGGATGTTGAATCTTTCTTGACCAAAGAACAAGGTTTGAGGGACTACTATCCCGCCACAGAACAATTCCTAAGATGTATCAAGATCCAGTGTTTGGTTATTACCTAGTTTCTTAGGCTATACAAACCAAGCTCACACTATCAATCTCAAATTTATTTCCACCCCAAAATCTAATCTGACTCCCAAGAAACTCAATCATGATGATGAGGATCTATAAATGATCAACAATAATCAACTAATTTTTTTAAATAAAAATTCAAATCCCAACCACCCATAATTACTCAAGAATCATTGTGTTAGGTGGTGATTAGGAACCCATTCATGAACAACCTAATGAGTCTCAACAATCAATTTTAAATTGATCCTACAATGAAACCATAAATAATGAAACACGTACTCAAAAAAGAGTCAAGGTTCCCATTGAGAAAGGAACCTGGATCCTATGATATAATTTTTGATGAACGATCTTGAGATTCCCATTTTTTGAACGCTAGAGATATCCAGGTATATGGCCTCCGGGGCATTCCTGATCCCCACGAGCGGGCAACAAGTGCTAGAACATAATATATATACAATGGGAAAATTTTCACCCTAAAAACAAAGTAAAAACAATAGCAAAAAACTAATGAAAGATCAGAATGGCCCATATGTATCTCGAATATCCATGATAAATTAGATATAAAGAAATACACTATAAAGAAATAAATAAAAGTAAACAAAAAATCCCTCTACTCACCCTAGCCTACCTCCACATCATATTAAAAGACAAAAAGTCACCACTCTATTCCTCTACATCAGCCGCCACTAGATATCACTACCCTCCATCCATATAAAATAATAATAACCTGAGTTTATAAAGTAAAAAATGAAACAAAAAATAAAGATAGACCCGCCATAATCAATCAATTCTCTCAAGAGTGGCCAAATACAAAAAGAAATCCTAAAATTGAAAAAGATAGATAGGTTTAAATTAAATATTAGTAGTAATTCCAAATAGAAACCACAACCTAGGTATAACCATTAAAATAATGATATATTTAGTGATATTTTAGACTAAATTATTTAAAGATAGGTTTTTATTTCAAAACATATAAGTCTGGGACACTTCCAAAACCATTTTATAAACATTCCTTTTAATTTATTTAAATGAAAAAAATAAATTATAAAACATTTAATGGGCCTAAACCCCTTTTGGTTATTATTTAAAAAGATCCTTTAAAATAATTATAAATTTTTTTATAAAGAACTAACACACATAACATGAATAGGATAAGAAATAAAGAAAGGAACCATGTTATATATACAAAATGGGAAAAAGAAGAAGCCAATATCAGGTTACAAACATATAAAATAAATAATTTAATCTAAATAATACATAGGACCCCCTATGTCAATCTACCAATCAATTAATAATTTTCATAGGCACTACCCAAGGATTATTAAGCTTGGTAACTTTGAACATACTTCACAATGATCGAGAAAAAAGGTCTAGTAACATGTCACTTTCCAATGGAAGGAAAACATACTTAACAAGTATAACTGGTGGAATGAGATATTTCCTATCTAAGTTATCCTAACCTAGAACAAGGGTTCCCATGAGCAAAGTAAATCAAGGTTGAGAAAGAAATGAGCACAAATAAAGATGATAATAAATAATGAACAATGAGAAATGTTGTGAGTCGGTTCCTTAAACCCAACTCCTTTATGTACTTTGATTACCATTACATGTATACATTTTGATATATACATGTGTTTTTTATTAACATAATAGTGTTGGTATGTAACACCCCATGGTTTTGAAAATAAATTAATTTTATAATATATCCACTAAACACAACTTTTCCTCTTCTATGATTTGAATTTCAAAAAACAGTCATCTAGATTTACGATCAATAAGTCATTTGGAGTCTGATAGAACAAACTTGATTTTTCATGAATAGTAACATACCCTTATGAATAGTAATATGAATAGTAATATTACACTTATGAATAATAAATAATGAAATTATTTTATTTTATTAAGGTAATATGATAATGAGATCTTACTTAATTTTTTAATGTGATATAAAACTAATTACACCTTTTAAATTTATTATTTTTAGAATTAACTATGATTTCATTTAAAAATTAAATTAATAATATTTATAAAATTATTTTTGAAAAATTGAGTTCATTTTTAAATTCTACACGTTGAAAAGTGGTAGAGGTGAATTTTTGGGATTTTTCTCAAATACATGAATTTTCTGTGAATAATAAAAATACAGTTTTGAGTTTTCGGTATGTTTAATGACATCATAATGATGTAATAATTAAAATAAAATTATGGTCAACTTTTTTACAGTAAAATAAGATATTATGTGTCCTAAGTGGCTAATACCATGGGAAAATACCAGGGTCAAGCCCATGTTTTTAAAAAAAACACTAATGAGGTGTCTTTTTAAATTAATAAAAAATTCTATCTCTTTTACTATAAATACCCACTAACCCAATCATTTTATTTCATTAAAAATATATAATCCTATAAGATCTACTGTTTTTACCTCCCTAGTAATACTCCTGAGGTTTCCTTAATCCCCCAAGCTCCCAACCTTCATGTTCTAGGAGTTACTCTACAAGGTAAGGGAACCTTTCACCCTCCTCTTTTAGCCAACACTTCTTTTATCTTATCTCTTTGAATTTCCATTAACATATGTTGGGTTTTGATATTATGTATTCCTCTTAATTTAATTTTTATTTCCATATGATGAGATACCATTTTTCTCTCATCAATTCATTTTATGAAATTTTTAGCAACGTAGTTAGGCTGCCGAATTTTCATAATGGATCTCTCAACTTTTATTTTATTTTCAAGTTCATATATTTTCTTTTTCTCTCCTAATCTCCTTTGTCAAAATGACCATGATAACTCCAGTTTCATATATATAATATAATTATATAATTTTAATGGAAGAAACATCATCAATATTCTTACTCCCTACCTTTTATTTTTATAAATGAAATCAACATCCATGAGGATCCAATTTATAAGTTTCGTGGACGACGAAGTTTTGTTCTTCAATTTATCCTTCATTACTAATCATGAAACCATTTATATGGTTTAATAATATTATAATATATGTATTATAACCTAATTAATATTCAGGAACCATTATATGTACAAATTATTAATTTATATGACAAAACTATTTCATAATAATCCAAATACCGCTATATAATCGAAGTGGTTGTCATCTAATGATTCACCCTCATTCCATGGAAAAAAATGATATAAATGATGATTAAATATCCTATATGTTCATAAATAATATTTATTTCAATTCTGTAGATTTACAACCATTACATATGAACTCCATCACATAAAAAAGTGAACCGATTATGAAAATCAAGAAAACAAACACTCTGGAATGACGAAATTCAATATCATAACTTATCAATAAGGACATAAATGAACTAAACAGAATTATGATAAATTAAAAACATGTATAATAGGTTCTAAATTAAGTTATTAATGATTCTAATTTCATATTCTAGGACCTTGAGTTCAAGTGGGGGACACATTCAGACTTAAGGTAAGGGTTTTTCCACCCAAACTTCCATTTTAATTTGGGTTACTTTCATTGTCTAACTACATCAATGAAATTATTATGTATTATTATGTACTCATCATAAATTCTGTGTGAGTATTCTATATATTTACACCAACCATAATCCTTCCTAATTTTATGTATAGTGACACATTTTTAAAAAAATAAACTTTCAAAATTGTTTCCAAAATACAAGCCCGATTCAAGGGAATTTCTCAAATTCTTACCTATTTTCAAGGTAACTCTATAATCTATTTTTGGAAACCATTATCTTTATAAAACCACCCATTTTATTATGTAAATACTATCTTACTTCACTTCTTGTTTTATACAAATATTTTTCCAAAACAACTCTTCTTTTCAAAATAAAAGAGTATTTATCTCAAGAATTGCTTAATGATTTTATAAGAGTATTTTTGTCTGATTCAACACTCTTGTTGATTCTTATGTATTATTGAGTTTAATATTTTGTGAAGTTATCTACCATATTTGATTGAATTTTTTATGAAGAATTTTATTGTGTAAGATCTATCCTAATACCATTCACCATATTACTCGGAATGGTTAGTGTTTTATGATTGGGTAAAGTTAGTTACATTTCATATGATAGTTGCAATATGAATGTATATGTTTTTTATTTTTATCCCTACTCATATGAAGAATGCATTGGAATTATTATGTGATGGGTGGGACCCGCTATATGCCCTCTATGCATCGGTAGGTCTGATAAGAAAAATAGATGTGGAATTGGCCGAGGACTTTCCCAATGTGATATATAGATTTGGACGAGGCCTAAATCATTTTTAGACATCTTGGTCAAGGCATTGAAAAAATGTTTTAGAATGTCCTAAATATTCACTTACCTCATTATGAAGCTAGAAATTAATAGTTCATGTGGTTATTCGACTATTAGAATACCCATGATTATGTTTTATTATGGCATTATTTACTCAGCTCATATTCCTGCCATATTATGTTCAAGTTTATTTTTTTTTAAGGAAAGTGTTTTCAATTATTCACCATGTCTAATATTTATGTTATCTTCTATTGTATTGCTTACTCTTACTGAGAATTTGATATCACCCCTTTCTTATGTTTCATTTTCTCTGGATATGAAGAAGTAAATTATGAATGACTTGCAAGAATAATCTAAGAGGCATGGATATTTCTAGTGGAACAAATTACTTTTATTTTCCTTACAAGATGTAATTATGAAATTATTTATGTATCTTGTTTCCAAAATATACTAAAATACTTGGTCATTCGAGATGCATATTCCTTGTTTATATGCCAATGTAATAAAATAAGGCACAGACTCCGGGAAACTGGGGTTGGGTCCTTACAGTTTGTATCAAACGAAGTTTAGTATAAAAATTAGAAACTATATTTAGAAAATGTAGATTAGGGAACAAATATCTAAGATATTCATTGAGGATAAACATGAAAGAATGTCCTTGTATTTTGGTAAGGAATAGGTTATATGGATCTTTATATAAAATAAATCCATGTTTGGATACAAATAGGTAGAGGTGGCTCTGGAACAGATGTACCTAGGAGTGAAAACTCTGACAAGGAGTTTCAGGCTTGACCAGGGGTATCCTAGTACACGAAAATGGGCCTTGATTCACTCTTGGTATTGAAAATACTATGAGATATTCTTTGTATAATTCACATTTTATTTAAAATCCATTATGAAGGATTTTAATGTAAATTTTTCCTTAGAGAAACCATGTTTATGAGATTAGCTATGCATAGAATTTTAATTTATGATAAGTAATTTTCTAGCTGATATTATAAATTATGATCCATACTCTAATCTAGTGTATTAAATTATTTAGAAATGGTGCCTATTGGAAGGAATGGAAATCGCATGAATGCACATGTCCCATGTAGGGACTTCCCCCCGGTGAAGGATAATGATGTTGGCTCTGGTGCTGAGAAACTTATAACTATATTAGGACAACTTACTCAGGTGATGAATAATAACCTTAATCATATGGATCATCTGGATCCACCATGTGGAGGAGCTATGTTAGATCTCTTTATGTGACAACAACCACCATCATTAAATGGGACTCAAACCCATTTGTATCTGAGCAGTGGATAAGTTACCTAGAGAAGATATTTCTCGCTTTGGGATGTATTGAAAGAGAGAAGGTCATCATGGTATTTTATCTTCCATAGAGAGATGCAGATCAGTGGTGGTCGTTAATCCAAAACACAAAAGGAGGAGGAATATATAGAAGAGATGGAATGGAGGGACTTTAAGGAAATATTCCTAGAGAAATACTTTTCTCATGGACAACAAGTGGATATGGAATGGAATTTTCTAAATTTGAAGAAAAAGGAAGATGATAAGGTTTCAAAGTATGAAGCTAACTTAAAAAGGTTAACAAGGAATGATGTGGACTACATATGAAATACAAGGAGAAATATTGATCAATTATTTTATGGACTAAAGCCATTCCTTCGGCGGGCTCTGGTCTCCCAGAGTTTCTCATCATCTGAATATATAGTTTCATGTGCTATCAATATAGAAAAGGAATTCTCTAAATCTTATGACTTTAAGGGAAATCAAGAGAAGAAGAGGGATTCTAAAAACTCTGGGAAAGGAAATAAGGAAACAGGGAAGAAAAAATCATTGCGTTTCCACCCTGTGATAATTTTGGAAGGAAACACCCTGGTGTTTGCTTAAAGGGAAAAGGAGTATGCTACAAATGTGGACAGAAATTCCATTTTTCCAGTGATTGCAAGGGGAATAAAGAATCTATTAATGTTCAATGCTATAATTATCAAGAGTTGGGCAACTATGCTAATGATTGTACAAAGCGTCAAGGAAACATGCCGCAGAAAAGGCCAAGGGAGCAAGGCCAAGTTTATGTGATCACAACTATAGAGGTTGAAGTTCTGAATGACGTGGTGGATGGTACTTTAATTGTTCCCTCAAAATTATCCAATGCTTTATTTGATTCGGGATCATTGCATTCTTTCATATCTTCCCAGTTTGGCAAGAAAATTAGATATTTCCAATTTGACTTATTAATGGAGTTGTCAGTAAAAACTCCTAAGGGAAGTATCATTGCTACAAATTTTTATGAATCAGTTACCATTATGGAATATAAACGTGATTTATCTACTGATCTTATTGTCATACCCATGATTGAATTTGATATACTCCTCATTATGGATTGGATTTCAGATCACAAGATGAAAAATTATTGTAAGAAGAAGGAGGTCACAATTTTTAATGACAATTATTATGGAGGAAGGGAGTGAAATAACTATGGTTGAGTAAAGGAATGTACAAATAGAGGATGTACCTATTGTTCAAGAATATGTTGATGTGTTTCCAGAGGATTTACCTAGACATCCTCTAGAGTGGGAAATTGAGTTTTTCATTGACTTAATTCTTGATTCAAGTCCTATATCAAAGACCCCTTATAGAATTGAAAATGTGGAATTAGTGGAACTAAATAAACAACTAAAGGAATTGAGTAATAAAGGATTTATTCACCCTAGTGTTTCTCCATGTGGAGCCCCTGTTATTTTTGTTAAGAAGAATGATGGATCCATGAGATTGTGCATCGACTACAGAGAGATCAATGCTATAACAATAAAGAAAAAGTATACCCTACCTTGCATTGATGATTTATTTGATAAACTTCATAGAGCCCAATATTTTTTTAAGATTGATCTTCGATTTGAATATCATCAGTTGCTTGTGAGGAATGGAGACATACCAAAAATAGCATTCTGAACCAGGTATGGGCATTACGAGTTTACAGTAATTCCTTTTGGACTAACTAATGCAGCATCTATTTTCATAGATCTCATTAATAGAGTTTTCAAGGATTATCTTGATGACTTTATGGTGGTGTTTATTGATGATATCCCGGTATACTCTAAAAGCTATGAATATCATGAAAAACCCTTTTGAACTATTCTAAAAACTCTTAGAAGAAATTAATTATATGGGAAGTTTAGAAAGTGTGATTTTTGACTTCAATCAGTTTCTTTTCTAGGCCACATTGTCTCTAGGGATGGAATATCTGAATATCCTATGATGATAAAGGCTTTACAATAATGGACTACTCCAATTAACATAACTAAGGTACATAGTTTTATTTGTTTAGGAGGTTATTATCAGTGTTTCGTTCTGAACATTACCTATTTATCCAACCCAATGACCAAGATTACAAGAAAAGGGGTTATGTTCGTATGGACAAAGTAATGTGAATAATGTTTTAAAGAATTAAATATAATATTAGTAAATGCTCCAATCTTGAATCTACTATCAGAGAATGATGGATTTGGGATATTTAGTGATACATCAAAGAAAGGACTTGGTTGTGTCCTTATGAAGAATGATATAGTGATTGCCTATGCATCTAGGCAACTAAAAATTCATGTACAAAACTATCCAAATCATGATCTTCAGTTAGCAGCGGTATTATTTTCTCTGAAAATTTGGATACATTACCTCTATGGAGAAAAATTTGAGATATTTATAGATCAAAAGAGTTTGAAATATATATTCTCAAAGAAAGAACTCAACATTAGACAAAGGATATGGATTTATCTACTCAAATATTATGATTGCAGAATACACTACCACCCAGGGAAGGAAAATAAGGTGGAAGATGCTTTGAGTAGAAATGACCACCGAATTCTGAACAAGATGAGAGTTTAAAGGGATCCTTTGTTCATGTATATAGTAAATATGGATATGGAAATTATCAAGGAAGGTATTATATCACTACTTTTTCAAATGGTTTCCAAACCTTCTTTACTAGAAAGGATAAAAAGTTCTTAGGTTGATGATGAGGAGTTTCAAAAGAAATTTAAAGCGGTAAATGATTGGAATTTTATTGAATTTGTATATGAAGGTGGCATTTTGAAATTCAGAAAGAGGCTTTGTGTTGCTGTTATTCCTAAGCTAAAGAGGGAACTATTGGATGATGCTCATATATCTAATTTCTCTATACAACTTGGTATCACAAAGATGTATAGAGATCTAAAGGAACATTTTTGGTGGGAAAAACTTGATGAGGGAGATTTCTGATTATGTGTTGAGATGTTTGGTGTTTCAATAGGTGAAGCCTAAAAGACAATGTTAAGGAGGAGTCATGCAACCCCTTCCTATTCCTATGTGGAAATGGTATGATATTACAATGGACTTTGTCATGGGACTACCAAATATTCTAAGAAAGAATGATGTGATGTGGGTCATTATTGATCGTCTTACAAAATCAGCACATTTTCTTGTTATAAGAGAATATTTACCACTTGAATGTTTAGGAAGACTATATATTAATGAAGTTTTAAGAGTTCATGTTATACCTTTATCAATTGTTTCTAATCGTGATCCCT
This sequence comes from Viscum album, assembly GCA_963277665.1. Lineage (NCBI taxonomy): Eukaryota > Viridiplantae > Streptophyta > Magnoliopsida > Santalales > Viscaceae > Viscum > Viscum album. The sequence goes on from OY728167.1 coordinate 342,352,907, forward strand.
GTTTTACATCACAATTCTAGAAAAGTCTTCAGAAGGCCCCAGATACTGATCTCTGTTTTAGCACTGCCTACCACCCACAAAATGATGGGAAATCAGAATGGACTATTCAAAATTTGGAAGACATTTTGAGGTATAATTCACTTGACATTCAAGGTATTTGGGATCATTATTTACCTCTTGAAGAATTTTCATATAACAATAGCTTCCATTCAAGTATTTAGATGGCACCATATGAAGTGTTATATAGAAAGAGGTTCCGTACACCAACTTACTGGGATAATGTTGGTGAGAGAATGCCCGTAGGCCGAAAACTTGTTGAGGAAACATCAGAAAAGGTGAAGATTATCCAAACCCATATAAAAATAGCTCAAAGTAGGAAAAAGAGCTATATTGATAACCGAAGGAAGGATTTGGAATTTCAAGAACAAGATCATGTTTTCTTAAAGGTATCTCTATAGAAGGGTATTATATGATTCAGTAAGAAGGGAAAATTATATCCCAGGTATATCAGACCTTTTGAAACTTTGGACCGAATTGGAGCTGTAGCTTACCGTTTTCCAATGCCGTCAAGTATCTTCAAAGTTCTCAATGTGTTCCACATGTTAATGTTAAAGAAATACATGCCAGACCCAACACATGTACTCACCTATGAAGAAGTATATTTTGAGCCCAATCTATCTTATTGTGAGGAGCTTATAAAGATTATTGATACTAGAGAACAAGTATTGATAAATCGGATGACTCATCTGGAAAAGGTTCATTGGAGGAACCATACTATGGAGGAAGAAACATGGGATCCTGAGGAGCTTATGTTGAAGACATACCCGAATCTTTTTAGGTAACATTTTGTGAATTTTGAGGATGAAATTTTTATAAGGAGGGGGGAATGTAATACCCCAAGGTTTTGAAAATAAATTTATTATATAATCTTTCCATTAAACACAACTTTTCTTCTTCTATGTTTTGAATTTCAAAAAACAGTCATCTAGAGTTATGATCAGTAAGTCATTTAGAGTCTGATAGAACAAACATGATTTTTGGTAAATAGTAGCATACCCTTATAAATAGTAATATGAATAGTAATACAACCCTTATGAATAGTAAATAATGATATTATTTTATTTTATTAAGGTAATAAGATAATGAGATATTAATTAATTTTTCAATTTGATATAAAACTAATTATACCTTTAAAATTGTTATTTTTTGAATTAACTATGATTTTATTTAAAAATTAAATTAATAATATTGATAAAATTATTTTTGAAAAATTGAGATCATTTTTTAATTCTACACATCGAAAAATGGTAAGGGTGAATTTTTGGGATTTTTCTAAAATACTTGAATTTTCCGTGAATAGTAAAAATACAGTTTTGAGTTTTTTGTATGTTTAATGACATCATGATGATGTAATAATTAAAATAAAATTATGGTAGAATTGTGTATAGTAAAATAATATATTATGTGTCCCAATTGGATAATACTGTGGTCAAATACCATGGGAAAGCCCATGGTTTTACAAAAACCACTAATGAGGTGTCTTTTTAAATTAACAAAAAATTCTCTCTCTTTTACTATAAATACCCACTCACCCATTCGTTTTCTTTTATTAAAAATCCCTCATCCTAGAATATCTTGTTTTTTTACCTCCCTATTATTCCTCTCAATGTTTCTTTAATCCCCAAAGGGCCCAACCTTCAAGATCTAGGAGTTACTCTACAAGGTAATGGAACCTTTCACCCTCCTCTTTTAGCCAACACTTCTTTTATGTTATCTCTTTGAATTTACATTACCATATGTTGGGATTTGATCTTATTTATTCCTATTATTTTCCTTTTTATTTCCATATGATTATATACTCTTTTTATCTCATCAATTCATTTTATGAAATTTTAAGCGATGTCGTTAGGCTGCCAAATTTTCATAAGGGATCTTCCAACTTTTCTTTTATTGTCAAGTTCATCTCTTTTATTTTTCTCTCATCACCTCCTCTATCCAAATTACCATGATAAATAAATTATCATATATATACTATAATTATATCATTTTAATGGAATAACCATCATAAATATTCTTACTCCCTCCCTTTTATTTTTATAAACAAAATTAGCGTCCATGAGGTTTCAATTTATAACCTTCGTGGATGACGAAGTTTCGTTCTTCAATTTATCCTTCGTTACTGGTCATGAAACCATTTATATGGTTGAATAAGAATATAATATATGTATTATAAACTAATTAATATTCAGTAACTAGTATATGTACATATAATTAATTTATATGACAAAACTAGTTCGTAATAATCCAAATACTGCCAAATAATCGAATAGGTTGTCATCTAATGATTCATCCTCCTTCCATGTAAAAAAATGATGAAAATGACCATTAAAAATTATTTATTTTCATAAATAATATTCATTTCAATTTTTTATATTTAAAAACATTCCACATTAACTCCATTACTTAAATAAAAGTGAACCGATTATGAAAATCAAGAAAACAAACACTCCAGAACGACATAATTCAATATAATAACTTATCAATAAGGACATAAATGAACTAAAAATAATTATGATAAATTAAAGAAAAGTATAATAGGTTATTAATTAAGTTATTATTCAGTATAATTTTATATTCCATGAACTTAAGTTCAATATGGGGACACATTCAGACTTAAGGTAAGGGTTTTTTCACCCGAACTTCCATTTTCATTCGGGTTACTTTCATTGTCTAATTACCTCAATGAAATTATTTTGTATTATTATGTACTCCTCATAAATTATGGGTGATTATTATATATATGTACACTAACCATAATCCCTATTTTATGTATATTGACATGTTTAAAAATAAATAATCTTTCAAAATTGTTTCCAAAATACAAGCCTGATTCAAGGGAATTTCTCAAATTCTTACCTATTTTTAAGGGCACTCTAAAATATGTTTTTGGAAACCATTATCTTTATAAAATCACTAATTTTATTATGTAAATAGTATATTACTTCACTTATGGTTTTATACAAATATTTTTCCAGAAGAACTCTTCTTTTCAAAATAAAAGAGTATTTATCTCAAGAAATGCTTAATGATTTTATAAGAGTATTTTTGTCTGATTCAACACTCTTGTTGATTATTATGTATTATTGGGTTTAATAATTTATAAATTCATATTCCATATTTTATTTAATGGTTTATGAATAATTTTATTGTGTAAGATCTATCATAAAATCATTCACTTTATTACTCGGAAGGGTTAGTGTTTTATGATTGGGAAAAGTTAGTTACATTTCATATGATAGTTTCAATATGAATGTATATATTATTTATGTTTATCCCCACTCATATGAGGAATGAATTGGAGTTATTATATAATGGGTGGGACCCGATATAGCCCCTCGATGCATCGGTAGGTCTCATGATACAAATAGACATGGAATTGGTTGAGGCATTTCCCAATGTGATATATAGATTTGGCCGAGGGCTAAATCATTTTTAGACGTCTTGGACGATGCCTTTAAAAAATGTTTTTATATATCTGAAATATACACTCCCCTCATTATGAAGCTAGTAATTAAAATTTCATGTGGTTATTCGACTAGTATAATACCCATTATTATGTTCTATTATGGCATTATTTACTCATCTCATATTCCTGTCATATTATGTTCAAGTTTATTTTTTTAAAGGAATGTATTTTCAATTATTCACCATGTCTAATTTTTATGTTATATTCTACTATATATCTTATTCTTACCAATCGTTTTAGCTCACCCCTTTCTTATGTTTCATTTTCTCAAGATAGTAAGAAGTAAATTATGAATGACTTGCAAGCATAATCTATGAGGCATGGATATTTCTAATGGAACAAATTAGTGTTATTTTCCTTTAAAGATGTAATGTTGAACTTATTTACGTATATTGTTTCCAAAATATACTATAGTACTTGGTCCTTCAAGATTCATATTCCTTGTTTATATTCCAATGTAATAAATTAAGGCACCAACTCCAGGCAACTAGGGTCGGGTCCTTACATGGTACTTCTATATCCACTATTTACATTGAAATTTCTTTATATTACGTGTCATATTAAATGTTTATAGTATTTCCCGGCTATAATGATAACCTATAGGTACTATGATAGTAATATTAAACATATATCCCATGGGATTATCCATCTACATCAAATACTCAAGCCCTTAAAATTATTTTGAAAGAGCATCCCCACATTGGGAAGCGTAGTCATTTAGACTACAAGTATGAAATTATGGAATAGTTAGCCTCAGTATTGGCCAAAATATCAATCATGGATGCCTTGAGTTTGTTACAATACCTTAGGGGGGCACTCATAGAAGATTTTATAAGTCCCTTGAAGTTTGAAGCTGAAGTGTCCACTACCAAGGTCTATCAGATAGATACTGATTCTATGGAATTCCATGTTGTTATCTCATTCACAAATCAAGATGAAGACACCATTATACAAGGGATCATCAGACCCTTGTATGTGTTCGGTAGGATAAATAGCATTAATGTTCAAGAAGTTTTCATTGATAATGGATTTGGAGTTAATCACATTCTAGTATGAACACTTCACTGGTTTGAAACTCCTCCATCCCTCACTCCTTCCTCTCCCGGGTTTAATAAAAGTATCACATTGTCAACTGGGTTAGAGGAATTCATTTCATCTTTCGAATATCAAGATATGTACTCCTCCCCTAACTCTAGATAATTTATCCCAAGACTTTTCCCCCATAAGAACATGATAAAGAAGATAAATAGGAGAAATAGGAGGAGGACCTGGGGGACACCCCTCCAGCATTTGAGGTGGGTGTCTCCACCACCATTGATGAGCTCAGGGAAATAAATCTAGGTACAAAAGAAAACCCACTACCCAAATTGATTATTTAATCCATATATTCCAAATAAAAATACGTATATATATACTTATTGAGGCATCATTGAGATGTATTCACATTTATCTACATAGAAATGTCAGGTCTCGATCCCGAGGTGGCCACTCACCACCTGGCCCTGCCAGAGGACCACCGGAGCTATAAACAAGCCACCAAGAGGATGTACCCGAAAAATGATACCAAGATAGAGGCTGAATTTGACAATACCATCATATCCAACTTCATTCATAAAGTCCAATATACTTTATGGATGGAAAATATCATCTATGTTAAGAAGAAGAATGGGAAAATCATAGTCTTCATCGATTTCAGGTATCTCAACCCAAAGGATGATTTCCCAGTCCCGGTCATAGAACTATTGATCAATGTAACAACCAGATATTTGAATCTATCCTTCATGTATTTCTATTCAAGATATAATCATATTAGAATGGTTTAATAAGATGAAGAATCCACTACCTTCAGGACCCCTAAGGAGTATTTTTTTATAGGTTAATGCCCTTTGGCTTGAAGATTGTCGGCCCTACATACCAACATGCCATGCATTGCATATTCAAACCCATCAGGGGAATTTTTTCTAATGATATGTTGATAAAATGGTGGTTAAATATCAATAATTCTCTAACAACCTAGAATATCTAGAAACTATCTTCAAAAAATTATGGCAACACAACCTGAAAATGAACCCCTTGAAATGTTCTTTCAGAATTACCTCAGGGAAATTTATAAGCTTCCTCATACGCCATCATGGAATTAAAGTAAACCAAGAGAAGACAAATTCTATCATTGGAATGTCACCTCATCACAAAATCACATAGTTGATAGGAATTCAAGAAAACTTATCCTACATCCAACACTTCATAGATAACCTTGATGGAAACTTTTTTCCTTTCACTAGGTTTATGAAAAGGGGGGTTACATATTTGTGGACTAATTATTTATAGGTATCATTAGAAAACCTTAATAAATATCTCTTAAGCCTAATAGTACTAATGTAACCTATCAAAGGAAGGTTGTTTATCTTGTATGTGACCATCTTAGAGCAATCACTAGGTGCCTTCCTTGCACATAAGAATGACACCGATAGAAAAAAACAACCACAATTATATGAGTTGAACCATGATCGATGTTGAGACTCGTTATTTGAATATTGAGAAGAGACTTATGGTGATAATATTTTTGGTCCAAAAACCGAGGCACTAGCTGTAGCATCATGAGGTCCATTTGGTCTATCATAGAAACCCACTCAAATAAATTCTCAATTTCCTGATGTTGATCAGACATCTTTCATGGTGGGAGTTCATCTTGTAGTAGTTTCACATTCAGTTCGTGCCTCATAAAGAAATCAAAGTTCATACATTATCATATTTTCTATCAAAGAACCCCTAAGTAAAAAATGAATCCATTGGACACTAGACTACCTAATGAAGAGGTTTTCTCAGTTCAAGAGTTCCCCCAGATATGGAAAATGTATTTTTATGGTTCATCTAGAAGAATGACCAAAAAAAGGATGGGGGACCCCAAGCCCAAAAAATTGGGATTGGGAGTCATTCTTATATCTCCATAAAAGGCAGCCTTACCTTACACATTCCTACTGTTGGAGGGGTTTACGAACAATGAAGAAAAATACCAAACTCTTTTTACAGGTCCCGAGCTGTCACTTCATGTACAAGTCAATTACTTGAAGATAAAATGTGATTCAGAACTGGTCATTAAGAATGTTAACAATGATTATTTTATCAAAAGGGTAAAGTTAATCCTCCTTCTTAACCACGTATAGGGATTAATGAAAATTCCCTCTATAACCGACTTTGAATCATGTCCCAAAATAGAAAAATCCCTAGGATTTTTTCCTATAGAATGCAGAAAAAGATCTAACTGATCACGAGTGGGGTGAAATAGTTATTATAATTGTGCACCACTAGATGCTCTCACCATTTGTTAACAACCACACAGAATAGATCTATGAGATTATTCCCATCCCTGGGATAATGGTCCTAAAACTGGCTGGATGACACCCATTTTGGACTAACTTCAAAAGGGAGAGCTCCTATCTACGGAGCTAGGAGAGAGAAAAGCTGAAGATGAGAAATTAACTTTGTTCTTTATGATGTCATAAACCATAAAAATAAATATATAAGTGGATCCTTGATGGGGTCCTTCTAAGGTGAATTCATAGAGAAGAGACCACTATTTTCATAAAGGAAGTGCATGTTAGAGTCTATGGAAACAACCAGTCATGACTCAACCATTCCCACAAAATCCTAAGGATTGGGTACTATTGGCCCACTATAACACATGACTACACTAAATTAACCAAAAAGTGTCATTCCTACCAGGTTCATTCTAAATTCATTCACCAACCCTCAGAGTTTCTGAAAACAACCAAGTAATATTGTACATTTTCCATATAGGGAATAGATGTCATAGGTAAATATCCTCCTACCACATACAAGAAGTTTAAGTACATTCTTACTATGAATGACTTCTTCTCCAAGTTGGATGAAGCTATACCCATCAAAGAAGTTGGGGAAAGGAACATTATCAGCTTCATGAAAACCAACATCATCACCAAATTTGGCGTCCCTCATACAATACTGATAGATAATGACACCAATTTTTGTTCTTCTAACTTAGAGAAGATATATCAGAAGTATGACATCAAGTCCAACCATTTTTCTCACTACCATGTAGTAGCTAACAGACAGATAGATATCTTCAATAAGACCATATAAAATATAATCTATAACATGGTAGATAAGGTTAAAAGTTATTGTCTAGAAAATCTACTAACTTCTTTGTGTGCTTACCATAACATGACCCTTACTACCACACAGGTGACCCCATACATATTTGTGTATGGGATATAGATGATCCTTCCTATAAAAGATCAATTTCCCTCGCTTTGTTTGACTATATGCAAACAATTATCCATGGATGAGTAGTCCTAGAAATTTCTGGATGAATTAAAACTGATAGATGAGAAAATGATGCATACATTGAATAATTTCTAAGTCCACTAAAAACTTATCGCAGAAGCCTTTAACAAAAAGTTTCACCTATGGTCTTTACTCAAAGGTGAAATGGTGTTGGTCCTCAGTAATCCGATGATACCTAGAAAGAAACCACTGAAATTGGAACCAAAATAGGAGGTAACTAATTCCATACCACATCCCACACCAATGAAAAGTTCCTGAATAATTATTGTGTGTAATCACAATAAATAGTCATCATATCCACTTGATGCTAAAATTTATGGAAATATTCCTAATTGAAATATTTTAAACTACATGGTACATCGTTTGGATCGTATGACGTTAAAATTCATGGTACACCATCTATTTCAAAAGTTAATAAATTGCTTGAAACTAATATCCTCGATGTATAACATTAAAGTGCACATCACCATAATGTTCTCACCTAAAAAGAAATTTCCCCCATCATCGGTCACCTACCACTCCATATTCAAGAACTACATATCTATTGATTCTCATTTCTATGAGATATGTAGCGATGCATGGATTCCATATCCTAGTACAGCCACCCAAAGAGTGAATGATTGACCACCTCCCTACGTATGGTACAGACCTATGCAGGGAAATTTCATTAAGAACTCATTCTATGGGATACATACTGACACATAAACCTCATTCTGTGGGCCCTACTACAAAATAGAATAAATGTACCCTCCCCTGCATACAAACTAAATCAATGTAGGGGAATCCAAATCAGGTCCTATTTTTAGTTCCATCCCAAGAAAAGTTCCCTATCCCTATACGTGAGTTATATTGGTGTAGGGAAGTGCTTGGATAACTAAGTGTATCTTGATCACTACCTACACAGGATATGCAGTGATGCTCCGATCTTCAATCTCATGTCCAACCACAACATTACCCATCTTTCATGTTGGGGAACCATCATCCTCACCACATGACGTTAAATAATATGAGGTTTGAGTAATAGTTTTGGATTTATTCCTACCCATTAAGGATACTTAGTGACACCCAGATCATCAATCCCGAGTCTAGCCACAACAAAAGATGAAAATTCCATCCTACCTGTGTATGGGTCAGATATGCACGAGGAGTTTTTTTTAGAACAATGTGTGGCTTTATTCTCATTTTAAATGAGATACATAGTGATTCATGAATTATTCATACTATCCTAACTGCTAAAATTTCAAAATTCCCATATCCTTCATTTCTCACCTTTGTTTGGTGGAATAAACCTTTTTTGCCCCTTATTTCGCACACCAAGCATAGCTCATGCGAGGCTAGGATTTTAAAAAGAGGATTACCCATGTGATCAAGGCATACAGATCCACATCAGGGTTATAGTGGTTGTAGAGACCCCAAAACTGACGTACTTGGACATTACATTACTTTTTCAGAATAATTAATATATAACAAAAACCAACACTCAAGGATCATAATAGTTTAGTGTCTTTGGAAACTCAGAACACAATCTTCTAATCATGGTGAAAGATCTTCAACATATCCCATAAAGATCTTCCCCTTTTGTTTTCTTACCTAAAACCTTTCTTTATATCCTCGGGAAAATAAAACATAAAAAGGGTGAGCTCAAATGCTCATTAAGGGTAAACATAGAGAACATAAAACAATTCATAAACATTTGAATGCAAAAACTTGAACATAAAATCTAAACATCAAAATCTTGAGCAAAGACATAAATCTTGGAAGTACGTAAGGAATATATCATAAAGGAACATCAATCATGATAAAATAGAATTGGAATAAAACATGTAATTGTGTAAAACCATTAAGAAGTTTGTAACGACCCAAGTCCAGAGCCCCTCCACAGGTGCCCCGTACCCGGTTCGCCACATGACCTCTAGTGCGTTTCCCTGAATGCCAGAGGCTGCCGACTAGCAGTGAGGGCCTTAGTGAGTCAGTGGGGAAACTATGACCTTATTCGGTAAGGTATATAGCGGAAAAAGCAACAGTCAATAGCGGAAGCAGTAACAACATGCATAATAACATAAACCAAACAGCGGAAGAAATGTAGATATATAACAATGATGACAATAATGCAGTAGGTAGAAGTATCTATGGAAAGAAGAAACACAAAAAAGTGCTGGAATACAACTGAAAACAGAGTGCAAAGGAAAACAAAATAAACTCCTCAGCATCGCGAGTCACGGTTCGGTCCTATGCTCTCCAACTCCAGTGCAATCAAGAACCTTGAAGTAGAAGGGAGCTTGACCTTATCTATACCTGCAACAACATAGTATGCATGGGCCCAAAAGAATGTCCCAAATAGGGTGTGAGATATAATCCCAGTAGGCAATCACCAAAATATTTGTGCCTTATAGTCAATGAATACATGGTAGTAAATAAACAAGAAGTAGTAAACAGGAAAGCACAAGCTGCTACAATCCACAGTTCTAACAAGTAAAGTACACAAGTAAGCATCCAGCAACAAGAAGAAAACAGGTAACCCTCTGGGAAGCTCTCACAGCCTAACCCATATAGTTCAACCTATAGTACTAGAAACCCTCTAAGAGGCACACACAGTCTCACCCCTCTGGTTCAGCTACGTAATTAAGCAGAATCTCTGGGGAAGCGCTCACCGTCAATTCCCCTTATATTCTCGTATCGTTCTAAAGGCTCTCTGGGGAAGCACTAAATGTCAATTCCCCATGTGGCCCATGTCGTGGAACTATAGACTCTCTGAGTAAGCACTCAACATCAATTCCCCCTATAGTCTCACATCGTAATTAAAAGACACTCTGGAGAAGCCCTTTCGTCAATTCTCTCTTTGGTATACTATCTAGGTTCTCACAGTCTTGAGTATAACTAAACATGCTCAGCGCACGTATATCGTCCCAAGTAAACCTCAATAACTACTTGGCTATCAACTAAGGCTCAACATCATATCAAAAAGACAGTTCCACTATCCTACAACAAGGTATGGCAACTGGAAAAATGCCCAACAGGAAAAAAAAGCATGGAAAAGAAACCTGAGCCCAAAATAAATTACTCTACTCACAAGCAATAACCTCTACTAAAGCAATGAAGCAAAGCAGTCAAACAGCAATGGAAAAACAGGAAACACGCAATACCCCATTCAAGGGTATTGGTGGAATTTTCACATAATATTCATCAACTTTCTACGTAAAGGAACAAACCACCTACCTTGATCCTAGGAGATCGATATATGTGATCCTTGACGATAGATTCCCCTTAGAACGATGAATATCATAGAAAACGCACAAAAATTTCATCCCATGATAACTTGGAAACGAGGAGGAATCAAGAAACAAGACTCAAGAAGAAGGAAGAACTTACCGCTGCGATTCCAACGCAACTAACCGTGCTCGAATCGGAGAACGGATGGCGAGGCGGGAGTTTGTCGAAGATTCAGCCGTATGGGTCACTCTCAGACGAACCAAACCTATAAGAAGGAAAAAATCGTGATGAGGCGCGGCCCCGTTCCGTTTAATGAATAAAAATAAATTACACGGCGTGTAATTCTTGAGTACACGGCCTGTACTTCAGTTTTCCGTACTTTGAATTAACCGGCCTCCACCTCACCCTTAAACACTGTGTGTGTGGCCCGGACACAGCCAGCACATGGCTTCGAGTGAAAAAGGGAGTACACGGTGTGTACTCATAAAGTACATGGTGTGTACTTCAAAAATTTCCAGAAAATTCATTTTTCTCAAAAACTCCATAAAAAGGAAAACCGTACCTAAATAGAAGATCCGGGTTCTTACAAACTTCCCCCTTAAAGAAATTCATCCCCGAATTTCCCTAACAAGGCGGAGAAGGAGAAACCCTGAACAGATCCGTCCACTATGATCATACATCGGCCTCCCTCTCCCAGGTCTCATCATGTACTCACCTATGCTACCATAGCACTCGTACCAGAGGAACCGACCGCCCGCGGAGAACCTTCGTACTGCGATCGACAATCCGGATAGGATGCTCCTTGAACAACACATCCGCTTCAAGATCAACTTCCTCAGGCTGAAAGACATGAGACGAGTCTGAAAATTAACGTTGAAGCTGAAAGATGTGGAAGATGTCGTGCATGGCCTGATACCTCTGAGGTAGCTGCAACCGATAGGCTATCGGGCTCACTCTCTCCAATACCTCAAATGGACCAACATACCGTGGTGAAAGCTTACCCTATCTCCGAATCCTTTTGTGTCCCAACCTTGGTGCGACATGTAGGAAAACCTAATCTCCGACCTTGAACTCCAGGGGTCGTCTTCGTTGATCAGCATAAGACTTCTGCCAAGACTGCGCTGTGGCCATCCTCTTCCAAATCAACTCTATCTGCTCTGAAGTCTCCTGAACAAGACGAGGTCCCAGCAAAGCTGCATCTCCTGCCTCCATCTAGCATAAGGGTGATCAGCATGGCCTACCATACAAATCCTCGTATGGTGCCATTTGAATGGTCACCTGAAAATTGTTGTTGTAGGCGAACTCCACCAGAGGAATATGCTTCTCCCAATAACCTCCAAAGTCTAGAATGCAAGCTCGGGGCATATCCTCAAGCACCGGGATCATGCGCTCAGATTGGCCATCAGTCTCGGGATGGTATGTTGTACTCAAAAGTACCTGTGTACCCAAGGCCTTCTGAAGTCCCTGCCAGAACCGAGAGGTAAAGCGCGCATCTCTGTCTGAAACAATAGAGCGCGGAACTCCATATAGATGAACGATCTCTCTAATGTAAGGTCGTCCCAGATCATCAACACTGAAGGTCTCCTTGAATGGAAAGAAGTGAGAAACCTTCGTAAGCCTGTCGACGACAACCCAAACAGCTTCGTTTCCCCGAGGCTATCTCGGCAACCCGGTCACGAAGTCCATCTCAACATCATTCCACTTCTACTCTGGAATGGGTAACTGCTGTAAAAACCCCACTGGTCGCTGATGCTCTGCTTTCACCTACTGACAAGTAGAACATCTCATTACAAAACCAGCAACATCCTTCTTCATACCCGGCCACCAGTACTGGTGATGAAGGTCCCGATACATCTTGGTGACGCCAGGATGAACTGCCCAAATAGAGGAATGGAAATCCCGCATCATCTCTTCATGTATGTCTGCTGGAACCCATACGCATCCTTGGAAATGAAAGATATCATCCTCGCCCACTGTCCATCTAGGAAGATGATCCTCTCCTGACACACTCTCCCACAGGACTAAGCCTTCCGAGTCTGATAGCTGCCTCATCCGTACCCGATCAAGTAGCATGGAGGTAACAGCGATAGAAGATAGGAAGGTATTTTTCTGTCTGTTGTGCACTTCTAGATGCATCTCAGAGAATAGAGCCATCAGCTGCCACTCGTTATTGGCCTCCTGAACTGCTTGAATTTGAGTTCTCCTGCTCAATGCATCTGCCACGGCGTTGCCCTATATCGGCGTATAGGTAAGCTCTAAATCAAAAGACTGAAGATACTCGACCCACATATGCTGCCTCAAATTCAGATCACACTGAGTGAAGATATACTTGAGACTCTTGTGGTCAGTGAAGACCACAAAATGCTCTCCCAAAAGATAATGTCTCCAACAGCGCAACGCATGAACAACAGCTGCCAACTCCAGATCGTGTGTAGGGTAGTTCCTCTCATGTGGCCTCAACTGCCAAGACCCATACGCAACGACTCCATCTCCCTGCATAAGCACGGCTCCTAGCCTGACACCTGAAGCATCACAATAAACAGTGTAGCTCATGCCTGGCTCCGGAAAGACTAGTATCAGTGCTGACATCAACCTCCCTTTCAGCTCTTGAAAGGCTGACTCACAAGAATTTGACCATAAGAACTTTTCCCCCTTCTTGGTCAGACCTGTCAAAGGTGCTGGTAGACGAGAAAAAGTCCCGAATGAAGCATTTGTAGTATCCAACCAGCCCTAGGAAACTCCGTACCTCAAATATATTCTTTGGCTACTCCTAGGAAACTATAGGTCTCTCTTTATCTGGGTCCATAGATACTCCTTCCTCTGAGATGACGTGACCCAAGAAGTGAATCTGATCCATCTAGAAGTGGCACTTCGAGAGTTTAGCATAAAGCTGATGCTCTCTCAGTGTACTCAGAACAATCTCAAGATGTGTGGCATGGTCATGTCGAGTGTGAGAGTACACCAAGATATCATCCACGAAGACCACGACGAAGGAGTCCAAGTAAGGATGGAACACTCGGTTCATCATTTCCATGAAAACTATAGGTGTGTTCGTGAGTCCGAACGGCATGACTGTATACTCGTAAAGACCATACCTACTCCTGAAGGCTGTCAGAGGTATATCTAATGGTCTAACGCGCAACTGATGATAACCGGACCTCAAGTTGGTGTTCGAGAACACCCGGGCTCCTCGAAGCTGATCAAAGAGGTCATCAATCCGCGGCAATGGATATCGGTTCTTAACCTTCAACTGGTTCAGCTTCCAATAATCCACACAAAGCCGAAGGGTACCGTCTGCCTTCTTCGCAAACAGAACAGGAGAACCCCAAGGAGAAGTACTGGGTCGGATGAAACCCTTAGCCTTTAGCTCCTCCAACTTCTTCTTGATCTCCTGTGACTCAGGTGTGGCCATCTTATAGGGAGGAATGGACACCGGTGCCACTCTTGGCATGAGCTCAATAGAAAATTATACCTCACGCTCTGGAGGCAAACCTGAAAAATCCTATAGAAAGACATCCCTGAAGCGATCCACCACTGGAGGAAAGTCTAACTATGGAGTCCCCTGATCATCCAGATAAAGGCTAGAAATTTGGGTTGTCACCCCTCCAAGCCCAAGTTGCTCGAGTCCCGCTCGACTCTCCCGAACGTCCCATTCGCCTCTATGAAGGAAATATTCACCCTCTAGTGAAATAAAACTGACTCTGCGGGGATAACAGTCAATGACTGCCTGGAAGGGAATCAACTAGTCCATGCTGAGGATGACATCATAGCATGTCATCTCTAGGAAATAGAGATCCCATAAAAAGTGATATCTAGAAACCTTGAGAGGGCACTCTCTACACTGGCGTACACTAGATGTCCTCATTCCCAATTGTGTGTCTAGTGTCAACGAGTTAGCAGAAGAAAAGTTGTAGAGTCCAAGGCTATCCACAACAGCAATAGAGATAAATCTATACGTAGCACCAGTATCAAAAAGGGATGAAGATAAAACTGAGGCTACTAAAATCATACCTCGAACAGTAGAAGGGTCGGGATCCTACTCCTGATAAGTCTTCTCCATAGTGAAAGAATGGTCTGTACTGCATCCCTGTACCCCTGGCTGACCACTCTGAGCTGAACCTCCCTACTGGTGCTGAGGGACTGGTGGATGACCACCACGGCCTCAACCTCCACCTCGGCCCGAACGGCCGGAAGAACTCCAGTTTCTCGACTGGTGAGAAACTGGTGGGGCTGCTCCTGAACAAGGAGTCATGGAATAACCCCAGTCACCAGCTGCTGGTGATAAAACCTGACAGAAATGCTGATGGTGACCCATCTTGCCGTAATATCAGTACTCCACGGGGTCTCTCTGGCACTGCGGCCTCATGTTCCCTGACCGACCACACTGGTAGCATGTCACCTGGCTTCCTGACGATGCATCTCTCTTCCTCGAATCACCGTGCGTAGTCTCCATACAGCACTTATTGCTGTCATCTGGGGGAAAACTAGCTCTGGAAGCAGAACCGCCCTGACTCGAAGCTCCAGAGTCTCTCAGATTGTGCTCCACAATCAGTGCCTGGTTGACGATGGAAGTAATGGAAGTCAGCTAGAAGATGTTCACCTGGGAGCGGATCTCCTCCCTGAGTCCATCCTCAAACATCCTTTCCAAGAACACCCCACTCTCATCCCGAAGGGGTGTAAAGCATTGCAGCTCGGTGAAACAAGTGGAATACTCCATGACAGAAAGAGTACCCTGCTCTAAGCTCATGAACTCCTGGGCTCGATCGGTCCTCAGGGTCTCCGGGTAGAAGTAGTCATAGAACACACGCTGGAACTCCTCCCAAGTCATAGCCTGCTGTTGACCCGCCTGTGTGATCATGTCCCACCACCTCTTGGTGGAGTCATGGATCATGAAGGTGGGGAGCTTGACCCACCTCTCTGGAGGCATCTCTAGGTGCTCGAAGATAGTCAGCATGGCTTCCAGCCATGACTTTGCAGCCTGAGGTCCTCCCTCCCCCGAGAACGTGGGAGGATGCTGCTGCTGGAAAACCCAGGTCAGGTCTTCCATAGACGAGGCAAGAGGTGGTGCTCCCTAGAAGGCCTACATCATCCTCATGAAGCCCTCCCTAAACTGCACATCAGGGCCCGCAACTGGTACAAAAACCAGTGCCAAGGCTGGCTTGGCTGGGGGATCGGCATGAAGTCCCTGATCAGCCATATCTGGTGTCTGATCACTGCCTGACGACAGACGTACGACCGGAGGACGTCTTGGAGGCATAGCTCTGAAAGATCAAAAGTACACCTTATATCAGGAAAACAAGGACAGAGAAACACAAGAGTACAAAATGGGAACAGGGGAAGAAAAACACACAAGATTTCAAAACACGACTACACGGCGTGTATAAAAACTACACGGTGTTTCTTTTTAAGCCACTGACATGGGAATGTACTCCTGCCCTATAAGTAGTGTACACCTCAAACTACACGGCGTGTTGACCACAACACACGGCATGTACAAGAAAACTATCCCCTGCCCTAGTCTCTTTACACGGCTAACCCACACGGTCCGACTTAACCCGAGACTACACTACGTGTTCTACACAAACACGGAATGTACTAGACAAGGCTTCGGCGGTCCGTGTTGTTGAGTACACGTCCGTCTACATGGCTGGACCTTACACTGCGTGCTCCGAGCAAACATGGCGTGTATATGGGAAGGAGACACCGTCCCGTGTTGTTCGTGACATGGTCGGGTACCTGGGCAAGACTACACGGCGTGTTCCGAAAAAACACGGCGTGTGGAAAGGAAGGTAACGTCGGCATGTGTTGTTCGTGACACGGCCGGGTACCTAGACAGGACTACACAGCATGTTCCCTATGGAGACGGCATGTTCTACCCGTGCTTCCCCGACCCATGTTGTTAGTGACACGGCCGGGTACACGGCTCCGAGCTTACACGGCGTGTAGCTACCATACACGGAGTGTTTTGGAAGTTACTTCCACGACACCGTGTTCTGCTCACACGGTCAGTGACACGTCCTAAAAACTACACGGCGTGTTCCCAAAAAGTACACGCCGTGTATTCTGGGTTTTTATGGGCAGTAGCTCAGAAACTGCACAGAATTCCAGAAACACTAAAAACAAGGAGAAAAAGTTCCAAATTCTGATCCATGATGGCCTATAACACCTCAAGAACCAAAATTTGGCGTTCACTTTAAACAAAGAACAAAACAACAGTTTTCTAACATAACAGTAGAGAATCTATCAATAAACTATCACAACATCATGCATAATATACACAAAGTCTATCACAACAGCATGTAATCGCTAATGAACCCTAGATGGCATGGAAAGAATTCATGGCATGTGATTCCTACAAGTGTCTATATGATGCATGAGACGGCATACCCTAATTTCATTGGGATGCGACAGAAATAGAACTGCAATAGTCAAGACAATAACAACACAAGGCATGTGGATCACTCTAGGTGAAATCATATCAACCGTAAAATCTCAAACCAGGACACTGCAATTAACGAGGTAGTATGGCTTTTCCCTGTACATGAGTTAGCTACTCCCGAGAACAGCTTAATTCCATGTACTGAATCTTTCCTATCCCTGGATAAAGGCTCCAAACAGTAAATCAACAGAAAAGAAACGCCTCTGATACCACTTTGTAACGACCTGAGTCTGGAGCCCCTCCACTGGTGCCCCGTACCCAATTCGCCACATAACCTCAAGCGCGTTTCCCCAAATGCCAGAGGCTTCCGACTAGCAGAAAGGGACTTTGTGAGTTGGTGGGGAAACTATGCCCTCATTTGGTATGGTATACAGCGGAAAAAGCAATAGTCAATTACAGAAGCAGTAACAACATGCATAACAACAGAAACCAAACAGCGGAAGCAATGTAGATATATAACAATGATGACAATAATGCAGTAGGTACAAGTATCTATGGAAAGCAGAAACACAACAACATGCTAGAATACAACTAAAAATAGAGTGCAAAGGAAAACAAAATAAACTCCTCAGCATCGTGAGTCACGCCTCAGTCCCATTCTCTCCAGCTCCAGCGCAATCAAGAACCTGAAGTAGAAGGGTGCTTGCCCTTATCTATACCTGCAGCAACATTGTCTGCCTGGGCCCAAAAGCATGGCCCAAACAGGGTGTGAGATACAATCCCAGTAGGCAATCACCCAAATATTTGTGCCTTATAGTCAATGAATACATGGCAGTAAATAAACAAGAAGCAGTAAACAGGAAAGCATAAGCAGCTACAATCTACAGTTCTAACAAGTAAAGTACACAAGTAAGCAGCCATCAACAAGAAGAAAATAGGTAACCCTCTGGGTAGCTCTCCCAGCCTAACCCCTATGGTTCAACCTATAGTACTAGAAACCCTCTGGGAGGCACACACAGTCTCACCCCTCTGGTTCAGCTACGTAATTATGCAGACTCTCTAGAGAAGCACTCACCGTCAATTCCCCCTATAGTCTCGTATCGTGCTAAAGGCTCTCTGGGGAAGCACTCAATGTCAATTCCCCCTATGGCCCGTGTTGTGGAACTACAGACTCTCTGAGGAAGCACTCAATGTCAATTCCCCCTATAGTCTCGCATCGTAATTAAAAGACACTCTGGAGAATCCCTTCCATCAATTCTCCCTTTGTTCTACTACTCTAGGTTCTCACAGTCCTGAGTATAACTAAACATGCTCAGCGGGTGTATATCGTCCCAAGTAAACCTCAAGAAATACTTGGATATCAACTAAGGCTCAACAGCATATCAAAAAGACAGTTCCACTATCCTACAACAAGGTATGGCAACTAGAAAAACGCCCTACAGGAAGAACAAGCATGGCAAAGCAACCTAAGCACAAAATAAATTACTCTACTCACAAGAAATAACCTCTACTAAAGCAATCAAGCAAAGAAGGAAAACAGCTAGGGAAAAACAGGAAACACGCAATACCCCGTTCAAGGGTATTGGTGGAATTTGCACATAATATTCATCAACTTTCTACGGAAAGGCACAAACCACCTACCTTGATCCTAGGAGATCGATATACATGAACCTTGATGACAGATTACCCTTAGAATGATGAAGATCTGAGAAAACGCACAAAATGTTCATCCCACGATAACTTGGAAACGAGGAGGAATCAAGAAACAAGACTCAAGCAGAAGGAAGAACTTACCGATGTAATTACACCGCAACTAACCGTTCTCTAATCGGAGAATGGACGGCGAGGCGGGAGTTTGTCGAAGATTCGGCCGTACGGGTCGCTCTCGAATGAACCAGACCTAGAAGAAGGCAAAAATCGCGATGAGGCGCGACCCCATTCCGTTTAATGAAAAAAAATAAAGTGCACGGCATGTACTTCTTGAGTACACGGTGTGTACTTCAGTTTTCCTTACTCTGAATTAACTGGCCTCCACCTCACCCTTACACACCGTGTGTGTGGCCCAGACACGGCCAACACATGGCTTTGAGCGAAAAAGGGAGTACACGGCGTGTACTTCAAAAATTTCCAAAAAAATCATTTTTCTCAAAAACTACAGAAAACAAAAAAATGTACATGCAAAAGAAGATCTGGGTTCTTACACACTTGATATGATTCCCATAGTATCCAAGGCATTGCTTCCAAGACCATCTTAGTGGACAAAGTCCCTTTCTGAATCGAGTTCACTCCTCGTTCCAGTCTTGTATCACTCAACCGAATTAACTTACCATTCCTGCCATGTCTATCTCATGAGATATAAATATTTACCCAATGAAATGGAGGGAGATATAGGTCCCACCCATCTCATAATGAAATCATTCTTACATGTGCCACAACATAAATATAAATCATTCATCATAACCCAATGAACAAAATGGATTTCATAAACATCATCCCATTATAACATAATCCATATAAAAAAATGGATATCATTTCAACAAAATAAAATTGAAAGCATGTAAATCATAGATACATTATAATTGAAACATAAACATATTAAATAATGTCTCTTAGATGGAAAATAGTTTTGATAAAACACTTGAAATAAATTCTTGATGAAAATATCCTTTCTTCTTCAAAATCATTTTCTTTTCACAAAATGCCATGAAATTTTAAAAGAAAGGGATTTTGTTGAAAATAGTCATGAAATATTGTAGAGTAATCTCCATAAAAATTAGGCGTTATAAAACCGTAAAAATCCGTTCATTCTGTATATGTTAAAAAAACATTCTCCTCATACTTTGGCCAAAAAAGTCAAAAAGTTCATCGTATGGTAAACAAAAGAAAGATTCCTTCCATAACACAATGTAGAAGTCCAAGGGGGTAAATATGACTTTAAATATACATGGACAAATATTAAACACTTTATTAAAACATTTTTATGGACATGGATGAAAAATATAACCCCAGTAAATACTTACATATAAGCAATCTCGGATAAAAATGAGATTGGAAATTTATCCATTACCTTATGTCTGATGTGCTTCGTATGTATCCAAACTTCCTATATAATGATTTAAATAATGTCATTGACTTATTAAAGAATCATATTTATTGTTATGATATCATATATGGTTCAATTATAACTTTACATTACCCGTTCTTTTGTAAATTCCATGTTAAAGCAGCGTTTTGGGTAAAATCGTTTCATTTATCGTACGTGTTTCGACATGTTGTTCTTGATATTATTACTTATATACTGATTTAATTAATTCCAGAATGTAAAACATGATTTATATATAATATATATTCAGCATATAAATATATATGACAGATTGATAAATGGAATGAAATACACCGTTCATGGAGATGTTAGGTCGTATGTACGCATGAACGCTGTTTTCATTTCCTTAATGAATTAAATGGAATTAATTAAATGAAACATATATGTAGATAAACCCATTATCATTATTATGTAATATCTTTCATGATTATTTGTTATATATACTTTATAATCATACTTGAATGGCTAATCATGGAAAATGAATCTCATCGCGTTCGTGGAGACGGTAGTCAGTACGTACCGACGAGCGATGATATCATTCCCATGATTGTGGAATTGTATTGAAGTTTATGAATAAAATTTAAGAATGAATATCACTTTACAATAATAATATATAGTTATTTATTTACACCATTATACCCATCCAAGTAAGGTGGTGTTGGAAAACAGATTACACCACGGCGTGGAGACGGTATTCCGTACGTACGCACGCGCGGTGATTTTGTTTTCCGTAGGATGGATAGAAGATGAAATAGGGTTGTTTCATATTTATAATAACATATTAGTATATGATTGATAATGATGTTATTAATTTATGATGAAAAAAATAAATAAGAATAAGTAGAAGAATAAATAAATTGGAAAGAATCGGTAAAGGATATTACCTCTTCTTTGGTGCGCCTCTTCTTAACCTCCTCTTAAGGCACTAGAGTTGGTCTTTTGAGGAGAAAAGAACCTCTATAATGTTTCTAGGGAAGTTGAGAAGGGAAATGGGCAGGGTTTTTCCGAGCTTAAAGGATCAAAATTGTGTAAAGAGAAGAGGTATGAGGTTCCCTTTTATAAGGGAGGAGAGGGGCACCTTTGGAAACCTCAAAAATATTAATTTATAATAAATTAAAACCCCACTTAAAAACTTACAACATGACTCAACTGAGAAATTATATTAGATAGTGTTGTAATATAATCATCCAATAAAATTTAGACATGTTGGTAATTTATTTTAAACATTATCAACTTGATTTATCCTTATTTAATCTATTTAGTTTTATTTTTGGTTATAAGATTCTAAATTTTAAATTGTTATAAATAATTACTTTTGTGTTATTAATTGTCCATAATTAGATTATTTATGACATTTTAGACCATATAAATTTTAATTTATAATTTTTAAATATTTTTGTGATTTTTAAACAATTTTATATTATGTTATTTTTATAAAATAACAATAGTGTCAATTTTGACACTATTAATTTATTTGAATTTAAATAAAATCCAAACTAAAGATATGTTCGAAATAAAAGTTTTAATAGATTTATAACATGTAATATTTATCTATAAAATTAGTGTAGAACATTAAATAGTTCATATTATATTTATTTTAATATTTTTAAAACCATTTATTTGATATTTCGATCAATAAAAAAATTTCAACATCACTATTGTGTCACATTTAATGATAATTATTTAAACCCTAAAAATTCTAAATAAATTCACATGATGTAGATAATTTTATTATCTTTCTGTATAATTTTCATGTATTAAGTTTCATGATGTTTATCACTAAATTAAAATTATTATACTTATAAGATTTAAGAGAGTGACATGTTGTCCCTTTCATTGGTTTTAATAATGATTAAATTATTTTCATGGTCAAAATTCCATTAAATGAATCTATTACGACCCTTAGGTGATATGGTTTGACTTTTAGTCATCCAATAGAATTTTGGAAGGTATTAGGGTAATTTTATAATCTTATTTTTACCCTTAATTACCTGATTTACCTTTAACTACAGTAAATAAAAATTATCGTAGTTACTATTCATAATATCAAAAAAAAGGTAATATATTAACATAATTTAGACCCACTAAATTAAAATATTGAATCCATTTTTTAAAATTAAAAACACAAAAGTTGTATTAATTAATTTAAAATTAATCCCATTGTTAAGAAAACAGGTTTTAAAAGTTAAAACATTGCCAAAGATTGAAATGTTTTTACCTATGAATTCAATGTAAAATTAATGGTAATGACATAAATTATATTAAATGGTAAAAATATATTCTATTTATATTTTAAATCCATTCAATATTATAATCTAACCATATAAATTATTGCAAGGAAAAAAGTTGTTTTTTATTAAAATATAGCTTGTTTTTACTATTCATTAAAATATGAAAGTTATCATAATAATATGAAAAAATTTTCCAAAGTAAATTTTTATATCCTGATTCAAAATAAGAATTTTATTTTTTCAAATTGAACTTTTTAACATGTCAAAAACTAAATTTAATGTGGGTGCGCCATCAAAAGGCGGCAAAACTGCATTTTTTGAGAAATACTTATTTTACCCGAAAATTTTATTTTGTTCTCATACCATGTTTTATAAAATGTGTAAGATGAATTATAATGTCATAAAATTAAAAATGTAGATACTACTATTCATAATGTCTAGTTCATAATAATATTATAACAATATATCATTGTTTTGTGAAACCCGGTATTGCGTACTACACACGCTATCGAGGAAGGTCGCGATTCTGTGTAATGAAAGCCAAGTCAAGGTTGCGTGTAGTACAAGCTCCCTTTTTTGTTGTGTATAACATAATCAAAACATATTTCATTTATACATTAAACAAAATCTATACATAATGTTGCGTAGAATAATTTCTACAAAACGAACTTGAAATTTTGTGTAACACGAGCCAAAAATAGTGTTGCGTATACTGCAAGCTAATACGGTGTTGCTTATAGAACAAGCTAATTTTGGTGCAGTGTACAACACTAGACATCAATGAAATTAAAAATAATAATTCTCATAAAATCTCGGGTTGTTACATTCTACCCCCCCTTAAAATGAATTTTTCCCTCGAAATTCGTCGAGGTTATAAATGGTTTACTACTTGAAAGTTTCTTTCATATAAACCCACATCGTAAAAAGGAATACTAAAACTTAATTTCAAAAAATGAATTTTAGAAAAAAATAGATACCCAAAGTAACTCATCACTTGGGTTCCCATATAGGAGAACAAAGGTGAAAATATGGATATGGAAGAGAAATCTAACCATCAAGTTCTGATGGAGAGTGGTAGAGAACAGGGCTATAAAAAAATCCAACAGTCACAATGCCATAAATTTGTGATTATCTAAGGTACCATCTGATTCATTAGATATTAGAGCACTAGGACAACATTTTTGGTTTTCAAGATAATATCCCAAATGTTGAATAATTTTTGAATTAAAGGAAATACTTACTTGATTTTGGTACAATCTCAACATTGCTCGTGCCTCGAACAATTTCCACTTCATCTCTTAAAGAAATGAAGTTGAATTTGTCTTTCGTGAAGTTTTAGTAGATCATGCGATAGAATGATAGGTCATTCCATCTTTCTGAAACATAAGTTAGAAAAATTTATATACATAAGTCCATCTATGGTGAGATTAATCGGATATGGTTCCAAAATGGACTTACACTTCATCTATCATCCTAATTAATAAAATAAAACTAGTTTCTACTAACCAGGGACATCATGTAGGCTAGTAGTAGGTGATAAAGGCCTGTCGCACTTCGGTTGTGGGTTCGATTCCCACAACCTTGTCTGACGCGACGGGTTGTCACTCGTCCTATGGGTTGTCCTTTTTTTAAAACTATACTATTATAACATAACAAAAAGTTATAGCCTTAAACAATACTATCTGATGTCAAACTTAATATATTCCAATCTTTAGGTTTATCCAAAATACTTCTGTCTAATCTCATAGTATAAATAAAATGATTACTAGAAAGGTCATCGACCAAGTATTGAATACAATCATTTATCTCCCATATATCATAAGATATATATATCTTTTTGGTCACATTCCAAACAAATGAATTCATTAATCATGTTTTCTCTTGAAAAATGAATACCCATTGAACCTTAGTGAAAACATGAATGTTGTCAAAATTTAACTCCTTCCACATACCAAAATCCCAAAAATCCGTATACTCAAACCATGATATCACATTGTCCTTATACCATTCATGACCTCATTAATACTATCAAACATATCATTATCTCCTTATCCTTTCATTGTGCACATATCATCTACCTTCCAAAAATATTTGAATAACCTTTCATGGTTACTGGTACCATTAATCATACATTTTAAAAAACTCAAGGAAAGACAACAGTGTAACAATCCTTATATTTTTATTTATTCCATAGTACCATACATTATTCTTGATAAACATACAATCATTCCACTACCTTATTAAACCATTGACTGAGCTTCATCATTTCATTCATCTCATATATCATTTGTAGTCTCTTCATCATCATTAACATAAATACTACCCATACGACCATGCTGATTCTCTTCATGAAATTTCCCCTTAAAGAATTGGTTTGCATAATTCCCATACATTCCACATTTAAAACATTTAACCATTGTTGATGTCTTAGAAATACCATTATCCTTGTCCATGGTGTTAACTGAACCTTTTCCTTTACAATTACTAGCTTTGTGTCCTTCTTTTCCACACCCAAAGCATCTTCCAGTTCCTTTGAAACATTCTCCCTGATGCCTCTTACCACATGATTTACATTATGGAAATTGAACTTTCTTTCCTCTATGATCATCATGAAACTCCATCTTTCTCTTATTAGCTGAGTCAGGAAACTTACCAAAGTTGAGATTATTGATCATATTATGAGATTGCTGATTAGGCATAATAACGATGTTTGGACTTCTAAATCCCATTTCAATTGGTTTCTCATGAATAATATCATTCCATTGTCCATCATATCCTCCATTATCGTGAATATTCTTGTTTCCATCCATTTTCTAAAACCCAAAAAGAATAGTGTGAGAGGAAAAATCATACTAGGAAAACAACATAATCAAGGGGAGTAATTTCAATCTCTAACATATTAGGTTTAATCATAGGTTATTCATGATTGTTATCATAATTCTAGGACTGTAACCAATACTTATACATAACCTCAGGAACATCCCTAGACATACCATAGAAATATCTCTAGAGATCTCACTAAAACTTTTGCATCCTAGTTTCCAAAGGTTAAAGAAACCTTTCCTCTGATACCAAAGGTAGAGATCACAAACCTGACGTACTTGGGCATTACATTACTTTTTCAGAATACTTAATACATAACAAAAACCAACACTCAAGGATTGTAATAGTTTAGTGTCTTTGGAAAATCAGAACACAATCTTCTAATCATGGTGAAATATCTTCAACATCTCCCATAAAGATCTTCCCCTTTTGTTTTGTTACCTAAAACCTTTATTTATATCCTGGGGAAAGGAAAAAATAAAAATTTTGAGCTCAAATTCTCATTAAGGTTAAACATAGATAACATAAAACAATTCATAAACATTTGAATGCAAAAACTTGAACATAAAATATAAACATCAAAATATTGAGCAAAGACATAAATCTTGGAAGTACATAAGGCATATATCATAAAGTAACATCAATCATGATAAAATAGAATGGGAATAAAACATGTAATTGTGGAAAACCATTAAGCACTTGATATGATTTCCATAGTAGCCAAGACATTGCTGCCAAGACCATCTTAGTGGACAAAGTCCCTTTCTGAATCAAGTTTACTCCTCATTCTAGTCTTGTATCACTGAACCGAATTAACTTACCATTCCAGACATGTCTATCTCATGAGATATAAATCTTTACCCAATTAATTGGAGAGAGATATAGGTCCCACCAATCTCATAATTAAATCATTCTTACGTGTGCCACAACATAAACATAAATCATTCATCATAACCCAAAGAATAAAATGGATTTCATAAACATCATCCCATCATAACATAATCCATGTAAAACAAATGGATATCATTTCAACATAAGAAAAGTAAAACTATGTAAATCATAGAGACATTATACTTGAAACATACACGTATGAAATAATCTCATCTTATATGGAAAATAGTTTTGATAAAACACCTGAAATAAATTCTTGAGGAAAATATCCTTTCTTCTTCAAAATCATTTTATTTTTACAAAATGCCATGCAATTTTAAAAGAAAGGGATTTTGTTGAAAATAGTCATGAAATCTTGTATATGAAGCTTCATGAAAATTAGGCGTTATGAAACCGTAAAAATCCATTAATTCCATATAAGTTAAAAAAACATTCTCCTCATACTTTGGCCGAAAAAGTCAAAAAGTTCATCATATGGTAAACAAAAGAATGATTCATTCCATAACACAATGTAGAAGTCAAATAGGGTTAAAATGACTTTAAACATACATGTACTAATATTAAACACTTTATGAAAACATTTTTATGGACATGGATGAAAAATATAACCCCAGTAAATACTTATGTATAAGTAATCTCGGATAAAAATGAGATTGGAAATTTATCCCTTACCTTATGTCTGATATGCTTCGTATGTATCTGAACCTCCTGTATAATGATTTAAATAATTTCATTTAATTGTTATAGAATCATATTCATTGTTATGATATCATATATGGTTCACTTATGACTTTATATTACCCGTTCTTTTGAAAATTCCATGTTAAAGCAGCGTTTTGGGTAAAATCGTTTCATTTATCATATGTGTTTCGACATGTTATTCTTGATATTATTACTTATATCCTGATTTACATAATTCCAGAATTTAAAACATGATTTATATATAATATATATTCATCATATAAATATATATGATAAATCGATAAATGGAATGAAATACACCGTTCATGGAGACGGTAGGTCGTACGTACGCATGAACGTTGTTTTTGTTTCCTTATTGAATTAAATGGAATTAAGTAGATGTAATATATATGTACATAAATCCAGTATCATTATTATGTAATATATTTCATTATTATTTATTATATATACATTATAATCATACTTGAATGGTTAATCAAGGAAAATGAATCTCATCCTATTCGTGGAGATGATAGTCCGTACGTACGCACGGGCGATTATATCATTCCCATGATCCTGGAATTGTATTGAAGTGTATGTATAATATTTCATAATAAATATCACTTTAAAATAATCATATATAGTTATTTATTTATACCATTATACCCATCCATGTAAGGTGGTTGTGGAAAACAGATTACACCACAGCGTGGAGACGGTATTTTGTACGTACGCACGTGCGGTGATTTCATTTTCCGTAGGATGGATAGAAGATGAAATAGGTTTGTTTCATATTTATAATAACATATAATTATATGAGTGATACTGATGTTATTAATTTATCATGAAACAAATAAATAAGAATAAGTAGAATAAGAAATAAATTGGAAAGAATCGGTAAAGGATATTACCTCTTCTTTGACGCGCCTCTTCTTAACCTCCTCTTAAGGCACTAGAGTTGGGCTTTTGAGGATACCAGAACCTCTATAATGTTTCTAGGGAAGTTGAGAAGGGAAATTTTCTGGGTTTGACCGACATTGAAGGCTCAAAATTGTGTAAAGAGAAGAGGGAGGAGGTTCTCTTTTATAAGGGAGGATAGGGGCACCTTTGGAAACCTCAAAAATATTAATTTATAATAAATTTAAACCCCACTTAAAAACTTCAAAAATGACTAAAATATTAACTTAGATGATATAGGGTTGTAATATAATCAACCAATAAAATTTAGACATGTTGGTAATTTATTTTAAACATTATCAACTGGATTTATCCTTATTTAATCTATTTAATTTTATTTGTGGTTATAAGATTCTAAATTTTAAATTGTTATAAATAATACCTTATGTGTTTTTAATTGTCCATAATTGGATTTTTTATGTAATATTCGACCATATAAATTTAAATTTATAATTGTTAAATATTTTTGTGATTTTTATACAATTTTATATTATGTTATTTTTATAAAATAGCAATAGTGTCAATTTTGACACTATTCATTTATTTGAATTTAAATAAAATACACACAGAATATATGTTCGAAATAAAAGATTTAATAGATTAATAACATGTCATATTTATCTATAAAATTAGTTAATCACATTAAATAGTTCATATAATATTTATTTTAATATTTTTAAAACCATTTATTTGATATTTCAATCAATAAAATAATTTCAACATCACTATTGTGTCACCTTTAATGATAATTATTTAATACCTAAAAATTATAAATAAATTAAAATTATGGAGATAATTTTATTATATTTCTTGATACTATTCATGTTCAAAGTTTCATTAAGTTTATTACTAAATTAAAATTATTATACTTATACGATTTAAGAGGGTGACATGTTGTCACTTTCTTTGGTTTTAATAATAATTAAATTATTTTCATGGTCAAAAGTCTATAAAATGAATCTATTATGACCATTTCGTGATATGGGTCGACTTTTAGTCATCCAATAGAATTTTGGCAGGTGTTACGGTAATTTTATAATCTTATTTTTACCCTTAATTGCCTGATTTACCTTTAACTACTGTAAATAAAAAATATCGTAGTTACTATTCATAATATCAAAAAAATAAAAGTAACCTATTAACATAATTTGGACCCACTGAATTCAAATATGGAATCCATTTTTCAAAATTCAAAACACAGAAGTTGCAGTAATTAATTTAAAATTAATCCCGTTGTTAAGAAAACGAGTTTTAAAAGTTAAAACATTGCCAAAGATTGAAATATTTTTACCTATGAATTCAATGTAAAATTAATGGTAATGACATAAATTATATTAAATGATAAAAATATATTCTATTTATACTTTAAAATCATTCAATATTATAATTTAACCATATAAATTATTGCGGGGAAAAGAGTTGTTTTTAATGAAAATATAGCGTGTTTTTACTATTCATTAAAATATGAAAGTTATTAGAATAATATAAAAAATTTATCCAAAGTAAATTTATATATTATGATTCCAAATAAGAATTTTATTTTTTCAAATTGAACTTATAAACATGTCAAAAACTAAATTTAATGTGGGTGCACCATCAAAAGGAGGCAAAACTGCATTTTTTGAAAAATACTTATTTTACCCGAAAAATTTATTTTGTTCTCATACCATGTTATATAAAATGTGTAAGATGAATTGTAGTGTCATAAATTTCAAAATTTAGATACTACTATTCATAATGGCTAGTTCATAATAATATTATAAAAATATATCGTTGTTTAGTGAAACCCGGTATTGCGTACAACACACGCTATCGAGGAAGGTTGTGATTGCGTGTAATGCAAGCTAGGTCAAGGTTGCGTGTAGTGAAAGCTCACTTTGTTGTTGCGTATAAAATAATCAAAACTTATTTCATTTATACATTAAAAAAAATCTATACATAATGTTGTGTAGAATAATTTCTACAAAACGAACTTGAAATTATGTGTAACACGAGCCAAGAATTGTGTTGCGTATACTGCAAGCTAATACGGTGTTGCGTATAGCACAAGATAATTTTGGTGTAGAGTACAAAACAAGACATCAATGAAATTAAAAATAATAATTCTCATAAAATCTCGGGTTGTTATAGTGGTATTGGTAGAAAGACATTAAAAGGCACACCAATTTTCCTTTCCACAAGATAATAAACTAAAAGGAAAATAACTTTACCATATGATGTAAAGCTATGTAGATCAACGGCATCCATATTTATTCACTTCAGTTGACCTAATGTATTATACTAATGATGTAAAAATGTATGGTACCCCAAGAACTATGTGTGTCTTGATTATTATTTTGACAAGATACATAGTGATGCCTAGGCCCAATGTCCTAGTCCTATCCATGGGAAAAATAAAAATAAAAATCTCTCTATCTCCTGTATGGAAACAAATATCTATACCGGAGATATCAAGTCTGGGTTCCTCATTCAGGAATCTACTAAGGAAATATAAATAAACCCCCTACATATGAGTCAGATCTATGTACATAATTTCACACTCTATAGTTAATTGTAGTCTAAATGTTTCTTATGTACCTAGGAACATCCCATCTATTCCTCATACTCTATGCCTTAGGTAGTTTCATATATTCACCATTTTCTTCTAGACATTAGATATGGGAGGGTTCAGTTTCCTAAGGAAAACTTGGTTTGAATATGCATAATATGCCCCAGTTGGATCTACTTAAGTTTCTAACAAAAAAAATTGTCAACCAAAGTCAAATTCATCCCCAGGAGAGGCTTCTTCTATCATCATAATCCCCAATGGCATACTTTCCCCATATCATTTCTTCTGATTCGAGAATTCCTAGAATCATGGTTTAATATTTCTTCTCCCTCATGTATGAGGCATGTCGAAACATCATGTCCTGATAAACCCCCTATGACTCATTGTTTTCATGACATATGGTCCTAGCCATATGACCCAAAACTTCAAGACCTCACCATATCCTCATCCCATGACATTAATCTACATTCTTGATGTCCTAGTCGTTTTACACTAAACTGTGTGATTCATGATAAATACATTTGGATTGATTCTCATTTAGATAAGATACGTAGTGACATCCGAATCCTCAATATTGGGTCCATCCATGAGATAAAAAAGTCTCCCTTTCCCTGTGTATGGGTCAGACTTGCAGAGGAAATTGATGACATTGAAACTGCATAATACCCCAAAAAATATGTGTGGCTTTATCCCTACCACTATAGGGTACGTAGTGAGCTGCAATAAAAGTTAAAAATTCCCTTTCCTTGTGCATAGATCATACCTATGTGAGGAACCCCATGAGAACTATATACGACCTGATTCTCACTTGGACAGGATACGTAGAGATACCCAGACCCTATATCATTGTCCATCCACAACAAAAAAATACCCACTATCCTATACGTGAGCTATATCTTTATAGGAGGGTCAAATATGAGCCTCACCCCATTCATGATCTCATTTCCAAAGGAAAATTCTCCTTGACCACACAAGAGTCTGATCAGCATGTGCGGGGACCTTCCTAGAACTACGAATGGCTTGATTCCTTCCCTTTTGGTATATTTAGTGATGCCTTGGTCTCCAATACCATTTATAGCTATAAAAAAATGTCCCTTCTCTATGCATAAGTCATTTTTACACAGGAAACCCTCTCATACTCACAATAGGGAACGTTTCTACCCATTCCTGGTAAGTTTCGACATGAAGTGCTCCTTTCATTTTCAGGTACATTCCTTTTACAAACCAAAATATATGTCCATAAAGCTACTCGACCATCAGAAATGGAGGTCCAGTGTCTTGAGGACACCTTTTTTACTACACACAATATTCCCCAGTTGGATCTTCATAATTCACCCACAAAAGGCCTGTCAACTAAAGGAAAATTCATCTTTATTAGAAACTTTCCTACCTCTATTTAACCAAATGACATTTATTTCATGCATTACTCCTTGAATTAGTAACCCCCCTATATTACATCTTACAACCTTCCCCCCTCCATTCCTAAAGTTAATATAACATTATTATAAAATTTACCATGAAAGGGGAAAATCGTTTGTCCAGCGGTCAAAGATAAGTAGCCTTAAACCATATCTCTCAAAATTCCTGACTATAAGACATTAAACTACAAGTTCCATGTCTTATTTACACATAATTAAACTTTACCATGTTCTATCCCTCCTTTACCCAAGACAAATAAGTGTAGGAGTGGTTTTTCATTCATGGCCAAAGCAGATACATATTCCCTCATCATTTTTCAAAAATCATTTCCTTGATAAGCAACACATTATGGTATTTATAAATTTATATTTTCATAAATTACTTGGAAATCGAGAATGGAAGGATAGTTTCCTGAGGACACCTTTGTTTTACTATGCACAATATTCCCCAGTTGGCTCTGCATAAGTTTCCCACAAAAAAGTGTTTCAACCAAAAGAAAATTCATCCCCAAGGGAGGATTTTCCTACCAATGTACTCCCTAGAAAAATTTTATTGTAAACCTTTATTATGGTTACACATCATGTACTTCCACATATCATCTATTGGATTTAGAAATCAAAAATCCATGGTTAAGAAAATTCCCACATTAATGTCTGAAAACTATTGGGACATTATTGGCCATTATGCCCTATCTAGGCCCTCACCTCATAATTCATAGTCAAAGTTTTTCTACCTAAAACATCAATTGCATTAGTCTGGTCTGCAAGACTGAAAATTTCTCATAAAAAAGGGACACAAAACTTGCCAGGTGGAAACCCTAGAAAGGGAAACCTAGACAAGAGTTTATTTATAGCTCACTCAACATATGCTATGCATGGTTTAAGAAAAATTGAGAAATCAAAAAAATAAAAGAGACAAAAATATTGTTAAGTCTAAAACCCAAAAAGGGTGGCCTAAGAAAAATTCATTTTATCCCTTATAATCCTACAATAAAGTATACTTCATAAAAAAAATTAGGTATATAATAAAGAAGACACAAATTTTGTGGGGTTTTCCATGTAACCTAAGAAACAGTCAAAACCATTATTATTGAGTCCCTCAGCTCGGGAAAAAATTAGAGCAGTATATGATCATGTTAATTTGATTATCCTATATTGTGATTGAAAATGGTATCCAGTGAAAAAAAATTTCAACTCATAAGAGATATTATCTTTCAAAACACATTGAAAATTATTATTTTTGGACATTACAAGAAAATATAAAAGAAACACATTTAAGGGAAAACATGTTTCATACCATTAAATGATTATGGAGGAGAATACATGGTATGGAGTCTCTCTAAATGATAAGGATTTTATTATTAAAGATCCTTCATGTAATATTTACAAATTTGGAGTAGTGTTTTTTCTGAATCCTATATGGCTTGGTGGAGCTCAGACAAGGTTGCAGTCTCAGCATATGCATTGGACCGTAGTGTAGACAAGGTTGTAGTCTCCTGCCATTTCCTCCTCCTCCACCAGCCATTTCCCTTCATCAACTGCTACCTCAGTGTGAGAAAATTATTTATTGATCTCCTTTAGTTTCTGTATAAGCCTATCCACCTCTTTATGAATCTAATCTACTGAGGTGTTACACTTTCTAATTTCTCCTTGTCAGCTCGTAGGAATTTTATCATGCTCAAAAGCTTCATTAAGAAGGATCTTCCTAGCTACAATAAGATGATCTGTGGACTCTATAGTTGAGAGACGAGAGTGTAGTGTGCTAGACATCTCT
This sequence comes from Viscum album, assembly GCA_963277665.1. Lineage (NCBI taxonomy): Eukaryota > Viridiplantae > Streptophyta > Magnoliopsida > Santalales > Viscaceae > Viscum > Viscum album. The sequence continues at coordinate 342,386,771 of OY728167.1, forward strand.
CATACAACAATAATCTACTTCACTATATCATGGATGGCATGATATTCAAATCCCCCATACCTCATAAATGAAAACATGTAGCGTAATTTTAGAAATCTTGTCAGCATGTTTACAAGGAGGTATGAGAAATATGATTATATATGTCCTTCCATATTTTATAGTGGGTAGCATGAAGGTTGTCCATAGCCTCTTTGTTCACCTCAAAATCACTCTTGGAAGCTAAGATATATTCATCTATAAGAACCACCAGAGAGGGTCTTGATTAAAAAACCTCGGTGTGTCTTGATCCCACAACAGCTGATTCCCATGTAGTAACAGCAGGTGGAAATATCAGAACATTCACTGAAGCCACTGAAATTTGTGGATGTAATTTTGGAATAAGAATATAGAAATAGTTAACACCTAAATATAGAAATAAAAGGTAATGGTCAGTGGATAAATCACCTCCAGTTTTTAGGACATCGACATCTCTAGCCACTATCATTTCATCATTACCTGGTAGAGTGGGTATTTCCTCCCCAGTTTTTAAATTGAATTTAGGTTCTTTCGGAGATACCCATGGTGTAGAATCATGCTCCACTAGGTCAGTGATCTCTAGAAGGTTGCTAGCCAATACCATACATGTAGGAATAATCATCATAGAATTAGGAAAAACAACCGATTATGATTCTTCATGATCCTGAGTTGCTCCCTTTTCTATGGATGTATTACCTAGATATGTAGGATTGATATGCTCTGTAGGAACATCGACCCTTGATGAAACTCACTCAATGAGGTAATAAGTCATTTGACCTAGAACAATTAGCATCCAAGGGATTGGTACCTCCATGATGTCTTCAGTTGTTTGGGGTTCCCCATCTAGTTCAGCTACCACCAGTAGAGTCATCACATTCATTGCCATAGGAGAGGGATCAATATGATCAGCTAAAGTTTCAACCGATGAAGGATCTCCCACTACTGGGACATATGCCATTTTATCCTAGAGAGATGCCCCTTAGGACTTGGGATCCCCCCAAAGGCCTCAATTAGACTGGGTTCCATATATTTTTTAGCTACAGCCACTGGAGGTATCACTTGTATCTCTGAAGAATAAGGGGCTATAGGCCACTGAGCGACTGTTGCCCGATTACTCATCAAAGCTACACCAATTCATGGGAAAGATGATTATTTAGAAAATGAATACACAAAAAATTACAGCTAAATAAAAAATATGCAACAGTCACCTGTTATACCTAAATTTAGTCATATCATCGACTAGGATGCTTATCGATGCCCTGTGGTTTGACACAGGGATGATCCCATGGAAATAATTACAGGTGGGTCTGGAGGTTGAAATGATATGGTATGATCCACAATGACCGCCTCTATATGCTCTATCTCCCAGAGGATCCCTCTCCAGTGACTCCAATGTCCGAGGGGATATCCTCCTCGATAGTGGTTCCCCTTAGAGTGTATTCTAGGGAATAAAATGTCACCCAAATCTCCCCAGGCTCCTATAAGTACTAGGTGTAGGGATTCAAGGTCATGATAATAATAATAAGAATTTTTGGTATAAATAATCGTAATACATCTTCATCAATTTCATATTTCCCCATTGTGATCACCACAACATTCTTGAATCGTTCAGACCAATAAGTTTTTCCCTTATATGAGTGGATAAAAGTTACCATTTCTCCCAAATATATGTCCATATCATGAGGTTCTTCTTAGGTGTAGATCCATGCGGGGGCAGTGATGGGTCCAAATCTTTCAAGATCAAGGGGATCTTCCAAGATTTTTACCCAAATATAATCATCAGATGCACTTTCCCTTAGGGCGTCCCATGATATCTAGACCTCTGGGAAGGCTATAGTGATAGGGATTGACAATTCTAGGAGATATTCTCTAGGAAGTGGGGAAGGTTCCAATAGTCAAAATTAATTTTTGGGCACCTCATCCATCATGGAACCCTCTAGGGCTAGGTGCTTGTGAGACCCCAGATGGGAACGAGAAATTTCCCCAAACCCAATTGTGTTAGGGGGATTGATTTCATCGACATCCCCCGATACATGTCTATCATCCTATTCATCCTAAATAAGTTCAAACCTCACCATAGAGAGAACTCGCCAATAATATCTGTGTCGGTTCAGCTGGGAATGGATTGAGGTATCAAGCTCTTGAAGATGGACTTCCACCCTCTTATGATCCTCATCATAAGATATATTGGTGGCCACCGATACATAGCCATTTCCAATTAATGAAACCTCATTCTTCTGCAGAAATCACCACAGATCCTGAGGTGAATGGGAGATTCTTAAAGAATCCCATTATCTCTAGGCCGTTGGAAAGGCGTCATTAGGATGGATGGATGCTTGACTTTGGGGAGTAGTGTCGGAAGCATGGGAAGTTGAACCACATGATCTCAAAACCTTTCATGGGGTTCAGAAATAGGATACTTTCTTATCTTCTTTCTAGGCCTAGAATTATTGACTATTTTATTTTGTTTCCCTTAGCCTCAGGTACTTTCTAGGAATCAAAAATAGGAACTGGTTTTTCTATATGATATTCTAGGTATGATTGGTCCCAAACTTTAGTATAGGATCCCGTAAGTGCAGGATAGAAACCCACAAAATTTGGAATCCTGATCCGGCATTGGGTGTAATCCCAAGTAAAAATTAGTAAAAGCTGTCAATCTATCATTAAATGGTTATAATAGCATGTTTTTCTGAAGGTTAGAGGACACATCATCTAGATATAGTTTTATTTGTGGGAAAATTTCTGGGTGCATATCCTTCATATATAAGTTCCCTTCGATCCAAGAAACCAATATTCCTTATCTTAAATAGATGAGATATCCACACCAAGAAAAGTCGTCAGATCCATTATTCACCAGAGTACCAGAAGGGGGAGCATAAAGATCATAGGTAAAACAATCATGGTAATTGAGTCTATCAATAATTTATTTATGACTCCAGTCTGATGTCATGACCCCACTTATGCTTTAGAGGTATGGTTGGATGGTAGATTTCAGAATCTTTTGAGTATTGATATATCTATGGCCTCCAATATGGGATGCTACCCAGTCCCAGATAACCTGGAATAGACCCACCAGTTGATATGGTGGAATCCCCTCACTAATCTCTCCAAAAATTGGTAAATCTTCTTTGGCACTAGGACAGAAATGATAATGCACCTACCAATGGTCAATTGGTTTTCTATCATGAATGTTGTGCCTTTGACACTAATGCCATAATTAGACATCGACATCAACCATCCACTCAGAAACAAGGCTATAAAAACTTCCAGTTGAAAAATTCAGTCATCATTCGGAATAATCTTCCATCCTAATTCATTGAATCATCCCTCTTCAAGAATGGTCTAGTGTGCACCTAGACTCCTTCGGGTCTCAATGCCCGAAAAATTACTTGGCCTTCGTACATTGGGTTCCAAGACACTTATGTAACAAAGGATTTAATCCAATAATAATATGGTACATCCTGCTTCAGACAGAGTTTTCCCTTCAAAATACTATTTTCCTTGTCAATAATATTTTTGGTATGAGGATGAGTCCTCTCCACATAATCCCATCCCTAAGGTGGTGGAAGAAAATCAGCATACATAACACCGATGATGTGCACCCCTGAAATAAACTATACATTCTAGATAATGATACCAACATCCACATACACTAAGTGGAATGTGTTGGTGTCTGGGTTCCACCTGCTAAGAATCTTTGAGATATGTTTTTGGTTTCGGTGACAGTAGATCTGTGATGTCCAGATTGCCTCATATATCCCCACGACCTACAATTAAACATTTAATTTCTCACAACTCTAGAGAAACCAAAAATTCCACCCCCAGTCCAAGATGAATGAGATCCCAAAACGAAGGTCCTATTTTAATGACTACCCAAGTTTCTCATTCTCCATGGCCTTCTACATGATACTGTGACAACAATGGACTTTTTCATCTAGTGCTTGTATGATTTCCTACAACTACTGAGGAGTATATTTCAAAAGAGACCTGGTAGTGTGGGTTACCCAGATAAATTACCCCCTTGTTGAAATGTTGACTCGGTGAATATTGATATTTTCAAGTATTTATTCTATAGGTTGGTTTTTCAGGCACAGTTCTGGAATCGCTACGTTGGATGGTAACCCGAATCCATAAAGGGGGACCATATATGAGAACAGATACATCTTTTGACCGACACTAATATGTTTTTCCATTAGTTGATGAATCATCATGACTATGATTTTTTTTTAACAGAATCAATCATTGCCTTCCTCATTTCATCAACAGCCAAGAGGGTAGCAGCAGTAGCAGTAAAAGCATCCAGTGAAGGTTCTATCATATAATCTACATCAAAGTTCAAAATTAATTAGTTTTTACAAAATTGGAAAAGTATGAAATCCCATGAGCTATCTTTTCACGAATAAATAGGACCTTTATCTATTTGTTTTTGAAGTCATAGGACCATGAGCTATCAATTTGTGAAGGCATAGGCCCACGAACTAGTTCAAAAAGAAATAGGCCTTTGAACTGCCAAATCGCAAAGTGATGTCCCACTAATCATTGTCTAGTGAAGTGATGGTATATGGAAGAATAAATCTACGAAACATCTTGATGTTATGTGTAAGATCAAGAATAACCATTCAAGGTTTGGATTTTCAATTTTCATGTGATGGAGTGCAGTTCGTGGAAGATTCAACTAAAAAGGAGGTTCTATACAGAATTAGTGGGAAATAGAGAGGATCTTTGGAGTGCTCAATTCCTTGAGAAATCTGGTGAATAAAAAATGAGATGGGCCCCTATTTATAGGCGTGATTCACTCTTATGATTCCAATTACATACCGCAAATTGACTCAAAACAGGACCACTTTCTAGGAATATTCTACTCTTTATCCCGACCAGAAACCATTCTGATGGGGGGTATTTTTGGGTCTTGATAATTTTTCATGTATGAAGAAGAGGATATTATCAAACTCAGAAAATGGTGAAATAAATTCTAGAATAATATTGTAGAAAAATGTTCAATGGTGTGAGAATGTTAAGGAAATATCGATTTCAAGAAGTACAAATCGATTTCTGGACCACCACTCCACGTGATGTTCCACCATTTCATGAAGTGCCCTATGAACTAAATAGTTTTTGGGATGAGGTGGTACCATTGATTCCCATGAATGAATCCATGTTCATTTGTAGGATTGAGGCAGTGATTTATTCCCCCAATAATGATTATACACCTTGAACTAAATACTTTATGGGGTGAGGTGGTACCTCCAGAACCTGTGAATGAAACCACATTCGTTTGTGGGACCGAGGTAGTGGTTTTCACCGCAATAAACTACTATCTCCCATGATCTAAATAGGTCATGGGATGAGTTTTTACCGTGAACACCTTCAAATGATCCCCCCCTCTATGAATGACCACTCGCCGCTAACTAAGTCATTTGTAGGCTAGGGATCCCTTCATGGGCTCCTTCAAAAGAAGACCATATCCCACCATGGATGACCGGCCATACTGGTATCCGGAACCTTCTCTCTTCTATAAATAGACACCAAGGTGGGGATGAAAAAGGAACTAATAAGACTGTATCAAAGAGAGATGAAGGAGATGAGTTACAAGGAAAAAAAACTGAAGCCTCTACATCGATTCCTAGTATATAAAAATCAACCACATGCAATAAAAAGTAAAATAATAAATCTTCCAATGTCCACAAACTCAAATTTCTTTTTCAGACACCAATATGTGGGGCATAAATGGATGTAGCCTTTCTAGAAAAGTACCTTGCATAGAAAAACACAATGTGGGTGGAACCCTGTCCTATTTATCCAAATGATATACAGGAGGAACTATACACTATGCATAAAAATTCTCTATGGGAGGAATGCATCCCCACATTGAAAAATTCTATGAGGACAAAACCTAGCCCCGTGTAGCAACACGCTATGTGGATAGAACTTGGACCTGCATAGCAACATGTTACGTTGGTAGAACTTAGGTTCATGTAGCACAGTTCTATGTGAACTGTACCCTCACTCATATAGAAACATGTTACGTGGAGGGAACCCTATCCCACCTAAGAATTTTCTATTTAGAATGGGGAATCCTAGGGTGATCTACTCTCCACCTCTCATGAATCCCTTCTATCGTATCATCAGCCACCATGTTGGACCCTCCGCAAACCATTCTGATGACATCAGGTCAATGCCTTTTTCAAATCCCCCTAACATGTATGATAAGATCATTGCGAACATCGGCATGTCCTCTTGAATTTAAGTTATTGTGGTAAGCAGAGTCATGTGGGTAACCTCCAAAATAAGGTGGACTCTCAGAATATCCTCAGATTTACATTCCTTTGGTAACATGAGTTCCGACCTTAGGGTGCTCACGTGAACTTCCTCATTCCGGAAGGGGGTATATGGGATCATGCTTTCCTTTCCATTTGATGGTTAATGATCCCCCCATGGAACCAATTTTAAGGTATACCACATGGATTAATCCCCTATCTTTTATTGTAGGAGGAAGAAAAGTGTTCTCCTCTTCACCTCTGTCCGGGATGTAGTTGGGTGGGTCACAAGATGTGACTATCTCGGTTACTAGAATTGAAGAGGTGATGGAAACACTCACCTTCCTCTACCTATCCCTTTAAGATTCAACACTTAATCCACCAGTGAATAAAGTGGAATCAGGTGATATTCATATTTATTTCTTCCTCTTGTTTCTCACACCTAGCATGACTCTCGTGGGATTAGAGGTTATTGGAGATAATGATATCTACATGATCCCAAACACCATGGGCCTCCTATAAAATATAATACCCAACCATACCCAAATATTTGGTCCTTATCCATATATTTAATCCCCAACATCCATTCAAATGGGTTGCTTCCATGCTTAAACCCCAATCATCTTCAATCCAAATGGGATGCTTTCATGCGTAAGTCTCATCCATTTTCACCAGATGGGACTCTACGTAGTATAAGCCTGAAAACCATATCTCAACCTTCAAAGGTCTATATTCCCAATGAAGCAGCACCATAGGGTCATATCTTGAGTGTAATCCTTAATCGCTCCCTCTCAAATGGGTAGCTTCCATGCATAAGACCTGCCCTCACGGTCCTCCTTTAGGTGTAAGACCAAACTTACCAAACTACTTGGGAATTGATTCCCAACAAACTAAGATATATAGAAATATTCCCTTAAGTACAAACCTAATACCCAAATCCATTCTAATGTTCTCTGGGTTATATTCTTAGTAGGGTCATATCCACCCAGGAGGCCATATCACTTCTAAATCCCTCAGGCCACCTCGATGTAAGTCTCATGCCATCCTTGACTAAGCACCTTTTCCTAGGTATCCTTGCTAAATAACATTAAACTTCAAGGTTTAGTCCTTATCACTTCACCTAAAAAGGTTATGTTCCCTATTAAGTGGCACTGAACAACGTGGGTTTTGATTCCTCTCATGAGGATATGTAGGAAGCTCATCTTATGGGTTTGATCCTCACATCAAAATAATTTCCCCCCTAGATGATGGTAAACTCCATAACACCTCACCATGTGGCTTAAAAACTAGATTCATTGATCTATTCATAAAAAGGGTACCTTTGATAGAAAACCTCATATACATACAGTTATCCCCATTGATAGAGAACCTCAGATATATATAGATGATTCTGAATTCATGTGTATTAATGATTAATCATTACCTTAGGGTAATCCGTATTATAAACACTTGGGAATGAAAAAACTATTCGTAAACATATCTTAAATCTATGAGATATTCCTATAATAGGAAATAGTTCCCCCCAAAAGGGTGTGATTAGCTCAAATTCCCAAACTCTCGACCAATGAGATTTCTTAAGTATATTTGGCCAAGTTACCCAAAAAATGCCTACCATTGGAAATTATTCCCATGATTCATCACAGATATAAGATTAATTGGGTATTTTTTGATCCAAGAACAAAAACCATATAGAGACCATTTGAATACCTTGTACCCGAAATTAGTGATTGCACAAAATTCAACCTCATGCAATCAACCACTCGGGCACAAACAGTTTTCATTGGAAAAAAATGGTGAACCCTATGTGAAATTAGTTAACTATGGAAGCTCCTTCACTATATAAAAACGACATACTACCGAGTTCTCATTAGACCATTTCATTCCTGAACCAAATTATTCTTCGAGGGAAACAGTTCCATTGTTAGGTTCCCTTGGATTGTCCTTCATTGGCATTTTTTTGTGTTTTCTTTAGGTAAAACTTAGCTAGGAATCCTTAATGGTTCATATACTATAGGAGAAGAGTTAATTTTTTGCATATAATGGATTAGAAAAAGGGTTGTCTGGTCAGGTATCCAATAATCATATATGATATGATATCGCTGATTTAATTCCTAATTAGTTAACTAGGGAGATGAAAACTCTAGTGGAATAATTTATTAGTGAAATATGGATCTTGGAATGCTAATGTTTATAGAGAATTTTAATGGAGTCATCATTTTAGTGGGAGACCATTTAATAAAATTACTTATTTAATGGTTAAAAATATATGATAATTATCTGATAAAATATTTTCAAGTAGATAAATATCATAATCATCATCAATAAAAACCTTTTCGTCAATACCTAAAAAAATATTAAAGTAATATAATACTAAGAATAGTAACTTTAGAAACTTTCTTAAGTTAGAGTGGTAATTTAAGAAAAGTTCTTAATGAAATTTATACCTACCAAAATAGTTCCTTCCTTAGTAACCAAGTGTTTTCAACAAGTGAATCTAGATGCTTATGTAATCATAGAGTGATTTATTTATGGTTTCAAAATAATTATATGCTTAATGTAAAAAATCAATATTATTATCCACTCATGTATTTAATATGATTATGTACATCAATGATTTAATGAATTTTTTTTCATACACTCAATAAGATTAGGTATTCCACATGATATTCAATATTATTGAATATGTTAATGAGGATAAAGGTCTCCTTACAGTGTTAATAGTTATAAAATCAATTCTATTATCCTGATAGATATATAATATCAATTGTATATTTTACAAAGTGTTGTAAATATAAAAAAAGTAAAAAGAGAAAAGAAGTAAAGTTTGGAGCTTACGGTTTTCTTTAAAGTAATGGATCAAATAAGTTGATGTATTGATAACTTGGATTATTTATTCTTTGATTAACTTATTATAAAATGTGTATTATCTCATTTTTCTCTTGGGAAGAGTGTAAAAACAATTATTTTTTAATAAAATTAGACTAATTGTTTTTTATACGCATAGTTAGGATTTTTTTAGTTCTATAACATACTTTAAAAAGAGACTAAAAATGGCTTGTTCTCATTAGAAAATTTATCTTATTATCATCTATGGAAACCTATGGTTTTCAGAAGGAAATAGTTATAATTCAATATGATTGGATTATCCAATATATATCTAAAGGAGTTTATAAAAGTCCATGTAATTTCTATGTCAAGTATGAATGTTATAGAAATTAATTCTTTTATTTTGAAGGGTTTGTGATATCGAATGTATATTTTAAAAATTGTTGTAAATATATAGGAGTTCAAAATCAAAATAAGAATCACTTGATCTTGTAATTTATATTTATGAGATGAAGTAAATAGTTTCTACATTGAGTATTTGAATGTATAATATTTTATCAAGCACAAATAAATCTAAGTAAAAGATATATATCTTTATATCATTTCCTTTATGTGATAAGAGTAGTTATTCGACAACAAATATTTTTTGTAAAAAATTATGTGATGATTAATTATATACACTTGGTTTGTGATTCATAATTTTTTAAAACATGTTATGAGAATAAGATCTATGTAAAAGTGTTTTATCTAGGATAAAATGTTTATCCAAGTATTTTTTAAAATATAAAAGGAATGTTTTCCAACCACCCATCAGTGGTATATTCTAATAAAGTCATTATCTTAAATGAAAAAGGTTCCTAACACATATAATACCATATATGATATGGAAATAAGAGCTAATTTATTTAATATTCCTACTGAAAGAAAATAAATTTTATTTCCTAAAAAAAATATTTGTGTTTCTCAAAAAGATATTATGAAAATAATATAGTGTCTAAGAGGATGGTGGGAGTATGTTTGGACATAGAGATGTTTAAAATTAATAGATATAGGATAACACCAATCATAATTCTAAGTGTTTTCCAATTAATATCCTAAAATGTTTAAGATATGTTGTGGTAAATAAAAACCTAAAGTGTTACATTTAGTTACCATTTAGATAATGGATATCATTATTATAATAGAATAATATTAAAGTGTCTTCACTCAATATCCTAAATGAGTTTAGGATGTGTGGTGATAAATAAAAATTTAAACAGTTATATTTAATTTTCATGAAAATTGAAAGACACTATTTATTGAAGGATTTAACTAATCAAATTTACAAAGTGAATTGCACTTTATATCTGAAAAGAGTTTTAGGATGTGACTCTAAAGAGAAATGTAAATATTTTCATTAGTTCACATAAAATTTTTTATCACTTTATCCTAAAAAAGTTTAGGGTCTGGTGGTAAAGAGAAATGTAAGAGTTACATTTAATTACTACATTAAAATGATTTTCGCTTTATCTTAAAAGTGTTTATGAGGAATAATAAACCATATTGTAAGTAGTTACGTTATTTCAAGTAAAATTTCGATGGAATAGGATTATAAGGATGATGATGATGAACATAGAAATAGTTTCAAGTAGAAAAAAAGTTAACAGCAGAACATTTGATGTATTGATGTTGATGAATTTTGATATATTCAAGAAGTTGAATAGTTATGAATATGATCCCAAATATCACAATTATACAACAAAGATTACTTCATAGATGTTTCTAACTAAAGAGTTTAGTGGGGGGGGTTATCATATGGTAACAATGATATGTGATGTGGATTAAAAATGATGTAACATGTTAACAAAACCCCCAATAATTATAGTGAACATAAGGAAGATCTGATAATTTATCATATATGATATTAAAACGGTGCTTATGTTGGGTTTATTAAATATTCATAAATATTTTAAGAATATTAAAATGTATCATATTAAATAAAAAATCTATATTATCACTCTTTCACGTTGGATACAAAAATTTATGTATATATATTATGAAGTGTAATGATAATTGACCTCTCAAAGTATGAATTTGGGTTTATCCATAACTGATGTTTATGATGGAATATTATTGGTTATGAAGACATGTTAAGTTTATTGTGAGTAAGATTCTTGTATAGAGATATAGAATATTCCCATGAGTGACAAAAAAAAGAATAGTATTCTTTGTGTTCGTTGGATAATCTATAAATTATACCACATGGAGTGTCATAGAAAGATGTAGTTGGTATTATAGGGGTGCATGGATCATATTTGAGTCCCCACAACCTGAGGTCAATGATATACCTAGCTTGAGAACCTTCATACTTTGATACCATACTTATGAAATTATATATATTGACTTAGATAATATAGGGGTGTTTGGGTATGTTTTTGATCATGTCATCAGTTAGAGCTTAACCAAATGTGATTTTTCCTCTCATATAATGAGCATGACATCGAGAACCTCAGTTGAGAGGGACTATAAGAGTGTGTTCCCACACCTAGATAATATATATATTTATCTCGATAAGAGTCGTGTGATGTGCTTATCCAAAAGGATGAATGACATGGTATGTATTCATAGATAAGTTTAGTACACTCTGAGAATTGAGAATAGATGAGTTGGATATATGGGGTTAACATGTTCTGTTTCCCAAAGTCACTTGATGTCTCGGACAAATGGAAAATGTGAGAATGAAAGTTTTCATATGATGTATACTAGTGGACATATGTATAGAGATACATGTTTTTATAGAGATCATGCTAGATCCCTATATATCTTGAGTAGAATTGATTCTTTTCCAGAGACTTCTCTTTACTTACACTTATGGATCTAGAGATTCATATTTATTTTCAATGTTATAAATTTTCATGGGTTCACACTTTTTGATTCACTGAATGGGGATTGAGTTTGACCCAGACAGCTACTATAAAAGTGTTTTAGTACTAATATAAAAATGTTTTGGATGGGTGTTCACAAGGTATTTCATATGATGTGATACAAGGTGAAATTAATTGTATCCTTCCAAAAAAAATGGAAGATTTCTAAAAGGATTTTTGGATATGGTTTCACAAACTATTATATATGATACAATATATGTTGAAATGGAACAATGTCTATTAGTATTTAGTATAAGTGGGAGATTGATAGAGATATTCCATAAATCCTTGGATATATATATATATATATATATATATATATTGTATGAAAATTGTGATTTAAATGTAGAAAAGGGGATATCGTTTATACTTTCTATGATAATAGTTATCATTTGGATACTTTGATCATCAACATGACTAGCATTTAATGTAGCATTTCATTTGTTGAAATGTTTGTGAGTAAATACAGTGCATTAATTTTTTCCATGATATTTATTTATTCATTTTAACACATGAATAAATGATTCATCTCAAGGAGTTTACTTTAGGCTTATAAATTAAATATCCATAAGATGGTTGTAGTGTGTTTGATTTCCTCATGCTTGGACAAATCTCTCCAAGACTCGTAGCTCTCTTCATCTTCCTTTTTTCATATAGAGGTACTAGAATACTATGGATAGAATATGGATCTCATCTAAATGTCATATGATTCTTTGTAACCTGTGGATACCTACAGAGGTTGGATGCTTTTTTCCACTTTAGTGATGTTTATCAAACTCATAATATGAATATAAAAAGGTTTTAGCGGCTCTTTGGTGTATGGATCACGTGTTTTAAAATATTCTTCGTTTCATTATTTTATATGTAGTTTCATATTATCTTGTATGGTAGATCCTACGAAAAGGGTTTTAAATCACTTTCAATTGACCTGATAAATGTAATTAGACTCTAATAAAATCCTTTAATTAGATCCTCGTTATATAAAAAATCATCAATTATTAAAAATGCATTATATTTTTCTAAAACATTAGAACATTCACCACATGAATAATTTTCTAGAATGACTATTAATGATAAAAAAATATGTAAGGGTCCATGGGATAAAATAAAAGTGTTTATAAGATAGGAAACACATCATTGTGATCAATGGAAAGATTTGAATCTTCTTATGGGGCTTTTTTAACGGAATCAAGGATGTTTAAGTTGAAAATATCACCAATAAACTCTATATATAATATAACACTATATATATATATATTAATTATAGATTTAGAAGTTTTCAAGAAATTTATCGTAATAAGTATTAGTGCATGTCCATTTATCCTATTATATTTTATTTTAAATATGTAAAAAAATTATAAAAAATTAATTTTAAACCATCACAAGTACAATATCTATTACCCCAAAGGGGTGTGTGATGCTACAATTATCCAGTTGAACTACTAAACATGTAGCTTTCAACTCCCCCAATATATAATAAATAGAACATAAAGTGATCCATCACATTTATTAAAGTTCCTAAATGGATCATAAAATCAAAGAATAAAAAATACCATATAGTATATGGAATTTAGAATATCCTTGGTTCTATGTATTTGGATGGAAGTTACAACTAGATAAATGAGGATATGTTCCTCCCTTGTATAACCCTTTCATCCCATTGAATTTATCATTAATATATTTTTAAATCATTTAAAACTTTTCATATTATTACATTTTTATTATAGAATTGATCAAAGAAATAAATAGTTATAATAATCAATGAAAGAGGAAACCTAATAAGAAAAAGAAACTTATTTTCAAAATCAAAGAAACATACTTGTTTTTTTCAAAAAAAAATCTTAAGTGACTCATATGATGTTCCATTTGATAACAATTTTTTAAGAATTATAATATAGAACTTTTCACTTATTATATATAGTTTATAAAAATAAATCGCATGTGTTTTAAAAGAATATTGATTACATTTTATAAAAAATAAAAAAAATAAGTGTGAGAAATTAAATATTAAAATTATTAAAAATAATTGTTGCCAATAATTTTTCTGTAAGTGTTTAAAAAAAACCTATCACTTTAAAGTTAAAAAATGTCATAGTAAAGGAAAAATCAGTGATAAAAACACCAATAAGTATTGTCAAATGTAGTAGAATCATATTTACTTTAGAAGTAATACTTTAAGTATGACATTAATTTTTAGAGAAAAATTATTTTTTTTATTTTTAAAATAAATAATTGAAACTTTTTATGAAAAAATCATTTTAAAAATTTAAATGGGAGTACAAAAGCATTTAAAAGGGATAATAAGATGTTAAAAATATAATATACAAAGATAAATTACTTCTTGATTACTATAATTGAATTTTTATGTGCATCTAAAAATATCAAAATTAGTGTATAAAAAGAAATAGGGAAATAATTAGAACCTCAGGATGCAGCTAAAATAATTTCACATGCTTAAAAAATTAAAATAAAAATATATCATTATTTTATACATATCCATAATCCTTTAAAAAACGTAATTCATTAATAGAAATAAACTTGAAAAAAAATATAATTTAATTTTCCTTGGGAAATAAATTTAAAAAAAATAGATTAATAAAATAAAGAATAGAAAAATTGGAAGATAAATGTTAAAAAGAGAATAATTTGGATGAAAGGAATTAAATTGGTTGTATCATCCCACCCTAACTCACTATATAACTAGTGGTCAGACCAGTTTTCAACATGATCTCATGCACACATCTTTGTACTCTAGAGGCTTCCAACTAGTAGCATAGGTGTAAGATGGTATTGTGGGGAGACTATTCCCCCTATATTAGAGTTCGAAATAACTAATAAATAACCAAAAATCAACCAAAATAATAAATAATCAAGGGACACATAAATGAATAAACATAAGTAATAATACATGAAATGTTCTAAATTCCCAAACAAACATGTCATACAAACCCTGACAGTCCATTGGGACGGTCAAAAATATATAACAAAAAAAACTAAAAGGGGCTCCACAACATCTTTGAGATGAACCTCATCCAATATCTTGGTACCATCTGAGAAATCCTGGTCAAAAATGCTATCATGGGGCACATCCCAAACTAGTTCCTGAAACAAACATGTAAGAGATACTCGGGTACCAAATTGCAATGGAGGTCTGAGTATGGTGTGGGTAAAACTTAGTAGGCCACCCCAAAGGTGAATAAACAAATCTAGTCTGTGTTTATAGTGCATGAAATAAAGCGATAATCCAGGTATTAATTTAATAAATTAATACTATACATAAAATAAAATAACATGTTAACCCTTGAGTTTCGAGTTGACACTTGAGGTCATCCAAACTTTCTTTGGAACATTTTCATAGACCTCAATTCATGTCACCAAACCAATCAGTCCAAATCAACCAAATTCAGTAGTAGATTCTCCTATCAAAGTTGAATTGATCATAATGTATCATGATCAATTTTTCTCATCCCATAGTCTAACAAGTATCTCAAGTATATCACCCTTAAACATCAAATATCACATACTCCTTGCCTTGAGGCATAATGTAAGTGTCATGACCCCCTCCATCCAAAGATACTTTAATTAAGGGAGATAGACAATGACCCCCATGTCCCGCCTCTAGTAGTCCCTAGGTTGGAGACTAACACCAAGGGTATAAAAATTCCATAATATGGGTGGCATTACCCTTTATAATATAAATAGGATCAGGAGTTAGAATCAATCATCCAAAAACATCTCCAAGACATAATATAAAAGAGAACCCCAAACCATCTCACATGCATGTATAAATTAAATTGATACAAATAAAAGTCTCCAAATTAAATACCCAAAAGTAAATCTAAAGAAATGACACAACAATTGTCAAAGATCTGAGCTAGTAAGGCCCAACATGGTCTATGAAATCCTCCTAGAAACCTGAAAATAGTTTTATGTACATAGGGTGAGAATATGAGTATACTCAGTAGAAAAAACTCAAGTCTCTCATGAACATGTGAAATAAGCATACTACTAAACCTATGAGAAAACGACAAAACCAAACAGCTCATATATAGGTATACTAACCATCCTCACCTCACCAAGGCATGCTCACCAAATAATGCAATCCATGTAATATAATATAAAGTAAATAACATCGATTATAGAGTACCCCTCACTACTTTCCCACACATTAGTCACTCTCACACCCTAACTACAAACATCCTGACACTCCCACCTATTCTGAACATACCACAACAAAAATTTCCTAGGCACACCTAGGCCTCACAACACATCACATCCGCACAAACCTAAGCCTCACACCACATCACATCTCATCCTGAAGACACTTGGGATATTACATCACAACTCATCTCAAAGAAAATAGGGATATCACATCATAACTCATCCCAAAGTCACATGTGAAACCACACCAAAACTCATCCCAAAGACACTTGGGATACCACATCACATCATATAATGGACTAACAGAACTCCAACCATCATAAATCGTGAAATGCCTACCTCACCTGGAAGAGGGAGCAGGGAGGATCATGTGGCTAACCATCCATCCTCCTACTGGGATGTTAGGAAAGACACCCCCTGCATGACTAAGAGGGTGTTTGACACATAGTGCTTAATGTGGGTGGGGTTATAATAGAAATCATAATAATATAAAATTACATACATATATAGTATCAAACACTCAAGTCCAACCTATGGGTTCTCAAACAAACAACCAACTCACGACACTGTCACCTTTGTTTCCACCTCTAAATTCATAACACCAAAAATCAAACGACAAACCTCATTTAAAACTCCCAACCAAACTAATTTAATTCATTCCATTCTTTCCATTATTTAGTATCAAACACACTTAACCACAAAACCCATCATTTAATTATCCATTAAAAATTTTCATCCCATTATACAAATGAACCCATACCATTTCAATCATTATTAAACAATTATTTATTAATTTCATCACTACTTGGGAATCTAGCACAAAGATAACACATTCCACAAACAACTCATCATTCCTTCACCTCGCTACCCCAAAATCACATCCCACAAACTATCACCTCACCTCCCCAAAAGCATGGCCAACAAATCACCTCATCACTTCCCCAAAATCACGACCAACAAACCACATATTTCCCCACACCCCAACCACACATCACCATCCCACAAGCACATCCACACATCACAACACATCAAGATCCATTTAACAAATTATAAAGGGGGTTTTATCACATTCCACTTTAATTTAGGGTTGTTATCACACAAACCAAAATCTTGGGGTAACCATTTCATTATCCACGTATAATTAATTTACCAATTTTCATTTAGGGTGATATCACAACAATAAAATCCAAATAATAAATCACAACAGATATATCCAGCACAAAAAAATATTCTAATGAACATAATTTTTAGTAGGGCATCAATCCCAAACAATCACAATATCACAACTAATATCAACATTGTAAAAGCATAAAAATTAAACCTCGTTTCCCCTATCAATTAAATTAACCAATTATTTATCTTTGATTAAGTAAGAACAACCATAATCCATAGATGAAAAAAATAAACCCCCTCCCTCATGATACACAATAAAGAGAAACAAGGAACCTCAAAGAGGTTTTCAGACTTGATGTGCACCGCAGGGTGGAGAAGAAGGCTTGTGAACCACAACTGCACCACAAGAACTCCAGATCAACCTATACCTCAACAAGGATCCACCAAAAAGAACCCCAAATGCACACAAAACCAAAGAAACACCACCATAGAATATCACTAGGATGCGAATGGAAGAAAATAGAGGATAATTAGAGGAGAACTCTCCATGGATCGAAGAAAGATCGTCAATGAACAACCAATGGGATAAATGGACGAAAGAGGCAGGGAAAGGTATTGAAGAACACCTCGATTTTGCTAGAGTTTTCCCAAGATGATTAGAAGAAGAAACCATGACTTAATTAATGATAATTTGGTCAAAAATAATTTTTTAAATCTACATTGTATAGGGGTATTACATGACCTATAATCCCCTTTCACATTGTGCAATCCTTAGGGTTCGGTTTGTGCCAAAAAATGCATCACCTCTTCATTTTATTATTTATTTTTAAACAAAAATAAATTACATGTTGTGAAAACCTATTTGACATCATGTAACTTTTCATGATATGAAATACTCCCCAAGATAATTCATGAACCCAACTTTCATGTCGTGTAATCCACTTACACAATGTGTAATTCCAGCAGCAGTTCTGCTGCACCTCTAACTTCCACAAAACTCCTAGAACTTCCCTTGAACACCTCTAATAACCAAAACAGCAAAGTAATGGACTATAAGGGCATAGATCATTACATCATATACCTATCAAATGATTATCACCCTAAATAATCCAAATACAAGCCTATAAGGAAGGGGGTCCAAACAACCACCCCGTGAGATACCTCTCAAGGATCTAATCATACCTCAAATTCTACCACCATACAGGAACGACAAACTAAATGAACAAAAACATACCACAAAACCTAATCACCATGAAACCATAACTGTAAAATATCTCCTCTCACACAACTACATTGCCACACAACCACTACAAAACTATGTCAACCTCCACGCAGCCCAATCCAACAACTGCTACAACCAATGAACCATACTATCTCAAACACAAAAATTAGGGAATTTCATCCTCTATGTCAATATATTATCCACTCAGGGCGGCACTGACTTAACTGCACAGTTTTAATCGCATCACAGTTAATACATCTCAATTAGTAATTTGTTCCTCCCCTTTTCTTATGTCAAAAATTTATCACACACTTCGAAAACCAAGGAAAACATCTCATCTCATTAAATAATAAGTTCTCAAACATCACATCACAAGAAAAATAGAGTAATGAAAAACTCAAAACAACTTCAGGTATTGGGTGCACATTTTCATCTCTCTCCCACCATGTACTCTCCTCCTGGACACCATGTCTCCAAAATACATGAACCAAATGAATGGTTTGTCCACATAGAACCTTCTCTTGATGATCCTGGATCTCTGCTGACCACTCCATAAACGTCGCGTCATCCTCGATATCCAACTCTCCCCAGTCAATGATATGGGATTCTTCGTGAAGATACTGATGAAGTTGAGAGATGTGGAAGACATCATGGATCCTCTCCAATTGCGGTGTAAATGAAAATCGGTACACCACTTCTCAAACTCTACACAATGCCCGAAAGGGACCAAAAAGCCTGGGATAAAGCTTACTCGCTATGTCAAACTTCTACTACCCATGTCAAGAGGAAACCTTCAAGAACATGTGGTCCTTAACCTAAACCTCCAAGGGCATACTCCTACGATTGGAATAAGACTTCATCTGGTATTTCACTATTTTCATCCTCTCATGAGCAAGTTAAACATTCTCTGTCCTGATTTACGCCACATTGAGACCAAGAACAACTATCTCCCTAGCCTCCATCCAGCACAACAATGAATGACATAGTCTTACATATAAAGCCTCAAATGAATCCATGACAATATAATAGTGATAGGTATTATTATAATAAAAGTCTAACAAAGGTATTTGTTGTTCCCAAGATCCACCAAAGTCCAAGACACATGCCCACAACATATCCTCCAATGTTTGGATAGTTTGTTCCATCTGCCCATCTATCTGGGGGTGGAAAGTAGTGTCGAGGAGTATCTAAGTGCAAAAATCATGTTGTAATCCTCTCTAGACTCATGAGGTAAAACATGCATCCCAATCCAATAAAATGGACCTCATAACTCTATGAAGACACACCACCTAATCCACATACCTTGTGGAAAAGGAATCCACTTTGCCCAACTCCTTGATCACTAAGAAGTGGGATGATTTTTTCAACTGATCCACAATCACCCAGATAACATCAAAACCTCCCTAATCGTTGGGTAACCCTATGATTATATCCATCGGTATGTCATCCCAATTCCAATTAAGAACATCCAATGGCTGAAACAAATCATCATTATAATGATGATCGACCTTTACTTGTGTCAAACCAAGTACTTTTCCATAAACTCCACCACTACTCGTTTCATCCGGAGCCACCAAAACTACACCATCAATCCATGGTAAATCTTAGAAATTCTTGGGTGTACCGTCAAAGGTGATATATGAAACTCAATAAGGAATCCATTGTGCATCACTACCGAAATGAAAAGTATTCCATGAAACAAAATCTAGTTCTGACTATCCTCTGATCATCCCTTCAGAGCATCACCATGGACAACATGATCACTCATCACCTCTACTTCTAAGTCCCCCCCCCACTGAGACTCCTCCACCAGTTTCATAAGAGAATATTGTACCATCATCTGAAAAAAACAACCTCTACCACCATCCACCCTTGCATCTATGTACAAGGCTTCCAAATCCTCCATCACTCTCCAAGAATATGAAAAATCTCAAATAACACCCTTCCATGATTTCCTGCTCAAAGTGATTTCCACAACATTCCCCTTTCCTTGAGGTGTAAGAGATCTTAAAATCATAATCTTGAAGAAACTCCATCCACCCCCACTTCTAAAAGTTCAGATCACAATGGGAAAATACATACCTCAAGATTTTGTGATCGGTAAAGAACATAAAGCGCTCCCCAATAGGGTAATGTCACCAAAAGTTTAGCACAAAAATAACTACTACTAGCTCTAGATAATGGGTGGAATAGTTATACTCCTGGGGAATTAACTTCCTAAACCCATAACATATCACTATTTTCTGATGGATCAAGATGCACCCTAATCCCACACGAGAAGCATCACAAAAAACATCAAACATCACTCCTTCCTCAGGAAACCAGACAACATGACCACTAACCAACTTCCCCTTCAAGTAACAAAACATTTACTAGAACTGATCACTCTACACAAAAACTTGTCCTTTCCTCATCTAGGCTATCAATGAGGCTACAAATCGAGATAAATTGAGAATAAACCTCCTATAATAGCCTTCAAGACCAAGGAAAATGCTAACCTATTCCACATTATTGGGTTCTTCCCAAGAAAAAAGTGTTTCAACCTTCGATGGGTCTACTGCCACACCCTGTTGAGACACCACATGCCTGAGGAAATGCACCTCTGATCTACAGAACTTACACTTGGACTACTTTCCATAGAGCTGGTGGTGTCGAAGAACATGAAAGACAGTTCTGAGATACTCAACATGCTCCTCCTATGACTTTGAGTGGATTAAGATATCATTGATGAATATGATGATGAACTAATCTGGGAACTCATAGAACACAGATTTCATAATCCCCATGAACATGGATGGTGTGTTCCTAACACCGAATGGTTTGAATACTAACTCAAAGTTCCCATACATGCATCTGACGGTAGTCTTCGGGATATCTCCCTCCTTCACCCTCAACTAGTGATATCTAAACCACATATCGATCTTAGAAAACCAACTCACCCCTCTCATCTATTTGAAAAGATCCTCTATCCTTGGAAGAGGGTAACAGTTCTTGACCGTCACCTGATTCAACCTCTAGTAGTCTATATATGACCTTAGACTACCATTTTCCTTCTTTTCTAACAACATTGGAGCACCCCACAGTGACACACAGGTCCAGATAAAACCCTTCTTCATTAGATCATCTATCTAAAACCGCTACTCCCGCAACTCATAAGTTTTCATCTGATAATGCTCCATTGAAATCATATAAGCACCATGATGTAATTATATCCCAAAATCAACATCACATTGAGGGGGTATCATCACAACCTCTTTATGGAAAACATCCAAGAACTCCCTGAAGAACCTAAAAACCACTAATTCCTCAACGTCTACTTATTCCACCAAAAAATTAGACAAAAAGAAAATAAGGGTCTCCACATGCTGACTACCCACTTAACAAATATTCTCAAAAATGAAAACCATGCATCATTCATTCAAATATAAAAACATGACTCTCATCTAGAATAAGTTGATAATAGCATGCCTGAAATACAACCAATCGATACTGATGATGAAATTGTATGGCTACATCTGTAGAAAGAAAAGATCCCCACAGGACTGATTTGGCCCCATTATCAGTCTACACTTCTAGTACACATCAAACAAGCTGTTCTAGCCTCTGATTGGCATAGTCAACACCAAGGGTACAAGAATCCTTTCAACATATAGTCCCATAGCATGGTCTAAAGTGGGTGCAACAAAGGGGTGTGGAGATCCTGAATCAAACAAGGGACAAACAAGGGCACTAAAATAACGGATCATACCTCTGACGATATCTGGCCCCTATGGAACTGCTACCTCCACTACATGAAACTGACCATGCCCAGATCCTCCGTCTCTCTGCTAATAACCACCTCCATGTCCATGTTTGTCCTGTAGTCCCTAAACACAAGGAGAATCCTGAGGTTAGCCTCTACCTACTACATCTCCCCTCGGTGGAGAAAAAACCTGCTTCCCCTACTTCTGAAATGGCATCACTAGTAACTATTTTTGAGGATGACACTAATCCTTTTTAACTTCACCAAAATGGGCTTAGGGAACCCCTAGGAATAGTATCTAGTGATTTCCATGAACCCCACAACCATAAAAAACTAGAACAAAGCCCCTAAGAAAATCACATAAACCACTAGAACTAGAAGTCCAGAAAGGAAGTTGTTGAGGTCAACTCCCTACCAGTAGAAACCTTGAAGTTCCTGGTGCCTGAGACCTACCATTATCAACTCTGCCCCGTGAGCAACCCTACTGGTTCCCTTCCTGCAGAAAACCTTCTCATGAGTTCATTCGATCGATCACCTCTGCCTTCTTTTGAACCTCCAGATACTTCAGCAACATAAAAGGAGTTACTACATACTAGATAGAAGTATGGAGGGACTCCTCAAAATATATCGCACGATACTCATCATCTGAAAAGAGATCTGTAAAAAAAATTAAGCAGTTCCTTGAACTTGATTCCCATATCCCACACTAACAGGCTCCCCTACTGAATAAAAAGAAGCTCATGCCTCTTTATCATCTTCATGATAGAAGAAAGGAACTTTTCTCAGAAATCCTTCTATAATTCTACCCTCAAAACATCTACCTCCTACTCTCTTAGATAGAGCATCCACCACTAACATGCAGCTCCTCACATCTAACTGATTACCAAAGGGACCCAGTACCCCATCAGGGCCCGAATCAAATTGAAAGAGATATTAGATCCTCCATCCATCTCTCTAAAACACTACTCGCATACTTTACCAAATCCTTCTAATGGAAAGTGTGAAAAATCCTCATCCACTGATCATCCTTCTTAACCAGATCAACCCTATGACGATCAACTAGATTCTTCTGTTGAACCTCAACTTCCTGAGCCACATGCAGATGAAGATCAGGATCCATAGTTGAAATGCGTGAAATGATTTCCTAAGCCTTTGTATTACGGAAATGTTTTATGATATATTTAAATTAACTTTAATAAAAAAATTATCCATTTCATATTTCCCAAAACATCCCAATTCAAACAATAACACAAGTCATTATGATAAATTTACCTTTTCTAGGTCTCTACCCTACAAGAGGTATAGCCTCACTTGGTTGTTTTATAGGCTCAGATTCTTTAAATCGTGTCACAGGGGGCCCTAAAATCATGTTTCCTAGTTGGTCTTCCCTAGCCTATGTCACACACCAAGATCATATGACACTATTTCCATACCAAACCATGAAATCCTCATTGTTCCTAACAATAAAATGTCTAACCTATCTCACAAACATAACCTCTGATACCAATATGTCATGACCCCCTCCCTCCAAAGATACCACAATGAAGGGAGAGATATAATGACCCATGAGTCCCACCTCCAGTAGACCATGGGTTGGCGACTAGCACCAAGGGTGTAAAAATCTCACAATATGGGAGGAATTACCCTTTATAATATAAATAGGATCGATAGATAGAATGAATCATCCACAAAAAAACACCAAGACATAATATAAAAGAGATCCCCAATCTATCCTAAATGCATGTATAAATAAAACTGATACAAATAAAAGTATCCAAAGTAAATACCCAAAAGTAAAGATAAGGAAACGACACAACAACTGTCAAGGATCTGAGATAGTAAGGACCGACATGGTCTGTGGAATCCTCCTCTAAACCTAAAAATATATTAATATATATAGGGTGATTATATGAGTATACTCAGTAGGAAAAACTCAAGTCTCTTGTGAACATGTGAAAGAAGCATACTACTACACCTATGAGAAAACATCAGAAACAAACAACACCTATATAGGTATATTAACCATCCCATACTCACCAAGGAATGTTCACCAAATAACACAAGACAAGTAATATAATATAAAGTAAATCACATCAATTATAGGGTACCCCATACCACTTTCCCACTAATTATCCGCTCTCGGACTTATAAGGAAAATGTCCTGGTGCTCCCACCTCTTCGGAACATACCACAACACATCTCACCCGCACACAACTAGGACTCACAAAAAATCCCACCCACACACACTTGAGACTCACAACACATCCCACCTGTATAGACCAAGGCCTCACAACACATCACATCTCATCCTGAAGACACCTAGGATATCACATCACAACTTATCCTGAATATACCTGGGACATCACATCAAAACTCATCCAAAATACACCTAGGAAACCACATCACAACTCATCCAAAAGACACCTGGGATAACACATCTCATTATCTAATGTACTAACATACTTCCAACCATCACAACCAGTGCAATACCTACCTCTCTTAGTAGAGGGATTAGGGAATACCGGGTGGCCAACCATCCATCCTCCCACCACGATGTTGGGAAAGACACCCCCAGTTTGACTATGTGGGTGTTTGGAACATAGTTCTCAACATGGTAGGGGTGCATATATAAATCACAAGAATATACAATTATATACATATATAGTATCAAAAACTCAATACCAACCTATGGGTTCTCAAACAAACAACCAACTCATAACATCATCTCCTTTGATGCCACCTCTAAATGAATAACACCAAACATCAAACAAAAATCCTCATTTCACACTTCGAACCAAACTCATTTAATTCATTCCATTATTTTCATTGTTTAGAATCAACCACACTTAACCAAAAAATCCATCATTTAATTATCCATTAACCATTTTCATCCCATTATCCAAACTAACCCATTCCATTTAAAACAATATTAAACAATTACTTTTTCATTTCATCACTACTCAGGCATCTAGAAAAAATCAGCCACATTCCACAACCAACTCAGCATTCCATCACCTTACCTCCCCAAAATCATGGACCACAAACTACCAACTCACTGCCCCAAAATCACAACCAACAAACCACCTCCTCACCTCCCCAAAATCACTGCCAAAAAACCACATATCACCCCACACCCCAACCACACATCGTCATCCCATAAACACGGCCACCCATCGCAACACATAAAAATCCATTAATATATTTATAAAGGGGATTTTATCACATTCCACATTAATTTAGTGGTGTTATCACACAAACCAAAATCTTGGGGAAACCATTTCATTATCTAAGTATAAGTAATTAAACAATTTCTATTTACAGTTATATCAAAACAATCACATCCAAAGTAGTAATCATAACAGATATATCCAGCGCAAACAAAGCCCCCAATGACCGTAATTTCTAGCAGGGCATCAATCCCAAACAATCACAATATCAAAAATAATATCAAAGATTTAAAAGAATGAAAATCAAACCCCTTTTCCCCACTCAATTAAATTAACCAATTATTTATATTTAATTAATATGACAGAACCACAATACATAGATAAACAATATAAAGCCATTATTACATGATACACAATAAATATAAATGAGGAAATCCCTACCTCAAAGAATCCTTCCAACTTTTTGTGAAGCGTAGGGTGAAGAAGAACACCCGTGAACCATAATCATACCACGAGAACTAGGAATCAACCTATATTGCACCAAGGATCCATAAAAATCCCAAACACACTCCAAAACAGTTAAACACTTCCATGGAGGATCCTCGGGAGAATAACGTAAGAAAACTGGGGGGAAAGAGAGGATAAATCACCATGTATTAGAGACGGATCACCATTGAACAACCACTGAGATCAATAGATCAAATAGGGAGGGAGGGTTTAAGAATACCTCAGGACGCCTGGGGATCAACCAAGATGAGAGGAAGAAGAAACCATGGATGAATAAATTATAATTCAACCGCAAATAATTTTTTTAAATATGCATTGTATCAGGGGATTACATGATGTGTAATCCCCTTTCAAGTCATGTAATTACTGGGCTTCGATTTCCACTGAAAAAAACATCACCTCTTCATTTTATTATTTATTTTTAAAACCTGATAAATTAAACATTGTGAAAACCTTCTTTACATAATTTAACTTTTCAAGATGTGAAAGTAACCCTTGGATAAGTCATGAAACTAACTTTCTCATCGTGTAATCCACTTACACAATGTGTAATTCCTACAGTAGTTCTGATTCACCTCCAACTCATACTAAAACTCCCAAAACTTCCCCCAAACACATCCAACAACCAAAACCAAAAAAGTAACGGGCTGGGAGGGAACATACCATTATATTAATTATGTTTCTAGCCCATAGGTTATTTTTACCATGAATCTGTCCCCTCTGAGGTACATTATCATGCATTTATCCCTCAAGCGGTCTGGAATCATACACCAGGCCATCAAGCACTAACATAAACAAAGAGTCATAAAAATACATAAACTTAAAAGGTCATTTAACATCCCACCCTCAAGAATCAATCATAGTCGATTCATGTAAAGAAAATTCTAAGTAAGTAATTTAAATGAACAAGCACCAAGAATACAAGAAATATCATCATAATCCATACTAATTAATTCATTCAATAATCATTTGTCTAGCTATTTTTAATCTATAAATTAAGATTCCTGATTATTATAATGATTGGAACTAATTATTTTCATCTATAATTTTGGACTAATAGTAATTGACATGAAAACTAATTGATTATAGTCCATGTGATTCTATTCCATGGGATCGCCTCAATTCACATGTTATTACAATGTGTTCAACATAACTAGTAATAAATTAACGAGGAAAGAATCAAATTACACTATGTTATCAATTATCAAGAAAATTATAACTATTACCAATTCACTTATAATTATTGTACAAATACCATTACATATATAATCCTATTTGTTTTTCATTAATCCTTTATAACAATTCCAAATTATATGTAGAATTTCTAGTTTTAAGCCAGGTTATTTATTATCATGCTAATCAACACAATTCACCTTCATGCGCACGACATTCAGATGTGATCACACATATTTCATATACTATGATAAAATGAAAAGGTTTAAAGGGAGTTGTTCTATACCACCTACCTTTTACCTAGGATTTTCCACTTTGATTCCAAAGGCTGGAAGCTTCTTCCAAGGCCCACCAAACTCATCCAACCTCTTCCATGACCAACCAAACTCATCTTAACACTCAATGTCCCTAACTCATGCCAAGTAGAAAAAATTAATTAATTATAGAAATTTATAATTAATTAATTAAATAAATAAAATCTTGGCATATTATCAATTAACTCATTAGGAATTTCATCATATAAAAAATATGAACAACATGGTGCATTATACTTCTGATGCATACATTTATTTTCGCTGCATGGAAACCCTAATTAATTTTACCAAAACAACAGTTGATAACATTAATTTAGAGAAAAACCCATTCATAAAATTAAAATAAAGGAATACCTCAACAGATCGATGCATGAACATAGGTAAACTTTACCTAAGGATCCCCTCTTTCTAGGCTAAAAAGAATCCCGGATAAAAACCATTGATTTTACCATCCTTAGATGAAATTGGCATTTGACCTAAAATTAGCATCTCTAGATTTAGTGATAATAAGGGAGAAAAAACATAGAAGGGGAAATAGGAAGGAGGAAGACCTTACCTATCAACACGATCGAATTGCAACCAAAATCAACAAGAATGGTGGAGAATTGATAAAGATATGGTTTGTTTGAAACTGCCTTTACATGCCCCATTCCATTTGAAAAAGGGGGTCAACCCCCTACTAAAGAAAGAAACTCCAGACAACTTTTACAGCATTAAACATGGTTTCGCATCATTAATTTTTAGGTTAGCACCTAGGTTCCTTTTTTCATTTTAAAACTCTCATTTCACATCCTCTAAACCATTTTTACACCATAAATTCCATATTTACAATGTAAATTGGTTTCTACAACCCTATTTGTAACCCAAGACACTCGTTCCTCCATCAATGATTCCCCAAAACCCTAGAACTTCTATAGAAGCTTAAAAAACATATGAAAACATCATGTTTCGACATTCAAACTCTTAGAACCTAATTCTAATTTCTATATTTCAAAACATCATGTCTGACTATAGAGAAAAATTAAAACTCTTTCTAAAATTCACAACTGTCTAGATGCGGTTTCGTACAATCTCCCCACCATAAAACTTATCACCCCTATGAAGCCTCAATGAGCATTTATCAGATGAGCATGTCCTACAAGGGTGGCTAAACCATGCTAAAATAATTACATTATAATCCATAACACTAAAATGGATTCCTTTGTGAAACTTTAAAAACGATGTGCCTTATTCACAAAAACCCAATCCGCCACTCAAATCCAACACCATACTGATTGATGATGCTTCTGAAACCCATCTATTTTTTAAACACCCACTAGTAAAAAAAATATTTAACGAGCCACATTATTAATATAGGTTATCTATAACTGACATGAAAATATTTGAAAAAATATTGTTCACACTGGTTATATAATAACCGGTGTGAAATTTAAATTTTTTATTTATTTTCTACATCTGTTGCCTAGAAATTTTCATTGAATATTAGGTTTAGCATGTTTCTTTCAGGATAAAAAAATATTAAAGAATTATTTATAACATCAGTTATTTGAAACTGATGTGAAAAAAAATTCATATCGGTTATTAAATAATCGATGTGTTATACCTTTTAAAATTTTATCAAATGTTAGGTAGACTCATTTTGGTTTTTTTATTTCTCATGATGGATCTCTCATTTCTCTCACAAAAAATTTCTAACCCTGATTTCTTCGATATGGTTTACTATAATATTTCATTACCATCTTCATACACCCTCAGGTTTCATCAACTTCATTTTTATGCATTCAAACATATCTCTGCTCATCTCTCAAGTAAGCCTCATACATTCTCAATCCCCTATTAGTCGATCGGCCCAAGGATTATTCCTTGAAAATTTGATTCTCTACAATTTTTTTAACATTTTCATGGTTTTGGTTTGATTTTCCTCATTTATCATATTATTAGACATCCTGATTTTTTGAAACACGAGGTTTCTTTTCCTCTTCCCTCATGATTTCGATTAAAGAATCACTTTGTTAGAAGCCTTATCCATTCCTAGGATAAATCTTAGGTTTGGATTTCATATCCTATTTTATTAAATTTTCTTTTCCACTTCAGTGATCAATGTAAACTCTTTCTAACTTATCATGTATTTTGAATTTTTTATTTAACTGGCTATTTTTTCTATAAAAAATTATTATGCACTCCCTTTTTCAATCTGATATGTTTCCAATTTTTTTAGGCTACTATTTAGTTTTAGAAATTTTTTTAATGATTTGAAACTACTATTTATTTATTTATTGTATATTTTATTCTATTATATATATATATATATATATTGTAAAATTATTTTATTTATAAATTTTTTTATATGTAATCATATATTTTATTTAAAACTACTGGGAAAATATGATTTGTTTTAGCTATAAGGAGAAAACACTTTGGTTAATAGATAAGGTCTTTCCCATATTTCAGGTGAAAATTTCAAAACCATGGATTTATATACATAATTAACTAAAAACCTATCTTGCGATAACCAATCATAGGTTATATAGATCCAAAAAAATCTTATAGTACAAGAGGTATGAATCCAGTCTTGTGGATTTAAGTGGTATTTTAATTTTATTTCCATATGACTACAAACTTCATAGTCTTTTTCTAGAATAATTTTAATAATCACTTTACCATTTTAAAAAATCACATAATTATAAATTTTCGATGGGTTGATATATACACTTTTTTAATAGACTCTTAGTAGAATAATTATCCATTATAAAATAATCTACCCTTATTATATTTTTAATCATTAAGATTCGTTGTAATCATAGCCAACAAACATAAAGAAATATTGATTGAAAGTTTAATAATTTTCATATGAATCATTCCATGGTGAAACATGAATATAAAATTTCCTATACTCCAAAAAAAATCACTTAGGGTAACCAATAATTTCACAATAAAACGTATATTAGGGTATTTAACACCCTATATTATTTAATCTAGTTAGATAGAAAATTTTACCTTCTATTAATTTACAAAATTGATCCCTTTGTTCAATGAGATATTTCTTTTCATTGGCTGAAGAATATAATAAGCAAATATAAGAGTGATATTTATATTAAATTAGATAATTCAATGTTAATATTTTCATCTAAAATTTGTAATTATTCACTAAGATTTGTGTTTGAAATTTAATTAGAGTTTTTGTTAATGTAATAAATTTTTTCTCAGTGAGTGTATTAACTTCAACCTCCATCTAGTTTTGCTTCAAACTAATACTTCTCACAATACTTCTTTAATAATATCTTATATTCAACAAATTCATTCTAGTTACTGATGATCCTATATTATTGTTTTTTTTACTTTCAATTCAATCAAATATTTTCATGATATTTCTAGATATTTATTCCCTCTTAAAAGGCTTTCATTTATTATTTATTTTCTAGTAAAACTCCATTTTACACTCTAGTGATATAAATTTATTTTCTTTATTTTCTATTTGATTCCATAATCATTCCAATTTACATTAAATTTCATCTCAAATTTTATTAACTTCTTTAACATTATATTCACTATCAATGAAAATTATAGCAACATTTTACTGATGAATAAAACCACAAGTGTGTCTTCTTGATTATCATTGAAATAATCTACCATTCCCCACTCTAACTCACTTTTATCACCATTATATTCTTTTTAAAAGATATTTATTTTTTATATTTTTTATAGATAATAATGAGTCAAAGTTGGATTACTAAACTTTGAATAAGTAATGAGTATAAGGAAGGTTTCGATGCTATTTTGGAATTTTCTAAATAGAATATTACAAAAAATGAAAAAAAATTCTATCCATTCCTAAAATGTTTAAATGTGAATAATTTGAATAGAAGATAGATCAAAGATCATTTAATTTTTAACAGTTTTAATCTGAGTTACAGCCCTTGGATTTGACATGGTGACACTAGGCATACTTTTAAATCTATTGATGATGATGCTTTGTAAGATGATAAGCCTGATAAAATTAAATAAATTGTTCATGATATTGATGTAGAGGAAATTGGGAAAGAACTAACAATTGAGTGTCTATATGGTGATGTTGAAAAACCATTATATCTGGGTTATATGGAATTTATGTTTTTATTAATGATATTAAGATTTATTAACTTGAAAGAGAAAAATGGATGGATTTACAAGAGTTTTAAAGAGTTTCTATAATTGTTGAAAGTCGTTATTCTTAAAGAAAATGGTCTTCTATATTCACATTATAAAGCAAATAATATATTATGTCGGATTAGATTGGGGTATAATAGAATACATGCCTTCCCAAATGATTGTGTGTTGTATAAGAAGGAATGTGAATTTCTTTCAGGGTTTCATAAATGCGGGATGTCATGATATAAGTTGAAAACAATAGGCTGATTTAGTAGGTATAGAGACCCCTACCAATAAATTATGGTATCTTCCCATAATTCCTCATTTGAAACATTTATTTTTAAATTAAAATGATATAAAAAAGTTAAGGTGGAATGTAGATGAGTAGACATGTGATGGAAAATTATGACATCTAGATGATTATATACAGTGGAAGAAAATTGATCAACAGTTTCCTACATTTGAAAATGAAGTAATAAATCTCATACTTGGACTTTTCATGGATGGAATGAATCCATATCGAAACCTTAGTAGCAGACATAGTTTATGTCCAACTTTTTTGTTAATTTAAAACTTATCTCCTGAATTGTGTATAAAGAAAAAATATGTCATGTTGAGTTTAATGATCTCTAGACTAAAATAGCCTAGAAATGATATTTATGTTTTCATGTCACCGTTAATTTATGATTTGAAAATTTTATGGGGTGAAGGTATTAGGGTGTATGATTCTTATAGAATGGAATATTTTCAAATGCATTTAATGATTATGTTTACTATAAATGACTTCCCAGTATACAAAAAATTTTCTGGATATAGTGTTAAGGGGTATAAATCTTGTCTAATTTTTGAAAAAAAAGACTTCATATTATCAACTGAAACATGGGAGAAAAATTTTATACATTGGTAATTGAAGGTTTTTTTGTATGGTCCATATTATCAAATATTAAAAAAGGAATTCAATAACTCAAAAGAATTTTATATTTCTCCAAATCCTTTATTCACTGATCAGTATTTTAAGAGGGTGAAAAACATTGATGTGACATTTGTAAAGACACAAAAAATCAGGTAATGATAGAAATGTTTGGAATAAAGGTTCAATGTTTTTTGAGCTACCATATTGGATATATCATGAGGTCAAACATAATATTGATTTCATGAAGGTGGAGAATAATATCTATGATGGATTGATTATATCATTGTTAGATATTAAAGGAAATATTAAAGATGGTTTAAATGAAAGATTGGACATACTCTCAATGGGAATACATTTGGAGTTATCTCTCACTCCATATGGAAGGAAAACATTGTTTCCCCTAAATTTTCATACATTATCCAAGAGGGGGAATTTTATTTTTTCATTGTATTCATGATATCAAAGTGCTTCATTGTTATTATTTAAATGTAAATAATTTTTTTTCCTTAAAGGATTTGAATTTCACATGTATAAAATCACATGATTGTTACATCATTATGCAACAGATCCTACCAGTTTCATTGTGTGGAATATTTCCCATCTGTGTCAAAATGACTATCATAAAGGTGTGTTATTTTATCAATTCAATTTGTAATAAGGTTATTTATCTAGATTTCCTAAACAATTTAGAGAATTAAGTTGTTTCTATACTTTTTCAATTATATATGTATTTTTCTCCATTATTTTTTATAGCATAGTGCTTTTAATGGTTTATTTGGTGTGATTAATAATGTTTTTCAAACATGCATATCTACATTAGATGTACCATTTTGAAAGGTATATGAAGATATTGAAGGGGTGTGTTAAGAATACATATCAACCTAACGCCTCCATTATTGATAAGTATATTTATGATGAGTTTAAAGAGATTTTTACAAGCTAATTATCTACATTGGAGCACATCATTTTTTTAGTATATCACCATAAAAGATTCAATTATGGGGGGAAAGGGGGTCTTTTGCTTGAAAGTAAAATCATTGACCGGTGGAAAGATAAAGAAGGTACATGTATACATCTTGAATAACATAAATGATTCTTATCCATATATAACGTGTCATATTATTTTGTTGAAACAATGTTATCAAAATAAGAAATACAAGTAGATTTTGAATTAGTATAAAAAAACATTTTTATCATAATTTAAAGAGAACATGCTTGGTAGATCAGATGAATCAGAAACATTGATATGGTTAGTGGGATATCCAAGTTTATATTTGATAACATGGTAAAAGTGTGAAATTAATGGCTATACATTTCATATAAAAGATGATGACAACAAAAGTTCAGTTTAGAATAGTAGTGTATTGGTGTATATAAAAGCAATGCATTTTTTGAGTGCTAAAGTCAAAAACCCAATCTCCACTTCAAGTTCATATTATGAAGTCATTTAATAAAAAGTGTGTAGGATCGAAATAAGAAAGTAGATGCTAAATATACAAGAGGGGGGTTAATTGTATACTTTAAAAAATCCTTTGGAACCTTTAAAGTTGGTATAAAAAACTTTTGTTTTTATCCTTAAGAAAAATTGTGTTTAAAAAAGTTAAACAAGGTAAATTCACAAGACCTCTTAGTTCTACAAACTTGCTAGGTTTCGGAAATATGGTTCTGGAATTGAAACTTAAGAGAAGTTTACAAGTAAAATATTTTACCTTAAAGCTTATATAATCTTACTAATCAAAGTATACAAAAATACAAGGAATTATAAGATAGTTATACTTTCCTTATTAATCAAAATTCAGCAGAAAATAATCTTGAAAAAATAAAAGTAAAAAGCATGAAATACTTTAACCCAATGAGTAGTGTATACAACAACCTTGGATAAAGGTCCCTTGATTTATACTTTCAAGAATTTCTATCTTACCCACACCAGGGTAAGCCCTCGATAAGAATATCGAAATATGTCTTGCTATCCCCGCAAGCCCTCAAACTTCAAGGCAGTCGGCACCTCTGTCTTCCTCAGTAAGGAAGTCCTCAAACTTTAAGGTAGTCGACACCTCTGTCTTCCTATCCCCGGAAGCCCTCGATTGTACTCAGAAACAATCAGAGTCGCATGAAGCAATCTGAACAAGATGTTCAGTACACACTAAGCATGAGAGTATCTCTCTCTAGAAATCACTTCAACAGCATGTGGTCTCTAGAGTGATCAACGTTCATCAGATTTGTGTCAGTTGTGTATCGAGCTCATTCAAATGAGATCCTATTTATATGTACATCTCCAACGGTCGGGTCCCTCCTCCAATGGTCATATTTTTCCTTGAATCTCAGAGGGACATGTATTTGTGTCACTCAAATAATGGTTAGTTAGAAAAAGATTGTAAAAAATCATTTCATAACTATAATATGGGTAATAAAAATATGGTTTCTTAAATAAAATCATTTTCAGAGTCTAAGGAAAATAAAATTTCAGAGTCTAAGAAAATGAACATTCAGTGTCTAAAATACATGGATATTAGGATTCTGTTTTCCAAAGATTTCAGAACTTGAATTCCATAGAATTGGGAGTCTGAATTCAAAGGAATTTAGAGTTTTAATTCAAATAATTAAGAGTCTAAATTCAGAAGAATTCAGAGTCTAAATTCTGAGGAATTCGGATTCTAAATTCTAAGGAATTCGAATTCTTAATTCTAAGGAATTCGGAATCTGAATTCTAAGGAATTAGAAGTTTGAATTTAGATAATTTAGATTCTGAATTCAGAAGAATTCAAATTCTGAATTTAGAGGGATTTTGAGTCTGAATTCTAAGGAATTCGGAGTTTGAATTCAGAGAATTAGGAGTCTAAATTCAAAATAATTCGCTGTCTGGATTCAGAAGAATTCAGAGTCTGAATTCAGAATAATTCCAAGTCTGAATTCAGAAGAATTCGGAACTTGAATTCAGAGGAATTCAGAGTCTATATTCATATCCTAAAAACAGAATACTCTATATATAAGTATTTATAGGATTCCAAGGTTTAAGATATGAAACTGAATTTTACACTTAGAAATAAACTGAGTTAGATTTATATGGAATAAAATATCGACAATGAAAAACTGGTAAGGATAAATTTTCCTTGGGGAAGGAAAATTTTCCTTATTAATATAAAACTGGGAAAAAGAAATTTTCCTTAAGATAGAGTGTTTGTGATTTTAAAAACATGAAGTAATGGAAAATTCATAAGGAAACCTTATTGACTCAACAATCTCCCCCTTTTCGGAAAGCACAAACATCCTTATGAAAAAAATATAAGTACATATAAATTTTATGATCTTGAAAACAAAAACATATCTCCCTTTACTTATGGATCATAGTGAAAATGACTAACTCCACCTTAGGTTTTGGAATCACTAAGGATCGTATTCTGATTTCCTAAATGAGATATTATCTTACATACAAAAATCTTCATGATAAAAACTCCCCATTTAATAAAATACCCCTTACTTAGGGAAATTTCTTCTTTACATAATATTCTTTTTAACATTCCTTTCTCCCCCTTTGTGATTTTCAAAAAGGAATAAAGGGAATGGAAAAGAAAAATATGGTACCTGAAATATTATTACTAAACAACAAAATATGTAAAGAGCAACCAAAATTCTATTATGATCGACAAAATTTGTACAAGGAAAGAGGTACAAAAAAAGATCGGATTTGAAAAAGATTATCCTTCTTTATCCTTTGGCATCAGATTCTTCACTATGGTTTTCAGCTTCTTTATCTCCTTGTGATCCTTCTATGCACATTTGAGCAACTGATCTTGATCTTCACTTTTCTTTTCTAAGGCTTTAATATTTTCTTCCTAAGCCTTAAGATTCTCTGCCTGAGCTTTCAACACTTCTTATTTCTTAACAAGCTGATCTTATATCTCAATTTTGAGATCCCTTTTTGTCACATACATAGATTATTTTAAATGTATTTTTTATTTTAATTTTCATTAATGTTTTTTTTGGGGTTTCCAAAGGTTTTATGGAGAATATGTGAGTTTTCATGAATTGGGCCAAACTGTGAGCCCAATTCCAGATTTAAAAATAAATTTTGTTTCTTTTATAACATTTTTATTTTTTAATATTTTTACTCATTCAAACTCCTAAATTTCCTCACCTGATATATTAACACCACAATTAAAATTTGGTTCCTTTGTAAATCCATAACGAAGGTTTATTTTGGTTTTTATTTAAGGGATTGGGTCTGCCCGGAAGCCCATATCCAGTTTTAAAAATGAATTTCATTTATTTAATAACATATTCAATATTATTTATTTTTCAGTGATTCTAAGTCTTCCACGAGACCATGACACCCAGCCGTGCCCCCAGCCTCTTTACCCCCTCTTTGGAGCCCTTAAACATCGCGATTTATGGACAAAAGTCTTAGGGATTCTAAAATCGGCCAGATTTGAGGAGGTAAGTTCATTCCTTCATAACTCTCTCAATTATTACTCTTTTACCTCCATTCCAGTTTCTAAATTACCTCCTAATTCATTTTCGAACGTCCCCTGAATTTTGGTAGTTTCAAATTTTAGATACTGGTGTTTTGGGGAGATTCATTCAAGATTTCTCAAGTAAGTTAGTGCATTTCTTTCCCCTTTAAAATTTCTTAGGGTTTCATTATATTTGTTTAGGGTTTTTCCCCTTTTACTTGAAGTGAAAAATGACCATGGGGTAGGGTTTGTAACCTAGGGTTTATCCTTGGGTTTTATTGGTCTTTTATTGTGGTTTTAGGTTTGATCTATGTCCCTCTTGGTGTGGCGGTGGTGCGATTTGATTTTCGCACAAAGGATTCAAGGTTTTAACTAATTCAGTAGGTGATTCTGTGGGTAACCATTTAATGATGAGTTTTTTTTCTTGATTAAATAAGTTTTCATGTTCTTTATATGTTTTTCATTATGAAAAAACCCTTTTTGGTAGCAATAGTAAAGCATTTGGTATTAAAGTTACATTTTTGTTTGAAGTGTGTATTTATCAAATGTATTTCATGTGTTATCTCTTGTGGTAGTTTTGTAAAATTTGGAAGTGATTTATTATTTGTTGAAAGGGACTGCCAATTTTGGTTGGGTAATGATATAGTGTCATGTGGTACTAAAAAGGGGGGTATTTCAATGGGTTTTATGTATGTAACCTTGTTATACTCCTTGAAAGTGTTGTATGGATTAGTGTGTTCTCATGGGTATCTTTTGTGATATTGTTCAAGGTGATTATATAACATTTGAAAGTGGATTATTACATGTTAATTGGGATGAAAATTATGTTTTGGTAGGGTCTTGGTGTGATTTCGGCTTAAAAATAGGTTTTTGAAATGAGTTTTGTGTGAAGGACATATTTACACCACTTGGGTTCTTTTTATGAAAATTGTAAATGTTTTAGTTGGTTAAACAAAGTGGGAAAAGGGTTATTATGTACTGTTTGGTATGTGTGTTCACCTATAATGGAGTTTTGAAAGTTGAAGTGATTTAATAAGATGTAAAACATTTTTAAAATGTTTTGTAAATTTCTGAAATGTTTTATTAAATTGTGATGTTGGAGCGAAACTTGTTTGTGGGCTGTTTTGTGTAAGTTTGATGATAAAATTATTTTGAAGGTGAAAATGGTATTATGTAACAAGTGAGTGGGCTGTTATGAGAGTTGTAATATATTGGAATGGTTTTATAAAATTGTTTAATGGATTTGTGGAATTGTTAAAGAAATGTGAAAAGTGTTGTGGGCTATTTTGGTGTGAGTCATATTTCAAAATCAAGTTGAATGAAAAGTGGACTTTTGTGACTCTTGTTGTATTCATGTGGTATTTTTGGTGAATTTATGATATTGAAATGATATTTTCTTATGAAAAGTATATTCATTGACTTGTTGAACCTATTTGAGCACAAAGGGAAAACCTAGGTATCTAGGTGGGTGGACGTGTACTAGTTTTCTAGTGAATCCGTGGGGTTTGGCCTCAGTTTCACCTAGCAATATTGACGCTTACAACTCTAACTAAACTATGATGATGATGATTGTGGACCACTAGGTTATGGGTATGTTCCCTACTGGTGACTCGTGCATGATAACAGATATTTGTGATGGTTACTCTCACCAAGATATGAGGTACCTAGGACCCACAACTAGCTAGTTCCTAGGGGTTATTTCTCATTACTTGTGCTCACTAGATATTTTTTGATTACCGTCAACATACGGTATGAGTGGATGGAAAATTAATTAGCTTTGGTATTTATTATAAAAGTGTTTATTCTTTAAATTAACCCACTTTAAAACTGTTTTTTATTCAAAGTTGCATCTTTTAGAAATTGTAACTAGCTTTTCATGTTTTTGAAAACTTGCATGCTTTTCACCTTTAAATGTTTATCACATGGAATATCTTAGTGGTGGTATCCTACTGGGATTTGTATCACACCCTACTTACACCATTGGGTGTAAGTATACTTACTTATTTTGTGTCACAGGTCTGGGTACAGGTTTAATGTTATTGGTTCGGGTTTTTAGCGGTCCATCGTGATGCAGTGTTGTGGAGATGGATTCAGGGAGGTGCCACTTTCCATGTGGATGTTATTGGGCTGTCTTTTCTTGGTTTTTTACCTTTTTAATGGTCTTCATACACTATTTAGAATTGTTTAATCTAGTTCTGAATTCTAGTAAAATACGTTTTGGTTTGAAAAATCCAGTTTTGGTTTACTGGACTCTTTTTTTGTTTTAAGTTTATAAACTAGGGTAAATCATTACCAATTTTTAATTTTACGATACCCAGGCAATGTGACAACCCTTGGGGATTGGGAACGACCTTCGGGACTTGTCCCAGGCCAGGTTTGGGGCCAGGTTTGGTGGCGACCAGATTTGGTTCGTGACAAAATGGTATCAAAGGAGGTTCGCTCTCTTTGGGTCATGTTATATGGGGAACAGTCGGGATAGTCTAGAGTTAGGATTGTCAGGACATGGAATTTCGGTTATGAGTCGTGTGTCTGATCACCACACCTCATGACGGGATTCAGGTCTCCATGGGAAGTTGGGACCTTTTAGAGTCCTTTGGTTTTGTTGGTTTAACGATGTTTAGGGGAAATGAAAAGAGAGTTGGGTTAATGGTATCAGTGAGCTCATAGGGCCTGGCATGCCATGTGGAGCTAGGGATATTCCCTAGAACACTCTATGTGATAGTGAAGTGATTGGAATATGTATGTCAACCATATTTCTAATTCACCCATAGAAACTAGTTTCCTCTCGCATTGTCTTGTGTTCTTTAGTTTTAAATATTGGAACTTTGGTTTTAAAGTGACTTGGTTTTAAGAAGTGTAATGTTTTTGTGAAATGATTTTAAAATAAAGATGGAATGGTTTGATTTATGAAATTTTGGAACTGAATATTTATAATTATTTTGAAATGGAAAATTGTGTGCTTACACCTCTTTTGAAAGCAAAAACTATACTGAAGTTGGTTTTGAAAAAGTGTTTCCAATAGAGTTTTCTAAACTATTATAAGGTGTTTTAATGGGATGATATGTTTTGAAATTGATGTAAATAACTTGAAAGTGAGTTTTCATTGGAATTATTGTGCCTTTCTGAATTTTTTTTTTTAAATCGGTAATTTAGGTTCGATCTCCTGGTTGGCAGTTTTGAGAAATAGGATGTGTTGGTTTACCATTTTGGTTTTGAAAAGTGGAAAGAATCTTTGTTTTAACCTTTGGTATTTCTATGAGTGACCACATGCATGGGGTTATGTGGAATGATGGATGGTTGATGGCATGACTGAATGAGTTTCGGGATGGATATGAGGAGGGTGCCTAGTGTGGCACAAAAACATGCATGTGTGAGGACCATGGGTTACCATTGGTGGATATGCTTACCGTTGAACCATTTGTTTTCAAAGAAACGGTTTTAAAAAAAATGATGTCTTGATGAATAGTTTGGGATGGTTTGTATTATGGGTTTCTGAAGATGTTGATGTTTTGGGATGTTTTGAGTACAAGAACCCCTCCTGTTTGAACTACGTTTTGGATTTGTGTTTGATCGGTAAGCTGTGTTGTAGGGACGGTTAGTGGTCTCTTCTGAGAAATGTTTTGGGATGCTTTATGGTGTTTCCTTTCATGTGATTGGATCTGGTTTGTGGTATAACTTGACCAATGGACCATCTTGGTTGGGTCCTTAGGTTTAATCGTTGGATAAGGTACACCCCCATTAAGGGTTAGTGCACAACTGAAGTGAAACCCGTATTGTTTGTCCATTCGAAGACCCTCCAGTTGATCAATATAAGGAATCTTTTTCCTGAGATTTTTAGATTGAGTCTACACCCTTTCCTTTCTTAGTTTTGTGTATCCTATTGTAGTGGGAGAGTGATCATGGGAAGTTTAAAGAGACCTTAGCCTCTTATGTTTCATGATTTGTCGAAGGTGGAAGTGGTCTGGGGTTGTTAGCATGAATGAGTATCTAGATGGTGTCTAAGAGGTCCTCTCAGTCCTTCATAGTCTCTTCGAAGAAGGAGTTCACAATAAACTACCAGTGTGGGAAATCTGGTCATGAGAGGATATTGTGGCCACTTTCTAGAGTTCTATATTGTTTGGGGATGTTGTATAAGGTCCCACTCCATGCATTGTTTATATCATTCTCAATGGTCATGTTCGGTGAAACCTTGTGATTTCGTGCACTAGATTGACTTAAAAGGTGAAAGTCATGCAATCCTCTGAGAGACTATTTATGTTGGGAGAATGTATCCCTTGGAAAAACATAAAAATATTCCATTTTCGAGGAAGTTGATTATATGTGTTTTTTACTTCTATTGTTTCTCACCCGAACAAACAAGGTGTGATGTGTGTGCATCTTCTAAGCCCTTGTTTCAGTGAAATATTGAGTTAGGGTAAAGTGATTTTGGAATGTGTTATGTCTTGTAAATATTATCAGGGATGGAAGTGTAGTTTTTGTTTGCATCGAATGAATAATTATCGTTCAGGGGGTTTCCAAAGCCTAACTGTGAGGCCGAAGATGCTTCAATCATTTGAGCTCTATCCATAGGTCTCAGAGAGAAGTTGTCTCTTAGTCAGGGGAAATCACAGGGTTGTTTAAACCAATGTACAATGTCTTATCCTTAGTATGAAATATAGTAAGAGTTTAAACCTCTAGTGTCATCATCTTTCTTCCATTGTTCCCATTCAGTGAAAATAGGTTGAGGGTCTTGTACCCATGTCATCACCTAATGTCATTCCATCCCCCTTTGGTTTCCATAGAGTCATTAGAGAATGGTTGGAAATTTGGATAGACATGATGAGGACACAGTTTGTGTATAATTAGTAGTGACCATGTTCTAGGAAGCCATGTGAAAAGAATGATCTGCATAGTTAGTGCAGAATTTCCCAAACAGTGTGGACTGACCCTGTGCCCTTCCCAAATCTTTAGAAAAACATTGGGTCTTTCTATGTCGGCCCATGCTGGTTGTTTAAAATGGTTGGTTCTTATGGTTGGGAGACCCATTATGATTCTCATATACGTTCCTTCATAAACTGGGAATGGAATTCTACCCTTTGTGC
This sequence comes from Viscum album, assembly GCA_963277665.1. Lineage (NCBI taxonomy): Eukaryota > Viridiplantae > Streptophyta > Magnoliopsida > Santalales > Viscaceae > Viscum > Viscum album. The sequence goes on from OY728167.1 coordinate 342,428,744, forward strand.
TAGGCATTTCATTTAGGTCTCCATCTGTTAGTGTCTTGATTCTATCTCGGAAAATAATATAGGTTTCCTCTTATGGTTGGGTGGCTATTTGTGTCCCCCCATACCAATAGCTCAGATTTATCAATGGTCCTAGCTTGGTGGTCAGTAGTCTCGTTCGGATATTTCTAGATACCAACATCTTCCTTGAGTAAACATTGGGATTGGAGATCTCCCAATGGTTTAGTTAATGTAAGGTAAATGTAACCTTGTTTGAAGTTGTTGTTCGTTTTGGTGAATTGCTTGAGTCTTGTTCGGATAGTGTTTGAGGAGTTTTATTTTGGTATAAAGTATGTATGTGCTTGATTGTTTCAAGAAAGTGGTGTAAGTTTGGTTTGTGAGAGTATTCCTTCCTTCATTGATCACTGGAGGTGTTTTGGCCTTTGGGGGAGAAACCTGGCAAGGGAGTACCTCTTGGTTTCTCAGTTGGGTTTGGTTGTTGCTTTGGCCTTGCTGTGACTTTCCAGGTCAGAAAGTTTTCATGGTGGAAAGAATTGTCACATAAATAGCTTATTTTAAATGTATTTTTTATTTTAATTTTCATTAATGTTTTTTTGGGGGTTTCCAACGGTTTTATGGAGAATAGGTGAGTTTTCATGAATTGGGCCAAACCGTGAGCCCAATTCCAGATTTAAAAATAAATTTTTTTTCTTTTATAACATTTTTATTTTTCAATATTTTTCACTCATTCCAACTCATTAATTTCCTCCCCTAATATATTAACACCAAAATTAAAATTTGGAGCCTTTGGAACTCCATAACCAAGGTTTATTTTGGTGTTTATTTAAGGGATTGGGACTGCCTGGAAGCCCATATCTAGTTTTAAAAATGTATTTTATTTATTTAATAACTTATTCAATATTATTTATTTTTTGGTGATTACAAGTCTCACACGAGCCCATTACACCCAGCCGCACCCCCAGCCTCTTTCCCCCCTCTTTGGATCTCTTAGGCATCGCGATTTATTGACGAAAGTCTTAGGGTTTCTAAAATCGTCCAGATTTGAGTAGGTAAGTTCATTCCTTCATAACTCTCTCAATTATTACTCTTTTCCCTCCATTCTAGTTCCTAAATTACCTCCTAATTCTTTTTCGAACATCCCCTGAATTTTGGAGGTTTTAAATTTTAGATATTCGTGTTTTGGGGAGATTCATTCAATATTTCTCAAGAAAGTTAGTGCATTTCTTTCCCCTTTAAAATTTCTTCGGGTTTCATTCTACATGTTTAGGGTTTTGTTCCCTTTTCCTTGAAGTTACAAATGACTAGGGGGTAGGGTTTGTAACCTAGGGTTTAACCTTGGGTTTTCTTGGTCTTTTATTGTGGTTTTAGGTTTGATCTATGTCCCTCTTGGTGTGGCGGTGGTGCGATTTGATTTTCGCACAAAGGATTCAAGGTTTTAACTAATTCGGTAGGTGATTCTGTGGGTAACCATTTAATGATGAGTTAGTTTGCTTGATTAAATAAGTTTTCATGTTCCTTATATGTTTTGCATCGTGCTAAAACCATTTTTGGTAGTAATAGTAAAGCATTTGGTATTAAAGTTACATTTTTGTTTGAAGTGTGTATTTTTCAAATGTATTTCATGTGTTATCTCTTGTGGTATTTTTTTAAAATGTGGAAGTGATTTATTAGTTGTTGAAAGTTACTGACAATTTTGGTTGGGTAATGATATAGTGTCATGTGGGCCTAAAAAGGGGGGGTCTTTCAATGGGTTTTATGTATGTAACCTTGTTATTCTCCTTGAAAGTATTGTATGGATTTGTGTGTTCTCATGGGTATCTTTTGTGATATTGTTCAAGGTGATTATATAACATTTGAAAGTGGATTATTACATGTTTATTGGGATGAAAATTCTGTTTTTGTAGGGGATTGGTGTGATTTTGGCTTAAAAATAGGTTTTTGAAATGGGTTTTGTGTGCAGGACATATTTACACCACTTGGGTTCTTTTTATGAAAATTGTAAATGTTTTAGTTGGTTAAAAAAAGTGGGAAAAGAGTTCATATGTACTATTTGGTATGTGTGTTTACCTATAATGGGGTTTTGAAAGGTGAAGTGTTTTCTTAAGATGTCAAACATTTTTAGAATGTTATTTAAATTTCTGAAATTTTTAGTAAATTGTGATGTTGGAGCGAAACATGTTTGTGGGTTGTTTTCTGTAAGTTTGATGATAAAATTATTTTGAAGGTGAAAAGGGAATTATGTAACAAGTTAGTGGGCTGTTATGAGAGGTTTAATATATTGGAATGGTTTTATAAAACTTTTTAATGGATTTGTGGAAGTGTTAAAGAAATGTGAAAAGTGTTGTGGGCAATTTTGGTGTGAGTCGGATTTCAAAATCAAGTTGAATGAAAAGTGGAATTTTGTGACTTGTGTTGTATTCATGTGGGATTTTTGGTAAATTTATGATATGGAAATGATATTTTCTTATGAAAAGTGTATTCATTGACTTGTTGAACCTATTTGAGCACAAAGGGAAAACCCGGGTATCTAGGTGGGTGGACGTGTACTAGTATGCTAGTGAATCTGTGGGGTTTGGCCTCAGTTTCACTTAGCAAGATTGACGCTTACAACTCTAACTAAACTATGATGATGATGATTGGGGACCACTAGGTTATGGCTATGTTCCCTACTAGTGGCTCGTGCACGAGAACGGATATTTGTGATGGTTACTCTCACCGAGATATGAGGTACCTGGGACCCACAACTAGCCAGTACCTAGTGGTTATTTCCCATTTCTTGTGCTCACTAGATATTTTGTGATTACCGTCATCATACGGTATGAGTGCCTAGAAAATTCAGTAGCTTTGGTATTTATTTTAAAAGTGTTTATTCTTTAAATTAGTCCACTTGAAAACTGTTTTTATTCAAAGTTGCATCTTTTAGAAATTGTAACTAGCTTTTCATGTTTTTGAAAACTTGCATGCTTTTCATCTTTAAATGTTTATAACATGGAATATCTTAGTGGTGGTATCCTTATGGGATTTGGCTCACACCCTACTTACACCATTGGGTGTAGGTAGAGTTACTTATTTTGTGTCACAGGTTTTGGTACAGGTTTAATGTTATTGGTTCGGTTTTTTAGCAGTCTATCATGATGCAGTGTTGTGGAGATGGATTGAGGGAGGTGCCTCTTTCCATGTGGATTTTATTGGGCTGTCTTTTCGTGGTTTTGTACCTTTGTAATGGTCTTCATACATTGTTTAAAATTGTTTAATCCAGTTCTGAATTCTAGTAAAAGATGTTTTTGTTTGAAAAATATATTTTTGGTTTATTCGATTCTTTTATTGTTTTAAGTTTATAAACTCGGGTAAATTGTTCCCAATTTTTCATTTTATGATACCCAGACACTTGTGCCAGCCCATGGGGATAGGGAGCTCCCTTTGGGCCTTTTCACGGGCCGGGTTTGGGGACGGGTTTGGTGGTGATCAGATTCGGTTCGTGACACTTTCCCTCTTCCAACTCTGAGCAACTGAATACAATTTCCCATTAAAATATTTCACTTATTGCTTCCGAGAAGTCTGTTCAAGAGATAGATTTTCTTCAAAATAATTAGTAAGATCTTTGATCTTCACATCTTCAGTGTCAAAAGCATCCTTGAAACTATCATGAAATTCATCAAAGATTCTCATTTCTTCTATTGTTTTCCTTGACCATCTTGTCATATTATTGCAAGATCTTTTATGAGCCTAATAACCAATGAGAAAGGTCTTTAAATCTTCCTCGAGACTGACACATTTATCCATTACCATGGATATTGAATCCGATTTTTGATTTAAGGAATGTTGTAGCATCTGGCACCGAGAATCTATGCCTGGGAATAGAGGAATAGTTCCAACAAGATTTTTCAAAGAAGGAACTAAAAAATCATGTCCAAGAGAGGATGATTCTAAATCTGAGACTTTGGTTGGTGAGGATTCTTTTTGTATCTGAGCATCCTTCCTCTTTGACGAAGCACCAACATCTTTATTCTTCACCATGGATTTAGTAGTTGTATCCACTACCACCTGCTTTCCTTTATCAATCTTTGGAAGGATTTCTTCTTGACTAGGAGATACATGTTCACTATCTGATAGCTGAACAATTCTATCTTCATATACCTATTCCTTCTCAACTTTTCCTGCCTCAACATTTTCTGGGTGAATGAAATCATGATTTCTACCTTCCTCTTTATAAAACTTATTCACTTCTTCCTCTCCCTTCTCATCTTTTCCTGAGGTAGCAAGTTTCAAAGACTCGGCTTCAGATGTTTGGATTGATAACTTCTCGGAAGGACATTTCTTCTCATGGAAATCCTCTACTTGCTTTATCAATTCTTCAGTATCACCACTGCCTTATTCTTCTTATTATTCTTCTTCTACCACTACTTGTTATTGCACTATTTCTTCTTCTTGGTCTCATTTTAGAATCACTAACTTCTTTCCTGGAGTCTCTGTTAATGGTTCAATCAAAAAATATTATGGTACAGGAATTTTCTCAGAGACTTTTTCAGTATCCTTAAGAAGTGATTGTACAACCTTAGCTTCAGACATCTTCTTCTTCTGTTTCTTTTCTTTTTCTTTCTTCTCAAGATTCTCAGCAGACTTTTCCTTCAAGGATTTTGCCTTAGCAAGATCCAAGCCAAACTTAGGCTCCCATTCCTTCTTATTTTACTTATCTTCTCTCCATTTAACCACAAATTTATTAGGATAGTCTTTTTTCTTCTTTATCTTTAGAGGTGCAGACTGGGTTTCCTTAGCCACTGGGTTTTTTCCTTTCTCTTCCGGTTCCTTTGCTTTTCTTTTATTTCCACCCTTCTTGGAGGTTTCAACCACATCCTATTTCTTTGATAAGGCTTGTACTTACTCTTTAAGAAAATCATAAAATTATTTATATTCTTTATAAAAACCAACTTTAATCCTTCTCAAAGTATCACTACTCAACAATATGACTTTGCAATTCCTCGACTTAGAACTGCAAGGAATTTTTGAAGGATTCTAAACAACGAAAAATAATCTTTGACAGAATATCTGGATACATGATAATTTGAGATTTCAAATTCTCATTTTTTATATTCTCAATCGTAACCAGAATGTACATTATCAAATTTATCTTTCTTAAATTCACCAATAAATCCAGAATGTAGATTTCACTCTTATTCAGGGTATCCTTATCACATTTTCTCGAAATTATAAAACCTTGAACCCATAGTTCAAGAATCCATAAGTTCATGGACAAATGAATAATCTTTGGAGTCTTTACTTTTGAAAGACCAAGACAAGATATGACCTTCTCCTTGTCAAAAGATCCTTTAACATCAGGTAGATTTTGAGTACAGAACTCAGCTTCCCCTTCATAAGGAATTCCAATTAAATTTTCATCCTTGGTGTAAGAAAGATAATATGTCGTTCCATAACACTTGAAAGAGAACTTGTTTCTATCTTCTTCCTTGAAGAAAGTTACTATCTCATAGAACTCTACTAACAACTCCTAATATACCAGATCTTGTGCTTTTGGTTTTGAAATACATACACTCTCCCAACCATTGAGCTTGATATTCTTAGATATAATGAAATCATACTTGGTATAAAACATAGGATCGACTAACCATTCTCGGTAGATCTTCCACTTAGATATTTCCTTAACAATTGACATTTCTTCCTGCGAAGAGGATTCAGCAGACATTTGGAAGTAAAAAATACCTGAGAAATTCGGAACAGGATTATGTAGGAAGGGTAGAGCTTCAACACGCAAGAGCTTGGAGATTGATGTGGGACAATCATCGGGTGGCCTTTATATAGTAAATTGAAGTGACAGTTCAACTTCCCTGATTGATTCAATGGCCGAAAAAATTTCTTCAAAATATTTGATGGTTGAGATGATATTTGAAGAAGTATTTTGATTAATTCCAATATTTTGAGGTTTTTAAGAAAAACATTCAGATTTAAGGAAAAGGAATCCGAAAAATTTAAAACAAAATGAAAATACCAATAAGTAAAAGATAATTACTAAATTTTAAGAATGGAAACATACCTTTCATATTTCTAGGAAGATTATTCGTAATGAGAAAAATTATTCTTGAAGAATTTTAGATTCCTGAAAAATTTGATTACGAAAAAATTTTAGATTACGAAAAATTTTAGACTACGAAAAAACTTAGACTATGAAAAAAATTAAACTATGAAAAAATTTAGACTACGAAAAAATTTAGACTACAGAAAAAGTTTAGACTATGAAAAAAAAATTAGACTAAGAAAAAATTTGGACTACGAAAAATTTAGACTACAAAAAATTTTAGACTACGAAAAATTAGAAAACTAACAAATAAATGTACTCCCCCTATGAAAAGGAGTTTGTTAATGTTAGAAGATATGTTTTAACAAGAAGTTAATATGTAATATTTACTTAAGGTTATCATTCCTAACTTCTATTTAATGTATTTAAATCTATCGGATGGTAAAAATTTTGTGAAAGTATTAGAAAGTTGATCTTGTGTTCTGATAAATTGAATAATGATATCTCATTTTTGTGTGTGATCCCTAAGAAATTGATGCCTAATATCTATGTGTTTTGCACGACAGTGGTGTTCAGGGTTTTTACTTAGGGAAATGGCACTAGTATTATTGCAAAAAAAATTTGTTTTGGTAAAACTCATACCATAGTCTGTGAGTGTGTGTTGCATCCAAAACACTTGGGCACAACAACTTCCAGCTGCTACATATTCAGCTTCAGTAGTGGAAAGTTCTTCTAAGTGTTTCTTTTTTCAAGACTAAGAAACTAATGAATCTCCTAAGAAATGACAATTTCTATATGTACTTTTCCTATCCATTATACATCCACTAAATTCATCATCTGAAAAACTTTTCAAAACAAAATAATTTCCAGAACTATAAAAGAGTCCTAAAGCCATGGTTCCCTTTAAGTAGCGAAAAATTCTTTTCACTATCTTTAAATGATATTCCTTAGAATTGGATTTATATCTTGCACATATGCATACTGAAAACATTAAGTCTAGACGACTAGCTGTCAATTATAGAAAACTTCTTATCATGCCTCTGAATGATGTTTGATCCACTAGTTTACCAGCTTCATCAAGATCAAGTGAACTTGAGGTACCAATGGGAGTACTAATACTCTTAGTGTTGTCATATCCATACTTTTTAAGAAGATCTTTAATATACTTATGTTGAGATATATAAGTTCCTTCTGGTTTTTGAGAAATTTGAAAACCTAGGAAAAATGTTAACTCACCCATCATACTCATTTCAAACTTAGATTTCATTAGTTCCGTGAAGGAATTAGTTAAAAATTGACGAGTTGAACCAAATATAATGTCATCAACATAAATTTGCACAATCAAAACATTTTTCTTATATTTTTTTAAAAAAAGTGGTTGGATATGCATTTCCCTTAACATAATTATTTTGAAGAAAAAAAATTGTAAGTCTATCATACCAGGATCTAGGGGCTTGTTTAGGTCCATAAAAAGATTTGGTAAGTTTGAAAACATGTTCAGGATGTTTTGTATCTTTAAAACCAGGAGGTTGTTCAACAAAAACTTCCTCTTGAACATAACCATTAAGGAAAGCACATTTAACATCCATTTGAAAAATTTTGAAATTAAAGATTGCTGCAAAGGCAAGTAAAATGCGAATAGATTCAAGTATAGCTACTAGAGCATAGTTTCTTCATAGTCGATTCCTTCTTGTTGATTATAGACTTTAGTAACTAATCTAGCTTTATTTCTTACTATGACTCCATTTTCATCAAATTTATTTCTGAAAACCCATTTTACTCTAATAACAGAAGTTTCCTTAGGACTTTCAACCAAGGTCCAGACTTTGTTCCTTTCGAATTAATTTAGCTCATCTTACATGGCTTTGATCCAATAATCATCACATAAAGCTTCAACAGTGCTTTTTGGTTCTAATTGGGAAAGGAATTCTAGATTTTCTACTTCATTACTTAAGGAACTTCTAGTCCTTACAGGTTGATTTACATCACTAATGATACTATCACCGGGATGATTTTTTAGAAACAACTGGTTTGGGTTTTGTAAAACCTGTTCATCAACATATGATAGAAAGTATTATGGGGTAAATGTTTCAGAAACATTTTCTTGAAATTTTTCCTTATCAGAAGTATCTTCTATTAGGGGTTTAAAAATAGTTTTTGAAAACATATCTGAGGATGTAGGTTGGGGTTGTTTAAAAACAAAAGGATCAGTTTCATCAAATTTTACATGCACTATTTCTTCAATAGTACAAGTGTTTTTATTAAAAACTCTATAGGTCTTAGAAGTTGTGGAGTAGCCTAAGAAAATTCCTTCATCAGATTTGGGTGAAAATTTATGAATATTATCTTTAGTATTCAGAATGAATACTTTGCATCCAAATACCTTGAAGTATGAAAGTCTTGGTTTCCTACCATTCCATAACTCATAGGGGGTTTTGTTAAGAAAATGTCTAATTAAAACTCTATTTATAGTATAATAAGTAGTACTTACATCTTCAACACAAAAATTTTTTTCTATAGAATATTTTCTCAACATAGTTTTAGTTATCTCTTGAAGAATTATATTTCTTCTTTCAATAACGCTATTCTGTTGAGGGGTTATTGGTGTTGAGAAATTGTGAATAATGCCTTTTCTACTACAAAAAGTTTCAAAATCATAATTTTGAAATTCTCCTCCATGATCACAATGAATAGTTATCAATAGAAGGTTTTTCTCATTTTTAACTTGGTCTCTAAAACTTTTGAAACATGAAAAAGCTTTAGATTTATTTGCTAAAAATTGACCCATGTAAATCTAGTGTAATCATCAACTAGAACAAATACATAATATTTTCCTGCAATGATTCTAGTTTGTGTTGGACCAAAAAGATCCATATGCACCAAATTTAATGCATCAGTTGTTGAGACTTCATTGATTGATTTAAAACTTGATTTATGTTGCTTTCCATATTTACAGGGATCACAGATTTTTGAAGAATCAAATCTAAGCTCTAGTAGATCCTCAAAAAGTCTTTTCATAGAGAGTTTTCATAGGTTCCTAAGGTTATAGTGTCCTAACCTTCTATGTCATAACCAAGAATGATCTTCCATTGCACTAAGGTAAGGTAGGTCTTAGCTCCTAAGGTCTTCTAAGTTTAGTGTGTAAATATTCTCTTGCCTATGGGAATAAAGAATAAACTCTTCCTTGGAATTGTGTACTAAGCACTTATCATTCCTAAAATTCACAAGGTAACCTTCATCACATAACTGACTTATGCTAATGAGGTTTTTCTTAAGACCCTTAACAAATAAAACATTTAAAATCAACGTTTTTTCAAGAAGAACAATGTTACCAATACCAATAATTTCTCCCTGAGAATTATCTTTGAAAGTTACTTTTCCTCCTTTCTTCTTCATAATATTTTCAAAGAAGTTTTTGTTACCAGTAATATGTTGAGAACATCCACTATCCATGTACCAAGTATTGTTGTTGTTACTTTCTCTATTTTCCTGAAAATAAGATTGTTAGACTTTCGGAACCCAAACATTCTTGGATCTGGAAATTTCAGAAAGCAAAATCTTAGGAATCCACATTTTCTTAGAAAAATAAGCTTTATGAAAACCTAAAGATTGGGTTTTTTTAAAGAAAAACTTTTTTCCCAATGTCCACCACACTAACATTTAGTACATAATGGATAACTTTGAGTAACAAAATAGTTATTAATAAAAACTGATTTTGAATTTTTATAACCAAAACCAGAATGATTCCTTAAAGGTTGAATTTGAGAATACATTTTTTCACAATTTTCATTACCAGTGGTGATGTTTGACAAATAATTCCTCAAGGAAAATATTTCTAACTTTAGTTTAATAACCAAGATTTTATCCTCAAAACATTAGTTTTAGAACTAGAGCTAGTCTCTAAAATATTTTTCTTAGAAATTGCATTTTCAGGATCCTTAGAAAGTTTATCCTTCTCAGAATTAACTTCCTGAAGATTTTTTGAAATACTTTCAAAATCATAAATTTTCTTATCAAGATCTTTATAAAGATATAATATTTCCTTAGTAATAATAGTATTTCAATAATTTTCTTTATCAACATTTTTCTTGAATTTAGAATTCTCATTTTCAAGGAGTTTAGAAAATCTAGAAACTTCTTCATAAGTTGGAAAACTATTATATTCATTAGAAGAAGATTATTCATCTAAAGATTCATAATATTTATCATCACTATAATTTGTATTCAAAGATAAATTGGTAATAGATTCAGCATTGCGTACCTTATCCATTAGACAATGGTTTTCAATAGGTATCTTAGCTAATAGATCAAGATTCTTCTGTCCAGAAGATTCATACTCTGAGGATTCATCAGAAGAGACACCACCATTGGCACTCTAGGTGTCATTGGCTTTTAAAACTTTATTAGCTTTATCCTTGTAGTACTTCTTTCTATTCCTCTCCGAATTATTTTCCTTTCTATCCTTTCTCTTAAGCATAGGATAATCTGGCCTTATGTGTCCTGCTCTTTTACATTCATAACAACTAACTTCTGAGTCTCTTTTATCTTTTCTTTATTTCTTCTTGTATCTAAATTGAAATTTCTTCTGTCCAAAAACCTTGTTCATCCTTCGAGAAATATTGGATAACTAGTTTTCTAAATAATCAATTATACTATAATTGAATTGAATAACAACCTTCTTAGATTTAGATCTTGTAACCCTCTCAGGAGTCCTGGATTTCATATGATTTGAAGTTGTTGTAAAAGAAAAACTGCCATTTCCATTATTATTCTTAATATTATCAGCATCTCTCTTTATTCTGGTTTCATGTTGGAGAAGAGTTCAAAACAGCTCATCAAGATAAATCTGGGTAAATTTCCTATTTTCATCTATAGTTGTCCTCTTAGATTCCCACTCATTGGGAATGATGTATATGATTTTTTATACAAGACCTTCATCATCTAAACCTTTATCACCCATATATTGTAAACTATTAACAATATTCATGAATCTTTGTTGTACCTTACACATGGGTTCTCCATAAGGAAAGCAGAAACCATGATATTCATCTCTGAGCATGGATCTTCTAGTTTCAATGACTTTTGAAGTTCCAAAGTGAGTTACTTAAAGCTTCTTACATATACAATTTTATGCTTCACAAGATGAAATCTGGCTATATATATTTCTAGTCATAGAACAAAGAAAAGTATTATGTACCTTATAGTTCAGTTGATATTCATTCTTTTCTTGGTTGGTGAATGTACTGACTTCATTATCAGGGATTGTATATCCTTCTGTAAGCATGAAAAAGTTATCCACTCTGATGTTAATAAAAAAATTCTTCATGTAGTCTCTCCAATATTCATAATCATTCCCATCAAATATAGGTGGTCTAGTAGATTTTAGGTTGTAAATAGAACCAACATTCATTCCTATCATATTAAGAGAAAATATCTTCCCACAAAAACTTTGTTAATAATAGAAGTTTATAAACAAGGAAAATTTCCTAAGCAAGGAAAAATAAGAACAATGAAAAATTGAGCTAGGAAAACTTATATGTGAATATAATTATTTCAGATACATGATCTGATACCAATTTTAGGATCGAAATAAGAATGTAGATGCTCAATATAAAAGAGGGGGTGAATTGCATACTTTAAAAAATCCTTTGGAACCTTTAAAGTTGGTATAAAAACTTTTGTTTTTATCATTAAGAAAAACTGTGTTTAACAAAGTTAAACATGGTAAATTCACAAGACCTCTTAGTTCTAAAAACTTTCTAGGTTCCGGAAATATGGTTCCGGAAGTGAAACTTAAGAAAAGTTTATAAGTAAAATATTCTACCTTAAAGCATATAGAATCTTACTAATCAGAGTATAAAAAATACAAGGAAGTATAAGAGAGTTATACTTTCCTTATTAATAAAAATATAGCAAAAAATAAAAATGAAATAATACAAGTAACAAGCATGAAATCTTTTAACCCAAAGAGTAGGGTATCCAACAACCTTAGATAAAGGTCCCTTGATTTATACTTTCAAGAAAGTTTGTCTTACCAACACTAGGGTAGGACCTCGATAAGAATATCAGAATCTATCTTGCTATCCCCGAAATCCCTTGAACTTTAAGTTAATTGGCACCTCTATCTTCCTCACCAAGGAAGTCCTCGAAATTTAAGGTAGTCGTCACCTATGTCTTCCTATCCCCAAAATCCCTCGATTATACTCAACAACAATCGGAGTCTCACAAAGAAAGCTGAACAAGATGTTCAGTACGCACTTAGCATGAGAATATCTCTCTCTAGAAATTACTTTAATAGCATGTGGTCTCTAGAGTGATAAACGTTCATCAGATGTGTGTTATTTGTGTATCGAGATCATTCAAATGAGCTCCTATTTATAGGCACATCTCTAGCGGTCGGCTCCCTCCTCCAATGGTGATATTTTTCCTTGAATCTCGGAGGGACCTGTACACATGTCACTCAAACAATGGTTAGTTAGAAACAGATTGTATGAAATCATTTCATAACTATAATATAGGTAAGAAAAATATGGTTTCTTAACTAAAATCATTTTTCGGAGTCTAAGGAAAATAAAATTTTGGAGTCTAAGAAAATGAAAATTAGGTGTCTAAAATACATGGATATTCGAATTCTGTTGTCCAACAATTTTGGAACCTGAATTCCATAGAATTTGGAGTCTAAATTCTAAGGAATTCAGAGTTTGAATTCAGAGAATTTAGAGTCTCAATTCAGAACAATTTGGAGTCTGAATTCTAAGGAATTAAAAGTCTAAATTCTAAGGAATTCAGAGTCTTAATTATAAGGAATTTAAAGTTTGAATTCATAGAATTCAGAGTCTGAATTCAGAAGAATTCGGAGTCTGAATTTTGAGGGATTTAGAGTCTAAATTCTAAGGAATTATGAGTTTGAATTCAGATAATTTAGAGTCTGAATTCAGAAGAATTTGGATTCTGAATTTAGAAGAATTCAGAGTCTGACTTCAGAAGAATTCGGAACCTAAATTCAGAGGAATTTGGAGTTTGAATTCATATCCTAAAAACAGAATACTCTATATATAAGTATTTATTAATTCTTAGGTTTAAGATATGAAACTGAATTTTACACTTAGAAATAAACTGAGTTAGATTTAGATGAACTAAAATATGAACAATGAAAAACTGGTATGGATAAATTTTCCTTGGGGAAGGAAAATTTTCCTTATTAAGATAAAACTATGAAAAATAAATTTTCCTTAATATAGAGTGTTTGTGATTTTCAAAACATGAAGGACTGTAAAAGTCATAAGGAAACCTTATTGACTCAACAAAGTAGAGGTTGGTTACATTAAATTTCAAATTTAAATGTTTAAATGAAAATGGTTTACCAGTAACAATAGTTTTATACATGATGAATTTGGAATGACAGTATTTATTATGAATAGATTGGAGTACACAGTTGATCCGTTAATCATGGAAACACATGAAAAACAACTTTCTATGTTCCTTATCAATATCATATGTAGTGGTCTACTGTTTTATAAGGAAAAAAAGGTATATTTGTGATGATAAAATTGATAAAGATGATGATTTATGTGAGATCCCTACTTCTATTTAAATATTAATAGATAATATTGATGAGCACATATTAGACATGGTTTGTGTCATACAGAACTTTCATGATGAAGGAATTTAGGAAAATAGTCCATTATTACATTCCTAATATTATAGGTAACATATGTTTATTTCTGGTTTACTTCTTAAAATTTCATAAAATGTTATACATTTTAGTTTTATTTTCTTTATTAAAACATGTATTATATCTAATAAGTTCAATTTTTTGTTTATATTAGATTACTTTTTTCAGTTTACCATGTTTACCCTTACATAACTTATCTATTTATTTATTTTTTTGAAAAACAATTATTTTAAATCTAATATCTTAAATAAAAAAATATTGTATAAAAGATTATATTCCAAAAATATTATTTTTGGTGTAAAAATGATTTATTATGTTGGATAATTTTACTATTTGCACACCATTTTTGGATTTTTTTTTCATTATTTTATGTTTTTATCTCCCATTAATATCGTTAGCATTTTATTTAACTATTATAAAAAAATATGAATAAAAATATGTTCAGTTTAGTTTAATTTTTTTGGATCATTTTTCATATATTCAAATAATATTATTTTCGGTGTAAAAAATGGTGTTATAAATTAGAGGATTTTTACTATTCACATACCATTTTTGGATTTTGTTCATTAATTTATGCCATTTCATCTCTCATTAATGTTTTTATCATTTTAGTTAACTATAAAAAATATGAATAAGTTTAGTTTAATTTTTGTTTGATAATTTTATATTTTTTATTTAAATTTTTATGTAATAGTTGGATTTGTATATTTTTGTACTAATTGTTTGTTTGTTTGATTTTTAGGATAATGAAAAATTAAAAATCTAATCCAACACATACTTTTGGAGAGGCTTGTACACATACCTATAGGGAGGAAAGTACACATGATCTTATTGATGATATTCCCCATCCTTATTTATAAGAGATATCTATTTTCATATGGGAAAAAGAGTTTGAGTGTTGGTAAACATGGAAACACACATTTACTAAAATTATTAGTTTCCCATAGCCAGAACCATAGGATAATAGTAGTCTTTAACGATAATGATATTCCAAGATGTCCAAATTCAAAACAATTCAAGACCTTTATTGCAGTCTAGGCTAAAATCAATGTTATTATTTTGATTGATGATTGGAGAAGTGTTGAAAAAATGAAAATATATCACTTATGGGAGACCATTTTGGTAAGATCGTTTGTTATTATTTTACTTATCATGAAATTTTTATAGTAATATATTTAACCCCTACTTACCAGATGAAATATGATATACCTGATATTGAAGGAGTTAGGAGGAAATGTTTATCATTGGCTGATAGGATATGGAGAGATTTTAAATCAACTATCACATCGGATTTCATTTTTGGTCATAGAAAACATCATAATCCATGTGATTTATTTCCATTTATAGATGAATATACATGGATGTAATTTTTTGAAAGTATACAATGAGATGCATTTTTTATAAGTGAAATATTACCTTTTAGGATTTTTTATATTAATCATCATATTAATGATTTCTTTATTCATAATTTATAGTAATCAAAGAGATATCATTAAGATATCCAATATAGAAACGTATACCATCATAATTTATCTTGGGGAGGGTATAAATTATTGGGAGAACAGATGATTGATGAAAATTTTCAAAAACTGGGAGCTGAGTATTTAGGCTTCATATAGGTTGACCCCCCTATACATAAAATATGGAAGAGGAATCAGATGAGAAAAAACTGATAATATTTTATAGAAGGGTCGAGGGTTGTAGCTAAGAGGATTGTAAATTTTTTATTTATTTATTTAAGTTAAATCAATTATTTATATAATTTTATTCTCTATATTTTTTTCAAATATTATAAACAGGAATATATTCTCTTAAGGATCTGAACACACGGGGTCTTTATAGCTGAGGGTATGAAGGATATTTTAACTGCAACATTAAGAAAGCCCGAACACCTAATTCATCTATAGGGATACTCGACAAGTATATCGGTAAAAAAGTGTTTCAACATTATGAAGCTTATTTAATGAAATGTTTTTATAAAAAATATAATCTTTGTAAGAAATAGTTTAGGATATTCATGAGATGATGGAGGATGGGATTAGAGCTTCTATACAGTCGATCTTTGCAGACATGACAAAAAAAGTTTCAATCAGCTGATCCCACTCCTATGCCTTCACTTTCTAACCCCACTCCTACTACATATCTTACCCAACCTCCACCTATAGACCCCACTCCTCCTAGTTATCCTACTCCTACACCCCCTCCTATTTATCTTCCCATTTATTTTGAGTTATATATTGATGATCCCTGAAATCATATTGTTGCATATGGGATGATATATAATATTGGTGATACAATTAATCATAAAAGGATGGAGATAGAGAATCAAAGGTCCATTGTATAGGATATTATAGATAGATCCTCAATAATATCATTTCCTATAGATGAGGTCAGTATAATTGGACAAAGTATCAACCATTTTTATGTTTGGCCATCTAGACTTGTTCAGAATATTACCATAGAGGTATGTGTATATTATATCCTTTATTTAATTTTTCTATTAATATTTTCATACATTTTAAAGTTTATATATTTATAAATTTTTTATAGGAATACTTTAAAGTTAAAGAAATACTATATAGACAAAAAAATAAAAACTTTTGTGACTTCAGATACGACTTATACTAATCTTGATAGATTGTCAACATATTTTACATTTTTGTTGGATGATTATGAGATTCCAATGGAAAGTGAAGTTTGTGGGTGTGCAACGACTATGATTCATTTAAATAAATATTTCATGGAACTTGTAAATAGTGGTTATTTTGGAATCAACACAATGCAATTTTTTTCTATGTAAGTTGATTAACATAAATCTTTCTATTATTTTAATTTATTGAATAATTATAGTTTTTTTGTATCAGGTATCTTTATAAAAATTTTACGCAGCCTGACATGACAATAGTATTTGATTTTATAGTACCTCAATTTATTTCACCTATAGTAAAGATAATAACTAATGTAAAAAAAGAATAGTTTGTATTGCTGAAAGACTTCAAAAGAACACAATTATTTAGTGATGGATTCTTCCTTATTTTAAAGATTATTAAATATATATCTCAAGTGTTATATCTATTAATAGAATAACCAATCATATTAAATTTTCTTATATATCAGTGAACATTGGATGTTCGGTGTTTTTTCTCCAAGGTAGAAGATACTTTACTGGCTATATGCTCTATCCATGGTGAAGTGATATGAAAATTTATGATTGTATTGAACATGTAAGATTGAATATTTTTATACTTGTATATATTAAATGAAATTTAAATTCATTTTATTTATGTTATTCTAAAATAGGTAATGGAATTTATTTAGAGTAACAACAATAAAGTAGAGTTCCAATATCAAATATGTAAAAGAAAAAGGTGACTTTTCATTTAAAATTACTAATTTTTGGCTGTAGTAATTAAAATGTGATTTTGAATTGAAAAATTATTTTAAAAATAAATTTAATAAACAAAAAGGAGTGAAGGAATTTTCAGACTATATTTTATGATATATGTTTTAAATAATTTCAAATGAGATAGTTATGAAGTTCCATAAGGTTATATTTTTTTATAAAACTTTCTTTCAAATTTTTCTTTGTTTTATTCAGATTACTTGTTAAATGATTCTTTTTAATTATTATTTTTTTATGACTCTTAAACTTATACTAAAAAAGATAAAAGACACTTTCAAATTGAATGGGTGAGTCATTTCACAGGTTGGATTGGATTTTATTTCATTTTTAATATACATTGTAAACTTGAAAATTCAAATTGTAAATGTTTCTATTATTATGATTTATTTATATTGTTTTTCTAATTATTCTGCTGGCTATTCTGCTATTTTTTTACTATTTATTTGATGCTAGGTATTCTGGGATGGGAAGAAATAATATAATTTTATTTAAAATATATATACATTTCACAGTAGTTATTTTATAACTAATTTGAAACATGTAAAAAAAACATTTACCACATCAGTTTTGTTAAAAAACATTCATGGTAAAAATATTTTCACATCAGTTATAGAATAAATGATATGAAACAGATTTTTCATGTTGTTTATTCCATAACTGATGTGATAAAGTGTTTATTATGTCAGGTTTTTTACAAAACTGACATGGTAAATGTTGTTTTTTACATTTTTCACATCAGTTATAAAATAACCGATGTGGAAAAATTCCACCAAAATGTATTTATAATGTATACTTTTATTTATCGATTTTAAAAAATTATTTACAACATCTCCTTTAATAACACCTCATACTAACCAATGTTAAAAACCTAAAAAATCAATTTGAAAAGGCCTATTTTTCATTAGTGACCACTATTTCACCAGCCATGTCACCAACTAGTTCATGGTGCTTCCCACCATAGGAACCAACATTACATGACTGCATCTGAACCATGGCATTCACCACTATCACATCCATGTATCTAAACACTTACTTGGTTTTTTAATGACCCACTTGATATATATTCATCCCAATGTGCCTAAACACGGAAAAAACATCTAATAGAGCTAGTATAACCTCTTGTCTCTGATTTCAATCCAAGAATGATGAGTATCCATTGCCCATGCATAAGGCTTATATACATCTTAATCTCTACATAAGGTCCCAACTAAACCTCATAATACTCCCATCATTCATGAAATGTAATTCCCAAGACACGGTAACAAATTACCATGATTTTGTAGGCATTTTCCCCCAAACAAAACCTTCAAAACTTTTTATCACATTTTAACCCCATGAAACATGTCACAAAATATTTTTTCACATGTTTCACCCCCTTAAAAATGTCACGAAATAGGAATTACCCCTTTGAAGCAAGTGATAAAAATGGTTCACCCCCTGAACCAAGTCATGAATAATTTCACACCCCATGGAACATGTCATGAAATGGTGGATCACCCCATGAATCTCTATTTGACCATACCAAAAAATTACAATACCAATGCCAATGCATTGAATTTATTTTCTGTTTTGTCAAAATTTCAAATATGGAATTTTCACATAACCATATATTTCACACTTAATAGATTTTCTCTATTCAAATGGCACCCCAACCATATAATGGACGATTAAACCAAGATAAGGACCCTTCTCTCATAAGGATCACCCACAAATAATCTATAGTGCTCTCCCCACCATACAACTTTCCACACACCGCTCTGTACCCAAGGAGGCCCTTTATCTAACCAGAAATACATTTAGGAAGATAGGTGTATAGCCAATTCTCTCTCAACATACTTAGGAAGATTTCAAGATATAGGGCATGATATTCTCTAGTTTAGGAGTACACTAATATGTTTTTTATGATTACCATAAAAAATTATCCATTTATAAGGTCACTTCTACTATAGGGACATGTCAAACTCGTTCAAATGTCTTTAGCCTCCCTTCCCACAAGCATTCCATCAAATCCTAGCCTCCTCGATTTAAGAGGGGCATGTTATCTAAAACTCACTAATGCCTCATGAGTATCTTATAAGTACCTATGAACATAAGTTTTTTGCATCACTACCACCTCCACACTACCCAAGTTCCATCACAAATACCATAATTATTACCAAAGGAAAAGAAATCAATCCGTTATACTGATCCAAACCATCAGTCTCACCATAATCAGTGCTCATCAATTTGATTTATCTAAAAATAACAGTCATTTAATCCTGAGCCACCCATTCACATATCATAGCGGCATCACAGATCTCCAACACATTCCTGATATATTGGCTTCCCAAGAATCTCTAGGTCACAAACTTTCCAACAACAATTTATTGATCTTGACTCAAAATCAATAAGTCATTCATTATTGAAACCAAGCTCAAACTCCCATTCAAGTATCTAACCATGCCTCTTTGAATGTCAACAATTTTGGGCTTGAGTAATCCTCAATGTCATTATCCAACAACCTAAAATATTTCATCATTCAATTACAAAAACATGACCACCAATCACCTCAAGCATAATTCTCAGAATAGGAGCGTCTACCCATGTTGTTAACATTCTTAACTCACCCATCTGAGGTCATCATTGATTCCTACCTTGAATAGCATTAGAACAACATATACAGGCATCTGAATGATCTTTTCCATCAAAACCAACCTTAAATCCAACCACAAGAATTCAAGGTTATCCCTTTATAATAAACCAAGTCATAACCGTTCCTTTTATATAGACTCAATAACACCTATATTGCATCGATTTTTCAAAACCAACACATCTATAATGTTAGGGTAAACCCTCCAATAGGTCACCACCAATCCAAATGAACACCAAATCACTATGGTGTGAGTCTTAACTAAGGTACTAATGGTCTTTTACCTAGCCCTACCAGTCAAGTCTCAATAAAGAAACTTGGTCTAACCGCCTAGTCCATAGGTCAACCTCACAAAAGGTCATACCTCATGGGCACAAAGCACACACCCCCAATGTTACATGACATCAACATATCAAAACATCTATATATAGGGTCTAAAAAATAGAACAAAAAACATAAAAATCAAAACCAATCACCCACAACTAGGTCTCCCATCCTCTCCAAGCATTTTCACATCAGATTACTCCCTAGATAACTAATCCATGCAACTGAACCCGAAAAATGACACCCATATGGGCCCAAAGCATAGACACTATGTGTCATAATGACCTTATTATAGTCATTTATCCTACTTTTTATGAGTACTGAGTCATTATCCTTATCATCAAGAATCTCACCATAGATCCATGTAACCTGTCATCAAAATAAATACATATATAATTTGTACCAGTTGAGTAGATTTCCACTAAATACTTATACATGGAAACATTGTATGAGTGGTTGTAGACACTTTAAGAAATTTTTCCTCTATAATTAGTGAATTCATGCACTAGTAGGCCTATATTTCATTATAATCCTACATTCATGATATGGTACATTAGGTTCCTATTTCCTCTGTAGTCCAAGAGTAAAAATCAACTCACTATCCTCTTCATAATGAGACAAAAGATAGATTTCCAACATAAATCGAAACATTGAAACCACATATGCATTTCCCAAAGAGAGAATAAAATAAAATTATAACAGAAAAAATCAGAATAGCATCCCATACCCTATTAACCTAAACTTCCCATCGAAATAGGTGTTATCGATGCACCATCTTAGTGTTCATCATAGGATCTAACACATTCTTTATGACAACCCTTTTCTTTATTAAAAATTAATAAATGATTTACTACATAATATTACACAAAATAAAACCCAGAAGATTGTGAATTATAGTTTATTTGAGAGTTAGGTACATTACATAATAAATTAAAACAAAAAATGCATCATATTTATTATAAAATTCCTTAACATGTTCATATTATTCCTTCATACTTAAAACTTAATGGGATAACCTGGGGACATACATAGGAAAAGAGTGATCTATAAAACTCAGTAAGGGAATAAACCTGGAATAACATGAAGAAATTATTACATGTTAGAAAATAGGTATAAAAATGGGGAATAAAATGGGTGAGGATTATAAACATGAACAATTGGGCATGATATAGTATGGTAATATAAAGGCAACATGGGAAATGTGAAAACAACTTAAAACATGGAATCATAAACATAGGTCAAGGATAACTGATAATAAATCATGATGTAAAAAGTCACATGATGTATTAGGATCACTCCCTAATACCTTGAATGACGTATCATGGTACTAAAACATTACCCAATCCATTGTATTCATATATAATTCCAGGCGCACACATTACTTTCATTTGATTCACATTAATAAGTATGCCACATAGATCATAAAATATGGATTCATTTATCATCACATTTTATTACAAGATCAAGGAATGTGGAATACATACATGTAAGTCCCCAATCACAAAATTATAATTTCATAAATTTGAACACCCATGATAGGAAATGGTTATGGTTATTCACTACAGAAATGTTTTGGCATGGAAAATCATGGTGAAATTTAGACAACATAACAGGGGCGTATAATTGTTCATAGGTGGGATTAATGAGAGTGAAAGGGGTATGTCATCATTTAGAAATCAAATGTAAATTAAGGGGGATATG
The DNA here is from genome assembly GCA_963277665.1 of Viscum album. Taxonomy (NCBI): domain Eukaryota; kingdom Viridiplantae; phylum Streptophyta; class Magnoliopsida; order Santalales; family Viscaceae; genus Viscum; species Viscum album. Next base: position 342,450,504 of record OY728167.1, read on the forward strand.
GAAGAACATATCTCAACATGAACAAATGGAAATTAATATACATAACATAAAATAGATTCTTGAATAAAAAGAAGAGAGGCAGATCCCTTACTAAATTTTGATATGGTAACGCCTTAGGTAAATGATATAATGAGAGGGGAGAAATAGTATCTCATTATTATATAATCAATTGGAAAATAGAGGTAAAATTATAAGGACCTAAAAAATTGAGATTAAAAATCATACTTGCAAAGAAGGTTCTTGAATGGAAATGAGGAGAGTAAAATCTCCTATGAAATTTCATCATGGTAACGGGTGTACATAAAGGTTAATTAGAGTTAAAGGAGGATACCATAATTTATAAATTAAATGGAAATTAATGGGTTCTATGTAAGAACATATCCCAACATGAAAAAAAATAAATTAATAGGCATAACATAAAAGAGGTTCTTTAATAAAAAGAAGAGAGAGAGAAATCCCTCACCTTGAGAGTGAGGTTCTAAAAGCTTGAGAGAAGATTATTGAGGGCTTGGGGGAACCGTGAGAGGACTCTATAGAGGGGAGGACAGAGTAGGGATATGATCCATGGTTTTATAGTGAATATAAATGGATGAATGGTTGGTTTTATATATTAAAAGATAGGGTATTTCTAAAATATTTCTCAACAAAAGGTTTTTAAATCTATATAATAAAGTAAAAAAAAAAACTAAAAACCTTCACAATGTTTTTACACATGGTTTACACCAAATAGGGTTTTTTTCATTATTTTATAATTCCAAGTTCTGAACTTATTAAAATATTACCCTTGTTTGTGTATAATTGAGTCATGTACTTAAAGAAATTATTTTAAAACCTCAAAATATATTATAGGTTTTTTAGGATTCATAAAGGATTTATAAAATTAATAAAATAAACTTAAAATCACATTATTTTAAAGGGTAAAAATATATTTGATCATGTATACCCTTTATATTATTAATTAAATCATTTTTTATTCATTATTATGTCATAATACACACCATATATTTCTACTCTATTTAATTTTTACCCAAAAATTTGACTATCTCAGAAAATTATGAAAAATTCACTTTTGGATAATTTTGAAATTATGATTAAAAAAATAATATTTATTTTAACCAAATAATTTTATAAATATTTCATTTTTCATTTTTAAAATAGAATCGACATTTATTGAGAAATTCTTGGTTTTTGAAAATAACAGTTCTCAAACCCTTATAAAAATTGCATTTAAATTCATAAAAAATATATGATCATTTATATATAATAAGAATTATTTAACAATAATATATTATTAAAATATTATTTATTTCAAAAATCCAATAATTAATCAAAATAAATTCCTTAATTGAATTTTAATATTACCCAAAAATACAATTTGTCTATAAATATAACCAAATCAAAATCATTTATAAAGTATAAATAATAAGAAGTAAATATAAAAATTATTCTATTTAAATATAATATAAATATTATTATTATTATTTTCTTGATAAATATCCCTTTATTACACTGTAAAACTCCCTAAGGGTAAGGTGTGCGACGATGAGACTTTTATGGGGTGGTTCGACGTACATGGTTTGGGTCATGATCTCGATGATTTTGAACTTCTCCCATAAACAAGTCCCTCATACTTCACTTGTTGGATATCATCTTGGTATTGGTCAATGGAAAATCCTAGTGATGTTATTTCCCTTTGAATCTTTAAGAAAAGGGCTTCATAGGGTATGATCCTACTATTTGAGGTTGTCACTTCCTTTGACTGTGCCAATTGGATTTGTAAAAACCCTATATTTATACTAATCGTATGATTATTATTCAATGACTATATTATCAATGGTACTGATGCTTAATGGTATTTTAAATATGATAGGATATAATAAAACCAAATAAGTTCATGTGTTTTCAATAACCATAATTCATAATAATACATTTAATTCAACTAAAAAGGGAATGTAATTATAACAGTTTGGTTCATTACAATCTTCCCCTTCCAAAATTTCACCCAAAAAAATTTCATTTCACACACTAAAAAAGATGAGGGTAACTCTGTTTTATCACCTCCTCATATTCCCACATTTCTTCTTCAAACATGTGGTTTCTTCATAGCACTTTGACTAGATGCATTGTATTATTCTGTAGAAATTTGTCTCTATGATCTAAGATCTCCACCAGTTTCTCCTCATATGAAATATCATTCTATAATGGTACCACCTATAGATTGAGTGCATGTGAGGGGTATGGTATTTTATTTTGAAATAGGGATACATATAGTACATAATTTACTTGATATAGGTTAGTTGGGAGTGCTAGTCGATAAGCCACCACTCTAATGCGATTAAGGATCTCAAAGGGACTGATGTGTCTTGGACTAATCTTTACCTTATTACCAAATATCATGAATTTCTTCCATGGAGATATGCATAGGAATACCTTATCTCTAACCTCAAACTTTAGGTCTTGTTAAAGAGTTTCATTATTGCTCTTTTTTAAACTTTGAGTATCCTTGATGCAATATTTAATGGTCTTGACCTTTTACACTATTTACTTGACCATTTCAGGACCTATTAGTTTGTGTTCCCCAACTTCATCCCAACATGCATGTGTTCTTTACCTCTTCCCATAAAAGGCTTCACAAGGAACCATTTGGATGCTTTAGTGGAAAATATTATTTTATGATAACTTGACCAGAGAAATATGTTGATCTCATCCTCCATTGAAGTCAATTAAGCATGATCTCAAAAATGTCCTCAAGTGTCTGGATAGTCTGCTCATATTGGCCATCAGTTTGATGGTGATAATTCATGTTGAAGTTCAACTCGGTATTTAGAGTATTTTAGAGACTCTTCCAGAACATGGAGGTAAATATTAGGTCTCAATCAGATACAATTTATAATGTTGTTCCATGAAGCCTCACCACTTCTTTAATTTTTATCCTTAAAATTTGATCGAGTAAGAAGTACTCCTTAATTACAATGAAGTGAGAAAATTTTGTAATATGATCCACCAAAACCCATATAGCATTATTTTCTCTTGATTTCTTTGGAAGACCAGTGATAAATTCCATAGTGGTGTTTTTTTATTTCTATGTAGGTATCATTAATTCCTGCATCATCCTAGTGGATTTTTTCATTTCAGCCTTAACTTGTTGACTTACAAGACATATTAATGTATATTACATGATATCCTTCTTCATATTTTCCCACCAATAGTTCGGTCATAGATATCAATACATATTAATTATTTTAGAATGGATAGATAAGGTAGATCTATTTGAATCATCCAAAAAATACTTCTTTAACTCAAGATTTGATGGTACATATAGTTTTGACCCCAATATGATGACTCCTTCTTCATTAACATTGAACTCTGAGGACTGCCCTTTTCTTATAGATTCTACTTTATTCTGAATTCCCACATCATATCTTTGAGAATCATTTAACCTATCCAAAAGGTATGGTTAAGAAATCATTTTTGAAATGATTAATGATGGTCCTTCCTTTATGATTACCATGCCTATCATTTTCAAGACTAAGAGTTTAGGATCCTTCTCAATTATCATTAATGATAAAATTGTTAGATATTTTCTTCCTTAGAGCATCTTCCACTTTATTTTCTTTCCTAGGATGGTAGTGGATTGAGAATTCATAGTATTTGATCATATTTAACCATCTTCATTGGTTCATATTCATCTTTTTCTATGTGAATATATACTTGAGGCTTTTATGATCCGTATATATTTAACACTTCTCACCAAAGAAATAATGCAACCATATTTTCAAAGAGAAGATCACTAAAACAATCTACAGATCATAAATTTGGTAGTTATGTTCATCAACATTCAATAATCTTGAATTATATGCTATCACTTTTTCATTCTATATTAATACACAACCCAATACCTTCTTCAAAGCATCATTTTATATGATGAAAATTTCCCCACCTGTGGGTAGCATAAGTAATTGTGTAATGACAATACTCTTTTTTAAATCCTTGAATCTCTCTTCACATTCGTTGTTCCAAAAAAACATGACTCCCTTCCAATTTATCTTGGTTATAAGGTTTTATAATAATGAGAAATATCACACAAATCGATGATAGTACTCAGATAATATATGGAAACTATGGATTTCTGTCACATATGTTGGCATCATCCATCCTTCAATTACTTATGTATTTAAAGGGTCTATAGATATCCCATTACTTGTGATAATATTACCCAGTAATGAGACTTCCTTAAACCATAAATCACATTTGTTTTACTTTTCATAAAGCTTATCATTTCATAATGTCTTTAGAACATTGCCTACATACTCTTCAGGATCCTCCTTTCTTTTGGTGTATATTAGAATATCATATATAAAGACTACCAAAAATTTGTTGAAGAAATATATAAATATTATATTCATTAAGTCCATGAAGATTTATAGATCATTTTTTATTCTGAATGGAATTACTATGAACTCATAGTGATCATACCTTGTGTCAAAATTAGTCTTGTGGATATCCTCCTTCTTCACCCTAACTTGTTAATACCCCAACCACAGATCCAACTTGGATAAGTATTATTCTCCATGTATCTAATCGAATAAGTCATAAATATGTGGTAGAGGATACTTGTTATTTATCATGATCGTGTTGAGCTTACAATAATTAATACAAAGTCACATTGACCCATCCTTCTTCTTGAAGAAAAGGATTGGTGCACCCTATGGTGAATCACTTGGGTGAATGAACCCTTATCTAGATTCTCCAATAGTTTTTTCTTCAAATCCTCATGTTTCAAAATATCCATTCTATATAGATTCTTGGATAATGGTAATTTCCCAGGTATAATCTTGTTCGAAAATTCAACCTATCGGCTAGGAGGAAGACCAGGAAATTCTTCGACAAACACTTCAATGTATTCCCTCTTAATGGGAATGTCTTCAAGTATGATCTTATCCTTATAATCATTCATTTGAGCTAGATATTCTTTTTTGTAGGGAAATAATACCCATGATTGATATGTTGGTTCTAAAGAAGATCCATCCTCGTCCTTGCACTTGTACAGAATCGAAGGATGATTCTCAATACAGAGATCAATTTACTTCACATGGAAATTTATGTTGGATATATATAGGTAAATCCAATACATACCTAGAATTGCATCAAATTACACTGAATACATATTGATATTATATTCAAGAAGAAAATTTTCACAAACTTTAACATGTGATACATAATCATAGAGGTTTTCCCAGGTGATATAAAATCATTTTATGTGGTGACTCAATAGTCTCATAAAACTTAAAATATATGCTAATAGGGCATGAATTTAAATACAACATGACATACACTAATCTGGAGTAAATATTACATGTAATTCAGTCACCATGATCCATCTAAGCATAAAACTTGGCTTGTTCTCTTCATCTTGTATATTGTTGATGCTCATCATGCTTTTCATCCTTTGACATTGACCATTATCTTGGATAATGCTCGACTTCTCTATATTTATGACATAAAACTATATATGGTTCCATAGATTGAACTTTGTTTCCATCCATAAAATTATTAATTTCTTCATGGAAATTGGCTAATTTATGCTCTATCTTTCCACACATAAAACATCTCCCAGTCCCTTTGTGACATTTCCCTTGCTCCTTCCACATTCTTTTCACAAGGGAAATTGGGTCTTCTTTCCCTTGTCATTTTTATCAGATGAAATTCCTTGAGATGTTATCTTTCTATTTTTGGCATCTTTAGGCATTAAACTAAGTACCAATTGTTAATTTTTATTTTTTATATATGGTTTGGAATAACGCAATATGTCCTACTTTAGCTCTTATCTAGTTCAAAATCTCATTTGGGCATTCTCACATTTCCCTTTACATTGGTTGTTTACTTAGTTCCTCCTATTTTCGACCATTGTATATAATAAATGGAAAATTAAGTATGAGTATTTTAAAACTATTAAACATATAAAATGTAATCCAATAAACTTAAAGGGATAACTTATAAAAGACATGTATTTCCTAAACATGTGAATTTTTAGGCTTCAATCTATGTTATCCATGATTTATTTCCTAACATAGACACTTATGGGCATTTTTTGTGTTCTATTAATAATGTTTCTTAATGAGTTTGTAAATTTACCAAATAATATCCCTCAACAGTTCCAAAGTAGGGGTTCAACAAGGCTTTCTATCATGCACCATTTCCCGATCGAGTCTATCTCAACACAGTGTTTTTGGGTTTTACCCCTATGTACATCTATGCCAGAGCCACATCCACTTTTAGTATCTTGAAAGGGATTTATTTGATTAAAAACCACTTACACTATACTTTTACAAAATTTAGGGATGTATTCATATGTTTAGTCTTATATCTAATTCTTTTCTAGAGTTTTATAATCCTAATCCCAAAATTAACTAAACATTCTTTTCATACCAACTTTGACAACCCTGCTCTTTATTATATTTTAATTCATGATTTATTACATAATATAGCAACCCAAAAGAAAAATAATTATAGTTTCATTGGTAATTAGGTACATTACATGACAAATTAAAATATAGAATACATCATCTTTATTGAAAACTTCCTTAACATGCTCATATTATTCCTGCATACTTAAAACTACATGGGATAACATGGGGACATACATAAGAAAAGGGTGAGCTATAAATCCCGATAAGGGAATAAACATGGAACAATATGAATAAATTATTACATGTTTGAAAATAGTAAAATCAATGGGGAATAAAAGGGGTGTGAATCATAAACATTGACAATGGGGCATGATATAGCATACTAACATAAAGGCAACATGGGAAATGTGGAAACAACTTAAAACATGGAATCATAAACATAGGTTAAGTATAACTACTAAGAAATAATGATGGAAAAATTCACATAATGTATTAGGTTCACTCCCTAATCCCTTTTATGACATCACATGAGACTAAAACATTACCTAATTCATTATTGTGCTATATAATTTTGGGTGCACCCATTGATTTCATTTCATTCACATGCATAAGTGTGGCACATATAACGTAAAAAATTGAATCATTTATCATAAAAATTTATTCCATGATAAAAGAATATGTAATACACACATTTAAGTCCTCAATTAAGGAATTATAAGTGCATAAAGATGAACAAACATGATAGAAAATGGGTATGGGTATTCACTACACAATTGTTTTGGCATGGAAAATCAAGGTGAAATTTCATGAGCATAACGAGGGAGTATAAATGTTCATTGGAGGGATTAATGAGTGTTAAAGGGGTATATCAACATTTATAAATAAAATGGAAAGTAATTTAGATATGGAAGAACATATCCCAAAAAATGGAAATTAAGAGGCATAACATAAAAGAGGTAGTTGAATAAAAATAATAGAGGGAGATCACTTACTAAATTTTGGCATGGTAATAACTTAGGTAAATGATATAATGAGAAGGGATAAATGGTATCTCATTATTATATAATAAATTTAATAGTATATTTATCATTATAATGACATGAAAACATAACCATTTTACATTCAAAAGGCTACATAAAAAGAATGTGCTAAATGGAAATAAAAAGAGTAAAATCTCTTACTAAATTCCATCATAGTAACAGGTGTACATAAAGGTTAATGGGATATATTAATGAGACGGAAATGGAAATTTTGTCATTTAGAAATAAAATTTACATTAAAGGGGATATGGAATAATGTATCCCAATATGAAAAATATAAATTAAGAGTCATAACATAAAAGAGGTTCTTGAATAAAAAGAAGAGAGGGAGATCCCTTTCCTTAAGGGTGTGATTCCAAAATCTTGGGAGGAGCTTCTTGAGATGTTGGGGGAACCATAGGAGGACACTATAGAGGTTATGTAATATTAAGGATGTTCTCCAAGGTTTTTAAGTAAAGATAAATGGGTGATTGGGTGGATTTATATAGGAAAAGAGAGGAGATTTCTTTATTATTTCTCAAAATTTTGTTTTGGACTCTATATAATAAAGTAACCAAAACCAAAAACAATTCCATGGTTTATGCTAAATAGGGTTTTTTTAATTGTTTTATAAATCAAAGTTCTGAAATTATTAAAATATTACCCTTATTGATGTGGAAATAAGTCATGTCCTTAAAGAAATGATTTTAAAACCTTAAAATATATTATAGGTTTTGGAGAATTCATAAAGGATTTATAAAATTAATAAAATAAACTTAAAAAAATAAAATTAAGTAGAAAACATGTATTTGGTTGGGGATATCCTTTATATTGTGGATTACATCAATTTTGGGTCATCATGATGTTATAATAGACACCGTATATTTATACCATATTTAATTTTTACCTAAAAATTCGACCGTATTCAAAAAATTTGAAAAAATCACCATTTAATAATTTAAAAATTATAATTCAAAAAATAATATTTATGTCAACCAAATAATTTTCTATATATTTGAATTTTTACTTTTAAAATAGAATTGAAATTTATTTAGAAATGTTGGGTTTTTTACAATAAAAGTTTTCGAACCCTTATAAAAATTACATTTGACTTTATAAAAAATATATGATAATTATATATAATAAAAATTATTTAATAATAATATTTTATTAAAATATTATTTATTTATAAAATACATTAATTCATCAAAATAAATTCATGAATTTAATTTGAATATTTCTCAGAAATGCAATTTCTGTCTAAAAAATAGAAAATCAAAATCATTTATAAAGTAGAAATAATAAAAAGTAAATATAACCATTATTCTATTGAAAATATAATATTAATATTATTATTATTATGGTCTTAATACATATCCATTTATTAAACTGAAAAATTACCTAAGGGAAAGGTGAGAGATGGTGAGACTTTCATGGGGTTGTTCGGTGTACGTGGTTTGGGTCATGATCTTGATGATCTTGAACTTATCTTGTAAATAGTTTTCCTCATGATTTAGTTGTTGGATATCATCTTGAGATTTTTCAAAGGAAAATCCCAGGGATGTTATCTCCCTATTAAGCTTTGATAAATGGGCTTCGTAGGGAATGATCCTACTGGTTGAGGTCGTCACTTCCTTTTTCTGTGTCAATTGGATTTTTCAAAATCCTATATTTATACTAACTGTATGATTATTGTTCAAAGGTTATATTATCAATGGTAATGATAATTAACAGTCTTTTAAATTTGATAGGTTATAATAAAAACAAATAATTGCATGTGTTTTCTATAACCATAATACATAATAAGACATTTAATTCAACCACAAAAAGAAGTTTATTATAACAGTTAGGGTCACTACATTCCTAAATCTTCAGTCTACCAGATCTCCAAACCATAAGAAAAAAAATAATGCTCTGATACCACTTTTTAACATCCCACCCCAGCACTCTATATAATTAATCGCCAAACCAGTTCACCACATGACCTCAGTCGTGCCTCCCAGTACGCCAGAGGAGACTGACTAGCAATTGGGGTGTAAGATGGTACGGTGGGGAGAATATACCCCTATATCAAAGTGCACAATAACTAATAAATAACCAAACCTAAACCATTTAAATAAATAATCAGAGTAAGAATAAATGAATAATAATCTGTAACAATACATGAAATGTGGTAAAGGCCCGAACAACCATGTCATACAAACCCAGACGGCTCACTGGTTCGGCCATAGATACATAACAAAATAAAAGAAAAAACAAATAGGGGATCCATGAAATCTATGAGTCTAACCTCATCCAATCTTCTAAAACCATCTGATTAATCCTAATTGACCTCATTATCTCAAGCCACATCCCAAACTAGTTCTGAAACAACATGTAAGATTTACTTGAATACCCGAGTGTATTGGTGGCCCGAGAAAGTTGTGAGTAAAACGTAGTATGTCACCACCAACAGTGTATAAACAAACCCATTATATGTATATAGTACATGCAGTAAGGTGATAAATAGGGCCATTAATTTAATAAATTAATATTATATATAAAATATAACAACCCGCTGACCCTTGAGTTCTGGGTTGACACCCAAGTTCATCCAAACCTACTTCATCATATTGTTGGAGACATTAGTGCACATCACAAAACCAAGACCACATAATTATAACTAACCTGCTTTGGCATAAAGTCTGATGTATCTGTCAATTGGAGGATCCTATTATATCAGGACGGGTCACCCCAAGTCAATGGCAGATTCTCCTGCTAAGGATGAATCACTCATAATATACCATGATCAATTGGTCTCATCCCACAAGATAATAAGCATATCAAGAATCTTATCCTTAGGAATCAAATATGACATACTCCTTTCCCTCATGCATCATGAAATCCCGCATTTATGCCTCAGACAATCTATACCATGAATCTAGCCCTCAAGTAGTACATTATCATGCATCTAACCATCAAATGGTATGAAATCATGCACTTGGCCCTCAAGAATCAACATAAAAAAGGATTCATAACAAGATATAAAATGAAAAGTTTATGTAACATCCCACCCTCACGCATCAAACATAGCAGAGTCATGTCAAAAATATGCTAAGTAAGAAATTTACATGACCAAGAACCAAGAATACTAGACATATCATTATAAACCATGCTCTTTAATTCATATAATTACCATTTGTCTAGCTATTTACAATCCATAAAGCCAAGTTCCCAATTATCATAATAATTATAACTAATTCCATCCATTTATCATTTTTCCCAAAAGACGTTGACAAGAAAACTAACTGGTTTTAGTCCATTTGATTTTATTCCAAGTGATCACCTCAATTCCCAAGTTATTCCAAGTTGGTCAACGTAACCAGTTATCAATTAAAAAGGAAAGAATCAAATTACACCAAGTTATCAATTGTCATGAAAATTATATTTATTACAACTTCACATATCATTTAAGCACAAATACTACTACACATATCATCATATCCATTTTTCATTAATCCTTTATACAAATTCCCAATTACATGTAAAATTACCACTTTTAGGATATGTAAGTTATTCTCATGCTATTCAATACAATTACTATAACCAACATCCATTTAATCGAGGGGATCTAGGTTTATCCCGCTCAGAATCTTACCTAGTGTCAAGAGTTGGCACACCCCTTGGTTAGTTACAAGTCTAAGTATCAATTCCAAGGTCTTAATGGGGTCCATGGGAGGTCTAAACATATGAATTCTCATCAAGGCAGCGATTATAAATTTCATTTGGTCATATGAACGACTTCCTGATGCAATTGCATATATTGCATATACTATGAAAAAACAAAACAAAAAAAGGAGTTCTAGACCACCTACGTTTTACCAAGGATTTTCCACTTTGACACCAAGGGCAGAAAACATCTACCAAGGCCTTCCAAGCTCATCCAGCCTCATCCTTGAACAACGGGACTTGTTTTAATGCTTTGAGACCCTAAATCATGTCAAACAAAAACAATTAATTAATTAATTAATTACATCAAAACTTGACATATTTCTAGTTAACTCATCAGGAAATTCATTATGATTAAAATATTAGCAATAGGGTGTGTTCTACTTCTGATGCATCCCTGGATTTATGATGCATGAAAACCCTAATTAATTTTACCACAACAACATTTGATAAAATAAATTTAGAAAAAAAAAACATTCAGAAAATTGAAATGGAGGAATACCTCAACGGATTGATAAACGAACACAAGAAGACTTCGTCTTGGGAACCCCTCTTTCTAATCTGCAAGTAACCTCTAAAAAACCATTGATTTCACCATCCTCCAATGAAATCAGCATTTGACCTAAAACAATCATGTCTAGATTGAGAAGTAATAAATTAGAAATAGTGCAGAAGGATGAATACATTTCCCATCGATGATTTCATGTCACACCCATGATCTCCAAGAGCAGTAGATAATTGAGGAAGAGAAGGTTCGGTTGAGACCCCATTTGTGTGTATCATTATTTCAGAATAAAAAAGGGGATAATCCCCCTGCTAAAAAAGAATAAGGCTAAATAACTTTCACAACGTGAAACATGGTTTCACACTGTGAATTTTTGGGTTATCCCGTGAGCACACTTTTTATATCTTGAAACTCTCAGGATGCACCCCTCAAACCCTTTTTACATCATAAATTTCACATTTATTATGTAAATTGGTTTTTACAACCTTTTTTCAGCCTGAACTACCCATTTCTCCATAGGTGATTGCTCGAACCCTCGAGATTTATACCAAAATTTATAGATGGATGGAATTATATCCTTATCTAAGTCTTTTATTTTTCTTTGAAATTTGAATAGGAAGTGTGGTAAGGTTTTTTGAAAGGATTTTTGGGTTCAAGGGATTTACTTTCAATAAAACCACCAGATGCAGCTCCACCAGAATTTATGAAAGAAAAAAACATGTTTTGGAATGAACCCATGCACCAACACCCAAAACATAAAAAAAATCACTCTCGAATTACTACGCTACAACACTCTATTTTAAGACAATGAAAACAAGATAAATTAAAATAAAAAAGAAAGAAACACAAGACAATGAAAAAAACAATATATTACATGGTTCAGACTCATTCCCTAATGCATAGAGAAAAATCTACTTTAGTTTTATTTAGAGAAACAAAGGATGATTATAATTATTAGAAAATAACAATCACAAGTGATCAACCCTCCTTAAATAAGAGTTCCTAATTATCACTTCAGGCTGATGTCACCATTTTATTTCTATAGAATGATATCCAAATGAAATGATCTTCTCGAATAATCCCCAATTAGGTCAACTATCTCCATTGCCTCGTCTTTCCCTCTCAATAAACAGTACTAGATTTTGAAGATCTCGCAATTCCTAAGTTTTTTCTACACTCCTCCAACAAGCATTATCTGATGACTTGACTTTCGGTAACACCTTCTAGTTTAGTATTCGGTCCACCCAACTTCTAGTCATCCATAATTTGTTGTTATCATTCCACCAACCCTTCAAGTTTCAGAAATTTAGCCTCATAATTTTATCCTTTCATTGGTCTAGTTTTGTTAGCTTAAAAATGGTTTCCTCACTTTGACCATAGATAAAAAATCTCCCACTTGGAAATCATATTTCTAGGCTCCACAACTGCGCCCCTTTAACTTTGGAAAATCACCATTTGTTCTCCGAACTTCCATGAAGCAACAACATGGTTTCCCACCACATATTTCGATCATCCTAGTCTGACTGAGGCACATCATCATCTCAAGATATCCTAAGTAAACACATTCATCAACATGTCTATAGGATTATGAGATCCTTCAATCTTCTATAAGTCTTGATCCTCATCCTCTAATATATTCTAGATAAAGTGAATACCCAAGTGAATGTGATTCATTTGAGAATGAAAAGTTGGATTCTTGGCTAAGTGAGTTTCACTTTCACTACAAAAAAAAGACTTGTACCAACATAAAATTACTAATAGATAATATGTCTGTCGGTAAAAATGAGTAGTTACAACATATGTTAATTTTTTTCTATTGATTATAGGTACCAACAATTGTTTTTACCAATAGATATATCTGTTTATATTAATACCTTATTACAAACAAATATTTTACTAACATTTTAATTTGTTTCTTAATCATATTAATACCAATAATTTCTTTATCAACAAATGTATATGTTATTATTAATTTTTTTTTTAAATATTTTATAATTATAAAAAAACCTTTTCAATATATTATATAGTAATATCAAATATTTTATTATAAAGATATCATTTCACATTAAAAAATACCATTATACGACTAATTAACTTATTTATTGAAATGAGTATACAAACACACACATACATATGATATAAAATTATTGTTAAATGCTTTAAAATTGTTTTATTGTTGTTTTTTAAATTTGTAAATACATAAAAGAGAAAGTCACTTTTATATATATTGGTATATGTATATAATAACTTTTTATTGAAAAACTTATATAAATTTAAAACTTTTTATATATTATTTTTCATAAATCATATTATTTATAAGTTTAATTAATAATCTATAACCAAGAGAAAAATCCCCAATTCTCAAATAGAATGCATTTTCCATGCACTTCAGTTCTCCCCATCTAATTAATTTTCACACCATCTGTGGTAACCTAAAAACCCTAAAATCCACCCCTTTTTATATACATCAGTTCTTTGACACTCTTTCATCACTACCAATTTCATTATTATTGATTTCCTACTTGCCCATTCAGTTCATCTTCATCACCCCCTGTTCACATTTCATTCGTCCTTTTATCCATCTTGTGTGCATCTCACTCGCCCCCTCCTCATTTCTCCTCCTCACCTTCCCCCTCACTGGCGATTCGCTACCTGCCCCCACACTCGTCATTGATGTCATCATCTCCCACTCCAAATTCATCATAGTTGCTCGATCTGGATTTCCATTGAGGTTGAAATCCATAGATCGATGGTGCTCGAAGGTTTTTCTATTCGTGATGCACGATTTCAACCAGCGATGATATACGGTGTTTGAAGATTTCCTATCCAAATCTAATGAATTAAATTCAGCATTGTGTGAGAGATGGTTCTTGAAGAAAGAAGTTTTTTAAAGGACAGTTGTTGTCTATATTCAATGAAATACTCATGTCTGATATGTCATAGTGGTTCGTTTGGTTACAGTGATCATTAAAGAAGTCTGGAGAAAGCGAGTTTGGTTGATCTTCTGGTGAGGAATATTCTAGAGATATTTTTTTCATCCATGTAAATAAACAAGAGTTGAGAAGTAGGCATGTGGTTTGGTCATCGCACTGCAGTCTTTTCGTGGTTGGGTATCATAGTTTTCATTTGAGAGAAAGTAGTAGTATGTCTTCTTCTCACATCTTTTTCTCTATTTGAGTAGTTAGTTTGTAGAAGCTGGGTTGCATTAGTGGATATCTCAATAGTTAAGTTCCAATAGGAAATAGAAGTACCTCATAGAGATTTTCTTGCTCTTTTTTATTTCTCAATCCTTACAGCAGTATGTTTTCACTAGTATGTTCTGCAGTGTGGTCATTTTTAGCAGCTGTTCTAGTAATATTTGGTCGTAGCTAATAGATTTGTTTTTGTCATTTTAGTTGTTTCTCTCTCTTTCTCTCAGTAGCATAAACATTATATTTAGTACATTTTTTTAGGTACTCTTTCTCTGTTCCAGTAGACAAAGAAAGCATTCATATCCCCCATCCACTAACTATAATATGTTATCTTTTGGAATTCATATTCTCCATCCACTGTAAGTATAGCCTATTCTCTTATTTTAATTCATACAGGTTTTTGTTGTCATCGTAAATTCCATCACTTTTTAGTATATATTTAATTTCGTAGTTCACATTTGAATTATTATCAGTCAGCTTATTTCAATAAGTTACATGTTTTTTTGATCTTAATCAAGGAAGATTTACTTGATTTCATGGATTATTGAAATATATTCAAAATTCTACTCTTGGATTAAGGAGATATTATTTAATTTAGTTGAAAACTGTGTGTTGAAGCTATCTAACTCTGTATTATAGGTGTAATAGTTGAAAATTTTGGTCTTTTAGATTTGATAATTTTGATTTTGATTGATTTATATATCCTTGGATCTTGATAAAAGTCATTTTTTCAAATCTTTGAAGATGAATCAATGTTTTTTCTTTCCAGTTTAGTTTTATTTCATTTTTTCTTTTAAATATATCATTTTTATATGATTTAAATTGTTAGAACCATCAATACACATAGAAAACTTAGTAAAAGTCAATAAATTACCTTTCTTGGGATAAGTTACCCAATGTCAACACTAATATTACATTATTAAGGCTGGGAAAACAATTTTTGTGTCGTGTTGCATTTTCAGGCTAGACTAGACATGCTCGTGACAACACTCACCACAGTCAACAAGTTTTTTAATGAAAAATTGAAGATAGACCCTTTTCTCTAAGATCCCATAGATATTTTAGCAAGTTATATACCCACATTTAACCTTTAAAATTAAATAATAATGCATATAATAATGTATCTTGAAATCACTTATAGTTCAATATTTTTATAATTGATGAAGTTATTTTTTACAAGGTTTTTCATGCTTTCAATATTCTTATATTGAATGAAGGCATCCCCCCAATGCATTTTTCTGACTGGGAAATCCTACAACACATATAGACGGTTCTGCAAATCAGGAGAAACAGATAGAAAAGTATTAGGGTAATTTCCTTTTTCATTAATTAATTTTTTTGTTACCTTTTTCTCTTTTTACAATGGGAAATAGCTCAAGGTTCTTCAATGGGTGTATAATTTATATGATTTCAAGTAAGGGTTTTCATAATGAATTAATATTTCAACCTATATGGAATCTCGTATCTTTACACATTCCCTATATAGTCATAAACCCAAAAAAAATGTTTTTTGAATTATAATTTATTGATTTTATCCTCAAATGTTTCCTTTCTATCATTCATGTCTATTTTTTTGTTTTATCATCTGTTAAAGTTGTTGAAGAAGATGTGTTTTCCAATTTTTTAGTTCGATTTTGTTTTAGCTCTCCTTTTATTCAGCTCTCACTAAGTTCAAAGGGTGTAAGGGTTTTATTGGAATGTTTCTAATCTTATGTGGGTGACTGATAGGCCTTTCATTTAAGGTATAAAATTGATAATTTTTTCTAAATTCTTTGGGAATGCATTTAATTATTCTTTGGAGAATAAATTTTTTTTATTTCTATCTCATTCATAGTATTAATTATACTAACATATTCCTATTTATGTAAAAATACAATGAAAGTTCTGATGCCTAAAAGTACATAACAAGGTAATTGTTTTGAATCTATTGACTTGAAACTAATTATTTCAATTAACATAAAACAAATTAATGTATGTGTTTTGAAATAGCACACACATTTCTATGATTCCATATTCCTTGAGAAGTCATGTCATGTTTGTAATGATCTTTACCGACTATGAAATATTTGGAATCATTGAATTTTGTAAATGTAAAGCTAGTCATGGTCATTAAAAGATAATGAAAATCAAGGAACACAATAAATAGTTTTTTTTTCTTTAGTGCTCAAGCTCAAAATGATGAAAATTATGTAGTCAATGATTTAATTCTGGGATGATGGAAAATTGAACTGAGATCTTCTGGTTATTGTTCGTGAATTTGAAGAAAATTGGTAAAGCCAAGCCATTACAACATTGTCTGTTCAACATGTAATGGGTTTATGGTTTTGGCTGAATATTCATTTATTCATTTCTTTTGGGCTGCATATTGATAGTTTGAAGAGTGAAAAATGACCATTTTTTATGGTTTATGGTAAATGAATCCATAGAACTGTTTGTATTTTTTATGGTTGGTATTTGTTTTGGCAGAATATTCAGTTTGAATTTTTCAAGAGTAAATAACTAATGACATTTGGGCTGTATATTGACAGATTCAGGGATTCATTTTCTTTGAATATTGGTTGATATTTGTTTTGGCTGCAAATTCAATTCATTTGTTTTAATGGACTTTTTGTTTCTTTGGACATCTTTGTTTGGTTTTCAGGTGTTTTCAGGGGTGTGTTTATCTAGTTACATGATGCACAGGTGACAAGAGAGTTCCTTCTTCTTTTGGTTGTTTTCATGATAGGGGTGTATTGTATTAACTCCGTATATTTATATTCTAATGACTTTCATCTGTTACATAATGTATTGTTTTTTTTTACATTTATTGTATTGTTCACTTAATATTATGATGGGGGTGTGTCATTTGTAAGGAAACGTATTATTTTACCCATGTTTGAATTATTTTATCTATGTTCAGTTTATTATGCACCTGTACAGCAGTTGCATAACTCGTTTCACCCATTCCGTTATAGGTCGGGTCAGGTCCTTTGGGCATACATCATGTAACCCAACCCGACCCATCTTCTTATCAGTCTTGTGTCCAAAATTCCCACAAACCCAACCCGATGTGACCCATGGACACCCCTAATCAGGAGTGTTCCATTTAATTGGTACATTTGATTTTAAATGTAAGAGTTCTTATGACAAAGCAGATGACCTCTTATTTTTTTTATAAGATGGTCATTGTCTTAGATCTATTCACATTGGTATGCCATAATGCTTTCAAATTAGACTAATTCCCTTATAATAGAGTATTTTTGTGGTGGAAATTTAGGGATGGTATGGTTACTTAACACCACATACACATTAATTCATGATTTGATTGTTATTGGGTTCGTTCATGTGTGTTGGCTTGTTTATTGTCCATTTGAACTTGTACTCAAAAAAATGTAATTTTGGAGATGGTATGGTTGTTTTAAGGATTATTCACATCTGATAGGTATAGGCGAGCATGAATTTTATTCTATGAAGTTTTTTAAATTTCTATATTTTTGTTAACAATAAGAAGTAGACTTTTTAATCAATTCCATCACTACTCAGTTAAAGGTGGAAATGATATTTCAAGAGAATATAGCATTTGAGATCCAGTTGTCATCTTTTTAGAGAAACAATGTTTAGATTTGAGTCATTTATACCAGTGATCCTTGATATGTCAATAGGGAAGACAAAAAATTCTTATTCTATGTTTTTTTTAATTATTTCATTTATTTCTATTTTGGTTTTAATTCATGTAGATATTTCACACTAATTTGTGGGTATTCTCTTTGGTTGTGTGATGTAGATTTTGGAGCTGAAAGGTGTGTTATAGTAGCGATTGGAGGTTCCTCACTGATACTGGAGAAGACTTCATTTGTTTATTCTATTGGCCTACTTGGGATGGTGGTGAAATATATCATTCACATCGAGCTATCTGGAGTAACATTTTTTTACCATGGCGGAAAATGTTTGGGTGCTGGAGGATTGCAGGCAATATGCATATTGGAGGATTACAACATACCCTTTTTTCATGTGGGGTTGGGGGCATAGATAAATCCTAGGCTTTTGTTTTTTTATGATATTTTTGGGTATCAACCAACTCCAACTGTATTTATTCATATTGTATTAAATTTCATTATTAATATAATCAATCATTTTCTTGAGTTTTACCTTGTGTGAAAATCATCTTTAGTTTAATAATTTAAATAGGTGTATTGTATATGATAGATCAATAAATATAATGTGAAATTTTATTAGAAATAAATATTTATAATTTTTATTTAAATGTAATTTATAAATATATATTATATATTGGTAATATTATTACCAACAGAAAAATTTGTCACATGAATATATTGCTAAACACTTTATCCAACATATATATTATCTGCTGGTATTATTATAATTGTAACAGAACTATTTTATCTGTCGTAATAACATTTAGCGATAGAGTTTTTACCAATAGTTTAGTGATAGAGATATATGTGTTGGTAAAACGTTTTACCAACAAAAAATGCACTTTTACCCACATATGTGTCCCTGTTGGAAAAAATGAAATATTTTATAGTGTTTGTGAATCACAAAAGAGCCTCCCATCACTTTTCCTCCTTCTAAGACCCTCCAAAAAAACCATCATCCAAATAAACTCTTTTCTTACTTATGTTAAATAAATATAATCATCTTATATTGTTGATATAGTGCAAATTGGTTGAATTTTTGGACATCCAACTCGTTGTTGTTCTACTGAATGTAGACACGTATTTGGATGTGCACTTCCTTGAGTCAGAATCTTACCCAATGTTTGAATATGAAAATCCTTACAAGGGATCATCCATTCTAAATATTTGTTTCATGCTTCCAAAACCCTTTAAGTACCAAATAATCCATTTCACTACCTTAAAGTGTTCCCTTTCGGGGTTTGACTTGTATCTACTGATGAATCCCATTGCCCGTGCAATGTTAGGGAAATTAAAAACCATGACATAAATCAATATAATAACAACTGATGTATATGGTACTGTAACACCCCACCCCTCATTGGCTTGAGAAGAGAAAAAATTACACAGGAATTAGGTGATAACCCCAAGACACCAAAGTTTGGAAATAAATGATAAGGGCTTAAGAGAATTTTGAGGAATGATTTTCCCTAATAACCCACACAACCTATCAAGAAATATACCACATTCAAGATAAACTAAATGATTCATGAAAAAATAGTAACATAACTCAATAAAATACAAATACAATAAAAAAATATGAGTACAATATAAAATAAATAAAGGTTCAAGGATAAGAATACAAATAGAAATACATCGGCACCAAAGTGGTACCATCCCAGACCAAGATGTATACACTTACCAGCTTTATCTTCAATAATCAAACCATGATGTTAAGGATCACTACTAGAGAAGTATGAAACATGACCCCTCCCTGTATCTCGGTAGATGAAATCTGCAAACACACCAAAGTGTCCAAGAAGGGGGTGAATATATCACTCAGTAGGATTTCCCCAATGAATTACTAGCACACCCCACTAGGATAATAATAGGTTATCTCATTTTATATAAAATAAAAAAGAAAATATAAATAGTTTATATCAAAACCATAAGTAACTTTCATAGAAAAAATTAAATGAATCTTTTTTATCAATTTCTTAGTATTTAGCCTAATCATTTAAATTCCACACCCATGAACATACATGATTCATGAAACCATATACCTCCTTATATTTTCGAGTGGTGAGTCACCATGTCACCAAGTCATCACTTGGTGACCCAATTTGATAGTGGTACATCCGACCATAATCCATCCTAATTTTATCTATAACTAATGGTGGTACTTCCAAACATTAACCATCCCATATGAACATGAACACACATTAACACCATAATGAAAAATTTGCAATAAAACATTTATTTGACCAAAATCTCATCATTAAAAACCAAACCTTTTTAAATCACATCAAATAGGGGTTGTACAAATAAATTCCCATGAGATACTTTCAACAAGATTGAACGTAGTTTAGAAAAGATCAAGCCAAAAAGTTCTAGAATGGTAGAGTGGGAGAGAAGTCACCTACCTTGATTATGTTTTCACAAAGGATCTTAATTAATTCTATGAATCAACATCTTACTTCCATTAATCTATCAAAACCCAAGAAGATCTAATTACCCCAAATCCAAACCCATAGTCCTGGTCCTACCCAATGATCTAGGGTTCCAAGAGAAACAAATCAAGGAGATACAAGATATGAAAGGAGGATACACTAACCATTGATTCCACACAAAAATCTGAAATATTCATTGCCAATAGATTTTGGACATCATCAATCACCAAAAATAACCAAGGGAAGCCTTGGAAGTCAATAGGGGGAAGATAATATTGAATGAGAATTATTACACCCGGAGGCTGGGTAAAACTGGATGGGATTGAAAGATTCATGATATGAAAGGGTTTCACGCCATTAAATCCTCAAGAGTCCACTTATTCCAATATTTGTTTCACCTCATCTTATTTTTCAAGAGTAATCAATTTAATGATTTGAATGGTTTTCACATCCTGCACATCCCAGGTGAAACCATTCATGGTTTAAAATGTTTCGTAAAATTTTCCCTGAAAAATTCATGACATGAAAACCTTTCATAACATGAATGTTTCCTGTAAAAATATCCAACAGCCAGACCTCAAGATATCCTCATCTTATACCACTAAACACTTCAGTTAAAAATTCTAACGAATTTAAACAAAAAATAACAATCATAAAGAAATGGAATATGTAAAAATAGGGGTGTTAAATTCTCCCCACCATTGGGATTTTCATCCTCAGGAAGCTGGAAAAAATTAGGTCATTTATCCTGCATAAACATTTCTTGTTCCCGTGTTTCCTCTTGAACCTGAACATGATGCCAAAGTACTTGCAACAAGGAAATAAATCTCCCTCAAATGGTTTTTTTCTGCATTTCCATAACCCATACCAATTCATGGATAAAAGTTTCATCTAGCTTAAAGGTAACATGATCCCAACTAATCACATGTTATGGATTGAGATGATACTTATTTAGTAGAGAAACATGGAAGGTGTTATGAACAACACTGAATATCAATGGTAATGCTAACTGGTACACAAAAAGTACAATCTGTTCTATAACCTTGAAGAGTCCCACATACCATGACACTAACTTCCCTTGTTTACCTAATATTTGATGTCCAATTTTTGGTGACACCTTCAAGAAAACACAGTTACTAAAAATGAACGATAAGGTACGAGGATGATTATATGTGTATGAATTCTGTCTGCTTTGATCTATATCCACCCACTATCAGATCATCTGAATTTTCTCTATAGTCTCATGAATAAGACTAGGACCAATCAAATATGTCTCTCCTATTTCCACCCAACATAGAGGAGAATAAAAAATTCGACCATAAAAAAGCCTCAAATGGTGGAATACATATTTTCACCTAATAACTATTGTTATAGGATAATTCAACCAAAGGAATATGATCCTCCAGTGATCCACCAAAGACCATTACACACGCTCTGAGAATATCTTCCATTGTCTAAATAGTGTGTTCCGACTATCCATCTACTCATGGATGATATGTTGTGCTCATATTCAATTGACTTTCAAGTTCTTATTATAACGATCACCAAAATCAGGAAGTGAAATAGGGATATCTTTTAGATACAATTGAAGTTGGAACTCTATATAATCTGACCACTTCTTAGATGTACAAATTTTCCAAGCCCTCCACCATGTTGGATTCTCTAATAAGGGTAATGTGTGCCAAATTGGTATGTCTATCTACTACTACCCATATAACATCATGTTTCCATAAAGTTATTATCAATTATATGAAAAAATATATTATAATATGATCCCACTTCTATATAGGTATAGGCATAGTCTGTGGTATAAAAACTATCCTTTGATTCTCTTCTTTTACCTGTTGGAAAGCTAGGCATTTCATCACATAGTTTTCAAAATTGTGTTTCATACCTTTCCACCAGAAATTTTCCTTCTTTGCCTTGTAAATTTTCCAAACACCTGGATGAATGACCCATTTTGAATGGTGGTATTCTAAAAGGATCCATTCCTAACATGACCGAGGAACTATAATTCTATTATGAAAGAATAACATAGAGTTTGGATCTTATGTCCAGTAATCAAAAGTCTCCCCACAATTTTGGTTTGAAATAATGATGATATAATCAGAATATGTTATGTGAGCTTCTTTTACTAGCTTTATCAAGTTCGTAACAAGAATTATTGTAAATAAACTTTCATTATCATTCTTTACAACACAATCTAAATGCATATCAACAATCATGCTAATCAACTTCTATTGGTCACAAGCTTCTCTTACCACTTCATTGTACGATTTATAACTCAATGCATCTGCCACAGATTTCCCTTTATTGGGTGTATATACCAAGTTGAAATTTAATATATAGAGGTACTCTATCCATCTTCATTACCTCAGGTTCATGTATCACTAATAAAATATGTATTTCCAACTCTTATGATCAATGAAAATTATAAACTTTTACCCAAAGAGGTAATTCATCTTAGTATTTAAGGAATTCACAACCGAAACTAATTCCATGTCATGTGTAGGATAATTATTCTCATGCACTCACAATTTCCTCAAACCATAGTACACCACATGGTCTCCCTTCATGATAACTTAACCAATATTAGATTTAGATGCATCACAACATAATACATAGTTGTTACCTAATTATGAGAATATTAGGATGGGTGCCTAAGGTGATACAAGTCTTGAGTTCCAAAAATCATTTTCCAAATTCATCATTCCATATGAATGGAACATTTTTCCTTGTCAAAGTAGTCATGGGAACATAAATCCATGAGAAATCCCAAAAAAATGGTGATAATATCCTGATAATCCCAAAAAAATTTGTACATCAAAAATATTATTTGGTTTTCTCCAAGAGACTACTGCTTATATCTTCTCAGGGTCAACTGATATTGATTATTTGGAAATGACATGACCAAGGAAAAAAACTTCTTGGATTCAGAAGTCACACTTTGAAAACTTAGCATGAAAATAATGTTCCCACAACATACTCAATACAATTTATAAGTTCTCCTCATGGTCATTTCTGTATTGAGAGTATACTAGAATATCATCAATAAATAAAACAAAAAAGAAGTCTAGATACTGATGGAAGATATGATTCATCACAACCATGAAAACTGATGATGCATTCATCAGGAAAAAAGGCATGAAGACATTTTCATAATGGACATAACGACTCCAAAATGATTTCTTCGGAATATCATATATTCTAAATCTAATTTGATTACATCATAAGAATAAATCAATTTTAAAGAATCATTTGGATTCTTTTAATTGATCAAATACATCATCTTTTCAAGGAAGTGGATACCAAATTTTAATCATCATTTGATTCATCTTATGATAATAAACAAAAAAATGGAGAGTTCCATATGATTTTTTATGAATATAACTAGTGAATCTAAAAGAAAAGTACAAGATATGATAAATATTTTAATTTCCAACTCTTCTAGATGGAATTTTAATTCTCGCATCTTAGTCGGAGTTATTCTGTATGGCAGTAAAGAAATAGGGCTCGTTCCCAGGATTAGTTCGATAGTAAATTCAATTTCCCTTTCAGGTGGTAACCCAAAGAAATTGTTTGGAAAAACATATAGGTATCGATCCACTATTTTTGGAAGAATCTCATTCCTTGTTTCATCAACTATACTCAAGTCCATTACTACTAACTATCTAGAAATGGTTTCATCAACTACCACTAAAGTTCCTCCTATGCCTGAATTTATATCTCAATCCCCCATGAAAAGGTAAAGGAATCCATCTTGGGATGTAAGCATTACTTTCTATGTGTAGAAGTCTCTATGGGATTTAAATCCTACTAGCCAGTCCATACTAAATATTAAATAAAAAACATCCATATCCAGAACTATAAACTCCCAAAGAAACTGCATTGTATCAATGGTAATGGAACATGATGGGCACATAAAAGCTTCGTACTCCCACTTTACAAGGGTTTTCTTGATACTCACGACATAAGGAATCATTTCCACATGTAATACCAATTTTTTAACCATAGAAGAATCAAAGGATGAATTCGATGTGCTAGTATCAAACAAGATATGTATGAGAGTTGAGTTCAAAATAATGGCACCTCACACTGTAGAGGGACTTGGTTTCTCACTAGAGATAGATTTTTATTCTCCTTATAACCATTGATCAGCTATAATAGGGTATATTTTTCTTCCCTATTGATGTGTCAGTTGAAAAATTGAGGTGTTCCTAGAAACATTCTGGTTTATTTGTGCCTATGGATGAACCCCTTTCATGACATGAATGTTTCCTACTAAATTATCTAGTAGTCAGACCTCAAAATCTCCTCATCTTAAACCAATGAACACTTACAATTAAAAACTTCAACAAATTTAAACATAACTGAAAAAGCATAAAGATATGGCATACCTCAAACTAAGGGTGCTACATGTACTTTTTCTATGTAATCAAACTCCACATCTATTAAATATCACTCCCCCTTACTTAGCTTGGAATGTTTGGACAAGGGTGTTGTCATCGGTTTTGCTTCACTCATTCAAAATAACTCCACCAACTTTCATATATAATCTCCCTATGTTAGGTACATTGTACCAAAACTTTGGTCTCATACAATTCACATCCCCAAAATACGTTTTTTAGACCAAGGTCCTTTATCTCAATGCTTCTAAATAACCCATTCTTTAGCTCATCAATCCTTTCTTTCACCTAAACCGCAATAATCATGTCATCTAAATAATGTAGAATTATGATTAAACTCTCATCATCAAACACCGTTTGGTAACAAGAATAATCATAATTTCTCCAGATAAATTTTTTTCCAACATTAAATCATTGTACTTCCGATTACAATTTCATGGCACTCGATTTAGTCCATAAAGACTATACCTTAGATTGCACACAATACTCTAGTTCTGATGTTTTTTGAAACCCTCCAGTTTTTTCATAAATATTTCTTCTTCTAATTTCCCATAATGAAATTTCATCTTCTTGTCCATCTTCTCTAGATACAATCTTTCAAAATAAACCTTTCTTAACACGTTTTGGAAAGTTGTGTGCTTACTATCAGAGGAAAAATATCATATAAATCAAATCATTCCATTTTATGAAACCCTTCCAAATAGACCTACCTTATAATTATTCCTACCATTTATCTCCTCCTTTATTATAAAATACCACTTGTTTTTTAAGTCCTTCTTCCCAATAGGTCTTCCCATCAACTCCCGGGTTTTAAACACATAGAGTGAATCAAGTTTATCCCTTATAGATAACTCCCACTGATTCCAATCTTCTAAACTCCTTAATTTATCCAATATCTTAGTATCTCCATTATCTATAAGAATAAAACAATCAAAATTAATTTCATACATTTACACTTGATGTGTCTCCATAATAGACCTCCATAATTTTCTCTACAGTTGAGATCCTTCCGGTACTGAAACTTCTTAAGTATGATCTTCCAGTGCTTGAGATTCCATGATCCTTTAAATCTTTGGTCCATTAGTCCTTATAAAAACCATTGGAATATAACCTCATTTGGATCCTCCTCTTTCTGGTTTAGTGTTTCTAGAATGTTCATGCTCCTTATATTTCCTTAAATGTTTGTAACTTCCAGGTGCATATCTAGGTGAACCTCATATTTTTATGATAGTTTGTTCTCATCATAATTTCCTTCTTGTTTTAAATTCTTACAAAAAAATCCCATCTTTAAAGATAAGATTTTGACTCCTAAAAATCTTATGAATACTATTATCCCAAATTCAAAACCAAATTCTTCATCACTATAGCACACAAAGTAACATGCTTGAGACCTAGTCTCTAACTTTTATCATCCTTAGAATCAATATAAACATAATCTAGCATTATAAAGACTCTAAGGTGATTTAATTTAACCTTCCTTTCATAGAAATAGGATTTTGGTAGTTACTACCCAATTGGAGAAGATAAAATTTGATTGATTAAATTGGCGGTAAAATTCACTGCTTCCATATAAAACACATTGGGGAACCTTTTTTGAATCCACATACTCCTAGATTTCTCTACCAAATTCCAGTTCATTCATTCCATAACCCCATTGTTTTCTAGGGTCCCTCGTATGATCTTATCAAACCAAATCCCTTTCCTCCAACAAAACCTTCAGAATCCCTTAATTCTATACTCACCACCATTGTCCTACCATAAGCACATCAACTTGATTTGATTCTCCTTTTCCACCATGGCTCTCCATTGGGAAAAATTCCCAAACACCTCATACTTGTGCCTTAGAAATTACACTCACCATTTTTTGTGTAGAATCATTGATTAAGGTCACATAAAAAATGAACCTCTGTAAGAGAACACCAATGTCAATCCTCAAAACATCCATGAGAACCGACTCTGACTTTCAATGCATTGTTGTTTTACCTTATATTTAAAAGGAAACCTTATACTGATTTCTAAAGACACAATCCCCTCACACTCCAAAATATTTGATTTTAGATTTTAGCAATCCACTGAAAGTAATTATCGTCATCCCCTTGTTACTGAGATGCCCCCAATAGTCATTCCACAACTTAACAGAAGTTATTTCTCTAAATTGATATTAACTTTTCAATTTTTATTGTAAGGTACAAAGTTTCATCCCTCACTCTCCTTCTATAACAACCATGTATCTATATAAAATTTTCATGTTCCATGAGAAAACATAAAGGAGAATCCTATATAATCATGTTTCCAAATATAAATAAGCTTCTTCCAGAGGCGTAGAATATGTCACACATCCTTCAACTCCATCATGATTCCATTCCTTGTCCAGATTGAGTCACCACTTTTCCCCACAATCTTGAGAGCTTTGTCTTCTAGAATATGAACCTTTCTAAGTCTTATAGACATATTATTTCTCATACTCCCCATCCAGGAAGTTGATTGGAATGAATCTCTAGAGTCTATAACCCAAAAACCCAATGATGTAGAGACACTTAAGAGTAAACCATTCCAATATTCCAATACAGGGTTTGTAGACCCACTTACAGAATTATAATTTCCAAAAGTCTCCCCGTGGTCACTACAAACTTTCTTTAAGTTTCCTTTCCTCCCACAATGACAACAGAAGGGAGCACCATTTACTGAACTACTCCTACCACGACTCCTCCCACCATTCCATTTCCAATGATTTTTCTATATTGCAGATATTCCTATTCCTTCCTTGTTATAAATATTTCAAAAATGTGTTTGGATGTCCTTGTAATTAATTTATTAATTCAATATCAGTTCATGAACATCGATAAATGACAAGTCATCCTTTCCACTAGAATTACTTACAACGGTAACCATTTCATCCCATGATTCTGAGAGTAAAGATAATAACAAAAATTTCCAAATGGGATTTATGATGTTCACATTCACTAAATCCAAATGACTTTAAATCACATGGAAGTATTTAATATGATTTTTTATAAACCTTATTTTTAATATTATCATGTCGAACAATATCTTTATCAAGAACACCTTTTTCATTGTCATAGGATTCTCATACATGTCAGCTAAGGTATTCGTAAGTTTTGATTATGTTTTTCTTTAGGTATGTTGTACACCATGTTCTAGGTAAGTTATAATAAACACCATATGAGTGATTTCCTATTGATACTCCCCCATTCCTCCCTTTCCATCGCTTCTAGTATAGTTATAGTTAACGTGTCATGAACTATCCCAAGCTATCCATTCATTGGAAAAATGGTCCATCCTATAATAGGGCCTAAGGGGTATTCCTTATCCCTACAGGATGGGAAAAAGTTCTAGGGCATCGTATAAATCTAATGGGAACAATTTCTCCCTAAAAACAAGTAAAATCAGCAGCATAAAACTAACAAAAAACTAATATGACTTATCCATATATTATACATCTATGCCGAATTAGATATATATAAATAAACCATAAAAAGTAAATAAAAGTAAACAAACAATCCCTATGATCACGCCAGTCTCCCTCCCCTGTATATGTAAAGACATAAGGATTCCTCTTGATAATTTTGCTTTGAACACTGGAAAATATCACTACCCTCCATTCATAGAAAGAAATAAAATCCTAATTGCACATAGAAAAAAAGAAAACCAAAAAAAATCCAACATACCTCAATCAATCAACACTCTAAATAGTGGAAAATACTAAATAATATAATGAAAATGAAAATGATAGATAGGCATGAGCTAAAGCACAGTAGGCATGGAAAATAGAAACCATACCCCATGTATAATATTTAAAATAAAGATCCATTTAGTGTTATTTTGAAATATATTATTTAAATATAGGTTTTTAGTTCAAAACATATAATTCAATAAAATTTACAAAACCATTTTAGAAACATTCATTTTATTTTATTTAAATGAAAAAAATCACATAGAAAAAATTTAATTGACCTACACCCCATTTGATTCTTATTTCAAAATATTCTTTAAAATAATTTAAAAAGGGCTTAAAAATAACTAACACGCTCAATATGAATCGGAATAGAAATATAGAAATCCAATATGTTGTTAGACCCGAGAGCACCCTAAGAGGGGAGGAGTGAATCAGAGTGTCAACAATTTCTTTTAAAACAAAGGATCTTTTTCCCACATTGGTAGGAACTTGTTAAACCTATCTGATAGAATCGCACAATAATTAAAAATTAACATGTAGAGAGACAACACAACAATTTTACTTGGTCCAACACTAAGGGATAGTCCAAGGAGTATACACTGACAATGTTTTGGTCATACCAAAATCCACTAACATTCACTAGTTGTGGAATACATAAGTTTAGAAATAGTCACTCTATCCAGGCACATTGCCTTTACAAGATTTTAGGGATAGAAACACTACCTCCCTTGGAACACTTCCATAAACTCCACCTAGCTCATTGAATTTGGTGAAGTATTACTTGGATTAACAACTTGAAGGTTTCCTAATTAGATTGACATTTAAGTCTTGGTACATGACTAGAATGAGACTCTTCTTGCATCAATGTCCTAAGTTGATGCACTTAAAAGAGTTGTTCACTTAAACCATATGTTCAACACTACTATCCACAGAACTCTTAGCCTTCAGTAAACCTACATTACATTTCAAATAAATACCATCCTTTGAAAACCCACACACATTCAAGAAGCAACCAACCTTTGCAAAGCTTACAGCCTTCGCGGAACAAACTGCCTTCACAAAGATCACTACCTTTGTAGAACAAACTTCCTTCATGAATCTCACCACCTTTATAGAACATACTGCCTTCCTGAAGCTCAATGCCTTGTAGAACACTAAGTCTTAGTGAAACTCCTAGTCTTCACGAAACTCCTATAACTCAAAATCACTTTCATCAGTTAAGACATAACAAGTATTTTCATGATGATCAAGCTCTCATAGAATTCAGATTCATGAAGATCCCGCACCTCCAGCCAGATTTTCTCGAACGTCCAAAAATATGTTTGCGGATATCCTCTATTCGTGAAGCACCATATAAATTTAAACCATTCGCAAAGCTTCTCATAGTTTTATAGAATCACCATCATGTCATCACACATTCAAGAAGCTTCTTGTATTCATATAGAATCACCATCATGCCATCATGCATTCACGGAGCTCATTCATGATGCTCTATATCTTTGCAAAGCTTAGTCTTCATGAAACCCAATCTCATGAAACTAATGTCTTTAATATATTTGAGATTTGAAAATACCAAAAAACCACCTTTTATCAAGAATTATCATTTATCTTGATTTTGAGCCCAATTTTTTTTCAAACATTGGGAAAAGACGCCACCTTCAACCCTATTTTCATCTTGAACCATAAGATAACTTTACTTGAAAACTCCCTAATCAACTTAGTGTGGATTGATAATAAAAAAATAGACTCCATTTCTAGATATGAATGGACTTAGTTCCAAAAATACCCCCCTTTGAGTTTGTTTGTAATATTTAGATAAATTCAATAAAGCACCAGACTCAAATAAGAACCTGACATATGTGAAATAATTTAGCCATCACTCTAAGTCTATGTTAGAGAATATCGATGTAGAAAACAATAATGGAAAAAGATAATTTCATACCTCTATAGAACACCAAACAATATTGATAACCAATACTCAATACTTGTTGAATTTTACTTATCTCCACCTTTGGAAATAAAACCAAAGAACCTGTATTTGTATGTTTAGTGCTCAAAAAAAACTCCCCCTGGATCGTATCTCCCCTATAAACCTGAATCACTTCCATAAAAAGATTAAAAATAGTTAACACAAATGGGAAGATGGGATGAACCATAACCATCTTGGTCATTGAGAGGTGGCTTATCAGTCAGTGTTTTCTTCATCCACAATAGCTGAGTGGATCCCTTTGTAAAATAGATATATTATTCTTCAGTCATACTAACTAACTGAAAATTAATTTTTTTTTATTATTATCATAATCCCCCTTTTCAGGGAAAGGTGGAACCCAACATGACATCAAGACATAAGACAATAAAAACCATGCTCCAACTATCCAAAGGCCATAAAACCAAATCAATCTATAAATGACAACTCCTCCCTAGAATTAAAAACATTATGACTGGTTGCATCTTCTCATCCCTGATTGGCTAGATTCCCGTGCATAAATGTATGGGTTTGGTACCGATGGAAAAATCCATACACTCTCAAATATAAAATTCAAAAAAATTATGATCAGATGAAAAAACGCACAGCTCTAAACCTCATCTGGATAATCCTCTAAAAAAGATCTGGGTGCAAGCCCTTGAATCATAGACCATAGTCAAACACCAAAACACCGCACCAAAGCAAATTAACCCACCATTACAGAAACACACTTATAGCTGAAACACAAACATAACCAATTATAATTCACGAAGTCAGAAATTCAAGGGAAACAAACCATAACTGCATAGGTAGTCTTCCTAGATGCCAAACAATGTTGGGAGGAGACCTCGCCACAAAATGAACCAGTCCAAACCGGCAGAGCCCATTTCCACCACCAAAATCGCTCTAGAAGGTCATTACAATCCACCCAAAGCAGTCCAATAGACAGAGATTGAGGAAACCACCCATCCGACTGTGGAAGGAAGGATCTTGACCACACTGAGCCACCATGAAACAACCAAGCCCACAAACCCTCAATGAACCTTCGACGCCATATATGAAAAAGTACCTCACCCACCCTCGCAGAGAACACTTGAAGGAACGCCTGGAATACACAGGGAAGGGGAACCACTACAACACCACTAGGGCATGAATCAATGCTACCGAGCCATGAGAATACTACTAAGGAAAAACCATGAAACAACCCATAATGAAGGCCTCCATCTATGTATTTCCGTCGAACCAAGAAAGAAATAGAGAAACGAAGATGGTTGTAGCTCCAGTGAGTGTAGAACGGAGATGAGATCAAAATCTCAACTGAGAGGTGAGCCAAAGAGGAATCAGAACAGGATCTTGAACCCTTAATATCACCGCAGATAGAGGAGCCTCACACCATGATCATGACATAAAGAATCACTGAAGGAAGGATTCGCGGCCAACCTGGGAAGGAGAATAGGATAACGGTGTCAAGGGAAACCCTAACTCGGCTATGCCCATTACGGGATCATTTTTTCTCCTTTTCCCATCTTCAGTCATACTAAAAGATGTGATTTCTTGTGTCTCTCAACCATCCCATACATTTGTTTCCAATAAAGAATAATCCACCACTTCTTGAATTTATATCCACAAAATCTCTATCCCAATCAACATCAAAAAATGATGATAATTTTTTATATCTTTCTACTATAAATTATAATCCAAAAATGAGTGTACCTTGAATATAACTCCTGATTCATTTAACTGCTTACAAATTCTCTTCCTTCAGATTACTTTGAAAGTGGGTCATAAAGCATGTTTCAAAGATGATATTTTTCTATCTTATTTTAAAGTATAATATACTTCAAATTATTCTCCTATATAGGGTGGGATCCATATATTTACCATCATCATGCTTCCCAATTTTTTTCCCAACCGAAATCAGAGTTCATATAGGTTTGGATAAATGCATGTTGAATTTCTTCAGAATCTCTCTTGCGTATTTTCCCTAAGAAATTAAGGTGTAATACTTATTTTGAACCACCAATATTTTCCTCCTATTTTAAATTCAATCTTCTTTAGATGATAATACCATGCTCAGGGTGCCTTATTCAGACTATAGAGAGCCTTCTATGAGGTTCTGATGAAGTTTCTTCATTAATGGTTTCCTCTTATGATTCTTCATCTGAATCATCTTATTTATGTGAGCCCTAAATATTCTACAAGACTTCCACTATTTCAGAATATGAATCTATCCATTTCCCACTGATCATGATACCTTCTGAGATGAGAACAAATATACTTGTCTTTAAGTGTTATTCACTTTCATTCCAGGTAGAAGATACTAATGTGATAAGAAACTTTTAAGGAAAATCAACCTGAAAATACTTCTCTAATGACATTATCTTAAAGTAATTTCCAAAATAATCAGGTTTGATAACAATTGAAATAATGATTTTGGAAGCTTCTTCATCATTCTTCATTTGTATCCCCCTCAAGGGAAACGTGTCTCATCATCTTCATAATGGTGGATCTCATCAAGAATGGATTTAAAAAAATTTAAATATAGAGAATACACCAGCATGGATCTTCAACTTATGACTATCCATATTAGACAACTTTCAGAACTTCAGAAAGGATAATATTCTTCAACAATTGTTCTCCAAGATACCATAAATAAGATCAAGCCAATATGGTACCTTGTTTATCCTAGTTTTCCAGAATAGAACATATTTATATTCATCAAAAATGATCCACCGTCATGTTTGTATTTGAATACCAAATTGAGGAATCATTAAAATATTATGACTTCTTCATCTTGGCTATCAAAAAATGACATCCCTCACTGCTTCTTAGGTTATCCCCCTGAGAACTTGCTTCACCTATAAATTCCTTTCATTATAAGAACAAATAAAATAAACAAATATTATGGGAATAAGGTGGAGCCTCCTTGATTAATTAATATGAACAACATGGTTGAGATGATCCTCTCAACCAAGTCATTCCATTTTATTTGGTCTTCATGCTTGCACATTTGAACATCTATTCCGATTTATGTTGTGGTAGCATGGATCTATTCACATTCTCTTTTAATTTTTGTGGATAATTTTTCTTCTTAACAGCCTTCATGGATGATACATTCTTACTCCTCTTAATGGATGCTTCTTGTTCTGGTAGTAAGGTTAAACAACCTTTTTCAATGTGACCAGATTTCTTTCATATCTCACACAGATATTATTTAACACAATAGTTTCCTTTGGTTTGAAAACTCTCTTCCACTTTTTATTTATCAAGTGGAATATTTTATTTTATTTTCTTTTTCACTAGCCTTAACATGTAAATATTCATTTTTTCTTATTCTTTCCAAATAATATGTCCAAATAACCAACATTTCATTAGGAACTGTTATGGAAATTTTGGATCTTCCACACAGGTTCTTTTGAGTTTCATCCCTCTTAGTGATTCTTTTGGATGCACTACCATTCAAATTCATGTATTTAGAATCCAAGGACTTCTTATCTTACTTACTTGAGATTTTCTTGGGAGGATTTTTGTTCACAATATTCTTCTAATTTCTTCCCAAGGTATCTTTTTCAAACATATCCAACTTTTATGGCCTTCTGTTATTATCAACTTTGAATGCATGTTGAGATAAACATGTAACAACCTTGTGACCACTAACATTGTATAAATCACATATGTTATCAAGATTCCCAAATCTGTTTGAAGTATATAGATTCTAGACTTGTAGATTTTTCTTATTCTTCTCTGGCTTGCTCCCCCTTGAAATAGGATTTCTTTGTTCTTTTTCATTTATAGGATTGTACTAATAATCCAATGAACAATGCCCAAATCTATTGCAGCACCAAAATTGACCAAAAACCTTGATCTACTTATATCTCATGTATAAGGTTTTTTGGATATTCTTCATGACTTGTTGTGCTCTTTGCGGGAAACCAGATTCCATAATCTTCTTCCTATCTACCCTAGTCATGGTGGTAGGTTTCTTATCTCCTTTATTTATCCATAATTATTCTGTATTTGTCTTACAACCTACACTATTCATAATAATAGGTTTAGAAGAATTCATAAAAGTTGGTATGGATGGTACCTATTTCTTCTTAGCTGCTTGAGATAGATCATCAAAATATGTCATGATCTTCTTATCACATGTTAGAGGTATTTCAGCTTTAGAATCCTCAAGTAAACATTGAGTAGATACAACAACAGTTTACTTATTTTGTGAAGTCTCAATATATTTCATCTCAATATTGGACAACTGATCTTAAAAATCTAGACATTTCATATCAATTATTATTTTTTTGGTCTTTAGTCATAATCATATTTTCTTTAAAAGCCTTATTCATTCTAATAACTCCATCTTCACGCATCTTAACTTTATTCTAAATCAAAGAGTCAAGTTACTTTATCTTATTGGATATTTATGCCTATTTTAAACCCTTGACATCATTACTATTTTTCAATTTCTCTTTAAGATCATGGATCATTTCTTCAAGAGTGTTTTTGACTCCCTCTTTCTCTAAAACTTATTTGATGTATTTTGAGGAACTTATTTCAAGTTCCTTATTTGTTTCTTCAAATGTTCCAACCTATCTAGAGAGCTTTAAACATTCATGAATTTTTATTTAAAAGGCCTTTTCCAAAACATTAGCTTCTCCTTCCAGTTGGGTGATATCTACTTTCATACATTAAAAGCCTCCATAATAAAGGGAGAATCTTTCTTTAGGAATTTCATGCAAAAAAATTATAATCTATAAACTGAAAATTCTTGTGAGGTTGTAGATTAATCATCAACACCACCTATTCTAGAATCCTTATTTTGAGTAAAACTTTCAAAGGTTATAAAAAATACCTCCTTATCACTTAAATATTTTTATTTACATGAGGTATAAATGTTTTCCTTCTCTTTGGTGGAAACCTGAGCCACATGTTATTTAGTTTCCAAAACTGATATATCTTCATTGTCAGAAAGGCATGGAGAAATAGATACTAACTATTATTTATATAAGAGGTAATTCTTAATATTTCTCTTCTCTTTCTATTTCCTGTTCATCATGGTCTTGGTGGATATATACTTCTTCTTTGAGATAACTGAATCTTCATCAAAACTGTACTTCATTATTAACTCAGGAAAGAAACTCAAATATTTAAAAGATAATAACTTTATTGTAGAGAATCCAACATAGGTGAACCTTAGTTTTGATACCACTTGTAAGACCCCAAATCACCCTGAGAGGAGAGGGGTGAATTAGGGTGTCAACACTTTATTTGAAAATAATGGATCTTGTTTCCATATATTTAGGAAATTTTTAATCCTATTTGAAGGAATTGTATTGTAATTAAATATTTATATATAGAGATACAACACAACGGTTATACCTGGTTCACCAATAATGGATAGTTGAAGGATCATATGCCGATAGTGTGTCAGTCATATCAAAATCCACTTATCTTCACTAGTTGTGGAATACATAAGTTTATACACAGTAATTCTATGCCAAACACACTATATTTACAAGATTTTAAGGATAACAGACTGCCTCCCTCATAACACTTACGTCGACTCTCCCTAGATCACTACTTTGGGTGAAGTCTTAATCAGTTTAATGAATTGAAGTTCACCTCATTATATTGGCATTTAGGTCTTTTTCCCTGACTAGAATGAGAATCATCTTGCACTGAGGTCTTCAGTTGATTCACTTGAAACCATTTTTCACATAAAGTAGATGTTCAACACTACTATTCTTGAATCTATCAACCTTCATGAAACCTCATTTATGTTTCAAAGAAATACCAACCTTCATGAATCCACAAACGTTTGTGAAGTTCCTAACCTTCGCGAATCTTACAACCTTTTTGGAATAAAATTCCTTTGCAGAGATCATTTCCTTCATGGAGCAAACTTCCTTAGCGAATCTCACTACCTTCACGGAAGAAACTACCTTCATTGAAAACTAAGTCAGCGTAAAACTCCCAGTCTTCACAAAACTCCCATAACTCAAAATCATTGGCATCAGTTAAGAAATAACCTGTCTTTTCAAAATTCTCAATATCGGATAGAATTTAGATTCAAGAAGCTCCCAACCTTCATGAAATCAAATCGATTCAACCATTTCTCCAATTTTATTCATTTCAAATGAATTGGGGTAGTCACCTATTTATTTTCCCAACATTTCATGAATATCCCATACCTCTAGTAATATTTTCCTGAACCTCCTAAAAGATATTCGTGAATATGCACTATTCAGGAAGCACCAGAGAAATTTAAACCATTCATGAAGCTTCTTGTAGTTTCATAGAATCACCATCACACCATCTTGCATTCACAAAGCTTCTTTTAGTCGCATAGAATCATTGTCACACCATTGATCATTTGTGGATATAATTTTTGATGATCCATATCTTCGTGAAGCTCAACCTTCATGAAACCCAATCTTCATGAAACTCATGAATTTACTATATTTGAGATGTAAGGATCCTTGAAAACTACATTTCTCAAATCTTTCTCCTTTATCCTGATTTTGAGCCCAAAAATTTGGAAAACACTTAGAAAATACACCAACTTCAACCCTATAGCCATATTAAATTGTAAGATCACTTTCCTTGTAAATAAACACAAACTAGACTCCATTTATAGTTTTGAAATGCCTTGGTTACAACACATGTTATAAATACAACAAGTTAAAAAGAATAATCCAAGATTAGATACCACACATATCAAATAAATAAGTGAATCTAAAGAATCCATAGGATCCCCCTATGTCAGTCTAACAATATTATAATATGTTTCATGGATCAACCCTAGGATAATAAGTCTAGGTAACCTCGAACATACTTCACTAGAATATAGCAAAAAGGTCTTGTAACATATCACTGTATGACAAACCATATCTTTAAAAAGATTTATTTCATTATTTATTACATAAAATCACACTTATTACAACCCAAAATATCATGATTCCCAGTGTATTTTGGAAATTAGGTATATAACACATTAAAATGATACATGGATACATCAATGTTTTAAAACTCCAAAAATTGGCCTTATATTCCATTAATTCTCTGATAATGCATGTGATAACCCGAGGACCTACATATGAAAGAGGTGATCTATAAAGCCCAACAATGGAATAAACAAATAATAACATAAGTAAAAGTAGTACATGTAATCCAAGATGCATATCAAGGTAACATGTGAGGTATAATAATCATAATATTGAAAAATGAGGCATGATATAACATGATAACATAAAGGAAACATGGGAATATGATAAAAACATAAAACATGACATCATAAGCATAAGTCAAGAGTAACTTCCAAGAAATCATAACATAGTTTTATTAGGATAACCTCTTATACACCATACATAGAATCTTGTGAGATAAAAAATACCCAATGCATTGGAGGTTTATATAATTTTGGGCCCACCCATCACATTCATATCATGCACATGCATAAGTGTTCCACATAGATCATACAAAATAATGGTGCATTTTCAATTATATTCCTATGATTAAGGAGTTTGAGTTAAATATATGGAAGTACCCATTAAATTAAGGATAGGTACATATATTTGAATACCCTTGAGTGTAAATGGGGATGGGTATTCACTACACAAATGTTTAGCATGGAAAATCGTAGGATAATTTCGATAGCATAACAGGGGTACGTAAAGGTTCATGGGATGGTTTAATGAGAGTGAAATGGGTATATAATCACATGGAAATCATAAGGATAGTAAAAGGAATATGTAAAATATTATTCAAACATGAAAAATTTCAAATCAAAGGGCATAATATAAAGAAGGTTCTTGAATAAAGGGGATAAGGAGAGGATCCCCTCCCTTGAGAGGGTGCTTATAAAATATTGGGAGGAGCATATTAAAAGATTGGGTGAACCTTGGGAGGAATTCATAATGGTAAGGGAAGAGTAAAATAGTGGTCCAAGGGTTTTTAGTGAAGATTAATGGGATGTTGGGTGGGTTTATATAGTAAAAAAGAGGATAATTCTTTATCAATTTCCAAGATTAGGTTTTGGAGTCTATTTGGTAAAGTAATCCAAACTAAAAACCATCAAATAGTTTTTAACCATGGTTTCTACCAAATAGGAGTGAATTTAATTATTTTATAATTCTATGAAACTGAATCCAAAAAATAATACCCTGGGTGATGTGGAAGTGAGTCATGTTTATAAAGAATTTATTTTAAAACCATAAAATATAATACAGGTTTTGGAGGTTTCATTAAGGGTTTATAAAATTAATCAAATAACTTGAAAAAAATTTAATGGGGAAAAATAATTCTGGTATTGGATAACTTTTATAATATTTATTACATTAATTTTAGGAATTTATGATGTCGTAATACATATCATATATTTATACTATATTAAATTTTTAACCAAAAATTCAGTTGTCTCAGAAAATTTTGAAAAAATCATTGTTGGATAATTTCAATGTGATGATTTCAAAAATAATATTTATTTTATCAAAATTATCTCTATAAATTATATAATTTATAATTTTAAATCAATAATCCCCATTTATTGAAAATACTAGTTTTTTTGACAATAACAGTTTTCTAACCCTTTTAAAATTTACATTTGACTTCATAAAATTATATTATCATATATATATAGTAAATATTATTTAATAATAAAATTATGTTAAAATATAATTTATTTTAAAAATCCTTCAATTCCTCAAAAATAGTTTCTTTATTGAAACTATATATTTCCCAAAAAAATACAATTTTTGTTTCATCGTATTAAAAATCTAATTATTTTCAAACTCGATATCTAATTATTTAAAGGTACTAATAAAATGGAATAAATATAATCATTATTTTATTTAAGGGAAAATATAAAAAATTCATATTTTTAGGGTCTAGACACATAATATTTTTATTACACCAGTGAATTCCATAAGGGTAAGGTGTGTGATAGTGAGATTTTATTGGGGAAGTTCAGCAAACATGGTTTGGGCCGTGATTTCGATGAGCTTGAACTTCTTCTATAAACTGTTTTTATATTGCTTTAGTTATTGAATCTGGGCTTGGGTTTGTTCAAGGGGAAATATCAGTGATGCTATCTCCCACTAAAGATCTGATAAATGAGATTCATAGGGTATGACCCTACTGGTCAAGGCTATCGCTTCTTCTATATGTGTCCATTGGACTTTATTTTAACCCTTAATATAATAATATTAATGGTAACCATAAAATGGCTATATTATCAATGGTTATGATACTAAATGGTCTTTTAAATCTAATAGGATATAAATTATAATGGTCCAAAATAACTGAAGTAGTGCATGTGTTTTCTAAAACTTCATTTCTTAATAAGGAATTCACCCATTTAAAAAAGGAATTTCATTTCTAAAATTTCAAGTCCTTAAACACTATCTAGTGTGGGGTAAACATAATTTACATTTATTTCTAGTGGAATGGTTTCCCATATCATTTAAGATATCCTACCCTATAACCATATTTCCCATGAACAAAATAACGCAAGGCTGAGAAAGCAATGAGCATAACCACAGATAAGAAGAAATAATGAACAGAGATCAATGCAACCATCAAAAATCATATCAAATAACTCACCATAACCTCCATCTCCCTCTCAAGAAACAACCACATGTTCATATCTATTACACTATACATAATATAAAGTATGCCTTGAGGGACAAAATCCATGTCAAACCAAGTTAAACGGGGTTAAAAAGGATCTCACACACACACACATTTATAAATTTCATAAAAGTTCCAAACAAGTCTTTTATTTTATTTTTTATTTTTTTTAAAAAAATAGAGAAAAGCACCATTTTCTAGTAGAACTCATATACACTCACACACACACACACACCTATTTATCTTGTTTCACAAATTCACATTTTCTCATGT
The DNA here is from genome assembly GCA_963277665.1 of Viscum album. Lineage (NCBI taxonomy): Eukaryota > Viridiplantae > Streptophyta > Magnoliopsida > Santalales > Viscaceae > Viscum > Viscum album. The sequence continues at coordinate 342,491,367 of OY728167.1, forward strand.
TAATTTTTACACATAAATATATATGTATGTATGTGTACTCGTGTATATATGTAAAACCATCACACACACACACCTATCAATATAGATTTTAAAAAAACTTGTATTTTTCTTCAAAATCAAATTTTGAAATACCTTACCAATACTTGGCATTTCAAATGTCCATTTAAAAATTTATTTCAAAATATTTTTTATAACAAACTATAAACAAGGACATTTGAAAACCCCTTAGAAGAATCAATCCAATTTTTACTTAAGGCCTAAAAAGGGAAAAATATTTTAAATTATTTTCAAAACCAAATGGGGTCAAACCATTTTTAAATATCTCAATTTAATTAAAAATAATTTTTTTCAACAATTTATAAATAATTGGAATTTCAATTAAATTACGAAAACATTGAAACAATTAAAAAACTGATTTAACATTAAAAAATGGGCATAATTAATTAGATAAATAATTTGAAACCCCAATAAATAAAGGGTTATAAAATTTAAATATCAAAGATGGGGAAACCTACCTCAAACTAACGACACATGAGACGGAACGTGTCATTTTCAATGGAGGAAACCCAAATAGGGAAGAATGAAACCACATGGACTACATACATCGAAGAAACCACAAAAAACTGGCCAAATCCACACAAGGTTCCTTTGATAGATATGAAATGACATGGAAGAGATAAATCTCAAGTAAAGATATAGGATAAGGAAGTAAATGCCATAACTAAAAGGAATCGGCCAAGAACCATGAAGTATCCACAAAGAAGCATAGTGGAGAGGGAGATCTATGAGAGGGGTAGGCATGACCATGGGGGAGATCGGCCAGGGGAGATCTGTGGTCTAGGGGAAGAAAAAGAAATTATAAAGATAAAAAAAAGGAAAAAAATAATGAAAATGAAATAAAAAATTATGTGTAGTGCATAGTTTACCCACACAATTTAATAAACCATGAAACAACCATGATTCCTACCATGGGATCTAAAAATACCATGCACAATTACTCATATGTGTTATCTTGGTTTAATAAACCATTAACATCCCATTCCATATGACTCTGATCAAGATATAATCGATATGTATGGTTGTCGCACGATTTTAAAAACCACCCTTGTTAACCGTTCTTCCCATTAAAATTTCTAAAATTTAAAAAATTACACATTGAAATTCCTGAAATCTCATGATGACTCAAAATAATAGCAAATAATATTAAATTAATTAATTAATAAAACATGGGGGTGTGATAATTTTACCCACCATAAATCTTTATTCTCATAGAAATCCCTTAACAAATGATGAAAACAACTAAATGAAAAAATGGTAACACCTTATGAGAAAGGTATAAGGGTTAATAAATTGGAACCAACCCTAAATAGAAGTAAGAATCAATAATAACTATTCCTCCAGATCAATGAGATGAAACCTTGAACAATAATTAACATCTCTAAGTGGAATCCAACCATCAACAAGTGACACAAGGTCTAAAAACACTCATATATACCATGGTATCTTCACCGTTTAAACTTTATTTTAAATAGTGGTTCAACACACACACACACACTCTAAGGGATACTAAAACAAAAAATAAATCTTCTACCAAACTCTCAAAGAAACTGCAACACCTTTATCAAACATACCAATCCAAAGAAGGAGAAACTCAAAAAACTTCTAATATATAAAATGGAATGGCCCTTAGACCTGATTCACCGTACTCAAATGAGTAAACCAAGACTCAAAATATAGAACAAAATCTCATGATGAGACTAAAATAATCATCACTCTCAGGTGATCAATTGTCTGAAGGCCACTCGTCCTAGTTACCCAAGCACCGACCTGAAATCACTCAAGCCCAACATGTCCATGAAAAACTCTCAAGTCACCAACCCCAAAACAAAACTCATAAAAGGCTTGATCATAATAAAGTAATAATCACTAAAAAATAATTAACATCCCATAAGTACTATAATTGAATCATCCAAAACACAACCAAATCAGGGATACCTCAAAGGCTCTCATTAACTCTAAATCCACAAGAAACAAAAAAATATTACTAAGAATCATCCCCATAATAGAAGATAAAAAAATTCCTACACTGAACCTAGGTTACCATGAAAAAATAAAGTCATGATTCTAGAAACCTTAAGCTAAATATAAGAGGAATAAAGAATCAAGACTTACCACTTGATTCTGAGTCTTGGTAGGGCCACCAACTAGAGGAACTATGCTTAACAAGGAAAGTAATTACATGAATGTTCTTCCCAAAAACAACTTATCCATACTTTCCTTTATTTATCTAGGAGTAAGAATATAAATAAAATTAAACATGAACTCAAATAGTTCATTTATCAAATGATCAACCAGGAAGTCCCATAGAACCAAGGGACAAATACATAATAAAAAACCAAAAAAAATGACACACCATAAAAACCTCATTTTCCTTAAATTAGTAAACTCTAATCAAAATATTTAAAAATAAATTTTAAAAAAAAAATATTTAAAAGTAAATTTTAATAATAAAAACCCATTCCATTTAGGAATAACACCCCCCCCCATTTTTTTAAATTTAAAACTGATTCCTCAAAATAATCTCTTTCCAAAATTTTAAACTCCCATTTTTAAATAAAACTTGTCTTTCATTTTCAAAACAATATCCTCATTTTTCCTTTTAAAATAAATGAAAAAATCATTATTTTAAAACATTCTATTAATTTTTTTAAAAAAAATAAGACTTTATAAAATATACCTTTTCCTTAAAATAATGTTTAGAAAACACAGACAATTTAAAACACATCAAAAGTACAAACCACACGTCAACATATCACAGGGCTTCCTTGATTTTACTCCCACCACTAGGTATTACCCAGGGCAGTCTAAATATAAAACAAATATAGGATGTTGAATATTTATTGACCAAACCAAATGGTTTGAGGGATTACTATCCAGCCACACAATAATTCCTAAGATGTCTCAAGATCAAGCATTTGGTCACTGTCTGGTTTCTCAGGTCATACAAACCAACCTCACACCATTAATATCATTTTCTTTTCCACCCCAAAATCTAATATAACCCCAAAAGAAACTCAGTAATGATTATGAGGATTAATAAATGATCAATAGTAATAAAATAAAGTTTCTAAGTCAAAATTTAAATCCCAACCACCCATAATGACTCAGTAATCATCATGTTAGGTGGTGATCAGGAACCCATTCATGACCAACCTCAGAGTTTGGACAACCAATTCTAACTAGATCCTACCATGAAACCATAAATAATGCAATACATACTCACAAAAGAGCTGAGGTTCATATAGATAAAGGAACCTAGATCCTCTGATATCATTTTTTATGAACCATCACAAGATTACCATTTTTTGGATGCTAGAGAGATCTAGTGATAGGTTCTAAGAGGTATTCTCAATCCCCATGAGCCAGCAACAAGTGTTGGGACATTATATATAAACAATGGGAATAATTTCACCCTAAAAACAAAGTTAAAACAACATAAAAAACTAATGAAAAATGGGAACGGACCATCTGTATCTCAAACATCCATGCTAAATTTGATATAAATAAATATACTATAAAGCAGTAAATAAAATTAAACAAAAAATCCATCTACTCACCCCAGTCTCCCTCCCCTTCATACTCAAAGACACAAAACCACCTCTAGATTCCTCTGCTTCAGCCACCACTAGATATCAATACCCTCCATCCATAGAATATAGTAAAATCATAAGTTTCTAAATCAGAAAAGGAAACCAAAAATAAAGATAGACCCACCTTAATTAATCAATGCTCTCAGGATCGTCCAAATACTGAATAAAATTATGAAACTAAAAAAGATATATAAGTTTGAAATAAATATTAGTAATCATTCCAAATAAAAACCACACCCCAAGTATAACCATTAAAATAAAGATCTATTTATAGCAAGTTTAAACAGTATTATTTAAATATATGTTTTTAGTTCAAAACTTTTAAGTTTGGGACATTTCCAAAACCATTTTATAAACATTCATTCTAATTTATTTAAAAGAAAAAAATCACTTAGAAAACATTTAATGGGCCTACACCCCTTTTTGTTCTTATTTAAAAAAATCCTTTAAAATAATTAAAAAAGGGTTTTAGAAAGAACTAACACACACAACATTAATAGGATGAGAAATAAAGGAACCATTTTATATATACAAAATGGGAAAATGAAGAAGCCAATATCAGGTGTCACACATATCAAATAAATAATGGAATCTAAATAATCCATAGGAACCCCTATGTCAATATACCAATCAAGTAATAATTTTCATAGGCTCTACTATAGGATTATTAAGCTTAGTAACCTTGAACATACTTTGCAATGATCTATAAAAAGTGTCTAGTAACATTTCAATATTTTAGTGGGAGTAAACATACTTCAATAGTATAGCTAATGGAATGGGTTCATTTCATATCTAAGTTATCCTACCCTATAACAAGGGTTCCAATGACCAAATTAAATCAATGTTGAGAAACAAATGATTACAACCAAAGATAATAATAAACAATGAATAGTGAGAAATTTTGTGATTCGGTGCCCTAAACCCAACTCCTTTATGTACATTGATTACCATTTCATGTATACAATTTGATATATACATGTGTTTATTCTTACCATAATAGTGTTGATAATTCTACATCCATTGTTTACATGGAAATTTTCTTAGATTAAATGTCATATCAAATGGTTATTGTAGTTCCCAGATATAATGAGAATGTCAAGGTACTATAATAGTAATCTTAAACATATATCTCAAGGGATGATGCATCTACATAAAATCATTGATCCCATAAAATTCCTATGAAAGAGCATCACCACACTTGGAAGCGCATGCCTTTAGACTCGAATTATGACATTGTGAAATGGTTAGCCTCAGTACCGGCTAAACTATAAATATTGGATGCCTTGAGTTTGTCAAAATACCTTAGTGAATCACACATAGAAGCTTTTATAAGTCCCTAGGAGTTTAAATCTGAAGTGTCCACTACCGAGTTCTATCAAATAGATATCAATTCTATGGAATTTAATATTGTTATCACATTAAAAAATTAAGATTAATACTCCATTATAAAGTGGAACATCAGACCCTTGTATGTGTCTGGTAGGATAAATAACATCAATGTTCTAGAAAATTTCATTGATAATTGCTCTGGAGTTAATCTCATTCCAGTATGAACACTTCACTGGTTGGCCTGCAATGAAAATAACCTATATCCTTCCTCTATAATATTGCAAGGCTATGAAAAAATTCATCAAAATAAATTGGTCCAAATCAAGATCAAGACTTAGTTTGGAGACCTTATAGTTGACTCGGAATTTTTGGTGGTTTGGTAGAACACGACCTTCAACATCTTAATAGGAAGGCCCTGGTTGTAACAACACGCAAAAATCCCCTCATCATATCATCAATGCATCAAATTCTAAATTAATAGTCAAATAAATAATTTTCATGTCAATAAGGCCCCATTGGAATCCTACGAGTAACATTATATTGATGCAGGATTCTATTAAGGGAAAGGGAAACAACCCCTAGTTGATGGTGTTGAATGGGTGACCATCCCAAATAGTCTGGAAATAATCCCAGCCAACTCCTTAAAATGGCTAGGAAAATAATATGTATTTACCATCAATCATATTGGATATATAACCCCAAATTTAGGCACCTATTCATAAATCTTCATGATTTTAGTCGTGACCACTAAGTTCAGCAGTGTTGAAAAGTTCACTAACTCCCCAAATAATGGTGAAAGATTGAATGGAAATACCTCTAATCCATTCCTAGATCACTAAGAAATATATACCCCACTAACTAAGGTAGAAAAGGTGGTCTCATCACCCAAAGAGGATGAGGACACTCCTCCATCCCTCACTCCTTCCTCTATAGTGTTTCATAAAAGTCTCGCATTGTCAACTGGGTTAGAGGAAGTCATTTAATATTTTAAATATCAAGATATTAACTCCTCCCCTAACTCTGGAGAATTTATCCCAAGACTTTTTCCCCATCATAACAAGATAAAGAAGATAAATAGTAGGAAGAGGAGGAGTAGGAGGACCTGGGGGATGCCCCTCCATCATTTGAGGAGGGTGTCTCCACCACCATTGATGATCTCAAAGAAATAAATTTGGGTATAGAAGAAAACCCATGACCCACATTAAATAGTGTGACCATGTCTTCTGAAGATAAAGAGGAATATACCTAATTCTTGAGGCAGCATCGAGATGTATTCACCTAGAACTACACAGAAATTCTAGGTCTCGATCCCAAGGTGTCCACTCACCATCTGGCCCTACCAGAGGACCACCAGGGCTATAAACATGCTACCAAGAAGATACAGCTGAAACATGCTGCCAAGATAGAGGCTAGATTTGAAAATATCAACATATCTAAATTCATGTAGGAATTCCAATATCCCTTATGGTTGGCCAATATCATCCCTGTTAATAAGAGGAATGGAAAAATTAGAGTCTCCATCGATTTCAAGGATCTCAACTGACACTGCCCGAAGGATGATTTCCTAGTCCCAATCATAGAACTATTGTTTGATGCAGAAGTTGGATATTTGTATCTCTCATTTACATTGATTTATATTCAAGATATATTTATATATGAATGGTCTAATAAGATGAATAATCCACTACCTTCAGGGCCCCCAAGGAGTATTTTTCTATAAGGTAATGCTCTTTGTCTTGAAAAATGTTGGTGCTACATACCAACGTGGAATGCATCACATCTTAAAACCCTTAAAAGGGAAGTTTTTTGAATTCTATGTTGATAAAATGGTGGTTAAATATCAATAATTCTCTGAAAACCTAGAATATATGGAAACAATATTCAAAAAAATTTGGCAACACAACCTGAAGAACTGTATGTGTCTTGATTCTTGTTTCAGAAAGATACATAGTAATGCCTAGGCCCTATGTCCTAGTCCTAGGAATAGGGGAAATAAAAATAAAAATCTCCCCATATTCTATATGAAAACAAATATCTATACTAGAGATATCAAGTTCGGGTTCCTCATTTAGGAATCTACCAAGAAAACAGAAATTACCCACTACATATGAGTCAGATCTATGTAGGTAATTTCATACTCTATGGCTAATCACAGTCTAAATGTTTCTTATGTACTTAGGAACATCCTATCTATTCATCATACTCTATACCTTAGAAGATTTCGAATCTTCATCATCTTCTTCTAGCCATCAGAGATGTTAGGGTTCAGTGTCTTGGGGACACCTTTGTTTGACTATGCATAATATGGCCTAGTTGGATCTACATAAGTTTCCCACAAAAACAATTTTTCAACCAAATTCAAATTCACCCCTGAGAGGGGCTTCTTATATCATCGTAATCCCCAATGACATACTTTCCCCATATCATTTCTTCTGATCTGAGAATCCCTAGAATCATGGTTTACACACTATTCTCCCTCATGTCTGAGGCATTTCAGAACATCTTATTACTCATTGTTTTCAGGACATATGGTCCTAGCCGTATGACCCAAAAACTCTAAGACCTCACTGCATCCTCATCACATGATGTAAAACTGCATAAATGGTGTCCTAGTTGGATGACACTAAACTATGTGATTCCTGAGAAAAACATCTAGATTGATTTCCATTTCTACGAGATATGTAGTGACACCGAAATCCTCAATAATGTGTCGATACATGGGATAAAAATGTCTCCCTTTCCCTGTGTATGGGTAAGACCTACACAAGAAATTTCTAACCTTGAAACCACATATTACCCAGAACTATGTGTGGCTTAATCCCTACCAATGCAGGGTATGTAGTAACACCCGCATATCTAATCCTGTATCCAGCCGTAATAAAATTTAAAAATTATTTTTCCCTGTGTACAGATCAGACCTACGTGGGGAACGCCACGAGAACTACATACGACCTGATTCTCACTTTGACGGGATAAATAGAAACACCTGAATCCTATATCCTTGTATGGCCAAAAAAATGTCCCACTATCCTATACATGAGCTAGAGCTTCATAGGAGGGACAAATATGAGCCTCACTATAACACCCCAGAATGATAAAGGGTTAAATGGCTAAATGATATGACTCATGTCAACAAGGTGCACCTTCATTTTTGGGAGCCTACCTGATTAGAACTCCACAGTTAAGCGTGCTTTTCATGGATTAGTGATCAGGATGGGTGAAATTCTGGAAAGTTTCTCAGGGTGTGTGTGAGTGAGGACAAAAAACACTAGAAATGAAATGTGTTGGCCTGTGGGGACTGTTATTAGTCAGATGACCTGTTCGGGCACGTGGATGGGCCCCAGGGTGGGGACCACGTGTCTGCGGGGAAACTGGTGCTACCTGGCGGGATAGGACTCGACGGCCATGTTAAGGAGAGGTGTTTATACTGTCACTGGGGCCCAGTTGTTACATTTGGTATTCAAAGGAGGAACTCAGCCTTAAGTGCAGCGCACTGCCTGGGTTGAGATTTAGGGCCCACAATGAGGATGTTATGCTCTAAAGGGAGGGTGATTATAACACCCCAGGATGATAAAGGGTTAAATGGATAAATGATATGACTCATGTCAACAAGGTGCACCTTCCTTTTTAGGAGCCTACCTGATTAGAACTCCACAATTAAGCGTGCTTGGCTTGGAGTAGTGATCGGGATGGGTGACTTTCTGGGAAGTTTCCGAGTGTGTATGAGTGAGGAAAAAACACACTGGAAAGGACATGTGGTGGTACCTAGCAGGCACGGACCTGATGGCCATGTTAAGGCGGGATGTCTGTGTAGTCACTAGGGCCCATTTTTTACATTTGGTATTCAGAGGAGGAACCCAGCCTTAAGTGCAGCGCACTGCCTGGGTTGAGATTTAGGGCCCACAACAAGGATGTTATGCTCTAAAGTGGGGGTTATTTTAACACCCTAGAATGAAAGGGTTAAATGGATAAATGATATGACTCATGTCAACAAGGTGCACCTTCATTTTTAGGAGCCTCCACAGTTAAGCGTGCTTGGCTTGGAGTAGTGATCAGGATGGGTGACCACGTGTCTGCGGAGAAACTGGTGCTACCTGGCGGGCTAGGACTCGATGACCATGTTGAGGAGGGGTGTCTATACTATCACTAGGGCCCAGTTGTTACATTTGTTATTAAAAGTAGGAACTCATCCTTAAGTGAATCACACTGCCTGGGTTGAGATTTAGGGCCCACAATGAGGATGTTATTCTCTAAAGGGGGGGTGATTGTAACACCCCATAATGATAAAGGGTTAAATGGATAAATGATATGACTCATGTCAATAAGGTGCACCTTCCTATTCAGGAGCCTACCTGATTAGAACTCCACAATTAAGCGTTCTTGGCTTGGAGTAGTGATCAGGATGGGTGACTTTCTGGGAAGTTTCCCAGTGTGTATGAGTGAGGACAAAACACACTGGAAAGGACATGTGGTGGTACCTAGCAGGCACGGACCTGATGGCCATGTTAAAGTGCGGTGTCTGTGTAGTCACTAGGGCCCATTTGTTACATTTGGTATTCAGAGGAGGAACCCATCCTTAAGTGCAGCGCACTGTCTGGGTTGAGATTTAGGGCCCACAATAAGGATGTTATGCTCTAAAGGGGGGGTGATTGTAACACCCCAGAATGAAAGGGTTAAATGGATAAATGATATGACTCATGTCAACAAGGTGAACCTTCATTTTTAGGAGCCTCCACAGTTAAGCGTTCTTGGCTTGGAGTAGTGATCAGGATAGGTGACCATGTGTCTACGAGGAAACTAGTGCTACCTGGCAGGATAGGACTCGACGGCTATGTTAAGGCAGGGTTTCTATACTATCATAGGGTCCCAGTTGTTACATTTGGTATTCAAAGGAGGAACTCAGCCTTAAGTGTAGCGCACTGCCTGGGTTGAGATTTAGCACCCACAATGAGGATGTTATGCTCTAAAGTGGGGTGATTGTAACACCCCAGAATGATAAAGGGTTAAATGGATAAATGATATGACTCATGTCAACAAGGTGAACATTCCTTTTTAGGAGCCTACCTGATTAGAACTCCACAATTAAGCGTGCTTGGCTTGGAGTAGTGATCGGGATGGGTGACTTTCTGGGAAGTTTCCCAGTGTGTGTGAGTGAGAACAAAACACACTGGAAAGGACATGTGGTGGTACCAAGCAAGAACGGACCTGATGGCCATGTTATGGCGGGGTGTCTGTGTAGTCACTAGGGCCCATTTGTTACATTTGGTATTCAGAGGAGGAACCCAGCCTTAAGTGCAGCGCACTACCTGGGTTGAGATTTAGGGCCCACAACAAGGATGTTATGCTCTAAAGGGGGGGAGATTGTAACACCCCATAATGAAAGGGTTAAATGGATAAATGATATGACTCATGTCAACGAGGTTCACCTTCATTTTTAGGAGCCTCCACAGTTAAGCGTGCTTGGCTTGGAGTAGTGATCAGGATGGGTGACCATGTGTCTGCGGGGAAACTGGTGCTACCTGGTGGGCTAGGACTCGACGGCCATGTTAAGGCGGGGTGTCTATACTGTCACTGGGGCCCAGTTGTTACATTTGGTATTCAAATGAGGAACTCATCCTTAAGTGCAGCGCACTGCCTGGGTTGATATTTAGGGCCAACAATGAGGATGTTATGCTCTAAAGGGGGGGTGATTGTAACACTCCAGAATGATAAAGGGTTAAATGGATAAATGATATGACTCATGTCATATAACGACCCATACTTTACATACATTTTTAATACTTCAAAATTGAATCATACTTATTACAACATATAACAAAACCACGAAAGGACCGTATAGGTATAGTGTCTTTAGAAACTGGGAAACATAAACATTTGGTTAATAAAGCATCAACTTTGCCTCCCGCTTATTTCATCATATCTAGAGTCCCTTTTTGGCATATACTGCTTAATAACCTTCTTCCTGACCTGGGGAAAGAAAACATACAAAAGGGTGAGCTCAAATGCTCAGTAAGGGTAAACAAAAGAAATATAAATCACATCGTATACACAAGCACATAACTTTTGGAAATCTTAACCTGCAAAAGAGATCATAATTTCATAACATGGGATAAGTCATGGCAGTGAAATGTAATCACAATAATCATAACTTAAAACATGAAACTTTGTGGCATACACACATAATCATAGAAAATAATTTCTTGTTAGTCAAGACTCATTTCCAAGACTATCTTAGTGGACAAAGTCCCTTTCTGAACCGAGTCACCCTCGTTTCAGTCCTGTTTCACTGAACTGGTATAACCTACCGTTCCAGCCATGTCTATCTCATGAGATATAAAATCTTTACCCAATGAATTGGAGGTAGATATAGGTCCCACCCATCTCATAATTATACCATTCTTATGTGTGCCACAAAATCATAAATCATACATCATTGCATAACCCATGTAATACAAATGGGAATCTTAAACATCATGAAATCATAAAACAATTCATATAAGATAAAGGAATTCATAAAAATAATTCTATCACAACATAATCAAATCAATGTAATAATAGGGATAAAAACAGAACCCTTTATTATCTTAGATGGAAAATAATTTTGATAAAACACTTGAACTCCATTCTGGAGGAAAATATCCTTTCTTCTTCAAAAACATTTTTCCTTTCTTAACATGTCATACAACTTTAAACTAAAAGAAGTTAATTAAAAATAAACTTGAAAACTTGTAAAGGATTATTCTTGGAAATAATGTTTTAAAAATCCATTCATGTCGTATAAGTTAAAAAAACATTCTTCTTACTTTTGTCGGAAAAGTCAAAAAGTACCTCGTACGAAAAACGACAAAAGATTCCTTTCATAACTTTTACAAAAAACTCACCGAAGGGTAAAATTGGATTTAAAAAATTGTAGGTTGATGGAAATAATATTACATATTGAGGAAACATGGATTTGGATGATAAAATACACCACAGTAAATACCAAAGTATAAACAATCTCGGATAAAAATGAGATTGTGATATTTCCCTTACCTTAGGTCCGACTTGCTTTGTAAGTGTCCGAACCTCCTGTATAATGATTTAAATAATGTTATTGACTTATTCCAGAATCATACTTATTTTTATGATATCATATATGGTCATATTCTTAGCTTATTAGTAGTAATATTTCATTGCTACTTGTTATTCGGGTGTTTATAACTTTTTGTTCTTATGCGTGTTTTGTCGAATAAATTCTTATTCTTCTCTTTAGGTTATAGATACCTCATTTCCAGAATGGTATTAGTGTAATATATATATATCATATTCATTCATTCAATTCATTTATATAATCATTATGAAATTAAGATCATGTAGAACGAGTCGCATCACATCGTGGAGACGGTATTCCATACGTACGCACGAGTGATGATATCATTCCTATGATCGTGGAATTGTATTGGAGTATATGTATACTATTTAAGAATCAATATAACTTTATAATAGTCATATATGGTCATTATTTATACCATTATACCCATCCAAGTAAGGTGGTGGTGGAAAATAGATTACACCACGGCGTGGAGACGGTATTCCGTACGTACGCACGCGCGGTGATTTATTTTTCCGTAGGATGGATAGATGGTGAAATAGGGTTGTTTAATACTTATAATAACATATCAGTATATGATTGATACTTATTTTATTACTTCATAATGAAACAACTAAAGAAGAAGAAGTGGAAGAAGAAATTAAGATGAAAGAATCGGTAACGGACATTACCTCTTCTTTGAAGTGCTTCTTTGAGACCTCCTTTTAGGGCACTAAAATTGGTCTTTGAAGAAGACCAGGACCTCTAGGATGTCTATAGGGAAGTGGATAGGATAAATTGGCAGGGGATGGCCGAGATTGAAGGCTCAAAGTGGTGTGAGGAAGAGAGGGAGGAGGTTCCCTTTTATAAGGGAGGAGAGGGGCACCTTTGGAATAACTAAAAATATTATTTTATTATAAAGTCAAGTTCGGTTTTAAATATCTCCAAATTGATTTATTTCGAGGCTAAGGTGGGGATGGGTCCAAATCATCTAATCCAATAGAATTTAGACAAGTTTAGGTTCCTATTTTAACCTTATCATTTAGATTTAACATTAAGTTAAATAATTTTACTTTTACCATGTCTTCTTGTGTTCTTATACTATAAGGTTAATAAACTTACTATGAGCAGCCAAACGAACCCCAAGTTGTTTATTATTAATATATATAACCTTATCTAAGTCATTTGTCCGAACCTTAGATTTTTAGGAATAAATAACAATTACCAATATAATATTTGTTTTAAAAACTATTTTATGTCAATTTTGACACTATTTAGTAATTAATTTTTGTGAAACTCATAATAGAATTATTAGTTTGAAAAAGTTAATTAAATAAATACTAACATGTCATATTAATCTAGAAAATTAGTGGAATTCATAAAAAGTGTCAAATTATATTTATTTGGGTATTTATAACATCAATTATGTCAATATTTCATTAATAAGATAATTACTGCATCATCATTGTGTCATAAATAAATTAATTTATTTAATGTATAAAAATTACAAATAAAATACCATTATGTAGGAAATCTTTTTAGATTTCTAATTAATATTTATAGTCGAATTTATCTTATGTTTAACCCCATATTAAAAATAATTTAGTTATTAAACTTTGATTTTAACTATTTTAACCCTTCTTTAAATAAATTAATAATAAATGTCCTAATCTAATCCAAGTGGGCCTAAATGGTCATATTTTATTCCTAAGTTTGTTTTGGGTCTAATTAAACTTATCCAATATAATTAGGACATGTGTTAGGGTAATAATAATATCATCTTTACCCTTAATTACCCTATTTACTTTTAACTGTGGTAAACAAAAGTAAAAAGTTACTATTCACCAAAAAATTATTTTCATCTCATTGAACCAAATTTTACTTACTGACATCAACCGTGTCTCACGTATTTTCGAAATTCCACTCACAGAAGTAGTAAAATTAAGTTTTATGAAAAAATCAGTTTTTTTAACTACCACTTAGTGGTTTCACTATTCATCAAAAATTGAAAGTTTTCAAAAAAATACCAAAATTTCACCCTAGGCTAATTTTGATATTCCGAATCCAAAAATTAAGTCCATTTTGAAAAATAAAATTTATAAAATTTCAAAAAGTGGTTATTACTATTCATAATGGCTAGTTTTAATAATATTTTAATACCATATCATTGTTTAGTGAAACTCGGTATTGCGTACGACGCAAGCTATCGAGGAAGGTCGCGATTTCGTGTAAATCAAGCCAAGCAAGTGTTGTGTGTAGAAAAAGATTCCTTTGATGATTTATATAACATAAAAGTCTCGGGTGTTACATGTAAACAAGGTGCAACTTCCTTTTTAGGAGCCTACCTGATTAGAACTCCACAATTAAGCATGCTTGGATTGGAGTAGTAATCGGGATGGGTGAATTTCTAGGAAGTTTCCCAGTGTGTGTGAGTGAGGACAAACCACCCTGGAAAGGACATGTGGTGGTACCTAGCAGGCACGGACCTGATGGCCATGTTAAGGTGGGGTGTCTGTGTAGTCACTAGGGCAAATTGGTTACATTTGGTATTCAGAGGAGGAACCCAGCCTTAAGTGCAGTGCACTGTCTGGGTTGAGATTTAGGGCCCACAACAAGGATGTTATGCTCTAAAGGGGGGTGATTGTAACACCCCACAATGAAAGGGTTAAATGGCTAAATGATACGACTCATGTCAACAAGGTGCACCTTCATTTTTAGAAGCCTCCACAGTTAAGCGTTCTTGTCTTGGAGTAGTGATCAGGATGGGTGACTTTCTGGGAAGTTTTCCAGTGTGTGAGTGAGGAAAAAACACTCTGGAAAGGACATGTGGTGGTACCTAGCGGGTAAGGACCTGATGGCCATGTTAGGGCGGGGTGTTTGTGTAGTCACTAGGGCCCATTTGTTACATTTAGTATTCAGAGAAGGAACCCAGCCTTAAGTGCAGTGCACTGCCTAGGTTGAGATTTAGGGCCCACAACAAGGATGTTATGATCTAAAGGGGGGTGATTGTGACACCCCAGAATGAAAGGGTTAAATGGCTAAATGATATGACTCATTTCAACAAGGTTAACCTTCCTTTTTAGGATCCTACCTGATTAGAACTCCACAGTTAAGCGTGTTTTACCTGGAGTAGTGATCAGGATGGGTGACCTTTTGGGAAGTTTCCCAGTGTGTGTGAGTGAGGACAAGACACACTGTAAAGGACATGTGGTGGTACCTAGTGGGCTAGGACCCGACAGCCATGTTAAGGCTGGCTGTTTGTGCTGTCACTGGGGCCCAGTTGTTACATTTGGTATTCAGAGGAGGAACCCAGCCTTAAGTGCAGTACACTGCCTGGGTTGAGATTTAGGGCCCACAACGAGGACGTTATGATATAAGGGGGGTGATTGTAACACCCCAGAATGATAAAGGGTTAAGTGGATAAATTATATGACTCATCTCAACAAGGTTCACCTTTCTTTTCAGGAGCCTACCTGATTAGAACTCCACAGTTAATTGTGTTTGTCCTGGAGTAGTGATCAGGATGGGTGACCTTCTAGGAAGTTTCCCAGTGTGTGTAAGTGAGGAAAAATAACACTAGAAAGGACATGTGTTGTCCTGTGGGGACTGTTATTAGTCAGATGACCCGTTCGGGCACGTGGGTAGGCCCTAGGGTGGGGACCACGTGTCTGTGGGGCAACTGGTGGTACCTGGAGGGTCAGGACCTAACGACCATGTTAATATGGGGTGTTTGTGCTCTCACTAGGTCCAAGATGTTACACTCACCCCATTCATGATATAATTTCCAATGGAAAATTCTCCTTGACCAAACAATAGTATGATTGGCGTGTGGGGGAACCTTCCTAGAACGGTGTATGGCTTGATTCCTTACCTCACAAGATACATAGTGTGTGAGAGTGAGGACAAAACACACTAGAAAGGACATGTGTTGGCCTATGGGTACTATTATTAATCAGATGACCCGTTCAAGCACATGGGTGGTCCCCAGGGTGGGGACCACATGTCTGTGGGGAAACTAGTGGTACCTGGCGGGCCAGGACCCAACGACCATGTTAAGGTGGGGTGTCTGTGCTGTCACTAGGTCCCAGTTGTTACACTCACCCCATTCATGATCTCATTTCCAATGGAAGATTCTCCTTGACCACACAAGAGTCTGATTGGCATGTGGGGGAACCTTCCTAAAACTATGTATGGCTTGATTCCTTCCATTAGAGGATACATAGTGATGCTTTGGTCTCAAATAATAGGTCTATCTGTAACAAAAAAAATACCATTCCCTATGCATGGGTGAGACCTTCATACGGAACCTTCTTAGACCTATGTAATGGAAATGTTTCTACCCATTCCTGGTAAGTTTCTACATGAAGTGATCCTTTCATTTTTATGTACTTTCTTTTCACAAACCAAACTCTATGTTTGGGAAGGTCTGATTCCCCATAAACCTCTCCGACCATTACAAATGGAGGGCTAGTGTCCTAAGGACACCTTTTATTGACTAATCATAATATTCCCCAGTTGGCTCTACATAAGTCTCCCACAAAAAAAGGACTATCAACCAAAACATTCATCTTCAAGAAAAAAAATTCCATACCTCTTTATGACCCAATGACGTTCATATCATGCATCACTCCTCAAATTCATAACCCCCCCCCCCCAATTATTTCTTACAACCTTCCCCCCTTCATGTCTAAATATGATAGAACAATGTTGTAAAAATTACTGTAAAATGGGAAATTTTTTTGCCAATCAGTCAAATCTAAGTGACCTTAAACCATATCCCTCTAAATTCTTCACTACAATACATTAAACTATAAGTTCCATGAATTAGTTTCATAATGTTAAACTACACCATGTTCTAGACATCCTTTAACAAATCCAAATAAGTGTGGGAGTGGTTTCACATTCATGGAAAAGCCGATACATATGCCCTCGTCATTTTTCGGACATCAATCCCTTGATAAGACACCCATTTTGGTCTTGATAAATACAAATTTTTATAAATCACATGGAAATCAAAAATGGAAGGAAAGTTTCTCAAGGAAACATTTGTTTGACTATGCACAATATGCCCCAACTGTCTCTGCATAAGTTTCCTATAAAAAAAGGCATGTCAACCAAGGGAAAATTAATCCCCAAGAGAGAATTTTCCTACCTCTGTAATCTCTAAAAAAATTATTGAAAATCTTTCTTACGGTTACACCTCACGTACTTCCCCATATCATGTCTTGGATTTAGAAATCACAAATCTAGGGTCAAGAAAATTTCCTCATTGAGGTTTGAAAAATATTTGGACATTCTCGGCCATTAGGCCCTATCGGGCCCCTCACCCCATAATTCATGGTCAAATCTATTCGACCTAAAACATCATTTTCATTAGTCTGGTTTGAAATACTTTAAACTTCCCATAAAAAAGTGGGACACAAAACTCACTACGTGGAAACCCCATAAAGGGAACCTTAGACAAGATTTGAGTTCTTGATCACAAAACCTATTCTATGAATGGTTTAGGAAAAATTGAGCAATTAAAAAATAAATGAGACACAAATATTTTTAGGTATAAAACTCATAAAGGGAGGCTTAATAAAAATTCAAGTTATGCCTGATAAGACCGCAAAAAATTGGACTTATGAAAAAATTAGGGATATAATGGAAAAGACACAAAGTTCATGGGGTTTTCCATGTAACCCTAGAAATAGTAGAAACTATGCTCATTGAGTCCCTCATTTTAGGAAAAAATTAGAGCAGTATACGATCATGTTAATTTTATTATTCTAGATTGTGATTGAAATTGATATCTAGTGAAAAAATTATTCAAGTAGTATGAGAGATTATATTTCAAATCACATTGAAAATTTTGATTGGAAGACATTGCAGGAAAAGATAAAAGACATGCATTGTAGGGAAAGAAATTTTCATACCATTAAATGATAATGGAGGAGAATCCATGGTATGGAGTATCTCTCTATGAATAGGATGTTATGATTATAGATCTTTCATGATAGATTCACAAAGTTGGATTATTTTTTGGTTTGAATCCTCTATGGATTGGAAGATCTAAAACAAGGTTTCAGTCTCAATATCTGCATCAGTGTGTAGTGTAGACAAGGTTGCAGTCTTATGCCTTTTCCTCCTCCTCCACCAACCATTTCCCTTTGTTAATAGCTACCATGGTGTGAGCCAATTATTTCTTGATCCTCTCCAGTTCTTGGATAAGCCACTCCACCTCTTGATAAATCCACTCCACTTAGGTCCTACACTCTATAATTTCACCTTTTCAGCTTGCGTGCATTTTAGTATTCTTAGAAGATTCATTAAAAAGGATCTTCTTGGCCGTATAAATATGATCTGTAGACTCTACAGTTCAAAGATGATAGTGGATTGTGCTATAATTCTCTTTCTAAATAATCATCTGCTTCACTGTATCATGGATGGCATGGTAGTCAAACCCCCTATACCCCAAAAATGAAAACAGGTGGCATAATTTGGGAAAAAAATTCATCATGTTTGTTAGGGGGTCTTAGAAATAAGATTCCAGATGTCCTTCCATATTTTATTGTGGGTAGCACGAAGGTTGTCCAGAGCCTCCTGGTCCGCATTAAAATCACTCTCAGATGGTAAGATATATTCATAAATAAGCACCACCAAAGAGGGTCTTGATTCAATAACCAAAGTGTGTATTGATCCCACAGTAGCTAATTCCAATATAGTATCATCAGGTGGAAAGATCATAACATTGGTTGTATCCATAGAAATGTTTTTCTATAATTATAGAATCATAATATTGAAATAGTTAGAAACTAAATCTTGAAATAAAAAGGAATGGTCGAAAGGGTGGATAAATCACCTACAGTTGTTGGGACATCAACATCTCTAGCCACTATTGTTTTATCATCATCTGGTAGAGTGGGTGATGCATCCTCAGTTTGAAAATTGACTTTAGGTTCTTCTAGAGATGCTCATGGTGCAGAATCATGCTCGAATGGGTCAGCAATCTCCATAAGGTCTCTAACCAATATCGTACTCGTAGGAATAATCATCATAGAACTTGGGACAATAGCGGATTATGATTCTTCTCAAGCTCGAATTTCTCCCTCTTCCATGGATTTATTTCACAAAGAGGAAGGATCAATATGATCAATAGTAACATCGACCCCTAAAGACACCCCCTCTATGGGAGGAGAAGTAATTTGAACAGGAAATGTCGGCCTCCCAGGTCTTGGGACCTCCCTGATGTCTTTAGTTGTTTGGGGTTCCCCATTCTATTCATCTTCTGGTGGTAGAGTCATCACATTCGTCCTCGCAGGAGCAGGATCAATATGCCCAGCTAAAGTTTCAACCTCTGAAGTCTCTCCCACTACTGTTACATAGGCCATTTGATCCTGAAGATATTACCCCTTGGGGCTTGGGATCTCCCCAATGGCCTTAATTATCATGGGTTCCCTCTATTTTCCACCTATCACTATTGGCGGTATCACTTGTATCTCTGAAGAAGTAGAGGCTATAGGTCCCTGACTGGATGCTACCTGATTACACATCAGAGCTTCACCAATTCATGTTAAAGTTGATTATTTAGAAAATGAAGACACATAAAATGATACCTAAATAAAAAATATGAAACATTCACCTATTATCCCTAGATTTAGTCATATCATCAGTTGTGATAATTTTTGACACCTCATGGTGTGCCATAGGGATGATCCCCTAGAAAGAATAGTAGGTGTGTCCAGAGGTGTAAATGTTCTGGCATGATCCACAATGACCACCTCTATATGCTCTATACCCCGTGGGATCCCTCTCCATTGATTCCAACATCTAAGGATATATCCTCCCTGGTAGTGATGCCCCTTGAAGTTTATTCAGGGGAAGAAACTGTCTCCCAAATCTCCCCAGGCTCCTACAAGTACCAGGAGTAGGGTTTCAAGGTCATGATAAGAAGAAGAAGAATATTTGGTATAAATAATCATAATACCTCTTCATTGGTTTCATCTTGCTCTGTTGTGATCACCACCATATTCTTGACTCGGTCAGACCAATAATTTTTTACATTATATGAGTGGATGGAAGTGTCCATTTATCCCAAATATATATCCATGTCATGGGGATCTTCTTAGGTGGAGATCCAAGTGGGCACATTAATGTGTCCAAATACTACAATCTCAAGGGGATATTCCTGGAGTGTTTCCAAAATATCTTCATCAGATGTGATTTCCCTCAGGGTGTCCCACACTCTCAAAACCTCTGGGAAGTCTATGTTATAGGGATAGATAGTTCCAGGAGATCAACTTTGGGATGTTGGGAAGGTTCTAACAATCACAATTTCTTTTGGGGCACCTCAGCCACCATGGAACCCTCTAGGGCTAGGTTCCTATGTGACCCTAGATAGGAATGAGTAATTACCCAACCCTAGTTGTGGTAGGTGTATTGATTTCATCTGCATCCCCCAATGCATGGCTATCATCCTCATAATCCTCAATTACTTTAGAACTAACCATAGAAATAACTCACTAATAATATCTGTTTCGGTTCAGCCAAGAATGGATTAAGGTATCAACCTCTTGAAGATGGACTTCCAACCTCTCAGGATATTCATCATAAGAGATAGTGGAGGGTGTCAATACATAGTTGAATCTGGTTAATACAACCTCCTTCTCGTGCAGAAAGAGCCATAGAGTACGAAGTGAATGGGAACTTTTCAAAGAATCCCATTATCTCTAGGATGTTGAAAATGTGGCATCAAGAGGGATGGATTCTTGACCTTGAGGAGTAGTTTAGGAAGCATGGGAAGTTAAACCCCAAGTTCTCAACACATTTCATTGGGGTTTAGAGACAAAATATGTTCTTGGATTCTTTATGGTCCTAGAATACCTGATTATTTTCTTTTATTTCCCTCAGCCTCAAGTACTTTCTACGACTCATCAATAGGAACTAGTTTTTCTAGTTTATCTTATGGGTATGATTGGTTCCAAACATCATTATAGGATCTTGTAAGTGTAGGATTGAAACCCACAAAAGGTGGAAGCCTGATCCGGCATCAGGTGTACTCCTGAGTAAAAATTAGTCAAATTCATCAAGCTATCATTAAATGCTTCTCCTAGAATGTACTGTTTAGGGTTGTAAGAAAACTCATCTATATATAATTGAATTGGTGGGAAAATATTCAGGGTGCATACCCCACTCATATAAGTTCCCTTGGATTCTGGAAACCAATATTCCTTCTCTTAAAGAGATGATATATCCACGCATGGAAAAGTCACTTGATCCATCATTCACAAGAGTACCAGAAGGGGGAGCATAAAGATCATAGGTAAAAAAATCACAATAGTTGATTCCATCCGTCATTTACTGCTCACTCCAGTCTAATGGAATGACCCCACTTGTGCTTTAGAGTTATGGTTGGATGGTAGCTTCATGGATCTTTTGAGTATTGATATATTTGTAGCCTCCAATATGGGATGCTACCCAGCACTAGATAACCTATAAGGGACCTAGAAGTTAATATGGTGGCCTCCCCTCACTTATTTGTCACAACATATGTTAGATATTCTTCAGTATTGGGATGACAAGGTTAACACACCTACTAGTGTTCAATTGGGCCACCTTCATGAAATTTGTGACTCTAACCTTGGTGCCAGAATCACTCATCGGCTACAGCCATACACTTGAAAAAAATGGCTAGAAAATCTTCTAGTTGAAATATTCAGTTATCATTCGGAATAATCTTCCATACCCACTCATTGAATCATCCCTCTTCAAGAAGGGTCGAGTAGGAACCTAGACACCTTTAGGTCTCAACATCTGAGAAATTCCTTGTCCTTCATACGTAGGTTTCCTGGTTAATTAATGTAATAAAGGTGCTAATCCAATCATAAAATGGGACATCCTACTTCGAACAGGGCCCCCTATAAAATACTCTTTTCCTTTTCAATAATCTTTTTGGAAAGAGGATGAGTCCTCTTAGAATTGTCCCAGGCCTTAGGTGGTGTAAGAAACTCATCATACATAACACCTATTATAGGCACCTTTGAAATCAACCATACATCCTAGAGACTGATACCGACTTCCACATGCACTATGTGGAATGTTTTGGTGTCCGGGCTTCGCCTACTAAGAAGTTGCGGGATAAGTTTTTGGTTTCAGTGA
The DNA here is from genome assembly GCA_963277665.1 of Viscum album. Taxonomy (NCBI): domain Eukaryota; kingdom Viridiplantae; phylum Streptophyta; class Magnoliopsida; order Santalales; family Viscaceae; genus Viscum; species Viscum album. The sequence goes on from OY728167.1 coordinate 342,513,555, forward strand.
GAGTAGATCTGTGATACCTAGATTGCTTCGTATATCCCCATGGCTTGAAATTCTACTTTGAATTCCTCAAATCTCATGTGGACCCAAAAATTCCACCCCTAGTCCAATCTGAATGTTCCCCGTCGGGAAAAGGTCCCATTTTTATGACCACCCTAGTTGCTCATTCTCTATGGCCTTCCAGACGATACTGTGATAACAATGTACTTTTTCATATGGCATTTGTATGGTTTTCTCCAGTGACTAAGGAGTATGGTTCAAAAGAGGCCTAGAAGTGTGGGTTACCCAGATAAATTCCTCCCTTGATTAAATATTGGCTTGGGGAATATTGATATTTTCCGGTATCTAGGCTGTAGGTTGGATTTTCGGGCACAGTTACAGAATCACTATGTCAGATGGTAAACCAAATCCATAAAGGGGAAGCATGTATGAGACCATATACCCCCTTTGACTGACACTAACAAGTCCCAAAATTAGTTTATGAAATGGTTTGATGGTGGTTTTTTCAATATAATCAATCATAGCCTTCCTCCTTTTGTCAGTAGCCAAGAGGGTAGAAGTAGAAGCAGTAGAAGCATCCATTGAAGGGTCCATCATATTATAAACAAAAAAGTTTATAATTAATTAATTTTTAAAAAAGTATAAAAGTATGAAGGCAAGATAGGTATCATTTTTTGAAGACATAGGCCCACGTGCTATCAGTTTGTGAAGGCATAAACCCATGAGCTATCAGTTCATAAAAGCATAGGCCTGTGAACTATTAGTTCAAAAAGACATAGGCCCATGAACATCCAACTCATGAAGCACTAGCCCATGAAGAATTTTCTAGAAAATTGATGGTATGATGAAGAATACATCTACGAAGAATCTATATGTTATGTGTGTGATCATGAATTACCATTCAGTTTTGAGACTTTCAATTCGTATGAAGTGTAGTTCACAGAATTGCCGACTGCAAAGAAGGTTCTATGATGAATCAATGGGAAATCGATAGAATTTGAAGAGTTCTTAGTTCATCAATAAATATAATAAATGATAAATGATATGGGTCCCCTATTTATAGGTTTTTTCCCTCTTATGATTACAATTGTGTATCGAAAACCATCTCAAAATAGGACCATTTTTTACAGAGGAATAGTGTTCTCTTTATCCTAATCAGAACCCATTATAATGGGGGGTATTTTTTGGGTCCTATGGATTCTTCATGTGTGAAGAAGAGGATTTTATCAAAATAAAAAAATAGTGAAATAAAATCCCAAAGAATATTGATGAAAAATGTTCAAAGGGGTGAGACTATGAAGGATAGATCAATTTCAAAAAGTAAAAATCGCTTCGTGGACCACCGCTCTGCATGGAGTTCCACCATTTCAAGAAGAGACCTAAAAGCTAAATAGTTTGTGGGATGAGGCAGTACCACTGGTTCCCATGAATGAAACCACATTCTTTTTCAAGAATGAAGTATTTATTTCTACCCCCTCAAATGATTATCCCCTATGAACTAAATAGTTTTTGAGTTGAGGAGGTACCTATGGAACTCGAGAATGTAACTACATTGGTTTGTGGGACCAAGGAAATGATTTTCTCCCTTGTGAACTACTATATCCCATGAACTAAATAATTCATGGTATGATTTTGTACCGTCAGTGCCTAAAAATGATCCCCCCCCCTCCAAGAATGACTGCTCGATGCTGACTAAATCATTTACGAGTCGAGGCACCCTTTGTGGGTTCTTGAAAAATAATCCCATAACCCACCATGGATGACTAGTCGTGCCAGTATCCAGTCTCTTCTCTCTTCTATAAATAGACACCAAGGGGATGAAAATGGACTGATGAGACCGAACCTAAGAGATATGAAGGAGACAATTGATGAGGAAATGAAAAAACTATAGCCTCTCCATTGATTCCCAGTAGGTAAAAATCCACCACATAGTAGTAAGGAGGAAAATAATAAATCAACCATGATCCAAAAACTCAAAGACCCTTTGAGGACACCATTATTTGGGGCATAAATGGATGTACCCTTTCTGGAAATATACCCTGCATAGAAAAATGCTATGTGGGTTGAACCCTACCCCACATAGCCAAATGATTCACAGGAGGAACTAGACCCTGTGTAGAAAAATGATCTATGGGAGAAACATGACCCCATGTAGAAAAATGCTATGAGGAAGGAACTTATCCCCGTGTAGCAACACACTCCATGGATGGTACCTGACCCCGTGTAGCAACACGTTACATGGGAAAAACTCAAGTCTTCATATCATAGTGCTATGTAGATGATACTCTCACTCGCATAGAAAAATTCTACGTGGAGGGAACCTCATCCAGCATAGGAACTTTCTATATGGCATGGGGAATCATAGGACGATCTACTCTCCACCTATCATGAATCCCTTCCATCGTATCATCAGCCACCATGTTTCCCCCTCCACAAACCAGTCTAACGATATCAGTACAATGCCTTTTCTAAATCAACCTGACATGTATGATAATATCATCAATCACATCAACATGTACTCTGGAGTTAAAATACTTTTGGTAAGCAGAGTCACATGGGTAACCTCTACAGTAAGGTGGAATCTTGGAATATCCTCAGGTTTACATTCCTTTGGTAAAGCAAGTTCCGACCTTGGGGTGCTCATGTGAACCTCCTTATTCCATATGGGGATAGAGGGGATCACGCTTTCCTTTCCCTTTGACAGGGAATGAGATCCCCCCCCCCATGTGGAACCAATTTCAAGGCATCCTTCATGGATTAAGACCTTGGCCTTTCTTGTAGGAGGAATAAATTTTTTCTCCTCTTTACCTCAGCCTGGGATATAACTGGGTGGGTCACCATATGTGACTATCCTAATTACCAGAATGGAATAGGTGATGGGAACACTCAATGCCCTCTCCCTCTCTATTTGGAATTCGTCACCTCATCCACTAGAAGATAGAATGTAATCATGTGATCTTTAAATATACTACTTAATCTTGTTTCTCACATCGATCGTGACTTTCATGGGCTTAGAGGTTAGTGGAAATCATGACATATGTATGATCCAAAACACCATGGTCCTTCTATATTGTATAAGCCCCAACCATACCAAAAAATCTGGGCATTCTCCATATATATAATCCCCAACATCCATTCAAATGGGATGCTTCCCTGACTAAACCCAATCATCTTCAATCTAAATGGGAGGCTTCCATGCGTAAGTCTCAACCATGTGCACTAGATGGGCCTCTAATTGGTATAAGCCTTAGAATAATATCTCAACCTTCAAAGGTCCAAATTCCAAATAAAGAAGCACCATATGGGCGTCCCCTGAGTTTAATCCCCAATCATTCCACCTCAAATGGTCATTTTACATGTGTAATCCCCAACCGCATGAGCCTCCTTTAGGTGTAAGCCCCAACTTACTGAACTACTTGGGATTTGATTCCCAACTAACTGGGATATGTAGAAAACATCACTGAGGTCCAAAACCAATACCCAAATCTATCCTATTGTTCTTTAGGTCACATACCCAGTAGGTTCATGTCCACCCTAGAGACAAAATCTCTTATGAATCCCTCAGGCCACCTCGATGTAATTCCCATTCTATCATAGACAAGAAACCTTTTTCCTAGGTTTATTTTCCACATAATGTTAAAATTCATGTTTGGGTCCTTATCACTCAACATTAAAAGGTGATGTGCCATGTTAAGTGGCACTGAACTACATAGGTTTTGATTCCTCTCATGAGGTTAAGTAGAAATCTCATCTTATGGGTTAGATCCTGACATCAAAAAAAATTATCCCCCATGGATGATGATAAACTCCATAGCGCCTCACCATATAGATTAAAAACTAGCATCTTCCTAATAAAAAACCAAATAACCTATGATATATTCATAAAAATGGTACCTTTTATGGAGAAACTCATATACATATAGATATCCCTATTGATGGAGAACCTCTGATACATAGAGATGATTCCAAACCCATGTGTATTAATGATTAATCATTACCTTAGGGTGATATGTATTATAAACACTTGGGAATGAACAAATAATTCATAAACATATCTTAAATATATAATAGATTCCTATAATAGGGAATAGTTCCCCCCAAAATGGTGTGATGAGCTCGACTTCCCAACCTCTTGACCAATGTGAGTTTTTAAGTATTGTTGGCCAAGTTACCCAACGAACGCCTGCCTTTGGAAGGTACAACCATGAGTCATCATGGATATAAGATTCATTGGGAGTTTTTGGATCCATGAACAAAAACTCATTAGAGACTATTTGAATACCTTATACATGACTTCAGTGATTTTACACAATTCAAACCCATGAAATCAACCACTCAGGCACAAATAGTTTTCATCAAAAACAAAATGGTGAACCTAATTTGAAATCACTTAACTATGGAATCTCTTTCACAAGATAAAAATGATATACTTCCTAGTTCTTTTCATACCATTTCATTCCTGACCCAAATGATTATTTGAGGGAAATAGTTTCATAGTTAGGTTCCCCTATATTTTCCTTCATTGGCTTGATTTTTGTGTTTTTTTTAGGTGACACGTAGCTGGGGAGACTTAATGGTTAGGATACCATAAGATTAGAGTTAATTTTTTCTGTATGATGGATTGGAAAAAGGGTTGTCCGCTCAGGTATCCATTCATCATATATGATATGATTGAGATGATGCCATACCTAAATAATTAAGTGGTGAGATGGAAACCCTAATGGACTCATTTATTAGTGAAATATGGATCTTGGACCACTAATGGTTATAGTGAATTTTAATGGGGTCATCATTTTAGTGGGATCCCATTTAAAAAAATTATTTATTAAATTGTTAAAAATACATGATACTCATCTGATAAAATATTTTGTTGTAGATAAATATCATCATCATCATCAAGAAAAATTTTTAATCAATCCCTAAATGTATAATCTTAAAGTAAGCTACTACTACAAATAGTAACTTAAGAAAATTTCTTAATCTAGTTTAGTGATTTAATAAAAGTTCTTAATGAAAATTATATGTGCTAGAACAATTCCTTCCTTGGTAACCAAGTGTTGAAATTGTTCAACAAGTTAATCTAGATGCTTATGTAAGCATAGAGTGATTCATTTAAGGTTTAAAATGCATTAGATTCTAAATGGAAAAATAAATATTATTCTCCAATATTCTACTTAATATGATTGGGTACATCAATGATTTAATTAATTTTAGTCTCATATACTCAATATGATTAGGTATGACACATGTTATTCAATATGACTGAATATGTTAATGAGACTAAAGGTATCATTATAGCTTTAATGGTTATAAAAATAAATTCTATTATCCTAATAGATATATAATATAAAGTGTATATTTTACATAGTGTTGTAAATATACAAAAAGGTAAAAAAAAATAAAAGAATTAAATTTTGGAGCTTATGGTTTTCTTTCAAGTAATGGAAAAAAGGAGTTGTTGTGTTGATAACTTGGATTCTTCAATCTTTGATGAACTTGTTATAATATTTGTATTATCTCATTTTTCTCTTGTAAAGAGTTTAAAAACAATTGTTGTTTAATAAAATGAAATGATGGGTTTTTTATACACATAGTTATGATTTTTTCAGTTCTATAACATATGTTAAGTATATACAAAAAATGGACTATTCTAATTAGGGAATTTATCTTATTATAATATATGGAAACCTATGGTTTTTAGAAAGGAATGTTTATAATTAAATATTATTGGATTATCCAATATATATCTAAAGGATTTTATAAAACTCCATGGAATTTCTATGTCACGTATGGATGTTATAGAAATTAATTATTTGTTTTTTAAGGGTATGTGATATTGAATGTATATTTTAAAAAGTGTTGTAAATATACAAAAGGTAAAAATAAAAGGAAGAATTGTTTGATCTTGTAGTTTATATTCATGAGATGGAGTAAATAGTTACTATATAGAGGATTTGAATGTATAAGATTTTATCAAGCACAAATGAATCTAAGTAAAAGATATGTATCTTCATATCATTTTCTTCATGTGATAATATTAGTTATTTGACTAAAAATTTTTTTGTGAAAAAGTATGATATGATTAATTGTATACACTTGGTTTATGATTCATCAATTTCAATAGTATGTTTTAAGAAGAAGATATGGGTAAAAGTTTTTTATCTAGGACAAAATATTTATCCATGTATTTTTTAAAAATATATAGGAATGTTTTCCCACAACCCATCAGTGGAATATTCTAATAAAGTATTTATTTTAAATTAAAAAGGTTCCTAAAACATAGAATACAATATATTATATCAAAATAATAACTTATTTATTTAATATTCCTACATAAATAAAATAAATGTTATTTCCTATCACAAAAGTATTTTTTTATCATTAAGGTATTATGAAAGTAATATAGTGTCTAAGAGGATGGTTGGAGTATGTTTGGATATAGAGATGTTTAAAATTAATATTTAAAGGATAAAAACAATCATAAGACTAAGTGTTTTCCACTTAATATTCTAAAATATTTAAGATATGTGATGGTAAAGAAAAACCGAAAGTGTTACATTTAGTTACCTTTTAAATAATGGATATCATTATTATACTAGAATAAGATTAAAATTTTTTTAACTCAATATCCTAAATGAGTTTAGTATGTGTGGAGATATATAAAATTTTAAACTGTTACATTTAACTTTCATGAAAAGTGAAATAAACTATTTCTTGAAGGATTGTATCAATAAAATTGACAAAGTGAATTGCACTTTATATCCTAAAAGAGTTTTAGGATATGATGATAAATAGAAATATAAATAGTTTCATTAGATTACATAAAAAGTTTTATCACATTATCCTAAAATATTTTAGGGTGTGGTGGTAAACAAAAATGTAATAATTATATTTAATTACAACATTAAAGTGATTTTCACTTTATCTTAAAAGATTTTAGGAGGAATGATAAATAATACTGAAAGTAGATACATTATTTCAAGGAAAATATTGATGGAATAAGATTCCAAGTATAATTATGATGAACATAGAAAGGGTTTCAAGTAGAAAAAAATGTTAACATCATAACATTTAATGTAGTGAAGTTGAGGAATTTTGATATATTCAAGAAGTTGAATAGTTATGAATATGATTCCAAAATATCACCATTATTCAAACTATATTACTTCATATATGTTTCTCACTAAAGATTTTAATGAGGGGGTTTTATCAAATTGTCACAATGATATGTGACATAGATTAAGAATGACATAATTTGTTAACAAATCCCCTAAAAATTATAGTGAACGTAAGGAATATCTAATAGTTTATCATATATTATATGATAAAATGGTGCTTATATTGGGTTTATTAAATATTCTTAAAGATTTTAAGAATATTAAAATCTACCATATTAAAGTAAACATCTATATTATCACTCTTTCATGTTGGATACATAAATTTATATATATATATATATATATATATTGTGAAGTGTAATGATAATTAACCTCTCAAAGTATGACTTCGAGTTTATCCCTAATCGATGTTCATGATGGAATATTATAGGTTATGAAGACATGTTAAGTTTAGTGTGAGTGGGATTATTTTATAGAGATATAGAATATTTCCATGAGTGAAAAACAAATAATAGGATTCTTTGTGTGTGTTGGATGACCTACAAAGTATACCGCATGGAGTGTCATAAAAAGATGTATTTGGTATAATAGGGGAGAATGGATCATATTTGAGTCCCCACTACCAAAGTTCAGTGATATATTATCCTTATAACCTTCATACTTTGATACCCTACTTATGAAAGTGTATATATTTACTTAGATAATAGAGGGGTGTTTGGGTATGTTGTTGATTATGTCATATGTTGGAGCTTAACCAAATGGGATTTCTCCTCTCATGTGATGAGTATGACATTTGGGCCCTCAATTGAGATAGACTATAGTATTTTATGACCACACCTAGATATTATATATATTTATCTTGATAAAGCACATGTGATGTGATTATTTAGAAGGATTAATGACTTGTGATGTATTCATAAATCATTTTAGTGTACTCTAAGAATCTAGAATAGATGAGTTGGATATATGGTGTTAACATGTTCTATTTCCCAAATTCACTTGATGTCTTGGACAAATGGAAAATGTGATAATTAAAGTTTTCATATGATTCATACTGGTGGACATAGGTATAGAGATACATGTTTTTTATGGAGATCATGCTAGATACCTATATAGATTTAGTAGCATTGATTATTTTATATATACCACTCTTTACATACACTTATGGATATAGAGATTCATATTTATTTTCAATATTATAAAGGATCATGGGTTCACAATTTGTGTTTTGTATATGGTTTCAAAAACTATTATATATGATACAATATATTTTGAAATAGATAAATGTCCATTAGGATTTAGTACAAGTGGTAGATTGATAAATATATGATCTAAATCCTGGGATATATATATATATATGATATATATATATATATATATGTATATATATATATATTTTATGACCTATATGAAAATTTTGATTTGAATGTAGAAAGGGGAATATCGGTTATACTTCCTATGATAATAGTTATCATTTGGATAGTTTGATCATCCACACGACTATCATTTAATGTAGCATTTCATTTTTTGAAATGGTTGGGAGTAAATACAATGCATTCGTTTTTTCCATGGTATTTATTAATGAATTTTAACACATGAATAAATGAGACAACTCAAGGAGTTTACTTTAGCCTTATAAATTAAATATCCATATGGTGGTTGTAGTGTGTTTGATGCCTCACGCTTGGCCAAAACTCCCTAAGGCCCATAGCTCTCTTCATGTTCATTTTTTTAATATTGAGGTACTAGAATAATTTTGAGAGAAGATGGATCTCATATTAATGTTAGATGATTATTCATAACTTATGGAAACCTACAGAGGTGGGATTCTTTTGTTTTCCACTTTGGTGATCTTTATCAAACTCATCAGATGAATATCCAAAGGTTTTAGTTGCTCTTTGGTGTATGGTGAATGTGTTTTACATTTTGCTTCATTTCATTATTTTATACATAGTTTCATATTATCTTTCATGGGATATCCTGAGACAAGGGTTTTAAATCACTTCAACTTGATCTGATAAATGTAATTATACTCTAATAAAACCCTTTAATTGGATCCTCATTATATACAAAATCATCAATTATTGAACATGAATTATATTTTTCTAAAACTTTAGAACATTAACCACATTAATCATTTTCTAGAATGTCTATTAATGATCAAAAAATAGATAAGTGGTCAGGGATAAAATAAAAGTGTTTATAGGATTAGGAAACACATTTTTGTGATCAATGTAAATAGTTGAATCTTTTTCTGAGGGTTTCTTCAACTAATCAAGGATGTTGAAGTGGAAAATATCACTAATAAACTCTATATATAATATACCAATATATACATTAATGAAAATTTTGGAAGTTTTCAAGAAATTTATCCCAGTAATTATTAGTTCATGTACATTTATCCTACTATCTTTTATTTTAAATATGTAAAAAACATTCATAAAAAAAATAATTTTAAACCATCACAAGTAAAACTTCTATTACCCCAAAGGGGTGTGTGATTCTCTAATTCTCCAGTTGAACTACTACACATGTAGATTTCAACTCCCCCAACATATAATGAAGAGAACAAAAAGTTATCTATCACATTTATTAAAGTTACTAAATGAATCATAACATCGAATAATAAAAACTCCCATATGGTATATGGAATCAATAATATCCCAAGTTCTATGTATTTGGAAGGAAGTGGTAAATAGATAAATGAGGATATATTCCTCCCTTTTATAACCCTTTCATCCCCTTAAATTTATCATTAATATATTTTTAAATAATTTAAAACTTTTCATATTATGAAATTTTCATTATGGAATTGATCAAAGAAATAATAACTTATAACAATCAATGAAAGAGGTAACCTAAGAATAAAAACAAACTTATTTTCAAAATCGAAGAAACAAACTTATTTTTTTTTCAAAATGTTATCTTAAGTGACTCATATGATGGTCCGTTTGATGACACTTTTTAATAATTATAAAACATAACTTATAACTTATGATATATAGTTTAGAAAAATAAATAGCATGTGTTTTATAAAGAAAATTAATTACATTTTATAAAAAATAAAAAAATAAGTGGGAGAAAGTAAATTTTAAAATTACTATAAATAAGTGTTTCCAATAATTTTTTAGTAAGTGTTTCAAACAAAACTTATCACCTTAAAATTAAAATTTTCACAATAAAATAAAAATAAGTGATAAAAATAAAAATAAGTAATATAAAATGTAGCAACATCATATTTAGTTTCAAAGGAATACTTTAGGTATGACATTCATTTTTAGAGAATAATTATTATTTTTTATTTTTAAAATATGCAATTGAATTGTTTTATGAAAAAATCATTTTAAAAGTTAAAATGGGAGTAAAAAAGAATTTAAAAGGTATAATAATATGTTTAAAATATAATATACAAGGATAAAGTACTACATGATGACTATAATTTAATTTTTATGTGCATGCAAAAATATTATAATTAGTGTAGAAAAAAATAGGGAAATAATTAAAAACTCCAGATGTGACTAAAATAATTTCACATGCTTAACAAATTCAAATAAAAATATATCATTATTTTACATATTTATATAATCCTTTCAAGAAAAACATAATTTGTTAATAGAAATAAACTTTAAAATAAAAAAGATAATTTACTTTTCCTTAGGAACTCAATTAAAAAATAGATTAAAAATAGTCAGAATAGAAAAATAGGAAAATAAATGTTACAAAGAGAATAATTATGATTAAAGGAATTAAATTGGTTGTATCATCCTACCCTGACTCACTATATAACCAGTGGTCGGATCGGTTTTCCACATGACCTCAGTCATGCCTCCCTATACTCCAAAGGCTTCCAACTAGAAGCATGGGTGAAGGATGGTATAGTTGGGACACTATACCACTTATATCAGAGTGAGAAATAACTAATAAACAACCAAACATAAACTATAATAATAAATAATAAAATAATGAATAAATGAATAAACATAAATAATAATACATGAAATGTGGTAAAGTCCCAAACATCCATGTCATAAAAACCCTGATCTCCCATTGGGTTGGTCACAAATATATAATAGAATAAAATAAAATAAATGAAAAGGGGATCCATGACATCTTTGAGTTGAACCTCATCCAACCTCCTGATACCATCTGAGTAATCTTGTTCGAACATGCTATCATGGGCCAAAACCCAAACTAGTTCCTGAAACAAACATGTAAGAGATACTTGGGTACCCAATTACAATGGAGGTACAAGTAGGGTGTGAGTAAAACTTAGTAGGCCACCCCCAACAGTGACTAAAAACTCCAGTCTGTGTTTATAGTGCATTAAATAAGGCTATAATCATGGTATTAATTTAATAAATTAATACTATACATAAAATAAAATAACATGTTAACCCTCAAGTTCCGAGTTGACACTCGAGGTCAGCCAAACCTGCTTAGGCACATTGTCATAGACCTCAATGCATGTCACTGAACCAATCAAACATAAGTATAACCAACCTGCTTTGTAATGATGTTGGATATATCTATCAATTAGTATATCCTCTTCTATTAGACCAAATCACCACAAGTGAGTATCATATTCTCCTGTCAAGGATGAATTGATCATAATGAATCATGATCAATTGGTCTCATCCCATAGGCTAACAAGTATCTCAATAATGTCACCCTCAGACATAAAATATCACATACTCCTTGACCTGAGGCATAATTTAAGTGTCATGACCCCCTCCATCTAAAGATACCTCAATTAGGGGAGAGATATAATGACCCATGAGTCTCATCTCCAATAGGCTCCAGGTTGGCAACTAGCACCAAGGGTATACAAATATCACAATATGGGAGGCATTATCCTTTATAATATAAATAGGATCAATAGATATAATGAATCATCCAAAAAAAAATCTAAGAAATAAATAAAAGAGAACCGCAAACCATCCCACATGCATAAACTTAAAAAAATAAAAGTTTCCAAATTAAATACCCAAAAGGAAAGCTAAAGTAGAAAAGGATAAATTATCCAAGATCTGAGATAGAAAGGCCCAGTACGGTCCATGAAATCCTCCTAGAAACCTAAAAACAATTTTATATATGTAGGGTGAGTATACAAGTATACTTAGAAGGAAAAAATCAAGTCTCCCATTCACATTCAAAATAAGTATAGTACTACACCTGTGAGAAAATAGCATAATCAAACAGCACATATACATGTATACTAACCATCCTAACCTCACCAAGGAATTATCACCAAATAACTCAAGCCAATTAATATAATATAGTGTAAATAACATCGATTATAGGGTACCCATCACCAATCTCCCACTAATTATCTGTTCTCACACCCTAACATAAAACATCTTGAAACTCCCACCTCTTTTGAACATACCACAACACATATCGCCCACACAAACCTAGGCCTCACAATACATCCTACTCGCACACATGTGAGCCTCACAACACATCCCTCCCACACACACCTATGCCTCAAAACACATCACATCTCATCCCAAAGACACCTAGGTTACCACATCACAACTCATCTTGAAGACACCTGATACATCACATCACAAATCATCTCAAAGACACCTAGGATACCGCATCACAGCTCATCTTGACGACATGTGGGACATCACATCACAAATCATCCCAAAGACACATGGGATACCACATCACAACTCATCCCAAAGACACCTGGGATACCACATCACATCATCTAATGCACTAACAGACTTCCATCCATCACATTTTGTGTAATGCCTACCTCTCCTGGAAGAGGAAGCAGGGAAGAGTGGGTGGATAGTCATCTATACTCCCACTAGGATGTTGGGAAAGACACCCCTTCATGACTAAGTGGGAGTTTGGAATATAGTTATCAATGTGGGTGGGGTACATATATAAATCACAAGAATATACAAGTATATACATATATAGTATCAAATACGCAAGACCAACCTATGGGTTCGAAAATAAACAACCAACTCACAACATCGTCACCTTTGTTTCCACCTCTAAATTCATAACACCACACATCAAACCACAAAACTCATTCCACACTCCCAAACAAACTCGTTTAATTCATTCCATTCTTTCTATTATTTAGTATCAACCACACTTAACCACACAACCCACCATTTAATTATCCATTAACCATTTTAATTCCATTATCCAAACCAACCCATACCATTTCAAAAATTATTAAACAATTATTTATTCATTTAATCACTACTGAAGGATCTAGAAAAAAGAAACCACATTCCAAAAATATCTCGACATTCCATCACCTTGCCGCACTAAAAGAACAACCCACAAACTATCACCTCACCGCACCAAAATCACGGCCAAAAAACCACCTCTTTGCCGCCCCGAAATCACGACCAACAAACCACATATTTCCCCACACCCCAACCACAAATCACCATACCACAAGAATGAACACACATAACAACACATCAAGAGGAATTTATATATTTATAAATGGGATTTTATCACATTCCACTTTAATTTAGGGGTGTTATCACACAAACCAAAACCTTGGAGTAACCATTTCATTATCCAAGTATAAGTAATTAACCAATTTTCATTTAGGGTGATATCACAATAATCAAATCCAAAGAATAAATCAGAGTAGATATATCCAATGAAAACAAAACCCTGAACAACAGTAATTTTCAGAAAGGCATCAAGCCCAAACAACCACAATATCACAAATAATATCAAAGTTGTAAAAGCATGAGAATAAAACCCCATTCCCCCTATCAATTCAATTAACCAACTATTTATCTTTGATTAAGACAGTAAAACCACAATTCATAGATGAATAAAAGAAAACCCCTCCCTCATGATATACAATAAAGAGAAATGAGGAAATCCCTACCTCAAAGAAGCTTTTAAACTCGCTGTAAACTATAGGGTGAAGAAGAATGCCCTCAAACCACAACCACATGATGAGAACTACAGATCAACCTATACTACACCAAATATCCATCAAAACAAAACCCAAAAGCACCCAAAACCAAATAAAAACCGCTGTAGTGGATCCCTAGGAGAAGAAGAAAAGAAAACATAGGATAATGATAGGAGAAATCACCATGGATCGAAGACGGATCACCAATGAACAACGGTTGGGATCAACAGATCAAAGAGGGAGGGAAAGGGCTTGAAGAACACCTCAGGGATCCTAGGTTTTTCCCAAGATGAGAGGAAGAAGAAACCATAGATGAAAGAATGATAATTTGGTTGAAAATAATTTTTTTAATTTGTACTGTGTAGGGGGATTGTAAGACGTGTAATCCCCTTTCACGTCATGTAATCCATAGGGTTCGGTTTCTGCCAAAAAATAAATCACCACATCATTTTATTATTTATTTTTAATACCATATAAATTACACATCGTGAAACCCTATTTCATGTCAAGTAACTTTTCAAAATGTGAAATCCTCCTTGGGATAAGTTGTGAAACTAACTTTCACGTAGTGTAATCCACTTGCATAATGTGTAATTACTGAAGCAGTTCTGCTGCACCTCCAACTCCCACGAAGACTATTGCAACTTCCCCCTAACACCTCCAACAACCAAAACTGGAAAAGTAATGGATTGTAAAGGCATGAATTGTTACATCAAATACCTATCAAATTATTCTCACACTAGTGCAGAAAACGTTTTTTACGTCACCATTTTTTACGTCGGTTATATAAAACCGACGTCATAATATGTAAAACGAGGTTTTTTATGTCGGTTATTAAATAACCGACGTAAAAACCTGTGTTCGGTACACCTTTAACATCGGTTATTTTTATAACCGACGTTATTAATCGCGCGGCTTCGTTTTTTACATCGGTTATACATTAACCGCCGTAAAAACCAGAAGCGAGGGGTGTTTGTTACGTCGGTTATTCAATAACTGACGTAAAAAACGCGGTTTTTGAAGGCCTTTTTACGTCGGTTATAAAATAACCGACGTAAAAAAAGAATCCGCAGCTGTTTTTGACGTCGGTTATGGAATAACCGACGTAAAAAACGCGGATTTTGAGCCCTTTATAACGTCGGTTATAGAATAACCGACGTAAAAAAAGAATCGGAGGAAGGTTTTTACGTCGGTTATTGAATAACCGACGTTATAAATGTTTTTAAAAAAATTATAATGTCGGTTATTGAATAACCGACGTGATAACTCATTTAAAAATTTACCCGGACCCGTGGATTGTCATTCGCGAGTTTATCTTCGACAGTCGCGACTCATCTCTCTCGCGCGTAAACCCGAATCGGCTTGGCCATTTCGTTGGTTTAGATTCGTTTTACGATCATCGTTTCTCATATTTAATCTCCTCGGATCAATCATCTAAACTCGCAGCACTCAGGTAATCCTCCCACTCGTTCGTTTTTTTTCGCGGATAGTATATATATATGTGTTGTGATTTTTTTGTTGAAACTAGCTAAGATTCTTCGATTGCGAACCCTTTTAACTCGTTTTGGCACCATAATCTTATTTATCATCCCTAGATCTATTAGTTCGACTTGCAATATTGACTAATTTTATGATTTCACTAATTTTTCATCGTTTTCTATAAATCCCCGAGAGGGTTGGGGCGTGTCAATTTGGATGGGTTGCCCTTTTATAGTTGTTACTACTTTATTCACACACAACCATGGCATAGGTGCATGGATTTGGGATCACATCACCATTTTCACCCCCTGCAAATAAAGTTTCACGAGGAGGACTCGCCAGATTTCCCCTCGGCATGTTAAAAATTTTAGATACCCTCTTTTAAGCAAGTAAAAAATTAACTAGTTTTTTCTTCACTACTTATCCTAAACAAATAAAACCACCATTCTTTCTAGAACCTCTACTAGATCCATTGCATCCATCAATATACATATTTGGATCTGAAAGCATCCCTTAAGCCTTATGTTCGATGCTAACATCCTTTCCTGATCTATAGAAAATATGATGGTCTGCTAAGCTCTCCATTTAAAAGTCAAACCCCACCAATTATTCATCCTCATCATGAGAAAATGGCACAACATCTGAATTTATGATTCAATCTCTTGGGTCACTGAACAAACATTAACTCCTTCAAATCCACACCTGGAATAGACAACCTAATGTCGAGTTCCTTCTCTATCTATTGAAACTCAGTTCTTCCTCCACACCTAAAAACATTCTTTGAATGGCCCAACTTCTTGTTATGGTAAATTTTCAGTGATTCCAGGGGGGTGGGAGGGCTATCAAGAGGGTTGGGGGGTGTCCAGGGGGGTGTCCAAGGGGGTAGGGTGTGGGGGTGGTGTCCAGGAGGGGTGGGGGCTGTCCAGAGGGGTCGGGGGGTGTCCAGGGGGGTTTACAAGGGGGTGGGTGGGTGTGGGGGGCTGTCCAAGGGTGTGGGTGGGTGTTGGGGGGTGTCCAGGGGGTGTCCAAGGGGGTAGGGAGTGGGGGGTGGTGTTTAGGAGGGGTGGGGGGCTTTCCAGAGGGTTGGGGGTGTCCAGGGGGGTGTCCAAGCAGGTCGGGGGTGGGGGGTTGTGTCCAGGAGGGGTGGGGGTGCTTTCTAGAGGGGTCGGGGGCTGTCCAGAGGGGTCGGGGGTGTCCAGGGTGGTGTCCAAGGGGATGGGTGGGTGTGGGGGGCTGTCCAAGGGGGTGGCGGCCTGTCCAGAGGGGTCGGTGGGGTGTCCAGGGGGTGTCCAAGGGGTTGGATGGGTGTGGGGGGCTGTCCAAGTGGGTGGCGGCCTCTCTAGAGGGTATTTGGGGTTGTTCGGGTGGGTGGGGGGGCTGTCCAGAGGGTTGGGGGATGTCCAGGGGGGTGTCCAAGGGGGTAGGGGGTGGGGGTGGTGTCCAGGAGGGGCGGGGGGTTGTCCAGAGGGGTCGGGGGTGTCCAGGGGGGTTTACAAGGGGGTGGGTGGGTGTGGGGGGATGTCCAAGGGTGTGGGTGGGTGTTGGGGGGTGTCCAGGGGGGTGTCCAAGGGGGTAGGGGGTGGGGTGGTGTTTAGGAGGGGTGGGGGGCTGTCCAGAGGGTTGGGGGTGTCCAGGGGGGGTGTCCAAGCAGGTCGGGGGTGGGGGGTTGTGTCCAGGAGGGGTGGGGGTGCTTTCTAGAGGGGTCGGGGGCTGTCCAGAGGGGTCGGGGGTGTCCAGGGTGGTGTCCAAGGGGATGGGTGGGTGTGGGGGGCTGTCCAAGGGGGTGGCGGCCTGTCCAGAGGGGTCGGTGGGGTGTCCAGGGGGTGTCCAAGGGGGTGGCTGGGTGTGGGGGGCTGTCCAAGTGGGTGGCGGCCTCTCCAGAGGGTATTTGGGGTTGTCCGGGTGGGTGGGGGGGCTGCCCAGAGGGTTGGGGGATGTCCAGGGGGTGTCCAAGGGGGTAGGGGGTGGGGGTGGTGTCCAGGAGGGGTGGGGGGTTGTCCAGAGGGGTCGGGGGGTGTCCAGGGGGGTTTACAAGGGGGTGGGTGGGTGTGGGGGCTGTCCAAGGGTGTGGGTGGGTGTTGGGGGGTGTCCAGGGGGGTGTCCAAGGGGGTAGGGGGTGGGGGTGGTGTTTAGGAGGGGTGGGGGGATGTCCAGAGGGTTGGGGGGTGTCCAAGTAGGTCGGGGGTGGGGGGTTGTGTCCAGGAGGGGTGGGGGTGCTTTCTAGAGGGGTCGGGGGCTGTCCAGCGGGGTCAGGGGGTGTCCAGGGTGGTGTCTAAGGGGATGGGTGGGTGTGGGGGGTTGTCCAAGGGGGTGGCGGCCTGTCCAGAGGGGTCGGTGGGGTGTCCAGGGGGGTGTCCAAGGGGGTGGATGGGTGTGGGGGGCTGTCCAAGTGGGTGGAGGCCTCTCCAGAGGGTATTTGGGGTTGTCCGGGTGGGTGGGGGGGCTGTCCATAGGGTTGGGGGATGTCCAGGGGGTGTCCAAGGGGGTAGGGTGTGGGGGGTGGTGTCCAGGAGGGGCGGGGGGCTGTCCAGAGGGGTCGGGGGGTGTCCAGGGGGGGTGTTATATCTTACTATATTTTGTTTAAAAAATAATATTCAAGCATATTTTTTTAAATACACATCGATTTGTTTTATATTTCAAAATTGTTTACATTCAAATTATGATTTTTTTCATATAAACATATATTTGTCTTATCTAAAAAATATATATATTTTTGCTATTTGTTATAGGTAATAATGAGTCGAAGTTGGATTACGGCACATCGAATGAGAAATGAATATGAGGAAGGTGTTGATGCCCTTTTGGAATTTGCTAAACGAAATGTTCCAAGTAGTGACATTTTTTTCTGTCCATGCCTGAAATGTATGAATATGAAGAAGTTGAAAAGTAGAGAGATAAAAGATCATCTGATTTGTCATGGTTTCAATCCGAGTTACAACCCTTGGATTTGGCATGGCGAAACTGGACAGAATGTCACTGATGATAATGAATCGCAAGATGGTAACTCCGATGGAATTGAAGAAATGATTCGCGATATTGTAGCAGAACAAATTGAGATAGAACCGACAGTTGCACGTCTATATGGTGATGCCGAAAAACCATTATATCATGGTTGTACAGATTTTACGGTTTTGTCGGCGGTGTTAAGATTGATTAACCTGAAGGCAAAACATGGATGGAGTGACAGAAGTTTTAAATGTGATAACATGGTCCGCTTATGACATTAATGGCTATACATTTCATACGAAAGCTCAGGACAACAGAAGTGCAGTTCAGAATAGTGGTGTATTGGTGTTTGCAGAAGCAATGAATTTTTCGAGTGCTAAGGACAGAAACCCAATTTCGGCATCAAGTGCATATTATGGAGTGATTGAAGACATATGGGAGGCTGATTACTTTAAAATTAAAGTTCCTGTTTTAAACTGTAAATGGTTTATCGGTAACAACAGTGTCAGACACGATGAATTTGGAATGACACTTGTTAATCTGAATAGATTGGAAGACACAACTGATTCTTTTATAATGGCAACACATTCCAAACAAATTTTCTATGTAGTAGATCAATCAGATATGCAGTGGGCTGTTGTTTTATAAGGGAAAAAACAATATGTTGGTGAGGATGAATTTGATGAAGATGCTGATTTATGTGAGATCCCTACTTCCATGGAAAGATTAACAGAACATAATGATGAGTATGTTGAAGACATGGTTTGTGCCATAAGGAACGATCACGACGAAGGAATTTGGGAAAACAATCCAACTGTACATTCCTAAAATTACAGGTAACACATGTTTATTTCTTGTTTACTTTTAGTTTTTTCATATAATGTTAGATATTGTAAATTTTTTACTTATTAAAACATGTATCAAACCAAAATGATAAAACAATAAAAACCGTAAAGAGGAGAAGTCATGGGCGCACCGGCCGGCCGGTGGTGGATCACCAGTGGGTCGGTGGTCCAGACAGAGAGGAAGGCATCATCGAATGCGGATATTACATGTTAAGATTTATGTATGAAATAATAACAACTGGGACAGTTCTGAGTTTTGACCTGGTAAGATTTCCTCTTTCTCATAATATTTCAATTTGATTTATTCATTATACACGTTGATTACTATCCTTTTCCTTTGTAGCTTTTTGATGACCCTCAACCCTTTACTGCTGAAGATATCAAACACTTACAAGTGGAGTGGTCAAATTATTTTACAGGTTTGATTGACTTTTAGTTGTTTGTAATGTAAAATGTAATTTTGAATATTGTCAATGTAATTGTGTATTTCGTAGTCGTTTAGGTTGGATTTAGTTTTTTTTGAAGTTGACAGTGTAAGTTTTGAATGTTATATAAGTGAATGTTTAATTTTTCTCTACTTCTTGTTTTGGTCTACTGTTGATGGTTTTTCTGGTCTGGATTTTGGTATGGGGGGAGAGGTTCCAAGGGGGTGGGTGGGTGTTTGGGGGGTGTCCAAGGGATATGGGAGGGGTGTCCAAGGTTTGTTTGGGGCTGTCCTAGGGGTCGGGGGGTGTAAATGAGGGTGGGGGTGTCCAAGGGGTGGGGGTGTCCAAGGGATATGGGAGGGGTGTCCAAGGTGTGTTTGGGGCTGTCCAAGGGGTCGGTTGGGTGTAAATGAGGGTGGGGGGGGCTGTCCAAGGGGTGGGGGTGTCCAAGTGGTGGGGGGTGTCCAAGGGATATAGGAGGGGTGTTCAAGGGGTGTTTGGGGCTGTCCAAGGGGATGGGGGGTTTCCAAGGGGTCGGGGGGGTTTCCAAGGGGTCGGGGGGGTGTCCAGGGGGTGGGGGGGCTGTCCAAGGGGTGGGGGGGTGTCCAAGGGGTGGGGGTGTCCAAGGGATATGGGAGGGGTGTCCAAGGGGTGTTTTGGGCTGTCCTAGTGTTCGGGGGGTGTAAATGAGGGTGGGGGCTGTCGAAGGGGTGGGGGGGTGTCCAAGGGGTGGGGGTGTCCAAGGGATATGGGAGTGGTGTCCAAGGTGTCTGGGAGTTCTGTCCAAGGGGCCGGTTGGGTGTAAATGAGGGTGGGGGGCTGTCCAAGGGGTGGGGGGGGTGTCCCAGGGGTCGGGGGGGTGTCCAAGGGGTCTGGGAGGGCTGTCAAGGTGTGGGGGGTGTCCAATGGGTGTTTGAGGCTGTACTAGGGGTCTTGGGGGTGTAAATGAGGGTGGGGGGGCTGTCCAAGGGGTGGGGGTGTCCAAGGGGTGGGGGTGTCCAAGGGATATGGGAGGGGTGTCCAAGGGATATGGGAGGGGTGTCCAATGGGTGTTTGAGGCTGTACTAGGGGTCGTGGGGGTGTAAATGAGGGTGGGGGGTTGTCCAAGGGGTGGGGGGTGTCCAAGGGTTGTGGTGGGGCTCCAATGTGGTGGGGGAGGGCTGGCCAGGTTGTTAGGTGTGTATAGATGAGGGTGGGGTTCAGTTGGGGCTTGGGGGAGGGCTGGCATGGTTATTTTTGTTGTTTGGTTTCTGGTTGCTTTTTGGTGAGAGCAGTGCAATTATTTTAAAAAATATATATATCGCTTTCACGTCGGTTATTTTATAACCGATGTGGTAAATAAATCGGTAGGGGTTTATCACGTCGGTTTTTTCGAGAACCGACGTGATAAACCGTTCCCAGGCCTTTTATCACGTCGGTTCTTAATATAACCGACGTGCTACAAGGCCTGGGAATCGATTTACCACGTCGGTTATTGGATAACTGACGTGCTAAAACGTTTCCCAGGCCTTTTTATCACGTCGGTTATTTAAGAAACCGACATGATAATAGGCCTGGGGAAGGGTTAATCACGTCGGTTATTAATGAACCGACGTGATAAACACCGTGATGTTAGGGATGTTACGTCGGGTTTTAAATAACCGACGTAAAAAACGTTATTTATAACGTCGTCCGTATTAACGTCGCCTAAAAACCGACGTAAATAATGAAAAATAACCGACGTAAAAAATGTTTTCTGCACTAGTGTCACCCTCGAGAATCCAAAACCAAGCCCAGAAGGAAAGGGGTTTCAAACAACCACCTCACGATATACCTATCAAGGATATCATCATACCTCAAATGATACCACCATACAAGAACACCAAACCAAATAACCACAAACATCCCACACAAACTCATCACCACAAAACCATAAATGCAAACTGCCACCTCTCAGACAACCACACTGGCACACAACCACTACAAAACTATCTCAACCTCCATGTAGCCCAAACCAATAACTGCTACAACCAACAAACCGCACTATCCCAAACACACAAATCAGGGAATTCCATCCTCCATTTAAAGATATTATCCGCTCTAGGTGGCACTAACTCACCCGCAGAGGTTTAATCATATCACAGTTAATGCATCTCGATTGGGATTTTAGTCCTCTCATTTTCATATATCAATACCATATCACGAACATAAAAAACCAAGTAAAACATCTCATCTCATTAAACAAAAAGGTCTCAAACAACACATCACAAGAAAAATAGAGTAAGGAAAACTCAAAAAAAACTATAGGTACTGGGAATGCATTTTCATATCTCATTCACAAGTACTGTCCTCCTGGAAACCATGTCTCCACAACACATGAACCAAAGGAATGGTCTGTCCATGCAGATCCTTCTCTGGAAGATCCTAGATCTCTACTGGCCACTCCACAAATTTCATGTCATCCTAGATATATAACTCTCCCCATTAAATGACATGGGAGTCATCATTAATATACCGACAAAGCTAATAGATGTGGAATATTTCATGGATCCTATCCAACTACGGTGGAAATTTCAACTGGTACACCACTTCTCCAACTCACCCCAACACCTAAAAGGGCCCAAAAACCTAGGAGAAAGCTTACTCTCTCAGCCAAACCTATACTGCCCATGTTGATGGGAAACCTTCAAGAACACATGGTCCCCAACCTCAAACTACAAGTTCCTCCTCCTGAGATTAGCATAAGACTTATGTTGTTCATGTGCTACTTTCATTCTCTCATGAATGAGCTAAACTTTCTCCATCATGCTCTACACCACATCAGGACTAAGAATATCTATCTCACCAACCTCCATCTAAAATAATGATGAATGACACATTCTTCCATACAAATCCTCAAATGGAGCCATTCCAATGTAAGAGTGATACCTATTATTATAAGAAAACTCTACTAAAGGCATGTTTCATACCCAAGATCCACCAAAGCCCAAGACACACGTCTGTAACATATCCTACAGCATTTGGATAGTTTGTCCCATCTTCCCATCTATCTAGGGGTGGAAAGTTTTGTTGAGGCATAACTAAGTTCCAAAATCATGTTGCAATCCCCTCCAGATTCATGAGGTAAAACATGAGTTTCGATCCAAGACAATGGACCACAGAAATCATTGCGACCACACCACCTCTTTCACGTACCTTTTGTCCAAGGCATCCACTACGCCCAACTCCGTGATCGTTAATAATTGGTCCTATTTTTTCAACTAATTCATGATAACCTAGATATCATCACAAACTCCCTGAGATCTAGGTAATCCTATGAAGAAATCCATTGATATGTCATCCCATTTATACTTAGGAACATCCAAGGGCTGTAAAAAACCACCAAGAGAACGATGATTGGCCTTTACTTTCTATCAAACCAAGCACTTTTCCACAAACTCTGCCACTGGCCTTTTCATCCTGAGCCACCAAAACTGAACCCTCAAGCCATGGTATATCTTATAAATTCCTAGGTGTACCACCAAAGGTGAGCTCTAAAACTCATGAAGGACTCCACTGAGAATCTCTATAGAAATGAACATACTTCCTCGAAATAACATCCAGTTCTAACTATCCTCTGACCATCCCTCTAGAGCATCACTATAGACAACATCACACATCACCTATACTTCTGAGTCCCCACACTAAGACTCCTCCACCTGCTACATCAGAGAAGAATATACTGTCATCTGAAAAAAAAAACAACCTCTACCACCATCCACCCTTGTATATAAGTAAAAGGCTTCTATCTCCTCTATCACTCTCCAAGAATCTGCAGACTCCAGAATAACACCCTTCCATATCATCCTTCTCAAAGCATGGGCCATAATATTCCCATTTCTTGAGGTGTAGGAGATCTAAAAATCACAATCCGAAAGAAACTTAATCCACCTCCACTACCGCAAGTTCATATCACATTGGTAAAAGACATACCTCAAGCTCTTGTGATCCTTAAAGACCACAAAGTACTCCCCAATGAGGTAATTTCTCCATAAATTCAGCACAAACATAACTGCTGCTAGCTTCAGATTATGGGTGTAATAGTTACACTCATGGGTACATAACTATCCAGACACATAAGCGATCACTTACTTCTCCTGCATCAAGAAACACCCTAATATCGTACGGGAAGCATTGTAAAACACATCAAACATCACTCATTCCACAAGAAACTAGAGAACTTGATAATTAGGCACAAACCACTGATAATAGCCTGCGAGACTAACGAAACTGCTAACCTCTACCATGTTCTTGGGTGCTGCCCAAGAAATAACTACTTCAAACTTTGACGGGTCTACTACCACACCCTTATAAGACACCACATGCTTGAGGAAATGAACCTATAGTTCCCAGAACATACACTTGGAAAACTTTCCATAGAGCTGGTGATGTCAAAGAACATGAAAGACATTTCTGAGATGCTTTTCATGATTATCCTCTAACTTCAAGTAGATTAAGATATCATCGATGAATATGAAGAAAAATTGATCTAGGAACTCACGGAACATGGATTTCATAATACCCATGAATATGGCTGGTGAATTCATAACACCGAATGGCGTGACTATAAACTCAAAGTTCCCATACCTGCATCTGATGGTAATCTTCGAGATATCACCCTCCTTCACCCTCAACTGGTGATATAAAGACCGCATATCAATCTTAGAAAACCAACTCACCCCTATCAAATGATAAAAAATATCATCTATCATTGGAAGAGGGTAACATTTGTTGACCGTCACCTTATTCAACCTTTGGCAGTCTATACCCAACTTTAGACTACCATCCTACTTCTTTGGGAACAATACTGGAGCACCCCATGGTGAAAAAGTGTTCTGGATAAAATCATCCTGCATTAGATCATCTATCTAAAACATCAACTCCTAAAACTTAGAAGTTGACATCTGATAAGAAGACCTCAAAATCATATAATCTCCAGGATACATGTCTATCCCAAAATCAACAACACGTCAATGGGGTAGCATCACAACCTCCTTAGGGAAAACATCCAGGAACTCCCCAACAACCTTGGGAACCTATATTGCCCCATCATCCACTGATTCCACCAACAACTCATCCAACAAGGAAAGAAGTGGATCCACATTCCAACTACACACCTGACAACTCCATTTACCAATAAAAATTACACACTGACCATCCACATCTGAAAACATGTCTATCCTCTTGAATAAGTCAATAACATAATGTATGGAAAACAGAAAGTCGATGTCGAGGATGAAATTGTATGGTTTCATCTATAGAAAGAAAAGATCCCCATGGGACTGATGCAACCCCATCATCAGTCTACACTCTTAGCACACATCAAGAAAGATGGTCTAGCCTCCAACTAGTATAGTAAACACTAGTGTTATGAGAATCCTTTCAACATATACTCCCAAAGCATGGGATAGATCGGGTGCAATAAAGGAGTGTGAAGCTCCTAAATCAATCAAGGCACAAATAAGGGTACTAAAATAACTGATCGTACCTATAATGATCTCTGGATCCTATAGAACTGCTACCTCCACTGCATGCAACTGACCATGCCCATATCCTCTACCTTTTTTCAGATAAACACCTCCACAACCTCGCTTGGGCCATAGTCCCTGAACATGAGGAACATCCTGAGGTCAGCCTCTACCTGCTCTATCTCCCCTCAGTGGAGAAAAAACCTACAGCCCCTGCTGCTAAAATGGCCTCACTGTAAACTTCTGTTGAGGATAACGCTAAGCCTATCCTTTTCCACCAAACTAGGCTTAGGGAACCACTGGGCACTGGCTTTGGCGACGGCCATAAACCCCACAACCAAAAAACACTAGCAAAAATCCCCTAGGAAAATCATGGAAACCACTGGCACGAGAAGTCCGGAAAGGAAGCTGGTGATGTCAAATACCTACTAGTAAAAACCTCAAAGGTCTTGGTGCCTGAGACATTCCACTAAAAACTCTTCCCCTTGAGGAACCCTGTTGGTTCCCTTCCTACGACAAACCACCTTGTGAGTGAATTCACACGATCACCTCTACCTTTTTCTGAACTTCCAATACATCAGCAATGTAAAAGGAATTATTACATAATAGATAGAAGGAAAATGGGCCTCCTCACGACGTATCACATGAGACTCCTTATCTAGAAAAGTATTTGGGGAAAAAAAGAAGGTCCTTAAACTTAATTCTAGGATCCCGCACTTACATGCTTCCCTACTGAAGATAAACAAGATCCTTCCTCTTCACCGTCTTCATGGTCGATGAAAGTAACTCTTCCCGAAAACTCCATCTAGAAGTCAACCAACAAAACATGTGCCTCCTTTTACACTCCCAGATACAGCATCCACCACTGACACATAGCTCCTTGCATCTAACTGGATGCTAAAGTTACCCAGTACTCCATCGGGCCTAGATCAAACTAAAAGAGATCTCAATCTTCTCTAGCCATCTCTCTGTCCTCGCATCTAAAATACCCTCGTACATTCCCAAATATTTTCACAAGAAGGCACATAATGTCCTCTACCACTGATCATCCTCCTCAACCAAATCAACTCCATGATGATCAATCAGATTAACTTAATGAACCTCAACTTCCTGATCCACATGAAGAAGAAGACCAAGAGCCATATCTGAAAGGAAAACAATTATTTCCTAAGCCCGAGTAGTATGTAATTTTATTATGATATATTTTAATTAACTTTAACCCATTCATTTATACATTTCAACTTTATCAAAACAACCCAATTAAAACAAGAGCACAAGTAATTATGATTCATGTACCTCTCCTAGGTCTCTAC
Source organism: Viscum album (assembly GCA_963277665.1). Lineage (NCBI taxonomy): Eukaryota > Viridiplantae > Streptophyta > Magnoliopsida > Santalales > Viscaceae > Viscum > Viscum album. Next base: position 342,540,068 of record OY728167.1, read on the forward strand.
CCTGCAAGCGGTGTAACCTCACTTAGTTGTTTTATAGGCTCAGATTCCTTGCATTGGATCACGGGGGGGGGGGCTAAAATTCTATTTCCTAGATGGTCTTTCCAAGCCTATGTCATGCACCAAGATAATTTTACACTATTTTCATACCAACCTATGTAATCATCATTATTCCTAACTTCAAAATTCATCATATCTATCAACCATAACCTCTAATACCACTTTATCATGACCTCCTCCCTCTAAATATACTGCAATTAGGGGAGAGATATAATGACCCCTGAGTCCCACCTCTAGTAGGCCCTGGGTTGGTGACTAGCACCAAGGGTGTAAAAATATTACACTATGGGAGGTGTTACCCTTTATAATATAAATAGGATCAGGAGATAGAATGAATCATCTACAGTAAACTCAAAGACATAATATAAAAGAGAACCCAAAACTATCCCACATGCATGTATAAATAAAACTGACAGAAATAAAAGTCTTTAAAGTAAATACCCAAAAGTAAATTTAAAGAGATGATATAACAACTGTCAAGGATCCGAGCTAGTAAGGCCCAACATGATCCATAAAATCCTCCTAGAAACTAGAAAACAGTTTAATATACATAGGGAGATCATATAATTATACTCAGTAAGAAAAACTAATGTCTCTTGTGCATATGTGAAATAATCATACTACTACACCTGTGAGAAAACAGCAGAACCAAACAGCACCTATAAAGGTATACTAACCATCCCAACCTCACTAAGGAATTATCACCAAATAACTCAATCCAAGAAATATAATATAAAGTAAATCACATCAATTATAGGGTACCCCATGCCACTTTTCCATTGATTAGATACTCTCATACCCCAATGGAAAATGTTCTAGCACTCCCACCTATTTCTAACATACCACAACATATCTCACCGCACACACTTGGGCCTCACAAAAAAAGTCCTACCCACACACACTTGGGCCTCACAATACATCCCTCCCACACACACCTAGGCCTCAAAACACATCACATCTCAGCCCGAAGACACCTGGGATATCGCATCACAACTCATCCCAAAGACACATGGGTTATCGCATCACAACTCATCCCGAAGACACCTAGGACACCACATAACAACTCATCCCAAAGACACCTGGGATACCACACCTCATTATCTAATGCATTAACAGACTTTCATCCATCACAGCCTGTGCAATACCTACCTCACCTGGAAGAGGGAGTAGGGAAGAGAGGGTGGCCATCCATCTATCCTCCCACCATGATGTTAGGAAAGACACCCCCCACGTGACTATGCATTTGTTCAGCACATAGTGCTCAATGTGGGTGGGGTGAGATTATAAATCACAAGAATATACAAGTATATAAATATATAGTATAAAACACTCAAGCCTAACCTATGGGTTCTCAAACTAACAACCAACCCACAACACTGTCACCTTTTTTACCACCTCTAAATTCATAACACCACACGTCAAACCAAAAAACTTCATTTTACACTCCCAACCAAACTCATTTAATTCATTCCATTATTTCCATTATTTAGTATCAATCACACTGAACCACACAACCCATTATTTAATTATCTATTAACCATTTCCATCCCATTATCCAAATGAACCCATACCATTTCAAGCATTATTAAACAACTATTTATTCATTTCATAACTACTCATACAACTAGAACAAAGAAACCACATTCCACAAACAACTCAACATTTTTTCACCTCACCGCCCCAAAAGCATGTCCCACAAACCACCTCCTCACCACCCAAAACGCACAGAAAACAAACCACCTCTTCGCTGTCCAAAAAGAACGACCAACAAACCACATATTTCCCCACACCCGAACCACACATCCTCATCCCACAAGCATAGCCAATAATCACAACACATCAAGAGACATTTAGAAATTTATAAAGGGGATTTTATCACATTCCACTTTAATTTAGGGTTGTTATCACACAAACCAAAATCTTGTGGAAACCATTTCATTATCGAAGTATAAGTAATTAACCAATTTACATTTAGGGTGATATCAAAAAAATCATATCCAAGTCCACAATCACATAATATTTATCCAAATCAAAAAAGCCCCCAACGAACACAATTTTTAGTAGGGCATCAAGCCCAAACAATCACAATATCACAAATTATATCAAAGTTGTAAAAGCATGAAAATCAAACCCCATTTCCCCTATCAATTAAATTATCCAATTATTTATCTTTTATTAATACAACATAACCATAATCCCCAGATGAACAAAAAAACCCTCCTGCATGATACACAATAAAGAGAAATGATGAAATCCCTACCTTAAAGAATCTTTCCAACTCGTTGTGCATCGCAGGGAAAAGAAGAATGCCCACGAACCACAACTGCACCATGATAACCACAAATAAACCTATAATTCACCAAGGATACATAAAAACCAAACCCAAACATCCCCCAAACCAAATAAATACCATATTAGAAGATATCTAGGAGAATAATGGAAGGAAGTGGAGGATAATGATAGGAGAATTCACCATGGATCGAAGACATATCACCAATGAACAACCACCAGGATAAACCGATAAAAGATGTAGGGAAAGGGATTGAATAAAACTTAGGAGAGCCTAGGGTTTTCCCAAGATGAGAGTAAGAAGAAACCGTGGCTGAATGAATGACAGTTCGGTCGAAAATAATTTTTTAAATCTTCACTGTATCGGGGGATTACACGACATTTAATCCACTTTCACATCATATAATCCTTGGGGTTCGGTTTCCATAGAAAAATGGATCGACTATTAATTTTATTATTTATTTTTAAAACCTTATAAATTACACTTCCTGAAACCCTCTTTCACAACGTGTAATTTTTCATGAAGTGAAATTCTCCACTGGATAAGACATGAAACCAACTTTCACATCAAGTAATCCACTTACACAATGTGTAATTCCTTTAGTAGTTATATTTCACCTCTAACTCCCATTAAAAATCCCAAAGCATCCCCCTAACACCTAAAACAACCAAAAATAGAAAATTAATGGACTGGGAGGGAACAAACTATTACAGTAAGCTTGTGTCTAGCCCACGGGTGGTCTATACCATGCATCTACCCCTTAGGAGGTACATTATCATACATATATCCCTTAGGTAGTCTAGAATCATACACCTAACCATTAGGAACTAACATAAACAAGGATTCATTAAAAGACATAAATTGAAAAGTTCATGTAACATCCCACCCTCAAGCATCAATCATAGTTGAGTCATGTAAACAAAATCTAAGAAAGTAATTTACATGACCAAACACTAAGAATGTCATGATTATAATTATAATATATACTGATTAATTCATTCAATTAACATTTTTCTAGCTATTTATAATCCATAAATTTAGGTTCCCAATTATCATAATGATTGGAACTAATTCTGTTCATCAATTGTTTTGGACCAAAAGTCATTGACATTAAAACTAATTGATTTTAGTCTATGTGATTCTATTCCAAGGGATCACCTCAATTCACATGTTATTCCAAGGTGTCCAACAAAACCAATGATCAATTAACAAGTAGATAATCAAATTACACCATGTTATCAATTATCACAACAATTATAACTATTACCACTTCACTTATCATTTTTGTGAAAATATCATTATGCATATCATCCTATATATTTTTCATTAATCCTTTATAAAAATTAACAATTATATGTATAATTGACACTTTTAAGCTAGGTTATTTATTCCCATGCTAATTAACAAAATTACCATAACCAACATCCATTTAATCAAGGGGATATAGGTTTATTCCTCTCAGAATCCAACCTAGTTTTAAGGGTTGGAACACCCCTTGGTTGACCTTAAGTACAAGTCTCAATGTTAAGGTCTCAGCGGGGTATATGTGAGGTTTAAAAATGTGAGTTCTCATCAAAGAAACAATTAATAATTTCATTTGGTCATTCGTATGACATTCTAATGTGATCACACATATTTCATATAATGTGATAAAATGAAACATATGAAAGGGAGTCATTCTAGACCACCTACCTTTTACCTAGGATTTTCCACTTTAACACTAATGGCTGGAAGTTTCTTCTAAGGCCTTACAACCTCATACAAGCTCTTCCTTGACCAACCAAACTCATCTTAACACTCTGAGTCCCTAACTCATGACAAGCAGAAAAAAATAATTAATTATATAAATTTATTATTACTTAAATAATTAAATCCAATCTTGGCATATTACCGATTAACTCATCAGGAATTTCATCATATAAAAAATATGAGAAACAAGGTGTGTTCTACTCTTGATACATCCCTAGATTTAGGCTGCATGGAAACCCTAATTAATTTTTCCAAAACAACAGCCCATAACATCAAATTAGGGAAAAAATCATTCATAAAATTAAAATAGATGTATACCTCAATAGATTGACATAAGAATGTAGGTAAACTTTACCTTGGTATCCCCTATTTCTAGGATGAAAGGAATGTTAGATGAAACCCATCAATTTTACCATCCTCCAATGAAATTGAAATTTGAACTAAAAAAACATCTCCAGATTTAGCGATAATAAGGGAGAAACAACATAGAAGGGGGAAAGAGGAAGGAGGAAGGCCTTACCCATCGACACCATCAAATTACACCCAAAATAAAAAATAATGGTGGATAATTGAGGAAGCTAAGGTTTGATTGAGACCACCTCTACACTCCCCATTCCTTATAAAAAAAGGGGTAAACCCCAAGCTAAAAAAAGAAATGCCAGAAAACTTTCACATCATAAAACATGGTTTCACATCATGAATTTTCTGGTTATCACATGGGTTCCATTTTTTTATTCTGAAACTCTCTGGTCACACCCTATAAACCCTTTTTAAAACATAAATTCCATATTTACAATGTAAATTGGTTTCTATAACCTTATTTGTATCCTAAGACACTCACTCCTACTTTGATGATTCCCTGAAACCCTGGAACTTCCATCGAAGCTTAAAACACATCCTAAAACATCATGTTTGGACATTCAAACCCTTGAAACCTCATTAAAATTTATATATTTAAAAATATCATGTTTGAATATGGAGATAAATTAAAACTCTTGTTGAAATCATCAACTGTATGGGTGTAGGTTCTTACAATCACCCCACCATAAAACTTCTCATACCTGAGAATCCTCAACGAGCATTTACTATGTAGGCCTAACCAATACAGGTTTTTAAACCATTCTCAAATCATCATTTTCTATTGCATAACTCTGAAAGATCTTCTTTTGTACAACTCCAAAGATGATGTGACTTATTCACCAAAACCCAATACACATCTCAATACCAACACCATACTACTAGACGGTTCTTCTGAAACCCATATGTTTTTGAAACACCCACTAGTACAAAAAATATCTGTCGTTTCACTTTTTTAACATCTGTTATTTATAACCCATGTGAAAAATATTTGAAAAAATATTTTTCACGTCGTTTATATAATAACTGATGTGAAACTAAAATTTTTTATTTATTTTCTACATCAGTTACCTTAAAACTCTTGTTGAATATTAGGTTTATCATGTTTGTTTCAGGATAACCAACATTGAAGAATTATTTATAACATCAGTTATTTTAAATCGATGTGAAAAAAACTCATGTCATTTATTAAATAATTTATGTGATATATCTTATAAAATTTTATTAAAAGTTGGGTTGACTCATTTTGGTTTCTTTCTTTCTCATGATAAATATCTCGTTTCTCTCACACAGAATCCCTAACCCTCATTTCTTTGATCTGGTGGACTCTAATCTTTCATTACCATCTTCATACACCCTCAGGTTTTTCCATATTCATTTTTAGGCATTTAAAGATAGATCTGCTCGTCTCTTAAGTAATCCTCATACATTCTCAATCCCCTCTTAGTTGATCGTCCCGTGGATTATTCCTTGAAAATTTGATTCTCTATAATGATTTTTACATTTTCATGGTTTGGTTTGATTTTCTTCATTTATTATATTATTGGAAACCCTGGTTTTGTGAAACTCTAGGTTTCTTTCCCTATGCCCTCATGATTTTGGTTGAATAATCACTTCATTGGAAGCCCCATCCTTTCCCAGGATAAATCTAAGGTTTGGATTTTATATCCTAATTTATTAATTTTTCTTTCCCACCTTAGTGTTGAAAGAAAAATATTTCAGATTTATGATGTATTTGAATTTTTTATTTAATTGAATATCTTTTCTATACAAATTTTATATACATTCCCTTTTTAAATATGATATGTTTCCAAGTTTTTCTTGGCTTTTATTTAGTTTTAGTTTCCTTTTAGTGATTTGAAACAACCATTTATTTATTTATTATATATTTTATTATATTTTATATATATTTTGTAACATTAATTAATTTATAAATTGGTTTTTTCTATAATTAAATAATTTATTTAAAACTATTGGGAAAATATGATTTGTTTAAGCCATAAGTAGCACACACTTTGGGGAAGAAATAAGGTCTTTCTCATATTTCAGGTGAAAATTTCAAAACCATGGATTTATATACATAATTTTCTAAAAACCTATCTTGAGAGAACCAAGAATAAGTTATATTAATTCACAAAATCTTATAGGCAGTGAGGTATGAATATAGTCTTGTGGATTTTTGTGTTATTTTAATTTTTGTTCCATATGACTTCCAAATTCACAGTCTTGGTCTAGCCAAATTTTAATAATCACTTTACTACTTTAAAAAATCACATAATTATGAATTTTTTCTGGGTTGATATATCCAATTTTTAAATAGACTCTTGGTAGAATAATTATCAATTAAAAAATAATATACCATTATTATATTCTTCATTATTAAGCTTCTTTTTAATAATAGTTAATATACATAAGGAAATATCAAGGGAAATTATAATAATTTTCATATGAATCACTCCTTGGTGAATCATGAATATGAAATTTCCTTTATTCTATAAAAATTCACTTGGGGTAACCAATAATTTTACAACACATCATATATTAGGGTATTTAACACCCTATTTTCTTTAATATAGTTAGATAGAAATTTTACCTTATGTTACTTTGAAAAATTGATCCCTTTGTTCAATAAGATCTTTATTTTCATTGGATGAAGAATATAATAATCAAATCTAAGAGTGATATTTATAGTAAATTATATCATTCAATGTTAATATTTTCATCTAAAATTTGTAATTATTCACTAATATTTGTGTTTGACGTTTCATTAGATTTACCTTTAATGTAATAATTTTTTTCTCAATGGGTGTCTTAACTTCAACCTCCATCTTGTTTTTATTCAAACTAATACTTATTACAATACTTATTTAATGATATCTTATCTTCAACAACTTCATTATAGTAATTGATTATCCTATATTATTGTTCATTTTTTTACTTTGAATTCAATGGAATCTTTACATGATATTTCTAGATATTTAGTCCCTCTTCAAAGGATTTCATTTATTCTTTATTTTCCAGTAAGAATCTCTTTTACACTCTAGTGATATAAATTTATTTTATTTATTTTATATTTGATTCTATAATCATTCCAATTAACATTCAATTTCATCTCAAATTTTATTAACTTCTTTAACTTTATATTCACTATCAATGAATATCATATCAATATTTTATTGATGAATAAAACTACAAGTGTGTCTTCTTTATTATCATTGAAATAATCTACTATTCCCCCTCTAACTCAATTTTATCTCTACTATATTCTTTTGATGGGATTTTTTTGATATTTTTTATAGATAATAATCAGTAAAAGTTGGATTACTGCACTTTGAATAAGTGATGAATATGAGGAAGGTGTCGATGATTTTTTGGAATTTTCTAAATGGAATATTACAAACAATGAAAATGTTTTCTATTTATTCCTAAAATGTTTAAATATGAAGAAGTTGAATATAAGATAGATCAAAAACCATTGAATTTTTTATGGTTTTAATCTAAGTTACAGCTTTTGGATTTGGCATGGTGAAACTAGGCATAATTTCAGATCTATTGATGATGATGCTTTGCAAGATGATAAGTCTTATCAAATTGAAGAAATGATTCATGATATTGAAGTAGAGTAAATTGAGAATGAACTGTCAATTGAGTGTCTATATGGTGATGTTGAAAAACCAATAAATATGGGTTGCATGGGATTTGTGGTTTTATTAATGCTGTTAATATTGATTAATTTGAAGGTGAAAATTTGATGGATTGATAATAATTTTAAAGAGTTTCTACAATTGTTTAAAGATATTCTTCCTAAAGACAATGATCTTCCAAATTCACATTATGAAGAGAAGAAAATATGATGTCCAATGGGATTAGGGTTTAACAAAATATATGTCTTACCAAATTATTTTGTGTTGTATAGGAAGGAATAAAAATTTCTTTTAGGGTTTCATAAATGTAGGACATCATGATATAAGTTGAAAGAAAAATAACAGGTTGATTTAGCAGATATAGAGACCCATGCTAAGGAATTTTGGTATCTTCCTATAATTACTAATTTGAAACATTTATTTTCAAATTAAAATGGTGAAAAAAAAGTTAATATGGAATATAGATGAGTAGATATGTGATAGAAAATTATAGAATCTAACTAATTATCCACAGTGGAAGAAAATTGATCAATAGTTTCCTACATTTGAAAATGAAGTTAGAAATCTCATACTTGGACTTATCATGGATGGACTGAATCTATATCGAAACCTTAGTAGCACAAATAGTTCATATCCTTTATTATTGGTAATTTACAACTTATCTTATGAATTTTCTATGAAAAAAAAATATTTCATGTTGAGTTTAATGATCTATGGACCAAAACATCTTATAAATGATATTGATGTTTTCTTGTCACCGTTAATCAATGATTTGAAACTTTTATGTGAGGAAGGTATTAGGGTGTATTATTATTATAAAATGGAATATTTTCAACTGCATATAATGATTATGTTTACTATAAATGACTTCCCAGTATATGGAAATTTTTCTGGATATAGTATTAAGGGTTATAAAGCTTGTTTAATTTGTGAAAAACAAACTTCATATTATCAAATGAAATATGGGGTGAAAATTGTATACATTGTTCATTGAATGTTTTTGTATATGGATCATTATTATATAAGATTAAAAAATGAATTAAATGGCTCATAAGAATTTGATATTACTCCAATACCTTTGTCCACAGATCAGTATTTTAAGAGGGTGAAAAACATTAATGTGACATTTATAAAGACAAAAAAACAAGTAATGATAGAAATATTTAGAAGAAATGGTCAATATTTTTTGATCTACAATATTGGAGATATCATGAGGTCAAACATAACATTGATTTCATAAAGGTTGATAAGAATATCTATGATGTATTTATTGTATCATTGTTAGATATTAAAGGAAAGACTAAAGACTAGTTGAATGAAAGATAGGACTTACTCTCAATGGGAATACATTTGGAGTTATCTCCCACTCCAGACAGACGGAAAACATTCTTGCCCCTAAATTTTCATACATTATCTAATAGGGAGAAAATTTTATTTTTTCATTGTATTCATGATATCAAAGTGCCGCAAGGTTATTATTTAAATATAAATAATTCTTTTTCTTTAAATTATTTGAATTTGAAATGTATAAAATCACATGATTGTCACGTCATTATGAAAAAGATCCTACCAGTGGCATTGTGTGTAATATTTCCCATATATGTCATAATAACTATCATAAAGTTGTGCTATTTTATCAATTCAATTTTTAATAAGGTGATTGATCTGAATTATTTGAAAATTTTGGATAATGAAGCGGTTTCTATATTTTTTCAATTGGAGATGTATTTTTATCAATATTTTTTTGATATCATATTGCATTTAAGGGTTTATTTGGTGTGAGAAATAAAGTTTTTTGGACCATTATATCTACATTGGATGTATCCTTTTGAAAGGTATATGAAGATATTAAAGGGTTATTTTAAGAATCCATGTCAACCTGAAGCCTCCATTGTTGAGAAGTATATTTTTTAAGAGTTTGAAGAGTTTTGTACAAGATACTTATCTAGGGTGGAGCACATCAGTTTTCTAGAATCTTTCCATGAAAGAGTCAATTATGGGGTAAATGGGATCTGTGGCTTGAAAGTAAAATCATTGACAGGTGAACAGATAGGGAAGGTACATTTATACATCTTGAATAAAATAAATTATGCTTGTCCATATATAATTTTTCATATTAATGTGTTGAAACAATGCTATAAAAAGAAGAAAGATATGTGGATTTTGAATGAGCATAATAAAACTTTTTTGTTATGGTTTAAAGAGAACGTTCTTGGTAGATCAGATGCATCGAAAACAATGAAATCGTTAGTGGGCAGTCAAAGTTTTTATTTGATAACATGGTATGAGTGTGAAATTAATGGATATATATTTCATACGTAATATCAAGAAAACATAAGTGTAGTTTATAATAATAGTGTATTTTTGTACACATAAGCAACGCATTTTTCGATTGATAAAGACAAAAACCCAATCTCCACATCAAGTTCATATTATAGAGTAATTGAAGAAATAGGGGAGGTTGATTACATTAAATTTAAAATTTCAATGTTTAACTAAAAATGGTTTATCAGTAACAATAGTTTCAGGCATGGTGAATTTGGAATGACACTATTTAATCTAAATAGATTTTAGTACACAGTTGATCAATCATTGAAAATCATGCAAAACGAATTTTCTATGTTCTTGATCAATCCAATACGCAGTGGTATGTTGATATAAAAGGAAAAAATAGTATATTGATGATGATAAACTTGACAAAGATGATGATTTATGTGAGGTCCCAACTTCAATGGAAATATTAATAGATAATATTGATGAGCATGTATTATACATGGTTTGTTACATACAGAATTATCATGAAGAAATAATTTGGGAAAACAATCATTTATTATATTTCTAATATTATAGGTAACATGTGTTTATTTCTAGTTTACTTTTTAAAATTTCATAAAATGTTATACATTTTAGTTTTATTTTCTTTATTAAAACATGTATTATGTAAGATATCGATTTCTCCATAAGATATGTCCTTGTTTATGTTTCAGTTTTAAGTCCCTTATTTTGGGATAAATAAGTTTTTTCCAAGTTCATGTGAAAACTTGAGGGTGTTCTGGGAGTTCAGGACATGAAGCGGGATGAAAATGGAGTTTCTGAGAATGTTGCACGATTTGTGAACGGTTAGTGCAAACCATGTGGAGAATCCCAAGTAATTGTGCATCCATGGACAGAGGCTTACACATGGTTGGAACACAGTTAAGAAAACCATGCAGAATATTTGGGAAACCGTGCGAAGGGATTGTTTTTCATATAGTGGATCATGCACGATTTGCACACGGTTTGGCAAACTGTGCGGGTAAACCGTGCGGCCCAGAAAAGGAGGAAAATTTACACAATTTCCACTCTAGGATTTTAAACCCCAACTTTGGTTTCTCCTCTATTTTACCCCCTTCAACCCTAGTGATGAACTTGGATGACCCAATCTTCCAATAGGTGATTCTCCTTCGATTCTAGGTCGTTTGGAGTACTGTTGGTTATGAATTGAATCCCCTGTAAAATCTAATCTCTTTTCTTCCTATTCTCGATTAGGGTTTTCATCTTTCTCACATATACTTATAAAGCTCTAAAACCCTTCTTTTCTAGTTATATCTAGGTTTGGGATTCAAGGGGTGTTTGAATCTGGATCAAATGATACATTTAAGAGTGTGTTCATCATCATATTCAAGGTAGGTGGTCTACAAGTATTATCGTATAGTTTTATTCTGGATTTGTGCATGGAAGTTTGTGTTCTGGTTTTTTCCATTTTGTGTTATTGGTTCTATTGAAATGTTTGAAAAAAATGGTTGTATAAGGGACTAATAAAAACCCTCTTGATCCTTGTGGGATACATAGAGGAGGAATTGACCATTTGAGGGCCACCCATGGGGTGAAATGGAATTTTCAAACCTAGAGAGTGGTAAGGGTTAAGTGAATGAGTGTCAAGTAATAATGTGAATCCCATGTATAAGATTTTAAATGGTTGATTAAGTTGTAAATGGTTTGATAATATATGTTCCTAGGGAGATAAGGTATAAGGGGGTTGTTTGGAATGACATGAAAATGGGTAAATTGGGTCATATGGGATTATGTCAATTATTTGATGGATTTGGTTAGAAATGCCTAAGAGGAATTGTGAACATTAATGGCGGACTATAATAAGATGTAATAAGGAAATGGTTGGACATGTTTAATGGGTTAATTCATGGGAATTTATGGTACACCTAATGGGTTAAATGTAATAAAGTGATTGTGTTATGAGATAGGAGAAATGTATCTGAAATGATAAATGGGATAAATGTGTTAATATGTGGCCATTGATGAATATTGACTAAGTCATAGGGGTTTTTGAGTAAACTTAAAGTGTTAAGGCATGAGATTGGGAATTTGTCTAAATAACTATGAATTTTAATTGGTAAATGTGTTAATGGGTTATGGAATAGTATTAATTCCCATGTTGATGTTATGCATTGTGTTTTCCAATGGAATTGGTTATGATGTGTTGTGTTATGGTATGTTGTGGTGATTTTATAAATAAGCATGTGCACATGGCTTGGTAGAGTTGGGTATTGACTTGAGGTTTTACACCCACGGGTCGAGTTAGACTGAGGCTCTAAACTCCACCCCAAAATTCACGAGGTAGGGCAGGGGACGAAGGATCTATTCCCCTAAAGGTTGCATTCCACCAGGACTGAGGCTTAGAGGTGAGGATAATGTATTGATGTGAAATGTGTATCCCCAGTGAGACAGGGACTTGATTTGTTTCCCCTATTCATTTTTATTTATTACCTTAGACCCTTGTGTAGATTATAATTATGTCTAAACCATGGAACATGTGATCAAAATGGATTAAGGAGTGAAGATGGTATAAAAATGAAATTGGGATAAATACTAGAAGTTAATTAAGTGAACCTTGGATATCTAATGGAACCCGAGTTTTACTTTGTTTACCTATCATTTATTTTATACTTGCATGCACTATCTATTAGACTGGATATTTTGTTGACATCATTGGTGGTGGCCTACTGAGTTTTTGTACTCACACCCTGCTCAGGCCTCCATTGGGTACCCAAGCATATTTCTTGGTTGTAGGTCAGGATAAGGGAAAAGTCCCTACACTACGATGTTGACTTGGACTTGGGATGTATATGGAGAAGGATCTAGACTTAGAGTTGGGACCCATTTTGAGATTTAGACGTTGTCTTATTTTTGGGTTTTATTCACTTGCACTACTAGTTTTTCATGACATGGTTAATGTTGAATTATGGTTTGTACCCAGTTGGGAGATGTTTGGATTGTATGTTTATTAGTTGTTTCATAATTTTTCTGATATTTATATTGTGTTCTACTATGGATTACTCTGGTAAAGTGGGTATAGTCTCCCCCACATGACTCATTAGACCCTCTCCGCTAGTTGGAATCCTATGGCATATGGGGAGGCGCACTTGAGGTCATGTGACAACCCATATCGGGGCACTGATTTAGTGGCTCCTAGGTTAGGGATGTTACAAAGTGGTATTAGAGTAGTTATTTTCTATTTCTTACTATTTTTTTATGGTATATAGGGTATTAGGATGTGTTGGGACTTGGTAATGAGCTTGTTCTTGGGAGTATCTAACCCATGTATGAGTGAAAACCCAAGTCACATTAGGTGGGAATTGTTGTTCTTGATGTGTGTTATTACAGTTGAACAATATTTCGTCATTGGGTGATGAAAATGTTGTGTGATTTGACTGATTTGTGATATTTTTCTCATTTTCATAATTACATGAGGTTGATTATTCATGCATCGTTTTAGGAACCTAAGGATATAGGTGGCATGAATCATTATAGGAACACACGTGGGATGGGTGTACGGGGAATAAAGAGTAGAATGCATTTTATTTCCTTGACAAATTTGAAGAAAATGATGCCTAATAATGGTAATGTGAGTGGGAGAATGAAAATATAGTAAATGAATAGTTAAGTAATATCGTGTATAAAGAAATTTTGTGACCGGGTTAAAATTATGGGTTTTGATAAACTTCAAGGGTTGATTTGGTATCTAAAAGAGAATGATTTCATAATGATGGTAAAAAAGTTAATGAATTTTTTTCTAATGAAAGGTGTAAATGAGTTAATATGATGATTTAACAAGTTGTGAAATGGGAAATGTGCCTAAGAGGAAAGGATTGCGCTGTAAAATAAGAAATGATTTGAATAGGTGTTGACGAAATACTTGAGATTAGGTAAATTGGTTACCCCGTGTTTACCATGACCAGTGGTAGGTATGGTAGATGGTAGTGTTCAAAGTGTGATGATGACCATTTAGATAGATTATGAATAATGGTTTGTTTAAGGTTGATAGTGTGAGAAATTTTCCATATGTGGTTAAATCCTATCAGTCATTCTTAAAAGCGTCGGGTGATTGATAAGTTTAAAATGGGAATGATTGAGTCCAAGGGTGGGTGTCCTTTGGGTTGTCAGTTTGACCCTTGTATGTGTGGGTTGGGTCAGTGAGAGTGCCCTAGTCTTGGACTTCGTATTTGGATTGTGAGTCCTTGCTGTTTATGATGTGGCCTAGGTGCTGTGTTTAGGGAACCCTTGGTAGGGTTTTTTCCATTGGGTTGCAAGGAATTTTTTAGTAATGTGAGTGAGGAAACTCTCGTGGTTCGTGACCATATGGATTGCATGCTGGACCCTAAGGATGGTGCTTGGGCCTTAGTGACCTTGTGAGTAGAGACCTAGCGAGTTACATTTTGAATCCCATAGAGGATGTTTTGCTCATAGTACTAGCGAATATGAATACCTTTGGTATGGAACCTAGAGTAAATGTTCGCTTGGTGCATTAGTAATAGTGTGCATTTGAATGGGGGTGAGAGTGCCATTTATGATCATTTCTTTGTTTGTGTCATGATATGTATGGTTTAGAGAGAGGAAAAAATTCTTTTCTTGGGTGTGACTCTAGTCTAGGGAGTTGGTAACATTAAACCTTCAAGGTGACCTATGAGGGAGTTCAGATAGGGTTTCTAGTGATTTTGGGTGTGTTTCGCACATGTGGATGTTTTGGACTTGATAGTGGAACTCAGAATGTTGCATGGTGTGGGTTTGGCCTATAAGTATAAGTGGGAAGGTTGATGGCTGGTGGTGCAACTCGAGTTATGGTTATGTGTTGATAGTTTCAAAAAAGAAAGGGTGACATCTCAGAAGGTTAGCCCAGTAGTGTAGGTACTTGGAATGTGATCATGGGAGATTCTCCAGAGGTGGTGTCAACGCATACTGAGTACCACTGAGTTTATTAAATGGTATCATGGCACCCCATTTCTTTCATAAGAGAACCCTAGTGTTTTTTATAAGAGTTAAGGTTTTTTATTGAAGGGTTGTATTGCATGGATTCCTGACTCAACTATTTGGATGATGATTAATGGAGGTCTCGAAGTTGTTTTTGAGAAGAAGATACAAGGGTGACTGAAGTGCGGTTATATTCTTTCGCTCAATGGTGACACCTGAGATGAGGTTGGTCACATTGATGAATTTGTTTGTATGAATGGTTTGGTTGTTGGGTGAGATGTAGATGCCACCTTAGGGGTGATGAGGCTGACTGACTAAGAGACATGGTTAGGTAAGCAAGAGGGCGATGGACTACACATAGATAAAGATTCTTTTATGAGAGATCATTGGTTTGATTGGAGTGGTAGACCGTTGTGATTTGGTTGTTAGTTGTCAAGGACACATCGAAAGAATTTGAGTGGTGTGGTGGAAGTAGTGTCACCTAAAATGTTGGTTCATGGCTGCCTTGCGATTTGGTTGTGGAGCAGTGGTTAGACTTGGTTGGCATTTAGACCTAAGCAGTGGTGGTTAATTGTTGACGAGATGCATTCGGTAAGGAATCCCAAGATCCTTGACAAGTCATGGTGTTCCATAGTTAGACATCAGAAATGGATAAGTTGGTGGTGGTGTTCTTTGAAAACTTAGTAGCATACCTCATCCAGTGACGATCCTGCCCAATATCTTGACATTGTCCCAGGTATTTTGAGAAGATTTGGCTTTACGCTAAGTGACTTGAAGGTGTTATGTTGGATGAGGGGTGTCATGGAGTTTATGTGCATGGAAATGGGATACTTGGAGCTTGATTGTGGGATGTTCACCCTCAATGGATTTGGGTAAGGTCCTCGGGATGTACCAAGTGTTGACAAACGTCATGGGTGTCATTCATGGAATCCAGGAACAAGCACTGGGTGACATTCATTTTCTTGTTTTGGGAAAAAGATAGATGGCCATATCTAAGTTTTGGGGTCGGACTTGTGACAGAGTGTAAGACGCAGTGGTTGGAACCCTTCATGAGGAGTAATGGTAATGAAACTTATAAGTTGGGGAGTGATAAGTCAGTCCTGGATGTGGAGAGGAGAACATCGGGTTGATGTAGTGGTTCTGAGATACCAATGAGGAACCTATGAGGTTCATGTTAGGTTACTCAGAGATTAAATGTGGGACTTGGATGTGGTTAATGAAGTTCCAAGTGTTGGATTTGAACTTAGGTTGGTTCCATGTGAATTTTGTGATGTCTTTTCTAGATTCATAAATGGTGTGGTTGGATATGGTGATAGGTTGTCACAAGAGAGGTTGGTTTCTATAACTCCAACTAATATTGGGGTTAAAATTGGGTAATTGTTTTCCTTGGGTGGTTTTAGAACATCTTGAAGTTGAGGGAACCTTGTCCATGTGATTTGGTGTCATACTGAGGGTGAAGCCCGATGATGGTTTGGAGGGCAGTAATGCCATGAGGATGAAATTATTCTGGAATTCAAGGAATGACCTCAGTGGGTTCACAAGATGATAATGATAGGTTGAAAGTCAGTAATCACCTTGGGAAGGTAATAAAGGCGTAGCATACCATCAATAGAAGGTTTGTGTTTTGGGGCAAGCCAGTCAGGGGTGGTCCGACCTGAGATGGTAAACTTGAATGGGTGTGGTAAGAGTGACCCACTTTTGGGTTGATGATGTGGTCGAAAGTGCCTTTTGGAAATAAATTTGTACCTAGGGGAGGTCATGTTGATCTTATTCCTTGAATGGATAGTGTAGGAATATCCTCCCAAATGGTTTTGACAGTGCGGCTAGATGCCAAAGCATATTAATGCTCTTATGGATGTTGGGGCGCAATTAGTTGGAACATGTTAGGTGATGTGAAATTAGGGTTGAGTTTCGAGTGGTCTTTCATTGAAAGTGGAGGTGTCAAGTAACCGAATATGGTGGAAAGAACCATACTGGATAAATGGTCGGTTGACTATGAGATCAAATTTTTGGGTTGGAATGACTCAAGTAGTCATTATTTAGGTGAGTTATCCCTGATTGAAAGCTTTGTAAAGGGTTTAATTAGTCGAGTACTCGAGAGTTTTGGGTTGTGTTTAGATGTATAGTTAAGGAGTGAGATTGTTAGGAAACACTGTTGGAAGGATCATGTGTTTTCCTTCGTGTGATACCGAGTTTGGTCACTGTTAGAGTTGGGAGAACAGGAAAATGACACCAAGTGATTTGGGTCATGAGTTGTACAGAGGATCGGGCTGATGAGGTGTCAATTGGTTCTTCCATGAAGATGTGATGTTGTGTGCAAAGTTTACATGTGTAGTGGGTTATGATTTGTTGTCTAAGTTTTCCCTTTGAAGTTCTAGTGATTGGGTATGGTTGAAGTGGATGCATCCTTGAAGAGTTTTCTGGTTCGTGTTGTAGGTTGTGGTGAGGAAGTATTGAGGGGAAAGTCTGTTCCCTTGATCTATGTTCGGTGGCCTTATGATGTGAAACCAAAAACATGTAAAGTGATAATGGATAGGCAGGACTTATGGCTTGATCTCTTGCTATGGAAGTTTGGTGATGCTCGGAAGAGCAGCTCGAGGACGAGCCATTATAAGGTGGGGAGGTTGTAAGATCCCGGTTTCTCCATAAGGTATGTCCTTGTTTATGTTTCAGTTTAAGTCCCTTATTTTGGGATAAATATGTGTTTCAAAAGATCACATGAACACTCGGAGGTGTTCTGGGAGTTCGAGTTATGAAGCAGGATGAAAAATGAGTTTCTGGGAATGTTGCATGGTTTGCTCACGGTTAGGGAAAACCGTACGGATCGTCCCAAGTAAACGTGCATCCATGGACAGAGGATTACGCACAGTTGGCACATGGTTAAGAAAACTATGAAGAATCCCTAGGAAAACATGTGAATGGGGTGTTTTCAGATAGTTTCTCATGCACGGTTTGCACACGGTTTGGAAAACTGTGTGGGTAAACCGTGCGGCCCAAAAAAATTGGAAAATTTACAAAATTTCCACTCTTAGATTTTAAACCCCAACTCAGGTTTCTCCTCTATTTTTACCCCTGAAACCATAGTGACGAAATTGGATGACCCAAGCTTCAAATAGGTGATTATCCTTCGATTATAGGCCGTTTAGAGCATTGTTGGGTGCGAATCGAAGCCCGGGGTAAGTCTAATCTCCTCTTTGCTTCCTCTTTTCAATTAGGGTTTTTGTCTTTCTACCATATCCTTCTGAAGCTCTAAAACCATCCTTTTCCAGTGAGATCTAGGTTGGGGATTTAAGGGGGGTTTGAATCTAGATTGAAGGCTATGATTAAGAGTGTGTTCATCATCAGATTCGAGGTAGGTGGTCTACAAGTATTATCCCGTAGTTTTATTTTGGATTTGTGCATGGAAGTTTGTGTTCTTATTTTCCCCTTTTTTGTTCTTGGTTCCTTTGAAGTGTTTGATAAAAATGGTTGTCTAAGGGACCAATAAAAACCCTCTCGATCCTCGTGGGATGCGTAGAAAAGGACTTGACCATTTTAGGGCCACCCATGGGGTGCGCTAACATTTCCGGACCTAGAGAGTGGAAAGGGTTAAGTGAATGAGTGCCGAGTAATAATGTGAATCCCATGTAGAACATGTTAAATGGTTTATTAAGTTGTAATTTTTTTATAATAGATGTACCTAGGGTCATAATGCATAAGGGGGATGTTTGGAATGACATGAAAATAGGTAAATTGGGTCAAATGGGATTATGTCAATTGTTTGACGGATTTGGTTAGAAATGCCTATGATGAATAGTGAATATTAATGGCAGACTATAATAGGATGTAATAAGGAAATGGATGGACATGTTGAATGGGTTAATACATGGGAAGTTGTGGTACAACTAATTGGTTGAATGTAATAAAGTGATTGTGTTATGAGATATGAGAAATGTACTTAAAATGAGAAATGGGCTAAATGAGTTAATATATGGCCATTGATGAATATTGACTAAGTCATAGGGGTTTTTGAGTAAACTTAAAGGGTTAAGGCATGAGAATGGGAATTTGGCTAAATAACTATGAATTGTAATTGGTAAATTTGTTAATGGGTTATGGCATAGTATTAATTCCCATGTTGATGTTATGAATTGTGTTTTCCAATGGCATTGGTTATGATGTGTTGTGTTATGGTATGTTTTGGTGATTTGATAAATAAGAATGTACACGTGGGTTAGTAGAGTGGGGTATTGACTTGAGGTTATATGTCCATGGGTCGAGTTATACTGAGGCTCTAAACTCCACCCCAAACTGCTTGGGTTAGGGAAGGGGATGGAGGCTCTATTCCCCTAACGGTTTCATTCTACCCAGACTAAGGCTTCTAGGTGAGGATAATATATTGATGTGAAATGTGTAAACCCAATGAGATAGGGACTTGATTTGTTTCCCCTATGAATTATGATATATTTCCTTAGACCCTTGTGTAGATGATAATTATGCCTAACCCTTGGAACATGTGATCAAAATGGATTAAGGAATGAAGGTGGTATAATAATGAAATTGGGATAAATTATAGGAGTTGATTAAGTTAAACTTGGATATCTAATGTAACCTGAGTTGTCCTTTGTTTACCTATCATTTATTGTATACTTTCATGCACTATCTATTAGACTGGATATTTTGTAGACATCGTTGGTGGTGGCCTATTGAGTTTTGTACTCACACCCTGCTCAGGCCGTCATTGGGTACCTGAGTAGATTTCATGGTTGCAGGTCAAGTTAATGGAAAAGGCCCTACACTACGATGTTGAGTTGGGATCGGGATGTATATGTAGAAGGATTCGGACTTAGAGTTGGGACATGTTTGTAGATTTGTTTTTTGTCTTATTTTTGGGTTTTATTCACTTGCACTACTAGTTTTTTATGACATGTTTAATGTTGAATTATTGTTTATACCCAGTTGGGAGATGTTTTAATTGTATGTTTATTAGTTGTTTTATATTGTTTCTACTATTTATATTGTGTTCTATTGTATATTACTCTAGTAAAGAGGGTATAGTCTCCCCATGTGACTCATTAGACCCCTACTGCTAGTCGGCAACCTATAGCATACGGGGATGCACGCTTGAGGTCATATGACAACCCAGCTCGGGGCACCAGTTTAGTGGCTCCCGGGTCGGTGACGTCACATATTATAACTAATAAGTTTAATTGTATATTTATATTAGTTTTTTTTAGTTTACCATTTTTACCCTTACATCACTTATCTATTTATTGATTTTGTTGAAGAAAATTATTTTAAATCTAATATGTTAAAAAAAATATTGTATAAAAAAGTATATTCAAAAAATATTATTTTTTGTGTAAAAATGATTTATTAGTTTGGAGAATTTTTACTATTTGAAGACCATTTTTGGATTTTTTTTTCATTCTTTTATGTTTTTATATCCTATTAATGTTGTTAGCATTTTAGTTAACTATTATAACAAATATGAATAAAAATGTGGTTAGTTTAGTTTAATTTTTGTTGGATAATTTTTTATATATTCAAATATTATTATTTTCAGTGTAAAAAATGGTGTTATACATTGGAGGAATTTTACTGTTCAAACACCTTTTTTGGATTTTTTTACATTTGTTTATGTCATTTCATATCACATTATTTTTTTATCATTTTATTTAACTATAAAAAATATGAATAAAAATTTTTTTAGTTTAGTTTACTATTTATTTGATAATGTTTTATTTTTTATTTACATTTGTATGTAATAGATGGATTTGTATATTTGGTTACTAATTTTTTGTTTCTTTGATTTGTAGGATGATGACAAATCAAACATTTGATCCACCACATACTTCTGGATAGGATTGTACACATACCTCTAGGGAAGAACATTCACATGATCTTGTTGATGATTCTCATCATCCTTATTTATAATAGACATCTACTTACATAGGGGGAAAAGAGTTCGAGGGTTGGTAAATGTGAATGTACACATTTACCAAAATTATTAATTTTTCATAGCCAGGACCAGAGCATACTAGTAGACTTTGATGATAATGATATTCCAAGAGTTCCAAATTCAAAATAATTCAATACTTTTATTGCAATCCCAGATAAAAGAAAATTTAGTATTTTGATTGATGATTGGAGAAGTATTGAAAAGACGAAAATATCTCACTTATGGGAGATCGTTTTTGTAATCTTGTTTGTTATTATTTTACCTATAAATAAATTTTTATAGTAATATATTTTCCCCCTTCTTATCATATGACATATGATATACCTAATACTGGAGGATTGTGGAGGAAATGTTTATCATTGGTTGCTAGGATATGGAGAGATTTTAAATCAATCATCACATTTGATTTAGTTTTTGGTCATAGAAAATATCATAATCCATGTGATATATATCCATTTATAGATGAAGATACATAGAAGTAATTTTTTGAAAGTATATGATGAGAATCATTTTTTATAAGTGAAATATTACCTTTTATGATTTTTTTATATTAATGATCATATTAATAATTTAATTATTATTAATTTATAACAATCAAGTAGATATCATCAATAGATCCAATATAGAAATGTATACCCTCATACTTTATCTTGAGGAGGGTATACATTATTGGGAGAACAAATGATTGCTGAAAATTTTCAAAAAATGGGAGCTGAGTCTTCAAGCTCCGCATAGGTTGACCCCCCCCCCCCCCCCCCCACTATACATGAAAAATGGAAGAAGGATCAGATGAGAAAAAATGAAAAATATCTTATAGAATAATCGAGGGTTGTAGATAATAGGATTGTAAGATGTTTATTTATTTATTTAGGTTAAATAAATTATTTATATATTGTGATTCTCTATAGATTTTTTCAAATATTCTATACAGGAATCTCTTCTCTTGAGGATACAAGTACTTAGTAGGTCTTCATAGTTGTGGTTAGGAAGGATATTTTAGTTGTAATATTGGAGAATCCCTAACACCTGATTCGTTTATAAGGATACATGATTGGTGTATCAGTAAAAAAGTTTTTCAAAATTCTGAAGCTTCTTCAATGAAATATTTTTATAAAAAAATAGAATCCTTGGAAGAAACAGTTCAGGATATTCATGAGAAGAAGGAGGATGGGATCAGAGTTTTTGTACAGTCGATGTTTGCAGACATAAAAAAAAAAGTTTTAGGCTGTAGATCCCACTCTGCCACCTTCATTTATTGATCTCACTCCTACTACATATCATACTCTACCTCTTCCTATAGACCCTAATCCTCCTAGTTATCCTACTCATACACCCCATCCACTTCATCTTCCTATTTATTATGAGTTATATGTTGATGATCTCTGACATCATATTGTTGCATATGGGATGATATATTATATTGATGATACAGTTCATCATAAAAAGATAGAGATAGAGATTCAAAGGGTCATTGTATAGGATATTATAGATATATCAGCAAGAATATCATTTCCTACAGATGAGGTCAGTATATTTGGACGAAGTTTTAGCCATTTTTTAGTTTTTCCATTTAGACATGTTTGGTAGATTACCATAGAGGTATATGTATATTATATCCTTTATTTCATTTTGGTATTAATTTTTTTTAACATTTTAAATTTTATATATTTATCTATTTTTTTATTGGAATACTTTAAAGGTAAATAAATAATGTATATACAAAAACAAATAAAAAGTGTTATGACTTAAGATGTGACTTATACTAGTCTTAATAGATTGTCAACATATTCAAAAAAAATATGATGATTATAAGATTCCAATGTAAATTGGAATTTTTGGGTGTGCAATTACTATGATGATTTTAAAGAAATATATTATGGATCATCTAAATGGAGGTTATTTTTTCATCAACATAATATAAGTTTTTTCATGTAAGTTAATTAACATAAATATTTTTGTTATTTTAATTTATTGAATATTTATAATTTTTTTATAGTAGGTATCTTTATACAATTTGTATGAAGCATGACATGAAAATAGTATATGATTTTATGGACTCTAAATTTATTTTACTTATAGCAAGGATAATAGATGATGAAAAAATAATGGTTTATATTTCTGAAAGACTTTAAAAGAACACAATTATTCAGTGATGGATTCTTCTTTATCTTCAAGAGTATGAAATATACATCTCGAGTGTTATATATCTCTTAATAGAATAACCAATCACATTAAATTTTCTTATATATTAGTGGTCATTATTTGTTATGTGTTTTTTTCAAGGGGGAAGATACTTTACTGGCTATATGCTTTATCCATGGTGAAGTGTGAAAAAAAATTATGATCTTATTGAACACATAAGTTTGAATATTTTTATACTTGTATATATTAAATTAAATTTAAATTTATTTTATTTATATTATTATCAAATAGGGTATGGAATTTATTTATAGAGATAATAAGAAAGAAGAGCACCAAGATCAAATATGTAAGAGAAAATGTGACTTTTCATTTATAATTGCTAATTTTTTGTCGTAGTACTTAAAATGTGATTTTGAATTGAAAATTTATTTTAAATATAAATGTAATAAAAAAAGGAGTGAAGGAATTTTCATACAATATTTTATGATTTATTTTTGAAATAATTTCAGTTGATATAGTTATGAAGTTCCATAAGGTTAAATTTTTTAAAAAAAACTTTCCTTCAAATTTTCATTCATTTTATTCGGATTACTTGTTAAATGATTCTTTTTAATTTGTATCTTTTTTATTACCCTTGGACTTATACTAAAAAATATATAATACACTTTCAAATTTAATGGGTGAATCATTTCACAGGTTTGATTGGGTTTTAATTCATTTGTGATATACATTGTAAACTTGAAAATTCTAATTGTAAATCTTACTATTATTCTGCTTTTTTTATACTATTTTTTCTATTATTCTTCTGGTTATTCTGCTATTTTTTTACTATTTATTTGATGTTGGCTATTCTGGGAGGGGAATAAATAATAAAGTTTTACTTAAAAAATATATACTTTTCACGTTGGTTATTTTATAACTGACATGAAAAATGTAAAAAAACATTTACCACATCAGTTTTGTAAAAAAACTGACATGGTAAACACTTTTTCAAATTAGTTATAGAATAAATGACATGAAATAGACTTTTCATTTCATTTATTCCATAACCAATGTAAAAAATTGTTTACTATGTTGGTTTTTTTACAAAACTGACATGGTAAATGTTGTTTTTTACATTTTTCATGTCAGTTATAAAATAACTGATATGAAAAACTTCCACCAAAATGTATTTATAATGTCTATTTTTATTTATCGATGTTAAAAAATTATTTACAAAATCTTCTTTAATAATATATCATACTAAATGATGTTAAAAAGCTAAAAAATATGATGTGAAAATCCTATTTGTCATTAGTGACCACTATTTCACCAGCCATGTCACCAACTAGTTCATGGTGCTACCCACCATAGGAACCAACCTTGCATGACTACATCAGAACCATGTCATTCACCACCATCACTGCTATGTATCTAAACACTTCCTTGGTGTTCTAATGACCTACTAAACAAAGCTTACATCCCAATGTTCCCAAACACAGACAAAACACCTACTAGAGATAGCGCCACATTTTATCTCTGATTCTGATCCAAAAATGATGAGTATCCATTTTCAATGCATAAGGCTTGCATACACTGACCTCTCTACGAAAGGTCCTGACTAAACCTCAGAATACTCTCATCATACCTAAAATGGAGTTCCCAAGTTATGGTACCAACTTCCCATGATTTTCTAGGAATTTCTCCCCAAACATAACCTTCAATGCTTTTTATCACATGTTTAACCCCCTGAAACATGTCACAAAATATTTTTTCACATGTTTCACCCCCTAAAACATTTCATAAAATAGGAATGCGCCCCTTGAAGCAAGTGATAAAACTAGTTCACCCCCCTGAACTAGGTCACAAATCATGGAACACCCCCATGAACATGTCATGAAATGGTGGATCACCCCATGAATCTCCCTCTGACCATACCGGAAAATTACAAGACCAATGCCAATGCATTGACTTTATCCAATGTCTCATCCAAATTAAAAATCTAACATTTTTCACATAACCATATAATTCATACTTAATAGATTTTATGTGTTCAAATTCCACCTCGACCATCTAATGGCTGATTCAACCAATACAAGGACCCTTATCTCACAAGGATCACCCACCACTAGCCTATAATGCTCTCCCCACCATATAAATTTCTACACATCGCTCTGTGAGTGAAACTCTAAGGAGGCCCTTTATCTAACCAAAATAAAATTTAGCTAGCCAGGTGTATATCCAATTCTCTCTCAACATACTTAGGAAGATTTAAAGATATAGGGCTTGATCGTCTCTAGATTAAGAGTATACTAAGATTTTGTTGATGATTACCATCACAAATTATCCATTTCTAATGTCACTTCTACTGTAGGGACATGTCAAACTCATTCAAAGGTCTTGGGCCTCCCTTAACACAAGCATTTCATTAAATCCCAAACTCCTAAATTTATAAGGGGATTGTTATCTAAAACTCACTAATACGTCAATAATCTCTTCTAAATACCTATTAACATGATTTTATTATGAAACTACCACCTCCACACTACCCGAGTTCCACTACAAAGACTAGAATGATTACTAAAGGAATAGAAATCAATCTCTTATACTGATCCAAACCATCAGTCTCACCATAATCAGTGCTCATCAACTTGATTTATCTAAAAACAACAAGAATTTACTCCTAAGCCACCCATTAATATATCATAGCAGCATCACAGATCTCCATCACGTGCCTTCCATATTGGATTCACAATATATCCTAGGTCTCAAACTTTCCAATAACCCTTTATTGATCTTGACTCAAAATCTATAAGTCATTCATTATTGGAACCAGGCTCAAACGCCCATTCAAGAAGCTGACCATGCCTATTGGAATGTCATCCATTTTGGTCTTGAGGCATCTTCGACGTTCTAATCCAATAACCTAACCTTTTTCATGATTCAATTCCAACAACATGACCACCCATAACCTCATGAATCATTCTAATAATAGGAGCATCTACCCACATTCTTACTATCCTTGACTCTCCCATCTAAGGTCAACATATACAGGCATCTAAATGATCTTTTCCCTCGAAACCATCCTTAAATACAACCATAAGCACTCAAGGTTCTCCCTTTAGAAGAAACAAAGGCATAACCATTCCTTTTACAGAGACTCGGTAACACCTACAGTGCATCTATTTTTTAAAACCAACACATATACAATGTCGAGGTAATCCCTCCAATAGGTCGCCACCAATCCAACTGAAAATCAAATCACTAAAGTTTGAGTTGCAACTAAGGGACTCTAGGTCTTCCACCTATCCCTACTGATAAAGTCTCAAAAAATACACTATGTTTAACCACCTAGTCCATAGGTCAACCTCATAAAAGGTCACAGCTCATGGGCACAAAGCACACTCCCGCCCCGATGCTACATGACATAAAAATATAAAAACATCTATATATAGGGTCTCACAAAGAAAATAAAAAGAAAAACCAATCACCCACAACTAGTTCACCCATCCCCTCTAATAATTTTTACATCAAAATACTCCCTAGATGATTAATCTATGCAACTGAAGCAGAACAAGGACACCCACAAGGGTCTAAAGCATAGACACTATGTTCCATACTGACATTATTATGGCCACTGCACTTCCCATGCATGAGGACTGAGTCATCATCCTCATCATCGATCATATCACCATAGATCCAAAAAACTTGTCATCAAAATAAATACATATACAAGTCAGACCAACTGAGTAGAATTACACTAAATACTTTTACATGAAAATGTTGTATGAGTAGTTTTAGACAATTTAAGAAATTTTTCCTCTATAATTAGTGAAATCACACAATAGTAGGCCTATATATCATGATAATCCTACATTCTTGATATGATGCATGATATTACTCTTGTCTCTATAGGATAAGAGTCAAAATAAAATCACTTCCCTCTTTCTAATGGGCCAAAATTTAGATGTCCATCATAAATCAAAACATTGAAACTACATGTGAAACCTAAGGAGAAAATAAAATAAAATTGTAACAGATAAAATCATAATATAATCCCATACCCTGGTAACCTAGGCTTCCTACCGAAATAGTTGTTATTGATGCACTATCTCAGTGTACATCACAGGACCTAACACATTCCTTATAACAACCCTTATATTTATTAAACATTGATTTATGATTTATTACATAAGATTACACATAATAAAACCTGGAAGATTGTGAATTCTAGTTTATTTGTTAATTAGGTACATTACATAACAACTTAAAATAGAGAATACATCATATTTATTAAAAACATCCTTAACATGATCATATTATTCCTTTGTACTTAAAACTGCATGGGATAACTTGGGGACATACATAAGAAAGGGATGATCTATAAAACCCATTAAGAGAATAAAAACGTCATAACATGAAGAAAGTATTAAATTTTCGACAATAGGAATAACAATGGGGCATAAAATAGGTGAGGATCATAAACGTGAACAATGAGGCATGATATAGCATGATAACATAAAGGCAACATGGGAAATGTGGAAATAACTTAAAACATGGAATCATAAACATAGGTCAAGGATAATTGATAAGAAATCATGATGTAAAAATTCTCATGATGTATTAGGTTCAGTACCTAATCCATTGAATGATGTCTCGTGAGACAAAAACATTACCCAATTCATTATAGTGCTATATAATTCCAGGCACACCCATCACTTTCATTTCATTAACATGAATAAGTTTGCCACGTAGATCATAAAACATGGAATCTTTTATCATCAAATTTTATTCCATAATAAAGGAATGTGGAATAAATACATGTAAGTTCCCAATCAAAGAATTATAAGTTCATAAATGTGAAAACTCATGATAGGAAATGGGTATGGGTATTCACTACACAATTATTTTGTCATGGAAAATCATGGTGAAATTTTGACAGCATAACATGGGCATATAAATTTTCATGGGTGGGCTTAATGATAGTGAAAGGGGTATATCATCATTTAGAAATAAAATATAAAGTAAGGGGTATATGGAAGAACATATCTCATCATGAAAAAATTTAAATTAATAGGCATAATATAAAATAGGTTCTTGAATTAAAAGAAGAGTGGGAGATCCCTTACTAAATTTCGAAATGGTAACGACTTAGGTAAATGATATAATGAGGGGGGATAAATGGTATCTCATTATTATATAATAAATTTTACATTAGAGGGATAATTATAAGTACATTAAAACATAAAAAATTGAGATTCAAAATCCTACTTGCAATAAAGGTTCTTTAATGGAAATGAGAAGAGTGGAATCTCTTACTAATTTTTGTCATGGTAACGGGTGTATATAAAGGTTTATGGGAGGTATTAATGAGAGTTAAATGGGGATAACATAATTTATAAATCAAATATAAATTAATGGGGGTACTTAAGAACATATCCAAACATGAAAAAAGGAAATTAATAGGCATAACATAAAAGAGGTTCTTGAATAAAGAGAGAGAGAGAGAGATCCCTCACCTTGATAGTGAGATTCCAAAAGAATGATAGGAGCTTATTGAGAGCTTGGGGGAACCTTGAGAGGAATATAGAGAGGTTAGGATAGAGTAAGGAAATGATCCAAGTATTTTTAATAAATATCAATGAGATCTTGGGTGGGTTTATATATGAAAAGAGAGGGGAGTTCTTAATTATTTCTCAAACTTAGGTTTTTGACTCTATATAATAAAGTAACCAAAACCAAAAAACTTTATAAGGTTTTTTACCATGTTTTCCTTAAAATAGGATTAATTTTCATTATTTTATAATTCCAAGGGCTGAACTTTTTAAAATATTACCCTTTTTGGTGTGTAAGTGAGTCATGTCCTTAAAGAAATGATTTTAAAACCTTAAAATATATTATAGGTGTTGTAGGATTCATAAAGGCTTTATAAAATTAATAAAATAAACTCAAAATCATGATATTTTAAAGTTTAAACATATATTTGGTCATTTATACCATTTATATTATTTATTACATCATTTTTTGCTCATTATGATGTCACAATAGACATCGTATATT
The DNA here is from genome assembly GCA_963277665.1 of Viscum album. NCBI lineage: Eukaryota > Viridiplantae > Streptophyta > Magnoliopsida > Santalales > Viscaceae > Viscum > Viscum album. The sequence continues at coordinate 342,569,532 of OY728167.1, forward strand.
TATACTGTATTTAATTTTTACCTGGAAATTTGATTGTCTAAGAAAATTATGAAAAGTTCACTGTTAGATAATTTTGACATTATGATTACAAAAAAAATATTTATTTTAACCAAATAATTTCCTAAATATGTGAACTTTTAATTTTAAAATAACATCGACGTTTATTGAGAAATGCTTTGTTTTTTACAATAACAATTTTCAAACCCTTATAAAAATTACATTTGGATTCATAAAAAATATATGATAATTTATATATAATAAACATTATTTGATAATAATATATTTTTAATGTATTTTTAATTTAAAAAATCTATTAATTCGTCAAAAAAATGCCTTAATTTAATTTAAATATTACCCAAAACTACAATTTGTGTATAAATATAACAAAATAAAAATCATTTGTAAAGTAGAAATAATAATAAGTAAATATAACAATTATTATATTTAAAATATACATATATATATTCATATTATTATGTTCTTGATGCATATTCCTTTATTACACCGACAAACTCCCTAAGGGTAAGGTGCGCAATGGTGAGACTTTCATGGGGTGGTTTGGCATACATGGTTTGAGTCGTGATCTCGATGATCTTAAACTTCTCCCACAAACAATTCCCTCATGATTTAGTTGTTCAATCTCATATTGGGATTGGTATAGGGAAACACCTAGTGATGTTATCTCCCTTGGAATCTATGATAAATGGGCTTCATAGGGTATGATCCTACTGGTTGAGGTCGTCACTTCCATTTTATGTGCCAATTGGATTTTTCAAAACCCTGTATTTATACTAATCATGTGATTAATGTTCAATGACTATATTATCAATAGTAATTATTCTTAATGGTATTTTAAATCTAATAGGATATAATAAAACCAAATAATTTCATGTGTTTTAAATAACCATAATACATAATAATACATTTAATTCAACCAAAAATGGAATTTTATTATAACAGTTTGATTCATTACAATCTTCCCCCTTTAAAAAATTTCACCCTATAAATTTTCATTTCACACACTAAAAAAGATGAGGGTAACTCTTTTATCACCTCCTCCAGTTCCCATGTTTCTTCTTCAAACTTGTGGTTTCTCTATAGCACTTTGACCCGGTGCATTGTATTATTCTTTATAACTTCATCTCTACGATCTAAGATCTCCATTGGTTTCTACTCATATGAAATATCATTATCCAATGGTACCACCTATGGATTGAGACATGTAAAGGGTATGGTTTGTACCTCATCAAGAGGTATACATGGAATACACCATGTACTTTAGATATGTTAGGTGAGAGTGCTAGTTGATAGGCCACCACTCTGATGCGATCAAGGATCTCAAAGGGACCGATGTGTCTTGAACTAAGATTTCATTTCTTCCCAAATCTCATGACTTTATTCCATAGAGATATGCGTAGGAATACCTTGTCTCCAACCTCAAACTCAAGTTCTTTCCAAATATTTTCATCATTGATCTTTTTTCAACTCTGAGTATCCTTGATGCGTTGTTGAATGGTCTTGACCTTTTCCACCATTTTCTCAACCATTTCTGGACCTAGGAGTTTGTGTTCCCCAACTTCATCCCAACATGCATGTGTTCTCGAACTCTTCCCATAAAGGTCTTCATAGGGATCCATTTGTATGCTTGAGGGGAAACTATTATTGTATGATAACTCAACTAGAGGAAGATGTTGATCATATCCTCCTTTTAAGTCAGTTAAGAATGCTCTCAACATGTCCTCAAGTGTCTAGATAGTTTTCTCATATTGGCCATCAGTTTGAGGGTGATAAGTCATGCTAAAGTTCCACTTAGTATTTAGAGTATATTAGAGACTCTTCCAAAATTTAGAGGTAAATATTTGGTCTCAATTAGATATAATCAATAGTGGTATTCCATGCAGCCTCACCACTTATCTAATGCATATCCTTTAAAGTTGACCGAGTGATAAGTCCTCTCAAATTTAAATTAAGTGAGAAGTTTTTGTAAGACGATCCGCCAAAACCCATATAGAATTATTTCCTCTTGATGTATTTGGAAGACCGGTGGTAAATTACATGGTGGTGTTTTACCATTTCCATGTAGGTATCGGTAATGCTTGCATCATCCCATTGATTTTTTTCCTTTTATCCTTCACTTATTGACTTACAAAAAATATTATTGTATATTACATGATCTCCTTTTTCATATTGTCCCACCAATAGTTCTCTCATATATCTCAATACATATTCATTCTTCCAGGATGGATAGAGAAGGTAGATCTATGTGAATCATCCAATAACTCCTTTAACTTAGGATTTAAAGGTACACATAGTCATGAACAAAATATCACAACTCCTTATTCATTAATATTAAACTCTGAGGATTTCCATTTTCTTATAGATTCTATTTTCTTCTGAATTTCCACATCATCTCTTTAAGAATCATTTAACCTCTCCAAAAGGGATGGTTGAGTAATAATTTGTAAAAGTATTGATGATGTTCTTTCCTTTATGATTCTCATTCCCATATTTTTCAAGTCTAAGAGTTTAGGATCCTTCTCAATTCTCATTAATGATAAAATTGTTGGATTATTTCTACTTAGAGAATATGCCACTTTATTTTCTTTCACAGGATGGTAGTGTATTGAGAATTCATAGTCATTGATCAGATCTGACCATATTTATTGGCCCATATTCATCTCTTCCTATGTTAATATATACTTGAGGCTCTTATGATCCGTATATATTTAACACTTCTCCCCAAATAAATAATTCCACCATATTTTCAAAGAGAAGATCCCTGCATCCAACTCCAGATTATGTGTTTGGTAGTTTTGTTCATAAACTTTAAATTTTCTTTAATTAGAGGCTATCACTTTGTCATTCTATATTAATACACAACCCAATACCTTCTTCTAAGCATCATTGTATATGAGGAAAATTCCACACTTGTGGGTAGCATAAGTAAAGGTAAAGTGATAATCCTATTTTTAAACTCCTTTAATATCTCTTCACATTAATTGTTCCAAAAACACTTGACTCCCTTCCTAGTTATCTTGGTTATAGGGTTTGATAATCATGATAAATCTCTCACAAACCGATGATATTACCCATCTAATACAAGGAAACTATGGATTTCTATCACAGATGTTGGAATCATCTATCCTTAAATTAATTATGTATTTGAAGGTTCCATGTATATCCCTTTTCTTGTGATAATATTCCCCAATAATTATACTTCCTTCAACCATAAATCACATTTGTTTTACTTTTCATAAAACTTATCCTCTCATAAGGTCTTTATCATAGTGCTCAGATGTTCCTCAGGAACCTCCTTTCTTTTGGTGTATATTAGAATATAACCTATAAAGACTACCAAAAATTTTTCTAATAAATATCTAAAGACTATATTCATCAAGTCCATGAATATTTATAGATCATTTTTGAGTCCAAATGGAATTACAATGAACTCATAGTGCTCGTAACTTGTTCAGAAATCATTCTTGGGGATATCCTCCTTCTTCACCCTAACATGGTAATACCCCGACCACAAATCCACCTTGGAGAAGTATTATGCTCCACATAGCTGATATAACAAGTCATCAATCCATGGTAGAGGATACTTGTTATTTATCATGATCTTGTTGATATTACAATAATCAATGCAAAGTCTCATTGACGCACCCTTCTTTTTTGAAGAAGAGGATTGGTGCACCCCATGGTAAATCACTTGGGTGAATAAAACCTTTATCTAGATTCTCATGTAGTTGTTTCTTAACATCCTCATATTCCACAAAAACCATTCTATATGGATTCTTGGATAATTTTAATTCCCTAGGTATAAGCTTGTTTGAAAATTAAACCTCTCGGCTAGGAGGAAGACCAAGAAATTTTTCGAGAAACACTTCAACATATTCCCTCACAATGGGAATGTCTTCAAGGATAATCATTTACTTAGAATCAATAATTTGAGCTAGATATTATTTCTCTTAGTTAAATAATACCAATGCTTGAGATGTTTGTGCTAAATAAGATTCATCCTCCTCCTTGAATTTGTATAGAATCGAAGGATGATTCACAATACGAAGAGTGATTTCCTTCTCGTGGAAATTTATGTTGGCTCTATATAGTGAAATCCAATCCATACCTAGAATTACATAAAATTCCACTAAAGACAAACTGATATTATTTTCACGAAGAACATTTTCACAAACTTCAACATGTGATACATGATCATATAGATTTTCCCTAGTGATATAAAATCATTTTAGGTGGTTAATTTATGTTCTCTAAAAACTTACAAGATATACTAATAGAGCATAAATTGAAATACAACATGACATACACTAATCTAGAGTAAAGTTTACATGTACTTTAGTCACCATGATCCATATTATCATAGGACTTGGCTTGTTCCCTCAGTCTTGGAGATTGTTGATTCTCGTCATGCTTGTCACCCTTCGGCATAGAGCACTGTCTTGGATAATGCTCAACTTCTCCACATTTATGAAAAAGAACTGTATTTTTTTCCTTATATTTAACTATATTTTCATCCATCACATTATCCATTTTTTCATGGTAATTGGATGCTTTATTATCTATCTTTCCACACTTAAAACATCTCCCAATCCCTTTGTGGCATTTCCCTTGGAGCCTCATTACACACTTTTTCACAAAGGAAAATGGGTCTTCTTTCCCTTATCATTTTTATCAGATGAAATTCATTGAGATGTAATCTTCTTATTGATTGATGTATTTAGGCATTCAAATAAGTACCAGTTGTTAATTATGATTTTTTATAGATATTTTGTCATAATCACAATATGTCCTACTCGAGCTCCCATCCAGTTGGGCATCTCATTTGGGCATTCATCACATTTCTCTTTACATTGGTTGTTTACTTGGTTCCTCCTATTTTCAGCCATTGGATAGAATAAAGGGAAAATTACGGATGATTATTTTTAAAATATTCAACACATAAAAGGTAATCCAATAAAATTAAAGGGATTAATTATAAATGACATGTATTTCCTAAATGTATGAGTTTCTAGGCCTCAATCTATGTTATCCCTGATCTATTTACTAACATAGACACTAATGTTCATTTTTTTGTTCCATTAATAATGGTTTATAATGAGATTTTGAATTTAGAAAATAATATCCCCTAAGATTGTAAAACTTGGTGTGAATAAAGGCCCATTTTCATGCACCAATTCCTAATTGAGTCTATCTCAACACAGTGTTTTTGGGTTTTACCCCTATATATATGTGTGCTAGAGCCACATCCACCTGTAGTATCTAGACAATGATGTATTTTCTTGGAAACCACTTACTCTATTCTTTTCCAAAATTTAGGGATGTATTCTTATGTTCAGTATTATCTATAAGGATTTTCTAGTGTTTTATAATCCTAATCCCAAAAATAAATAAACATTCCTTTGATACCAAATATGATAACCCTACTCTTTATTATACTTTAATTCATGATTTTTTACATAAGATTACACATAATAAAACCCAGAATATCAAGAATTATAGTGTATTTGGGAATTAGGTACATTACATAACAACTTAAAACAAGGAATGCATTGTCATTATTGAAAAATTCCTTAACATTATCATATTATTCCTTCATACTTAAAACTACATGGGATAACATGGGGACATACATAAAAAAGGGGTGAGCTATAAATCCTGATAAGGGAATAAAAATGGCATAACATGAATAAAGTATTACATGTTAAACAATAGTAATAAGAATGGGGAATAAAATGGGTGTGAATCATAAACATGAACAATGAGTCATGATATAGCATGCTAACATAAAGGCAACATGGGAAATGTGGAAAAAACTTAAAACATGGAATCATAAACATAGGTTAAGGATAAATGATAATAAATCATGATATAAAAAGTCCCATGATGGATTAAGTTCACTCCCCAATCCCTTTCAAGACATCTCATGAGACTAAAAAATTACCCAATTCATTAGAGTGCTATATAACTTTGGGTACACCCATCACTTTCATTTCATTCATATGCATAAGTGTGTCACATAAAACATAAAACACGAAATCATTTATCATCACATTTTATTTCATGATTAGGGAATATGGAATAAATAAATTTAGGTCCCTAATTAAATAATTATAAGTTCATAAAGGTGAACATAAATGATAGGAAATGGGTGTGGGTATTCACTACACAATTGTTTTGGCATGGAAAATCACGGTGAAAATTCAGCAGCATAAGAGGGGTGTATAAATGTTAATGGGAGGGATTAATGAGAGTTAAATGGTTTTATCACCATTTATACATAAAATGGAAAGTAAGTTATATATTTAATAACATATCCCAACATGAAAAATGAAAATTAAGAGGCAAAACATAAAATAGGTGGTTAAATAAAAAGAAGAGAGGGAGATCCCTTACTAAATTTCGGCATGGTAACGACTTAGGTAAATGCTATAATGATAGGGGGAAAATGGTATCTCATTATTATAGAATAAATTTTAAATTTTAGTGATTATTATAAGGACATGACAACATGAAAAATTTAGATTCAAAAGGCTACTTACAAAGAAGTTGCTTGAATGGAAATGAGGAGAGTGAAATCTCTTACTAAATTTCTGCATAGTAACGGGTGTACATAAAGGTTCATGGGAGAGATTAATGAGAGTGAAATGGAGATCTCATCATTTAGAAATTAAATTTATAGTAAGGGGATATGTAATAACATATCCCAATTTGAAAAAATATAAATTAAGCGATATAACATAAAAGAGGTGCTTGAATAAAAAGAAGAGAGGGAGATCCCTTGCCTTGAGAGTGTGATTCCAAAAGCTTGAGAGGAGATTATTGAGAGCTTGGGGGAACCATGGGAGGAAAATATATAGGTTAAGGAAGATTAAGGACGTTCTCAATGTTTTTAGAGTGAATAAAAATGGGTTCTTAGGTGGGTTTATATAAGAAAAGAGAGGGGAGTTCTTTATTATTTCTCAAAATTTAGTTTTGGACTCTATATAATAAAGTAACCAAAACCAAAAACCTTACCATTTTTTTGCCCATGTTTTCTACCAAATAGGGGTGGTTTAAATATTTTTATAATTCCAAGGGCTGAACTTATTAAAATATTACCCTTGTTGATGTGGAAGTGAGTCATGTCCTTAAAGAAATTATTTTAAAACCTTAAAATATATTATACGTTTTGGAGGATTCATAAAGGCTTTATAAAATTAATAAAATAAACATAAAATAAAATTATTTTAAATGGAAAACATATATTTGTTCGTGGATACCCTTTATAGTATTTATTACATCAATTTTGGGTCATTATAATGTCATAATACACACTATATATTTATAACATATTTAATTTTTACCCAAAAATTTGACTATCTCAAAAAATTATGAAAAATTAACCGTTGGATAATTTCAATGTTCTGATTCAAAAAATAATATTTATTTTAACTAAATAATTTTCTATATATGTGAATTTTCACTTTTAAAATAGAATCTTCATTTATTGAGAAATGTTGGGTTTTTTACAATAATAGTTTTCAAACCCTTATAAAAATTACATTTGACTTCATCAAAAATATATAATCATTTATATATAATAAAAAAAATTAATAATAATTTTTTATTAAAATATTATTATTTTTTAAAATCCATTAATTCATCAAAATAAATTCCTTAATTTAATTTGAATATTACCCAAAAATGAAATTTATGTTTAAACAACAGAAAATCAAAATCATTTATAAATTAGAAATAATAAGAAGTAAATATAAAAATTATTATATTGAAAATATAATATACATATTCATATTATTATGGTCTTGATACATATCCATTTATTACACTAAAAAATTCTCTAAGGGTAAGGTGAGTGATAGTGAGACTTTCATGGGGTGGTTCGACGTACATGGTTTAGGTCATGATCTTGAGGAGATTGAAATTCTCTCATAAATGGATTATCTCATGCTTTAGTTGTTGGATATCAGTTTGGGTTTGGTCAAAGGAAAATATTAGTGATTTTATCTCCCTCATAAGCTCCGATAAATGGGCTATGTAGGGAACGATCCTACTAGTTGAGGTCATCACTTTCTTTGTCTATGTCAATTGGATTTTTCAAAACCCTATATTTATACTAACTATATGATTATTGTTTAATGATTATGTTATCAATGGTAATGATTCTTAAAATTCTTTTAAATCTAACAGGTTATAATAAAACTAAATAAGTTCATGTGTTTTCTATAACCATAATACATAATAAGACATTTAATTTAACCACAAATAGAATTTTATTATAATAGTTTGGGTCGTTACATTCCTAAATCTTCAGTATACCAAATCCCAAAACCATAAGAAAAAATAAAAAAAGAATGTTATGATACCACTTTTTAATGTCCCACCCTGACACTCTATATAATCAGTGGTCTAACTCGTTCACCACATGACCTCAGGCATGCCTCCCAATACACTAGAGGATACTGACTAACAGCAGGGGTGTAATATGGTACGGTGGGGAGAATATACCCCCTATATCAAAGTGCACAATAACTAATAAGTAACCAAACATCATCAATGAAGATAAATAATTATAGTAAGAATAATTGAATAAACATCAGTAATAATACATGATATGTAGTAAATTCGTGAACATCCATGTCATACAAATCCAGACCTCCCATTGGGCCGGTAACATATACATAACAAAATAAAAGAAAACAAACTAGAATGGGATCCATTACATCTCTAAGTCGAACCTTATCCAAACTTCAAAAACCATCTGATTAATCCTACTCGACCATTCTATCCCGAGCCACATCCCAAACTAGTTCCGAAACAACATGTAAGAGTTTCCCGAATACTCAAGTGCATTGGAGGCCCGAGGAAGGTCTGAGTAAAACTCAGTAGCTAACCACCAACAGTGTCTAAACAAACCCAGTATTTGTATATAGTTCATGCAGTAAGGTGATAAATAGGGTCATTAATTTAATAAATTAATATTATACATAAAATATAATAACTCGCTGACCCTTGAGTTCCGAGTTGACACGTGAGGTCAACCAAACTTGCTTCGACACATTGTTGGAGACCTCAATGCACATTACAAAACCAAGACCACATAATCATAACTAACCTACCTTGGCATGATTTTGGGTGTCTCTGTCAATTGGTGGATCCTCCTATATCAGGACAGGTCACCCCAAGTCAATGGAATATTCTCCTGCCGAGGATGAATCACTCATAATGTATCATGATCAATTGGTATAATCCAAAAAGATGATAGTATCTAAAGAATCTAACCCTTAGGAATCAAATATGAAACTCTTTTCCCTCATGAATCATGCAAGCATGTGTCTATGCCTCAGGTGATCTATACCAAGCATTTAGCCCTCAGGAGGTAAATTATCATGCATCTAACCCTCAAGCGGTCTGCAATCATGCACCTAGCCCTCAGGAACCAACATAAAAAAGGATTAATAAAAAGATATAAACTCAAAAGTCTATGTAACATCCCACCCTTAGGCATCAATCATATTAGAGTCATGTCAAAACAAAATGCTAAGAAAAAAATTTACATGACCAAGCACCAAGCATACCAAACATATCATCATAAACTTAAAGTTCCCAGTCAGGATAATTGTATCACTGAGAGGGGGAGGTGTTGAATCAGTGATACTTTTTCTTTTTATGTTTCCTTACAATTGAAACAACCTTCTACTCCTGTTAAATATTTCTTTCCCTGTTGAAAACAAAACAAACACACATCCACATGAACACAAGTATTTACAAAGTTCACTATTCAATAAGAATAGATACATCATTGGTGTGGTATGGAAATGATCCAATACCACACAATCCACTAGAAAACAATCCTTGTATTACAATTAGTAGGATATAACCTTTCACTCATATAGCACTATGTAAACAATTCCAATAGTGTGTGTGCACCCTCTTAGCACAAATAGGGTAATACAATATTTGTGTAACAATGCATGTTACCTATGATTATTTTCCATTTAACAATTGTATTATTTTAAAACAATTTTTCACTTTTTTACCCATAATATGGTAAGAACTTCTGGGAATTTGTTAATGAAAGACCAAGTCTGATTTTTCCAGTATGATCTTACCAGTCTGATTCCTTTGAGTACAATTCTCCCTAAAATGATTCTTCTTACTATGATTCTCTCAGCCCAATTCTTATGAGTCCAATTATTCTAAGTCTTATTCTTCCCAATATGATTTCTCAATATTAAATGATATAGCATTGGATGAGTATGACTAAGACAATTCAGAACACCTTCTTCCTCAGTTAGGAAATCCCAGTATGGAAATCCTGATAGAATTATTCAGCTCCATACAATGATCAATTGAATACAATTGAAAATCTGAATATGGTAATCAACTGAATATGATAATCGCTAAGTACAATAATCAGATGAATACAATGTTATGATCTTTCCTCTTCTTCTACCACTTCTTTATCAAAACTTCTTTAATAAAAGCTCAGTACAAAAAATTCTTCTCTCTAAAAACTAAAATCTTCTATCTCTTCTGTGATGAACAATAAATTGATAATCAAAAAAGTAAAATTTACTTTTTCCCTTTTATAGGTGACCCATGAATGTTTTGGAAGGAATCCCAAAATCTTCCCACTCAATCAAATTCACCCAAATCTCAATTTCCCATAAAATCTCAAGTGCATTTTGACTTCGTCAACTCTTCTCGATTCTTCTTCAAATTTCATCACTTATTTATATCAATATGATTTCTTCAAAAAAATCACTGTATCAATTGAATGTAAATGAATGAATAAATGGATACCACTCTGATTTTCTGGATATGGTGCTCTATATCAATTGAATACAGTCATTATTTTGAATGTCAATCTCCCCCTTGAATGTACATTCAGCGAACCCCTTAATCTATTCTCTTAAACCACTTACAACTATTTTACATTATATATTGACCCACTTGAAAAAATAATTTGAAAAGAAAAAAAAGTAATTCAACTATTTTTAAATGGTTGACTACATTTTTTATCAGTTTTTGTCATTAAAATTTTCATTGGCCTCATCTCATCTTCAGCAACTTCCTTCATTCACAAACATGTGCTTGTATCATGACTTCCTTAATGGATTTAAATTAATTTAATAACACCTTCAACATATTCAGACTCCAATTTGAAGGTATCATAACTTTCCATTCGTTCCATATTCTTTCTTTCCTTCACAGATCGAGTACGATTGTCTAGAGTACGATCTTTCAGGTTATGATTTCCGTGAATAAGATCAGGCTAAGTATGATTTTCCTGGGTATGATCATTCTAAGAATGATTAGCCTAGATATGATTATCCTGATAATGATCATCCTTGATATGATCATTCTAGGTGTCACGACCCATCCCCTGGGGTCTGTGTCGTGACTACCCCAAGCTCGCCTCCCAAAGGCCAGGGGATGGCGACTAGCGTCGAAGGCACTATTCCACAAGTGGGGGGAATTTTCCTGAGTACTTGTACACACGCACACAACTCCCATCCAAATGTACTTGAAAGTAAAAGCCAAGGAAACCATGCATTCAATCCACTAAATAAAACACAACCATAGTACAACGGAAAGTAAAGTACAGGGTGGAAATCTAGGCCAGTATACAAGCCCACCAAAAGAAAAGCATAAAAAAAGTAAAACTCCATGTCCCTGAAGCTCATCTGCTGGGAAGCCAAACTAAAGGGTAGGTAAAGGTTAGCTACCTGAAGCTATAGAAATACACCTCATCTGTCTGATCTCACTGAACACCGCCAGGTCCTAGTCCTCCATGGACTCTGTCAAAGCGTTGGTTTTCTGCACAAGAATCGACACTTGCGGGAAAATCCCATGAAGGGGTGAGTAAAAAAATACTCAGTAGGGGACCCCGAAACCACAAAGGTAAAGCACAAGATAAAAACCACAAAGTAATGCACAGTCATCTCTACTCGGGTATATGCCCATACAAATACCATGAACATCCAAATATACTCATCTCAGCCACTAAAAATCATAAGGTAAAACCTTATAGCCAGTACCAGGATTCTCACAGAAGGCTCATTGTGTAACACATAAACTAGGAGTACACGCTCCATGAGCTCGCCATCCCCGATGGCACACATTCGAGAGACACACTCTGTCGAGAACATTCTACTAGGTCCAACTCTAGTGCTCGACACTAGAGGTCTAGTCTTCCCATACTTGCGGCCCATGAAAGACTAAGGAAACACGAGTGAAGAGGCCCGCTCCTCGTCACTGTGCTTAGTTGAGGGAGCGCTGCTCCAGAATAACCAGTGATACCTATTTCACTCTTGTAATGAGTGGTTCGTGCCTCAGTATGTCAAGGGAGCACTTACTTCTATCTAGGTATTTTTTTCATCAAGTGGATGGGCCCGTTCCTCTCTAATGTGTCTGACAGCTAAGGGAGCTCCATCTCTAATCGAGGACCCGCACCCTACTTAGTAGGGGAGTACTACTCAGTAACTAGAGGACCCATGCCCTGGTGCAATAGAGGAGTACTACTCATGAAGGACCCGCACCCTATATCAGTAGGGGATTAAAACTTCATATATTGAGGACTTGCACCCTACTCGGTAGGAGAGTACCACTCGGTGACTAGAGGACCCGCACCTTGGTAATATAGGGGAGTACCTACTCTCTCAGTCTATTCTCTATGGGGGACCCACACCCTAGGATGTTAGGGGAGTACCGACCCCAGGCTAGAGGACTCACTCCCTGGCACGGCAGGGGAGTACCGACTCTACTGTAGCACTATGTAAAGAGGACCCGCACCATAGAACGGTAGGGGAGTACCAACTCCTAAAATAGAGGACTCGCTCCCTACCCAGTAGGGGAGTACCAACTCTACATGTGTTAGATATGGAGGACTTGCACCCTAGTCCAATAGGGGAGTACCGAATCTAAGGATAGAGGACCTGCTCCCTAGTACGAAAAGGGAGTACCGACTCTTCCTTTATGAACTTCTCCACGAACCCGCACCCTAATCCTATAGGGGAGTAACACTGTTAGAGGAAACCACTCAAAGGAAAACGAACCTGCACCCAAAATGTAGGGAGTCTTGTATCTACCAAAGCATATGTATAAGGAGTTCACGTGCCTTGAGTCATCAAGGGAGTAACCATCCTAAAATCTCATTATAAGAATCTCCCCGATTCTACCCAAATTTTGCCCGTATCGGGAGAGCCTACTCTTAAAACCAAATGTTTTGTTCTCTAAATTTCTCAAAAACTCGCTTAGATTATCTCGAAAAGACTATCTAATCCAAAGGGTCCCAACACCATAGACGACTCATCAAAAGGTTGTTCCATTTAGAACGTACAGCTGTTTTAACGAAACGGGGGTCAGTTGCGTTCGGGTCTGGTCCGACCCGACCCAGGTTCGACCCGGCCCAGCCCACTGGGTTCGGCCCACTGGGCTCGGATCACTGGTTCGCGGGTCCATCTCGGCCCACTGTGGCGGGCCGGTTTCCTTAGCTTGGGCGTGGCAAGAGTCGCGGCCTTTTTCTCCTTAGGCGGCGCCAACTGGCACTGCTACTCCAACCGGTCCGCGTAGCAGACCAGTACTTCCGAAAAGACCCACGACAAAGCTGCGGGGTCCAGCTCCCGCCACATCTGGGGACCACGGCTACCCCTGCCAACTCCATCGCGGCACGGTGCCGACCCAACAGAACTTCCCGCGGGCCACTGAAGGCACTCCGATGGTCCATTCTTCAATCTGAAGGGTGTTTCGAAACCCTTGGGTCGCATTCTTCACTTCTTGGAACTCAAATCTCTGTTGGGATTTCTTCCGTCGAAAAACACCTGATTTCCATTATTTCATGCACCACTTCAGTCCACCCACCTTCGGTCCTCGTCGCACCTTCGTCGTGCCATGTCTGTTCCCGATCCAAGATGTTGGATCATTGCGCAATGATCGATCGTTCGCCAACTTGCGAAAAATGTAAAGAACGTGGGGGAGAAAAGCATAATAATCAACTCAAGGATTGAACCTCGATTGTTTGTTCATTCTGACCTCAACCCAATCCATTAGAAGGATCGATAAAAATGAAAAAAATCATCCCACAAGAACGATCAAACCGTTGGTTAACCTATTTGTTGGTTGATCCGCATTTGTCATTTAAAACCAAGAACGGGGGAGGATTTGATTCAAATAACAGCCCCTACCTAGGTCATATCATTTGTTAGCGATGCATGATGTCGCTACGTTCATCATTCCGCAGTCCTCTATTTACGGTCATTGGTCAATTGTCGTTGGTGACAATCCATTCGAAGGAGGGTTGACATTCTTCATTGTAACCCACTAGAGCATCATAACATAACTAGGATTGTGCCAACAATCATGCGTCGTCTGCTTGTCCATTAAAGGATGAAACGTGAATCAAAGTTTCTGTTACATTTATATTACTAAGTTGTTATGTTGTTTTATTTAATGAAATAATGTATTCAGTTTCATTGGGTTACACACTATTTCGCTGTGACAATTTCAAATTTTCAAAAATAAAATAAAACATCCACTTTATTTTATTGTAATTTTTTTCTTAAAAAGTATTAAAACTATCTTTTTCGATCAACCCATGCCGGTCACTGTTAAGTCTATTCTTAAGTAATTTCATCATTCTGAATGCAACGGTTCCCTAATATTTTTAATCTGGGAACCCATTTAGAAGTTTCCAAAACCGCACACCCATGCCATTTTAATTCGATTAAAAAACTCAAAAACTAAGTTTCACCCTCGACCTATTCCGGTCGAGGTTAAGCTCCGCCTAAGAGAAACACACCCTCGTGAGCTTAATGGTGCTCTCGGATTTCCAATTCGAGTTACCGTTTAGGAGTTATAAGGATTTGAAAATAAAATAATTGTTACTTAATGATTTTATTTAAGGTCAAAAACTAACTTCCACTGTTGGCTCGCGCCAGCCAATGTTAGGCCCTTTCTAGGAAAATCCCGATATTCTAATTTCAATGGTGCCCTTGTATTTTTTATCAAACCATCGGTTCAAAAGATAGAAAACCCTGCTTGCACGTTTAATTAATAAAATTTAAAAAAAGTTTGAAAATCCATTTCGACCCCTCCAGGTCTTGGAATTACGTGTTGTCTCAGAGCCTAGTCTTGTAAAAATCCCATTTAATTTAAAAAAAATCCATGGTATTCCGAGACATTACACTAGGTATGATCATTCTGAGTACGATCATTCTGAGTACAATCATTCTAATATCATCAAATATATTCACAAAACTGTTGGGATAGGCACCTTTACTTTTTATGAATTATTTTGTTGAATCTCGTCAAATAAATCAATATATAAATTACATATATATATATATATATATCCAAATATATTCATAATGGTAAATGTAGGATAGTGGTAAAGTCTTTGATATATATCGTGCAGGTGGTGGGTTCAAACCTCCGCCGTAACTTTTTTTTAGATTTACTTATCCCAACGGTTTGGGGAAAACTGTTAACAAAGACATATCCCAAAGGTTTGGAAAACCATTGGTATAGACCTATCCTAATGGTTTTCAAACCATTAGGATAGGTCTATCCCCACGCCAAATCACCCAAAGGTTTCCCAAACTGTTGGTATAGGCTATACCAACGGTTTAGGGCCCTATACCAATGGTTCCAAACCATTGGTATAGGCAATTTTTCCATTAGTGATCAAAACTTCTTCAACGAAAGCCCAGTATAAAAACTTCTTCTTCTCTCTAAAAACTTAGAGATTCTCTCTCTTTTGTGATGAACAGTACATCAGTCATTAGAAAAGTACAATGTACTTTTCACCTTTTATAGGTGACCCACAAATGTTTTGGCAGGAATCCCAAAATCTTTCCCGCTTAATCAAATTCACCCAAATCTCAATTTCCCCTAAAATATCAAGTGTATTTTGACTTCATCAACTCTTCTCGGAGCTTCTTGATTATTCTTAAAACTCTATCTCTTCTTCATATCAATCTAATTTCTTCAAAATAAATCTTTATATCGATTAAATGTAAATGAATGAAGAAATGGATACCACTCTGATTTTCTAAATACGATGCTCTATATTAATTGAATACAATCATTCCTTGGAATGTTAAGCTCCCCCTTGACATCACATTTAGAAAACTCCTACATCTCTACTCTTGAACCAATTCCCGTTATTTCACATTTTCTCTTGACCCACTTGAAAAATTCATTTGAAAATAAAACAAAGTAATTCAACCCCTTTTGAATGGTTGACTACATTGTTGATCAGTTTTTGTCATTACGATTTTCATCAGCCTCATCTCATCTTTATAAACTTCCTTCATTCACAAACATGTGCTTGTATCATGACTTCCTTCATGACTTTAAATTCATTTGAGAACGGATTCAACATCGTCAGACTCTAATTGGAAAGTATTGTAACTTTCCATTCATTCTAGATTCTTTCTTTCCTTCACAGCCTGAGTACGATTGTCCAGAGTATGATCTTTCTGCGTACGATTTCCCTGAATACAATCATGCTAAGTACGATTTTCCTAGGTATGATCATTATAAGAATGATTATCCTGGATATGATTATCCAGATAATGATCATCCTGGATACGATCATTCTAGGTATGATCATCCTGAGTGGGATCATTCTGAGTACAATCTTCAGCTTCATTTTTCTTCTCTTCCTCCCAGATACGATTGTACTGGGTACAATTCCTTTTCGATTAGTGGCATCTCTTTCTTCTCCTCCACCTGGATATGATTGTATTGGGTACGGTTCCTTTTTGATCGGCAACATCTCTTTCACCCCTGTCTTTCATCAAGTTTGCATCATAAGTTTCACAACTTATGATTTATGAGAATTACAAATCAACAAAGAATCGTCACATTTAATCAATTGTAGTCATAGAGGCTCTGATTCTTCCATAAAACAACCACTCCTTCCATCTCAGATCTAGAGTGAATCCGATGACCATTCACTTACAGCAAAATATTCTCTCTTTCATTCCGAACCTGAGGTGAGTCCGATCAGAACCTTTTTCCTTCAGCCAACTTCTTTTCATTACGATGGAATTTTCATAAACAAAGTGAGTATGGTTCTTTCATCAATACGATTTTCACCAAATACAAAGTGAGGTGATTTTCTTTCTTCAAAAACTTTCCTTCACAACAAAAGACAACATTGGAAAACAAACACCTTCCTCTTCAACTTGGTCTTAACATAAGCCATGCTACTTAATTCATCTAATTACCATTTGTTTAGTTATTTACAATCCATAAAGTCAGGTTCCCAGTTATCATAATAATTGGAACTAATTTCGTTCATTTATCATTTTTGCCCAAAAGCCATTGACTTGCTAACTAACAGATTTTAGTCCATGTGATTCTATTCCAATCGATCACCTCAATTCCCATATTATCCCAAGGTGGTCAACATAACTGGTTATCAATTAACAAGGAAAGAATCAAATTACATCAAGTTATCAATTATCACGACAATTATAGTTATCACCGCTTCACTTATCATTTAAGCACAAAAACAATCACATATCATCATATCCATTTTTTTATTAAGCCTTTATACCAATTCCCAATTACATGTCGACTTACCATTTTTAAGCCAGGGTATTTACTCTCATGATAATCAACACAATTACTTTAACCAACATCCATTTAGTCAAGGGGCTCTAGGTTTATCCCGCTCAGAATCCAACCAAGTGTCAGGGGTTGGCACACCCCTTGGGTGGCCACAAGTCCAAGTCTCAACGCCAAGGTTCCGATGGGGTCTATGGGAGGTCTAAACATACGAATTCTCATCAAGGCAGTGGTTACCAATTTCATTTGTTCCCACACACAACGTTCCGACGCGATCGTATATATTGCATATACTGTGACAAAACGAAACATAAAAAAGGGAGTTGTTCTAAACCAACAACTTTTTACCAAGGCTTTTCCACTTTGACACCAAGGGATGACAACATCTGCCAAGGCCCGCCAAGTTCATCCAACATCGTCCTTGACCAACAGGACTTGTCTTAATGTTTCGAGTCCCTAACTCACGACAAGCAACACCAATTAATTAATTATAGCAATTTATAATAAATTAATTAATTAAATCCAAACATGGCATATTGCCGGTTAACTCCTTGGATTTTATACTGCATGAAAACCCTAATTAATTTTACCAAAACAATAGCTGATAAAATCAATTTTGGATAAAACCCATTCGGAAAATCGAAATGGAGGCACACCTCAACGGATAGACGCACGAAGGCAAGTAGACTTCATCTTGGGAACCCCCTCTTTCTAAGCTGTAAGGAATCTTTGAATAAAACCATTGATTTCACCATTCTTTAATGAAATCATCATTTGATCTAAAACAATCATGTCCAGATTGAGTGGTAATAAGGGATAAACAACACATAAGGAGGAAGACTTTACCCATCGACAACGTCAAATCACACCCATGATCGCTAAGAGCGGTGGAGAATCAAGGAAGATAAGGTTCGGTTGAGACCCCCTTTGCGCATCTCGTTCCTTCCGAAGAAACAAGGGGCCAAGCCCCCTGCTAAAAAAAAGAAGACCAAATAACTTTCACGAGGTGAAACATGGTTTCACGTAGTGAATTTTTGGGTTAGCCCTCGAGCACCCTTTTTAAATCTTGAAACTCTCAGGCCGCACCCCGCAAATCATTTTTACGTCGTATATTCCATATTTACGACATCAATTGGTTTCAACAACCTTTTTCCGGTCTGAGCTACCTGCCCTCCTCTGGTGCTTGCTCAAACCCTAGAGATTTCCACTGGAATTTAAAACAAGTCCAAAAACATCACGTTTGGACATTCAAACCCATAAAACCACATTCCGGTTTCTAGATTTCAAAACAGCACGTCCACCAACGGAGAAAAATTCAAACTCTCACTAAAATTTTCAACCGTTCGGACTCAGGTTCATAAAAAGGAACATTTCATACCGAGAACAATGAGTGTTGAGAAAATAACATGTTTCATTATTGGGAATGTTATTTTCCTTTTTCAATATCAAATAAAGATAAAAATAAAAACACTTATTGAAAATAATTTTAGCATTTATGACTTATCCTAAGCATCTTGGAATGAAAAAAATTATGAAAACTGAATTAGCACTCAGCATTCATTCGAAATTTGAAAGTGGCAGCCTGCGCGGCGATCCAGAGTAAGCCGAAGCAGGACAGCCATGGAGAGCGCCGGGACTGGGAGCATAGATCCGGAGACGCTGTTTCTTTCATCGGAGCAGAAAACGGGGAATGAGTGGGAACTTTTCAAGGAGAATGTGAGACCCTTGAAGAGAGGTCGGCAAGTTGGCCTCTTGAACGAAGCCCTAAAACCCCAGACCGACAATGAATTCAAGAAATCTCTCCTCGTTACCAGAAGGCTTGACTTTGCTTTAATATAATTTCTTTTAATTCGTTTTTTCTATTCCATCGTCTCCGAGCGAATCCGAATTAAAGCTCTGATTACTCTTTGTTTCATGCCCCCTTTTTTTTTGCGAGTTTAGGAGGATGATCCAGGCGATTGACGAATATAATGGGGACGATCCTCTTCGACCATGGCTTGATTGCATTAAATGGGTGCAGGAGGCATTTCCTCCTGGTGGAGATGACTCGGCACTAGTTGTGATTTATGAACAGTGCGTGCGTGCTTTCTGGCATTCGGATCGCTACAAGGACGACCTCCGCTACCTGAAAGTGTGGTTGGAATATGCTGAAAATTGTGCAGATGCTGGAGTCATTTACCGCTTTCTGGATGCAAATAGAATCGGGCAGTCCCATTCTTTGTATTTCATATCATATGCCTTATACATGGAATCCAAGAGTAAATTCAAAAGCGCTAACGAGATGTTTAATTGTGGCATATCAAGGAATGCTCAACCCAGAGGAAAATTGGAAACAGCCTATAGGAGGTTCCTTGTGCGCTCTATGAAGAGACCAAACATGGAAAACGAGGATTCGACGGAGGATCAGCTATCAGTTCGACGCTTTGGGACCGTTCTTGCATCTGGAGAAAAGCTGAAGTCAAATAGGTGGTTGCCTGCAGGTAGTTCTGATCATTCTAGGGAAAAGCTGAAGTCAAATTGGTCTCAGAATTCCCCTTTTTCGATTTACAATGAACCCAGTGGGGATGTCAACCAGGACCATCAAGCAGATGAGTCCCGGATTGGCCTGGCTTCTTGGGGTATGCTTGGATCTCAAACTGATAGAAACAAGGAAAATAACGCTCTTCCATCCAGATGGAGAACATATAAGATTCCACAGAGACATGCTTCTACAACGGTGCTCCCAACAGATTGCATGGATGTGTTTGTTGATGAGTGCACAGAACCAATGAAAATGAATCCTGAGATGGAAAAAGCATCCATGTTGCAGTGTCAAAAAGCAGATGGCGGTGACCTCAAAAAGGAGATAGGTTTATTGTGGAAAAACCCATTGCGCAATTTCCCTCCAAGCAGCCTACCCAGATGAATCCTATCGTGTTTCTTTTAATTCATATAACAAGTGTCCTATAGGAGGATCTAAACCCCTCTGTAGCAGAATGCTGTTATGCATTTTTTGTGTGGAAATGCACGTCATGCCTAATAATGAAAATGTGGCAGATCAAGGTCCTTTATGCATTATTTTCTAGTTGGGCTAGCAACAGCAAAACAGGTTAGATAGCATAACAGGGAGGGAGATTTGTGTTTATGGAGATTGTGCTGACCAACTCATTTATATTTTTGGAGCAGCTAAAATGCATGATCGTGGATCATGTATATGAGATCAACGTGAGCAGTGTGCTTCCTGATCGAGCCCACTTAAATCAGTAAAACACTGGGCAAAAATTATCCCTGTGATTAGTATAATCAATCCACCTTTTTTTTTTAATTTAGCTATGTTTTTTTTAAATCTTTAATTTAACCATGTTTTTTTTTCAAAAGATCACTAATTTTGTAATGGTCCTTTAAAAATGTCACTAATTCAACAATGTTTTTTAAAAACATGTGTTAGTTTAGTCGTTTTTTGATAACAGGGATAGAATAAAAAATTTACCATGTTTAAAATAAATATAATTAAAAAAGCATCTGTAAATGCTTATTTTATTGTAGTGTAGTGCTGGTCCGTGATTTTTGGGTTGTAATTGAGGATGGCTACCCTCCCTTGGTAGATACCATGAATGTTATGGATGGATGAAATTATATCCTTATCTAAGTCTTGTATTTTTCCTTCCAATTTGAATAGGGTGGTAAGGTTTTTGGAAAGGGTTGCTGGGTCCAAGGGGTCTACTTCCCATAAAACCATCGGATGCAGCTCCTCCTCCATCAGAATTTATGAAAGCGAAAACAATGTTTTGGAATGAACCCATGCACCAACGCCTGAAACATAAAAAATGAACTGCTCTCGAATTACTACGCTACTACACCCTCCTTTCGCACAATACAAACAAGGTCAACAGAAACAACGAAGAAAGAAAAACAAGACAATGAACAACATAAGAGATTACATGGGTTAGACTCATGTCCTAATGCACAAAGAAAATGTTGCTTTACTATTATTTAGAGAAACAAAGGATGATTACAATTCTTAGAACATAACAATCACAACTGATCAACCCTCCTTAAATAGGAGTGCCCAATCGGCACTTCAGGTTGATGTCACCATTTAATTTCTATAAAATGAGATCCACCTCAACCGATCTTCTCGAATGATCCTCCATTCAGTCAACTATCTCCATTGCCTCAACTTGCCCTCCCAATGAACAGTGCTAGCTTCTGAAGATCTCACGATTCATTAGTTTTTTTCTGCACTCCTCCAACAAGCATTTTCCTATGGCTTGACTTCCGGTAACACCTTCCGATTCAACATGCGGTCCACCCAACTTCTGGTCATCCAGACTTCGCTCCTACCGTTCCACCATCCCTTCAAGTTTTAGAAATTCAGCCTCAGGATTTTCTCCTTTCATTGGTCTAATTTCGTTAGCCTGAAAATGGTTTCCACACTTCAACCATAGCTCAACAATCTCCCACATCGAAATCATATTTCTAGGCTCCACAACTGAGTTCTCCTTCAACTTTGGAAAAACGCCATTTGTTCTCTTTTTGTGATTCACTAAGTGCGACAACATGGTTTCCCACCACATTTTTCGGTCATCCCAGTTCGATTGTGTCACATCATCGCCTTAAGACATCCTAAGTAACCACTTTCATCAAAATGTCTATAGGATTCTGAGCTCCTTCAATCTTCCATAAGTCACACTCCTCGTCCTCTAATAGCTTCCAGATAAAGTGAAACTTCAAGTGAATGTGCTTCATTTGAGAATGAAAAGTTGGATTCTTGGCTAAGTGAGTCGCACTTAGTGGATCACAAAAGAGCCTCCCATCACTTTGCCTCCTTCCAAGATCCTCCAACAAACCCTTCAGCCAAATCAACTCCTTTATTGCTTCCGTTAAAGCAATATACTCAGCTTTTATTGTTGAGAGAGTGACCACTACTTGAAGTTTTAGACATCCAACTAACTGATGTTCTGCCGAATGTAGATACGTATCTGGAAGTGCTCTTCCGTGAGTGAGAATCTCCCCAAAGTCTAAATCCACAAATCCTTACAAAGGCTCATTCGTTTTGAAGCAATGTGCCATGCTTCCAAAACCCTTCAAGTATCAGATAATCCATTTCACCGCCTCCCAGTATTCCCTTTTGGGGTTCAACATGTATCTGCTGATGACTCCCACTACCTGTGCAATGTCCAGGCGAGTACAAACCATGACATGCATCAACCTTCTGTAAACTGATGTATATGGTACCGCAACACCTCGCCCCTCCTCATTGACTTGAGAAGACACAAAATGCTACTGGCCTTAAGTGATATCCCTAGTACACCAAATGCTGACAATAAATGTAAATGGCTTACGAGAATATTGGGTGACGATTTTCCCTAAGAACCCACACAACCTGTCAACAATGATACCATATCCAAGAAAAACAAAACGATGCATGAACAAATAATCATATAACTCAATAAAAACCCAATACAAGAACAAAAAATCAGAGTACAACAGAAAAGAAATAAAGGTGCAGAGCTAAGGCTCCAAATAGAAAGACATCAGCACTAAAGTGGCACCTTCCCAGACCATGATATAGACACTTCCCAGCTCCAGCTTCAGCAATCAAACCATGATGTCAAGGATCACCACTGAAGAAGTACAAAACATGACCCTTCCCTGTATCTCGGTAGACGACATCTACAAACACACCAAAGTTCCCAAGCAGGGGGTGAGTATATCACTCATTAGGATTTCCTTAATGACTTCCCAACACATGCCCTTAGGACAAGAACAAGTTAGCACATTTTATATAGAACAAACGAAGAACATATAAACAATTTATATCAAAACCATAAGAAACTTTCATAGAAACAATAAATAAATCTTTTCAAACAATTTCTTAGTATTTGGCCTAATCGTTCCAATTCCACACCCATGCACACACACGATGCATGCAACCATGGACCTCCCTATACTCGTGAGTGGTGATTTATCCTGTCACCAAGTCGTCACTTGGTGACCCAATTTGACAGTGGTACTTCCGACCATGATTCGTCCCCAGTTTATCTTTAATTAACGGTGGTACTTCCGACCATTACCGGTCCCATATGAACATGAACATACACCAACACCTTTATGCCAAATTTCCAATAAAATATTTATTTAACAAAAATCTCATCTTTCAAAACCCACCCTTTTGAAATCACATCAAACAAGGGTTTTCCAAATAAATTCCCACAAGATGTTTTCAACAAGAATGAACGTAGTCTAGAAAAGATCAAGCCAACAAGTTCTAGAATGGTAGAGTGGGAGAGAAGCCACCTACCTCGATTACATTTTCACAAAGGATCTTAAGAAATTTTTCAGATCAAACTCTTCCTTCTCTTCCTCTATCAAAACCCAAGAAGATCTCATTACCACAAATCCAAACCCACAGACTTGGTCCTACTCATCGATCTAGGGTTCCAAGAGAAACAAATCAAGGAGATCCAAAATGTGAAAGGAGGAGACACTAACCTTTGATTCCACAAACAAACGCTCAAATATTCGTTGCTAATGGAGTTTAGATGTTGAAAATCATCAAAAATCACCTAGGGCATCCTTGGAAGTCAAGAGGGAGAAGAGAACGTCGAATGAGAAATATTACACCCATAGGCTGGGTAAAACTGGATGGGACTGAAAGATTCATGATATGAAAGGGTTTCACACTGTGAAATCCTCAAGAGGCCACTTACACCGATATTTTCATCACCTCGGCTTATTTTTCAAGAGAAATTGATTTAATGGCATGAATGGTTTTCACGTCCTGCACGAACCAGGTGAAACCATTCATGCTTTGAAATGTTTTAAAAAATATACCCTAAAAAATTCACGACGTGAAACCCTTTCACAATGTGAATGTTTCCTACAGAAATTTCTAGCAACCAGACCTCAAGCTCTCCCCCTCTTATACCAACGAACACTTCCAGTTAAACATTCCAATGACTTCAAACATAAAAGAACAAGCATAAAGAAATGGAATACATCAAATCAGGGGTGCTAAATTCTCCCCACCATTGGGTTTTTCATCCTCGAGAAGTTGGAACAAATTATGCCATTGCTCCCGCATAAACTTTTATCATTCTCATGTTTCCTCTTGAACCTGACCATGCTGCCATAGTACTCGCAGAAAGGAAATAGATCTCCCTCGAAGGGTCTTTTCCTGCCTTTCCAAAACCCATACCAATTCGTGGATAAAAGTATCATCTGGATCAAGGGTAACATGATCCCAACTAATCAGATGGCATGGATCAAGATGATACTTATTTAGTTGAGAAACATGGAAAACATTATGAACAACACTGAATCTCGGTGGTAACGCTAACTGGTACACAATAGTGCCAATCCGTTCTATAACCTTGAAAAGTCCCACATACCATGGCACTAACTTCCCTTGTTTACCTAAGCATTGATGTCCAATTTTCAGTGACAACTTCAAGAAAACATGGTTACTGACATCAAAAGATAAAGGTTGACGATGATTATTTGTGTACGACTTATGTCTTCTTTGAGTCGTAGCCATCCACTTTCAAATTATCTGAATTTTCTTCGTAGTATCATGAACAAGACTAGGACCAATCAAATATGTCTCTCCTGTTTCCACCCAACATAGAGGATAACAACAAGACCGACCATAGAAATCCTCAAACAGTGGCATCTATATTGTCTCCTGATTACTTTTGTTATTGGAAAATTCAACCAAAGACATATAATCCTCCCATGAACCACCAAAGTCCATGGCACACACTCTGAGCATATCTTCCAATGTTTAAATAGCATGTTCTGACTGTCCATCTGTCTGTGGATGATATGTTATGATCATAGTCAATTGAATTCCAAGAGCCTATTATAATGATTTCCAAAATTGAGAAGTGAAACATGGATCTTTTTTAGATACAATTGAAGTTGGAAATCCATGTAATCTAACCACTTCTCGGATATACAATTTTTCCAAGTCCTCCACCATGTTGGATTCTCTAATAGGGGTAAAGTGTGATGACCTAGTGTGTCTATCTACTACTACCCATATAACATCATGTTTCCATAACATTCTCAGCAAGCCTATGAAAAAATACATTTTAATATGCTCCCACTTCCATAAAGGTTTATGCATAGTTTGTAGAATATAGTTGGCCTTTGATGCTCTTCTTTTACCAGTTGGAAAGCTAGGTATTTTATCAGATAGTCTGCAATCTTGTGATTCATACTTGTCCACCAAAAATGTGCCTTCATCACTTTGTACATTTTCTAAACACCTGGATGAACGACCCATTGTGAAAGGTGGTATGCCAAAAGTAGGTGTTCCTAACAAGTTTGAGGAGCTATAATTTGATTTTTAAAGCATAACATAGAGTTTGGATCTTCTGCCTAGTCATCAGAAGTCTCCCCAACATTTAGGTTTGACATAATGGTGATACAATCAGAATATGCAATCTGAGATTCTTTCACCAACTTTATCTAGTACAAAACAAGACTTATTGGAAATAAAACTGCATGCTCATCCTGTACAACACAATCTAAATGCATATAAGCAATCATGATCATCAACCACACTCAAGTTCATTACTGCTAACTGGTTAGAATTGGTTTCATCAACTGCCATTGAAGGTCCTTCTCTGCTTGAATTTATATCCCAATCCCCCTTGAAAAGGTGAAGGACTCCATCTAGGGATGTAAACATTACTTGTTGTGCATAACAGTCGATATGGGATTTGAATCCTACTAGCCAGTCCATACCAAATATTAAATCAAAAAAATCCATATCAAGGACTATAAAATCCCATAGAAACTATTGTGTATCAATGGTAATGGAACATGCTGGGCATTTAAAACCTCTTCACTCCCACTTTACAAGGGGTGTCTTGATAATCATTAAATAAGGCATCATTTCCACATGTAATCCCAATTTTTTAACCATAGAAGAAGTAATGAAATAATGCGATGTGTCAGTATCAAAGAATATATTCATGAGAGTTGAGTTCAAAAGAATGGCACCTCGCATCGTAGAGGGACTTGGTTTCTCACTGGAAATAACCTGTTATTCTCCATATTACCATCACTCAACTATCATAGGATTGATTTTTCTTCCCTGCTAAGGTGTCGATTGAACAAATGAAGTGTTCCTAGAAACATCATGGTTCAGCTGTTCCTGTGGATGCAAACTAGTCTAATGGGACTGTTCTATCTGAGCATGCAAAAGTTGAGGCTGAGTTGTGCCTATTCCACATGTTGATATCATAATTTTATGATAATACTTCTTGAGATTACCATTCCTTATGCAATAATGGAAATTCCTTGATGCTGTATTACATTCTTTCTTTCTGTGTGTTAATGAACCACACTGAAAATGACATGGTTTAACATAAGATATTTCAGGAAAATTAGCCGATTCTATAGTATGATATTGAGGTGCGCTACCTCCATGAAATTAGACATCCCTCTTTCTATTATTTCCAACACTAGAGTTGAAACCTATCCTAATGAAAACAAACTGACTACCTCCTACAGGATTCCCAACAAGATCCCTTTTTTACACCATTTCCTTATTCACCATCTCTATATAATCCTTAATACAGAGAAAAAATATCTTGGATCGAATCTCCAATTGTGATCCAGACTCAAAGATACAAGACTTCAAGGATGAACTCACAACTAATTTTCAGGTGAAACGAACTAAGTTTATAAACATAGCTACATACTCTTTCACAGAGAGGTTTTCTTGCTTCATGCTAAAGAAATCCGTTGTTCTTGTAATTTTGAATGTGTGGGGATAAAGCCATAGAATGTTCAAAAGACCATAACTTCTATGAGGTTTTCCTACATACATACATACATACAACACACACACACATATATTTACAAATAAATACATATATATGTGTATTTGAAAAGCCATAGAATGTTCAAAAGACCATAACTTCTAATCCCGAAGTCTGTTTCAATTCTACAACTAGTCAAATCGAAGAAAATGAAAAAATATTCAATATGATATGTGGTATAGGCTTATCAGACATCCATATCAAAAGTTATACCTATTTGAATGTTAAAAAATCAGGGTATCCCGACTAAAAACTCAGTTTTGGAGGCTTTTTGGGCCTTTTGAGGCCTCAAAAAAATGTGGCAAATGATTCCCTTAGGTTATTAGAATGTAGAGCTCGTCGCGAGCTTCGATTTGCTATGTTGTAGAGCTCAAACAAACATCCAGATCAAAAGTTATGGTCGTTTGAAGTTTGCGTTACATTTTCAACTTATTTTAGATCTTTTATTGATTTTTTTTGAATTTTTGTGGCTTCAAATTGTTATTAAATGATTATTAATCGATGATAATTATCCAATTATTAACTAATAATATTTTTTTTAAAATATTTTAAAGTCATTTTAACTAAATTTCTTATATATTAAATGTAATAGTCTATTTATAATTATCTAAAACATATTTAAAAAATATATATTATATTTATATCAATATAAATATAATTATATAACAATATATTATTTTTCATGATTTTTTTAAATATAAACTTTATTAGCACTAGGAAAAAGCGCTGATAAATCCCCCCTTTATCAGCGCTACTAAAAAAAGCACTGATAAATGGTCACTTTTAACAACACTTATTTTAACGGTGTTAAAAGTGCCATTTATCAGTGCTTAAAAAAGCGCTGATAAAGACACCCCTTTTTCAGCACTTTTTTCAGTGCTGTTAAAGGGTGGTGATGCGGAAACCCAATTTTGTGGTAGTGTAAGTCAATTAATTGGTGCAGCAAAAATAGAACATCTTAGTTCACAAACAATGGTCATGAAATTGCAAACGAAAGAGATTTGGAATTGAATAAACAGTGTTGCAGTAATCTAAAACATAAATAAAAAGTATAGAATAATCCCTAAGCACACATTCGCCTATAATCACATCACCTGACACTAACGGAACTACTCACTCGTGATGAGAGCGAGCATCATGGGTACCCAAAGAAGAATGGCGGTGAAGAGGGGCTCCAGATCGTCACTCCTTTGTTTGTTGTTGTCGTTTGGACTTCGTCGGTCCTAGAGTGCTTTGAAATAGAAGCTGGGGGTCTTATTTATAGGCGAATCCCATCCAAACCCGTGGCCCGCATCATTTGATTTTTCTCTGCGCGTCTCCGTGGTCACGATGTGTACTTGTGGTACATGGCATGTACCTTAGATCCAATTTTTCCTCCGCCGTGTTGAATCTTTAGAAACTTCGTATGCTGGTTTGACTGCCGTCATGTCATGTACTTATGGTACACAATGTGTACTTGAAGTTCACAACATGTATGCATGTCACGACTTGTTCAACGCAGATATGTTTCACTTGAAACGGTCACTACGTGTACTTGTGGTACAAGACGTGTAGTCAATTTTTTTCTTCAGTTTTCCATCTCCTCTTCATCTCCAAAATCTAGTGTCACACTGCGAGTGAAGCTCGCGATGCGAAGGGTCGTTTGGCCCATATTTCCTCTCATTTTCATTCCTTTTTCACAAATCCGTTATTTCCAGCCACAAAACATAAAACAAGTCAAATTATTCCAAAATTTGAAAGATTAATCATTTAAATACACAATTCATCACATTAAAATACCGTAAAATATATACATGAAATAGACGTATCAATTACATGGTTCAGACTTATGTTGTAATGAATAGAGAAACTAATGCTTTACTTTTATTCATAGAAACAAAGGATGATTATAATTCTTAGAACATAACAATCACAAGTGATCAACCCTCCTTAAATAGGAGTTCCCAATCAGCACTTCAGGTTGATGTCACAATTTGATTTCTATAGAATGAGATCCACCTCAAATGATCTTCTCGAATGATCCTCCATTCACTCAACTATCTCCATTGCCTCAGCTTGCCCTCCCAATGAACAATTCTAGCTTCTGAAGATCTCGCAATTCCTCAGTTTTTTTACACTCCTCCAACATGCATTTTCTGATGGCTTGACTTCCGGTAACACCTTCTGGTTTAGCATTCAATCCACGCAACTTATGGTCATCCATAATTTGCTGCTACAGTTCCACCATCCCTTCATGTTTCAGAAATTTAGCCTCAAAATTTTCTCATTTCATTGGTCTAGTTTTGTTAGCCTAAAACTGGTTTCCACACTTGAACTATAGATCAAAAATCTCCCACTTAGAAATCATATTTCTAGGCTCTACAATCGAGCCCTCCTTCAACTTTGGAAAAACAACATTTGTTCTCCAAACTTCCATGAAGAAATAACATGGTTTCCCACCACATCTTTCGGTCATCCTAGTCCGACTTAGGCACATCATCGTCTCAAGATATCCCAAGTAACCACAATAATCAACATGTCTGTTGGATTCTGAGCTCCTTCAATCTTTCATAAGTCTTGCTCCCTGTCCTCTAATAGCTTCTCGATAAAGTGAAACCTCAAGTGAATAAACTTCATTTGAGAATGAAAAGTTGGATTCTTGGCTAAGTGAGTTGCACTTTGTGAATCAAAAAAGCGCCTCACATTAATTTGCCTCCTTCTAATATCTTCCAACAAACCCTTTATCCAAATCAACACATTTCTTACTTTTGTCAAAGCAATATACCCAGCTTCTATTGTTGAGAGAGTGAAAATTGGTTGAAGTTTTGGACATCCAACTCATTGTTGTTTTATCAAATGTGGGTACTTATTTGGATGTGCTCTTCCGTGAGTCAAAATCTTCCCCAATGTTTAAATATGCAAAGCCTTTCAAGGGATCATCCTTTCTGAAGAAACACGCCATGATTCCAAAACCCTTGAAGTACCAAATAATCCATTTCACTGCCTCCAAGTGTTCCCTTTCAGGGTTCGACAGGTATTTGCTGATGGCACTCACTGCCCGTGCAATGTTAGGGCGAGTACAAACCATGACATACATTAAACTTATGACAACTGATGTATATGGTACTGTAACACTCTTCCCCTCCTCTTTGGCTTGAGAAGAGGCAAAATACCACAGGCCTTAGGTGATATCCCTAAGACACCAATGGTTGGTAATAAATGCTAAGGGCTTAAGAGAACATTGAGGAACAATTTTCTCTAAGAACCTGCACAACCTATCAAGAATGATACCACATCCAAGGAAAACTAAATGATCCATGAACAAACAATCACGTAACTCAATAAAATCCCAATACATGAACAAAAATATGAGTACAATGGAAAACAAATAAAGGTGCAAGGCTAAGACTCCAAATAGAAAGACATCGACACCAAAGTGGTACCATCCCAGACCAAGATGCGAACACTTCCCAGCTTCATCTTCAGCAATCAAACCATGATGCTAAGGATCACCACTAGAGAAGTATGAAACATGACCCTTCCCTGTATCTCGGTAGATGGCATCTGAAAACGCACCAAAGTGCCCAAGAAGGGGGTGAATATATCACTCAGCAGGATTTCCCCAATGAGATTCCAACACACGCCACTATGAAAAGAACATGTTAGAATGTTTTATGTAAAACAAAAAAGAGAAGATAAATAGTTTATATCAAAACCTTAAGCAATTTTCATGGAAAACATTAAATAAATCTTTTCAAACAATTTATTAGAATTTGGCCTAATCGTTCCAATTCCACACCCATGCACACACACGATGCATGCAACCATGGACCTCCCTATACTCGTGAGTGGTGAGTCACCATGTCACCAAGCCATCACTTGGTGACCCATTTTGACAGTGGTACTTCCAACCATGATCAGTCCCATGTTTATCTTTAATTGATGGCGGTACTTCCGACCATTACTCATCCCATTTGAAAATGAACACACACCAACACCTTTATGCCAAATTTCCAATAAAACATTTATTTTACCAAAATTTCATCTTTCAAAACCCACCCTTTTGAAATCACATCAAACATGGGTTGTCCAAATAAATTCCCACAAGAGATTTTCAACAAGCATGAATATAGTTTATAAAAGACCAACAAGTTCCAAAATGGTAGAGTGGGAGAGAAGTCACCTACCTCGATTATGTTTGCGCAAAGGATCTTATGTAATTCTATAGATCAACATCTTCCTTTCATTCATCTATCAAAACCCAAGAAGATATCATTACCACAAATCCAAACCCACAATCCCGATCCTACCCACCGATCTAGGGTTCCAAGAGAAACAAATCAAGGAGATCCAAGATTGTAACGACCCAAACTTTTTAATAATTTTTGTTTCCTAATTTTGTGTGTGTTATTTTATTTTATACTCAAAAAAACTATTTCATTTAATGAAATGAGTATAAATAAAATGATACCGTTGGGTTTCAACTATTATATTACCATTGGTCAATATGACCGTCGATCAATATGACTGTTGGAAACTAAACTCTTAATGTTGCGATTTTGTCTATGAAAACAAGTGATATTGGTTAATTAATACAGAAAGGAGATATGATGGCCTCATCCAGTAGTCTCGGGCCAATCGAAGCCCATCTGACGGAACTTGGGAAGACGGTAGCACCACTGGGCTTTACTCTAGACCAAACCCAATTCGAACTTCATCGTCTGAAGTAGGAACAAAATATCCTTTGGGAGTAGTTCAAGCTTATAGAAATCACTACTCGGGCAAGGTTGGACGAGCCACACTCAGATTCTCTCACCTTAGCACACCTTATGCTTAGGTCATATGTTGGTATTATAAGGGTCTATGTAACGAGACCGTATCTACATTGTATAATCCTTTGAGATAAATAAATTTGTGTTTTCTTCTTATGGTGAAGTTTGTGAATTTTCAAAGGCCCGGATAAATATAGGATGAAAATTTTTGTCGAATTTTGTAAAAAAGGGACATTTTAAAATATTTATGTAAACCTTAAATAATTAATGATGTGTAATGATTTTCAAAAAATGGTCTTCTGCAAATGTGTTCAGTAATAAATTTGGATTCTAATAAGATCAACTTAATTTTTGGTGAATAGTAAATTAGGAATAGTGATTTTACGTTTAGGATTAGTAATGTGACCAAATAGATTAGTAATCTCACTTAAAGAAAGTATTAATATAATTTAGGTGCCTTGATTAAGTAATGTGATTCAATAAAATAGGTAAATAACTATTTCAGAAATTATTAGTCAAGTATTAGTTTTTTCAGGTGAATAGTGTTTTTTATTTAAAATTAAATTAAAAATATTTAGAAAATTATTTTTATAAAATGGAGTTCATTTTTGAATTCAGAGCATTGATACTATGTTAAGGTGAATTTTTGGGATTTTTTCTGAAAAAGTTGAATTTTCAGTGAATAGTGAGTTTTCAGTTTAGAGTTTCAGGTGTTTAATGACATCATTAAGGATATAATAATTATGTAATAATTCTGGTCGACTTATGAATAGTAAGATAAGGTATGAGGTGTCTCAAGTGGCTAATACCATGGGCAAATAGCTTGGACAAGCCCATGGTTTTTCCAATACCACCGATGAGGTGTCCCTTGGATGCAAATCCTTTTTTTTGATTTTCAAAAAAGCCGGTTTAGGAAAATCAGAAACCTCACAGTCAAACAACAGAAATTGAGAATTAAAAATTCAAAAAAAACCCACGAACCACGTGCCCACCTCGACCCGCACGACCTCCTCGAGAAGCGTTTCCACGCGAAAACCATCATTCCGCCAGCGAGAAAACCGAAACACCACGCGCCACCATTCACCGGACGACGTCAGAGGCACCAGGTCTGACTGCCAGGATCTCAGACAAATCCACAACACCAGATCGCCGTCGAGCTTCACTGTCGTCCGTCATCACCTTCAACCTCAACGCCGACAGAAGCCCGTCGTCGCCGTCGCAAATCAAGAGCCACACAACCATCACCCACACCACAAACATTCACAAAAACCAAAAATTCAAACGCGACAGATGAACATCACAAACCAAAACAATCAGAAAACAAGAAAACTGCAGCGATTCACACCAACTTCACCGCATCCATAGGAGGATCAAACTGCATGACCTCCTGACCTTTAACCAATCCAACATCACCATGTCAGAAGAGTCCACCAGAAACCCCTTCGTCGTCAACTTCAGCAACACCACCAAACCGCGCAAGCAATGCCCTGTTTCTGAAGATCCCGCCGCCACCGACCGAATCGACCGCTTCAGACACAACGAAACCCCACTGAACTCACCTGAGAAGAGTCAGGACCCCATGAACCGCCGACGCATGAGCACGACCTTCAGACGCTGAGGAACTCGCCGTAGGACACCAGCAAGCTGCTGAGAACAAAACCAGGAGCGCTCTGAAGAGTATGCCGACGACGGGGACCGAACCTACACCTGCGGTTCTAAACCAGCAACCACCGAATCCCATAGTGCATCTCCACATCATGGGGATCCACCGCACGATGCTACTGTAGTAGAAATACTTTACCGACCCACCGAGCTCAAGGAGGAACGTCGCGCCTTCCGCAGTGAAGGGGCATGCGATGGCTAGATGAGAACCCTAGACTGAGAGCCCTTTACAGGCACATCGACGGATCTCCGAGGTGTCCCTTGGCCATTAATGAATTTTCCCCTCACTTTCCTTATAAATACCAAGCCATTATCTCATCCTTTTCATTCCAAAATCCTCCTCAATGAAGTTCTGGTCTCCTTACCTCCCAAGGAGTCCTCCCAAGGTTCCCTCAAGTCTCCCAAGGTCCCAAACATCAAGCTTTCGAAGTTACTTTTCAAGGTAAGGGATTATTTCACCCTCCTCTTTTAAGTCATTATTTCCTTTATGTTGTGTCTTATATTTTCCATCTCATTATGTTGAGGGTATGTTTTTATATGTTCTTTTTACTGGAAATTTCATGTCCAAATGATGAGAGACCCTTTCTTCTCTCATCAATTTGTTTTTTGAATTTTTATGTGATGCTGTTAGGCTGCCGAATTTATCTTAAAAGAAATCGCATATTCTCTTTTCTTTCATGTTTTCTTTTCATGTGGTATTTCATTCAAATATTCATAACATGATCTTATTCAGTACCCATACTGTATTATGAATTATTTATGAGTGGGTGACCCCTGTCCCCTCTCTTTTCAATGTTTTCTAAAACCATGTTATATAGCCGTTATGTTGTAGAAATTTATTCTCAAAATTTCTATATCTTTCTCTCAAGAAATTGCCTTGTTTATTTACGTGAATACCCAGACCTATTTTTTTTCTATGGGTGGTCATAAATATATAAATATGATATATTTGATTCTAGAATAGACATACATATATGTAGGTTCCAGGAGCAGCGAAAGCACGTTGGTGGGTTTTCCCAACTTTAATTTTAGCGTTAAAAAACGTTCAAAATGAGATCCGTCACGATATAAAATGCCGGATCTTCAGAATATAATGAAGAACGAAAAACATAAGAGGGAATACCGGAACCATAGAGATAGGATCATAATATGTTGGTTATAATTAATTTAATTAATTCACAATAATTACCTTGGTGGAATTCTTTCTTTGTTGATGTGTCCGGTCACGATTCGGTGATCCTTCGTTGCATCGTAGAATCCAAGTGTAGGATTCCTATAGCAGTGATCCACACGTGTTCCATGTATCTTCGGACGTCGCCGAAGGGATCTTCGGGTGCTAGCACAGAAGAACCTTTGCTTGCGATGTCCGCCTTTGATCACCTTGATCTCTCGGTCTTGAGAGCGTTCTTGGAGGAATGAGTTCTTTCGGGCTTGAAATAATTCTTCTGAATTGTTGTGCACAATGATTCTCTTATGGAAAAGTGTTGGGATTTTGAGGATATTTATAATCGGGTTTGAGGTTATAGAGTTATGACAATAAATAAACGGGTTACGCGTTTTATTTATTTCATTAACTCTTATTGAAAACCCCCATGTCGAATTATTAATTCCTTGACATGCGCCCACACTGATTATAATGAATATCATTTAATAAAACAATATTATACCCTCAAAATCCCAACTAGAAAAACTACACAGCATGTAATCATTAATACATGGTGTATACTCATTTTCCATAAAACTACATGACATGTATATTTAATATACACGGCGTGTACTTTTATTTTCCTTTATTTCCTCTACCACATTTATTAGACCTTGAGTAATGGCTATTTATTTCTAAAATAAATGTAACTGCATTACTCGCTAATAAACATATTATTTCACCCACAATATATTCTCTCGAATAACTAGTGTCAAAATAAATGTGACCAGGAATCCTTAAATAATTATTAGACCATAGTCGAGAATAATATTTATTTAACTTGTTAAATTAATATTTAACTGAGATACATGGACACACTTAGTGTGTGACCCTCTAGGCCTCTTTCTCAATGGAATTAGGTGGAACCTGCCTAAAGTCCAAGGTTAGAGTATAGCAACACACCAAGGCACCCATAGAGAAAGAAGTTAATGCCGCAATGACGTGTTACCTCATACGAACGCTTACCATGTAATATAATCCCTTTGTCTCGATATCTCCAATCAAGCGGGTTGCATGCTAGTGCCATCAACCCATGTGCTCGATTATTCTTTCTTTGACTTCCCAGAATTGAACTCACCCATACCTTACTATAGACATGGATTTATTTAGGCTATATCAATTCCATCAAAGGGCCTGAGATATCTACTTATGTTATGGAACAGAAGGGACAAATTCTTTCTCACATTATCTATTAATGCAGTATTACTCGTGACGCACCCAACGTATCCTACCTTGTTGTGAATAGTGTGTTGTCATAGTTTTATTTAATACATCTAAGTGCGGGAGTTTTAATACCCATTAATAATAATCTTAAAGTATAAGGACCAATACGCACGTCCGCAAATAGGAACATCCAATGACACTATGAAATGTGGATTTCCTATTGGCGGACCTCGTTCTCATAATATCCTCCTGGATATTACCAAGGGAGCACACCATGAGAAGGTGCCTCAAAGTTTTATGAGTCCTCACCCCTAATGACCTGTATTATTTGTGCCCCTCAAATAATATCATCCAGCCATAGAATAAATATTCAAAAACAGTGTTATGACACTTTTGGGTTCTCATCATAGCAGGGATCTGCTATGACCCTTTAATGAAACAACCATCCTTAGGACATTATCACATGCATCGTTATGCAGAAGAACAATCAAGATGTGATGAAGCTTTTATTAATGAATAAATTACAAAGTAGTTGGTTCTAGGCCACCAACTCCAACAGACTCCCACTTGGACTAGAGAAAACTGCTAACAACCTTTAACCCACTAGCTCTCACATGATATTCATGCTTCTACTAAGATAGGTCTTTAGTCATGGGGTCCACCACGTTCTCTTCCATGGACACTCTGCTCATTGAAACTTCACCCCTTTGATATAAATCCCTCAAGAGGTGATACTTTCGGAGTATGTGCTTTGTCTGTTGGTGTGACCTTGGTTCTTTTGCAAGAGCCACCGCTATAGTATTAGCACAATACAATGTAATGAGATCTTTACTGCTAGGAATCACATCAAGCTCCTGGAAAAAGTTCCGAATCCATATGGCTTCCTTGGCTATATCCGAAGCCACTATATATTCAGACTCCACTGTAGAATCGGTGACAACTGATTGCTTTGAACTCTTCCTACTCACAGCTCCTCCATTGAGATAGAAAACATATCCAGATTGTGACTTCAGATCGTTCTGATCTGTCTGAAAACCAAGACCATCATACCCTCTGATGACAAGCTCCTTGTCTCCTCTATACACCAGGAACATATCCTTAGTTCTTCTTAGATACTTAAGGTTAGTCTTAATAGCAGTCCAATGTTGTTCTCCTGGATCTGCTTGATATCTACCTACCATGCTCAGTGCATAGGCAAGATCAAGCCTGGTACATAACATGACATACATTATGGATCCTATAGCCGAAGCGTATGGGATCTTACTCATTCTATCTTTCTATTGTTGTGTTTGAGGACACATTTTCTTAGAAAGATGTATGCCATGTGACACTGGAACTAATCCCCTCTTGGATTGTTCCATACTAAATCTATTTAGTATCTGTTCAATGTATGTACCATGACTTAGTCCAAGAAGCCTCTTGGATCTATCATGAATGATCTTGATCCCTATAATGTAGGTTGCCTCTCCTAAGTCCTTGATGGAGAAACACTTGTTCAACCATTCCTTAACTGACTGTAAGATAGGTACATCGTTTCCAATAAGTAATATGTCGTCAAAATATACTACTAGGATAACGATCACATTCCTATTAAACCGCTTATAAACACATGGCTCACATTTATTCTTAATGAAACCAAATTCTGTTATGGATTCATCAAATCAAATGTTCCATGACCTGGATGCTTGCTTCAATCCATAAATGGATTTCTGTAACTTGCAAACCTGTTTGGATTCACATGGTGTCACAAACCCTTATGGTTGTGTCATATAGACTTCTTCCTGATGGTTCCCATTAAGGAATGCTGTTTTGACATCCATTTGCCAAATCTCGTAGTCATGGTAAGCTGCTATAGAAAGTATGATTCTTATGGATTTAAACGTGGAAACTGGCGAGAAGGTTTCATCATTGTCAATTCCTTGATGCTGTCTGAATCCTTTAGCCACTAGCCTTGTTTTATAGGTGCTAACTTGACCTTCCATGTACAGTTTTGTCTTGAATACCCATTTGAATCCAACAGGCTTTACATCAACTGGCTCATCGACTAGAACCCAGACTTGGTTCTAATACATGGAATCCATCTCAGAATTCATAGCTTCTAGCCATCTTGTAGATTCTGGTCTTTCTACTACTTCCTTGTAGGATAGAGGTTCATCATTGTCCAACAATAACGATTCCCCATCCTCAGTGACTAGGAAACCAAATCTCTCTGGTTCCCTTACCTCTCTTGAGATCCTACGTAGTACTTGTGTTTCTGGAACCTCTTCCACAGGGACCTATGGAACTTGTTCCTGTACCAACTCTTGTGTATCTTCAGCATTAACTTCGTTGAAGTCAATCTTGCTCCCACTATCCTTTTTTAGGATGTTCTCCCTCTCAAGAAAGATGGATTGTCTAGCGAAAATCACTTTCTTGTCTTGAGGGTTATATAGGTAATATCCTTTCATTTCCTTAGGATATCATATAAAGATACACTTCGTGCCCCGAGGTTCTAGTTTGTTGCCTGATAAGGCCTTAACAAATGTCTCACATCCCCATACACGTGTATGCGATAAAATGGGTTTCTTTCCATTCCATAACTCGGAGGTAATTCCATTTTCCGCCTTAGTTGGTACTCAGTTTAATGTGTATGCTGCAGTTTGTAATTCATATCCCCAAAAGGATAATGGAAGATCCGCATTACTCATCATCGACCTCACCATGTCCAACAAGATACAGTTCCTCCTTTCACTAACACCATTCCACTATGGTGTATAAGGAGGAGTGAGTTGAGATAGAATCCTAGACTCCCATAGAAGATCGATGAACTCTTGGTTCAGATATTCTCTACCTCGATCTGATCAAAGATTCTTTATCTTCTTATCGATCTGATTCTATACTTCATTCTTGAATTCCTTAAATTTCTCTAAGGACCTTGACTTATACCTCATTAAGTAGACATAGCCATATCTACTCAAATAATCAATAAAAGTAATGAAGTAAGAATATCCACCTCTATCTTCTATTGGAAATGGTCCACACACATCCGTGTGTACCAATCCTAGAAGCTTTGTGGACCTTTCACCTTGTCCACCAAAAGGCGGATTGGTCATTTTTCCTTGTAAACAAGCATGACATCTATCAAGTGGTTTTAGCTTAGTAGAGTCTAAATAGACATCTTGGCAGAGCTTTGTCAAGTGATTATCGTTTACATGACCAAGACGGTGATGCCACAACTGGGTGATGTATGAGTCATGTGAGTTTGTTTCATTATCGATTGCCAACACTTGGTTTTCATAATTTAATACATACAAACCATTATTTAAATGTTCCATATCATAACATATGCTTTTCTTATAAAAGAGACAAACCTTATTTCCAAACTTGAAAATAAATCCATCCATATCCAAACAAGATATAGAAATTATGTTCTTGGTAACATTAGCCACATAATAACAATTATGTAAAACCAAAATCATTCCAGTCGGCAATGAGAGGTGGTAATCGCCAATAGCCAACACAGCCAGCCTTGCGCCATTGGCAGTTCGAAGATCCACCTCTCCTCTGGAAATCTTTCTAAATATACTTGGTTCCTACATTTGAATACATATGTGAGCCCCACAAGCTGTATCTAATACCCAATGTGTAGAAATGGAAAGATTACACTCGATAACGAACGCACCTTTAGCATCCCCATGCTTCTGGGTGCAGTTCCTCTTCCAGTAGCCCTGCTTGCCACATGAAAAACACACCGCCTCCTATTCCTTACCCTACCTCTGGATCTTCCCCTTCTTGGAGGGATGATTCTTGGGGGCTTCAGACCGTTTATAAGTCTTTTCCCCCTTTGCCTTGTCCTTCCTTTTCTTGTTCACCATAAGGACTGTGGGTTTGTCACGCCCCATGTCCTTGTCTACCTAGAGAATCAAGGTCATAAGCTCCGATAGACTCTTCTCATTGACTCTCATGTTATAATTGACAATGAAGCTAGAGAAGGTCTTGGGCAGTGATGATAGGATGAGATCTATACGCAACTCATCCGGGAATTTAATCCCTAAAATGTCCAAGCGTTCAATGTAGCCAATAAGCTTGACTACATGAGGCCCAGCTGGCACAGAATCTCCAAGATTAGTTGTAAACAAAGAATTGTAGATCTCATATCCCTCTTGTCTCACCTTCTCTTGGTAGAGATCCTTAAGGTGATACATCATGCTATACGTGTTCATGTTTTCATGTTGCTTCAATATCTCATTAGACATAGACGATAGCATGAAACACTGGACATCTATGGCATCATCTATGTGTTTCGTGTAGAGAGATATTTGCTCATCACTTTACTCTTTCCCAGACACAATTGGAATAGGCTCTTCCAGCACATACAATTTCCTTTTGTGGCGAAGGATGACGCGTAAACGCCTCTGCCACTCTTGGAAATTGGTGCCGGTGAGATGGTTTTCCTTCTCGAGTATGGTGCACAATGATATGTTTGAAGTCATTTTCTTGTCATTTCTAAAAATTAAGATGAGAAAAGGTTTAGTAATTTATTACAAAAATGAGACAAATAAATAAATTAATACTTATTAGTCTCCCACTATTTTATCGAAATCCAATAGCCCTCACCATTGACTTCGAAATATTCTGTTGCCTGAATATTCTAGTAGAAAGGATCCATATTGCCCTTCGCATTACCACAACTAGGGTTGGTCAAGCAACTTGAAGTGTTTTTAGGTAGGCATTCCAAATACCAACTGCATTTAACTCGCAGCTCCTTGATCCGCTG
This sequence comes from Viscum album, assembly GCA_963277665.1. Classification (NCBI taxonomy): domain Eukaryota; kingdom Viridiplantae; phylum Streptophyta; class Magnoliopsida; order Santalales; family Viscaceae; genus Viscum; species Viscum album. The sequence goes on from OY728167.1 coordinate 342,610,479, forward strand.
AGTGGACTCCCCAATCCCAAAATCCATTTATTTTGGATTTCCTCAACCTTTGCCTCTTGGACACACCAAGTCCTACTGTGGTAGTCAACCCTTGATGCGAACCAAGTTAAGTCAACCAAAAACCTTGAATTAGAATTCCCCGATAATTGAAATCACCCCAACTAGGGTTGTTCAAGCACTTTGAACTATGGTTCGATTCTAACCAAGATTATGGAAGGCTATACCGACTTAATATTTATTTGAGGGATTTTATCCTTTATACGTAAATTTATAATTTATTATCTTTGATTACATTCTTATTAATATTGAGTGGGATATACTTAAGTGATTAACCATGTCTAAGATAATATTTATGCATAAGCCGGTTTTATTTTAGTTCCATCTTGCATGTTTATTTAATTCATTAATTGTGTGATCGTGACAACACACCCACAATAAATAAACCATGCATCTGACATAAATAAAATAAATGGTATGATCATGAGATTTTTCTATTGGTTAGTTTATCTAGCGGTTGATAAACTAACCCAATACCTAGGGGAGAAACACCTTGAACCTTGTGGGTTCGTGTTTACAGCTTTCCACCTTTCCACCTTTGTATCTCCTTGGATTGGTTTCACCTTGGATCCTGACTTGAGCTGCCTCCACTATCTTGGGAGCTCCATCCATTACGTATGCATTTATCTCACACATAGGTGAGGGGTAGAAAGGGGTTTTTACATAAAAGAATCCTTGGGCACGCAGGCCCTACATATTAATGAGGAGATGGCTCGCAGACCAAAAAATTTAATTTAAATAAATAAATTAAAAGAAACCATTCACATACAAAGGTCTCGGTCTAGCTCATGATCATCCATACATGAAACGATATTTACGCATAAATAAAACTATAATTCCATTATTTAATCGTTCTTGTTTAAGATAAATCATGCTCGAATTAATTAATTATCTTTAATTAATCAATACTTTTATCTTAAACCCTTTTTCTGAATTTCCTTGATATTATCATCCATCATAATTTTAAATAAATAAATTAATTTAAAATTATCCTTGTACGTAACTTGTACCTTGGAGGCAACCTGATGAATTATCGTTCATTTCGTAATTTGAACGAGTACAAGGTGTGTAGTTCCGACTACAAAGCGTGTACTTTTGTTCACCGTCCATCTGAAGTACACGCTCGGGGACATGGCGTGTTAATGTACTTCGGAAATTTTCAGAGTACACGGCATGTTCAGTGGGACACACGCCGTATAGTTTCCGTGTCACACAGTTTCCAGCTGGGCAAGCCGTGTACGGGGTACACGGTCCAACCCTAACCCAAAGGGACTACACGCCGTGTTCATTGGACCACATGGCGTGTAATCCGAAAACCGTGTCCCACCTATTACTGGTCAACACACGGTGTCATTAATGACTTAGATAGGATCCAATACATGACCTGATTTGGCGGATCAGTCCGATGCATGAATCTAGACAACACAACATGTACTTCCGAATACATGTCGTGTATTCTGGTGTTGTACGGCCAGAAACGTTTTTCTCCTCTAGATGAGTTCCTTTATTTTATTTTAATCAAAATTAAAAGAAAAATTTGTTTTTGTGAGGTGAACAAGAAACGATGGAGGAGGAACAGATCTTGAGATTCATATTTCCAGAATGTTTAAAATTGAATTAAAACAACTAAATTATTAAATGCATAAAACATCAACAAAAAACTAAATATTTATAATCAATGATAGGACCCGCTCTGATACCACTTGTAGGTTACGGGCGCAGCGGAAGCGCGTTGGTGGGTTTTCCCAACTTTAATTTTAGCTTTAAACAATGTTCAAACCGAGATCCATCATGATATAAAATGCCAAATTTTCGGAATAGAATGAAGAACAAAAAAAAAGAGGGAATCCCAGAACCATAGAGATAAGATCATCATATGTTGGTTATAATTAATTTAATTAATTCACATGAATTGCCTTGGTGGAATTATTTATTTTTTGATGTGTCCGGTCACGATTCGGTGATCCTTAGTTACGTCGTAGAATCCATGTGTAGGATTCCTCTAGCGGTGATCCACATGCGTGCCACGTATCTCTGGACGTCACCGAAGGGATCTCCGGGGGATAACGCGGAAGAACCTTCGCTTGCGATGTCCGCCTTTGATCGCCTTGATCTCTCGGTCTTGAGAGCGTTCTTGGAGGAAGGAGTTATTTTGGGCTTGAAATAATTCTTCAGAATTGTTGTGTACAACGATTCCCTTTTGGAAAAGTGTTGGGGTTGTGAGGATATTTATAATCGGGTTTGAGGTTGTAGAGTTATGGCAATAAATAAACGCGTTATGCGTTTTATTTATTTCATTAACTCTTATTGAAAACCCCCATGTCGAATTATTAATTCCTTGACATGTGCCCACGCTGATTATAATAAATATCATTTAATAAAACAATATTATATCCTCAAAATCCCAACTGAAAAAACTACACGGCATGTAATCATTAATACATGGCGTATACTCGTTTTCCATAAAACTACACGACATGTATATTTAATATACATGGTGTGTACTTTTATTTTCCTTTATTTCCTCCACTACATTTATTAGACCTTGAGTAATGTCTATTTATTTCTTAAATAAATGTAACTGCATTACTCGCTAATAAACATATTATTTCGCCCACAATATATTCTCTCGAATAACTAGTGTCGAAATAAATGTGATCAGGAATCCTTAAATAATTATTAAACCACAGTCAGGAATAATCATTATTTAACTTGTTAAATTAATATTTAACTGAGATACATGGACACACTTAGTGTGTGACCCTCTAGGCCTCTTTCTCAGTGGCATTAGGCGGAGCCTACCTAAAGTCCAAGGTTAGCGTCTAGCAACACGCCAAGGCACCCATAGAGAAAGAAGTTAACGCCGCAATGATGTGTCACCTCATACGAACGCTTATCGTGTAATATAATCCCTTTGTCTCGATATATCTAATCAAGTGGGTTTCATGCTAGTTCCATCAACCCATGTGCTTGATTATTCTTTCTTTGACTTCCCGGAGTTTAACTCGCCCATAACTTACCATGAAAATGGATTTATTTAGGCTATATCAATTCTATCAAAGGGCCTGAGATATCTACTTCTGTTATGGAACATAAGGGACAAATACTTTCTCGCATTATCTATTAATTCAGTATTACTCGTGACGCACCCAACGTATCCTACCTCACTGCGAACAGCGTGTCATCACAGTTTTCGTCAATACATCTAAGTGCACGAGTTGTAATACCCATTAATAATAATCTTAAATTCTAAGGACCAATACACACGTCCGCAGATAGGAACATCCAATGACACTATGAAATTTGGATTTCCTACTGTCAGACCTCGTTCTCATAATATCCTCCTAGATATTACCAAGGGCGCACACCATGAGAAGGTGCCTCAAAGTTTTATGAGTCCTCACCCCTAATGACCTGTATTATTTTTACCCCTAAAATAATATCATCTGGACATAGAACATATATTCAAGAATAGTGTTATGTCACTTCTGGGTTCTCATCATAGCAGGGATCCGCTATGACCCTTTAATGCAACAACTATCCTTAGGACATTATCACATGCATCGTTACACAGAAGAACAATCAAGATGTGATAAGGATTTTATTAATGAATAAAGTACAAAGTAGTTGGTTCAGTACCCATACTGTATTATGAATTATTTATGAGTGGGTGACCCTTGTCCCCTCTCTTTTCAATGTTTTCTAAAACCATTTTATATAGCCATTATGTTGTAGAAATTTCGTCTCAAAATTTCTATCTCTTTCTCTCAAGAAATTACCTTGTTTATTTATGTGAATACCCAGACCTATTTTGTTTCTATGGGTGTTTATAAATATATAAATATGATATATATGATTTTGGAATGGACATACATATAACCCTCACTCCCTTTACTGGGTTATAAATGATATAATGATCTTATTTTTAAGAGATTTTAAAACGTCACGATTTTGAAATGAAACCCATTTCTTTTATTCTCTTTGGGTTATTTATGAAATGTTTGATTATGATCTATGTGGCTCACATGTAAGTAAAGACATATTAAGGGTGCACCCTAATAGTGCTCAAATGCATTGGGTAAAGATTTAATCTCTATAGATGACAAGTTTTATGATACCTTGGTGAATAACCTTGGTAATTTTTATGACACCTTGCGGATGGACCTTGGTGATATGTTCATGAATGTATAAATGAAATGTTGTATCCAAATATTCAAGTATGTTTCAAGTTATTTTCATTAGGATATGCCTATACATTCCATTGCTCATGTATTTATGTTGTTATTCAAGTTCTTATTGATATCACAAGTACATTGATTCCCTTATTTACCCTTACTGGGCCTTCTGATCACCCTTTCCTTTGATGCATGTCTCTAGGATATGAAAGGTAGTAATTATACTTAGTATGATCTTATGATGAAGCCTTACAAGTGGATTAGAAGAATGTTTTATGTTGTTTTCATGTTTTATGTCTTTGATTTCCAAGACACTAGACTTTAAAGATCCTCTGTTTGTAAATGTAATGAAAAGTTATGTAATAAAAAGGCAAGATGCCACAGTTGGTATAAAAGGATGATTTAGTTATTTATGGAAATTAGGCTATGAAATATTTAGGAAGAATCCTATATAAGAGTTTAAATATAGGAAATATTCCTGGTATTTTGGTGAGTATTAAGTAAGTGGTTTATCAAACAAATACATCCCTATCTAGATACGAGCAGGTAGAGGTGGCTCTGGCATAGAGGTACCTAGGAGTGAAAAATACGAAAAGGAGTTTCAGGATTGACCCAGGGTATCCTGGTACACGAAAATGGGCCTTGATGTAATTTTGGTTACGAAACTCCTGGGGGATATGTTTGGTTAATCATAAGCTTTTTATGAATCATTATGAAGGAATTATAGAGAAATGTAATTGTCTAAGCATGAAGTTTTAGTACATAAAATCCTTTATAGTTAAAAGATTCGTAATTGAAATAAGTTTCTCACTAAGGTTTTATTCTTTTAGAAAATGGAGGGAAATAGGAGGAACCGTGAAAATGGTGACCACAATGCACCATGTGATGACGACCCTCTAATGGAAGCTGGAATGGAAACATTCATGCGAATGATGAACCAACTGACTCAAGTTATGGTAAATAAATTGAATCAAGCTGAGAGGCTGATCTCACTATGAAGGGAACAACATTATATTGAGTCCTTTATGCGAAAACGACCACCAAACTCCAGTGGATTGACTGACCCATTGATTACTGAACAATGGATCATCTCTATAGAGAAGATTTTTTCTGTGCTACATTGTTCAAAGAAAGAGAAAGTCACCCTGACCGTTTATCACTTAGAGGGAGAAGCTAATCAGTGCTGGGAACTGATCAAAAACACGAGGCAAAGAGTGGAAGTTGAAGATATGGAGTGGGAAGAGTTCAGAGGGATCTTTTTCAGTAAGTATTTCCCTCGTTCCATGAGAACAAGAATGGAGAAGAAGTTTCTCGAGTTGAAGCAGAAGGAGAATGAATATGTGGGAAGCTACGAGATGAGCTTCACAAGGCTTTCACATTATACCTATAGATTTCTCATGGATCCAAATGGTAAGGTTGATAGATTCTTTAGTGGACTGAGACCTCATCCATGGAAGAATCTAGTCAACCAAGATTATGATAGCTATGAGGAGATCGTACGGAGTGAGATGAAAGTTGAGATGGAGTTTGGTGAGATGCATTAGTCTCATAAATCAAATAACGAGAAGAGATCGATGGAGCCCATATTAGGGAGGAATTTTGATCAGGGAAGGGGAGGAAAGCAAGTGAAACTTCCCACGTGTAATAAATGTGGGAAGAAGAATTCAGGGAACTACCTTATTGGGAGTGGGAGATGCTACAAGTGTGGAGGAGATGTCCATATTGTGAGGAATTGTCGCAGTGAGGTGAAACCTCAGATTCCAAACACAAACGACAAGGGGAAGATGGTGCAGGACCTACCTGATGTCTAGTGCTTCAAGTGTGGACAAAGTGGTCACTTTTCCAATCACTGTACAAATCCTAGGGTAGTGGAGGGGAACCCCCATCAGCCTCAGCAAAGGCCAAGGGATCAAGGCCGTGCTTTTTATATTGCGACAGCTAAAGTTGATGCTCCGAATGATGTGGTAGCAGGTACTCTTGTTGTCCTCTCAAAGCTAGAAAGTACTTTGTTTGATTCTGGTTCTACGCATTCCTTTATTTTATCCAAGTTTGAAAAGAATTTAGAATCCACCCCTGATTTTCTAAAAGTAGAGTTATCAATCAAGACTCCTGGTGGGACTATACAAGCATCATCAGTGTTTATAAACTCTAGTATTTACTTTAGTGAGCACAATCTTATCGCAAATCTGGTAGTCATTCCCATGCTGAAATTCGACATTATACTAGGGATGGACTGGATCTCAAAATATAATGATAAGATTAACTACAGAAGCAAGGAAATATAAGTAGTCTTGAATGGAAAACCTACAGTTATCTTCCAAGGAGAGATATCTCAACCTGATCTTTGTCTAGAAGAACCTCCTACATCCTTATTTATAGAGTTGATCGGTGAAGAAGAAGAAGGATATGAGAGTTTAAGGATAGAAATTGTCTCTATCATCCAGGAATACGTTGACGTATTTCCTAAGGAGTTACCCGGAACTTCCCCAGAAAGAGAGGTGGAGTTCTCCATTGAACTCGTACCTGGATCTCATCTGATATCAAAGACCCCATATAGGATGGAAAATGTGGAGCTAGAGGAATTAAAGAAACAACTCCAAGATCTTTTGGAGAAGGGGTTTATCTGACCAAGTGTGTCTCCTTGGGGAGCACCTATTCTCTTTGTGAAGAAGAAGGATGGATCAATGCGACTATGCATTGATTATAGAGAACTGAATGGGATCACAGTGAATAACCAATACCCTCTTCCAATAATTGATGACTTATTTGACCAACTTCATGGGGCTAAATTATTCTCTAAGATTGACCTTTGATCTGGTTATCACCAATTGAGGGTGAAGAAAGAAGATATTCCGAAAACTTCCTTCCGATCAAGATATGGGCATTATGAGTTTGTTGTTATGCCCTTTGGACTAACTAATGCACCTGCTATTTTTATGGATTTGATGAATAGAGTCTTTAAGGACTACCTTGATAACTTTGTGGTAGTTTTTATTGATGATATTATGATATATTCTAAAAGTCGCGAGAAGCATGATGATCATATAAGGGATATTTTGAAAACTCTACGGAAGGAGAGGATTTTTGGGAAGTTTAGCAAATGTGAATTTTGGTTACAAAAAGTCGCTTTCTTAGGGCAAATTGTAACCAACGAAGGAATCATAGTTGACCCTACAAAGACAAAACTTTTAGAGGAGTGGCCTCATCCTACAACAATAACTGAGAATCGAAGTTTCCTTGGATTAGTTGGATATTATAGGAGGTTTGTGAAGAACTTTTCATGACTTTCTAATCCATTAACCAAGTTAACTCGAAAAGGGGTCAAGTTCATCTGGAAAAAGGAGTGTGAGGAAAGTTTCCAAGAGCTGAAGAAGAGATTGGTTACTGCACCCGTGTTAACTCTACCCTCAAGTGGAGAAGGATTCGTTATTTTTAGCGATGCATCTCTGAAAGGTCTTGGGTGAATCCTCATGAAAAATGACAAGGTCATTGTTTATGCATCTCAATAGTTGAAGATTCATGAGAAAAATTATCCTACGCATGATCTGGAGCTGGCTGCGGTCGTTTTTGCTATGAAGATATGGAGGCACTATCTCTATGGGGAGAAATGTGATATATACATAGACCATCAAAGTTTGAAGTATATTTTCACACAAAAGGAATTGAACATGAGACAAAGGAGATGTTTTGAACTTCTTAAAGACTATGATTGTTCAATTCATTATTACCCTAGAAGAGAAAAAAAAGTTTCTGATGCATTAAGAAGGAAAGACCCAGTTTTCCTTTCCATGAAGAGGATTCAAAAAGATCCTTTGATCAATAACCTAGTAAAGATGGACATGGTAATTATAAGGGAAGGGACATCATCAAACCTAACCCAAATTATTTCTCAACCGTCATTACTAGAGAAGATCAAGAAATCTTAGAAAGAAGATCCTTTGTTACAAGAGAAGTTTGAGGCTTTAAGGGATGGAAAGTTTCCTGAGTTCAATATTGATCAAGAAGGTGTACTGAGATTTCGTATAGGGCTATGTGTTCCATCTATTCTAGAAATAAAGAAGGAGCTGATGGATGAAGCTCATAGCTCTACTTTCTCTATACATCATTGAAGAAAAAAAATGTATAGGGACCTTCGTGATCATTTTTGGTGGGATAATATGAAAAGGGAGATTACTGACTACATTTCAAGGTGCCTAGTATGTCAGCAAGTGAGGCATAGCAACAACTTCCTTAAGGGGTATTACAACCACTACCCATACCAGAATGGAAGTGGGACAATATCACTATGGACTTCGTCACTGGTCTTCTGAGAACTTCCAAAGGAAACAATGCGATGTGGGTTATTGTGGACCGTCTCACCAAGACTGCCCATTTTATCTCTGTTCGGGGAGATTTCTCTCTTGATCAACTTTCTAGGATTTATGTGAAGGAAGTGGTAAGGTTGCATGGATTTACACTTTCTATCGTATCTAATCGTGATCCAAGGTTCACATCAAAATTCTGGAGAAGTATTCCACATGCTATGAGCACTGAATTGAATTTCAGTATAGCCTATCACCCCCAAACTGATGGCCAATCTGAAAGGACTATTCAAAAACTCGAGTTCATGCTGAGAACATGCTCAATGGAATTTAAAGGTGGATGGGATCAACATCTCCCTTTAGTTGAGTTATCTTACAATAACATCTTCCACTCGAGCATTCAAATGGCACCCTATAAAGCTCTATATGGGATGTGATGTAGAACCCCTACTTGTTGGGATGAAGTTGGTGAGAGAAAGCTTCTTGGGCCTGATCTTGTCCAAGAGATGAGTGAACAAGTCCATGCCATCCAACAACACATTAAGGCTGCTCAGAGTCGGCAAAAGAGCTATGCCAAAAACTGTCGAAGGGACTTGGAGTTTGATGTTGGTGACAAGGTATTTATTCGAATATCACCTTGGAAGAGAGTCATGAGTTTTGGGAAGAAAGGGAAGCTCAGCCCTAGGTACATTGTCCCCTATGAAATCCTTGATCACGTGGGAGCAGTGGCCTATCGGCTTGCACTTCCTCCAAATCTAGCACAAGTTCATGATGTATTCCATGTATCCCTTTTGAGGAAGTACATACCTGACCCTTCACATGTACTAAACCTAGAGGTGGTACAACTGGAACATGACCTCTCTTATGAGGAGCATCCAGTGGAGATCTTGGATCATAGAGACAAGGTTCTACGCAACAAGACTACCCACCTCGTTAAAGTCTTGTGGAGAAACCACAAATATGAAGAATCCACATGGGAACTAGAGGAGTATATGAGGTAGAAGTACCCACACATGTTCTCCTATGAGGGTACGAGTTAAGAATTTTGGGGACGAAATATCTTAAAGGGGGAAGAATGTAACGACCCAAACTTTTTAATAATTTTAGTTTCCTAATTTTTGTGTGTTATTTTATTTTATACTCAAAAAAACTATTTCATTTAATGAAATGAGTATAAATAAAATGAGACCATTGGGTTTCGACTCTTATATGACCGTTGGTCAATATGACCATTGGTCAATATGACCGTTGGTCAATATGACCGTTTGAAACTAAACTATTAATGTTGTGATTTTGTCTATAAAAACAAGTGATATTGGTTAATTAATACAGAAATGAGATACCTTGGTGAATAAAACCCATTTCTTTTATTCTCTATGGGTTATTTATGAAATTTTTGATTATGTTATATGGGAATCACATGTATGTAAAGACATATTAAGGGTGCGCCTTGATATCACTCCGATGCATTGGGTAAATATTTAATCACTAAAGATGACAAGTTTTACGATACCTTGGTGAATAACCTTGGTAATTTTTATGACTCCTTGGGGATGGACCTTGGTGATATGTTCATGAATGTATAAATGAAATGTTGTAGCCTTATATTCAAGTATTTTTCAAGTTCTTTTCATTATGATATGCCTATACATTCCACTGCTCATGTCTTTATGTTGTTATTCAAGTTCTTATTGATATCACAAGTACACCGATTCCCTTGTTTACCCTTACTGGGCCTTCTGCTCACCCTTTCCTTTGATGTATGTATCCAGGATATGAAAGGAAATAATTTTACTTAGTATGATGTTATTATGAATCCTTATAAGTGGATTAGAAGAATTTTTTATGTTGTTTTCATGTTTTATGTCCCTGATTTCCAAGACACTAGACTTTAAATATCATCTATTTGTAAATGTAATGAAAAGTTATGTAATAAAAAGGCGGGATGCCACAAAGATGAGAAAGGAGGAGAAAATAACCATTGATTCCAAAAAAACGCTCAAATATTCATTTCCAACAGAGTTTGGACGTCGAAAATCACCCAGGGAAACCTTGGAAGTGAAGAGGTAGAAAAGAATGTCAAATGAGAAGTATTACACCCGCAGGCTGGGTAAAACTGGATGGGCCTAAAAGATTCACGATTTGAAAGGGTTTCACATTGTGAAATACTCAAGAGGCCACTTATGACGATATTTGGGTCACCTCAGCTTATTTTTCAAGAGTAATTGATTTAATTATGTGAATGGTTTTCACATCTTTCAGGGCCCAGGTGAAACCATTCACACTTTGAAATATTTCATGAAATCTGCCCTAAAAAATTCATGATGTGAAACCCTTTCATGACGTGAATGTTTCCTGCAGAAATTTCCAACAGCCAGACCTGAATCTCTCCTCTTATACTAATAAAAATTTCAGTTAAAAATTTCAATGACTTCAAACATAAAAGAACAAGCATAAAGAAATGGAACACCTCAAACCGGGGGTGCTAAATTCTCCCCACCATTGGGTTTTTCATCCTCATGAAGATGGAAAAAATTAAGTCATTTATATTGCATAAAATTTTCTCATTCCCATGTTTCCTCTTGAACCTGACCATGCTACCATAGTATTAAAAACAAGGAAACAGATCTCCCTCGAAGGATCTTTTCCTGCCTCTCCAAAACTTATACCAGTTTATGGATAAAATTCTCATCTGGATCAAGGGTAACATGATCCCAACTGATCACATGTCATGGATTGAGATGATACTTCTTTAGTTGAGAAACATGGAAAGCGTTATGAACAACACTGAATCTCACTGGTAACGCTAGCTGGTACACAACAATGCCAATCCGTTCTATAACCTCGAACAATCCCACATACCATGGCACTAACTTCCATTGTTTACCTAAGTGTTGATATCCAATTTTCAGTGACACCTTCAAGAAAACATGGTTACTGACATCAAAAGATAAGGGTTGACGATGATTATATGTGTACAAATTTTATCTGCTTTGAGCCGTAACCATCCACTATCAGATCATCTGAATTTTCTCTGTAGTCTCATGAATAAGACAGACCAATCAAATATGTCTCTCCTATTTCCACCCAACATAGAGGAGAACAACGAAGTCGACCATAAAAAGCCTCAAATGGTGGAATCCATTTTATCACATAATAGCTGTTATTATAGGATAATTAAACCAAAGGCATATGATCCTCCTATGAACCACCAAAGTCCACAACATACGCTCTGAGCATATATTCCATTGTTTGAATAGTGTATTCTAACTGTCCATTTTCCCTTGGATGATATGTTGTTCTCATAGTCAATTGACTTCCAAGAGCCTATTGTAACGATCGCCAAAATCGAGAAGTGAAATAGGGATCTCTGTTAGATACAATTGAAGCTGGAACTCCATGTAATCTAACCACTTTTCGGATATAAAATTTTGCCCAGTCTGTAATGCCCCGACCCTAGTTACCTAGAGTCGGTGCATTATTACATAACATTGGCATGATCATAAGAAAGATAAAATCTCGAAAGACCGATTGGTTTAATAGCCTTGGAAACACAAGATATATTCATAAGTCTTACATTACATCATAAAATGAAAAACTACTACAACAACATATTGTCTCCATAATCCACACTCATATCCCCACATAATATCCCTGCAGGTCATTCATAATTTACTTCTTCACTTCCTGGGAAAAATAAAACATAGAAAAGGGGTGAGCTCAAATGCCCAGTAAGGATAACAATATAGAGGAATCTTTCATAAATAAGAATAAACATTTAAGGCAATGTATAACTAAAACAAAAGCCTTTCAAACTTGAACTTTTAACATGGTATAGCATAAATAAAATGAAATAATTCCATTTACTTATTCACATGTATATTCTACTAATCGAATAATCACATGCAAAATCAATAACCACTTTCATAATGATGGAATGCATAATTCCAGACTATCATAACCACATAGCCAAGGCCTCGTGCCAAGACTACAAATAAGATTTTGTCAAGGCCTTGTGCCAAGACACTAGTTTGTCCCATGAGACCTACCGATGCATCGAGGAGCTATAGCGGGCTCCACCCGTCACATATTAAGTCCAATGCATTCCCATATGAAAAGGTTTAAACATAACATAAACATTCGTATTAAAACTAGCATACGAAATGTCAATAATTTCACCATAAACTATGAATGGAATAAAAATAGAACATCCACAGTCAAACATATCACAAAACCTTCAATACAATATAGAAGTTTTGTATCATAATAAATCAACTTCAAATAAGCGTAAAATCCATCAAAGGATGTTGACATAGATGAAATCAAAACTCTTTTTAGAGAAATATCTCTTTCTATTTTTGAAATCATTTAAGAGCCATATAAAATAAAACATTTTCTTTGAAAATATTCTTATAATCTTGTAAGGAAAGCTTTGAAGATTTTATAATGGCGGAAAATAACTGCACCCGCCGTATAAGTTAAAAAAAACATTCTTACCTTAATTCTGTCGAAAAGGTTAAAAAACACCTTGTTTGGAAAACGACGGAAAGATTCCTTTATAAACCTCTTATAAAAAGTCAAAAAAGGGTATAAATGACTTTAACCCATATTCTTGTAAATAGTAAAAATGTTTTGAAATACATTTTTAAGAAACATGGATGTGGATGATAAAGAGATCCTAGTAGATTATTACGTATAAACAACCTCGGATAATGAAGAGATTGTGAAATAACCCTTACCTTGTACTTTTCCTTGGTTGGGGTAGGTTAAAGTCCTGTATAATGGTGAAATAATTATTATTAAATTATACAAGAATCATATACATTAATATGATATCATATATGATCTTTTAATATTGATTTGATAATAATATCTTAGTATTATCGTTGTTTCGGGTGTTAACTTACTTGTTTTCTTTTATATGTTTTGTTACGTAAGACAAGTTTATAATGGATAGGTTGTATATTATTCATATCCAGAATGATATCAAGTCCTTAAAAATAATTTTTAAATCATCAAATGATAATTATACTTGAATGGATACGATGGAGAATGAATCTTATCGCGTTCGTGGAGACGGTAGTCCGTACGTACGCACGAGCGACAATATCATTCTTTTGATATTAAAATAATATATAAATGGTTATTATATCATATATAAAGAATCATTAACATTTTATATTTATTATTTACATGAGTTACATATCATTATTATACCCATCCAAATAATAACATATTGAATAACAATTACACCACGACGTGGAGACGGTAAGCCGTACGTACGCACGTATGGTGACATGTTATTCAAAGGGTGGATAGAATACTGAATATGGTTGTACCATATTTATAATAACATCACAGAATATATATGATACTGGAGTTATTATTTTATAATGGTAACAACAAAGGAAGAAGAAGTGGAAGAAGAAATGAACTTGGAAAAGGGTGGTGAAATCATTACCTCTTCTTCGGGTTCTTCCTTTTGATTTGATCAAAAGGGCTCCATAGGTTGGCTTTCTGATCAAAATAAGGCCTCTAGGTTGTAGAGAGGGAAGTTGGTAGATTATTTGGTCAGAGTTTGGCCGAAACAAAAGGTTTTGAAGGTGTGAAGAAATGAGAAGGAGGAGTGCCCTTTTATAAGAGGGGTGAGGGGCACCTTTGGAAAAGCTAGAAATATTAGTTTATAATAAATTCATATTCGGTTTATAATGGATACAAAGTTTATTATTTAAATTTTAAGGTGGGTATGGGTCGAAAAAAACTAAACCAATAGAATTTAGACAGGTTTGGGTACTTATATTAACCTTATCTTTAAGTATTAACTCTAAGTTAATTAGTTTCACTTTTACAATGTCTCTTTGTATTTTTATATAATATGGTTAATAAACTTACTATATACATACAAGCGACCCCAAGTGGTCCATTAATGATTAAAATATCATGATATAAGTCTCTTGGCTGAACATTATATTTTTAGGAATTTAATATCAATTAATAATATAATATTTGTTTTAAGAACTCTTTTATGTCAATTTTGACACTATTCAATAGTTGATTTTTGTGAAACTCATAACAGATTGATTACTTCGAAAAAAGCTAATTAAATCAATACTAATATATCATATTATCCTAGAAAATTAGTTTAATTCATTAAAAGTTTCATATTATATTTATTTGGGTATTGATAATATCAATTATTTTAATTTTTCACTATTATAATAATTACTGCATCATCATTGTGTCATAAATAAATTAAATTATTTAATCTATAAAAATTGAAAATAAAATATCATAATGTATGAAATCTTTTTATCTTTCTAATTAATATTTATAGTCGAAAATCCAACATATATAACCCTATGTAAAAATTGTTTTTCTAAAAGATATATACTTATGTCATTTTTGTACTTATTTTAACTTAATTAAAATAAAGTGTCCCTATCACCTACAAGTGGATCCATGGGGTCCCAAAATCTACCCAAAGATGCCTATGGTCGAACATGTATCAAAAAATAAGGCTAGGACATGTTTTAGGGTAATTTAGTATTATTATAATATTATTTTTTAACCCTTATTTACTGGATTTACCCTTAACCATGGTAAATAAAATATTTACCGCAGTAATTATTCAAAATGTCTAAAAATAAAAGTTACCTATTTACAGAATTTGAACATCCTGATTCCAAATATGGAATCCATTTTTCCAAATTCAAAACACAGAAGTGGCAGAAATTAATTTAAAATTAATTCCCGCTGTCAAAACAAAAAGCGTGTTTTTAAGAGATAATAACTATCAAAAGATTGACACTTGTTTATGTTCGGTTTAATTGTAAAATTATGTCCAATGACCAACATTATATTAAATGGTAAAAATATATTCTAAATATAATTTAAAACCACTCAAATTCATAATTTATCACTATTAATTATTTTGATTAAAAAAGTTGTTTTTAATTAAAATTTAGTAATTTTCACTATTCATCAAAATATTAAAGTTATCCGAAAAGTACCAAAATTTAACCTTAGGCTAAATTCGATATTCCGAATCCAAAAATGAAGTCCATTTTGAAATATAAAATATATATAATTTCAAAAAGTAGGTATTACTAATCATAACAGCTAGTTTGATTGGTTATGGTGTGTTAGAACTCGGTGTTGCGTACAACACATGCTAGCGTACCGTGGAAGCTTGGGATGTTTCATTTTAAATTTTTGATGTCCCCATTTAGTCAAAAAGTTTAAAATGTAGTATTTTAAAAGGGTTCACTATTAAAAGTTGGTAAAAGTGCAATACTGAAAATGAATTTGTTCTTACATTATGTCTAAGAAACTCATAATATGGATTCTAAAATTATAAGGATTATATAAAGTTTAAAATTTAGTTAACACTATTCATAACCTCTTTTGAACGGCTTGTTTGGTAAGTCATGGTGCGATTGAACTTGGTGTTGCGTGTAGTGAAAGTTATTGAATTATTTTGAAGAAATAACACACTATAAAATCTTGGGGTGTTACATTCTCCCCTCCTTCAATAAATTGCATCCTCGCAATTTGAAATTGTTCTTCGAAAATAAAAGGTTGAAAATAGAAAATATCTTTGTGAGAAAACCCACATCGGAAATTAGGTTACTAAAATCTAGTCTTAATATGAGGAAAAGAGAAATGAAAGGGTCACCACCAAATTATGATCTCTATTAGGAGAACATTGGTGGCAATTAGAGACATATAATTGGAGGAAAAATGTAAATATTTATAGGTAGTGATTGAGGTCATCAATCAAAAACAAGTATAAAATTGAGGTCCTTAAATTCATCAATCTATGATGATTTGAAATACCATCGGTTCAACAAAACATAGGGTATTGGGATAACACATTTTTGACATTTCAAAATATCTTAGTTGAAATCCCACATCGAAAAATGAATTAATGAGGTATCTATTTAAAATTAAGAGTGGAAAATATGAAGATTACCGAAAATAACACATACTAGGGTTCCATGTAGGAAAATATAGATATGGAAGAGAAATATAACCATCAATTATCTGATGGAGAGTGGTAGAGAACATGGCTATGAAAAGGCCAACAATCCCAAAGCCATAAATTAGTGATGATTTAAGGTACCATCTAGGACAACATTTTTGTTATAAGTTCCTTTTCTTAATGTTGAGGAATTTATTTATGAGATTGGATAAGATCATAAGGATATATACTTACTTTATAATTATAGTTTTATCCATTAATAAATTTCTACCACAAACTCATCTTTCACTCTAAAAGATAATAGAACGTAAAAAAAATTCTATTTATACTATTCGTACATGGTTCCAAGATAAACGAATTTATAATTTATCTACCAGATCTTTTAATAAAAACTACATTATTTAATCCAGGACATTTCATGGGCCATTGGTAGGTGATACACCCTTTTCGCCCTTCGGTTGCGGGTTTAAGTCTCGCAGCCTTGCCGGTCGCGACGGGTTGCCGCCCGACCTCTGGGTTGTCCTTTTATGGAAATCCAAAATTAATCTCAAACTAGAATTTATCCAAAATACTTCTGTCCAAACTCACAGTCCAAAATTTATAGGAAAGGTAAACATAATGTAGATCCTTTTTACCCCGTAATAGCATATTAATACCTTCATCGTGTATTCTTTTAAAACACTGAAACATCCTGAATTACCATAATCCTTATTGATTACATTCATGCTCCCTTATTCCATATAGAATGATGGATATACATCATCAATCCAAAAATGTTTTAAACCCCAACAATGATGGAATATACAAATCATTAATCAGCTTCAAGGTAGTCAATAATATCCAATATAATTTATCCAAATCAATCATGTATTATTCCAAAATCACTACCTCAGTATCTGAACTATATTATGGTTTATCATTCTCTCAACCATATATTTTCCAAAAATTTATCCTGCTATTGAGTTATTTTTCTTTGTTCCACACAATCTCAAGTCCTTAATGAAATAGTACTGCAGTACAATCCTTATATACTCCATAATTATTATAACAAGTACATTTTTGATACAACACTCAAATGACATAATCAACATAAGAACTCTAATCATTCATCTTCATCTGTGGTAGTATCATAACTTGATTATTATCCAATAGCATCATTTTCGTCATAGTCTGATGACTGGGACATAGGTTCGCGTAGTGTCCAAACTCCTTGCAAATGAAGCATTGTACATTTGAAACTATTTTCTTACCCTTGCAGCCACATACTTTGTGCCCTTTTCCTCCACACTTATAAAAAACTCCCAATCCTTTCAGGCAAGTTCCAAGGTGTTTCTTCCCATAGTTATCACATATGGGAAAATTCTTCTTTTCCCTCTTCCCTTTATCCATCTTTCCCTCTTCCATCCTTTTCTTCTCTTGCTTCCCTTCAAATCCATAGGACTCAGTAAACTCTTTACTTATCTTATCAACACATGATATTATTTCTTCATATGATGATAATACATGGGAGACTATTTCTCTTATAAATTCTAGCTTAAGACCATGAAAGATATGATCCTTCCTTCTCTTTGGATCATGTGCATTACTGGAGTTCTAATTCCTTCTACTGGGCGCCATTTCTAAACAATGGCATACACTAGATCAGTTTATGAATCAAAATACATAATCCCATACTTATAAAACACTTAACATAAATTGAACTATTTATGGATATAATCCATAATCATAAAAATGTCTCCTTTGAGGATGTATATACTCATAAACCCTTGATAATGGTTTGTAAAGAAAATGAGAATTATCCTAAGCATATCCCCCGGGAGTGTCGTAACCAAGAGTGCATCAAGGCCCGTTGTCGTGCACCAGTTCCTGTTCGAGTCTAGATCAAAGCGGTGTTTTCGGGTTTTACCCCTAGGTACATCTGTGCCAGAGCCGCCTCTACCTGCTCTTATCCAGATAGGGATGTATTGCTCGGAAAACTCACAAAATCTCTATAATACCAAAATTCTAGGAAGTTCTTCTATACTAATCCTCAAAGTTCATCTTAGGTCTACATGCTCTAATCAGAGTTTATCTAAATCTAGCTTCCAAGGTTTGTACTAAACTTCCTCTGATACCAACTGTAACGCCCTGACCCTAGTTACCCAGAGTCGGTGCATTATTACATAACATTGGCATGATCACAAGAAAGATCAAATCTCGAAAGACCGATTGGTTTAGTAGCCCTGGAAACACTAGATATAATCATAAGTCTTAAATTACATCATAAAATGAAAAACTACTACAACAGCATATTGTCTCCATAATCCACACTCATATCCACACATAATATCCTTGCAGGTCATTCATAATTTACTTCTTCACTTCCTGGGAAAAATAAAACATAGAAAAGGGGTGAGCTCAAATGCCCAATAAGGATAACAATATAGCGGAAACTTTCATAAATAAGAATAAACATTTAAGGCAATGTATAACTAAAACAAAAGCCTTTCAAACTTGAACTTTCAACATGGTATGACATAAATAAAATGAAATAATTCCATTTACTTATTCACATGGATATTCTACTAATCGAATAATCACATGCAAAATCAATAACCACTTTCATAATGATGGAATGCATAATGCCAGACTATCATAACCACATAGCCAAGGCCTCATGCCAAGACTACAAATAAGATTTTGTCAAGGCCTTGTGCCAAGACACTAGTTTGTCCCATGAGACCTACCAATGCATCGAGGAGCTAGAGCGGGCTCCACCCGTCACATATTAAGTACAATGCATTCCCATATGAAAAGGTTTAAACATAACATAAACATTCGTATTAAAACTAGCATACGAAATGTCAATAATTTCACCATAAACTATGAATGGTATAAAAATAGCACATCCACAGTCAAACATATCACAAAACCTTCAATACAATATAGATGTTTTGTATCATAATAAATCAACTTCAAATAAGCATAAAATCCATCAAAGGATGTTGACATAGATGAAATCAAAACTCTTTTTAGAGAAATATCTCTTTCTATTTTTGAAATCATTTAATATCCATATAAAATAAAGCATTTTATTTGAAAATATTCTTATAAGCTTGTAAGGAAAGCTTTGAAGATTTTATAACGGCAGAAAATAACCGCACCCGCCGTATAAGTTAAAAAAACATTCTTACCTTAATTCTGTCGAAAAGGTTAAAAAATACCTTGTTTGGAAAAGGATGGAATGATTCCTTTATAAACCTCTTATAAAAAGTCAAACAAGGGTATAAATGACTTTAACCCATATTCTTGTAAATAGTAAAAATGTTTTGAAATACATTTTTAAGAAACATGGATGTGGATGATAAAGAGATCCCAGTAGATTATTACGTATAAACAACCTCGGATAATGAAGAGATTGTGAAATAACCCTTACCTTGTACTTTTACTTGGTTGGGGTAGGTTAACCTCATGTATAATGGTGAAATAATTGTTATTAAATTATACAAGAATCATATCATTAATATGATATCATATATGATCTTTTAATATTGATTTGATAATAATATCTTAGTATTATCGTTGTTTCGGGTGTTAACTTACTTGTTTTATTTTATATTTTTTGTTATGTAAGAAATGTTTATAATGGATAGGTTTTATATTATTCATATCTAGAATGATATCAAGTCCTTAAACATCATTTTTAAATCATCAAATGATAATTATACTTGAATGGATACGATGGAGAATGAATCTTATCGCGTTCGTGGAGACGGTAGTCCTTACGTACGCACGAGCGACAATATCATTTTTTGATATTAAAATAATATATAAATGGTTGTTATATCATATATACAGAATCATTAACATGTTATATTTATTATTTACATGAGTTACATATCATTATTATACCCATCCAAATAATAATATATTGAATAACAATTACACCACGACGTGGAGACGGTAAGCCGTACGTACGCACGTATGGTGAAATGTCATTCAAAGGGTGGATAGAATACTGAATATGGTTGTACCATATTTATAATAACATAAAAGAATATATATGATACTGGAGTTATTATTTTAGAATGGTAACAACAAAGGAAGAAGAAGTGGAAGAAGAAATGAACTTGGAAAAGGGTGGTGAAATCATTACCTCTTCTTCGGGTTCTTCCTTTTGATTTGATCAAAAGGGATCCTTAGGTTAGCTTTCTGATCAAACTAAGGCCTCTAGGTTTTAGATAGGGAATTTGGTAGAGTATTTGGGCAGAGGTTAGCCGAACCAAAAGGTTTTGAAGGTGTGAAGAAATGAGAAGGAGGAGTGCCCTTTTATAAGAGGGGTGAGGGGTACCTTTGGAAAAGCTAGAAATATTAGTTTATAATAAATTCATATTCGGTTCCTAATGGCTAAAAAGTTGATTATTTAAATGTTAAGGTGGGTATAGGTCGAAAACAACTCAAACAATAGAATTTAGACAGGTTTGGGTACTTATATTAACCTTATCTTTAAGTATTAACTCTAAGTTAATTAGTTTCACTTTTACAATGTCTTTTTGTATTTTTATATAATATGGTTAATAAAATTACTATATATATCCAAGAGACCCCCAATTGGTCCATTAATGATTAACCTATCATGATATAAGTCTCTTGGCCGAACCGTAGATTTTTAGAAATTTAATATCAATTAATAATATAATATTTGTTTTAAGAACTCTTTTATGTCAATTTTGACACTATTCAATAGTTGATTTTTGTGAAACTCATAAAAGATTGATTACTTCAAAAAAAGTCAATTGAATCAATACTAATATATCCTATTATCCTATAAAATTAGTTTAATTCATTAAAAGTTTCATATTAAATTTATTTGGGTATTTATAATATCAATTATTTTAATTTTTCACTATTATGATAATTACTGCATCATCATTGTGTCATAAATAAATTAAATTATTTAATCTCTAAGAATTTAAAATAAAATATCATCATGTAGGAAATATTCTTATCTTTCTAATGAATATTTATAGTCTAAAATCCAACATATATAACCCTATGTAAAAATTGTTTTTCTAAAAGATATATACTTATGTCATTTTTGTACTTATTTTAACTTAATTAAAATAAAGTGTCCCTATCACCTACAAGTGGATCCATGGGGTCCCAAAATCGACCCAAAGATGCCTATGGTCGAACATGTATCAACCAATAAGGCTAGGACACGTTTTAGGGTAATTTAGTATTATTATATTATTATTTTTTAACCCTTATTTACCAGATTTACCCTTAACCATGGTAAATAAAATATTTACCGCAGTAATTATTCAAAATGTCTAAAAATAAAAGTTACCTATTTAAAAAATTTGAACATACTGATTCCAAATATGGAATCCATTTTTCCAAATTCAAAACATAGAAGTGGCAGAAATTAATTTAAAATTAATTCCCGCTGTCAAAACAAAAAGCGTGTTTTTAAGAGATAATAACTATCAAAAGATAGACACTTGTTTATGTTCGGTTTAATTGTAAAATTATGTCCAATGACCAAAATTATATTAAATGGTAAAACTATATTCTAAATATACTTTAAAACCACTCAAACTCATAAATTATCACAATTAATTATTTTGATTAAAAAAGTTGTTTTTATTTAAAATTTAGTAATTTTCACTATTCATCAGAATATTAAAGTTATCCGAAAAGTACCAAAATTTCACCTTAGGCTAAATTAAATATTCCGAATCCAAAAATGAAGTCCATTTTGAAATATAAAATATATATAATTTTAAAAAGTAGGTATTACTAATCATAACAGCTAGTTTGATTGGTTATGGTGTGTTAGAACTCGGTGTTGCGTACAACACACGCTAGCGTACCGTGGAAGCTTGAGATGTTTCATTTATAATTTTTGATGTCCCCATTTAGTCAAAAAGTTTAAAATATAGTATTTAAAAAGGGTTCACTATTAAAATTTGGTAAAAGTGCAATACTGAAAATGAATTTGTTCTTACATTATGTCTAAGAAACTCATAATATGGATTCTAAAATTATAAGGATTATATAAAGTTTAAAATTTAGTTAACACTATTCATAACCTCTTTTGAATGGCTTGTTTGGTAAGTCATGGTGCGATTGAACTTGGTGTTGCGTGTAGTGAAAGTTATTGAATTATTTTGAAGAAATAACACACTATAAAATCTTGGGGTGTTACAAAGTCCGTCACCATATTGGATTCTCTAATAGGGGTAATGTGTACCAAATTAGTATGTCTATCTACTACTACCCATATAACATCATGTTTCCATTACATTCACGACAAGCCTATGAAAAAATATATTTTAATCTGATCCCACTTCCATACAGGTATAGGCATAGTCCGTAGCATACCAGCTAGATTTTGATGATCTTCTTTTACCTGTTGGAAAGTTAGGCATTTCATCACAGAGTCTACAATATTACGTTTCATACCTATCCACTAGAAATGTGCCTTCACCGCCTTGTACATTTTTTTAACACCAGGATTAACAACCCATTTTGAATGGTGTTATGCCAAAATGAGTTGTTCCTAACAAGACTGAGGAACTATAATTCGATTATTAAAGAATAACAAAGTTTGAATCTTCTGTCCTCTCATCAAAAGTCTCCCCACCATTTAGGTTTGAAATAATGATGATACAATTAGAATATGCTTTCTGATATTCTTTTACCAACTTTATCAAGTCTATAAAAAGAATTATTGGAAATAAACATACATGATCATCTTGTACAACACAATCTAAATTCATATCAATAATCATGCACATAAACTTCCATTGGTCATGGGCTTCTCGTACCAGTTCGTTGTATGATTTCTGACTCAATACATCTGCTAGAGATTTCAATTTATCGGATGTCTATACCAAGTTGAAATAGAACATTTTAGAGGTACTCCATCCATCTTCATTGCCTCAATTTCAAGTCTCACTGAGGAAATATGTATTTCCAACTCTTATGGTCCATGAAAATTATGAACTTTTATCCAAAGAGGTAATGCAACCAAGTCTTTAAGGCATTCACAACCACTGCTAATTCCAAGTCATATGTAGGATAATTATTCTCATGCACTCACAATTTCCACAAACCATAGGCCACCACATGGTCTCCCTGCATGAGAACACAACCAAGACTAGATTTAGACACATCATAATATACTACATAGCTCTTACCTGGTTCTGAGAAGACTAGGATGTGTGCCTGAGGTGATATGAGTCTTGAATTCCAAAAATCATTTCTGAAATTCATCATTACATATGAATGGAACAAATTTCCTTGTCCTAGTAGTCATGGGAGAAGAAATCCTTGAGAAATCCCAAACAAAGTGGCAATAAGAGCATTCTAATCCCAAATAACTGTGTACCTCAAAAACATTCTTTAGTGTCCTCCAAGAGACTACTTATTATATCTTCTCAGGGTCAACTGATATTTCTTCTTTGGAAATGACATGACCAAGGAAATGAACTTCTTGGATCCAGAAGTTTCACTTTAAAAACATTGCATATAAATGATGTTACCACAATGTACTCAGTACAATTTCCAAGTGCTCTTCGTGGTCATTCCTGTTTCGAGAGTCTACTAGAATATCATCAATAAATAGAACAAAAAAGGACTTGAGATACCAGTGGAATATAAAATTCATCACAACCATGGAAACTGTTGATGCATTCATCAGGCCAAAAGGCATGGATATATTTTCATAATGGCCACAACGACTCCAAAATGTTGTCTTTAGAATATCATATATTTTGACTCTAAGTTGATAATATCCTGTGCGTAGATCAATTTTAAACAACCACTCAGCTCCTTTTAACTTATCGAACAAATCATATTTTCAAGGATGTGGATATTGATTTTTAATCATCATTTGATTCATCTTATGATAATCAACACACAAGTGGAGAGTTACATATGTTTTTTTTATGAATAAAACTAGTGCAACCCAAGGCGATGTACTTGATCTGATGAAGCCTTTAATTTCCAACTCTTCTAGATGGACTTTTAATTTTCGCAGCTCAGTCAGTGCTATTCTGTAAGTCGGTAAAAATATAGGGATCATTCCCAAGAGTAGGCCGATAGTAAATTTGATTTCCCTTTTAGGTGGTAACCCTGAGAAATTAATTGAAAAAACATCTAGGTATCGATCCACTATTTCTATAAGAATCCCATTCCCTGTTTCATCAGCTAACTCAATTCCATTACTGCTAACTGGATAGAAATGGTTTTGTCAACTACCAATAAAGGTCCTACTCTACCTGAATTTATATCCCAATCCCCATTGAAAAGGTGAAGGACTTCATCTGGGGATGTAAACATTACTTTTTTTTCATAGCAGTTGATATGGAATTTAAATCCCACCAGCTAGTCTATACTAAATATTAAATAAAAAACATTCATATCCAGGACTGTAAAATCCCATAGAAACTACGTTGTATCAATGGTAATGGAACATACTGGGAATTTAAAAGCTCCACAATCCCACTTTACAAGGGGTGCTTGATACTCATGACATAAGGAATCATTTCCACATGTAATTCCAATTGTTTAACCATAGAAGAAGAAATGAAAGAATGCGAGGTTCCAGTATCAAACAAGATATGCATGAGAGTTGAGTTCAAAATAATGGCACCACACACCATAGAGGGACATGGTTTATCATTGGAAATAACTTATTCTTCTCTATATAAACATCACTAAGCTATCATAGGATATATTTTTCTTCCCTATTGAGGTGTCGATTGAACAATCGAGGTGTTCCTAGAAACATCCTAGTTTAGTTGTGCCAATGGATGCAAACTAGTCTAATGCGATTGTTCTGTCCAAGCATACAAAAGTTTAGGATAAGTTGAGACCATTCAACATGTTTATATTAGAAGTTTATGATAATACTTCTTGAGATTCCATTTCTTTCTACAATAATGGAAATTCCTTGATGCTGTAGTACATTCTTTCTTTCTTTACATTAACGAACTGCACTGAAAATGACATAGTTTAACATCAGATATTTTAGAAAAATTAACTGATTATGCAGTCTGAGATTGAGGTGTGCTACCTCCATGAGAGTAGAAATCCCTCTTTCTCTTATTTCCAACACTAGATTTGAAACCCATCGCTATGGGAAAAAAAGACTACCTCCCACAGGATTCCTAACAAGATCCCATTTTTCCACTGTTTCCTTGTTCACCATTTCTGTATAATCTGTAACACAAAGAACAAAAATCTTGGATCAAATATTTGGTTTCAATCCCAACTCAAAGATACACACCTTGAATTATGCACTCACAACTACTTCCGAGGTGAAACAAACTAAGTTCATAAACTTAGCTCCATACTCTTTCACAGAGAGGTTTTCTTACTTCATGATGAAGAATTTTTTTGTTCTTTTTATTTTGAATGTGTGGGGGTAGAACTGTTTATTAAAAAATTCATCAAAATCCTCCCACATAAGTCCTTTATTGACTTTAGCTGGGACTGCTAAATCCCACCATTGCCATGCAAGATCTTTCAATATATAGGTTTCCAATTTAATCTTCAACTCTGCCGATGTACCAAGAAAATTAAAGATTCTATTTATTTGATTGAGCCATACCTCTAATTTTCTAGGTTTAGAATCCCCTGAAAATATAGGTGGATTATAATTCTAAATCGGCACCAAATGATCCACTTTCCTCAGTTTATCATTTCAATTTCCTCTTTCAACATATTGAAATGATTTCACAATACTCTATACAAGTCGCTGGTTCACCTATGGATTAAGTGAAACCATATTCTCTGTAGATTATTCCTATTGATTTCTATGACGTCTTACTGGATCCATTTATATATATAGAATAATACACTATTTAGAACATTTCTCTATAAGAACTTAAGGCTTGAATAAATTAAAAAACATTATAAAAAATCATCACCACTATGTGTAACAACTAGTGAAACCATCATTTCAAGAATAACCCATTTTAACCATTTTCTAACATCATTTGAACAACAAATGAACAATAAAGTCCTAGTGGGAAGTATTTATACTAATGCATGATATGAAACAATCATTGACTAAACCCATGACGATGAGATAACAAAATTCCTAGAAGTGTCTTAAAACAATTCTGTACCTGGGTTCCCTAGTAACTTGAAGTTCAACATAACAAGGTTAGCTACATATTTTTAAGCTATACATTTCATGTTATGACAATATTATCTCCTTTACACCAACCCAACTTGAAGACCGAACAAACTAATACCATTTGTAACACTCTAACTCTTCTTATTGTCTTGAAAAGAGGCAAAGTGACATCGGCCTTATGAAACATCCCTAAGATACCAAAGGATAATAATAAATTACAAGGGATTAAGCGAATGTTAAGGGATGATTTTACCTAAGAACCCACAAATCTTATCAAGAAAGATACCACATCCAAGAAAAACGAAATGATGCATGAACAAACAATAAAATAACTTAGTAAAATCCCAATACATGAAAAAAATCAGAGTACAATGGGAAAGAAATAAAGGTGAAAGGATAAGACTCCAAATAGAAAGACATCGACACCAAAGTGGAACCATCCCAGACCAAGATGCATACACTTCCAAGATCCATCTTCAGTAACCAAACCATGATGTCAAGGATCACCACTAGAGAAGTATGAAACACAACCCTTCCCTATTTCTCAGTATACGACATCTACAAACACACAAAAGTACCCAAATAAGGGGTGAGTATATCACTTAATAGGATTTACCCAATGAATTTCCAAAACATGCCACTAGGAGAAGAATAGGCTATCACATTTTATATAAAACAGATGAAGATAAGATAAACAATTTATATAAAAACCATAAGAAAATTTCATGGAAAATATTAAATAAATATTTTCAAATAATTTCTTAGTATTTCGCATAATCATTCCAATTCCACACCCATGCACACACATGATACAAGAAACCATGAACCTCCCTATACTCATGAGTGGTGAGTCATCCTGTCACCAAGATGTCACTTGGTGACCCAATTTGATGATGGTACTTCCAATCACGATCCTTCCAGATTTTATCAGTAACTGATGGTGGTACTTCCTACCATTACCCATCCTATATGAACATGAACACACACCAACAACTTTATTCCAAAATTTCAAATAAAACATTTATTTAACCAAAATATAATCTTTCAAAACCCACCCTTTTTAAATCACATCAAACATGGGTTTTCCAAATAAAGTTCCCCAAGAGATTTCCAATAAGAATTAACATAGTTTAGGAATGATCAAGCCAACAAGTTCTAGACCGGTATAATGGGAGAGAAGCCACCTACTTTGATTACATTTTCACAAAGGATATTCAACAATTCTAAATATCAACCTATTCCTTCCATTCCTCTATCAAAAACCAAAAATATCTCATTAACATAAGTCCAAACCCATAGATTCGGTCCTACCCACCAATATAGGGTTCTAGGAGAAAAAAAATCAAGGAAATCCAAGATGAGAAAGAAGGAGGAGACCCTAACATTTTATTCCACAAAAAAACACTCAAATATTTTCTGACAATAGAGTTTAGATGTCAAAAATCATGATAAATTGACTAGGGAATCCATGAAAGTCAAGATGGATAAGAAAATTCTGAATGAGAAATATTACTCTTATTGGTTGGGTAAAACTGGTCGGGCCTGACAGATTCATGATGTGAAGGGGTTTCACATCATGAATTCTTCAAGAGGCCACTTAAAACAAATTTTTTGGTACCTCAAATTACTTTTCAAGAGAAATTGATCTCATGACCTGAATGGTTTTCATGCCCTGCATGTACTAGGAAAAACCATTCACACTTTGAAATGTTTTACGACATCTACCATGAAAAATTCACAACATGAAACCCTTTCATGACTCGAATTTTTCCTGCTAAAATCTCCTGCAGTCGGACCTCAAAATCTCCTCCTCTTATACCAATGAACACTTCAAGTTAAACATTCCAAAAACATTAAACATAATGAACAATATTAAAGAGATGATGTTACCTAAAAATACAGGTGATACAAGTACTTTTTCCATGTAATCAACCACTGCATCTATTCAAGATGACTTCCCCTTAGCTTGGAATATGTGGCCATGGGTGTTGTCATCGATTTCACTTCACTCATTCCAAATAATTCCACCTCTTTTCATATATAATCTCCCTGATTTAGGTACATTGTACCATAACTTTGGTCTCATACAACTGGAATCCCTAAAATATATTTTTCAAACCAAGGTCCTTCATCTCAATGCTTCTAAATAACTCATACTTCAGCTCATCGATCATTTCTTTCACCTAAATAGATATAAGAATGTCATCCACATAATGTATAAGGATGATTAAAATCCCATCATCAAACAAATTTTGGTAACTAGAAAGATCATCATTTCCTCAGATGAAATTTCTTTCCATCATTAAATCATTTAAATTCCAATTACAATTTCATGGTGCTTGATTTGGTCTATAAAGACTACATCATAGATTGCACATAATATTCCAGTTCTGATGTTTTTTGAAACCCTCCGGTTTTCCATAAATATTTATTCTTCTAAGTCCCCATGAAGAAATATCATATTCTTTTCCATTTACTCTAGATAAAATCTTTCAAAAGAAACCTTACTTAACACCTTTTGGATAGTTGTGTGCTTTACTATCATAGGAAAAATCTCAAAGAAATCAAATCCTTCCATTTTTTTGAAACCCTTCCAACTAGCCCAACCTTCTACTTCTTCCTACCATTTGTATCCTCCTTCTATCGAAAAGAATACTTGTTTTGAAAGTATTTCTTCTCAATAGGTCTTCCCGTCAACTTCTGTCACTACCACAAAATTGGGTTTTCGCAACGCCACCCTTTAACAGCGCTAAAAAAAGCACCGATAAAGGGGGTGCCTTTATCAGCGCTAAAAAAAGCACTGATAAAGGTTACTTTTAACAGTACTAAAAAAGTGCTGTTAAAAGTGACCCTTTATCAATGATTTTTTTAGCTCTGTTAAAGGGGCCCCCTTTATCAGCACTTTTTTAGTAGAGCTGATAAAGGGGGGGTTTTATCAGCATTTTTTTCCTAGCGTTGATAAAGTGTATATTTCAAAAAAATTATATTTTATAAAAAATAATATATTGATATATAAATATATAAGTATATTTATATTGATATAAATATAATATATATTTTTTAAATATGTTTTAGATAAGTATAAATAAACATTTTCACTTAATATATAAGATATATAGTGAAAATGACTTATAAAATATCTTAAAAAATTATTAATTAATAATTTTCTAATTATCATCAACTAATAATCATTTAATAACAAATTGAATACACAAAAAATAAAAAAAATTAATAAAAGATCTAAAATAAGTTGAAAACGTAACTCAAACTTCAAATGACCATAAATTTTGATCCGAGTATCCGTTTGAGCTCTAAAATATATCAAATCGAAGCCCGCGATGAGATTTACGTACTATAGATTGAAGGGAACCTTCTGTGTCATTTTCTGAGGCCAAAAAAGGCCCATAAGTCCTCCAAAACTATGTTTTTAGTCCGAATACCCAAATCTTTTAAAATTCGATGGAATTTCAGCCTCGTTTAAGGGGGTATTTTTTCCCTTTTTTAGTGGGGAATGAATTTATTTCAATGGATTACATTCATATTCATATTATTGATTTGAAATTTTATCATTTTTTATAATTTACTGTTATTTATAATCAAATATATAACAATATATACATATTTTTTTATATATTCACACATAAAAATTTAATTTTATAAATAAATAATTAAACATATTTACATATAAAATATATTTACCAATATATAATCCTTATCTAAATAAAAAATTATATCCATTTTAGTTAAAATAAAAATATATGAATATTTATATACCTATGTAATGTGTACATGTATATATATATATATATTTGTGTGTGTCATTATTGAAAAACTGATATATATTATCTATATATTCTAAACATATGTTTATACATATTAATATATAATATTTGTAAATATATATAAATATTTATAATTATACTTACAGATACACATATAATATATATGTGTGAATGTGTATGTTGTATATATGTATTTATTTATTTATAAACACACATAAAAAAGCATATTTTATAAATTCATTCAAAACTGATCTTATAAATAAATATTAATATATGAATAAATATATAGATAAAAAATATGAATATATATAAATAAATAGATATAAATATATATTAATATACGAATAAATATATAAATATATAAATATATATGTATATATATATATTAATATAATTAAATGTATATATTAATATAAATATTTATATGATAATATAAATATATATTAATATACAAGTAAATATAACTATATATATATATATAAATAGATATATTATTAAATGGAGATAAAAGCAATATGGTGTAGTGGTAAAGGTTTAGGTGCGTAGGCAAGAGGTTCCAGGTTCGAATCTAGGGGGAAGCAGGGTGCGCGCGCAGGTGGAAATGGGGATAAACGCTGTTAAAGGCTGGGGGGTGCCTTGGGTGTGTGGGCTAGGGTGGGGTGGGGGCTGTTGAAGGGGGATTCAAGCGCTATTGAATCCCCTCCCCGAATTGCAGAAATATTTTTTTTAATGTTTTTTAACTTTTATCAGCACTAAAAAAATCACTGATAAAAGGACCCATTTATCAGCACTTTTTTTAGCGCTGATAAAAGGCCCCTTTTATCAGTGTTTTTAGCACTGATAAAAGGGGTATTTATCAGTGTTTTTTTAGCATTGATAAAAGGGATCCCCTTTATCTTCACTGAGATTAACAAAATTTTTAGTGTTGTAAATGTACTTTTCTAGCGCTTTTAAAGGCCATATTTGCAGTAGTGCGTGTTTTAAACACACAAAGTGAATCAAGTTCATCCCTTATAGCTAACTCACTCTACTTCCAATATTATAAAATCCTTACCTTATCTAGGAACTTAGTCTCCCCATCATCTATAAGAAGTAAACAATGAAAATTAATTTCATACCTTTACACTTGATGCCTCTCCATAGTAAACCTCCACAATTTTCTCTACAGTTGAGATCCTTCCGGTACAACAACTTCTGGAGTATGATCTTTTAGTGCTTGAGCTTCCACAATCCTTGAACTCTTTGGTAATTTAGTCCATATAAAAATCATTCGAATTTGACCTCCTTTAATCCCCCTCTGGGTGGTTTGGTGTTTCTAGAACTGGCATACTTCCTAGATTTCCTGAAATGTTTGTAACTTCCAGGTGCATATCAAGGTGAACCTCATATTTTGATGATAACTTGTTCGCATCAGAATTTCTTTCTTGTTATCGATTATTCCACAAAATATCATCTTTTAAGATTACATTTTGACTCATAAAAAACTTCTGAAGATAATTATCCCAAAGTCGAACCCAAATTCTTCATCGCCATAGCCCATAAAGTAAAATGCTTGAGACCTAGCCTCTAACTTTTATCATCCTTGGAATAAATATGAACATAAGATAACATGCCAAAGAATCTGATGTGATTGAATTTGACCTTCCTTTTATACCAATAGGATTCTATTAGTTACTATCCAATTGGAGAAGATAATCTCTGATTGATTAAATAGACAGTAAAGTTCACTGATTCCATCCAAAACACATTGGGGAACCTTTTTTGAATCAGCATGATCCTAGATTTATCCACCAAAGACTAGTTCATTATTTTCATAACCCCATTGTGTTCTGGGATCCCTAGCGTGATCTTATCAAACCAAATCCCCTTCCTCCAACAAAACCTTCAGAACCCCCTACTTCTATACTCACCACCATTGTCGTACCATAAGAAAATCAACTTGATTTCATTCTCCTTTTCCACCATGGCCATCCATCGAGAAAAAGTTCCAAACACCTCAAACTTGTGCCTTAGAAAGTACACCCACACTTTTTGTGTGTAATCATTGATGAAGGTCACATAAAAAATGAACCACTATGAGAGAACACCAGAGCCGATCCCCAAAATATACATGAGAACCAACTCTGACTTTCGATGATTTGGTTTTTTCCCTTCTATTTGGAAGGAATCATTATGCTGATTTATGAAGACAAAATCCTCTCATATTCCAAATCTCTGTGCTTTCAGATTTTATCTGTCCATTGGAAGCAATGATCTTCATCCCCTTATCACTGAGATTCCCCCAATAGTCATGCCACAACTTAACAAAAGTTATTTCTCTGAAATGATATTCACTTTTAGATCCTATTTTAAGGTATAAAGTTCCATCCCTAAATCATCCTATAAAAACCATGGATCTGTATAAAATTTTCATGTTCCATCAAGAAACACAGAGGAAAATCCTAAATCATTATGTTTTTCCAATTGAAATAAGGTTCTTCTAGAGGTGTAGAATATGTCACACATCCTTCAACTCCAGCGTGATTCTATTCCTTTTCTAAATTGAGTCACTGATTTCCCCCACAATATTGAGAGCTTTGTGTTCTAGAAGATGAACCATTCTAAGTCTTCTAGAAGTATTATTTATCATACTCCCATCTAGGAAGTTTAGTGGAATGAATCTCTAGAGTCTATAACCCAGGACCATAATGATGTAGTGATACTTAAGAGTAAACAATTCCTATATTCCAATATAGGTATTTTTGACCCACTTACAAAAGTTTAATTTCTAGAATTCTCCCTTTTCTCTCTTAAATATTTCTTCATGTGGACTTTCCTCCTACAATGATAACAAAAGGGAGCACCATCTGCTGAAATACTCCTACCATAACTCCTCCCACCTTTCCCTTTCTAATGAATTTTCTATATTATTGATCTTCTTATTCCTTCCATGTTATAAATGTTTCCAGAAGATGTGTGGATCTAATTATGATGAATTTATTCATTCAAGATCAGTTCATGAACATCGGTAAATGAAAATTCATCCTTTACAATATAATTACTTACAGTAGTCACCATCACATCCCATGATTCCGAGAGCAAAGATAGTAACAACAATTCCCAAAATAGATTTATGATGGGCACATTCATTGAATCCAAATGACTTTAAATGACATTGAATTATTTAATATGATTAGCTAAAAACCATCCTTTTGATATTCTCATGCCGAATAGTCTCGTTATCAAGAACTCCTTATTCATTGTAATGAGATTCTCATACATATTAGATAAGGAATTCATAATTTTTGATTATGTTTTCCCTTCATGGATGTTTTACAACAAGTTTCTAGGAAAGTTATAATCACCTCAATATGAGTGATTTCTTGTTAATACTCCCTCACTCTTCCCCGTTCATCGCTTATGGTTTAGCTCCAGTTAACGTGTCATGAACCATCCCAAGATGTCCATTCACTGGATGCATGAACTGGATTGCAATAGGGCATGTGGGGCATTCCTTATCCCCACAGGTTGGAAAAAAGTGTCAGGGAATCGTATAAATCCAATGGGAAAAATTTCTCCCTAAAAGAAAGTAAAAGAAGCAGCATAAAACTAATGAAAAATTGATATGACTCATCCATATCTCGGACATCCATTTTGAATTGGATATGCAGAAATACACTATAAAGAAGTAAAGAAAATTAAAAAAAATAATCCCTATGATCACCCTAGTCTTCCTCCCCTGTATATGCAAAGACACAAAGCCACCTACAGATAACTTTTCTTTAGCCACCAACAAATATCATGACCCTCCATTCATAAAAAGCAGTAAAATCCTTATCGTACAAAGAAAAAAATCAAACCAAAAATAAAATATGACATAACTCAATCCATAAACACTCTAAATAGTGTCCAAATACCGAATAAAAGCCTAAAATTGAAAATGATTGATAGGTGTGAGCTAAAGCTCAGTAGTCATGGAAAAGAGAAACCACACCCCAGGTATAATATTTAAAATAAAGATCCATTTAGTGTTAGTTTGAACTATATTATTTAAATATAGGTTTTTAGTTCAAAACATATAAGTTAATAAAATTTCCATAACCATTTTAGAAACTTTCCTTTTATTTTATTTGAATGAAAAAAATTACTTAGAAAACATTTAATGGACCCACACCCCATTTGATTCTTATTTTAAAAGATTCTTTAAAATAATTTAAAAATGGATTAAAAAAAACTAACACACACAACATGAATAGGAAGAGAAATATAGAAATCCACCATGTTTTAGGACCCCAGAGCACCCTGAGAGGGGAGGGGTAAATCGGGGTGTCAAATCTTTCTTTTAAGACAACGCATCTTGTTCCCACATTGGTAGGAACCTGTTAAAACTATCTGATAGAATCGTACAATAATTAAACATTTACATGTAGATAGAAAACACAACAATTTTACTTGGTTCACCACTAAGGGATAGTCTAAAGAGTATACACCGACAATGTGCTAATAATACAAAAATCCATTAATATTCACTCATTGTGGAATATAGAAGTTCAGACACTATCACTCTATTCTAGGGATGTTGCCTTTACAAGATTTTAGGGATAACATACTACCTCCCTTGAAACACTTCTATCGACTCCCGCTAGCTCACTGCTTTTAGTGAAGTGATACTCAGTTTAAAGACTTAAAGGTTGCCTCATTAGATTGACATTTAAGTCTTTTTCCCTGACTAGCACAAGACTCTGCTTTCATTGATATCCTAAGTTTATGTGCTTGAAAGCACTATTCACTTAAACCATATGTTCAACACTACTATTCAAAAATCTCTTAGCCTTCTTGAAGCCTCTATTACGTTTTAAATAAATACCAACCTTCACAAAACCACACACATTCACGAAGCTCCAAACCTTCTCGAATCTTAAAAACTTCATGGAACAAACTACCTTCACAAAGCTCACTACCTTCACGGAACAAACTTACTTCATGAATCTCATTATTTTCACAGAATAAACAGCCTTTATGAAGCTCAATGCCTTCATAGAACACTAAGTCTTAGTGAAACTTATAGTCTTTGAAAAACTCCCATAACTCAAAAGCTTTGTCATCGGTTAAGACTTAACTAGTATTTTCATGATTCTCAAGCTCACATAGAATTCAGATTCTTGAAGATCCTAGTTTTACTAAAATAAAAAAGATTCATTTGTTTCTCTTATTATTTTTGTTTCAAATGAAGTGGGGGTAGCTTCCTATTTATAGCACCATCCTTTTGTGAAGATCCCACACCTCCAACGAGATTTTCCTGAACCTCAAAAAATATATTCTCCAATCTACTCTATTCTTAAATCACCAAAGAAACTTAAACCATTCACAAATATTCTCATAGTTTCATATAATCACCATCTTTCCATAATGTATTTGAGAATCTTCTCATAGTCACATAGAATCACCATCACACCATCACGCATTCATGGAGCTCATTCGTGATGCTCCATATATTTGCGAAGAACAACCTTCATGAAACCTAGTCTTTATGAAACTCATGACTTTACAATATTTGAGACGTGACAATACCCGAAAACCACCTTTCATAAATCATTCTCCTTTATCCTAATTTGGAGCCCAAAAAATTTTCAAACACTAGGAAAAGACACCACCTTCAACCTTGTTGTCATCTTTAAATGTAAGATCATATTCCTTGAAAACTCCCTAATCAACCTAGTGTGGATTGATAAGGAAAAAACTAGACTCCATTTCCAGCTATGAATGAACTTGGTTCCAACAATACCCCACTTTGGGTTTTTTGGTAATCTATATATAAATTAAATAAAGCACCAGACTCAAACAAGAACTTGATAGATGTGAAATAATTCATCCAACACTCTAAGTCTATGTGAGCAAAGCTAAATGTAGAAAATAAAAATGGAAAAATATAATTTCATGCCGCCATAGAATACCAACCAATACTGATAACTAATACTCGATATTAATTGAATCTCACTTATCCCCCCCTTTGGAAATAAACCAAAAGAACATGTCTTTGCATGTTTAGTGCTTGAAAAAACTCCCCCTGGATCATATATCCCCCATAAACCTGCATCACTTCCATTATTACATTAAATTTTTTTAACACAAATGGGGAGAGGGGATGATCCATAACCTCCTCAGGCATTGGGAGGTGGATTATTAGTCAGTTATTTCTTCATCCACAATATCTGAATGCATGATTTTTTAGTATATATACTATTCTTATTCCATACTAAGAGACACACTTTCTTATGTCTTTCTCAACTAGCCCATACGTTTTTTCCAATGAAGAATGCTCCACCACCTATGGACTTTATATCCACCAAATCTCCAGCCCAATCAACATCATAAAATGATGATAATTTGTTATATATTCCTATTGAAAAGTATAATCTACAACTGAGTGTACCTTAAATATAACTCATGATTCATTTAACTGCTACCAAATTCTCTTTCTTTAGATTACTTTGAAAGTGGTATGCTAAGAATGTTGTAAAGATGATATTTAGAAATATTTAAGTCAAGTATAATAAGGTTAAAATGATTATCCTTTACAGGGTGATATCTATAGATGTCACATCATTGTTCCTCCCAAGTTTTTTCCTAATCTAAATTAGAGTTGATATTGGTTTGAGTCATGCATGTTTAATTTATTCAAAAGATATTTTTTGTATTTTCCCTATGAAATGAAGGTGTAATCCTTATTTTGAACCATTGAAAATTTCCTCCTCTTTTAAATTAAATCTTCTTCATATGATAATACCATGACCAAGGTGTCTTCTTTAGACTATATAGAGACTGATATGATGTTCTAATGAAGTCTCTTCAGTAATGGTTTCCTCTTATGAATCTTCATCTGAATCATATTCTTTGTGCGAGACCTAAATATTTTGAAAGCCTTCCACTATTTCAGAATCTGAATCTACCCCTTTATCACTGATCATGATAACTCATGAGATGGGAACTCATATAATTTTATTCAAGTGTTATTCACTTTCATTCCAAGATGAAGATACTAAATGTGATAAGAATCTTGTAAGGA
The DNA here is from genome assembly GCA_963277665.1 of Viscum album. NCBI lineage: Eukaryota > Viridiplantae > Streptophyta > Magnoliopsida > Santalales > Viscaceae > Viscum > Viscum album. The sequence goes on from OY728167.1 coordinate 342,647,952, forward strand.
AAATCAACCTGAAACTCCTTTTACAATAACATGATCTTCAAGTAATTTCTAGAATAATCAGGTTTGATAACAATTGAAATAATGATTTTGGAAACTTCTTCATCATTATAAATTTTTCTCCCCCTCAAGGTAAACACTTCTCAGCATCTTCATAATGGTGGATCTCATCAAGAATGGATTTCAATAAATTTAAATATGGAGAATAAACCAGAATGTATCTTCAACTTGTGAATATCCATATTGGTTAACTTTGACAACTTCAGTAAGGATAATCTTATTGAACACTTATTCTCCAAGAAACCAGAAACAAGATCAAGCCAAGATGGTACCTTTTTTATTCTATTTGTCCAGAATATAACATATTGAGCTTCATAAAAAATTATCCTCCATCATGTTTGTATTTGAATACCGAATTGAGGAATCATTCAATGATTGCGACTTCTTCTTCTTGGCAATAAAAAATGACAGCCCTCACTACTTCTCAGGTTATCCCCTTGAGAACTTGCTTTACCTTTCAATTACCTACATTAAAAGAAAAAATAAAATAACCAAATATTAAGGGAATAAGGTGGCTCTTCCTTTCTTCATCAATATGAAAAACACAGTTGAGATGATCTTCTCAACCAAGTTGCTCCATTTTCTCCAATATTCATGCTTGCACATCTGAACATATGTTATGATTTATGTTGTGGTAGAATGAATCTCTTAACATTATCTTCTGCTTTGTGTGAATAATTTTTCTTCATAACAACCTTTATGGATGATATATTTACTCCTATTAGGGAATTATTCTTGTTTTGGTAGTAAGGTTAAAAAACCTTTTGCAATGTGACCTAATTTTTTTCATCCGTCACACAGAAATTCTTTAACAAAAGAGTTTCATTTTGTTTGAAAACTCTCGAGAACTTTTTCTTTATTAAGTGGAATCTTTTCTTTTTTCCTTTTTCACCAGCCTTAGCCTATGAATATTTATGTTTTCTCATTCTTTCCAAATTTTCTGTCCAAATAACCAACATGTCATTATGAACTATTGTAGAAAGTTTGGATCTTCCATATGGGTTCTTCTGAGTGTCATCCCTATTAGTAGTTATTTTGGATACACTACCCTTCAAATTCATGGATTTAGAATATAGGGTCTTCTCAACTTCCTTACTTGAGATATTCTTAGTAGAATTTGTGTTCACAATATTCTTATAATTTCTTCCCAAGGTTGGTTCTTAATACTTAGCCATCTTTTGTGGCCTTCTTTTCTTATCAACTTTGAATTCATGTTGAGATAAGCAAGTACCAACCTTGTGACCACTGAAATTTCATACATCGAAAATGTTATCAATCTTCCCAAATCTTTTTGCACTATAAAAATTCTGGACTTTTGGATTTTACTTCGTCTTATTTAGATTTCTCCCCCTTGAAATAGGCTTCCTTTTTTATTTTTCATTTAGAGGATTGTACCAATAATCCAACGAACAATTCCCAAATCTATTGCAACATCAACATTGACCAACAAACCTTGATCTCATTATATCTCCTGTATAAGGTTTTTTGGATCTTCTTCATGTCTTGTTGTGCTCTTTGTTGGAAACTAGATTCCATACTCTTATTTATATCCACCCTAGCTAGGGTGGTAGGTTTATTATCTCCTTTATTCATCCATAATTATTCTGTATTTTTCTTACAACCTACACTATTCATGATAGTAGGTTCAGAAGCATTAATACAAGTTGGTATGGATGGTACCTGTTTCTTCTCAGATGATTGAGATAGATCATCAAAAGATGTCATGATCTTCTTATTGCATGTTGGAGGTATTTCAGATTTTGAATACTCAAGTGAATATTGAGTAGCTAAAACAACTATTTCCTTATTTTGTAAAGTATCAATACATTTCATCTAAAGATTAGATAACTGAGCTTCCAAATCTAGACATTTCATATTAAGGATGATTTTATGATCTTAAATTCACAAGACTTTTTCATTCAAACAACTTCATCTTCATGTAACATAACTTTATTCTGAACTAAAGAGTCATGTTACTCGATCATCTTGGATATTTATGCCTATTGTAAACCCTTGAAATCAGTGCTATTTTTCAATTTTTCTTTAAGTTCATGGATATTTTTTTCAAGATTATTTTTGACTCCCTATTTCTCTAAAACTTATTTGAGGTATTTTTAGGAAATTATTTCAGGTTCCTTGTCTGTTTATTCAAAGGTTACAACCTTCCTGGAGAGATTTAAAAATTTAATAAATTTTCTTTGCAAGAACTTTTCCAAAACATAATCTTCTCCTTCCAGTTGGGTGATATTTACTTGAATACATTGAAGGAATCCACAAACAAGTGAGGCTCTTTCTTCAGGAATATCATGAAAAAATTTATTAATCTATCAATTGAAAATTATTGTGAGGTTTTAGATTGATCATCATCACCATTTGTGCTTGGATCCTTATTTTGAGGAAAATTTTTAAAGGTGATAACAGATACCTCTTGATCACTTGAATATTTTGATTTACATGAGGTAGAAATATTTTCATTCTCTTTAGTGGAAACCTGACCCACCCATTCTTTACTCTCTAAGACTAATATATCTTAATTATAAAAAAGGTATGGAGAACAAGATACTACCTCTTCTTTAGATAAGAGGGAATTATTCAACTTTCTATTCTCTTTATTTTTCCTGTTTATCATGGTCTTGGTGTATATAGACTTATTCTATGAGATAACTTAATCTTCATCAAAACTGCATTTCATTATCGAAATGTGGAAAGAAACTCAAATTTTCAAAATATAATTGCTTTATTTTAGAGAATCAAACATAGGTGAACCTTGGATTTGATACCACTTATAGGACCACTGAGTAGCTTGATAGGGGAAGGGTGAATCAAGGTGTAAACTCTTTATTTTAAAACAATGAATCTTGTTCCCATGTTGGTAGGAACATGTTTAACCTATTTGAAGGGATTGTAATGTAATTAAACATTTACATGCAGAGAGACAACATAATAGTTTTACTTGGTTTACCACTAAGGTCTAGTCCAAGGATCATATGCCAATACTGTGTTAGTAGTATCAAAATAAACCAATCTTCAATAGTTATGGAATACATAAGTTCATACATAGTTATTCTATGCTAAACACATTTCCTTTACAAGATTTTAGGGATAACACTTTTCCTCCCTTAAAACAATTCCATCGACTCCACCTAAATCACTACTTTGGGGGAAGTCTTACTCAGTTTAACAACTTGAAGGTCACCTCATTAGATTAGAATTTAAGTATTTATCCCTAAATAAAATAATAATCTTCTTGTATCAATGTCTTGAGTTTATGCACTTGAAACTACTATTAAATTAATTCATATGTTCAACACTACTATTCACGAAGCTCTCAGCCTTCACAAAACCTCATTTTTTGTTTCAAATTAATACCAACCTTCGTGAACACACACTCTTTTGTGAATCTCTCAAGATTAATGAATATTAAAACCTTTAAAGAACACACTTACTTCATGAAGTTCATTTCCTTCACGGAACAAAATTCCTTAGTGAATCTCACTACCTTCGCGGAATAAACTGCCTTCACAAATCTCACTACCTTTGCTAAATACTAAGTCATTACGAAACTTCTAGTCTTCAAAAAACTCCTATAACTCAAAAAAATTAAAATCATTTAACACATAACCAATATTTTCACAATTCTAAATCTCAGATAGAATTTAGATTCAATAATCTCCTAGCCTTCTTGAAATTAGAGCGATTCAACCGTTTCTCCAATTCTTTTAATTTCAAATGAAGTGGGGGTAGCTGCCTATTTATTGGCCCCACATCACCTGAAGATCCCATGACTCCAGAAGGATTTTCATGAACCTCCAAAAATATATTCACAAATCTCCACTATTCAAAAATCACCAGATAAATTTAAACCATTCACGAATCTTCTTATAGTTGCATAAAATCACCACCACACATTCATGAAGCTTAATATAGTCACATAGAATCACCATCACACCATCGTGCATTCGTGAATATCCTTCATGATGCTCCATATCTTTGTGAAGATAAACCTTCATGAAACCCAATATTCACAAAACTCATGACTTTACTATATTTGAGATGTGATAATCCTAGAAAACCACCTTTCATGAATCTGTATCATTTCTATTGATTTTGAGCCCAAAAATTTGGAAAACACTTGGAAAAGACACCACATTAAACCCTACAACCATCTTGAACTGTAAGATAACTTTCCTTGAAAACTCCCTGATCAACCTAGTGTGAATTGACAACAAACACAAACTAGAATTCGTTTCTTTCTATGAAATTCCTTGGTTCCAACACATGTTATAAATAAAACAAGTGAAAGAGAAGAATCCAAGATTAGATGCCACACATATAAAATAAATAAGGGAATCAAAATAAGCGAGAGGACCCCCTATGTTAGTCTACCAATCTTGGAATAAGTGTCATTGATCTACCCTAGGATACTAAGGCTAGGTAACCTCAAACATACTTCACTAGAATCTAGCAGAAATGTCTTGTAACATGTCACTGTATGAAAACCCACATCTTTAAAAAACTTTATTTCATTATTTATTACATAAAATTACACTTAGTTCAAACCAGAATATCATGAGGCCCAGTGTATTTGAGAAATTAGGTATATAACACATTAACATGATACATGGATACATAAATATTTAAAAACTCCAAAACATGGCCTTATATTCCATTGATCCTCTAATAATGCATGAGATAACCTAAGGATGTACATATGAAAGAGGTGTACTATAAAGACAAAAAAATGGAATAAACAAATCATAGCATAAGGTAAAGTAGTAAATGTGATCCAAGAGGCATATAAAGGTAAAATATGATGGGTTAGAAACATAATCTTGAATAGTTAGTCATGATATAACATGATAGTATAAAGGAAACATAAGAATATGAAAACAACATAAACATGCCATAATAAGCATAAGTCAAGGATAACTGCCAAGAAATAATAACATAGTGTGCTTAGGATAAACTCCATACACCATAAATAGAATCCCATGATATAAAAAATTACCCAATGCATTAGAGGTATATATAATTTCAGGCACACCCGTCCCATTCATATCATGTACACACATAAGTGTTCCACATAGATCATACAACATAATGATAAATTTTGTAACTTTTATTCCTATGATTAAGGAGTGTGAGTTAAATATATAGAAGTCCCCATTAAATTAATGATAGGAACATCTATGTGAATACCCTTGAGTGTAAATGGGCATGGGTATTAACTACACAAATGTTTGGCATAGAGAATCATAGGTTAATTTCAATAGCATAACAGGGGTACATAAAGGTTCATGGGAGGGTTTAATTATAGTGAAAGGGGTCTCTAATCACATGGAAATCACAAGGATAATAATAGGTATATTTAAAAAACTTATTCAAACATGAAATATTTCAAATCAAAGGTCATAATATAAAGAAGGTTCTTGAATAAAGGGGAGAAGGAGAGGATCCCTTCCCTTGAGAGGGTGCTTCTAAAATATTGGGAGGAGAATCTTAAGATATTGGTTGAACCTTGGGAGGAATTTAGAGAGGTAAGGGAAGAGTAAAATCATGCTCTAAGGGTTTTGGGTGAAGATTAATGGGAGGTTGGGTGGGTTTATATAGAAAAAATAGGAGGATTCTTTATTAATTTCCAAGATTAGGTTTTGGACTATATGTGGTAAAGTAATCCAAACCAAAAACCTTCCAATGGTTTTTACCCATGTTTTATACCAAATAAGAGTGTATTTAATTATTTTATAATTAAATGAACTTGAATACATGAAATAATACACTGGGTGATGTGGAAGTGAGTCATGTTTATAAAGAATTGATTTTAAAACCTTAAAATATAATATATATTTTGGAGGTTTAATTAAGGGTTTATAAAATTAATAAAATAACTTGAAAAAATTATCTTAAAGGGGAAACATAATTTTGTTTGTGGATACTATTTATAGTATTTATTACATTGCTTTTGGGATTTTATGATGTCATAATATATATCATATATTTATAATGTATTTAATTTTTTACCAAAAATTTGACTGTCTCAGAAAATTTTGAAAAATTATCCATTGGATAATTTTGATGTGATTATTTAAAAAATAATATTTATTTTTTCAAAATTTTCTCAATAAATTTTATAATTTATACTTTTAAATCAATAACTTCTATTTATAGAAAATACTGGTTTTTATGATAATAACATTTTTATAACCCTTATAAAAATTATATTTAACTTCATAAAATTAAATTATCATATATATTTAATAAATATTATTTGATAATAATATTATATTAAAATATATATATTTTAAAAATCATTTACTTCATCAAAAAAAATTTATTTATTGAAACTATGTATTTCCCAAAAAATAAAATTTGTGTTTCATCGTATCAAAATATTTTTATTAAACTCATTATATAATTATTTAAAGTTATTAATAAAAAGGAATAAATATAATAATTATTTTATTGAATGTAAAATATAAAAAATTCATACTATTAGGGTCTAGACACATAACCTTTTATTTCACTAGGGAATACCCTAAGGGTAAGGTGTGTGATATTGAGATTTTATTGGGGTAGTTCAACAAACGTGGTTTGGGCCATGATTTCAATGAGATTGAACATATCCCATAAAAATTATTTCTCTCACTTTTAGTTGTTGAATCTAGGATTGTGTTTTTTCAAGGGAAATGCTCAGTGATGCTATCTCCCACTGAAGCTCTGATAAATGGGCTTTATAGGTACGGACCTACTGGTTGAGGCCATCACATGTTATATATGTGTTAATTGGACTTTATCATAACACTTAACATAATAATATTAATGGTAACTATATTATGGATATATTACCAATGGTAATGATACTTAATAGTCTTTTAAATCTGATAGGATATAAATTATAATGGTCTAAAATAACCAATGTAGTGCATGTGTTTTCTAAAACATCATTTCTTAATAAGGAATTTACGTATTTTAAAAAAGGAATTTCATTTATAAAATTTCAGGTCAGTACACACTATATAGTGTGGGGTAAACATAATTTAATATTATTTCTAATGGAAAGGGTGCCCATCTCATTTAAGCTATCCCACCCTAGAATTAGATTTTCCACAACCAAAGTAAAGAAAGTCTGAAAAAGTAATGTGCATAACCATAGATAAGGATATAAAATTAATATCGAGTAATAAAACCATCATAAATCATTTTAAATTACTCACTGTCACCTCTATCTCCCTCTCAAGTAACAAATCCAAGTTTATATTTGTTACACTATAAATAATATAAAGTATACCTTGAGGGCCAAAATCCATGTCAAACCAAGTTAAACAAGGTTCAAGAGGAGCTCGCGTGTGGACACACACACTTTTTGAAATCTCATAAAAGTTACAAACAAGACTTTTAATTTTTTTGAAACCAATAGAGAAAACCCCCATTTTCTAGTTGAAATCACACACACACACACACACACACACACACTCTCTCTCTCTCACACACACACACACACCTATTTATCTTGTTTCACAAATTCATATATTCTCATGTGAATTTTTATAAATAAATAAATATGTATGTATGTATACCCATGTATATATGTAAAACCATCACACACACACACACACATAAATATACATTTTTAAGTATTTTTCATCAAAATATAATTTTTAAATACCTTACCAATACTTAGAATTTCAAAGTTCCATTAAAAAATTTATTTCAAAATATTTTCTATAACAAATTATAAACAATGCTATTTGAAAACCCCTTGGAAGAATCAATCCAATTTTTACTTGAGGCCTAAAAAGGGCCAAAAAAATATTTTAAATTATTTTCAAACCCAAATGGGGTCAAACAATTTTTAAATATCTCAGTTTAATTATAAATAATTGTTTCAATTTTTTTTTTAAAAACTTGGCATTTCAATTAAATTATAAAAACATTGAAACATTTAAAAAACCTGATTTAAAATTAAAAAATAGAAATAATTAATTATATAAAGAATTTGAAACCCCAATAAATAAAGGGTTATAAAATTTAAATCTCAAATATGGGTAAACTGACCTCAAAATGACGATGCATGAGCCAGAATGTGTCGTTTTCAATGGAGGACACCCAAACAGGGAAGAAGGAACCCACATGGACCATATACATCAAGGAAAGCACAAAAAACTTTCCAAATACACACCCTAGGGTTATTTTGAGGGAGATGAAATTACATGTAAGAGAAAAATATCAAGTAAAGAGAGAGGAGAAGGAATCTGAGGCCATACCTAGTAGGAATCGACCAAGAACCATGAATTATCCAGAAAGAAACATAGTGGAGAGGGAGATCCAGGAGAGGGTGAGGAATTAACATGGTGGAGATCATCTAGGGGAGATGTGTGGTATAGGGGAATAAAAATAAAGGAGTTATAGAAAAAATAAATAGAAAAAGAATGAAAAAGAAGTAAAAAATCAGGGCTAGCGCACAGTTTACCTACATATTTTAATAAACCATGAAAAAATCACTCTTCCTACATTGGGTTCTCAACATAACTAGCATAGTTACTCCTACGTGTTCTCATGGATTAATAAAACATTATCAAACCATTCCATATGAATTTTTCTAAGACATAATCGATACGAATGGTTATCGCATGATTTTACAAACTATCCTTGCTAACCGTTCTCCCCATTAAAATTTCTAAAATTTAAAAATTTTCAATTTGAAATTCATGAAATATCACGATGAATAAAAAGAATAAAAAATAGTAAAAAATAAATTAATTAATAAAACATGTGGGTGTGACAATTCTACCCACCATAAGGCTTTATTCTCATAGAAATCCATTAAAAAAGGATGAAAACAACTAAATAAAAAAATTATAACACCTTATGAGAAAGGTAGAAGGGATAAGAAACTATAACTGACCCTGAATAGATGGGAGAAACAATAATAACTATTCGTCAAAATCTTCAAGATGAAACTCTGAACAACAATTAACATCTACAAGTGGAGTCAACCATCAATGAGTCACACAAGGTCTAACGAACACTGATATCTATCATGGAATCTCCACCATTTAAAATTTATTTTAAATAGTGTTTCAATACACACACACACACACACTCCAAGGGATACTATAAAAAAATAACACTTATACTAAAAAATAAAATAAACTGAAACACCTATATCAAACATACTAATCCAAAGGAGGAGAAACTTAAAAAAACTCATAATATATGAAATAACACGAGCCTTAGACCTGATTCACCATACTCAAATGAGTAAAATAAGACTTCAAATATGGAACACCATCTCATGATGTGACTAAAAGAATCATCACTCTCAGGTGATCAACCATATGAAGGCCACTCGTCCTAGTTACCCAAGCACCATCCAAAAATCACCCAAGCCCAACCCATCCATGAAAAACTCCCAATTCACCAGCCCAAAAAAAAACTCATAGAAAACGTGATCATCATCATGGAATAATCACTAAAAAATAATTAACATCCCATAAACAATATCATTGAATCACCCAAAACACACGCAAATCAAGGATACCTCAAAGGCTCTCACTAACTTTTATTCCAAAAAAATAAAAAAATATTACTAATAATCATACCCATAATATAAGATACAAAAAATACCTAAATTGAACCTAGGTTACCATGAAAAAATAAGGGAATTATTCTAGAAACCTCGAGCCAAATCCAAGATAAAGAAAGAATCTAGACTTACCACTTTATTCTGAGTCTCGGTAAGGCCACCAACTAGAGGAACTATGCTTAATAAGGGAAGTAATATCCTGAAGGTTCTTCCAAAAAAAATTATCCATGATTTCCCTAATTTATCTAGGAGTAAGAAACTAAATAACACAAAACATTAACTCAACTAGTTTATTTATTAAATGCTCAACCATAAGTACCATAGAATCAAGGGACAAATACATAATAAAAAAACCAATAAAAAATGACACACCACAAAACCCCATTTTCATTAAATTAATAAACTCCCATAAATGATTTAAAAATAAATTTTATTAAAACATAAATTTAAAATTAACTTTTAATAAAACACCCCATTCCATTTCATAAGACCACCCCCATTTTTTTAAATTTAAAACTCATTTCTCAAAATATTATCTTTCAAAAATTTCAAAATCCAATTTTTAAATAGAAACCCATCTTTAATTTTAAAAACAATATCCCAAAATTTTCTTTTAAAAATAAATAGAAAAATATTATTTTTAAACATTCCCTTATTTTTTTTAAAAAAAATATAAGACTTTATAAAATCCCCCCTTTTCTGTAAAACAATTTTTAGAAAAAACACACAATTTAAAACACATCAGAAGTACAAACCACACGTCAACAAATCATAAGACTTCCTTGAGTTTACCCCCATCACTGGGTATCACCTAAAAAGGTCTAAATATAAAAACCAAATATGATGTTGAATATTTCTTGACCCAACCACAAGGTTTGAGGGACTATTGTTCAGCCATACAAAAATTCCTAATATATCTCAAGATCGAGATTTGGTCACTACCTAGTTTCTCAGGCCATAAAAACCAACCTCACACCATAAATCTCATTTTAATTTCCACCCCAAAATCCAATGTACCCTCCAAAGAAACTCAATCATGATGATGAGGATCAAAAAATGATCAATAATAATCAATTAATGTTTATATCTAAAAATTCAAATCCAAACCACCCATAATTACTCAAGAATAATCGTGTTAGGTGGTGATTAGGAACCAATTCATGAACAACCTCATGAGTCTATACAACCAATTATAACTTGATCCTACCATGAAATAATAAACAGCACAACATATTCTCAAAAAAGAGATGAGGTTACCATAGAGAAAGGAACTTTGATCCTATGATATCATTTTTTATGAACCATCCAGAGATCTCCATTTTTCAGATGCCAGAGATATCCAGTTATAGGACCTGAGGGGAGTTCCTGATCCCCACGAGCTGGAAAAAAGTTCTAGAACATAATATATATACAATGGGAACAATTTCACCATAAAAAAAGTAAAAACAACAGTAAAAAACTAATGAAAAACTAGCATGGCCCATATATATCTCAAAAATCCATAACTTATATATAAATAAATACACTAAAAAGTAGTAAAGAAAAGTAAACAAAAAATCCATATACTCACCCCAATCTCCCTACCATACATATGAAAAGACACAAATCTGCCTATAGATTCCTCTACTTAAGCCACCACTAGACATCACTACCCTCCATCCATATAAAACTGTAAAATACTAAGTTTATAAAGTAGAAAAGGAAACCAAAAATAAAGATATACCCTCTTTAATCAATCAATGCTCTCAAGAGTGTCCAAATACTGAATAAAATCATGAAACCAAAAAATATAGATAGATTTGAACTAAATATTACTATGAATTCAAAATAGAAACCACACCATAAGTATAACTATTAAAAGAAAGATTAGTGCTATTCTAAACTACATTATTTAAAGATAGGTTTTTAGTTCAAAACATATAAGTCTGGGACATTTCCAAAACCATTTTATAAATTTTCCTTTTTAATTTATTTAAAATAAAAAAATCACTTAGAAAGCATTTAATGGGAATACACTCCATTTTTTTCTTATTTAAAAATATCCTTTAAAATAATTTAAAAAGGGGTTTATAAAGAACTAACACACACAACATGAATATTATGGGAAACAAATAAAGAAACCATGTTATATATAAAAAATGGGAAAAAGAGGAAACCAATATTAGGTGCCACACATATCAAATAAATAATGGAATATAAAGAATCCATAAGACCACCATGTCAATCTACCAATCAATTAATTAGTGTCATAGGCTCTAACCTAGGCTTCTTAAGCTTGGTAACCTTGTACATACATTTTAATGATCTAGAAAAAAGGTCTTGTAACATGCACTTACCAGTGGGGAGGGGTGGGGGGGGTAAACACACTTCACTAGTATAGCTAGTGGAATGGGATAATTTCCCGTACAAGTTATCCTTCCCTAGAACAAGGGTTCTCATGACCAAAGTAAATCAAGTTTGATCAAGAAATGAGAACAACCAAAGATAATCATAAAAAAAGAACAATTAGAAATGTTGTGAGTCAGTTCCCCAAACCCAACTCCTTTATGTACTTTGATTACCATTTCATGTATACAGTTTGATATGTACATGTGTTTATTCTTACCATAATAGTGTTGACACTTCTACATCCACTGTTTAGATGGTAATTTCCTTATATTACGTGTCATATCAAATGGATATAGCAGTTCCCAGCTATAATGAGAACCTCGAGGTACTATGATAGTAATCTTAAAGATATTTCCTATGGTCTAGATACATCATAATGATAAGACACAGATGATGTATGGATATTAGGTGTTGGGGGATCATAATCATTGATACCTCTTCCAATAAAGGTTTTACTTGGTGATATCGAGTACATGAGATCATGAGGGATGACCCTCCACTAGGAACACCACATGTTTTAGGTGTCATTGGTTGTTCCTATCTACAATCATGGGTATTGTTCTCCAAACTTGAGATCATTATTGATGTGTACCATTTGATCATGTACTTTGATGTAAGGAAAACCAAGATAGTGAAGTCATGGAGAGGTAGATTTTGTTGGGTGCATCATTGGTGGTATGACATTTTTTGAATGATCAAGAGAGAATATTTTACTTTCAAGTTGAGGAAGATGTATCTCATGGGCCAAAGTTAACTAGGATGGTAGTATCTTAATTAAATCCATGGCTAGGGTACAATAAATTAATTCTATCTAGTAATTTCATGAAATATATAAATCAATAAAATTATGATGGCACAATTGTATATCCTTCTTTATGAGATATTTTCAGACAAATATATCATATTACATAGAACATGTTCATAGGAGGTAGTTGTAGTTATGAAATATTTTATATCCTTATGGGCCATGATGGGTTTATAGACTCAAATCTTGGTCTATGGTCTAGAATCACTACTATCGAGATAAGGACCTAAAGGTTCACACATTAAGTGTATCCACAAGTTCCACTTATTTTGATGAATATGAGTTTAGGATGAATTGGGTCCCATGTATGGGGCTGATGAATGTTCGAGTGTGATTGATCAAAATAAAAACTAATTCAATTATATTATTCAAGTTTAGAGTAATGATTATTGAATTTATTTCTCATGGTATTCATAGGTTGTTTGATCATAAAAGTGAATATGAGAAAATATAATTTTTTGAATGAACATAATATGTTCAAGGTTCATTAAATTATTTGGGGAGATTACGAGATGATTTAAATATTAAAATTTTATCATGTAACATTATTAAGTGTTATAAGCGAGTGATAAAATATTTGTGAAATTTATGATAAGTTTATTAAGTCATAAGTGTATGAAAAGGTTTAAAATGAAGTTTATTACTTTACAGGGGCCAAAGTGAAATTTTAGAAAGTAAAACCTAGGTATAAAATCTCATTTTAGACTCCTGAATAGAGGGATACACTATTTGGACGAATTTAGTGTGATAATATCTCCTTCACTCTCCTCTAAATCTCTTAAAGATATATTTTGAAGGAAGAATAAGGTCAGATCGATCCCATTTTCTCAATCAAGTCTGTGTTCTTCATGTGATCAAATGGACATCATAATTCTCTTCGATTTCACATTATATCACTCAATAATCATAGATCAATGATCCATGAGATTTGGTTCAAATGTGTATAATCTAGAGGATTTCTATCTTAGTGTGTTTGGTCCATGACATGCCGACCATGAGAAAATCAAATCATCAGTTTCAAATGAACGAGGTACCATTTAAACTCATGTTTGATTTTATTTTTCATTATTAAATTTAATTTCATATAATCATTTAAGAAATTCAAGAAATGGGGTTTTTGGATTCATTTTTTTAACATGAATCCAAACCCCAAAATTTTAAATTTTGTGTTTTGAATGTTTCTACTGCATCTCATGTTCCTTCAATTAGTATCAAAGAAGGTTTGAAATTATTTAAGTCAAAAAATTTAAAATTTCATCTAAATTAACTATGATTAAAAAATAGGGATTGGATATGCTCCCAATGCAATAGATGGCGCTTTGATCCTATCTTGTATTTCTAAGATACAATCAATCAAAGATTGATAAATTTTTCATACAAAATGTGAGGGAAATTAAAGTTTTATTTTTTCTCTTAACATTAGTGGATATAGGTGTGATAGTTTTTAGCCAAATAATGATGTGAGAATTTTTTTGTGTTAGCAGGAAGCTGGTTGGGGTAGTCCATAGAAAATACAAGCTTGCTGTGTAACCTTAATTTTTTTGGAAATAATAAAAACAAGAAGACAAATATTCCATTGGAAGCTAAATTTGAAAATAAAAAAATTGTGCTTTTCCCACACCCAAATGGATGTAGACGCATTGCTCTTCTCATTTATAGGGAAGGGGATATTTTGGTCACAAAATTATTTGGGGTGGGCCCACCTAATATATATTATATATTATATATATTATAATATATAATATATATTATATATATTATAATATATATTATATAAATTATATATTATCATATGCTGTATATATATATATATATGATGTGTGTATATATATATGTACTTTAAATCGATTCCCAACTAGACTTGGGCCGAACTGATATAGTCTGGGTCTGACCAGCCCGACCTATCACTAGCCCTAAATTAATATATAGGGATCTGATTTAGGTCTAAATAGATCCAAAAACTTATGAAAAAATTTCAAAAAATAAATTTAATTATATGGTATTTAATAAAATTATTATGGGTGCTATGAGATGTATTGATAATTAATTAAAATTATTTTTAAAGAAAATTAAAGCATTAAAAATACTATAGAGTTGTTTTTTAGAAAATTTAATTTTTCTTATACAATATAATTTCATGTTGACTGATCATGATTTGAGACCGACCCATACATGTTTGGTTTATTATTTATTTTATTTAATCATTTCATTTAACGTTTTAAAATGTAATAATTATTTTATTTTGATTATTTCCTCATCTTCCCTCCACATTTAATTTTTATAAGGACCTGCGTGTCCACATTTAAGTGATAAAATGTATTTTCTCGCCTCAAGTTCCCCTCACCTACACGTGAGTATACATTTTAAATTTCAGAGGAGTTTTTGGAAAAGTGGTTTGAGTTGAGATTTAGTATAAACCAAAGAAGTGAAGTACACATGAGTTGTGGGCACTAAAATTTAAGTCATGTATTTACTAAAGGAATTCTCCTAGGTTCCCAGTTAATCCATTATTCATTTGATGGATTAACCAATAGTTATGGATCATGATCACATCATTATTTATTTATTTTATCCTATGCATGGTTTATTATTTTGTAAATGTGTATTTATTATGCATGATCACATAGTATAATAAAAAATAAACATGTAATGATAAAATGAACATGTGTAGTGAATGTTTTCTATTTAAAAGCATGGTTTAAGTTGTGAGTGTGATCACATAGAACAATAATGTTAAATATAAAAGGATTCCATTTACTGATATTAACTTACCAAATCCATCAAAGAAAATATTATGTCATTAAATTCCTTCCATCACTTGAATTTTTACACAACCAATTGTTTGAGGTGCTTGTCAGCATTATTTGAGGGTGCCTCTTACTATCGATGAGTTCTTATGAGAGTGGTGGGTCTACTTAACTAAAGTTGGAAGAAAAATAGTATCCATAACCAACTTGTTGAAAATTTAGAGGCTAAGTGTTGAGAAATGAAAAGTAATTATTTTAAAGAGATGAGACTCAACTCAATAGATCAAGGAGCCATGAGTTAATATGGATAACTAGTCAAAATCCTACCTTAGGATCTCATAGTAGTAGAGATTCCATATATTGGTCTATGAAGAGAGGTTTAAAGATCCTTACCACTTGAATACTCAAGTGACTGTGTGTTCTAAATATAGTAGTTGAGAGCTACTATGATTTGATAAAATAGTGGGCGACATTTAAAATTAATAATTTTAAAATATCTACTGGTAATCAAGATAAAAGTACTAATATACTAGTGTTTATTTTTTTAGAACATTGTAAAGTAATAACACATATACACTATGAGTATTACTAGAAAAAGAACATTTCCTCACCGATGAAAACTTCTAGGAGTAGTAATGGTGCTTGTGCAAAGTCCTATGATATAGGAAATTATATGTGTTGGTGTCCCCACTACTTGTTGAGCCACCTCAATAAGCGAGGGTGATAAAAAAAATTCTTACATGAGATACATGTCTATCAAATTTAATTTTTTCATAATAATTTTATCATCAATTTACAATTTATTTTGGATACTTCATAAGTATGTGGATGGTTTCACATGTTGTCTCATATCTGAGAAGCTTGTGAGGAGAAAGTGAAGTGAGATATGAATGGGTGATGATTACACTGAATATGTGTAAATTAAAAGATGGATCATGATCTTTCAATATATATATATATATAATATATTTATCACCCAAATTAATCAAGTTTAATTTAATATTACAAAATGAATAGTACATGGAGATAATTATTTATTACCTTTTGGGTAAGATTCCCCATGTTTATAAGAACTCAAGGAAAGTTTAATATTTAGGTATTATAGTGAAAAAGTTGAAAGAAAATGTGAAAATGCCAATGGAATGTGTGATTCCAAAGGAAAATTCTCAACATCCTTCAAATAACATAGGTTGATAATTATAAAAGAGGCTATTTTCTTTGCATGTCATGAGATAAGTCTATAGAAGTTTAAATGCAGTGAATTAAATTGAATAGGAAAGTAGCCACTTTTTCTTATAGAACATTCATCATTTTATATAATGTTTATTTTTTTCTAATTGGGTATTAAATAAAATATTCCTATAAAATATGTGTATTTAAATATAGTAAATAAGTAAGTATAGAAACATTAAAATAAATAAGGTGAATTCTACAAGTGGCTGAGAAAGGGTGATTCCCAAGTCATCAGTGATAAGTTCAAAACATATAATTACTAAGTTTAATGGTTCTAGTTGAACTTTTATTGAGTATAACTAAAAAAATTTATCTCATTTTTCCTTTTAACACAAGTATACATTATTCCATTTTTGGAATAAATGTTGTTTTTGGTGTCTAATACTCAACTAATAGTTCTATAATGATTGAATCTTTGGAAATACATGATGAATATTAAATGAAAGACATAGTTATACCCATATGTGGAAAGATAATTATTTGTCAAGTAAAACTAAAAGTAGCTATCAAGGATATACCCAGTATGGTACTTAGGATCTTTGGAACTAAATACCTTAGGTATTATCTACATATTGAATTATATATTTTTGAACAAATAAACCTTTAGAAATAAAGGTATTCCAAAAATATTTATGATTTTGTTCAGCTAGAGAGAATAGACTATTGTAAGGTTAAGCTAGTGGTAAATATACTTCATAAGATTCCTTTAAGTGATATTAAGGAATTTAAAAGTAAAGTATGATATCTGAATGGTTAGAATATATGATTTTCTTTAGAACTATGTTAAGAAGAATATATTGACCAAGCATTCAACGGTCATGAAATGTACAGTGGATTTATTCCTAAACTCACATTTCCTTATACTAATAAAAGATATGATGTTAGTTAGGATGATCGATGATGAGTATTATATGAAAACATTGATCAATAAAATTTATCATGGAGTAATTACTAAATAAACATTTACTTATACACATCAGAGTAATTATGTATGTAAAATAACCATCAATATTGAAACTAATTTTCCTCACAGAAACTTCTATTATTTTTCGAGACATGTTTCGCAAATAGCAGTGTTATCCCATAACCATATTATAGATATAATGAAAAATGGATATAATATGAGTTATAGTATGATATAAATCCATTATTTCATAAAAAAAGTTTTTAGATGAAATGTTTTTGTTAAGAACATAAACAAACTTCCATCAGAAAATACATAATATGCATCTAAAGTAATTATCATAAATATTTATAAGGATATAACAAAAATCCCTATGATAAAAAAATGATAGAAAGGTAATATACTATTTTATATAAAATGGTGAACTTATCTATTTGAGATAGTGGGAGAAATATTTAATTAGATTTATTCAATGATACAAATGCACAAATAGATGGAATAGAAACAAGTTCTACAAGAGAACATGTAAAAGAAATGTTATAGAGACACATACTATGTAGGAAGGTTAAAACCATGGTGGTGGTTATATATTAAGCATAGCCATTGATACATTATTCATTGAGAATAATCAATCCTAAAAGTAAGAAGTAAATTATAATTGGATAAGTTTGAAAGTTCTATTGAAATTTAATAATGGATCCCATGTATCAAGGTACATGTTCTTAGTATTTTGAAATGTTTTAAATATTGATACTAAAATGGTATTCAAGAGAAAAATTACATGTGTGGTATAATTATGGTACCAATAATGTATGATTGTTAATGAAAAGTCTTCATTCCTAAATCCACTATAATTTTAATTTATATATCTACTTTCTATTATCATTTAATATTAGGAATTGGATGTCAAGACCACCAATCAAGGAGGGTGTATATACAATGAAACCAGATAGGATTAATGGCACCATAGAATTCCAATAAGGGTTTAAAGTTATTAAAATACAATTTTGGATTGATATAAGAAATAAGATCTTATAAAACTCTTTATAATTAATTTTTTCCATGTTTATACAAGAGGTTAGTGGGAGTGACACATTTTCTATGTAAAATATTTTTGATAATATATAGAAAAAAACATTGGTCGAATAGTTGGTTACGACCGGAATGAAAGTCTCTATATAGATATTGAATTAAATTATAAACCAATGTTTTAGGGAACAACATCCAATAAGGTATATATAATGGGATTCTTAGACCAAGTCAAAGTGTAATGCCCTGAAAATTCTAAAGGTGTAATTTTTATTCAATAACATATATGACACACAACATCAAGAATGTTAGGGAATGCAATATCTCAAGACTTTATAATATATTTTATATTTTAAATAAATTTAATATATTGGATATACTGAAATTCACACAACATTAATTTAACTTTTTTCGAACATAACAATGACTTTCTTTGAAAGCTTAAGTTATACGCAAGACCGAGTTTTACCAAACAATAATATATTATTAAAATATTTTTATTTAATATAATTGGATATAAAATAGTATTTAAATTAAAGGTTATGAATAATATTAACTAAATTAAGGAAATATATGGTTTATAAAAACATAAAATGAATTAATTGGTTACCAATTAATTATAAATGAATGTAAGAACCAATTGAATATAATGAGAATGTTTTTATAGAAAACAATTTTTATGCTCAAAAAGATGTTTTATCCTAATAAATTAAATTAATTACAATTAGTGAATGATATTAATGAAATATATATATATGTATATATATTATATTTAATAAAATATTTTTTATATTCATCCAATTTATTTTATAGGCATAATATGAGAACAAACCCAATATTACAAATAAGAAGCTATATTTTTCTATAAAAGCACTTTTAACACCTTTTAATGAAGAACCTATTTTAAATACAATTTTTTAAACTTTTATAAATCTTATATGTCAAAATAAACTTAATTTTTGAAATAAAAACATCAAAATTATGTTAGGGTTAATTTTTTGTATTCTTCTGTGAAGTTTCATTTTTTGATGAACAGTGAAAAATACTTAATTTTCATTCAAAATTGATTTTTCATATAATTTTTTTATAAGTTAAAGTTATATTTTTATTGGTTTTAAAGTATAAATAGATAAATTTTATATAAATTAATCAAATTTAGTTCATTGGAATCAATTTCACTTTGAAATTGGATATAAAAACTTAGCAAACTTTTGAACATTGTATACTTTAAAAACCCACATTGTCATCCCATTTGTGGGATTAATTTTAAATTAATTTCTACCAATTTTATGATTTGAATTTTTAAAAATGAATTAAATATTTGGAATCATAATATTTTATAATTTATAATAATTTCAACTTAGTTTTTGACCACAAAAATAGTGAAAGTGATTAAAATTAATTACAACGATTAATAGAAAAATTAGCATAATAAAGGACTAAGACTTAATCTTAAGGGACAAAATGACATATAAAATTATAAAAAATAAATTTTATGGCCATATTTATACCATATAATCCTATTTATTTAATTTTTTTAATTATTTAATCCAATTTCAATAGAAAAAACGTGGGTGGAAATACTTTTCCAAAAAATTACAAGAGTGACACTCCTCCTCCACTATAAAAAGAAAATCACCCCACCCACTTACTCAAAATTCTCAAGACAATTTGGATTGAAAAATATCTTAACAAATATATCCTAAACATCCCTTAACTCAACATATAATCCTCAACATGTCCATAAATCCATCCAAGGAATCCGTTTGATGCAAACCAAAAGGAGTTACCCAAAGAAGAGGTAACATCTTTCCTCAAGCTCTTTAGTTTCATTTACATTATACACCCACTAAAATATCCTTATTACATGATTATATAAAAAAATAATTATCCTAAATATAATTATATTTTTTATGTTAAGGTTTTTACCTAAACTTACACAAAATTACATCTAATGGGTAACGAACTTACCGTTTATGTGTACGAAGAACTACCGCTTCACGAAACAACGATAGTTCGTTCTTCCTTTAACACCTATCATGGTGGGAATTATAATATACACACTAATTATATATGATATATATTATATTTATAATTTATTTATGATCGTTTAATTTTTATGTAGAACATACCTTAAGGATTTTCATTTTTTGTAAATATGATAACATCGTTTGTGGAAGTGTGGACTACCGCCTCCTAAAAGTGATTTGATTTATTCACACGATACATGAAATGTGTAAAGGATGGTTTTAATTAAAAAAAATATGAAATAATATATATATATATATATTATATTCATTACATAATTACCTTTATTTAAAAATAATACATCATTTTATTTATTACCCTTTTCACACACTAAAAAGTGATAACGTTAGTCGTGGACGTGTGGACTACCGCCTCCTCGACATGATGTGATTACTTTCACATAAGAATAATTATATATATAATTATACATGATTAAATTAATTGGTATTTATGATATAATGATCATTATAGAAATATATTGTGTAACTTACCTTCTTTCCATAATGATCATTGAAAAATTGGAACTTTATACTCATGCGTACGTACGACCAATCGTCTCCATGATTATAATGTTGGTTCATTTTTGATAACCATATTTAATGATTGGTTTTAAAAGTATAATTGATGCATAATTATTATAATTATTTCATTATTAATTTTTTTAGATGTTATATAATGACCCCTTTGACCATAGTTGACCTACCAAAGTTGTTTTTGACACATAAACTGAATTTGGTCAAAACACCCGATGTATACTTAATTATTTAAGTAGTTGTATAAAAAATGGTAATAAGTAAAATAAAATATATGATAAACATGAAAAAGGTTCTATAGAAAGTTAATAATTAATATAAGTTTATTATTCAGGAATATAAATACACATGAGACAATTCAGACTCAAGGTAAGGTATTGTTGTCTCACTTTTCTTTTCCTGAGCCATATTCCATTAACACAACTTACTTCTTTTGTGTGGTGTACCTACTTCCCATTTTGATAGATTATATCATGAATTATTTTATCTCCATGGTATTTATAACATAAATTTAATTTTATTCCTTTATTAGGATTATTATTCAAATGTTTCAAAGCGGTATGGTGAATTTTTGAATGTTTAAATATTATTTTCCTCAGGAAAGTTTTAATGATATTTCAATGGTATTTACATTCTTTGAGGCATACTTTATTGTTGTTCACTTAATTTATTATATTTTGTGTACATACTTCCACTTTTACATATAATATCATTATTAATTAATTATTCATGATATTTTGAGTTTTAATTTTAATTATTTCATCTAAGGGGATTTGAATTAAGCGTTACCAAATGGAAAAAAATTTCATAACTCAATTTATTTTCTTTGGGTTAGATTACTTCCTCGTTGTAATTAATATTATAAGATTATGTTTTTTATAATTTTTTAATATATAATGATTTATTTTCAATTTTTTTACATAGATTTATATTTTACACACATAATCTATTCATTGATTGATTCTCACATCAACGTTATGTTATTTTCAAGAATTTACTTCACAATATCATTTTTTAATGGATGGTTTACACTTGAATTTTCATTAGAGGAAATTATTAGATAATTTTTTAATAAATCATTTAATTTTATTCTACTTTGGTTATTCATGAACCTTTTCAATTACTAGTTACATTTCCCCACTATTTGGTACTCAAAATGTTTTAGAAAATATTTTTAAGAAAGCCAGACTTCATTTCTCTCTTTGGTCAGAGAACCCGTTTTCTTTTAAAAACCTAGTTTTTGAAAAAACTTTTCAAATTTTTTTATACCCTTTAAAAAATGATTTATTAAAGAAACTTATATAATTTTTTTCTTTTACCAATGTTTTCAATGGAATCATATTGTCTCTTTCCAAACAAGGAATTTTTCTAACCTTTCTACCATGAAAAAGGAATGTTCTTTTTACCTTGTAGAACATGTATGAATTTATGCACTATCAATTATTCAAAGCTTCCTTTTGAAGTTTAAAAGGTTAAATTTTAAAGAAAATTTTTTAAAATTTATTTTCAAGGAAAATTATTTTCATAATGTTTTTTCAAAATAAAAGGATGTTTTCCTCAAAAATGTTTTTAAAAGATCTTTTTTATAATATTTCCATTTATCAATGACAAAAACCATTTATTTATACTCTACTTGGGATATGTTGTATTAATACCGTCCTTAATCATTCTATGGACGATTTATGAATATGTTTTACAAGGATAGTATTCACATTCACTTCCTCGATTCCTTTGTTAGTCCCCTTTGGAATATTTGATTTCCTATGATCGTTGAACATTGAATTTCCCCTAATTATCCATATAATTTATCATGGATATGTTCATAACCTAAAACATATACCATTTTTACATACATTTTTTACTTTATTAGTTATTTTATTATCTGGGAAAATATTTATAAATTCATATTCTTTATTCAATATGGAAATTTGATAAGTAATATTTTCTATTAATTAAATCGATCAATTTATATGAAGAATTATTTATACATGCAGTGATGGGTGTGGCCCAAAATTTATATATCCCCTCATTGAATTTATAGGTTCTCTTGGGAAAAATAAGTTGTGAGAATTAAATGAGTTTCTACCTATAGTTTTAAACTATCTGGAGGATGGATCTTGATATTAGAGGTTTTAATGTGCCTGAGACATGATGTCCAATAATTAAGCACTAACTTAATTTTGATTCGGTATTTATATCCATGATATTTTCACTATGAAAAAGTATATGGATGAATTTCATTCTCAGTTTATTGATTAAATGACATGTGTTTCAATTTCTTACCTTTCCATATTGATTTTACCTTATCTAGTGAATTAAATGGAATGTGTTTCTATTTGTCAACTTTCTATATTTTGTTTATTAACTTCATTCCCAATTTATTGATTTCATGGTATGTGTGTTCATTTATTTATCATGCCATAATTATTATTCTCATTGATTCATTATTGCTTCTGCTATACTTTAACCTTAATGAGAATTTCAGCTCACCCTTATTTTGTTTCTTTTCCCCATGAATCCAAGAAGCATACTATAAAAGATATGTAGGGATATACTAGATGGAATAAATTTATCCTCGAAAGAATAAAAATTATGTTTTAATTAGTGTATTCATTCTTAATACAAGACTCATGTATGTATCTAGTTTACCAAGACCACTAAAATCTTAATTCCTTTGGGATTTGATTCCTATTAATCATTGTAATGGTAGTAGATGCCAAATCCATGATCTATAAGGTTGATTCATTATAGTTGGTTTCAAAGGAAGTTTAGTAGAAAACTTGGAAACTAGATTTAGAAAACATAGATTAGAGAACATATCCCTAAGGTCAAATTTGAGGATAAATATAAAAGAACATCCTAGAATTTTGGTAAGGTAGATATTATGTGGTTCTTCCTAGAAATAAATCCCTGTTTGGATACTAAAAGTGGATGTAGTTATGGAATAGATGTTACTAGGGGAAAAAAATCTAACAAGGTGTATGAGGCCCAACTTAGTGTAACCTGGTACACAACAACATGCCTTACTGCGAACCAAGTTTGGAACTCTCGGGGGATATACTTTGGATAATTCACATCTTATTTATAAATAAATATGAAGGATTTTGACAATGAATGACGTAGATTAAACATAAGGTGTTTTAGATTGAATATAATGTGTCATGATTTACATATCCTATAAATGATTATATGTTTTTCTATAACTAGTGTTACTCACACTATGATTTTTGGTTTTAGCCAATGGATGGTACCTGAAAGAGTCATGTTAACATTGAACACAAAGGATAATGTGGTGACAATGAGAAACCAAATGAGGTGTTTATAGGAGTGAAATATATCATGTTTATGCCTAATCAGCATTCCAAAAATATTATTAACAACATATACCTTAACCAACTCCCGAACTCACTGAGGAAGAGAAGGATAGAGTTTTCTAAGAGCTAAAGTGGTGGAGACCATATAGAGAAGAAGACCCAATTTACCTCATGAAAGAAATTTGGAAGGAGAAACCTAGGAAATTGTCTAAATGTAATGGTAAAATTATTTTCTTGTGGTAAATAAGGACATAATACAAAGAATTTCTGAGGAAAAATAAAGAGTTCGATGGAAGGAAATGAAACTCATCCTAAGGAATCCTTTATAGTTCATTGCCTTAAGTGTGGGGAACCTGGTCATTACCCGAGTCAATTCCCTATTCTAAAGGACAAACTATAGATCATGGAAGGACCTATGTAAAAATAAATAGATAATGAATTTATGCATTGAGTTTGTATTTAAAACCTTAGTTAAAAGGCTATTTAGTGATTAACCTTATTTCAAGGATATCTATCATATTTATTTTAGAAATTATATTAATTTGGTTTTAGAAAAGGACAAAATGTATGCCAGGTGACAACCAATCAAGTACAGAAAGACCATGGGTCTTGAAACCATGAAAAACGTATGATAAGGGTTTCACACCAACCACTAACCTATAATTTTTTTTTGGTTAATATGTCATTATTTTTAGTTGAACAATTTGATGAATAAATATTAATGATAAAATAGTAGTGTAAATTTTTAGGTTTAGATATTAATGTATTAACCATATTTTATTTTAATTATGGATAGATATAAATGTAAAAACGTTTCACTCTTTTATGGTCCATATAATTTGTTAAATTTTTAATTTAGTTATTCAGGGATCAAATTTAATTTTTGGATACCCATTTATTGATGTAAGGGTTGAATTTGAAATTGATTGAAGAACAAAAAAAATATGGAATTGTTCATATGAAATTAAAACATATCATTGAAGAATATTTACTTTTATTATTAAGCAGTAAAGGAGTCTCTAAACATGAGGAAAAAGACCAAAAAATAATAGTGTCATAATACCTTAATTTTCTTGAACCAGTGGTCTTCTAAATCATCACAGATTTATGTCTTTGAGGCCCTAAACATTTCATTTATCATTCACCTGTTAGTGATTTATGACCTCAATAACTCCCTATATATGTTTATTCTTTTCCTCAAAGTACGTATCTCTACTTTCCACTAATTATATCCTTTATAGAGACATAGTTATATGTTATTCCATGTGAACTTTGTACTTACCATTCCATCTTTTCTATAGGATTTTTTACAAACCCTTCTCATGATGTGGGATTTCAAACATAGAAAATATCAAAAAAAATATCACCAATATTGAGTATAAATTGTGAGGACACAATTTAATTAAGGCGGGGAGAATTTAAAACCTCAAAAAATTATAAATGAGTAATTTTTATTTGATAGCGTATATGACACACAACATCAAGAGCGTAAGGGAATATAATATCCCAAGAATTTATAATATATTTACTATATTAAATAAATTTAATATATTTTATAGATTACACTGAAAGAAATATTGAGTTATATTTCATTTCATAAAATAATTACTTTTTTCGAAATCATACATTACACACAAGACCGAGTTTCACCAAAAAACAATATATTATTAAAATATTTTTATTTAATATAATAGGATGTAACCTAGCCATTAAATTAGATATTATGAATAGTATTAACTAAATTATGAAAATATATTGTTTATAAAATAAAATAAAACGAATTAATTGGTTACCAATTAATTAAAAATTAATATAAGAACCAATTGAATATAAAGGGAATGCTTTTATAGAAAACTATTTTTATGCTCACAAAACTATTTTATCCTAATAAATTAAATTAATTAAAATTAGTGAATGATATTAATGAAATATATATGTTATATATTAAATAAAATATTTTTGGTATTCATACAATTGATTATATAGTCATAAGATGAGAACACACCCAATATTACACATAAAAATATCTTTTTTTATAAAGGCACTTTTACCGCCTTTTATTGGATAACCTATCTTAAATAAAATTTTTAGAACTTTTATAAAGATTATATTTCATAATAAACTTAATTTTTGAAAGATAAAAATCAAAATTCAGTTAGGATGAATTTTTGGTTTTCTTCTGTGAAGTTTCATTTTTAAATGAATAGTAAAAAATATTGAATTTTAATTCAAAACTGATTTTTCATATAATTTATTTATAAGTTTAAATTATATTTTTATTGGTTTTAATTTTTAATTAAATAAATTTTATATTAATTAATCCAATTTATTTCATTTTAATCAATTTGGATTTGAAATTTGATATAAAGACTTAGCAAACTTTTGAACTTTTTTACGTTAAAAACCCGCTTTGTCATCCCGTATGCAGGGTTAATTTTAAATTAATTTCTTCAAATTATGTGATTTTAATTTTTAATAATGGATTAAATATTTTTAATAATAATAATTTATAATTTATAATAATTTTAACTTAGTTTTTGACCAAAAATATTAGTGAAATTGATTAAAATTAATTACAGCGATTAAGAGAAAAATTAGCTTAATAAGGGACTAAACCATAAACTTAAGGGACAAAATGACCTAGAAACTTTTAAAAAATCCATTTTATGGAAATATTTAGACCCTATCATCAATTTTATAGTATTTTTTCCATTATTGGTTCCAATTAAAATGGAAAAGACATGGGTGGAATTCCACTTCCAAAAATTTACAAGAGTGCCACTCCTCCTCCACTATAAAAAGGCACAGACCCCTCTCACTTCCTCACAAATATCAAGCCACTTTTGATGGAGAAGGATCTGAAAAAATAGATCCTAAAAATCCTTCCCTAAAACTAGAAGCCTCAACTTTTTCATAAACCCATCCAAAGAACCCCTTTGGTGCAAACCAAAAGGAGTTTCCCAAATAAAAGGTAACATCTTTCCTCAAGCTCTTTAGTTTTATTTTCATTATCCACCCCATAAAATATCCTTATTCCATGATTACATAAAAAAATGTATCCTAAATATAAGTATATGTTTTTATGATAAGGTTTCTACCTAAAATTACATGCAATTCCATATAATGAGTAGAAAACATACCGTTTATGTCTTCAGTGAACTACCGCCTCACGAAATGATGATTGTTCATTCTTCCTGTACCACCTCTCATGGTGGAAATTATGATGCACACACTTTTTATATATGATATATATAACATTTATAATGTATTTATTCTTATGTTTTTTTATTTATAACATACCTTTATGCTTTTAATTTTGTGTAAATACGATAACATTGTTTGTGGAAGTGTGAACTACCGCCTCCAAAAAGCAATGTGATTCGTTCACACTATACATAGAATGCATAAATGATGGTTTTAATTAAAAAAATGTGAAATAAAAATCATATATATTATATTAATGAAATAATTACCTTTCTGGAAACATAATATATCATTTTCATTATTACCCTTTTTCACACACTAAAAAGTTATAGCACTGGTCGTGGACGTGTGGACTACTGCCTCCCCGACACGATGTGATTACTTTTATATCACAAGAATTATATGTGTAAGTATATATGATAAAATACATTTTTATTTATTATATAATGATAATTATGGAAATATATAGTGTTACTAACCTTCTTTACATAACGATCATTGAAAAATGGGAACATTACTCATGCATATATACGACCTACCGTCTCCATGATTGTAACGTTGGTTCATTTTTCATAATTGTATTTAATTATTGGTTTTAAAATTATAATTGATGTATAAATATTATAATTATGTCATGATTATTATTCTTTATATGTTATATAATGATCCTTTTGACCATAGTTGACCTACCAAAGTTGTTTTTGACACATAAATCGAATTTGGTCAAAACACCCGACGTAAACTTAATTGTTTAAGTAGTTGTATACAACATGGTAATAAGTAAAATAAAAGTTATGATAAAAATTAAAAAGGTTATTAATAAATTAAATAATTAACATATTTTTATTATTGAGGGATATAAATATATGCGATACAAGTCAGAATCAAGGTAAGGGATACTTTTCTCACTTTTCTTTCTGTGAGCCATATGCTATTAACACCACTTAATTATTTTTTGTGGTGAACCTACTACCCATTTTGATATATTATATCATGAATTATTTTACCTTCGTGGTATTTGGAACATTTATTTAATGTTATTCCTTAATGATGATTATGATTCAAATGTTTCAAAGTGGTATGGGACACTTTGAAATGTTTAGAGATTATTTTCCTCAAGTATAATTTTAATGATCTTTCAATGGTATTTCCATTATTTGAGGAATAATTTATTGATATAAACATAATTTATATTATATGGTGTACATAATGAAACTTTTAAAATTAATATCATGATTTATTCATTCTTCATGATATTTTGAGTTTTAATTTTAATTATTTCATCTAAGGGGATTTGAATTAAGTATCACCAAGTGGAAAATAATTTCATAACATAATTGCTTTTTTTGGGTTATATTACTTCCTAGTTGTCATTAATATTATATGATTTTTTGTAATCACTTTTTAATATATAATTTTTTATTTCCAATTATTTTATGTGGATTTAAATTTGACACACCTAATCTATTCATTGATTTATTCTCACATCAAAATTATGGTATTCTCAAGGGTTTACTTCATAATCTCATTTTGTACGGGATTGGTTACACTTGAATTTCCATTAAAGTAAATTATTAGATAATTGTTTAATAAATCCTTTAATTCTCTTCTCCTATGGTTATTAATTACCTTTTTCACTTAATAGTACCATTTTACCACTATTTGGTAATCAAAATGTTTTAGAAAATGTTTTTAGGAAAACCCAACTTCATTTCTCACTTTGGTTGGAGAACCCATTTTATTTTAAAAACCCAGTTTTCTAAAATAGTTTTCAAAATTTTTTCCACCATTTAAAAAATATATTTTTTAAAACCATTTTTACACTTTTTTATTTTACCAATTTTTTCAAATGAATATTCTTGTCCCCTTCTGAACAAGGAATTTTTTCTAACATTTCTACTATGAAAAATGAATTCTATTTTTACCTCATATGACATGTACATATTCACCCACCGTTATTTATTAGAATCTTCATTTGAAAGTTTAGAAGGTTAATTTTTAAATAATTTTTTTAATAGTTATTTTCAAAGAAAAGTATTTTCATAATGTTTTTCAAAATAAAAAGGATATTTTCCTCAAGAATTTTTTAAAATATATTTTTATAATATTTCCATTAATTAGTGAAAAAAACTTTTGTTTATACTACAATTTGGATATGTTGTATTGATACCATCTTTATTATTCTTCTGGATGGTTTATGATTAATTTGGGAAAGGATAGTATTCACATTGACTTCCTCGATTCCTTTATCATTCCCCTTGAAATATTTAATTTCCTATGATCACTGAAAATTGAATTTCCCATAATTATCCATATCATTTATCATGGATATGTTCATTTCATAAACCATATATCATTTTTACATATGGTGTTTACTTGGAAAGTTATTTTATTATCTAGATAAATATTGATAAATCCGTATTCTTTATTCAATAAAGATATTTGATAAATAATATTGTCTATTAATTAAATAGATTACTTTATATAAAGAATGATTTGGACATGTAGTGAAGGGTGGGTCCTAGAATTTATATATACCCTTAATGAATCAACAGGTTCTCATGTGACAAATAAGTTTTAAAAATTAATTGGGTTTCTACCTACAGTTTTAAACTATATAGAGAATGGATATTGATAGTAGAGGTTTTCATGTTCCTAAGACATGACATCCAATAATTAATCATTTCCTTCATTTTGATTTAGTATTTATTATCCATGAGATTTTCACTATGAAAAATTCTATGGATGCATTTAATTCTTAGTTTATTGATTAAATGGAATGTGTTTTAGTTTCTTACCTTTCCATATTTTATTTTTCCTTGTTTAGTTAATTGAATGACATATGAGTGTTCATTTATTTACCATTCCATAATTATTATTCTCGTAGATTCATTATTTATTCCTCTATAATTTTCCCTTATCGAGCATTTTAGGTCACCCTAATTTTGTTTCCTTCCCCCATGAATCCAAGAAATGAACTTTGAAAGATATGAATGTATATATAAAGTTATCCTCAAAATAAAAAAATTATGCTGTAATTAGTGTATTCATTTTTAATAAAATAATCATGTATGTATTTGGTTTACCAAGATTACTAAAATCTTCATTCCTTCTAGATTTTGTTGCTTTTAATCATGCCAATTTAATGGTAGTAGATGTTGGATCTAGACTCTCTATGGTTGGGTCGCTACACAAAGTATATATACTAACAAATTATTGAAAAATACAAGTTGGAAAAATTCGAGAGATAATTTCTACCATTATCACATGGAATAAATCTCTACAAGAATAGTTGTATAGGACATAAGAGTAGATTAATGTGGTAAGTATAATTCATTAGGATTTTAAAATGGATAGATAACATATTCCATTCTATGTAAAAGATTTTATATTGCCAATATATATTTTATGGTAGGAAAATATCAGTTGAATCCAGTAGAACTATGTGGGAAGTAGTTTGAACTATCTAATTGTTCTTGAGAAATAAAAATGGTTATGTACATACTACATAGAGAGTAAGGGACACTAATTTTAAGGGTATGAAAAATAGAATTACTTTAAATAAATATGATCTAATATCATAATCAGTCTAAGTAAATTAGTTAGTGAAGCTCATTAAAGATAGTGGTGGCCATATATAAAAATTATGAGTTTGTTGCGGCTTATGATTCAACTAAAGAAGCAATGTAAAAACAAAAATATTTGTTCTAGTTCTTGGAATTGTACCCACTAAGTAAACTTTTATCATAGTTATGATAATCCTTTTACAAGTATTATCCAAGATTTAAGGTTTTTGAGGGCGTATGAAAGTGATATAATCAGGTATATATTTTCTTGAAAGATTTTACATAGAGAGGTGAAGTCATGGTTAATAGAGTAGACACATAGGATAATGTGGAATACAACCTAAATAAATTCATATCTTAGTAGAATTATGATACTCATGTGAGAGCTTATAGGTTTAGAATTGTTAACAGTTGACTCTAGTGAAAGTAGGAATGTTGTTAGTGGGTTCCATAGACCCAACTCCTTTATGTACTTTGATTACCATTAAATTCATACAGTTTGATATATACATGTGTTTATTATTACTATAACGGTGTTGATACCTCTGGATACACTATTTATATGTTAATTTCATTATATTACATGTCGTATGAAAGGGTTATATTATTTCCTAGCTATAACAAGAACCTCGTTGTACTATGAAAATAATCTTAAACATATGTACTATAGCCTAGATACATTATAGTGATAGGACATAGATGATGTATAATTATCAAGTGTTGTGGGATCATAAGCATTGAGAATTCTTATCATTACATTCACACTTGGTTATCTTGGGTATATGAGATCATGAGGAATGGACCACCAATAGGAACACCACTTGTTTCAAGTGTTATTGGTTGTTCCTGTCTACAAACATGTGTATTGGTCTCTGGACATGAGATAATTATCTATGTATACCATTTTATCACATAAATTGACTCAATGAAAAAACATGAAATTTAATTTT
Source organism: Viscum album (assembly GCA_963277665.1). Classification (NCBI taxonomy): domain Eukaryota; kingdom Viridiplantae; phylum Streptophyta; class Magnoliopsida; order Santalales; family Viscaceae; genus Viscum; species Viscum album. The sequence continues at coordinate 342,680,296 of OY728167.1, forward strand.
TCATGAGGTATCTTATGTTGGGTGAGTTATTGGTGGTATGACATAATTTGAATGATCAAGATAATGTTTTCGTTTCTGAGTTGAGGAAGAGATATTTCATGGGAAAAAGTTAACTTGGATGGTAGTACCTTCATTAAATACATGACCATGGTAAAATAAGGTATGTCTATATAGTAAGTTCAAAAAATATATAAAGTAATAAAAGGATGATGACACAAGTTTTCATCATGCTTTATGAGATATCATTAGACAAAAATATTATATTACATAAAACACCTTCATAGGAGCTAGTCGTAGATATGAAATTATTTATGTCCTTATGGGATATGATGGGTTTCTAAATTACTCCACTGTTCTTTGGTTTATAATCACTACTATCAAGATAAGGACCTAGAGGGTTATACACTAAGTGTATCCACAGGTTCCACCTATTCGGCTGAATAAGAGTTTAGGATGAAGTGGGCCCCACGTGCGGGGATGGTGAATGTCTAAGTGTGATTGATCATAAGTAAATCTAATTAAATTATATTATTCATGTTTATAATAATTATTATTGAATTTATTTATCAAGGTATTCACAAGTTGTTTGATCATAAAAGTGAATATGAGAAATTATAATTTTTTCGAATGAAAATAGGAAGTTCAAGGTTTGTTAAATTATTTGAAGAGATTATGGGAAAATTTAATGGTTTCTATTTTATCAAATAACATTTCAAAGTGTTAAAAGTGAGTTATAAAATATTATTGACATTTATGACAAGTTCATTAAGCCATACGTGTGCAAAAATGTTTAAAATTAAGGTTATTACTTTTTGGATACCAAAGTGTAATTTTGGAAAGAACAAACTTAGTATAAAAGCTTATTTTAGCCTCTTGAATTGTAAGATCCACCATTTTGATAAATTTTTAGAGATAATATCCCCTATACTCTCATATCAGTCTCTTATAGAGATATTATGAAGGAAGAACATGGCCAGATCAATCCCATTTTCTCGATCTAGTCATCACTCGTCATACGATCAAAGGGATTTTGTAAAGCTCTTCGATTTCCTACATTAGCACCCGAGAATCATAGAACTATTATCCAATATTTTTGGTGCATGTGTGTAATATCTATATGATATCTATCTTTTCATATTTAATCCACAAAATACTCATGGAGAGTGAATCAAATTAGTGATTTCAAACAAACAAGGTACCATTTACAATTTCTTTTGATTTTATTTTTCATACTTACATTGAATTTCATGTGATCCTTTAAGAACTACATGAAAGTATTTTTTTGTATTAAGTGTTTTTAACATGAATCCAAATGCAAAAATTTAAAATTGCACATTTTTCACACTTCCCCTACATATCGGGTTCCTTAAAGAAATACAATAATCACAAATCATATCAGATAACTCACCCTCACCTCCAGATCCATCTTAGAAAAAAGCCTTGAGTACATATCTATCACAAAATAAAAAATAAAAAGTAAGCCATGGGGGAAACAATCTATATCAAACGAAGTTAAATGGGGTTCAAGAGGAGCTTGTACATGCACACATTTATAAATATCTTAAAAGTTCCAAATAGGCCTTTCAAATATATTTTTGAAATAAATAGAGGAAACTACCTTTTTATAGTTGTACACATATACACTTACACACACACACATACTTATTTATCTCACTACAAAAATTATCATATTATCATGTGAATTTTTCCACATAAATATAAATATATATGTATACCCATGTATATATGTAGAACCATTACACACACACATCAAGATATATTTTTAGAAAACTCACATTTTTATCAAAACCAAAATTTGAAATACCTTTCCAATACTTATCCTTTCAAATATCCATTCAAAAATAAATGTCAAAATATTTTTTTTGAAATTAATTAAAAATAATCCCATTTGAAAACCCCTTCTAAGAATCAATCCAATTTTAACTTATGGACTAGAAAGTCCCAAAAAAATATTTTCAAGTATTTTTAGACCCAAATTGGGTTAAAACATTTTTAAATATCTCAATTTAATTAAAAAAATTATTTTAACAATTTTTAAATAATTAACATTTAAAGTTTCACTTGAAATGCCAAGTAAAAAAAAATATACTAAATTAATAACACCTTGAAGCTTTAAAAAACCCAATTTAACATTGTAAAATAGGATTAATTAATTAAATAATGAATTTAAAACACCAATTAATTATGGGTTATAAAATTTAAAGCTTAAAAATGAGGAAAAACAACTAAAACCAATGGTTCATGAGTAAGAATGTGTCACCTTCAATGGAGGATACCCAAACAGGGAATAAGGAACCCACATAGACCCTATATATTGAAGAAAACACAAAAAACCAGTCAAATCCAGACCCTAGGGTTTGTCCAGGAGAGATATAGTGAAAGGGAAGAGAAAAATAACAATAAAAGAGAGAAGATAAGAATGCATGGGCCATACTTAGGAATAATCAACTAAGAATTTTAAAGAATCCATGAAGAAACACCATGGAGAGGGAGATCTCGAAGAGGGAGAGGCATGACCATGGGGGAGCTCAGCCAAGGGAGAGGAACAACACAAGGTAATAAAAAGAAACGGGGAATAGAAAAAAATACAATAAACAAATACACAAAATAAAAAAGAAATAAAAATTGGTCCTGATGCATAGTTTACCCACATAGTTTAATAAACCACGTAGAAACCATTACCCCTATATTGGGTACTCAAAACATATCACATGGTCAATACTAGGTTCTCAAATAATTTAATAAACCATTTTTAGACTATGTGAGATGACTCTATCTATGATAGACTCGTTACACATGGTTTCCACATGGTTTGAAAAACCATACAACCCTTTAAGATTTAAAAATTTTAAAAAACTTTTGCTTGAAATTCCAAAAAACTCACGATGAATCAAAATAATAACAAATAATATTAAATAAATTATTTAATAAAACATGGTGTCTGATATAACAATAGATTATGATCCTTCTACAATATAGTATCCTATATCTACATTTTCCATAATCTAAAATCTATTCCATCAAACTTATCTAACAGAGTATTACTCTCATTTGATGCCATTCCTTTGAAAGATGTGAAATCCTACTAACTTATGAACAATTTTTTAAAAAAGTATAGGAACTATTTATTGAGGTTCTATAATAAGACTAAGGGTAGAATGTTTTTAATGAATCTATCTCTAAAACACCTCAATCATGTATTAGTCATTCATATTACTCCAACCTTGAGCTCATTACAACTTTTTCATATAAAGAGGAATTATTCTAATTAAACCACTGAATGAACGTTCACGAGAACTTATTAAATAAGAAAACATGTTATAAAATGAACCAATGCATGAAAATCTATAACTTGAAAGATGAACCACTCCCAAATAAAATTTTTTATACACCCTCCTTCCAGATAATGAAAAAAAGTCCAACAAAAACAATAAATAAAGAAACAAAAGGAAAATAACAATACAAAATATTATGTGGTTCAAACATGCATCCTAATAAAAAGAGAAAATTTATCTTTAATTTTATTAAAAGTAACAAATTATGATTAAAATTCTTGGAACATAATAATCACTAGTTATCAAACCCCCTTAAATATGAGTTCTCAACTAGTGATTCAGGCCGTCACCACTATCTAATTTTTTAGGATGAGATCCACCTCAACTGATCTTCACAGACAATCCACCATTCATTCATGTATATCAACCACCTCAAATTTCCATACTGATTAATAATGATGGATTCATTATAACTCCCAATTCATTTTTTCCCACACTTCCTCCAAACAATATTTTCCATGATTTTACTTCTAGTAAAACTTCTTAGTTCATCATCCAAACTACCCAACTCCTGATCATCCAGACTTCACTGATATCATTCCACCTTCCCTTCAGGTTCTAAAATTTTGGTCTTCATATTTTCTTCTTATATTTATCGAGTTTCTTTATCTTGAAAATGTTTTCCAAACTTTATACATATCCCAAAATTGAGTAAATAAATGTTGTAATGTATAGGTGGCGAGGGATAGGATTTCCCATGGGAATGTATAGATTTTTGAATAAGGGTACTTATCTCTTCAAACATTATGAACACTATCTTCTCTATTAAAGTCCTTAGTGAGATATGAACACACTAAGAGGGGGTGAATAAGTATCTACATTTAATATCATATTCAAAGGAAAAATTTATTTAAATATTTTTTACTGAATAGATAGAGTGACTATTTTTTTCAAATTTCTCCACCTTTAAGAAAAAAACATGCAACCTCATAGTAGAATACTAAGATTTACAAGTTTAATTACTCAATGTGAGTCACTAGTCCTTTGTGTATTTTGTTTGTAACCAAATTTTACATTACTGTACTAAAATACTTACAATATATCTCATGAATGTGTGTGTAATCCCACACCAACATAATTGATATAATCTAATTCATATCATGGGATCCTTTCTAAATAAAATTGATTATATGTTATAAAGACTCCATATTCCTTATCATTCTTCTATGTGTAATTATGATCAAAATAAACACTTATTCATCTTCTATTTTCTCTCAAATGCATTAATATACCAATATTTTGTAATATATTTCTTCTTAAATGTTTTCTTTTCTATCATGTCACTCATTCTCCTCTAATTCACACTTTAATCAACCACACGACCACCAAAAATCCACACATTATTTATTCCTCTATTATCTTATTTATTTTCATCTATAACTCCACAACTAATTCCATTAATTCATCAAGAATTTAAAATTTTAATAGTTACTTAAATATTAATAAATTATATTAACCATGACCATCATAATTATAGTATTTTAGTATGGTTTTAGATGGTTAAAAACATCCTTAGAACTTGGAATTAAATTTATAGTATCTGATAAATAATTATATTTAATTTATCACAATAAAATTTCTAATAACTAACTATTTCACAATGATAAAACTCACCATTATCTATTCTGTATATCTCCATTAACCCATACACACCCTTAAAAAAATTGTATATCCATATGAAACATATTAAAAAAAAAATCATGTTTCCATTTCTTTTATCAGTTCACCGGTACACTACAATCTTACATGGACTCCACAATTATTCATAATATTTATGAAACCACCAGACTTTATAGTTCACAGTTATGCAGATAGAAGTTAATCCTCATGCATCTCATTTTTTTCACTTCTCAAATAAGTTGACTTTTTTTAGTTTAATACTACACAACTATTTTTTGTGGTTAAACACTTTCTTATAATTTTAATTTATTAATTCACTCTTACTAGCATCTAGATTACAATTACATAGAGACTTTTAAAATTTTTTATCATTGAAAAACCTTTTAATCTTTCTTTCTTTAGTTATAATTACTAGTTAAATATTATATAGCCTTAAAAAATTTTCATTAATCATTATGAAATTCTTTTACATCATCCTTTACATTATATATCAACTTTTTTCATTATTTCTTTAGTTGACCATATGTAAACATGATTTATATGATCTATATAGATGATGTAGTTGGTAAGAAATACATCACATCAAATAATTTTTTTGATTCTTTTTAATTAATTTTCCTATAATTTACCCATTTAACCACTAATCATTGAAAACTATAATATTATAACTAGTGAACACTAAATATCTCATAAATATACCACTTTTAATTCTATAAGAAACACCATATAATCCAAAAACATATGAATCATGAAAAACATATGATTGCACACCTCCCCATACACTAGAGGCTATTGACTATTGGTGAGGGCCTGATTTGTATAATGGAGAGACCATGGAAATTATACTATAACCATATAATGTCATAAATATAAACATCATTAAAACATCATATAAAATAATAAATTATAAAAACCAAAACAAAATATACCAAAAGCTGATATATCCATCTCACATTCTATATTGTCACATTAATTGTACATGCCTTGAGAAATCCATGTAGAAATCCCTTGTAGCCAGAAATATATAATGGATAAAAAAATAAAAAATGTAAAAATTTCTTGAGGAATGACTCTCCCTATAAATACAATACCTTTCTCTTAGATATCCGCTTAATAATGGTTGTTACTTATTATTGGGCCCATAGACTTACTTAAATTATGAACCCTAAAGTCTACAAATCCACTGATGTACACATGTAGGTGGAATCCACAAACACAGTAAAATTTCACCAGTAGACCACTAGAACATATTATAATATATTATGTATGAATTTTTTATGGTAAAATATATGACATCCCACCTTTTTAAACATAAATTTTCATTACATTTTACAAACAGAGGATCTTTAAAGTCTAGTGTCATGGAAATCATGAACAATAAAACTTGAAAACAACATAAAAAATTCTTCTAATCCACTTTTAAGGATTCATAATAAGTTTATCCTAAGTAAAATTACTACATCTCCTAACCTAGAGACATAAATTTAAGGAAAGGGTGAGAATAAGTCCCAGTAAGGGTAAACAATGGAATCAATTTACTTGTGATATCAATACGAACTTGATAAAAACATAAAGACAAGAGAAATGAAATAATAGGCATATCATAGTGAAAATAACTTGAAACATAACTTTAATATGTGGCTTAAACATTTAATTTAGACATTCATGAACATATCACTAAGGTCTATCCCCAAGGTTTCATAAAAATTACCAAGGTTATTCACCAAGGTATCGTGAAACTTGTCATCTCTAGAGATTAATTATTTACCCAATGCATTGGAGCGCTATCAAGGTGCACCCTTAATATGTATTTATTTTCATGTTATCAACATATATCATAATAATACATTTCATAAATAACCCAAATAGAGTGAAAGAAATGGGTTTCACTTCAAAATTGTGACATATAAAAAGTTCTTAAAAATAAGATCATTATGTCATTTATAACCCATGGAAAAGAAGTGAGGGTTATATGTATGTCAATTCCAGAATAAAATATATAATTTTTTGAATTCATGAAAATACATAGAAACTAAATAGGTCTGGGTATTCACATAAATAAAACAAGAGAATTTCTTGAGAGAAAGAGAGATAAATTTTGAGATGAAATTTCTACAACATAACGACTATATAACATGGTTTTAGAAAATAATAAAAAGAGAGGGTACAAGGGTAACCCACTCATAAATAAATCATATTAAAATATAAATACATAATAACATGGAGATAAGAATATGGTATGGATATTTGAATGACATACCACATGAAAAGGAAACTTGAAAGGAAAGAGAAGATGCGATTTCTTTTACAAGAAATTCGGCAGCCTAACGACGTCACTTAAAAATTCAGAAAATAAATTGATGAGAGTGGAAAGGGTATCTAATAATTTGGACATGAAATGTATAGTAGTAAATATATATAAGAACAACTCCCCACATAATAAAATGGAACTATAAGTCATAACATAAAGGAAGTCATGACTAAAAAGAGGAGAATGAAATGATCTCTTACCTTGAAGAGTAACTTCAAAAGATTGAATTTTGGGACCTTGGGAGGATTGAGAGAATCTTGGGAGGACTCCTTGGAAGGTAAAGAGACCATAAATTCGTTTATGAGGATTTTGGAATGAAATGGATGAGATAATGGCTTGGTATTTATAGGATAAGTGAGGGAACAAATCATTAATTTCCAAGGGACACCTCATTGGTGGTATTGGAAAAACCATGGGCTTTCCCATGGTATTTGCCCATTGTATTGGCCACTTGGGACACCTCATAGCATATATCACAATTCATAAGTCGACCAAAAATATTACATCATCATTACATCATTAATGATGTCATTAAACACCCGAAACTCAAAACTGTATTTTTACTATTCACTAAAAATTCAACTGTTTTAGAAAAATCCCAAAAATTTACCTTAACCTAATATCAATGCTCTGAATTCAAAAATAAACTCCATTTTAGGAAAATAATTTTCTAAATACTTTTAAATTAATTTCTAAATAAAAACACTATTCACCCGAGAAAACTAATACTTAACTAATAATTTCTGAAACAGTTATTTACTTATTTTATTGAATCACATTACCAAATCAAGGTACCTAAATAATAATACATTCTTAAGTGAGATTACTATTCCATTTGGTCACATTACTTTTCATAAGAGTAAAATTATTATTCATAATTTACTATTCATCAAAAATTAAGTTGATCTTATTATAATCTAAATTTCTTACTAAGAATAACTGTAGAAGAACATTTTATGAAAATCATTACACATTATTAATTATTTAAGATTTACATAAATATTTTAAAATATCCATTTTTTCAAAATTCATCAATAATATACATCCTATATTTATCCGGACATTTGAAATTCAAAAACTTTTCCATAAGAAGAAATAAAAATTTTATTTATCTCAAAGGATTACACAAATCAGCTAAGGTCTCATTACATAGCCCCTTATAACACTATCATAGGACCTAAGTGTAAGGCGTGCTAAGGTGATAGAATCTTGGGGCGGCTTGACCAACATTGCCTGAGTGGTGACCTCTATTAGCTTGAACTTCTCCCGTAGAAAATTCCATTCAAGCTTGACATAATGAAGTTTGGATTGGGATTGTTCTAGAGCAAAGCCCAATGGTGATACCTCCTTCCCATGTTCCGTCATATGGGCTTCGAACGACCCGAGTCTACTGGATGAGGCCATCAAATCTTTTTTCTGTATTAAGTAACCAAGATCACTTGTATTTAAAAACAAAAATTGCAACGTTAAGAGTTTATATTCCAACGGTCATATTGACCAATGGTCATATAACAGTCGAAACCCAACAATCTCATTTAATTATACTCACTTAATTAATTAAAAAATATAGTTTTGTTGAGTATAAAAAAAATAACACACAAATTTAGGAAACAAATATTAATAAAAAGTTCAGATCGTTACAAAATAACTGTTACTTTGGATGAACACCCAAAGACATGAAATTATGTGATAATCGAGAAATCATGACACTAGACTATACCTACTTCAGCTAATGTTGGTATTTAAGACAAGTAAACTCTTAAATAGTTATAACTAACATTGATCTATACTTGAAATCCATATCCTTACCAAAATTTTTTATGCTTTGAGACAACTCTATAAGCTTATATCTAGTGATTTCCTCAACAACATGTCAATATATTAATGGTTATATCACTCATCAACCCTAATTTATGATCATGTATTGAACCTAATATTCAATTTCCTAAGACCCTAATGGGTTTTCCCTTCATGACTCCCAACATCACATATTTACCATGGTCCTAGTGATTGAAACCCATTTTAACTCCTTTGATCATTCACCCACTTGATCTTAATGACCAAAATTTATCTTCACCCCAAGATCATTCATTAATATAGTCTTAATGGAATATTCTCACTTGAAAGTTTTCATTAACACCCAACAATTGAAATAATTTTTTATACATTATCCTTAAATGGCCTACTCTAAAACATTATAAATATAAATATTTTATAAAAAACATAATAATTTTATCACGATTTAGGTTTCCAAACACCACTATATAAGTTTACCTTTTTCATAGGCCAATACCCTTATGAGAGGTGACAACCTAATACCACTATTCTCTATTATGGATTAGTCCCCATTAAAAATTTCTTTTTAAATCATCATTTAATTTAATATATCATTAGGTGAAAACATTATCATTGAACCCACATGCCAGTTTTACCTTAGTAGAGTAACCATCCCAACCCATATGCCCCCATAATAGTCCATTCATCAATTATCTAGTATCCAAAAATCTTTGTTTTTCATCCATGATGGTTTCACAAATTTCATACACTCTCTATCACAAAAATCACACAAATTATGGAGGAATAAGATAGATTCACCTTACTTAGCCCAAATTAAATTCTTACCCTCTATGAAGCTGGGTGATTCCACTAAGATTTGAAAAATTGATGAAACTTTATAAAAATGGAATAAAACACTATTTATGAATACCTTCCATAAATTAGAAAATATAATCATTTAATTTTGGAAATATTACCATATATTAATCAGTTAAGAATCACTCCCATAAACTGAAAAAAATATTGCACTATATACAAATTCTGGCTCACTCTAATTCAATTGGGAAGAGCAGAAAAACCATGGAAACTCACATTATTTCATATCACAGTAAAAATGATATATTATAGTTTTAAAAAGGATTTATCATCACAAATATAAAAATTAAATTAAGGAATTTTTATTGGAATCCCTCTATGTACCTGATGGTCTACCACCAAACACCCAATTCTAGGCTGATGGTCCTTTAATGATCATATAAGAGGATTACCCTGACCTATAACACTCTATATAGTACTTATTACTCTATAGTGAGTACCCAATTTCCTCTAATACTCCCCGGTAACAACATCAGCTCTTCTATTTTCCAAAAATATTGATTTAAATTTCCAAACATTCCATTACTTTGGAAAATACACTCAAAAAGCATTTTAAATCCCTAAAATAAAAAAGTAACATTATTTAAATACCTTTAGTCAATAAAAACTTTTTGCCATCAATATTTTCGTCCTTAAGAATCATCATGGAGCATCTATTGAGAATAAATAATGCCACTTCTCATTGATATTTTCATATTTTTCCCATGTTTCCTTTGGATATGGTCATGTTTTAATAACACCAAAACCAAATATTTTTCCTTCCCAAGTAATATCATCACACTAAAATCCATAGTAAAAACTTGATCATCCTCATTTTATGATTCCAGTTCAAACACTACTTCATTTATCTTGATCACACGTAACAGATATGAAATTTTTTCCTTATACAAGAAACATAAAATAAATCATGCATAACATTGTATCACACTTTATGGTTTAACCTATAATCCATGGTCCCAATACTATCAAGGATCTTCAAAGGACCTATGAACTGAGGCCTTATATTAACTTGATTCCCTATCCACTAATGTTCTGACAATGACGATACACATGATCACTAATACAAAAAATCTAATATAAAACATATATTTCCCTACATAATATTTTTATCTACTATGGGACATGGTCAATCACTTTATTAGAAGTTGTACCAAATCAAAAATCCTATATATACAAATCGTTGGATTAGACAAAGACGTTTCATTGACCATTATCCAACACATAAATGATCTAGACGGTTTACCATGTAGAGCCTCAAATATAACCATCTAAATCAATGACTAATAATTATTTTTATAGGTAAACTTCACTAAGGATAGATGGAAATCCCATTCATCACTAAAAACTATGTTATGTGTACATACCATATCCTCCAATACTAAGATAATATGATCAAACTATTTTTAAATATATGGATGATAATTTGTTCTATGATTTACCTATGAAATCAATGTTATCTATAGTTCCTACTATAAATGATACGTGAATATCCTATCCCAGTCAGATATAATTCTCTATCATAACCAAATATATTTCCATCATCTCCTTAACATAGAACATTCCTAGCTCCTTTAATGAACGAGTTTCCCAAATATCCACAAATGACTACCTTTTAGGACTGGTACCTGAGAACCAACTTTCTTTATATACATTTTATGAGTGAACCATATGTATTTAGTTTGATATTCAAACATATATATATATATATATGTTTAATTATATCCTTTTAAAATTTTAAATAACATTTATAGAGAAAGTTATGGAGTTGGAGCAGTGTTCCAGGCATCGTAAATCCCCAATGTTGGTGTGTTAAAAATATTAACACATGCACACAAATAATCTCAAAAATAATGTATTATATCATGAATGGAGTATTAGATAGGGAAACCATGACCACTATAGTATCTAAAATGTGGTATTTACCCCAGTAATGACATAAGTATCATTCTCATTAGACCTCTGGTTGATGCATTGCCACAAGATAATCTTAGATGAAATAAAAAAATTAAATTAGTTAATTAATTAATTCATTTAAATAAAATGTATAAACCTAATCATTCTCTATTTAATTCCTTATTAGTGAATCCCCTAGGGTTATCCACATAACCTAGAGGGAGTATTATGAGGAGATCCAAGATGTATAGCATTGGCTATGACCTTGGAATCATGGATTAATCACGAACGCGTAGGAATTCAACTATGACATCGAGAGAGATGAAAAATATATTTTCTTCATTATTGATCAGTACAATATCAAGGTGGGTATTTTTTTTGGATTCAATCCCTATTTTCTTTTTATTATGATTGTAGATTTATTCTTCAAAGAATTTCATCCAGAATCAACCTTTTAAGAGCCCTTCCATTTTATATTTTTGACGATATTCTCTATGACCATAGAATTATTTATTGTCTATTAAGATTATTTATTTTTTGTGGGGTTTAATAACCATAGTTAGTTTAAGGGTTCACAATGAACACCAGAAAATTCACATTATTGATTGTGATTTTCTCCCCCATGTTCATCACTTTCATTGTGGGCCTATGATATGCCAATGATTCGACCATGAATCTAGTTTGAATCAATATGAAACCTCAGATTCACATTTATTTGTTAAAAATTTAGAGGATATGATGACTGTGGGAGATATGATTTTTGATGAAGATTCATGGAAGAAAGATGAGATTGATGTTACTTTTTTTGCAATGCAGTGCATACAGATGACTAGAGACAATGGTGGTGTGATTTTTTGATGAATGAAGGCTGAAAGACAACTTCCAGTTTGAAACTAATGACATTCAACATGAATATTGGAGTTTCAGGAAGTAATCATGGATAGATTAGTGAAGGTGATAAAGAAATGTGTGGTCCATCATCTATATAATGATTCTATAAAATTCATTACTACATGACATGTAGTTCAGAAGAACACAAGCTGTGTGTCTTGTGATGTGGTGCTAGGGTTTGATCCAAGATAAATATCACACAGTCATTTATTTGATCCTATAAATTGTGTAATGATGGATAAATAGATTATCATATACTATATTTACAATATAAGGGACCCGTGTGTCCCCACACACTATGTGGTCTAGGCCACACCCCATTTACCCTTGGAGGTACATGACTCAGGTAGTTGGGATGCATGCCGAGTACCTCTATAGATATTGAACACCATGTAACCCTTATATATTCCATGTATTTGGGGCTAAGATAGACTATGAGAGATGATAGAATATGAAAATACAACCAAATTAAGATAAGACATCATGTATCCCTAAGACACACCTTTTACTCCCCATTTTATTGGAATAGTTCAGGAAGATGCAGATTTCCCCCTCATTATTCCCAAGTGGGGTAGGCATTTCACCTATTGGGACTGAGATCCTACTAAGGAGATAGTATGTCACCCATGTAAGCATGGAGCAGGGATCCTCTATGTACATAATTAGATATAGTTTGTATTTCCCCCACATTATGGGGAAGTGATCCTCTATCTTTTGAGTTGGTATTTCAACCATTTATAGTCTTAGATAGGATATAGATCCTCCACTGAAGTTGTTATTTCACCCATAAACATGGAGAAGGGATCCTATAATATTATTTTAGAGAATAACCACATAGGTTTCTTGATATTTTTGGATTAAAAACTAGGAATGTAGATTTTATTTGGTCGGTTGAGAGTTGATACCATACTTTGAGTATTGGGTACCTATTATGAGAATATAAAGGTTTTTATCCTTTTCCTTTTCCTTCTTGGTTATGGTAACAAGAAAAATATCTCTTTTAATAATCCACTTCTTGGTGATTTAATGGTTTTCTATTGGGTATGTATATACTCATCCTTGTATGGGATTTTCTTGCACGTTTCATGTCTTATACATGTGACATGCTATTCGATGGCGATCTAGGGGGATCTGGTATAGGTGGTGCTTAGTGGAACTTGAAGTATATGTTATCATGGATGTAGTTAGACTAGTGGTTGCATATTGAGACTGGTTTCCCTATTATTTTTAGTTTAGAATTACTTAGTTCTTATTGGGCCTATACTTTTCCCTCTTTACTTGACTATGTATTGTCATACTTAATTTTTGGATATTAGATGTTTTGTATGAATTTATTATTCTATATTTTTTACTTTTATCATTACTCTAGAATTTATAGAGGAACATGTACATTTGTACAAGTGCATTAGGCTAAGCCCTCCCATATGTGTGGTATGCCTACTTGGTGCTAGTCACCAACCCCAGGCTTATTGGAAGTGGAATTGGGGTGGCACATTGAGGTTACTTCTAGCTAGGTGGGACCTAGTGGGTTATGTTGTTTCATAATGATTTTAAATCACTGGATGACCTAGGATGGAGTTTGGAGATTTAGGAAAACTATGTTTTAAGTGTCTTGAGTTTGGCTCTCGGGCTAGGGACCCCATCGATGGTGTGGTGATCGATGTATCTAATCATGGGGACTCTGATAAAATTCTTGTAAAATCGGTATAATGAGGCACTAATTATATATAAAAATGTAATATGAATCATATAGGAGTGAGTTATGGTTTCCATGTCCTTCTTGAGTTAGCTCTCTAGATATTTTCTTTTGACTATGGTATATATTGACTATTTCAAGGCTCCTACACATAGCCATCGAACCATGATACTATGACAGAATTGTGATGGGGGATCATCTCAATGATGAGGACTTAGATCTTGGGATCATTTAGGAGTTATTCCCTCAGGGTAGACAATGATTGGTACTTTCACCCATTGAGTAGTGACAATACCTTCCTTCAGCAGTGCATGCTGATGTTTTACCTCATATTGTTTATAAAACCATTATAGTCGTATAGGATGATGTTGTGAATAGTTTTATCATGAATTGTTTGTTTCATATGTAGATACCACCTAGGATTAGGGGTGATCCAGACCCATAGGTAGAAGATGACTGGATAAAGTCCATAGTTTTATTATTCTATATCGTCAAAACCCCTTGAGATCAAATGGTTGTGTTCATGTAATGTATTCTATATGGATTAGTAGGATGATAGTGGATTTTGATAACATAGAACTATGATGAGTAGATGATTCCATAGATCAAGTAAACATACCTCTTTTAGGAGGAGTATTTCTTGGCGACTCTACAATCTGTACACATCTAGGATCTTCTCATGCTTCAAAAAGGAAGCATGTTAGTCACTCAGTATGTGTTGAGGTTTACTAACCTCACATGAAACTCACAGGGAATGTTTTTTTATATGTATTTATGAGTGAGGATGTTTGAGAATCACCTATAGAGAGATATCTAAGCTGGAGCTATGCCCATTTACCACCTACACCGGTGTGCTGGATTGTGCCTTATTGTTAGATATATTTTTTGTAAGATAAGTCACAACCAGTTGGGATTGATAATAGTCACCCAGGAGTAGCCCGAAGTAAGTTGATGGATTCAGGATTTTGGGTTGTGAGACTCAAAGAATAGAAATATCCAGCCTCAGAATAGATGGTCCATAACCCATGGTTCATAGAGAGGTTCCAGTCATATAAGGAATATGTGATTCTTTTCTTGGGATGAGGTCATATTTCTTGAGATTTCCTTACCCTTTGTGTGACAAAATATAAGAATATAGTATATGGGATTAATAGGTATATGAAACAATGTGTCTAGAGATATGTTTAGGGGGAAATAAATAGAATAGGAT
This sequence comes from Viscum album, assembly GCA_963277665.1. NCBI lineage: Eukaryota > Viridiplantae > Streptophyta > Magnoliopsida > Santalales > Viscaceae > Viscum > Viscum album. The sequence goes on from OY728167.1 coordinate 342,695,925, forward strand.
CTGGGAAATCCATAGGAGGTCACCAATGTTATGATATGATACTTCTATCACCACCTCCTGGTGGTCCTTTTTAGGCTTAAGGAGCTGATAGACAGGGATATGAGAAGTTGCGGGTAGTTTTGGATTATGGCCAAGAGGAAACTGACATGATCCAAGGTATGATATATATAACACCCCAATGTTTTATGGTATGTATTCTATTAAATAAATTCAATTTATTTGATATCTTATGTTTTATGTGACACTGAGATTAAACGAACTGTGATATACTATTAAATATTAACACGACTGTTGGAATAGTAATGTGACCGTTAGGAATAGTGATATGAAAATTAGAATAATAACCTCATCTATTAAAGTATAAATAAAATTTAGGAATCACATAAATTAAAATATTATATATTTATATCATGGAGTATGTAAATAAATGTTTTAATAATGATAAAATAAGTGTTGGTATTTTTGTGAAACATAAGTTTTTATTTACCATTTATGAATTGATATAATGATTTAAAATAAAATTTATTTTCGTAAAATAGATTAATGAATTAATATTTTTTTATTATAATTATAAGATAATTTTATGAGACCATAATTAATTTCTCTAAGTGTCATAAAATCGGTTATATTATTAAAATCAGTATTTTTTGAATAATTGAGGATTTTAATCAGAAATTAAATTCATCATATTTAGAAAATTGTTTTCATAAAATGGATTCTATTTTTTAAATCTACATGTCAAAAAATAGTTAGGGTAAATTTTGGGGTTTTTTCTAAAATAGTTGCATTTTTGGTGAATAGTGAAATACAACAATTTACAATATTTAATATTATAAGTAAATAAATGAATTATTGAGTCATGGATGATATATGGATAAGTTAATAACTCATTATTTTAAACTGATATTCTATAATTATTTTATTTATTCATGGGAATCAACACTATTGATCGTCTTGAGCAAAAATAATAAAAAAATGAATAAAATAATCAAAAACACCCCTCTCCTCTCTCTATAAATACCACCCTCACCACCACTTATCCTCACACCTTATAAGACTTTAAGATTGTCTAAATTATGAAAAATTACATTACCAAACCTCTTCTCCATGTCAAAGACTTTATGGTCTTACCAAAACACCTAATCCAAGTTTCTTAAGGAGGTTCCTAAGGAGACAATATTTAAGAGGTAAAATCCTCCTTCTTTCTCTTTTGTTTTATTTTATTTTATTATTATATCCTCACATACCCTTATCCAAAGTGGAATTATAACTCCAGTATAATATATAAACTATAATTTTATTGTGTTAATGGAATATCCATCATTAAATCTATTGTCTCCTCCTTTTATTCTAAAAATGAAAACATCGTCCGTGATGTGTTGATTCACTAACTTTGTGGATGATGAGTTTCCATTTTCCAATAATGCCTTAAAGGATGGTCATAAAACCATTATTATTGTTAAATAATATAAATATATATATATTATAATTTATATCATGTTATGTATCCAACATATAAACATAATATTAAATAAAATTATACAAGTTTGTAATGGTCGTTAAAACCACCTAAATAAATTAAAACATTTTCATCAATGTTTTATATAATGATTCATCCTAATAACATATACACAAATTATATATAAGACTATTTAAAATTATTTAATTTCATTAATACTTAATAATTTCACTTCTGGAGTTTTTCTTTCATTTGAAAAGAACTCCCATATTTATACACAAGGGAACCAACTATATAATCCTAAAACGAACGATCCTGATATAATGAAATTAAACATTATAACTCATTAGAATGATAATAAATGGACATAAAAAATTTATAATAAATATTAATAGGTTCTAAATAAAGTAATTAATACATGTAATTTTATTATCTAGTATATTATATACAAGGGCAGGTCGCTTTCGAACATAAGGTAAGGGGTTTGTCATCTCAGTTTTATTTCCATGAGATATACCTTATTCACCACTTATTTCTTGTGTGTGGTTGATTTATACTACCCTATGATATATAATATCATTAATATATTTATCTTCATGGTATTCAATGTTTCATTTTATGATTATTAATTTTATAGGGTATATGATTTGATTGATTACAAGTGGTAAGAGACTTCATCTCAATTTCTATTTCATTGAGACTTACTGGGTATTGTGAACCTAATAATTTTTATGTGGTGTTTCTACCACCCCTTTGAGATAATTTTTCAATTTGAATTTATATTTATCTTATATATGAATATTTCTTGTATCATGGATATGATTATTATCTAATCTATATACCATGTTTTACATATGGTTTTTACATTGAATGTTATTTTAACTGGGGAAATATCGATTAATTTATACCCTCTACTCAATATATATATTTTGATAAGGATTATTGTTCATGAATTAAATATATGTATGAATAATTATTTGTACTTTTAGTGATGGGAAGGGCTCGACATTATATATCCCCTAAATGCATCGACATGTCTCATGAGACAAAACAGTTGGCGACAAACCCTTCGTGTTTATTTCCAAGAAGAATCATATGGGTTTCTACCCAAAAAATTAAAATTTCTTGAAGAAGTTCTTGATGGCAGTGGTTAATTTTATAGATAAATGACCTCCAATAATCAATCATTTCATTCATTTAGTATTCAATTATTACTGTCCATGAAACATTCTTCGACAAATATAATGGCCACTATAGAATTAGTGGAACTGAAGAAAAAACTAGTGGCGTTGAGTAATAAGGGATTTATTCACCCTAGTATTTCTCCACAGGGATCCCATATTATCTTTATTAAGAAGAAAGATAGATACATGTGGTATATGCATTGACTATAGGGAAGTTAATGCTAGTAAAATAAATAACAAGCATCCTCTGCCTTGCATTGATGATTTATTTGATCAAATTAACAGAGATCAATATTTATTGAAGATTGAACTTCATTTTGGGTATCATAAATTGTGAGTAAAGAAAGAATATATTTTGAAGACAACTTTTCAGATGAAGAATGGTCATTATGAGTTTATAGTAATTCCTTTTTGATTGACTAATTCACCCTCAATTTTCATGGAACTAATGAGAACAGTATTCAAGGAATATATTGATTATTTTTTATATTATTAATTGATGATATTCTAGTATATTATAAAATCTATGATGAACATGAGAATAAATTGTGGATTATTATTTAGACTCTTAGAAAGAAATAGTTATATTGTAAATTTATCAATTGTGAATTCTGGCTTCAAGAAATTTATTTTCTTGGCCATATTGTCTATAAGGATGAAATCTCAGTTGATACTGTAAAGAAAAATGAAATCCAAGAATTTCTTATGCCAATGAGCATAACCAATGTACGTAGTTACATTGTTTTAATAGGTTACTATTACCATTTCGTTCATAATTTTTCCTATTTGGATTACTTTTTAACAAAGCTCACAAGTAAAGTAGCTAAGTTTGTATGGAAAAAAGAATGTGCATGATGTTTTGAAGAATTGAAGAGAAGATTAGTCAATGATCTGATTTTGACTCTACCATCAAGAAGTTATGGGTTTGTGATATAAAATGATGCATCAAAGAGATTATTGGGTTGTGTACTTATAAAAAATGATAATGTCATTGCATATACATCAAGTTAGTTGAATATTCATGAAATAAATTATCCAAATCACGATCTTTAGTTATCAGCAATAATATTTGATCTAAAGATACGAAGACACTATCTTTGTGGTAAAATATATGAGATATATACATATCAAAAGAGTTTTAAATACATATTTAGATAGAAATAACTCAACATGAGGCAATAAAGAAGGATCAAGTTACTCAAATATTATGATTTCTCAATACACTACCTCCTAGGAAAAGAAAATCAGGCAGTAGATTTATTAAGAAGGAAAGATCATGGAATTATAACCCAAATAATGATTGATAAAGATCCTATGTTCATGTATTTAGTAAATATTGATATGGTAATTGTTAAGGAATAGGAAACATCACTCATTTTTCTAATTATTGCGAAACTATCATTTTTGAAAAAATTAAAAATCTCTCAATTTGATGATGAGAATTTTCAAAAGAAAATTAAAGACATTAAGGATGGAAGATTGGAATAATTTGTGTATGAGTATAGAATTATGAAATTTGGAAAGATATTATGTGTTTCATCATCACCTAAGATAAAAAGGTAACTTTTAGATGATGCTTAGAGCTCAAATTTCTCTATACACCATGGTAGTACCAAGTTGTATGGAGTTCTTAAGGAACATTTTTAGTGGGATAATATGAAGCAAGAAATTGATGAATATGTGTCAAGATGTATATTTTGTAAACAAGTGAAGACTAAGAGATACAATCTAAGAGGATTCATATAACCTCTACCTATTCATATTTGGAAGTGTGAGGACATTACTATGGACTTCGTCACTGGATTACCAAATATACCTATAAAGAATGATATGATATGGGTTATTGTTGACCGCCTTATAAAATCAGTAGATTTACTTTCTATAAGTTATGATTTACCTATTTACCACCTAGAAAGACTATATATTAATGAAGTTTTTAGACATCATTGTGCACCTCTATTGATTTTATCTGGTTGAGATCCCAATTTTATATCAAAATTATGGAAGCGTCTTCAAAAGGATTTTGACACTGAGCTTCATTTGAGTACTTCTTATCACTCTAAAACTGATAGAAAGTATAGAAGGACTATTAAAACATTAGAATACATGATTTTATCATGCTCACTTGACTTTCAAGATATATGAGATCAATATTTATCTTTGGTAGTGTTTTACTACAATAATATTTTCCATTCAAGCATTCAAATGGCGTTATATAAAAAATTATATGAAAAGAGATGTCGTACTCCAACTTGTTGGGATGAAGTTGGTGAGAGGAAACTTATATGACTTAAAATTATTGAAGAGACAACGAAAAAGGTGAATACTATTTAGGCTTATATTAAATCAGTTCAAAGTAGGAAAAATAGTTATGCTGGAAATAGGAGAAAGTATTTGGAATTTAAAGTGGGAGATCATGTATTTTTGAAGGTATCTACATAGAAGGGTGTCATAAGGTTTGGTAAGAAAGGAAAAATGATCCCCAGGTACATCAAAACATTTGAAATTCTAGAAATAATTGGATATGTAGCGTACCGATTAGTAATTCCACCAAGTCTCTCCAAAGTTGATGATGTGTTTCATATATCATTATTAAAGAAGTACATGCCAAAACCAACACATGGACTCACCTATGAAGAAATAGAACTGGAACCTAATTTTTCTTACTGTGAAGATCCAATTAAGATTCTTGAAATTAGAGATACAGTATTGAGAAATCAAACAACCCGATTGGTAAAAGTTATATAGAGAAACCATAAAATGGAAGAAGTAATGTGGGAACATGAGGATGTTATGAAGAAGAACCACCCTCATTTGTTTAGAAGGAAATATTCATGAAAAATTTTAAGGATGAAATTTTTGAAGGAGGAAAGAATATAACACCTCAATATTTTACAGTATGTATCCTCTTAAATAAAATTTAATTTATTTAATAGCTTACGTTTCATGCAACACTGAGCTTAAAGGAACCGTGATATTCTATTAAATATTAACATGACCATTGGAATAGTAATGTGACCATTAGGAATAGTAATGTGGCCATTAGAATAATAACCTCACCGATTAAAGTATAAATAAAATTTAGGCATCTCCTAAATGAAAATATGATTTATTTATATCATGGAATATGTAAATAAATGTTTTAAAAATGATCAATTAAGTATTGATATTTTTGTAAAATGCTAATATATATTTATAATTTTATAATTAATATAATTATTTAAAAGAAAATTTATTTTCCAAAAATAGATTCATGAATTAATATTTTTTATTATAATTATATGATATTTTTATGAGGTCATAATTGATTTTTCAATGTGTCGTAAAATCAGTTATAATATTAAAATTGGTATTTTTCGAATAAATGATGACTTTAATTAGAAATTAAATATATCATATTTAGAAAATTATTTTCATAAATTGGATTCCATTTTTTAATTATACATGTCAAGAAATGGTTAGGGTGAATTTTTTAGATTTTTCTAAAATAGTTGAATTTTTAGAAAATAGTGAAATACGATAATTTATTACATTTAACATTATAAGTAAATAATTGAATTATTGATTCATGGGTGATGTATGGATGAAGTAAGAACTAATTATTTCAAACTCAAATTCTTTATTTATTGCATTTTTCCATGGGAATCAACACTATTTATAGTCTTGATCCTAAACTAATAAAGAAATGAATAAAATAATAAAAAACACCCCTCCCCTCTCCCTATAAATACCACCCTCACCACCCCTTATCCTCACACCTTCAAAGACTTTAATATTATCTAAAGTCTTCCCAATTACATTCCCATTCCTATTTTCCACATCTAAGACCTTCTGGTCTTACCAAAAGACCAAATCCAAGTGTCTTAAGGAGGTTCCCAAGGAGATGACATTTAAAAGGTAAAATCCTCCCTCTTTCCCTTTTATTTTATTTTATTTTATAATTATCTCCTCACATAACCATATCCAAAGTGGAATGATAACTTGAGCATCATATATATACTATAATTGTATTGTGTTAATGAAATATACATCATCAAAACTCTTATATCCTTTTATTTTAAAAATGAAAACATCATCCATGATATGTCAATTCACCACCTTTGTGGATGACGAATTTTAATTTTGCATTACCACATTCAAGGATTGTCATAAAACCATTATTATGGTTGAATTATATTTTAATATACATATTATAAGTTTTATCATATTCTGTAACCAACATATAAACATAATATTAAATAAAATGATACAAGTTTGTGATGGTCATAAAAATTGCCAAAATAAATTAAAAAACATTCATGTCACGACCCATCCCCCGGGGCCTGTGCCATGACTACCCCAAGCCCACATCCCATAGGCCAAGGGCTGGAGACTACCACCGAAAGGCTTATTCCCTAAAATGGGAAGGCATTGCCTTTATAACCAGCAAACTCACACAACCAAGCACACAACAAGATACTAACACTAGTAATCTGTATAGTAAAAGAGTGTGTACAGTAAGAAAAAAAGGGTCAGAATACAAGACAAATTGGAAAGTACAAGAAAACTGGAAAGTAAAAGAAAACTGAATAGCTCCTGTGAATGCCCACCGAGGGTCCTACCTGAAGGGTATGTATAACTCTCGAACAGTCGTCTCTGCGGTACGCCTCGTCTAAGGTCCACCTCCGAGCTACCTCCAGACCCGATACCCTCATCCTCAATCAGCGCTGTCCATCATCTGCACCAAACACAACATGGTGAGGGCCTAGCCTCTGTAGGGGTGAGTATAACGATACTCAGTAGGGACCCTGAGACCCTCAAATGTCTCACAAAACTCATAAAGGATAAACCAAAAATCATGAAATCAATTGAAAACCCTAATTAGGTATATGCCCATACATATACCTAAGTTATCAAGTATACCCATCTCATTCATGAGGAAACACAAGGCCCAACACATTAGCCCAAAGCTCAACTGTTCCACAAAGGAAGGAATACCACGAAGGTCACACCAAAAAGGTAAGTACCACAAAGGTACGCCACACAGAAGAATACCATAAAGGTATCACCACGATGGTAAGTACCACAAAGGTATGCCACACAAAAGAATATCACAAAGGTATCACCATGAAGGTAAGTACCACTAAGGTACTCCACATAGAATATTACCACAAAGGTAAAGACTCAGCTCACACCAGGTATAACATAAGTACAGTAGTAGAGATGATTAGATGTAACTACCGAAACATCTTACTCTGTTAAGAGGTAGACCCACGTAGGATTTTAAATCATCATCAGACCCACATAGGATCCTAGTACATCATCAGAACCACATAGGATCCTAGTACATAAGACCCACGAAGGATCCTAGAGTAGCCCCGTATGGATTCTTGGAGTGGATCTACGTGGGAACCTCAATCACAGACCCACGAAGGATCCCAAAGCACAGACCCACATAGGATCCCTTTCTCATGCTACAACCAGCTACAGGGTTCACGCACTAAGCTCACTTGATTCCGGGAGGGTCCACTCCTCAAGCCACAGGTCGAATATTCCAACATCCATGAAGTACCAAGAAGAAGTATTCCAAAGGATCGCCATGTAAATGGGGTCTCAACGCAATAGACACTGCGTCAATCGGATGCCCGGTCTGTAAGTTATTGGCCTTTTAGTCCCAAGGGCCCGGTTGGATTCGTGCTCGATCCAAATTGGCCATACCCCAATTTTATCCAAAACTCAAGTTGGTTATAAAAAGGGATCTTCTCGATCCAAGGTTTTTGGTACTGCAGACGGTTCGTCAAATGGGCACCTGAAACTCAAGATATGGCCGAAAGAACGAAAAGGTTCGAAACTGGTCCGAGTCCGGTCTGACTCGCTTGGACCGACCTGACTCACTGGGTCTGGACCAGCCTGCCGGGCAGCCCGCTGAGCGGCGCCTGGTGGTGCAGACCACGGTGCGGCTTCGTGGTGCGGCTCACTGTGCGGCCTCATGGTGCGGCCCCACGGTGTGGCCTGCTAGATGCCTGCGATGGGCGGACTGCTGGGCGGCGCTGGCCTGCAGCTGGGTGGCCCTGCGGTGGGATCCTACCTAGTCACCACCCAAGGTGGAGGTGCCCCCTGGGTACCCCGAGTAGCCTAGCCATTCGGGTTGGGTGGCCGACTGGCCGGCGCCACGTAGCGCCGACAACTGGTACGTGGGACCCGGTCCAGCTCGGCTCCCCAGCTGACCGGACGGCCAACCCTCCTCCACGGCACGGTCGCGTGCCGCGCCAACACAGGCTGCCGACAATGAGCCGGCCACCCACCCTTCGCCGTCGCGGCCTCGCGTCGCAACAGCTGTTCGTCGGGCGGTGCGGACGCGCGCTACCACTCCCGTCACATGGCCGGCCGTGCACCGGCCGCCACCCTCACTCTGCCTTTACTGACGGGCTGCAACCCTTCTATGGAGGTACAATTGCACTGCCTCCATCTTCACGGCGAGCCGTGATGTCGGACGCCGCTCCTGAGTCTCACCGATGCCAATCACCGGCACCGGTCTCCATCCTCCTCCATCGTGAAGAACACATCAAAAACCTCAAAGGATTACAGAGAGGTCCGGCCATGTTCGTTTGGCCCGCACCCTCTGCGTTAGGGCGGTAGCAAGCGGTTCAATAATTCTTGAATCACAAAGAACGTCAAGAAAGGGTAAGGGGGGTTATTCAAAATAACAAACCCTACCTCGAAGGTTCTATTGGAGATCATTCGTAGTTTAAGATTTGTCTATCCAAAAGCAAGCCTCCTCCAATGACGCCACTTGTTTGACGATCCTCCGTTCTTCGGTTCCTCCGTGGTGAGAAATATTCTTCCTCAAGAGGCTCCTATAAGAACACACTTTGCCAACGATTTCCCCCAAAACCCCAAGAGGTGATATGCCAACTTAAATTAAAATAGGTTTATATAATTAATTTACATTGGCACAAAATTAAATGTCTTAATTAAATGGCACAAATAATTAATTGGAGAGTTGACATAATTAATTGGGAAATTCTAAGGGTCTTTCCACACCATAATGAAGGGTTCGGGTGGTCCCCACCATTGAATTTAAATTGGGAGGATTAAAGCCCTTGTGGTCCCCACCTCCATAAATCAAAAGGAGGTTTCACAAAAAAATAAAAATGTTAAACATTTTTATTTTCTTTATTCTTCCACAAAAAAAGTGAAAAACTATCTTCTACCCTCGATCTACTGCGGTCTAGTTGAAGGTCTCCTTAAGAGAATACCGACACTGCGAGTTCAACGGTGTCCTCAGATTTCAATTCCGAGCACCAGTTCAAAAGTTACAAAAACCCGCTCACACCTTTTCTGAACGTACTTGAAAAAACTTCAGAAATTCATTTCGGGCACACCGGGCCTCGTAATCATGCACCGTCAATTTTTGCAGACTCGTAAAATTCCCATATGATAAAAAAAATTAAATGGAAATTTCCAGGTCTTTACATTCTACCCACCTCAGGACTTTGTATCCCTGAAAGCAACATCACAAAAATTAGGAAAACAAGTAGGGGTACTAAGCACGTATTTGAGCCTCCCACTCCCATGTGCTCTCCTAGAGGTTCCCGTGCTACCAGCGAACGCGCACCAGAGGTATCGACCACCCACAAAGGACTCTCTCCTGTCGATCCTCAATCTCCATTGGAACCTCCTTAAACATCACCCCATCGTCGATGTCCAGCTCACCATGGTCGATGACGTGAGATGGGTTGTGCATGTATCTCCTCAGCTGGGATACGTGGAAGACGTTGTGCACCTGGAGTAACTAAGGTGGAAGAGCTAAGCAGTAATCCACCTCACCAACTCTATTGAGGACATGAAAATGTCCGATGAACCTCAGAGATAACTTGCCTCCTCGGCCAAATCTCCGCAAACCTTGTTGAGGTGAGACCCGTAGAAAGACGTGGTCGCCATCCTTGAACTCCTGAGGTCTCTGTATCCTATTGGAATAAGACTTATGCATGCTCTGTGGAGTCTTCATCTGCTCCTGGATGATATACACCTTCTCTGTGGTAGCCCGTACCATCTCTGGTCCCATAAGTTCTGAATCCCCAGGGTTAGTCCAGCACAAAGGCGATATGCAAGGTCGGACGTACAACACCTCAAAAGGTGCCATCCCAATGGTAGAGTGATAGCTGTTTTTGTATGAAAACCCCACAAAGGGAAAGTGATCCTCCCAAATACGACCAAAGTCTAGGACGCAAGCACGCAACATGTCCTCAAGGGTCTAAATGGTCCGCTCAGTCTGGCCATCTGTCTGAGGATGGAAGGAAGTGCTCAAATGAAGCTGCATTTTGAAAGAATCCTATAACCCCTTCCATATCCAGGAAGTTAAATGTACATCATGATTAGAGAGAATCATCGAGGGTACTCCATGTATCCTCACAATCTTCTGCACATAGATGCGTCCCAATCTCTCTACTGAACCCTGCTCTCTGATCAGTAGGAGGTGGGATGACTTGGTGTGTCGGTCAACGATCACCCAGATAGAATCATGACCCCTGGATGTACGTGGAATTCCTATCAATAATTACATAGATATCCCATCCCACTTCCACTTTGGGACCTCTAAAGGCTTAACTAAGCCTGCTGGTACCTAATGCTCCACCTTCACTTGCTGACAAGTGAGGCACCGAGAGAAAAAATATGCTACTACTTTCTTCATTCTCAGCTACCAATGCTATCGTCAGAGGTCTTGGTACATCTTCTCCACTCCTGGATATACCGCTAGAGGGGATGTGTGAAACTCTCTCAAAAATTACTCCCAAATAAACACTAGTACCATGGTACGTCCACTAAAAAGGATGACGTGCTCCCTACCTTCAGAAAATACATCAGGTGCCTGTCCTGTGGATATTTGAGCAGATCGATCCTCGCAATCAGTGTCCCCATGCTACATCTCCCTGACTCGTTGAAGAAGTGGGAGAGTTACTGTAATATACTGAAGAAAAGTTTCTCCATCTTGATCCATAAAGGATATCTGAAAGTGGCTAGCTACTCCGTCGCCTCACCTAGAAGATGTATACCAGATCTTCTGCTGAGTGTATCTCCTAAAACGTTCCCCTTACTAGGAGTATAGAATATCTTGAAGTCATAGTCCTGGAGGAACTCAAACCAACACCGCTGTCTCAGGTTCAGGTCCTTCTGTGAGAAGATATAATTGAGACGCTTGTGATCCAAGTAGACTATAAAATGTTCTCCCATAAAGTAATGTCGCCACATATTCAAGGTGAAGACCAATGCTACTAACTCCAGGTCATGGGTAGCGTACTGTCAAAAACCATAAGCGATAACTACTCACTCCTGCATTAGGACACATCTGAGCCCAGTCCCTGATGCTTCGTAGTAGACTACGTACCCAACACCCTTCTCCGGAAACCTCAAGATGGGGGAACTAGTCAGTCTCTGCCTCAACTCCTGAAAACTCCACTGGCATCTCTCTGAACACACGAAGGGTTTCCCCTTATTTTTCAATGATAATAAAGGTGTTGCAACTCTAGAAAAATCTGGCACAAACCTCCGGTAGTAACCGTCCAAACCTAGGAAACTTCGTACCTTCGTCACACTCCTTGGTGGCTCCCAAGCAATGTACTGCCTCAATATTCTCTGGATCCACTACAAATCTAGCCTCCGAGATGACATGTCCTAGAAAGTGCACCTCTCGGATCAAGAATTGTCACTTCGAGAGCTTACCATATAGCTGGTGCTCTCGAAGTGTGTCTAGAACTATCTGCAAATGATAGGCAAGATCCTCCTTAGTAGCCGAGTAGATCATAATGTCATCAATGAAGACAACCATAAAGTAATCAAGGTATGGATGAAAGATCCTATTCATGAGTCCCATGAACACTACTAGGGCGTTGGTCATGCCGAATGGCATAACCAAGAACTCGTAGTGGCCATACCAACATCTGAAAGTTATCTTCTACACATCCTCATCACGTACTCTGAGCTGATGATAGCCTAATCTGAAGTATATCTTCAAGAACCACTGTGCTCCATTCACCTGATCAAACAGGTCTTCAATCCTCGTGATTGGGTACTTTTTCTTCACAGTCACCTGGTTCAGGTGCCGATAGTCAACACAAAGTCTCAAGCTCCCATCCGCCTTCTTGGCGAAAAAAATCGAGCCTGCCCAAGGAGAAACACTGGGCCGGATGAATACCTTCCCCTGTAAGTCGTTCAGCTATACCCGTAGCTCACGAAGCTCCGCGGGAGCCATCCGATATGTTGGCGTAGATATCGGTGCCGTCTTGGGGTACAAGTCAATGTAAAAGTCCAACTATCTATGAGGAGGTAGACCTAGAAGATCATCAAGGAAGACATCTGCGTACTATTACACCACTGCAGGATAGCTCAGACTCTCTACATCAATCTCTCTGAGGGTAAGTCTAGCCAACTGATGAGTGATCGGCTGCACTCTCCTCTGGGTAAGTCCATCCTGTGCTGCAAAGGCTCCCTTCTCACTGGTGAAGGTAAAACTGGTCCCATCCGTGCGGTCACACTGCACTTTGCGCCAAATACAGTTGATCTGAGCATGGACTATAGATAACCAGTCCATACCCAAGATGACTTCATAAGGTCTCGACGCCACTACTAGGAGATCCCAGCCGAAGCTCTCACCTCATAGAGTAAGCTCACACTACTGGCACCAGTGCGTGATTGTCGAATCTGCTCCCGTAGGAGTCTCTAGCCATAAGGATCGAGCCAACGACTCCATCGAATTCTCCGAGCTCTGAATGAGGGCCGTAACAATAAAAGAATGAATAGAACCTATGTCTATAAGTACTATAGCTAAGGTGGAATAGACACAGATCATACCTTATATCATCTCCGGAGCTCCATGGTCGTAGGCCTCACCTTCCTGGAGCTGATATCACCCCTGTACACTTACTCCCTATGGTCGGGGTGGACCACCTGGTGGTGGTGGCTGTAACATCTCGAATCATTGCCCACTGCCAACTGCACAACCAGCTCCTCTGCCACGTCTGCCTGATCCCTACAGACCTCCTCGGCCAAACCTCTATCTCTGCCTGGCTGGTCCTTCGACTGTCTGCTGATCATCCATATGGCAGGTCAAATAGTCAAGATCCATGTGACCATACCTTTCACATGCGTAACACTACCTGCTCCTCGCATGACTGACCCTGTCTCCTGTGCCCCACAAAACCGACCCTGAATTCGGTGGTTGTCCACCTATAGGTCTGATCCTCTTGGACCTCTGTGACATCTGTCTGCTGCCAATTATAGAAGAATCTTCTACATGATGCAAAATGGTGGGTCTCTCTGCTGGCGTCTGCTCAACAAGAAAACTCTATACTAATAGGGCTCGCTCTAACACCCCCGCCTACGTCGGGATGCTGAGAGAAATCATCGAATCACTGATCTCCTGCCTGAGTCCCTGCTTGAAGGTCCTGGCCCTGAAGAACGGGTCCCACACCATATCAGTGGAGTAGCATGAGAGGTCGGTGAACCTCAATGAGTACTGAGCCACAGTCATGCTTCCCTGATGCAGATGAAGAAGCTCCTGAATGAGCACTGCGCGAAGGGTCTCTGACTCTGCCTGAAATAGGCTCTCAAAGTCTGTCCAGAGAAGTGTCACCTCACCGTGAACCTGGAGCATCAAGCTCCACCATCTGCCTACTTCTGCCTATAGAAGACTAGCGGCAAGGATCACCATGAGATCAGTTGGTGTCCCTACCATTCAGAAGACTCTCACCACGGCCTCCAGCCAATCCTCAACCGCCTGTGGTCTGTCTCTCCCCTGAGTCTGGGTGGACTCTAGCACTGGAACTCATGCAACGCGCTCAAGCGGCGCATACCCTCTACTGCTGGGGCTAGTGTCATCGGTGGACTAATGGGTAATGGTACTGTTGGTTCCTCTGTTGGTGCCCCTACTGAAAGAGGGCCTTGTAATGAGTCCTCGTCACTCGGTGGGATATCCTCACGTACTATACCCAGAACTCTAGCTGGCTGTCTGCATAGAGGCAACCTGAAAAGAAAAAGGTGTTCCACATTTAATAAGTTATACCTCATGAGATGACTCAAATAGTTCAAAAAGAAAACTTTTCAAAACATACATGCAATCAGTGTTTTCATGCATTGAGTCAGAAATTAGAAGTCAGGGTCCTGGTGTATAGATACGTCGGCCGTCGCACCAACACTGGATTCCCTAAACTGATAACCATACTCATAACACTTAACACTATTGCTGTAAAAAGATCATAATCCAATGTTCTATGGTAGAATCGACTCTTCTGATACCAATTTGTCACGACCCATCCCCCGGGGCCCGTGCTGTGACTACCCCAAGCCCGCCTTCCATAGGCCTGGGGCTGGCGACTAGCACCGAAAGTGGTATTACCTAAAACGGGAAGGCATTGCCTTTATAACCAGAAAAATCACACAACCAAGCACACAACAAGATACAAACAGTAGCAAACTGTATAGTAAAAGAGTGTGTATAGTAAGAAAAAAGGGGCTAGAATACACATCAAACTGGAAAGTACACGAAAATTGGAAAGTACAAGTAAACTGAACAACTCCTGTGAATGCCCGCCAAGGGTCCTACCAGAAGGGTAGGTACAACTCTCGAATAGTCATCTCTACAGTACGCCTCATCTAAGGTCCACCTACGAGCTACCTCTAGACCCGGTACCCTCATCCTCAGTCAGTGTTGTCCGTCATCTGCACCAAATACAACAAGGTGCGGGCGTAGCCCGTGCATGGGTGAGTATAACGTTACTCAGTAGGGACTCCGAGACCCTCTAAGGTCTCACAAAACCCACAAAGGATAAACCAAAAATCAGGAAATCAACTGAAAACCCTACATAGGTATATACCCATACATATACCTAAGTTATCAAGTATACACATCTAATTCATGAGGAAACAAAAGGCCCAACACATTAGCCCAAATCTCAACTGTTCCATGAAGGTAACACCACCAAGGTAAGTACCAAAAAGGTATGCTACACAGAAGAATACCACAAAGGTATCACCATGAAGGTAAGTACCACAAAGGTAAGTACCACAAAGGTACGCCACACAGAAGAATACCACAAAGGTATCACCATGAAGGTAAGTACCACTAAGGTATGCAACACAAAAGATTACCAAAAAGGTAAAGACTCAGCTCACATGAGGTATAACATAAGTACGGTATTAGAGATGATTTTATGTAACTACTGAAACATATTACTCTATTAAGAGGAAGACCCACGTAGGATCTTAAATCCTCATCAGACCCACATAGGATCCTAGTACATCATCAAAACCACATAGGATCCTAGTACAACAGACCCATGAAGGATCCTAGAGTAGTCCCGTAGGGATTCCTAGAGCAGATCCATGTGGGACCCATAATCATAGACCCAAGAAGGATCCCAAAGCACAGACCCACATAAGATCCCTTTCTCATTCTACAGCCAGTTACAGGGTTCCCGCACTAAGCTCGCTTGATTCCGGAAGGGTTCGCTCCTCTAGCCATAGGTCGGATATTCCAATTTCCACGAGGTCCCAAGAATAAGTATCCCAAAGGACCTCCACATAAAAGGGGTCTCAATGCAACAGACGGTGCATCAATCGGACGCCCGATCTGTAAGTTATTGGCCTTTTAGTCCCAAGGGCCTAGTTGGATTTGTGCTCGATCCAACCCGGATGTACCACAACATTATCCAAAACACAAGTGGGGTATAAAAAAAGGACCGTATAAATTCAAGGTTTCTGGCACCACAGACGGTTCTTCAAAAGGGCGCTCGAAACTCAAGATATGGACGGAAGAATGAAAAGGGTCGAAACTGGTCCGGTTCGGTCTGACCCGGTCGGACCGACCCGACCTGACCCGGCTCACTAGGTCTGGACCATCCCTCCAGGTGGCCCGCTGAGCAGACCTTTAAGTAGCACAGGGTGCGGCCGCATGGTGCGGTGTCGCAGTGAGGCATGCGGTACAGCCCGTGGTGCCGCTTCACGGTGCGACCTCCCGGTGCGGCCCTGCGATGCAGCCTGCTGGAGGCCCGCGATTGGCGGCCCGTTGGGCCGCGCTAGCCCTCGTCTGGGTGGCCCTGCAGTGGGGTCTACCCTAGACACCACCCAAGGGGGAGGTTACCCTTGGTTACCCCGAACGGCCCAACCGCTCGGGTTGGATGGCCGACCGGCCGACGCCACGTGGCGTCGACAGCTGGTACGTCGGACCCAGTCCCACTCGGCTCCCTGGCTAGCCAGACGGTCATCCCTCCTCCGCGGTGCGGTCACGATCCATGCCACCACCGGCTGCTGGCAGCGAGCTAGACACCCACCCTTCACCACCACGACCTCACGCCATGGCCCCTTCTCACCAGGCAGCACAGACGCGCGCCGCCACTCCCGTCACACGGCCGACCCTACGCCGACTGCCACCCTTACTCCGCCACGACCGATGGGTCGCGGCCCTTCTCCGATGGTGTGGTTGCACCGCCACCGTCTTCTTGGCGGGCCGTGATGCTGGCCTCTGCTCCTGAGTCCCACCGGTGCCAATCGCCGGCACCGATCGCCATCCTCCTCCATCGCGAAGAACACATCAAAAACCTCAAAGGATTGTGGAGAGGTCAGGCCATGTTCATTTGGCCCGTACCCTCCGCGTTAGGGCGGTAGCAAGCAATTAAATAATTATTGAATCACAAAGAACGTCAAGAATGGGTAATGGGGGTATTCAAAACAACAAACCCTACCTCGAAGGTTCCGTTGGAGATCATCCACGGTTGAAGATGGATTGGTGTTTGTCAATCCCGAAGAAATCCTCCTCCAACGACACCACTTGTTTGACGATCCTTCGTTCTTCGGTTCCTCCTTGGTGAGAACTATTCTTCCTCAAGAGGCTCCTCTAAGAACACACTTTTCCAACGATTTCCCCCAAAACCCCAATAGGTGATATTCCAACTTAAATTAAAATAGGTTTATACAATTAATTTACTTTGACAAAAAATTAAATGGCTCAATTAAATGGCACAAATAATTAATTGGAGAGTTGGCGTAATTAATTGGGGAATTATAAGGGTCTTCCCCCACCTTAATGAAGGGTTTGAGTGGTCCCCACCATTGAATTCAAATTGGGAGGATTAAAGACCTTTGGGTCCCCACCTTCATAAATCAAAAGGAGGTTTCAAGAAAAAATAAAAATGCTAAACATTTTTATTTTATTTATTCTTCCACAAAAAAGTGAAAAACTATCTTCTACCCTTGATCTAATACAGTCGAGGTGAAGGTCTCCTTAAGAAAATACTGGCACTATGAGTTCAACGGTGTCCTCAGATTTCAATTCCGAGCACCGGTTCAAAAGTTACAAAAATACGCTCACACATTTATTGAACGTACCCAAAAAAGTTCAGAAATTCAGTCCGAGCACACCGGGTCTCAAAATCACGCACCTTCAATATTCGCAGACTCGTAAAATTCCCATATAAATAAAAAAAATTACATGGAAATTTCAGGGTCTTTACATTTAATCAACATTTTATCTAATAATTAATCCTCATACCATATAACCAAGTGATATATGAGACAAAATATAATTATTTAAGTTCATTAATACTTAAAAATTTCACTTCCAGAGTTTTTACTCCATTTTAAAAGAGATCCTATAATTATGCACAAGGGAACCAACCATAAAACCTTGAAACGAACGCTCCCAGTACAATGAAACTAAACATTATAAATCATAAGAATGGCCATAAATGAACTTAATAAAATTATAATAATTTAAAAATTTGTTTAATAGGTTCTTAATTAAGTAATTAATGCATCTAATTTGATTATCAGAGGACATTTAGTACAAGTACAAAACACTTTCAAACATAAGGTAATAGGTTGCTCATCTCACTTTTATTTCCATGAGATATGAATTATTCACCACTTATTTCTTATGTGTGGTGTATGTATACTTGCCTTTGATATGTCATATCATGAATATATTTGTCTTCATGGTATTAAATGTTTCATTCAATGATTATTAATTTTATTGGGTATACGATTTGATTGATTACAAGTGGTAAGGGACTTCGTCTCAATTTCCATTTCATTGAGACTTACTTGGTATTGTGCACCTAATCATTTTTATGTGGTGTATCTACTAACTCTTTGAGATAATTTTTAATTTTACATTATATTTTTCATAAATATCCATATTTCTTATATCATGGATATTATTATTGTCTAAGCCGTGTAACATTTTTATATACGGTGTTTACATTGAATGTTATTTTAATTGGGGAAATATTGATAAATCTGTATCCTCTACACAATATAGATATTTTAAGAAGGAATATTTTTCATGAATTAAATATATATAGTAAGAATGATTTGGAATTATAGTGAAAAATGGGGACTGACATTATATATCCCCTTGATGCATCGACATATCTCATGAGACAAAAAAGTTGACGACTAACCATTCGAATTTGTTTCTAAAAAGAATCAGACGAGTTTCTACCCACAGACTTAAACTATATAGTGAAAGGTCTTGAAAATTTGGTTCATGTTCTTTATACATGACATCCAATAACTAAGAATTTATTTCATTAAATATTCAATTATTTATATCCATGATATTTTTACCATGACAAAATTTGTGGATGCATTTCGATTCTCAGTTTTTGATTAAATGGCATATGTGTTTCATCTATTTACCTTTCCATATTGATTATGATTTATTGATTATGATATAATTATTATTAATTCATGTTTATACTGTATTAAACCTCACTGAGAATTTGATCTCACCATTTTATTTGTTTTCCTTCCCTAGGTTATAAAGATGATGTCTTTGAATAATTGTCAAGGATGTAGTTTATTTTCCTTTGTTATATTCTATGTTTAATTACTAATGTGATAAGGGAACCATTTATGTATCTATTTATTAAATAATACTAAATTGTTATATCCTTATTGATGTGATCTCTTGTATCTATGCCATTGTGATAAAATAATCACTGACTACAGGCTACTAGGGTTAGGGTTGTTATAATATATGTCTTCTATAACTTAGCTTCAAATTTGATAGACACAGTAATGATCCATTCCTTTCTAGAACCATCCATGTTCAACAAATAGAGATTCTGACAGATCCACTAGTCCAAACCTTATGATTAGAGACTCCCACTAGAGGGGATTCTATTATCACAATCTTCTGTCAATAGTGTGACTCGGTTCTTGGTGGAGAGATTTTATTATGGGACATTTTTATGGTTTAAATGAGACAATATAATATCATTCTTTATATGATATTAATATACACCATCCATGGAATTATTGATTGTTTTCATTAGAGGATGTGGTGGACCTATCCCAATAGGTCTAGATATTCCTTCCCTTGAAATAAATAATTTCAATCAAAGTAGACTAAGCCCATATGAAAGAGAGTGAAAACAATTTCTCATCACTTGGATATCTTAACTATTGGTGCATCAAACTTAATTGATGTTTGATTCCCTATAGTATTATATGAGTACCCAGATGTATTTCCCAAAGAGGTACCTGGGCTACCACCTCATCCAATGGTCAAATTCTATATCGACATGAATATTGGTATAAACTTTACATCTTTAATGGTATATTAGATGGATTCTATAGAAATTTTATAGATAAGGGCATAGTTGGAGGACCTTTAGAGGAAATGTTTTATCTAACCCAATTTTCCCCCTAGGAAACATTGATACTATTCACCAATAAGGAGGATGAGATCCTAAGTTTGTATATGGATTAACATTTCCGAAATTAGGTAATTTTTAAAAATATGTATCCACAACCAAGAATTGATTCTCTCTTTAATCAGTTGAAAATGGAAAAGTGGTTCTCAATGATTGACCACAGGTCTGGTTATCATCGGTTGTGGGTTTGTAAAGAGGACATACCTAATATAATATTTTAATTTTTATATGATCACTAAAAGTACCTAGTGATTCCCTTAGACATGATGAACTCCCCAAAAATGGTTATGAGAATCATAAAACAAATATTATAGCCTTTTTTAGATTGGTTTTTGGTCGTCTTTGTTGATGAAATTCTCATTTATATAGTGTTGGTGGTTGAGCATGCAGAGTATTTGAGTGTGTTCAAAGATGTAACTAAAGAGAATAATATATATGGAAAACTCTCAAAGTTTTAATCATATATTAGAGAGTTCCACTTTATGGGACATGTGTTCTTAGAGGAGGGAGTAGCTATAGATCCAATAAAGGTCGAGTTTGTGCTAGCTTGGGAGCCTCTCAAGAGTGTGATAGAGGTGTAGAGATTCCTCAGGTTAGCTGGATATTACCATAGATTCATTCCATAATTACATAGGACTGTGAATCCCTTAAATTCCATGATTAGAAAGGGGTAGCCTTTTATCAAGTCATATAATTTCTATAATGCCTTTGAGGTGTTGCAGTGGAGGTTGATTGGCATTCCTGTCCTAAGTTTCCCAAAAGAGGGGGTTGACTATGGAGTGTTTTGTGATCACTTTGGAGTTGGGATCAGGTGTGTATTGATTCAAAGGTAGGTAGTGATAGACTATAGACATTGGTAGCTGATTAATGCAATTAGAAATACACACACCATGATTTGGAGCTATTATCTATGGTGTTTCCCCAAAAGACTTCATTACACTACCTTCTTGGTGAGAAAGTTGTTGTTTATTTCTACAAGAAGAGTATCAGGTACATCTTCACTTATATAGATCTCAACATAAGATATGGGGGATCTCTTGAGTTTCAACAAGACTATGAATTCAATATAGTCTATACTTATAATAAATGGGATATTGTGGTAGATTATCTCAGTATGAAATATCATTCTTATTTTCTAAGTTAGGTATCAGAGTACTTAGTCTCATTGTAATTATCCTTTGTGGATGGGGGAGGAGCATCGTACCTCAGATTGATGGTTATAACAACTTTGTGATGATAATTTTGAGGTATTGTATGACTATATATTCAAATTACATGTTCCTAATGGATTTTAGAAATATAGGTAGCATGTCATTCTCTTCCAAGGGTGGGTGGTGGTACCAATCATGCTTCTATGGGAGGTTCTGAGATAGTTTTATACATATTCATTAGTGGTATATCATAGATTAAAAAAGATATACTAAGACCTTCATTGATTGTTTTGGTTTCCAGGTATGAATAAGAGTATTGTAGATTTCATATTTCAATGCCTCACCTATCAAAAAGTGAAGGTCGAGCATCAGGTAACAGTGAGTTTGGATAAAATCCTTTAGGTTATAGAAGGGAAGTGTTATAGTTTATTAATGTATTTCATGATTGGATTTTAGAGAACATGTATAGATAATGAATCTATCTAGGTGATTGTAGATCAACACACTAAGTTAGATCACTTCCTCATCATCAGAGAGAAGAGTTTAGTGGAAATCAGGAGACACTTGTTCATGAAAAAGATCATCTAGCTTCATGATGTCCCATTAATGATTGTATTGGACCCTGATAGTTTCTT
The DNA here is from genome assembly GCA_963277665.1 of Viscum album. NCBI lineage: Eukaryota > Viridiplantae > Streptophyta > Magnoliopsida > Santalales > Viscaceae > Viscum > Viscum album. The sequence goes on from OY728167.1 coordinate 342,718,044, forward strand.
AACATATCAATTGTGGATAGGATTGAATTAGACTTTCTTGAATCAGTTATAGATGATCATGATGTTTAACCCCCAGAAATATGACTAGAATGAGCGAACCATTCAGGTCCTAAAGGACATGTTGCGTGCTTACATGTTGGACATTGTTTAAATTTAGGAGGATCACCTACCCTTAGTAGAGTTTTCATATAATAAAAAATATCATTTTAACATTACTATATTTTCTTTTGAGGACATTTATGAGAGACCTTTTAGGTTTCCACAATGTTGGTTAAAGTTGGTATAATTATCACTTACAAGACTAAATTTAGTTAAATAAATAATGAATAATGTGAAAATCATCCCAAATTTAATATGGAGAAACCAAGAGAAGTAGAGAATGGTGACTGAAAATAGTTTTGGATAATTCTTTTGACTCCGATAGTTTTTTGGATGTGGTTGCAGGAAACACTCATTCCAAACTTTCTAATCCTGTTACCCCTCTAACAATGGTAGAATCCTTTCAACTGATGTGGTTTCATCACAAAGGTCACCCAACCATTTAATTTTCAAAGGAGGAGGTGAAATATATATTTTTTTATCTCATATTATTTCTTTTTGGTAAATTTTTTAAACATATTCCTTCACTAAAATTCTTGCAGAAATCATTCGAAGACATTGGACTTGTTGATTGCGAGATTGTCCTACTCAACTCGTTGAATGTTTTGATTCATTTTTCATCTGAGAATTATTATTATCGACTGTGGTCTAGGGGTTGTTAGTTATTTGGAGGATGTTTAATGAAGGTTTTAAAATGGTATCCTATGTTTTACTTCAACTATGAATCCCCAATTGTACTATTCTAGTTTGTCTTCCCAGGCATACCATTTCATTTCTTCAAGAAAATCACCCACTTATCTATTTCTAATTTAATTGGGAATAAAATTAAAATTTATTTTTATACAATAAATCTTACAAGGACCTGAGTTTCATGTATCTATGTTGATATTGACCTTACTCAATTCTTTCCATCTATTATCTGGATCTAGAATGGTGATGATGGTGTTTTCCAAGAAGTGGTTTATGAAATTTTACCAAGATTATACACCAATTTATTACACCTAGTACAATCTATTGAAGAATGTTTTTGTAGGAAAGATCACACAGGAAACTATAAATTTGGTAAACTTCATCCCCATCCATATAAAGTAAAATTAGTTTGGGTTGATAAAGTTAAGTTATTTTCTAATGAGAATGATGAACCCTCTAGTGCTAAAGACACAAACCAAAAACCTATCCCCTATCAGACTCAGTGTACTCAAGTTTATGTTTCCTATGAGTTTGTGGATGCGATAAATAATTCTAAACCCATTATGGACACCTCAATATCTATTTAAACCAATAATGAGTTGCAAAAAGAGAATCAATCTATTTATGGTGCATCTAAACTAGATGATCATGAAAAAGTGGACCAAATTGAAAAATAAAATAGTTTACATTCTAAATATAGTGATTCTTTTCCTGATAATGATGAGAAATAATTATAGATTGAAGAGACTTATTTGAAATCGAGCTCCATGAAAGGTAAAAAACCAATGATTTATTTAGATGGTTTCATCACCCCAAATCCCAGGAAGACATGGAAAAGTAGATATTATTATAAAATATAAATAAAAATTGTCACTAGATCCTTTGAGGCCTCTAAGACAAAAAAATATATTCCCCCCATAGCCTACTGATATTGAACCTTCTTTATCACCCATTAGTGTAGATGCTTTGAAAAGAATCATCTTTTCTTAAATATGTTAATCCCGATTTGAAATATTCATATAGGATCAATGAGGACTTGGGGGAGGAACTACTAACTTGGCTGGAGGAGAAAGATATAGTTTTTTGAAAAAAATACAAAGATGATGAAATAATTGTGGAAACCTACCTTCAAATCAGAAAGTGAATGCTTTATAAAATAGTGGAAGAATTAAAATGAAATCTAGAATTTAAGTACAAGTAAATTATATGTAAATGACTATTCTTTTAATTTTTATTTTAGGTTATTGAATGTGGAGGTTACTTTTTTTCTCAATTTTCTCTTATGACATATGATCTTTCTGGACTATAATTTATAAATTTATCATTTTTGATGGATGGATTCTCCGGGGAAGATGTGTCACTTACTTTTTCAAATTGGTGTTTTCTTTTTACAAACTATTTTTTCTTTAAATCATGAATATTATATGGATGTGATGAAAGCATGGATCTTATCATAATGATTTTATATTATTTGGATATATCTATAATGTGTTTTGAAGTATTCTCTGAGGTGAAGTTGGTACCAACTTTCCAATTCATAGATGACTAGTTTTTCTTAAAGTGATACAAATACAAGATCTTATGATGACCAGACTTGAAAAATAGGGGAAGTGGCAATTTTATTGACCTTTAATAGATCTATCTATTGAATCAACATTCACTAGAGATCAATTCATGCTACACTTTTATCCAGATATCCTTTCAATAATGATTTTCAATGAGTTTTATCTTTTCTAATGAACTACACTTTATGAGAATTCACCTAATTCTAGAGCTCCATGTGGTATTTTTTTAATTATATTTATTTCATATATAGTTAATATTATGTGGGTTAAATCTCATTGAATCACATGTAAAAACATTGTACCACTTTTATTTTTTAATATATGTTTAGGAAGAGTGATATGGGTTTCCAATTCACAAATTGAGTACTTACGAAAAAAGTAAAGATCATCATAGAGAGGATAAAGGCATATAAAATCCATCAAAAGTCTTACACGGACCGATTATAGAGTACATTAGAGCTTAGTGAGGGAGACCATGTGTTATTAAAGGTATCACCTTGATGTAGTTTATGGATATTCATTATAGGATCAGTGAGGTTGTGTATTGGTTAACTTTACCTCCATAATTGGACCATGTTCACGAAGTTTTTCACATGTTTCAACTAAGAAGATACATACATGATCCAATACTTGTTTTTGACTAGGTTGAGAAGGAAATTTAAGTGATAGACACTTTTTTAGAGTACCTGGGGGTGATCAAGGATGAAAAGGTGTAGATCATTCATAGGAAAAACAATTCCTATTATTAACATTATTTGGAAGCATGAAAATATTTAGGAGGTCTTTTTAGAGTGGGATAACCATATGCCGGCTTAATAACCTCACCTATTTGAGTAGTTAATACTTTTCAGGATGGAAATCCTTGAAGGTTGGGAGAGTGTAATGGCTATGGTTTTTATAATTAGACCCATTGATTTTTTTAAAATTTATAGTGATATTAATTGAGTTGGAATAGTGTTTCAGGATTTGTAAATCCATGAAGTTGGCATATTAAAAATATTAAATATATTAACACACACACACACACAATATCATAAATAATTTATTATCTCCTAAACAGAGTCTCACATAGGTAAATTGAGACCACATTTGAATATAGATGTAGGGTTTACCCTAGGAATTTCATAAGGATCATTTTCATGGGACTTCTAGTTAATGCTGCTTCATGAGTTGATCTTAGATGAAATAAATAAATCAAATAAATAAATAAATTTATTAATTTAAATGAAATGACTAAACCTAATATTTATCTACTTAATCCCTCGTTATGAACTCTCATAGGGTTATATATATAAACTATAGGGAGTCTTGAGAGTAGATATATGGTGAAGAACATTGGCAGTGACCTTGGAATTAGAGATTGATAAAAACCATATCAAAATTCAACCACATTCTCACTAGTGACGACACACGATTCTTTCTTCATCAGTGACCAATAAAATATTGAGATAGTGTTTTTGTTTTATGTATTCAATCCATATTTTATTATTGGTGTGATTACATATTTTTTCTTCTAATAATTTAATCTAGAATCGACCATTGATGAGCCCTGCCAATTTATATATTTTAGGATCATATCTATGACTTTTGAATTATTTAAATTAATGAGATTCATGATTTTTTTTGGTAATTTTTTGATAACTATGGCCAGTTTTCGGGTTTGAAATGAGAACTAATGAATTCACCTTGTTGATTGCGCTTTTATCCCCCATGTTCTTCATGTTCATCATTAGAAAATAATTGATTGATGATTCATCCATCAATTTTTTTAATCATGATCGAACCCAATATTAATGTTTATTTGTTCAACCTTTGTTGGAGAAGATTATTATAGGAGTTATGAAATATGAAAATGATTTTTTTTAAGTTGTATGGGAACTATGGTGGTCATTTTGTGTGGAAATGCTCGTATATAATCAAAAGAAGAAAACAATGAAATTTTCTAATGAACAGAGGTTAAAATACAACTTACAACTTGACACTAATGACAATCAACATGACTACGATATTTACAATAAGGAATCATGACAATATTAGTGGAGGTAGTGTAGAACTATAAGATGCATCATCTATGAAATGATTCCAGAAAATTCATGACTACACAATGTGTAGTTCATAAGAACACAAACCACATGTCTTGTGATGTTGTGCTAGGGTTTTATTCAAGTTAAATATCACATGGTCATGTAACTTATCCCACATTCCATGTGACACTGGATGACTAGCTAGATGTGTACTAGATGTATATTCCCAGGGACCTGTGTGGATCTATAGGCCATGTGTGCTAGGTCACACACTATATACCCTCGAAGGTATACAACTTGGGAATATGGGATGTACGTTAAGTACATATTTATACATAGTAAATTGTGTAACCATTCTATACATTGTATAGTTGGGGATGAGACACATAATGTGGGATGATAGAACAAAACTAGGTGGCTGACTTGGAATAATTCACCGCGTACCTCTAGTACACACCATGTACCCCCATAGACTGGGGTAGTTTTTTCAAACACAGATTTACCCCTCATTATTCCCAAGTGTGGTAAGAATTTTACTATTTGGGACTAGGATCCTCCTTAGGAGTTGATATTTTACCCATTTAAGCATTTATTGGGGATCCTATACCTTTAGAATCAAATAGAGTTGATATTTCACACATTTTATGGGGTAAAGATCCTATATATAGGGAGTCGGTATTTTTATCATCCATAGAGATCGAATGGGAAGTGGATCCAATTATAGAGTCGTTATTTCACCCATAGACATGGGGTATGGATCCTCTAACTTAATATTAGGGAATACAAATATAGGTTTCTTGATAATTCAAGATTGATGGCTAGAAATGTAGAGTTCATTTTTCTAGATAAGCGTTGATACTTTACTGTTGGACTTGGGTACCTCCTATGAGAATATCTAGGCTTCTCTCTTTTCCCTTTGGCCTCTTACTTATGATTAAAATCTTAATCTTTCTTTTGATACTCTACTTTTTTGGTGATTTTAGGGTGTTCTACTGGGAATGTATATATCACCCCTACATGGGATCTACCCACACTTGACATGCATGATAAAAACTATATGCTATTAAATGGAGATCTAGGGGGACCTGGTGTGAGTGGGTCTTGGAATCTATGGTAGTAGGAATTTTTTCAGATCAATGTTTGTGTAGTGTGACTATTTTCCTTCTTATTTTTAGGTTGTAACTACTTACTAGTTATTGGCCCTGTATTTTTTCATTTTTACTTAACTGTGAACTATGATACTCAGTCGTGGGATATTAGTAGTTGTCCATGCATTTATTATTCTAGTATTTTACTTCCTTCATTACTATGGTGTGTATTGAGATGCATGTGTGTGTACAAATGCATTAGTCTAAGGCCTCCCATATGTGTGATATTCTTACTAAGTGCTAGTCAAAAGGCCTTATCCTATTGGAGGTGGGTTTGGGATGACACACTCGACTTATCGCTAAAACAGAGAGACCTAGTTGGTCAGGCCATGTTATATATATATATATATATATATTATTCTAATCACATATTATTTACTCTTATGTGTTCCTTATATAATAATATCCATGGAATATTTTTTATATCGATTGGTTTTAACAGTTCTCACTATAATGAGGATTCGTTAGACCATGAAAATATTCTTAAATTTTTTTCATATGGTGTAGACATATAAGTATAACAAGGTAGATTAGATGTTTGTTTATCAAGTGTTGGGGGCCTATAAGCATTGAGAATTATTCTCATGAATTTTTCACTTGGTGATCTTTAAGAGGGGAGATCATGATGGTATAACCTCAAATAAGAATTCAATGCGATTAATGTCATTGGAAATTATAATATGTGATTATTTTTAATGATACTATATTAGAGATCATTATTAATATATTTCATGAATCGTACACTTAGATGCATGTTGAAAATATTGACAAATATTCTCCTAGTGAACTATTTTTCATGAGGTGTTTCATGAGTGGTATGACATTAATTGAATGATGAAGAATGGATTTGTCCCTTCATAGTTATAGGAGAATATATCTATATCCCTTTGATTAAGAATAAAGTTCATGACTTAAGTCTATATAAATATAGATCTTAGTAAATTTTATCACTATAAATCAAAGAATGATAAATATAAGATTAAGGGACGATGACACATGCATGCATCCTGATTGATGAGATATCGATTGGTAAAAGGATTATATTTGAAAGAAATTATTCATAGGATGTTTTTTATTGCTACCACGTTTTCTCTTTCTATATGGGGCTATGATGTGTTTCTATATACCCCTCTTGGTCTACAAGTTAGTCTCACTACCATTGATAAATATACCTATAACATCACATATGAAGTGTACTGAAAAGATCATCAAATTTAGTTGAATTTTATTTTCTATAATAGAATCAATCTCAATATAAATATCATTGTCTATTCATATTATTTTTATCATAATTAAATCCCAAGTTATTCTTGATCAGAAATTAAGAATATAAGTTTTTTATTTCTATTATAAATATCCAAAATTTTGTTGAGTTAATAAGTATGTGAATATTTATTTATCAAGAGAGATTTCAGATAGAATTAATGGTAAAATACTATATAATTATTTAATTGGATAAATTATTACATTCAATTTATTTTATCATATCACTAAAATAATTATTTTTTTAGGAATTTATAAATTTAAAAAATATTAATTGAAACTAGAATTATTTATTTATCATTTAGATAATAAATATTATGATTTAATGTTGAATTAAATATTCATCCATGGCACTCAGTTTAGTTTAAGAATATACATAAGTGGAGAGACCTTTTCATTGTTTCCTAATTCTAAAACCCTAGACACGGTATGGCATTTATAGGGGTGAATTAGGTTTAGCTTTTGTAGCCCTATTTTAGTCATTGTAATAGGATTGAAATCTTTCTTTCACTAATCCTCTCATGACCTATAGAGAACCATACATATTATTCTATGATTGATGCAAGATAATAAGATTGTTTTTATTTATTTATTCTAGTATCCAAAATATTCATATTAATATCCCATGATTTGTGGATCATATGTGAATATCACAAGATAGATTGATGTTTGGATCTTGAAGTAATGATGACAAAAACATCAAGTGAGAATCAAATCCCATTGAAATTATTTAAGGTAATGGTTTTATTTTTAATATTTAATCAAAAAATTATGCGCATATCCTGTTCTTCGTATCTAACCGTACAAATTTAGATTTATTTTTCAATTTTGAACCCATAAATCCACATGTATGTTATTCTTAAATCCTATATCTATTGTTAGAGTTATCTTATTAAGTTTTATATTAATTTTTTAATATTTTAATTTTAAACAATATATTTGTATCATCCTAATTTTATATATTATGGTTATCCTTATACACACATGTGGTTTTTATGTTCAAAAAATAGAAAAATATGATCCAATGATTAGTTAAGCATGCATATCCATTCTATTTCACTCAGATCAGTGAAATATATATTGGAAAAATACACAAATATATGTAAATCCAGACCTATTTCTCTTAGATATGAAAAATAGATATAGGAAAATTATATAAATCTATTCATATCCATATCAATTTCACTTTGATCTATGAAATTGATATAGGAAATCCTAATTTGATAAATAGATCTACCATCAGATAAAGGAAGTAAACAAATCACATTCCATATCAGTAAGAATAGGCAAATCAAAAAAATCAAAACTCAATATTAATGGATATATTTTCTATCAAATGAGAGATACACCAAATATATAGACAATATTTGGTTGGAAGAATGATCAATGCACATATCAGGCATCAATTAATTGCTTCGGTAGTGCTCATTAGATTGGGCAGTTCCCTGGGTGGCCTAGCGGAGCTCAGGTAACACCTAAAGATCCCCAAGTCATGTTGATCTTCACTCACACAACCCCTTATTTTTTTAAATAAATAAATAATTGTTTGTATATATAATTTAATATTTATATATAAGTTTTTATATTTAATAAAAAATTTAATAAACAAATTTATTTAATTAAATGAGATTAAGAACAATTTTATCTTTTTTGAATTTCAAATTTTCAATGAATTTTAATAGATCATAAGTGGATGTATAAAAATTATTTATTTAATTTTTTATTATAGAATGAGTTCTGGAAGATAAATTTTTAATTGTTTTTTTGTTTTTTCACATTATTCACTATATTTATAATGATAAAATTCTGTGTATGTTTGTTTTTATTTATTTCATTGAATTTTAATTGTTGAATTATTTATTTTTCATATTCATTAAATTAAATAATGATCATATATGAATGATACCTACCTCATTTGTTTTATATGATCCAATTTATCAATGGTTATTTTTATTTAATCCCATTCCCATAAATCTCCTCACTTTTATGCAAGTATAATTATAATAGGAGGAGTTCCCATGTCGAGGAGATTCAAATAATGAGTTAAAGGAGGACCAAACAAAGAAAGATCATAGAAGAATAGAGGTTACTATAACTTATGTCTAGATAGAATTAGGTAGATACTCCCCCATAGGTTCTAGTATTTTTATCACCACTTGATAAACCAACAAGTATTTCCAAATTTTATATGTCATGAACCAACCAGGGATGACCTCAATCTAAGCACCCAAACTAGCCCACAACATGACCTGAGGTATGTTCTTGATCACCTTGGGCTGGTGACAAAAACCAAGTAATAAAATTTGAACTTTTGGGAACAATTTCACCCAATAAACATGAATGAATAAGTAGTGTAATATTACTAGGAATCCTATATGACCTATTTGTAAGTTTAACAACCATACAAAATAAAAAATCATATTAAAAATAAAAGAAAATTGAAACAAGGAATACCTAGAAATAAACATTAATTTTACAACCATAACATAAAATAGGTGAAAAGAAATAGAACCATAACCTGAGAAAAAAATCTAGGATACACGATAAACAAAATAAAACTAAAACATAAGGAAAGACAACATCTTCATGACCCATGGTAACCTTCCGACTCATTCTCTCCAAGAGTGTTATGAACTATAAAGTCACCACTAAGAGATTCCCAAAAATCTAGACCCTAGAAAATAATTTTTAATATTGGAATAAACAAATATAACAATAGGTATCCTATCCACCCAACATATATAATCTTAAAAATTAAAATCCTTTAATTATAGTTTCAAGATAATTTTTTAAAAAAATTAGGTTTTCCATTTGAAATAAAAAAAATCACATATAGAAAAATTAAAAATTCATTTCATTTTAAAATTATAGTATATCATTTAAAACCGTAAAACATGATTCAAAGAATATCCAGAGTAAAGAAACACTCAAGGAATATATTCCATCTCAAATTAAAAATCTTTTTTAACTAGCCACATCTTTGGAAAAGAAATAAGATAAATCACCTTGAAATATTCACACATATATATATATGTGTGTGAAAAAATGACCAAAAATAGAAGCAGTATGAACAAAAATAATAAATGGAAGTATAAAAGTAGAAAATAAATTAGATAATAAAATATTAAAACCAAGGTAAAAAACATCATAAATTTTGAAAGGAGTATAGATGAAAGTAAACTATTATCATGGGAGTCGATCTAGGAACTAAGATCAAGGTTTCCTCATATCATCACACCCTCAGTGATCAAACCATACATAATTATTCCTATGCACGTGCCACTTGGGGGGACCATGCCAAATTCCAAGTAGTAACAACATCCAAATCATCATGTTTTTTATTTAGTGTTGTGTCATAGTCCAAAGTACAGGTAGGGAATACATGTTCCTAGTAGTTTTTTTCTAGAATCCCTTACCTAAGCCCTTGGGTTCCCATGATTAATTTAAAAGGGTAGTGAGTTCATGAACGAGATTCAATCATATAAAAAATTAATAACATATCAAATACCCCTCACTTGTTTTTTAACCACACCAAAGGCAACCCCATCTTTAATAAAAACCCATCATAATTAAAATAGTAAATGAAAAACGGATAATAATATGACACTTTCATAAAGTACAAACTGATCCATGATAACATTTTTAGAAACTCAAAAAATATTAAATTATTTTAGAAGTTTCTGAACATGCCTTTAAGCATTAAACCGTGATTTGAAACATAGATTTAACGGTTTAAACTGAATACAACTCAAAAATTTGAAAAAAATTCATTAAAACCAAAATTGAACTCTATTCCATGATAAAAATAATTAAAAAACCCAAATAAAAACACATAAAACCATTTGAAACATCAATACACACTGTGAGATCTAAAAAAATAATAAAAACCATGAAAATCCTAACCAAGGAACACAAAGCTAAATTTCTATTAAAACCAAATTTGAAACCCCCATTTAATTTGAAAACTATATTGAATTAATAATTCATTTCCATTAGAAAAAATTGTAGAAAAGATAATTAATTATAATTTTTAAAATTTCTATATGATTAAAAACATAACTTGAATAAAACTAGGAAATAAACTATGTTTCTCAAATTTAAAGCATTATTCATGGATCAACCTACATCAAAACAAAGATAAACTCTTTACCTTTTATTAATTACACTATAATAGGACACCCAAAAAACTTCATAATCCCTAGAAACCAATATAAAACCAACCCCATACCCAAGGATTCAACCACTATGGTTCCAAGAAAAATAGAATAATAAAAACCATATTATAAATATGAAATAACCAAAGTAAGGGAGAGGAGGTACTTACCAAAATAATTCATAAAAAACTACTAAAATATCCTCGTTGATATTGAGGGGAAGTGGAGGGTTCCATGTATAGGGGTTATAAGGATTGAGTAGGAGAGAAATAGGAGGGGATATGGATTTATTTTAGGAATGGTTAGTATATTATTTTCAATAATTTTTAAATATTGTTAGATCACATGGTTTGGATATACAGTTTCCAAACCATGATCCAACTATATGAGGAAAAATTATATCACCTTGAAAATTACATGGTTTGTCTTCATGGTGTTTTAAACCATGTTCCAATAGTTAAAATATTATCTGTTTAGAAATGAAATCTTTTGCATAGTTAGCTACATGGTTTGTACTAACTGTACGTCATCCAAGATATCTGCTTTAAAACTCCAAAAATTCAAAATTTGATATGGTTTGACTCAATACACAAGAAAATGGATAAAAATAAATAAATATATAAAATAAAAAGGAAATTAAAGGTTGGGGTGTGAAAATTCTTCCCAGCATAACAATTTATTTACCTAGATGGTCACCGATTTAGAACAGAAATAAGGGACAAACACAAAATAATCCCCAAACTAGAAACAAACCCAACCCAAATGATACATGTATCCAAAACCAGGGATGTACACAAGTACCTATTAATATATAGAACAAAAAACAAGGCTATAATCATAATAACACATCTCCAAATAACCAAACACCTATACTTCCAAGATCATAACCTCAAACCAGAACACAAACACAAGAGCTATGAAGGATGATCAAAAAGAGATCTGAGACTGATACCCGGTCCCCCCACTATAAGGATTACACTAATATGGATTGTTAAAAAACCCAAAAAATACGATAAGGGAAATAACTTAACAACAATTATACATTGAATCAAATAATCTTAGTAAAATATTCAATTTAGGCTATATCCATATTTTTCCTCAAACCAAACATTTAGGTCTCCCAAGAAAATTCATGGTCAAGAGTAACCCAAACTATAATAATCCAAAACAAAAAGATTTAGAAACTACCCAACCATAATACACGATGAAAGGATAGCTTGGGAAGAGAGAACCTAGAATACCAAATCCACTCACACTAATGTATACCAAGGATTTTCTCCCCATGGGATGGAGGACATTTACTAAGACCGAAATAAGTAAGGTCCCCAACCATCTTGGGATAGCCCATGAAAATAAAACACATTACTATGGACCCATGGATAACATACTAAAATAGATATAGGTTATATGATATTATTTATAAATAAATTTTTGATGAATGCCTCCACTAAAGATTAGAATTTTTTTGATTCCTTAGCCACTAGCTCAAGAAAAATAATTGCACTCAATAATAGAAAAAAACCAATCAGAATTCTTAGAAAGACTCAATAACTAAGAAGAGTTTGATTTGATGAATCCTAAATAATTCTAGATAAGGATATAAATAAAAATTATTATACTTCCCTAAACCATAGAAACACAACTCAGGAACATTTAAAAACAAAAACTACTCAAAATCCACCAAGAAAATTATAGGATAAATACCAAGAAAAAGTTATTATGAGACTAAATAAAAGATCACCAAAGATAAAATCATACCCAAATTAAGTAAACTAAAGTAAAAAAATAAAAAATCAAAGACAAAATTCATAACCACTGCTTGATAAATTGGAAATAAAAAAAACTGAAGGGCCATTTTTTAAATTCCTCCAAAACAATGTTTTTTTCTAAAAAAAAGTTTTCTACCCTAAAATTCATCTTTTTAATCAAAAAAAAATCCACCAACTAAAATTAATTTCAATTCAATTTCAAGAATTCCTTCATATGTTTCAAAATTAATTTTTCACCATTTAAAACTAATTTTTCATCATAAAACCACAAATCGGGAAAAGTTTTGATTAAAAAACATCTTAAAAATTGAAGTTTAAAATAAAACATGCTCATTTGAAAACACAAGGATTTTATTTTAGTTTTATTTAAAACTAGGAAACTCACTCAAAACAAAATTTCAAATCTATTATTTCATCAATAAAACTACTAAACATTCCAAAACACCAATTTTTTTTATTTGATAGGGATACCCTTTAATTTTTAAAAGCAATCCTACACCATTTGAATTTAAACTTTTACCACAAAATCCATAAACCAAACCACTTACCCATTAAAAATTATTCAAAATAAAACTTGAAACAACACACACCCATTCTAAAATGAGAGAATAATATTAAAATATCAAAAATCATTTCACATATTTAGAGTAACAAACACATTTTCAGATGATATTTATAAATTTAAAAATCCCAATTAAAAATCAGTTTATAATTCCAAAAATAATTTTTTGAAATGTTCTTGAAAATACAAAAAATTATACTTAATTTATACTGATTCAGAATCTTCTTTCTAAATTTTCAAAAAAAAAACTATTATCACTTTAAATAAATCTTCCAAACATAAATCTATAATAAAATCCAACTAAATAACATCATGATATCATAAAAAATTTCCTTAACATAGCCAAACAAATAGGAAATAATTACAGAAAGTGACCCAAAAGGTAAAGGAACCAATACAAAATTTAAGTGGAAAGGGGAAGTGCATGATTTGACTACACGATTTGGTGGACCATGAACCAAATGTGTGATAATCAATGGAATATTACCTAAACCATGAACATGAGGTCCACATGATTTACCAAGACATTCAGTCTAACTATGTGCCTCTGTTTCTTCTCATATTTCACCTCAAAGCATAAAAATTTCCAAAAAAACTCACAAAATATCATTACAATACAAAACACCATCATTTTAAAACTATAAAATATCAAATAAAAATAAAAATAAATATGAAATTTAAATTTCAATTCAACCACCCATGGCAGCTTGAGGATCTATTCTAGTAAGATCTAGCTAGACTTTTCTCCCACCTATCACTCAAGCTTCGATGATGCTAGATCTAATATACTAGACTCACACAAAAAAATGGTGGCTCATGAACCTAGTCCTTTTTAAGAACCTTGGGCCTGATACCATTTTTTTATAAACCTACCTGGGAATCCCCAAATCTAGGAACTCGAACCAGCCCATGACATGAACTGAGGGGCATTCTCGATCACCCCGGGCTGTCGACGAGCACCAAGGAATCAAATGCGATATTTTAGGAAAGAATTCTCCCAAGATACATTAATGAATATATAGTGTAATCTCACCAAGAATATAGACTGAACCATCCATAAGTTCTATGTACATGATAAATAAATAAACAGATTCAAAATAAAACATATTCCAAATAAGTAATACTTATAAATAAGTATACATAACCCAACCATAACATAAAAAAGGTGAAGCAAAATAGAATCAAAACCTAAGATCAAAAATAATTCTAAGATGGATGATATATTGATGATAATTGATAAAAAAAGAAAACTAAAACAAAATTAAATACAATGCCCACATGACCCATGGTGACCTACTAACTCATCCACTCTAAGAGCAGTTTAAACTAAGAAGTACCCATAATGAGTTTCCTAATGATCATAAACTTGAACATAAAAGTTTAATATAGGTATAATAAAAGATACCAATAGAAATCCTCCCCACACTCCCTGAATAATATTTAATAGTACAATCCTTTTATGCTAGTTTGAAGAGAAATTTTAATAAAAAGTTAGTTTTATTTTTAAAATAAGAAATTCACATATAACCAAGTTAACAATTGAATTTAGTTTAAAATCATAGTTTCCCATTTAAAACAATATTCCAAGATTTAAATCATTTTGAGAGTAATTAAATGCTCAAGGAAAGGAATCCATATCAATTTCAAAATCCTTCTTGAATAACCGAATTTTTGGAAAATAAGGATGAAAACCCACATTGAAATATGAAAATATAGGTGGCTAAAAAATAACCAATAATATAAATGATAAAATAACAAGAATAAATGATAGTATAAAAGGCCTAAAGTAATTAAATAATATAATAATAAACCCAAGGTGAAAAACATCATAAATAATAAATGGAGATAAACTAAAAGTAAACCATTATCATGGGAGTGCCCTTGGGAATTGAAGTCAAGGTGTCCTATGATACTCATACCCTCATTAATCTAACCAAACCTAACCATTCCCATTAAAAAGTATTTAGGGAGTACCAATCCAAAGTCTTAGTTGTATCAACATGTTGTTTAGTTAGTGTTGTTACATAGTCCAAATTCTAGGGAGTGTAGAACTTTTCCCTATAGTACTATTCCTAGAATAACTTACCTAAGACCCTAGGTTCCCAAAATTAATTTAAAATGAAGGTGAGTTCATGAACTAGATTCAATTAGATGAAGAATCTATAAAATATCAAATACCCCTCATCTCTTTTTCAAGAATACAAGAGGCACCCCCCTTTTCTATTAAAACCAATCATGCTTGAAATAGTTAAAGATGAATGGATAATAATAATACACTTTATTAAAGTGAAAATCAGTCATTGATACCCTTTTTACAAATAAAAATAATGAAATTAATTTAGAAGTTTCCAAATAGGAAATTATGTATTAAACCATGATTTGAAACACAATGATCCCCTTTTAAAACTGAATACAAATTAACACTTTGAAGAAAAAAAATTAAACTAAAATAGAACTCCATTCCATGATATGAATAATTAATGAACCAAAATAGGAATTCATAATACCAATTAAAACATCACTATACACCATAGGATCCAAACCATGTAATAAAAACCATGAAATCACAATGAATGAATGAAAACCTCAATCGCTATTGAAACCCCCTTTTAATTAGAAAACCAACTTGAATTTTTAATTCTTTTCCATTACAAAACATTAGATAAAGTACAATTAAATATAAATTTCACAATTTATATAATATTAAAACCATAACTAGATGAAAAATAGTCATTCAATAAAGGTTCTAAAATTTAAAGATTTACTCATGGATCCACCTACCTCAAAACAAATAGAAAGTCATCACCTTTGAAGAATGACACATGAATAAGAATCATAAAAAACATCACAATCCTTAATCACAAAGAAAAAAAATATCATCACAACCCCAAACCCTAGGATTTGGACACCATGACATCAATTC
Source organism: Viscum album (assembly GCA_963277665.1). NCBI lineage: Eukaryota > Viridiplantae > Streptophyta > Magnoliopsida > Santalales > Viscaceae > Viscum > Viscum album. The sequence continues at coordinate 342,734,241 of OY728167.1, forward strand.
ATGGATAAGAAGTAAAACCATATAAAGAAAATGGAAATAACCAAAGGTGGGGAGAAAAGGCACTTACCAGGTGGTTTCTTGAAGAAATTGAGATTAAGATAGAGGAAGAATAGGGCACCATGAGAATAATGATTGAGGGTAAATTGGGAGAGAAATGGGAGGGGTTAGGGATTTATTTCAAGAAAGTTTAATTTAGAAATTTTAATGATTTTAAAATTTTGGAAAATTACATGATTTGGCCACACAGTTTTCCAAACCATGTATTAATTGTGTAGGATCATTGTACTGACCTAGAACAAATCACATTTTAGTCTCACAATTTGGTAAATCATGCACCAACCGTAAAAAGATATTTTTTAAGAAATATTGGCCTTTTCATGGTTAGCTGCATGATTAGTATTAACCTTGTCAAAACTGTGTGGCCTGTTATGAAACTCTAAAAATTAAAATTTCGATCTAGTTCAACCCTAAAGTCATAAAGTAGGCCACAAATAAATAAATAAATAAAATAAAAAGGAAAATTAAGGTTGAGATGTGACATTATAATTATTACATAATTTTATTATTTTCTATGCATGGATATTTTTTATGGGATCTCATAGATTATAAAATTAATAAGAATAACAATATAAAATATGATTTTATGTAATACTATTCTTTTAATCATGTTTAATTATTTATGTAATAGATAATATGGATATTTAACAAACATTCTATAATAAATCAAAATATTTTACATGAAAATTAAAATTCATCAAATAAAATTTTAAGTCACCACTCTTAGGACCATGTTAGATTGAATCACCATCGAGAGGGGGGTGAATCAGTGGTTAAAAAAAATTAATATAAAAAATGTTTCCCATCACCCATTAGTGCATAGGATTGAAAATGACACCTAGTTGTGATGAGTGATATAACACAGATGACACAAGAGTCTTTATAAGGTTCATACACTCTTGTTATTGAGTGGATAATATTTTTGGGTTAGAGATTTAGGTGTCACTGTCCATATTATTTTCCTATTATAACTTTGAAAATAGTGTAGGAGTAGAATTATTTTCCTAAACTATAAGTATAAGAAATATCTAGACAAGTGTCAACATGTAGGTTAATCTGACATGGTGTTCTTAATTTACCTTGGGCTTTGGATCAAGTGTGAGACATTATTCTTATCCTCAATCCTAGCCAATATCTCCTTAGAATGATCATAATAATGTATGTATGATTATATAAAAGTGTTATAATAATATTATCTAAGTATAAAATCCTTTATTTTTAGTCCTTCAACACATCAAAATATAATTCCCCGGGTTGTGGTGTACTCTTTAGATCCAAATTTCACAGATCATATCTCTTTCAAAATCATTAAAGAGATAAAAAATTTCAAATAACCTTTATGGGATGAAATGTTTCATTAAAAAATAATCTCTATATATCTTTATATTTTTGTAAAACCTTCTATAGTTTGGAAAAAAGATCTATGGCATGATGGATCTTTCATCTAAAACAACTGCATGTGAATTTTTCACTACATGGAACCTTGCGGTATGAATAATCCATTTATAGTGTGATAGTCAACTTAATTTTGATTTACTTAAAATAACCAATATATTATATTATATAAAAACCACTACCATCCATCATAAAATAATATAGAACCCATGATTTCTTGAAATCAAATCATGGAGCACCATCCAGGGGCTCTAGTGTGACTCCTGCATAAGAGTAGAATGATCCTAATATTTTAACCAGTCATGATACAACATGAAATACTCCACATAAAAAATTATTTTAAATAAATAAATCTTTATTATTTTGAATCATATAAACTCCAATTGGATTCCAAATCATTCATGATCATGTTTTAAATTAATACAATTGGAACCACTTTAAATACTCATGAATGAATTTTCTATGAAACAAGTCATAGAATACTCCCAATAAATAAGATACCTAAATAAAACATCATAGTATTGAATGATATTTTTTAGATTTATCCAAACCTCATTAAAAATATCAATATTATATTTACCATTCCTTAATTGAGATTAACTCATAGCTCTCCCTTTAACAATTCACTTCATGAGTATTCTTCAATCTATGAAACTCATTAACATCCTCAGTTATCTAGGGCTCTAAAATCTATCTATTATAATTTATTTTCAACATGTGAAGAAACATACAATATCTTCTCCAATCTCCAGCTACCGACTCATTATTTATCTCCCTATAAGAAAAAATCTTCTTCTATTCCCCCCTTCAATGTCACTAGTCAAAATTATAGAGTATCCCTCTTTACAAGAATATATCCTTTATATTTTACCCATTTTAAAAAAAATTAAAAGGAATTAAAGAGGTAAAATAAGTTAAAAAACTAATGGGGATTTTGGCAGATAATTCCCTCCAAAAAACACTCTCTATAATTGGAATCCATATTTTATTAGGTCATTTTTCAAGGTAACCATAAATTTCTTCTTTGTTAAACAAATTTCAATAAAATCTATCAAAGTCACACATTTTCCTTGTTAGATTTTTAATTTATGTCAAATTATTTTTACCTCTAACATTGTATCAGAGTCTTTGACAACTTTATGGCACTTTAATTTTCACACCCAATAATCAATGGGTATAATACATTCCCCCTCATGTATTTTTGTGGATACTTTATCAATATCATTTATTTGATAGATTGAAATGTTTAAACATACTTAGTTTCTATTTTTCTTAAGGTGACTAAATTTTTCTTGTTAGAGTGTCAAGTAACACACTATCCTCCAACAAAGAATTAACCTCTAGAAATTTAATTTCAATCACAGACATAACCTTACCAATACATATTGGAATAACTACAAAGTTAAAAAGATGTGTCTTTTCATACCTGAAGACATATCAAGGATTAATTTTGACATAGTTTGAGATCTTTTTTTTCTACCATAAGATATGACTCCTTTAGATTAATTTGGAATCATGAACATAGATTAAATTCAATCATGATGTTTAGTATAGACACTATCAAGTATATTAGGCTCTCAATAATCCTACAGGATTATATTTGATCCAAAATCATTCCTTCTTCATCCAAGTAAAATTAAGTCCCATGTTTTGTAAGAGTATATACTTCTCTCTAAATTACTGTACTCCAAACTTCCTTAATAACTCATGATTATATTTATCCTATGGGAGAAAGATAAAACCAATTTTATTTATCTCTTTTAAACCCAAAAATAATATAATCCCAATAATAATCAGAATCTAAAAAGATTTTCTCATTAAGGAAGAAAAATACTCACAAGTTTCTTATTTATTTCTAGAAAAAATTATTTCACCAATATACATAATCATAATGAGTGAGTTTGTGTCATCTACCATGACATATATATTGTAACCCACATTTACTTTATATAAATTCATTCTCCTTAAGATATTTTATATATTTTAACACCATGATTAAGGTTTTTTTTAATCCAAAAAATATATTTATTCAACTTTACAACTTTAGAACCATTACCACTAAGTATAAAACCTTTAATTTATTTAATATAAACATATTACTCAAGTTCACCATTATGGAATGAAAAATTCATGTCAATTTGAAAAATTTATTATTTATTTGAGCACATATAACAAAAAATAATTGTATCATTTCAAGCCTTTAAACTAGAGAGGAGGTCTCATCGAGGTTTATACCCTTAATTTAATATTGTCCCTTGCGCACATAATAAGCTTTATTCCATTTTACTCTCCTTTGTCATTGATATTGTTTTTAAAACCCACTTCATACTAATCACATTATTATATTTAGAACATGAAACAAATTCCAAATTTTCATTATTATCAATCTAATTTAGCTCTTATTTCATCATTTATATCTAATACTCATGTTGTAATGTATCTTCAACACACTTTTGTTTAACTTATGAAATAATGACAATGTGATTGTAAATTCATAGACTCTCTAGTTTGGAACAACATTACTTCTATATTCAAGGATTTTTTTAGGATCAATATGTTTTTTATGTCCTATGAACTTAGAACCACCTTGATCTTGTCCTTACTCATCACAAAAAGTTTCAAAATCAACATAATAACTTTTAAAATCTACTACAACATTAAATTTTGTCCCATTATTCACAACACCTTATCCTAGATCTTCTTCAATCCCATCATTAATAGTTAATGATGTTTGTAATTATTTTTCATTTTCTAAAACAATAAAATAATAAAAATAAATTATCTTCCATATATTTTTTATAACACCAGTAAATACTTCCACTGAGTGTATATCCAAGGAAAATATCCCTATCAACACTCTCATTGAACTTACCCAAATATATCCGTTATATATTGATATAAAATGGGTTAAAAAATACCATTAATCTTTTCAAATTAGGATTCTTACCAAAAACATATTATGTGGTATATATACTGAATTTGGTTGAAGTAGGCACTGTATCAAGATGCTGAAAACCACCATGGTATCTTATCTCAAAAATAATTTTTAAGTGTTATACTCTGATAATTTAGTCTTTTCCATGACCACCAAACTCCAGTTTTTCACTCAACTACTATATTTTTTAACTGTGTATAGAGAACTATATTAATTCATTATTCCATGATTCTACATATAAAAATAAAACTACTTATTCCTTTATTTATATCAATTATCAGATCCAAATATTTTGATAACACATACCATTTGATTTTTCATCACACCTAAAAAAGTGATTAAAAATATCAAGAGATTGTGATTTAATTAACATGAAATAAAAATAATTAATTTGAGTATAATCATCAATAAAATTCCTGAAATACTTATCTACAATAGTTTGTTATAATATCATTATACCACATAAATCTGAATTCATCAACTCAAGAGGTTTCTTGGATTTTTATTTCCACATTATTATAACTCTTTTTCACCATATTTCCTTTATAAAAAAATGTTTCACATGTTTTGAGTCACCCAAAAATATTTTTTTATAGACTAATTATAGTTTCAAACTTGATATGATTAACCATTTTTTTGATCCAAATAGATAGTTACTCAATGAAAATTATCATTTACCTCCTTCACACTAATTCAATTACTATTAAAAACTTTAGAAATCTAGAACATGCCACAAATTTTTCATTTTCTCTTCATGATAATTGTTACATAATTTATGCTACTAATTACACATCCATTATTTTAACATATCACTTCATTCACATTTTCATAAAGTTGAGAGGCACTCAAAATATCACGCCTCATCCTATTAATAAATAAAATTTCACTAGATTTGAATTTATTTTCATCCAATTTGGCCTTGAATAATTTTACATTAAGTTATCCATCCTTTTAAAAAGTACCAAATCCACTATCATACCTTTAGATATCTTTTCGTAGATTATTATTTCCTATAAACTGTTACAAGAAACAAAATTAAAGTATCAATGGATTTTCTTATTTCACTTCTCTATATGATACCTCAACTACCAGAAATTTTTATTAATTAATACTCCTATTAATTTATTTATAGTTATCATTTTGTTTCAAATAATCTATCACCACAATGATACACTTATTGTTGTAGTTTCCAGGTAAATCACATGTCCCATAAGTTTTCTTAAGATAATAAAAAAGGATTATGAAATTTCACATTATATTTTGGATTTGGTACGACTAGGGATATATGAGTTTCAACTTCATTATTCCTTGATTTATTACCTCTATTTTATATAGGGATTGATAAGTTACACTGACACATATTATATTCTTATCCATATACTCCATAACACAAACTTCTTCCATCAAAGTGAAATAATATTTGTTGGAAATATTCTTCTTCAAAACTTACTCATTAGTTTTTCCATCCAATTTATACTCTACAAATATTTTTCAACTATCTTATACTTAAAAGAAACATATTTTAACTTGGATTTTACCTTATGATTGGCCTTTACATTCTCCTTCTTCCAAACCTCACTACGTTTGTAATTTTTAGCACCACCACATGGATTTTGCAATGGGTGGTTTATATTTCTTAGGTGAAGTAATCACCTTATTCCATTTCATGTCTCTACTATCACCATTCAGTTTTTTAGGATTGGGTTTACAAAATGATATTCCATGGAAACATAGGGAAATAAACAAGTTTTTTTATCTAATCAATAACTTTATCAGCTAATTTAAATTACTTAAAAAAATTCTTTTCTGAATTTTTAAAACTGATGTTGTAGTTATTTCATATGATTTCAAGTATAAACAAACTTTTACTTAAACAAAATTCTTATTTATTATTAAAAATATTATTTTATATGGTAATATCAAGAATATTGTTTCTTTATTCATGGATTACAACGAGATCACCTATCTTCTATGTAAACTCCATTTCCATTTCTGAAATATCCTTGGCTCTTAGTGAATGAAGTTATTAATTTAATAAACCCTTCTCACTTTTAAATTATTTCTTTTCTCTCTCAAGTTTTTATTTTACTTTTAACACACCAATTAATCTATCAAAAACTGAATTTTTATTGATTTCTCATCATAAATACTTTCCTCTTCACTACTAAATTCCTCTTCTCCACCCCATCATTCACTAGTGGGTTCTTCATACTATTTTTATTTGATTATAAAATCCCCAAGTACTTCATAATTAAAGTTATATTCCACTTATCTTTCAAATTAATTTTCCATTAAATTAATTTCATTTTTTATGATTTATTACCATTTGGTTTCTATAATATATTTCTAGGTTGATCATACTCTCTATCATCTTCTTAATTCGTGGAAAAACAATCTGAAAAGTGTGCAATATTTAGATAATTTAAATAATTAAATGGAAAATTACACTTAAATTAACATTTTAATCCATTTATTACTTTAGAAAAGAATAAATTGAAGTCATTTAAATTCATGAAATCTTCCCTTCATTGATTTCTTCCATATGATAACTCTTTGGTTCAATGTTTTTATAATCCTTGAAAGCTTTGAATGTTGTATCCTTCTCATATTTTCCTTTTATCATTAATAATTACCCTATCCTCATCTCATATTATATTAAGAAATTTTTTTGTTTTATAAATATTATTATCATATAATTATTGATCCTAAAATTCATAAATCTTTACATCAAATTTATCCAAAATCATCATCAATATATTAACAATGGTAGAATATTTAATAATTTATTTATAACTTCAAATTATTCTAAAAATTTTGTTCACCGAAAATAATAACCCATCCAAAAAAGCACTTTATTCCATTAAAATACCTTCAAATTGAACCCAAAATATTTTGAATTATGAATCTATTACTTTCTTCTCTCCATCATGGATATCATGCTGTTTCTTCATAATCCCATTTTATGTTTTTATACCCATCACTTATGACAACTCCTTCGATGAGAGGGATTCTAATAATTAATTACAAATTATCCCATTAGATTTAATATCCTTATTATCAATGATTGTGTAGTTTGACCTTAATTTAATAATATCCAAACTATATCAAAAATATTAAGAATTTTTAAGCTAATAGATAGAAGATATGAAGATATAATCTCCTTTAGTGAAAGGAAAACCTTCCCATAAAACAAGGAAACACCTTTGTTGTTGATGGTATTCATGATTTCTATAGATATAATCGATTGATAAGATGTTAAAAATAAAGAAAAAATTAATATCCTCAAGAATACTTGGAACCAGTTAAATAATTCATTAATACCACCAGACAAGGTGAGAGTGAACTGCCACCGGGAGTGGGGAGAATCTGTGGTTTCCAAAACAAAGACTCTCAAACTTATTTCCCATCACCAATTAGTATTTAGGATCATGAAAATAAATAAATTTTCAGGAGATGTAAAGAGAGATAAAACACACATGACACACGAGTTTTTACAAGGTTCTTACACTCCTATTATTGAGTGGTTAATCATTGGTGTCCAGTGATTATGATCTCTCTGTCCATTTTTTATCTTATTATCAATAAGAACAAGGTATTTGAATATAAATATATTTCTATAATAAAAGTATAAGAAAGATTTAGATAAAATTCAATAATTTTATTGATCTCATATATCGTTATATAATGACTTGAGACTTTGGATTAGGTGTTTTCCCATGTTCTTCCCCTCAATCCTTACCAAAATCTCCCTAGAATAATCTCTGGAATATATGGTCATTTATCTAAATATTTCATCATACTATTCTCTAGGGAAAAAATCCTTTATTTATAAAAGTTTATCATTCCACAACATAATTCTCTGAGTTATAGTGTTATATTTATATATTAATTTATTGGTTCATATCACTTTATAAATTTTTAAATAGATCTAAAAAAATTAAATCACATTCATGGAGTGATACATGGTATTATGATTTGATCTCTATATATTCTAATATATATAAAATACCTTTGGTGGTATGAAAACCTAGATCCACGGAATTATAAATTTTTCTATAAAATAGTCATGCTTTAATTTTTCACAACCCAACACATTACGACGTGAACACTCCAATTGAAATATGATAGTCATCTTACATCATGATAACCTACATCTTTCCTATAAGTTTTTTTTACAGAATAAACATAACCCTCCATCATAGAATAATATATAACCCAGGATTTATTAAAACTATATCATGATTAAATATCTAAGGGTTTCAACTTTAATCTTACATAAGAGTTGAATACTCCTTTGATTTTAAACAATCATGAAACAACATAAAACTTTTCAGATCATTATTTCCTCCAACTAAATATATCTTTATTTCTATTAGATAAATCATATATATGTAGCATTTAACCCATTCATGAGTATGTTTTAAATAAATAAAACATGAAACCAATTTTAATAATCATGACTGAATTTTCTCAAGAAACAAGTCATAGTATTCTCCAAATGTGGAACTTATGTAAACAACACATCATAGGATAGAATGTTTCTTTTGAGATTTCTCTAATCCTATGTGTAAAGATAAATATTATATTTACCATGTCTCATTTGAGATCAACTCAAAGCTTCCACTTTATCAATTCACTTTATAATAACACTTCAATATCCACAACACATTAACTTATGTAATCATCAATAGATCCTCAACTACCCACCTTCCATAATTTGATTTAGAATGAAACCATAGATTTATATGTTTTTTGAAAGATAGAGTAGATTACATATATGAAGGACTTATAATGATAATGAGGGGTTTAGTTAACCAAATTATCATTACGAGAAGTGTATAAATCCTTCATGGGGAAATTTGAAGGTATGTTTCATGAAGAATTAGAGTATAAGACTTAATAATTGGAAATCCCCTTATAAAATCCTAGAAATATGATTTAATGAAGTTAGAAAGAATAAAATCATACCTAAATACCTTTGAGTAGTATTTAATATATAAATTATCTTTTATAAGAAGGTAAATTTGTATCCATTCCCACTAGAATATCTAAGCATCTAATATTCCAAATCCAATAGTCATGGATGTTCATATTTGATAAAAATAATGGTATATATAAATGATAAGTAAATAATGAATTTATTTTAAATGGTAATCAAGATAAATTAATAATCCACTTTATTTATTTATATATATATATATAGGTATTAACACTCTAACCACATTATCCCAATGAATTATTTTGGAAAAGTAAATATTTTTACCGATATGTATTTCTAGGAGTGGTATAGGTGCGTATGCATAGTACAATGACAATAGGGGAAATAAAACGAGCTATAATCCCCCTATATGACCATCATTCCTAATTAAAAAGAGGGAAAATAATAAGTACTTTAAAAGAAACATAGATGATTTATTATATGTAAAATTAATTTATTAATCATTGATTCAAGTAAAATATAAAAATATCTTGAAAAAATATGTATATACCATATTTTCTAAACTCCATGATCAATATCAAGATAATTGATGAAAGTAAACATATGATATATTCAATGAAAATTTTAAGTTCAATAGAGGAGAAAGAATCAAATATGGTCTTCATTTACTCTAGATGATCAGGTATATTGCTTAACTAGAAAAACATATATTCAATTTTGATAAGAAACTGTATACTAACCTCATACTTTCATCCTTAACACCCTGATTCTCTAGTTTCATTTTTAATTTTAACATGAATGGTATAGATATATCACTCAAGGATATTTTAAATATATTTCACCAAATAGATAATGATATAAAGAAACGTAAATCTTTAATCTTATGGTGATGAATAAGAAGTGTAAGGTAAATAGATATAAGTCAAGTTCAAAACTAAATGTTCTTAGAAAATATACTTATATGAAGTACAATATTTAGAGAGAGGAAAAAAATAATGAGGCTATTTATATTTTAAATGGAAATAAATTCCATTAGAAATGGACTACAATATAGTTTAGAAGAATAAAGGGGAAGCATCAGTTATGTTTTTCATTTTTTAAAATCCTATATTTTATAAATATTAGTTAGTAAATATTAGTTGTGGATCACACATTTTTATTAAAATTCTATATCCATGTAGATTTTAGAGGATTAAAAGAGGTTAGGTGCCTCTTAAAGATATTAATAGAGGAAGACATGCTATATTATCTAGAGAATATTATCATCATATATTTCTTAGATGATTATTTATTTTATTTAATTGGTAAAATTATGTGAATAAAACTAATAAAATATTACTACATTCATTTTAAAAATAAATTATTTTATTTTATAGTATGGAATATTTAAATAATTACTTTTATAAATTCTTATATTAATAAATCATATACATGAAATAAATGATAAATAGTGAACCACATGGATCATATTATACCTTATAGAGGATATGTTTAGTTTATCAAGTAAACTAAAAGGTTTTGATAAATATATTTAAATAATGGCATTTAGAATCTCAAGATAAAATCCATGGATATATGTTATTTATGTTTGTAAGGTTATCAGACCATGTAAAATTCTATAAATAATAGTGAAGAAGGAATAAAGCTTAAATAATTAGTTCACAATGGTATATTAGTCTATTTCAAGTGAACACTAAGTGTAAATTCTCATAATTCATCAATTTCAATGATATAAATAATTTATATATGTCTTGATAATGAAGGTCTTATTATATTTATTTAAGATATTTGAGGAATATTAAAATGAAAATGAGAATAAAGTTGGTAATAATATAAATAAAATTCAATAAAATAGATGTATAAAATATCTTAACTAAGAAATCATTGATTATTTTAATGTTATGGGATGATATCCTAAATTCTATGCCAATATTGATGATGATTCATGAAAATTGTTATATAATACTTTTATGAATATGAATTGAAAATAAAATTCATACACTTAACCAAGTGTTCCAAACAATGTGATAAATGGGATGGAATGTGAGTTATATTATGGAATGAATCTTGATGTGTAATGCCCTGACCCATAATTCACTGAACTAGTTCCGCAGTCCAGTGCCCTACATGGTCTCAAGCATGCCTCCCTTTATGCCAGAGGCCACTGACTAGCAGCAAGGTCCTATGAGGTTATTGTGAGGAGATTATGTCCACATTACCCGAGCGCAAAACACATAAGTTTGTAAGGTAAACAATAAAACATCACATACAGATCAAATAAATATATAATAAACCACCAAATCACATCCCATGAAATAACATAATGATTCTATATAAAAAATAGGCAGATAAGTATATAATAGTCAACAAGAACAACAACTCAAAACATAAATAAAAAGTTAAAAGATCTAAAAAAACATCACCCCAGGAAGTCCTGATATCCATCCAAAATCCCAGCTCCCAATCTCCAATTAAGACAACAACCATAAAGAATTACCTCAGGCTATTCCCTAGTACTATAAACTGCAATAAGGGGCATATGCTCAGGCACCCAAGTGACCTAAAAACCTAAGTAGGGTGTGAGTAAAACTCATTAGACCACCACCATAAATTTATAATACAGTTTGTACGTGTAAATAATAATGGTGTACAATTTATAAATAAATTAGTAATAATAATAAACTAAAAAAATAAAGGAACCAAGTCAAGCCTCGTATCTCAGTAATACAACTTTGGAAGATGCTACCTACTCCATACCGCACTGATAAATATGATCACAGAGGAATAATCATGTCATAAAATAGTTCCAAGGTGAATTAATAAGGCAAAAATGATCCAATGTCCTGAGATAAATCCATATGGATCATATGGGAATTCTATCCCAGTAATTTTTGAGAATGATCATATGACTGATCTAGACTCAAGGGAACACCCTTGATATTTAAAATCATGACTTCCTTAGAATCCAAGACCACAACCAAGGAATTACATACCAATAAAAATCCATCAAAATCCAGGGTTCTTATCAAAAAACATTAAACAAGGGACACATTTAAGAATCCACATCATTAATATATGGGATTTGAAAAGTGTAGACATTACCCAAATACAAGGGGGAGTCTCCTAATGGAATTCATGATAATGGTTCTATGTATAATACATTTTCTATCTCAAGTAATTCTATTGTATTGGACCCCATTGAATCCAAAGGTATGTTCACACCCAAGAATTCACATGTGTCCCCCAATGGAATCCTAGGCTCATTAATGGAATTATATTATCAAATCATCTTAAGGAATCCAAGGAGGTCCTCTAAGGAATTCCATACTCATAACCATTTCCCATAATCTCAACATGCCATTATTTATCAATTCAAATAATAATAAATCCTTAACAAATAATACAATTCAATCCAAAATGACCATTCTGGTTCAACTCATATTTCCTTGTAAGAAAACAAGATCCATTAGCATAAATGGGTCATATAGGCCATCATAGGCAACCCAATTTCCACATTAAACCATTACAACACTAAGGGAAACCCTAGAATACCCCTTTAGCTCACCCAAAAACATGTAACAAGTAAAACTCACTTATTTAAATAGTTTAGCAAGGCTCTACCCAAACCAACCCATCTTCTGAAGTCTAAGGAAGTTCAATTTCATCACTAGGGTAACTAAACAATTCAATTAAATTATATAGGAAAAGTTCCTAAGAGTCGATGTGACAACATAATATAATGACATAATACAAGGGATAGAATTTAAGGGAAAGAATTTAGTCCACCTAACTTTAATGATTCTTTCCAATTTTATTCCAAGGACTGAAAATTTTTTCAAGGCCCACCAAGCTCACATCATCAACTAGATACCTAACTCACACCACAATATGAAAAAAATAAATTATAGGAAACATTATTTACAAGGCTAATTTATAACCAAAATAAAGAAAAAACCTATAAAAAATCACCCCAATGTCATAACTTAATGAAATTCTGAGAGAATACACGTGGATAACATCTTGGGATTTCCTCTACACAATACATAAGAAAGCCCCAAGAAAAACAGGCAATTCCACCATGCTCCAGTGGGATCACAAAAAAAAACCCTACCTAGAGAAACTAAGAATAAGGGAGGTGATCAAAGGTGGCTTCTGGATATTGATACTAACCTTAAATAACTAAATAAATTACACTAAACCCATTCTATGTTCAAGGTTTTGTGGATAAGGAAGGGGAAGGGAAATCCCCAAGTCTACATGTATCCAAATGAGGAATAGGGGTATGAGAATCAATAAAAACCCAATGGGGGTATTTTTTTCATTTATGACTAGGACACATGATTTGGACACATGGTTGGTCAAACCATGCACAAAAAATTTAGATGAAAGTTTCTAAATCCCTCCACTTCACACGATTTACTAAATGATGCACCAACCATGCATGTGGTTCTATCTTCATCCCTCCACATTTCATGGTTTGGTCACATGGTTTATTGAACCCTGCACCAAACGTGTGGGAAGATATAAAACCTCTAAAATTTTCACACAGATTCCTTTAAGATCTATATGATTTTCCCTAAACCATTATCTAGCCATACATTCAGTCCATGCATTGAAGAAAAAGAACTGATAATGCCATGAGATTCAGGTTTCCACAAGGTTTCACCTAAACCATGATCCCCAAATCATGTTCTCTAGGAAAAAAACCTCTAAAAACTACCTATACATACCGAAACTCCATAGTCTCACCTGATAATCTAAGATACCTTCAGATCCTCATTCCATGTATAAAAAACCACATTAAGATGTCCTAAACCTTATAATTTCACTCCAAATATTCGATCAAAATTAGACCTGTCAACCATTTGAAAACTAAAATTCTCCAAAAATTCAAACCTATCCATACACATGCAGTATTAAAAACTCCCCACCATAACAGTTATCTTCTCCAAGAATTCCTTATATTTATCTATATGAATCATCTAATTTACACTGGTCACCAACTTAAATCCCACTAGCCTTATACCATTCTTGAATGCCTAAAACACAACCAAGGAACATTATCAAATTCAAGGCGCTCTGACTTTGGAATCCCAGGACAACACTCGTCATCATAAAAAAACCATAAAAATGGAAAATACCTAATCCCATCTACCCAAAAACATGATAGTGTTTTCATCTAAACAACCGATAGAACTATGGTTCTCCCCACCATAATATTTAACTTATAATCACCAATTCCAATGCTTTGGTTCCTTTAAAATATGGATTTCATATTGAAACTTCAAACCCACATTAGAATGAAATGACTAGTATTGTTACAAAGTCAATGCACCCAAACATCCATGAGAATGAGAATCAAACATCAGCACCTGTACTCATTACTGAATTCCAAACTTGGATGGAAGAATAACCACTATCAATGAATAATCTAATAACATATAATATTCTCCTTAAAATCCTATTTCTATTCCTAAAATGTACCCTTAATATAAAAAAGGATAATTTGGATGTGGTTTTCATATCACCATATCCAAGACTATTTTGAACATGATTTGAATAATCCTTAGTCAACTCAACTCTAAAAGGGTCAAATTCCACTATTGGTTTGTTATCATTCTACATGGACATGATTCCTTCATGCCAAAAGGTGTCCTAAAATTTTTCAAACATGATTTCTTGATTCCATACCTAACTTCCAGTGAGTTCCCATAGTTAGGACCATAAATTTCAAAAACCATATTTATATCCCACTTCATACCTTTGCACATCCCATACAAGAACCCTTTGATCACTTTAAAAATACCTCTAGCTTGATGCAAATGATCAATATCGATCCACCACTATACTTTATCTCCTATTGGTATTCCATAAAAAAACCAGATACACACCGCATTGGTTCCTCACCAAAATCTAGATTCTACCATGTTTGTTCCACAATCAGCTCTTCATGCCTGCAACCCAGAAGAAGGTTCATATGTCTGTAAAAGACACATCAATATCCACCATGGGAGTGTTGTTGTCATAAATTAACCTAAGATACTCACTATCACCACATCCCACACTCCATTTATCACCAAAATAAAATATTGGACATGGCTTCCCCACTCCCACTTTAGTAGTAATACAAACACCACCTGTTCCCGACTTTTAAGAATAACACCCATGACACTTTGTGACATCAAGTCCATCATGGGGGGTTTTACCTTAAAAAATGGTGCACTATACCATATGAATTCACTTATATCACTCCTCTAGAAAAACCTCCACATTCACACCTTAAAAAAACATGTGACACTTTTCCAATCCATGCTCAACACATTCTAACAACATTTGGTTCTTTCGACTAGTTAAAACTTGATAGTTTATTCCACCACACTCCAACCCCTATATGATGTCACCCCTAAATATAAGGTCACTTGAAAAATCCCACTCATAGGCCAAGAGGCTCTATTACTACAAGCATCTCATATACTTTTGGTCATATCACTTCAAGAGGGACTCATCACCCAATACCCTCCATGGTCCCATGGCTCTCTTCCAAGAAGTCGTGAGCTAACATCTATCATGGAACTACTACCACTACACATATCAAGATTATTTAAGGCTTGAAAATTCTTTATGGATATAAGAAAATCAATTTTACCAATTCAAATATCAATAGGCCCCATTTGTATCAAGTGCATTCCACCTTGATTCCAAAAACAAAAAGGTACTTACACTCTAACCATCAATCAAAAAACCCCAACAAAATCACACATCTCTATCATGAAATTTCCAACTTGAACTAACAAAACCCCAGGGTTACATTATCCCTATGAACATTTATTAACCTGACTCAAATCCCCATGATATTTGTATCACTAAATCAAGATTTAAAGATCCAAAAAAGCTTATGACCATTCCCCCTAGCCTATTATCCACATCAATCCCACGACATCCCCAGTGTTTCTATCCAACATGCTTAAAATCAATCCTAAGTCATGTATACCTCCATGACTACCATAAGACCACCCGTTACTCAGATTTCATTTCCTACCTAGATAACCTAAACTCCCTTACCATATACACACATGAAATAAGAAACCATAGGGTTATGTGTCATATTGATCCCACCCTTTAATCTTTCTTAGAAACCACAAGAAATGTCACTCAGATAATCCTAAATCCCAAAAGGGAAGGTAACTAATAACCTTATTCAATCCCTCTAAGGGTATATTCACCCATAGGGAACCTCATTCCCCAAATCACAACACCTCATCAGAACCTACTCACATATACCAATCATTCTCAAGACATCTCTATGACTAAAAATGATGTCTCCAAGTACATCACATACCGCTTCTCTAATATAGAGAATTTCACCATGCTTTACTAATCATAGGATTACCCACCTAGGGTCACTACTGAACACTCCATCGAAACTAAGATAGGTAATGATAGAGATTTAGGACTTCGAACAACCATGCGCTCTCAAATTCAACCTCAAAACCAAGTAATTGTCATAGAAGTTCTTAACTCAGAAAAATGTGGCATCCAATGTTCCTAAACTACAACCTTAGTAGCACTGCCTTTAAAAAAATCCTAATAAACCAAGGAATATACCCATTGTTCATGCATATAAAGAATAAAAGTAACAAGTAAACCCCACACATATCTATATTCAAAAACAAAAACTGACTCACTGAACCTCGAGTCACATATGAAAACACAAGGCTATGCCACCTAAACAATGTCCAAAACTCACATTAACATAGGGATACAACAAAACCCTAAATTCTATCTAAAATTAAATAAAAACTAGCATACTTTCACCAACTACCCATCCTAGGGGTTTAAATGACCCACAAGGGTGAACACTCCAACTAGGGTCACAAAAAAAAAAAAATAAACCACCAATTATCAACCATAATGGGAATCACCAAGGTGTCACAAACTAGGATCTATATCTAGTCTCAAAACCCAAACTCAGATCACACCATTAAAACATACATTAGAATAAGACCACACTCAATAGTCCAACCTCCCATACAAGGGATATTATCACACATACCTAGTCATGACATAAGTTCTCTTTTAATCTCTAACCACTACCCAAGGCCATAGGATTTTATCATCAAAACACTAAGTTCCAAAGCTTAGTTAGATAAGGTGAAATTGAAATTATATAAGTAAAACACCTTATATGTTGTTTACTAGAAATTTATTTAACCAATACCATCATGTAATTTATCTAGATATAAATAATCACACATGTTTTAGGACTTTATTATTTCTAAGTCGATTACCCTGATTCTGTTATAAAGAGGGAAAACACAAGTTATAGAGGAAAAAACTCTTTAGGTTGTCCTTGTATACCAATTTAACTAACACATATATAAATTCAAAACCAAAATCCACATACCAACATTCCAAAGGTTTCATATTTAACCCCTTTCATTTTCATCAAAATTTCATACTTTACAATTCATAATTTATTTAGACATCATAATACATAGTTTGATTGGATAAGATTTTATTCACAATTTATAGATGAAATGAATTTATAAGTTTCTTACTCAAATGTTATGTAAGAAAACCATCATTTAATAATCCATTTATATTTTCCAATAATTTACATGGGGATAATCTAGGAGATGCAAAAATAGAATTACACCATAAAATTATATGTGAGAAACACTATATAAATGGATATATAAAATTTAAATAACCAACCCATATAAATTATTTAAAACCATAGGAATATGTAAATCATGAGAAGATATAATCCGTAATAGTGAATAAACATAGATTCATGTAACTACTAAAAAAATAAAAATCACTGGAAATACATGAATGACATATAAATCCTATGAGCCTATCATGATGCATGAACGTACACACCCACTTTTTTTATAGATCCAATATATAAAAATCTCATAAATCAATATAGTCACACACTTATGAACCACTAGAGGTGGAAATAAATTAACTATAAATTAAAAATTAAAGGAAAAAATTCCCACCCATGGAAACTTGGATTTTACCCCGTATGTGGGTTTGAAACTCCCATGAACAAGATCATTAACAAGACTTGGAAAAATTATTGTCTATTAGATACCATACCCAAATAGTAAGAAAAAATAAAAGACAAATTTGATACAAATTTTTAATGTCATGAATCAGAATCCACAAAACCAGTTCCTTGGGCTGATGCACTATATGTCCTCAACTGTGCTGCCCCATATGTAGGAGGCTTTCACCTAGCGGTGAGGGCCTGTGAGGTTACCGTGGGGAGACTATATCCTCTTTATGAGACTGGAAAACATATAAGTAAATATATGAAATAGTTAAAAACCACATCCAGATAAAATAAATAAGAAATTAACCAAAAAATCATATACCATATGATAAAATAACGATTCTTCATACAAAAAGGCAGGGAAGTACATAACAATCAACAAACATAATATAAAAAATAATAAATTAAAGGAAAAAGATTTAAAGAAAACACCACCCTGGGAAATCCCAAGATCCATCCCAAATAATTACTCTCAAACTTTAACCAAGCCAATAACCATCAAGAATCACGTTAGTCCACACCCTGAATATATAACCTATGGCTAAGTGGTATATTCTCAGGTACACAAGTGTCATGACATCCTGAGTAGGGTATGAGTAAAACTCAATAGGCCACCACCAATAGTTTCTAATGAAAATAAAGTCTATATGAGTAAAGAATAATATTGTTCAATGAATAAATAAATTAGTAGGAATAATAATAAATTATAGAAGAAAATGAACGATGTCGAGCCTTAAGTCTTAGTAATACAACCCAAAATGACACTATGTAACAGACCAAACTTTTATTAATGAAAATTCCCCTTAATCTGATTAAATGTATTATTATGGTTATATAAAATATGAACTTATTTAGTTTTATGACTTTGGATTTCAAAATACCATTAAGAATTGTGACCTTTTTAAATATAATTGTTGAATAGTGATCAATTGTTTAGTATAAATATAGGGCTTTAATAAATCCAATTTACTCAGAAAAAGGAAGCGACGACCTCATCTAGTAGAATTTTCCATACGAAGCCCATTTGTCAGATATCTAAAAGGCTGTAGCGTCACTGTACTTTTCTCTTTAACATGACCAAGCTGAGCTTCAACATGTTAATCTCGAATGGAACCACCTACAAGAGAAGTGGAAGTTGATAGAGATTACCACCCGATTGATGTTATCCGAGCCACCCCAAGAGCCTGTCACCATCACACACCTTACCCTTAGGTCTTATGCATGTGTTATAAGGGGTTATGTAACAAAGCCTTAGCACTATGATTATGTAAATTATGTTCGTATATAATAAAGAATATACATTCACTTTATTATTATTACTTTAAATCATAAATAGTATTTTTATTTAATATTCAATTAAAAAATCTATTTTGATGAATTAATGGATTTTTTAATTAAATAATATTTTAATAAAATATTATTAATAAATTTATTTTTATTAAATATAAATGATCGTATAATTTTTATGAATATAATTGAAATTTTTATTAGGGTTTGAAAACTGTTTTGGTTAAAACCCATGAATATTCAATAAATGGCGGATTTTAATTTAAAATTGAAAATTAACTTATTTATAAAAATATTTAGATAAAATTAATATTATTTTTATAATCAGGGCATCGAAATTATCCAATGGTGAATTTTTCATAACTTTATGAGACAGTCGATTTTTTGGGTAAAAATTAAATACCGTTTAAATATATAATGTGTTTATGACATCATAATGACCCAATAATGATGTAATAAAATACTATAAATGGGATTTTAGGCCAATATATGTTTTACCATTAATATAATGAGATTTTAGGTTTATTTTATTTATTTTACAAAGCCTTAGCGAACCCTCTAAGACTTATAAAACATTTTGTCATTTTAAAATGATTTCATTGAGAGTGTGACTCACCTCCACATAAGCAAGCCTAATATTTTAAGAAGTTCGGCCATTGTCATTATAAAATATTTTTTCCACTACCATTTTGAAAAATACATGTGCAAAAATCATGGGTTTTTTGTGGTTTTGATTAGTTTTATGTGTGGTGACCAAAACCTAAATAATAAAGAATTCCCTCCCTTTTCCTATATAAACCCACCCAAGATCCCACATAATCTTAACTCAGAGCCTTTAGAGCTATAAAAAATTTTCATTACTCTCTCTATAATCCTCCCAAGTCACCCCGAGCTCCCAAGAAGCCTCTCTCAAGCCTCTCCCAAGCCTTTGGGTTCACACTTCCAAGTAAGGGATTTCTTCCTTTCTCATTTTTCTCCAAATTTCATTATGTTGTTATAACATTTTGTTTTAAATTAAAAATATTGGGGTATGATTTCAAACCTCCCCCTTAATTCCCTCCTTATGTTTTAATGATTATATACCCCTTTATCTCACATTAATGCCTTCCATGTACACCCATTACCATGCTGAAATTCCGTAAGGGATTTCTCTCTCCTCATTTAAATCCAAGAATTTTTTTTATGAATCTAAAATCCATTACATATGTTGGTAAATGTATCCATATGATCCCCTTTCTTTATATTTAATTTAAATATTATGATACACTCTTTCCACTCTCATCAACCATCTTTACAAATTCTTATGTCATGCTGTTACGCTGCTGAAATTGCACCACGATTTTCCAAGCCAAAGTCATTGTGTAGTGAATACCATGCCCATTTATTTATCAAGGGTATTAAACATTATGAACATTTACTTATTGATTATATAGTTTCATTTATTAATTCCACATTCCTTTATCATGGAATAAATGATGATGTTTAATTAATCCATGTTATATGATCCATGCGGCACAATTACGTATGAAATGAAATGATTAAGAAGGGTGCACCCTGATAGCGCTCTAATGCATTGGGTAAAGATTAGTGTCATGATACATCAAGTGAAATGAGGGTTTACTCATTATAATTCAAGTTAAATTAGGGTTTACTCATGCTTCATGTTCAATGATCTTTGGATCATGCTAATATCATGTTAAATGTTGTTTTTATATTTCCATGTTATGATAATCATGCTATATCATGCCTTTATGTTCCTATTTCTCTTATGATCCATTGATATGAATATTGCCTAAAATGTATTGTATTATTCTTTTTATGCCTTGTTTATTCCATTACTGGGCTTTATATATCATTCTTTTCACATGTATGTCCTTAGGTTATTCCATGCAATGCTAAGTACGAGAGAATGTTGTGCTCATGTAAAGAAAGTTTTCAATAAAGATGTTGTATTTTTATGTCTTAAGTTGTCATGTAATGTCCCTAATTTCCCAAGACACAAGACCTATTGATCCTCATAGTTTTATTTAGTGCAATTTTATGTAATAAATTATGTATAAATGTGCAATAAAGAGCAAGGTTGTTATAGTTTGTATCAGAGGGAGGTTTAGTTATTTTTGGGATTAGGATTAGAAAACCCTATTGAAAGCATTAGGGATAAGACTAAGAATAATAAAAACATACCTAAATTTTGTTGAGTATTTAGTAAGTAGTTTATCAAGAAAATATGTTGCTGTATGGATATGAGCAGGTAGAGGACTCAGAACTTTGTCTTTGGATTAACATTTATGTGTTACCCCTAAATTTTCTTTTCTTACAGCCAATGGTCGTTAATAGGAGGACTTGGAATAATAACCGATGTGAAGATCAATGTGATGATTATTCTAATGAGATGCACAATCTAGTGGGACCGGGAATCAATTTTTTTTTCATGATACTCTATCAGTTAACTCATGTTTTGAATAGAAACATGGGTCAAGAGGAACATTCAACCCCAATAAGAAAGAACAAGTCGCAATCGAGAGCTTTATGAGACAAAGGCCTCCTACTTTTAATGGATCATCCAATATCCCAATTGCCGAACAATGGATAAAATCCATTTGGAATATCTTCTACATCCTTCAATGTTTTTAAATAGAGAAGATACTTCTGGATGCTTATCATATGGGGGGTGAAGCTGATCAATGGTAGACACTGATAAAAAATACAAAGCCTGAGGAGGAGATCGAGGCGTTGGAATGGAAGTATTTCCGGAAAATGTTTTTCAATAAATATTTTCCTCACACCCTCTGACTAAATATGGGAAGGGACTTCCTTTCCCTAAAGGAAAAAAATGAATAGTCTATCAGATCATACAAGGAAAAATTCACAAGTCTTGCACGATATGTCTCCAGCTTTGTCGTTACCCCTGAATGCAAGGTTGACCGCTTATTTGGTGGGATAAAACCTAGCCTACAGAAATCCCTAGTGTTTTGTGACTTACAGAGCTATGAAGAAATTTTATGATGTTCCCTAAAAGTCAAAATGGAGATCAGGAAATATCAGGGGTATCATGGGGATAAGAAGTGTAAGGTGGACTTCAATCTTGGTGGTCCGATGGATAAATCCAATGGTTCTAAGAAAATATAGCACCCCATTTTCCAAAGGTGCGGAAAGAAGCACCCTAGAAATTTAATGAAGGGGGAAAAGTAATGCTTTAGGTGTGGAATAGAAGATCACCTAACCATTAACTATCTACAAGAAAAATCCGTGGTTACGACAGAGAAGGGGAATGCTCCGTTTGACCCTTAACATGTCGTTCATTGATTCAACTTCAAGGAACCATGGCACTTTGCAAACTAGTTCCCTAAGTCAAGGGTTTTCTGAGGCAAACAAAAAACTCCAAGGCAGAAAGGGAGATATTTTTCCATCACTACCATCAAAGTAAAAACTGAAAATGATGTGATGATAGGTACGCTAGTTATTAATTCAAGAATAGAGAACAAAATTTTTGATTTTGGTTCAATTAATTCTTTTATATCCCAAAGGTTTAGTAGAATAATCCCAAAACCACCACAAATCATGGAAATAAAGATGTCAGTGAGAATGGAAAATGGTGAAATCATTTCAACCCATGAATATAACTCCTCCCATGTCATAATTTGTGGATTAAACTTCCCGGAGAACCTCATCATACTCCCATTGGTGTAATTTGATGAAATTCTTGGCATGGATTGGCTTTCCTTATATAGAGACAACATAAGTTTCCATGAGAGGGAAATCACTCTCCATATGGAGAATTGAACCCCCATTCTGTGAAAGTGCAAGGAGGAGGATGAATCTTCTTTAGCACCATCATCTCAAGTGTGGATATTATTGTCCTATGAGAACACGTATCTTGATCGGATGATTGAGTCTAAGGAAGCAACCATCCCTAAAGACATGCCTATTGTGGGGGGATTCGCAGAAGTGTTTCCCGAGGAATTGCCTAGTCTTCCTCCTAGAAGAGATGTTGAATTATTAATTGATCTTATACCTGGGGAATTGACAATATCCAAGACTCCATATAGAATATATTTTTTGGAGATTGAGGAGTTGAAGAAATAACTAAAATAGAATCTGGATAAAGGTTTTATATTCCCAAGTGCTTCAACATGGGGTGAATCATTCCTATTCTTCAAGAAGAAGGACGGGTCAATGCACCTTTGCATTGATTATCATGAGCTCACCAAAATCATGATAAAGAATAAGTATCCTCTTCCCCAAATTGATGACTTGTTTGATCAGCTATGTGGAGTACAATACTTCTCCAGGGCGGATTTGCAGTCGAGATATTACCAAGTAAGGGTGAAGAAGGAGGATATCCCCAAGACTGCTTTTCGTACAAGATACAGGCACTATGAATTCATAGTAATGCCTTTCAGACTCACTAATTATCCAATAATCTTTATGTACTTGATGAATATAGTCTTTAGAGATTACCTCAATAAATTTTTGGTAGTCTTTATAGATGATATTGTAATATAATCCAAAACGAAAGAGCAACATGAGGAGCATCTAAGCATTGTACTAGAGACCTTGCAAAAGGAGAAGATCTATGTAAAGTACAACAAGTGTGAGTTATGGTTGAAGAATATATCATTCTTGGGTCATAACATCACAAGAAATGGGATATCTGTGGATCCCTCCAAGACAGATACAATTGAGGGATGACCGAGGCCAACATTAGTAATGGATATCCATAGCTTCCTAGGGTTAGCTGGATATTATCGCAGATTTGTGAGAAATTTATCAGGATTTTAAAAACCTCTTACCAAGATGACTCAGAAGATAGTCATGTTTTCTTAGAGTGATGAATGCAAAGAGAGCTTCAAGGAGTTGAAAAGTAGTCTTATCACTGTGCCCGTTCTCACATTACCCACAAGTGGAGAACTTTTTGTGGTATTTAGTGATGTTTTAAAGAAGGGCCTGAGTTGTGTGTTGATGAAAAATGAAAAATTAATTTCATATGATTCAAGTCAATTGAAATTTGATGATAAAAACCATCCAACACATGATCTAGAGTTGGATATAATAATATTCGATTTGAGGATTTGGAGACATTACCACTTTGGGGAGAAGTGTGAAATATACATAGATCACAAAAGACTCAAGTATATATTCACAAAGAAAGAGTTAAAAATGCACCAATGAATATGGTTATAGATGATCAAATACTATGAATTCTCAATCCATTACCACCCTGGGAAAGTGAAAAAGTTGGAGGATTCTATAAGTAGAAAGGACCCAGAAATTCTATCATTGATGAGAATTGAAAAGGATACAATCTTATTAGATTTGATGAAGATAGATATGGGAATTATAAAGAAGAGAACATCATCAATCCTTTCACAAATTATTTCTCAACCATCACTTTTGGAAAGGCTAAAGGTTTCTCAAAAGGATTATGTTTGAATTTAGAAGAAAGTGGAAACTATCAAAAAAGGGAAATCTTAGGAGTTCAATGTTAATGAAGAAGGGAATGTGAGATTTGGGTCAAGACTATGTGTTCCATAAAATTCAGAGTGAAGGAAATACATTTTATATAATGCACATAGTTCTAATTTCTATGTTCACCAAGGAAACACAAAAATCTATCAAGATATTTGAGAGCATTATTGGTGGGATAACATGAAGGAGGAGATCACTGAGTATACATCAAAGTGACTAGTATGTCAGCAAGTGAAGTCTGAGAGGCAGAAGTCTAAGGGGATGATGAAACCATTACCCATACCATCATGGAAATGAGAGAACATCACTATGAGATTTGTCACCAGAATTCCGAAAACATCAAAAGGAAACAATTCTATCTGGGTTGTTGTGGATCGTCTTAAAAAGACTGCACACTTCCTTGCAATTTGGGAGGATTTCTCATTTGATCAACTGGAACAGATATACATCAGAGATGTGGTTAGGCTGCATGAAGTACCACTATCTATTTTATCGGATTGAGATTCAAGATTCACCTCTAAGTTTTGGAAGAGTCTTCAACATGCTTTGAATACTAAGCTGAACTTCAGTTTGGATTACCATCCTCAAACTGATGACCAATCTGAGTGGACTATACAGACACTAGAGTACATGTTGAGAGCATGATCAATGAACTTAAATGGAGGATGAGATCAACATATTCCTCTAGTTTAGTTCTCTTACAACACCAGTTCCCACTCAAGAATCCAAATAGATCTATATGAACCCCTTTATGGGAAGAGCTGTAGAACACCGACATGTTGGGATGAAGTTGGGGAGAAAAAACTCCTAGGTCCAGAAATGGTTGAAGAAATTGTGGAGAAGGTTATGACCATTTAACATCACATTAAAGCTGCTCAGAGTCTACAAAAGTGCTATGCAGATAATTATCTATGAGACCTAGAGTTTGATGTTAGAGGCATGGTATTTCTCTGCATATCACCGTGGAAGAGAGTTATGAGATTTGGGAAGAAGGGAAAGCTTAGTCCAAGGTACATTGGCCCTTTTGAGATCCTCAATCACATTAGAGTAGTGGCCTATCGACTAGAACTCCTACCAAACCTATCCCAAGTATATGATATATTCCATGTATCAATCTTAAGGAAGTACATACCTGAACCATAACATGTACTCAATCTAGAGGTGGTACCATTGGAGAATGACCTCTAATATGAAGAGAATATGGTGAATACATTAGATCATAGGGAAAAATTTCTACGAAATAAGAAAATAACCCTTGTAAAAGTGTTGTGGAGAAACCACAAGTTTAATTAAGCAACATGGGAATCAGAGGAAGTGATGAAGCAGAGTTACCTGCATCTGTTTTAGTGTGGGAAAAGTAAATTTCGAGGGTGAAATTTCTTAAGGGGGTAGGATTGTAACGATCCAAAATTTTATTAATGAAAATTCCTCTTGATATAATTAAATGTATTATTATGGTTATATAACATACGAAATTATTTGGTTTTATGACTTTGGATTTCAAAATACCGTTAAAAATTGTTACTATTTATAATATAGTCATTGAACAGTGATCAATTGATTAATATAAATATAAGGCTTTAACAAATCCAATTTACTCAGACAAAGGAAGAGATGACCTCATCCAGTATAATTTCTCCATACGAAGCCCATTTTTCGGAGCTCAGAAAGGAGGTAGCATCAATGAGCTTCACGCTTGACCAAGACTAAGCCGAGCTTCAACATGTTAAGCTCTAACGGAACCACTTATGGGAGAAGTGGAAGTTGATAGAGATTAGCACCAGAACGATGTTATCCGAGCCACCCCAAGAGTCTGTCACCATCGCACACCTTACCATTAGGTATTATGCAGGTGTTATAAGGGGTTATGTAACAAGACCTTAGAACTATAATTATGTGTATTATTTTTTATATAATAAAGAATATACAATCATTTTATCATTGTTACTTTAAAGCAAAAATAGTATTTTTAGTTAATATTCAATTAAGAAATCTATTTTGATGAATTAATGGATTTTTGAATTAAATAATATTTTAATAAAATATTATTAATAAATTTAGTTTTATTAAATATAAATGATCATATAATTTTTATGAATACAATCGAAAATTTTATTAATGTTTGAAAACTATTTTTGTCAAAACCCATGAATTTTCAATAAATGATGGATTTTATTTTAAAATTGTAAATTCACTTATTTAGAAACATATTTAGATAAAATGAATATTATTTTTGGAACTAGGATGTCAAAAATATCCAATGGTGAATTTTTCATAATTTTCTATGGGAGACAAATTTTTGGGTAAAAATTAAATACCATTTAAATATAATGTGTTTATGAAATCATAATGAACCAATAGTGATGTAATAAAATGATATAAATGGGATTTTCGGACAATATATGTTTTAACATTAAAATAATTTGATTTTAGGTTTATTTTATTTATTTTAAAAAGCCTTAGTGGACCCTATAAGACTTATAAAACATTTTGTCATTTTAAAATGATTTCCTTGAGAGTGTGACTCACATCTACATAAGAAAGCATAATATTTTAAGAATTTAGGCCATTTTCATTATAAAATAATGTTTTTCACTACCCTTTGTCAAAAACCATGGGCAAAAATCATGGTTTTTTGTGGTTTTGATTAGTTTAATTTGTAGTGGCCAAAACCTAAATAATAAAGAATTCCCTCCCTTTTCGTATATAAACCCACCCAATATCCCACTTCCTCTTCACTAAAATAATTTGTAACTCAACCAAAATCTTCCCTCCTATATCTAGTATCCTTAAACGTTTCCCCAATCTCCCAATAATCCTCTCTAAATCATCTTCCATGCCTTTGGGGTCACACTTCCAAGTAAGGTATTTCTTCCTTTCTCATTTTTTTTCCAAATTTCATTATGTTGTTATACCATTTTGTATTCAATTAGAAATGTTGGGGTATAATTTCTCACCTCCCCTTACTTCCATAATTATGTTTTAATGATTATAGACCCCTTTATCTCTCATTAATTCCTTTCATGTACACCCATTACCATGCTGAAATTCCGTAGGGGATTTCTCTCTCCTCATTTACATCCAAGAAATTCTTTTGTTTTATGAATATAAACCCCATTAAATATGTTGGTACATGTATAAATATGAACCCTTTTCTGTCCATTTCTTGTACATATGATGATACACCCTTTACACTCTCATCAACCATTTTTACGAATTCTTATGTCACGCTGTTACGCTGCTGAAATTGCACCGCGATTTTCCAAGCCAAAGTCATTGTGTAGTGAATACCATTCCCATTTTTTTATCAAGGGTATTAACCTTTATGCACATTTCATTATTGATTATAGAGTTTCATGTATGAATTACACACTCCTTTATCGTGGAATAAATTATTATGTTTAAGGAATCCATGTTATATGATCCATGTGGCACAATTATGCATGAAATGAAATGATTAAGAAGGGTGCACCCTGATAGCACTCCAATGAATTGGATAAAGATTAGTATCACGATACATAAAGTGAAATGATGGTTTACTCATGATAATTCATGTTCAATGAGGTTTTACTCATGTTCCATGTGCAATGATCCTTGGATCATGCTAATATCATGTTAAATGTTGTTGTCACATTTCAATGTTATGATAATCATGCTATATCATGCCTTTAGGTTAATGTTTCTATTATGATCCATTGATATGACTATTGACTAAAATGTATTGTATTATTCATGTTATGCCTTGTTTACTCCCTTAATGGGATTTATATATCACCCTTTTCACACATATGTGCTCAGTTTATCCCATGCAATGCTAAGTACGGGGGAATTTTTTGGTCATGTAGAGGAATTTTTCAATAAAGATGTTGTATTTTTATGTCTTAAGTAGTCATGTAATGTCCCTAATTTCCCAAGACACTAGATATATCAATCCTCAGAGTTTTATTAAGTGATGGTTTATGTAATAAATCATGTTTAAGTGTGAAATAAAGATCAAGGTTGTTATACAATACCTACTTAGACCATCGCCAGTAACTCTAGTCATAGTGGAAGTATCATGTCATAATTTGGTTCCAGGGTTCACTACAAAGGAAACCATGATCATGTGGCCTGAGAGGAATCCACATGGATTATATGGGAATTTCCCCCATATATTCACGGGAATATTCATCTAAGTAGTCTAGAATCAAGGGACCACCCTTGATATTCATAAGCACAACTTTATTGTAATCCTATATCACACCCAAGGTATTTCATACCAATACCAATCAACCTGAATCTGAGGAGTTTATCCCAAGAAAATCAAAAAAGGATAACTTTAAGAATATATGAAATTAATATGTGGCATTTAACAAGTGTATATATTACCCAAATACAAGGGGGAACCATTCCATGGAATTTTCAATAATGAATCTATATTGAATCCACTGATTTTCTCAAGGAATTCCACATCATTGAACCCCATTGAATCTAAAGGTGTATTCACACCATGATATTCATGTTTATCCTTTAATGTAATCCTAGGATTGTCCATGGAATTATACTATAACTTCATCATAAGGAATCCAAGGAGGACCTCCAAGGCATTCCATACTCATAACTATTTCCCAGAATCTCAACATGCCATTATTTCACAATTCAAATAATAAATGATCCTTAAAAAAACAATTTATGAAAAGATCACCATTAGAGTTCAAATCACAATTACAATTAATAAACCTAGGTCCATAATAAATAATGGTTCCTAATGAACATCCTAAGAAACACACTTTTCTTATTGAACTATGATGATACTAAGGAAATCCCTAGACTACCCCTTTAGCACACCCAGAAATATGGAACAAGAAATACACACCTATTTAAGTAGTTCAACAAGGTTATTCCAAAACCAAACCACTTAATAAGTCCAAGGAGGTTCCATTTAATCACTAGGGAAACTAAACCATTTAATTAAATTATTTAGGTGAAGTGCCAAAGATTCATTATGACTATACAAGTCAAAGATGGAATACAAGGGATAGAATTTAAGGGAAATCATTTAAACCACCTTAATTTAATTATCATTTCCACTTTTATTCAAAGGGATGAAAAATTTTAAAAGTCCCGTCAAGATCATGTTATCAATTGGGTTTCTAAATTACACCACTATACCAAAATAGTCAATAATAACTAATTATAACTAATTGAAAAATTAATTCCAAAATGAATAAATTGTGAAGGACCTATCAAAATCGGTTGACACATCAAAACCATAACCAAACACTTTACAAAGATCAATGGTGTACCCCTGACCATATTCTAGGCTAAATACCTATGAGGAAACACAATTTCCAAGGCTAATTTTTTAAGGAACTATCTTTTTATAGGGGTTCAATAGGAATAAGTGATTTTTTGGTAGTCCTTGTGAAGTTAATTTATGGCTTGAATTAATTCAAAACCTTGAAAATTGAAACCCCCTATAATATTTTACCACATTTTGACATGTCAAGAAAGTATATTACACCATGTATAATATTTTCTAAGGATTATGATGGGATTTATTTGAAAAATCGTGAATTAAATCACGACTCCAGCACTGCGTAAACCTCTGCACTTGCCTCTCCTACACTGTAGGGCCTTCTAACACTCTCTTCATTACTGCATAAGCCCCACAAACCTACTATATGGACTAAAACTTCTCCACACACCTATTGATTGGATGAGAACTCCTCTATGCACCTTTTTCTTGGACCAAAACTCCTCGGCACACCTCCTTCTTGGACCGAAATTCCTCCACGAACCTCTCGGGTATGGGTGTTCTTCTTGTTTAGATATATGTTTATCTTATGATCCTCTTCCTAGATAAAATAAATATGTTTATCAACTATTGGATATATATCTATATTTATTTAATCTAGATCTATTCTTGTTAGATCTCGATCTAGATTTGTTGAATCTAGATCTGAGCTTGCTGGATCTAGCTATAGATTTGTTGAATCTAGATCTAGGTTATTCTAATTTAGATATAGGTTTAAGAGATATTTTTTTTATTTCACTATGGATTTATGTTTCAAATATAGACCAAATTCATCATCGTGTTCTCAGTTGATCTTCATTAAATTAAGATTATATGATGGAAAGTGTTCATCACTATCCTTGAGGTAGGTGGTCTAAAATTCAAATCCCATAGACTTAATTAAAAATTATGTGTATATAATTGTATAATTGAAATTATATTTTTAGAAATTATGTTCTTGATTAAATTATATAATTTGGTGAATTAATTAATTAAGGGAAATTTGAAATTTGGATATCTGGATTTTAGATCATGAATAATTAATTTTCCAATTAATGATGAGATATTGGGATTGAATTAGATAATTAATTTTTTAATTAATTACGGAGCTACAAAGATTGTTGTACTTGTTTAATTAGTTTTAGAATTAGTTAAAAGGAATGATAGGTATTATGGAATTATTATTTAGGATAATGAATTATGGAAAGATAGAGATTGTTGAAATTGAATAATTAATTGACAAATTAATTAATGTTATGCTGAAGTTGTTGAATAAGGATAAATAATTATTGAATTAATTGTTGGATATTATTATGAATCATTAAATCGATTAAGTTGAAAAATTAATTTATGAATTAATTTGGGTTGTTGAATAAATTGAGATAGAAAAATTAATTGATAAATTAACTGGGGATATTGAATTTTTTGAAATGGAATTAATTAATTGATAAATAAATTAATTAGTGGTTGTGATTATTTAATTGTTATACTAAATAAAGTTATTAATTAATTGATGAATTAATTAATATGAGTAAAGAGATTATTTAATTGTAAAATTAAATAAAGGCATTAATTAATTGAAGGATTAATTAATGTTAGTAAATTTTATTTGTTTATCACCTTTTCCTTAAAAGTGTTTCTTTAATAAAAAAAGTAATTTTCAATCAATTAATGTGAGTAAAGATATTATTTAATTGTTTAATTAAATAAAGGTATTAATTAGTTAACAAATTAATTAATGTGAGTAAAGATATTATTTAATTTTTGAATTATATAAAGGGGATTAATTAATTGATGAAATAATTAATATGAGTAATATGATTATTTAATTGAAAAATTAAATAATGGGATTTATGAAAATAATTAATATAAGAATTAATTAATGCCAATAATGTGATTAATTATTGGGATTGACATGGAATATTAATTGGAAAATTAATTGAAGGGATTTAATGTGTTAATTAATGATTGGATTAATTAATGGGAACAAGTTAGATTAATTAATTTGTGAATTAATTAATGGAGAATTATTGTGTTAATGAAATTGAATGATTTATATTAATTAATTGATTAATTAATTAATGGGGAATTGTTGTGATGCAATCGAATGAGTTAGATTAATTAACTGGTGAGTTAATTAATAGAGATTGTTGTGGTAAATAAATTGAGAAAGTTAGATTAATTAATTTGTGAATAAATTAATAAGGATTGTTGTGATGGTGCAATTGAATGGATTGGATTAATTAATTGGTGAATTAATTAATATGGAATTTTTTATACTGAATTGATATAATTGGATAATTAATTATTGAATTAATTATGGGTAAATGAGTTTTACAATTTATATAATTAATTATATAATTAACTATGATATATTTATATTGTTTATTTTTTATAATTAATTAAAGGATTTTGGTTTTGAGGATATTTATTAGTTAATTGATGAATTAATTAATGGGATTAACATAATTAATTAATTGGAGAATTAATTGAGGGGATTTATTTGATAAACTAATTTTTGAATTAGTAATGAAAGAGGTTTAATTAGTTAATTGTTGAATTAAATAATAGAATTGAAGTTATTAATTAATTGTTGAATTAATTAATGTAGCTGATGTGATTAGGTAATTGTCGAATTAACTAAGTAATTTGATGTTATTAATTAATTATTGAATTAATTAATGTTATTGAAATGATTAATTATTTGTTGAATTAATTAATGTTATTGATGTAATTGATTAATGTTTGAATTAATTAATGTTATTGATGTGATTAGTTAATTATTGGATTAACCAAAGGAATTTACGTGATTAATTAATTATTAAATTAATTAATGGAATAATGTGATTATGTAATTGTTATATTTTTGATTAATTAATTGTTAAATTAATTAATGTGACATTGTTATGTGAAACGTGATAAAGGGGTTAATATTGATTAACCTTTATTATTGTGAAATATGAAAAATTGTGATACATGTGATATATTGCAAATAATTGAGAAATGGGGTGTTAGACATGACGTTCTACACCCATGATATTTATGTACGATTAATAAACAGGGTGTCAGACAAGGATTGATGCTCCAAAATACTCACGAGGCTTCTAAACATGAAGTTCTACACCCATGATATATATATATATATATATATGATTGATAAAAAGGGTGTGTGATAGGTACTGATGCTCCAAATACTCATAGGGTGCTAGACATGGCATTCCACACCCAACGTGCATGAAAATGTTGTTGTATGAGATAGGGACTGAGGATCCAAATACCCATTGGGCATGCGACATAGACCGATTCTCCAAATACTCATGAGGGTTCTAGACATGACGTTCTATACCCATTTGTTGACTTTGGACTATGGATCCAATGGACATATATGAATTTAATTAAATGGATAATGGAATCCCATGTGATATAACGATTGTGAATTAAATATGAGAAATGGTTAAAACTCCAGCATGGTACGAAGTAGGTATTGAGATATGGGTGTCCAAAGGAACCCAAGGGTTTATGCAGTTAAATAAAGGATAATTGTATAAATGTAAATTTCTTACTTTATTACTTGTATTTTATTCATTATAAAACTGCATGCACTATAATAGACTGGAATTGTTTTATAAATCATTGGTTGTGACTTACTGATTTGTAATCACACCCTAATTAGTATGCCTGATCAGTACCTGAATTGCCTTTGTGTTTTATAGAAAAGTTAAGGGAAAATTACCTATTCTAGATGGTTGATTTGGGATGGATCATGGATGAGGAAACCAGATGTGGTTCTAGACCCACTTGGGAGTTGTCAATGTATTTAAATTTGGGTTTTCATTTGACACTTGGCATGTACTTATCATGGCATATCTACTGTTTAGTTTTGATTATTTATTTACATCTTTGGTCATCTTGTGATATTGGTTTTGTCTATGGTTATATATATTCTTCTGTTATTGTTTATTTATTTACATTAGTGTATTACTTTGGTAAAAGGGGCTATAGTCTCCCCATGATCAATATTAGACCCTCTCAGCTATTCTCCAGCCTTTGGTGTATAGGGAGGCTCACCTGAGGTGAGGTGGCGGTTTGACTTTGGGCACCGGTGTATGGCACCTGGGCCGAGTCGTTACAAAGCAGTATTAGAGAAAAATTTACTTTTCTTCTTTTTTTTTCTTACTATTTGGGAAAGGTAGGTAGGAGACAACTAAGAGTCGGGGTTCGGTTATGAGCTCGTGCATGAGAGTAGCTACCCTTTGTATTGGGGAGAACCCAAGTACCCAGGGTGTGATTATTGTTATTTATGTTTTCTATTACAGTTGAATATTATTTCACCTTGGGTGATGCAATTGTTTTGTGATGTGATTATTGTTGGGATTTTATGAGTTTTGACTCATGGACCTGAATTGCATGAGAGTTGAGTCTATATGGATCATTCTAGGCACTCATGATTATTTTGTGACATGCATCATTGTAGGAATGTGTGGAAAAATGGGTTTTGGGTAAGTTGTTAAACTTGGACTGTTTTTCCTTGATTTTGAAAATTGAAATGAA
Organism: Viscum album; assembly: GCA_963277665.1. Classification (NCBI taxonomy): domain Eukaryota; kingdom Viridiplantae; phylum Streptophyta; class Magnoliopsida; order Santalales; family Viscaceae; genus Viscum; species Viscum album. Next base: position 342,769,210 of record OY728167.1, read on the forward strand.
ATTGGTGCCTAACATGAAATTGATAAAGATTATAAAAATGATTCAAGATGAGAATAAATGGGTGTATAAATGAATAAAATTGAATAATTATGGTGTGTATACCCCTGTTAACCAGGACCTAGGTTTATGATGGTTAAGGGTGGAGATAATGCCTCGGTTTTGACCGTGTAATGGGAAATAGGTTGAAAACTTGATATGGTTTTTTGTAAGTCCCTATTGTTGACTGTGTTAATGTTGTGAACTAAAAATTACATATTTTGTTTAGTTGAACCTTGTTGTTGGTAGTCATAATACCCTAGTTTCAGAAATCAATTGAAGGTTTTGTTAGAGACCATCTGGTTTTGGATCAGTGTGGTGAGACGTTGGTAGCTAGGGAAGCCTGAGACATTCGATAGGTTAATATGTTTCCATAGTGGTAGGAAACATCGATAATGAAGGATTGGTGGTGGTATTCATCAATGAATTATTATTTTATTTTAATTAGTGATGATCAAGTCCTCTACCTTGACATCATCCCAGGTACACTCAGAATGCTCTATATTTATACCTCACTAAATAAATGTGTTTTGTTAGATATGGGGCCACTTAGGGGTTGTACTTATGAAGCGGTATATGTAGAGATGGATGGTGCGAGGTATGACATCAAAAGTTTATGGACGAGGTTATCATGAGGGACCAAAGTTCGATGAATACTGTGGGCCATGGGCCGTGGTGGTTTATTTACTTGACAAGAAGTGTTAACAATGCTTCTAATGTAAGGAGAAATGTTTCAGTAGAAGGTGCATGGAGAAATACCATGGGTTGGAAGTGGAGGAATCAAAATAAAATTGAGGAAACTGTAAGGTGAATGTTTAAATTCCTTGGGGAAAGGTCACATGAACCTTGGAGGTGGTGAATGTATGTCCTTTATAGGTGTTTTTACGGAAAGGATGAATGCCCATGTTGGATGGTGTCCTTTCGGTTGTTAGAAATAGCGAGTTAGGAAATTCATTGGGTATGTTGTGGAAGTTGAGATTGATACTGATGTATCATTTGAGGTGAAAATGATATGTGTAATAGATTAGATTGGGAAAGTGTTTTGAAAAAAAAAAACATGCTGATAGTATGTGTATTATGGAAATATGGACATGTATAGGAGGAAAATTGGGACAGAGAAGATGATGTGAGGGCTCAGTGGAATGATCTTTTTGACCCCAAATCTTAGAGGTTCTTGGGAGTAAAAATCAAGGACGAGTTATTATAAGGTGGGGAGATTGTAAGACCCCGTCTTTTTCAAGGGGTGAAATTGGAACAAGTGAATTTTTATGATAGTTTGTGTGAATTTGATTCACTGCTTTCATCACACAACCTTGAAGATTTACACCCCCTTTAAATGTTTTTCACCATGTGTAGACATGCCACAAAAGTATATTACACCACGTGTAATCTTTATTTACTATTTTTAAGGGTTGTGATGGGATTTATTTGAAAAATCTTGAATTAAGTCATGAATTTTACATAGCATGAAATGGGAATTCACGTCATGTAATTCCGATGCCCAGTATATTAAAGTCATGACTCCAGCATCGCGTAAACCTCCAAACTCACCTCTCCTCCATTGTAGGACCTTGGAACCCTCTCTTATTTTCCGAATAAGCCATGCCCAACTTCTCTATGGACCAAAACTCTTCTGTGAACCTCCAAATTGGACCAGAATGCCTCCATGCATATCAACCTTAGAACAAAACTCCTCGGCGTACCTTTATCTTAGACCAGAACTCCTCTATGAACCTCCTAGGTATGGGTGTTCTTCCCATTTAGATCTATCTTTCTCCTTTTCCCCTATTCCTGGATAAAAGAAATATGGTCATCCACTGTTGTATCTAGATCTATATTCATTTAATCTAGATCTGATATTGTTATATATAGATCTATATTTGTTGAATCTAGATCTAGGCTTGTTCGATCTAGATCTATATTTTTTGAATCTTGATATAGGATTTTCATATTTAGATCTAGGTTTAATATATCTTGTTTCTTTTAACTATGGGTTTAGATTTGAGATATAGGCCATGTTCAACATTGCGTTCTCAATTGATCTTCTTAAAATTAGGATTATCTGTTGGCTAGAATTCATCACCATTCTTGAGGTAGGTGGTTTAAAATTCAAATCCCAAAGCCTTAATTACAAATTATGTGTATGTAATTGTATAATTTCAATTAGATTCTTAGAAATTGAATTCTTGATTAAAATAATTTATTTGGTGAATTAACTAACTATAAAAAAAATGTGAAATTGGGAATTTAGATCATGAATAATTAATTGTTAAATTAATTATGAGATATTGGGATTGAATTTGATAACTAATTATTGAATTAATTATGGAGTTATAAATATTTTTGTCCTTAATTAATTAATTGTACAATTAATTAATAGGAATGGCAGGGATTATGAAATTGTTATTTGGGATAATTAATTGTAAAATTAATTATGGAAAGATTGTGATTGTTGAAATTGAATAATTAATTGATGAATTTATTATTATTATGTTGAAGTTATTGAATAAGGATACATAGTTATTGAAATAATTATTGGAGATTGATATGAATATTGAATTAATTAAGTTGAAAAATTAATTGACGAATTAATTGGGGTTATTGAATTAATTTGGATAGAACAATTAATTGATCAATTAATTATGGATGTTGAATTCTTTGAGATGAAATTAATTAATTTATGAATTAATTAATAGGTGATTGTAATTATTTAATTTTTCAATTAACTAAAGGGATTACTTAATTGGGAAATTAATTTTTTGAGTAAAGAGATTATTTAATTATTGAATTAAATAAAGGGAGAAATTAATTTAAGGATTAATTAATGTGAGTAAAGCGATTATTTAATTATTTAATTAAATAAAATTATTAATTAATTGAAGAATTAATTAATGCGAGTAAATAGATTATTTAATTATTGGATTAAATAAAGGGGATTAATTAATTAATGAATTAATTAATGTGATTAATGTGATTATTTAATTAATGAATTAAATAATGGGATTGATGAGATTAATTAATTAATGAATTAATTAATGGAAGTAATGTGATTAATTAATTATGAATTAATTAATGGGATTGACATGGAAAATTAATTGGAGAATTAATTGAAGGTATTTAAGGTGTTAATTAGTGATGGGATTAATTAATGGGAACAAGTTAGATTAATTAATTGGTGAATAAATTAATAGGGTATTATTATGTTAATGCAATTAAATGAGTTAAATTAATTATTTGATAAATTAATTAATGGGTAATTGATGTGATGCAATTGAATGAGTTAGATTGAATAATTGAAGAATTAATTAATGGAGATTGTTGTGTTGAGGCAATTGAATGAGTTAGATTAATAAATTGCTGAATTAATTTTTGAGGATTATTGTGATGGTGAAATTGAATAACTAGGATTAATTAATTAGTGAATTAATTAATATGGATTGTTTGGACATTGAGTTGATAGAATTGGATAATTAATTATTGAATTAATTATGAGGTAATGAGATTTGAAATTTTAGATAATCAATTGTAGAATTAATAATGAAATATTGATATTGTGGATTTGAATAATTAATTATTGAATTAATTATTAGATTTTGGGTTTGAGGATATTGATTAATTAATTGATGAATAAATTAATGCTATTGACATAATTAATTGGATAATCAATTAAGGGGATTTATGTGATAAACTAATTATTGAATTTGTAATGAAAGTGGTTTAATTAGTTAACTATTGAACTAACTAATAGAATTTATGTTATTAATTAATTATTGAATTAATTAATGGTGTTTATGTGATTAGTTTATTTTCGAATTAACTAAGTAAATTGATGTCATAAATTAATTATTTAATTAATTAATTTTATTCACATGATTAATTAATTGTCGAAATAATTAATGTTATTGTTGTAATTAATTAATTATCAAATTAATCAATGTTATTGATGTGATTAGTCAATTTTTTAGTTAACTAATGAAAGTGATGTGATTAGTTAATTTTTGGATTAACTAAAGGAATTTACATGATTAATTCATTATTGAATTAATTAATAGAACAATGTGATTATGCAATTGTTATATTTTTGATTTATTAATTGTTAAATTAATTAATGTGACATTGTTATGAGAAATTTGATAAGTGGGTTAATGTTGATTAACCTTGATTGTTTTGAAATATGGGAAATTGTGATATATGTGATATATTGTAAATAATTGAGAAATAGGGTGCTATACATGATGTTTTTTACACCCATGGTATATATGTATGATTGATAAACAGAGTGTGAGATAGAGGATGATGCTCAAAATACTCACAAGGGTGCTAGACATGACGTTCTACAACCATGATATATATGTAGGATTGATAAAAGGGGTGTGAGGTATGGACTGATGCTCTAAATACTCATGGGGTTCTAGACATGGTGTTCTACACCCAGTGTGCATGAAAATATTCTTATTTGGGACAAGGACTAAGGCTCCAAATACCCATGGGGTGTGAGATATGGACTGATTCTCCAAATAATCATGAGGGTTCTACACATGATGTTCTAAATCCATTTGTTGACATTGGACTGTGGATACAATTGGTCGTATATGAATTGAATTAAATGTATAATGGAAGACCATGTGATATAATGATTGTGAACTGAATATTAGAAATGGTTTAGAATCTGGAACGAGCCGAAATAGGTATTGAGATACGGTTGTCCATGGGAACTCGGGGGTTTATGCGGTTAAATAAAGTACAATTGAATAAATATAAACTATTTACTTTATTACATGTATTTTATTCTTAATAGAACTGCATACACTATAATAGCCTATATTTGTTTTAGACTTTTTTGGTGGTGTCCTATGGATTTGTACTCACACCCTACTGGGGATTCCTAATATGTACCTGAATATACTTTGGGTTTTTAAAACAAGTTAAGGGAAAATGCCCTATGCTAGATTACTGAGTTGGGATGGAACATTGATGAAGGAATCAGACGTGTTTTGATATCCACTTGAGATTTTTTAGTGTATTTACATTTGGGTTTTCATTTGACACTTGGCACTTACTTTGTATGAAATATCTACTGTTAACTTTTGATTCTATATTTCCAGCTTTGGCCATCTTGTGATATTGGTTTTTTCATGGTTATATATATGCTTCATTTTTTGTTTATTTATTTGTGATGGTGTATTACTCTCATAAAAGATGGTATAGTCTCCCCATGACTGATATTTGAACATTTCTTCTAGTTGACATACTTTGGTGTATGGGGAGGCATGCCTGAGGTCTTGTGGCGGTCCATCTTGGGGCACAGGTGCATGGCACCTGGGTCGAGTCATTACAAATTTTTTTTATAAGGAAAACATTGAAAAAATTATCCATGGTGTCATAAATTAATGAAATTATGAGAAAAAAATGAGGATGTAATCTCAGGATATCCTATACATAATCCACAAGAAATCCCTAAGAAAAAAGGGTGATTCAACCATGCTTTAGTGGAATCTCAAAAAAAAACCTAAAAAGAGAACTTGAAAATTAGGAAGAAAAGGAAGGAGATCAATTTGTTTATAGGAGGGTTAAAATAACCTAAAATTTCTGAAGAAATTCCCCCAAAACTATCCCATGTTCAAGGATTAAAATAAGGAAGGTGAAGGGAAATCCTATGGTACATGTACTAATTATGTAGATGAAATTATCTTAAGACATTGACTTTATATGTTTGGTCACACAATTTACCAAACCTTTCACCAACCATGTGGGTGGCCCCATAACCTCTCAGAAGTTTTAACATGTTTTCCTTTTAGATCTATACAGTTTTACCCAAACTATTCTCTAACAACACATGAAAGATGTGCACTAAAGAAAATTAAATGATAATTCCTAGAGCATTAGGGTACGACATGGTTTCCCCTAAACCATGCACCCAAAACTATGTTCTCTAAAAAAAACCTCCAAAAACTACTCAAACTAACGTGAAGCTCCCAAGGATCACCTGAGCATCTGAGTTACCTTAATATTTTCATTCCATGTCTAAAAACATTAATTTAAGTTGTATCAACTCTCAAAATTCCATTCCAAATACCAGATCAAAATTTAAAATTCACATGAAAATTCCAACCCATCCATACACGCGTGGTATTACATGATCCATCACATATTTTTCTATATGTATGTGAAGTGTTTTTGAAGGATAATTATAGAAACAAACTTGTATCAGGAAACATAAATTACCTAAAAATAATAAGAGGATAATTCCTAAATAATCCCTTAAATATAAAGTTACTAGTCTACATACATACAATATTTATAGAAAGGGATCACATATCTAAATGAGATAATGGGAGACAGATAAACATTGATGATGTAAAGTATCAATATGCACAAAAACTATATCAGGAACAATATTTACATAGTATAGTGAATATAAATTCTCCAATTACACAAATATTATTCTTTTCAATAAGGATGTTGGAGAAAAAGAGTGATATGGTTTTATGGGCATCAAGAAATACAGAATGTTAGTCATTGAGAATGACTTAATATTATCTGATAAAAAATTAATAAATAAAAAATATAAGTATACAGTATATCATCATTGTCAATTTGACATAATTTTAGTATATTTAATCTTATAAAGTATATAAAGGATATATTTTAATAAGAAAATTAGCATCATATCTATTGAAGTTTGTTCACTAGAACTAACTATTTAGTGATTAATTGCATATTTTTATTATTAAATATATTTTCTTATCACATATTGATCATTCTTCTAAATTATATTTATATATGAAAATGTCCTTAGAATATATGTCGCATTTAAAGGTCATGGAAGTTCCCCACTATGATGAGAACCTAAAGTACCACGAAATTATTCTTGAACCTTATTCTATGGATAGATGATATTATATAATAGGAAACAGAAAATATATCATATTAGGGTTAGTAGGATTATAATACATTGAGACACCTTCTCGTGGTGTTCTCCCATGGTAATATCCAAGATAGAATGTTATGAGAACAAGCTTGTAAATAAGAAATCCACATTTCCATGTGTAATTAAATGTTCATATCTGCAGACATGTGTATTGATCCTTATACTTTAAGATTATCAGTAATGGATATCAGGACTTATATACTTTGATATATTTATGAAAACCATGCTGAAATATGTTTGCAGTGAATTAGGATTCATTGGGTGCACCACAAGTGATATAACATTAATGGAAAATGTGAGAAATCATTTATCCCTTTTGTCTGTTGATAAAAGTTAATATTAGAGGGCCTTTTATGGGAATGGAACCACCAAAAAAAATCCATGTCCATGGTGTTTGATAAGTGATTTCATTTTTGAAAAGTTAAATAAATACACATTGATCATATAGGTTGATGGAATCAGTATGAAATCTATTGGATTTGAGATATTATGATAAAAGGATTATATTACAATGTAAATGTTCATAGGAGTATGGACATCATTACGACATTTACTTCTTTCACGGTGGATTCCTTGGCATGTCTCTAGATGAAAAACCTTGGACCTTAGGCCGTTATGACTAATACCAATAAGAAATATTCCTATAGGATCACACATTTAGTTTATCTGAAATCTCATTTAAATTTTATTATTGAATTCAAAAATTTAGAATAAATAATATTTATTTGGATTTGGTTGAATTCTATAAATTAATCAAAAGTTATTTGAAAGAATAAGTGAGTTAAATAATAATAACAAATATTTTTTTATAAGTTTGGAAAATATAATATTTAATATATTTATTGATGAATAGTATAGTGATATTTATTTATTAAATAAATAATCATTATTCAAGGATCGGTAAATGTGGATGAGGGAAAGATTACCGAGTTTAAAGGACCGATTGGAAATGGTATAAATCATATTTATTTATATTATTTATATATTGCACAATACAAGTGTTTAATAATAATAATAATAATAATAATAATAATAATAATATATGGGGTCAAATAAGAATTATGGAATTGGGAAATGTATTATGTGAAAATTTCCAACCCCAAACCTTCAAAATAAATATCTAACTACATCTCTTTTCTAAAACATAATTAGTGTGCCCAACAGATTGAGTGAGACTCTCTCAATACCTAGTGAGATAAAGATATCTAGAGTGCTCTCTTCCCCTCCCATCTCGTTACAATGAGAGATCATCAAGAGTTACTCCTCTATTGATAAATTTTTTACTATAGTCAACCACATACAATGCAAGCAATCAGGATTGACCATGCCTTCACACATTGATTCTACATCACCATTCATAGATTGTGGTTCATGTGTGGATAACCACTAGTGGGACTTTAAAATTGGAACCTATAGAACAAAAATTGTGTGATGAGATCTATTCCACCAATCATCAATGAATAAATAATTATGAGTTAATGTAAGTCTATATATTCTTATAAATAAATTATAAATTACATTTGAAGATACTTCAACCATGGTTTTAGTGTTTTTTCTTATCAAGTAATCTACTATTTTCATTATACATGACCTTTTTGATCATGTAAAGAAAATATTACACATGATTCATGATTAAAATACAAGTTGGTCATACCAGTAAAGGATTCTTCCACTAGGCTCAAATCCTACAATTAGTATCAGAGAGATCACATGTTTAATTTATTATTATTTAATATTCATTGATTGGGTGCATGTGTTTTCATTTTATTTTACATAAAATTATTTGTTTTAATATCCAACATAATCATATCTTATCTTTATTAATTATCAATAACATAAAAATTAATTAGTTAATGATTAATAATGAATAAGCATTCTATTTACACCATCTGGAGGTGCCATAGCTTCTATCTAGACGAAACCCGAGTACATGGAATATAATTAAAATATGCACAATGTGTACTTTTTTTTTCAAATGTATGCCACATAATAAAGTCAGATAGATATGATTCAATCAGATATATGATTCAAGAAAAGAAAAAGAAAATTGTTATGTGGATCATGAAAGAATGGAACACATCATGTAAAAATACACACCGCATAAGTCCCCTACACAACGTGTAGTCCAAATCTTCTCACATACAAGAAAATGGAGTGTCCTAGTGAGCCATGTATCGGATAAATGACATGGGGATAAACATGTCCTATATCTCCAAGGTTACACACTGTGTATTCCTAGTACACATCATCTACCAAAAACATGTATATGGAATGCAACACATCCATACCCAAGGTATGTACTGTATACATGGACAGAAGACAAGAACACGTTGTGTACTTTTGTACATTCTATGTAGTCTATAGTTGGTAGTATTTTCAAATTTTCATGAAAAGAATAATCAAATGTATAATTAAACTTATTGATCATGTGTTCCATGTGTTATTTATTCGATTGTACACACTGGGTCATATGATTAACAATCATGTATTAAATTAATTCCATGTTAAAATTTTGAAGAAAACCCGAGGCTTTCTACATGTACACTTGTGTAATACATTAATTCTAAATGAAATTAATTTTGGTTTAAAATTATAGATGATGGTGAGTTAAGGATGGTCTGATGGAATTAAGATAAATTTAATTAATTGTATTAATTCATGGTGCATTATCTTCATTAGATAATGAATCAAAGTAATTGATAATATGAATGTAAATGTATGCTCATTACTGATTTCTATATGATAATAAGATTAAACCAAATCTTATATATGATTGATTTATTTTAATTTATTATGGTTAAATTATTATTTATGTCCTGTGTGTCATCCCTCCTTCTTATTATATAAGAAACTACGTGCGTTTGGTTTGTTTTATGTAAACCACCTTTATCCAATCTATTAGATCCCCTCACCCATGTGTGAGAAAAATGTTATGTAATTACAAATAACCCAAGAGAGTGGAGGTGGTTTGAGTCAAGGATCTAAGGTGAAACTAATCAAGGAGATGCATATGATCCAAGGTTGAAGATTTAAATATGAACCAACCTATAGTTCAAGATTTTTCCCATAGTGTCGGGGTTTAATTTATCATCCATTAAATAAACTAAAAATTAGAGAGTCTAATGATCATGCCACTTATATTTTATTTATGTTAGTCTCATGGTTAATTATTTATGTTTGTAAATGCTTCATGATCACCTAATAAATTAATTAACAATAATTCAAGATGGAATAAAATATAATCAAATTATGCGTAAAATTTTATCATACATGATTACTTAATTAATTAAATTCCACTTAATATTAAAAAGGAATTTAAAAGGATAAAATGGGATTTATTCATAATGATAAAAATTCTTCAAATAAAATATCATGTTGGATTTTACATCCACTACTAAAGTTAGAATTGACCACATACTTCAATGTAATTTACAAGCCCAAGTTAGGGAGATTTAAATTATAATGGAAATTTTAACTTTATGTTTAGGGTTGAATTAACTTAGTTTACATCAAGTGTTGACTATCCAAACTAGATTTGGTTTAACTAAGAGGAAATGGTTGATGAAATTTAAAAATAAGACTTTTAGATTGGTGGGTCCACTCAACTAATCAAGGAACTATGAGTTAATATAGTTGGAAAGTTACCCCTACCAAAAATCCATTTAAATAGATTTTCAGGACAATTTATAGGTTATTATAATGGAATATGGATCTTTTCCACTAGAATATCTAAGTGACAATATATTATGAAACCAATATTGAGGGCTATTATCTTTCAAAAAATAGTGGGAGATTAATAAAGAGATCAATTTATTTTTAATTTATTAATCTAATTTTGTAATCAAAAAAATTAATAATTATCTACTCTTAAATTGTATAAATGGAAAATCAAACGACATTGATAATATTAACATGATCCATACTTGATAATTATAACATTTTCACTAATGAGAATTATCAGAAATGGTATAGGCGCTTGCATGTTATACAACACCATGAATAGAAATTATACATGCTAGAAATCCCAATTCCTAAGTCTATTTAAAGAGTGGCTATTGAGGAAGAGGTATCTCTCTAATCGAAGCATGTGGATGATGTAATGTATATCCATCGTTCTATGTTATACACTATTTCCAATGATATTTTAAAGTAATTTGTGGTTATGGGTGTGTATAACATAGTTTCTCACCTTTGGAATATCTATCAAGGGAATGTGAGATCAAAGGTATATGAGATCCACAATGAACTATTCACATGAAAGCTTAGAGAGTCACTACCAGTTGTGGAACATGTAGTCAAGATGATTGGCTAGATTGAGCACATGTAAAACTTGGGTTTTAAGATCCTTGATGAGCTATGTATAGATATCATCTTGTCCTCACTACCTAAAAACTTCTAAAGTTTTATTATGTATTATAATATGATAAATAGTGAGAAGTCACCATCAAAACTTCTTACTATTATCCTCCAAGTTGATAAATACAAGGGGCATGAAAAAACCTCTATACTTATGGTGAATAAGAAGAAGGGGAAAAAGGAAAAGGGGCCGAAGAATTATTCCAAGTCTAAGGCTCTAGAGAACCATCACTCTAAGAAGAATAATATCCATATGAAAGGAAAGGAAAAGGTTGCCTCATCCTTTTTATATGTAAAACAAGGCCACTGGAAAAGGAATTTCACTAATCCAAAGAAGAAATAAGAAGATTCAGGTGTGTTCAATATTGAGTATAACATTTCTATATCAACATGTTTTGTATTAGATACTACCAGCAGTGCTCACATTTTTATCCAAATATTTGAACCAAGTATATGTCAAAAGACTACAAGAGATGAGGTTGATCTAAAGGATTCCAATGGAGAAAGTCTGTCTTCTCTAGTTAGTGGAGACTACCATCTCAAATTAAAAAAAAGATTGATTTTGGTTTTAAATAAATCTTATTATTTTCCTAGTGTTACTAAGAACATTATTTCTATTTCTTTCTTATATATGGATGATTTTTTTAGCTTTGGAAATAAAGTATGTTACTTTTTCAAGATAACATAAGTTATGTCATAGAACATATAAATAATGGTATTTATGTATTAAATTACTAAAACAAAATATTATAAATTAATAATTAAACTAATATGTGTGAATCATAGGACACCTAGTTATGGAATAATCATCTTGGTCATGTAAATAGGAAGCATTTGAAAAATCTTTATCATGATGTTTATTTAGAATATTTTTAGACAAATAAACTTTAATGTTTTCATACTTGTTTAAAAATGAAAATAACTAAACCACCATTTAGTGGTCAAGGTGAAAGGGCTACAGATATTCTAGAATTAGTGAAAACCAATGTTTGTAGGCCTTTTATTGTAAAAGCTAAAAGTGGATACCCATAAATTTTTTACTTTTACAGATTACTTGAGTAGGTATGGTTATATATATTGAATGAGTTAAAAATATGAATCCTTTGAGAATTTCAAAGAGTTAAAGAATGAGGATGAGAATTAGCTTGGTAATAAGTTAAAGAAATTTTGATCAGATCGAGGTGGTGAATATCATAACCAACACCATATTGACTTCCTATTAGAGTGTAATATTTTATCTCAAATCACTCCCCCTAACATGCCATAGTGAAATGGTGTTAGTTAATGGAGGAACCATACCTTATTAGACATGGTAAAGTTGATGATGAGTCACACAAGCCTTCCATTATTCTTTTGGGGATATGCATTATAAAAAAAATTATACATTCTAAACCAAGTTCTAAGAAAAGATGAAAATGGTATTCCATTTGAGTAATGGAGTGAAAAGAAACCTGTATTGTCCCATATTAATTCATGGGTATTTGAATAAATTTTTAAGGATATATCAATAAAAAAACTAGAACCACAAGGCATGAAGTGTATCTTTATAGGGTATCCCAAGGAGAAAAGGGGATACTTTCTATACAACCCATCAGAAAATATTGTAACTATTTAAATATAAACTTTATTTCTTGAAAGGGATCAAATTATCATGGTGGATAGTTGGAGAAATATTTATTGTTGATGTTTAAGATATATAAGAGTTAGTATGAGAAACTATTCCATAGGTCCCCATGGAAGACGTTGTTCCTAAAAAACAAGTACTACATAGGAGAGTTAGAGAGGTAAGAGAACCAGTGAGATATAGTTTTTTGGTCACTGATTATGGTGACTTATTATAGGATAAAAATGATGATCCTCCCTCTTATAAGGAGTTATTATAGAGCTCATAAGTTTCAAGATGGAAAGAATCCATGAATTTTGAGATCAATTCCATGAATAAAAACCAAGTTTTGGTTCTGATTGATCCTCCAGTTGATGTAAATCATGTTAGGTGTAAATGGTTATTAAAGATAAATATAGACATGTAAGGTAAAGTGAATACCTATAAATCATGAATAGTGGATAATGGGTTTAGAAAATTTGAATTCATTGAATATAATGAAACATTTTCTCTAGTTTCCATGTTTAAATATAACATTTTTTTTCTATAATAGCTTACGATGACTATAAAATCTAGAAAATGGATATAAAAAATTCTATACCTAATGGGAACCTTCAAGAGGATGTGTACATGACACAACTATAAGGGTTTTTGACTTTTAGAAAACAAAAAATGTTATTCAAGTTATATATATCCATCTAATGATTAAATAAAGATTCCCAGTTAAGGAAAATTCAATTAGATAAATATTTAAAGGAATTTGGTTTCATTAAGAATGAATGTGATGAATTTGTTTACAAGTGGTTTAGTGGTAGTGTAATTGTTTTCATATTAGTATATATTGATGACATATTACTAATCAGAAATGATATATTGGCCTTACTAGAGGTTAATTTATGGTTTTTCAAGTGCTTATCCATAAATAACTTAGGTGAAGTAACTAATTTTATAAGGTTCAATATCATGTGTGATAGATCCAAGAGTCTAATTGAAATAAGTCAAGGTAAATATATTGACCAGATACTGAAGAGGTTTAGTATGTGAAAACCCAAGATAAGATTCATTTCATTTTCACATAGTTTACATATTTCTAAGAAAATGTTTCCTAAAAAACAATAGGAAAGATATTTATTGTCTGAGATCCCATACATATTTGTGATTGGACTTATCATGTATGTCATGTTATGTAAAAGGATAAATGTTTCCTATTCTTTGAGCATGATAGGAAGATATCAAGAATAACTAGATGAAAGAAATTCGAAAACTGTTAAGGATATCCATATGTATCTAAGGCATACTAAGGATATATTCCTGGTGTGTGGAGGAGATGAAGAACTAGTCATCATGGGTTATACAAATTCTAGATTTCAAAAAGATCAAAATGATCTCAATTCATAGTTTAGATATGTCTTTCATCTCAATAGAAGAGCTATGAGCTAGAAGAGTTCAATGCAACTAGTTGTTGCTAATTCTATAATATATTCCAAGTATATTGTAGCTTCCAATGAAACCAAGGAAGTAGTTTAGAATCAATTTGTTTCCTAGATCTTGATGTGGCACCTAGAAGTAAATATTATATCATAGTTTACTGTGATAACACCGTAGTAGAGGCTCTCTCTAAATAACTATGATTATTAAAAAGGGAAAAACATATAATTTAATAGTTTCATCTGTTGAGGGTTTTTTCTCAAGGAGGTAAAGTTTAAATGAGTAATGTTTCCAAAGAGAAAAACATTGAAAACACCTTAATGAAGTATTTATTTCATCAAAGTCATGAGTATCATGTGAGAGATGGTGGACTGAATGTTATTTCTAGTTGGCTCTAGTGAAAGTGGGAGTCTATTGGAGTTATTTCTCTTGAAACAACTTGTTTAGTCATTGACTATGTGTTTTTATTATTAATGAAATTTTATTACCACATCTTCATTATTTTTCTATATAATATTTTTATATGATAATTTTCTTTGAATATATGTCATGTTGAAAGGTCATAGAAGTTCCCTACTAGGATTAGAACCTAGAGGCACTACAACATTATTCTTATACATTATTCTATAGTCAGGTGATATTATCTGATAGGACATTGAAAATAAAATCTGTTAGGGGTAGGAGGATCATAAGGAATTAAGACACCTTCCTCATGGTGTTCACCCTTAGAAAACTCCAATATTGGAGTTTATAAGACCATCAATAGGGAATAAAAATTTTAATGTGTCATTGGATGTTCCTATATGAGGATTTTTGTATTGATCCTTAAACTTTAAGATTATCATTAATGGATATCATGACTCATGTACCTTGATGTGTTAAAAAAAACTGTGATGACATATGTTCATGAATAAGAAGGATATTTTGGGTTCATCACGAGTGATATATAATTAATGGATAATTCTTGAAATTATTTATTTATTTTTTCACTTTATGAAAGTAAATATCTCATTTACTTTTATTAAAATAGAACCGACTAAATAAATCCATGGCCTTGGTGTTCAATAGGTGAGTTCATCTCTATAAATTCAAAGAAAGATCTTTAAAGATCGATAAATGTGGATGAGGGAAAGTGGAACGAGTTTAATGATCTGATTGGAAATGGTATAAATGATATTTATTTATAGTCTTTATACATTGCACATGTAAAGTTTTTAATAATAATATTTATATAATTATAATTCAACATGAGGTCAACTAAGAATTATGGAATTAGGAAAGGGATTATGTGTTATTTTTCAATAATAAACCTATCAAAATGAATATTTAATTATATCTCTTTCCTAAAACAAAATTGTTGTACACAATAGATATAATGAGAATCACTAAAGATATATATATATATATATATATATATATCAATAGATCAAAAGTGATCTCCCCCTCCTCTCTCATGATAATGAGAGATCATCAAGAGTTCTTCCTCTCTCGAGAAGAATTATGCTGTGGTCAACCATGAACAATGAAAGCAATCAGGATCGTCCGTGCTACCACCCAATTATTATATAGTATCATTCATAGATGGTGGTGAACTTGTGGATCAACACTAAAAGGATTCTACTCCAGGATCCTATAGTGAAATGGCAGTGTGATGAAATCTATTCCACCAATCATCAATGATGAGAGAATTAGGACTTAAAGTAATTTTATATATTTTTATAATTAAATTATAAATTACATGTGAAGATCCTTTTCCCATGGTTTTGGTGTTTTAATCTAGTCATGTAATATACTGTTTTTTTTGGACATGAAATTTTTTGATCATGTAAATAAATGATTACATGTAATTCACAACTAAAATATGAGTTGGTCATACCAACAAAGGATGATTCCACAATACCCATAACCTATAAGATCTTAGTGTAGTACTTGATTATATAGATCATATCACAATGTTGCGTGATAACAATACATGGGTGTTTAATTTAAAATATCACAGATTAGACTAACAAATGAAGAATGTACTATAAAAGGAAAATATATGGATTGATTTACTTAATGAGATGAAGTTATAGTTAGTAAAGGAGAATCAAAGGGTATTTTGGTAGAATCATTGAAAAGAGACTTAAATCAGAAGAAGCATGAATATCATGTGAGAGATAATTATTAGGATAATTAATAGTTTAATTTAGTTAAAGTAAGATATTGTGAGGTTTAGAGACCAAGTACTAAGTTTCTTTATATTCTTTATATTACTGAACCTTGTGTATTTAATTTGTTATATACTTATTTTATTTATATTATATATTATTTTTTCTTTGATGTACCTATTATAACAATGATATTGGAATATTTTTAAAATCATTAGGTTATAGTAGTTCCAAATATAATGAGAACCAATAACTTAAATGTAAAATATTATTAAAGTTATGACCTATAGTCAAGGTACATCAATTTCATAATACATAGATGATGTTTTACTATCAAGTGTTAGGGGACCATAAGTTTTGAAACTTATTCTTATGAAGTTTACACTTGGTGATCTTCAAGATAGGAGATCATTAGGATAGACTCATAAATAATAATTATACATACTATGTGTTATCATAAATTTATATCCATGATCATTTGTAATGTTCCTTATACTTGAGATAGTTATTAATGTATATCCTAAATTAGATACTTTAATGCATGATAAAAACATTGATATATATGTTCTTGGAGAAGTAGCTTGTTTATGGTGAGTCCCATGTGGTATAACATTAATTAAATGATAATGGAAGGATTTTTATGTTTTAGGTCATTAGAGAAGATATATTTGGCTCTTTGATTGAGATTAAAGAGCTTGACTAAATTCCTTGTCCCTGAAAATCATAGGCAAGTTTATCTTGGTAAATCAAATAATGATTGATCAAGAATTGAGGGATGATAACAAATATATGAATCGTACATAATGAGATGTAATTTGGAAAAAGGATTATATTACATAGTAAACATTTGAAGGAAGGTTGTCATTTCTATAAATTTCCTCATCCCTGATGTGGTACATGATGTGCTACAAGATATCACAATTGGTCTATGTGTTTTACTCACTACCAATGAGAAAGAGACAAAGAGGGTCACACATTATGAGTATCTAGAATCTCAACAAATTATTTTGAATTTAATTTGTTATAATAAAATATATCGCAATATTAAAAAAAAAATTAATTCAATTTTTGTAGATAATAATTCAATCCCAATTTATTCTTTATTTTGAATTAACGTAGTTGGATTTATATTTATCATATAAATATTAAAAAGTTTATAGTTAATAAATAGTTAAATATTTATTGATTAGGAGTGAGCTCGAATATAATTAATGGACCAAGTCCATGAAAATATTTATGTTGAAAAATTATTTTATTTAATTTATTTAATAATACAACTTAAATAATTATTTATTTAAAATGTGATAAATTAAATAAAATTTAATTCAATTTGGAGTTATTTGTTTATCAGTTAAATAATAGATGATATTATTTAATGATGAATTAAATTTTTTACAATCAAATAGGGTTTAATTTAGGAATAATAAAATGAGGGGTGAACTCTTTTTATAGTTTCTTAATTAAAAAACCCTTGATAGGATATGTCATTTATATGATTAAATTAAGTTTTTCCACTAAATAACTCATTCCTTAATTGACACCGAATTGAGTGATCTCATCACTAAATCCTCTAAATACCTAGAGAGAACTAAATAAATTCTATAATAGTAAAAATATGGGAATTAAGGTGATTTAAATTATTTTTTATAGCACTTGATAGATTAAGACTATCATATTGAGTTTTGAGGATCATATATGGATATTTCTAGAGTAATTAAAGTTTGAATCCTCAAGAAACAGTGATAATGGAATTTATTAGGAATCAAATTTCATGGAAATTACTTGAGGTAATTTTTTTATTATTAATATTTAATATTTTTTTTGTATATATCCTATTCATAAGACCTATTCATCTAAATTTAGATTAACTTTTTAATATGGTATCCACTACACCTTAAACCAACTTCTTTAATTAGTAAATGATTACACATAATGTATCTTCACCAATATAAGATCAAGGTAAACCTATTATGAAATATATCTTGATCTCATACCATTTCAAATTATTAATGGAAAATATCTATAACATACATACCTGCCACTAATTTTTATCCTTCACTAGTTCAAAAGTGAGGCTCCTTGATACAAATATCATTATATCATGATTCATACCTATCCACCAATAACATATCCTAACATATTTATATCTTTTTTCAACTTCAGATGAGCAACCCATCCCAAAGAGAGAAACAATTATATCACATACTCACTCAAGTGTACATGAACTATTAACCAAACATGAACATGTAAAACAATATCGGAAAACTATGTCTAATTGGGTCAGCTCGCCCCAGCATCACAATGTTTATGCACCATGATACATTAAAATTTATCTCTTTGATCCTCTCTCACTCTATCAACCCAAGTACATGTTGTTATGAGTTAGAAAAAAATCATTAAACCTAAACCATCTACACATGAAACACTAATATGAAACAAATTGACTTCCATTACTCCTTTGTCTCCTAGAACATATACATTATGTATTTCTAGTTTATAGAATCTCTTATAATGTTTCCTTTACTAAAAATGTAGACTAAATAAAAATAAAATAACTACTAGTGTTTAAACCACATCCTCTAACAATGATTTCAGTCATCATATGAGACAATATATCTCAATATATTATAATAAATGTGTATATTAATATTTTCACTAAATATATAATGTTAGGAAAATGAAAATATGTATAATCCACAAAAAACTCAAGTTTATATATTGGATATTTCTTCTTAGGTGTCTTTAGTAGTCACAACCCATAAGCTCATATATTATCCCCATTCTAGAGAAACAACCCTAATAGGTAGAGGGTGAATCAGGGTGAGTAGTGTTTATGAAGTGGGGGATACATCATCAACACTATTTCCCTAAATCAGGCTAGAATCCCCTAGTGATGCACACTCCAAATGTTTCTATGAGATACTAGATTCCAGTGAATATTATTCCTCCATTAAATGAATTTAGAATACAATTTAGTGTTAATTAGATATTTTGTATTAAAAATATATTTATAAAAATTATCATAATAATATAAAAATATTAAAGTAAACATAATTGACTAAGTATAACTAGTCATATCAAGGATGCAATGTCTAAATGAATAATGTCAGACATGCCTGGAAATAGAGGATCAACTGCACTCCCCATTATTAAAAACTGCTCACCTCGAGCAATCAGTTATGACTCTTACTCTTGTATTATTTTATTGAGGATCTCAATTTTTTTTATTCAAATTGATTCTGAATATGGGCATTACTTCAACCTACAGGTGGAGGCATCATCATGAATAAAGATGAGCCCCTCCCAAAGAATCGTGAGGGTGAGGGTCTAGTACCCAACCATCACACTTAACTGACATACCTATTTCCTATAAAAAGAGAAATAACATTGTTATGATATACTAATGATGAATGTGAGTGATTTTTATCTCATTCCTTTTAGATTTTTTTGTTTAAAATATAACAAAATATATTCCTTCAAAAATTTGAATTGAATTTATATTTTTTATGCCAATGTTTATAGCATGTTCATTTATGAAATTTCCATTGAATTTCTTATGCACAACAGACCAAAACATGGTTTGAATGACCTTATGAATATATTATTCCTCCTACACCATAATTTGAAAAAACTGATAACTATAAAATTTACTTAAGATAAAATAAAAGTATATTTAATAATAGATTACATATTACTTAGATCATATACTTGATTTTTTTGGAATTATTTATGCATGGGATGACTTGTATCTCCTAGATTACAGAGTTTTTTTATGATTCTTGAAAAAAATGAAGTTAATATTAATAAAAATTTCATTTTTTTAATAAATTAATATCAATGTACTAAGATAATATAAATTACATTTTGTGAATTATAATGATGAATATCCATAAAGGACTTACATTTATCCCACAATATCCCTTAGGATACATTTTTTGTATATTTAATGGAGACTCATGGCGGTGTCATTAAGCTCACACTATATCATATACTTAAAGTCCTTTAACCTTTCCTATAACAGACCAACCCAGGTCAACCAAACTATACACACAAGATGGCCTATCATGGTGAGGTGTAACAAAGATGAAAGAAACAAGTCTTGAATATTAACAAAACAAGAAACAAAACTAGAGTACAATGAAAAAGAAAAAGAAACAACTAGATCCATATAGACCAAAACATACATGCTATTAGTTTTTACATAAATATCATGATCTCATAAGGTAAGATAATGAGATTAATTTTGATGGGATGATTATAATAATTCTTAAGAGTGAAATGTATAAATTTTCCTGAGTTTTACATGATTTAAAAGTAACATTTATAATTTTTTAAGTTAAAGTTCCATAAGAAACGTTTTATGAAAAAATATGGCTAGTAAAACTGATTTCATGTGCATTTAAGTGATTATTTGAGCTCAAAGTTTATTATGTTAAAGTGAGACTCTATTTCATGATCTCATGGATTTAAAATAGGATAAATGGTTTATTTATTTTATAATGTCACTTAATGATGTTTTTAAGCACATACCATGTCTTCAAATGTTTTTAATAGATTTTAATGATTAGTAATAACAAAGATGATTTCAAGTTGAAAACTGTAAATATTTTTCATAAAAATAAAACATGCTTTATTTTACAAGTATTATATTATGGGAAATGGATACTAAGAAGAACTATCCAACTTTTACTATGAAATTTTCTATATAAAAGTTAATAACTAATTCTATAAACCTATAATCATTAAAATATCTTTAGGAATGAAAGAAAATAAATTATTTTTGAAAAAATAAATTATGGATCAAATAAGAGTAGATTCCTTATAATTGGTATCAGAGAATTTAATTTGAAAATTTTTGAGGTTACGATGATTTAGATATGGATATTTTATGATTTTTAGATACCATTATGCATTAATAACTTTATATATAGGTTAAAATCCTTTTTGGGTAAAATAATATTGTTTTGTTTCTATATAAATTAAATATATATCTAGATACTAGAAAGTGGATGCAGATATGGAAAAGAAACTCCAAGGGATAATAACTCTAAAATGGGTGGATTAAGTATTAACTCAACCATAACTTGGTTTATAATGAATGAGCCTAATACTGCACACCTGGATAGACACTCCCATGAGATATGATTTTTTTAAATCACATGTTTTCAATGAAAAATTATGAAATATATAACGCCCCGACCCCAGTTACCCAGAGTTGGTGGATTATTACATATCATTGGAATGATCACAAGAAAGATCAAGTCTCGAAAGACCGATTAGTTTAGTAGCCTTGGAATAACTAGATACTATCATAAAGTTTACATTACATCATAAAGTGAAAACTACTACAAAAACATCTTGTCTTCTTATCCCCTCATATTATCCCTGCATGTCATTCATAAATTACTTCTTCACATACTGGAAAAAATAAAACATTGAAAGGGTTGAGCTCAGATGCTCAGTAAGGATAATAATATAGCGAAAACATTCATAAATAAACATAAACATTTAAAGAAATGTATAGCTAAAACAAAAGCCTTTTAAACTTGAACTTCAGCATAATATGGAAAAGATAAAATGAAATAATGCCATTTAATTATTCACATGGATATTCTACTAGTCAAATAATCACATGCAATATCAATAACCACTTTCATAATGACGAAATTAACAATGCCAGACTATCATAACCACATAGTCAAGGCCTCGTGCCAAGACTACAAATAATATTTTGTCAAGGCCTTGTGCCAAGACACTAGTTTGTCTCATGAGACCTACCGATGCATCGAGGAGCTATAGCGGGCTCCCCCCTTCACTTATTAAGTCCAATGCATTTCTCATATGAACAGGTTTCAATATAACATAAACATTCGTATTAAAACTAGCATACGAAATGTCAATACTTTCACCATAAACCATGAATGGTATAAAAATAACACATCCACATTAAAACATATCACAAAAACTTCAATACATTTTGGACGTTCTGTATCATAATAATTCAACTTCAAATAAGATTAAAATCCATCAAATGATGTTGACATAGATGAAATCAAAACTATTTGAGAGAAATGTCTCTTTTTTGAATTCATTTAAAAGTAACATTATTATAAAATAAAACATTTAATTTGAAAATTTTCCTATAATATTGTAAGGGAAGATTCGAATATTTTATAATGGTGGAAAATAGCTGCACCCGCCATATAAGTTAAAAAAACATTCTTACCTTAATTCTATCGAAAAGGTTTAAAAAAGAACCTTGTTTGGAAAACAACAGAAAGATTCCTTTATAAAACTCTTATAAAAAGTCAAAAAAGGGTATAAATGACTTTAACCTATATTCTAGTAAATAGTAAAAAAAAATTTGAAATAAATTTTTAAGAAACATGGATGTGGATGATAAAGAGGTCCCAGTAGATAATCACGTATAAAAAACCACGAATAATGAAGAGATTGTGAAATAAACCCTTACCTTGTACTTTTCCTTAGTTGATGGTATGTTAAACTCATGTATAATAGTTAAAAAATTGTTATTAAATTATACAAGAACCATATACATAATTATGATATCATATATGATCTTTTAACATTGATTTGTTAATAATATCTTTGTATTATCATTGTTACAGGTGTTAACTTACTCGTTTTATTTTATATGTATTGTTACATAAGTCATGTTTGTTATGGATAGGTTTTACGTTATTCATATACAAAATGATATAAAGTTCTTAAACATTACTTTTAATCATCATATGAGAATTAGTCTTGAATGGATATGATGGGGAATGAATCTCATCGCGTTCGTGGAGACGGTAGTCTGTACGTACGCACGCGCGACAATAACATTCTTTTGATATTAAAATAATATATAATTGGATGGTATATCATATATAAAGAATAATTATCATGTTATATTTATTATTTACATGAATTACACATCATTATTATATCCATCCAAATAATAATATATTTAATAACAATTACACTACGACGTGGAGACAGTAAGACGTACGTACGCACGTATGGTGACATGTCATTCAAAGGATGGATAGAATACTGAATATGGTTGTACCATATTTATAATAATATCACAGTATATAGGAGATACTGGATTTATTATTTTGTAATTGGAATAACAATGAAAGAATAAGTTGAAGAAGAAATGAACTTGAAAAAGGGTGGTGAAAACATTACCTCTTCTTCGGGTTCCTCCTTTTGATTTGATCAAAAGGGCTCCTTAAGTTGGATTTATGATCAAAATAAGGCCTCTAGGATGTAGTGAGGGAAGTTTATAGAATATTTGGGCAGGGGTTGACCGATCCAAGAGGCTTTGAATGTGTGAATTAGTGATAAGGAGGAGTGCCCTTTTATAAGAGGGGTGAGGGGAACCTTTGGAAAAGCTAGAAATATTATTTTATAATAAATTCATATTCTGTTTCTAAGGGCTCCAAAGTGTATTATTTAAAGGTTAAGGTGGGGATGGGTCGAAAACCACTCAACTAATATAATTTAGACAGGTTTGGGTCATTATAGTAACCTTATGTTTTAGTTTTAACTCTTAGTTAATTAGTTTGACACTTACCATGTCACTTTGTATTTTTATATTATATAGTTAATAAACTTACTATATACCTCCAAGAGACCCCAAGTGGTCCATCAATGATACTCCTATCATTATATAAGTCTCTTGGCCGAAAATTATATTTTTATGAATTTAATATCAATTAATAATATAATATTTGTTTTAAAATATCTTTTATGTCAATTTTGACACTATTGGGTATTTTGTTTTTGATAATTTCATAACAGAATTATTACTTCCAACCATATTTATATAACCAATAATAATATGTCATATTAACCTATAAAATTAGTGGAATTCATAAAAAGTCTCAAATTACTTTTATTTTGATATTTATAATATCAATTATTTTAATATTTCATTACTTAGGAAATTACTCCATCACCATTGTGTCATAAATAAATTAAATTATTTAATGTCTAAAAATTATAAATAAAATACCATTATGTAGGAAATTGTTTTATATTTATAATTAATATTTAAAATTGAATTTATCTTATGTATAACCCTATATTAAAAATATTTTAGTAAATACGCTTTGATTTTAACTCTTTTAACTCTTCTTTGAATTAAATAATAATAAATGTCCTAATCTATTCCAAGTGGACCTAAATGATAATATTTTATTTCTAAGGTTGTTTTTGGTTGAGATAAACTTGTCCAATAGAATTAGGACTTGTGTTATGGTAATATTAATATTATTTTTACCCTTAATTACCCTATTTACTTTTAACCGTGGTAAATAAAAGTAAAAAGTTACTATTCACCAAAAATTATTTTTATCTGATTGAACCACATTTTATTACTTGATATTAACCATGTCTCTCGGATTTTTGAAATTCCACTCATAAAAGTGGTAAAATTAAGTTTTATGTGAATTTCCAAATTCTCCTAGGAGGTGGGTAAAAGACGGTGCAAAGTTCAATAAATTTTTTATATATCTACAATTATTCTAAACTAACTCTAATGAATTAAATTGAACTTATATAGGTATTATGTATCTATTTTGACCTTAATTAAATTTAAATAAATTAAATAAATATTTAAATAAAAATTCGGTTTTAAACTATAACTCAGTGTTTTTTCACTATTCATCAAAAATTGAAAGTTTTCAGAAAAATACAAAAATTTCACCGTAGGCTAATTTCGATATTCCGAATCCAAAAATGAAGTCCATTTTGAAAGATAAAATTTATAAAATTTCAAAAAGTGGGTATTACTATTCATAACGGCTAGTTTGATTAGTTGTGGTGTGTATGTTAGAACTCAAAGTTGCGTACAACACACGCTACTGTATTATTCAAAGGGAAGCGTACCGTGGAAGCTTGGGGTGTTACATTCTCCCCTCCTTCAAATAATTTTGTCCTTGAAATTTTTAGAATACTACTGAATGAAAAGACTCGGGTGGTTCTTCATCATAAGTTCCTCGGGTTCCCATGTTTCCTCTTCCATCTTATGGTTTCTCCATAGAACTTTTACCAAACGAGTCATTCGGTTTCTCAGCACTTGTTATCTTGTATCAAGAATCCTGATGGGCTCTTCACAATAATAAAGATCGGGTTCCAGTTCTAATTCCTCATAGGTGAGTATATGCGTTGGGTGAGGCATGTATTTTTCTCAACAGTGATACGTGGAACACATCGTGAACTTTGCAGAGATTTGGCGGCATTGTCAAACGGTAAGCTACAACCCCAATTCGTTCTAGAATTTCGAAAGGACCAATGTACCTGGGACTAAATTTACCTTTTTTTCGAAAATGTATAACTCCCTTCCATGGATATACCTTCAAGAAAACATGATCTCCCACCTGAAATTCCAAATCCTTTCTTCGGTTGTTAGCATAGCTCTTCTGCCTACTTTGAACATCTTTGATGTGGTTTTGGATTTCCTTCACCTTTTCCATCGTTTCCTCCACCAGTTATGGGCCTACAAGTTTTCTTTCACCAACGTCATCCCAACAGGTTAGTGTGCGACATCTCTTTCCATATAACACTTCATATGGTGCCATCTGAATACTCGAATAGAAGCTATTGTTATAGGAAAATTCCACCAGAGGTAAATATTGATCCCACATACCCTGAAAGTCAAGTGAGCATGATCTCAACATGTATTCTAAGGTTTGAATAGTCCATTATAATTGGCCATCTGTTTGAGGATGGTAGGCAGTGCTCAAACGAAGTTCAGTATCCAGGGATTTCTGAAGACTCTTCCAGAATCTTGAAGTAAAATGGGGATCACGATCAGAAACAATCAATAACGGTACTCCATGAAGTCTCACCACTTCATTAATATATAGCCTTTCTAGACGTCCAAGTGGTAAATCTTCCCTTATAGCAAGAAAATGTGCTGATTTTGTAAGACGATCAACAATAACCCATATTGAATCGTTCCTTCTAGGAGTATTTGGTAGTCCCATGAAAAAGCCCATCGTAATATTGTCCCATTTCCACTCTGGTATGGGAAGAGGTTGCATGAATCATCCAGGCTGTTGCCTTCCAGCTTTCACTTGTGGACAAACCATACATCTTGACACAAAATCACCAATCTCCCTCTTCATGTTGTCCCACCAAAAATGTTCCTTCAAGTCTCTATACATTTTGTTACTCCCAGGGTGTATAGAGAAATTGGAACTATGAGCATCATCCAACAATTCAATTTTTAGATCAGGTATATTGGGAACACAAATTCACTTCCAAAATTTCAAAATTCCATCTTCATACCCAAATTCATTCAATATCCCATCATTCAAAGATTTAATCTTCTTTTGAAACTCTTCATCACTGGTTTGAGAACTATTTATCTTTTCTAGTAAAGATGGTTTGTAAACCATTTGAAAAAGTATTGATGTTTCACCTTCCATGGTAATTCCCATATCCATCTTCACTAGATCCATGAAAATAGGACCCCTTTCAATTCTCATCATGTTCAAAACTCCATGATCTTTTCTGCTCAAAGCATCGGCCACCTTATTTTCCTTCCCCGGGTGGTAGTGTATCATGCAATCATAATCCTTGAGCATTTCAAGCCATCTAATTTGCCTCATGTTGAGTTCTTTTTGTGAGAAAATATACTTCAAACTCTTATGATCAATATAAATCTCACATTTTTCACTATAGAGGTAGTTCCTCCATATCTTCAAAGAAAAGATCGCAGCTGCTAACTCGAGATCATGAGTAGGATAGTTTTTCTCATGAATTTTCAACTGTCATGATGCATAGGAAATAACCCTATCATTATGCATAAGGACACAACCAAGTCCTTTCTTCGATGCATCACTATAAATAACGAACCCATCATTCCCCAATGGTAGAGTCAATATAGGAGAATTGACTAATCTTCTCTTTAGTTCTTCAAAACATTCTTCACACTCTTTTGTCCAAACAAATTTAACCCCTTTACGTGTGAGATTTGTTAATGGGTTATCCAACCGGGAAAAATTATGGACGAAACATCAATAATAACCTGCTAAACCAATAAAACTGCATACCTAAGTTATACTTGTAGTTGCTGTCCATTCTTGGATTGCCTTGGTCTTAGAAGGATCAACAGAGATTCCATCTTTAGAGAAAATATGGCCAAGAAAATAAATCTCCTGAAGCCAGAATTCACACTTTCTAAACTTCCCATATAATTCATGTCTTTTCAGAGTCTTCAGGATAACGCGCAAGTGATTTTCATAATCTTCGTATCTTTTGGAGTATACCAAGATATCATCAATAAATACCACCACAAAATCATCGAGATATTCCTTGAAAACTATATTCATTAGATCCATGAATACAGAGGGTGCATTAGTCATCCCAAAAGTCATTACCATAAACTCGTAATGCCCGTACCTTGTTCGAAATGCTGTCTTTGGAATGTATTCCTTCTTTAGACACAACTGATTGTATCCAGATCGAAGGTCAATCTCTGAAAAGTATTGAGCTCCATGCAGTTGGTCAAATAAATCATCAATGCAAGGTAGGGGATACTTGTTCTTTATTGTTATAACATTGATCTCCCTGTAGTCGATACATAACCTCATAGATCCATATTTATTTTTAACAAATAGAAAAGGGGATCCCCATGGATAAACACTAGGGAGAATAAATCCCTTATTAATAAATTCCTCTAGTTGTTTCTTTAGTTCAACTAATTATACAGTGTCCATTCTATAAGGGGTCTTCGATATAGGCCTTGATCGAAGAATTAAATCAATGGAAAACTCAACTTCTCATTCTGGCGGATGTCCAGGTAAATCTTCCGGAAACACATCTACATATTCATTCATAGTAGGTACATCCTCTATTTGAACATTCCTTTCCTCACCCACAGTAATTTCAATATATTTCTCCCTAGTAATTGAATTTAGTTGAGCTACTGGGGGTGGATCTAGATAAGAATTAGGTGGTGATGATTCTACTCTAAAGATAAGGTGTTCCTTATCATCATCATCAAAAATCGTAACCTTCTTCTTCTTACAATAAATCTTCGCATCATGGTCCAAAAGCCAATCTATACTGAGGATTATATCAAACTCAATCATAGGTATGACGATGAGATCGGCGGATAAAGAACATTTTTGTGATCTAATGGGGACTGATTCACCAAATTTTGTTGCAATGATACTTCCCTTAAGAGTTTTAACTGACAACTCCCTTGTTAAATCAAATTGGAAATTTCTAATTTTGTTAGAAAACTGGGAATATATGAAAGAATGCGATGATCCAGAATCAAATAATTCATTTTCTAAACTTGAGGAAACCATTAAATTACCCGCCACCACATCTTTCGGAGCTTCTACCTCAGTAGTAGTGATAGCATAAGCTTGGACTTGATCCCTTGGCCTTTTCTGAGGTAAGTTCCCCTGACGCTTAGGACATTAATTTTCATAATGTCCCATCTCCCTGCAATTTTAGCATTGGACATTGGTAGCTTCCTTCTTCCCCTTGCAATCACGAGCTTGTTGGCCTTTTTCACCACACTTGTAACAGACTCCCATTCCTTTTAAGCATGTACCGGGGTGTTTCTTCCCACATTTACCACAGTATGGATATTCAAACTTTCCATTATTCCCCTTATTTCCATTCCCAGATTGATCAACAGATCTTTTCTTCTCTTTCTTTGGTTTAAGTCATAAGACTTAGAGAATTCCTTTTCTGTCTTGATAGAACATGAGACAATGTCTTCGTACGATGAGAAGGATTGTGAGACTAATGCTCGATAGAGAAATGGTTTTAACCCATCAAAGAAACAATCAATATTACTTCTTGGGTTACATATATAATCTCTAGAATACCTTGTTAACCTTGTAAATTTAGCCTCATACTTTGTGACATTCTCATCCTCCTTTTGTCTCAGACTCAGAAATTGCCTTTCTATATCTTCTCGATGGTCGCGAGGAAAGTATTTTTCTAAGACAAGCTCTTCGAACTCCCTCAATTCCATATTTTATACTTCATCATCTTCCTTCGTGTTTTGAATCAATGACCACCATTGATCAGTATCTCCAGTGAGGTGATAAACAGCCATGACAACTTTTTCCCTTTCACTACTCCCCAAAGCCTGAAATATTTTCTCTTGGAAACTTATCCATTGCTCAGCTACTAATAGATTTTTACTCCCATTGAATGTTGGTGGTTGCTGCCTCATGAAGAAATCTAACATTGATCCTCCACGTTGTGGATCAGGGTGCTCCATACGGGTAAGGTTATTATTCATAACCTGAGTGAGTTGTCCCAGTATGGTGATTAGTTGATCAGCACCAGTTGCATCACCAGCTCCACTATAATTATCTTGAGTAAGAGGAAAATCCCTAAATGGAGTACGTGCATTGATACAGTTTCCATTTCTTCCACTAGGCGCCATTTCTAAACAATGGCATAAACTAGATCAGTTTATGAATCAAAATACATAATTCTATACTTGTAAAACACTTAACATAAATTGAACTATTTATGGATATAATCCATAATAATAAAAATTTTTTCTTTGAGGAAGTATATAAACATAAACCCTCCATAATGATTTTTAATGAAAATGAGAGTTATCCTAAGAATATCCCCCGGGAGTGTCGTAACCAAGAGTGCAGCAAGGCCCGCTGTCATACACCAGTTCCCGTTCGAGTCTAGCTCAAAGCGGAGTTTTTGGGTTTTACCCCTAGGTAAATCTATGCCAGAGCTACCTCTACCTGCTCATATCCAGACAGGGTTTTATTTCTCGGAAAACTCACAAAATTTCTAGAATACCAAAATTCTAGGAAGTTATTCTATACCAATCCTCAAAGTCTGTCTTAGGTCTATGTGCTCTAATCAGAGTTTATCTAAATCTAGCTTCCAAGGTTTGTACTAAACTTCCTCTAATACCAACTGTAAAGCCCCGACCCCAGTTACCCTGAGTCAGTGCATTATTACATATCATTGGCATGATCACAAGAAAGATCAAGTCTCGAAAGACCGATTAGTTTAGTAGATTTGGAATAACTAGATACATTCATAAAGTTTACATTACATCATAAAGTGAAAACTACTAAAAAAACATCTTGTCTTCATATAACCTCATATTATCCATGAAGGTAATTCATAAATTACTTCTTCACATCCTGGGAAAAATAAAACATTTCAAAGGGGTGAGCTCAGATGCTTATTAAGGATAAAAATATAGTAGAAACATTCATAAATAAACATAAACATTTAAGGCAATGTATAGCTAAAACAAAAGCCTTTAAACTTGAACATCAGCATAATATGGAAAAGATAAAATGAAACAATTCCATTTACTTATTCACATGGATATTCTACTAGTCAAATAATTACATGCAATATCAATAACCACTTTTATAATGATAGAATACATAATGCCGGACTATCATAACCACATAGTCAAGGCCTCGTGCCAAGGCTACAAATAATATTTTGTCAAGGCCTTGTGCCAAGACACTAGTTTGTCTCATGAGACCTACCGATGCATCAAGGAGCTATAGAGGGCTCCACCCGTCACTTATTAAGTCCAATGAATTCCTTATATGAACATGTTTCAACATAACACAAACATTCGTATTAAAACTAGCATACGAAATGTCAATACTTTCACCATAAACCATGAATGGTATAAAAATAAAACATCCACATTCAATCATATCACAAAACCTTCAATACATTATGGACGTTTTGTATCATAATAAATCAACTTCAAATAAGCTTAAAATCCATCAAAGGATGTTGATATAGATGAAATCAAAACTATTTGAGAGAAATATCTCTTTTTTGAATTCATTTAAAAGTAAAATTATTATAAAATAAAACATTTACCTCAAAAAATTTCTTATAAGATTTTAAGGGAAGCTTATAATATTTTATAACGGTGGTAAATAGCCGCACCCGCTATATAAGTTAAAAAAACATTCTTACCTTAATTCTGTCGAAAAGTTTTAAAAAAGGACCTTGTTTGGAAAATGACGGAAAGATTCATTTATAAACCTCTTATAAAAAGTCAAACAAGGGTATAAATGACTTTAACCCATATTCTAGTAAATAGTAAAAAATGTTTTGAAATAAATTTTTAAGAAACATGGATGTGGATGATAAAGAGGTCCCAGTAGATAATCACATATAAACAAACTTGGATAATGAAGAGATTGTGAAATAAACCCTTACCTTGTAATTTTCCTTAGTCGATGGTATGTTAACCTCATGTATAATAGTTAAAAAATTGTTATTAAATTATACAAGAACCATATAGATAATTATGATATCATATATGATCTTTTAACATTGATTTGTTAATAATATCTTAGTATTATCATTATTACGGGTGTTAACTTACTTGTTTTATTTTATATGTTTTGTTACATAAGTCATGTGTTTAATGGATAGTTTGTAACTTATTCATATACAAAATGATATAAAGTTCTTAAACATTACTTTTAATCATCAATTGAGAATTAGTCCTGAATGGATACGATGGGGAATGAATCTCATCGCGTTCGCGGAGACGGTAGTTCGTACATACGCACGAGGGACAATATCATTTTTTGATATTAAAATAATTTATAATTGGATGGTATATAATATATAAATAATGATTATCCTTCTATATTTATTATTTACATTACTTACAAATAATTATTATACCCATCCAAATAATAATATATTGAATAACAATTACACCACGATGTGGAGATGGTAAGCCGTACGTATGCACGTATGGTGACATTTCATTAAAAGGATGGATAGAATACTGAATATGGTTGTACCATATTTATAATAATATCAAATTATATAGGAGATACTGGATTTATTATTTTATAATGGGAATATCAAAGAAAGAAGAAGTTGAAGAAGAAATGAACTTGAAAAAGGGTGGTGAAAACATTACCTCTTCTTCGGGTTCTTCCTTTTGATTTGATCAAAAGGGCTCCATAGGTTGGCTTTATGATCAAACTAAGGCCTCTCGGTTGTATTGAGGGAAGCTTAGAGAGTATTTGCGTAGGGTTTGGCTGAGCCAAGAGGCTTTGAATGTGTGAATTAGTGAGAAGGGGGAGTGCCCTTTTATAAGAGGGGTGAGGGGCACCTTTGGAAAAGACAGAAATATTATTTTATAATAAATTAATATTCAGTTTCTAATGTCTCAAAAGTGGATTATTTAAAGGTTAAGGTGGGTATGGGTCAAAAAACACACAACCAATAGAATTTAGACAGGTTTGGGTCATTATATTAACCTTATGTTTTAGTTTTAACTCTTAGTTAATTAGTTTGACACTTACCATGTCACATTGTATTTTTATATTATATAGTTAATAAACTTACTATATACCTCCAAGAGACCCCCAAGTAATCCATTAATGATACAACTATCATGATATAAGTCTCTTGTCCGAACCTTAGATTTTTAAGAATTTAATATCAATTAATAATATAATATTTGTTTTAAAAAATATTTTATGTCAATTTTTACCCTATTGGGTATTTTGCTTTTTATAATTTCATAACAGCATTATTACTTCAAAAACAATTTATATAAACAATCCTAATATGTCATATTAACCTATAAAATTAGTGGAATTCATAAAAAGTCTCAAATTACATTTATTTGGATATTTATAATATCAATTATTTTAATATTTTATTACAATGGTAATTACTGCATCACCATTGTGTCATAAATAAATTAAATTATTTAATGTCTAAAAATTATAAATAAAATAAAATAATGTATTAAATCTTTTTATCTTTCTAATTAATATTTACAATCGAATTTATCTTATGTATAACCCCATATTAAAAATATTTTAGTAAATACACTTTGATTTTAACTCTTTTAACTCTTCTTTGAATTAAATAATAATAAATGTCCTAATCTAATCCAAGTGGACCTAAATGATAATATTTTATTCCTAAGGTTTTTTTGGTCGAGATACACTTATCCAATAGAATTAGGAAATGTATTAGGGTAATATTAATATTATTTTTACCCTTACTTACTCTATTTACTTTTAACCGTGGTAAATAAAAGTAAAAAGTTACTATTCACCAAAAATTATTTTTATCTCATTGAACCACATTTTAATCCTTGATATTAACCGTGTCTCTCGGATTTTCTAAATTCCACTCACAAAAGTGGTAAAATTATGTTTTATGTGAATTTCCATATTCTCCTAGGAGGTGGGTAAAAGACGGTGCAACGTTCAATAAAATTTTAATATATCTAAAATTGTTCTAAACTAACTCCAATGAATTACATTTAAATTATATAGGTATTATTTATCTTTTTTGACCTTAATTAAATTTAAATAAAATAAATAATTATTTAAATAAAAATTCGGTTTTAAACTATAACTCAGTGTTTTTTCACTATTCATCAAAAATTGAAAGTTTTCAAAAAAATACCAAAATTTCACCCTAGGTTAATTTAGAAATTCCAAATCAAAAAATGAAGTCCATTTTGAAAGATAAAATTTATAAAATTTAAAAAAGTGGGTATTACTATTCATAACGACTAGTTTGATTGGTTGTGGTGTGTGTGTTAGAACTCAAAGTTGCATACAACACACGCTACTGTATTATTCAAAGGGAAGCGTACTATGGAAGCTTGGGGTGTTACAAAATATTTGAACATAAGGTTATAAAATTTAATGATGAAAATGGATAACATAGGATAAACCTACGATTTTATTTATTAAAAGGAAATGTGTCATAGAAAAAGAAATTAAAAATTTATTTAAATATTCAATATAATTTCCATAAAGAAATTATTAGTTGTTGACTCATTAATTTATTTCATCTGGGTAAATTATATTTTACAATATATATGGATAGAAATAAAAAACCCATTCTAAAATAGAGGATTAACTTTCTATGATTATTGAAAAAGCTAGATCATGTCACCCAAAAACTTTTTCTAACATTAAATTTTCAAGGAATACACTTTATAATATATTTCAATCCACCTAAATTATTCAATATCATGATAGAACATGGGATACATTTTAATATGATATGGAAAATAAACTCTACCATTTTACACATTTTGGGAATATCATATGGGGACTTATCAATATTTTACAATGGATTATCTAGAAAAAGGGATGTCAGTCCTCTATTCAACTGAAAAGGGGTGATCTTCACGTAACATATATATTTATTTTATTATCTAATATTTTTATTATCATAGGATCCCACACTTATTCAAAAAATTAAAGTCTAACCATATACTATGGTATTATAGAAAACTAGTTAGGTAGTATGTTTCAAAAAATTATCTTTAAAAAACATTATTGTTTACAAAATTTGATCTATGTTAACATCCTTTTCAATAATAATGTAACAAATATGCATGGATAAATGAATTAGTGGAACTTGGAAATGTTTTGTGGTATTTTGATAACATAGGGACTCTAGTTGGAATATAATGGGACCATGTACATTTAAATTAGAACTGGAATGAATGGTTATAAATATTTCAAAAGGATGAATTATTTTAAAAGTTGTTCATAAATTGTAATTTGAAGCCATAATTGAATTGATTCATATTTTTGATTGTAGAAGGTATGTCTAAAGTAATAATATAAAAAATCATGGTTAAAAGTTTAAGAAGGAAGTTGAATAAAGGATGTATTTATGTAATTACTTTTAAAAATTATGATGTAGTGGTATTCAATCTATGATATTATGGTATATTATATATTTTATGAGGATCGTGAAATATATAAGGATTATTCTGTTGAAGTTTTTATTTTCAAAATTTTTAAACAAATGTTTCATAGAATGGATACATATGAATATTGATTTAGTGTCAATGTGATATTTTAAGAATATATGATTAAAGAATAAAAAAAACTTTGGGTTAATATATTTCTGAAGATAATATTTAATTAAGATTATATGATCTTGTGAAAAAATATGTATAAAAAACCACAGTGGTTAAAAAGTGATTTGATGATTAATGTTAGTTTTGTTAATGTTCATCATAATTTTGGTAATGTTATAGTATCAATGTGAATTATTAATATGGTTTTCACACATGTTTTACCATTTATAATGGATTTATATTAATATAGTTTTAGGAAAAAGATAGTCCGCTATCCAAGAGGTAACTAATCGCATCTAGAAAGGCCATGAGGCTTGAAACCACAAAATAAGGAAATATAGGGTAAAATTTCTACCACTAGAATTCATGTTTTCTTGGTTAGTATGAAATTTTTTATAAATTACTTCAAATATAATGAATTAGTTGATTTTTAGAATCATATAATGGGATCAACTATTTTTTTTTTCGGATTTTGAGATGATTAATGATACTTTGAGAAATATTTATTTAGTTTTGATAGATTTTTGAGGTATAAGTAACCCCCACATTTTACATGTAAAAATTAATATTTGAGGAATAATAGTTGAATTATATTTGGGAATTATATATTATTTTAATTTGTATTTATGGGGATTTATATTATTTATGGAAATTATTAGAATATTTTGGATATTATATCATTAAGGCATAAAAATTTATTTTTATATGACTTTATGAGTGACTAATGTTGATTGGATATACATATTGAATTAATATCAGAATAATATATGATTAAATATCTTTGATTTTGGGGTTTTTAATCTTGGTTGGAAATATTTTAAATAATATTAAGGATAGTTATTTATCAACTAATCTAAGTTTAACTTTGAGTGATATTATTGAGGTTTTTAATATTAATGTTTTATTTCATCATACAAATTTTTATTAATTTTTGGAATTATAATACCTTATGCTAACCATTTTAGTTTATTTTAATTTCTAAAGAATGGAGGAAAAGATTTTTATCCTTTTTTGGATTATGCGATCCATTAAAATATGATTCTAGTGCATTTGGAATTAATCATTCAACTTGAATACTTATAATTTGAAGAAAAAGTTGATATTGCGGGGTAAATTTATTAAAGGATTAAATTCTACTTGGTAAGTAATTCTATTTACTTATGTTCTTATTCTAGATGATAAATTAATTCTTAAACACTAAAAATTGGACCTTGAAACAAAATTGTTATCATGTTACCTTTATTTCTAATGAATCGATGGTATTTTTCATATCTATTTAGTTTAAGATTTTGTGGTTATTAACTTTCACTTGATCATTCACTTTAATGTGACAATGTTCTCCACCACTCTTCATTATTATTTGGACATTATGATTTTTCTCCATGACAATATTCTCATTTCCAAATAATGTTATCCTATTTGGAATCCTCATATTTTTTATTCTATATGACCTTCATATTTCCCTATTCCAATTTTCAAGATAATGTTTTATGATCCCTTTTTATGATGTAGAATTTCAAAAATGATGTTTTCAAATATCAAAGCCTTGGTTATCGAGCTTATATTCAATTTGTGAGTGAAAAACTTATAAAAAGGGGGAATAATGAAAAAAACTAGGTTATCTCAAGATAAATCACTTTCATGTCTTATTAAAATTAATTAATTATATTTTATAAAGTTATATTCATTATAATAATATAACGTAAATTTTCAGTTAAAAGGAAAAATATTATTTATAACCAAATTCAGCTTTCATGCACCATTTGTTTTTATTTAAAATATTATTTTCAAAATTATTGAATTATAATTTTAAAAAATTAAATTAAATTTTGATTTAGTCATTAAAAAAACATCATATATTTATTTTTTTATAATTTTCTTAAAAGTTTGACTTTTTAATGAATTGTGAAAAGTACTGATTTTTATTGAAAACTTTCATTTCGTTTCAAGAAATTAAAAAGTTATATTTTTTTTGTAAAGGTTTAAAAGAAAATTAAGTTCAATTATATTACTTATGATCTAATTATTTTATTTTTATTTAATTTTACTCTTTAATTTACTATAAAAACATTTTTATACTTAAAAATAGAGTTTTTTTGGAAAAACCTATTTTCATCTCATTTTAGAGATTAATTTTAAATTAAATTCAGAAACTTATATGAATTGAATTTTATAAAATGGATTTAATAGTTTTAATCATCATAATTAATATTATTTAATGAGTTCAAATTTATTTTTCATCATATTTAATAGTAAAAACAATAAAAATAATTTATCATGGATAAGGTTAAAATGGTTTTATTGGGGGATGGACTTATGTTATAGGGGTTAAATATACATAGAAACTTATATAAATTCTATTTAATGGATATATATAGACCCTATATAATCTATTATTTGTAAATAGTTAATTTTAGACCCATTTTCTTATGTAATATATTAATATATTTAATTCTTTTTAAAAATTACAAGCGTGTCATATCCCCACTAATAAAAGGACAATCCATCTCCACTTATATACACACTTAATGAACCTTTTAATTTTGGAAATACTGGCCCAATTTCAGTATTAAATTCCTAAAAATGTATTATATTCCTTTTTTTTAATCATAAAACCCATCTATGAAGGTTTTAGGTAATAACCTAAAGAGGTTGTCTGAAGATGAGGTATAGTTTTTAACCGACCATTTTTGTTTTATTTCTTCTTATCATCCTTAAAATATTATTCAAACATTATGAAATAATAAAACTAGTATCCAAAATATAATTATATTATTTATGTTAATTTCATAACCTATATCCTTCTCCCTCTTCCACCAAATTGGAAATGAAACCATTATTTGTGTGTATGGCAGACTACCACCTCACAAACCGATAAAATTCAATTTCAATCACTTCCTATCAAGGATGGTTATAATGATGGATTTAATTCATATATATATATATATATATGATATTCATGAAAAAATTATAATTTTTTAAAGATAATGTGTTATCTTCTTTCTCACATTTCTATCCATTAGAAAATTATAATGTCATTCGTGCGTATGGGCGGATTACCACCTCCACGAAGTTATGTGATTTTTTTCATGACCACATCACATGATTACTAAATATAATTATTTTAAATGAATAAAATGATATTTTTGAAATAATAATAATTAAGGAAATATAAAGTTATATTTACCTTATTTTCTCCATGTTCTTTAAAAAATGAAAACATTAATCTTGCTTAAATACAACCTACCATCTCCATGATGGTAACACAATTCATTTCACATAAATATATTTTATGGTTGGTTTTAAAATTATAATTAATGTAAAAAAATTATATTTATTCAATTATTATTATTACAGAGATTATTGAATAATGAAAATTTTGACCATAGTCAACTTACCAAAAAGGATTTAGACATATGAGCCAAATATCATCAAAACATCTAACATGGTCTTAATTGATTAAGTAATTTTATATTATATGGAAATATATTAAAATAAAAGGAATAATATACAATAAAATTTTATTTAATAAATTATTCAATTAACCTTATTTTATTATTTATAAAGATAAATAATTTCCATGATGATTTAAACACGAGGGAAGAGACACATTACCTTAAAAACCTCATTTTAAATGTTTTAAATATTTTTTATTAAATCTTACATGTCCATATTCATAAAATAAATCTTAATGTATTTATTTATATATAAATGAATTATAATCTAAATTTTATGCCACCTTTTAATTTATTTTAAAGGTTTTCAAAAGGAATTTTTTTACATATTTTATACGAACTTTTTTGATGAAAATGAAAAAAATGTTCTATTTTAATATACATGACATCAATAGTTTGTGACCCCACCATAAAAACTATTTTATTTTTGTATTTCGTTGTAACATTTCACGTTTTACTCAAATAAAAACCCTCCATCCCTTTGTTCATGATATTTTTCAAAATGTTTGTAAATGAAATGGATATTTCAATATCTTGAAACATTTTTTATGGGTGAAAAAAATACTTTTATGAGTATGATAATGGAAATGAAATATTTCATGTATTATTATTATGTAATGGTTTTGGAAATTTTTTATGATGATTAGTGAGCCACATATAGCTTATGATTAAGGGTGATCCTGATATATATGTCCAATGCATTGGGTAAATGGATGAATTTAACTAGATTGGTTTCTCCTAATAATTATTGGAATTTACCAGGTAGTTTATTCCATTTATAAGAGTTATTATAATAGTGATATGAAAATGATGTCCCAAGTTACCAACATGATTTATGAAAGGTTATGGGGCCTGCAGCAGAAGCCAGTAGGTTGGGGATTTTAAAATTTTTCATCGACGGGTCGACGGGACTTGTCGATGCCGACAATCCGGGCCCTGGTAAGGTCTGATGATCTCACGTAAATTATAAAGAACAAAAAGATAAACTAAAAACATACCCTTTTAAAATCTGAAGACGTGCTTGACTGAAAATCGTCACTGGCGATCTCTTCTTGAAGAATCTATGGTAGGATACCTTTATATTATCCACACACACTTCAAAAATATGCCGGAACCTCGATCATTGAATTCTAGGGGCTAGTGCGGTGATCTGACAATGTCTTCGATGCCCCAGCGATCACCGCATCAAGATCCCTTCGATGCACAAGGAAGATCTTAATTCATGCTCCTGGACCAACTATTTCTCTATCTAGGAAGCGGTAGGGGAGAGAGGCTCTCATTTTTCATTCCATGAAATGAATAAATAGTTAGAATAGATGAATGAGAGAGAGAGAACATCCTCCTTTATTTATAGTGGTGTTTCTAAATACCCGGTTGGGTTCCCCGACCCCTGTTTATTTCAACATTCACTAAATAAATAATTCCAAGGAACTAAACTGAGTCAATATTATTTATTATTTTATCACATACTTTTAATATATGTAAAATATATTACATTATAAAAACTGATCCATTTAACTCGACTCTCTATCCTGCTTAATATTAAACGAACCATGAATATAAAAATAATATTCATTCGATTAATTTTTTTTTGTATATACTAAACTTGTAAATACATTAAATAAATTATTCCCAAATATTCATAACATGAATATTAATAAATTTATTTAATTATTGGTGATCAACACATTGGACAACACTTAGACCCCATGGTGGGGCCCACCATGTCCAAATATGTATTCCAATGAATAAGGTGGATTTTTTAATACACTGTTGTGTGTGACCCTCTAGGACCTTATCTCGATAGAAGTGAATAAAATCCACAGACCAAGAGCAGAGACTATCAACCCATCGTGGCCCCAAAAGAGATAAGGATTATCATAGCAACGAAAACCAACCTACAAACATTTATTGTGTACTATAATCTATTTGTCATTAAATATCTCATAAATAAGGATGCACACTTGTGTCATCGTCCTTTTTCATTCTTTATTATTTTTTGATCTATCCAGATGGATTTCCCTTTCGACTGATTTGGCCAAATACTTATGAAGGAAGAACCATCTTGATCAACCAGGCCTGTGATATAAATCTTCCATAACATAAAAGTGACAAATACTTTCTTGACCATTCAACCAATGTCATACCACCGACGACACACCCAACATAAGATACCTCACCACGATTTCAATACCATGGTTTTTCCTTTCATTAATGTACGCAATCAAATGATACACCTTGGGAATGGTCTCAAGTTAGGAGACCAATATACATGTCTTTAGATAGAAATGACTAATGACACACAAAACATGTGGTGTTCCTATTTGTGGTCTTTCCTCATGATCTCACTACTAGAGATCACCAAGTGAGAACTTCATGAGAAGAAGTATCAATGCTTATGAGCCCCAAACACTTGATAGTCAAACATATCCTATGTCTAATCAGTAATATGTATCTAGACCATAGAA
The DNA here is from genome assembly GCA_963277665.1 of Viscum album. Lineage (NCBI taxonomy): Eukaryota > Viridiplantae > Streptophyta > Magnoliopsida > Santalales > Viscaceae > Viscum > Viscum album. Next base: position 342,810,508 of record OY728167.1, read on the forward strand.
CATATATTTAAGATTAATGTCATAGTATCTTGAGGTTCTCATTATAGAATGGGATCTGAAATAACCTCTTGAAACAACAATTAATATATGGACATCACCATTATATAGTGGATGCAGAAATATTTACACTACAATAGTAATAATACATCTTGTATAACTTACTGCACACATGATATGGTAATCAAAAGTACGACATAGTTGGGTCTAGGGAACCCACTATTTCAACACTCCCACTTACACTAGATCCAATATTGCTAACCAAACTTATTAGCTAATCACATAATAAGATCATGCTTCTTCTAAGTAATGGATTTAACTTCTTGTCCTACTACGTTTTCTTTGTGTGGCATATCTGCTGTATGCGACATCATCTACTTAAGTAAAACTTCTCAATATTAGGTATCCCTGAGTATATTCCTTTTATCCATTATCATAACATGAAAACTTGGATAATAAGAATATCATAATTTACACTATGATAATAATTTTCTCACTAGGTGCGATTCCAAGAACTGAAAGGAATCATTGCGATTAATAACTGCTCCTTAGCTGCCCAACAAGCTGCAACATACTCAGTATTTGTAGATATGGCTACCACTGAATTTTATGAGCTTAAATCACTCATCACCTTAACCTAACTACCATACTATATCAAATTGATCTAAGGATTACTAGTTTGTGTAAAAAAAAACTAGTATACCTTCTTATCCATATACCAGGTATATATCATTTGTACATTCCGATGTACAAGATGATTGTTCTGACTGCTTCACTTGCAGTGCTCCTGGAAACAATTGATATCTTCCTACAATAAATTATATCCTAGTATTATCAATTATTTTACATATTATGGAATACATGATTGATCCATCTCTGAAGTGTATGGAACTCATATCAAAACATTTATCTCCTCCCATGTTCTTAACATGTCAACCTGGAGATATTAATCCATGTGACATTGGAAATAATTCTGAACTTGAATTGTTCCAACTTGTATTTTTCAATTCAATGTCACTTTTTGTATGATTGACTTGGTCAAAGAAACCATTAGATCTACTTTGATAGATCTAGTTCCCTAGAACTTAGGTTTCTAATTTAAGTCAATCATTGTAGAATTACTTTTTATCTTGATCTTATCTAACTTTAAGATCAATATATGTTTGCAATATGTTTCTGAACATATTTTTCTTGAAAAATATGGCGCTCCCACTAACCTTTGGTAGACACAAGGAAAAGACTCATTTGAAATGAATGCTCTAAGATCCTGTTCATTACTTTAATACAAAACTCGATTTCGGTAACTTGAAACCTCTATTGGAATTTGATGGTGTCATCATCCCTTTCTGGTTTCATCATATAGAAACCTTCTATAAAAGATGATCTTGAAATCCAATGTCCAATTAAATTATCTTAGAAGTTATCCATGAAAAGTAAAATTCTAATGGATTTAGGCATACCGATTTTGTATAACTAATCGAGCCTTTTTGGTACCACACTTGTACCATCCATGTATCAACTCATACGAATACCCATAGTAACATTCAATTTATACCCCCGTTTGAAATTCGATTCATGTAATCCATTATTGATTTTCAATTGATCTTTTCAATCTTAGATAATTTCCATATACCTCTTACTTGTAGGATTAATTATTCTCAGTGAATAATTTATCACCAACCGTGGTGAATATAAAACCATCATCATGGTTTCATCCTTCCTACGTAGTATATGTCACTAGAACATGCCTATTCCATATGAACTTGTGAAACTTGTTCCTATGTCAATAATTTTTTCATCTCGATCATTGACTAAATCCAAGTCAATTCAGCTCCCACTAACTCTAATAGAGATGTTCACCCTTATATAGAAATATAGTCTAATACTTGACTACATATTTTCTATCTTAGGGATTTATGTAATATCTTAATTAACTTTTAGGATATTTACTTAGATGCACCATGTGTTTATCTTGATGCATATTTGTTTATATATCAACACATTATTCACATCATTAAGACTTGTCCTATGAAATAATGGATTTTCATCATACTATGGATTTTATGATATCCATTTTTCATTTTAGTTGGCATATTGGTTATGGGTTTACACTATTAATTGAAAAACACATCTTGAAATATAATGATAGTTTCTGAAAGTTAAAAGTTAAAACATTGATCTTACTTACACCATTACTTTTATGTATAAAATGTGAGTTTAAGTATTGATACATGATACATTTTGTTGATCAATGTTAACATGTAAGACTCTATCATTGATCCTCCTTATGAACATCAATACCGTGATGTAGATAAGGTAACATGCATTTAGGAATTACTCCACGCTACATTATCATGATCGATGAATGTTTGATCAATATATTCTTTGGCATGCCAATACAAATAAACCCATATCTTCTGACCATGCTTATACTTCCCGAGTACATTCTTTAATAACTTAAAAGAATCTTATGAAGTATCTTTACCTCTAAATTTCCTTTGGAATAGTTCACACTCTCTTTTTGAACTAACCTAGTAATCTATGTGGAATACCCTTATTTCTAAAGGATTATTTGTCTAAACTAAATATTTAAATAATACCAAAGGTGTTTAGCTATGTCGAGCCTAAATACCATACTGAGTATATTCTTAACATCCACTTTTAGTTTTACTTGGAAAAGAATCATATTGCAACAACTGGAAAAGTCTTACATTTTTATATTCATCATGTATTGTCTATGATTCAAGTATGTCTAAACTATTTGTTGAGTATGTCACAACACAAACAACATTCATTCCAAAATTTGGAATAATGTCTCATTATGACCAAATGGGAACTTGAGATAAATGTTTTGGTTATACTCAACAACTTGTTTAACTAAAATCATTCTTTTGGATATTAGAAGTTATGTGTTTCTCACCACTGAATTAGGAATCACCTTTTCTCAGCTGCATGGATAAGACACTTGACTTATTATAATGTTCCTATACTTACTTGGTTACTGTATTTAAATACACATATGTTATTGGAATATTGCATTAAATACCCAGGAAGTGTTAGAAACATTAATTTATATTGATGAATATACCTGAACGAGAAGCAGGTACATGCTTTTAGTATTTTAGTTTATTGAATTTTAAACTTCCATAAATTCATTTAAATATATGCTATGCAAATAACCTCCTGTTAAATAACCAACCTCATCATTAAAACACGTTGTGAATGTGCCTTTGGTGTTACCAAAAGGTAAACAAGCGCTTACCCTATACCGTTTATTTGTATCCTTAAACGAAACTAGAGTAATTGGGTGTAAAAGGTATAATAATGGGATACCATGAAAGATTGTGAACTATCTTTCACTTTAAAAAAACTGATTGAAATCATCACATACATATCTTGTTTAGATTTCTCCTGGTAAACTTCTTAGATATGAGAGTACATGTAACATCATCAATGTCATGATATAGTGACCTCAACTAACATCAGACATTGACGATAGCATTATTATTGAACCATCATATGCTTAATTCATGAGTCTCCTATAAGCAATTTGACACCCTTGCTTCCTGAGGTGGCTTAACAGGTTGAAACACTAACACCGTGAATTTTCAATATAGTAATATTATGCGCGAGAGCCTATACTACATTTTTGGAAATTCATTCCAGCTTAGACATTAAATTTTTCCAATATTTATCGCAGTGTTTAATTTTGGTATTACATTCCATTCTCTATAAATAAAATTTAGCAGATTAGTACCCTTTATGCTGATTACCAATTGTGACATTACTAATTAATTTAATCATTAAATGTCTCCCTCTATTTTTATCGAATTCTAGGAACCCTCTGTACTAGAATCATAATACTCTATCATTTGAGTATTCTAGTGTCAAGGATCCCTCAACCTCTATCATAGTCTTCAAGATATGGCTACACCACTAGTCGAAGGGTCCAAGGTAGGCTTTTGGCTGGCCAACTGCATTAACTCACAATTACTTGATCTGTTGAGTGAATTCCCAGCTTCAAAAATCATTTCTTGATTTACTCAACGCTTGCCTCTAAAATTACAACAAGCTAGCTATGAATATTTCTTGGCTGAAATTTTAGTTAAGTCAACCCAACACCCTAATAATAACTCCCCAGTAGTAAGAGGCACCCTCAGCTATGGCATGATGACACCCCAAACACCGAGTTTTCTTCAAAATTGAATGATGGAAGGCTGTGGTGAATTAATATTTTTTGAGGGTTTTGTGTTTTTCTCTCAATGAATGTAATCCATTTATATTAATCTTGTTCATCTATGTTGTCACACCCACAACTAAACATTAATACAAAAATATGCCACTTATTTATGAATTTTATTATATGTTATTTTATGTTTTTTTCCTACTGTTTATAAATGCATAAAATAATAAATAAATTCATAAAGGTAAACAATTACCCAACTCGTCTTAAGCATCTAAATGACCTAAGGGCATCATAACTAAGTCGAATATTGACTCACAATGCAGCTTGCCCCTGTCTTGTATGTTCACTTCCCATCTAAAGTATCCCCTCTTCTTGGAGGGGTCCATGTCACGTCTTGGAGTACCGCCTCATCTTGGCGGGGTCCACGTCATGTCTTAGAGTACCGACTCATCTCGGCAAGGTCCATTTAACATCTTGCACCATCTTTGTCCGAAGTACAAAAATACTCGTGCTCCGAAGAGGGGGACTAGGGATATAAATGCACATCATGTAAATATTGGGCGCACATGACCATATAAATTTTAACCAAAAATAAAGACAATGCACAGAACATATATTTAATTAATTACAATCATCACACACAGTTAAATAATTATTTAAATAAATTAAAACATACACGGGTTAGTGCCCAAGACCAGCAGACGTGTAAAATAATGTGCGATAAAAATTAAATTTCATTAATTAAGTATGAGGGTTTTAAATTAAATTAAATTAATTAAACAATTCAAATTATTTAATTATTTATCTTTCCTCTAATTAATTTAATTTTAATATCAAAATTAAATTAATTTAACTTTATTCAATTTAATAATTAAATTGAATTAATTCTCATCTGGGTATTAAAATTTATATATTTTCACCCACAATTAATATATTAATTAATTTAATTTAATTATGTAATTAAATTAATTAATAATATTAAATTAATTTAGCTTGGATCCCAAAACACCTGCTATGGCCCGTTGCGGGTTATGCCGAACTTGAATAGACCCATAACGGGTCAGGAAAAGCCCATGTTGGGCTTATCTGGGACCGGAAGGTACAGGATGCTACAAGAAGGTAGCAGAGGATGATGGTGCTGCTGCTTCCATTTGAGGGAGGCTGCGGCGGGTGGAGACGGGTCAGTGCCACTGGCCAGAGCCGGCACGAGGCGCCAACTATGGGACCACCACGGGTCGGTATGCCGGTGGGAGACCGTGGGCGGCTAGAGGCGACACTGTGGCCGACAGATGAGGTAGGACGCCATAGGGGAGGGCACCAGGACGTCTAGGAGCTGGGCTGGAGGATGGCCGACGTAGCGCGTCGGGAGGTGGGAGGCTGAGATCTGGCTGTGTCATGGATGGTTCTGCCTTAGCAGGTGGCGGAGTCACGAGGAGAGTGCGGTTAGACTACTGATGTGTTGTGAGGTGGGTGTGGTCGGTTCCTACAGGGATCCCAGGAGGCCCTCGACCGAGGCATGTTAAGGAGGGAATAGGGGTCCGCCACGGACCCCTGTGTTTCTTTTTATTTTTTCTCCACAATCCCACCCCACCCAAAAACCCTATTGGATTTTTTTGTCTCTATGACTACTTTTGAAGTCACTTCCTCCCTTTTTTACAGTCAAGTTCTCCCAACCACTTTAATAAAATTCCACACCCAAAATCTCTAAAGTCTACTTGATATCCTTTTAATTCAATAATAATAAAACTATTATAATAAAGTAATAATAATAATAATTATACTATTATAATAATAAAATAAATATTATTATGATAATAAATTTATTATGAAAATTAAGAAAAATTGTAAAATTTATAATTTTCATATAATTTTAATAATTTCCGATGAACCGATAAAAACTTAATCAGTCCTTTGGAATGAATAAAAATAATACCTGAGATCAAACCAGGAATTTGACCCAATCTGAAAATTTAAAATGGCCGTAACATGGCCGTTCGAGATCGGATCGACGCGTGGTTTGAAGAACCGGGACCGTTTTTGAACCATCTACTTAATTGTAATGAAATTTTAATTTTATAGGCTCATAAAATCTACACGATCCCTATGATACCACTGAAAGGTTCTGAGGCTCACATCGGAAGACGGTAGGCTGGGGATTTTAAAAATTTTCATCGACGGGTTAATGGTACTTATCAACGTCGATGATCTGATCCCCAGTAAGGTCTGAGGATCTCACATAAATTATAATGAGCACAAAAATAAACTGAAAACATACTCGTTTCAAATTTCAAGGTGCGTTTGACTGCAACTCATCACTGGTGATCACTTCTTTAAGAATCCATTGCAGGATCCCTCTAAATCATCCACACATGTTTCAAAAATTTGGTGGAACATCAATCGTTGAATTATGGGTGCTAGCACAGAGATCCGATGATGTCTTCGATGTCCCAATGATCACCGCATCGAGATCCTTTCGATGCATGAGGAATATCTTGATCCACACTCTTGGATTGATCTCTTTTCTCTCTAGGAAGCAGGAGGAGAGAGAGGTTATCCTTTTTCATTCCATGAAATGAATGAATAATTATAATAGGTTCATGAGATAGATATCCTCCCACTTTATTTATAGTTGTGTTTCTAAATACCCGGTTGGGTTCCCCGACCCCCGTTTATTTCAACATCTACTAAATAAATAAATTCGACGAACTAAAATGCATCAATATTATTTATTATTTTATCACATACATGTAATATTTGTAAAATATATTACGTTATAAAAAAAATCCATTTAACTCGACTCTATGTCCCACTTAATATTAAACAAAACTTGAATATTAAAATAATATTCGTTTGATTAATATTTTCTCATATTTATAAAACATTTAAATAAATTAAATAAATTCAATCCCAAATACTCATAACTTTAATATTAATGAATTTATTTAATTATCAGTGATCGAAACTTTGGACAACACTCAGAAACCATGGTAGGTCCCACCATTTCCAAATACCCATTCAACTGAATATGGAAGATTCTTGAATACACTGTTGTGTGTGACCCCCTAGGTCCTTATATCTATAGTAGTAAATAAAATCCATAGACCAAGAGAGGAGTTTAGCAATCAATCATGGCCCCTAAAGAGATAAGGATTGTCATAGTAATGACAACCAACCTACGAACATTGACTGTGTACTATAATCTCTTTGTCATTAAATATCTCATAAAGAAAGGCGTACACTCTTTTCATAGTATTTTTTTCCTGCTTTATTTTTTGTTGATCTATCCGGATAGATTTTCCTTTTGACTACTTTTTCCAAAGACTTATGAAGGCAGCACCATCCTAATCAACCAGGCCTAAGATATACAACTTCCATAACATGGAAGTGATAAATCCTTTCTTGACCATTCAACCAATGTCATACCACGAACGACTCACCTAACACATGCTACCTCACAACAATTTCAATACCACAATTTTTTCCTTGCATCAAAGTACGTAATAAAATGATACACATTGGTAATGCTCTCAAGTCAGGAGACCAATACATGAGTCCATAGATAGGAATGAACAATTACTCCCAAAACATGTGGTGTGACTATTACCAGGTCTGCCCTTATTATCTCACTTCTAGATATCACCAAGTGAAAAATTCATGAGAAGAAGTCTCAATGATTATGATCCCCCAGCACCTGATAGTCAAAAATCTACTAAGTCCAATCAGTAAGATGTATCTAGACCATAGAACATATATTTAAGATTATTTTCATAGTATCTTGAGGTTCTCATTATATCCTGGGATCTACTATAACCTCTCGAAGCGACAATTAATCTCTAGAAATTACTATTATATAGTGGATGCAGAAACATCTACACTATAATCGTAATAATATATAATGTATAACTAACTGTACACATGATATGTTAATCAAAATTATGACATATTTTGGTCTAGGAAACCCACTATTTCAACAATTTATCTATTATTTTTGTAGTTTTTTCAGAAAATATTACAATTTCACAAGGTAATCTAATGATATTAAGTTTAAAGGGTGGTTTACACAACATCTTAAGGTAAAAATGTATAAATTTTCCTATGTTTAATATGATTAAGAAGAAAAATTTATATATGTTTTATTTTTCCTTTAATATTTATTATGAAATAATTTATGAAATTTTTTCATATTAAATATAATTTCATGTGTAATAAATGATTATTTAAGCTCAATGTGTATTATGTTAATGGAAAAATCTCATTTATAATCTCATGGTTTTAAAATGGACTAACAAGTTTCTTTTATTTTTTATGTCCATTACTAAGATTTTTTTTCACATCGAAAATTTTAAAAAGTTTTTATAGATTTTAAGGATTATTAGGAATATAGAATAATTAAATTTGAAAACCATAAATATTTTTTAGGAAAATAAAATGTGTTATATTGTAAAATTCTTGTATAATGAAAAAATAGATATTAAGAGGATCTTTCCATCTTGTAATTTATGGGGTTTGTATATAAATTTTATGAATTAATTATCTAAACTGTAAACCTAAAAATATCTTCAAGAATATAAGAAATTGAGTTCTTATTCAAACATTAAATTATTGATAGAATAAGGGCTAGGTCTTTATTAGTGGACATAGTTATGGAGATACATATGTTTCATGGATAACACACATGGTCCCTTTATAGATTGAGTAGCATGAAAACTTTTCTAGATTCTATTAATTGATTACATAAATATATATATATCAATATATTTTTATTTTATCGATGCTATAAAAGTCTGTAGGGTCACACTCTGTGGACGATTGAATTTGGATTGAGTTTGACTTAGAGAGTGACTTTGAAAGTGTTTTAGAGTTGATTTAAAAGTGTTTTTATGGGTATTCACAAGGTATTTAATATGATGTGATACAAGGTGAATTTGATGATAGATTTCCAAAAGCATTTCATGAAATATCCAAAAGAGTTTTGGATATAGTTTCATAAGTTATTTTATATGTTATAATATAAGGTGAAATGGAACAATGTTTTTTAGGATTTAGTGAATGTAGGATATTGATGAGAATATTCCCTATATATATACTATAAACATAGGCCATTTTATGTTGTATGAAATTTTTTATTTTCATGCACATAAGGGTATATTATTTAATTCAATATGCAATTGTAGAAAAATGGAAACTAATATAATTTTGGGTTTCTCCCACATATGGTATCATTCACTAATCCATTACCTAAGATAAAAAGGATAGAGGAGTTACATTCATGTATATATATGAATTCCAGAACTGTCCAAGGGAATTAATTAATGCATTATAATCCATGAGTTAATGTGAACATCACCTGGGAGTGTACTTGGGTTCTATATAAACCATACAACCATATGATGACCTTGTGTGTAAATATCTTGCTAGTGATTACTAGGAATGAGAAGATCTCTTTTATATCCCTATTTTTCATTAGAGGTATTATTATTCCCTGGAGATAATATATATCCCATCTAAACATTTTCTGATTCTGGAACAACCCCTGGATACACTACGGATGTGGGAGGGTTTTGTTTTCTACTTGGGTGACCTCTCTTAAACTCATGTGGCATAGTTTGAAGATTATATAGTGGATCTTCAGTGTAAGTTTCACTAGATTTATATTAGTTATTAATTTCATTTTTATTTCATGTTTCATATTATTTTTTATGGAAATCATTAACAAGTGGGTTTTAAGTCGCTTCCGCTAAATTTGATAAATGTTATCAGACTCATTTAAAACTTAACTAAACTAGCATAACAATCAGTAAAAATGAACCATGATATATTAAAATTACATGAATAAAATTTTCATTAGTAAATAATAATTTAATAATCAATTAAAAAATTTACATATTAATATTTTTATTTGATGAATATTTTAAAATAAATAATGATTTTTAAAGAACCATTTTAAAAAAATGGGTATTGTATTTTACATTAATAAATTAAAATTGATCATTTTTTTGTAATATGTAATATTATTATTTACAAACTAATATATAAATATTCAACTATTTAGAAATATATATGAAATAATATTAAAAAGACATAAAGTTTGAAAATGTCATTTTTTAAATAAAACCAGTTTTTCTTAATATTTTGTTTTTTATTCAAAATCTAATTTATAATTTTTCAAATTATTATTTGAAAAAAATAAATTAATTTTTATAAAATTTTCAATGATTTATTAATATTAGTTTGTAGGATTTTTTTAATAAGAATGATTTTTGGGTGAATAGAGAAAAAAACTGTTTTTATAAATAACATGCCTTTTATGAAATTGTTAGTATATAAGTATGAATTATAAATTATTTAAACCATTTAAAAAGAATATATATATGTTTTATAAGTGAATTTATACTTTTAAAAATATTGGTTTTAATTTAAAAAACTATATTTGACATTTTATAATTTAAGATATACTTTTCAATTTTTTTAATACATTATACATTTATTATTTTAAAAATAATAATTATCACTTTTAGAAATTTAATATTATTAATTTTTTTTTATTTTTGGAATATTTAGTTCAAAATTATATAATAAGTTCTATTTCAATTTTTGGGCTTAAAAGATAATTTTCCTAGTTAAAAACTCTTTATTGTGGTGAAAACTAAAATGGTAAAAATGTGTATCCTTATAGGTAAAGGGCCTAAAATGTTTGAAAAATGTTTATAATTCTGAGGTGGAGGTGTTTATAGAACTCATAACTTCTTATATAAATTATTGATCAATTTTGGACCCACTTTCCCTAATATTGACTTCCCATTTTGGAAAACCTTGGGGTATTGGTAAAAAAAGCATATCTTCGCACTTGTAAAAGGAATATCCTATCCTCACATGAAAACCATTGTATATCAGAAAAATCATTGTCCAATACTATCCTATAAAATAATATCCACCATAATTATGTTTTTTTCTTTTCAAAATACCATCCCTCAAAGGCTTAATACCATTTGAAAAGGAGATAATCCAAGATGTTAGGAATATGTTTTTAACCACTCTTTCTATTTACCATTCCTTTATGTGTTTTTATTATTACTAAAATTTATTTTCACCATATTAAAATAATTAATTAATTATTAATAATATAATTATATTTTATTAATGGTACAATCATTAACAAACTTCCCCATTTCTATTAAGAAAAAAAATTGTCACACATGCGTTATGCGGTCTTCCTCCTCAACGATGCAATGTATTTCATTTTCCTCCACTACATTACATGTATGGTTTGAAAATGAAATTTAATAAATAATTACTATATTTATATCAGGTTTAGGATTCAGAAATAATAAACCATATTACTCATTTCTACCATTTAATGGGAAATGAAATCATCAACCATGTGTATGTGTTGATTACCACACGCATAGAATGATTGATTTCTATTTCATTACCACCATTAATAGATGGAATTAATAATGGGTTTAAAGTATAAATATTATTTTTATTATATAACTAAATTATTGGTAATATATGTTTGATAACATATAAATTATATAATCAATAAACAATCCTCATTAATTTAATAGTCTAAAACAAGCATATTAAGAGAAAAATATTATTATTCATATTATGTAATATTTTGAAATAAATTCCTTATTTTTATATTTAATTAAAATTCTAATATAACACAGAAATACACACTGAATTATATCTGTATTCTACTAGTATAATGATTTTGTAACTTAATCACACCATGACCATCCATGAATTTCACTATGTTCATGTTTGGGTCAGTTTACTCACCAACATGAAGGATGCTATAAAAATATATCATGGATAACCCTAGGAAAATAAATAATAATATTATTACAAGTTAATAAATATTTAAATATGTTTTTGTTTCATTAATGGTTATATTAGGTATTTAACTCATTATTAAAGTATCATATACATTCACTAAAATCAACAAAATAAGTTGGCACCAATTCAATTTTCATGAAAACATAAACATAAACATTAACAATATAATCAGAAGACTCAGGAGCAGGCAATCCCACTCCCAGAAAAACTTTATTAATAAAAAAGTAAAGACATCAAAATGGAAGAAACATGGAATCAGAAAAAACGCATGTACACATCACCACACACATCAGCAGCAACCAAGCCACAACAGAAGGTTGGAGTAACAAAAGACCATAAAGAACAAGCCTTCTCAATATCAAACTTGGATAAAGCATCAACAACTTGATTTTCCTCCCCATAAACATGAGTGACAACTAAACAAACCTGCTCCACAATCTGAAGACAATCATCCCAGGCAGAAAGCATCCTCTAAATGACATTCCTTGAGCGATTTCTAATAATATCAACCGTCGAAATAGAATCAGACTCCGTCCATATATTCATCCAACCATGAAAAGAAGCATACCAGATAGCCTTAATCATAGCCCATAATCCCACCTCAACCGCCAATCCATTCCCTAAAAAGTGGAGGAAACAACCTTTAACAAAGACCCTATAAGTGAGAAATACACCACCACAACCCAAAAGACCTGGTTCACCTGAAGCCGCTCCATCCACATTAACTTTCAGGAACTGAGAGATCAGAGGAATCCAACGGATATGTTTCAGAATAATCCATTTATTATATCTACCATAAACACCCAAAGATCATAAAACAACCAGATCTGAAACATAATTTCGCATGGCTCCAATTCGAGCTCACGAAGCAGCAAAAACACCTATATGAAGCTCCTGAAAACCAATAAAAATCGGTGTAACATAGTTCTCAAAGACAAGAGCATTATAGGCCCTCCAGATAAAAGAAATCAATGCGGAGACTGAAGAGAAAAGCAAAGGCTTCACCTGAGAACTACAATCAGCACGATAAACAGAATCCATAAGCTGTCCAAAACTCCCCAGTTTCAGATGGCATCCAAAAATCCCCAGAAAATAATCCCATAAACTAGATGAAGAGATACATGAAATAAATAAGTGATCAACATTCTCATCAGTAGTAAGACAACGAAAGCAAACAGGTGCAAGAGAAAATCTAGCTCTATGTATCATCCGCTGTAAAGGAAGTCGACACTTCCAAATCCTCAATAAAAGAAAATAATGAGCCGGAAGAATAAAAGAAGAATGAAACATAAGTAGCCAAGAAGGAACCACCAGGGGCCCATCAAACATGGATATATAATCTTCCTTAGTGCTAAAAGATCCAGTAAGACTGTGCATCCAAATCAAAGTGCCCATCGCCAAATAATGGTAATTTCCCAACTCCCTTTTTAGAGGATCAGAAAGAAACCCCTGAGCCATGGTATTATTTTGAAACTCAGCAATAGAAAGATCCTTCAATGCATAAAGAATATCAGTATCATCAGCAATGGAACTAGATAACCAAATAGTCTTCCAGCAAATCAAAGAGTAACTTCTAAAAACCACCAATTGAAAGGATTGTGAAAGACTAAAATAACAATTCTTAACTGAGGGCCATATCGAGGAAGGAACATAAAAAGAATAACCTTTTAGCAGCCTGGATCCCACTCTATTACTCAAAAATTCCAAAGAAAAATGACTAGAAGTCAAAAGTGACCAGGTAAACTTTTTAATGATAGATTCATTAAAGAGATTAAGGTCTTTAATCCCCATGCCACCCTTCTCAACAGAAAGAATGCAATCATTCCAGGCAATAGTAACATGCTTACTTTCATGAATCGAACTAGTCCAAATAAAATTATGCATCTGACTTTGTAAATACTTAAGAAGATCTCTAGGCCATCTAAATAAATAAAAAGTATAGACACACATTGATGTGATCACAGAATTAACAAGACAAATATACCCTGCCTGAGACATAGATTTACCCTTCCAGGTAGCCATCCGATTAATAATTTTGAGATAAATACTTTCTAAATAACGTCTTTTCACAGCACCCCATAAAAGAGGAACCCCAAGATAATTAAAAGGCAGAGACCCCCTTTTAACCCCAAGCTTCCGGGCAACTCTGTTTTTCTTTGAAGCAATAACCCCTTCTCCAAAAAACACTGAGGATTTCTTCCAACTGATAACCTAACTAGAAACATACTCATAATGCTCAAAGACTACCTTGATATAATGGATAATAGACCTATCAGATTTCCCAAACAATAGAATGCCATCTGCATAAAAGATATGTGAAGGAGAAAATATACCTCTGCCAATAGTCATTTTCCAATACAATCCAGCCTAAACAAGATCTGAAAGGAAAATACTCAAATAATCCTTAGCAATAGAAAAAAGAAGGCCAGATAAAGAACCAACTTGTCTCACTCCAGTGGAGCATTTAAAGAAGCCTCGAGGAGATCCATTCACAAGGACAGATAACATAGAACTGTGAAGAATGCATCTAATCAAAGAAATCAAACCATTGAAAAAACCATGCATTCTTAACACCGAAAAAATGAAACTCCATTTCATCGTATCAAAATCCTTTGATATGTAAAATTTTAGAGCCATATTCTTAGACTTTACCTTTCTCCTCATAACATTAACACATTTAGAAAGCTTGTACAAACAATTCTGAATGTTCCTTCCAGGAACAACCCCAAATTGTTTTGTGGAAATAAAATTATTAGTAATACTTCCAAATCTATTCTCCAGGACTTTGCTATAACTTTTGGAATAATATTCCCTATAGCCATGGGCCTGAAATACCGAATATCAAGGGCATTCTCATTCTTTGGATTCAAAGCAATGAAGCTAGCATTGACACCAAAAGGAAAATAATAATGATAAAAGAAATATCGAACTGAATTCACAAACTTGGTGTGGATAATATCCCAACAAGTCATGACAAACCTATTGGAAAAACCATCTGGCCCCGAAACACTATCAGCATTCCTAGAAAAAACCACTTTCCAGATTTCCTCCTCTAAGGGTATACTAGTAAATATATCATTATGAGAATCTCCAACTGAGGGAGAAATATTCCTGAACATTTTATGAGTGTTATCATGCCCTGAGTCAGTGTAAATCTTTTCAAAATAACTAAAAGCAGCAGCAAAGATGTCATTTTCAGAACTGAAACGAACTCCATCAACCATAAGGGCATTCATGCTACATTTCACCTTCTTCTAACAGTGCAAGAAATGAAAGAGCCTATTATTTCTATCACCCTACTTTGGCCACCTGACATTATATTGGTTCCAGGAAAGAATTTCCTTTGAGGCCAAGAGCTCATTAAATTTAGAAAGAGCATGCAATTCATCCCTAGAGAGCACATTCTGACCCTCATTAATCCTTTGACAATGCAAAAGAGTATCCTCAACAGTTTGGATATCATGATCAAGGCATGAGAATGATTTCTTACTCTACTCCATGAGATTTTCTTTCACATCCTTTAGCTTCATAACCATAATATGAAAGGGACTTCCAATAATAGTGGTTTCCCAAGCCTCAATAACAACCTGTCGACAACCTTGAATAGATAACCAAGCATTATTAAACCTAAAAGGTAAGGGAGAAGATGTCAATATGTGGATACTTAAGTACAATAAAAGAGGATTATTATTAGAATTAGCCCTTGGAAGAGTTATACCAGATAAAGAAAAATCCTAAGTTCCCCCTTCCATATGACAAAAGCACCTATCAATCTTACTGTCTTGTAACCCATTTAAAGTGTACCATTTCCATGTAAAATCAAAACCCATAAAAGGATCTTCAATCATGTTACAAGCATCAATACAGAAAGAAAACTCACTAGCATCTAACCTATTGAAGCAAGTGCCTATCTTGTCCTCACACCGGAGAACCGAATTGAAGTCACCAATAATAACCCAACTTTGCGTCATTTTAAGAGCTATGATTTCCAAGGATGACCACAAAGCACGCCTCCCAGTGTAATTATTTAGAGAATAATAAAAAGAAAAGGACATACAATGACCACTTATATCAACAGAGAGAGTAATCAGCTGCCGATCAGAAAAAGAAGATATCAAGGAGACACTATCATGTTTAAAAACCCAAAGAGTCTCTGAGGAAGCCTGACCAACATTATGGGAAACCAAAGATTACCAAAGTGTTGACCACTTAAAGGATTTCCATTTATAGAAAGACATACGAGGCTCATCAATTCCAAAAAGGATGGTTTTATTGGCCACAATGAAATACCTTAGGGTTATAACCGTAGGAGAATTCCCTATCCCTTAGAAATTCCAAAAGAAAACCTTCATGAAGAAGAGGACCTAGACCTGGTATTAGGCCCTCCATCCTGACGCAATTGCACTGAATTCAACTACCTCTCAACCTTCTTTCTCCTCCCTTTACAATCTGAAGAAGAAGCAACTGGAACTACTAA
This sequence comes from Viscum album, assembly GCA_963277665.1. Classification (NCBI taxonomy): domain Eukaryota; kingdom Viridiplantae; phylum Streptophyta; class Magnoliopsida; order Santalales; family Viscaceae; genus Viscum; species Viscum album. Next base: position 342,827,010 of record OY728167.1, read on the forward strand.
TGATCCAGTGATAGTGCATGAGCCTTACAAAGGTTGAGGCTTCCCTTCACTGGCACTGTCCTCCTTATCATCAGACCAAAAAACACTACTCAAGGGAGTAAATTTATTCAATGAGCTAACTAGCTCTTGACTAGTCTTCAACAATGGCTTATTTGTAGCCTTGGACAATGGGACATGTGAGAAAGATCCAACTACACTTTTTTTACTACTCTTATCACCCTTAGGAACCAATTCCTTTATGGCTTATAGCCCATCAGACCCAGACAAATGCTGAACCTGCCCTTGTGAAATATATCCAATAAGAATAACAACCTCATTATCCTACCTAGATGTAATACTAGATTCCGTATCCAGATTCTTCAACATATCCACATCTGGTGATGTAACAGGTTCAACAACAATCAGCAGTGGATCGTACACTGCAATCAGAATAGAAGGCTCATATTGCAGCTCCAGTGAAGCCTGCGTATCATTTCCAAGCATTGTAATTTGAACAGAAGGTTCATTCTGAACCTGTAAGGGAGCCTGGTGAGCAGTGACCTGCACTGCAATCTCAGTAGAAGACACATTCTGCACCTGCAAATCATGAGAAGTAGTACCCTGAACAGAGGCACAAGGGGCATCCAAAAGAGCTTTAGGAATGACAATCAGATGGACCTGCACTACAACCAAAGGATCAGATACAACATCATTTACCTATGTATCAACCCGAGAGATATCCATATACCCTAGATCAGTGGGTTCAACCTGAGCTTGAACTGAAGGAAATGAAATATATTGAGTCTGAACATCAACCTGTATATTCCCAGTAACAGACTTATCCTACATAGACACAGTAACCTACTCAGAGTTGGGATTACATGGCACAACAGCATCAGAGGCCTTCATCTTCACATTGCCCTTCCTGTAAAATGCATTAGAGTGACCCTTCATCTTGCACAAGCCGTAGACATTATTCCTATTGCACTCAAAGTCCATGTGATTAATGAAGTGACAATTGAGGCAGAACCTCGGTCACCTCTCATACTGAATCTCTAGATTGAAATGATCATCCCTGGTTGTGAGCACAACCTCCTCCACCAGCGTCGAAGCCATATCAAATTCCACCAGAACCCTCACAAAGTGCCCAAATTTAGGATCCTCGGTGTGCTTTTCTATCCGAATAGGATTTCCAATCGAAGAAACAATATCCCATATAATTCTAGGATGCTAATATAGCCAGTTCAATTTTCGAATTCAAATCCATACTTGGGCATGTATATCCTTGAAATTCTCAGGATCAAAATTTCTATCCCACTATTGAATGCGAAGAACACCAGGCTTCAAAGAAACAGAGCCGAAACTCCATGCTCAGCGCTTTGATTCCTCATATGGAAACAAAAAATGATAATAGGCATGACCCATAGAGATCATCCACCTTTCATCAAACCCCCAAATCTGCGAGATGCACTGACAAAGATTATTAAATTTCGAAAGAGACCCTCCCTTCGGAAGAAGAACCCGAGCAATGATCAAGAAGCAACAGAGGCTGACTCGCTCCCCAACAACAACTTGATCAGTAGCAACATGAGAAATACACCCCTTTTTAATGATCCTTCTAGGTGGAGGACAATCAAATTCAGGAAATTTACCAACCGATTTCAAGACATCCAAAAATTTCCTCAAACCCATCCCTTCAGAACCAGAAGCCACCACGGTCTGCTTTGAAGGCACGCGTTGAAACATATCCTTATTAATAACACAATCGAACTTCTTACTAATCGATGAAGAATTACTAGGAAAAGAATCATCATCATTATTTTCCCTCGGCTCAAGATTGTCCGCGCTAGGGTTCGACCCCGACGCTCCGCCATGATACTCCATCATTAACAATATAATAAATAAATAAATCATGATAATAAATTGTATGTATTAAATATAATATATAAGAATAAGGTTCCTAAGAATTAATTTAATAATCTTAATTTTATTATTCAGTATTTTATCTCGAACAAGGTAAAGGTTTTGTCTCAAAATTTAATTTGAGACACATTTTATTTTATGAAATTAATTTCATTTAAATATTGTGTAAAATAATTATTGGATATATAATATCCTGAATTATATTTATCATTTCATTTTTAATTCAATTTCAATCACTCTCTCAAGGGTTTTTTATTTCATTGTTTCTTATGATCTGAGTGTTATTCGTATCAATTTCTCTTAATTGGGATATGTTTTATTATTATACAAAAATTTATTATTTCAACTGTGCATATACTACCCAATAATTTATTTTAAAACACTACATGATTTAATCCACTATATATTTAGATCCATATTGTTTTCAAGCTTCCAATGTATTTTTATTCAAAAAGTACAAAGCTATAAGGTTTTTGAAAACTCAATTACATTTTATTTAGTTATACTAATATTTTTTGATAATTATTATTAATAGTTGGTTCTAATAATACTTATGATAATATTATGTTATGAAAACTCATTCTTTTCTATTGAATTATTTTTTATAGCCTTGTATTCTTCCAGGATGATTTCATTTACAAAGAGTGTGATTACAATGAATAATTCTCAATTTTCTAATGAACATTTCTTTTCCATATCCAAATTTTCTCATGTCACTAAAGTTTTCATTTTTATTTAGAAATATTTTTTGTTTTTATCTCTTTTTACCCTTATATTTCTCATTTCCACTTTTTAAAAAGTATGTTTTATTAACACTTAAGATGATTTGGGTTTTGACAAAAGTATATATTATTTTGATATCAAAGGTGTTTAATTTCATGTACTAATATTTTATCTTCTATTTTTTCTTATATTAGAAATGTATTCTTTCATGATTATTTATTAAGAAAAATAATTATTTAAAAGTCTCTTTTAAACCATTTAAAAAATATTTTGGAAATTATTTTAAAATATATTTTAAAAAAAAATTTACAAATGTTTTAATGATATATTTTTCTTAATGTTTTTATTCCATTTTATTATATATAATAAATATTGAATAATTTTAAAAAAATATTATTAAAAAGTTATAATTTTAGAATTTTAGAAATTTTTTTGGATAAGAGTAATTATCCTATTTTGTAAACAATTTCAAAATAATTTTAAAATGTTACCTTTTCATAATGTTTTTCTTCTATTTTCCTCAACAACTCAAAGTGTTTTAACTATTATAAAATGTTTCTCATGATTTTCCTCTATATGATTTTATGGTACCCATTTTTTTATTTATCATTTTTCATCTATATTAACATACATTGAGTTTTGTGGTGAGATTTAACAAGTCCATCCCCTATATTTCTATATATTTCAAATACTAATATTTTTGGGATGTTTAATGAAACATGTTTCTGTTCCAAAGGTTATTTAATAAAATATTAGAACTATTATGAAACAAATTTTAATTCCATGTGTTCTATATAATTGAAAATTTAATGATATCCATTTTTATTTATATTATTTATTTTATGATGTGATTGTTGATTTCAAGTGGAACACAAATTAATAGTTTATGAGACCGGTGGGACCTATATATCCTAATAATTCAAAGAGGAAATGATTATATCTGATAATATAGAATTTTTATATGAATAATTTAGTGATTAGATAAGTACAAAAAAGGGTTAGTGTAATGGTGTTTACCAAAACTCACAATATTACATTTGAATAGGTTAACAAGCATCTAGGTTCACAAAGTGTGAGTGTGATGTAATTTATCTTTAATCAAAATTTTATGTGTAAATGGGTTGGAAAGTAGCTTGGTTCACAAAGATAAGAAATCATATGTTTCTAACTGTGATAAATTCTTTTTTATATTCTAGAACTTATGATTTATATATCATGTTTTGTTTTAGTATTCCCTAATAAATGATTAATCAATTTTTTTGATGTTTATATTTTTTCTTATGGACACATATTTTAGGTTATATGTTTTTTGGGAGTATGATTTTATTATATATCATGATTATACCCATATGATAATATTACACTCACTCATGATAATTGATTATTGTTGTTCATGTTTACCCTTACTGATCACCTAAGCTTACTCCATTATTATTTTTCCCTTTCCCAAGGCTATGAAGAAAAGTAATACGTAAGATGTTTCTAAAAGGGTATCTTTTGAGAAGAATTTGTGGGAGATATTGATGAATTTTTATAAATTATGAATTTTTTTATTTAATTGGGAAATGCTCATCATATGAAAAATATAGGAGTTTCTTTAGTTAATTTGTTTTCAAAATTCTCTATAACTCTAAACCTAAAAGGTCTGGGAATGTATTTTAATAAAATATTTTCTTTATGTCATGCAATTACTAGATAGCTATGTCTCGGGTGTCATAGTTGGTATTGGAGTAGGGTTTAGATAACTTTGTATATTAGGAAGTTTGTTGAGGCTTAATTATTTTTTGATAAGTTAAGGTTCAACATAATTTCAAGGGTATAAATAACACCTCATATTAGATGAGGTAATATTGAATATTTTGGGGATTAATATAAGAGAAAATTAGTGAATATCCTAGGAATATTTCTATATATAGGATGAAATCCTAATGTTTTAGTAAAGTTTTGAGTATATGGTTTTCTTATAAATTAAATCCCTATGTAGATACTATAAGTGGATGTATGATTTATAACATATTTACTTAGGATTAATAACCATGAAAATGGAGAATTGAGTATTGACTCGATCATCACTAGGTGAACATGAAAGAGGTATAACTGCACATCTGGTTTGAAACTCCTAGGGTATATTATTTGGTTAATCACATTATATTTATGAACTATTATGAAATATTTATTTCCCAATTACTTTGAGAGATTTATTTAAGAAGTAAAAGAGAAACTATCTTAAAGAAAATTATATTGAATTAGAAGTGTAAAATAATTAAATGAAGGTGTCAATAGTGAATATATATTAGTATTTATCATTTATATATATATATATATGAACATTTACACTGATTTTATTGATAACCATTTTGGGTTTTAGTATTTAGTTGAAATAGGATCACAAAATTGGAATGGAGAAATGTATGTACCCAGAAACCACCATGTCTTATAATTGAATAAGGTATAATACATAAATAGTTAGAAATTTCAGTATATTAATATCATAATGGAAAAATTGAGTTTCCTAGTCTCACTTAAGGTAGTGAGGTTGATACCATAATTTTCATGAACCTACCCAAATACCATGGTACACAAGGACCTGAGCTGATCCTGACATAGCTCGAATGTTTTTCTTGATCTGTAGGGGTTAGTGAGAAGCACCTGGAATCACTTCATTGATGAATGGAAATGGGTTTTATATAATAAAAAAATAATATAAATTATTGGATGATATAAAAATAACAATTGGTAAGAACAAAACACTCCTCATAGAGAAAGGAGTACCACAAGATGAAAGATAAACATCCCAAAGAAAAAAATATCAAAAAGATAACCCAAAATACATCAATAATAAACTTATAATATCTATGAAATGTGGTGATTACAGATCAATCAATCATTTTCATCACCCAAGGTCCCATCCTCAAGCACATCCCCCACCTCCAAGTGAAATTTTTTCTTTTCACGAGACTTACAAAATATAATATATAAATGACTGAAAGTAAAAGTAGGCTGTTAGTTAAAAAACATATTAATATCTCAGAAAGTATTTCATAAGTGGTTACATTAAAAATTAACCATTTATAACTAAATTTAAATAAATACTAGGTATGGTATATCATTCGTCATCTTTGACCAAATCATTCTTTCAAAATTGTAATATGAAATGTATATCAAAAAAAATTAAATAAACATTATTAATAAAATAGATGGGAACGAATAAAATAGTATTATAATCAATAGGAGGTAATAATAAAGTCAAAACAAATAACCATTTCATAATCCCTATTATAATATAGCTTCATTATATTGTATGCTCACACTACTCAGTCAATCATCACGAATCAAAGTGTATGAGAAGGTACCCGAGTCTTAGGACATCGAGATAATAAATACATCACATAGGGAAAAATCATGGAGAATTTGGTTTAGTTATAGTTTTCATCATCAATCCATTGATTGGGAGTGAGAGTTCTAGTGTGATTTTCCCAATCACTAATTAACACCCTATTCTCATAGGTTAAATCAATCAATCAATCAATGGTGGTAAAATAATTCACTTTAGATAAACTCACAATTTAAATTCCAAATTCATGTTTTCACAATTGATCTTAATTTCAAAATAAAAACATAGGTTTTCATCAATTTCAATCCGTTCAAAGTCATATTTAATTTAAATCCAATTTATCAAAGATCAAAATAAAATCATTTCATTAAACCAAATCTCATTTAAATCCAAATTTCTTAAAACTCACCCAATATATAAAAGCCTTTAAAAAAGGGTCTCATTTCAAAAATATGAGAATTTTAAAATAAAACATCAAATTAAGTCAATTTTAAGAAAATGAATTGAAATTAAATTTCAAATCAAGTAATAAAGTCAAGTATTTAAGTGTTAGGAAAGTCATATAGAACCACCTACCATTAATCACGATATAAATCGACTAATCACCCAAAACTGGAATCATCTAATAGAGAGTTGGATGATAGGAAGATCAAATAGGAATCTTTATAATTTAAATCCATAAAATAAAGGTTTAGTTCCACCAAAAACATGAGGACTCATCACTCTCAATGGAGGATATAAGAGGAGAAAGGATGGATTCCAAATCCAAGATAATTAAATTACTATAGAGAGATCAAACAGATCCACAAGTGCTTTGATCCAATAAAAAGAGAGGTATGAGGATCTAATTTTCCCCTTGAGATCCCCCAAAAGACAAAAGACAATATTAGAGTCGAATGGGAGGTGTTTAGAAGTTATAAAGGGTGGGGGGGTGGTTAATTCATTAATTATAATTTTAGAGGGATTAAAAACTCATTTTGATCCTTTTCTATGGTGGGATGCACTATAAGTACCAACTGGGAACCTAACTATGATCCCTCCCTAAGACTTTGGAATGGGTGCATGGTTTGGATGCATGGTTTGGATAATCGTGAACCAACCATGCAAACCCCCACTATATAAGGCCATATTTTTTTGGATGGGAGGACACATGGATTAAACTAACCATGTACCAACCCTTAAAATACCTCTAATACCACCACATTTGGTGAATATTTTTCTGGGCTAAACTGTGTGGGTTTCACTAACCATGTGCCAACTATGCATAACCCCCAAAACATTAAAAAATATCAAAAATTCCCCATAAATTTCCCAGAAAAAGATCCAAATTATGGGTGATGAAAACAAGGTTCAAAATTATATAAAAGTGGGTAGTGAGATATTACAATATTCCCACCATAAATCCTATCTTCTCCTAGAAAATCTATTAAGAAGACTCTATGCCAAATATATGTGCCCATCACTCTCTCATCAGTTCCTCAAACTAAAATGTCTCATGAGAATCAGAACCATGATTCTATAAAACTTAAACTAGAGTTATGGAATTTCCGTGACGAAATTTAGCCTCAATATCAAAAATCCATAATGGATGCTCATTCATGGATAAATATGGTTCCACATCATTATTCTCCCAACTCAAGACATAAGATGGTTTATAGAGATACTTTTTATGCTACGACACATGAAACATGATATAAAATAATTCAACTAAGGCTTAAAGGGTGAATGGTAAACCAAATTGCCTATCTTCTCAACAACCTAAAATAGTACCACATATCATAGAGCTAGTTTTCCCTATTTTCCAATCCATCAGTGACCGAAACATTGTGAAACTCTCAAAAAACCTAGTCACCAATCAAAAAATCCAATCGGAATTGACAATGATCAGCAAAATAGTTTTATCAGCTATATGTTATCATAGTTTCTTGATGAATAGAACAAATAATTAACGTAATATATTAGACTAAAATAGGTCTAACCAGGAAAGTTTCACCAACCCATGACCAAAAAATTAGAGATTTACATGGGCGACCATACATAGCCTCAAAGGCTGCAATCTCGATGGATGCCAGGTAACTGTTTTTATAAAAAAAGTCAACCAGTACAAAGTGACTCTTCTAAGATCAAGAAAAATTAAGAATTCAAGAATTAATTATTTATTACAGAATCTTTATATCCCATTCATTCTAAAAATACACATGTGGATGATATTTCATCCTTAAACTAACTTGAGATCCGATTTTATCTATAAGGCCTCTCTAAAAATGTGAAATGAAAAGAGGATCCCTGTCAGAAACTATGGAAGATGGAATCCCATGGAATAGAATGATCTCATACACAAATATGTATCCAAAGTGCCCAAATTTAGTTGTATCATGAATGAGAATAAAGTGAGCCAATTTGGTTAGTCGATCGATCACAACTCATATCATATTCTTCCCTTGAGGTTCAAGTGGAAACCAGACTATGAAATCCATTGTTATCTCCTCCCACTTCCTTGTTATCATAGGAATGGGTTGAAGAAAACCAAAATGTTTATGTTTCTTATACATGTCCTTCTGATAGGTATAATAACAAGTAACAAAATCAGTAATGTCTCAGATCATACCAGGCTACCAGAGTCCTCTGCACATTCCATAGTAAATTTTCATGGTGATAGAGTTTTCTGCCCACTAGTAATCATGGACATACACCATAAGAACCTTCTATACAGGAAAAGGAATGACACAATAATTCTAGAAGAAAGGAATACCCTTATAAGATAAATACCACTCATATATGATCTATAACAATTGAGTATTTTGATACATGTATATTACATCTTTTATTTAGATGAATATTAATTACATTACACAAACACATGACCGAGGACCATAATAGTTTAGTTCCTTTAGAATCTTGGAATACAAACTTCTAATCTGGTTAAATATATTCAATGTTTCCCACAAATATCTTCCCCTTTAGTACCCCTACTTAATCTTTTCTTCATAACATGTGGAAAGGAGACATAAGAAAATAGTGATCTTAGAAGATAAGAAAGGGTAAACATAGAAGATATAAATCTATTATCTTATGAAATCATAAGATAATAAATATGGGTATGTGATCATGAATAATGTTCATACCCAACCTTTCATGAATCATAAACACAAGTCATGTAATAAAACATTAACATTTCAAAATACATGAATCATAATAATGAAACTTCATCATAAATCAGTCATGAAACATAATTTCATATCATAACTATGTGTGGAATCATCATAAGTACAAAAACAATTTCATATGTCATGTTTAACTACCAAGAATCTGAAATCAGACTTTATAACCTGTTTTCACTGATAGATCAAACACATCGACTTGTTTCCCATCATAGATTAAGCACATCGATTTTTTTCCCATCACATATCAAGAGTATAGATTTTTTACCATAACTATCACATGAGGTATAATTCATTGCCCAATGAATTGGAGGGAGATATAGGTCCCAACCTTTAGTTAATGAAAACAATACATATGTGTGGCACATGACCATAAATCATTCACCATCTCAGAACCCATGTAATGACATGAGTTTCATAAACACTTCAACATAACATAAATCATGGAAAATAAATAGGTTTCATAAATATCATTACCTCATAAATATAAACCATGCATATAAGTAATAATAACTTTTCCTAGGTTCATATCTATATTAAATCATAAGTAACAAAAAATAATGTCATCCTAGATGAAAAATTATTTTTTTCAAAGATCACTTGAAATAATTCTTAACTAAAATATCCTTTGATTGAAGAAATAATTTTTTTCAAATATTTAAAAAATTATAAAAGAAAAAAATTTTCATTGAAAACAAATTTTTAATATTTCAAAGGAATATTAAAATCCTTATGGTATCATGATGGAGTAAAATTCCATTCATGTTGTATAAGTTAAAAAAATTCCTTCCATATATTTTTTTCAAAAAAGTAACAAAGATCCTTATTTAGAAAATGACGACAATATTCATTTGAAACCATTTCATAAAAAGTCAAACATGGGTAAAAATAAACTTAAATAATCATTGGAAAATATTAAAAACATTTTTTAAAACCTTTTTATAAAACATGTATGTGGAAGATAATATTCCCCAATGGAGATTTAAAATGAAACAATCCCAAATATTGATGAGATTATTAAATAACCCCCAACCAATTTATAATCAGTTGAATAATATTCCCTATGAAAGAAAAAAATTATATGAATATGATAATACCATAATATTTTTAATAATACATGAAAAATAAATTCATGGGAAGTATATACACCATACAAAATAAACAAGCAGTGTATAAGGCATATGTCCCAAAAAAATAAAAGTGATAACAAAACCCTTACCTTAAGTATTGACACCATTTGTTTACATTCAAAAGTCATGTAAAATAAATAAATGATTATTATAAATATACTAGATTACTATATTAATATGTATAAAACAATATATGATTCACTTATGAATTTATATTACCCGATTATTAACAATTCCACGTTAAAGTTATGTTTCAGGTAATGATGCTTAGTTTTTAGTACATGTTTTGACTTGTTATCCTTGGTACACTTACATAGATCATGATCTCATAATCTAAATAATTATAAACATGATATAAATATCATATATATATTCAGTATATATTCATTCATAGTGATTAATAAAAGTTATAGGTAGAAAACAAAATACACCTTTCATGGAGACAGTAGGTCGTACGTAAGCATGAACGATGTTTTAATTTTATTTTCATATAAAAAAGAAAAAATTGATATATTATAATTATAGATGAATTTTTATGTGATATATATTATATAAAAAAGGTATAAATAGAACTATAAAAACACTATTTATGATATTTTAGACCATACTTTATCCCCTTTTCCTCATTTAGTATTTTTATGATTTTTATATAATTTAATAAAATATTATTTTCATAAAATATCATTAGTGCCAATTTTGACCCTATTCATTACATTGACTTTAAGAAAATCAATACAACAAGATAACTTATTAAAAATTAATTTAATACATCCATAATATTTAATATTAATCTATAAAATTATTTTATAACTTTAAGTAATTAAAAATATATTTATTTTCATATTTCTAATATCACTTAATTGAGTTTTTCATTAATTGAATAATTTCTACATCATCAATGTGTAATTATATATGATAATTATCTATTTAATAAAAATAATTTTTTTTCCAAGATGTATATAAACCATTTATATTTTATAAGAAGATTTATTTTATTGAATATATTTTGTTTAACCCCATATTAAAAATATTATACTTATTAAAAGTAAGAGTATGAAATTTTGTTACTCTATCTAATTTTGATAATATCTATGTCATTTTAATGGACATGTGTCCATTAAATAATTAACGTTCAAAACAAATGTGTTAATGTTCTAATTAAAATCACCCAATAATTTTTTTACTATGTTATGGTCATTTTATAATCCTTATCATTTTATTTTAACCTTAATTATCAAATTCAACATTCACCGTGGTAACAAAAATTACCAACGTTGCTATTAATATTGGTTAAAAATAAAATTGATCTATTTAATAAATTTGGAATTTATTATTAAAAATATGGAATCCATTTTTCAAAATAAAAAACACATAAGTGGATAAAATTAGTTAAAAATTAATCCCATAGATGGGATGATAAAACTAGTTTTTAAAGTGTAAAAGGTCAAAAGATTAAAATGTTTTTATATCAAAATTCAATGTAAAATTTATTTCAATGACCTAAATTGGATTAAATAATATAAAATTGTTTTAATTATAATTTTAAACAAATAAATAATATAATTTAATTCTATAAATTATTTATACAAAAAAGCCATTTTCAATTAAAATTCAGTATTTCTCACTATTCATAAAAACATAAACTTATCAGAAAAATAGGAAAATTTCATCCAAAGTAAAATTTGATATAAATATTTCAAATAAGAAGTTTATTTTCTAAAATAAAAGTTTAATAAGTGTCAAAATTTATTTTTAAACCTAGTGCACCATTAAAAGGCGATAAAACTTCTTTTAGAAAAATACAATTCTAAGCTTAAAACTAGATTTATTTTTATATCATGTATAGAAAACACATAGGATAAATGTAAAACATTAGATTTAATATTATTTAAATAAATTTAATTAATTTAATACAAAAAGTGTGATTTTTTCTTTTATTGTTTGAAAGCATAATTTTTTGCATTTAAATAGTTTTTCTGAAAAAGATTTCCATTTAATTTCAAAAGGGTTTTACATGTGTAAACTATAATTTCATAATTCAGTTAATAATGTTAATAACCTACATTATAATGGATAAATTAAAATTTTATTTTTTAAATAATTATAATAATAAAATTATGTTTTGTAGAAACTCATTATTTCATGTAACACAAGCTAAGACGGTGTTGCGTGAAACATAATATATCAAAGAAATCAAAATATTATTTTTTCAAAATATATTTCATAAAAATTTTAGGGTGCTACATTATACCCCCCATAAAATTTATTTATCCCTCAAAATTCATCACTCTAATAAATAAAAATGTAGATACCACTGCCTCATCATATCCTCGAGTTCCCACATATCATCTTCAAACCGGTGGTTTCTCCACAAAATGTTAACAAGGTTAGTGGTATTATTTTTAGAAAATAATATCTATGATCAATAATTTCAATTTTTTTCTCTTCAAAATAAATATATTTCTCTATTTATATGAACTCTGAGTTTATTACATGTGATGGATCATGTATATACTTCATCAAAAAAGATACAAGAAACACATCAGGAACTTGAGAGAGATTTGGTAGAAACACCAATCAATAGTATACCATTACGATATGATCACAAATTTAAAAAGGAAATAACCTCCTTTAAATTTGAAATTTTACTTATAAAATCAAAGGTGGATATTTGAAAATCTATTTTTTGGGAGTCCAGATCTTAAAATGTGTCAAAAAACTTCCTCTTAAAAATATGGAAAGTAAAAAAGAGAAGATTGCAACCAAAATGTGGATTTAAATTATGAGGAAATAAGAGGAAAGTTAAAACATGGACATGGGAGATAATTCTAACTATCAAGTTCTTATAGAGAATTCTAGAGAATATATTCATTTGAATATTAATGACCACAAGACCATAGAACAAATAATTCTAGAAAAATGTCACTGATATAATCATAAATGGTGATAATAGGATAATATTTTATTTTGAAAATCATTTGAGAAAATATACTTACTCAATTTCATTCAATTTGTTTAAGAAAAATCTCATCCATCAGTTGTTCCTTGATTAATCTCTACCTCATCTCTTATTCCTAGATATGAGGCTGAAATTTTAATGCTTTAATTACTAGTGGATCATTGGATCCATAATTCTATGACAAGTGATTACTTATATATCTAGTTATCATAACAAAATTCTTATCATAGGTTATCCAATACGCATAAATCTTTATATGGTCATGTAAAACATTAATATGTAAAACCTCATCAAATGTTCAACTTAAACAATTTCATAATTGGTCACCCTTTTGAACCATCCAAAATATTAAAATCCAAAACATTCCAAAAAAGGATACTAAATTTAAAAAATAAACTTATTATTAATCCCCCAAACAAATTTATGTTGATCTTAATTGTAACACACAAAACATGTGAAGAGTATTATCATGTATTCTCTTAAAACATGGTAATAACCTGAACTACCAAAAAAACTTAGTGAAAAAGTGCATTATTTATTATTATAATGATTATTTAACATGTTCCCTAAGTTAAAATATGTTACAAATTCCATCTGTGATAACATAAAACATACTAAAAACAAATATTTAATGAGTTCCAAGGTAATGAGTACCATCTAATTTACTTATTTATATCCAACATATCTTTATCAAAACATAATTATATAAATATTAGAAACATATTAACAGGTATATTTCCCTTAATATTGTGTTTCCCATGAATATAACCTTTCCTTTAAATACATTTTCTCATTCTTCGACAAAATTCAACATATACTTTTCAATACTCAATGAAAAAATTATATTAAAAATACTTATATATTTCTTGATTTATATAAAAAAATCATTCAGTTCAAAAACATATACACTTGAATCATCCAAATTTATTCCTAAACCATTAATCAGGATTCAAATATTATTATTTCCAAGAAAATGAAATATTAATCATGTGTTAATATTTCTAAAAATCAATCTAATCATGCTTCTTATATTTAATGTAAACAATACTGTCTGAATATACCATACCTTTCACATTTCATTTGTAGTCTATTTATCTTCAGAAGTATAACCAATAATTTTACTACCTTACTGATTCTTTTCATGAGATGTCCTCTTAGGAAATTGATTAGCAAAATTCATGTACTTTCCAAATCTAAAACATTCACTATTAACCTTGTTTCTTATGGTTCCTAGAATTGACTAAAACTAAAAAGAATAGCGCGAGAAACACTAATCATACTGGAAAACATTATAATCAAGGTAAATTACCTTTAATCCATAACATCTTAGGTTTAATACAAGTTTATTCATGATCATTACCAAAATTGTAGGATTGAAATTTATACATATAATTATGATTTGTGATCCTAGTATGGTTTTCTTCTCCTAATTTAAAATGGTTAACTAAACCTTTTACCTGATACTAACTATAACATCCTAGGTATTTCATACATAGATTTATTTAGATTAATATCCATTATATTACACAAATACATGTCCAAGGAACATAATAGTTTAGTTCCTTTTTAAAATTGTAATACAAACTTCTAGTTTGGTGATAGATCATTAATGTTTCCCACAAATATCTTCACCTTTATTACCCCTAATTAAAAACTTTCTTCATAACTTGTGGAAAGGAAACATAAGAAATGCGTGACCTCAGATGCTTAGAAATGGTAAACATGGAAGAAAAAAATTTATTATCTTACTTAAACATAAGATAATAAATATGGGTATGTGATCATGATAAAAGTTTACACCCAATCTATCATGGATCATAAATGTAATTCATTTCATAAAAAATTAACATTTCAAAATACATTCTCAATCATGATATATATTTTGATATCATAAATTTGTATGAAATCATAAAAATTATAGAAAAATATTTCATATGTAAAGGTAAACTACCAAGACTCTCGAATCAGGCCTTATCACATGTTTCTCCTAATGAATCATGCACACTGACATGTTTCCCATCACAGATCAAGAACATCGACTTATTTCCCATCATGGATCAAGAAAATAGACTTGTTTCCCCTAACAATATCATGAGATATAATTAATTACCCAATTAATTATAGGGAGATATAGGTACCACCCATAACATAATTAAAACTATACATATGTGTTCCATAGGACAATAAATCATTCACTATCTCAAAACCCATTTAAAGAAATGAGTTTTATAAACACTTAAACCCAACATAACTCATGGAAAAGAAATAAGTTTCATAAATATCATTTCATCATAAAAATAAACCATTCATAGAAGTAATATGAATGGTATCCTTGTTCAATATCTCCAGTAAATCACTAGTAATAAAAAATAATATCATCATAGATAGAGAATTATTTTTTAAATATCACTTGAAACAATTCTTAAGGAAAATATCATTTCCTTTAAGAAATAATTTTTTTAAGAGTCATGAAATTATAAAGGAAAAAATTTCTTCAAAAATAAACTTGTAATCTATCAAAGTAATCTTCAAATTAGTAATGCGTCATGATAGTGGAAAATTACACTCATTCTATATAATTTAAAAAAACATTTTGATGAGATTTTGAAATAATCCCTTACCACTTAATAATCAGTTACATTTTATGCCCCATGAAATAAATAAATATATATATATATGAAAGTACCATAATATTATGGATAATAATCATAAAATACATTTATTTTAAGTATAACCTTTCCACAAAATTAACAATTATTCTATAAGGCATGTGTCCCACAAAAATAAAAGCAAGAAAAACATTTCTTACCTTAAGTGTTGAATTTATTTATATATGTTAGAAACTCTTATATATTAAATATACGTTTATTATACATATACCACAAAACCATATTAATATATATAATGTCATATAATATTTTATTATGACTTTATATTATCTCTTATTAACAGTTCCATGTAAAGGTTATGTTTCTGGTAATCACCACATTGTTTTTTCTACTTGTATTGACTTGTTATCCTTGGTCCTCTTACATAGATCATGATTTTATCATATCCATAATTAAAATAATGATATAAATATTATATATATATATATTCAATATATATTTATTCATGGTGATTCATAAAAGTTAGAGGTAGATATTAAAATACACCGTTTATAAAGACAATAGTATGTATGTACACATGAACATTGTTTTCATTTTCTTGTCATATTAAAAGAATGAAAATTATACTATAAATTATCATTATAGAATATATTTTTGTTATATATATTATATATATTGATAAAAAGTTTCATTTTTACCATAAATGTCAAATATATATGAAAAATGAATCACATCGCATCGTGGATATGGTAATCCATGTGTACGCACGATCGATGTTATCATTTTACAAAAGATTGGGTGGTAAAAAGGGAGATATTATATTAATATTACTGAATTATAATTATTTCACAAATGTCATATATAAAAATTAATCCCATCATATTTATCACTCATAAAATACGATGATAGAAAATGAATTGTATCGATACGTGGGGATGATAAGCTTTACAAAAGCAAAAGCGATACTTTCACTTCTTATTCGATGGGAAATGAAATTTATAGTGGTGTGTTAATAATCATAATAAGTTTTCAGAATATTTTTTATCATTAATTTTTTATTTTATTACATATATCATAGATTTAAATTAGGTATAGAAGAGTATAAAAAAGAGTGATCAGTTAGAGCGATTACCTCTTCTTTGAAACAACTCATTTAGATATCCTCTAAAGAACTCTAGAGTTGGTCCTTTTAGAAGACCAAAACCTCTATAACGTGTATATGGAATTGGATAAGATAATTTGGAATATTTTGGTTAAGATAGTAAAATCAATGTGGTGAAATGAGATGAGGGAGGAGGTTTCCTTTTATAATGAAGTTCTCGGGCACTTTTGGAATATCTCAAAAGATAAAATTATAATAAATTAAATCTCAATAAAAATTCATATAAATGTAAATTTATTGAAATATAATGTGGGATATGGTGTTAATATCATCAAAAAACATGTTTTAGACCTGTTGTTTTTGTAATTTTAAACCTTATCTTTTTTATTAACCCTGAGTTAACCGATTTTAATTTTAACTACGGTAACAATATTATCAATATTAAAAGGAATACATTTCTACATATTAGGTGTTAATTGAAAAATAAATGGTCAATTTATGATATTTTATACCACAATTTTTCCCATTTTTACTAGTTTAGGAATATAATTATTTTTGTCTAATTTTATAAAATATTCTTTTCATAAGATATCATTAGTGTCAATTTTTACACTATTCATTACATTGACATTAAGAAAATCAATAAATCTATATAAATTAAAACCAATACAATTAATACACCCATTATATCTCATATTAACCAATAAAATTTACTTATAACCTTAAGTAATTAAATTTATATTTATTTTAATATTTTTTTATATCACCTAATTGAGTTTTTCATTAATTGAATAATTATTGCATCATCATTGTGTAATTATTTATGATAAAATTTTCTTCAATAAAAATTGAAAATAAGTTATCATGATATAGATAAGCCAATTATTTTTCATTATAATATATATAGTCGAACATATATTCTATTTAATATCATATTAGAAATGTTATACTAATTAAAAGTAACAGTGTGATATTTTTTCACTCTCTTTGATTTGAATAATATCTAATCCATTTTCATGGAAATTTGTTCATTAAATAACACAATTTATAACCTTAGGTGAAATGGGTCAAATTAAAATCATACAATAAAATATGGGAATGTTTTAGGGTCATTTTACAGTCCTCATCACTTTATATTTAACCTAAATTACCTAAATTACCCTTTATTGTGGCAACAAAAATTACTAATGTTACTATTCATACTGGTAAAAAAAGAAACTATTTAATATATTTTTACATTTTGATTAAAAATATATAATCCATTTTTAAAAATTTAAAACACACATTTGAATAAAATTATTTAAAAATTAGCCCCATAGACAAGGGGTGAGAAAATGAGTTTTTAAATTGAAAATTTTTAAAAGATTGAAATGTTTTTATATCCAAATTAAATGTGAAATTGATTAAAATTATGTAAATTGGATTAAATGATTAAAAATTGATTTAATTATACATTAAAACAATAAAATATTTAGATGAAAAATCAATTTTCAACCAAAATGTAGTATTTTTCACTATTCATCAAAGCATGAAACTTATCATAAAAATACCAAATATTTAAACAAAGTAATTTTTGATATAATTTTTTCAAATAATATGTTTATTTTTTCAAATATAATTTATAAAGTGTCAAAAATTTAGTTTTAAAATAAGTGAAGCATTAAAAGGCAGTAAAACTACTTTTAGAAAAATACATTTTTAAGTATAAAACTGTATTTATTTTTATATTAGTCTAGAAAACACATAGGATGAATTTTAAAAATTAGATTTAATATTATATATATATTTCATTAATATAATCCAATAATATTTATTTTTTTATTTTATTTTTTTAAAACAGACTTGTGTGCATTTAAATAATTTTTTAGAAAAAGATTTCCTTTTAATTTAAAAAGGGTTTTACATGTGTAAAATATAATTTCCTAATTTAGTTAATCACATCCATACCTTCCATTCTAATTTCTAGGTTATATTTTTATTTTTTAAAAAATTATAATAATAAAATTATGTTTTTTATAAACTCAGTGTTGCGTTCAATGCAAGCTAAGCCGTTGTTGTGTAGAACACAAGACATCAAAGAATTCAAATTATTTAAAAAATATATTTCATAATAAATCATGGTGTTGAATGATATAACCACCATAAATGGAGTCTCTAATTCCACAAAACTCATAATTTAGTTCCCAATCATGAAGTATCATCTTGATAAGATAGGAGGTCAACTGAATGATTTTGATAAAAATATCGGGCTCTTCCTCCTAAACTCCCAAATGTATGTATGAAAATTGATCTATTAATATCCACTCTTCTGTTGATTTTTTCACATTATGGTTCTAAATTTTCTTTCTCAATTCATCCTCAATGAAATTACCCTTTTCAGAGGTTGTAGAGAACCAACTTTTTTCTTGTAAGACTTTGAAAGATTTTTATATATATTTTTGGAGCCAAGAACTGAGATACCATGTGATTCCCAGGTCCGGTATAATTGGAATTGATTTTATAAAAATAATAAATATTATTTATATTATGCAAGCACATTATTTAAAATAAAATGGGATAAAACTTAAATGGAAGTTTGTATCAGAAATTTGAGGCCATTTTTGTGTCTGGAATGCAATGTTTACCCTAGGAACGACATAAAATTTTTCGGTATGAGGCGTTCAGATAAAATGGAAATTGAAAAATTTAGTGGATTAATTAATTGATTAAATTAATTAATTAATTAATTATCATATTTTTAATACATCTATAAAATCCTCATTATGAAAAATTTTCCAGGGTTAGCCACTTGCACTTTGAAGAATTGAGAGTGCCTTCTTTCCTCCTTTCATTGGAGAATCAAGATCTAATGATGATGCGACACCAGATCTAGGAAGATCGAGACAAAATGAGAGAAATGAATCAGAATCATTGGAAATAATGTTATTTTACAGCCAATGATCCAATATCCAGGTAGGACTCATCATTTGTGGGATCTACCTCATTTGAAAAAAATTGTTTGAACAAGATCGATCAATTTCTTTGATATGCTCCAATTATAGGACATTTCATGCAACAATGTATTGAAATTAAATTGATTATTCAATTTATTTTATAAACATGTATCTCTCAATTGTATATTTTTTCTAATAACTCTTGAAAAAATATTGTTAGACCATATTTTTTATTCCTTTATAAAACAAATTCTTTACGTTAGTCATCATTTGACCTCAAGGTTGTGATTCGACATTATCGGGAGGGACTGAGCATGATCGGTCCCCTAGATTCCCAACAGATTTTTGTGTGGGGGATGGATCAAAAAAACATGGATGGATTATGTTTTATTGTTGGTTTTGGGCAATTTATTTGATTATTGGAATCCAAATCAATAGGGGAAAAATATCTGGATATGCACAAGGGGCGTGTGAGACAATCGAGAAAAAGCATGAATCGAATTTCGGCCATTGGAGGGATGAAATCACTATAAG
The DNA here is from genome assembly GCA_963277665.1 of Viscum album. Classification (NCBI taxonomy): domain Eukaryota; kingdom Viridiplantae; phylum Streptophyta; class Magnoliopsida; order Santalales; family Viscaceae; genus Viscum; species Viscum album. Next base: position 342,847,397 of record OY728167.1, read on the forward strand.
GAGAAAAATACCATGATTTTGGGAGGATATGTGGCCTAATTCTTAGGTTTAAATTCCATATCTAGATCATGGAGAACAAATATGATAATTTTTGAAAAAAGAAACTACACACCGTATAGTCTAAAGAACACATGGCGTGTAGGACCTTAGTTGCAACAACTAGATTTTCTTAGAATTATATATATAACATGTCTTTTGGGAGCCTTTCACACCATGTAACATAGTGGTGGAACCCTGGTCTATAATCTCGGAGTATGAAATCGTGGTCATGACAAGACACACGCCATGTACCAAAGTACATAGACATAGGAGAAATACACAGACATATACAGAGAGCATGGGTAGGACCCTAGGTGGCTCATACATGTCGTGTATAACCTCTACACAATGTTTATGGTTATATAGGTAGAAAACCAGGTAACTATAGAGAAATTTACATGTGATGGAGTGGGACCGCATGTTGTGTGGGTCCCCTCACAAACCATGTACCCCTTGACTCCTTTTGTGGAAACAAAAACATCACATATCTCATTCATTTGGGCACATATTTTGGCCGATGAGTAGCCTATCCTGAGTGTTCTTCCATGTAGAACATGATGTTGGACTCATCAGTGGAATTTAAGACATAATGTGATATATTCTTAGCATGATTCCTATTTAGGCTATGCCATATAAAGATAATGATCAGGTAGGTTCATCAGGGATTTAGAGTGGCACCCCCAGCTAGGATGGGCGTGGGACCTCTGCATATCTATAGAGCGAAACCCTACTATGGGGTATGGAATGGGTTCTCTATATATTCTTAGAGTGGTACCCACCTAATAGGATACAACATGGGTCATCTACCTATCCATGAAGTGGTACCCTCCCATGGAGTCAGGGCTTGGGTCCTCGATAATGAGAGTGACACCCTCTAGATGGGTTGGGCATGGTTCCTCTACCTATTATCTAAGTGGAACCTTCATGTGGTATCAGGGTATAGGTTCTTGAATATTATATTGGAGCCCTCCATCAGGGAGAGGTATGGGTCCTCTACCGACCATTAGAGTGAAACCCTCCAGTTGGGTTGGGCATGGGTCCTCTACTAATTACTTGAGTTGTACCCTACCATAGAGTTAGGTCATCGATCCTCAACCGTCTGAGTGGCACACTCCTACTAGGTAGGGTATGATTCCTCTATCGACTACTGACTAGAACCCTCCAGTTAGACATATCATGGGTCATATAGCTATCTGTGCAAGTGGAACCCTGCTATTGTAAAAGGGAATGGGTTATCTATCTATATATTGTTGCCCCTAGACTATGTGGCATAGTGGGTAGGTGTATCTTAACATGAATGTTTTATTCTTGGAAGACGTGTGAGATATTGTGCATTGATGATGGGCTTCAGTAATTAAGGGCACCCTTTTCCTTGGCAGGCCTTTGATATGGAAACCCCTTTCTCTCTCATTTGGGTTTCGTTAATTTGAGAATATATATATATATATATATATCTATATCTATTTCATTGGATCTTGTTTACTCTCTTTATTTGGGTTGAGCTGTTTACTATCTATTCTGATCATGTCTCTTACTACTCCCACATCATATTCTAGGGAATCATACTAGGTATGTTTATACTCACCCTTACATGGGACTTTACAGCATGTTTTTTGTATTATGTATATGATAGGCAGGTCAAAAGTTAATTTAGAGAAGCTTAGAGATACTTAGTGCATTGGACCTCATACGGTGGTCAGAGACTAGAGATTATGAGCTGGGATCTCTCAGAACATTAGTACTTTCAAGTTTTTTTAGGTTGGAACATCATTCTAGTTTAGAGTGTATTCTACCCTTTAATTTCTAGTTTTCACTATCGTACTCTCATACACCCTAGAAGTTTTGTATGATTTGTTTATATTCTAGCTATTACATCTTTCTATTATTATTCCTCTTCACTTATCCATTGATATGGTTGAGTATTTTTATACCAGTAAAATAGTAAAATTCCTCCCCATATTATACATTCCTTTTAGTTCTTGTCGCCAACCCCTAGAATATAGAGATGAGCTTGGGGTAGTGGTGGATCAAGACCTTTTGGGTCGAGTCATGAATGATTCGTATCAGATCTAGTTCAATCATTAGGATGACTTTTACCCTTATGAGTATTTGGTTTTGATTTATGGAAACAATGTCAATGTGTCTCGAGTGTGGATCCCAGGATAGGGAACCTAGTGATGGTACGAGAAACTGATGTATCCATTTACCATGACATTGACTACCTTCTTGTTGACTCGACATACCTAGACATTGGTTATAGAGATCAATGGTACATAAATCATATAGGATTGAATATTTTGATATCCTTCTTCAGTCATCTCCCCATTGTATATATATATATGATCATCTAATCATGGTATATATTTATTAAACTTTCAAGATGCCTATGTGATGACAGTTAGCCAGGATACCTGTTCCAGATCATGAAAACGATATGATAAGTGACGAGGCCTCAGTCTTGGGTCCATCCCACAAGATCTTTCCTCAAGGTGGATAGGTATAATTACCCCCACCTATTGAGCAACATATATACTATCAAAGAAGGATGAGGATGAATGCAAGCTTAGTGCAATCCGTGAGTTCTTATGATAGCGGTTTTTGTGGTTCTACAGTGAGCTAGATCCCCTAGCAGTGGAGGATTAGAAAGATTTGGTGGTCCATATCATCAGGCATATGTATACAGTGAAGGATCATGTGGTTTTATAGGTAGTTATCCTTTTCCATAGAGCAGTTGGGTGCCAATAGAATCTTGTTACCCAGACTCACAATGAGTCGATGCCCTCATGGCCTGAATTTTAGAAACTTTTTTGTGAGGAGTACTACCCCTCTTTTTGTTCTCGTTTAAAATTTAGAAGCTTATGAAGATGAAGGAGAGAGCTATGCAAGTGGATGAGTATGTGGAAAGATTCCAAAACCTTACATGGTACTCCCATGACATGTTTTGGGTTGGATAATTCTGATCATGGATGTTTGAGATTGGAATAAATAGAGAGATCCATAAAAGTGTGGTACCCTTGTGCATTACCACCTATGATGGGGTTTCAGAGAGGGCACTAGTGATAGAGAGATTTCTGTCAGAGGGAAACTAGGTATATGGATCTAGTAGTGGGTTTCATAGGGCTGAATCATCTGTAGCAGCTGTAAGACGCTATTATACATGATCTCAGTGCAAAATGTATTCCCAGGTTCAGGCTCAAGAACATGCTCAGGGCCAACGTAGAGGAATAGTGAAGCCTAGAGTGGGTGGTGATATTCATGTTATGGTAGAGGTCGTGGGGCACATGAATTACTAACCATACATGTTGAGGATCATAGTCAGATAGAAGGAATACCACCACTATAGAGGTAGCATTGTGACAAGGGATCTCTCAGGAGAGGGTGGGGTAGCCCATAGGGAGGCATAGATGGTAGAGGAGTAGGTGTAGATCCATGAGGAGGGGATATTGAGGTGGAATATTTTATTATATCCTTACATGACCACCACTATGAGGCCCATGTCAGGCTCAGGGAGCTAGTAGTTGGGGCTGAAGATAGCTGTAGGAAATCGATCTATACGAACTAGAAGAACATGAGATGATTAGAGGCAAGATATATATTTATTATACTCTTACATCAGTATTATTAGACACATGTGTGATTCATTACTTCATCTCTTTACTCCTGGTGTGAGAAATAAATATACTAGTTGAGTCGATAGCGTAACATCTTTTTCTTGAGGTTCCTATAGAGAACACTTCTATATTATTTATCTTATAGAAGTGTGATCTATCGGTTGGGGGAGAGTGGTTCAGATGGTACCTTTTGGTAATCATGATTGAACCCTATGACATCATCATGGGTATATATTGGTTATCGATAGTCCAAGCCAAGATTGACTATCACCATAGACAAGTCAGATGCCTTCGTATTGATGGGATGATATTATCAGATGTGGGTGAGAGAGATCTCATGGAAGGATGTGTGTGTTCTGTAAGCAGGAGGATGAATCCCATGAGTCATCATTTGGTGATCGTATCCCTGGGTGTAGGAGGATCTTCAGAAATATGTATTCCTATAGTTTTGGAGGGATTTTTGGATTTCTTTCCTAAGGAAGTTGTGAGAGTACCTCCAGGGAAAGAGATGGAGTTTTGTATCGACTTACATATTGAGGCCACTCTGGTATATTTTTAAGCTTATTGGATGTACCCTATCGAGATTTGGGAGTTACAATTGTAGTTGGAGGACCTTCAAGAGAAGGGTTTCATTAGGCCTAGTGTATACCCATGGGAAGCTCTAGGGTTGTTCCCGAAAAAGGCATATGAGATCTTGTGAATTTGTGTAGATTATCATTTCCAAAACCTATACATGATAAAGAAAAAGTACCCCAATCCTAGGATTGGTGACCTATTTGACTACTTGTGAGGTGTTATATGGTTCTCAAAGATCGATCTTCGGTCCAACTACCACTAGTTTAGAGTTCACAAGGCTAATTTTCTGAAGCTGTAATTCCAATGCCACTACAATCACAATGAGTTACTTGTGATTTATTTTGGTGTGATGAATGCCTCCTCCATGTTTATGGATTTGATGAACCACATCTTCCATCCATACTTGGACCTGTTTGTAATTTTCTTCATTGAAGGAATACTCATATACTCTATTTTTTAGGATGAGTATACAAATAACATGGGGACGGTTCTAGATTTTATTTGAGATCACCATATTTATGGTAAGATCATATAGTTATATTACTTGATTCATGTGGTTCAACTTTCGGGGAATGTCATTTATTAGCAAGATTTGGCCATGGAGCTGATGAAGATCGATTCAGTTCTTTCTTGGGATCCATCCAATATCATTTCATATGTGTAGAGTTTTCATAGATTTTAAGGGCACTGTAGGATTTTTATAGAATAATTATCTAGGATTATTGCCCCTTTGACTACCCTTAATTGGAAAGGGGATCATTTTACTAGGACTAAGCAGTGTTAGAGGGATATCAAGGATCTGAGGTTGAGGCTTGAAAGCACTCTTATATTTAGACTACCATAGGAGGGTGTGGAGTATGTACTGTATTTCAATTCCTCATGAGCTTAGATTTACTATGTGCTGATGAAGAGGCAAGCAGTTACGTCATCTAGGTAAAGGTAGTTGAGACCCCACAAGCATAACTATGATACTCATGTCATAAAGATGAAAGTTGTTGTCCTCAGCCCAAAGATGTGGGGGGAACTATCTTCTGGGTGAGATCTTTGTTCTTTACTCGAACCATAAAAGTCTCATGTATGTTTTCATGTAAAGATAATTGAACCTAAGATAGAAATGTTGGTTGGAGTTTCTGTTTGACTATAAATTTTAGATAGTATATACTCTTGGGAAGGCTAACATGGTAGCAGATGAACTTAGTTGGGAGTTGCAGGCCTATTTGGTGAAATAGGCTTATGAGAAGTTGGATTCCTTCAATATAAATCTTGTGGAGTAGGAGGTTGAAACTTTTCTTTAGTCTATGGTGTTGAATTGTCCACTCCTCAAACATATGAGAGAGTCCCAAATAGGATATATCAACTGTGAGGTCATTCCTGGCCAAATATACTCAAGAGATTTACCTGATGGATTTTATGAAGGAGGGAATCACTTTGTCCTTTTCCAGGGATGGATGATGTCCTAGTTATAATGCGGGAGGAGGTGATGTGAGATTTCCACACATCTCATTTACCTATAAATACTAGTGTGGTGAAGATGTACAAATACATTTAGTGGAATTTTTTGTGGTCTGACATGAGACATAGCATGAATGAGTTCATCTCATGATGCCTCATCTATCAGTAGGTAAAGGCCGAGTACCAGGTTTCGACATGTTTTTTGAAACACATTGATATCCCAAATTAGAATTGGGGTTATATATCCATGAAATTCATGATAGGGATTTGTGGATAGAAAAATTCCATGTCGCCATCTGAGTGAAAGTTGACTGACTCAGGATATTGACACACTTCTTTTCTATCATGGAGTAGAGTTCAACAGGGAGTTTAGAGAAGATGAACATACATGATATTGTTCACCTTCATGGATTTCCTTGAAAAGTTTCTCTAATTGTGATGTGTGATTCACATCACAGTTGTGGAGAGTCTTATAAGAGAAATTCGATACCCAGATTAGGATGAGTATAATCTTTCACCCCCAGAATGATGTGAAGATTGAGTACACTATCTAAGTGTTGGAGTATATATTGATGGATGGTGTTTTGGACTTCATCTATAGCTTGGAGGACCAATTTACCTTGGTAGAGATTGTGTGAAGCAACGTATAACACTCTACTATCGACATGAAACCATTCGAGGACCTATATATGAGGCACTTCAGGTCACCCCTGTGTTGAAAATAGATTGCTAAGCCATATATTATGGGTCCAGAGTTGGTGCAGGTGATGATGGAGAAGGTTTGGTTCATCCATGAGAAGATGAGGAAAACTCATAATAGGAAGAAATGTTATGTAGATCACAGTTGTTGGAAATTGGAGTTTGAGTAGGGAGAACATGTTCTCTTGAGAGTCTCCCCAGGACAAGGATTGTAGAGGTTCATCTAGGGAGGAAAGATATCCTTATAGTTCATCAGACTGTTCAAGATCCTACAGAGGGTTGGTGAGGATGATAACCACCTTTCCCTACCACCAGAGTTTGAGTAAGTCCATGATGTCTACCACATTTCTATCCAAGGAGATACATGCTTGACCCCATGCATGTTATTTAATGGGGAGATCTAAACATCGAGGATGAGGATGATTTTTTATAGAACCTGATGATGATCGAGAATCAGTAGGACAAGACACCACATGGACATACCATCCACTTGGTTTGTTTTCTCTGGGAGTATGGGAGCATGAAGATGAGATCCCCAGAGCCGTAGAGATATATTCGGGCTGAGTATCCCAAGTTTTTTAGATTTTCTTTTTGGGGATGAAAATATTGAATCATGGAATGATTTAGAGACCCATTTTTTTATTTTAATACTTTTAAATATTTATATATATTTTTGGTTCTAGGAGCAGAGACTACGTGAAATTTTGAGGTTTGGTGTGCCTCGAATTAATTTTATAAAAATATTAAATATATTTTATATTATATTCACGTATTTTCTTAATGAAAATGGGATAAATATTAAATGGAAGCTTAAATTAGAAACATTTGACCACGATTGAGTTTAGAATGCGATGTTTACCCCAGGCGAAACCTAAAATAGGTTGGCATGAGGCATTCAGATAAAATGACCATTGACAGTACGTTCAGTGGATTAATTAATTGATTAAATTAACTAATTAATAAACCTAATTGAAATAAATCTATAAAATACCATTTATTTAATATTCTACTGGGTTATAAACATGAAACTAGGATAATTGATGACTTGTTCTTTCCTCCTTCCATTGGCGAATCAAGATCTGATGACTATGAGACTCCAGATCCAGGTAGACTGTGATGAAGTGAATACAATGACTCTCAATAATTAGTGAGTACATTATTAGATGGTTAAAGATAAAATATCCATGTAGGACTCATCATTTGTAAAATATTCTTCAATTGATTAAAATTTTTGAGCAGGATCAATCCCTTTCTTTGATCTCCGTCAATTACTAAACTTCATATCCACCCATGTATTGAAATTAAATTTATTATTCAATTGTTTTCTAACCCCGTTTCTACCAATTTTATTAATTGGAAAAGAATAAATGATTTTTTTCTTCTAAAACCTCATTCTTGTTCCTTTCTACCATTAATTTTTCTCGTTAGTCATTTTTTGACCACATGGTCGTGATTCGACATTGCTGGGAAGGAATGAGCCCAAACAGAGCCCTGAATTCCCAACAGATTTGTGTATGATGGATGGATTGATAAATTTGGGATAGATTAAATTGTATTTCAAGTTCAAGGTGACTTATTTGATGATAAAAATCCAAAACAACAATGGAGGGTGAAATAGATATGCACGAGGTGTGCAGGATAAGCGCTGGAAGAATCATGAATCAAATTTTAGCCACCGAAGGGACCAAATCACCAACTATACAAGATCCCTTGATTTTAGGAGGATATGAAGCCATATTGAAAATAGTAAATTCTAGATATATAACATGGAGTTAGGATATGAGAATATATGGGAAACATGACTACACACCGCCTATTTTAAAGAACACATGGCATATAGGGCCTTGTATACGTCGGCTAGGGTTTCATGGAACTGTATGTGTGATAAATTATGTTTGAGCCTCACATACCATATGACCTTGTTCTGGAATCCCAACATGTACTACGGGAGTACATGAGAATGGACACTTCCTGTAACACACTATGTACCTAAGTACACATACATAGGCAATATACAAGAACATAACCAGAGAGAATGTGAAGGACCTTGTGTGGCTCAGACATGTTGTGTATACCCTCTTCACATTGTGTATGGTTACATGTGTAGATATTAGTGTAAATTTAAGGACATGACCAAGAAATGGTGGGGGAACACATCCCATGTGGGTCCTTTCACATGACTTGTACCCCTTAACTCATTTTGAGGAAACTTTAACCTCTCATATCTCATTCGTTTGGACTCATATTTTGGACTGTGAGTAGCCTATCATGAGTGTTTTTTCATTAAAACAAAATGGTGTCCTTATTAGTGTCCTTTGAGATACAATCCAAGATTTTTCAGGCCTGATGACTATTTAGGCGATGCCTGATGGTGACAGTGATCAGGTAGTTTCACCAAAGATTTTGAGTGGCACCCCTGATTGGGATGATCATGGGTCCTCTACCTATCTATAGAGTGGAACCCTAATACAGGGAAGGTTATGGGTCATCTATATATTCTAATAGTTGAACCCTTCTACTATGATATGAAATAGGTCCTCTCCCTATCCATTGAGTGGAACCCTCCTTTTGAGTTAGGTCATGGGTCCTCAACTATGAGAGTGGAACCTTCCATCTCGGCTAGGCATGGGTCTTCTACCTGTTTTCTGAGTGGTTCCCTCTTGTGGTTTCAGGGTATGAGTCCTCAACTATTAGAGTGGAACCCTCCAGCTAGGCTGAGCATGAGTGCTCTACTGACCATTAGAGTGGAACCCTCCAACTAGGCTAGAAAAGGGTCTTCTACTGATTACATGATTGGAACCTTCCTATGGAGTCATAGAATGAGTCCTCATACGTCATAGTGGAACAATACTACTAGGAAGGGCATGATTCATCTATCAACAATTGAGTGGAAACCTCTTGTTGGACATAACATGGGTCCCCTACCTATCTATCTGAATGAAAACCTGTTATTATACTAGGTAATTAGTCATCTATCTAGATATTATTTCCCCTTGACTATGAGACATAGTGAATATATGTGGCTTGATGTGGATGTTTTCAACTGGGAAGACACATGAGAGTATAAGAATCGATGATGGACTTTTAGAATAGATGGAACCCTTTTCCTGGGATGGGCTATGTTATGGAGATCACCTTCTCCCTCATTTGGGTTTATGTTTTTTTGAGAACATATATATTTGTATCCATGCCATTGAATCTTATTTACTATATTTCTTTGGGATGATTTGTTTACAATCTATTCCTATCATGTATCTTACTTCTCACCCTTCATCTTTTAGGGAGTCCTACTAGGTATGTATATACTCTCCCTTGTATGGGACTTGCCCACATGTTTTGGTATTATGTAGACGACAGACAGGTCATCAGTGACTTCATAGGATCTTATGAATACTTGGTAAATTAGATAGTATACATTGTTCAGATCTTGTATATTATGAGATAGGATATCTGAATACTTTTTTACTTTCCAGTTTTCTCAGGTTGGGACATATTTTTGGTTGGGTGTGTATTTTTCACCCTGACTTTCCATTTTTCACTGTTATACTCACTACAACCTAGAGGTTTTTCATTATTGGTTTATATTATATCTTGAATCATTTTATTGTTATTCCTATGAACTTATTCATTGATATGGTTGGGTGTGTGTATATAGGTACACTAGGTAGATGCCTCCCCAGGTTAGATATGAATTTTGGTGCTTGTTTCTATCCCCTGGACTATAGAGGCAGGCTTAGGGTAGTTGTGGCTCCATCCTTGTTGGGTCAAGTCATGACAGGGGTGTAGGCAATGAAAAAATCTATTGATTACAAGTAATCCACCCACAAAATATAAAGGATATTAAAATAATTTTGATAAAATATTTAACAAAATATTATTTTATCTTAATAACTTATAAATCCTTCTTCTAAAAGGTAATATCACTAAATATTTATATCATGAATTACAACTTAAAATTCAAGGTCATGAGTAAGACCATTCTTCTCATGTTTCCAAAGATATTAGGAACTGTAATCCTCTATGTGATCATCCTATATAATAACACAACTCATAGCCAAACCTGGTTTGTCACAATATACCACATAGCACTTCCCAGCCTATGGTAGAGTCAACACTAGTGTAGAAGACAAAAATCATTTCAAATCATCAAAAAATATTCTAACATTTTATATAATATAAGAACTTTACCCCCTTCTGAGTGAGAGAGTTCATTGGAGAAACTATCATTGATAAATAATTATCAAATTGGTGGTAATACCCCACTAAGCCTAAGAAGCACTAAATCTTAAAAAAATTACACAGTTTCTCCCATGTTATAACAACTTTCACCTTTTAAGGATCAATTGAAATACCATGTTTTGAGACCATTAGTCCCATGAACATAAATTCCTAAATCAAGAAATTTTATCTTGATATCTTGGAATAAAGTCAATGAGCTCTGTAAATTTATAGAACTACTCTTAAATGATACACAAGGTCTTCCTCGGTATTAGAGTAAACTAAGATGTCATTAAAAAATACCACCGTGAATGAGTCAAGAAATTCATGGAATATATTATTCATTAGCACCATAAAAATTATAGTATAATTGTTTATACTTAAATCCTTAACAAGGTATTCATAATGGTATATGTACTCTTGAATGAGGTCTTTGGACAGATAGATTCCTTGATTCTCAACTGGTGATAAACCGACCAGAGAACAATCTTCAAGAACCACTTTTCCCATTTCAACTAGTCATAAAATCCTATATACAAGGTAATTGATACTTTTTATTTACTATAACTTGATTAATTTTTTGATAATAAACATAAAGGTGAATTTCTCGATTAATATTCTTTGCAAAAATATTTGGTTCCACCCAAGGTGACACACTCTGGAAAATAAATCCTTTATATAAAAAATCATCCTACTAAGTCTTTAAATATTTCATCTTATATGGATCTATATGGTAAGAATGAATAGAGATGGGATGGGTAACCGGTACCAATCAACAGAGAACCCTACCTCCTTTGTAGTGGAAATCTATAAAACTCAAATGGAAATAAATCTAGAAACTCAATGGAAACTAAATGACGATAACCAATAATGGATTCTTATTCTAGTTCAAAAGAAAAAACAAATATCATTACCCCCAATATTGAAATAGGTGGTCCATTTTCCCTTGATCTTGGGTCCCATTATCCTTTTAAAACACATCAAACCCCATCAGGGGAAGTAAAAGAGACCCCCTAAAGATAAAATTCAATCTGGGATTTATGATAAATTAGCAAATGAATCCTAACAATGGAATATAATGGTTTTATGTTAAGAGGCATAAAATTCTAGGTGAACTTGATCTCTGAAAAAGGAAAGTAATAAGAAGGGAATCAGAGATCCTGTTCTCAGTTTGTTCTGAGGGGCATAGAAATATCAATCATATAAGATATAGTCTCCATATAAAGGTTCAAAAAATTTATAATAAGTATCAATATAAACAAATTATATACAATATTATCAAATAAAAAAATCACTAAAGATAAATCTATAGTGATGGTAGCTCTCACTGTTGCTGGACCAACATTAGCTTCCTCTAGAGACTGTTTCACTATGTGAAGAAGCTTCATTCTAGATGAACAAGGAAAGAACCCCTTAGTTATTGAATAATCCGATTGTAACATAGTTCATTCAGGTGATTATATCCCATTACACTATACGTGGAAGAAAATTCATTACATAAATTATACAGGTGTCCTAATTGACCACACAAACAACAGATATTTGGTGAATTAGTACAAAATCGCTTCAAATGATCAACTCAAATACATTAAAAGAAACTCAAAGGTTATATTATAGACATATCAAAATTTATAGATGATACCTTATATTTTTATCCACCAAGAGACTCATAATTATTCCTTTTACCTTTGAGGAACTAATAAAATTACCACTGAGAGTAAGAAAAACTCTCATCTACCTTGAATTACCAACCAGGTCAAGAATAACCATCAATGATATATCTAGTAAATTTGAATAATAAGTGATATTAATAATGAAAACATGAGATTATATACCATATAGAAGGCCCATATTGAAAATTTGGGCCTTTAAATTCTCATTCTTCACTACCTTATAAGAATACTGAACAAGTTCTTAAAAGAGAGTTGCATACTGAGTCCTGGTTATATCACCTTATTAGAGGATGATAAAATCCAAATAAATTTAAAAAAACTTCTAATATATATAAAAATATACTATAAATAGGGATATAAAGTATTTACACTCCAATAATTCTTGTTTCTTCACTATGACAATCAAATCTCACCACCTTATTCTAGTCCCCTTCAAGCATGAAGGTAGCACACTTCAATTTTAATGAGTCAGGTGTTTCAAATAACTGGAAAATATGTTCAATCATTTTCAACAAATCCTATGCCTTTTGAGGATAATTAGATCCTTGTAAATATAGTGATTTATGCTGAATAAAATCTTTAGGATGACCTCTAGTATCATCAATTTAGGGTTCCACTACCAAAGCCTGAACTATAATGGGTGTGAGTACCAGTCCACAATCTTAGACTACACACACCACTATATTAACTAGATTCTGATAAAATTGAGGGTTGAATTTCCATGGTTCATCAATATATCCCTCTAGAGGTATGTTAAAATGTATTCTTATGGGATGGTAATATATAACATCAACATAAAATTTAAAAAAATCAACAAAGATACTCATATAATCAAATTATTCATGAGACATAATAATATCCATTCCATAAAATAGAATTAAAATTTTCATTAGTTTTAATCTAATCAGATCAAATTGGAAAAATAATATAATATAGTCAATTTATTCTTCAAAGATTACTTTTACAAACACCCATGGTGACTCAAGTCTCACTATAATGATATCTGGATAGGAACTTGCTTGTAACTACACCTTAACTCTGAGAAATCATACATCATGTCTACTTGGACATCCTAAAATGCATACCAACATCAAGGAGAGACACAAACATTGAACCTTTGATAGAAATTTTTCATAAACCACCTAAATACCCTAGTAAATCTATACCCGATCCAATCCCAACATAGATTAAGGGGAATTCCTAATCCCCACAGGCTGGCGAAAAGATCCTGTCATCATTTTAGAGAGCAGGTGGAATAAGTTTCCCACAAGAAAAAACCAATAATACCCAGTAATAGAAGATAAAAAAAGAACAACCAGCCTTCCAAAAATAATCCTCAAGGAGAAATGAGTACCATAAGCATCCATATAAATATCCCAAAATAAAACATCATCAAAAGATTGAACGACATCTATAAAGAATAAACTTATAATCTCAATGCAACAAGGGAATCACAACTCCACTGATCACTACCATCACCCAAGGTCCCATGCTCAAGCACATCATTCACCTCTAATTTATGATTTACCTTTTCCTCAAACTTGAATAACATAATATAAAAATTCATTAAGTAAAAGGTAGGGTGTGAGATAATAAACCCAATAAGATATTACCAAGTGTTCCATAAGTAGTTACATTACCAATAAAAAATTTATGCTTCAATTGAAATAAAGACAAGGTATGGAAAAGTATTTCCCAGTTTTGATCAAATCATGATTTAAAAAAAAGGAAGATGGAAAGTATATCAAGATAGTCTTAAATGAATATTTTTAATAAAACCGAAAGAAATGAATAAAATATTTCAATAATCACTTGCACTTAATAATCAAATCAATAGAAAGAACCATGTCATATTACTTGAGATAAGTTATTTTCAAGACAAAATATACTTTAACTACTAAGTTAATAATAATGAATCAAAGTGTGTGTACACATCCCTAATTCTTAGGCCATCAAGATAATCAATCAAAACCATATTAAGGAAAATCATGATAAATTTGGTTTAGTTAGAGATGTCATTTTCAATCAGTTTCTTGGGATTTTGAATGCTAGAATGTGTGTCCCTATCACCAACTGAATACACAATTTCAAATTTGATTTTAATCACTCAATAAATCATAGGAAATTAATTTATTTCAAATAATTTCATAATATGAATCCCCAGTTCATGTTTCAACATTACATCTCAATTTTAAAACCAAATCATAAGTTTTTATCCATTTCAAACCTTTCAAAAACATATTTTTTAATGATTTTTTCAATAACATCTAAGTAAAATCATTTCACTAAATTAATTATTATTTTAATCCATCTTTCTCAAAATTCACACAATTTATAAAATAATTTTAAAACGATTATTATTCCAAAAATCCATGCCTTTTGAAGTCAAGAAACAAATTAGTCATTTTTTGTGGAAATAAATTGAAATCACATTTCAAATCAAGAAATAAAATTTTAAGATCCTTACATTTTTATAGATATTTTGTGAGCTTATATTATAGAATTATTTTTAATGTTTTTGAGTATATATATTTTTGGTTTTATCATGGTTATGTTTGGGTAAAATTTGGATGTTTTTGGAGGGGTTTTAGGAAGTGGATGGTTGGCGTACGGTATTCCCAAACTTTGTTCCCTACCCCAACAAAGTGTGAAACCCCAGAAATAGAGAGATTTCACAGTTGGTGCACGTTTTGGGAAATAATATGACCCCTAAGATGAGGTTTACCGTTAGGTTCATGATAAGGGGAAACCATTCACCATGTACAAGAAACCATGTGTGTAGAAAAAAAACATCAGAAATTCAATAAAAAATTATTAAACCCCTATATTATATCCCTAAACACCCTGGCTTGACCCTAACTCCTTTATCTCATTTTTGAGTCTCTCTAATAGATTCCAAGGGATTATAAACTCCATTCTTGGTTAATCATAGAATCTTTTTATATATTTCCAGCTCTCCCGGTAAGAGATCTCATCCCAATTGGTTTCCTCAATCTCTAATGTATTTTTTACATATTTTTATAGGATTTTTCCTCTATTAGAGATGAATCATGATCTGGGTTTTGATATATCTTAATACATTCAAGTTTGAATCTAGGATCATTCTTTTTTGTGACATTGATTGCTCCGCTTCAATTTTGGGTTTTCTGTTTCCAAGTTTCTTTCAATGATATTGAAGTAGGTGGTCCATTATCCAATTTCCATAGTCTTGATTTCAATTTCATGTATTTAATTGTGAAATAATTATTTAAAATTTAGAAATTTCATCTTGAATTGAATTAATTAATGGATTGTGGAATTGAATGATTAATGGGGTATTGAAATTGGCCAATTAAGGGGATTGTGTGATTGGTCAATTTATTCGATTGTGGAATTGATTGATTAATAAATTTGTTAATAGATTGATTAATAGGATGTTGAATTGATTGATTAATTTAAATTAAGGTATTTTTTTCTTATCCTAGAAGAGTTAATTAATTATTTGATTTAATATTGACAAAGTGTTTAATGATGAATTTTTCATGTTATTTATTGTAATTGAAATAAAGAATTATGATTGTTGTGATAAATTAAAAAGGTACACATTAATGAGAATGTTTTATAAGAAGGTTAATGAGGAATAACCTTAATGTATATTATTTTTTGATTTGTGTGATATTTTTATATTTGTGACATATGTGATGTTGAGGTGTGAGATGGGGAATGAGGCTCAAAACATGAATATGTGTTAGTGAGTGTGGGTCAGGGACTGATGCTCAAAATACCCATATATGATGTTGAGGTGTGGGATAGGGACTGAGGATCCAAATAAATATATGTGATATAGAGTGTGGAACAAGGACTGAGGTTCCAAATATCCCTTTGATATTGAGGTGTGGGATAGGGTTAGGGATCCAAATATCCACGAGGTGCTAGACATGACATTCTATACCCATGAGATTGGCATTGGACTATGGTTCCAATTGGATATGATATGAATTGAAATTAAATGATAAATGATAACCATCATATTGTTATATGTGATATCTCTTTTGGATAATTGAGACTCCAACACGGGCTGAAGAAAGTATCGATAGTATGGGTGTCATCATGAACCTGGGGATTTATGTGGTTAATTAAAGAATAATGAAATGGGATAAATTTTTTACTTTAGGAATTATAATTTATTATTTATACAAATTCATAAAATATTAATGCGTGGATATTATTTTAGATTCCATTGGTGGTGGAATAATTATTTTTTCTCACAACCTACTTGTACTTCTGGATCAGTACTTGAATAGAATTCACGTTTACAGGACATGATAAGGGTAAGAGCCCTATGTTAGATGGATGAGTTGGGGTGGAGTAGGGATGAGGGAACCAAACTTAGAGTTAATACCTTTTTGGAGTTGTCATTGTATTTATATTTGGGTTTTGAATTTGACACTTGACACGTACTTTGGAATGACATATTTACTGCAATAGTTTGGTGGTTGTTTCATGTTTTGGTTCATCATGTGATAGTGGTATGTTATTTATTATAGAATGATTACAGTTATTAGTTATTTTCATTTGGTTATTATTATTCTATTTCTACTATTATATTAACATAATAAAGAGGCTATAATATCCCCATGATTTATATTATACCCTCACTACTAGTCGGTAGCCTCTGGCATACAAGGATGTACTCTTGGGTTCATGCGACCGGACGGCTCGAGGAACTAGTGTGTGGCACCAGGGTCAGGATGTTTAAAAGTGGTATCTGATCCCACTTTTCTTTTATTTTTATTTTATATTACTATTTTTAAAGGTAATAAGGAAATTAGTAAGATTAAAGCCTTGGTCATGAGCTTGTACATGGGAGTATCTAACTCATGTATAAGGGATAACCCAAGTACCCAGGGTTGTATTGCTTTTTTTTTTGATGTTTTATATTATAGTTGGATGTTATTTCAAATTGGGTGATAAACTTAATATGTGATGTAATTATTTCTTCTAAGTTTTTATGATATTTGAATCATGGTCTGGTAATACATGAGAGTTTTGTATACAAGAATCACTTTAGGAACGCATGGAAAATAAGGTTTTGAGGTGAGTCTTTTAAATTAATGTTCATTTCCTTCTTGTGTAAATTTGAACAGAAAAGGGTTCCTAATATGAATTGAAAAAATTTAAAAGGACGTGAAATTTTGAAAATGAGTTTCTAATGAGAAACTAGAATCTGAGAATGTTTTTACCCTTTGTTATCCATGACCTAAAAGTAGGATGGGTAAGGGTAGTGATAACACCTCAGTTTTGATTGTGTAGCTGGGAATATTGGATGACTTGTTATGGATTATGTGGATCCCTCTTATGTAAATGTGTTAATGTTGTGTTATGTGTCCTAAGATGTGTGTTTGGAATTTTAGAGATATGTATCCATGAAAAATCTTTTTGATAAGATGATAGGAGGATATATATGTAAATAATCCTCTAGTAGTGGATCCTGAGGCACTGATAGTTCCAGGAGAAAGATGAGAACTTTTCTCACTTCATGTAGTTTATGGAGATATACCCAGAGTCGGTAGTGAAGAGTATATCTGACCTGACACAAGAGTTTCAGTTAAATCGCCCTATGACTTTCACCAAAGAGGGTGGACCTGATGCAGTTGAGTTCTGTATTTATTCCATTCATACTACACTCAACCATTTATAGACTACTACTGAGAATATGGTCATGTAAAATACTTATATTTTACAACGATTAGTGAACAACTGGTAGGATTTTCAGGATCATACCGGGAATGAATATGGAATTGTATGGAAGGAATTTTTAGAGAATTTTGTGGAGAACATTTATCCAGAGACACTAAGGTAGGAAAGGGAAGATGAGTCCATGTGGATGAACCAGGGGAGCATGTTTGTGATTGACTATGCTGGTCACCTTACTGACTCGCAATGCTTTTCGCCAATGATGTTAAGGTATGAAACAACTACAAAAATTCATTTCCATGTTGTAATTAAATTTGAGATTAATTTTCAAGTTAAAATATTTTTATTAAATAAGTTTTATAAGGTGGTGGATCAATATCTAATATCTGAGGGTAACCTGAAGGAGGATTCCAGTAGAGGACATGTGGTTTTTACTAAGTGATTAAGAGTTATGTCTTCCAAGAGTAGGATGATTTTCTAAGATAATGTTGACCAAATAAGTGGAAAGATGAGTATCCATGGGGATGAAACAATTACTCAAGATCTTAACCTTGTGATTTTACACCAGTGCTCTAGGATGAGACACTTTTGTAAGCATTTTACTCAACCACTGAAAGAGTGATGAGCGTGCATCAAGATGAGACATCAATAAAAATTCTGCAGGAACTCCCAATAGATGGGTACTGATGGAGTAAGGGCAAGCTGCTCCCAAAGGCCCCTCTTACTGTGATCAACTCGGATGTAGTGGCCAACACATATAGCAACATGGTGTCTCTAGGGGGTGAGGTTGGTGCCCCTGCCTCTCCCTCGATGAAGAGGAGGGATCCTGAATAGCAACGTGAGATAAGCTCCGCCGAAGACCCTCAATGACAGATATCCTCAGGGCTGGAACACATGGACCTACTTTTACACTCGGATGAAGAAATGGTGGAGAAAGATATGGATATGAAGTAGTTGAAGAAGATGGGAAGAACACTTTATGTGACCTCCACTAAGGAACAAGGTGAGTGTATTGATGAGAAGGCCAGTATTCTTCTCAGAGGATTCAATATGGGGAAGATTAACAGAAAGGAGTTCATGATATATTGGGACAACTTGGCTCATCAGTACGAAGTCATCTTAAAGGGATACCCTGACTCCCAAGTAAACTCTATTCCCGGGATATTGTTTAGGGAAATTGATTCAAATTGGCTAAAAATGTTATTTAACAAATCTATAGTTTCTTTTGGTGTTTAATGTTGTGAGGGTTCTCATTATCCCCTTAAAAGTGTTTTTAAAATAAAAAAGTAACATTGGATGGATGGAATGCAATATTCGACACCATATTAGTCTGAAAGTTATATTTCCAATGGATATGGAAGTATAGGCAGTGGATGTGGTACTTTTGGGAAAGAGCACCTATATTAGCATAATGGTGTAGCTCAGGGGACTCAAACCACATAACATGGATGAGGGGTATGATAGTTTCATTCATTTTTCCTACACTTGTAGATAGTGAGGCTAGAACATTGATAGTTAGAGGTACTATTCTTGTATATTCTATGCTTTCTAGTTCCTTATTTGATACTAGTGCCTCTCATTCCTTTATATATGATTTTTAATGGGTTAATATTGAATGTGGAATTTGTCAGTAGGGTGATGAGGATTGATACATTGTTGGGAGTACAGTCAATGGACATCTGTTTATACAAGGGGTGTTATCTGGAGGTTGGGGGAGCATCTTTTTCTATGGTATCTTTACATCCTTGAAATGTCATGTTTTGACCTAATTTTGGGTATGGACTAGTTGGTAGCATACAGAGCCCACATAGACTATTACCATAGGAGAGTGAATTTTATGTATTCTAAGGGTTACAATTATGTTCACCATGGAGAGTGGGATATCAAGGTAGTCCATGTAGGGATAATTCATTAGTAACTGGGGGATCTCACCACCTAGGTTGAAAGTATTTTTCTAGATGATGGGGGTGTAAAGCATGATGCCTTTCCACATGTAGTGGATAGGTTATAGGATGTGTTTCCTATGTATTTCATTGGTCTACCACCAGATAGAGGTGTTGAATTTTTGATTAATGTCATGCTAGGGGTTAATCTAGTTTTCATTCAACATTACATAATGGAACAAAAATAACTTCAGGAGCTCAAGGATCAACTAGAAGAGTTGATGGATAAGGGATTTATCCATCCGACTATGTCACCTTGGAGTTCACCAGTCTGGTTTGCGAAGAAGTATGAAAAAAGCTTTCTCTTATGTGTTGATTACTGGAAGTTGAACTAGATGAAAGTGATGAACATGCATCCTCTTATGTCTTTTGTTGATCTATTTGATTAGTTGAGAGGATATTGTGTTTTATCTAAGTTTTAATTAAGATCATGGTATCATCAGTTGAGAGTTTGACCTTCTAATATAACATATACTTGTTTTAGAATAAGTTATGGCATTTATGAGTTCTTTTTAATGTTTCTCAGGTTGATGAATGCTTCTACTGTTTTTATGGACATGATGAATCGAATCTTCCACCTACACATGGATTATTTTGTAGTTGTTTCTTTGGATGATATATTGGTGTACTCCAAGATTCATGATGACAATGCCAAACTTCTTATCATTGTCTTTAGTACACTAAGAGAGCATCATCTATACACCAAGATATCTAAGTTTTAGTTTTGGATTGATCATGTACATTTCATATGAAGTTCCCATTCAGGATCCAAGTATCACAGAGAGGGGGAGGGGGTGAATCAGTGATATCTTTTTCTTTTTATGTTTCTTGCTTTTTGAAACAACCTTCGCCTCCTGTTAAATATTTTCTTCCCTAATGAACACACACAACCACAGGAACACAAGATTTACAAGGTTAACTACTCAACAAGAGTATCAACGTCCTTGGTTTGGTACGAAAACAATCCAGTACCACACAATCCACTATAAGACAATCCTTTGATGTGGAATACAATGAGTAGGATATACACTTACACTCATGTATCACTTTGAAAACAATCCAATAGTGTGTGTGATCCCTCTTAGCACAAATAGGGTAATGTAATGATTCTCTGCTTCTTAATGAGCTTTCACAATCAAATCTTTCAAAACAATTCTTCACTTTCCTACCCAGAAGCTGGTAAGAACCTTCTGGTACAAATATCTTGCATGCCACTCCCTGCTTGCGTGCCTCCCTGCTTACGCGCTACCTTGCTTACGCGCCACCTCCTTGCGCGCCACTCTTCTTGCGTGCCACCTGCTTGCACACCACTCAGCTTGCGCGCCTTCCTGCTTGCGCGCCTACTTGCTTTTGCGCCACTAACTACTTGCACACCACTATTTTGCACAACTCAAAACTTGAGCACCACCTTTGGATTATACACAACACACTTCTTGAACACACCTATCTTCTTGCGCACCTCTGAAAACTTGCGTGCCACTTCCTACTTGCACGCCACCCTACTTGCGTGCCACCCCACTTGAGCACCTTTTAAATAACCCTCATCTTGCACGCCACTTCAGTTTTCGAACCACATTATACTACTTGCATGATAAGAGATCAAATTTTCTCTTAATTTTTTAGCATTAAAAAATAAAGAGTCTTGTCATCTATTTATAGGCATTTTGTTGACTTGCGCGCCACATACACATGCACAACATTCCTACTTGCGCGCCGCTCCATCACTTGAGTGCCGCTCCATCACTTGCACGCCGCTTCATCACTAGTGAGACACTTTATTTCATTTTTCATATTTTGATATGTTGATGTTGAAATATGACTTGCGCGTAACATACACTTGCATGCCCCTTATACTTTCACGCCAGTTTTTGACTTGCACACCAATATTTAACTTGCGTGATAATTTATTTCATTTTTCATATTTTGATGGGATTATATTGAAAGATGACTTGCGTGCAACATACACTTGTGCACCAAATATACTTGCACGCCATACTTGACTTGCACACGACTTTATTTCTTTTTCCAAAAACACTTCTTTACTCTCTCTATCCTTCATAAGGGTTGCATCACAAGTTATCCAAACTTATGATATTTGTGAAATACAAATCAGAAAAGCATCATCATAGTTTACAAGTCCTTTACAAAGTGAATTGATTTATCTTCTTTGATAACAAAAGACAACACTCTGTAACAACAAACTTTTCTAACTTCTTTATCCATCCAAATTGGTCCCAACAATATCCCCCTTTCTATTTTGTTGTCAACCATGATTCATAAATCACTGAACTTTGTAACCTTAAGAAATGTATTACTTATCAACAATTCTAAGCCTAGGTTAGCTAACTCATTGTAGTAAACAAGAAATATTGACAGCCAAAACCATGCTGTCCAAAAGCAGTGACTATGAAATCTCATGATTGTACCTCCTCAACCTTCTTCAGAACATCTTTCAAGATTCGACCTCAGCATTCTTCACTTCGTAAACTTTCCTAGAAAAGAACATCATTTCTTAAAACCACCCCAACAAATAGTTAGAATAGTTCACACACATAAATGCTAGATTCACAGCTTACCCACAACTCCCCCTTTATTTATGCATATATAAAGATAGATTTATGAAACAATTCTCCCCCTTGAAAACACTATCCAAAGGCAAGATGTGAGTGGGGACAAAAACACGTACCTTAACTTTGATGAGAAGGAGGATGGACACCCATGTTCAACCTCAATTTTTCAAATGGTTCTTTCAGTAAAGTTTTGGTGAATATATCAGCAACTTGGTCAGATATAGGAACATACTCTAGCCTTAATTCATTCTTCTCCACCTAATCTTTGATGAAGTGGTACTTTATATCAATCTGTTTGGAATGATAATGTTGTACTATATTTTTTGTATGATTGATTGCACTCTGATTATCACAATGCAAGAGAAATGGTAGCTTTACTTCAACAAGTAGATCTTCCAGCTGAGTATTCATTCACATTAGTTGAGTTGCAACATGAGTATCAACAACATACTCAGCTTCAGTTTCCCTAAGAGTTACTGAATTCTATTTCTTGGTATTCCAACTAACCCAAATTTTTCCCAGAAATAAAACTAAACCAAATATGGGTCTTCGATCAACAATATTTCCCACCCAATCAGCATCAGAATACCCAAATAGATCAATATCTCCTGAGCCATCCTACCTGATTCCAAAATTTGTTGTGCCTTTGATATATCTGAGAATTCTTTTTACAGCAATCAAATGTGATTCTTTAAGAGCACTTTGAAAACTTGCACATAATGTGACAACATAGACGATGTCTGGTCTTGAGGCAGTCAAATACAAAAGACTTCCAATCTGCTTTCAAAACTCCTTATGATCAACATCCTTGACTTTTCTATCTTTAGACAACTTGTTTCCCACTGAAATTGGTGTGGAAACTAGTTTCGAATTTTCCATGCCAAACTTCTTCAGAAGTTCCATAGCATACTTTTCTTGAGACAGAAAAATATGATTCTTCTTCTGTGAAATTTGTAGCCCAAGAAAGTACTTCATTTCTCCTAGCATGGAGATCTCAAATAACTTCTTCATCTCCTCATCAAATTTTTCACATGATCTTTCATCATTTCCAGAAAATATAATATCATCGACATAAACAATAACGATTAATGAAAACTCCTGACATTCCTTGATGTAGATATTGCTGTCAAATCTCCCTTTCTTAAAGCTCATCTTCTTTAAGCATGTATCTAATTTAGAGTACCATGCTCTTAGAGCCTGTTTTAGTCCATACAAAGCCTTCTTCAACCTGCACACATAACTTTCATCCTTTTCAATAATAAATCCACAAGGATGTTCAATGTTAACTTCCTCGTCAAGGTCACCACTCAATAATGCAGATTTTACATCCATTTGAAAGATTTTGTAACCTCTTTGTGCAGCAATAGAAAGAAAGATTCTGATTGTTTCTAATCTTGCCACCGGAGCAAAGGTTTCATCAAAATCAATGTCTTTAATGTGTGAATACCCTTTGGAAACCAATTTTGCTTTGTTTCTTTTTTACCTTACCTTCTTCATTCAGCTTGTTCTGGAAAACACACTTTGTACCAATAATGTTCTTGTTGTCCGGATTGGGTACAAGTTCCCAAGTATCATTCTTCTCTATCTGATCAAGCTCTTCATTCATTTCACAAACCCATTCTAGATGCTCAAATGTTTCATTTACATCATTCAGTTCAAATTTCTAATAAAGAGAAGTATGTGATATATCATTCATTGTTATTCTTGTTTGAACCCTCTGATGTTTATCTCCAATAATATTCCGAGCCTCCACTTGTTTCCCTCAACCTAGGATGAGTTGTTAGAATTTTATCCTCATCACTTGAGATTTCTGAGTCGGATTCCTCTTCACTGGTAGGATTAACAGAGTTTGTAGCATTATCAGAATCATTAACAAAATCTTCTCTATCCTGCTCAACTTCCACATCAACATATGACTGCTTTTCTTTCTCAACATTTTCAACAACTTTTACATCTTATGAATCAATAATTCTTCCTGTTTCATTGTTTAGACATCTATATCCTCTTCCTTCTGGAGTATAGCCAAGAAAAATTCCATCATCTCCTCTTTGCTAAAACTTTCCATGGTTTCCACCTTTCTTCTTTATAATGCATGGACTCCCAAATACTCTTAAATGTTTCAGACATGGAGTTTTTACATAGAACATTTCATATGGAGTCATATCTGATTTTGGACTATAGAAGCATCGGTTCTAAATATAAACAGCATTGCTCATGGCTTTCCTCCAATAATAATGAGAAATACTATGTTCAAGTAACATATTTCTCCCCATTTCCACCAGGCTTCGATTCTTTATTTCAGAAACCCCATTTTGTTGAGGTGTGTATGGTGAACTGAACTCATGCCGAATTCCATGTTTCTCAAGGTAACATTCAAAATCTTCATTCTTATACTCACCACTATTATCAGTTCTCAAATTCTTCACTGAATACTCACATTACTTTTCTTCTTTCCTCCTAAAACATTTAAACATTTTCAGAGCATCTGACTTATGTCTCATGTACATAACACAAGTAATGTGAGTAAAGTCATCAATTAAAGTAATGAAGTAATTATCTCCATTTTTTTTATTTCTTGATCATTGGTCCACATATATCATAATGTATAAGTTCCAAGGGTTTTTTTGAATGAATTTCAACTCTCTTATGAAAAGAGTTTGTAATCTTCCCTTATTCACAAATAGTGTAGCACCAATCTCTTCTTCTTGATAAATTAGGCATATATCGAACACTGTCTCACATTGATAACTTACACATGTTTCTCTGAAACATATGTCCTAGTATTTTATTCCATAACTTATTTTCAACCACTATGCCCATGTAACAAGAATTTTTTACTTCACCAACTTCGAACAAGTTTCCTTTTGTACTTTGGCCTCTTGTAACTATATTTCCATCATTTTCACATTCTACAACGAACCCAAATTTTCTGAATATAACTTTGTTGCCCTCATCACAGAGATGTGAAACACTCAGAATATTATGTTTCAACCCATCAACATATCATGTTTTCTTAGATTTCATTTTTTCTTTTTCGATGATGGCTGATCCAACACCTTTGATTCTCAGAGACTCATCATTTCCAAATGTAACGGTTCCTTCTTTGAAGTCTTTCACATTATTTAGAAACTTTAAGTATCCTATCATATTAGAATAACAACCAATATCAAGAATCCATGTACATTATCCTTTTGTAGCTTTCAAAGAAGTTTCGACAACAAGAACTTTTTGTTATTCCTTTTCCTTCACTTTCTGTTGTGCTTCCACCAATTTCCTAGCCAGGTCAATGTGTTCTAGCCAGAAAACTATGCACTCTTTCTTTTCGGACTTATCATACCTATCCCTTTTATCTTTTAAAAACTATGGCTTTTGAGAATTATTAAGAATATTTTGTTTCTATGGTAACACACTAAGGAATCCCTTGGCAAGATGTCCAGGTCGATCACATCTTTGAAAAATAGTTTCTAGTAGTTGGAACTAATTCTCAAATTTCACACCAGTCTTCTAAGATATCTTCTGAAATTTCTTTAGAGACATTATATTTTGAATGGATTGACTCCCCCTTAATCCTTGTCTTTCAGAACTTGTGGAATATTTGTAATGATGTTGGTCGAACCAACACATATTTTTCATTTGTCTGAATCAACCACAATACCAGCAATAGCCATAGAAATAATATTTTCCTCTAAAACTTCTATACTGACTAGATTTGTGAACATGCTTCTCAAAAACCTTCTCAATAGAACTATGGTGACCATCAAACTTCATGTTTTCATTTGTAACTCCATTTCTCATTTCAGATTTAACAGCACCAGAAGTATTAGAAGTATTTATGGACTCGTGGTTTTTATGCACTTCTGATTTTTCATCATTGTTGACTTTGACCACATATATGGTCTTTCCAGCCTTGTTCTTATTAGAACTAGTTCTGCCTTTCATTTTGACCTTTGAAGGTAACTTTTGTGGATCCTTGTTTGGTTCATTCTTACTGGAACATTCACCAAATTCCGAGATAGAATTTTTGAAACTAATATTCATTTCTTTAGATTTATAATGTTTTTGTTGGACAAGTTCCAACTCATCTTCTTTTTCCTTCAACATTACTTTAAGATGATCATTACGATTCTTTGTATTCTCAAGAGAATTTTTCAGATCATTAATCTCATTTTCTATATTGATTTTCTCATCAGTGAAACCTTCTTGATTGGTTAATGTGGAATTTTCATTTATCAGCTTGTTATTTTCCTTCTCAAGCCTTCTGATCTTCATAAAGAATTATTTCAACTCTTCTTTTCGATGATATTCATGTTGAGATTCTTCTTCTTCAGAACTATTGCTCTCGTACTCTTCATTATTCTCTGAAGCAATAAAGGTATTATCTCTGGTTTTTTCAGCAAATAATTCCCAGAATTCGTCTTCTCTATCTTATTCATATTCATATTTAGATAAAAATCTTCTAATTTTTGATTTGAATAACTTGTTATCATTCCCCTTTGAAATATATTCATCTTTGTCAGCTCGTTTCTTCCACAACATTATTGGACTTCTGTTATCATCATCACTGCCTTCTTCTTTACTCTTTTGAGGACTATTAGCCACAAAGTGACCAAAGGCTCCACACTCAAAACATTTCAAGGGAAGGTTAACCTTGTATTTCCCTATACCTCTTTTCACGTTCTTAGAAAACAAGGATAAAATCTCATCAAAATTTTTACATACCTCATCTTTAGAATCAGATTCACCAGCATCATCTTCAATATGAGTCTTCTTTGATTTCTCTCTCTTTGTATCCTTGAATGACATTTTTCTATCAGCTTATGGTTTTCCCTTCATAGTCTTCTACCTTCTCATCTCATAAGTAATGAGAGTGCTATGTAAATCATCCAAAGATAATGTTTCAGGGTCTTTATCTTCTAATGAAGACACTTTAGCATCAAACTTGTCATGAAGAATTCTAAAGATCTTTTCGAAAACTATAGAATCCTACAATGTTTCACCAAGACATCTGATTATACTGACAATATCATTTATCATAGTAAATAAATCCCCAACAGATTCAGCTTCTCCCATTTTCAAGTCTTCATACTTCAGTCTCCAGATTTGTAGTTTAGCCTTCTTCACTTTTGTATTTCCTTCATAGATGTTCCTCAGTTTGTCCCAGATTCTTTTGGCTGTAGCAACACCTTTCAATCTTAAAAATTCACTCTCAGAAAGAGATGAGAGTAATGCATTTTTAGCTCTTCCATCATTCTCAAGGTTCTTCTTATCGACAGGAGTAAGAGGAACCTTATCATAAATAGCAAGAAATCCACATATTGTAGTTTCAAGAACTTCATATCCAAGAGACATAAGATAAGGAATCATTCTGTCCTTCCATATGTGATAGTTCTTTCCATAAAAAATCGGAATCCCCTTACTGTTCACGCAATTTAGATTCTCCATCACAACTTCTCTTTAACCACTTCAGAAAAGAATAAATGAGGGCAACCTACCTCTGATACCAATTGAAGTTCCCAGCCAGGATCTAAGTATCACTGAGAGGGGGAGGGGGTGAATCAGTGATATATTTTTCTGTTTATGTTTCTTTCTTTTTGAAACAACCTTCACCTCCTGTTAAAGAGTTTCTTCCCTGCTAAATACACACAACCACAAGAACACAAGATTTAAAAGGTTCACTACTCAATAAGATTAGCTACATCCTTGGTATGGTACAGAAACAATCCAGTACCACACAATCAACTAGAAAAAAAATCATTTGATGTGGAATACAACGAGTAGGATATACCCTTACACTGTTGTATCACTTTGAAAACAATCCAATAGTGAGTGTGATCCCTCTTAGCACAAATAGGGTATTGTACTGATTCTGTGCTTCTTAATGAACTTTCAAAAATCAAATATTTCAAAACAATTATTCATTTTCCTACCCAGAAGATGGTAAGAACCTCCTGGTGAAAATAGCTTGCATGCCACTCCTTTCTTGTGCGCCTCCCTACTTGTGCACCACCCTGCTTATGCGCCACCTGCTTGTGTGCCACTCAGCTTGCACGCCACCTTCTTGCGTGCCACTTAGCTTGCACGCCTTCCTTCTTGTGCGCCCACCTGCTTGCACGCCACTAACTACTTGCGCACAACTATTGTGCAAAACTCACAACTTCCATGCCACCTTTGGGTTATACACAACACACTTCTTGAAAACACCTCCCTACTTGCGCACCTCTGAAAACTTGCACGCCAGTTCCTACTTGCGCGCCACCCCACTTGCACGCCTTATAAATAACCCTCAGCTTTTGCGCCACTTCAGTTTGCACGCCACTTTCTAAAACTTGTGTGATCAGACCTCAAATTTTCTCTTAAGTGTTGATCATTAAAAAATGAGGAGTCTAGTTGTCTATTTATAGGCATTTTGGGGACTCGCACTCCAAATACAATTGCACAAAATTCCTACTTGTGTGTCGCTCCATCACTTGCATACCACTCCATCACTTGCGTGTCGCTTCATGACTAGCGTGTCACTTTATTTAATTTGTCATATTTTGATATGATGATGTTGAAATATGACTTGCGCATAACATACACTTGTGCACCACACTTGCGCGCCCCTTATACTTGTGTGCCGGTTTTTGACTTGCATGCCAATCTTTAACTTGCGTACTACTTTATTTACTTTTTCATATTTTGATGGGATGATCTTGAAATATGAATTTTGAGGAACATACACTTGCGCGACACATATACTTGCATGCCACACTTGACTTACGTTCCACTATCTATCTTTTTCCAAAAACACTTCTTTACTCTCTCTACCCTTTATAAGGCTTGTATCACAAGTTCTCCAAACTTATGATATTTGTGAAATACAAATCAGAAAAGCATATTCATAGTTTAAAAGTCCTTTACAAAGTGAATTGATTTAGATTCTTTGACAATAAAAGAAAACACTCTGTAACACCAAACTTTTCTTACTTCCTTATCCATCCAACTTGGTCCCAATATCATGGGCCACATCACCTCAGAGGAAGGTCTGTTAGTTGACCCATAGAAGGTGCAAGTAGTTGTTTATTAAGACCAGAATAAGAATTTTATTGATATTTTTAGTTTTTTTGGGATTAACAGGTTATTATCACAGGTTCATACATGACTTTTCCTATTTGGAAACACTACATTTAGATATGACCAAGAAGGGGATAAGGTTTTAATGGTTGGGAGCATGTTAAAATACCTTCAAGGAGTTGAAGAAGTGAATGAAAAAAACACAAATATTGATCCTATCGGATCTGGGTGAGGAGTATACAATGTTTTGTGATGAATCATGGATCAGTCTTGGAGTAGTGTTGATGCAGGAAGATCTAGTTGTGCTGTATGGGTCATGGAATTTGATGCCACATTAATGCAACTACCCTATTAATGAAATCAATTTAGTTGTCATGGATTACACCTTGAATTGTTGGAGACATTATCTATTTGGTGAAATGTATATTGTGTATACTGATCATAATATATATTAAAGTATATATTTTATTCAATGGGATTTTAATATCAATAGGTGGAGGTGGGTTGAGTATATGTATTCATTTGATTATAAGATATCATATATATCTGGGAAGGGAAATAGTGTTTCTAGTGCTATAAGTTGGGAATTATAGACTCAAGGAGTTCATGAGTCTAGATCTGAGTGGATGTTGATGAAATTACTAGTTTAGATGCATGTTGTGGTTCAAGAGGGCCTGTAGAAGATCAATTTTTTATCAGTTTCAGTGGAGTATACACTCTTGATCCAGATCACGAAGAGGTATTATGATGATCCAAAATGTTTGGACTTGAGGGAAAGCCTTGATGGTGGGGAGTCACCTTCTGATTGGAATAAATATGAAGATGATATCATCTATATTGGGGATCATTTCATTCTGCCTACGAATATGAGGGAGGAGATGATGAGTGAATTTCATGCCTTGAAATGGGTGGTGCATTTGTGTTTGACCAAAAGGTGTAGTGACTTATGACCTTAGTATTGGGGGTAGAGAATGGAAAAAGAGACTGCAGGGTTCATGACATGATGTTACAACTATAAATAGGTGAAGTCATAGCATCAATGATCTAGTGGTTTAATACATCTATTTCCCATTTTGGAATGGAAGTATGTTGATGTTACCTTGGATTTCATATTGGGTTTCCTAAGGATACCTTAGAAGGATGATGCTATTTGGTTGATTGTAGACCATTTGACAAAGGTAGAATATTTCTTGTCTATATGGGAGACATTATCAATAGATCAGTTGCAGGATATGTATGTTTTAGAGATGGTCCCCATTTATAGGGTTCCCTAGAGTATAGTTTCAGAACATGACTCACATTTCACTTTTAACTTCTAGTATGTATTGCAAAAAGCACTTGGTACACATGTATTAATATGCATGACAGTCCATACACAGATAGAAGGATAGTTAGAACTTACTATACATGTTCTGGAGGATATTATATTAGCGTTCAGTCTTGACTTTGGTGGGTCTTGGAAGAATCACATAACACTGGTGGAGTTCACCTATAACAACATTTTTCAGGTGAATATACAGATGGATCTATATAAGGATCTTTATGGTAGGCCATGTGGATCACCTCTATACTAGATGGAGGCCAGAGAGTCAGAGATATTGGGACTTAGTCTCTTGTAGTAGAGGTAAGAGTATGTTCAGAAGAAACATAAATGTATGGCTAGGGCTTAGAGTTGGTATAATTCATATACAGATAGATGTTTACGACCACATCAATTTTATGTGGGCGATCATGTGTTCCTTCAGGTGTTATTTATATTGGGTCACCATAGGATTAAGAGGTAGGGTATATTGGTGGTCAAGTATGTTGGATCATTTGAGGCTGTGGAGGGAACTAGGCTGGTGAAGTACCAATTGGATCTTCCAAAATGGTATAGTGATATGCATGCTTTTTTCAGGTGTCACAGATTCAGCAGTATCTCCCTAACCCTTTTCATGTGATCGATGTGGATGATATTTATCTTGATACCAATACATCCTTTAATAAGCATACAAAATGTGTCGCGGATCATAATGATATAGTGTTTTGGAGAAAGAATATGCCCATAGTTTGTATATTTTGGAAAAAATGGGCATGTTATGAAGGAAACGTGGGAGGGATAATTAGATATTGAGGCATAGTGGCCTGATATTTTTAACTTGGAATCTTAGAGATTCTTGGGTGTACAACTTGAGGACAATCTGTTATAAGGTAGACAGATTTTAAGATCCCAACCTTTTTCTAGAGATGTATCAATCTCATTTGAGGTCCTTTTTTTCATTATTTTCAGTATATCTTGTATGGGTTTTCTATCAGGTGAGTTTGTGTTAAATTTGGATGTTTTTTGGAGGGGTTTTGGGTAGTGAGCAGTTGGTGCATAGTTTTCCCAAACTGTGTTCCATTCCCCAGCAAACTATGCAACACCAGGTGGATGGGTATTTCATGGTTGGGTCATGGTTTGGAAAATTGTGTGTCCTCTTAGTAGTAACTGTGTGACCCCTAAGAAGAGGCACATGGTTAGGTGCACAGTTATGAAAAAACATGCATCCTGTATAAGAAACCATTCATCTGAAAAAATAAACCCCCAAAAATTCAGTAAAAATTTCCCAAACCCCTGTATTATATCTAAAAACCCCTCATCTCAACCCTAGCTCACTTATCTCCTTTTTGTAGGACATAGAAAGGATTATATGGGATTCAAAACTTCATACTTAGTGAATCGATGATCCATATTATAGATACTCACCTATCTCGGTAAGAGATCTCATCCTGATTGGTTGCCTCCATCTCTCTGATCATTCTCACATATTTTTAAGGTATTATTTTATATATTGGTGATGGATCTAGAAATAGGCTTTGATAAATCTTAATCCATTAAATTTCAGATCTAAATCTCAATTTTCATTATGCAGTTGAACATTCTACTTAGATTTTGGATTTTACACAAGCTTGCATCTGTCAATGATATTGAGGTAGGTAGTCTATTATATTATTACCTAATTCTTGATATCAATTTCATGTATTAAATTTTTAAACCTCAAATTCATGTTTAGAAATTTCATCTTGAATTTATTTAATTAAATTGGTTGCTTAATTAATGGATTGTGGAATTGAATGATTAATGGGGTAATGAAAGTAGATAATTAATGAGATGGCATAATTGGTCAATTGATGGGATTGTGGAATTGATTGATTAATATAATTCTGAATTAATTGATCACTAGAATGTATAATTGAATGATTAATTGTAATTAAGTGATGTTTGAAATAACATTGAAGGGTAAATGAATTATTTCACTAAATTATGAAAAAAGGTTTAATGATGAATTGTTAATATTATTCCATGTTATTAAAATAATGAATTATGATTGTTATTATAAATTTAAAAGGTACACTTAAATGAGAATGATTGATAAGAAGGTTAATGATACATAAACTTGATGTACATAAAATTATAATTTTTGTGATATTGTGATATGTGTGACATATATGACGTTGATGTGTGGTACATGGACTGAGACTCTAAATAACCATATGTGGTTGTAAGTGTAGGACATGGAATGAGTCTCCAAATATTCATATATGAATTTGAGGTGTGGTCCAGTGACTGAGGCTCCAAACACCCATATGAAATTGGGGTGTGGGATAGTAGTAGGGGCTCCAAATACCCACAGGGTGCAAGATATGAAATTCTCTTCCCATGATATTAGAATTGGAATGTGGTTCTAATTAGATGTGATGTGAATTGAAATGAAATGATAAATGATAACCATGGTATTGTGATATGTGATATACCTTTGGATAGCCCAGACTCCAGAACGTGATGAGGTAGGTGTTGATAGTATTGGTTTCATCATGAACCCGAGGATTTATATGGTTAATTAAAGAATAATTAAATGTTATAATTGTTTACTTTATGCATTTTACATTATTCTTTATAAAACTATATAAACTTTTATTTATTGGATATTTTTTTAGATGTCATTGGTGGTGGCCTACTATGTTTTACTCACACCCTACTTCGGCTTCATTATTGGTACCCTAATAGACTTCATGTTTATAGGATAAGATAAGGGAAAGAGACCTATATTAGATGGATGAGTTGGGATGGATCATGGATGAGAGAACCATACATTGTGTTAGGACCTGATTAAAGTTTTTGGGGTCTTTGTTTTTGGGTTTTTCATTTGACACTTGACAAATACTATGACATGACATATTTATTGATTTGTTTTGGATAATTTTTTCCTTTTTTTGGTTTGCCATGTGATACTGGTTTGTAATGTATTATAATATGATTCTAGATATTGGTTATTGTCATTTGGTCATTTTTGGTCTATTTATGCTATTTCATTACTCTGATAAAGAAGGTATACATTCCACATGTTTTATTTTATACCTCCACTTCTTATCAGAATCCTCTTGAATATGAGGATACACACTTAAGGTTCTATAGATGATTGGATTAGGGCACTAGTGTGTGTCATTCGGGTCAGGATGTTACAAAAATCAAGGTTTTAAGTGTTGGGAAAATCCTTATAAAACAACCTACCTTTAATCATGAGATCAATCAATCAATCACCCAAAACATGAATTCCCAATAGAGAGTCAAAGGGGATGGGAGATAAAATATAAACCAATAGAATTACAGCATATCAAATCAAGGTTTATATCCACTAAAAATGTGAGTATTCATCACTCTCAAAGGAGAATAGAAGATGAGGAAGATGCGATTCCAAAGCTAAGTGAATAATATATACTAGAGAGAGTTAAAAAAATATACACTAGAACTTATATACAATAATAAGAGAGGTTGGAAGATCCAATTCACCTCTTTAGAGACTCCATAATATAAAGGACAAAATTTCGGTTGAATGGGAGATATTTAAAAGTTATAATGGGGAGACTATGATTTTTATTTGAATTTTTGGGGGATTAAAAACCCCTTCACATGGTTTTCTAGGTTGGGCCACACGATTATTAAAAATCACTTTCCTTATCATTCTTCCACATGGGGTTTTAGAAAGGGTGAAAGGATTGGATTCATGGTTAGAGTAACCATGATCTAACTATGAAAATCAACACTGTCCAAGGCCACATATTTTGTAGGGGAGGCTTTACTATATGAACTAACTGTGTGCTAACCATACACAAAGTGTTATATGCATAAACATATAGTTTTCCCTAACTATCCACCAACCATTCATAGCACTAAAAACTTCCATAAATATTTAAAACCCCCTAAAAAATCCCGATAACAAGATCAAAACAAATTGTGATAAAAAGTTTCAAAAGTAATAGAATGTGGGAAATGAGATGTTGCAATAATATTTTTTTTATAATAATAGTTATTTCCATTACTGGATGATATTTATCAATCGTATTTTGGATGGTACGGTGGTTACATGAAAAATATAATGATTTTTCTTTAGTAGTTTCACTTTAATAAAATGGGAACATTTATTAAATGGTATAAATAACCTTGAAAAGAGATTTTAAGATAAGGTTTTATTTTTGGGATAATAAATAGAAATTTTTTTTTGAGGTATGGATAACTCTTATGTTTAATATATGTTTTATATGAGATAATAAAGGGTGGTTTTATTTTAAAGAAGTAAGTTATATAGTATTGGTAACCATGGAATTTATAATTTATTTATGATATTTTGGTGAATTTTATCTCAATTTTTTGATTATATTAACAAGTGTGTGATTTTATGAACTAATGGATGAAAATAAGAGTTAATTTTGGATAAATATATGATTTACCAATGGTTTAATGTCTTTGAGATTCAAATGGTTTTGGAAAAAGGATAAATTGGATAATAAATGACAAGGGTATACACAATCAATGTCGTTTAAGGAAAGATATGTGTTTTTATATAGCATAAGATACTAAGTTAGATGTCATATTAGAAGTTATATCTAGAATAATATATATGTTAAAAATACCCTCATATAATTTCATTAGTGGGAAATAATTAGAATTTTAAGGACATGATTTATTTAAAGGGGTAATATGTAATGACCTTAGATTTTTTATCCTTTAAATTTATACCATCTTCAATAACTTGTGTCACATAGAACACCAAACTCACACAATACCCCACTAAAAAACCATGACATATTAAAATTACATGAATCAAATAATAATTAATAAATAAAAGGATATTAATCGATTAAAATAGTTACATATTAATATTTTTATTTGATGAATATTTCATATGAAGAATTTTTTTTGAAGAACTATTTAAAAAAATGCTATTGTATTTTAATATAATAAATTAGAAGTGATCATTGTAAAAAAAATTCGCAATAGGAAATATTTATATTTATAGACTAATATATTTATATTAAATTATTTATAAATATATATTAAATAATATTAAAAAACATGATGTTTAATAATTCATTTTTAATAAAATCATTTTTTCTTAATATACTGCGTTTCATTTAAAAGATAAATAATATATATTTTTTAAATTTTAATTTGGAAAAAATAATTTTTTATGAATTTAAATATTATCTTAAGATGATTTTATGTGTATTTTTCTAAAATTAATGATTTTTAGGTTCATAGTGAAAAATACCTTTTTTTACAAATAATAAGAATTTTATGAAATTATTTTTTTATAATTATAAATTTGGAATTAATGAAACCTATTTATAAGTCTAAACATGAATTTTATAAGTGAATTTATTATTTTAAAAATATGGGTTCTAATTTACAAACCTATATCCCACATTTTATAATTTAAGATATACTTTTCATAAATATTGTTTTTAACACATTATAGATTTATTATTTTAAAATTAATTTTTATCACTTTTAGATATTTAATATTATTAAATTTGTTTTTAATTTGGATTCATTCGGTCTAAATTTTATAGTACATACCATTTTTTTGGAATAAAGTATAAGTTACCTATATAAAAACTAATTACCGTGGGGAAAACTAAAATGGAAAAAATGAGAAATCTTAAAGATAAAGAAATTAACATGTTCAAAAAATATTTTTAATTTTGTTATAGAGGTGTGTATATACCTTATAACTTATTATCACCATTATTTATCTATTATAGAGACTATTTTCTTGAGATTTACTTCCTATTTTTGAAAACTTTTGGGTATTTACAAAATTGTCACCCTTTTTCACTTATAAAAGGGTCCCCATATCCTCACTTAACTTTACACCACAACCCAATTATTTCAGCCTAAAATATTCCAAATACTCTCATAAAAACTATTAGACACATTAATGAGGTTCTTTTATTCTAAAAAAAATTCATCCCTCAAAGTCTTAACACCGTTTACAAAGGAGATAATCCTTGAAGTGAGGTATATGTTCTTAACCTATGTTTCTCTTTTCTATTTCCTTATATAATTTTATTATTAATAATTTATTTTCAACATATTAAAATAATAAAATTATTAAAATTAATATAATGGTATGTAATTATAATGATATTACAACCATCAACCACCTTCCCCTTTTCTATTAAGATAAAAAAACTGGAACTCATGTGTTAGGAAAACTACCTCCTCCACAATTAAATGTGTTTTATTTTCCATAACCACAATAAAATGATGGTATGAAAGGTGAATTTATTAAATAATTATGATATTTATATCATAATTATTATTATTAAAAAATTAACCAAATTACTCATTTCTCCCATTCTATGGAAAATGAAATCATTAACCTTGCATATGTATGGACTTCTACCTCCATAGAAGGATTGATTTCCATTTCACTACCACCAATAATGAATGGACCAAAGAATTAGTTTTATGGATAAATTTTATTTTTATGATATAATTATGTTTCTATTTTGATAAATTGGGAACCTATTAATTATTTTATAAATAAACAATCATCTTTAATTCAATCATTTAAAACAAGTGTACTAAGATAAAAATATTCTCATTCATATTCTGAAATATTTTAAAATCTATTAATTGATCTTATAATTCCTTATAAATATGATATAACACACTAATATAAACTAAATTATATAATTATTCTAATATTATAATGATTGTAACGAATGAAACTTTTTGAATAGTATATTAACTTACTCTTAACGATTTAATAGAGATGTTAGTGGTTAATGCAAAAAAGATGAGTCGATGGCTTCATCTAGTAGACTCGAACCTTATGAATCCCACTTATCAGAGCTTGGGAAGGAGGTTGCATATTTGGGCTTCTCTTTGGACCATGACCAAGCCGAACTCCAGCATGTCAAGCTTGAACGGAAACGCCTGCGAGAGAAGTTCAAGTTAATGGAGATTACTACTAGGGAAATGTTGTCTGAGCGTCCCTCAGATTCTCTCACCATAGAACACCTTACACTTAGGTTTTATGCTGGTGTTATAAGGGGCTATGGGATGAGGCCGTAGCTACTTTGTGTAATCCTTTGGGATGAATAAAATTGATATTTCTTCCTTTAGTGAAGTATGAGAAATTTAAAATGTCCGAATAATTTGAGGATGCATATTTGAAAAAAAAGGGATATTTTAAAATATTTTTGTAAACCCTAAATAATTAATGATGTGTTATGGTTTTCAGAAAATGGTATTCTGCAAATGTGTTCAGTAAAAAATTTAGAGTCTAATAAGATCAACTTAATTTTTGGTGAATAGTGTTTTATGAATAGTGATTTTATGCTTAGGATTAGTAATTTGACCAAATGGATTAGTAATATCACTTAAAGAGAGTATTAATATAATTTAGGCACCGTTATTTAGTAGTGTGATTCAATAAAATAGGTAAAGAACTGTTTCATTTATTAATAGTTAAGTATTAGTTTTTTCGGGTGAATAGTTTTTTTATTTGAAAATTAAATTAAAAATATTTAGATTTTTTTTTATATAATGGAGTTCATTTTTGAATTCAAAGCATCGATATTATGTTAAGATGAATTTTGGGGATATTTCTGAAAAAAAAGAATTTTTAGTGAATAGTAAAAATACAGTTTTAGGGTTTCGGTATGTTTAATGACATCATGACTGCATCATGAGGAAGTAATGAGATTTTTTTAAGGGATGGACGACTAAAGGGGATTAATTATAGTGTGAGGTGTCCCAAGTGGCCAATACCATGGGCAAATACCATGGGCAAGCCCATGGTTTTTCCAATACCACCGATGAGGTGTCCCTTGGCCACTAATGCCTTGTCCCCTCACTTTCCCTATAAATACCAAGCCATTATCTCATAATATCGACTCTGAAATCATTATCAACTAAGTTATGGTCTCTTTACCTCCCAAGGAGTCCTCCCAAGGTTCCCTCAAGCCTCTCAAGGTCCCAAACTTTGAGTTTTAAGAGTTACGTTTTAAGATAAGGGATCCAACCTCTCTCTTTCTTTTCAAATACTCTCTTTTTAGTCATTTCTTTTATGCCCCATGTTATTATGTTGGAGGATGTTATTTTATATTTCTCTTACTTCCCTTTTCATGTTCATATGATGAGATATCCCCTCTTACTCTCATCATCTTGTTTTATTAATGTTTAAGTGGTGCCGTTAGGCTGCGGAAATTTTTGTAACGGATTCTTTCACCCTTTTTGTTTTCAAGATCTATTTTCATGTCAAGTCTTTAAAGTTCCTTTTTATTATGTTGGGGTATGATCTCTATATCTATCATACTTATATTTTATCTTCATATGATGAGAGACCCTATTTTATCTCTTCAATTCATTTTTTTGAGGTTTTATGTGACGCCGTTAGGCTACCGGATTTTCATAAGAGAAATCTTATTTTTGTCTTCCTTCCATGTTTTTCATTTCAAATGGTATGTCCTTAAAATTTCATTACCGTGATTCATATACTTTATATTCTTTCCCTATAATATTTTATATATCATTTATGAGTGGGTGACCCATGTCCCCTCTCTTTTCAATGTTTTCTAAAGCCCTGCAATATAGCCATTATGCTGGAGAATTTTCGTCTCAAATGTCTCTCTATTTTTCTCAAATTATTTTATTTTAATAAGTGAATACTCAAAGATCTTTCCTCTAAAGGGTTATTCACATATATACCAAAACTTTCTATATTAAATTCTGGGATTTACATACATGAGACCCGCTTTCCTTTTCCGTGGGTTTAAAGTTACATAAAGATCATGTCTTTAAAGCAGTTTTTAAAAATTTATGATTATGAATGGAAACCCATTTATTTTATACTATATGGGTTTTTTTATGAAATGTTTTATGATGATATATGTGGCTCACATGATGATAAATGAAAATTTAAGGGTTCTCCCTGATAGCACTCTAATGCATTGGTTAAAGAATTAATCTCTAGAGATGACCATTTTTAACGACGCCTTGGTGAATAACCTTGGTAATTTTTATTGAAACCTTGGGGATGGACCATGGTGAAATGGAAATGATTTTCTATGTTAAATGTTTTAGCCACATATTAAAGTTATGAAACACGTTATGTTTTTTATATATGCCTCATGATCTCTTTCTCATGCCATAAATTTATATATCATGACCCTATTGATGTATCTCAAGTTCACATGTAAAATGTTTCTATTGTTTCTTTTACTGGGCCTTCTTCTCAACCATTCTTTTGATGTATGTCCCCAGGTTATGAGATGAAGTAATGAACCTAGTGTGAACATAAGGATAAGCCTTTCAAGTGTTTAAGAATAATGTTTTATGTTATTTTCATGTATTATGTTCCTGGTTTCCAAGACACTAAACCTTAAAGATCCTCAGTTTTGTATAATGTAATGAAAGTTTATGTTATAAAAATGTGGGATGTCATAGTTGGTATCAAAGGATGGTTTAGTTATTTGTGGAAATTAGGATATAAAAACTTTAGGAAGAACCCTATAGAAAAGTTTAAATATAGGAAAACTTCCTCTTATTTTGGTAAGTATTGAGTAAGTGGTTTATCAAACAAATACATCCCTGTCTGGATACGAGCAGGTAGAGGTGGCTCTGGAACAGATGTACATAGGGGTAAAACCTGAAAACACCGCTTTGAGCTAGACTCGAACGGGAACTGGTGCATATAACGGGCCTTGCTGCACTCTTGGTTACGACACTCCTGGGGGATATTTTTGGTTAATCACATGCTTTTTATGAATCATTATGAAGGAATTATAGAGAAATGTAATTGTCTATGAATGAAGTCTTAGTTAAAATATTCATAAATGAAATAAGTTTCTCACTAAGGTTTTATTCTTTTAGAAAATGGCGGGAAATAGGAGGAACCATGCATATGGTGACCGTAGTGCACCATGTGCTGACGACCCTCCGATGGAAGCTGGAATGGAAACAATCATGCGAATGATGAACCAACTGACTCAAGTTATGAGTAATAACTTCCATTGCTGTTTACTGCCTAGAAGGAGAAGCTGATTAGTGGTGGTCACTGGTCAAAAACATGAATCCTAGAGGAGATATGGAAGCTATGGAGTGGGAAGAGTTCCAGGGAATATTCTTTAATAAGTATTTCCCTCATTCCATTAGAACGAGAATGGAGAAAGAGTTTCTCGAGATGAAGTAGAAGGAGAACGAATCTGTCGGAAGCTATGAGATGAACTTCACCTGACATTCATGATATACCTCTAGCTTTGTCATGGATCCAAGTGGAAAGGTTGATAGATTTTTTGGTGTACTGAGACCACAGCTGTGGAAGAATCTAGCCAACCGAGACTACAATAGCTACGAGAAGATCGTGCGGAGTGCAATGAAAGTTGAGCTAGAGTTTGGTGAGACGCAGTGGTCTCATAAATCAAATGACAAGAAGAGATTGTTGGAGCCTATTTTAGTGAAGAAGTTTTATCAGGGGAGTGGTGGAAAGCAAATGAAACTTACCACATGCAATAAATGTGGGAAGAAGCATTCGGGGCACTACTTGATCGGAAGTGGAAAGTTCTACAAGTGTGGAAGAGGAGTCCATATTGCTCGGAATTGTCATAGTGAGGTGAAGCCTCAACTCCCCAACACTAATGACAAAGGAAAGATGGTTCTAACCCTACCCGAAGTCTAATGCTTCAAGTGTGGAAAACTTGAGCACTTTTCTAATCACTGTCCTAATCCAAGGGCAGTGGAGGGGAATCACCATCAACCTCAGCAAAGGCCAGGGGAGAAAGGTCGTGCTTTTGCTATCACAATAACTGAAGTTGAAGCTCCGATTGATGTGGTAGCAGGTACTCCTGTTGTCATCTCAAAACTAGAAAGTAATTTGTTTGATTTTGGTTCGACGCGTTCCTTTATTTCCTCCACGTTTGCATTGAATATAGAATCATTCCTCGAACTGCTAGAGGTAGAGTTATTAGTCAATACTCTAAGTGGGATTATCCATGCCTCAACAGTGTTTAGAGACTCTAGTGTTTACTTTAGTGAGCACAATATTATCGCAAATTTAGTAGTCATTCCCACAATATAATTCGACGTTATACTAGGGATAGACTGACTCTCAAATTATAATGCTAAGATAAAATGCAGAAGTAAGGAAATATCAGTAGTCTTGAATAAACGACCTACAGTTATCTTTCAATGAGAGATATCCCGAACTGATCCCTATCTAGAAGCACCTCCTATAGCTTTCTTTATAGAGTTAATCGGTGATGATGAATAAGGAAATGGGAGTACACAAATAGAAGATGTTCTAATTGTTCAAGAATACATGGATGTATTTCTTGAGGAGTTTCCTGGACCTCCCCCAGAAAGAGAGGTAGAGTTCTCCATTGAACTTGTACCTGGATCTCAACCGATATCAAATACCCTGTATAGAATAGAAAATGTAGAGCTATAAGAGTTAAAGAAACAACTCCAAGACTTGTTGGAGAAGGGGTTTAACTGACCCAGTGTGTCTCCTTGGGGAGCACCAGTTCTCTTTGTGAAGAATAAGGATGGATCATTGCGGCTATGCATTGATTATAGAGAACTTAATGGGATCACATTGATGAACAAATACCATATTCCAAGAATTGATGATTTATTTGACTAACTTCGTGGGGCTCAATTCTTCTCCAAGATTGACCTTCGATCTGGTTTTCATCAACTAAGGGTGAAGAAGGAAGATATTCCAAAGACTGCCTTCTAATCAAGATATGGGCATTATGAGTTTACTGTTATGCCCTTCAGCTTGACTAATGATCCTACTATTTTCATGGATTTGATGAATAGAGTCTTTAAAGACTACCTTGATAACATTGTGGTAGTTTTTATTGATGATATTTTGATATATTAAAAAAATCATGAGGAGCATGAAGATCATCTGAGGGTTATTTTGAAAACTTTGTGGAAGGATAGGCTCTTTGTAAAGTTCATCAAGTGTGAGTTTTGGTTACAACAAGTGGCTTTCTTGGGGGACATCGTAACCAATGAAGGAATCTCGGTTGACCCTGCAAAGACAATGGTTATGGAGGAGTGGCCTCAACCCACAACAGTAACTGAGATTCGTAGTTACCTTGGTTTAGCAGGATATTATTGGAGGTTTGTGAAAAACCTTTCACGGATTTCTAATCCACTAACCAAGTTGACTCGAAAAGGGGTTAAGTTCATCTGGACAAAGGAATGCGAGGAAAGTTTCCAAGAGCTGAAGAAGAGATTGGTTACTGCACTTGTGTTAACACTACCCTCTATCGAAGAAGGATTCGTTATTTTTAGCGATGTATCTCTGAAAGGGCTTGGGTGGGTCCTCATGCAAAATGACATGGTAATTGCTTATGCATCTCGACAGTTAAGGATTCATGAGAAAAATCATCCTACTCATGACCTAGATCTAGCGGCAGTTGTTTTTGCTCTAAAGATATGGAGGCACTATCTTTATGGGGAGAAATGTGATATATACACCAACCACTAATGTTTAAAGTATATTTTCACATAGAAATAATTGAACATGAGACAAAGGAGATGGTTGGAGCTTATTAAAGACTATGATTGTTCAATTCATTATCACCCTGGAAGAGAAAACAAAGTAGCGGATGCATTAAGCAGGAAAGACCCTGTTGTTCTGGCAACAATGAGGATCCTAAGAGATCCCTTGATTAAAGATCTAGTAAAACTGGACATGGGAATTGCAAGGGAAGGGACATCATCAACCCTATCCCAAATGATTTCTCAACCTTCGTTACTATAGAAGATTAAGAAGGCTCAAAGAGAAGATCTTTTTTTGCAGAACAAGTTTGAGGCTGTGAAGGATGGGAAGTTTCATGATTTCTATATTGATCAAGAAGGTGTATTGAAATTTAATACAAGACTATGTGTTCTATCTATTCTGGAGATAAAGAAAGAATTGATGGATGAAGCTCATTGCTCTACTTTCTCTATACATCAGGGAATCACTAAAATGTATAGGGACCTTCGTGATTATTATTGGTGGGATAACATGAAGAGGGAGATTGCTGATTACACAACAAGATGCCTGGTGTGTCAACAAGTAACGACAGAACGACAAATTCATAAGGGGGTATTACAACTGCTACCCATACCATCATGGAAGTGGGATAATATCACTATGGAATTTGTGACGGTTCTCCTGAAAACATCCAAACGGAACAATGCGATATGGGTTATAGTGGACCATCTCACCAAGATCTCCCATTTTATCT
This sequence comes from Viscum album, assembly GCA_963277665.1. NCBI lineage: Eukaryota > Viridiplantae > Streptophyta > Magnoliopsida > Santalales > Viscaceae > Viscum > Viscum album. Next base: position 342,891,463 of record OY728167.1, read on the forward strand.
CTATTCGGGAAGATTTTTCTCTGGATCAACTTGCCAAGACATACATAAAGGAAGTGGTAAGGCTGCATAGGGCACCACTATCCATCGTGTCTGATCACGATCCAAGATTCACATCAAAATTCTGGAGAAGTCTTCAACATGATCTGAATACTGAATTGAATTTTAGTACGGCCTATCATCCTCAAACTGATGGACAATCTGAAAGGACGATTCAGACACTCGAGGACCTACTGAGAACATGCTCAATGGAATTTAAAGGTAGATGGGATCAACACCTCGCATTAGTTGAGTTCTCCTATAACAAAAGCTTCCATTCGAGTATTCAGATGGCACCCTATGAAACTCTGTATGGAAAGCAATGCAGAACTCCTACTTGTTGGGATGAAGCTGGTGAGAGAAAGCTTCTTGGGTCTGATCTTGTGTAAGAGATGGCAGAACATGTTAATTCCATCCAACAACACATAAAGGATGCTCAGAGTTGGTAGAAGAGCTATGCTGACAACCGTCGAAGGGACTTGGAGTTTGGGATTGGCGACAAGGTCTTCCTTTGAATTTCTCCATAGAAGAGAGTCATGTAGTTTGGGAAGAAAGGGAAGCTCAGCCCTAGGTACATTGGCCCCTATGAAATCCTTGATCGCATAGGAGAAGTGGCCTATCGTCTAGAACTTCCACCAAACCTAGCTCAAGTTCACGATGTCTCCCATGTATCTCTCTTGAGGAAGTACATACCCGACCCTTCGCATGTACTGAATCTAGAGGTGGTACAACAGGAACATGACCTCTCTTATGAGGAGCAGCCAATGGAGATCTTAGATCGTAGAGACAAGGTTCTACGCAACAAGGCCACCCACCTTGGGAAATTGTTGTTGAGGAATCATAAGTATGAAGAAGCGACATGGGATCATGAGGAAACCATGAAGCAAAAGTACCCTCATCTTTTCAACTAGTCCTTTGGTTTAAAATTTCGGGGACAAAATTTCTTAAGGGGGGAAGAATGTAACGACCCAAGCTTTTTGAATAGTATATTAACATACTCTTAACGATTTAATAGAGATGTTAGTGGTTAATGCAGAAAGAGGAGTAAATGGATTCATCCAGTAGACTCGAACCTTATGAATCCCACTTATCAGAGCTTGGGAAGGAGGTGGAATCTTTGGTCTTCTCTTTGGACCAAGCCCAAGCCGAACTCAAGCTTTTCAAGCTTGAATGGAAACGCCTACGGGAGAAGTTCAAGTTAGTAGAGATTACTACTATGGAAATGTTATCTGAGCCTCCCTCAGATTCTCTCACCATAGTACATGTTACACTCAGTTCATATCCTGGTGTTATAAGGGGCTATGTGACGAGACTGTAGCTACTTTGTGTAATCCTTTGGGATGAATAAAATTGAGATTTCTTCCTTTAGTGAAGTTTGTGAAATTTCAAATGTCCGAATAATTTGAGGATGTATATTTGAAAAAAAGGGATATTTTAAAATATTTTTGTAAACCTTAAATAATTAATGATGTGTAATGGTTTTCAAAAAATGGTCTTCTGCAAATGTGTTCAGTACAAAATTTAGAGTCTAATAAGATCAACTTAATTTTTGGTGAATAGTGTTTTTATGAATATTGATTTTACGCTTAGGATTAGTAATGTGAGAAAATGGATTAGTAATCTCAGTTAAAGAGAGTATTAATATAATTTAGGCACCGCTATTTAGTAGTGTGATTCAATAAAATAAGTAAATAACTGTTTCATTGATTAATAGTCAAGTATTAGTTTTTTCGAGTGAATAGTGTTTTATATTTAAAAATTAAATTAAAAAAATTTAGAAAATCATTTTTATAAAATGGAGTTCATTTTTGAATTCAGAGCATCGATATTATGTTAGGTTGAATTTTGGGGATTTTTCTGAAAAAAAGAATTTTCAGTGAATAGTAAAAATACAGTTTTAGGGTTTCGGTATGTTTAATGACATCATGACTGCATCATGATGATGTCATGAGATTTTTTAAGGGATGGCCGAATAAAGGGGATGAATTATTGTGTTAGGTGTCCCAAGTGGCCAATACCATGGGAAAATACCATGGGAAAGCCCATGGTTTTTCCAATACCACTGATGAGGTGTCCCTTGGCCATTAATGCCTTGTCCCCTCACTTTCCCTATAAATACCAAGCCATTCTCTTATCATTTCGACTCCAAAATAATTCTCAACAATGTTCTGGTCTCCTTAACTCCCAATGAGTCCTCCCAAGGTTCCCTCAAGCCTCTCAGGGTCCTAACCTTCATGTTTTAAGAGTTACGTTTTAAGGTAAGGGATCCGACCTCTCTGTTTCTTTTCAAATACTCTCTTTTAAGTCATTTCTTTTATGCCCCATGTTCTTATGTTAGAGGATGTTATTTTATATTACTCTTACATACCTTTTAATGTTCATATTATGAGAGATCCCCTCTTACTCTCATCATTTTGTTATATGAATGTTTAAGTGGCACCGTTAGGCTGCTGAAATTTTTGAAACGAATTCTTTCACCCTTCTCGTTTTCAAGATCTATTTTCATTTCAAGTCTTTCAAGTTCTTTTTTATTATGTTGGGGTATGATCTATATATCTATCATACGGATATTTTATTTTCATATGATTAGAGACCCTATTTGATCTCGTCAATTCAGTTTTTTTAAGTTTTAAGTGACGCCGTTAGGCTGCCAAATTTTCATAAGAGAAATCTTATTTTTGTCTTCCTTCCATGTTTTTCATTTCAAATGGTATGCCCTTAAAATTTCATTACCATGATTCATATAATTTATATTCTGTCCCTATACTATTTTATATATCATTAATGAGTGGGTGACCCATTTCCCCTCTATTTTCAATGTTTTCTAAAGCCCCACAATATAGCCATTATGTTGCAGAATTTTCATCTCAAATGTCTCTATCTTTTTCTCAAATTATTTTATTTTATTAAGTGAATACTCAAAGATATTTCTTCTAAATGGGTATTCACATATATACCAAAACATTATATATTAAATTCTGGGATTTACATACATGATACCCTCTTTCCTTTTCCATGGGTTTAAAGTGACATAAAGATCATGTCTTTAAATCATTTTTTAAAACGTTATGATTATGAACGAAAACCCATTTCTTTTATAATATATGGGTTGTTTATAAAATTTTTGATGATGATATATGTGGCTCATATGATAATAAATGAAAATGTAATGGTTCACCCTGATAGCGCTCCAATTCATTGGGTAAAGACTTAATTTCTAGAGATGACCATTTTTAACGACACCTTGGTGAATGACCTTGGTAATTTTTAATGACACCTTGGGGATGGAACTTGGTGAAACAGAAATGATTGTCTATGTTAAATGTTGTTGCCACATCTTAAAGTTATGAAACACGTTCTGTTTTTTTATATATGCCTCATGATCTCTTTCTCATGTCGTAAAGTCATTTATCATGACTCTATTGATATATCTCAAGTTCACATGTAAAATGTTTCTATTGTTTCCTTTACTGGGCCTTCTGCTCACCCTTTCTTTTGATGTATGTCCCCAGGATATGAGATGCAGTAATTAACCTAGGGTGAACATAAGGAGAAGCCTTTCAAGTGTTTAAGAAGAATATTTTTTGTTATTTTCATGTATTATGTTCTTGGTTTCTAAGACACTATACCTTAAAGATCCTTAGTTTTGTATAATGTAATGAAAGTTTATGTTATAAAATGGCAGGATGTCATAATGATATTATAACTTAATCATCACATGATCATCCCATAATCATGTTGTGTTCAAGTTTGGGTCAGTTCACCCACCCACATAAATGAGGCTATAAAACACTATCACAGCTGACCATGCGAATTTAAATACAAATATTATTATAAATAAATAACAATTTAGAAAATATTTTTTTTTTCTATAATGGTTATATTGGGTATTTTACTCATTATTAATGTATAATATTTGTTTGTTAAAATCACCAAAATAATCCAACACCGATTCAATTTTCACAAAAACATAATAAAAAATTATAATAAGAAATTATTTTATGATAAGAAATTATCAAAATTAAATTAAATATAGAAGAATAATTTTACTAAAATTTTATATAATAATATTTTTTTATTCATGAGGTTAATCACATGCATGGAATGAATCTAAAATAAGGAAATGGTTTCATATCATAATTTCATTCTTTGGGTCATATTTTCTATTATATACTTAATTTAATTTAAATATTGTGAATACTTTCTATTTCTTACATAATACCATAAATTATATTTATCATGGTATTTTAAATTCAATTTAATAATCTATCTCTATATTTTAGGGGTTTTTATTTTAGTGTTTCTTAAACTGTAAGGGTTTTTCAAAAACAATTTTTTCATTGAGACATGTTTTAATGTTATACATAAATTTCTTATTTATATGGTGTATATACATCCCAATAATATATTTAGGAATAATAAATGATATAATTCATTGTATTTAATGATTAATATGATTTTTATTCTTCTAATGACTTTTGATTCACAAATTACAAAATCTTTAAGGGTTTTGATAACTCAATTACCTTTCATTAAATTATACACCTCTATATTGAAACTGTTTGTTAAAATTTAGTTCCAATAGTCCATAAAATGATATTATGTTATACAATCTCAATTATTTCTAGGGAATTATGTTTTATATCCATTTATTCTTCCATTATGATTTCATTTGAAATGTGTGAGATTTCAAAGAACAATTCCTGTATTTTCTAATAAACCATTCTTTTTCATGTCCACATTTTTCCCTTTTATCAATGTTTTAATTTTTTTTGGAAATATAATAAGTTTTTATATATTTTAATGTAATATTTTTTATTAATTTTTTTTTAATTTTTTCTGTTTTATCATCTCTTAAAATGATTCTGGTTTCAAAAAAAATATTATTCTTGATATAAATGTATTTTAATTTCAACCTATTATATTTTTTATTCTTACCCACATTTTCTTATAAAATAAAATTATTCTTTTAATATTATTTATTTATAATAATAATGTTTTAAAAGTATCTTTTAATCCATTTTAAAGATATATTAGAAATTATTTTAAACTCTATTTTACAAATAATTTATAATGGTTTTAAAGAAATTTTTTAAGGTTTTTATTATATTTTATTCTCAATAATAAATATTCCATATTTTGGAAATAATTATTTTAAAAATATGGTATTATAAATATTATGAATTTTGTTGGATAAGATTGATTAATCTATTTTAAAAAAATATAAATTGATTTTCAAACATTACCATTTCTTAATGTTTTTATTCAATTTTACTCTATAACACAATGTGTTTTATCTATTAATAAATAATGTTCATGATTATCCTCTATATGATTTTCTAATACACATTTATTTTTTATGCGTTTTTCATCCATTTTAGAATCCTTTTAATCTTGTGGATATGATTTAATGGGTTTATCCACCTTCTTTCTCTGGATGGACAATGTTGGAATTTTGAGGGTGTTGTATGAACACTGTTTCTTTTAAATAAGGTATTTAATGTAAATTTGGAAGTTTTATGAAACCCATTTTATTTCCATGGTTTTTATATAAATATTAATTTCATGATACCCATTTCTCTTCATATGGGTTATTTTATGACATGATGACTATTTGCAAGAGGCACACATTTTTTTGGATTATGAGATGAGTGGGACCTATATCTCATTATAATGCATTAGAAGTGGATTATATATAATTTTATATAAATTATATGTTAATATATTAGCATGTAGCTAGGTTCATAATGGGTGAGTGTGATGATGTTTATATCTATTCAAAATTTGATGTGTGAATAAGTTATCAAGTTTTTTAGGTTCAAAAATGGTGATTTTGATGGAGTTTATCTCCCCTCACAATTTTATGTGTGAACGGGTTAGAGAGTAGTTAGGTTCATAAAGATAATAAATACCATGTTTATAATTATTACAATTTCTTTACTTTGTTCCATGTCTCATGATTTATTCATCATGTTTATTTTTGTATTCGATGATAAAGGTTTTATTATTTGATTTTATATGTCTATAATTTTTATTATAGACACATATTTTATTAAATATGTTTTTATGGGGTATAATTTTCTTATGTATCATGATTATACCCATATGATCATATTATTCTCACTTATAACCATTGATTGTTATCACTAATATTTACCCTTACTATGAATTTGATCTCTATCCATTATTATGTTTTCTTTCCTCTAGGTATGAAGAAAATTATTAATTATGATGTTTTTATAAGGGTATCTTTTGGGAAGAATTTTAGGAGATGTTGAAGCTTGTTATGGATTATGAAGTTGTTTATTTAATGGGAAAATGTCTATTAGTTAAAATACATGAGTTTATTAGTTAATTTTTTGTAAAGATTATTAAAAAATATAAAAATAAATGGTATTTGGAATGTATTATAATGAAATATTTTCTTTAGGTCATGTAATTACTAGATGGTTAGATATGAGAATCATAGATGTTTTAGTCCACACGTACTCACGAGCAATGTTTTCATTTCCCGTAGAATGGAGAGGAGGTAGAAAATAGTTATTCCATCATATTAATAAACTTTATTTATATTAAATATAAAAAATTAATTATGATAGTTTGGTTATAATATATTTTTAGGTGGTAAAATATGAAATAAATTTGAATTAATTTGGTAAATACTTATATGTCCTTTTTGAATATCTTTCATTGGATTACATCATAAGACTTCTTGTATTATAATTTCAGTGAGACGAGGACTTCTAATAAATGTTTGGGAGATTTGGGAAGTGATTAGGTAATATATTGGTCAAGATAGAGTTCTCAAAGTGTGTGGATAAGTTTGGATAGTGGGTTCAATTTTATAAGTTAGAGGAGTGACACTCTTGTAAATATAATTTCTTAATATAAAAAAGGATGTTATTTTTAAAGAAAGTGACACATAAATTGATAATTATTATAGGAAAGACTCGGATAGGTATTTAAACACCTTATATACATATTTAATTCTGAGTTTTTTTTTGATATTTAGTGACTTACCTCTTGATTAAACATATGTAATTCAATTTTATCATTTCCTTGGTAACTCCAGTTTTCTTCCTAGGTAACTTATTTTGATGACCAAAAATAAAATTGAACTTATAAATTTATTATGAAATGATGTTTCCAAATATATAATAAATTTTATATTTTTCAATTTTGGGAAGTGGTAGAAATTAATTTTAATATAATCTTATAAAAAACAAAAACTATTTTTAGAAAAAAATATTTTTTTGGTGTAAAAATGAATTTATTATTATTTATGCCAAAGAATAATTAATTTTGGTGATTATAATGAAATTATTTTCCAATTATTAAAACAATTATGGTTATTTTAAATTATAACCATCCCAATATTGAATGGAACCTTCCAACCACACTATTAAATGAAATGAAGTAAAAATAGTTTTGTATTAGGTTAAAATATAACTTTGGTTCTAAAAAGTCTTGTATGAGTTTCCAAATTCCAAAAAATGTTTTAAATGATTTATTTAACTCCTTAAAAACATATTTTTATGAGTTAAATGATTCAGATATTTTGATGTCATGTTATATCATAATGATGTCATAAATGTTACAGTACATGTAAAATCAGTATTTTTCAATATTTACTAAAACATTATCTATTATAGAAAAATACCACAAAATCACCCTATTATAGTTTAGATATTATGAATAATAAAATTAAATTGATTTCATAAAATTAATATTATAAAACTAAAAAATTTAAATTTTAAATAAAATCATATATTATATGTAAAAAATGTTTAATTAGAGTAAATAATAATTTTGTTGTTGCGAGGGATTACATTTATATTTTTCATTTCCTATTATTTTTTAAATTCTTGATAATTAATTATTTATGTTTTGAAAAAATATAAAATTTATGAAATTATAATTTCTAATTAAGTGGCATTTAGCCTTCAAATATATAATCGATAAAATAGTTTTAGTGTACCAAATTTTATATCCTATGATGAAAATTAAATATCAGTAAACATTTGAAATTTATAAAAACTACATTATAAAATAATTATAATAATTTTTAGATAATAATACACTATTAAAAATAGGAATATCATTTTTAAATAAAATAATAATTATTTTATAATGTTATTTTATTATAAAACATTGTAAATAATATTATAAAATGGATTTTTATTAATAAAAATAAGCATGCTAAATATGATAAAAACCATTCAAAAATTAAATGAGTTATAGTGTAATTATAAATGCATAATAAAGTATTATTTTTGAGTAAAAAGTTTATTTAACCACTTATAATGTGTTTCACATAAAATTCTATATAGGAGTACTTTTAATATGTTACAACATTATGACTTTGAAAAAATGTATGATATTATATTAACCATTATATTATAAGGAAATAATTACTATGATGATATATATATTAAAATAAGTATGAATATATCTATAAAATAAAATTGTATATTTAATAAGGATGGATGATGGAAGCAGGAAAATTTGTGGGCTACTAGTAGGCGCTATTCCCTTTTGGCCCTTCGGTTATTGGTTTAAGTCCAACGACCTTATAAGATACGATGAGCTGTCACCCAGCCTATGGGATGAATTTTTTTTAATAAAAAACATAATAAAAAAATTATGCTATTCATGGAAAATATATAGGCAAACAACTTAGGTAATTAATATATTTATAAATGTTTAGATTATATTATTTATAAGATAGATATTCATTTATAATTTAATTATAAATATTCTTTTGAAATATATGATGTTATATTCTCCCTCCTTTAAAGAAATTATCTCCTCATAATTTTTATTTATCAATAATTAAGTTAAGATAGAATAATTTATACCATAAAATAAGACATCTGACTCCTATTTTATGTTGCTGATATTTCCATCATCTTTGGACATGAAGTCCATTACCCCATTAAATAAATTGACATGTCCATTACGATATTTCCATTTTCAAGTGAGGGGAAATAGTTGAGATCTTAAAATAAAATAAATTTGATTATATAGTCATTAAAAATTTTGGAGGATTGAAATGGTGGTGGATAGCTGAAATATTTTCTTGGAGGAGATTTGAATATTTGAAAAATATTTTGAAATAATTTGAATTATATTTTGAAATAATAGGGGTGATTTAATAATATAAAAAGGGATAAAAAGGTTGTGTGAGATATTCTTTCCTTCCATCTTTTTAACCTATCTCTAATATAATGAAAATAACATCATTAAAACATGAAAATAAAAAGTTTCATGTGAGTAAAGAAAATTTCAAAAGAAATTATATGGTTCTTTAACCTTAAATTACTTCATTATAAATAATACCTCTAGTTTAAATTAAGTTGATATAATTTTTTATCCATTTTAATATAATAACCAAAAATAATAATAAATCTTATCAATATACTCACCCATAAGGTTATATAATTCTTATATGTTATTATCCATAACCATTAAAATAACCCTTGATGTTACCTAAAAGTTTTAAATTATACCCATTTAACAATATCCTAACCTCTATTGGTATTCAAACCCTTGATTTTATAAAAATATAACACCACATATCGTAAACAAACCATAATTACATGATTTGTAAAATGGTTTACACTTCTATTAAATTTACAAGATCTTTTAGGTTTATTTTTTTAGAAAATTAGGAAATCAATTACATAACAATTTATAAAATTCCTCATGGTGTAATTTTTTCCCATAAAACAAGTTCTTACATGTATAGTCATGTTTCATTCATGACACTTTTTATTTAATCAAGATGTGTCACCATTAAAATTTCTATAATTTCTATACATAATTAGGAAATATAAAAAATATTTAAAATTTTGGGATGAGAAAAAAATCTCAATTATGGATATAAAAAAAGAGAGGAAATTCATTAATCACTTTTGAAAAAATGGAACTATTTTCCTTGAAGACAAATCTTTAACCTTGAAAAAAAATCTTAAAACTTCCATTAAATAAGAAAATCATTTTCTTAACTTATTAGATAATTATTTTTACATAAAATACATTGCAAAGAATATAAAAATAATAATAGAATCTTGAGGAACTAAATTCATCAACATATATAATTAAATCGAATAACCATAGAATTTCACAATTATCTTAAGTGTAACTTATAACGGTTAACTACATCACTTCATAATAATAACTTAATAGTTAACTCTATACACATTATATGGATTTCATAATTATTAACTTTGTAAAATTCATAGGTTAAAATTAATTTTTAACTCTATCTACTTCATAGGAGAAGATTAATAGTAATATATATCAACTTTATAGGAGAAACTTAATATTATATTTGGTATAACTACCAATGGTACCTCATGTATGCCATAGAGAAACTAATCTAGAGACATGAACCTATGACCTTTTCCCCAAACCCCATCCCCCTTGCCACCCCAACTGTCTTAAGAGGCACTCGTTGGGGAAACGTAATAGTTTACTTCTTCTATATTATCCAAATGCATTGGAGAGATATATTAGGATTACCCATGATCTTGAGCTATATCTAGCTCACTTTTCATCTTATATAATTCCTAATTATAATATCATGAACATATAATTTATAATATTATAATTTTTTATCATAAATCCTAGAAAAAATCATTTAAAACCATATGGAAAATAAATTTTTATTTTAATAAAAAAATATGGAGAAATTTCATTTTATTTTGAAAAAAGTTTAAAGGATGAAAAATTCCCCATATTTATGGGAATTTAATTCAATTTTTAAATATATAAAAGCTTTAATTTTAATCATTATAAAAAATAAACGAACTAAAAATAGGAAAATTCTTCATTCCATATATGTTAAAAAATATTATTTTCATACCTTTATAATGAAAGTAAAAAATTAATCATATAGAAATCATTAAAAGGATATAATTTAAAACCATTGAAAATTTTTTCAATAGTATTTGAAATTGAACTTCAATAGTCTTTTAGTTATTAATAAGTATATTCATAAAAAATTTAAATAATATGGACATAGAAGAAAACGAGTTCATAACATTTAAATCAAGGATTGAAAGATAAACCCTTACAACTTTAGTAACTTTTGAGTCAAAAGAAAATTGAAGGAGATAAATTGAATTGGATTTTTAAACTAAATTAATTTGAGTAAATTAAAATGAAAATACACCCAAATTTCATTTTATACACCACACAAAATAAAACATGTGGTGAAAATGGAATGAGTTAATAAGAATGGAAATTAAGATGGGAAACCCCGTACCTTGTGTCCTAAATTTCCACATACATATTTTAATTTACTAAATAATAAAATTTTATTAATTATTTACTTTATTAAGAAACTTGTCATGTAAATTCCTTTAATATTATTCATTTTATTTCATTTATTAATTTTATATTTAGTCACTAATTCGGTTAAGTTTACATTAGATGTTTTTTGGTCATTCGATTCGTAGTTTAAAAAATTAACTCTAGTAAATTGACCACATTTAATGTGGTCGTAATTATATTATAACTTGAATCTTAAAATTTTTATAATTATGATTTTTATACATTAAATATAGATTTATAACTATCCATGTAATAGAATCCATGAAAAATGAAGCACATCATTTCATGGAGACAGTAGTCCGTATGTATACCTGAATGACATTTTCATTTTTATAATGGATGAAAAGAAAATAAATTTGATTTTTTTACTTTATATAATAATAATAATATTATTCGTAAAAAAATCTTTATGAACATTCATGTATGTTCATAATGTAAAGAGAATCACATCGCTTTGTGGAGGTGGTAGTCCACTCATAAAAATGAGAAACATTATAATTTTCCAACAGATAGAGAGGTAAAAAGGTAAATAATATATTATATTTAAAAATCTATACTAAATATTTATAACCATTTCTGTGATTCATTGATAAAAAATGAAATGTATCACTTAGTGGATGTGGTAGTCCACAGGTACGCACAAGGGATGTTTTCATTTCCCATTGGATAGAAAAGAGATAAATAATATATTTTACATCATCATAATAACATTTGAGTATATTAAAGACAATTATTTAATTATGTTTCTATTGTTATAATATATTTTATAGAGGTATAAAAATAAATAAAACAAAAAGAATTCAGTTAAGACTTATACCTCATACTTGGATATCTTTCTATGGATTACACGTTAATCATTCTAGGATTGGTATTTTTGGGAGACTAATACTTCTATGATGTGGGTTGGAGAGTTTGAAATTAATTTTTAAGATCTGGGTCGATCTAGAGTTCCCAAAGTGTTAATAAGTGATGAGATGTGGTTCCCCTTTATAAGTGATATGAGTGTCAGCCTTTTGAATATAATTTCTTAATATAAAAGGGATGTCATTATTAAGGAAAGTGGAACATAAATTGATAGTTAATTTCAAGAATATTTCTAGAGGTCATGAAATCTAATATAATGCCATTTAATTATGATTTTTCAATATTTAGTGACTTACCTCTTGATTAAACAATTTCCCTCAATTTAACCTTTAACATGGTAACTAAATTTTTACATCGGTGACTTATTTTTACGAAAAAATAAAATAAACATAAACATAAAAATGAAAAATATGATTCCAAATATGGAATCCATTTTTTATGATTAAATTTATCTATTTATCCGAAATTAATTATAATAAAAGTGCACAAATGCATAAAAAAAGTAGTATAAAAATAGATTTTTTATGTGTAAAAATGAATTTATACTTATTTAGGAAACATACTACTCAGTTATGATGGTTTAAATGAATGTATTGTATTATTATTAAAAACATAAACATAATTTTATGTTATAACCATTCCAAAACTGAATTGAACCTTCAAACCATACTATTAAATGAATAGAACCAAAAATAGTTTTTTATTATATTAAAACGTAAATCATGCTCAAAAACGTTATTCATGATTTTCCAAATTCCTATTAATAGTTTTAATTGATTTATTTTACTCATTAAACAATATTTTGTCTTGAAAAATATTTCATATATAGTAAATTGTGGTTTATTTGAAAATGATTTCATAAAGGTTATGATAATTGTAAAATCAAAATTATTCCCTATTAACCAAAAAATGAACTATTTCAAAAATGTCCCAAAATTTTCTATATAATTTAATTTTTAAATGATGAATACAAAAATTAATTTAATTTTATAAAATTAGAAATATAAATTTAATAAATTTAACTTTTTTTAAATAAAATAATATATGGAAGAAAAAAATTTGACTAAAACTATTTGTTTTTTTACAAGCAACTAAAATTATATTTTTTATCATATATTATTTATTATGTGATACAAAATTAATTATTTAAGGTTATAAAACATAAAAAGTTTCTGAATCTATTCTTCTCATTAAGTGGAATTTTTCTTTTAATTACATAATTGAGAAAATAATTTTAGAGTATCAAGTTTTATATTCTATGATCAAAATGATATATCATTGTGAATTTTACTTTTATAAAAACCAAATTATAAAGTATTTGTAAGTTATTTTGATAATATACACTATATATAATAGTAATAAAATTATCAAATAAAAATAATAATTATTTTGTAGTGTAATTTTATTATAAAACATGCTACTTATTTTTTAAATGGATATTTTTTGTTAATAAAAATATATGTGTTGAATATGATCAGAAGCATTTAGAAATTAAATGAGATATATGTTAATTAAAAATTCATGATAAAGTATAATTTTTGTGTGAAAATTATATTTAACCAATTAGTATATATTTTTAATAAAAGTTTGAATGACATTAATTTTAATATGTTATAATATTGTGAATTTAAAAACATGTGTCCTACTATGATAACCATTATATTATAATAACTTAATTACTATGATGATATAAAAATACAACTAAAAAATAATTCAGTTATTAAATAAATGAGTATATGTAAAATGGATGGAATATAGATCCAGTAAAATACCTCAAATAGCTGTAGGAACTACACCCTTTTTACCCTTCAATTGTGGGTTTGAGTCTCACATCCTTAGTGGATAGGAGGAGATGTCACCCAAAATTTTCCCATCCCTTTTGTTAAAAAAATTAAAAAAATTAAATTAAATTTTTAATAAAAAATATATAAGAAAATAAAATAGGTAATAAACATATGTATTAATTTATAGTTGATATTATTAAATAGAAATTGACTCATTTTTAATTTAAATTTATAATTTAAGTAATAATATATATAAAAAATCTAGGATTTCATAATTATCAAATCATAAGATTCATATGAATCCACTATGAGCCTTTATCAAAGATTATTATAAGTCTTATGATATGGATTCTCATGAAATATCACTAGAACATATTCCTAATTAGTTTATATATGATTAGGAATTAATGAGATTGATTCATTAATTATTTTACATGTATAATATTAATCATTTATTTTTTCAAAGACCACATATCTCTAATGGGTCATTAATTTTAGTAATTTATGATGCATAACTTGATATGGAGGTTGATGACCAAAATATCTGCACTTAATGTTGAGAGTATAAGAGATAAGATCCCCGCATTGATGGTATAAAGACGCATGAAACCAAGGTTGATGCTTTAATATATTCATAGTTCTTCATTCCTCTTCATTGAGGAATGTGCTATGACATAATTAAATAATGATAGTGATCTCATTAAAAATGAGGATCGAAGTCCAGTGTAATCTCTTTAGAGGTAATATCATTTTTATTGTTTCTTTGCTGATGTTATTCAAGAATAATTCATCAAATTAATGAAATATAGAATTCCCAATGATGAAGGTATTCAAGTTTTATATTCTTCATTTTATGTATGTGGATTAGTTTGATGATATATTATGTATATAATGGTTTTTATTCCACATCTATGGTTATTTGTTGTTTTCAAAAAATCCTATAATGATATTTTATCAAAAGAATAGGGATCCAAAGTAACAAAATTTGATGACATGAAGAAAATTATGACACACAATATGGATGATTTAATTAGAAACCTTATATTGTATTATAATAATTTAAAAAGTGTTGCTAAGAATGTAAAGTAGAAGAATAATGATGCATTAAATAAAACTACCAGAGCTTTAACATCTAATACTAAAGCTTCACATACAAGAAATTTTGAGATAAATTCTAAATTGATTTCAGATAGTAGAAATATAAAACATATTAAATGGGTTTTTTATTGAATGTATAGAGGATATTTAATAAACATAAATATTTTGGAGAATAAAAAAAGTAAAAGAGATATACACATGATAAGAAGGATTTAATGGATCATATCTATTATGAGTTAAAAGAACCAAGACGTATCTTTCTTGATTATCTTAGATTAAAGATTAAGGATAAGAATTCCAGAAGAAATTCTATGAGAAAAGAAAGAAAATCCTTTAGAGCTACAACATACACTTGGAGTAAAATTAAGGACCCTTACATTTACAATAATTTATTTGAAGATATAAATGATAATCTAAAAATAATAACCTCTATGATAATGTACCCAAATATTTATAATACTTTTTGGGGAGGATAAAGTTGAAACTTAATGATTTTTCAGATTTGTATTTAAAAATTAATTACGCTTTTTTAAATCAAATAATGAAGATGATTAAATGAGTGTGAGTCTCATGAAGAATTTAAGAATTATATTATGAAATTAGAATACACTTAAAAAGGAACCTTTAAGATCTTTATATAACATAAAGCTAATGTTTTCAAGAATTAGGATATGTGTTTATAAGTAGAAGAGTGAAATATAGATCTTATTATACAAACACAACTCCATGATTATTTTAGTTCCAAGCATGGAGATAAAAGCGAAGTCATTAAGTAGATATTAGATGTTGAAATCTTGAAGAGTTTTCTATCAAATTATACTTCTAGAAGGAAACTTTGAAAGGTTAGTTTAAAATTTGAAACTAAAGAGAACTAATTCTTTAATTTTTAGTTAATCAACTGGAAGTTCACACCACTATTACAAAATAGGCTTTTAACAAGGCTTGGGTTTATCAATGCTAGCTAAAAGCGTTGATAAATTCCCCCTTTATCAGCACTAAAATAAATAAATGATAATGGGGGTTTTTATTAGTGCTAATAAAACTTATAAAGGGGTACCTTTATCAATAGTAATAAAATGAAATGATAAAGGAGGTCCTTTATCAGGAATTGTAAAAAACCGTTGATAAAGGAGGTCCCTTTATCAGGGCTCATAAAAAAGTGACGATAAATGTGGTATTTTTCATCATTCTTTACTAGCACTAATAAAGGTTAAATTTCATAAATAAAATTTAAATCATTAAAAATAGTATATTAACATAAAAATACATTTATATTGATATATATATATATATATATATTTATTAAATTTTATTTATATATGGATAAAAACTCATTTACACTTAATACATAAGATATTTAGTGAAAATTGATTATAAAATAATTTAAAAAGTATTATTACTTAATAATTTTCTAATTATGATCAATTAATAATCATTTAATAATAATTTGAAGATAGAAAAAATAAAAAATTTAAAAAATTCTCTAAAATATGTTGAAAACTTGACTCAAACTTCAAACAACCATAACTTTTGATTCGAGAGTCCGTTTGAACTCTACCACATGTCAAATTGATTCTTGTGATGATCTCTATGCACCTGTTACCTGAGGGAAACCCCAGTCACGTTTTATGAGCCAAAAGAGCCCCATAATTTTTTTGAAACTAAGTTTTTAGTTTGGGTATCCCAATTTTTCAACATTCGATGGAATTTTTGCCTCATTTAAGGGGTTATTATTGTATTTTTTCAGTGGAGAATGAATTTATTCCATGATCTTGCATTCATATTGATATTATGGTTTTGATTTATTTATCATTTTTCATGTTTTATTGTTATTTTTAATCAAATATATAAAAATATATACATATTTTGTATAAATTCACACATAAAAGATTAATTTTATAAATAAATATGTAAACATATTTACATAAAAAATATATTTCTAAATATATAAACCTTATCCAAATAAAAAATAATATAAATTTTATTTAAAATAAAAATGTAAGAATATTTATATACAAATGAAATTAATGTATATAAATATATATATATATATATATGTATGTGTGTGTATTGAAAAATAGATTTATATTTATCTATATATTCTAATATATTTAAATACATTTCAATGTGTACAATTACATTTATATATGAACACATATATATAAATATACATATATGTATGTATGTATGTATTTATAAACACAAACATACACAAGAAAAAAAATTATATATGTATTTAAATATATATATATATATATATATGGATAAAAAATTTAATGGTATATATATATATATAAATATATAGATATATCATAAAATGGAAAAGAAAACAATATAATGGAGTGGAAAAGGTGAAAGTGTATGAGTTAGAGGTCTTAGGTTTGAAACTCGATGGAGGCAGGGGTGTACAAAAGAGGTAGGAATTATATAAAGTACTGATAAGGGGGGTGGGGGTGGGGGAAGTGATTGGGAGAGTTGGTAACAAGAACTGATAAAATAGGGTGGGAAGCACTGATAAAATGTGGGTAGGGAAGAGGTATAAAAAAATAATAATTTTATTCCCCTTTATCTGGACTTAAGAAAAATAACTGATGAATGGGGACATTATCAATGATTTTTCTATCTCTAATAATGGGGGACTTTAACAGTGCTAAAAAAGTGTTGATAAAGTCATACTTTGTCAGTGATTTTATTTATCCCTCTTAAAGGAGGCCTTTATCAGTTCTTTTTCAGACCACTATTAAATACAACCCTTTAACATCACTCAGATTACCAACACTTCTATAGCACTGATAAATCCCTTTTTATTATAATGGTTAAAGTCTATATTTTTACTATTACACTTTCATTTCAATCACTTTATGTTGAATAATGGACAATTTTTTTATTAAGGATCAAATTTTGGATCACTAAAATAGTCAATGTTATTTGAATAAAGTGAAATATTTCATAAATAATAATGCCTTTTATTTTAAAGACTTATAGAACTAGAACATTTGAAAAATATGGGTGCCTAATTTTTTTAGATATCTCTAGATCAAAGTATGCCTGAATATATAAAAATTTAATTCTGATTCAAAGGAAGATAATGTGAACTGATAACTAAAATAATCAATTCTTGGTATATTTTACATTTACATATTGAGTTTTTAATATTATATAATGTTTTTTGAACATATTTATGTTTTTATACTTTAAAATTTCTTCTATGTACTTTGGTAAAATACCCAAGAAAGGGGGATTCTTTTTGGATAACTTATGTGCACCAAGATCATTTTTTTGGATAATCTAGTGTAGGATAATAAAGATATTTTTAGAAAATATTTCAAAAGAATATTCATTAAAAAAATATAATCTTCATGTATCATAATATAACTTCCAAAAGTGTATTATAGTTTTACATATCCTCTATAACTTATTAAGGATATTTTCATATAAGTATTAAGGTTATATGTTTTTTGATTTAGAGAAATAATAAAAATTAAATTCTATAGGGAGAGATTAAAATATGAGTAATAATTTTGAAGAAGGTTTTTGGAATAAAAATCCTAATACTACAAACATAATATTCATATCACAAGAAGGAGTAAGTTTTATAGAAGTTAAATCAATATTTCAACTTTTCTTGATTTCATTTGAGCTTGTCTATTATCTTTTTATGGTAACTGATTTAACTATAATTATCTTCAATTATCGCTTAACACTCCAAGTTCATTTTGGTTTCCCCCTTTCTTGTTATTTTTTTTAGTAAATTAATAGGTGGATACTTTTTTTTTCTTTTGAATGTTGGATAACGTTTCCTTTGATTAAGGGATAATTTTTTATACAAACATCTTTTTATGATGTGTTCTTCTCAAAGTGGTTGAATTCTTTTATAAACCTTATAACGTGGGGGAGTATTATTAGAAGTCATAAATTGTTTACTTTTTTATTTAATTTAAGTCAATAAATAATTTTATTTTTTTCTTGTGATTTTAAAAAACGAGAATATTGTTGAGTCAATTAACAATTCTATATCCTTTTTTTGAAAATAAAAATACAATTCATTTTGAATCTGTGTTAACTAAAAGTTTGTTTATATTTTTTTATATTGACTAAACTTCGGATTATATATTCTAGTAAGTATAATTGATCCATATAATTTCTATATATTATTTAATTCATACTAACTCATTTCAATAGAATATAGAGAGTTTCTTTCAATATTATTATGGTTGAAACCAAATATCTCTGCAATTTACTTTGGGAGATTTTATTAAAATACCTTGAAATTGGAAGAAGGTTTTGAGGAATGGATCATACTTAAGTAAATTCAATCAAGTGGTTGGTAATTATCACAATAATTATGAGAGATTTAGTTATATTTTATTTCTATATTATTTAATTAGAACAACTTTTGTGAGGCACTTATTGTAAAAGTACTATGTTTTTATTACTGGAATCATATCTTTTTTATCATTATGATTGAAGATATTCGGGGGATAGGAATGTGGGATTCTTCTGATCCCATGTAATCAATAATGTTACATGGATAAGAACCTGTTTTACTTCCAATTGTAAATGTCAAAAAATTATAGTGTTAGAATTATTACTGCTGATCATGCTGATCAAAGAGGAGACAAGTGTTAAAGTTTCTTGATTCTAATAGGTTTAATAAATAATTTCTAAGTGTTGAACTTATTTCTTCTGATCTCATGATCACATAAGTTCTTGGTGTAGTTATTTTATAACTTGGTTCTAGCTACTAAGCCTCCTACCACTTTTAGATAAAATAAAAGAGTTCCCTCAGTTGGAGATATTAGTAATAATTCTTACAAATTATTATTTGGATCATTATCTGATACCTGATTATTTTTAATATGATTATTTTAATATAATATTTTATTTTTTATATCTCAATAGAGTTATTTTAATTTTTGAGATTTTTATTTCCACCATGTTATTTACTTTGACATACTCTTATTTTATCAAATGCTGTAACTCCAAGAAAACTTACATTATTTTGTAGTAAATTTATAAGGTCAATTTGTAACTTCAATTCACCACCGCTATTGAAATTTATGTACATTTATTATTTAAGACAACTTCTTAAACTATATTCTTTAGAATAATATCTTTCATAGGTATGATAACATAAAATCTTGAAGGATATATAATTTTTATTTGTCTTTTAGAACTTATTAAAGGACTATATTTTCAAATTAATTTATGTTTTGTTTTTATCATTAATTCATCAGAATAGATAGTTGACCTAGTTTTTGGAAAATTTTAAATTCATTATTTTGATGAATTTTACTTCACAATGTTCTATGGGTGATAAACGTATATGATGTATAGAAGAATCAGATGTTAATGGATTTTTTTCTCAAGGAACTACTTTATAAAATATTGATTTACCGGTAAATAATTTCAATATTTTATCCCCTATATTCTGTTTGATTTGAAAATTATTAGTTTACATTTTTCCTCCTTTAATAGTTATCCCTTTTATTATTTTATTTTTAACTCATCTCCAAAATGGTGAATGGTTTTTTGTTTCTATATTTTTATCATAGGGGTGAGATTCAAAAAATTTATCTAGAAATTAGAGATAGGTTGTTGTATGTTATTGTTTATTTAGTAAGAGGGAGAAGTGAAAATAAGATTTACCAATTATGAGAAAGTGAATTCCAGGTGAAGAGATCAAAATAGTAGTCATAATGATGTTTTTTAATGAAAAAACTTAAAATTATAATCATTTATTTTATATTCAAATGGGCAGTATATTTTATGAAATTTACACGAATTTTTCATCTTTTCATTACATATTTTAAGTTTATATGTTATTTATGATGATGATTTTTTAACTACCATTCTTTTTCCTTATCTCTTAACCCTACATGTTCATTTTATTTTTATCCTTTGGTTTTTTTCTTTTTGAAAAATAAGAAAATGGGGAATCATCTAAGGGTTTGGATTTATGATATGTTTTCCTTTGATCAAGGGATAAGAATTTATAAAAACATATTTTAAAGATATTTTCTTCTTAAATGGGGGAATTTAATTACTTGGATCCTATACTTAAGGGGGGTATTATTGTAAGTTTAAGGGAGTTTTATTTTACTAGTCAAACATACCAGTTATTGTGTGCCTTGTGATTATCAAAAAGGGGAGATTATTATGTCAATTTAATCATATGTATCCTTTATTTTGAAAATCTCAATACACTTTATTCTGAATTTGTGTGAATAGGAATGTTTTTTATATTTTTTATATAGACATAAGTTTTAATTGTATGTTATCATAAGCTGAATTGATCCATAAAATTTTCATATTAGTGTACATTCATAATGAATTATATCAATAGAAGATAAGTTATGGATTATGATAATTCTATAATTGAATCATAATATCTCGTATGTTACCATTGATGTTTGTTTTGACAATTTCTAGAAATGGTGGATGATCATAAATTAATAGAAGATAATAGAACAATTATCTTCATAAACATACAAATAATCACATTTCCAGGTAGTTCTTATGAATTTATATTTTTTCAATGTGTTTTCTTGGAACTTTTGATTTTGTACTAATGAATGTAAAAGATATATGTTTTATTTATTATAATTACTGCTTCTAATATTTTTGATCAAAGATATCAAGTGGATAAAAATCTAGGATTCTTTTTTTTATATTGATGATGCTCTAGGTATAAGAACCTAATTTCATATAAATAAGGCATTCTTCGAAGTTTGGTGTTAGATTTTTTTTTTCTTATTATATTGATTGAATAAGATCTTGATAATATAGACTCCCAATTCTAATGGTTTTTTTGGAGAAGTTACATTTTTAAAAAATAAATTTTATGATCTTAAGAATGATGAAGCTCTTAGTGTGTAATTTTATACCTTTTTTCTAGTTACTAAACTTTCTATAACTCTGAAATGAAAGCATAGAGGTCCTATAAAATATTATTTTTAACAATAACATCCTATAAAGGAGTATTTTCACCATTATACAATACTCCCTGTTTTATTTTTTACATGCCCCATATTTTATTTTTGGAATTTATTGTATCTTAGTTTATTTTTCTAACTACTTACTATTTAATTCTAACTAGGTTATTTACTTTGATATAATTTGAATTTTTTATAAGATTTACCTTTAGGTAAAATTACTTTTTGAATGTTAAAATTCCATGTTTTATTAATTGCTTAAATTCACCCCACATTGTATGTTTCTATATTATTTTGGAATATAAAAAAGTGACAAGAGAATATTAATTCTTTTGGGATGACATACAAATTATAATGGATTTATCAAAAAAAAAGATAGAAACAAGTGATATGGATTTTAAAAATATCTATTTTAGGGTAAGATGGCCGATGGTACTTAAATTTCAACTAATTTACTCAATATAAATAGAAATTTTAATGACTTGGTGAGACTAGGTTTGGCACTCTAGATTGATATATCCATAGAATTCATTCTACAATCATTTCTAGAAAGGTTCTAATAGTTTATTAACAATGAAAACATGAATAAATTATAAAAATGTTTACATGACCAATGAAATTTATTGATGATTTATGAGAAGGAAATTAGAGGTCTAGGCTTTAGTGTTACGATGATGGTATATAAAGGTAAAGGTAAATATTTTAGTTAGAAGGAAAATAAAAGAGGACATGGAGTGCCTGCACCATTATCTAAACTAACGAAGGAGGGAAATTATTTCCATTTTGGAAAACCTATATGCCTAGGGAGGAACTATTCATAATATGGATTGGATTTAAAAAACTCCATGGAGATTACAATTAATGAATTAGTATTATAGAATTAAGTTATTCTATTTTGAATAGTATATTATATGAACTATACATTAATCAAATTCAACTAATATATATTAGAGTTCAAAATTCATGGAGAGTTGATGGATAAATCATGAAATATTTATTCAAGTGATAGATTATGAGGTTTCAACATTATGGAATATGATGTGTTCGATTACAACAAATCCTAAATGAATCATAACAAAGGATTGGTGATTTTTATGTTATTTTATTCTTATAGGAAAAGAGGTATTATTATAGAAAAAATGTTTTTGTGAATGACAAGATATGATAGTATAATTAAATATGGTCAATTGTTTTTCAAATACTATTACATATTTCATTCTAATATAAGAATAAATGGATTTTTTATCTGGGATAAAAGAGTTTATCCAAGACATTTTTTAAAATTTTAGGAAAAGAGCTCCCACCACTCAACAATGAAATATTTAAAAAAATATTCTCTTCAAAATATTACTCCAAATGAATAGAGTAATATATAAGATATATCTATAAAATATTTTTCATTAAATATTATCATGAATGGAAATAATTTTAATTTCAAAACAAATAGGTGATTTTGTATCTTATAATGATATTTTGAAGATAATATATCTTAGAAGAGGATAATGTTATTATTTTTTAGAGTTAGAATAGTTCAAATATTAAAAATTAAATGATAAATTCTTTTAAAATTAAAAGTGAATGAAATTTTATTTAATAATATAGTTTAAATTATGTTGGTAATGAGAAATGTAAAGAGTTACAATTAGTTACAATAACAAAGAAAATGTCACTTTATACTCTAAATGAGTTTATGATGTGTTTGTAAAGAATGATATAAAGAGTTACAATATTTAACAAATTATCTAAAAATAAATGATTAAGGAAAGAATCTATGAATAATAATGGGGATGGTACGCCAATAAGGTGTTTTAACTAAATAAATAAATTTATTAACATCATAACATTTAATGTTTTAAATTAAATGAGGTTGAATAATTTGTTCGAAGAGTTAAAAATCAAGAATATGATTCATAAGTCTCACCATTTTTCAATATTTTCTTTCAAATATGTCACTAATAGGTTTTGAAAGGATCCATAGTGGAATCGATTATAATCACAAACCTAAGATCACCACAATAAAATAAATGAAATAATTAAAAATCCCCATAAAAATCCATTTTTTCCATTTTATAAAATCAGATTTAAGGATTAGTTGTAATGTTACATTCTAAAAGGATAGTAAAAAAACTATGCATCCAAAAAATTCAGAGTTAAAATTTCAAAAGTCATAATCACCCATATCAGTTCACATGTTATCTCAAGTCAGAAACCTACCATGAGTCACACACCCATTATATCGAACACCCTATCCTTTTTCCTCCCCATCATCACAATGCTTGTGAGACCCAACAGAATCCCCCATCACTGTAAAATAATCATCTTCACCACCATCTCATAAGGTTTTTCATCCTCATCATCGCTTTCATTTTCAATGATCTATTTCCACTATCGTCTTCATCATCGAAACACCACACCTTTCCACCATAGAATTTCACAGTCCATCGAGTTGTTGTTAAACATAGTTCCTTGTTTTCATTTATCATCACCGAACCGCATAAAGTAGCTGTGAGACACCATCGTGAACAACACTGATGAACTCCAAATAGAACCAAAACCATCATAAAAGGAGAAATATGAAAGAACATAGTAAATGGAAATATCCACCACATATCGCACCGCCCAAGAACCCTTACCACTCCTCAAACACATCCAAAATATCCCTTGGTATTCGATGTACCCGACTGACCTAGAAGGGATAAAGGGAAGTGGAATCTAGATAAGGGAGGAGTGGTAGAGAAGGGGTAAGGAAAAACATAAACTTACATGAATGAGAGAGAGAAACACTTGGATGGAAAACCCTATGGGATATAAGAGATTAAAAAATATAATCATAAGAAATAATAATGAGGAAATGGGAACCGGGATTGAAACCATTATAAGAACTTGGGACTAAAAACCTAACGAGAAACCCCAAAAAGACTAAGAGAAACCAAGGTAAGAATCCATATAAATAGAGAAAACCACATTGCCTTTACTTCCACCTTCAAAGTCCCAAATCCATCTAAAAATAAAACACACCCAACTAATATGGTGTTGTGTTTGTTAGTATAGATCGACAGAGAATGGATAGAAGAGGGGAAAATGAAAAAAAAATATAGAACCTGAAGAGAAAGAGCTTGTAAATGATGAAGCTGATATATAAATAGAGGTCCATATCCATGGGTATAACTCGAAACCCTAGATATAAAATGACAGATCATCAAGGTATAATCAAATTTTTTTCCTCCATGGTGTATCTATAGGGTTTTCCTGAGTCATCTATCTAATCTATAAAGCTCCTCTTATTATCATATTGTGTTGGAATATTGTATC
Source organism: Viscum album (assembly GCA_963277665.1). Classification (NCBI taxonomy): domain Eukaryota; kingdom Viridiplantae; phylum Streptophyta; class Magnoliopsida; order Santalales; family Viscaceae; genus Viscum; species Viscum album. The sequence goes on from OY728167.1 coordinate 342,916,829, forward strand.
CCAAGAGAGAAAATGAGAGATATTTGGGTTATAGGGAGTCTATATAACACCCTGATATTTTATAGTATATATATTTTTTGAATAAATTTAATTTATAAAATAGATTTCACTAAAGACAACAATGAGTTCTAACGAACCACAATATATTATTCATTTTATTATTTAACATGGCCATTATGGCCTAACAGTTAAAGTTGGTAGTAAGAATTGGAATAATAACATTTCAATATCATGTATAATTTTTTTATATAGATAAAAAATTTATAAAAATGTACTTAATTATTGGTAAATTATTTATGTGTTTTGAAAAAACTATTTTCTCAAAAAAATGATTTAATTGAATTTTATGAAAAAATAATAAAATTAATTTTGGAGAATTTTAGAAAAATTATTTTACGAAATGAGTGTAATTTTTTGAATCAACATGTCAGAAATATCTTAGGGTGAGTTTGTTTGTTTTTTCTAAAAAGATTAACTTTTTGATGAATATTGAAGAATAATTGCTTTTATTGAAAAGATCGTTTTAGTTTAAAGAATTTAAATGGTTAAATTTTATTTTAAAATTATTTTAACAGAAAATTTAGGTTATTTAGATTATAATTAAACAAATATAGGCCATTGGAATAAATTTCATATTTTTTATATATAAAACTTTCAAATCTTTTGAAATATTTCTATTGAAAACTGCTTTTTCATCTTATCTATGGGTTTAATATTATATTAAATTTTAAAAATTATTTGAATTGAATTTTTAAAAATGGATTAAATACTTGGAATCATTATAATTAATATTATATAATAAGGTTTTATTAATTTTTTACCATACTGAATAGTGAAAATAATAAAAGTTAATTTTTGTGGTTAAGGTTAAAATGGGTTTACCGGTAGTTAAAATAAAAATATAAGTGGTAAAATGACCTAAAAAAATGTTCAAAATATATTTTATGGACTTATATTGACTTTATATTCAATAATATTCATGAATGAACTATTTTTATCTCTTTGGAATGTGAAAAATGTGGGGAAAACTTATTCTTTTCAAAAATTCCATGTGTGTTCTCTCTCCCACTTATAAAATGGCACTTTATATAGTCTTCTCTTCACAATTTCAAAACCCATTATTTATGAAAATAGTTATAAAAAACTTTCTTACTTCCCTCCTGTAATCCTATAATAATTGTTTTGACCATAAAGCCATCCTATAAAACCTTTTGGTTCAAACCTAAAGAAGTTTTTTGAAGAAGAGGTAACATCCTTAACCGAGCATTTTATTTTATTTCTCTTTATAACTCCTTAAATTTTTTTTAAACATGATGATATAATATATTTATTATATTATATATACTGATAAGTTTTTATTTTAATTTCATTAACTATGACTATCTCATTCTCCTTTAAATGAGAAACAAATTTTTTGATTGTGTTTAAAGTGGGCTACAACATCATGAACTGATGTTATATGTTTTACATCACCACCTCTCATGTATGGAAATAATTATGGATTAAATGATTATATATATGATATATATGATATTATTATACTTATTTAATTATAATATTACATCTGAATTCTTACCTACCAACACATTAGAAAACAATAGCATCGCTCGTGTGTATGGCGGACTACCGCGTCACGAACTCATGTGATGTGTTTTTTAAATTCACATTTTACATGGATGGTCATAATGATATAATAATAGAATGTATATGATGTTTTTAAAATAATTATACCTATTTAATAATGAAATCAGATATACATTCTTACTTTTTATTCTATGGGGTATATGATAACATCACTCGTTTGTACAAAAGACCGCCACCTTATGAAGTGATGTTATTCATTTTTTCCATATGATTTACATGGAAGGAAATGAAGCTAAATTTAATGAATATATGTGATATATATTAAATTATAATAACTCTATAATGGTTATATATTATTTATCTTTCTTTCCTACCACCCGTCAATAAAATTGAATCATCATTCATGTGTACATACGACCTATTATCATCATGAACGATGTATTTCATTATCTATCTCTAAATTTTATGGATTACTATAGATAAATATATAATGAAAATATATGATATTTATATCATGGTTAATTTTTTGGATATTATGAAACCATGATCAAATAAAATGATCAAAAATACCAATCTAAAATATACATGAAAAATGAAGTAGTTATTACCCAAATGTGATTTGAATAATGAATTTTTTATAAAAGGATAATAAAAGGTAATAAGAAGATCTTATATGGTATGAAAAATATGAGTATGTGTTTTTAATAGATTTATAATAAATCAATATTTATTATATAGGAGGCTCAAATGTGTATGAATGAAGTCGAGACTTAAGGAAAGGGATTTCTAGTATCTTTTCTATTTATGGGATACCTTTGCCATATTGAAAAATCATTTATTTTTTGTGGTGTATATAATAACAACTTGAATTTTTATAACATTAATATACTTATTTTAAATAATTTTAAGGATTCATTTATGTTTATTCTTTAATGGTTAATACGATTCAATTTTTTTAAGTGGTAAGATATTTCTACCTTAATTTTCCTTCTTTGGGACATACGTTATCTTCTGAACATATCTTCTTTTATGAGGTGTATACAAAACCCATTTGACATATAATATCTTTAATTTATTTATTTTAATTATATTTTAAGTTTCATTTAATTTTATTCATTCATGGGTATTATTATTAAATGATTCCAAAGTTATAAGGATTTTATGAAATAATCACATCATTTATTGGGATTGTTTACGTTTATGATCCTGATGATAAAATATTATTATCCATCTCTCAAGAAACTCATAAAGTTTATTTTCATATGGTTATTTCATGAGAATAAATGGATTCTCTTCATTTTCATATTTTTATGTACTCAATAGTTCAAAAGAATGTTTTTAAGAAAACTTGGATTATTTTTCTATTCGGTCGAAGATCATTTTTATTCCATATCCATGTTTTATAAAAAAAATTAAATTAAATTATTTACTACTCTCATTTTTTTAAATTAATTTTTACCCTTTTTTAATTTTTTAAATTTTTTTTAAAACGAATATTCATTCCATTTCCAAAATAAGAGTTGTGTATATTTTAATGAAAATGTGAATGAAATATTTGTTTTACCTTATACGAACTAACTCTAATTTCCTAATATTAGTACCAAAAAATGTTTTAAAGATTAATTTATATGTTCAAAAGGTTATTTGATAGGAATTTTTTTTATGAATTTTTAGTTTTTTTCAAAAAAAGTTAGTTTCAATGTAAAAAGGTTATTTTCCACAAGAACTATTTTACAAGATCTTTAAAAATTTGTTTATAATTTTATAAGGTCATTTTAAAAGAAAAGGATTTTGAAATTCTTTTATGTTTTAAAAATTTATTTTCAGAGCGGAAAGGATATTTTCCTCATCAAATTTTAAATGTTATTATTTAAAACCATTTTACATCTAAGATTACATCCTTTGATGTTACTTATGCTTTACTACGGATATGATCAAAGGATACAATTCTTATTTGTTTTCTAAATTGTTTATATATATAATTACATGATTTTTATGAAATATATATCTCTTTGTTGAGTTATACTATGATAAACATCATCTGAAACCCACTTATTTTTCCATGGGTTATTCTATGATGTGATAATGACATGATTATGAAACCTATTTATTTTCAATAGGTTATTCTTTGATGAAGTGTTTTTGAAACCCCATCCTTTTCATTAGTTATTCGATGATGAATTCCTTATGATCTTGTGGAACATGTATATATGAATTTCATTATGCGAGGGGTGGACCCTATATCTTCCTCTAATGAATTTGGGAATGATTGATATATCATAAGTTAAATAAAACTGTAAATGTGGAGTAAACCCAGTTTAGTATGGAATTTTTTCAACTATGATAGTATTGGGAGTGAATCTTTACAACTAAGATAGTTTGAGGAGTGAACCCATTCCACTATGAAAGCCTTGGAAATGAACCTTGACAACAATGTAAATTATTTTCTAGGCTTATATGTGTTCCTTAATTCCCTATCTATAATGTTGTTTGCACATGTTCTTGAATGTGTTTTATGTTTTGCTTGATTATGAGAAATATTTATATTTTATGTGTGTTATAAAACCATCTTATTATTTTATGTGAAAGTAAATTTTACTATCTCACTATTATTTAATTATATATTGAGTTATATTAAACATATTTTTATGAAACAAACTTTTTTCTGGATCACTATGATTTAATTATATATTGAGTTATATTGAACAGATTTTTATAAAACCAATTTCTTAATAAATATAATGAGTTTATCTAAATTTTATTTAACAATGATGAAGTCTAATTCTATCTCTAGCAGGTTCTCATTTTGGTCTGAACCTCCTGCATTTTTTTCTTTCCTCACAAATTTTTAGTTCATAGTGTCTCAATGTCTTTTAGTTATTATATAATAACATGAGTTATATAGAATGAAATATTCTATAACATATGCAGTTGGATAGAAATTATATTTATATACATTAAATTTTAATAAATATGTGATGTAAAAAATTCCCATTTCTTATACAAAAAATATAGAAATATGGAATTTCAAGATTTAAATATATTTTTAATTTCATTGATATATCTTTTGATTACCAGTATAATCACATAGTATTTGTTGATTTAGAAAGATAATAAGTTTCTATACATTTCAATAAATTTAATTAAAGTATTAATATGATGTTTACATACCACTATCATTGTTTAAGGTTCTACAACAGATTCATCATTTTTTATGTAGTTTTGAGAACTTATTATTCACTATAGATTGATGATATCTATTTCTATACTTTTTTGATTGATGTGTTTTTCGGTAAGTTGGAAATATATCAAGATTATATATGTTTTATTGTTATGTAACTATCACTTATTTTTATAATCAGTGGACCAAAAAATTAAATAAAGTCTTAAATTGCTTGTTGTATATAGATTGTCTCTCTCGTTCACTCACCCTATTATTACTTTCATTTCACCTTAACACATAAATGTTTCACCCAAATGTATGAAGGCTTCCTCCTTAATTCATGAATACTTTTACAACTTAAAACATGATGCCTTCTTCACCTTAAATCAAGAACATTTTTCAGTATATCATAATCCTTTCTATCCTTGATGCATGTGATGAAAAACTATTCGTATGACATGTAATTAAGTAATCATGTGGAATAGACCCTTACAAATGTATTATTTTTATGGTTACTACACATTGTTCATATAGTTTGCATGGTGACTAAAATAGAACCTACTATAAGTTATGTCAACTGAACACCAGATATATTCAGTGGTAACCACACCTCATTTACACAGTCATCATTCTAGCAGCACCACTCAGTAAGCATATCGACCGTATGAACTATGCAGGCCAAGGTTAGTTGTTTTCTTTGTTTATTCATGGTTAAAATTGAGTTTCCATGCATTCGATGTTTTCCTTCAGTTTTAAATTTTTCATTAACATTATACAAATTTTATTTTATTTTAAAAGTATTCTTAATTTTTAGAATTATTATATATTATATAAAAACCATGTGATGTGTTTGGAATATATTATAATTAGTTTTAATATATTATTAATTCTATTCATTATTATTACACAACACATTCAATATGTATTCGATTATTTAAATATTTTTATTTTGGATTTATTTCTTTGACCTATTTTTATATATTTTAATATTTAATAATGTGTAAATTATTTGATCTTGTTTTGTAGTATTTAAGGCATAAAATAAAACGTTTTAATTAATAAGTAACACATGAAATTAAAATATATTTTGAAATTTAAACTATCAAATTATTATATGATATTTACTAATTTATATTGACTGATTATTATGGAGTTTGTATGACTCATTTATCCAATAATTGAAATTGGTTTGAACCAGCCTTTATGTTTTGAATTCAAATAATTATTGTTACAGTGGTAATTTCTATTTCAATTTGATAATCCATTTTTATCTCTTTTATTAATATTATAATTTACTCAAGTATGTAGTCCAATTAACTTTCTATTTAAAGGTATTAAGGATGATTATAATTTAAGACCATGAACATGATGATTACACATGATCATACTCAAATCTATTCAAAGTGCTCATCTTCTATTAACATTCATGTGATCTTATGTTTAACTATTAACACATTTTATAATGAACTCTCAATGAAGGAACTCATATTATTCAGATTAATTATCCTTAAAGTGACTCATTGTAACTTTTCTAGAACTCGCATAAATCATCATTCAAATAAATTTTATGGTTCGATATCAACTGTTTTGTCAAAAAAAATTATTTCTACTTCTATCCAATTATAATATTTGTTATTTTTTTATTCGGGTAGAAGTATGCACTTATTCATTATTACATGGGATGTACTACCTTTAAAATCAATTATTTGGTTATGCACACATAAAAAAATTAAGAATAACAATTTGGTTGGGTCAACTCCTATATAAAGACTAGATTTTTATGTTCTCCTAAAAAAGGTTGTGTGTGTAGGTTTGGGGCCACTCCTCACAATGTAAAGACCCAAACTTGACTTACATGGACATTACATTACTTTGGAGGAATACTTAATACATAACAAAAATAGACATTAAAGGACCATAATAATTTAGTGTCTTTGGAAACTCAGAACATAATCTTCTAATCTTGGTGAAAGATCTTCAACATCTCCCATTAAGAACATCCCCTTTTTTTTACCTAAAACCTTTATTTATATATTGGGGAAAATAAAACATATAAAGGGTGAGCTAAAATGCTCATTAAAGGTAAGAATGGAGTAAATAAAACAAACCATATACATTTGAACTTTAAAACATGAACATAAAGTTTAAACATCAAAATATTGAGTTGCGAAATAAATCTTGGCAGTATGTAAGGCATAGATCATAAAGGAAAATCAATACTGATAAAATAGAATGGGAATAAAACATGTAATTGTGGAAAACCATTAATCACATGATATGATTTCCATAGTTGCCAAGGCATTACTACCAAGACCATCTTAGTGGAAAAAGTCCCTTTCTGAATCGAGTTCACTCCTCGTTCCAGTCCTGTAACACTGAACCAGATTAACTTACCATTCCAGTCATGTCTATCTCATGAGATATAAATCCATACCCAATTCATTGTAGGGATATATTTTTACCACCCATCTTATAATGAAATCATTCTTACTTGTCCCACAACATAAACATAAACCATTCATCATAACCCAAAGAATAAAAATGGGTTTCATAAACATCATCCCATCATAACATAATCCATAAAAAAATGGATATCATATCATCATAAGAAAAGTGAAACCATTAAAATCATAGATACAATATACTTGAAACATACACATATGAAATAATTCCATCTTATATGGAAAATGGTTTTGATAAAACACTTAAAATGAATTCTTGAGGAAAATATCCTTTCTTCTTCAAAATCATTTTCTTTTCACAAAATTCCATGAAATTTTAAAATAAAAGGATTTTGTTGAAAATAATCATTAAATATTGTAGAGTAATCTTCATGAAAATAAGGCATTATGAAACCGTAAAAATCCGTTCATGCAGTATAAGTTAAAAGAACAGTTTTCTCTTACTTTTGCTGGAAAAGTCCAAAAGTACCTCGTATGGTAAAGAAAAGAAAGATTCCTTACATACCATATAGTAAAAGTCAAAAATGGGTAAAAAGTAATTTAAACATACATGAAACCATTTTTAGAAAACAGGGACATTGATGATAAATATTGCTTCAGTAAATACTTACGAATAAACAATCTCAGATAAAAACGAGATTGGAAAAGTTATCCCTTACCTTAGGTCCGATATGCTTCGTACGTATCCGAACCTCCGGTATAATTATTTATATAATGAAATTTACTTATTAAAAAATCATATTCATTGTTATGATATCATATATGGGTCACTTATGATGTTATAGTACCCGTTCTTTTGTAAATTCCATGTTAAAGTAGCATTTTGAGTAAAATCATTTTATTTATCGTACATGTTTGGACTTGTTGTTATAGATATTATTATTACTTATATCATGATTTAATTACTTCCAGAATGTAAATCACGATTTATATATCACATATATTCAGTATACATATATATAATAGATAGATAAATGAAATGAAATACACCGTTCATGGAGACGGTAGGCCATATGTACGCATGAACGCTGTTGTCCTTTCCTTATTGACTTGACTGGAAGTAAGTAGATGAAATATATATACACACACACATAAATACAGTAGATTTATCATGTCATATATTTCTTTATTATTCATTATATATACATTATAATCATTCTTGAGTGGTTAACATGGAGAATGAATCTCATCGCGTCATGGAGACGGTAATTCGTACATACGCACGAGCGATGATATCGTTACCATAATTATTGAATTGAATTGGAGTGGATGATATAATATCTCAGAATCAGTATGATTTTATAATAACAATATATAGTTATTCTTTACACCATTATACCCATCCAATTAATGTGGTGGTGGAAAAACAGATTACACCACGGCATGGAGACGATATTCCGTACGTACGCACACGCGGTGATTTTGTTTTCCGTAGGATGGATAGAAGGTTAAATGTGGTTGTTTCATATTTATAATAAAATATAAGTATATTAGTGGTACTTATTTTATTACTTTATAATGAAACAACTAATTAAGAAGAATCTGAAGAAGAAAGAAACTTGAAAGAATTGGTAGAAGAGATTACCTCTTCTTCGATGCACCTCTTTTAAGCTTCCTCTTAAGGCACTAGAGTTGGTCTTTTGAGGATACTAGAACCTCTTTAATGTATTTATAGAAGTTTATAAGGGAAATGGTCATGGTTTGGCCGAGCTTGAAGGCTCAAAGTGTTTTGAAGAGGAGAGGGAGGAGGTGCCCTTTTATAAGGGAGGAGAGGGGAACCTTTGGAATTATAAGAAATATTAATTTATAATAAATTCAAACCCCACATAAAAACTTCCAAAATTACTAAAATACGAATATTAGTTGAGATAGGGTTGTAATATCATCAACCAATAAAATTTATACATGTTTGGAATTTATTTTAAACATTATCAACTTGATTTATCCTTATTTAATCTATTTAATTTTATTTGTGGTAATAAGATTCTAAATTTCAAATTGTTATAAATAATTACTTATGTGTTTTGAATTGTCAATAATTGGATAATTTATGAAATTTTAGACCATAGAAATTTGAATTTATAATTTTTAACTATTTTTTTATTTTTAAAAAATTTTATATTATGTTTTTTTAAAAAAATAACAATACTGTCAATTTTGACACTATTCATTTATTTGAATTTAAATAAAATCCTCACAGAATATATGTTTTAAATAAAAGTTTTAATAGATTCATAACTGTCATATATATCTAGAAAATTAGTGGAGCACATTAAATAGTTCATATAATATTTATTTTAATATTTTTGAAACCATTTATTTGATATTTCAATCTATAAAATAATTTCAACATCACTATTGTGTCACATTTAATGATAATTATTTAATCCCTAAAAATTCTAAATAAATTCACATGATTTATAGAATTTTATTATATTTTTGGATACTATTCATGTTTGAATTTTCATGAAGTTTATTACTAAATTAAAATTATTATACTTATAATATTTAAGAGAGTGACATGTTGTCACTTTCTTTGGTTTTAATAATAATTAAATTATGTTTATGGTCAAAAGTCTATAAAATTAATACATTCCGACCCTTAGGTGATATGGTTCGACTTTTAGTCATCCAATAGAATTTTTTAAGGTGTTTGGATAATTTTATAATCTTAGTTTTACCCTTAATTACCCGATTTACCTTTAACTGCAGTAAATAAAAATTACAGTAGTTACTATTCATAATATCAAAAAAATAAAATTAACCTATTAACATAATTTAGAAAAACTGAATTAAAATATGGAATCCATTTTTCAAAATTCAAAACACAGAAGCTGCAGTAATTAATTTAAAATTAATCCTGTTGTTAAGAAAATGGGTTTTAAAAGTTAAAAAATTGCCAAAGATTGAAATGTTTTTACCTATGAATTCAATGTAAAATTAATGGTAATTACATATATTATATTAAATGGTCAAAATATATTATATTTATACTTTAAAACCATTCAACATTATAATTTAACCATATAAATTATTGCGATGAAAAAAGTTGTTTTTAATTAAAATATAGCGTGTTTTTTACTATTCATTAAAATATGAAAGTTATCAGAATAATATGAAAAATTTATCCAAAGAATATTTTTATATCCTTATTCCAAATAAGAATTTTATTCTGTCAAATTTAACTTATAAATATGTCAAAAACTAAAATTAATGTGGGTGCTCCATCAAAACGCGGCAAAACTGCATTTTTTTAAAAATACTTATTTTACCTGAAAAATTTATTTTGTTCACATAAAATGTTTTAGAAAATGTTTAAGATGAATAATAATGTTCAAAATTTAGTGAATACTATTCATAACGGCTAGTCCATAATAATATTATAACAATATATCGTTGTTTAGTGAAACCCGATATTACGTACTACACACGCTATTGAGGAAGGTCGTGATTGCGTGTAACGCAGGACAAGAATAGTGTTTGCGTATAATATAAGATAATATGGTGTTGTGTATAGAACAAACTAATTTTGGTATAATGTACAACACAAGACATAAATGAAATTAAAATAATATTTTTCATAAAATCTCGGGGTGTTACATTCTACCCCCCTTAAAATGAATTTCACCCTCAAAATTCGTCGGGGTTATAAATGGTTTACTACTTGAAAGTTTATTTAATATAATCCCACATCATAAAAAGGGATACCAAAACTGAACTTTAAAAACTAAATTATGAAACTTAATGGTTACCCAAATTAACTAATCACTGGGTTTCCACATAGGAGAACATAGGTGAAAATATGGATATAGAAGAGAAATCTAACCATCATGTTCTGACGGAGAGTGTTCGAGAAGATGGATATGAAAAAGACAACAATCACAAAGCCATAAATTTATGATGATCTAAGGTACCATCTGATTCATCATATATAAGGGTACTAGGACAACATTTTTAGTTCTCAAGATTATTTCCCTAATTTTAAAAAATTGTTGAATTAAAAGAAATACTTACTTGATTTTGGTACAGTCTCACCGTTGTTCATGCCTTGAACAATTTCCACTTCTTCTCTTAAAGAAATGAGGTTGAATTTGTTATTTGTGACGTTTTATCAGATCATGCGATAAAATGATAGGTCATTCCATCTGTCTCAAACAAAGGGATATGAAAAGTTATTAAATATACATAAGTCCATCTATAGTGAGATTAATCATATATGGTTCCTAAAATTGACTTATACTGCATATATAATACCGCTTAATATAATAAAACTGGTTTATACTAAACAAGGACTTCCTGTAGGCCAGTGGTAGGCGATAAAGGCCTATCGCGCTTCAGTTGTGGTTTTGATTCCTGCAACCTTGTCCAACGCGACGGGTTGTCGCCCATCCTACAGGGTGTCCTTTTTCTAAAACAACATCATTATTACATTCCATCAATAATATCAAAAAAATTCTAGACTTAAACAATACTAACTTATGTCCAATATAATCCATTTCAAATCTTTAGGCTTATCCAAAATACTTCTATCCAAACTCATAGTATAAAGAAAATGAGTACTAGAAATGTCATCTACTGAGCATGTGAATACCATCATTTATCCCCGATATATCTTGTTAGTCACATTCCAATCATGTGAATACCTTAATCATGTATTCTCTTGAAAAATGAATACCCATTGAACATTAGTGAAAACATAAATACTGTCAAAAGTTAACTCTTTCCACATACCAAAATCCAAAAATTCTATATACACAAAGCATGATATAACTTTGTCCTTATATCAGTCATGAGCTCATTAATACTATCAAACATTTCTTTTTCTCCTTATCCCTTCATTATTCACATATCATCTTCCTTAAAAAAACATCTAAATCACTTTCCATGGTTACCGGTACCATAAAATTATTGAAAACCACAATAGACTAATACATAAATATTCCAATATTCCACGATACTATATACAACATTATTTTGGAATCCCATTACATAAACACTTAATCATTCCACCACGTCATTGTCATATTCAACATCGCCAATAGTGATCGCATGTGACTTTCCTTTGTCCTTTTCCTTAAGTGGTTGCTCATGTCGATCATCGTTACCCCTTGGATTAGGGCATTGATTAGCATAATGCCCCATTTCCTTGCACTTGAAGCATTGAAGTGTTGGTGGAGAGTTCTCTGTAGTCTTTTCTCTATTCACATCATTAGCTACCTTTCTCCCATTACTTCAACACTCAACTGCTCAATGAACTTATTTTCCACACCTAAAACATTTTCTAGTACCTTTTAGGAAATCTTTACCATGCTTCTTTCCACACTTTGAGTATAAAGAAACATTCATCTTCTTTTCACCATTGTTTTGAGATTTCTCCTTGAACTCCATCTTTCATTTATTGCCAAAACCATGAGATGGATATGTAACACCAACTTATATTTCTACCTTGATAGCACAATGCACAAATTCTTTCATAGCTACTGAAGTCTCTTATAGTTAATTCCCTTCGAAGAATTGGTTTTAAGACACTGAAGAATCGATCAACTTTACTTTCAGGTTGGATGATAATGCCAGACACATACCTTTCAACCCTTGTAAAATCCGCTTCGTATATACCAAAATATTCATCATACTTTTGCTTAAGCTCAAGTAATTCCTTATCCATCTTTGTTCGAAGAATATGAGGGAAGTACTTATTGAAAAACAAGTTCTTGAACTCGTTCCATTCCATGGATTCAATTTCATCTTGGGGCCATATATTCTTAATTAGAGTCCACCACTGGTCTGCTTCACCTTCTAAACGGTAAAAATCTGATAAGAAACTATTTTGTTGAATATTTTATTGATAATAAATTATATAATTTTCTCACATTGTGTTAAATATGTTTATTTATAAAATATTTTGGATTTGATCATTCATTTCAAAATTTGGTGAAAATTCCAGTTTTACCCTTTATAGTGCACTTTATTATTTCAAAGATAAATATTTTTATATTTATTATTTAAATGTGAAAGTTTTTAACAATGTTACTAGCTTAATTTCATACAACTTTCATTCAGGAAACTAGAGCTAATAAGTGCATTTGGATGGAGTAAATGGGCCATTACGACAATGGTGGGCTGGACTCGGCAGAATGGAAGAGGGTTTTCTATTTGGGCCATATCTTCTTCATCCGTGCTTGGATTGAGCACATATTTTAAGGAAAGTTCTGGGACATGATTTGGAACAAATAATCCTTCTGGACGGCCGGTCCATTCATGCGTTGTGGAGGTCAACTAGGCGGTGAAACTTGGAATAAAATATTTGTCTTAGTTTTTCATTTCACACTTAAAAAGTTATGTAACCCTAGCCCTCAAAAAATCTATTTAAATGGGGTTTTTAATCTTTGTGAGGTCTGGTAGAGGCTTTGGGAAGGTGTGGCAGAAAGCGTGTCTCTTGGGAGCCCCTCAAAACTCTTGGAAGAAGTAAGCCTTTGTGCAAACCTCTCTTCCAAAAAGGCTCTCCTCTCCCACCACTTCTTTTTATTTCTTTTATTTCATGTTTGTTTCTTGAATTTTTCTTCAAATAAATTTCTTTTTTTCTTCCCTCATATTATTCTATTAATCTTCTTAATTGGGTTGGAATCAATAGTGGAGAAAATATTGGGTTCTACCCTTTCAATCCTTTGCTTATGCAAAACATCTCCATGATGACTACACCACCCATGGAAGAGTAGTTCTTTTTAGTAATAGATCGACCTCTATCCTTATTCATTTAATTATTTTGAATCATTGAGATAATGTAATTCACTTAATATGTTCAATTAATTGTGTTTTTAAATTGTAGGAAACTAAACAAGCAATTGAACAATTAACAAAAAACACGCGAGGTCGAGAATTGTGCAAATTGTGAGAGCGCGATCTTAATCGGTAATACAAGACCATACGGGATAAATTTGTAGAGTTAAAATATAATCCCTAAACACAATTCATCCTTATTTCCAGAATGGATATGTGCTATAATTAACCACTAATAAAAAGCTAACCTTAGAACAACAATCAAATCATGGTGCTGCGATTGCGTGTTCTGAAGCTAACCTAGGGTTTCAGTAATTTCATCTTTGTGGTTAAGTTAACTCTCGTAGGGTTTGAGGGATAACAAATTAGGGGATAATAATTAAGTGGATATTTATTTAAATTATAATGATTTATAAGTGAATGAAGATGTAGAGTTAGATCGATTACTCCTTTTAAAATATTTTCTAAAAAATCATCTTTTTGTTGTGTCATTTCAATCGAACTTCATTTCAAAACTTAAAACAAAAAAATACAATCTTCTTCCAGAAAACTTCTTCTAGATTAATAAACTATAACCAACCCCCATACTTTCATGTAGTGTTTTTATTCTCTTTTATTTTATTTTTAGAATAATTTTAAAAAGTTTTTTTAAATCTACTTCCTCCTTTGAGAGACGACCTTGGTCAGCCACTCTGGTGCACCTAAGTACCCCAAAATCACTAATCATTTGAGGGTGCCCATGACAATTCTCTTTCAAATTGGCACCACTTACAGGGAGGCAAGTACTTTATTCAACAATTTAGAGGTATTTATTTTATTTTTCATTTTATTATTTTCTTCACCTCTCTCTTTCATATTTCCCCTTTCTCAAGTTTTCTTTTTTTTTTCACCCTCTTCTTTTCTTTTTGGACCATCAACTCAAACTTCTCATTTTATTTTACTATGGTCCACTTTCTTTCTTTTCATTTTTATTTGATTTATGACATGAACTAATCCCGAATATCTCTTAGATCTTGACCCTGAGATTGAACGTAGCCTTAGGGCTCGAATCAGACATTCTCAGTCTATGGGAAGTTTCAATATTCAACCAGTTGGTGAATTCCTCTCTTATGGAAACATTGAAATTAGGAGATACTCAAATTCAAACATAAAAGAGGAAACAATGGCTAGAAATAATGGAAATTAACTTAATAAAACCATTCTAGAATTGGCTACATCGGATATTAAGAATCAACCAAATTGTATTGCATACCCAAACCTCGAATCAGACTTTGAATTGAAATCTAGATTAATTCACCTTCTTCCAAAGTTTCATGGCTTATCTGGTGGGGATCCCAACAAAAACCTTAAGGAATTTAATGTGGTTTTCTCAACCTTAAAACCAAGAAATTTTTATGAAGATCAAATCAAATTAAGAGCATTCCCATTCTCACTTGATGGAGATGCAAAGGATTGGATGTACTATTTACAACCTGAAGATGTAACATGTTGGAAATATTTGAAACGTCTTTTCTTGCAGAGATTTTTTCTAGCATCAAGGACCAATTCTATTCGTAAAGAGATCTAGGGGATCAAGCAAGTGCAAGGGGAGTCAATGTATTAGTACTGGGAGCGATTAAAGAAGTTGTGTGCAAGCTGCCCACATCACCAAATCAGTGAGCAACTACTCATCCAGTACTTCTATGAAGGACTCACACCTATGGAGAGAAGCATGGTAGATGATACAGCTGGAGGAGCATTGGTGGAAAAGACACCAGTAGCTGCACATGCGTTGATCGACAAGATGACCCAAAACTCCCAACAATTTGGTGATAGAGGTACACCACATGTCAGGGGAGTACATCAGGTAAGTACGTCTTCTCTTGAAAGTCATTTGATTGATACCAATTTGGAATAATTGACCACTATGGTGAGGAAAATTGCTTTGGCACAAAAGACAGATCTACCCCCTCCTTCAAGGCCTTGTGGTATTTTCCCTGAGACAAGCCACCAAACTGACTATTGCCCACAACTCCAAGAAACAGAATATTGTGCAGTAGTGTTCCCTGGGAGATCATATCAGCAGTAACAACAACAACCATATCCCCAAAAGAAGTTTGATCCGACATACAACCAAGGGTGGAATGCTCAGTCAGACATGAGGTATGACTCTGGACAACAACAAAGGCCCCCTTTTCAACCAAACTTCTAGCAGCTTCCACCTTACCAACAGGGTTTCCAATAACCCCAAAGGAGATTAGAATCTCAAACATCAATGAGTTAGCAACAAGGGAATCTCCAACACAAGGTAGACTCTATCAATGATGATCTTTTGAATCAAATTGTTCTTAATCAACAGAATAAGCTGAAGAGTCAAGGTTCAGAGCTGAGAGAGTTGAAGACTCAAATGAGCCAGATTGCCACCACCCTCCATGAACTTGTGAGTAAGAATTCTAGAAATCTACCTTCCCAACCCACTCCAAATCCAAAGGGGAATGTTAGTTCCATCACATTGAGAAGTGGGAAGAAAATGAACGATACATATGTACCTACCATTCCACCGGGATTCACCTCTACTCCACAGAAGCCGCATTCCATACCAACTGATGAGAAATCCAAGGAGAAAGATAAATGTAAGAAAAAGATTGATGATGTTCCTCCTAAACCCCTTCCTTTTCGAAACAGGGTTGTTCAAACCAAGAAGATGGCTGAAGAAGCAATTCAAAAGGAGGTTTTGGACACATTCAAGCGTGTGGAGATCAACATTCCTCTACTTGAAGCCATTAAGCAAATCCCAAGGCATGACAAATTATTAAACGAACTCTACACCAATCGAAGAGGGATCAAGGGAAATGAGAGGATCAACCTTGGAAGGAATGTCTCAGCACTCATTACACCAACTCTAGCAATGCCAACAAAGTGCAAGGATCCCGAGACATTCACCATCCCATGTACCACAGGGGAGTTTCACTTCTCTGATTCTCTTTGTGATTTTTGAGCTTTAATAAATGTGATGCCTCACTTTTTATTCTCTTCCTTGCAGTTTGGTGAGTCGAAGCCAACAAAAGTAGTGGTGCAGTTGGAAAATAGAGCTACAACATATCCAGCGGGAGTCCTTGAGGATGTACTTGTCCGGGTAAGAGACATGATCTTCCCATCAGATTTCTACATGCTTAACATGGAGGATGATCAGGTAAGTTCTCATGCTCCCATAATCTTAGGTAGACCCTTCCTCAAAACTACAAAAACTATCATAAATTTCAATGAAGGTACACTTTCCATGGAGTTTGGAGATGAAGTCGTGATATTTAATGTTATGGATTCCATGAAGTACCCCTCAGAGGATCACTCTACATTTGTTATCTCCCATTTTGAACCACGAAATAAAAACTCCATGGAATTTTATTGTCCTATACTTAGGGAGATTATGAGTATTGGTTCGAGTTTGATGTCTAAGAGCACTTACACACATGTTGCTGATACACAATCCTCTATTGGACTTGATTTTGATGTGGATTCATATTCTGATTTTGATCATGTTCACTCTAATTATGACATGGCTGTTGAGTATGCTGATGGATTTGATGCTTTATTCTCTGATTTTGATGATGTCTATTCTTATACTGATGCTCTTTGTGCACATATTTCAGTTCCTTCAATGTCTCTATCCATACTACACCCTCCTTCATTAGAACTCAAGTCATTTCCACCAAATCTGAAATACTCATACTTGTTGAGTGGTGGGAGATTACCTGTTATCATTGCTAAAAATATCCCTTTTGAACATGAAGAAAATATTTTGAATATTTTGAGGGAGAATATCAGGGCGATTGGGTGGAACGTGGCTGACATATTAGGTATTAGCCCCTCCATTTACATGCATAGGATTCTCTTGGAAGATGGGGCTAAACCAGTGAGACAACCACAAAGGAGACTCAATCCCACCCTCTTGGAAGTTGTTAAAAAAAAGTTGAGAAATTACTCGAGGTAGGTATAATATATCCCCTTTCAGATTCTCAATAGGTAAGTCCTATTCAGGTTCTGCCTAAGAAAAGCGGTGTTACTGTTGTTAAAAATGAGAAAGATGAGTTAGTTCCAATGAGGGTGAAAAATAGTTGGCGTGTGTGTATTGATTATAGGAAACTAAATAATTCCACTCGCAAGGACCATTTCCCACTCCCGTTTATTGATCAGATGCTTGAGAGACTAGCTGGGAAGACACACTATTGTTTCTTGGATGGATTTTTTGGATATTTTCAGGTTCCTATTGCTCTAGAGGATCAAGAGAAGACTACATTCACCTGTCCCTTTGGCACATTTGCCTACCGGAGGATGCCATTTAGACTTTGCAACGCCCCAGGTACCTTCCAGAGATGCATGGTGAGTATTTTTTCTGATTTTATTGAGACATGAATAGAGGTATTTATGGATGATTTTATATTTTTTGGATCCTCATTTGATGAATGTCTTTATAGTTTGGGTGATGTGTTGCATCGTCGTATTGAGAAGAATCTAGTCTTAAATTTTAAAAAATGTCATTTCATGGTCGAAAAGGGAATTGTCTTAGGTCATATAGTCTCACAACATGGAATTGAAGTTGATAAATCTAAGGTAGACATTATTTCATACCTTCCATATCCTACATGTGTGTGTGATGTTCGATCATTCCTTGGACATGCTGGATTTTATCGACGCTTCATTAGAGATTTTAGTAAGATCGCTCTACCATTATCTCAATTGCTTCAAAAAGATATTGAATTAATTTTTGATGATTCGTTCAGGGTATCATTTGATGATCTAAAGAAGTGTCTGACCACTCCACTGATCATACAGCCCCCACGGTGAGAGATTCCTTTTGAGCTTATGTGTGACACCTCCCACTTTGCGGTTGGAGCTGTCTTATCTCAGAGGGTGGATAGACATTCACATGTGATCACCTATGCATCGATGACATTGGATTCAACCCAATCAAATTACACAACCACCGAAAAGGAGTTTCTTGCTGTCATAATTACTTTAGATAAATTCCATTCATATTTATTGGGCTCTAAAGTAGTTGTTTTTTCAGACCATGCGGCTTTGAGGTACCTCCTAAAGAAGCCAGATGCAAAGCCACGACTTATCCGTTGGATTCTCCTTCTTCAAGAATTTGATATTGAGATAAAGGACAAGAAGAGATCAGAGAATTTGGTGGCAGACCACATGAGTAGGCTTACTCACACACTAGAAAATGACACCTTGGACCAGGTACCACTTCGGGACACTTTCCCCAATGAGCATCTCTATACCATCTTGGGTATGCATCCTTGGTATGCTGATTTAGTTAATTACATTGTTTCCTCTGAAATCCCAGAAAATTTGAAGAATCATCAAGTCCAAAAATTAAAAAGTTTGTCTAGGTATTATGTGTGGGATGATCCTTACCTCTGGCACATGTGTAGTGACCAAGTCATCTGTTTTTCATTTCTGTGATACACTTTCTTGTGGTGGACACTTTGGACCCCAACGGACTGCTAGGAAGGTTTTGGACTCTGGATTATATTGGAATAGATTTTTCCATGATGCCCATGTGTTTTGTAAGTCATTCTCTCGTTGCCAACACACAGGGAATATTTCTAGGAGACATGAGATTCCCCAACAACCCATACTATTCTGTGATATTTTTGATGTATGGGGCATCGTATTTATGGGTCCTTTTTCTAGTTCATTTGGATTTTTCTATATTTTGGTTGCTGTTGATTATGTGAGTAAATGGGTGGAGTCCAAGGCCACCAAGACTGACGATTCTCATATTGTAGTGGATCTTGACAATACTCAAATTTTCTGCAGGTTTGGAGTACCAAAGGCCATCATCAGTGACCAAGGGACACACTTTTGCAATAGGAATTTTTCTTCCCTCCTTTGAAAGTATGGGGTGACACACAAAACATCAACACCATACCACCCCCAAACAAATGGTCAGGCTGAGGTTTCAAATCGTGAGTTGAAACAAATATTGGAGAAAACCGTGCAGCCAAATAGGAACGATTGGAGCAAGCGCTTGGATGATGCATTGTGGGCTTATAGGACAGCATACAAGACACCCATTGGTATTTCCCCATTTCGGATTGTTATTGGGAAATCGTGTCATCTCCCCATGGAAGGTGAGCATTGGGCTTATTGGGATATAAAGAAATGAAACATGGATTTTGCCCAAGCTGGAATCCAAAGGAAGCTGTAAATTCAAGAGATCGAGGAGATTAGATTGTATTCATATGAGAACTCAAGGCTCTATAAGGAAAGATAAAAAGCATCTCATGATAGAATGATCCAACAAAGGGAGTTTCATGTTGGAGAGAAAGTCCTTCTCTATAGTTCACGAATGATGCTGATGCCTAGTAAGTTGTGTTCCAGATGGTTAGGTCCTTATATTGTATCTAATGTTTTTCATTATGGTGCAGTGGCGATCAAACAAGAGGAAACTGGAAAGAGCTTTATAGTCAATGGGCAACGTTTGAAGAGATACATTGAGTGACTTCCTACTAATGCAGTGGATTTTATCACAATGCATGACCCAATCATCACTTGAGAACATCAGGCTGTTCCAAACCCTTTAACTTTTATATTATTTGTCCTATATAAAAATTATGCATTTCATGTGCATATATCATCTCATGGGTTCACATTGAGGACAATTCAATATTTTAAGTGTGGGGGAGGGAACCTTTTAGTTTAGTAATTTCAATTGTTTTCCTGTTTAAAAAAAATTGTGTGTTTTTTAAATTTTGGTTGAATATTTTTCAATTTTATTTGTGTTTTTGAAATTTTTGAGCTGAAATGATTCTCATCACAATTTTGAAATTCATATCAATGAGTGAAACAATTTATCCCAATAAACTGAGCTTAAATGAATGCTGAAATGACTTTATTTCAAGTTCAAATATTTAGTAATTTCATGAAAAGTACACTGAATTTTGAATCCCATGCCACATCTCACTGTCTTTATATTTGAAATCACTTTCTTGTGAGGCTTCTGAACCATTATTTTCATATTCTTTACATTCACCTCACTTCTTGAGAGAACCAAACCGTGCTTGATTTAACCAGAATTTGATTTATTCCTGTCAAAACTTGAGGGTTTGAGGTACTTATGTTTAAATTATTGAGGCATTTGTTTGGTATTAAAGACCCTACTTCAAAGAATCCTTTTTTTTATAATGGAATACCTTAAAATTTTAATCTTTTTATCCCTTATAAGCCATGCATAGCCTCTTATTTTAGCCATATTACAAGCCAATTTTCCCTATCCAACCAACTCTTGAAGTGAAATTGCATAATCTAGTTGAGCTTAAGTGTGGGGGAAGCTATGTTGTGTTGTGCTATCACATTATGTGATACTTTCGGTGGAAAATTAAATTCTTAAGAGATGTATTTTTTTTCTGAAGAAATTCATTATATTGAAAGCTGTGCTTTTTTTGGAGCTTTCATGACAAGTGAAGCTGTGCCTTTTCTGGAGCTTCTAATTGAGGTGGAAAGCTATGCCTATCTGGAGCTTTCAAGAAAATCATGTTTGAGAAGATTGACATTTTTGATGCTGAAATGATGAATGGTGTAACCTTTTCATGACTCTTCATGATGATGGAGCTGAATTGATACTATGGGGATTAAGGAGAAGACCATATTTAAGTGAAAATTAGATTAATGCAATTTTTCTTGAAAAAGAGTCAAGCCCTCCTTATTCAGCCTCAGAATTTTTCACATCTAAATCCTACCAACTGAAATCCACATAACAACCCTGAAAAGTCCTCATGATAAACATATGTACTTGACTCACATCGGGTGGATATGTAGGAATTTATCAAGCCTATGGTGACCCTTGTATGAGTTTGGATGAGAAAGACATTACCAAAAAAAATTGATATTTGAGTGATGAAAGAAAATTAAAGCGAGGTAAGTGTTTTGTGCATGGGAGGATAAATGAAGTGGAAATATATTGAATGGAATTAATAGAGAACTTGAAATAAGGTTTTTTATTAGGCATGATATCTTTTTATTCTTGGTGTAGAATTGATGGATCCCAATGATATGTGTTTTAAAATTGATTTTGATTTGATATTGATGTTTACTTGACATGAGGTTTTTCCCAGGAGTGCAAAAGGGTAAGTGTGGGGGAGTAGATAAAACACTATTTTTTTGAATATTTTATTGATAATAAATGATATAATTTCCTCACATTGTGTTAAATATGTTTATTTATAAAATATTTGGGATTTGATCATTCATTTAAAAATTTGGGGAAAATTGCAGTTTTACCCTTTATAGTGCAATGTAGTATTTCGAAGCTAAATATTTTTATATTTATTATTTGAATTTGAAAATTTTTACCAGTGTTACTAACTTAATTTTCTACAACTTCCATTCAGAACACTAGAGCTACTAAGTGCATTTGAATGGAGTAAATGGGCCATTATGACAACGGTGGGCTGGACTCGGCAGAATGGATATGAGTTCTGTATTTGGGCCACATATTCTTCATCCGGGCTTGGATTGAGCACATATTTTGCGGAACGCTTGGGAACAAGATTTGAAACAAATAATCCTTCTTGAAGGCCGGTCAATTCATGCGTTTTGGAGGTCAACTAGGCGGTGAAACTTGGAATAAAATATTTGGCCGAGTTTTTCATTTCACACATAAAAAGTTCTGTAACCTAGCCCTCACAAACTCTATTTAAAGGGGGTTTTAACTCTTTGAGAGGGATGGTTGAGGCTTTGGGAAGGTGTGGCCGAAAGGGTGTCTCTTGGGAGCCCGTCACATCTCTTCGAAGAAGTAATCCTTTGTGAAAAACTGTCTTCCAAAAAGGCTCTCCTCTCCCACCACTTCTTTGTATTTCTTTTATTTCATGTTTGTTTCTTGAATTTTTTCTTAAAATAATCTTCTGTGTTCTTCTCTCATATTCTTATCTTAATATTCTTATTTTTTTTGGAATCAATAGTGGAGAAAATATTGGGTTCTACCCTTTCAATCATTTTCTTATGGAAAACATCTCCACGATGACTACACCGCCCATGGAAGAGTAGTTATTTTTAGTAATTGATTGACCTCTATCCTTATTCATTTAATTATTTTGAATCATTGAGATACTGTAATTAAATTAATATGATCCATGAATTGTGTTTTTAAATTTTTAGAAACTAATCAAGCAATTGAACAATTAACACAAAACACGCGAGGTCGAGAATTGTGTAAATTGTGAGAGCGCGATCTTAATCGGTAATACAAGACCACACAGGATAAATTTGTAGAGTTAAAATATAATCCCTAAAAACAACTCATCCTCATTTCCAGAATGGGTATGTGCTCTAATTAACCACTGAACATAAGCTAACCTTATGAAAACAATAAAATCAGGGTGCTGCGATTACGTGTTCCTAAGCTAGCCTAGGGTTTAAGTAATTTCATCTTTGTGGTTAAGTTAACTCTCATAGGGTTCGAGGGATAACAAATTAGGGGATCATAATTAAGTGGATATTGATTTAAATTATAATGATTAATAAGTGAATGAAGAGGTAGAGTTATATCGAATATTCCTTTTAAAATATTTTCTAAAAAAACATTTTTTTGTTGTGTCATTTCAATCGAACTTCATTTAAAAACGTAAAACAAAAAAAATACAATCTTCTTCCAGCAAACTTCTTATAGATTCATAAAATATAACCAACCCCCATCCTTTTAGGTAGTGTTTTTATTCTCTTTTATTTTATTTTTATAATACCTTTAAAAAGTTGTTTTAAATCTACTTCCTCCTTTGAGAGACGACCTTGGTCATCCACTCTGCTGCACCTAAGTACCCCAAAATCACTAATCATTTGAGGGAGCCCACGACATCACTCTTTCAACAGCTAAAATGAATTTTTTATGTTCTGAATAGAAATGTATGGAAAATATATTTTCCATGTTACTGATCCATTGTTCAGAAACAAGTGGATCAGAAGACCCATTAAAAGAAGGTGGATGTTGCCTCATGAAGGACTCAATAGAATATTTCTCCCTTCTCTGCTCATTCGGAAGTCCAGAATGATTCATAGCTTGTGTAATTATAGCAATAAGATTATTCACTCCATATCCCATAACATTGGTTTGTTCATGAGGACAATCGTTTTATTTCCCATTACATTGATCAACACGGTTCCTTTGGATTCCAGCAATTGTCTAAAACCCAAAAAGAATAGTGTAAGAGGAAAAAATCATGCTAGGAAAACAACATAATAAAGCGGGAGTACTTCCAATATATAACATTTTAGGTTTAATTCTATGATCGTTACCATAATCCTAGGATTATAACCTATACTTATACTTAACCTTAGAGACATCCCTTAACATACCTTAGAAATATCTCTAGGGATCTCACTAAAGTTCTCGCATCCTAGTTTCCAAAGGATGACTAAACCTTTCCTCTGATACCAACTGCAAAGAACTAAACTTGAAATACATGTAAATTACATTACTTTTGCGGAATACATAATACATAAAAAAATAGACACCAAAGGACTATAATAGTTTAGTGTCTTTGGAAACTAAGAACATAATATTCTAATCTTGGTGAAAGATCTTCAACATCTCCCATAAAGATCTTCCCCTTTTTTTACCTAAAACTGTTCTTTATATCCTGGAGAAAATAAAACATATAAAGGGTGAGCTCAAATTCTCAGTAAAGGTAATCATGGAGAAAATAAAACAAACCATATACATTTGAACTTCAAAACATGAACATAAAGTTTAAACATCAAAATCTTGAGTTGCGAAATAAGTATTGGAAGTACATAAGGCATAGATCATAAAGGAACATCAATCATGATAAAATAGAATTGGAATAAAACATGAAATTGTGGAAAACCATTAAGAACATGATATGTTTTCCATTGTATCCAAGGCATTGCTGCCAAGACCATCTTAGTGGACAAAGTCCCTTTCTGAATCGAGTTCACTCCTTGTTCCAATCCTGTAACACTGAACCAGATTAACTTACCATTCCAGCCATGTCTATCTCATGAGATATAAATCTTTACCCAATGCATTGGAGGGAGATATAGGTCCCACCCATCTCATAATGAAAACATTATTACTTGTGCCACAACATAAACAAAAATCATTCATCATAACCCATATAATAAAAATGGGTTTCATAAACATCATCCCATTATAACATAATCCAGAAAAAATGGATATTATATAATCATAAGAAAATTGAAACCATGTAAATCATAGATGCATTATACTTGAAAGATACACATATGAAATAATTGAATCTTATATGGAAAATGGTTTTGATATAACGCATGAAATTAATTCTGGAGGAAAATATATTTTCTTCTTCAAAATCATTTTGTTTTTACAAAATGCCATGAAATTTTAAAAGAAAAAGGATTTTATTGAAAATAGTCATTAAATCTTGTAGAGAAATCTTCATGAAAATAAGGCATTATGAAACCGTAAAAATCCGTTCATGCCGTAGAGGTTAAAAAAACATTCTTCTCAAACTTTTGATGGAAAAGTCAAAAAGTACCTCGTATGTTAAACAAAAGAAATATTCCTTACATACCATGTAGTAAAAGTCAAAAATGGTTTAAAAGGACTTCAAAAATACCTGAAACCATTTTTAGAAAATAGGGACATGGATGATAAATATAACCCTAGTAAATACTTATGAATAAACAATCTCGGATAAAAACGAGATTGGAAAAGTTATCCATTACCTTAGGTCCGATATGCTTGGTACGTATCCGAACATCCTGTATAATGATTTAAATAATGTCATTGACTTATTATAGAATCATATTAATTGTTATGATATCATATATGGGTCACTTATGATGTTATAGTACCCGTTCTTTTGTAAATTCCATGTTAAAGCAGCATTTTGAGTAAAATTGTTTTATTTACCGTACGTGTTTGGACTTGTTGTTATTGATATTATTATTACTTAGATCATGATTTAATTACTTCCAGAATGTAAATCATGATTTATATATCACATATATTCAGTATACATATATATAATATATAGATAAATGAAATGAAATACACCGTTCATGGAGACGGTAGGCCGTACGTGCGCTTGAATGCTGTTTTCATTTCCTTATTGACTTGAATGGAAGTAAGTAGATGAAATATATATATATATATATAAATATAGTAGATTTATAATGTCATATATTTCATAATTATTCATTATATATACTTTATAATCCTTCTTGAGTGGTTAACATGGAGAATGAATCTCATCGCGTCGTGGAGACGGTAATCCGTACATACGCACGAGCGATGATATCGTTACCATAATTATTGAATTGAATTGGAGTGGATGATACAATATCTCAGAATCAGGATGATGTTATAATGACTATATATAGTTATTATTTACACCATTATACCCATACAAGTAAGGTCGTGGTGTAAAAATAGATTACACCACCGCGTGGAGATGGTATTTCGTACGTACGCATGCGCGGTGATTTTGTTTTCTGTAGGCTGTATAGAAGGTGAAATGGGGTTGTTTCATATTTATAATAACATATCATTATATTTTTGTGATATTTATGTTATTACTTTATAATGAAACAACTAAATAATAAGAAGCTGCAGAAGAAAGAAACTGGAAAGAATCAGTAAAAGAGATTACCTCTTCTTCGACACACCTCTTTTAATCTTCCTCTTAAGGCACTAGAGTTTCTCTTTTGAGGAGACCGGAACCTCTATAATGTTTTTAGGGAAGTAGTGGAGGGAAATGGTCAGGGTTTTTTTGAGCTTTAAGGCTCAAAGTGTTGTGAATAGGAGAGGGAGGAGGTTCGCTTTTATAAGGGAGGAGAGGGGCACCTTTGGAATTATAAGAAATATTAATTTATAATAAATTCAAACCCCACATTAAAACTTCCAAAATGACTCAAATATGAGTATTAGATGATATAGGGTTGTAATATCATCAAACAATAAAATTTATACATGTTTGGAATTTATTTTAAACATTATCAACTTGATTTATCCTTATTTAATCTATTTAATTTTATTTGTGGTAATAAGATTATAAATTATAAATTGTTATAAATATTTACTTATGTGTTGTGAATTGTCCACAATTGGATATGTTATGAAATTTTGGACCATATAAATTTTAATTTATAATTTTTAAATATTTTTTTGATTTTTAAAAAAATTTATATTATGTTATTTTTATAAAATAACAATAGTGTCAATTTTTACACTATTCATTTATTTGAATTTAAATAAAATCCTCACAGAAGATATGTTCGAAATAAAAGCTTTAATAGATTTAAAAAATGTCATATTTATCTAGAAAATTATTAAAGCACATTAAATAGTTCATATAATATTTATTTTAATATTTTTAAAACCATTTATTTGATATTTCAATCAATAAAATAATTTCAACGTCACTATTGTGTCACCTTTAATGATAATTATTTAATACCTAAAAATTATAAATAAATTCACATGATGTATATAACATTATCATATTTCTGGATACTATTCATGTTTGAAGTTTAAGGAAGTTTATCACTAAATTAAAATTATTACACTTATAAGATTTAAGAGAGTGACATGTTGTCACTTTCTTTGGTTTTAATGATAATTAAATTATTTTCATGGTCAAAAGTCCATAAAATTAATCTATTCCGACCCTTAGGTGATACGGGTCGACTTGTAGTCATCCAATAGAATTTTGGCAGGTGTTAGGTAAATTTCATAATCTTAGTTTTACCCTTAATTACATGATTTACCTTTAACTACAGTAAATAAAAATTACCGTAGTTACTATTCATAATATCAAAAAAATAAAAGTAACCTATTAACATAATTTGGACCCACTTAATTTAAATATTGAATCCATTTTTGAAAATTCAAAACACAGAAGTTGCAGTAATTAATTTAAAATTAATCCCATTGTTAAGAAAATGGGTTTTAAAAGTTAAAACATTGCCAAAGATTGAAATGTTTTTACCTATGAATTCAATGTAAAATTAATGGTAATGACATAAATTATATTAAATGGTAAAAATATATTATATTTATACTTTATAACTATTCAATATTATAATTTAACCATATAAATTATTAAGAAGAAAAAAGTTGTTTTTAATTAAAATATAGCGTGTTTTTACTATTAATTAAAATATGGAAGTTATCATAATAATATGAAAAATTTATCCAAAGTAGATTTTTATCTCCTGATTCCAAAGAAAAATTTTATTTTTTTAAATTTAACTTATAATCATGTCAAAAACTAAATTTAATGTGGGTGCGCCATCAAAAGGCGGAAAAACTACATTTTTTAAAAAATACTTATTTTACCCGAAAAATTTATTTTGTTCACGTACCATGTTTTAGAAAATGTGTAAGATGAATAATAATGTTCAAAATGTAGTCAATAATGTTCATAATGGCTAGTAACTAATAATATTATAACAATATATCATTGTTTAGTGAAACACGGTATTGCGTACTACACACGCTATCGAGGAAGGTCGCGATTGCGTGTAATGCAAGCCAAGAATAGTGTTTGCATATAATATAAGCTAATACAATGTTGCGTATATCACAAGATAATTTTGGTGTAACGTACAACACATGACATGAATGAAATTAATAGAATATTTTTTATAAAATCTCGGGGTGTTACACACAAAGTCATAGGTTTAGATTTCTCATGTGTAAATGTATCTCTCCCATTATTAGTGGGTACCATAATCCATTGATTGGAGTTTGAAGTGTAGATATAGTTTCTATTAGATACAAACTACTATAAAATTCCTTGTGTTATTCTCTTTAATATTATACATACACTCTTCACACTTCCAAAATTATTATTCTTTTAAGAAGAATCATTTGATAATTTCAGACCACCAAATTCCACAATCAATTTTTAATAAATCTAACAATTTAAATAAAGTCTTATTCTCCCCCTATATTCTCTCTTACATAAAATATTTTTACTTAAAAAATTGTATCATTGGTGAACCTTCTTAGTGAATTATTGGTAATATTTTTTATTTTTCCCGATACCACCACTTGGTATCTAAGGACTACTGATTTAGGAATCTTTAGTTTCTACCAATTTTCTTTTAAAGGATTGTTTTTAATTTTTTAATATTTATGTGATTATTTGAGCTAACATATATCCTGATCCTTAATATGACTAAGGAAATATCTGTTTTAGTTTGATGGAAACACTGAATATCGAATTCCTAAATCCGTTGAGACCACCACATTTCAATGGAAGTGATGAATGATATTAGAAAGTAATAATGAATGTTTTTAAAAAAAATATTGGTATTGAAAACTAGAATTTCATCTCTTGATGTTATACAATACATGAAGTCAAATTTGTAACATTAACTGGAAATGATGATTCAAAATATTTTTTAAACTACAAAGGCATGAATTATCTATTCTGGTCCCTTAGTAGAACTGTGTACATTGATATATCTTCTTATAAAAAAACTTTTTAAATTTAGAGGAAATTAAAAGCTACTCATGAAGGAAATGAAAATTTGTAGAGAAATAAGGTTGGAATTCACAAGGTTGAATTTAAAGAATTTATAATTTCATATTATGAAGGCTTGAATGATATTTTTTAATAGATTCATAAAAATATTCAATATAGTGGTCACACTTGGTGAAAATATGAAGAATGAAGTACCGATTAAAAAAAATACTATGAGCCTTAACAAAGAAGTGGCCTTAAAATAATGTATCTATTAAAGAAATAAAATATTTTTTAGAATAGTTTGTATGTGAGCTGATGGGATATATATTACAATACAATCTTGAATTTAAGAACAATGATCACGATTCATATGACATAAGAAAGGGCGTTTATTTTTAATCTAAATATATTTTAGAAAACTATTCTAGTGATTCCTCATAATATTCTAGCTCAAAGAAAAACGATGATCTAATTAAAGTTTCTAAATTCATTCAAGGGATAATAAATAAATTACATACTACCAAAAAGGAGAATGGAAAAGTGAAATATACAGCATGTATTTCAAAAGAAAATGTAAGAATGATAAAACAAAAATTATTTTTTATGAATACAAAAAAAACCCAAGAATACCAAATACGAGTTTCAAAAGTTTAAACAAGAATGTAAATATAAGATGTAAAAAATGTAATCAAACATTCTTATCATGTTTTTTGGAGTTTTATTTAAGAATCAGACTCCAGTGAAGAATATGGTATTGAAAAACAGACTAGTAACCACGCTCTGATGGGAAAACACCCCAAGGTAACAGATCCTTCTGGTGATATGGTAAAACCATATCATTTGTGTTAAATGAAAATAATAAATATGGTTTGCAATTACTATAATTTTTATTCTAATTCTTAACCCTCTTGTATTTTTTATTTTGAAAATTAAAATGTTAAATAATTATATAGTTTATATGATTAATTTCAATTGGAAATTGAAAATATTTCTAAAAAGTATGTAAATATGACCATGGATCATAAGAATGTTTATAGAGAAAAGAGAAATCTTATTTTAGAAATTGAAAATTTGAAAAATTATATTTTAATGTTAGTAAAGAGAAAGAGAAAATGAAGGTTGTGGATCATCTTCTTTTTAAAGTAGAAAAGGTAAATCACAATTTAATAAATGTTTCTTCATCAAAAAAAGATATATTTTGTTAGGATGTTGATTTTTTTTGAATATGAATGTTAACCTGAAAAAGGAAATTGTGAATTTAAAAGAATTGTTATCTACCATTTTTTCAAGGGAATGAAAACCATGATAATACGGTAGCTATGTTGAATTTTTTTAAAATAATTATGATTTTGGTTATAATCAAAAAATTCCTAATATGTGTGAGAGTATTTTTGTTAAAATTTATAATTGGAAGGTTTCTACATTTACTTGTTTTAAATATCGATTGCAAGGACACTATGCCACTGAATGTCCTATAAGGTCTCCTAAATCACTTTGTATCAATAGAGATTCTATATCTTGGAATTTTCCTTCTCATGTACCTTATAATAAATTTATACATTTTCCTTTAGTTTTCAAATAATATTTAACCCAATTGGACCCAAAATAACATTGTTACCAAAAAATTGTATATGTTTGATTATTTACCAGACTCTGACACATGTTCTTCAATGTTTAATCAAATTATGGAAAATATTTAAATAAGCAGTAATTTAATTTAATTCTAGGGAATATTTAAAATTTTATATTCTCTAATCATTTTTTTTCAGGTCGAACTTTTTGAATTAAAACAAAAAATTAGGGGGATAATTAACTTTATTTATTTTTTTAGCATGTGATTTATAATTTGATCATATAGCATGTGTTTTTCACAATTTTAAATTATTAGAGTTAATATTATCATTAATATTTTGGATTAAATTAGGAAATGATATAATTATTTATTATGAATAATTATTTTAATACAATTAATTGTTATTTTTTTTGTCTATTATAAAAGGGGCAGAATGTTTGGATTTAACGATTTAGTTTTGTAATAAAACAAAAAGGGGATATTTATTGTGCATGTGATTTCATGAATTTTATGTGTTTCATGATTATAATAAATAATTATATTTTATGTATATTAATAAACCCTACTACCATTTTATGTGAAATTTTCTTTTTAATTATTAATTTTGATTTAATTATATCTTGAATTATATTTAATAGATTTTTATAAAACCAACTTTTTACTAGATCAGTGTGTTTTACATATATGTAGAGTTATATTAAATGGATTTTTATAAAACTAATTTAATTTTAAATATAAATAGTTTATCTAAATTTTATTCAACTATGAATAAGTCTAATTATATATCTAACATGTTCTCATTTTAGTCTTAAAATACGACATGTTTTTGCATTCTTTACAGTATTTTAGTTCATACTATTTTAATGTTTTCTTTAGTAATTCTTGTATAACCTGAGTTATATCTCTACTAATATTTAGAAACACATGTATTTCTATATATATTATATTTTTATACATTTAATTATAATAAATAGAAGTATAAAATTGTTTTTAAATGGTAAAAAAATTACGAAATGTATGCAACAAATCTAGAATTCTAGAATTTACATATTTCAAAATATTTTTTATTTCATTAATATCTCATTTGATTACTATATGAATCAAATTATGTTTGTTTGGTTAGAAATATAAGAATTTTTTATACATTTACTTTAACTTAATGAATGAACAAAAATGATTTTTACATACCTCTAAAATTGGAATATGTTCTGTAGAAGATTAATCATTTGTTTTAACAATTTTTATAACTTTTTAATCACAATATTTTAATGATATATCCTTAAATACTTGTCATGTTTATGTGTTCTTTTATCCATTGGAAAGATATCAAGATTATATAAATTTATGTCTTATGGACCTAACACAATGTTTGATATTTTTTGGATCTTAAAATTATCTGAATTCTTAAAGGTCTCACTGCACATAGTTTCTCTCTCATATTTTCACAACCTATCATGAGTTTCAGTTAACCTTACCATATAAAGGTTTCACCTAACCATACAGAAGCTTAATCATTAAACCATGAATCATTCATCACCTTACCACATAAATCCTTCTTCACCTTACCACATGACCATTTTTAGCCTATCGCAAGACGTCCTCTCCTTGATGCATGTGATCAAAAAAATTGTATGACAAGTATTTAAGTTACCATGAGGTAGTAACCTTTACACTTGTATTATTTTTATGGTTATCAATTGTTGTTTTCACAATCATTATTGTGCCCGCAAGACAACATACTAAATGTTATATCAACTGACCCCATGATATATTCTGAGGTGACTACACCTTATTTTCATGGTCTATATTCCAACTACACAACATGGTAAGCATATTGACCGTATATACATTGCAGTGCATGGTTAATTGTTTCCATTATTTTTTCTTAAAATTGATGTTCCACACATGCTCTGTTTTTCTACAATTTTGATAATTTCAATAACTGTAGTCTTATTTTAATTATTTTAAGTGTTTTATTAATTTTTAAAATTAATATATATTATAAAAAACCACGTGAATTGTTTTTAACAAATTTTAAATAGATTTAATGTATTATTTATTTTATTCATTATCATTACACAACACTTAAAAAATGTGTGTTTATTATTTAAATATTTAAATTTTTTATTTATTTCATTACCTTTTTTATTTATGATTTAATATTTAATAATATGGGAATTAATCGATCTTGTTTCTTATTATTTAATGTATTATAATTAAATTTTTCAGTTAGTATGTGTTACATTGAATAAGGAAGTCTTTTGAAATTTAAACCTTGAAATTATCTTACAATATTTATGGAATTATTTTTACCAATTATTATATATTCTATATAAATTATTTAATTTCTAATTAAAATTGTTTTGAATCGGTCATTAAATTTTTGAATTCGAACAATTATTGTTGTGATAAATTTTTTATCTCCCTACGATAATTTTGTTTTATCACTTTTATTATTCTAACAATTTTATCAACTATATAGTGAAAATATCTTTATATTCAAAGGATTTGAGGATGCTCAGAATCGATGACCACGAAAAGGAAAATTACATTTGATCAAACTCAAATAAATTTAAAGCACTCATATTTTGTGATCATTCATGTGACCCTGTACTCAATTGTTAACAACATTATGAAAAAATATCAAGAAAGAAAAAAGTTTACTTTGACTTGATTATCCTTGAAAGGACATATTGTACCTTTGTTGAAATGCCTAGAATTGATTATTCAAATCCATTTGAAGGGCCTACATTAACTATTTCATCAACAATATATTTTTCTACACAAATCAATTTTTAATCTTTTTACTTTTTTATATTGGTAGAACTATGAACACAATAATTTCTCACATTGTTTATAATAACTCAAAAATTTATTCCTCGGTTATGAACACCAGAATAAAAACCATAACACTTAGGTTGGGTATTCTCCTATTGAAATCCTGGGTTTCTTTCTTCTCATGCAATAAGCTGCGTGTGTAGGTTTGGGGATGCTCCTGACAAAATCATGGGATTATATTTCTCTACTGTAAAATCCCCTCTCTCTATTTATAGGGTTACATACACCATTGGTTGGAGTGTGAAGAGTAGACATATGACCACTTAGATATGAACCACTATAATATTCTATATGTTCTTATCTTTTATTTTATATAAACACTCTTCATACATCCACATTTTTTATAATTTTAAGAAAGAATCATTTAATAATTGCAGACCAAAAAATTACACAATTATTTTTTAATAACTCTGATTAAAAAAAGGCATATTTTCCCCCTCTAGTTCTTCTACCATCAACCATTTTTACCTAATTGTTTTTATCCTATCATGGATCATGTTCTTTGATTTATTTATGATTTATATCTTATGAACGACCAATATCTATGTCATGACTCAAAATTTTGATCATTTATATGCAAGGTGTGGTTTTCAAATGTTATGATATTGTTATCATACTCTTATGATCACATTATGATTATATATTTCCTTTTTTTACCCTTATTAAAATTTTAAAATCACCCTTTCTTATGTTTCTTTTACTCAGGTTATGATGATGGCCATTACATGTGATAATTCTAAGAAAGGTACTAGTGATGATGAAACATGTGGGACATGACGTAGAACTCTTATGAACCAGTGGTTTATGTCTCCAAGTTTATAAAGGAACTAGAACATTATAATCCTCATGAATGTGCTTGTGTAATGTAATGAATTTTCATAAAAAAGATTTAATATCTATTTATGAAAAATAGTAGTCATTATATTTGGTATTAAGGAAAGGTTTAGTTATCCTTTAGAAACTAGGATTAAAAAATTAGTGAAATACATTGGATATGTCTATGGATATGTCTAGGGATATATCTAAGGATAATTCTAATGATGAGTCAATGTATAGTAAAATTTCATGGAATTTTGGTAAAAGATAGAGAAACTGGTTTTCAAGAGATTACGTCATTTTTTGGATACAACAAGTGGATGTGGTTCTAGAGAATATGTTCAGAGGGGTAATAATTCGGAAAAAGGCATGTTGTTCTTGGATTGAGTGTTACCTATTACATGAAAATGGGCCTTCCTACACACCGAGTTTGAAACTCCCATGAGATATGTTTTAGAAATTCACAAACTCTTCACGAACCATCATAAATGATATGAATAATTACTATGAATTACCAAGGTTAATCCTAATTAATTATAGATTGAAAAGATGCTTCCATGATTTAGACATCCTATAAGTTATTTATCATTATTACGTGGTCTTCCAATATGATTATTATTTTCCACACTGTTTTTTTCCGTCTTAGTCAATGGTTGGGACCAGGAGGAATCATGTTAATAAATAATGAGATGGAATATTCAGTGATTATGAGAAACCAAATTGGATAATGACTGGGGAGAAAGATATTATGTTTATTCCTAATAATCTATTCAGAAATTTTATTAAAAACGTTAATTTAGCTGAGTGAAAGTTCATGTGTTAATGAATATAGAAGGCATAAGATCCATCTTTCTATATATCAGGAATGTACGATGAAGCCAAAAGATAAATATATCAAATAGTGGGGAATATGTTTTATATGTGGAAATGATGGTAATAGATCCCTGAGTTTCAATGGAAATGGGAAAAATCACAGTGGATTTTGTCGTCGGACTCTAAAAAATTTCTATTGGGAAAAATGCTATATGTGTTTTAGTAGAACAACTTAAAATTTCAGAACAATTCATCTATTCAAAGAATATTTCTCTTTGGATAATAATTCCAGGTTATATATTAAGAAATTTTTTTAGTTGTATAAAGTACCACATTCTATTATGTCTGATCGGGATCTGAGCTTTACATCAAAGTTTTGGTGAAGTCTTCAGCAAGATCTTGATATTCAATTGATTTTCAACACTTTTTATCATCCTCAGAGAGATATTTAGTCCAATAGAACAACTCAAAACCTATAGGATATGATTATATCTTTTTCTTCAGATTTCTAAGCTGGTTAGGATCAACCCCTTTCTTTAGTTGAGTTTTAAAACAAAAATAGATTTTAGATAAGTATTGAGATTAATTCTAGTAAAAACATATATGGAAAGAAGTATAGAGCTCCAACATGCTGTAATGAAGTTGGATAAAGAAATATATTGGTATATGAGATACCTGAAAAATATTAGCGAAGGTAAGATCCATTCAAAAAAACATAATGGCGGCACAAATTCAACAAATAAGTTATACTGATAATCATTGATATGATCTGAAATTTAAAGATGGTGAGATTTTGTTTCTAGGAATTTATCCACGGAATAAGTTAATGAGATTTGTAATGAAGGTAATACCAATACATATATATATTAGCCTCTTTTAAATTCTTAATTGAATAAGGATGGTAGCCTATCAATTGGAACTTCCACTAATCCTCTCTCAATCCTATGATGTGTCCAATGTATCTCTCCTGGGTAAGTGCATACCATAACCTTAACATGTATTGAACTCAGATGTCATCAAGTTGGAGAAATAAATTTCTTATGCGGAACAATCAATGGATATTCTAGATTGAAAAGAGAAAGATCTAGAAAATAATACCACTTACCTTTTCAATGTTTTATGGTGAAATGACCTGTTAGAGAAAGCTATATGGGAAACTGAGGATGCAATGGGGTAGAATTATACTAAGTTTTTTTCAACAATGTGATGGAATTTTGAGTGAGAGATTTATTTTATGGGGGGTATAATGTAACACCACAAGATTTTATGAAATATTTTTTTTTCAAAAAATTTAATTTCTTCAATAGCTTCTGCTACATGAGACACAAAGTTCCAATGAACGAAAATATACCATTTCTGTCATTATTTAAATGGTTGTTATGACCTAGAAATTAAGACCAATGTATTAATAAGAATATCAAATTTTTTAATATTATTTATAATAATTTTATATAAAGAAAATATATTGATAAAAAAGTACTAAATTTTAGTATGGCCTTTATATGTTTACAAAATACTATTTGTCTTAAAATTCTTTTATAGGTTTTTGTGGAGAAATAATAAAAGTAATTTTCGAAAAGTGTATAAGAATTATTTGTAAAAATAATCATTACTTATTTAATCGTCGTTTAAAAATTATCTTGGGGTTATTTTTTGAGTTTTTCCTAAAAATATTAATTTTTCAATGAATGGTGAAAAATAAAGGGTTTTGTTGAAAACCACCTTTTCATTTAAAGAATTTATAATGATAATATTTGTCATAAAATAGTTTTAAAAGTATAAGTATTTCGAATATGTTATAATTAAACCAATATAGTTAATTTATATAAATTTCATATTTTATTTTTACATAAAAACATTATAATATTCTGAAACTTTTCTTTTTCGAAAATATATTATTCATCGCGTTTGTAGGTTTGATTTTAAATAAAATTTGGTAAATTCTGTGAATTGTATTCAGAAACATGAATTAAATATTTTTAATAATAATTATTAATATTATCTAATAATTTCAACATAATTTTTTAATATAATTAATGGTGAAAACATTAAAAATTAAGTGCCATGGTTAACGTTAAAATGAGTTTACAAGGGGTTAAAATAAAAAGATAAGGGGTAAAATTACCTAGAAACTTTTCCCAAACTAATTTTATGGAAATATCTAGGGATAATAATATATAATGTTTTATAATTACCCAATTATGTATCCTTTTGTATTATAAAAAATGTTGTTACACATTATTCATTTCAAAAATTCCATATGTGTCCTCTCCCCTACTTATAAAATTACAACCTTTATCCTTTCCTATCCACACATAAAAAACCTATTATATCAGAAAATACCTAACCAAATTAAATAATTAGTTCCCTCATTTAAACCTATAATCCTTTTTTATCAAAAATCCTTCTTATAAATGATATTTGTGAAAACCTAAAGATGTTTTCCGTAGAAAAGGTAATGTCCTCAATCGAGGGTTTCATTTTATTTATCCTTAAAACTCTTTAAAATATTATTAAAACATGATGGTATAATAACCTCATTATTTTAAATATAATTATATGTTTTTATGTTATGTTAATTACCTAAAAATATTTCCTCCTCCCTCAAATAGAAAACAGAACCGCTGATCGTGTGTACGGTGGGCTACCCCCTCACGAACCAATATTATTCGTTTTACATCACCATCTCTCCCAACAGGATATAATTATGGATAAAATGTTTTTATATTTAATTTATTATATTATTGTTCTTATTTAATTATAATATTAAATTAACATTATTACCTTCCAACATGTTGGACAAATAATAATGTCGCTTGGGTGTACGGCAGACTACTGCCATGCGAATCGATGTGTTGTGTTTTTACAATTTATATTTTACTTGGATGGTAATAAAGATATATTAAATTAATATATATGATATTTATAAAATTATTATAACTCTGTAATTATTATATCAAATATAACTTCTTACTTTACATTCTATGGGGGATACGATATCATCGCTCGTGTATATGGAGGACTACCACCTCACAAAGTAATTCGATTCATTTTTCACTTATTATTTACATGGATGGTAATGAGGATAAATTTAATGAATATGTGTAATATATATTAAATTATAATTAATATATAAAGGTGATTTATTATTTATTTTTCATTCCTTCCATTTGTTAAGAAAATAGAATCAATGCTCATGCGTATGTATGGTCTACCGTCTCCATGAAAAGTGTATTTCATTTTATATCATTAACTTTTATGGATTACTCAAGAACAAATATATTTAATATGGGTTATATTTAAATCATGGTTAAAATTATATATATGATTAAACCATGATCAAATAAAAAGGGTCAATCATACCAAACCAAAACATATATTAAAAATGAAGCAGTTATTACCCAAAACGTGATTTTAATAAGGAATTGTTAATAAATGAATAATAAAAGGTTTTAATTAAATAATATATGGTATAACAAACATGAGTATGGTTCTTAAATATATTTATAATAAAAAAAATTATTATATAAGAGGTTCAAATGTGTACAAAGAAAGTCGATACTTAAGGCAAGGGACTTCTAGTCTCTCTTTTATATCTAGGATACATATTCCATAGTAATAAATAATTTTTTATGTGGTGTATATACTCACCCTTTGAAACTTAATATCATTAATATAATTATTTTCATGATATTTAAATTTTAACTTAATTTTATTCTATAATGGGGATTATGATTCAAATCTTTCTAAAGTGGTAATATATTTTTTTCTCAATTTTTCTTCTTTGGGACACACATTATGTTATGAACATATACTCTTTTATGAGGTGTATAAACATATCATTTGACATGTGATATAATTAATTTATTTATTCTCATGATATTTTATGTTTAATTATATTTTATTTTTTCACATGTCCTACAATTAAATGTTTCTAAAGTGGTAAGTATTTTATGATACAATATCATTGTTTATCGAGATTATTTAAGTTTATGCTTCCGATGATGAAATATTATGATCCATATCTCCAGAAACTCATGAATTTTATTCTCTTATGGTTATGTCATTATAATAAATGTTTTAAAGTAATCATAATCTATTTGTATACTAAATATTTCAAAATAATATCTTTTATAAAAATTGAATTTATTTCTCTATTCAGTCAAAAATAATTTTCCTTCCATATACTTCTTTTTAAAAAAAATTGTTAAATAACTTTATAATACTCTCCAATATTTTTTTAAATATATTTTTACAATTTTTTTAATTGTTTATATAATTTTTTAAAATTAATCTTCAAGCATTTCTCTAAATAATTTTTGTTTATCTTTTACTTAAAATGTAAAATGAATCTTTGTTTTAATGTGTACAACATTAATGGAATTTTCTACCGTAATGACCACATAATGTTTTAAAGATTACTTTATAAGTTTCAAAGTTTATTTTCAAAGAAAATTATTTTGAATTTTTTTAGGAATTTTTATTTTATTTTAAATGTTGTTTTTGAAGGGAATATGTTTATTTCCTCAAGAAATTTTTAAAATGATCTATAAATATTTCTCTATAAGTTTCTAAAGTTATTTTCAAAGAAAATGATTATGAAATTTTTTTACATTTTAAAAATTAATTCTCAAATTGTAAAGGATGTTTTCCTCAATAAATGTTCCATATGATCATACAAAATCATTTTCTATATAATATGACCTCCTTTTATGTTACTTATTCTATATTGGGGATATGATCCAAGGAAACAATTCTTATTATTTCTCTGAAAGGTTTATATTTATGAAAAAAATATTTTTATGAAATTTTTATCTCTTAATTGGGTTATACCATGATAAAATTCTTAAGTCACCCACTTCTTTTTCCACAGATTATTCTATGAAGAAATGATGACATGATTATGAAATATATTTCTTTTTAATAGGTTATTCTATGATGAAAGGTTTATGAAACCCATTATTTTTCATATTTTTTGATATGATTAATGTCTTATATTCTTTTGGAGCACTTATGTTTTAAATTCAATATGTGATGGGTTGGACCTATATCTCCCTACAATGCATAAGGTAAAGATTCATATCCCATGAGATAAAAAGGAATATAATGTGTTGTTCGCCTAGTTTAGTAATGGAATTTTTCCACTATGATAGTTTTGGGAGTGAACCTTAACTACTACTCTAGTTTGAGGAGTGAACCCATTCCAATATGATACCCTTGAAATGATCATAGACTAATATGGAGATGATTATCTATGCTTTTATGTATTCTGAAATTCCAAGTCTTATTTCAAAGTTATGTTCTCATAATCATGATCACAGATTTCCTTATGATTCATTTATTTGGAACTATAAATATTTATTCTATGAATCATGTTTTTTATTTTTGATATGAAGGGTATGGTTTCTATATGTTATGATCATGTTCTGTTTATATATTTCCCATGTTTACCATTACTAATAATTTTACCTCACACATTATTATATTTCTTTTCCCCAGGTTATAGTGATAGTTATTATGCGTGATATGTATAAAAAAGGTGCTAGGTATGAAGAAATAATTGAGTTATGATGTAACAATCTTATGAATGAGTTGTTTATGTTTTCATGTTTTCAATGGAACTATAACTTTACAATCCTCTAGAATATATGGTAATAATGTAATGAATATTCATTAAAAAAAATTTAAATATATATGTTTGAAAATACTAAGTCATTATATTCCCAACTGAGTATTTAACAAGTACACAAAAAGCCATTGAATGGGAAATTCAATCATATATATAGCCAAAAGGATGATCATTAAGTTATCTCATATTTAATCATGTATTATAACACATGAGTAAATACCTCAGATTTATTAATAAAAATTTATATGAATATGATTCCAATCCATTAAAACTTTTTAAGTGGATCTTAGATGAGAGTTTATATAATAATTTTAGCTGAACATTAACCTTTAACATTTTCTTTCCCATACGATCAATGAAAGTAGCATAAAATTTCATACCAACATATATGACATAGAAATCAATACAATGATATTATCCTGGATAAAGGAATATTATATAATTAATCCGTAGATTATGATTGAATGAGGTTGTATTATGAAATCTTACTTTATTCTTTATTATATCCCTTTTATAATAGAATACTATTAGTCCCAAACAAGGATCATATCCTAAGGGGGGGAAGGGTTGAATGAGTTCCTATCAATTCTGAATTATACCTTACTAATTATCTTATTAAGTAATTATTAGGAACATATATCTCTCCATAATGGTCAATATAAAGTGAAAAAATTGTAAAGTATAGAAAATAGATTTTAATCGGTTCACTTTAATTGAGATAATCCAAGGAGCATGTAAACATAATATTCTAATCCACCCAAAACAATAAAGGTAATATAATTGTTATATGTTTTGAGTAACTATATTGACCCTCATATTTTAAAACTATCATATGGAAGCGTTTTCTCTACTCTCAAGTGATTAAGTAATACCCTCATATTCCATGTTCTACTAAATATAATATTTAAGAACACATAATGACATAACACCAAGGATGGTGTCTCAATTTTGTCCACCTTCTTTATCTTGAAGAAATACACAAAAATTACACTGAGAACTCTCCTAGAAAACCCGGTTACTCATCCTTCATTCTAGTGTAGGTTATGAAATACTCTATTTTCCTTCAAAATGATTCTGCATATCCACTATTATCTCTATTTTATTCTGACACCTTCTAGTTCACTGGTCATCTAATTTTGAGTTTTATTTATCTTTTGGTTCATTCTTTGATTTCCCAGGTACTGGAGGTTGAAATTTGTAAGTTTTAGGAAGAATGAGCATGGTGCATAATTATTTCGTGGTTTGTCTAGACATGTGAATAACTATGTGAGGGTGATTATATTGTTGATAGTGATGGGGTTTTCATAGTTTGAGCATGGATTTTCAAACTATGTGATACCTAGGAGTAACCATGATGATTGGTTTGGGGATTATAGTATCCCTGCATGTGCATGATTTTTCTAACCATGTGGGAAAACTATGAAGCCTTTCCAGGTCACTTAAAATGTGGATTTCTATGATTTTATCCTATCTATTTTAATGTGGTTTGACCCTAATTTTCTATCCCCATCAAGTAAAACCTCTTGTTCATAGTGGTGGATCTTCCCTTGAACTTTTTAAGTGGATTAACTTTTGGATCATTGTGATTTAGATA
This sequence comes from Viscum album, assembly GCA_963277665.1. Classification (NCBI taxonomy): domain Eukaryota; kingdom Viridiplantae; phylum Streptophyta; class Magnoliopsida; order Santalales; family Viscaceae; genus Viscum; species Viscum album. The sequence goes on from OY728167.1 coordinate 342,959,539, forward strand.
GAGGTGAGTTAATTTCTTTTTAATTTCTTATTCTATTCCTCCTTACCCTTATTCTTCCATTTTCAGGGAGGTGTGTAAACCTAGAAGGTGTTTTTCCCAAACCTATGATGTTTTATGGTGGAAATGTTTGGTTTTCTTGTGGCTCAGGTGTGTGAGGTTTGGATATTCTTATTATGAGTGGTGGTTGTAGAAGGTAATGAGGTTGGAATCATTTACAAGGTATGACACTATTTAATGGGGTTTTACAAGGATTAAATTTAAATTTATAATCCACTTTGAATTGTATTGTTTAAATTTACTTTAAAAAATTTTCTTCCTATTGTGAATTTCATGTATAATGTGATTCATGGATTGTTATGGAAATTCAAGTGTTTGAAGATGGATTCCCAAATTGGAGTGGATTTTATCCACACAAATATTTTGATAAAATCGATCAAATAGGTTTTATGGTTTGAAATGGATTCCAAAAATGGATTCAGAAATGGTTTTACCTTGGGAAGGGTGGTTTGATGAAATGGAAATATTATTTTATGAAATTGTATTTTGAAAGGGATTGTCATGGATTGATAATTTTTTCTGATTATGTTGGGATCGAGTTGCACATGAGTTTGAAGTTTCATAGTTAGGATTTGAGTATCAATGATATGGGAGGGTTGAATTAGTGATATATTTTTCTTTTATGTTTATTTAATTATGAAACAACCTTCGCCTCCTGTTAAATATTTGTTTCCCTACTGAACACAATTCAAACACACATGCATAGGAACACAAGAATTTATAAGGTTCAATACTCAACAAGAGTATATATATCCATGGTATGGTTTTGAAATAATATAACACCACACAATCCACTAGAAAATAATGATTTTTTGTGGAATAAAATGAGTAGTATGTTCCCTTACACTTGTGTAGAACAATGAAAACAATCCAATAGGGTAATAGCTTCTTCTATTACAAAATGATACAATAAAATGTTACGGTTCTTATTGATCCACTTCCTCAAACATGATCATTCAAAAAAAATCTTCTATTTCCTACCTAGAAGATCGTAAGAAATTCATATAGTCCTACACGAACTATCCTACTTCCTCCATGAGCTACCTGTATCCTCCACAAACCGAGTTACACCATGTGGAATGAGTTCTTCACGGACCACTTATTCCTCCATATATTGTATCTAACCCATATATGGTTAATGCATTGGGGACCACCGTTCATACGCAGTCCATTTTCCCTTTTGAGCTATAGAGCCCTAAGAATTTCTTTCACATACTGTCCTCATAAACTATCTCTTTTCCAATAATATTTACTTCGTGAACACTTCTACTTCAAGGAAATATTTCCTCCATGAACTCTTCTCCTTCACAGACCACTCCATCAAAAACTACTTCATACTTCTCCAAATTCATTCTATAGTGATGGTCTCATATGTATAACATTTAATATTTAATGATGGTATTAGAATAATTTATATAGGGAAATAAATATTTAAATCCCACTAATCCAATTTTACCAAAACATTGATGCAGGACTGCCTTCACCACAAATTGTGCTCCTCCAAAAAACCATTTTTACCTTCACAGTTTGTGTAGTTCCTTTCTTCCATCGTGGCGGCTGATCTCTTACACAAGAAAATCACTTCCTCTCATCTTAAAATGACACAACTCCAAAAACATCAAGCCTTTAAAAAACTACTATCCTCCTACAAACCATTTTTCCTATACGGCCCATGTACTGTTCTTTGTGGTCCGTATAATGCTAATATATAGAATCCTTAATTTTTCTATTTTCATTCTCTATTCTGCGTACCCTCTATGTAGTCCATGAACTATCCTTTAAGGTCCAAAAGCTATTCTTCATGGACATATTTCCTTTTACAGAAATAAACATTCAATTTTTAGGCCAAAAAATTTGGAAAACACTAGGAAACAGAGCCACCTTAAAGATATACTTTAGAAAACTTCAAAAATACTAATTTGAGGTCATATTCTATTATCGATCACCTTATCTGTCATGATCTTTTAACCATTGATCTATCTATTTAGCATCATAATATTTTACAAGGAATTTATTGTAAAATCCCAGTCTTCCTACAACACATTTCTTTCCAATCATTCCTGAATATGAATGGAAACACCTTTTATCCCATTTTTCATTATAAGGATTGCATCACAAGTTCTCCAAAAAACGTATGATATTTATGTAATTAAAATCATAAAATCATAATCATATTTACCAAGACTTTTATAAAGTAAATTGATTTATCTTTTTTTGGAAATAAAATACAACACTCTTCTTACTTCTAAATACCTTCTCCAGCCAAATTAGTCCCAAAAATATCCCCATTTTTATTTTGTTATCCACTAATATTCATAAATCACTAATATTTTTAACCTCAAGAAATGGATTAATCATCAAATATTCAAAGCCTGCATGATCTAAATCATTTTAGGAAACAATAATTATTATCATAAAAAACCACGCTATCCAAAAGTAATGACTATGTATCCTCTTCAACCTTTACTCCTCATCCATTCTTACCAATCATTATTCCTTAGAATTCTTAACTTCTTTGGCTTTCCTGGAATACAATTTTTTTTCCTATAACCACTCAAATAAATATTTATAATAGTTCACACAATAACATACTAGATTCCCAGCTTACTCATAACTCCCCCTTTATGCATTCTTCCATAAGGATAGATTTGTGAAACAATTATCCTCCTTGACAACACCATCCAAAGGAAATATGAGAGAGGGTATATAAATACATACATCAACCTTGATGAGAGAGTGTTTGGATGCCCATATTTAGCCTCAATTTATAAAATGGTTCCTTTGGTAACAATTTTGTGGATGTTTCAGAAACCTTTTCCATTATAGGAATATACTCCAACTTCAATTCATTCCTATCCACATGCTCTTTGATGAAGTGTTAATTTATGTAAAATTTTTTTGAATGAGAATATTGTACCATATTTCTTATAAGGTTGATTACACTTTGATTTTCACATCCCACGATAAAGGGCAACTTCTCTTAAAAAAGTAAGTATTCTAATTGCGTTTTTATCCACATAAGTTGGGTAGAAGATTGAGTAGATGAAACATACCCACCTTCATTCATTCTAAGAGTTATTGAATTCTGTTTCATTGTATTCCAACCAACACAAAATTTCACAAAAAATAAAACTCCACAAGATGTGGATATTCTATCATCAACATTACCTACCCAATCATCATCTGAATAACCAAACAAGTGAATATTTACCATGCTATCATACCTATTTCCAAAATTTGTTGTTCCTTTGATATATCTGAGAATTCATTTTCCATCAATTAAATGAGATTATTTAGGATCACTCTTAAATATTCCACATAAGGTAACAACATATACAATTTCAGGTCTTGTGGCAGTCAAGTATAAAAAACTTCCATTCTTCTTTCAAAACTCTTTCTGATAAACTTATTTTCCTTCCCTGTCATTATAAAACTTGGCTCCCTCTAAAATTGGTGTGAAAACTTGTTTAAAATTTCTATTCTGAACATCTTAATAAGTTCCTTAGCATACTTTTCTTCATAAATAATTTTTTTCTTTTTTTTAATTTCTTACCTAAGGAAATATTATATATATCTAATAATGGAAATCTGAAAAAAAATTCATCTATTCAGTAGATATTTCACAATATCTGTAATCATTTCCAATGAAGATAATTTCATCAACATAAACAACTACAATGAGAGAAAACTCATAAATTTATTTTATGTAATTATTGTTATCAACTATAACTTTATTAAAACTCTTATTACTTAAGAATGTATCCTATTTGAAATAACATTCGCTCAAAACTCATTTTATCTCATACAAGGATTTTTTTCAACCTACACACATGACATTCATATTTCACAACAACAAATCCCCATGATTGTTCAATGTAAACTTCCTCATCAAGATCCCAATTTAAAAATGTAGACTTCACATCCATTTGAAATTTTTTGTAACTTTGTTGTGCAATAATAGAATGAAATATTATGATTTTTTATAACGTTAATACTGGAGAAAAAGTCTCATAAAAGTTGACACTATCAATTTGTGAGTATCCTTTGTACACCAATCTTGCATAGTTCCTTATCGCTTCGCCTTCTTCATTCAGTTTGTTATGGAAAACCCATTTTGTAAAAATAATAGTTTTGTTATCTGAATTGGGTATGAGTTCAAAAGTATCATTTTTTATATCTGATCAAGTTCTTCATGCATATCATAAACCCATTTTGGATGCTCAAATGCTTCATTCACTTCATTCATCTAAACTTTTAAATATAAAGAAGTGTGTGTAAAAACTGTTGAAATTATTATTGTTTAAACCTTATAATGTTGACCATAAATAATGTTATAAGCCTCCAATTTATTCCTCATACTGGGATGAGTTATTTAAGTTTCCTCCCCATCACTTGAAATAGATAAGTCATATTTTTATTCTTTAATAGGATTACCACTATCAGAAAAATTATTTGAATTTTTAACTAAACATTAGTTATCCTTATCAACTTCTATAGTAGTACACGTCATCTTTTCTTACTCATTCTTTTAAACAAAATTCACATCATCTGAATCAATAATTATTCCTATCTATTTTTTGAAACATCTATATCCTATTCCATCCGAAGCATAGCCTATAAAAATTCCATCTTCACCTTTTTTCTCAAACTTTCCATGTTTTACAAATTTATTCTTTATGATGCATGGAATCCCAAAAAATTTTAAGTATTCCAAACTTGTAATTTTTCCATGAAATATTTTATATATATTAATATCTTAACTTGGTCTTTAGAAACATTAGTTTTGAATATACACAACAGTACTCATGTCTTGACTCTAATATTAATAAGAAATACCATGTTCATGTAACATAGTTCTCCCCATTTTTACCAGACTTAAATTCATTATTTCAGCAACCACATTTTTTGAGGTGTGTATGGTGAGATAAATTCATGCATAATTTTATACTTCTCAAGAAAACTTTCAAATTATTCATTCTTATACTCACCACCATTATCAATTCTAAACTTCTTTATTGAATAATCACATATCTTCTCATCTTTCTCTTGGAAATATTTAACATTTTCAGATAATATAACTTATGTTTCATATACATAACACATGTAATGTATGTAAATTCATCAATCAAATTGATTAAGTACTTATCTTCATTTATTGACTGTTTTCCCATTAGCCCACCGATATCAGAATGAATAAGTTCTAGGGGTCATCTTGAACAAATATCAACTTTCTTATGTATTGATTTTTTAATCTTTCTATTTTTACAAATAGTAGAACACCAATCTCTTCTTTATGAAATATCATGAATATCTCAGATATTATCTTCCTTTGATAGCGTGTTTATGTTTTTCTAACACATGTTTCCTAGCCTTTTATTCCACAATTTATTCCCTTCTACTATTCCCATGTAACAAGAGTTTGTATTTCACCAACATGGAACAAGTTTTCTTTTGTACATTGGCCTCTTGTAACTATCTTTCTATATTACTCACTTTTCAAATAAAAAACTATCTTTTCTAAAGATAACTCTATTATCCGCATCAATTTTTTTGAAACTCTCAACTGGTTGTGTTTCAACTGATCAACATATAATGTTTTCCTAGATTCTATATTTTCTTTCCCAATTATGGCAGATCCAACACCATTGATCCTCATAGATTCATCATTGAAAAATTTAATCATTACTTATTTGAACTCTTTCACATTCTTCACCAACTTTAAGTCTCTTGGAAAATGTGAATAACACTCACTATCAAGAATCCATGATCATTCCAATTTTAAATCTTTTAAAGTATTTTCAATAATAAGATCATTTTCTTATTCCTTTTATTGATTCACCTTCAGCTTCTAAGAATTATTAGAAACTTTTTTTTGTGATGGTAAAAAAAAACCCTAAGAAAGATGTCTAGTTTTTTCACATATTTCAAAAATAGTTTCTAGTGGTTGGAACCTATTCTGAACTTTCACACCAAAATTCTCAAATTTCTTCTAAAATTCCATCTCTGACTTCTTATTTGGAGAGGATTGACTCCCACTAAAACATTTCCTTCCATATCCTATAAAATAGTTTTATGTTTTTTGGTTGAAAAAACACATATTTTCTATATTTCTGAATCCACCAAAATACCAAAAATATCTAAAGAAATACTATTTTCCCTTGAAATTTTCCGATTGATTGGTGTTGTGAGCATGTTTCTCATTAACCTTATTAATAGAACTTTTTTGACCAATAACCTTTATTTTTTCAAATACATTTTTCCTATTCAGCTCATATTTCTTTCCAAACTTAGGGTTTTTAGAAACTTATAATTTTTAAACATTTTTAACTTTAGAGACATAAATATTTTTACCATATTTCTTCTTCTTAGAACCAGTTCTAGTTTTCTACTCAACCATTGAAGGAAACTTTTATTGATCCTTCTTAGGTTCATCCTTACTAGAATTTTCACCAACTTATTTGACTGATTTTTTGAAACTAATATCCCTATGTTCATCATTAGAATATTTTTATTGGAAAAGTTCCATGATTTCTTATTTTTCTATCACCTTTAATTCTAGATGTTCATCACAATTATTTTCTATCTTAAGATAATTCTGTAGATCATCAATGTCTTTTACCATCTTGAATTTATATACTATAAAACCTTCTTGATTGTTTGATGAGGAATCATCATTTATCAACTTCATTTTTTCCTTCTCAATACTTATAATATATCTTAGAAATTTTAACAACTCATCTTTTAGATGATATTCAAGTTGTGTTTATTCTTATTCAAAATTGCTCATCCTAAAATATTCATTATTCACTACTGTAATGAAGGTATTCTCTCCCGCTTTATCTACAACAGATTTTTCAGATTCAACTTCACTATTTTATTCATCTTTATATTTGGAAAAAAATATTATTCTTTTATATTTGAATAAATTTATATTCTTTTCTTGAGAATAATATTTACCTTTATCACTCAGTTTCTTCCATGACATTCTTTCCCTTATTTCATCTTCATCATTGTTTTCTTATTTCTTTCTTTGAGTGAAATTAGATGCAAAGAGACCAGCGACTCCAAATTCAAAACATTTCAAGGGAACATTCCATTTTTATTTTACTATACCTATTCTCATAGTTTTGGAAAACATGGATAAAATATCATCAATATTTTTTCATACCTCATTTTTTAAGTCAGATTCAGCAACATCATCTTCCTCAAGAACCTTCTTATACTTTTCTTTCTGAGCAACTTTGAATGAAATTTATCTATCAAAATTTGTTTTTTCTTCACAGCCTTCTCCCTTATAATTTCATAAGTGATGACAGTGAAATAAAAATCATCCTAACATAATGATTTAGGGTATCTATCTTCCAATGAAGAAACTTTAGCATCAAACATATCCGGAATAATTATTAATAACTTTTCAAAAATTGTAGAATCCTCCAACTTTTCACCAAGAAATCTGATAGTGCTTGAAATAACATTTATACTCGTAAAGAAGTTCCAAAATGATTCAAAATTTCCCATTTTCAAATCTTCATTTTTCAGCCCCCATATTTGTAGTTTTTCCTTCTTTAATTATTTATTTTCATTATAGTTATTTTTCAGCTTATCGCATATACCTTTAGATGTGGAAAAAATATTCACTCTAGTTAACTCAGTTTCAAAAAATGAAGAGAGTAAACCATTTTTATCTCTCCCATCATTCTCAATATTCTTATTGTCGATAGGTGTAAGAGGAATCATATCATCAATATGAGTAAATCCATCTTTTGTAGCTTCAAGAACTTTATACCCAAGAGTCATAATACGAGGAATCATTTTATCATTACAGAAATGATAATTCCTTACATCAAATATCAGAATCCCCTTACTATTTATTCCATTCAGATTCATTATCTTAACTTCTCTTTAGAATATCATCAAAGAATAAATGAAGGTATCCTTCAGCTTTGATACCAATTAAAGTTTCCCAGTCAGGATTCAAGTATCACTGAGAAGGGGAGGGGGTGAATCAGTGATATATTTTTATTTTAAGTTTCTTTACTTATGAAACAACTTTTTCCTCCTCTTAAATATTTTTTTCTATGATAAACATAATTCAAACACACATCCATAGGAATAGAATAATTTAGAAGTTTCATTACTCAACAAGAGTAGAAACTTCCTTGGTATGTTTTATAAATAATACAATACCACAAAATCCACTTTAAAACAATCATTTTGTATGGAATACAATGAGTAGGATGTTCCCTTACACTCTTGTAGCACTATGAAATCAATCCAATAATGATTCTTCTTCTTCTAGAAAAAATGATGGAATATAATGTTTCAGTGCTTCTTGATCCACTTCCACAAATCTAATTATTCAAAAAAATTCTTCTCTTTCCTACCCATAATATGGTTAGAACTTTCTGCAGTCCTATGCGAACTTTCTGGCTTCCTCTACTAACTTCATGTATCCTACATGAATTGATTTGCACCGTGTGGCATGATTTCTTCACATACTACCTCTTATTTCTCAGATTGTCTCTCCTCTGCGGATGGCTAATACGTCATGGACTAATATTCCTATGCGGTACCTTTTCCTTTATAAGCTACAAGGCCCTAAGAAATTCTTCAATGTACTATCCTCATTAACTATCTCTTTCATGAAAATATTTCCTTTGTGAACTCTTCCCCTTCATGGAAATATTTCCTCTACAAACTCTTATAGTTCGCAGGCCTCTCCTTTACAAAGTACTTCAGACTTCTACAAATTTGTTCCATAGAAATGATCACTTATTTATAAAATTCACACTCTAATTAATTATGATATTAGGGTCATTTTTATTGGAAAATAAATCCAAAAATCAGGCTAATCCAATTTTACCAAAATTTTGATGTGGGATAGCCTTCACAACGAACTGTGCTCATCCCACAAACTATTTTTACCTCCCCAATCTACATAAACCTTCATTCCCTCACAGAGGACAATCTCTTATAAAAAAATTCACTACCTATCATCTGAAAACAACACATATACCACAAACTTTTATCCTTCTTCTGACTTCGATCCTACCATAAACCATTTTTCCTACACGGTCTGTGTATCATGCTTCACGATCCACATAGAATTGCTATGTAGAATCCTCGCTTTTTCAATTTTCTTTCACCATTCCGTGTACCTTTTATATTTTCTGAAAACTATCCTTTGTGGTCTGCGATATACACTCCATGGAAATCATTCCATTAAAAAAACAAAATCCTAATTTTGAGGCCAAATTTTTTGGCAAACACTGGGAAACAACGCCACATTATACAACTGCTTCATAAAACACTAAACACACTAATTTAAGGTCATATTATCTTACCAAGAACCTTATAAGTCTTGATTTTCTAAATATTGATTAATCACCATTATCCTTGTTGGATTATCTATGAAAATTATTTTGACTTCCCTGTCTTCTGGAAACATCTTTCTTTCTAGTCAATCCCGAATACCACTACCGAAAAACTGGTTTTCCAGAGTGCCACACTTTATCTGCGCTAAAAAAAGAGATGGTAAAGGGGGTTCTTTTATCGGTGCTAAAAAAGTTCTGTTAAAAGTGACCCTTTATCAGTGCTTTTTTTAGTGCTGTTAAAGGGGACCCCTTTATCAGCGCTTTTTTGTAGCACTGATAAAGGGGGGTCTTTATCAGTGCTTTTTCCTGGCACTGAAAAAGTTTATATTTCAAAAAAAAAATGAATAATAATATATTAATATATAAGTCTATTTATATTGATATAAATATAATATATATTTTTTAAATATGTTTTAGATAAGTATAAATATAATATTACCTTTAATATATATGAAATTTTGTAAAAATACAATTAAAATATTTTAAAAAATACTATTAATTAATAATTTACAAATTATCATTGACTAATAATCATTTAATACCAATTCAAAGACACAAAAAAATGAAAAAATAATAATAAAAGATCTAAAATATTTTGAAAATGTAACTCAAACTTCAACCGACCATAACTTTTGATTCGGGTGTCCGTTTGAGCTCTACAAAATATCAAATTGAAGCCTATGATGACCTCTACATTCTAGTGACCCAAGGAAACCTTCTATCATATTTTTCAATGCCAAAAAAGTCCCATAAGGCCTCTATAACTGAGTTTTTAGTCGGGATACCCTAATTTTTTAACATTCAAACAACTATAACTTCTGATACGGATGTCCACTAGGCCTGTACCACATATCATATAGAATATTGTTTAATTTTATTTGATATTCCTAGTTGTGGATTTGAAATGTACTTTTGAATTAGATGTTATAGTCGTTTTAACATTCTATGGCTTTTCAGATACACACACATAGACATATAAATATTTATTCGTAAATATATATATATATATATGTGTGTGTGTGTGTGTGTGTCTGTGTGTGTATGTGTTGTATATATGTATTTATTTATTTATTTATAAACAGACATAAATAAAATATTTTATAAATGTATTTAAAACTAATCTTATAAATATATATTAATATACTAATAAATATACAGATAAAAAATTATAACTAAATATATATATATATATAAAATGATATAAATATATATTAATATAAAAATAAATAAATAAATAAATAAATATATATTAATATATAAATAAATATATGTGTATTAATATAACTAAATTTATTTATATTAATATGAATCTGTATTAATATACGAATAAATATAACTATGTATGTAAATAAATAAATAGATATATCATTAAATAGAAAAAAAACTAAATAGATTATTGGTAAAGGTGCAGGCGTGCAAGGGGGGAGGTCACAGGTTCGAGTTCTGGTGGAAGCAAGGGTGCGCGGGCAAGTGAGAGGGGGTGGCGTGTGCAAGGGAATTGTCTGGTGAGAGGGAGGGGGCTCCGCCTAGCACCAATAAAAGGGGGGTGGGGTTAAGCACTGTTAAAATCTCCCCCCGCATTATATATTCTTTTTGATTTTTTTTTTATTTTTATTAGCGCTTAAAAAAGCACTGATAAAAGGGGTCTTTTATCAGCGCTAAAAAAAGAAATGCTAAAAAGGTCCTTTATCAGTGCTTTTTTAGCATTGATAAAAGGGTCCTTTATCAGTACTTTTCTGAGCGTTGATAAAAGGGACCCCCCTATCTTCACCTCGATTAACAGTGCTTTTCTAGTGCTGTTAATTCCTTTTTCTAGCACAGATAAAGGCCATATCTGCAGTAGTGTATGACTTGCAACACCTTTTCTCCCCCTTTTGTTCAAAAGGTTTGCATCACATGTTCTCCAAAAAAAAACTTATGATATTTGTGAAATAAAAATAATCAAATCATCATCATATTTACCTATACATTTAAAAATAGAATTCATTTATCCTTTTTGAAAAAAAAAATAAAACACTTTTCTTACTTCTAAAAACCGTCTCTAGCCAACTTGGTCCTAATAGGGTTAACTGGGGTGTGAGTGACAGTTTGTTAAAAGGACCATGAGAGCCTCTCGAGGGAATAACGTGTGAGATTCTATTGTGGTTTCCAATTTTTTTAGATCATTTGTGTAAGAATACTATGAGATCTTCCATTTTGGTTTCTGAGATACCATGATAGATCTTGGAATTGGGCTCGAGTAATACCATGATAGCTTCCACTTTTCTTTTCTGACTATCATACTTTGTTTAGACACACTCATGTTTGACCCCTATGTTTAGATCCCACGGTTTAATTACTCTTGATGGATTGATTAATAATTTTATGCATTTTATTAGTTCCATTTTGAATTGATGATATGTGATAATACCATTTTCCATATATATGGTTATATGATATTAATTTATAAACTCCATTTTTATTCCATGTTGGATGTATTGAGCATGTTTTTCCTTCTGGCCTTAATTACATAATTGAGGAATGTATTGGTATTGTTTTATAAAAAAAATATTTTAAATGAAAAATCAAATGGGATTTCAAGGGTTATTTAAAAATGATATGTTTTAAAACAATTTAGGTTTGAAAATTATTTCTAAACTAGTTTATTAGTTTACATCATTAAAGGACTTAAAAGATTAATTTTGGTATCATATTGGGTTATATACCTTACACCATACATATACCTTTGGGTGTATATAGAATTAATTTTATAGGACACATGCAACAGAAGGAGAACCATTTAATATGGTGGATTTTCATAGTTACCTTTATCCATGATTTTTCCGGGAGATATGGTCTCATGGAGTTGGCTCATGTGGAGTTGTTTTGGTATTTTTCATCCAATGGGATGTTTGGGTAGGACTTGTATGGTATTGTTCCCATTACATTGAGTTCTGGGTTTTAACTTTAGATAACATATATGTATATGTATTTTGTGGCATGACTGTATAAGATGATTTTTTTTAGTTTCTAGTATCTTATTTTCATGTTTTATGTTTCTCTAGATGATTTTTTTATTATTTTAGAAGATGATGGTATTAGTGTAGCTGTCCCATTTAATGGATGGTTTATACAGGATTACCATGGGAATAATCATCCTGAAGAGATAATTGGTTATTACTGGTGCTTATCTCTAGACCTTAGGGATTAAGAATGAACTTTTATCATTTTTAGGTGACGGGCTAGGTTGGCCAATGTTTTTTTATAATTTTTTTATCATAGTAGGTTCATGTTTTTTACTGGTGATTTAGTGGTAAACTGGAGCTAGGGCCATTAGGACTCATGATAAAGGAATGGGGGAGTGACTAGATGGCTCTTATTCATGTCAAACCTTGTGTTTCAATGGGTTGAATGGGATTATGGTTATGATTTGAGCCTAGATATGGGTTCTTTTGATGATATTTTTCGGTATTTCCCAATTTATGCTTGTTGGGACCAAGTTGGATGGATAAGGAAGTAAGAAGAGTTTTGTTTTGAAAAATGTTGTCTTTTGTTTTAAAAAAGGATTAATCATTTAACTTTTTAAAAGACTTGGTAAATATGATAATGATTTGATGATTTGTATTTCACAACTATCATATGTTTTTTGGAGAACTTATGATGATATATTTATTATGTAATGGATGATAAATTATGTTGCAAATCATATTCAGGTTTGATTGAAAAGAACGATGTTGCTGGTTGATAGGGAAGTTAAAATAAATTCCATTTAAAATCTAATGATGATAAAGGTGTTCAATAAAAGACTATATATCATGACTAATAAGGTTCATGATGAAAGGAGTTGTTTTTTAATAAGAAAGATGACAATGAAGTAGCATGGGTGTTCTTACCGAAGTAGATATTTTAGGTGGCATCATTTTCTAGTGTTTTCAAAATATTTGGGCCTAAAAATTGATAATTTTTTTTGGAAAATGAAGTATTTATGCATATTACATTTCATGGAACATAATGGAAAGCTTATGGAATTCATAGGAGGTACGCGAAGTGGCAAAGAAAAATATGTAAACGAATGATTTAACATAGAAGTGCTATGCGAACAGTAAAACACGGTATGTGGACCGTATAGGAGAAATGGTTCATGGGTGGATAATAGTTTTTGGGAGGCTTTTAGTTTATGGGAGGTCAGCAGTTCATAGATAATGATATCATTCGTGAAATGGAGGTGGTGATTTAGGCCGTCGTGAATGATGAATGTTGGTACACAGACAGCATAGGTAAAATGGTTTACGAGATGTACATGATATGAAGTGAAGACTATACCACATTGGAAAATTGGATTAATCAGATTATAGATATTTTCAGATCTATATTCCAAAATAAGGAATGCTAATACCATCATAGAGGGGTGATTAATTTTCATAATAGAACATCTTCAATTCAAGGAAGAATTTGGCTAGGTTCGGAAGTGTTCACGGAGGAAAGATTCCACAAAGGAAAAAGTTGTTCACGGAAGACGAAATGGTTCACAGAAAAGGAAGAAGTTGTCCACAGAAGAAGGAATTATTCAAAAGTAGAGGCGGCACATGGATTCAGTAATCGAAGGTGGTGCATGGATGTGGTACGTGAAGGCAGTATGCAGAGGCTGCACCGAGAGGTGGTAGGTCCGTATGCGGAGGCCATATGCGGAGGCCGTATGCGGAGGAGGTATGCGAAGGTGGTACACATATGAGATACATAGAGGTTTTATATAGAGGTGGTATGCAGAAGTAGAGATAGCCCATAGAGCAGAGACAGTTCATGGAAGAGGAGGATGTCTGTGAAGGAGGGACGATTTGTGGAAGCTAAGACAGTTTACAGAGTATGGGATTTCCACATAAGAAGATGTGGTTCACGAAGGACTCGTGATATGTGGTGAAACCCATTTTGTCGAGGATACATGCAGTTTACAAAGGAATCATGGTATTTTGAGAAGGACTCATGGAAGTTCCTACTAGCTTTTGGGTAGCAAATAGATGAATTGTTTTAAAATATCAAATTTGTTAAATTTGATCAAGAATCACTGAAACATTTAATTGCATAATTTTGTGCTCAAATAATCACATATACTATTGGATTGTTTTCAAAGTGCTACATGAGTGGAAGGGAATATCCTAATCATTGTATTCCCCTAAAAATTATTGTTTTTTAGTGGATTGTGTGGTATTGGATTATTTCCAAACCATACCAATGATGTAGCTACTATTGTTGAGTGGTGAACCTTGTAATTTTTTTTGTTCCTATGGATGTGTTTTTGTATTATGTTTAGTAAGGTTGTAAATATTTAAGATGAGGAAAAGGTTGTTTCCTAAGTAAGTAAATGTAAAAGAAAAAGATATCATTGAGTCACCCCTCCCATACTCAGTGATACTTGAATCGTGACTGGGAAACTTCAATGATGAGTCCCTAGGTGAGCCTAGGTGATGATTTGAGTTGAGGGGGGGGGGGGGGGTGAAATCTGTAGGTTTTGAGGAGGCTCAAAGTTAGTGTGCATGGTTAGTAATAACCACGTAATGTCCATAATCTCTTTATACAATATCCAGTGACACACACATGGTTGGTTCATGATTATCCAAACACTACGGCCAAACCATTAATAGTGTGAAATACTTGGAAATACAATTTTATTTTAACTTTTTTGTTTGTACTTTATTTGGGTGATTATGTTACATGTTGATTCCCATGATGAGAGTTTATTTTGAACAATTAAGTATGGGTTTAGATTGAATTGTTCTTGATGAATCATATGTCTTTTTTCTTATAACAATTCATCCCAGAAGAACCTTTTATATGCATAGAAAGGGTGCTATCAAGAACACCATGTAGGGGAAAATTACTATGAAAATTCCTTTGGTGAAGTTAGTGACTCATTAGATCTAATACTTGGGTTGATTTAGTGTTTATGAGTAGCTATTGATGGTGGACCATGCTAAGGAGTTCATGAGGAAAAATATAATGGTGTTCCATGGTGACATGGGACCCAATGAGACTGAGGAGTGGATAAACCATATTGATTAGATCCTGGATTTTATAAAGATCCATGAGTCCTCTAAGGTGGAATTTTCCACTTATGAGATAGAGGGATAGGGTAGGAAGTGGTGGGAGTTGATGGTTCCCGTGAGGAGTCATGAGAATCTCACTTGGACCAATTCAAGGTGGAGTTTAATTAGTAGTTCTACTTAGATACCTTAAGAGTGTTAAATTCATGTGATTTCCTAAATTTAGAGGAAGGGAATTGGTTAGTGATGGTGGATGACATTGATTTTACTGATTTGGTGAATGTTTCTCCATGTTTCCTCATGAATTATTACCTTAAGGATAAGTGTATCATGATTGAGATGATTTTAGAGATTATATATATTATAATTCTTTGTGGTTGTTAAGTTGAATTTGGAAGATTATGATTTTATAGGTAATATATATCTCAATGGTATTACATTATTAGGTGGAAGAAAATTTTATTCATCAAGGAAGAATAAAAAACATGATAAGTCTCAGTGGTGAAGTGGAAAGAGTGTTAGAAAACCATTAGGTTTATTTGCTATAGTTTCTTTGGGGCATAATCTAGTTGTTCATACTATGTGTAGGAAGAAAGAACACACCCAGTATAATTTCTCAAATACTTTTAGGGCATGGCACTAGTGTCGATAATTGGGGAATCTTCAGCACTTCTATCGGTCATCATTGTGGGAGAGAGGCATGGGATGTAGCTTTTTTGAATGAATCTCAGGTGCTTCTAGAGGTGTAAAATGGTGGTGGATCTAACCCTTAAGGTAAGAAAGATTATCAATCATGAAATAAGGTGAAGGGTAGGTCTGTGCTAGGTTATCTCCATATAGTGGAGGTTACAGTAGAGGACTCATATTCTAGGCCAGCTAGCACGAGAAGTACAATGTTTCTTTCATTATCCATAACATTTATTATATTTGATACAATCACATCCCATTATTTTATTTCACTAAAATTTATTAATATTTTGGATATGAGAGTTGATTTGATTCCATTGTTAATGGATTTACTAACCATGTTAGTCCGGAATAAGGAGAAAGGTTTCAAGTGTCCTAAGTTCCATTTTTTGGTGGCTGACATGGAAATCATTTGAGACTTCTATGTTTTGGACCTGGATGTTTTCAACCTCATTGTCATGATGGATTGGCTAATTATTTTTAAGGAACTGGTCAATTATTATTTCTATAGTTTTTAGTTCCTTACTCTTTATGAGATCACTCACATCTTTCAAGGTGAGTGGGGTCTATGTTTAGGGAGGGACATACTAGTTTTTTTGATGATGCAGTTGATCCCATGCTAGTTTTCCAGGTTGTTTCTTAGTGATGTTGAGAAGAGTTTAGTGAGTGAAATTCCATTGGTCATGGAAATTTACATTAACATGTTTCCATAGTTTTTTTGATTTCTTCGATAGTGAGTGATTTATTTTACTATTGATATACTCCCTGGGATGATCCTGATCTCCTTGACCTCTTATAATATTTCTCTAGAAGAGCTGAATGAGTTGAAGGCCTAGTTAGAAGATCTCAAGAGTAATGTATTTATTTATCCCATCGTATCACTATAGGATTCCCCAGTGATATTTGAAATGAATCTAGATTTGAATATACAAATTTTCATAGACTATTATATGATTAACCAAGTGAGACTAAAGAATAAGTACCCATTTCCCAAAATTAATGATATTTTAATCAGCTTAGGGGATCCTATTGGTTTTCAAAGATCAACCTGAGTTCCATGTAAAACCAATTGAAGTTCCAAGGATAGGATGTTCCAAATACTACCTTTAAGAACCATTATATAAATTTGAGTACTTTTTCATGAAATTTTGGATGACCAATTCTCCAAAAAACTTTATGGTGTGGATGAACCATATCTTCCACCATTTTTGGACTCTATTGTAATCACATTTATGGATGACATATTGGAGTATTCCCAGAAAAATGAGGAACTTTATTACCATATGAAGTTTGTTTTGGGTGTATATATGGATCATTATCTTTTTGAAATGCTTTCCAAGTGTTTGTTTTTTATTTAGGAAGTAAAGTTATTATAACAATTGCTTTTAACGGTAGGAATTTTAGTGGATCCATAAAATATTGAGTAGTCATGTTTTGGGGGAAGCCCAAGAATGTGTTTGAGTTCGACAATTTTCTATAATGGGATAGGAATTATAAAAATTCCATTCAATATTTCTCAAACTTATCTTCTCTCTTAAAGGTTTTTACCATGAAAGTGGTGAGCTTTGAGTGGGATGAGAAGTTCCAGAGTGATTTTGAGCAGTTGCAGACTCACTTGAAACCCTTACTACTTTTTATTATTCCAGACACTAGAAGATATTATTTGGTTTATTGTGAGGCCTCTAGTGTGGGGTTAGGATATGTGCTAATAAAAGATTACCATTTTTTAAAAAAAGTCTTGAGGAAGCTATTCCCACATGATTGGAATTATCTCACCCATGATATGGAAATAGAATCAGTTATGAATGTGATAAACTCTTTATGATATTTCCTCTAAGGGGAGAATCTCATAGTGTATTAAAATCATAAAAGTATGAGGTATATTTTTACCCAGATGGACCTAGACCCTAGATAGATATGATAGGTATAATGAATTTAGAATTTTGATTTTGAGATTTTGTATACAACCAAGAAGGGTAATTTGGTAACTGATTTTTTAAGCATGAAGTTTCCAATGTAGGATGTTTTTGAATCAGAGTATGAGTGGGGTAAAATGAGTTTTTCAGGTTATTATAATTTAATGTGGAGATAAAGTGTCACACCTAGATATTTTTTACTACTGATCTGGATAGTCTTTCATCCTTGGGTTTGGATCTTGAGTTTAAGATGTTACGAGGTTAAAGTTTGAGTTTCAGAGTGTTCTCCCATTGGAATATGTTCTGCACACGGTTTGGGAAAATAGTGGAGTGTTCTCTTGAAAATAGTGCAAGCCTTGTAGTGTTTCTAGTTGAAGGCACAAAACACATGCACAGTTAGTCAACCCATTCTTATGGTATGCAGGTAGCCAATATCTCAGGACATAACCATTTCGTACAGTTTGAAACCATGAAACCATCCCATTCAGGTGCCTATGTAAGTCCAATAAGGGTTACACAGTTTGCGCATGGTTTGGTAAACTGTGAATCCAAAACGTGTGAGCTACCCTGATATTTTTTTTTTCTGAAATTCCAAGTATCCTCCCCTCATGATTTTTAACCAAAAATGATAGTTTTCTCCTACCTGTAGTTCATGCCACCCTAGGGGTGCTTCCCCTTATTCTCTAATCCTCCACTACTCTACTATGGCATAGATCTAATGATTTATTTATGTTTTGGGTTAGATATTCAAGGTAATCCTCCTCCTCTCATCATTATGTTCCTCTTTACTCCATTTTCTCTTGTGGTTTTATTCTCCTATGGTCTCTTGGACTTATGGATCATGTTTCCCCATTATTTATGTTGGGGTTTTTGTTTGTTTAGGGTTCTTCTTGATATATATTGTCTCTTAGAACCCTTGTGGTGCATTTTCATGTTTACATTTTTAAAGCGCCTGTTATTTGAGTTATATTTCCCTTTTCAGATTTCTTTTTAATTGAAGAATTAGGGATTTAATGGTTTTCACACCTACATTACATGTAAAATAATGATGTGTGATCTTTTAAATGTTTTTTGGTGTGAAAAGTAGTGTTTTCTCCCTTATTATATTACAAATACCTTTGTTTTGAAAAACATTGCACACCTAGTGTTAGATTAAATGCCTGATTGGATTTTTCATGTGCTTTGTGATATTTAGAGAATGGTATAGCCTTGTGAATTAAATATTGATATGTATAATAATTTTTTTGTTTCCTCAAATGGGGTTTCATAGTGGTTTTGGATTTAAAAGAAATGTGTATTTGGTTTTCAAGAATGGTTTGGCATGTTGCAGTGGTTAATGGCCTATTTGGAAGTTTTTATAAAAATTGATTTGGTTTTAAAGTGTGATGTGAATTTGTGAAATATATTTTTAATATGACTGAGAAATGGAAAATTGTTTTTTTAATCCTCTTTTAAAAAGTAAATTTTGTTCTTTTCTAAATAATGGTTTTGTTAAAAGAGATTACGACCTGTTTGGAACATTAGTGAAAGTGCAGAAAGTGTTTGTCATAAGAAATATCCTTAGGATATCATATTTATTTATTTATAAAAATTATTTAATCGGTGGGATTCCATAGCTATGGAATCTCTATGAACCATTTATTTTGTGTGAAATAGAAGATCCTCGGTATGGACTCCTCTTTGAGCTATGGGTTTTATGGAAAGATATTGATCCTTAGGGTGACTTAGGTGATTCCTATTGTGTAAATTATTATTATATATATATGAATGTGATTGGATTCTTAGTTAGAGTCAGTCGGATCAACCTCTTCTTTACATCTTGAAATGGGAACCTGGCATAATGTGTGAATTTTCTAGGAATGATTGATTCATTAGTTAGATTAATCACTAGAGAGTGTCCCATATAAGAGGATAGATTTTATTATTATTCTATAGGATTGTTCCCCTAAGTATGTACTATGAGGGGGATAACCGAGATTATTAGTAATTATTGATTTAATTGAGTAAGAAGTGATTTCCGAGATGAATCAAAATGTATAGAATGTTCTGAATTATTCATGAGCTCATAGGTTCACCCATGTCTATGGGGACTCAGTTTCATATAGAAATAATTGTGATACTTTGTTGGTTGGTTACTATTGTAAGCTTATTTCCACTGCCCTTATTATATGATTTTTGTTCTTACTTCTTGGGTAGTGTTACATTATTCCAAAAAGTAGAAAAAATGTTTTCTAGTATATTGTGAGAAAGTTATTAGAGATGTTTAAAATACCTTATCCCTGAATAAATGCAATTTTACATTTCTATTTTAAAATTAATATGGTTCCTACTTGGTAATAAAGAGTGGTTTTGAGTGGTAAAAAGGTAAATGATCATTTTTTGGTATTAAAATTGATAATGTGTGAAAAATATTATTTTTATATATTGTATTTAAAACTAGAATTTGATTTTTCATTTATTTTAAAGGAAGTGAGTTGAGAATAGATTGTCTGAGAACTCCTACTGAGTTTTAATACTCAAACCTATAGTTGATTTTTATTTTTAGCTTGTGGTGAATATTTTATCTTGGTATTAATCAATATGGGTAATGATTAGCTTTGGTATTAGGAAGTGACCCTCAAGTTCACACGGAGATGTTGTGTTGTCAGGTTTCAGTTGGATTTTATTTTATAGAATTGTTACGTTTTCTATTTTGTGTAAACGATGGCCCATTAGGATGTTTATATATATATATATTGTAATTATTTTTCATCTTTCCTCTATTCTATATTTTAAATTTATTATTGGGAAAAATCATTCCCTTTGTATACTATGTTGTTTTTCTAAACTAGTTTCCAGCCCGTGGGATCGGGAATGCCCTTTGAGACATGCCATAGACCAGCTTAAGTGGCTGGTTCTAGGTTGAACTAGGCTGGTTTCATGACAAAATGGTATCAAAGAAGTTCAACATTAAAGAACCTTGATTTTAGAGCACCCTATGTAATTTGTGGGTGCCAAAGTAGATGAAGTGGGACTATCAGAACTTTAGGGTGTAGGTATAAGGGAGGGCCTGACCAACACTCTCGATGCCCAACCTTGGGTTTCCATCGAAATTATAGTTTTATTTGGTCTATTTTGTTCTTGTGGATTTTTTGGTGGTCATGATATGAAAATAGAGTTGGTTAACTGGTCTTCATCAGTTTGCATGGCCTAACAAGCCATGTGGTGCTGAGGACAAGGTTCTAGAATGCTCTTGGTGATGATGGTGTGTTTGGAATATTATTACCAAAAACATTGCCAAGTCACACCTCAAAACTAGTTTCCCCTTGTGAGTTGCTTTGAGTTCCTTGTGATTTTGGGATCTATTTTGGGAACCCTTACATTGGAATTATTATAACTGTATTTTGAAATGGAAATGGTTTGATTATTGGAAATAGTAAAATGGGTTTTCAGTTTTATTTTTAATAATTTATGAGAAAATGTATTTTGTAAAAATATTTGATGAAATATAATTTTTTAAGTTACTAAAAAATGATTTGAATAAGATGAAATGAATTTTTTGATGAAACATCCAGGGATTTTAATTTTGAGAACGATGTAATTTTTTGTAATGTGGAAATTGAAAATGGGTTTTGACTATAGTATTGTGGTCTTTCCAAAAGTATTACAAATTTTTAAATGGGAAACAGATTGAATGTGAGAAAAAATGGGTGGTATGTTTTTTTTGATAGTGGAATTTTTTTGACCGTCAGTATTTCTTTGGTTCCTCACATGCATGGATATGTGTGGAAAGTGGATAGGTAATGATGTGGGTGGATGAGTACCTAGTATGGCATGAGTTGATGGTGCCTGAGCTGGCATGATAATGTGAACGTAAGTGAGACTCTAAGGAAACCCATTGGTGACAATTCAAGTCCACCAAGTTTCTTTTCTTTTAAAATGTTTTTTAAATAGAAAAATTTGGTGTTTGGAAAACCAATGTTGTGTCGTTTTTTTCATGGTTTGGGAAGTGTTTCTTATGAAGTGTTTTGAGTTTGAGAACTCATGTTTATGAGTTGGTTTTGATAAAGATCTTGGTTTTCTATTTTCCCTTTCATCTGTTCCCATAGGGATTCAATGGATTTTCTTGGTGCATCTACTAGTGTTTCCCCATTACCAGGATATCCAATTGATCAACCTAATGATTTTACCTTGAGTTACGAAATTTAAATCCACCTCTCTTTTATGGTCTAGTAGATACTCTCTAAGTGGAAGAGTTGATGCGGGAGATATAAAAGAACATTAGACTCATTGAGTTTCCTAAGTCATTAAAGGTAATGTTCCCTAACTTTGTACATGAAGGATTGACCTGGAAGTGGTGGAATTAGGTCTCTTAGAACAAACCTTGTAAAGATATTACATGGAAGTTCTTTAAGTATTTCTTTATCTGATAGTACTTCACTAAGATGACAAGGGTAAGGAAGGGAATAGAGAATTGTTGTCTATATAAAGGTGATGGGTCAGTGTTGTATTTTATTATCACTTTGTAGACCTAGTTCCATATGATCCAGTGTACATTGTGGATGATTCTTTAAAGGCATAAGATCTTGAGTGTGGGATTCATCGTGATCTGCAGTCAAAGGTGTTAGCGTTCAATATAACCTATCTTGCTAAATTGTTGAAGAAATATGTTCATGTCTAAGATGATACATTATAGGTGATTTAGGTGGTAATCCCTCCCTCCATTATTTTAATTGATGAGGGAAATCCCAGTAAGGAAGTGGGGAAGCGGTCTGAAGCTATTAAAGATGGTTCTGGAATTAAAAGGCCACATAATATTTCATTTGATTCTTATAATCATAGGATCATGGTATGATATCAATGTGGAATGCTAGATCATTATAAGTCTTTACATATGAGCACACCGAAGTCCTTTCATTATTGTGGTATCTTATTCCAATTACAACAGTTTTATCAGGGTGTTTCCAGGAAGATATATGGAGCCAATTCATAGGAGTAGAGTCCTTTTGGGGCTCGATTTAATGTACCTTTATTTAGTAGTGTTTTCCTTAAACTGTGTATGTTGTTCTTAGTGGTATTCTCTTTCATTTTTAGTGGTAGGATATTATTTGAATCTTTGGAGAAAACTTGATTAAATGATTTCATGTTTATCTTTTTAAAGTTATAAATTCTTTCCCCCATGAGTGGAGGTGCGTTCTTTTGTGTGTTTCATCTCTATTTTTTGTTTTATGGGGAGAAAGTTGAGTGTGTATCTTCTGAAAAAACTAATCTATTGGGATGAATAGGTTTCAATTATGCATTATCATCTCCTTACTATAAGGTAGTAGATGATTTAAACATCAGGTCACTAACCACAGGTCCCAGAGTAAAGCTGGCACATAATCCGAAATCACAAAGATGTGAGGGACCTGGTTCTTGTATTGTCTTTAGTGAGGGAATGGAGAAAATTTATGGTTATCTATTGCTGTTTTATTTTTCATGATTTAATTTCTTCTTGGATTGAGTTTCTTTTAGCAGGTCCCCCTATGGTGGGGTTGGTTGTCCTGTGTGGGAGAACTTTTGGTTGGCCCATGTTGGAATGTTCTTATGTTTTACTATGTTATTAGTTCAAGATAGTTGGTCCATAAGGGTGGGGAGACCCACAACAGGTCTCATTATGTTTTAACCTAAATTTGTTTTATTCTAGTTCTTTTCTAATGGTGGGGAGTCAGTTTAAGCCTCCCTTGATGGTAATGTGGTTTAATATCATATGTTGGTCCAGTATGTAGTTCACTATTTGAAGTTGTTTTTTCTGTTCTTTTCGGTTTGGGTGATCATTGTGATTCATTAGAGAAGTCCCGATGGAATTGTTCTAAGATTGGTTTCAAATATTGAGGCTTTAGTTTCCATTAATTTCTAGGGAAATAGTTTTGCTTTGTTTATTTTTTTTGGGAAATATGTATAATCTCCATTTGGCAGTGGTTTATATTTTTTTTAAGAGGTTGGGTTTTGTGGTTGTTGAATTCCTTAGTCTTTGATTGATAAAATGGAAGACTTTGTGGATTTATGGGTGCATAAAGCGTTAATGGTGGGTATAATTGTCACATTATGATTTTTATTTTTGAATTTTGATATGTTTAGTCCTTCATCCTTAGGTTTGGCTATCGATATTTGGGTTTCAAGGGGTTAGAGTTTGAGTTTTGGGGTGTTTTTCCCTTAGTGAACAGTTTGTGCATGGTTTGGGAAAACCATGTGTAATTCTCTAGGAAACTGTGCAATCCTTGGAGTGCTTATGTTTGAGGGTGCACAAACCACAAATAGTTAGTCAAACCATGCTTAATTCATTTAGGTAGCCACTATATTGGGAAAAACCATTTCGTATGGTTGGTGCACGGTTCGAAAAATGTAAAGCCGTCCCATACAGGTGCCCATGAAATTCTAGTAAGGGAATCACGGTTGACACACAGTTTGGTAAACGATGTAGCCAAACCATGTGTGCTTCCCAAAAATAACTTTTATTTTAAATTCCAAGTGTCCCCCCTTAGGATTTTTAACCCAAAATACCCCTTTCTCCTCCCCCTGGTTCGACCAACCCTAGGGGTGTTTCCCCCTTATTTTATAAGCCTCTACTCCGCTCCCATGGTGTGGATCTATAGATTTCTTAATGTTTTTGGTGAGATCATAAATTTAATACTCCTCCTCTCATCTCCCACTACCTCTTTCCTACATTTTATCTTGAGATTTTCTTCTCATATGGTCTCTTAAACAAAGGGTTCACATTTCCTTTGGATTTATATTGGTGTTTTTGTTCATTTAGGATTCCTCTTTATAGATCCTGGATATTAAAACCCTCGTGGAGCATTTTCAGGTGAGATTTGTTTTAGAGCTTTTTAATTTAGGTAGGTTTCCCTTTTCACTTTCCTTTTTAATTTAATAATCATCGATTTTATGCTTTTTAAACCTCCCTTATATTCAAAAATAATGTTTTGTGATCTTGGAAATGTTTTTTTGGTGAGAAAAGTAGTGGGTTCTCACTTGTTATCAGATAAATGGATTTTTTTTGTTAAATATTGAACAACAAGTGTTAGATTAAATTCCCATTTGGATTTTTCATGTGATTTTTGATAAACAGAGAATGGTTTATCCTTTCGAATATAGTTTTGATATGTATAGAAATGTTTTGGGTTCCTCAATTGGATTTTCAAAGTGGTTTTGTATTTGAAGGAAAATTTTATTTCATTTTTAAGAATGGTTTTTCTTGTAGAGGTATATAATGGACCATTTAGAATTTTTTATAAAAATGGATTTGGTTTGGAAGTGTGATGTAAATTTTTAAATAGATTTTATAAATGATTTTCAAATGGTAAAAGATTTTTGTTCACCTCTTTTAAAAAGGATATTTTCTTCTTGGCTAAATAATGGTTTTGTGAAAATAGAATAAGGCCTGTTTGGAAGTCTGGTGAATGTGGAGAAAGTATTTATCATAAAAAAAATACTTGGACTATCAAATTGCCTTGTTTATATAAATATTTAATGGGTGGGATTTCCTCATTGTGGAATCCCAAGGACCGATTTATTTTTTAGGGAATGGGAGATCCTCGGTATGGACTCCTCTGTGACATATGAGTTGTATAACAAGAGACTGATCTTTTGGTTGACTAAGGTGATACCTTTTGTATAAATTATTATTATATATATGTTCATGTGATTGGATTCTCTTATGGAATTTATTGGATCACCCTCTTCTTTACATCTTGATATGGTAACCTGGTATAGTGATCAAATTTTCTGATAATGATTGATGAACTTGTTAGATTACACACTAGCCAGTTGCCCATATAAGGGGGATATATTTTGTTATTATTTTTATGGTATTAGTCTACTCAATCTGTATCTTGTGGGGGATGACCGAGTGTATTGGGAATTATTAATGCGATCGAGTGAGGTATGTTTTCAGGGATGAATCAACTTTTATAGAATGTTCTGGATTATTAACGAATTCCTAGGTTTAACCAAGTCTATTGGAATTTATTTTCTTTTAGTGATGATTATGATACATTTTTTTTGTTACTCTTGTATGCTTATGTCTATTGACCTTGTTTTACAATTGTTGTTCTTACTTCTTCAGTAGTGTGGATTTATTTCAAAAAGTGGTAAAAAAATTCTGGTGTTTTGTGGGAAAGGTTTTTGAGAAGTTTTACACACCTTATCCTCTAATAAATAAAATTTCACCGTTCTATTTTAAAATTAATATGGTTCATCCTTAGTAATAATGTGTGTTTTTGAGTGGTGGAAAGCTAAATTCACCATATTTGGTATTAAAATGGATAATGTATGCAGAAGATTATTTTTATATATTTTATTTCAAACTTGATGTTGAAGTTTCTTTTATTTTGAAGGAAGTGAGTTGGACCTGCTGAGTTTTAATTATCATGTATATATTTTGCTTTTTTTATCTTATGGTGTAGGTTTTATCTTGGTATTAATAACTATGGGATATGATCAACTTTGATATCTGTGGTGACCCTCAGGGTCACATGGAGATGTTGTGTTGTAAGGTTTTTCATGTCGAATTATTATGTCTTTAGTTTTGTATAAAAGATGTACCATTTTGATGTTGATATATATATATATATATTGGAAAACTTATTTATCTTTCCCATGTTTAGTGTATTTAATTTATTATTCGGAGAAATCATTCCCTTTGTGTACTCTTTTGATGCCCGAAACTAGTTTCCAACCCGTGGGATCGGGAAAGCCCTTCGATCCATGCCATGGATCGACTTGGATGGTTGGTTCAGGGTTTATGTGAGTTTTTTTCATGACATAAAGAATGTGTTCTTGGATAGTGTGTAGGTCACACCCTCTCTCATCTATCAGGATAGGAGTGTGAAGATATTAGACCTTGATTTCCATTATACTAGTGGTAATTTAAATGGTGGGGATACCTTAGGTTAATGGTCTTGATCTCCCAAGGGTTATATCCTTTTATAGAAGTTATTAGTTGTTTCTTTTATCCTGATACGTGAGGTGATGCATGAGTCACACAATTATAGTTTTTTTATTAAGCCTTAGTCGACAAATATTTTTTATACCTTGAGTGGTAAGTATTGGTGACCTAGGTTGAGACTGGAAGTTGCAAATTTTGTTTCTTGGTGTTTAAGATTCTTGAGGACTTTCTAGCGAATAATGTGTCATAAATAGGAGTTTGTGAGACCTTTTGGGTATCTTTTATGCCTAATTTTGAGTTTTTTTACCTTTTAGTTCATTCTTGTAGTTCTTGGGTACTAGGGGTCGAAAATGGGAGTTTTGGGGGAAGATAGGACAAGGCACATAGTTGGAGAATGATATTTCTAACCATGCGGCTAACTATTAAAGTATGACGAAGTTCGTGATAGTGGGGGTTTTCACGGTTCAATCATGGTTTATCAAATTTTGTGGAACTCAGGGATAACCATGCATATTGGTTTTGGGGAGGATAATAACCCCACATGGTTGGAACATAATTTTTATAATCATGAAACAAAACTATGCGTCCTACCTAGGTCACTTAAAATATGGATTCTTACAATATGAATTTGAATATTTTAAAGGGTTTTTACCCTCATTTTACTTCCCCATTGGTTTTGGAGATTCCCCTCTCTTTTTTTAGTGTATTATTCTTGGGATCTAGGTGATTTGTCTTGGGATAAGTCACTTTCTTCCTGATTTATTCTTTTATTCCTCATTCTTACCCGTATACTTTAATTTTCATGGAGATTTGTAACCCTTGAAGGGGTTTTGGATTAATTTAGAGTATGTAATAGATGAAATGAATTTGTTTCTAGATTAGGCATGGAAGGACTTGAACATCTTATTCCTGGTGGTTTTTATTAGAGGATACAAGGTTAGAACCATTTTTGAGTTAGGTGTCTCTATTTGAGGGTGTTTCCTATGGGCTACCATTACATTTTTAATATCATTTGGTCTTTATTTTATAAATTTACATTGAAATAATTAATCCTTGATCATTATTCCATGTCTGATGTTATTCATGGACTACTTTTTAAATTTGGGAGTTTAAAGAGGGTTTTCTAAACGAGCATGGCTTGTATGGACACCAAGTGTTTGATAAAATGGATCAAATAGTTTTTTTTGACATGAACATGATTTATTAAATATTTTTAAAAATGGTTTTACCTTGGGATGGGATATTTGATAAAATGTGAATGTTTTTGTTATGAAATTTTCTTGTGAAATTTCTTCTGAGGGATTGAAAACTATTTTTTATTACGTTGGGATGGGTTTAAACATTAGTTATGTGAGGTGTGAGTGAGGGGTTGTTGGAGGGACAATGAGATCCTTCGGAGGGAAGACTGTGAAAGATTTTATTTTGGTTTCTAGGTTACCATGAGATCCTTTGGGTAGGAAGACCCTGAGAGATTATATTTTGGGTTTAGAGATACTGTAAGAGATCTTGTATTTTTTCATGGGGAAGACAATAAGAGCATACTCTTTTCTTAGCTAACTAACAAAATTTTTTTAGACCCACTCTGATTAGGCCATTCAATGTTAGAGACCTAGGTGCACTTAATCATCCTAGATTGATTTATATTATTTATTAATTTTATTAATACCATGTTTATGTGATGATACATGTTATTAACATTTTCAATTTATATGGATATGTGATGTTAAAGACATAAACAACCATTATTTTGACTTGTTAGATGTATTGAGAATTTGGTGTCGTGTGTCCTTGTTTTCTTATTTGAGTCGTTTTAGGGTTATTTTGAAAAATCAATTTTATTTTAAATGGTAAAAACAAATTAGTTTATAGGGTTATTTTAAAATGGTATGTTTTAAAAGTGTTTTAGTTTTGAAAAGTGTTTTTGAACTAGATTATTGGTTTTAAGGGACAGAAGAATAAAATATATTAATGGTGGTATCCAACTAGGATATTCACATCACACCCTACATATTTTTTTGGTTGTATGTAGATTTTTTTGCAGGTCATAGGAAATGGCAAGAAAACCATGTTTCATATTGGATCTTCATAATTACCATCATCCATCTTTTTTGGGGGAGATGTGGTTTCATGTCTTTTGATAATGTGGAGTCATTTTGGGATTTTTCATATGACAGTATGTATATGTAAGCCTAATTTGACATTATTCCCATTATTTTGAGTTTTGGGTTTTAACTTGGGATGCCATTTATGTATATGGCCTTTTGTGGAATGATTTTATATGATGATTGTTTTGGATTATGGTATCTGGTTTTGATGTGTTGTGTTACTATTTATGCAGGTTGACTCTGATAGTATTAGTGTCTCCATTCCATTTCATGGATGGTTCATGCCAGTTTACCATGGGTGAAACTATTCTTAAGATATTATTTGTTATTATTGGTGCTTGTTAACAACCTGTGTCGATTGAGAACACATTTTGGGTTGTGTGGTGGACTAGTGTTTGTGACTAGTTGAGTCAAACCGGGATAGATGTTTTACATTTTCATTCATATGTGATTCTTATCTATAACTACTATAATTATTTTTTTGTAAACTCCTTAAAAATCAACCCTTAACTAAATCTTTAGAATAATTTCATCCTTTCATAATCCTTTTAGATAATGATTGGTGTACCAAAAATTTTAATTTTTTAATTACTAGACTATTAAGATAATTCAACCTTATGAAATCCATGTTATATTATACTTTTAAAATTCTATCTTTAACTAGAAAAACTTGGATCATGGAATAGAAACCTTCCCCAAAACATGATGCATTTTGGATTCAACAATCACAAAACATGGTCTCCCTTTTATGGTGTAGTGACCAATCAATGACTAGATCCATAAAATCCCCTAAAAATTATCTAAATATATTATCCCATGATATCAACATAATTATATTAATCTCCCTTGATCATAAAACTAACTGTGATATGGTCCTTTTACATCATGGAGTAGAAAACTAGTTGATTGATACTACTGTATCATGGATAAATCCTATGGAATGTACCTCTCTAAAATGGTAGATCCACAAAAATCCATCCAAACTACCTCTGTGGAATAGAAAACCACCTCATGGTACAAACATCTAGAAACAAAAAACACAATGTCCTACACACTATGCCTTTTTAGTGTAGTACCTTCACAATGAGATTGAAATCCCCAAGTTGGTAGATCCATGAAAATTCACCCATGACCCCTTACAGTGTAACCAGTTCATCCATAGTGAAAAAATCCCCATAAATCCCCTAAATTCTATCCATATCATCTAATAAATTGTTTATCTTGGAGAATCACTGAATCATCGCTTTAGCAACATCAAAATATACTTATTTTTCTTTATAATGAGGATGTTTCTTTTGGTTTAATTCCAAAATTCAATCACGAACAATTGTTAAGAAAATAACATAAAAAATCCAAATGTATATGAAAAAAATAGGATAAAATCAATTTCATCATATGTAGAAAGGATTCAGAGAAAATCATCTCCTTAAATCTCATAGATTCAATACATCCTATCAAACTTTTTGTTATTTCACCTTATACCATATCCTATATAATAATTCATAAAACCATATCCCATTATTTTTGGAAAGTTATCATAAACTTCACTATATATCACATAATATGAAATAACTTGTTAATAACCATCTAATTTTTTGGTTTACACTAAAATGATTTCATAGAAGATCTATGAGTCAAAATGAATCCTCAGTCAGTCAACCAACAAGTGTGAACCCATGAACGTTTGTTCTATTCGAAACAAACACGAATATTTTGATTGATAAATTTATGTAAAAAACATCCTTTAGAAAATAATCAATTCTTCTCAAGATACAAATAGATCCAGCGTGATCTCCATCAAACACATGTATCTCTATAACTGTGTCCACAATCCATATCACAGGAAATTTTGAACTCTCCCATGTTACCTTAGTCTAATACATTTAGTGACCAATGGAAAAAAATTAATTTAATCCCATATATCCAACTCATAAATTCTTTTTTATATTATTATATAATGTCTTGGTTGATGAATGAATCAAATTTAATATACCTTTATAAAAACCATATCACATGTCCCTTATCCGAATAGATAAGGACATCATATATAATATTACAGAGTGACCAAACACAACATATTCTATCTCAATAAATTTCCTAAAATCCATCCTTGAAATACAGTAGGATAAAACCCTCCATGTTTGGGCTCCAACTGATGACATGATCAATAATATACCATACCAACCCTTGATTAGGAAACCCCAAGTCCTGTATAAGAGATTTATTGACGTATCAAGGTTTTGATGCTAGTTATCTCACCATCCTTAGGTAACAGGGACTCTTATAAGATCTATAAACCCCTAGTAAATCATATATATAGTATATGTATAATTACCCAATATTCTGACACTTATTATTACATGATTTTAAGAATAATTATCCATAAAATACAAATCAAGGATCATAAAATCTAGTGTATTTTGAAGATTAGAAACATAATTAGAAAGCATGAAATGAAGAAAATATTTTATTTAATCTTCATAATGATCTTAGAACACCCTTTGAGCCCATTCATCTACAAAGGATAACCTAGAGAATACATAAACAAAGGAATGAGCTAAAAATACCAGAAACGGAATAAACATAGGAATAAAGCATAACACATGGTTTATAAGGCCTAACATGTTGATATAAAAAGGTATAAACATATGGAATAATAAAATAAAGATCATTTGACCCTATAATCATAGAATCATAGTAATTTTGAAGCAACATAAAACATGACATATTCATGTTTGAAGGATCGTTGCACATGGAGGAGGACAAGTAAAGGCTATCCACCAAGACCGTTGTATATGGAGCATGTGTCAAGGTGAACCACCAAGACTATTTCATATGAAGTATCAGGATAATAAGCATTACCCAATGAATTGGAGTGATATCTAGATTCACCCATAATAACTTGTTCATGAATATTTTTTCCACATAAAGAATTAAACATAAGTAATCCAACATAAAAAGTAGGGTTACTGTAACATCACATTACGTTTTCAGGTACTTTTGATGTTTCTAAGTGCCTATGTTTTGTAATAGTGTGTTGGGAGAGTCAGGAGAGCTTTAAATGAGGTCTTGTGGGAAAAGGAGGAGTTGCATGGGCAGCGCACAATTTGTCTAAACCGTGCGGCCAAACCATGCATAGTTAACCTTGGAGGCAGTGGCTTTCACATGGGCACCGCACGGTTTGTCTAACCGTGTGGCCAAACCGTGCGATAAGGGTGGCCGAGGTAGTTGATAATGCACGGTTAGCACACGGTTTGTCAAACAATGCGGACTAACCGTGCAGTCACTTAAATTAGATCCTTAAATTGTGGATCTCGGCTGTTTTGCTTCTAAGTGCATTGTTTCTCCTCCAAAGCAGCCCTAACTCGGGATTTTTCTTCTGTTAAGTTCAGAGAAGGTTCTCCCATTGTTCCTAAGGCGATCCAAAGGCTCCTCTTGGTGAATCAAAGCCGGATTCTTGAGGTAAGTGATCATTCTTCATCGTTCTTGATCAGTTTCTTAGATCTTCTTAGATCTACTTCTCATTTTCTCTCAGTTTCGTAGATCTATGCCCGTTATGGGTAGATCTAAGTGTTTATTACCAAGTATGGTGAGTTTTGGTCTTGATTATGCAAGGATAGGAGATCTAAGGCAGGTTCTTAAATAAGCAACCTGGTTTCCTTGAGCATTCTCGACCGTTGTGGTTTTAGTCAAAACCTTTGAGGTAGGTGGTTCTGTCCCATCTTGCCAAATTGATTATTATTTTATTTGATTGATTTATTTCAATTTTTTATTTAAATTCATTTTCTCAAGGAACTTTCAATTAAATTTATAAAAACTCAATTCCATTGAATCGAGATATTTGAAATGGTTTGGGCATGGGAATTTGGAAAACCCCAATTCCATTGAATTGGGTGTGTTTATGGAAATGGTTTCAATTAAATTGTTGAATTTAATTGTGGAAATAAATGGTGGATTTTATGGAGATGGTTTCAATTAAATTTTTTAATTAAATTGTGGAAATGATTTGTGAAATTATGGAATTTGTTTTTAATGGATTTCAAACTGGTGAAAATGGCTTAAAATGATTTGATAGAAACCCATTGGTTTTATCTTGTGAAAAGGGCATGTTTTTGAATGAAAACTGTTATGGTTTTAAATGGAATGAGATTGGAACTTTTGAAATGGAAGAATGAGATTGATCGTATATTAATAATTTTTAAAATAGTTCTCCCATCATGTAAGAGCGCATGCAAGCCTTAGGTAGTTAGTGAGTTATTTGGATACACTCTACGATACGACAATGTTCTAAAACATAATTACAGCAGGTAACATCCCCGATGGGTTGGTGATGAGTCTCCTTTGGCCAATGTCATAGGGACATGTGTATACACATTTTTATGAGTTCACATAAAGAGTGCGGAATCTTATAACTGATTAATACTATCATACCTTTTGGAAAATGACCATGTTGCTCGCCTGAATATTTATATGTGATATAAAAATGTACGCCAATGATTTTGAACTACTTTACATGCCTGTTGAATTTATATAAACTATTTTTTATAAATGTTTTACTTAAGCCATTGATTTAGAAATATTCCATCATCTGTAAATCCTCTGCTTAAAGTAATTTTTTTTCATCATTTTGAAAACGTATAGCATGTTTGTTGAAATATGTTTTGAATTTCCAAACCCATCTATTTGAAAATTGAAATCTTTTATTTGGATAATATCTTTTTTTTATCTTCTATGGAATCTTTGGTTGTATCCTACTGGGATGAGGCTCACACCCTAATTTTTCCTTTGGGTGATTGTAGACTTTCTTCTTCCAGGATCGAGCAAAGGGAAGGAATCTCTTTGAGGTGGATCCAGTTGTTGATCTGTGGACTTGGTGTGTTGTGTCCTTAGGGACCTTGGGACTGCTTTCCCTTTTTGTACTTGGATTGTAGTACTTTGGAATATTATTCCTATTTTTATTCTTGTAAATCACTCCCACTGGAGTTTCTTTTGTTATGCATACTGTTATATTTACTCTTTATTCCGCTTTATTGTGGAAAAATCGTTCCCACTTGTATGTTGTACGATGCCAGGTGCTAGTCGCCGACCCTTGGGGATCAGGAATTCCCTTTGGGTTATGTCCGGACCGGCTCGGTTATCTGGTTACCAGGGTACCCGGGTTGTTTCGTGACAAATTGGTATCAGAGGCAGGTTCTTAAACATATTTCCTTAATGACAGTATGCATTTGAGTATTCTTGTCGAGACTTAGGAGGTAGTTATGATTGAGTGCCTAGCCATCTCTCACCGCAATGAAGCTTATGTCGCTAGGGGTGGTTAGGGAAAGGTGAATTGTGGATTAGTTCTAGTCTTTTCCCTATTTTGATTTGGATAGAGTGGAATCCAAATCTAGTTATCCCTTTTATTAAGAGTAGTTTTCCTTTTTACTATGGTTGAGTGTTAATCTAATGTATTCTTTTTGTCTGCTGATGTTGTGTAGCATCATGTCTCTCAGAAGATGTGGAAATCAGATCAAAAAAGAGGCTGCTGCTGAATCTCTACAAGCAACTCTTGTTGTGGATCCGAGTTTGGTTGAGGTGATTGTTTGCACTGTCCAAGCTCTAGGATAGGCACCACCTCCAGTTCCTATTTAGGATCCAGATATAGATCCTCATAGTGATATTCTATGAGTTCGTTCTCAAGAGTTCCTACACCAGAAGCCACCAGTTTTCAAAGGATCGACTAATTCTCAACATGCTGAGGAATGGTTGAGTAAGATTGAAATTTTGTTTGGGTTCTTAGAGACACCTGATGTGATCAAGTTGAAGTGTGCCACCTTCGTGCTGGAGGGACCAAGTAGGAGATGGTGGGAAATGATGGTGATGGATGGGAAACATGAAGGTCTAGAGTAGAAAGACATTAGGGTTCTTTTCACTGACTAGTTCTATCCAGAATCTTTGGTGTTGTCCAAGGTTATGGAGTTTTTAAAGATTGAACAGGCCAACAAAATCGTGACTGAATACTCAAATCACTTTGCTAAGTTCGTATGGTTTTCTCCTGAAATTGTATCTAATGAGAGGATGAAGTCTCGACGATTTGAGTTGGGGCTTCGATCAGATATCCGTTCTCAGGTATTCTTATTGAAGCTTCCCACTTATGCTGATGTGCTGGATATGGAAATTATGGTTGAGATGCATCTGGCAGGAAAGTCCGGGTTGCAAGAAGTTCCTTTTCTTTATAGTGGCATTGTTGGTTCCTTTAAAGTAAAGTGGAAGCGCGATGTTACTCAAGGTGGTTTTCGACAACAGAGTCATTCCAGACCACCGGTAGCCCCAGGAGGGGCTTCACTGAACTGCTATTAGTGTGGAAAGCCAGGACATTCTAAGAGGGTTTGCACTAAGGCACCCAAGAACTGTAACTCCTGCGGACGTTTAGGGAACTTAAAAAGATTCTTCCATCACTTCTCTTCTCCACGTGGTGGAATATGATCATCAGCACCTCCAAATACTGCGGGGCAATAAAATTCTTCACGTACAAAAGGGTTCCAGCCAGAGGAAACCGGAACGAAGCTTCTTCACGCAGTGGATGAGTCTCCAGAAGTAGCTGATATAGGTCCTGTAACTGTGAGAGGTACCATCACTATAGCCTCATCATTAGTGACCGATCCTTTTGATACTGGTGCATCTCACTCCTTTATTTTAACCCATATTGTTAATCTGCTTAATCTTCATATGGAGATTTTATTTTGTGCGATGGATATTACTACACCCCTTGGTACAATGAGAGAGAAGGGTCTCCGTAGTCCTGGTTGTGTGTTCACTCTATCAGATGATGATAATGCTCGGAGTTTCTTGGTTCTCGACATGAAGTCTTTTGACGTCATTTTTAGGATGGATTGGCTCATTGCCAATGAAGCGCAGATCAATTGTTACCTTCGACGGGTACACCCAGTGGTGTGCCTCTTGTTTTTCAAGGAGAATAGGACCCAAGGTCAAGCAGAGCTAGACCCTATTATCCAGATTTGGGGAAAGTTATATAATTTTTTTCTTTTGATCTGGAGAAAGATTCAATGTGTGGTGATCTTCCTCCAGTCATCTCTGAATTTACCGACGTGTTTCCTTATGACTTCTCTGGTTTTCCACCAGTAAGGGAGATTGAATTTTCTATTGACCTAATGCCTGGTAATCAACCGGTTTTTATTCCCTCTTACCAAATGGATCTAGTAGAACTAAAATAATTGAAGTCACATTTAGACGAACTTCTTGAGAAAGGATTTATTGTAACGCCCCGACCCCAGTTACCCAGAGTCGGTGCATTAATTACATAACATTGGCATGATCATAAGAAAGATCAAATCTCGAAACACCGATTGGTTTAGTAGCCTTGGAAACACTAGATATATTCATAAGTTTTACATTACATCATCAAAATAAAAAAAACTACTACAACAACATATTGTCTCCATGGTCCACACTATTAACCCCTCATAATATCCCTACAAGTCATTCATAATTTACTTCTTCACATCCTGGGAAAATAAATCATAGAAAAGGGGTGAGCTCAAATGCCCAGTAAGGATAACAATATAGCGGAAACTTTCATAAATAAGAATAAACATTTAAGGCAATGTATAACTAAAACAAAAGCCTTTTAAACTTTAACTTCAACATAGTATGGAATAAATAAAATGAAATAATGCCATTTACTTATTCACATTGATATTCTACTAATCGAATAATCACATGCAATATCAATAACCACTTTCATAATGATGGAATGCATAATGCCAGACTATCATAACCACATAGCCAAGGCCTCGTGCCAAGACTACAAATAAGATTTTTCCAAGGCCTTGTGCCAAGACACTAGTTTTCCTCATGAGACCTACCGATGCATCGAGGAGCTATAGCGGGCTCCACCCGTCACATATTAAGTCCAATGCATTCCCATATGAAAAGGTTTAAACATAACATAAACATTCGTATTAAAACTAGCATACGAAATGTCAATACTTTCACCATAAACCATGAATGGTATAAAAATAGCACATCCATAGTCAAACATATCACAAAACCTTCAATACAATATAGAAGTTTTGTATCATAATAAATCAACTTCAAATAAGCGTAAAATCCATCAAAGGATATTGACATAGATGAAATCAAAACTCTTTTTAGAGAAATATCTCTTTCTATTTTTTTTGAAATCATTTAAGATCCATATAAAATAAAACATTTTCTTTGAAAATATTCTTATAAGCTTGTAAGGAAAACTTTGAAGATTTTATAACGGCAGAAAATAACCGCACTCGCCGTATAAGTTAAAAAAACATTCTTACCTTAATTCTGTCGAAAAGGTTAAAAAGCACCTTGTTTGGAAAACGACGGAAAGATTCCCTTATAAACCTCTTATAAAAAGTCAAACAAGGGTATAAATGACTTTAACCCATATTCTTTTAAATATTAAAAATGTTTTGAAATACATTTTGAAGAAACATGGACGTGGATGATAACGAGGTCCCAGTAGATAATTATGTATAAACAACCTCGGATAATGAAGAGATTACGAAATAAACCCTTACCTTGAACTTTCCCTTAGTCGATGGTATGTTAACCTCCTGTATAATAATTAAAACATTGTTATTAAATTATACAATAATCATATACATCAATATGATATCATATATGATCTTTTAACATTTCTTTATTAATAATATCTTAGTGTTATCGTCGTTTCGGGTGATAATCGATTCGTTCTTCTTAAATGTTTGGTTACGTAAGACATGTTTTTAATGGATATATTATATCTTATTCATAATCAGAATGATATTAACATTATTTTTAACCCTAAAATGAGAATAAGACTTGAATGGATACGATGGAGGATTGATCTCACCGTGTTCGTGGAGACGGTAGTCCGTACGTACGCACGAACGCTACTTCCATTTAATTTTTCATTTTAAAAGAATTGAATCAAAATGATAAATAGGTATATTATTATTCCAGTATAATATAATATTTTATATATGTTACTTGTGTTCATTAACACCATTCTTTATACGTTCCATGTGTGGTATGAATGAGTCATATCATTTTAAGGGGGCGGTAGTCCGCACTTCCTCAAATGAAATTATCGTATGTATATACAACATGAAACGAATAATGGTATGAAATAAAATGGAATTACAGAATCTTATATATAAAATATGTATCATTAATATCACACTTAATTACAGTGCCATCATAATGGCCACCATGAGAGGCGGTAAGATGTATTTGAACAATCATCATTTCGTGAGGCGTTAGTTTTCCATACACAGAAACATTATCTTCATCATCCATTAGATGGAGGTGTGTGTATGTGTAGTTCTAATCCTTATTATAAAAACTTCATAGTATATTTAGGATACTTGTGTTGTTACAAAAGAAAGGAAATAAAAAGAGTTTGGGGGTTGGAGAAGCAAAATATATGAAAATAATTTAAGAGAAATCGTTACCTTTAATTTAGGTAACTCACTTTGGTTGGAACCAAAGGACTTCTTGAAATGATTTCTGCCTAAGGGGAAGCTTCAAGGAGGAGGAGAGGGATGTGGGGAACTTATTTGGGCAGGGTTTGGACGAGACAAGTGGCTTGAGAGGTGTGAGGAATGAGTAGAAGTGGTCTCCTTTTATAAGGGAGAGGAGGGGCTCTTTAGGAAAGAGTGAAAGTATTACTTTATAATATAATTATATTCGGTTTATAATGGTCCAAAAATCATTGAGGTCGAAGATACGATGACTCATATTTCAAATAATATCAACCAATAAGAATTGGAAATTTTTTAGATAATATTTTAATCATTATAATCTTACTTATTTAAATGATTTATTAATGAGGTAAACATTGCATCATTATTGTGTCATTAATAATTTAAATTATTTGATGTCTAAAAATTATAAATAAAATATAATTATGTAGGAAATCGTTTTAGCGTTCTAATGAATATTTATAATCGAAAATCCAACATGTATAACCCTATGTAAAAATTTTTCTTCTAAAAGATGTAAACTTATGCCATTTTTATTTTTATTTTTACTTTATTAATATAATGTGTCCCTACCACATACAAGTGGTTCCAAGGGGTCCCCAAATCGACCCAAGGATGCCCATGGTCTGGTATGTGTACACAAATAAGGTTAGGACATGTTTTAGGGTAATTTTGTATTATTATAATATTATTTTTTAACCCTTATTTACCGGATTTACCCTTTTACCATGGTAAATAAAATATTTACCGCAGTAATTATTCAAATTGTGTAAAAATAAAAGTTACCTATTTACATAATTTGGAAATCCTGATTCCAAATATGTAATCCATTTTTCCAAATTCAAAACACAGAAGTGGCAGAAATTAATTTAAAATTAATTCCCGTTGTTAAAATAAAAAGCGTGTTTTTAAGAGATAATAACTATCAAAAGATTGACACTTGTTTATGTCTGGTTTAATTGTGAAATTATGTCTAATGACAAACATTAAATTAAATGGTAAAAATCTATTCTAAATATACTTTAAAACCACTAAAATTCATAATTTATCAATATTAATTATTTTTATTAAAAAAGTTGTCTTTAATTAAAATTTAGTAATTTTCACTATTCATAAAAATATAAAAGTTATCCGAAAAGTACCAAAATTTCACCCTAGGCTAATTTCGATATTCCGAATCCAAAAATGAAGTCCATTTTTAAATATAAAATATATATTATTTCAAAAAGTAGGTATTACTATTCACAATGGCTAGTTTAATTAGTTGTGGTGTGTGTTAGAACTCGAGGTTGTGTACAACACACGCTATCGCATTATTCGAAGGGAAACGTACCGTGGAAGCTTGGGGTGTTACATTCTCCCCTCCTTCACATAATTGTGTCCTCGCAATTTCTAGGGTATTACTGAATAAAAAGACTCGGGTGGTTCTTCATCATAAGTTCCTCGGGTTCCCACGTTGCCTCTTCCATCTTATGGTTTCTCCACAAAACTTTTACCAGACGCGTCGTCCGGTTTCTCAGCACTTGTTCTCTCGTATCAAGAATCTTGACGGGCTCCTCGAAATAAGACAGATCAGGTTCCAGTTCTAATTCTTCATAGGTGAGTACATGCGTTGGGTCAGGCATGTATTTCCTCAACAGAGATACATGGAACACATCGTGAACTTTGGAGAGACTTGGCGGTATTGCCAATCGGTAAGCTACAGCCCCAATTCGTTCTAGAATTTCGAAAGGTCCGATGTACCTGGGACTCAATTTACCTTTCTTACCAAAACGTATGACTCCCTTCCACGGAGATACCTTCAGAAAAACATGATCACCTACTTGAAATTCCAAATCCTTCCTTCGATTATCGGTATAGCTCTTCTGCCTACTTTGAGCTGCTTTGATGTGATTTTGGATTACTTTCACCTTTTCCACCGTTTCCTCCACCAGTTCTGGGCCTACAAGTTTTCTTTCACCAACGTCATCCCAACAGGTTGGTGTACGACATCTCTTTCCGTATAACGCTTCATATGGTGCCATCTGGATACTCGAATGGAAGCTATTGTTATAGGAAAATTCTACCAGTGGTAAATATTGATCCCACATACCCTGAAAGTCAAGTGAGCAAGATCTCAACATGTCTTCTGGGGTTTGAATAGTCCGTTCTGATTGTCCATCTGTCTGAGGGTGGTAAGCAGTGCTCAAATGAAGTTCAGTATCCAGGGATTTCTGAAGACTTTTCCAAAATATTGAAGTAAAACGGGGATCACGATCAGAAACAATCGATAGGGGTACTCCATGAAGTCTCACAACTTCATTAATGTATAGTCTTGCTAGACGTTCCAGGGGTAGATCTTCTCTTATAGCAAGAAAATGTGCTGACTTGGTAAGACAATCAACAATAACCCATATTGCATCGTTCCTTCTAGGAGTCTTTGGTAGCCCCATGACAAAGTCCATCGTAATATTGTCCCATTTCCACTCCGGTATGGGAAGAGGTTGCATGACTCCTCCAGGCTGTTGCCTTCCAGCTTTCAATTGTTAACAAACCATACATCTTGACACAAAATCAGCAATCTCCCTCTTCATGTTGTCCCACCAAAAATGTTCCTTCAAATCTCTATATATTTTGGTGCTCCCAGGGTGTATAGAGAAATTGGAACTATGAGCATCATCCAGCAATTCCCTTTTTAGATCAGGTAAATCGGGAACACAAAGTCTCTTCCCGAATTTCAAAATTCCATCTTCATACACAAAGTCTCTCAATCTCCCATCATTCACAGCTTTAATCTTCTTCTGAAATTCTTCATCATCGGTCTGAGAACTCTTAATCCTTTCTAGTAAAGATGGTTTGGCAACCATTTGAAAAAGCATTGATGTTTCACCTTCTCTGGTTATTCCAATGTCCATCTTCACTAGATCCATGAAAATTGGATCCCTTTCAATTCTCATCATGTTCAAAACTCCATGGTCTTTTCTGCTCAAAGCATCTGCCACCTTGTTTGCTTTCCCCGGGTGGTAGTGTATCGTGTAATCATAATCCTTGAGTAATTCAAGCCATCTCCTTTGCCGCATGTTGAGTTCTTTTTGTGAGAAAATATACTTAAAACTCTTGTGATCAGTATAAATCTCACATTTTTCACCATAGAGGTAGTGTCTCCATATCTTCAAAGCAAAGATCACAGCTACTAACTCAAGATCATGAGTAGGATAGTTTTGTTCATGAATTTTCAACTGTCGTGATGCATAGGCAATAACTCTATCATTCTGCATAAGGACACAGCCAATTCCTTTCTTTGATGCATCACTATAAATAACGAACCCATCATTCCTCGATGGTAGAGTCAATATAGGAGCATTGACTAATCTTCTCTTCAGTTCTTCGAAACATTCTTCACACTCTTTTGTCCAAACAAATTTAACCCCTTTACGTGTGAGCTTCGTTAATGGGTTAGCCAATCGGGCAAAATTCTGGACGAAATGTCGATAATAACCTGCCAAACCAATAAAACTACATACCTCAGTTATACTCGTAGGTGCTGGCCATTCTTGGATTGCCTTGGTCTTAGAAGGATCAATAGAGATTCCATCTTTAGAGACAATATGGCCAAGAAAAGAAATATCCTGAAGCCATAATTCACACTTGCTTAACTTCCCATATAATTCATGCCTCCTCAGAGTCTTCAAGATAATGCGCAAGTGATTTTCATGATCTTCGTAGGTTTTGGAGTATACCAAGATATCATCAATAAATACCACCACAAATTCATCGAGATACTCCTTAAAAACTCTATTCATCAGATCCATGAATACAGATGGTGCATTAGTCAATCCAAACGGCATTACAGTAAACTCGTAATGCCCGTACCTGGTTCGAAATGCTGTTTTCGGAATGTCTTCCTTCTTCACACACAACTGATGGTATCCAGATCGAAGGTCAATCTTTGAAAAGTATTGAGCTCCATGCAGTTGGTCAAATAAATCATCAATACGAGGTAGGGGATACTTGTTCTTTATCGTTATAGCATTGATCTCCCTGTAGTCGATACATAACCTCATAGATCCATCTTTCTTTTTAACAAAAAGAACAGGGGCTCCCCATGGAGAAACACTAGGGTGAATAAATCCCTTATTACTCAATTCCTCTAGTTGTTTCTTTAGTTCGACTAATTCTACAGTGGCCATTCTATAAGGGGTCTTCGATATAGGCCTTGATCCAGGAATCAAATCAATGGAAAACTCAACTTCTCGTTCTGGAGGATGTCCAGGTAAATCTTCCGGAAATACATCTACAAATTCTTTCACAACAGGTACATCCTCAATTTGAACATTCCTTTCCTCACCGACAGTTATTTCATTCTCTTCCTCCCCAATAATTGAATTTAGTTGAGCTACTGGGGGTGGATCTAAATAAGAATTAGGTGGTGACGATTCTGCTCTAAAAATAAGGTGTTCCTTATCATTATCATCAAGAATCATAACCTCTTTCTTCTTACAATAAATCTTCGTATCATAGTCCGAAAGCCAGTCCATACCAAGGATTATATCAAACTCAATCATAGGTATGACGATGAGATCAGCAGATAGAGAAAATTTATGTGCTCTAATAGGGACTGATTCACAAAACATTGTTGCAATGATACTTCCCTTAAGAGTTTTAACTGAAAACTCCCTTATTAAA
This sequence comes from Viscum album, assembly GCA_963277665.1. Taxonomy (NCBI): domain Eukaryota; kingdom Viridiplantae; phylum Streptophyta; class Magnoliopsida; order Santalales; family Viscaceae; genus Viscum; species Viscum album. The sequence goes on from OY728167.1 coordinate 343,002,771, forward strand.
TCAAATTGTAAATATCTAATTTTCTTAGAAAACTGGGAAGATATGAAACAATGCGACGATCCAGAGTCAAATAATGAATTTGCTAAACTTGAGGAAACCATTAAATTACCTGCCACCACGTCTTTCGGAGCTTCTATTTCAGCAGTAGTGATAGCATAAGCCTGGCCTTGATCCATTGGCCTTTTCTGAGGTAAGTTCTCCTGACACTTATGACATTCATTTTCATAATGCCCCATCTCCCTGCAATTGTAGCACTGAACGTTGGTAGCTTCCTTCTTCCCCTTGCAATCACGAGCTTGGTGTCCTTTTTCACCACACTTGTAACAGACTCCCATTCCCTTCAAGCAAGTACCAGGATGTTTCTTCCCGCATTTACCACAAGATGGATATTCAACCTTTTCCTTCTTCCCCTTATTTCCATTCCCAGATTGATCAGCAGGTCTCTTCTTCTCTTGCTTTGCTTTAAAGTCATAAGACTTAGAGAATTCCTTTTCGATCTTGATAGCACATGAGACAGTGTCTTCGTACGATGAAAAGGATTGTGAGACTAATGCTCGACGGAGAAATGGTTTTAACCCATCAAAGAAACGATCAATCTTACTTCTTGGGTTGCGTATATAATCACCAGCATACCTTGCTAACCTTGTAAAGTTAGCCTCATACTTTGTGACATTCTCATCCTCCTTTTGTCTCAGACTTAGAAATTGCCTTTCCATATCTGCTCGATGGTCATGAGGAATGTATTTTTCTAAAAATAGATCTTTGAACTCCCTCCATTCCATATTTGATACTTCATCATCTCCCTTCATGTTTTGAATCAATGACCACCATTGATCAGCATCTCCAGTGAGACGGTAAACTGCCATGATAACTTTTTCCCTTTCACTGCTCCCCAAAGCCTGAAATATTTTCTCTAGGGAATTTATCCATTGCTCAGCTACTAAGGGATTTGTACTCCCATTGAACGTTGGTGGTTGTTTCCTCATGAATTGATCTAACATTGATCCTCCACGCTGCGGATCAGGGTGCTCCATACGGGTAAGGTTATTATTCATAACCTAAGTAAGTTGTCCCAGTATGGTGATTAGCTGATCGGCACCAGTTGCATCACCAGCCCCACTATAATTATCTTGAGCAGGAGGGAAATCCCTACATGGAGTGCGTGCATTGATACGGTTTCCATTTCTTCCACTAGGCACCATTTCTAAACAATGGCATAAACTAGATCAGTTTATGAATCAAAATACATAATCCCATACTTATAAAACACTTAACATAAATTGAACTATTTACGGATATAATCCATAATCATAAAAATGTTTTCTTTGAGGAAGTATATACTCATAAACCCTTAATAATGATTTCTAAAGAAAATGAGAGTTATCCTAAGCATATCCCCTGGGAGTGTCGTAACCAAGAGTGCAGCAAGGCCCGTTGTCATGCACCAGTTCCCGTTCGAGTCTAGCTCAAAGCGGTGTTTTCGGGTTTTACCCCTAGGTACATCTGTGCTAGAGCCGCCTCTACCTGCTCGTATCCAGACAGGGATGTATTGCTCGGAAAACTCACAAAATCTCTACAATACCAAAATTCTAGGAAGTTATTCTATACTAATCCTCAAAGTTCATCTTAGGTCTACGTGCTCTAATCAGAGTTTATCTAAATCTAGCTTCCAAGGATTGTACTAAACTTCCTCTGATACCAACTGTAACGCCCCAACCCCAGTTACCCAGAGTCGGTGCATTAATTACATAACATTGGCATGATCACAAGAAAGATCAAATCTCGAAAGACCGATTGGTTTAGTAGCCTTGGAAACACTAGATATATTCATAAGTTTTACATTACATCATCAAAATAAAAAAAACTACTACAACAACATATTGTCTCCATAGTCCACACTATTAACTCCTCATAATATCCCTGCAAGTCATTCATAATTTACTTCTTCACATCCTGGGAAAATAAAACATAGAAAAGGGGTGAGCTCAAATGCCCAGTAAGGATAACAATATAGCGGAAACTTTCATAAATAAGAATAAACATTTAAGGCAATGTATAAATAAAACAAAAGCCTTTTAAACTTTAACTTCAAAATAGTATGGCATAAATAAAATGAAATAATGCCATTTACTTATTCACATGGATATTCTACTAATCGAATAATCACATGCAATATCAATAACCACTTTCATAATGATGGAATGCATAATGCCAGACTATCATAACCACATAGCCAAGGCCTCGTGCCAAGACTACAAATAAGATTTTGCCAAGGCCTTGTGCCACGACACTAGTTTGCCTCATGAGACCTACCGATGCATCGAGGAGCTATAGCGGGCTCCACCCGTCACATATTAAGTCCAATGCATTCCCATATGAAAAGGTTTAAACATAACATAAACATTCGTATTAAAACTAGCATACGAAATGTCAATACTTTCACCATAAACCATGAATGGTATAAAAATAGCACATCCATAGTCAAACATATCACAAAACCTTCAATACAATATAGAAGTTTTGTATCATAATAAATCAACTTCCAATAAGCATAAAATCCATCAAAGGATATTGACATAGATGAAATCAAAACTCTTTTTAGAGAAATATCTCTTTCTATTTTTTTTTGAAATCATTTAAGATCCATATAAAATAAAACATTTTCTTTGAAAATATACTTATAAGCTTGTAAGGAATGTTGGATCGAATAGTAGATATATATGTCTACTAGATGGAACAATACAAGAGGGGGGGGGGTGAATTGTAGGTTTAAAAACCTTTGAGTTTTAGTAACAAAGAGATTAGTTTAAATGATCTTAAACTAATACAAATACAAACACACACAATTGTATTGAATGTAAAAGGTATAATGTATTGTAATACTAATGTAATGTAAAACAATTGTATTCAAGATGAACACAATAATCAGAGTAATACAGATATGAATGATTCTACCTTAAAGCCTATAGAATCAAACAATGCAATATGTAATAGAATAATTGTAATTGAAACAATTACAATTGAATATGTAAAGAAGAAAGGAAACAATACAAATCCCTTTCTAATATAAGTAACAGCGGAAATGTAAAAGTATTACAATTATTTTAACCCAAAGAGAAGGGTTATCCTTTCACCTAGGATAAAAGGTCTCTCTCACCAACACCTTGATGAGCCCTCGATACGATGATCGGCACGTCTGTCTGCCTATCCCCGGCAGCCCTCGATACGATGATCGGCACGTCTGTCTGCCTATCCCCGGCAGCCCTCGATACGATGATCGGCACGTCTGTCTGCCTATCCCCGACAGCCCTTGATTTTGCAGGTAATCGGCACCTCTGTCTTTCAATTACTTGAAAGCCCTCGATACGATGATCGGACGCACAAGGCTGATGAGAGAAGTCACAATGTCTCTCTCTAGAATCTTTGTAGTTCACAGAGTCTCTTCATTCGTTCTCTTCGTTCATCGTTATTTTCTCAGCTTCAAATGACCTCCTATTTATAGGCCTTGGGTTCCAACGGTCATATTGCCTCCAACGGTCATATTGAAACAGAAAGCATGACATCGTTTTGATTAGTTTGTAACTAACTCAACGACATCGTTTTGTTAGGACAAGAGATATATAGAAATGAAAAACATGAGTACGATTCATATGCAGAGAGAGTTTTTGACAAAGTACCAAAACAAATAATGATCATCTGAATAGCAGAGTCAGTACGATACGATTGACAGAGTCAGTACGATACGATTGACAGAGTCAATACGATACGATTGACAGAGTCAATACGATACGATTGACAGAGTCAGTATGATACGATTGACAGAGTCAGTACGATCCACATCGTACGATACGATAAAAAACATTTGTAATTTATAAACATATGATAGAATACATTTGTGATTTCCAAAACATGATATAGAAGTCAAAAGAAGACTTTTGACTTAACAATCTCCCCCTTTTTGGAAAGCACAACACACAAAGTAAATAAAACACGAAATACTTATCTCCCCCTGAGTTATTGAAAACTCTTCTGAATAAGAAAATGAATACAACTAACTCCCCCTTAGGTATGGACTTTCCTAAGGATTGTATTCGTAGATTTTCCTTAAGAGCATTGTAAAGCATTCTCCCCCTTTATAAAACATTCTCCCCCTTTGTAAACATTCTCCCCCTTTGTAAACATTCTCCCCCTTTGTGATTTACAAAAAGAGAGTAATCTTGAATTGTCTGAAAGAGTTAGTGAAGTAATGCAAGATAGAAGATAAAAGAAAAGGATCATAAGAGTTATTACAAAACACAGACAAGTTCCAAAAGAAATAAATACAACAATCATTTGTTTTCTCTTTCCTTTTCCTTCTTTATAATCTCATGAAGAACAGCTTTCATCTTCTTGATCTCCTTCTTGTCTTCAGAAATTGATTCACCCTGAGTTTTGAGAAGCTCTTATAGTCATATCTTTGTCGAAAGAAACGGTTTTGTAAAACTGACAAACTTCATCAAAAAGAACTGGATCTTGAATATCAGGATTTTCCACACAGAGATGTTCCCATCCTTGAAACAAAATGATCCTCCTGATTGTAGAATCGTACGTATCGAAAAAGTCCCGAGAAACTAACCTTTCTCTGTTGAAATCTTTCTCTGTAAAAGTCTTTGAGGACATTTCAGCAGGAGTGTTGGCAGAGGATTGAGACATAAAGATGATGCCGATTGAGAAGATCGTACGATGGTTTATAGGTGGTGGAGCAGAGCTTCGCCTCAAATCCTGAAAAACCAATGTGGGTTTGGGGAGGGGAGGGGGGTATTTATAGGCGATAAAGAGATGACCGTTGATCTTCTATGGTCGAAAAAAGGTGACCGTTGATATTCTACGGTCAAGATTAGAGAAAACCAGATCAATGGTTAGGATTAAAACAAAGAAAGAAAATTAAAAAAAAGAATGAAAAAGATACCTGTCGGAGAACATAAGGTGATTGTTGGTTTTGGTAAGTAAAAAAAATCGTAAGGAGAAAAAAATATGATGCCGATGGAAAACAAAGTTATTACTATGATAGGACCGTACGATGGAAAATAATCTTGTTATCATGAATTGACAGTACAATGGAAAACAATCTCAATACCATCATCGGTTGATACAAAATTATTTGAATGGTACGATGGAAAAGAATTTCAATACCATCATTGGTCGATTCAAAACTATTTGAATGATACGATGGAAAAGAATTTCAATACCATCATCGGTCGATTCAAAACTATTTGAATGATACGATGGAAAAGAATTTCAATACCATCATCGGTCGATAGTGAATGATACTATAAATCTGTCAATACGATAAACAGAAAACTAAAAATGTTAATACGATAAACAAAATGATAAAACTGTCAATACGATAAACAGAAAACTAAAAATGTCAATACGATAAACAAAAAACTAAAATTCAAAGAGTAAATAGTTAAAGAACATAAGATAAAATAAACATAAAGACAGAAAGAAATGTTCTCCGCCTTTCTACGAGGAGTTTCTTACTATTAGGAGAGATGTAAAACAGGAAGTAGATATGAATGATTATTTTAATGTAATCATTCCTAGCTTCTGTTTTATAAATTCAAATCTATCGGAAGGTAAAGGTTTTGTAAAAATGTCCGCAAGTTGTTCTTGCGTTCCGATGAATTGTAAAATAATATCTCCTTTCTGTGTGTGATCCCTAAGAAAGTGATGCCTAACATCTATGTGTTTTGCACGAGAGTGATGTGCTGGGTTTTTACTAAGAGCTATGGCACTTGTATTATCACAAAGAATTTGAGTTTTAGAGAAACTCAAACCATAGTCAGTGAGTGTGTGCTGCATCCACAAAACTTGAGCACAGCAACTTCCAGCTGCTACATATTCAGTTTCAGCAGTGGAGAGTGCTACTGAGTGTTGTTTCTTGCAGGACCAAGAAACCAAAGAGTCTCCTAAGAAATGACATGTTCCAGATGTACTTTTTCTATCCATTCTACTACCACCAAAGTCAGCATCTGAAAAGATTTTTAAAACAAAAACATTTCCAGAAGAGTAAAACAGACCTAAATCCATAGTGTCTTTTAAATACCGAAAGATTCTCTTTACGGCTTTTAAGTGAGACTCTTTTGGATTAGATTGATATCTTGCACATAAGCATACAGAAAACATCAAGTCGGGTCGACTAGCTGTCAAGTATAGCAAACTCCCTATCATACCTCTAAAAATTGTTTGATCTACTGGTTTCCCAGTTTCATCAATATCAAGAGTATTTGAGGTACCAATTGGGGTGCTAATACTTTTAGTTTTGTCAAATCCATACTTTTTGAGTAAGTCTTTAATATACTTATGTTGAGATATATAAGTTCCTTCTGGTTTTTGAGAAATTTGAAAACCTAGAAAGAATGTTAACTCACCCATCATACTCATTTCAAACTCAGATTTCATTAAGTTTGCAAAAGAATCGGTTAAAAATTTCTGAGTTGATCCAAATATGATGTCATCAACATAGATTTGGACAATCAAAACATTTTTGTTTTCCATTTTGATAAAAAGAGTTGGATCTGCTGTACCTTTTGTATAATTGTTTTGTAAAAGAAATCCTGTAAGTCTATCATACCATGCTCTAGGGGCTTGTTTAAGACCATATAGAGCCTTGGTAAGTTTAAAAACATGATCAGGATGTTTTGGGTCTTGAAAACCAGGAGGTTGTTCAACAAAAACTTCTTCTTGAACAAAACCATTTAGAAAAGCACATTTGACATCCATTTGAAATAGTTTGAAATTGAAATATGCTGCAAAGGCTAATAGAACACGAATAGATTCAAGTCTAGCTACAGGAGCATATGTTTCTTCATAGTCTATTCCCTCTTGTTGATTATAGCCTTTAGCAACAAGTCTTGCTTTATTTCTTACAATGATTCCATTTTCGTCACACTTGTTTCTGAAAACCCATTTTACACCAATCACAGTTGTTTCTTTAGGTCTTTCAACTAAAGTCCAGACTTGATTCCTTTCAAATTAATTTAGTTCATCCTGCATTGCTTTGATCCAATCATCATCACCTAAGGCCTCACTTGGACTTTTAGGTTCAAATTGGGAAAGAAAAGCAAGATGTTCTATTTCATTTCTTAAGGAATTTCTGGTCCTTACAGGTTGATTTATATCACCAATGATGTTATCACTGGGATGATTCCTAAGAAACATTTGATTTGGGTTTTGTAAAACCTGTTCATCAACATATGGTAGAAAGTCTTCTGTGGTAAATGTTTCAGGAATACTTTCTTGAACATTTTCCTTATCAGAGTGTTCTTCTAATAAAGGTTGATAAACATTTTTGGAAAATACATCCGAGGATGTAGGATTGGGTTGGTTGAAAACAAAAGGGTTAGTTTCATCGAATTTTACATGTACTGTTTCTTCAACAGTACAAGTGTTTTTATTGAAAACTCTATAAGCCTTAGAGGTTGTAGAATAGCCTTGAAAGATTCCTTCATCAGATTTTGGTGCAAATTTGTGTAGATTGTCTTTTGTATTCAGAATGAATACTTTGTAACCAAAAACTTTGAAGTATGAAACTTTAGGTTTTCGGCCAGTCCATAACTCATAAGGAGTTTTATTAAGAAATGGTCTAGTTAAAACACGATTTATAGTATAACAGGCAGTACTAACAGCTTCAGCCCAAAAGTGCTTAGCAATTGAGTATTCACTCACCATGGTTCGAGTCATTTCCTGAAGAAAACGATTTCTTCTTTCAACAACACCATTTTGCTGAGGAGTTCTTGGAGCTGAGAAATTGTGAGTAATACCTTTCTTACTACAAAAAGTTTCAAAATCTGAATTTTGAAATTCACCACCATGATCACTATGTATAGTTATCAATGGTAGGTTTTTCTCATTTTTAACTTGGGCTCTAAAAGTTTTGAAATAGGAAAAGGCTTCAGATTTCTTTGTGAGAAAGTAGACCCATGTAAATCTAGTAAAGTCATCAACTAAAACAAATACATAGTATTTGCCTCCAATGCTTCTGGATTGTGAAGGACCAAACAGATCCATATGCACAAGCTGTAATGCATTAGAAGTTGAAACTTCATTAATTAGTTTAAAGCTAGTTTTATGTTGCTTGCCCAATTGACAAGGATCACAGACTTTTGAAGAATCATATCTAAGGTCTGGTAGCTCTTTTACAAGTCCTTTCTTTGAGAGTTTTCTTAGGTTTCTCAAATTACAGTGTCCTAGTGTCCTATGCCATAGCCACAATTGGTCTTCTATTACACTTAAACAAGGTAAGTTTTGGTTCCCAAGGTCTTCTAAGTTAATAGTGTAAACATTCTCTTGCCTATGGGCAGATAGAATGAATTCATCCTTGGAATTGTGAACTAGACACTTATCATTTCTAAAATTCACAAGGTAACCTTCATCACATAATTGACTTATGCTGATGAGATTGTGCCTAAGACCTTTAACAAACAAAAAATTTGAAATAAGAACTTTTCCAAGAAAAACGATATTACCTATACCAACAATCTTTCCTTGAGCATTATCTCCGAAGGTAACTTTTCCACCTTTTGTTTTGATAACCGTTTCAAAGAAATCTTTGTTTCCAGTCATATGTCGAGAACAACCACTATCCATGTACCAAATGTTCTTATTGATACACTTCTCGTTTTCCTGAAAAAGAAACAATTAGATTTTCGGAATCCAAACTTGTTTGGATCCATAAGGGTTAGATAAAAGAATTTTGGGAATCCACATTTGTTTTGCAAAATGAGCTTTATGAAATCCTAAGGATTGAGTTTTGTTAAGAGAACAATCTCTTCTCCAATGTCCACCACATTGACACTTGGAATAGAAAATGGTTTTTTGAGGAACAAAATAGTTATTATTAAAAACAGGTTTGGAATAAGTATAACCAAGACCGGAACGATTTCTCAAAGGTCTAATTTGAGAATACATCCTATCAAAGTTTTCTTTTCCATGAGTAAAGTTTAACAAACACTTTTTCAAGGATAAAATCTCTGACATTAGTTTTAAAACCAAATTCTTATTTTCTAAAACATTTGAATTTGAACTCGAGTTAGACTCTAAAATGTTTTTCTTTGAAATTTCAGTTTCAAGATCCTTAGAAAGTTTATCCTTATCAGATTTGACTTTCTCAAGGGTTTTCGAAATACTTTCAAAATCAGAAGTTTTCACATCAAGATCTTTAGAAAGATCTGATACTTCTTTAGTCAAAATAGAAATTCTAGTATTTTCTTTTTCAAATCTCTTTTTGAGTTTAGAATTTTCATTCTCAAGTAGCTTAGCAAATCTAGAGACTTCTTCAAAAGAAGGTAATGTATCATCTTCTGATGATGAGGGTTCATCATTTGAAGATTCATAATATCTATTATCAACACAATTTGCATTTAAAGAGACATTTGTAACAGCTTCAGCATTATGTACCTTAGCCATGAGACAATGATCTTCGATTGGTAGTCTGGCTAGAAGTCCAATATTTCTTTGTCCTGATGTCTCATATTCTGAAGAATCATCTGAGGAATCACTACCACTTGCACTCCATGTATCATTTGCTTTCAAGACTTTCTTTGTCTTATAAAACCTTTTCTTCTTTCTTTCAGAGTGTTTCTCTTTTCTATCTTTCCTCTTCAGTAAAGGACAATCAGGCCTTATATGTCCTGCTTTCTTGCATTCATAACAAGTTACCTCTGAATCTTTCCTATCGTTCCTGTCTTTCTTTTTGAATCTATATTGAAAATCTTTCTTTCCCACAATCTTGTTCATTCTTCGAGCAAGATTAGCTAACTCATTATCCGAAAGATTACAATCACTTGAATCAGATATAACAACTTTCTTGGATTTAGACCTTGTAAGCCTTTCAGGTGTTTTAGCTTTAGATTCAAAAGCTACACTTCCATTCCCATTCTTCTTCTTATTAAAATCAGCATCTCTCTTCATTCTTGTCTCATGCTGTAGAAGAGTTCCAAAGAGTTCATCAAGAGTAATCTGGGAAACTTTTCTATTTTCATCAATAGCTGTCCTTTTCGACTCCCATTCATTTGGCATAATATCTATAATCTTATCAACAAGAGCTTCATCATCAAGTCCTTTTTCTTCCATAGATTGTAAGCTGTTGACAATTGTCATAAACCTTTGTTGCACTTTACATACAGGTTCTCCATAAGGAAAAACAAATCCATGATACTCTGTTCGAAGCATTGCTCTCCTTGTTTCTATAACCTTGGATGTACCAAAATGAGTGACTTCTAATTTCTTCCAAATACAGTTGGCTGCTTCACATGAAGATATCTGACTATATATATTCCTGGTCATAGAGCATAATAAAGTATTGCGTACCTTGTAATTCAGTTGATATTCTTGCTTCTCTTGATTTGTAAAAGTACTGACTTCTTTGTCAGGAATTTTGTAACCCCCAGTAAGCATAATAAAATTGTCTACACCAGTATTGATGACGAAAGTCTTCATAAGATCTCTCCAATACTCATAATCATTCCCATCAAAGACTGGTGGTCTAGAAGGATTCATATTATCTATTGATCCAATATTCATTCCTGCCATCTAATACAACAAAAACAACTTTTCCACTCCACACGTTAGTGTAGTAAGTATTCAAGATAGTAATAAGAAATAAAGCTAGTAATACAAATCAGTGGAAACCTCCTCTGATACCAATTGTTGGATCGAATAGTAGATATATATGTCTACTAGATGGAACAATACAAGAGGGGGGGGGGGTGAATTGTAGGTTTAAAAACCTTTGAGTTTTAGTAACAAAGAGATTAGTTTAAATGATCTTAAACTAATACAAATACAAACACCCACAATTGTATTGAATGTAAAAGGTATAATGTATTGTAATACTAATGTAATGTAAAACAATTGTATTCAATATGAACACAATAATCAGAGTAATACAGATATGAATGATTCTACCTTAAAGCGTATAGAATCAAACAATGCAATATGTAATAGAATAATTGTATTTGAAACAATTACAATTGAATATGTAAAGAAGAAAGGAAACAATACAAATCCATTTCTAATATAAGTAACAGCGGAAATGTAAAAGTATTACAATTCTTTTAACCCAAAGAGAAGGGTTATCCTTTCACCTAGGATAAAAGGTCTGTCTCACCAACACCTTGATGAGCCCTCGATACGATGATCGGCACGTCTGTCTGCCTATCCCCGGCAGCCCTCGATACGATGATCGGCACGTCTGTCTGCCTATCCCCGGCAGCCCTCGATTTTGCAGGTAATCGGCACCTCTGTCTTTCAATTACTTGAAAGCCCTCGATACGATGATCGGACGCACAAGGCTGATGAGAGAAGTCACAGTGTCTCTCTCTAGAATCTTTGTAGTTCACAGAGTCTCTTCATTCGTTCTCTTCGTTCATCGTTATTTTCTCAGCTTCAAATGACCTCCTATTTATAGGCCTTGGGTTCCAACGGTCATATTGCCTCCAACGGTCATATTGAAACAGAAAGCACGACATCGTTTTGATTAGTTTGTAACTAACTCAACGACATCGTTTTGTTAGGACAAGAGATATATAGAAATGAAAAACATGAGTACGATTCATATGCAGAGAGAGTTTTTGACAAAGTACCAAAACAAATAATGATCATCTGAATAGCAGAGTCAGTACGATACGATTGACAGAGTCAGTACGATACGATTGACAGAGTCAATACGATACGATTGACAGAGTCAATACGATACGATTGACAGAGTCAGTATGATACGATTGACAGAGTCAGTACGATCCACATCGTACGATACGATAAAAAACATTTGTAATTTATAAACATATGATAGAATACATTTGTGATTTCCAAAACATGATATAGAAGTCAAAAGAAGACTTTTGACTTAACAAGGAAAACTTTGAAGATTTTATAACGGCAGAAAATAACCGCACTTTCCGTATAAGTTAAAAAAAACATTCTTACCTTAATTCTGTCGAAAAGGTTAAAAAGCACCTTGTTTGGAAAACGACGGAAAGATTCACTTATAAACCTCTTATAAAAAGTCAAACAAGGGTATAAATGACTTTAACCCATATTCTTTTAAATATTAAAAATGTTTTGAAATACATTTTGAAGAAACATGGACGTGGATGATAACGAGGTCCCAGTAGATAATTATGTATAAACAACCTCGGATAATGAAGAGATTGCGAAATAAACACTTACCTTGAACTTTCCCTTAGTCGATAGTATGTTAACCTCCTGTATAATAATTAAAAAATTGTTATTAAATTATACAATAATCATATACATCAATATGATATCATATATGATCTTTTAACATTTCTTTATTAATAATATCTTAGTATTATCGTCATTTCGGGTGATAATCGATTCATTCTTCTTAAATGTTTGGTTACGTAAGACATGTTTGTAATGGATAGATTATATATTATTCATAATCAGAATGATATTAAAATTATTTTTAATCCTAAAATGAGAATAAGACTTGAATGGATACGATGGAGGATGGATCTCACCGTGTTCGTGGAGACGGTAGTCCGTACGTACGCACGAACACTACTTCCATTTAATTTTTCATTTTAAAAGAATTGAATCCAAATGATACATAGGTATATTATTATTCCAGTATAATATAATATTTTATATATGTTACTTATGTTCATTAACACCATTCTTTATACGTTCCATGTGTGATATGAACGAGTCATATCATTTTAAGGGGGCGGTAGTCCGCACTTCCTCAAATGAAATTATCGTATGTATATACAACATGAAACGAATAATGGTATGAAATAAAATGGAATTACAGAAGATTATATATAAAATATGTATCATTAATATCACACTTAATTACAGTTCCATCATAATGGCCACCATGAGAGGCGGTAAGATGTATTTGAACAATCATCGTTTCGTGAGGCGTTAGTTTTCCATACAATGAAACATTATGTTCATCATCCATTAGATGGAGGTGTGTGTATGTGTAGTTCTAATCCTTCTTATAAAAACATCCTAGTATATTGAGGATACTTGTGTTGTTACAAAATAAAGGAAATAAAAAGATTTTGGGGGTTGGAGAAGCAAAATATATGAAAATAATTTAAGAGAAATCGTTACCTTTAATTTAGGTAACTCACTTTGGTTGGAACCAAAGGACTTCTTGAAATGCTTTCTGCCTAAGGGGAAGCTTCAAGGAGGAGGAGTGGGATGTGGGGAGCGTATTTGGTCAGGGTTTGGACGAGCCAAGTGGCTTGAGAGGTGCGAGGAATGAGTAGAAGTGGTCTCCTTTTATAAGGGAGAGGAGGGGCTCTTTAGGAATGAGTGAAAGTATTACTTTATAATATAATTATATTCGGTTTATAATGGTCCAAAAATCATTGATGTCGAAGATAAGATGACTCATATTCCAAATAACATCAACCAATAAGAATTGGACAGGTTTTAGATAATATTTTAATCATTATAATCTTATTTATTTAAATGATTTATTAATGAGGTAAACATTACATCATTATTGTGTCATTAATAATATAACTTATTTGATGTCTAAAAATTATAAATAAAATATCATTATGTAGGAAATCCCTTTAGATTTCTAATGAATATTTATAATCGAAAATCCAACATGTATAACCCTATGTAAAAATTGTTCTTCTAAAAGATGTAAGCTTATGCCATTTTTATTTTTATTTTAACTTTATTAATATAATGTGTCCCTACCACATACAATTGGCTCCAAGGGGTCCCCAAATCGACCCAAGGATGCCCATGGTCGGGTATGTGTCCACCAATAAGGTTAGGACACGTTTTAGGGTAATTTTGTATTATTATAATATTATTTTTTAACCCTTATTTACCGGATTTACCTTTTAACCATGGTAAATAAAATATTTACCGCAGTAATTATTTAGAATGTGTAAAAATAAAAGTTACCTATTTACATAATTTGGACATCCTGATTCCAAATATGTAATCCATTTTTCCAAATTCAAAACACAAAAGTGGCAGAAATTAATTTAAAATTAATTCCCGTTGTTAAAATAAAAAGCGTGTTTTTAAGAGATAATAACTATCAAAAGATTGACACTTGTTTATGTCTGGTTTAATTGTGAAATTATGTCTAATGACAAAAATTAAATTAAATGGTAAAAATATATTCTAAATATACTTTAAAACCACTCAAATTCATAATTTATCAATATTAATTATTTTGATTAAAAAAGTTGTTTTTAATTAAAATTTAGTAATTTTCACTATTCATCAAAATATAAAAGTTATCCGAAAAGTACCAAAATTTCACCCTAGGCTAATTTCGATATTCAAAATCCAAAAATTAAGTCCATTTTAAAATATAAAATATATATGATTTCAAAAAGTAGGTATTACTATTCACAATGGCTAGTTTAATTAGTTGTGGTGTGTGTTAGAACTCGAGGTTGCGTACAACATACGCTATCGCATTATTCGAAGGGAAACGTACCGTGGAAGCTTGGGGTATTAAATTTATACGCCCGAGTGTGTCACCTTGGGAAGTGCCAGTTCTCTTCGCCAAGAAAGATGATGGTTCTATTTGCTTATGTGTTGATTATCGAAAGCTCAATAGAGTTAACATAAAGAACAAATATCCTTTACCATGAATTTATGACTTGTTTGATCAATTGAAAGGGGAAAAGTGGTTTTCAAAAATTTATCTTTGATCTGGTTACCATCGGTTGAGGATAAACGAATCTGACATTCATAAGACCACTTTTCGATGTAGGTATGGTCATTATGAGTACCTTTTTATGCCCTTCGGCCTAACAAATTCTCCTATAGTTTTTATGGCATTAATGAACAGAGTTTTCCATGATTATCTAGATACTTTTTGGTAGTCTTTGTTGATGAAATTCTTGTATACTCCAAGTCTGAGGAGGATCATGTGCATCATCTGAGAACAGTTCTAGGTCTTCTAAGGAATCACCGACTTTATGGAAAGATTTCAAAGTGTGATTTATAGATTCGGGAAGTGAAATTCTTGGGAAATGTCATGTCAGAACAAGGAATATCAGTTAATCCTGAGAAGGTGAAGGTTGTTATGAATTGGGAACAACCATGAAATGTTTTTGAGATTTGGAGCTTCTTGGGCTTAGTAGGATATTATCGCCAATTTTTTAAAGACTTCTCAAAGTTAGCTTCTCCAATGACTGCTCTGACTCGAAATGGAGTGAAGTTTTCCTAGAATGATAAATGTTAGAGATCTTTTGTTGAGTTAAAGAATATTTTTACTACTTCACATGTGTTAACTCTTCCTGAGGAAGAGATAGGTTACGTGGCCTTTTATGATGCACCAGGTTCAGTTTTGGGATGTTTTCTTATGAAAAGTGATCATGTGGTTGCCTATGGATCTCGTCAGCTTAAGACTCATGAGAATAATTATCCTACCCATGACCTTGAACTTGTAGTTGTAATACACACACTTAAGTGTTGGAGACATTACCTTTATGGAGAAAGGTTTACTGTGTATTCAGACTACAAGAGCTTGAGTTATATCTTCTCTCAAAAAGATTTAAATCTCCTTCAAAGGCATTGGGTGGAGTACCGAAAATATTTCTAATTTGACATTTCCTATACCCTAGGGAAAGGGAATGTAGTGGAAGATGCGTTAAGCAAGAAACTTACATAAAAGGCTGTGAAAGAATCTTCAGAAGAGTGGAGTTTGATGGCTCCCTTTGCTCAATTGAATATTGGAGTTCAGTAGAAGAGAAATGAAGTTTATTTAGATAGTGTTCTTTTGAAATCTTCTATTCTCGAGTTGATTCTTCAGGAACAATAACGGGATGTTGAATTCCAGAGTTTTAAGTACTCTCTTAATGGTGGGGAGACCAAAAACCTATGGTCATTCTCCAGAGAGGGTGTTCTGTGTTATCGAAACTGTCTTGTTGTTCCATTAGCGGAAAGGAAGGATGTGATGGGGGATTGCCATAACTCTTATTGGGCGGTCCACCCAGGACCACGAAGATGTTCTATGATATGAAGAGACAGTTCTGGTGTCCTGGTATGAGACGAGAAATTGCTGAGTTTGTATCTTGTTGCTATACATGCCAGTAGGTGAAATTCGAGCACCAGAAAACTTCGGGTTTACTTCAACCACTTCCAGTCCCTACATGGAAGTGGGATGAAATCTATATGGAATTTGTGGTTGGGTTACGTCAATCCCAAAGGAAGAAGAACGCGATATGGGTTGTGATCGACAAACTGACCAAGTTGGGTCAATTTATACATATTCGAGATACAACCAAAGTTATGGGGTTGGGAAATATCTATGTGAAAGAAGTCGTTCATTTGCACGAAGTTACATCTTCTATAGTATCTGATAGGGATCCTCGGTTTACTTCTCGCTTTTGGAGAGGCCTTTAGCAGGCACTAGGATCTCGGGCCTATTTGGGAACAGACATCCATTCATAGTCAGATGGACAGACATAGATAGTTATTCAGATCCTTGAAGACATGCTCCGTGCATGTATTCTTGACTTTGGTGGGTCTTGTGACGATCATCTCGGGCTAGTTGAGTTTTCTTATAACAAAAGTTATAAATCTGTGATCAAAATGGCTCCTTTTGAGGCATTGTATGGTCGTCCTTGTAAATCTCCTTTATGTTGGTTTGAGATTGGTGAAAGTTCTTTGGTAGGACCGAGCTTAGTCCAAGAGACTACAACTAAGATCCAGTTGATTCGTCAGAGAATGATGACAGCATAGAGTCGGTACAAGTCTTATGATGATCGTCACTGTAGACCTTTAGAGTTCTCAGCTAGTGACCAGGTGTTCTTGAAAGTTTCACCCCGATTAGGTCATCGATGGCTTAGGAGGCAAGGGAAGCTTGCTTCTCATTTTGTGGGACTTTTCAAGGTTGTTGGTCTTGTGGGAAAAGTTGCTTACTGTCTAGCTCTACCACCACAGCTGACATTGATACATAACATGTTCCATGTATCGCAGCTGCGAAAGTATCTCTCTGATCCATCTCATGTTGTGATCTGGAGTGATCGTGAGATTGAACAAGATTTATCTGTGACTAAACGACCAGTCAAGGTTGTTGATTCTGAGACTGACGTACTTCGTGGGAGAACGATACCTCTGGTCCATATACTTTGGTAGAATGGTTTGGATTCTCATGAGACGTGGAAAAGGGAGGTACTAATGAGAGAGCAATGGCCTCATCTTTTTAACATGGAGGTTTATTCCTAGGATTTCTGTGGATAGAAAGGTCTTATGGTTGGGAGGTTGTAACATTACATTACCTTTTCTATTAATTTTGATGTTTTTAAGTGCCTATGTTTTGGAATAGTGGCTTGGGAGAGTCCAGAGAGATTTAAATGAGGTTTTTTGTTAAAAGGAGGAGTTGTACGGGCACCACACAGTTTGTCTAAACCATGCGGCCAAACCGTGCGTAGTTAACCTTGGAGGCAGTAGCTTCCGCATGGACAGTGCACGGTTTGTCTAACCGTGTGGCCAAACCGTGCGAGAAGGGTGGCCGAGGCAGTTGCTAACACACGGTTTTTCGAACCGTGCGGACTAAGCGTGCAATAACTTAAATTAGATCCTTAACTTGTGGATCTTGTCTGTTTTGCCTCTAAGTGCTTCGTTTCTCCTCCAAAGTGGCCCTAACTCGGGATTTGTATTCTCCTAAGGTTATAGAAGGTTCTCCCATCATTTTGGAGGCAATCCAACGGCTCCACTTGGTGAATCGAAGCCAGATTTTTTCGGTAAGTAATCGTTCTTATTTGTTCTAGATTATTTTCTTAGATCTGCTTAGATCTACATCTCATCTTCTCTCAGTTTCTTAGATCTATGACCGTTATAGGTAGATCTAAGTGTGTGGTACAAAGTATGAGATGTTTTGGTATTGATCTTTCTAGGAGAGGAGATCTAAGGCGGGTTCTTGAAGAAGCAACCCAGTTTCCTTGAGAGTTCTCGACCGTTGTGGTTTTAGTCAAAACCTTCGAGGTAAGTGGTCCTATCCCGTTGTGCCAAATTGATTATCATTGTATTTGATTGATTTATCTCAATTTTTTATTTAAATTCAATTGCTCAAGGTGATTTTAATTAAATTGATAAAAACTCGATTCCATTGAATCGAGATATTTGAAATGGTTTTGGCATGGGAATTTGGAAAACCCCATTCCATTGAATTGGGAGTATTTATGGAAATGTTTTCCATTAAATTGTTGAATTTAGTTGTGGAAACAAATGGTGGATTTGACGGAAATGGTTTCAATTAAATAGTTTAATTTAATTGTTTGAATGATTTGTGAAATGATGGAATTGGTTTTGAATGGATTTCAAACTGGTGAAAATGGAATAAAATGATTTAATAGAAACCCATTGGTTTTATCTTGTGAAAAGGGCATATATTTGAATGAAACCTGTTGTGGTTTTAAATGGAATGAGATTGGATCTTTTGAAATGGAAGAATGGGATTGATCATATTTTATGCATTCCTAAAATAGTTCTCCCATCATGTAAGAGAGCATGCAAGCCTTAGGTAGTTAGTGAGTTATTTGGATACACTCTACGATACGAAAATGTTCTAAAACATAATGGTGGTGGGTCACATCCTTGATGGGTTGGTGATGAGTCTCCTTTGTCCAGTGTTATAGGGACATGTGTATACACATTTTTCTGAGTTCACATAGAGAGTGTAGAATCCTATAACTGCTTAATACTATCATACCTTTTAAAAAATGACCATGTTCCTCGCCTGAATATTTATATGTGATATATAAATGTATTCCAATGCTTTTGAACTGCTTTACATGCCTTCTGAATTTATATAAACTATTTTATATAAATGTTTTACTTAATCCATTGATTTATAAATATTCCATCATATGTAAAGCCTTTGCTTAAAGTATGTTTTTTCATCATTTTAAAAATGTATAGCATGTTTGTTGAAATATGATTTTGAATTTCCAAACCTGTATATTTTAAATTGAAATCTTTTATTTGGATAATCTCTTTTTGGTATCTGCTATGAAATCTTTAGTGTTATCCTACTGGGATTATGCTCACACCCTACTTTTTCCTTTGGGTGTTTGTAGACTTTCTTCTTCCAGGATCAAGCAAAGGGAAAGAATCTCTTGGAGGTGGATCCAGTTATTGATTTGTGGACTTGGTGTGTTGTGTCCATAGGGTCCTTGGGACTATTTTCCCTATTTATACTTGGGTTGTATTACTTTGGCATATTATGCCTTTTTGTATTCTCGTACATCACTCCCAGTGGAGTTTCTTTTGTTATGCATACTGTTATATTTACTCTTTCTTCCACATTATTGTGGAAAAATCATTCCCACTTGTATGTTGTATGACGCCAGGTGCTAGTCGCCGACCCGTGGGGATCGGGATTTCCCTTCAGGTTATGTCAGGACCAGCTCGGTTATCGGGTTACCAGGGTACCCAGGTTGGTTCGTGACAGTTACCCATGGAAATAATTGGGTATCAAAATCCTGTCAAAAGGAATAACAAATGGAATATAATAAGGGTGTCCATGAAATAATTTATTTAAATAATACATGGGAAATAACAAGGGAAAATAGTCATATATCATTACAAGTGATGGCAAACTGAAGTGAAAACATGTAAAAGTGTTTTTAAGAAATTTTGAAATAAAAAACATTATTATGGGTTTAAGGAAAAATTTCAAGATTATTTAAAATGAAAAATAGATTATTTTTTGTATAAAACCAAATATGAACCAAGATAGTTTTTCAGGATAAAATGAGTGATTTTAGAAAAATAATGGTGGCCTAAAATAGATTATGGATTTCACTTGAAAATGGGTAAGAAATCAGGATGTTCCCTTTAATCGGGTTGCTTATCAAGAAAAATTGAGAAGGGAACCTTTTCAAAATATTTTTTTCCAATAAAATAAGGATGTAATGATCTAAATATGTGAGTTTTGAATATATAAACTTAATTTAGTAGAATTATATAAAATTAAATAAGATTTACATTAGTTTAAAGATATATAAGGAGTAACTAGAAGTTAAAATTGATGTTGGGAAGGAATCCCATACCTTATGTATGAAAGAGTTATGCACTTGAACATAATTTCATAGATAGTAAAATAAAATCAATTAATTAACTAATTCATAACCTTTTATACATGAATTTTATTTATAATAATTTTATAATTTTCATTTATGTCCCTTTTGAGGAGTTATAAGATACAATTTCATCATTCAAGAGTGTTTGTTTCCTTGGTTTTCATGATCGGTTCATTTATATACATATATAAAGGATCAAGTAGAATGGGAATAGTTTTACAAAATTTTAATTATATATTATTAATTAACATCCGAAATTTTAGTTCGTCTTATATATCATTTGGTTATATAGTATGAGGATGAATCATTCTGTAAAATATTAATGATAACCGTTTAGATTAATTTGACAGTTTCTTGATCATCACAAACTAGTTTTGTTCTATTATTTAATATCACATATGTATACTAGTTACATAACATTAAATAATCTATAATACATTTCCTATAATTTGGTTTAACTATAAAAATGTTTTATGAACCACCTTGAAGGTGGTAAAGGAAATTAAAACTCATCGTACTTGAATGTGATAAATTAACACATCATGGATGATGTTTTCATTTTTAGAACGAAATATGGAGGATAAGAGGTTTTGTAACATCCCAGACCATATTTAACAAAAACGGTACCCCGATCCAGTTGGTTACTAGGCCTCAAGCACGCCTCCCCATATACAAGAGGTTTCAGACTAGCAGTGAGGGCCTAGGGTGTGATAGTGGGGAGACTATGCCCTCATATTAAAGTAATCAAACAATGGAAAAAAGATAAGTATCACACACAATAGAAAGTAAACAAAGTGTGGAAGAATTAATCAAATCAAATAGAAAATTATTTAATAATAATAGAAATGATATAAAATCCTGAACAATTATGTCATAAAATACAACACTGGTCACCCACTGGGCCGACTATAAAGATACAAGAGTACAAAATAAAATGAAAGTAAAAGTACCAGGCTCTACTACTAAATCTGAGCCAGAACACATAACTGATCTAAGGAAACTATAAAAATATATAATCTCAATCATAAGAACTCACACAAGCAACTTTTCTCAAACATAAAACTTTGAGTCTCAACCTTATCCACCATGCAACTAGTGTTCAACCTAAAAAGCAGACATAAGGTCTACACATAAACTAAGGGTCATGTGTAGAGGTGGGAAATAATATCAGTAGTACACCCCAACAAGCAACCTATAAATGTACTACTGTATGTGTATGAAAAAGAAACTGCTTAACCTTGTTGAGACCCAACTAAAAAGGTATGTAAAACCAAACGTGGTACCACAGTCGAACCCTCGGTCCATAATCCTGGTGAACTGGAAAAGTGCCACCATGGATGTCCAAATCTGTATATGTATACATGTATAGTTACATACCTATATATATACATAGATATGAATATTAAAGAGTATGTGAATCAAACATCATGTAACCACATCAATAGTCGATCCTTGGGTCCGTAACCTTGATTTCCTAGACATCATGTGCTAGGGAATTGAGTTAGACGTCATGCCACCAAAACTATGTATCACTAAGTCAATATTCAGGTCTGTAATCCCAATTTACATATTCCTACATTGGAAAACCCCATAAATATATATTTGGGAAAGTTATGTCACCATAGGGGGATACTCTTCCTACACCTAGGTTCACCCTTTTTCACCTCCAATCACTAATAAAGACATCGTATACCAATGATTGATCATGTAAAGAAGGAAACCGTGTACCGATGGTCAATATTATAACAAAGGTTTCTATATACCGATAGTCAATCCTTGGATGAAGGATACCATATACCAATGATTGTTCCTATAAAGAAAGATATTGTATACTGATGGTCAATCCTATAAAGAATTCTTCTGAGGAGTATATTCAGAAATCCTGTAAAACGTCACTGAGTCAGACACCATGCTTACCAGGCCTATAAATCTAATCCAATGTCTGAGCCGGAGGTCTTGGTCCATAGGCGGAAATGGCATTCAGAACATGAATAGTCCCTAATGGTCTAAACCTTAGGTGATTTGTATAGAGAACTCACTGGTGAGACACCTTTCAAAACCTCTCGAGTCCTATAACTGATCAATAAGAGTGTATTCATTACGATCATAGTCCGAGTATATCATAATCATCCAAAAAACATAGAAGTGAATAACCTACCATGAGTCTTGGGTCACCATGCTTGTATAAAGATAACTCACTAGTGGTATGAAATTCTACACCACTCGAGCCTCATAACTAATTAGGAATAGTGTAATCATTCTGATAATAGGCTGAGGAGATCGTAATCATCCCCACCACTCAGGAGAGAATAATAAACCATAATTATTGGGTTTACATGCCTATATAAAGGATACCTTAATAATAGTTATCATATATCAAAGGCTGAGGAGAGAGTAATCATCCCCACCACATATCACTGGCCTATGAGTTTATCCCGGGCATTCCTATAACTGGTAATCCAAGTATCACTCAAGTTATACAAATAAACATATAAGGCTCAACACCAAGATACTAGGAAACACCTCAGGACATCCAAATAATATATATATATATATATATATAAATCTAGGCTCAACTGCCAAGTACTAGGTAGTATCTATTGGAATACCAGTATAATATCATAAATAACATGGCTCAAAAGTCAGATCCTAGGAAAGCTTGTTTGAGAATCCCAATAATCAATAAGGATCCTAGGAAAACATCTAGGAATCTTAATATACAGATAAATGCCTTGCATCTATCTCAACAAGCACCAACTAGGAAGAACTTTTGGAAACATCACTACATCTAGAATAATAAGTGAAACATAAACAAAGAGTGAGGGTAGCCCAAATGTCCAACCCAACAATATATCTAAATCCACATGGGATTACTAGTTCAGAACTAGTTCTAATGTGACACCCACTACCACCTCTACCTAAACCTGGTGTACAACTCATGGTCGGTCAAACAACAGGCACCTGCTAGGTCCCCCAAGACAAACACTGAAGAGACATCATACTCAATGTCCTTTTTTCTAAACATAAGAAGGCATCCTACTTGGGATCCTCATAATTAAAAACAAGTATAGGGATCCAATAAGGGACTCCCTAGATCATCATTTAAGAAAAGGAATCCCTCAAGGGATCCTTAGAAGCAACTATTCTTACAACCTCATAGGCTAGAGGAGAATATATCATAAGGGATACATCCTCAAAATCATAGGTCATAAGAGATAGCTCATAGCACATCTCAACTAGAGGTCTCAAACTAGGTTGGTCCAAACACCCAAACTACCATTTGTGTTCAAGTCTCTCTCTCAAAATATAACTGAATTAAAAAGAAGTAGGAAAACCTATCCAATTAGATAGAATCCCCAAAATACCCATTAGGATTCCTCACAATGCTCCATGGGTTTCACCATTGATATCTACATGGAAAACTACTCAAAATGGAATAATATTATGTCCAAAACTGATACCAAGGCATAAAATAGTAAAATACCCTCAAAGGGTACCAAAAATGGAGTACATGGTGTGTACCCTCGTGTTCCCATATGGGCGTGTACTCCCACCGGCATGGTCATGTAAACGCCCTAGGTATAGGTCGTGTAAGGATGGTATATGGTGTGTACCCAACCTGGTCTACATGCCTATTTCCCTCAACTGGACTATCCATATACATAGCCAGACTGTGTAATCATACACAACGTGCTACCCACTCGGGATTTGTCCATGTAATCCACACGACCATGTACCCCTATATGGGATCACATTGCTGGGTACTCAGCTACAAAACTGAGTAGCAGTACACGACATGTACTCCCCTATACGTGTCATGTAATGATTAAAATTAATCTTCCATGAACGAGAAGAACACACAATATGTCACTCAAGACTACATGTTGTGTTATAGGGTTTTCCCAAATAGAAAACCCTCTAGATTGCCGAAAACCCTCATTTCAACCCCCAAATAAACATGTCTTGCCTCAAAATGTAACACAATATCATATAAGGGCTTTGAAACTTAAAAAAATAAATGAAAATGGTTTTTTTGGCTAAAACATAACCATAAATACCTTTTATCGGAAACTGCCAAAGCTTCGTCAGATTCTGCAGTGCACGGTTTCCGCACGTCGATCCAGCGTGTCGAAGGATTTGCTGTGGAACCCCTCTTACCTTCCCCCTATCTCACTTTCTCCCTCTATATTTTCTCCCTTGGTTGAGTAGTTTAGTAGGTGAATCCATATAAATACATGTGAAATAAGTAAGGATAATAAAGAAAGAAAAATAAAATAAATAAAATAAGAAAAATAAAAGAAAAGAAAAAGGGTCTCGGGCTGGGCCTGACACCCAACTCATGATTATGCCTTAGCTAGGATAAATTACCCATTCGAGACTCAACTAAATAGATGGAATCACAATATAACACTCTGTTAAAAAGATACATCTAAACGAACCTATGCGAACAATTAATATTTAATTTATTAAATATTAAATATTAATTATTCCACCAAAATTTGAATGGCTCGGATTCCTAGGAAAATCCTATCATAGGGTAAAAACCCTATTCGGGGACCAACATATAGGTCATTAAAATTATCCAAGATCATATTTGAGGGAAAAACACCATTTTATCCCTTTAGAAGCATATGAAATAAATGATTCAAACTTTTTCCAAAAAACTACAGTCCGAATAAACACGGGTCCTTATAAATTCACCACCATAAACCTTATCATCCTTGAGAATAATGGTGAAAATACTAGCATCCATGATCTCAACCTAAGAATATATACAACCAATCTATTTTAATAGTTTAATGACAAGCCTCATAACATCAACGACTGCCTTCTACATAGAAGACATTTAACTACAACCAATCTAGTACTCCCCACCATAGGAATACACTTATCATCATCTCCAAAGAAAATTATTATCCCAAAGGTCCCATAGAAAACAAAAATGTTCCACTAAAAATGAGGGTCAACACCCTCAAACAACCAATTGTGAACTCCCCACCTTATGTCTTACCTTACACTGCTCCTCGAGTGCAACCTCAACAGGTTCATCCTCTTAACTAGGGTAGAGCAATTAGAATGAAATGGAGATAAATGTAGGGTCAATTCTCTCTCATCATACACAAGATGAATCAAGATGGAGCATGATCATCTCTAATAGGAGTACAATAAGATACTATAAAAGGACATGTACAACTCCCTCAGATCAACACTCACCATCCTCTGAAAACCTAACTAGGATTAATCCATGGGTCAACCATCTTATGATACCCCATCCACCCACAATGTCACCTCTACCATGAAGGGACATTCAAATACATCTTTTAGGATTTAATCCCATGAAATGTATTGAAACATCGATCCTAGTCTCACACCCATCCACTCACTCATTTTGATTCAAATGGAATCATGCACAACAATTGTGTATCTTTGTCACTTGACTCATATTTTAGCGACTCATTCATTATAAGGATAAGATAACCATGCTATATGTAATTCTAGTTTCATTAATCCAGATCTTACCTTATAACTCCTCTTCATGATCTGGCACCTCACCTATGCCACGATTTATTCCGTGACCATTTTCACCCAGTTTCATTCCAGTCATGAGGGTCTACACATGATATGACTACAGTATCAACAACAAAAACACTAGATGACCAGTCCTAGCACCCGAATAGCCTTTATCATCAAATCTAGTATTGAAAACAAGGAATAAATGTGCTTCATAAAAAGATAAAGGTATAGACGCGCCTATAACAAAAAAACATGACCACCACTGTGCCTCAATGCCAAAATGAGAATAAAACTAACCTAACTACCGAAAAGGCTTATGAAAGAATGGGAAAACCTCTCACATGGGTTTTGATAAAAAATAGACATTAACTATAAGGTTACGAGTCAAACAAAGGGCCTATAGGTCTCCCACCTAGCCCTATAGAACAAGTTTCACAACATGGTCACTACCTAAAAGGGCCCAATACGCACCAAGAATCCTTAGAGAGAACTAATCTCTAGAGGTCACTATACAAACATAGAAGAGAAACTGAACTGATACTCACTGGGAATCCATATATGGAAATACCCTATAGAGGTCTAGATCACAAGAAAAGTACTAGTATCCACCAGCATCATACATAGAGATCCAACTAGATAACCATTGACCCGATAAAAACACCCCATATGGTGTTTAATAGAAGGAATCACATGCCATATAAACCAACTAGGTCATTTCACCTGTCGTGCATGAGGACTGAGTGATCAGCCTCAAACTAATAGAATCAACATAAATCCACATAAAATGCCATCAGAATGAAATATATAAATATAAATAAGTATTCCCAACTAAATAGGCCTCAGTAATTAGTAATAATATCACACTAGAAGTCCTTTATGATGTAAATCATACATGAAAAATATAATCCATGAGATGCCTATTGTCTTTTCTATCCAAGAGTCAAAATCCATCTCTGGCCTCTTGCCAATGGACACGATCTAGAAATCCACAATAAATCATAATATTCACACAACATGTACATCAATCAAGGATAAAATCATATAAAATTGTAACATCACAGATTAGAACAAAAATCCCATACCCTAGAAGCCATGACTTCTTACTAGAACAGTATTCTCAACACACCAATCTAATATCTATCACAGGTTTGAACACATTCCTAATAATATTTCCTACCATGTACCAAATAATAAAGACCAATAAAAGAACTACTCTAATAAAACTTTGTAACATCCCAAACTGGATTACACTGAAATGGTGCCTCAAGCCAGTTGGTTACTAGGCCTCAAGCATGCATCCCCATATAGTAGAGGCTTCTGGCTAGTAGTGAGGGACTAGGGTGTGATAGTGGGGTGACTATGACCTCATATCGGAGTATGAAAACAACAGAAAAAATCTAAGTATCATACCTAGAGGAAATTAAACAGAGTGTGTAAGTAGTAAACAACTAAAATAGAAAATGTTGTAATAATAAATGAAATGTTATAAAAGCTCAAAAAAAATATTTCATACAATACAACACTAATCACCCACTGGGAAGACCATACAGATTGAATAATAAAAATGAAACTAAATGTAAAATTACATGGATCTACTACTATCTCTGAGCTAGAACACATATCCAATCTCCAGAAACTATCAAACTGTAGTATCCTGATCAGAAGAAATCACATGAGAAGATCTACTCGAACAAGAAACAATGGGCCTTATACCTATCCACCATGCAACTGGTTCTCAACTTGAAAAGAAGACATATGGTCTACATGTATATCGGGGTCCACATGTGTGGGTGAGAAATAATATCAACATGAAACCTCAAAAAGAAACCCATAAATGTCTATTATATGTGTATGAAAAAGAAACTTCTCAGCCTCGCTTAGACACAACTAAAAAGGTATGTAAAACCAAACATAAATCCATAGTTGAACCCTGGGTCTGTAATCTCGATCAACTAGGAAATTTCCACCATCTATGTATATATATATATATACATATACATGTATAGTACCATACCTATTCATATATACATAAATATGAATATTCATGATTATGTAGATCAACCATCATGAAACCACATCAATAGTCGATCCTTGAGTCCGTATTCCCGATCGCTTGGACATTCTACACTAGGGAATTCAGTTGGACGTTGTGACACTCAATCCATGTATCATTAAGTCGATCTCTACATCCATAATCCCCATAAAAATATACCTGCATTATCTAAGGCCATAATTATATCTCTGAGAAAGATACGTCACCATAGGGGGATACTCGTCCTACACCTGGGTTCACCTATACTCACCTCCAATCACTAACAAGGGAACTGTATACCGATGGTTGATCCTATAAATAAGGATACTGTGTACTGAATTTCAATACTACAAATAAGGATACTGCATACCGATGGTAAATACTATCAAGAATTATACCATTTAATGATGATCAATCTTGTAAAAAAGGATACCCTATACAGATGATCAATCTTGTAAAGAAGGATTCCAGGGAGTACATTCAAACATCATATAAAAGTTCACTGAGTCAGTCACCATGCTTCCCATGCATGTAAATTTAGTCCAATGTATGATCCCTACATCTTAGTTCATAGATGTTAATGAAATTTGGATCATTGATAGTCCCTATGGGTATAACCCTTAGGCGATTTGTAATGAGAACTAACCAATGAGATGCCATGCTGCACCCCTTGAGTCTAGTAACTAATCTAGAAGAGCATAATCATTTCAATCACAGAATGAGGAGATCATAATCATCCCCACAACTTGGGAGTGTATAATCTTCAATGATTTTTGATTCTCAAAGCCTGTATTGAGAGAACTCACTGGTGATACACCATACTACACCCCTCGAGACTCGTAACTGATCTAGAAGAGGGTAATCATTCCGATCATAGGCCGAGGAGATCATAATCATCCCCACCACTCATGAGAGAGTAATCTACCATGATTATTGGGTATCCATGCCTATATAGATGGGATCATAATTTTCATCATCATATATCAAAGGATGAGGAGAGATTAATCATCCCCACCGCATATCATTAGCCTATTAGTCTGTCTACGGAATTCCAATAATAGGAAATCCAAATATCACTCAAGGAATACAAATAAACATGTAAGGCTCAATAGGAAGATACTAAGAAACACCTCTAGACATCCCAAAAATATATATATCACAATATATATATATCTAGTATCAACACCCAAGTTCTAGGAATTACTTCTATGTATACAAGTAAAACATTAGAAATAGCTTGACTCAGAAGATAGACCCCATGAAAGAACATATTGGAATCCCAATAAGAAATATGGATCCTTGGAAGAATATATAGGCATCCAAATAGAAAGAAAGATTCCTCACGTCTGTATCAATAGCTACCAACTAAGAAGAACCTCTGGTAACATTTTTGGGTATGAAATAACAAGTGAAACATAAACAAAGAGTGAGGGTGGCCCAAACCCCCAACCCAACAATATATCCCTAGTCCCATAGGATTACCAATTCAACACAGGTTCTAAGGAGACACCCTCTTCCATATCCACCCAAACCCAATGTATAACTCAGGGTTGGTCAAACAACATGCACTCACTGGGTCCCTCAATACAAACACTGAAGAGGCATCCTACTTGGGATCCTCTGGGGTAAACATAAGTGAAGGCACCCTAATAGGGATCCTCAAAATAAAACACAGGTAAATGGATCCTAAAATAGACTCACTAGATCAGTATATAAGTAATTTAATCCCTCAAAGGATCTTCATAAAAAACATGTCTCATGGACTCATAGGCCATAAGGGAAAATCTCTCAAGGGAGACATCCTCAAAAGCATAGGTTGCGGGAGATATGTCATCACTCATCTTAGATAAAGGTATCAAACTAGGTTATTCCAAATACCCAAACTACAATTCACTTTCAAGTACCTCTATCAAGATATTTCTGAATTCAAAAGAAAGATTAATAACCTATCTATTTAGATAGAATCCCCAAAACACCCATTAAAAGTCCTTATAATGATCTATGAGTTTCACCATTGCGATCTATGAAGAAAACTACTCAGAATGGACTACTATTATGTACAAAACTAACACTAGGGAATAAAATTGCAATATACCCTCAAAGGGTACCAAAAAAGGAGTACAAACCGTGTAGACACCATACATGGTTTGTACCCTCGAGTTCCTACATGGGTGTATACTCCCACTGGCCTCAGCGGGTAATCGCCTCAGGTACACAACATGTATGGAGGGTACACGACGTGTACCCCAATGTACATGGATTTTAATCAATAAAATTCATCTTTACTAAATAGGTAGAACAAAAACATGTTACTCTAGAATACACACCATATTATTGTATTTTCCTAAACAAAAAACCCTCTGAATCGCCCAAAACCCGCATTTTAATCACCATATCAACATATCTTTCCTCAAAAGGCCACATGAAAGAATAAAGGGGATTTAAAACATAAAATATTAATAAAAAGAGGCGTTGTTGTAAAAACATAAATATTCATACCTTTTTCTATAAACGAATATTGCTTCATCTGATTTTGCGGTCCACGGTTGTCATATGCTGATCTAGTGTGTCGAAAGCTTTGCAGCGACACCCTCTTCCCTTCCCTCTTGATATATTTCCCTATATATCTATATATATACCTCTATATCTATCTCAATATATATCTTTATTTTAATCCTTGGTCAAACTATGTATGAGGAGGTTCTATATGTGTACGCGAGATGGAAGGAAAATAAATAAGTAAAAATAAAAGAAGGAAAATAAGGAAAAAAATGAAAAGAAAAAGGTGCTCGAGCTAGCCCCAACGCTCAAATCAAGTTTATGCCTCAAATAGGATAAAATCCCCATTATATAATCAATGGAAGTGATGGAATCTCAATCCTACATAGAATTCAAAATATATGGTCGAACGAACCTACACAAAAATTTAATATTTAATTTATTAAATATTTAATATTAGTTATTGCGCCAAAATTTGGACCGCTAGGATTCCTACCAAACTCATTACCTATTGAAAAAATAAAATTTCAGGACCAACATAGTGTTCAAAAAAATTATTTTCAATCATATTATAGGGGAAAAAGAATAATTTTACCCCTTTATAAGCATCTGGATGCAAAAATTCAATGTTCTTCCCAAAACTACTGTCTAAAAAAATATGTTTCCTTACAGGTTTGATGATAAATTTTTCCATTAAGTTGATAAAATTAAAGTATATATAATATAATGGAGTTTTAATGTCACTTGGATAAGGGGAGGTGATGAGAGAATAATAAAATAAAATAAATTTGAAAATAAATTAAAAGAAAGTGAAAGAGGATTTTACATATTAAATTTATCATCTTTGAGAACCTTCTTCGTGAAAAGGGTTTGGTCTTTTTTGGAGAAGAAGGGATATTAGATATTGGAGAGAGGATTGGGAATATTATTTGGCAGAATTTAGATATAGATAAAATCTTGAAATGTGTGAGGAAAAGAGGTGGTGAGGGGTGGTATTTATAGTGGAGGAGAGAGGTGTTTTTTGAAAATTGTATTCATTAGTTTATTTTTTTGGATCATGACTATGAATAGTGTGTATTTTTGTGACTAAATAAAGTGACTAATGCTTGTTATTTCGAACCAATGGAAATATATTACAAGTAGGGGATATGGTATGTAATTCCTCTAGAGGGATTTATGGAATACATCGTGTACTTGAGACATGGTGGGTGGAAGTGATAGTCAATAGGACCCAACTTCGACAGGATCAAGTATCTAAAAGGTGATGATGAACATGCGATTTTGCTTTCCCTTCTCCCCAAATCTCATGATCCTCTTCCATGGAGATATGTGAAGGAATACCATGTCTCCAGCCTTAAACTCTAGGTCTTATAGAAGATTTCCTACAAAACTCTTCTTTCAACATTGGAATGCTCGAATATGATGCTGAATGGTATTAACCTTTTCTATAATTTCTTCATCCATTTAAGGTCCTAGAAGCTTACAATCACCATATTCATCCTAGAATGCCGATGTTCTGCATCTTTTCCCATAAACGGATTCATATGGAGCAATTTGGATGCTCGTGTGGAAACTATTGTTGTATGAGAACTTCACCAAAGGAAGATGTTGTTACCATACTCCTTTTAATCCAATTGAAAAATCTCTCAACATGTCTTATAGTGTATGAATAGTCTACTCTGTGTTACCATCATTTTGAGGATGACAAACTGTACTGAAGTTCAGCAATGTGTTTAGAGTATGTTTGAGACTTTTCTCGAACTTGGAGGTGAATCCAAAATCTCGATCAGATACAATTGATAGGGGAAATACATGTTGTGTTACCACTTATTTGATTTATATTCGTGAAATTTTATCCAAGGAGAAGTCCTCTAAAATTATGATAAAGTGAGATGACGTTATAAGATGATCCACAAAAACACATATAGAATTGTTTCTTCTGTATTTTTTTGGAGGTATAGTGAAAAATTCCATGGTCATGTTTCAACATTTCCTTGTTTGTATGGGTAATGGTTGCAACATCCCATTAAAATTATTCCTTTCATCCTTCCCTTGCTGACATACTAGGAACTTTGATATATACTCAGTGATCTCCTTCTTCATATTGTCCCACCAATAGCTTTCTCGGAGACCTCGATACATGTTTGTGAACTCTAGGTTAATAGAGATGGTTGATCTATGTGAGTCATTTAGAAGATATTTCTTTACCTATGAATTGGATGGTACATATATTGGTGACCCAAATCTCATGACTCCTTCCTCATCCATTTGAAACTTTGAGGATTTCCCATTTCAGATAGCTTCCACCTGTTTTCTAAATTTACACATCATTTCTTTGATCATCCTTAATTTTATTCCAAAAGGATGGTTGAGAAATAATTTGTGAAAGTATTGATGATGTTATTTCCTTAATAATTCCCATGTTCATCCTTTGAAGGTCTAAGAAGATTGTATCATTCTCAATTCTCATTATTGATAAATATGAATGATCTTTTCTACATACAGAATCTTCCACCTTATATGCATTACCAGGATAATAGTGGATTGAGAAGTTTTAATCCTTTAAGTTCTCTAACTATTTTTAATGGTGCATATTATGATCCTTCATTATGAATATATATTTGAGGCTAATATGATAACCATATATCTCACACTTCTCCCTATATTGATAATGCCTCCATAGTTTCAATCCAAAAATCACAACCGCCAACTCCAGATCATGTATGGGATAGTTTTTCTCAAGAATTATCAACTACCTTAAGATATAGGATATCAATTAATCATTTTTAATCCATACACATCCAAAGAACATATTTCAAGAATCTATTTAGACCACAAAGAGTTACCCACTTATTAGTAGTGTGAGAACCAGTGTAGTGATAAGCCTCTATTTCAACTCTTTAAATCAGTATTTATATTCACTGGTCTATAAGAACTATTATCCCTTTCAAGTTAGCTTGGATAGTGGATTTTATAATTGTGAGAAGTTATTCACAAATCTCAAATAATACCCAGATAAACTAAGGAAACTACATATATCCATTACATATGTTTTTCCGAGCCACTCTTCGATTTCCCTTATCGAGGAAGGGTCCAGAAATATCCATTATCTAGTGATTACATGCCCTAATAATGACACATACTCCATCTAGAACTCACATTTAGTATACTTTTGATAGATTTTATCCATTAAAAAAGTCATTATAATTATATTTAAATTATCCTCACAATCCTCCTTTCTATTAAAGTATATCAGAATAACATCAATAAACAAAACCATAATTTTTTTGGGGTAATATCTAAATACTCTATTCATTAAATCCATGAAAATTGTTGAATCGTTAGTGATTCTGAAGGGAATCACTGAAATCTCATAGTTTTCATACCTCATTAAAAAGTAATTTTTAAGAGTATCATCCTTCTTCACCTTTAGTTGGTGATATACTGAAAGAAGGTCTACCTTATATAAATGCTTAGCCCCACATAGTTAATCAAACAATCCATATATTTGTGACAGGGGATAATTGTTATTTATCATGATTTTACTGAGCTCATGATAATCAATATATAGGTTCATTGATCCATCATTCTTCTTAATGAAGAGGACTGGTGCACCCCATGGGGAAGAACATAGGCATATAAAAATCTTATGCAGATTCTCTTATAACTTCTTGTTCAGTTCTTCTTGCTCAACGGTGAAACTTTTTTAAGGTATCCTTGATATATGAAGAGATCTAGGAATAAGTTCAATTAAGAACTCAACATATCAATAAGGAGAAATAACCAACCAATACTTGGGGAACACATCAGTGTAGTCCTTTACAATGGTCATGTCTTCGAGCATTATTATCTCCTTTGTCACAATTATTTGAGCTAGATAAGTTTTCTCATAAGGAAATAATATCCACAATTCACTACTAGAAATATGACTTTTCCGAATGCTTCTATACCAACAGTTTGTAAAAACCATTTGTATAGGTCCTTTTTTCCAACGGTTTGGCCAAACCGTTGGGAAATCCCACTTTGTGGCCACCTTTCCCAACAGTTTTGGAAAACTGTTTGGAAAGGGTATGGATTTCCCAACAGTTTGGACCAACCATTGGGAAAATTCCACTTTGTGGCCACCTTTCCCAATGGTTTGGCCAAACCGTTGGGATAGGTATACCCTTTCCCAACGGTTTTGGCAAACCGTTGGGAAAAGTCCACTTTGTGGACACCATTCCCAACGGTTTGTCTAAACCGTTGGGAATGTTCCCCTGGAAATCAACCTTCAACCCAGAATGAATTCCAGAATTAAGAACTATACCAACGGTTGTCAAAACCATTGGTATAGGTCTATACCAACGGTTTTGACAACCGTTGTTATAGGTCTTGAGAATTTTTATCATATCTTCTTACCGAGAACATTATATAAATCAAAATTTAAAATATTTATGACAATACATATATAAATTTATGTAATTATGTTCATAGAAGTCATGTTAGGTTAGTTGTTAAGTCGTTCAATGATAAACTAGGGGTCCTGGGATCAAATCCCAGTGAATGTTTTTTTTGAAATACATATACCAACGGTTCCATAACCGTTGGTATAGATTTTCATATTACTTATACCAACGGTTTCCCAAACCGTTGGTATAGGTCTATACCAACGGTTTGCGAAAACCGTTGGTATATACCTATCCCAACGACTTACTTGGAAACGGTTCTCCAAACTGTTGGTATATGCTATACCAATGGTTTGGAGGCCTATACCAACGGTTCCAAACTGTTGGTATATGTTAGTTTTCTAGTAGTGATTGATATGTTGATTCTAAGGGATATTCTTCCCCCTCATTACACTTGTAAAGAATTGGAGGACGCCTCAGGATGTGAAGAGTGATCTCTATTTCCCAAATATTGATGTTTTTATTATATAAAGATATCCAATCCATGACCAATATAGCATCAAAATCCACCAAAGGATGTTAACCAATATTTTTTGGGAGGTGTAGTCCAAAAAAATTAACCATGGAGGATTTATATACATTGGATGAAATAATTTACCCATTTTCTATTCTCATAGATAACTCAAATAGTATGGTGTTTTAATAGTTTTACTAAACTTGTAAGATATGAAAGAAGGATTAGAAGAAGAATCAAGTAGTATGTTCAGTATTTTTGAATGAATAACCAGCATACTTTTCACCACATCATTTTCGGGCTCCATCTCAGTAGTAGTGATATCATTTTCACTTATTTACTTTCTTGGAGGTTGTTATTTTTAATTGCCTCCAATGACCCTTGGCATAGGGAAATGGTTCGCATAATTCCTATGTTCCTTGAAGTCTAAACACTACACTATAGGATGAGTATTGACATGAACCTTCCCTTATTTTCCCATATTAGTGGGATTATTCATATCTATCCAGAAGTTATTAGTTAGATGCCACATTATTCCACATTTGAAGCATTTCCTAGTTCTATTTAGACAATTTTGAAGATGATTCTTCCCATAATTTTAACATGTGAGATATTGGGTTTTATTTCCATCACGAGATTTATCTGTTGATCCACCCTTATTAAACTCAATTTTTATATATTTATATCTAGGACCAAGATACCACTAAGATTCTCTTATATACATTTCAACCTTGAGGGAACAATGAGAAATCTCTTCATAACTATCAAAGTCTCAAATCGCTAATGATTTTAATAGACTCAGCTTTAGTCTTATAAAGAAGCGATCCACCTTATATTCTACATTCATGAAAAATCCAGAGATGTATCATGAAAGTATTGTGATGTTTTGTTCATACGCCCAATAGACTTATCTTCCTTTTTCTTCAAACTAAGGAACTCTCACTCCATCTTAAGATATAGAGTTAGGGGAAAATATTTAATGAAAAATATTTTCTTGAAATATTCCCATTCCAAGGAATCAGTTTTCCCCTTAGACTTAATATTCTTGATTAGTGTCCAGCACTGATCATCTTCTCCATCAAAACGATAGACCACCGTAAAAAATTTCTCTTATTTTGAGCACTAGAGGAAAAATAATATGTTTTCAATGGAGTTAATCTATTGTTCTATGGGGACGGGATAAGAAGATCAATTAAACATGAGAGGCCTTTGTCATATAAATGATTCAATTAAATCGTTCTCTTTGTAAGATAAGGGGATGTTCCATTCAATTAAATTTATTATTCATAACTTGAGCCATTTGACCAAGTACTATTATGAGGTTTTGAACACACTTTCCCATAATATTTAGAATTTCACTAGGTAAATCATAAAATTCATATCACATTTATTATTAGCACGAGTTCTCCTATTTTTAGCCATTAACTAATAAAAAGAAAGTACAATTAGGGGGTCTTGAATACTTGGATAATAAGCATATAAAATGTAAATTTTGAACATATAAGGATAAACAAGGGAATGAAAAGTATATCCTAACTAATAATACCCTATTTTTTCAATCTAGGTTATACATGGTGATAGAATTATCTATAGGGTTCTAACTAAAGTTCTTAAGTCCTAATATCCAAAAAATAACTAGACTGAGCTCTGGTACTGTAATACACAAATAAATTAAAATATTTTTATGTTAGAATAAGTATTATTTTTTTATCTCTTTATACGCAACACCATTTTAAGCATATTCTACACACCATAATGAGTTATCTTGTGTTACACATAAGATTTAGTTTTATAACCTTTTAAGGGAGAATATATTTTAAAAATAAATTTTGGAAATTTTATAAATTTTATTAGTCAGAATAGACTTCAATTTTTAATTTTTATTTTCAATATTAACTTGGGTTGATTTTTTTTCCTGATAAGTTTTATTTTTTTATTAATAGTGAAAAATACTGCATTTTAGTAAAAAGATGCCTTTTCATTTAAATATTTATTAATATTAAATTACATCTTAAGTAGTTTATTTAAAGACATAATATATCAATTATATATATATTAATAAAATGTAGGTCATTTGAATCATTTTTATATTAAAAAATATTTTAAAACTTATGGATGTTTTGAATGTTTTTACTTTAAAACCCCTATTTCTTGCCACATGTGATAGATTAGCATTAATCTTAATTTTCCAACTTCTGAGATTTGAATTTTGAAAATGGATACACATGGTTGTAATTAGTACAATATTTTTGGTCTAATAAGATGAAATTAATTTTCACAAAAAAGATTACTGATAATGATTAAAATTAATTACAGTGATTGAGGTAAAATTATTCTTAATAAAGGACTAAACCTTAATATTAAGAACCAAAATGACCTAGATAGTTGTAAAAATTCCATTAGATGAAAAAAATTACACCATATACCTATTGGTTATAATTTTATGGGTTATTGGAATATTATTAAATGTATGTGCCCTATATAAAAGGATAATTAAGAAAAAAGGGAAAAAGTGAACTTTCCTTACCTTTAACATTTATAAAACATTGAGATATGTAAAAAATATGATATAATTGGTTCTAAAAATACTTTTGAAAGATAAATGGGTTATTTTAATAAAAATAATTTATCAATATTTTTTTATAGAGGGTACATTTAATTAAAATTATTAAGAAATTCCAATGTAGTGATTCTTTTGTTAATAATAAACTAAAATAAATGATAATATAAATATTAAAAGTGAAGTTAATTGATTAAGTTATTATAATTATTTATTTTTAAATATGGTCTATTAATGGACCAATTTATCTTTTATATATGAGGAATGATTTGGATTGATATTACATGGGTGGGGCTCACTTATAGATAGCCCATCGATGCATCATTAGTCTCATGAGACGAAATAGTTTTCCAAAAAATATGGGTTCTTACTCGATTGCTAAAAAATATTGTGAATGGAATAGATGGAATTGGTTCCATGTTCCTAGAAAAAATGGTGTCCAACAATTAATATTTTCCCTCGTTTATATTCAGTTATTATTCATCTATGATATTTTGTGTCAACATATCTATGGATACATTTCATTATAATTTTATTGATTTAGATTTCATGAATTTCAGTTCTTTAACATTCCATATTGATATTTCCTTATATATTTATTTTAATAACATGTGTGATCTATTATTTACCTTACCATAATAATTTATTCCAATTTATTCATTATTGATCATGCTTTAATTACCTTTATTTATCATTTGAGCTTGACCATATTATGTTTTCTTTCCCCATGTTATGAAGAAAAAATAATTGAATAAGAATTCAAGGATATAGTTTATTTCATTTTATTATGCATCAGGTTTGTATTTTATATTTACCAATGTATTATTGGTATGATGTATGCAATCTGGCTTTCCAAGATAGTTAAACTAATCGGTCATTTGGGATTTAATTCCATGTTATCATTCCAATCTAATAAAATGATGCACTGAATTCGGGCTTCCAGGGTCGGGGTTTTATAAAATGTATAAAATGATGTTTATCAAAAACATTGGAAGATAGATTTAGAAAACATAAATTAGGGAACATAACCTATAGATTGAAATTGAGGATAAGTATAG
Organism: Viscum album; assembly: GCA_963277665.1. Classification (NCBI taxonomy): domain Eukaryota; kingdom Viridiplantae; phylum Streptophyta; class Magnoliopsida; order Santalales; family Viscaceae; genus Viscum; species Viscum album. The sequence goes on from OY728167.1 coordinate 343,041,423, forward strand.
AAAAACATCTTAGAATGTTTGTATGGTAAAAATTATGTTGTTATTCCTAGAAATATATATGTGTGTAGATAGTACAAGTTGATTTGGTTTTTTCAAATATTTACCTAGGAGTAACAATTCCGATAAGGTGTGTTTGGACTGTCTCTATGTAACTTGGTACACGACAATGATCCTTACTACTCACCAAGTTTGAAACTCCCGGGGGATATAGTTCACCTTTTCTTTACCTACCATTATGAAGGATTTTAAAGTAATGATTTCCACAAAGTAACCAATGTTTATGATTCTAGGATTTATGATGCATAAATTTATGTTATGTGTTATTGCATATTTAGAGTTAATTTTTTTATTAATTTTAGGAGGTAATACAGTATATTTCATTGTTTAGAAATAGTGAATGGAAGGAAGAATGATATTAATACTCATGGACAATGTAGAGGTTTCCCTGCTAAAAAAGTCGATGTAGAAGGTATTGGAACTACGAAAGCTATGGATATATTAGGGGATCTTAGTCAGGATATGAAAAATAACCTTTCCCAAAAGGAGAAACCTATTCCATGGGGAGAATCTCCTATGATGGACCACGTTATACAGAAGATGCCCCCAATATTGAGTGGGACTACTAATTAAATTGTTAATGAGAAATTGATTATGTATCTAGAGAAGGTATTTATAGATATGGAATGGAGTTAAAAGGAAAAGGTTACACTTGAGTTCTATTATCTGAAAGGTGATGCTGATAAATGGTTGTCCTTGATCCATAATAATATATAAGAAGAAGGAATAAAACTCATGGAATAGAGTACATTTCAGGATACATTCTTCAATAAATAATTTAATTGTGATCATAATTTTTTAATGAAGATAAATATTCTTAGATTAAGTAAAAAGGAAGAGTAGAGTGTTTAAGATTATGAATATACCTTTACATTATTATCCATGTATTCTATAGATTACATATATAATATAAAGTGAAATATTGACCCCTTCTTTGAAGGTCTTAAGATAAATCTCTGAAGGGAACTAGTTTCTCAGACTTTTTCAGTATACGAAGAAATAGTTTTATGTTCTATCAAGATAAAGAAATAATTATCAAGATGATATGAATTCAAAGGAATCCCAAAGATGAAGAGGTATTCTTAGCAGTAAGAAAAACGGAAGGCATAAAATAAGAAAAAGTTTGAGAAATTTCTTTTGTGTGAGAACGATGGAAATAATCATTCGGGGAAATTATTGAAAGGAATGGGAGTTTGTTATAAGTGCATTGAAAAAGTTCACTTTGAAAAAAAATATCAAAGGGGAGAATAAAAAGGATACTATTAAGTGTTATAACTACAAGGATATGGGTCACAAAAAAACTAATTCCCCATATGAAATGAGAATATACTTCCTAAGAAGTTAAGGGATCAATGTTAAACATATTTTATTAACACAAATGAAGTGGAATGATAAATATAATTATATTTTTGGATCTAATTAATATGTTTTAAAGGTATTTTGTTTATGATGTTCTCATCATATAATAAATTAAATATGAAAGTATTTTATTAAAGTAAATTTTCAATAGATATTTGAAATCATATGCAGAATGGTACCAAGAAAATTTATTCAATGGATAGATATAATTTTAAGAAGACACTTGATTAAGGGAAATAAAACCCTTAAAATGTTCCTAATGTTGAGATAATGAGGAAGAAATGATTGATTTAGATAAGTGATGACTACCTTGAACTGATTAATGACTTTTTGAAAATTGGTCTATGAGATCAGTGATGGAGTTTACAACAATTTTGGATTTAAGGAATATATCTAGTAACATGTGTCTTACATAAGTAATAAGGAAGAATTCATGTTTCTAATAAGTTTTTTTGGTGATTCGAGTTATTAATAAATTTCAAGAGGAGACATGATGAAGATATCACATGTTTGGAATGTGAAAATTTAAAGCTAATTCATGTTTATTGAAGACTAATGATAAGATCATTTTGGGAATCTATTGAAATTATTTATAAAGTGTTGAATCATAATATTTTTCCAAGGAAAACAATTTTTGAAATGGTTTAAGATGAAATTTAGATCTAGCTTTAGAGATTGATATATTAGATCACAATTCAATGAATCTTGTTCTATGATATGAAGTACAAATAGTTCAAGGCATGACCAAAGAATAAAAATGATCTTATAGAAATGTACCAAGTATGTATATTTACTTATATTCTTAGATATTTGAGAATTTATCAATTCCAGGGAAAATGGTCTTAATTTTTTTGGGTCCTAATACCTTTGTTTCTGATGAATCAAATGGCCCCTTAGATCATCAGAAATTTATGTCTTTTGATTGTCAAATTTCTCCCAACCATGTTCTCTAGAACTCTCTAATAGAACTTTATTGTTAGATTTTTCCTATGAATCCATGTTTCCATTTCCTACATATTTTATGCTACTAGGGAACCTAGTTATGAGACCATTATACTTTCATTTATCTATTATTAAGAAGATGTGTTATTAACCCTATTCACGTTATGGGTTTTCAATGATATTATTTTGAAATATCAATACCTTGATTACTAATATCAAGTTTAAATTGTGATGAAAAATGTTAATTAAGTTGGGGAGAATGTAACACCCCAAGATATTAGAATATTTTCATGTTAGAATAAATATTATTTGTCTCTCTTTATAAGAAACACCATGTAAATCTTACGCTACACGCCACACTGAGTTACCTAGTGTTAAACATAAGACTTCATTTTAACACCTTTTAATGGAGCACATATTTTAAAACTAAATTTTGAAAATTGTATAAATCTTATTTTTCAAAATAAAATTCATTTTTGAATTTTTAATGAGAAAATTATCTTAGGGTTATTTTTTGGTATTTCTCTAAGAAGATTCATTTTTTGATGAATAGTGAAAAATATTCCATTTTAGTAAAAAACTACTTTTTCATTTAAATAATTATCAATGTTAAAATATATGTTAAATAGTTTTTAAGTAAAAATAGATAAATTATTCATATATTAATCTAATTCAGGTAATTTGAGTCATTTTAATATTAAAATTAGATATGAAAACTTATTGAACTTATTGAACGTCTCAACTTTAAAAACCAGCTTTCTTGCCACGTGTGCTAGATTTTCATCAATAATTATTTTTCCTCTCATGTGATTGGAATTTTGAAAAAAAAAATACAATTTTGTAAGTATTACAATATTCTTGTTCAAATAAGATCAACCTAATTTTTAACTAAAAGATTAGTGAAAGTGATTAAAATTAATTACGATGATTAAGGTAAAATTAAGATTAATAAGGGACTAAACCTTAATATTAAGGACAAAAATGACCTCGAAAATTGTCCAAAACCCATTGGATTCCACTAACACTACTAAAAGACTAACCTATACCAACAGTTTGGAACCGTTGGTATAGGCCTCCAAACCGTTGGCATAGCCTATACCAACGGTTTGGATAACCTTTGCCAAGTAAGCTATTGGGATAGGTATATACCAACGGTTTTGGGAAAACAATTTGTATAGTCCTATAACAACGGTTTTGATAACCGTTGGTATAAGTAATATGAAAATATATCCCAACAGTTCCATAGAACTGTTGGTATATGTATTTCAAAAAGAAAAATTTGGTGGGATTTGATCCCATGACCTCTACTTTATAGTTGGACGACCTAACCACTAACCTAACATGACTTTTGCGAGCATAATTTCATAAATATATATATATATTATCATAATTATATTAAATTTTTATTTATAATAATGTTCTTGGTAAGAAGTTCTGATAAAAAATCAAAGAGCCTATACCAACGGTTGTCAAAACCATTGGTATAGGTCCTTCGATTCTGGGACAAGGTTGGTTTATGAGGGACCTTTCCCAATGGATTGGCCAAACCGTTAGGATAGGTTTGTCCAAACCATTGGGAAAGCCATACCTTTCCCAACAGTTCTGGAAAATTGTGGGAAAAGTGGCCACAAAGTTGACTTTTCGCAACGGTTTTTGAAAACCATTGGGAAAATTGACCTCAAAGTAGGCTTTCCCAATGGTTTGGCCAAACCGTTGGGAAAGGGGACCTATACCAACAGTTTTTACAAACCATTGGTATAGAAGCGTTGGGAAAGGTCAGATTTCCAGTAGTGTAATTAGACCATATCCACACTTGGTTAGAATTTTATGGGTCATTGGGATATTATTAAAAGGAATTCCCTTATATAAAATGTTAAGTAAGGAAAAAAATACAAAAAGGGAAATTTACTTACCTTTAACATTTTTATAACATTGATATATGTAAAAAGCATAATATTGTAAATTATACATATCCTTTTTAAATATAAATTTGTTATTATTATCATAATTATTTATCAATAATTTTTAGATATGTTATAATTAATTAAAATTCTTAAGAAACTCTAACGTAGTGATTATTTAGTTAATAATTAATTAAAATAAATGATACTATAAATATTAAAAGTGATGTGAATTGATCGAATTATTGTCTTTATTTATTATTTTAGATGAATATATCATTTAAAACTTATTTAAACCTAATATATTTTAATTACAATATATTTTTGATATTATAAAATTAAAATTAAATAAATAATTTCAAAATTGACATTATTGTTATTTTAAAATAAGTGATATTTTATTAAATGATTTAAAATTAATAAAAATCCTATATTATTAAAATTTATTTTGAAGTGTTAATAAATATTAAATATGGTCTATTAATGTACCAATTTATCTTTTATAATTAACATATTTACCCACTTAGTGTAAAAATGTTGTTAGCATGATCTAGGTATAAGTAGTGTTTTATCACGTCGCATGTGTTTGTTTTAAAATTAATTTCAAAAAAACATGGGATTTTTATTTTATAAATAAGATATAATTTTAATAATTCATTATATATATATTTTCAAATAAATATAACATTATTCTATTCTTATTTTTAATATTACATAGGTTGGAAAACTATATGCTTCAATAAAAACAAAAATGAAAAAATTGGAGAATCTTAGAAGTTAAAGATTTTTTTTTAAAATGCACATATTTTTTGTGGTGGAGGTTTGAATAGAAAATTATTCCCATTTAATAAATTATTTTCCCATTTTTATGTACATTATATAATTTAGACCTTCCATTAATAAATATCTTTTGGTATTTACAAGAGTGACACTCTTCCTCCACTATAAAAGGCCTCATATCCTCCCACATGCTCACACCTCTCAAGACAAATTGGATTGACCAATATCTTAATATATAGCCCCAAAAAATCCCTCATCTAATCCTAAAATCCTCCCCTAGGGAATAAATCCATCAATGTAATCCTTTTGGTACAAAAAAAAATGAATTTACTCGATTAGGAGGTAATATCATTCCTTAATCTATTTAGATTTATTTCCATTTTTTTCCACCTAAACTCTTCTAAATTCATTATTATATAACAAAAAAAGTATCCTAAATATAATATGATGTTTTTATTCTACATTTTAAAAATAAAATTACACACACTTCCATCTAATGGGTAAAAAATATATTGGTTCTATGTATGACAAACTACTGCCTCACGAAAAGATAATTGTTCATTTTTCCATTACCACCTCTCATGGTAGCCATTATGATGTAAAATATGTTTATATATGTTATATATGATATTTATTATGTATTTATTCTTATGTAATATTTTTAAAACACATACCCTTATACTTTCCATTTTGTAAAAAAATGATAACGTCGTTTGTGGAAGTGTGGACTATCGCTTCCTCAAAGCGATGTGACTCATTCATGCTATATGTGGAATGCATTAAAGATGATTTTAACAGACCTATGTAACATATATAAAATATATATTATACTATAATATTAATATACATATGTATCATTTACTTTTAAATCTTTTAGTATGACAATGAAATGAAAGTAGTATTCATGCGTACGTACGACCTACCGTCTCTATGAATAGTGCATATCATTTATTATCTCCAAACAATATAGATTATTTTAAATACATATATACTTAATATATATGATAATTAATTCATTTTTTATATTATTTAGATAATTAAATCTTGATATAATTAATAGTAAAAAATTACATGTAAAAACATACTTTAGAAAACAAGGCAACTAACACCAGAAGTAGTGAAAATAATGAAATATTATTAACAAATGAGTATTAAGATATTATAGGAAGATGATATATAGTATTATAAACATGATTATTGTTCTGGTATAAGTTATTAATATATTTTAAACCACTATATATTAGGATAAATACCACACTACAAAAGGAAGATTGAGGTAAAGGATCTCGTCTCAATTTACAATCCATTGAGACTTAATTGTTGTTATGCACCAATTCAATTTTATATGGTGTTTATACTACCATTTGACATGTTAAATCATGAATATAAGTAATCCAATGATAATATATATTTTATTTTATTATTTTATGGGTATTATTATTTAAATGTTTCAAAGTGTTTTGGGAAACTATGGAATGTTTAAAGATTATTTACCTTAAGAATGTTCTTAATGATTATCTTTGAAATTTCACTCTTTTTTTGTGATTTTTAGCTTTATAATGAAAAAATTAATTTATATTAATAATTTTTCCTTATAAATTTCCTTGAATATCCATTTTTTTATTTGGTATATATTATTATTTCCTAAATCATGTATCATTTTACATACGGTGTTTAATTTGACAGTAATTTGATTAACTAAGGAATAATTGATAAATTTGTATCCTTAATTGAATATGGATATTTGATAAGTAATATTGTTTATTATTTTAATTTATTATTATATATCAGGTATTATTTGGATATGTATGACATGGTTAGATCCCAGTTATAGATATCCCTTTGATGCATCGACATTCTAATGAGATGAAATTGTTGGCCAAAATAGATGGGTTTTTACCCGATAGCTAAACCATCTTCTGAAAGGTATTTATGTTACTGGTTCCATATACATAAGAAACATGACATCCAATAATTAATAATTTACCTTATTTATATATTTTTTATTATTCATCCATGATATGTTGTGTCGACATATCCATTCATTCTTAGTTTATTGATTTAGATGGAATGATTTTTAGATTCTTACCTTTCCATATTGATATTTCCTTATATCATTATTTGAATGGAATTATTGATAATTTATTTACCTTTAAATGTTAATTTATTCCTATTAATTCATTATTTATTCCTCTTTACTTACCCTTAATATGAATTTGAGCTCACCCTTATTTTTTTCTTTTCTCCAGGTTATGAAGAATAATTATTTGAATATGAATTCAAGGATACATTTTATTTAATTTTATTTTTCATCAAGATTTTATTTTATATTTCCTTATATATTATGGGTATTATATATTTAATTTATATTTCCAAGACTACTAAACTGATCGGTCCATTAAGATATGATTATTTGTAGTCATTCTAATGTAATAAAATAATCCATCGGCTCTAGGCTTCTGGGATCAGGGTGTTACAGATACCAACTATAATATCTTTATACATTTACATATATTATTACATTATTTTAAACATAATTATACTTCAAATAAAAACCAAGGATCGTAAAGTCTAGTGTCTTTGGAAGACTAGATACATAATTTGAAAGCATGAAACCAAAATTAAAAAAATCTTTTATTTAATCTTTATAATGGGATCCTAACACCGTTTGGGACCATACATATATAAATAATAAAAAGGGGGATACATGAAGAGAGGAATGAGCTAAAACCCCTGTAAGGGAATAAACATTAGAATAAATTATAGAACATGGTTTATAAGGGATAACATGATTACATGAAAAGGCACAAACATATTGAAGTATAACATAAGGAACATGGGATCATGTAATAATGGAATCATAGAAATGTATAATAATCATAAAACATGAAATAATCATGATTCAAGGATCATTTCATATGGAGGATCATAAGTCAATTATAACCACCAATATTGTTTCACATGGATCACGAGTAATGGATAACCACCAAGACCATTGCACATGATATCTCATGAGACAAAACAATACCTAATGCATTAGAGCTCTATCTAGTCACACCCATCATAACATGTTTATAAATATTTTTTCTACAAAAATAATAATACATAATGAATCTATCATAAACATAAGGGTACCCATGGAAATAATTGGGTATCATAATCATGTTAAAAGGAATATCAAAAGGTAATATTATAATGGTGTCCCTAAAAGAACGGATTTAAATTATACATGGAAATTAATAAGAGAATATAGGAATATATAATGATAATTGATGTTAATATGAATTCCAAACATGTAAAAATAGCGGTTAAGAATATTTAGAAATAAAACATTTTAGTGTTCTTCAATGAAATTTTTTCAAGATTCTTTAAAATTGAAAAGGAATAATTGTCTGTATAAAACCATAATAGAACCAAGATATTGTTTCATGTAAAAATGAGTTATTTTTTAAAAATAATGGTGTCTCAAAATATATTTTTGAGTGTTCATGAAAATGGGTATGAAATCGGGATGTTCCCTTTAAATGGGCATGCTTATCGGGAAGAATTGGGAAGGGAAAATTTTCTAAACATGAATTTACCCATACAGGGAGGTTTTAATGATATAGATACATGATTTTGGAACTTATAAATAAAATTTACTAGAATTATATAAATATAAATAATATTTTCATCAGGTTAAATATAGATAATGTGTAATCCGAAGGAAAAATTTATGTTCTGAAAGAATCCCTTACCTTATGTCCGAAAGTGTTCTACAATTGAACATAATGTCTTGGATAATAAAATTAAATATATTAAATAATTAATTTAGAAAATTTTATACATGTATTTGATTTATTATACTTTTATTATGTTCATTTATTTCCTTTTTTATGAGTTATAAGAAATAATTTCATCGTTTATGAGTGTTCGTTTCCTTGGTCTTCATGATCGGTTCATTTGTATATGTGTATGAAAGATCATTTAGAATGAAAATAGTTGTACAGAATTAAAATTATATGTTTTTAATGAACTAAATTTTTTTATATATCATTCTTAATATGTTTATAGGATGAATCCTTAGGTAAAACGTTAATGATATCTATTTACATTAATTTGGCGGTTTCTTGATAATCACGAACTAGTTTTGTTCTCTTATTTAATTTTAAGTATATATACTAGTTCAAGAATAATAAATAACATATAATAAATATATTATAATATTATTAAATCATAAAAATTGTTTTATGACTAGCCATGAATGCGGTGGAGGAAATTAAAAACTCATTGTTCTTAAATGTGATAAATTAACAAAACACAGGTGATATTTTCATTTTTAGAATAAAAAGAGGAGGAGAAGAGGTTTGATGATGAATTATTCCAATGAATTAATAAAATTATAGTATATATAATATAATATAGTTTTAAAGTCACTTGGATAAAGGTTGGTGAGGAGAGAATAATAAAATAAAAAAAATTAAAAAGAAATTTAAAAAATAAAAGAGGATTTTACCTCTTGAATTTCTCATCATTGAGAACTTCTATAGGGAAAAGGGTTTAGTATTTTTTTGAGACCATGGGATCTTGAATTATAGGTATATTTTTGGGAATATTAATAATAATAATTTTTATTAGGCTCTAATCTTGAAAGGTGTGAGGAAAATATGTTGTAAGGGGTGTTATTTATTATGGAGGAGTGTGGTATTTTTTGATTATTTTATTCATTAGTTTTTTATTATGGCTCACGAATATGAATAATATGTATTATTGTGAATAAATATATTAAATGATTCATTTAATTTCTAAATAATTCCAGATTTCATCATCCATTACCCCATCATGACTCAAAAACACATTTATTTACCATATACTGTAAATTACAGTATTTCACTATTCACAAAAAAATTCAACTATTTTAGAAAAATCCCCAAAACTAGACCTAACAATTTTTTTATGTTTATAATTAAAAAAATTATTCCATTTTATGAAAATAATTTTCTAAATATGATAAATTTAATTTTTAATTAAAATCATCATTTACTAAACAAATATCTATTTGAAAATTTTACCTGATTTTATAACACTTTGAAAAATTAATTAAGGCATACTTATATTTTTTTACAATAATAAAAAAAATATCAATTTATGAATTTATTTTAGGAAAATAAATTTTCTTTTAATTCATTATGTTAATATTTAAATTGTAAATAAAAAGTTTTGTTTTATAAAAATACCAACACTTAATTTATCATTTTGAAAACATTTATTGAGGTATACTATGATAAAATTATATAATTATATCATTAATAAGATACCTAAATTTTAATTATACTCATAGATGAGGTTATTATTCTATTTTCTATATTACTATTCATAATAGTCATGTTACTATTTTAAGGTTCAGGTTACTATTACATCGAGATTGGTTCTTTAATTTCTATTAATACTTCTTATTTCAGTAATTATTTATTTATAAACATTTTATTATGTTATATATATGATTTTATGTTATTTATACTATATAAGATAATTATAAGAATGGAATATTCATTGGTAAAATTTTTGGATGTTACAACATGAAACTCATTGAGGTATACTTTATTGGCCATGTAACAGAGAAAAACATTTTTTGGACCTCATGATCACATCTTGTATCTCATACAGGAATCCCACTCATGGTAAACTTTATATTTTATCATAACCTAAAATACTCTATAACAAACCCTTTTTTTGGATAACATAATGCTTTAATTTTATAAGTTAATTATCTTTATATTTCATGAAATGTATGTATATATATACATATATAAAAATATATAGTTAACATGAATGAATGATAAAATAGATATTTATTTTTGGATGATACATTTTATAGTCATAACACTCATTTAATAATGCTTTATAAAATTTTATATGACCAGCTATCAGTCATATCATATATGAAAAACCACCATATCAGCCTTATGTTTACAACACTTTCTGGGATTTTGTTAACTTATTTTTTCTATATGCAGTTCATGTCTTAAAACTATTAGACCATTAGGTAAAAACCTCTTAATTAAATCTTGATTGAGAAACATTTATGAATAAATCAAGTTTGAATAATGGTGATATTTAGGAATAAAATTCATAACATTCAACACCATGAACATATTTAGAGTACTTTACTTCACAACATAAAATGCTATGATGTCATCATTTTTTTGACTACATAGAAAATTTATAAGATTAACATCATCATATTTGCAACCCTTTCTATTAAACTATATCCTGAAATATTTTTAGTGAATAATGTAAATATTTTACATTATTTATTATCACCAAATCCTAAAATACTTTAGGATAATTTTACATTCACATTATTGGGATAGTTGAATGTAACTTGTTATATTTCCCTTTACCTCTGTACCCTAAAAATATTTCAAGATATTAAGTGACTAACTAATTCATATTTTAACTGTCATAATTAGTTAAGTAATATTGATATTTACATTATCATGGGGAAAATGTAATATTTTTTATTTACCGTTATATATTATAAAATCATAATAATAATAAGTGGAATTCAATTAAACATTATACTAGTATAACAAATTATTTTTTAGTTGTGAAATTCAAATATTCTAAACATAACATCACTATCTTATTAAAATTTATATTCAATTATGGATGTTATAATATGATACACAAAATATTTTGTGTTCCAAAAATATTTTTTATTTAATTTTATTAGGAATATTTAACAAATAAAATATTTTTTTCATCTCATTTATGATATTCTATGGGTTTGGTGAAAATTACTCAAAAAATATGACTATTTATCCATGTATCCTATTATAAAAATTTTGTAGTATTTTATGAATCATAAACCATGTGTATATAATTAATCATATCATCTTTTTCATAACTAATCTTTATTAACAAACAAATTCCATGATCATATAAGAGAAATTAGATAAAGAATCACATACTATTTTTAGATTCATTTGAGATTGATATATTCCATTATATTTAAATGCTTTATATTTAAACTTTTACTTTATATCTTGAATGAAAACTACAATATCTATTAATTATTTTCTTTATTTTTAACTCCTTTATACTCACAATATTTGAAAATTATAAATTTTGTATCATATACCTTTCAAAACCAACGAATTAATTTATAAAACAGAAATACCTAACATGGAAATTTTGTGGATTTTCCAAAACACATTCAAGTTTCCTAAAAAATTCAATTATATAGAATTATTAGTCCTTTATTTTACCTTTTAGTTTCAATTTCCATGATTGGATGTTTCAAGAAAGTTTATTAGAATCTCTAACTAACATTCATACTTTAGTTTAAACATTTGCCCAATAAAACTATCTATACAGTATAATAACCTAGAAATCATATGCCTAAATCTTTAGTTCTCAAATATGAAGAATATAATCTAAAATATTCTTGAACTAAGTAATCTTGTGAAAAAAATTCCATATATGAAAACTGATTTAATTTCCTAATCAGAATAAGCTGTAAGATAATTCAAGTATAACGAATTCATTTATTAACTCAATAAAATTGTGTATGATTTTACATACCAAATAATATAGAGTACATGAGACTAAAATTCCATATCTAATTTAGTATTTTATTCCATAAAAAACATAATTGTATCATTTTATGCTTCTCATATGTATCTTGAATGATGTCTTAAAAACACCCATACCTGGTTACATTGGAAGCTCTTTCTCTAACACATATAATTTCTCCATAAGTAATAACTATTATTAATTTATTATATATAAAATTTTCTTAAATTATTTTTCTCATTTCTAAGGATTAATCTCAATGTTAATTTTGATAATGATGATGCTAAAATCGATAAAAAATATTTTGTCATATGAGTATCAAAAATTATTTCCATTTAATTTGGTCCTTCACAAAATCGTAACAAAAAAAATTATTATACTTTTCAAAATTCATCATACACATTATTGGTTTATAATCCATATTTGATTAAGAAAATGATCTATCTTTGACATAAAACTCATTACATAGATATTTAGTTACATAATAAGCCAAGACCTATCATATACAATTCTTAGATAGTTGAGTGGGTAACTCAATACGTAACCCATAATATAGATAAAACCAACTCTATTACTTTTGTAGCCAAACCCTCAAGGTTTCCCAACTAAGTGTAACCTAATGAAAATAATATGATCAGGCACCTTGATTTAGAATAAAACTAACCATTACCTAAGAAGTGACCATACATATATAATAACTAGGGGTTAATCAATGGTAATATTGTTTTCCATTTTCCTTAACCTATAAGTAATCCTATGAAACATTTTTGAGTTTAAATTTGGTAAAAATTATAACTTATCCTCACTCGTATGAAAATATAAGAAAGATAAAAAAATTAAGGCATATAGTTCTTTAAATGTCTGGTCCCAATGTGGGTTCCAACTCCTTGTTGTGTGAGGAATCAACGAAGACCCAAATTTTCAACTAAGAACAATCATAAATAAAAACAATTTACGGGACTGATCACCCATAACTTAAATAATGGTGGTATGGAATCAGAGTTTCCGTATGAAAGTTTGTTACCACTTGTTACAAAATTCCCCTCTACTAAAAGAAGTACGATCTCACGAACCTATGACTTTTTTAGCTATAATAAATATCTTCCTATATGGTTTAATATAATAATGCTATAATCTTCCACTATACACTCACTTTTAAATAATTTTTCATCCATAATTTATTCATTTTAAAAATTGGTTATTCTGGAAGTTTGTATTTGATGATTCTTCTTCAGAAACTTTTCATCTTCTGAGTCTTCTTCTTCCAATATTCTTCTCAGAAGCTCTCAACTCATTAAAATTTTCGATAACATATTATAATGATACATATCTACTTTATATATTCATAACAACTCTATAAATACAAATAAAATATATTAATCAAAATATGAGATTCACACTCAAAATATTCATATGTTTGATCTCCTTCAGAACCTTCGAAGTAATTATAGTCAACATTATTCATAATAGATTCCTTAAAACTTTTTATTAATGAAATTTTCAAACTTTACCCAAAACATGGTGAGAATCATGAAATTTTTCATTTATAGAATTTTTACCATTGAATATCTTCCTTAGAATCATAAAAATATTGGTAGAGTATAAACATGATTGGAAATCAATCCTATAATCTTTATTTTTCATCATATGGTGATATTTGTAAATTTCTATCCAATGATATTTTTAAATGTGTATCTGATAGATTTTATAAATGTCTGTATGATGATCTTGGTAGGATTATTTCTAATGGGGTTTGTAAATATTTGTCTGATGATGATTTTAAAGGTCTATTTGATAAACTTCATAATTCTACATGCGATACCGCTTTCTAAAATTTCATTAGATAAACTTTATAAATGTATATCTAGTAATTATTTTAAAATTATATCTAATAAGCTTCAGAATTATCCATATGGTAAATGTTTTTAGTTTACCATCTGTAGACCTTAATAATTATCCATCTGATAATACTTTGTAAATTTCCATCTGGTAACACTTCAGATATTTCTCTATCCGAACTCTTCTTTTATAAGAGATATAAAGACTTCATCTTAACATTATTTGTCTGATGGACTTTTTAAAATTATCTTAGATGGATTTGTTATTGTAAACTTCATCCCACTCTGTCTGATTATTATCTATATCTTCAACACTACATATATTCATCTTTTGTAGATATTCATATCCAACTTTGTAACTTGAACTTTGTAAAAACATTATAAAATGAACTTTTTACAACTTAAACCATTTAATAAACTTATATAAAATCATAAAAATAATTATGATTTTGGAAATTTTAGGACGATAAAACTATCGTTGTAATGAATGTTCATAACTTCTGAAAATTTTCATTTGAAAAATTCATACCAAAAAAGTTTAATCAAAATAGACCTCTTGGAAATTTTCTTCTATAAATAGTGGCCTAAAATATTATATATATATTGAAAAAATATCAAACTCATCTTTCTTATATTGAAAAAAAGGAAACACCACAAAAAATCATGTTTTATTTAATCTTCTCCTTTATATTTTTTATCAATATTAAAACAAATCCTTTTCAAACTCACCATAAAAACATATCCTTTCTCAAGGAGAAATTTCCTGACACTACAATACTGGATATGATAACATTATTAACATAATTCCATCCTTTGGTGAAAAGAAATTTTATGGTCATGATATTGATATATTACTCCTCAAAGATCTTATATTTTGGAAATGTAACTTATATGATCTTTCAGAAATGTAACCTATCTTATCTTCAATAAATGGAACATCCCTAACTTTTACTCTCCCTTTATATGATAACACATGATTAAAATTCTAAAAAAAATCAAAGAGTTTTACTACATCTCCCCCTTTAACAATATAATCTAAAGAATCATGTTGATGACTTAAAAACATTCTTAAGTGAATAATAGAGGTTAAAAACATAGTTTCAACCATAATTCCTCAAATAATTCCATTGACATAGATTTGGTGAATATATAATCAATTTTATGTTTTGATTAAATCTACTCACACTTTATATGTCCACTAGAAACTTATTCCTTGATAAAATGATATTTAATATAAATGTTCATCAATATAGAATATTGAAGATAATTTTTAGAGAAATAATTTTATCTTGGATTATCACAAATAATCATTAGTGATTTCTCAACATTCACCCTAAAATATTTTATATGAACTTTAAAACACGTCATTTCTATACACACATGAGTAAAAGAAACATATTTTAATTTACATGTACTTAATTTTACTAAAATTTGGTTCTTACTATACAAAAATACACAACTCTCTCCCAAGGATAATGTTCCAACAGATATTGATTTTAAATCTTCAAAATCACTAGCCTAATCAAAATATGTGATCTCAAGTATGTTCAAAAAATTAATTTCATATAAATAAATCTATAATTAAAGTTCATTTCACATAACTCAACATTTTCTTGGAAGTTATCACATTCAATTATTTTGCATCAAATTGATACCTAGAACATAATGTTACAACATAAATAATATGTGGATGAGATGATGTAATATTGAGTAAACTTACTATCATATTTTGAATGTATTTCAAATACACAATTTAACCAAATTTATCTTTACTCATCTTCATACCAATAGAAATAGTGGTATAAAATTTACTTCAAATCACCCTTGAAAAAATCATTTAATAATTTTATTGAATAATTTTATTATGAAATAATGATATATATATCATTTTATACAAGATAGAGAATGGGAATGAAATATAATTCACCGAGAATATAAATATAAAATAACTTATTCATATATTCTTATAAATCTTCACAAACAAGATATTTATCACATGAAATGATTATTTCATCAATATAAATATTAAAATATAATTTTACAACACCCATTTCCTTTACATGAATGATTTTTTCAAATTATCATCTAGAAATTTTTAATTTTTACAGGTAATTAACAATTTTTGTGTACCAAGATCAAGGATCCTACTTCAACCCTTAAAAGGAATTATTCAACTTATAAACTTTTCATGTATTGTTTTCAAGGATGAATCCATATGTTTGATCAACATAAAATTCTTCCTAACTTTCCCATATTTGATTTTTGAATTAACATCTATCTGATAAACTTTGTATATTTGAGGATCCGTAATTGTCAAAAATATTTTGATAGTTTTGAGACATGAAATAGGGGAAAATGTTTCTTCAAAATCTATACCTTTAAACTATGAGTACACTTTAAGGAATATCCTTATTTTTTATCATGAATCATATCCCTTTTCATTTACCCTATCCTAGAACACCAATTTACTTCCTATAAAATTTTAATATTCTTTTCTTGGAATAAGTTCCCAAGTATCATTCTTTATGATATGGTATAACTCTTCATTATTAGCTTCAAACAATTCATTATTTTTAATGACTTCTAATAGTGATCATGGATATATATAATAGATGAGTTCTATCTGATTCCTTATTCTTAGTCTAATTCTCTTATGAATGGAGTTTCACTGATCGTGTTTTTTTCTTTATCTTATTTCTATATCTTTTGAAATTTAGAGTTTTTCCCAAAAATTTCTTACTCATTACTATAAAATTTAGGATGAAATTTCTATAACTCCTATAAAATTATTTCATTATACTCTTCAGTTTGTTTGGATAGTTTAATGAATTATTCTATTAAAAATTAATTACAACAATTTCATTTATCAATTTATTTGAACTTATTTTGAATTACCAAAATATCACATCATTACAAAAATTTGTGTGATTATTTACTCTAGCAGTTGTATCTTCTACCATTGGTTGTATTCCCCTATAATATTTCTTCCTCGTAACTTTCATCAAATTTACCTATGTTTTTCTTTTTAATATTTATCAATAAGAGACTTTTAAATACCTTGAATTATTTAATAAAGGAATTTTTTTACCATATATCATAGGGGTTTCCTCTACTTATTGTCTTATTAAACATATATTTTTGACATTTTTTTCTTGAAAAAACTACTTCTGTCCAAAAGATTTTTGATATTTTATACTCTTAGAGAATAACATGACCCATTTCTACTAGCATTTGGTACTTCCTCTCTGTTATGTTATTTTCTTATTTAGTGCAAGGAGAACTATTTTCATGCTAAATAACAAGCATTGATAGATAGTATTAAAATGAGTTATATGTATAATACATTAAATTTTCTATTAAGAATTTTTTGAAATATACACCTTGCTCCTTCTCAACCCCCTTCTAAAATATTTTGAACATTTACTAGAGTTATATTTTTGTTTCATAAATAATAATAATATATATATATAGGTTAATTCATAAATGAAGGATATAAATTAAAGACCACCTTTGGTGGAATGATGTCTCAATACTCGAAATATATTAGAGTGGATATGTTTAATATATTTATTAATTTGTATCTCTACCTTATGTTGAATTATGTTGACCATTATTCTGTTTTATCATGTTTTACAAATAATATATCTTTTCTTATTAAGATGTGGAAGATATCTCATAGATTATTTCTTATAGAGTTTTATGAGAGCACCATTACCAATATTTCCAAGTCTCCTATTCCACAATTAATTTACATCATTAATACTCAAACAAAAAGAGTTACTTGGATATTTGATTTATAAAAAATTTCCACTAGTTCTGTATTACTTTGTAATAATATTTGAACCATTTGAAAACTTTATAATGAAAGAATATATTTCTAAGAAAACCTAATTCCCATCACAACCTAATTGCATGACACTTCATAAATTATATTTAATTCCATTAACAAATAAAACATCTTTTTATTTAAACTTTATTGATTCAATTTCACATATGCCAACCCATTTGATTTTGGGTGAACAATCATTTCAAAACAAAATAGCACAAATCATATTATTTAATCTGTTTTAGTATTTTCTTACTAATAATATATGGGGATAAAATTCAAAATTGGTAATCCAAGGCTTTCCAATTTTTCTATCTTTTAGAGAAACCTCATATAACAATGTTTTCAGTTCAATCATCCCTTTAAATAGTTCATTTTCAAATTAGATATGTTGGATTTTTTTGGTAAGAGTAGTAATAAATTCTCAAAAATTATGACCATATTGAAGACACCTTTTACATAACATATCTACACCTTCATATTTTTATATTATTTCAAACTTTTATCCTTATGGAGTTTTATTCTTATCATTTTTCTTAAACTTTCAGACCACATAACTACTTTATTTATATTTTTTCATCCTTCTAGTATTACTCCACCTTAAATCATTACTTGAATATGTAATTGACATATAAAAAAAATAGTTATAATATTTATTCCAAAATTCTTCACAACACCTATAATAGAAATTTAATCTAGATTTATAATAATAATAATAATGTTGGTTGAAATATTATCATTAAGGTTCATCAAAAAAAAAAACTTTCTTTGTTATGGAATATTATTTCTCTTGGAGTGACCACATCGTTTTTATTGATTTGAAAAGGAATTATACCTCCCACTAACACTTTTAATCCATGCATTCCCTTTTTTATTGAACTATTATTTTTAATTGAAACAATCTTAGAAACATCTGTATTATTATGTTGAGTTCCAATTTTTTTTAAAGATAGATTCCCTAAAATTTTATTAAAGATTGATTTCAATATTAATTTTCTTAAAAAAATTCATTCATATTTTTATGGGGTTTCCATCTTAAAGAAAACTTGATTATATATTGTCTAACTCATCTTTCATCGTGGAATGTTTCTTATAATTTTCTTTTAACATATTTTGTTGTTATAAAAATTTTACTTTGAGGTATTTAATTTACTCATGACATCCTTTTAATTTATTAAGTAAATATTAAAATATATCATTAATATTATTATATATGGGTTCCTTATTTAGTTTTGAGTTTTTCATAGGACACACTTGAAGTTCTCATCTCAAAAAATATTCTTTATATGTAATTTCACCCTCTCATCTTCACTATTAGAATTTTCCTCAGGTTTCTCAGCATAATATGCAGTCAGTTATTTTTTATAAAACATATTAATCTGATGAACTAATTTGATTTGTGTAATTATTTTATTTTTTTTAGAAATTGATCTTATTTCTTCTTTCAGAATACATATTTTTCTATCCTTAATTTTAATAATTTATCTATATTTTTTACCCCAATTCTTCTTCCGTGGAATGTTCATTCATTCATCTTATTCAAAACCATCCATTTAATTTCTTGAGATATATGAGGAAAATTGGATGATTTCTTCTAACAAAATCATTTAATAGTAATTTTTCACTTATACTCACATTTTAAATTTTCTATATTACTTTTTGACAAATCCAACTACTCAAGAATATTTCTCATTATCCAGAGATACATATTCTCAAATATTAGATCTCACTTCTTTTTGTGAAATCTTTATCTTCTTCATTTTATAAAAATATGTTTCATGTTTCTCATTATTCATAAAAACAGAGAATTATACATTTCATAGGTAATTATAACATTTTGAAGCTCAGGAAGAGAAATAGTTTATCTATCCCCAAAAACATCATTTTTATCAAAATTATTTAAAAAAATACACATTAATATTTTCATAGTAGTTGATTCTAATAATGTTACTCCCAAATTATGGATATTATAAACTATTTCATTTAAACTTATGAAATATTCTTAAATTATATTTTACTCTACCATTTTTAGTACATCATATTTACTTCTCTATATTTGATGTTTTTCTTCCTTCACATTAACATCACCTTCAAAAATGATTTCAATTTTACCTAAAATGTCCTTATCCCTTTAAAGTCCATAAACTTTGTAAAAAATATTTTATAAAGAGATATAAGAATGAAATTTCATTCCTCATCATAATATTCTTGATTTATATTATCAAAAAATTCATTTTAGTATCCTTTAATCTTGGTAGAAATCCAATGGTTTATTTAGAAAACACTACTAGGAAAATTAAATGAAGATTGGGTATCATTCTATTCTTTAAACCATAATATTTATTTCAATATAAAGTAAGAACTACTCTACTATTAACATAATTTAAATACTACATAAATAAAGAAATGAATCTATAGATGAAACCCTACTATGAAAAAAATTAAGTTAGTGGGAATATTTCACCACTGATTGGAGGGGGGGTTAAATCTGGGGTATTTTTTTTTTAAAATTTCCTTAAACTAGAAAAAGTCTCTATAACTTGTTAAATTCTAGATCCACTCAAATTTATGACTTAGAATCACCCATATGAAATTATAATAAAGAAAAAATTAAAGTAGTACAGTTTTTAAAAGGTTTGATCCTAATGTGGGTACACACTCCTTGTTGGTTCTTGAATCACCTGATACATAAAGTTTTCACTAATATTCATAAAAAATAAAAATGTGGATAGGGAATGAATCATTATTAACCAAAATAATGGTTGTAAATAATCTCTCTTGACTGAAGAAATTTGTTTATCCCCAATGAAATTTTCATCCCCCACCAAACTAAAAATGATATCTTAAACGACAAACTTCTATAGATATGATTAATATCCTCCGATGAGAGTGAATATTAGAAATACACAATCTTATTATTCAAAATCGATCTTATATAATTTTTTATCTAGAACTTTTTACTTACAGAACATGGTTATTTAGAAACCTTGTGTCTGATCCTTCTTCTTTAGATAATTTTTAACTTCTATAATTTATTCCTCTAATCTTCTTCCTAGCATCACTAAAATAATAAAAAATTTCAAAAAAATATCAAAATGTGTATTCTCACCATTATATACCATAAAAACTAAAAATAAATAAAGGGAATAGGTAAAACCTAAAATATGAAATTCCCTTTCCATCTTTTCATAGGTTTTATTGTCTTCAAAAAAATCTGATGTAATTAGAGTCAACAATCATCACAAGAATTTTTTTAAAACTAAAAAACAAAAAAACATTTCAAACTCTTCCCTGAAACATAGTATGAATCAATTTTTTTCCATGTTGAATATTGTGACATTTAACATCAAACTCCAAATCATTATAATGTGTATAGATTATAAACATTAATGTAAATTCCTTTGGTAGTCTTGATTTTTCTTTATTCAGTGATCTTTATAAATATCAATCTGATAACCTTTGTAAAATTATATATAATGGACATTGTAAATGTTTATTCAATTATCTTTGTAAAAAAATTGATCACCTTTATAATTCTCCATATGGTACAACTTTGTAAAATTCAATCTGATAACCATAAAAAATTTCAATCTTATACAACTTTAAAAAATTAATTCCATTAATCATCATAATAATCCATCCCGTAAAAATTTATAATTTTCAATTCTGTATACTTTATAATTATCCTTTCCAAAAAAGTCTATTCGGCAACACTTTATATATTTCTCCATTTGAACTCTTTTTTCACTGGTGTTACACAATCTGTGTCCAATCATTATGTGTTAAATAGACCCTATAATAGTAATAGGATGGTTTTGTTCCAATAACCATAATAAATATCCATCAAATTACTAGAAATAACTTTAAAACTATATAGATTGATATTTTTTATATTCTCAACCCCATATTTATAAATAAATAATTTTAATTTGAAAAAAATTAGATAGAATTAAAAAATTCTTCAGGATATTTGGAACTTTGAGGAATAAAAACTAATTATCTAACTAAATGTCTCGATCTTATAAAAATTTTCCCCTGAAAAGGCCATTCTCTTCCAAAATAGTCTTTCTAAAAATTCCCTTCTTAATATAGTTTCTTAAAATACTTTATATATGGTCAAAATAAGCCCAAAATCATCAATTTATGTTTAAAATAAATAACAAAGTTTATCAAAACCATTGGTTCTTCATATATATTTCCTTACACAATATAATATTAGGGGACCCTAATTTGGAATGAAACTACCCAATTTGATGATGGAGGTCTTGAGAAAGGTTAGTTTCTAAGGAATATAACACATTGTATCTGAATGGGGTTTTAATCTCACTATATTATCTCATGTTATTCCTTTTATATATTCTTGTTTCTAATGATTTAGTTTTTTGATCCTATTCAATCCATAAAACAAATATGTTCAAACCATGTTGATGGATTACTCATTATAAAGCCCACATTTTTTATTACTCACCCCAAAACTGATGCCAAATATATTTAAACATATCCAAATATATCTCATGAATAAGACACATGAAATTTTTATATAATGTTTTAGTGACATATGAGATTGGAAATCTCTATATAAGTTATCCTAAAGGCATAAATAACTAATTACTAAATTTCTATAATAATTCATTAGCTTCCTTTCTAGTTGGATGTGTACCCTAATGTCCCTTTACTCATGGATTATTTATTTAAGGGTTAATCCAATTTATCATAGATTAGGTGAACCAAGAATTACATACAAAAAATATTTCATGATTTTAGAGGAATATTTAATACATATCATAATAATAAAAACCCAATAAACATATAGGTTTACTGAATTTATAGACTAGATACATAATCAACTTCTTTCATTAAGGATATTTAATATCACCCACAATGTTCTTCTCACAAAATAACATTATTAAAAAAACACTATTTAAAACATTTCATCAAAACCTAGGGAAAGAGAAACATATGAAAGGGTGAGCTCATTTTCTCATCAAGGGTAAACATATGAGATATAAATAGATGATCATATGTGAGAATAATAAAATAAAAATTTTATGAGAAAATGATCATAACTTATGAAGGTAATAATAAATCAGTCAAATATCATTAATCATGATTCATGGAACAAGGGTTCTCCATAAGAAAATAAATATGTTATAAGAGTTTAGAAGCATAAATAACCAATATTTATCCATGAAAACATATCATAAATTTATGATATATGTTTTTTTTAATACACATAAGTATAGAAAATCATTTCCCCAGTCAAGGTGCACTGCCAAGACTATCATAGTGGATGAAGTACCATAGTGGATTGGGTTTACTCCTAATTCCATCTCATCCTTAGTCAAGTGTCACTTCCATGACTATCATAGTGGATAGATTACCCTACATAATTCAGTTTAATCCCAATTCCAATAAATATTATATCATGATATACAAATATTTAACTAATGCATTGGAGGTATATAAAAACAACCACCTGCCCATTACATAAGGGAAACCATACATATGAATTCTAGAAGATCATAATAAAAGTCAACATATTTTAATAGTATAACCTATGAAAACGAAATAGGTTTCATAAATATATAATAATCATATCATCATAATCCATTCAAATAAATTGAGTTTATGATATTATAACAACATTCATTATCTCCTCATAGCCTAATTAACCCACAGGAGTGAAACAGGTGTCATGAAATCATCCAAGGAACATCATCATCATAAGTCATCAAAAAAGAGCATGTTATCACAGGATCATATACCCCATGAATCATAATATTCATCAAAGTATGTTTTTATAGATGAAAAATACCATTTAGTGAACATTCAATCCTTTCTTTCAAAACATGATAAACATATCCTTTTATTTTTATAAAATTCTAAATAAAAATTCTCAGAATATTGAAAACATTATTTTCTTTTAAAATTACCATGTAATGTTTTAAATTAATTTTAAAATGAAATAATATTATTTTGGTGTGAAAATATTTTTATATGGTAAATTCTAAAATAAATATTCCTTTCACATTTTTTTGTTAAAAGTCATAAATTACCAATTTAGAAAAAATTTTAAAAATTAATTTTTAAAACATTGAAAATAGAGTAAAATATAATTTAAAATTAATTTAAATAATAATTTCACATAAAAATATTATTATTGGAATCATTTTAAAGAATATGGACTTGGAATAAAAT
Source organism: Viscum album (assembly GCA_963277665.1). Taxonomy (NCBI): domain Eukaryota; kingdom Viridiplantae; phylum Streptophyta; class Magnoliopsida; order Santalales; family Viscaceae; genus Viscum; species Viscum album. The sequence continues at coordinate 343,065,881 of OY728167.1, forward strand.
GATCACCAACCAAAGTGTAAGGTCAGTTTTCATAAAAACAATTTATTGATAATTTTAAGTACCAATGAGTGGTGAATGAAATTAAGACAATGAAACCCCATAAATAAAAATAATAAAATAAAATATATGTGGTTTAATATTTAAATATCATATAATTCTCCAAAATTATATTCAATCATAAACAATCTCGATTAAAAATGAGATTGATACATAAACCGTTATCATTTTGGAAACATTTAAATCATAAATCCCGTGAAATAAATAACTCAAAATATAAATTTTAAATAAAGTAATTTTAATATATTAATGATATAATACATAAATGGTGTATTATATACACCATATAAACTCAAATTTCTATATAACATAAAACATGTCTTAATAAAACAATATTTGGATGAAGAATTATTAACTGAAGTCCTGAATTTTATCATAAGCATTCTAACCTCCCATATAATAAATATATAATTATTATAAATATATAATAAAATAATATTATATATATATATATATATTATAATTAATTTATAATTTTCAATTAATAATTTATTATAAATTTTAAGTCATTATTCTTGTAAACTTGGGTCTATTTTCCATGCATTTTTTAGTTCAACTATTTCATTCCTTGAACCATGGTTTCTATTTATTCATATAAATAATAATAATAAATTTATAGTTATCTTATTTATTCATTATTTACACTTTTTATAACCATCCATATTATTTGTTGATGATAAATTACTTATATCTCTTTGGGGAGATAATAGTCTGTATGTACGCATGAATAATGTTTCCAAATTTCAATAAATGGAAAAAGAAAGGAAAATAGTAATTATCCTTTAAAAATAATATCTATATGAAAAATTTCATATATATTCCTTAAATATATCCTTATGACCATCCATTTAAATAAGAAATGAAAAAAGAATCACATCACTTTGTGGAGGTGATAGTCCACCCCAAAGTATGAGCACCATTTCCATTTTTAAACAGATGTAAAGAAGTTATAAAATGGATATATGAATAAAATAAAAATATAATAGTATATTAAATATACTTATTCCATAATTTTATGGTGTGTATAGAAAATTTATTGGATTTTTAGAAAGAATGAAATGTGAAAAAGGTTGGTAAAAAAATATACATCTTTTTCGAGTATCTTTTTTTAAAAAGCACCATAAGGATTCTTGGAGGGTTAATTTAGAAATACCAAATGATTAAGGTATTGGATAATTATTTTTAGAGAGTATTTAGGTATATATTAATTGATATAAAAGAATCAGGTTGTGTGGATAAGAGAGTAAAGGCGATTCCCTTCTATAAGTTTGATTAGTAGACTGCATGTAAATACTTAAAACATTCAAATATAAAAATAATATTCAAGCTCATATCTAACCAATGAAACTGAGATTATAGTAAAATATAATTTTGGGTCTAAATATATTTAACACATAAAATTTATAAAAGTTTTATTTATGATTATACCCTTATCTTTTACTTTAGTTCCCTCCTTAACCTTTTTAACCTTTACTAATGTAATAATGTTTAACCATAGTTACTATTAATTGTGAACATAAATGATATTTGATTTTTTTTTTGAAATTTTGGTTAAAATTATGGAAACCATTTTATAAAATTAAATTTATATAAATGGTAGAAATTAATTTTAAAACATGTGAGAAAAATACAAAAAAAAACAGTTTAAAAAATTCATTTATAAGCGTAACACTGAATTTAACCAAATATTTCATAATAAAAACAAATAGAATAAAGCTAACTTATTTTATTGATTATATCTTATTAATATTAATTAAAATAATTAATCCATATATATTAATTTAATTTATTAATATAAAAAATATTGTGTGAATAATTGTAGTTCTTTAAAAAACACTATATTTTTTGCTGTAAATTTTTTTTTAATTTATAAATGATTGATAACCAATGAATTAATTAACAATTTTTTTAAAAACTAAATTTTCAAATTTTAATTAATTAGAATAATTTTTTGAAATAAAACATTTGTGATAAAAAATTGTTACGATGAAAATATTTAAAAATAGTTATTTTTGATCAAGTGTATTTCCTAAGCTAAATAGAAATTATTTTTGACAAATATATTTAATTTAAATACCATATCATTTTCTTAACTATTTTTTATATTCCCATGATAACATCCATGATGATGTTTTTCCCTTTCCATTTACATATGGTTAAGGGTTGTAACATTCCCTTAGACCTATATCTCCCATCCTTAACATGAAAACATAATAAGAAATAAGATACATACTCCACAATATCCATTTTCATATTTTACCACCAAAAAATCTATTTTATATCTCTATATATATTTATACATCTTTGATTAATAGATAATGATGATCTATGAGATTCATCCAACAACTCCTTCTTTAGACATGTAATTTATGGGACACATACTTAGTTCCTGAACTTGGTCCTTCCATCATTGTCATGGTTAAAATTAGGAATATGCCATAACTTATTTTGTAGTTATACATTTTCCATTTTACACCTCTTTAATCCCCATATGGATGGATAATTAAACATTAATGTGATAATGATATGATCTTCCACCTTTCCTCATGATTTCAATACCTATCTTCTTCAAATCCATATGTATTAGATCTATTTAAATCCTCATCATGGTGAAACAAACATGGTCCTTCTGACTCAAAACATTCACTACCTTGAATACCTTCTCAAGGATGTAATGTATTGAAAATAAATAATCATTAATAAAATCCAAGAATATCCTTTGAAACATATTTCACCCTTTTTATGTGAATATATACATCAGGATTTTATTATCATTATATATTTTTTACATTTCACCACAAAGATAATGCCTCAATATCATTAATAAAAAAATCACATCCACAAACTCTAAATCATGAGTCAGGTAATTTTTCTCATGATGTTAAATTGAAATGAAGAATAATATTTCACCATATCATTTGACATGAGGACACACCTACAGATCATAAACCCATATCCATTTAGAGTACTGTGAACATAGGTGCAATGACCAACCTTCTGTTCAGCTCTTTAAAATTTTCCTCACATTCACCTATGTGTAATATGGTCATCATCTATATAAATTATCTTATTGCGTATGAAATCCATGATAAATGTATTAAAAAATAATTTATAGTATCCATGGAATAGAAAAAAACAATGGATCTCGATCACCATGGTTTGTTTGGTCCATTTCTAAATAACTTATCTTTTTAAAGGATCCACCGATATAACATCACATATAAATAAATGACCCAAGAAATAAACCTTCCATAGCCTAAATTCACACTTGATAAATTTTCAATGCAACATTTCATGCCTCATGGTATTTAACACAATCATAAAATGATATTTATGATAATATTTATATTGGAATATTTAAGAATATCGTCTATAAATACTAATGAAAGATGATCAAGGTAATCCCTAATGTATCAATTAATTAAATCCATGAATATAATAGATGAATTGGAAAGTCAGACTGGAATCACTATAAATTCATAATGACCATAAGTCCTATGGAATAACTTATTGAGTATATACCCCTTCTTCATCCATATTTGATGATATCCAAATCAAATTTGAATCTTGGAAAAATATAGAGCTCATTTTAATTGATCAAATAGATCATAAAAATGGGGTAGTGGGAACTTGTTCTTAAAGTTCCCAATAATCAATAAAAATATGAATTGATTGATATTTCTTCTTAAAAAAAATAATGGGTTTACCCCATAGTAACACACTAGGTCATATGAATCCCATATCAATATTATTCTAGAGTGAATTAATTAATTATAGCAACTCAACCATGGACATTAAATAGGGGGTATTTTAAATACGTTTTACAGTAGATATGATGTCTTTTTAAAACTAATATTTATAATTGAGTGGAAGAATATAAAAGTATTTAGGAAATATATTAGTATCTTCCAAAAAAAGAAAATATTCAATGTTGAGTTTCTCCCTAATAATTTTATATAAATATCCATAATGAATCGGTAGTAAGTCCCATAAAAAGGAAATAGTTATAATTGTAAGTTCATATTCATACTTGTATAGATATACAATCATAGGGTAATTCAAAAAATGAAATTTGACTCACCTTCCTAAACAATTGACATGGGATCCATATAATGATATCCAGTTCATGGATAAGATCACATCAAATTAAAATAGATAAAGAATTAGAATATGTGTATAAAGAACAATCCCATGAAATTATATTAGATATTAGATGCATATTTGAGATAAAATAATCACAATAATATGTGTTTTCATTAATAAATTGACATATAACTGTTGAGTATATTGATTATCATTCATAAATACATTTAATGATATAAAATAATTAATATCAATATGGTAAAATAAGATACTTAAATATTTGAGTGTATTCATTACCACCACAATTTCATCATTATATCATGGATCCCTTACTAGAAAAAAAGATTATATTGAGTATCAAATATTAATAATCATTGTAATTAATTATATGATAATGAAATTCATTTATAAGATGTCCAAAAGTAGGAGTTATTCTCATCATCCAATAACACCTTATGTTCATCCTATATCCGTTAGGTTTATCATAGGTTTTCATAGGTTCTATACTCTTATTATTCATAATGGTTCACAAAGAGAATATGACATGCCCAAAGAATATCTATTTAGAGTGTCAAACCAGGTGTGTGGTTAAGAATTTTTATCTTGCACCAGGTGAAGATAGAGTTAATACCTAACCATTATTTTTAGGTTTGTTACCCCTAGGTTCATCTATGCTAGTACATGAATCCAATTGTTTGTATCCATATATAGATTTAATTTTTAGGGAACCAAAAAATATCTAAATTAAAAAAACACTAGGATATTATCCTATAAATATACTTACTCCTAGGACTTTCACCAATGTTTTCTAATCTTAATCTCAAAAAATTACTAAACTATAACATGATACTAACTGTGGTGACCAAAGCATTATATAAAAAAATATTTTGTCGTTTTAGATTAATATTCAATACATATCATAATAAAAAATTCCCAAAACCATAAAGATTCAGTGTCTTTTTACACTAGATACATAATAAAATTATTTCATTAATTATCTTTAACATCTTCCACACATTTATTCTCACATAATACCCTTTATTGGCATAGCACATTTAAAACATTTCTTCATGACCAGGGAAAAATTAAACATAATAAAGGGTTAGTTTAGATGATTAGTTAGTGTATACAAATTATATATCAATCAATTATCACAAAGGATTATAAAATTATCATAAGCGTATGAGAACATGATCATAAATTATGAAATTCATACCGAATCAATTAATTGTCATTAATCATGAGTCATGATATAAGGCTTCATAAAAAATCATTTTTATTAAGAGTGTAAAAGAATCAATAATAAATCATGATACATGAGAAAATATTATAATCATAAGAAATAATTTTATAGAATAAAAATAAACATATAAAAAAATTTCTTTAGACAAGTCCCACTAACAAGACTATCATAGTGGATTGATTCCCATAGTGGATTGATTCCCATAGTGGATTGGGTTCAAACCCAATTATATTATTTCTTTAGCCAAGGGTCACACCAAATAACAAGACATTGCAAATATTCCCTTACTAAATTGGGTTCACTCCCCATTTTAGTCCATATTATCTCATGAGATATCAATCCTTACCTATTTCATGAGAGGGATATATAATTCTGGGTATACCCATGACATTATTAATAAGTATGTGTATAATAACACCATAATAAAATTCATCATATCATTATAGTATATCCCATGGAAATAAAAATTAAATTGTAAACATATCATCTCTATATAATCATAATCCATCTAGATAAAAGAAGTGTATGGTACCATAACATCGTTCATTATCTCATCATGGCTTAATTAATCCATGAGAAATAAACTAATTTCAATAAATATTTCTATTAACATCATGATCATAAATTATATAGAAATTTTAATGGTATCATAATATCCTCATCCTAGTGAAGCATAAGAAACATCAAAGTATTGTTACATGGATGAAAAATACCCTTGAAAGAACATTTGAACCATTGTTTCAAAACATGTGAAAAAATATTTTTCTTCACAAAAATTTAAATAAAAATATCCAAAAAATTGAGAAAATTATTTTACTTGAAAATACCCATGGAAAAGTTTAAAGGAATCATAAAATCAAAGAATGGTCATGATGGTGGGATAATCCATAAGTTTGGTAATTTTTAAAACAAATATTCCTTTCACACTTTTTATAAAAAGTCTTTAATAATCAATTTAGGTAAAATTATGAAAATTCCACTTAAAAACATTGAAAATAAAGTCAAATATGGTTGAAAAATACTATAAATATTAATTTCATATTATAAAATCTAATTCATCAAAATATATTTTATGAACATAGACATGGAAGAAAAATTCATCTATAAAATATGAAATAAGATCAACTTTTCTAAAAAATATTTTATCGATACTTTTAAGTACAAAGAGATGATAATGAAAGGAAAAAATGAAAAACTAATAAATTAAAATCATATAATATAATATATGTGGTTTAATATATATATATAGTATATAATTCCCCCAAAATGATATTCAAGCATAAATAATCCAAATTAAAAACGATATGGAAACATAAACCCTTATAGATTTTGTATCTTTTGAATCATAAACCACACGAAAGAAATAACTATGAATAAAAAATTAAATACATGAATATTAAGACATTCATGATATATTATATAAAATTGATATTATATTGAGTATATAAATAAAAATATGTGTATACCATAAACATTTTTCATAAAAACAATATCGAGACAAAGAACCCCTACTTCAAGAATTGTCATGCTTCGTACGCATTAAAAAAATACTTTATAATAAATATTGATTTATTATAAATCTATTATAAAATAATATTAATATATATATTACTATATATAATTCCATTATAATTTCTCATTATCCTTTTATTGATAATTCATCATTAAAATCATTATTCGGGTGAAAATGAAATCATTTTTCAGGTATGTTCCGATTCGACAGTTCTAATAAGTGAAACATGGTTTGAGTTTTATCAAATTAAGAATATTTATCACTAAATAATTATCATATTTATTTATTATATACACTTTTATTACAATCCATTTAATATAGTGATGAAAAATGACTTACATCACTTTGTGGAGATGATAGTCCGTATGTACGCACATGTGATCTTTCCACATTTTTAAGGATGGAACAAAAGAAAGATAAATAATAATTAAAACATAAAGAATTATAATAATTTTATATATTTCATATGTATTAATTAAATATATCATTTTTATCAACCATGTAATAAGGAAATGAAAAATGAATCACATTGCTTCGTCGTTGTGGTAGTCCACATATACACATGAACAACATTCTCATTTTACAAAATATCATAAGAAGGTAAAAAATGGATATACAATTAAAATAAAAACATCAAAGAATATTAAATATTTCTATTAAATCATTCTATGATGGTTATATAATAACTATAGGAGTTTTAAGAAGAAAGAAACATGAAAAAGGTTGGAAAGAACATATACCTTATCTTCAGTTATATTCCATTTAAAATAACCTCAAGGATTATTGGATGGATATTTTGGGAATAAAATAATTTTAGAGTCATGGATATGGATTTCTGGAGAGTGTCTCACAATAAATTGGTTGAGATAAAAGGAATAAGTTGTGTGGAAAACCAAGGAGAGGATGTGCCCTTTTATAAGTGAGGTGAGTGGAAAATTTATAAATACTTAAAACATTAAAATAAAATAATGTCATATTCAAGTTAAAGTGGAACTAATTTAAAAAAATTATAAGATAATATATTATTAGAAATAAATATTTTCAACTAATCAAATTCAGACAAGTTTATGTGATATTTTAAACCTTATCTTTTAGTTTAACCACTATGTTAACCCTTCTTAACCTTAAGTGAGGAAATGAATTTCTGCCATAGTTATTATTCATTATGATAAAAAATTTAAGTGAAACCCTCTCTAAATTTTTAAATTTTTATTTTAAATATGGAAACAATTTTATCAAATTATTTTTCTATAAGTGTTAGAAATTAATTTTTACATAATCATGTAAAACGCAAAAAAATAGTTTTATGAAAATGCATTTTATGTTTAACACTGAATTTAATTCAATTTAGTTTCTATTAAAAACCAATATATGGATATTAATTTTTTTATTGAATATATCATGTTCATATTTCAAGAAAAGTATTCATAAATAGTTATTAATTTAATTTATTTAGATAAAAATACTTCATTTTGATAAATGCAGTGTTTTCATAAAAACATATCTTTTTACCTTAAAATGATTTTATTTTCATTTCTAACATATTAATAACCATTTTACTCATTTTATAAATTTTTAGTAAAATTTTTCATAATTTTACTACTCTAAATTAAATAATTAAATAAAAAATATGTGACAAAAATAATTCTAAAAATAAAAAATATTTTAAAATATTTCTTTAGGATCAATAGTATTTCCAATGGGAATTAGTAATTTTTTTATAAGTATATTTAATTTAAATTCCATATAATGTGGTTATTTTTATAATTTATATAAATTATTCATATAATTCCTATGTTTAATTCTTAACAAGCTATAAAAATATTTTTTTTTAAAATAAATATATTCTAAAATCCTTGGGTGTTGCAAAAAATTTAACACAATATATATATAAATTATATTGTAAAACTAAATTAAAGATAATAATTTTTATTAAAAATTGAGGTTAAGGTAGATTAAATGATTATTGTTTAATTTCACCTAGAATGAAATGAATGTCCGCGTAATTTTATAAAAATAAGTTTAATAATTTTAATCTAAAGCATACATATATTAAAAATACGAAAAATTTATATCCTTGAATAATTAACAATATAATTTTTTTTAAATAAATGAATATGTCATAAATTTAAACCCGAGATAAACTTTTATGAAAAATACATTAATAAAAAGATAATTACAAAACATTGAAAATTTTACCTATTAATTATACACATTCCATAATCTTAAATAAAATACTTTATATTCATTTTAAAATATGTACTCTTTCATATTATTTATTATATAGTATTTTAATTCAACTACATTAATTATTTTTTCTGAGTTATAAACATCCTATAATCCAATTTCTATTATATAATCATTTTTCATTATTTATATATCATGTATATACCATTAGTTAATCATTAATAAAATCAATTATCACTACTATTTTTATGTGGCTTAAATAATATATGAATATAAATCTTTAATTTGAATAATTAAAATTCATTAATTATAAACAATTCATAATCCTAATATAAGCACTTTATATTTTTTCCTTATTTTTTAATTTATAAACACTTTATAAATTACCCCCTTAATATTTCTAAATAAAAGATTTATTTAAAATCCATATTCTATGTTATATATTTCAATAAAAGGCATGTTTTCATATTATAATATTATATTAAGGAATATTTAATAAAAAATGTTTCATAAATAATAATCAATGAATTATAAATTTTTTGTATTTAATTAATTTATAAACTCTTTATAATTAATAAATATCCAGAAAAATACATTTTATCATTGTTTATAAACATTTTATAAATAAAAAAAATCCAATTCATAATTTAATTTTAAGAGAATTTTTTTTCTTAACTGGTGATATTTTATAATATAGGTTATATCATAACCAATAATATACCACATCATCTGATGTATATTACTAAATATAGTAGGAAGTTGTTATATCTCCCTCAACACTGGATATATCATATTTAATGATATATATCTTATTGTTTTAATGATATGATGCTTAGTTTTAATCATATAAAGAAATTATATCATCCCATACAACATCATATATCATATTCTATGATATATATAAAAATATAAGAATAAAATTGAATTTCTAGGTTTGAAATATTATATCATAAAGATCAATATAGTCACAAATTATGATATTTGATATCGTAATACAATCGATAGTGAATTTTTTTTATTGAATTCGACGATATCTATTATTATAGGTTTTATTTATTTGAAATATTTTTTTCAAAACATGATTTAAATAATATAAATCATGGATGGATTTGATACCACTACAGGGTTTGGAATCAAACTTAGAACACCTTTTTGAACTAGTGAATGAAATTATAATACCAATCTGAAGATAAAAATGAATAAATAAATGAAATCATGAAATATATAAATGAAGAAAAACCATAAACACATGCACCTAACAATAAAGCAACTATTTATTAGGCTTATATACTTGATCGTGATCAATAAATAATAGTCAAATAATTCATCCCACTGTGGTACATCCATTGGTATTTTCTGAATAATCCATCACATTGATGGAACTCCTCTTCATATCATGATGTTCTATAATCTTTAATGAAATTTATGTGGAGAGAGGATTGAGTTCTAGGGTGTTGCGACCAATCATCAAGCAAGAAGATACACAACCATTAAATTAGAACTACCTACTTATATATTTCCTTGAGTACACTCCTCAAATGTTTTCACACATACTCATGATTTATAATTCGTGATTATATTCCTTGTATTTATTCATTCCATTATATTATGTATATGAATTCCATCTACAACATATTATGAAACAAAAGTTGGAAGATATTTTACATGGAAATATCTCTCAAACATTAACACTTAATGTTCAACCACCAATATGATAAAATATAGTAGTATAACATCACATACCAAGCTCTAAAAAATAGTAAGTCATATAATTTGAATATCATGGATAAAAAATGCAATGTAATTCTATTGTATATCTTGATTGAATGAGGTAGTAAAAAAATCATATTTCATGCTTTATGATATTCCTTTTATAATAAAATATATTATAGTCAATTTTAACATATGAGAAAATGATTTAGGGAATATAAAATCCTATACCTACTCATTAAAATATTTTAGTTGGAGGGTTTTATAAGATATTCATATAGATATGTGGATTAAATTATATAGAGATATAATAAGATTAGAAAATCTTTAATAATGCAGCAAACATAAGGCCAACATTACATTAAATCATTTGACATATGATTTGATTAGTTCATATGTAATATATTTTTTATAATTCATAAAAGGATTTAATAATATAAAATTTATTATTTTATAAAAAATCTTTTAACCACTTTATAGTTTTTTCACATTCGATGTATATATTTCTTGAAACAAAATGATAATTGACCTATAAAAGTATAACATGGAGTTATCCTTAACTGATACTCGTCATGGAGTGTTATAGTATTGGATTAATTGTTGAGGATAGTGTGGGTGAGACTTAATATAGTGATAGGGAATATGATTACAAGGCATAAAATGAGTTTTTTTGTGTGGGGTAAAATGCCAGACATATCACATGGAGTTCCATATACTGCGTCTTTGGTATGATAAAGGTGTATGTTAAATGTTGAATCCCATACTAAAGGATGGAAAGATATAAAGGATTATAACTTTAATACATTAATACAATTATTACACATCTATTAATGATTAATTAATTATAGGATTGTTGTGTATGTTATTAATCCTGTTGTTATTTGAGGTTTTACCAAGATTGGATTTTTCATCTCTTATGATGAGTATAACATTTGGGACCTTTATTGAGATAGACTATGGAAATGTATTTCCATGATTTTATAAGAAATAATTGATGTTATTATATACTTTAATGAGTGGAATATTATTTTCTCATCCACTTAGATGAATGACATGTGATGTATTCATTATCCTAGTCAGTTTATACTCAATGAATCGATAACGTATGATTAAGATATATGTGAATGACATACATTGCGTCCCATATTCACTTGATGTCTTGGATAAAGGGATTTTATGATTATGTATACTTTTATATGATATAACTAATGGAAATAGGTATGGAGATAAATGTGTTTAATAGATATTACATAATATACATTTTTTCTAAGTAGTATTAATGCTTTTTAGTGGTTGTTCTTTGATTACATGTTTGGTTTGGGAAAATAATAATTATTTTCAATGCTAAAATGGTCCATGGGATCATTATTTTTGGTTTTGAAAATTGGGATCATGTTTCAGAAAATGGGGATCATATATGTATTTTAATATAAGCGGGGGATTTATGTATATGTGCACTAAAACAACATAATCCATGTCATAGTGGGCATTATAGTATATATGAGGGAGAACCATGACATATGGCCTTACATTTTCTATATTTATTTAAACGGTGGAGTAATTTATTTCATAGAAGTTGTGCATCATATTATCATATTATGGGATAATTCAAGGAACAACCACCAACATATTCTCCATGTTATCATACTTCATCGGTTTATTAAGAGATAATGATATTAAAAAGTTAGAAATTTATGAATGAGTTTTCTAAATATTAAAAAACTCATTATGAGGATTGAATTTTAATTGAAATAGTTTTACTTTTGTGATATATTTATGAAATTTATTAGGAATATAGGTTTTTCATTTGGTTTCTTGGTTTCTTATATAAACATATTTTTATGTTAACAGAGGAATTTATGATAATTGGAATCAATGATATACATAGGACTCTATGAGACCGAGATCATTTTAATTTATTGTTCTCTCTATACATTAAATTGAAGGTCCAAGAATACAATTTATAAAATGCAGTTCTAACCAGAGCTTCAGGTGATTCAAATGACCCATGGATACACTAATACGAAGGGACCCTTCAGCTACTCTTTAGTGGCTAAGATAAAATTCTTGCATGAATCTGGGAAAATCTAAATTGACAAGGTGTAAGGGGAATAATTGATTGTTTATTTTTTTAATTCACTCCAAATTAATATATATATATATATATTAGGTATAATGATGTTTTGGAGTTGTTTTTTCATCATGTTTTATATGTTAGATACCCCTCTAAAATACTTCAGTTATATAATAACATTTATTATGGAATTAATAGTAGTGGTTATGTGTTCCATTATGAGGAAGAAGTATGAAACCTTTGAGAAATTTAAAAGATTAAAAAGTAAGTACATGATCAAATACATGTAAGTAATTAGATTCTTTAATCAAGATTGGCGCAGAATAACTGAACCAAGAATTTGTTGATCATCTGATAGATTATACAATTATTTCACAATTCAATCCCCCTATCACTGAAATATAATAATTTGTACAAAAATATAAATATTAACTTTTTGAATAATATTTAATCAATAATAAATTATTAGGAACTTTTTATATCAATATTGATATATTATTTGGAGAACAAATAGGTTTATAAATTACCACATTTTATTTAATGAATCCATAATGTAAAAAATAATATTTGGATTGGGAGGATTCCAAATTTTTTATCAGTATTTGGGTTTTTATAACATACATATGATATTTAAATTCATAAAAAATTATCCCTAAATAAAATAAATTCATTTTTTTTGTAAGTTATCCCAATGAAATGGTGGGTGTTTTCTGTTAAAATCATTAGAGAAAAATAGTTTGAGTTTTGATACAGTGTTTTATTTGAGGAAGATCACATAAATAATAGAATTTGTTAGAGTATATATAAACATAGATAATTGAATGACTAAAAAATGGGGATGTTTTCTATTTAGGAAAGTGATATAGTTCTATAAGAGGTTTTGGAATCTAAATTGACTCAGGTTACAAAATAACATTGAGATATTATACGATTCTTTAAGATAATGATATATATATAGTTCTTATATAATTTTTTCAAAAAGTTACATTCATAAGGGATGTATATTTTACCTATTGGGATTCCATTTAGAGTTATAATATTTAGAAATGGTTATAGGTCATGAGATCATACATAGACTCAATATATAATTACTATGTTTGGAACTTGGATGATACATCAAAAGGGGTGATACCAAAAATGAGAAACTTGTTTTCCAATTTTTTTTTACAATGATGAATGATTTTATAACTAAAAATATATATTTTAAGAAAAATGGTATAAAAAATTTCCAAGTATTAACTACGAAGATTCATTTTTCACCAATAGCAAGAAAAACACTATTTGGATATTTAATTGCATAATATATCATTTTTCTATGAGATATATTAATAGGATATCAAAAAAACCTTCCTCATTGAAAATTTAGTCAATAATATGTAAATTATAAATATCAAATCTTATAATAATTTAAATGGTTTTTCTTAGGCAAGTAAGTTGTAGTGATCCATTAATGGAATAAAGAATATTCTCAGAGTTTGAACATATGGTTTTATGGTGAAACAATTATTTCATTTATCAGGATAAAATATGATAATTTTATATATTACGATATGTTTTGAATCAATATGGTATTTAAGGTTTTGTATGTGGATGACACACCACACATTAAAATAGTATCCAAACTTTTCATTTTATAATGGTATGGTTGGGAAAATTATTACCAATGAAATATATAAGCGAAGAATCGTACATACTACATATAAATATTTGTATTTATATTTATAATATGTTCCTTTATTTGAGTCACAGAACCTATATTATTAAAGGTGTAAATATTTTTAACATGAATAATTATAAGAAGGGTCCTTTACAATTGTTACATATAGTGAGTAATATGAAAGATAAATGTATAGATGATGAATTAAACTAAAAAAATTGAATATGATTCGTTACACTTAAAAAAATTATATATCACGCCTTCTATTATTTTTAATTAACCTGATGTCACATATTCCTTGAACATTACAAAAAAATACTAATAAAATTCTTTTAAGTGTGATTGGATAGCTATATAGAACATCCTTATGTTCTTGAGGAAAAGTAATGATTTTTATTTATCTTTTAAGGTATGTACAAACTAATTTCAAATGGTTATATGACATTATGATATCACTTTAGATTATTATTTAATCTAACAGAGTTAGCGAGGCATGGGTTTGATGTTTTCAAAATCTTAATATTTTTATCTACTTCATGTTTAGCAGGCGGTTGGGGAAAAGCATGTTGATATCCTTACATATAATGTTGAAATAATATGACAATATTTTCTCTATAAAATGACCTTGTCTAGTTGGTTCACGGTATGAGAAAATAGTGGAAAAATATGACATATCAAGGAAAAACTATGCAGAGTACCTTTATATATTTGATTTGTTGTGGAATGGAAGGTGAATTAGTTGTGAGTAGATTGGGATAACCATATAACATACTTTTACATATCCAGTAGATATCATGAATGAATCCCTTACATATGATTCCTTTATCTTGTGGATTAAACCAAGTTGGAACAATGTTTGAGAAACCATGCAGTAAAATTGCGAAACAATGTTATGATGATCTAGTGGGTTTCCCATGGATAGTGCGTGGTTTGGTAAACTATACAACCGAATAATGTATCAGTTGAATAAAAATTATTTTATGTATTTTTATATCTACCCCAATCTAATTAAGTCCCCATTTGGGTTTATTTTTCCCTAATTGATGTAACATATTGGGTCATAAGCCACTCAACTGGTACCTCAACCTGGTTCAACACATGACCTCACATAGAACTCCCTATATTCCAGATGTTGTTGACTAGTAGTGAGGTCTGGGTATGGTTTATGGGTAGAATATAACCCCATAGTAGAGTTCACAATAAAAATCAAATAAACCGAACATCATTTCTTTTTGTAAATAAACAGATTTTTCTAAAACAATAAAATAAAACAATAAATAATAAAATTATACAAAAATATAAAATCATATAAAAATGTTAATCCACTAGGTATATCACTTATAAAAACTAAAAAAATGAAAAAAATAATTAAAAGTATAGAAATATATACTATAACCTCAAGCCTCACCTCATCTCAATATCTAATCTTGTCTGGTCTATCCTTCTCGACCACCCTATCCCAAGACTCTATCTATCTCGAACTTACAATCAGTAAAGGATACTCGAGTACCCAGGTTCCATGGATTCCCATGTAGGGTTTTAGTACAACTCTATATGACATGAGAAATTTAGTCCCATACATAAAAAATAAATGTAGTTTATATACATGTGATATTATTAAGTGCATAAATAAATAAATTTCACATGCATAAATATAAATTAATGTTGATCCTTGGGTTCTACCTTAGAAACCTGATAGACTCAAATGGTTTTTCGAAAGTACCAGAGTGTCTTTGAGAACATAACATGAACATTCCAAACAAATTAGGTGTATATTCCAATCCACAGTCGATCATCATAAGTGGTCATAATATCTAGTGTAATTTCCAAATCTACAGAATATTGCCTGAGAATCCTATAACACCAGGAATATACAAGAAACATTTTAAAAGAATCCAATATTCATATGGAATCACTATAAAATCTTAGGAGGAAATCCTATGAATTCCATAGTATTACAAATCCAAGATGAATCCTAAGAGGTAATCCTATGTGATCATTTGTTTTTGGGTGGAATAACTAAAAATATAGAGGTTATCTTGAGAATTATGATATTCATTAGGCTCAAAAATAAACCTCAACTAATATCCAAGGAATTCAATATTGATCTAGTAACATCATTTAACATAAGGGGAATCACCCTTGGAACTCCATAGTTATCCGGCTAAAAGGCCATATCTAAGGAGATCATATAAGGAATCCCATGAATGTAAATACATCCCAAAGGTTACTACATATTCCTATAAAATTTCATCCAGATGGATATCTATCATATCACATATTTCATAAACATGGTTGACCTGTGAAGTGCATGAGGTATAATTTTCCCTACCATTATAGGCTCAAATCACAAATTTAGGTTCTAAGGTGACACCAAAAATCATCACTATAACAACCCTACTCTTCATTTCAGATTTAAACAGGATTTATTACATAAAATATAAATTAATACAACTAAAAATATTTATAGGTCTAGTTCATTGAGCAATTAAAAACATTATATAAAAAAAAGCATTGAAATGAAACATATTTATATAAAACTTCTTTGACATGACCAACTAATTCCTTCATACATAACACTGCATGAGATAACCTGAGGACATACATAAGAAAGGGGTGATATATAAATCCTAGTAAGGAAATAAACATAGAATAACATGAGTAAGACAAGACATGTTATTCAATAGGCATATCAATGGAGCATATGAGAAACATGAACAAAAGGGCATTATATACCATGATATTTATAACATGGAAATATAGAAACAACTTAAAACACTACATCATAAACCTAAAGGAATTAGCTAAACTCCTCTACCAATATGGTGGACCAAATTCATATAAAGGAATCAGGTAAAACCCTATCCCAACATGAAGTATTGTGATACTAAACATTACCCAATGCATTGGAGTGCTATGAGGGTGCACCCTTTATAATCATTTCAATCTCATGCTTAAGTGTTCCACATAGATCATATATAATTGATTCATTCAACATCATCATTTATTCCACAATCAAGGTATGCGGAATACATATATCTAATCCACGATTTGATAAGAATATGTGCATAAAGGTGAATACCCATGATAAAGTAATAGATATGGTATTCACTACACGATGATTTTTTCATGTGAAATCACAGTGTAATTTTTGGCAGCATAACAGTATCATATGGACAATTCACAAATTGAGTTTATGAGAGAGATGGGGTATCTCATCGATTGTACATGGGATTTATAGTAAGGTATCATGGAACACAATATCCCATTATATGAAAAGGAATTTTGATGCATAATATAAATTAAATTCTTGAATGGAAATGAGAAGAGAGAAACCCCTTAAGAAATTTCGGCATGGAAATGGGTGTACACAGGAGGGGTTTATAAGAGAGAAAGGGGGATCTCATCATTATAACATAACAAATAATTTATGGGGGATGTTTTAAAACATACCACATTATTTTTAATTAAAAATAAATGGGTGTTCCAATATAAGAAAACTTTGATAAAAATGAGAATGGAAGAAACCCTTATCGAATTTTGACAAAGTAATGGGTGGGATTAAAGGATCATGGGGGGGGGATTAATGGGAGTGAACTAAATATAACATAATTTATAAATCAAATGGATATTAAGGAGGTATGGAATAACATATCCCAAATCAATAAAATAGAAATTAAAAGGCATGACATAAAAGAGGTGCTTGAAGAAAAAGGAGAGAGGGAGATCCCTTACTTGGATGTGTGATCCCAAAGGTTTAGAAGAGGCTTATTGGTAGCTTGAGGGAACCTTGGGAGGACTTTAGGGAGTAGGTGGAATAGGTTTGATGAGCTTAAAAGAGATTTAGTGAAGAAAAATGGGAACTTGGATGGGTTTATATATGAAAGGAGGGGGATTTGTTTATTATTTTGGTTTTTGGACACTACACAATAAAATATTCAAAACAACAAACATCCCATGGTATTTCCCATTGTTTCTGGAAAGTTGAGTGGTATAAATTATTTAAATTATTTAATAAGGCTAAGGGCCTAAGATAATAAAATATTTCCCTTCTTTAGGTGGAGGTGATTTATACTTCAAGTAAATTATTTTAAAATCATAAAATGTTTTGTAAGTCTTCGAGGATTCACTAAGCCTTTATAAAATAAATCAAACAAATCGAAAATCAAATTATTTTGAAGAAGAAATTTATAATTGAAAGAATATACCTTTTATAGTATTTTATTAAATCACAATTGCATCATTATAATGTTATAAAACACATTATATATTTATACGGTATTTTATTTTTACACAAAAATTCGACTATCTCAGAAAATTATGAAAAACTCATCCTTGGATAATTTTGACATCCTGATTCAAAAAATAATGTAAATTTTATCTAAATAAATTTCTAAATATATGAATTTTCAATTTTAAAATAAAACCAAAATTTCTTTAAAATTGATGGGTTTTGAAAAAAACAGTATTCAAACCTTAATAAAATTTACTTTTGAATTCATAAAAATTGTATCATCATTAATATTTAACAAATGTAATTTAATAATAATATTTTATTAAAATATTATATATTTCAAAAATACATTTATTCATGAAAATAAATTCTTTAATTTAATTCAAATATTAACCAAAAATATTATTTGTGCTTTAGAAAATAATTTACAAAGTAACATTAATAGAATGAAAGTATATTCATTATTCTATAATAAAATAATCATAATATGGGGGTATTGACAGATATCTCTTTATTACACAAGTATATTCCCTATGAGTAGGGTGTGTGATAGGGGGGGGGGTCTTTCTTTGGGCCATTCAGTGAACATGGTTTGGGCTGTGATATCGGTGAGCTTGAACTTCTCCCATAAACAGTTTTGCACATGCATAAGTTTCTAGATGTCGAATTGGGATTGGTCGATGGAAAATCCCAAAAATGAATCTCCCTAAAAAATATGATAATTGGGCTTCATATGGTACGATCCTACTTGTTGAGCCCATCACTTCATTTTTATGTGCCAAAAGGATTAGTTAAAACCCTATATTTATTTTAGTCATGTGATCACTATTAAAAAGCTATATTATCAACATTAAGGATACTTTATAGTCATTTAAATCTAATTGGATATAGTAAAACAAAAGGAGTGCATGTGTTTTCTATGTACATAAGACATTTATTTAAAATAAATGGAATTTTACTCATAAATGTTCAGGATGTTACAACCTTCCTCCCTTAAGAAATTTCACCAAAAAAATTTCATTTTCCAACACTAAAATAGATGAGGGTAACATTCCTTCATCACCTTCTCAAGTCCCTACATTTCTTCATAAAACTTTTGGGTTCTTTACATCACATTGACAAGGGCCATCATCTTATTTCATAGATTATTTTCTCTACGATCTATGATTTTTAGTGGCTTATCCTCATACAAGAGGTCATTCTCCAATTGTATCACCTCTGGATTGATTACATGTGATGGGTGAGGTATGTAATTCCCCAAGAGTTATTCAAGGAATACATCATGTACTTGAGACAGGTTTGGTGGGAGTGCTAGTCGATAGGCCAATGCTATAATACGATCAAGGATCTAAAAAGGGGCTATGTACCTTGGACCAAGATTTCACTTCTTCCCAAAAATTATAAATCTCTTCCATGGAGATATTTAGAGTAATACCATATCTCTAACATCAAACTGTAGGTCTCATAAATGATTTAAACCATAGATCTTGGGTTCAATCTGGGAAGATTTAATGTGTTGTTGGATGGTCTTAACCTTATCCACCATTTCTTTGAACTTTTCTATATGTAGAAGTTTTTGTTTCATAAGTCTATCCCAACATGCCAGTGTTCTGCACCTCTTCCAATAATGGGATTCATAAAGGTCCATTTTGATGCTTGAGTGGAAACTGATGTTTTAGGAGAACTCTACCAAAATAATATTTTGGTCCCATCCAACTTTGAAGTCCATTGATTAATCTCTCAGTATGTACTCCAGTGTTTGGATAGTCCGCTCAGATTGGAAATCAGTTTGAGGGTGATAAGACATACTGAATTTTAGTGCTGTGTTTAGAGCTTGTTGGAGACCTTTCCAAAACATAGAGGTGAATCTGGGATCTTGATCAGACACAATCGATAGGGGCACTCCATGCAGCCTTACAACTTCTCGGATGTATATCTATTCCAGTTTATGAAGTGATAAATACTCTCTAATTGTAATGAAGTGTGCAGTCTTTGTATAAAGATCCACCACAACCCATATAACATTAATTCATTTGGATGTCTTTGGAAGTCTGGTGACAAATTCCATGGTGATTTTTCCTATTTCAATGTTGGTATGGGTAACAGTTGCATTATCCCCTTTGACTTATTCCTCTAATACATCACTTTCAAATATACCATGCCCTTTGATGTATATTTAGCGATCCACTTCTTTATGTTATCACACCAATTGTTCTCTCAGAGATCTCGATACATCTTCATGTTTCCTGGGTGAATATAGAAATTTAAACTATGTCCATTATCCAAAAGTTCTTTATTTAACTTCAGATTTTATGGAACACATAGTGTTCACCCAAATCTCACAATTCCTTCTTCATTAACACTGAACTCTGAGGGTTTCCCTTTTTTTAATAGTTTTCACTTTCTTCTAAATTCCCACATCATCTCTTTGAGCATCCTTTAACATCTTCAAAAGAGGCTGTTGAGAAATAATTTGTGGAAGCATTGATGATGTTCCCTTATTTATGATTCCCATGTCCATCTTCATAAAATCTAAGAAGATTGGATCCTTTTCAATTCTCATCCATTATGTAATTTTTGGGTCCTTTCTACATAGAGCATCTTCCACCTTGTTTGATTTCCCGCTGTTGTAATGGATTGAGATGTTGTAATCTTTGATGAGCTCTTACCATATTTTTTTGCGTATATTCCAATCTTTTTGTATGAATATATATTTGAGACTTTTTTGATCTGTATATATATCACACTTCTCTCTAAAGAGATAATTCTGCCATATTTTTAACACAAATATCACAATTTCTAACTCTAGATCATGTGTGGGATAGTTTTTCTCATGAATTTTCAACTGCCTTGAGGCATATGCAATGAATTTTTAATTTTGCTCAAATTCCACCAAAGGTAGACTTATAATATTTTTAAGTAGAACATTCCCACAAAATTCAACATGTGAAACAATACTCATAGAATTTTTCCCTAATAATTTAATATCATTTTAGGTGGGGAAATAATATTCTTAAAAACCATAAAATATATACTAATATGGCATGAATTGATATACATTATGCCATACACTAATTTTAAGTAGTGGTTACATGTAATTCACTCATAATTATCCTTCTTAGCATAGTAATTTCTATGCTCCCTTGGTGATGGAGATTTTTGATTCTCATCATGCCTTTCAGCCCTTACAATAGAACATTATCATGGATAATGCCTGAATTATACACATTTATGACATAGAACTGTGTATGATTCCTTATATGGAACTTTTTTCCATTCATCACATTATCCATTTTTAATGGAAATTGTATACTTTTTTCCCTGTCCTTCCATAATTCAAACATCTTTCTATCATTTTATGACATTTCCCATGACACCCTTGTCCACACATGTTGCAAGAAGGAAATTGGGAGTTATTTCCATTAGCACCATTATTAGATAAACATTCAAGAGATGTCATCTTCCTATTCCTCAATTTCCGTGGGAATTCAATAATGTTCCAATTGTTAATCATGATTTTTGGAAGTTGGTTTGGTGAAATCATGATATGTCCTACATGATCTCCCATATGATTGGGAATCTCGTTGAGGCATTCATCACATTTCTCTTCACACTGGTTGTTAACCTGATTCCTCTTATTAAAGGTCATTATCTAGAAATAAAGGAAAATTAGGGGTAATTATATTAAACTATTTAACACATAAAGGGGAATCCAATGAAATTAAAGGGATTACTTATAAATTACATTTATCTCCATAACTTACCAATTTCTGGGCTTTGATCTATGTTATCCATGATCGACTTCCTAACGTATATTCTTATGGGATTTCCCCATAATAATGGTTTGTAGTAAGATTATGAATTTACCAAATAATATCCCTTGAGAGTGTCGATCCAATATTGCAGTAAGGCCCATTGTAATGCACCAGTTCCCATGCAAGTCTAGCTCAAAGAAGTGTTTTCAAGTTTTACCCCTAGAAACATCTGTGCCAGAGCCACCTCTACTTGTTCGTATCTAAACATGGATATATTTTATTGATAAACCACTTACTCTATACTCATGAAAATCTAAGGATTCTTTTATTATACTTAGTTTTATCCCTAAATATTTCACTGGAGTTTTCTAATACTAATAACAAAAATAACTAAACATTTCCTCTAATACCAACTATAACAACCCTGTTCTGTATTTCATATTTAAACAGGATTTATTACATAAACTTTCACTTAATACAACTTGTAAGATCGAGAGGTATAATGTCTTGGGAAATTAGTAACATTACATAACAACAAAAAACATGAAATGCAACTTTTTTATTTAAAGCTTCTTCTACATGACCAACTTATTACTTCATACATAACATTTCATGGGATAACCTGATGACATACATAAGAAAGGGGTGAGTTATAAATCCTCATAAAGTAATTAACATGGAAGAACATGAGGGTGAAAATAAATTTCAGTCGAAAATACTATCAATGGAGTGTAATAGAAACCTGAACATAAAGGCATGATATAGAATGATATTCATAACATGAAAATGTGGAAAAAACATAAAACACTCCATCATAAACATAAAGGAATCAGGTAAACCCATACCAAAAAATGGTGGAAATATTTACATAAATGAAATAGGTAATCCCCTATCCTAACATGGTGTATCATGATTCTAAACGTTTCCCAATACATTGGATCACAATTAGGGTTCACCCTTCATAATCATTTCAATCTCATGCTTAATTGTGCCATATAGATCATATAACATGAATTAATTCGACATTATTATTTATTCTATGATCAAGGAATGTGAAATTAATACATGTAATTCACCATTTGATATTTATATGTGCATAAAGGTGAATAAACTTGATATAGTAATGGTTATGGTATTCACTACATGATGATTTTGGCATGGAAAATCACAGTGCAATCTTGGCAGCATAACGACGTCATATTGAAATTCATAAATTTGTTTGATGAGAGTTAAATAGGTCTCTAATAATTTTTACATGGTATGGAAAGTAAGGTGATCATGGAACATAATATCCCAACATGTGAAATGGAATTTAGAGGCATAATATAAAAGAAACGTTTGAATGGAAATGAGAAGAGAGAAATCCCTAACGGAATATCGGTATGGTAAAAGGTGTAGAAGAGATGGATTAATGAGAGAGAAAGGATTCTCTCATCATTCAAAAATAACAAGGTAATTATTGGGGAGGTTTGAAAACATAGCCCATAATTTTTAATTGAAAATAAAAGGGTGTAATAATATAAGGAATATTGGATAAAAATGAGAAAGTAAAGAACCCTTACATAATTTCAGCATAGAAATGAGTGGGCTTAAAGTATCATTGGGGGTTATGGGAGTTAAAGGAATATCACATAATGTATACATAAAATGGAAGGTATTGAGTTATGGAAGAACATATCCCAAATCAAGAAAACAAAAATTAAAAGGAATGACATAAAAGAGGTGCATGAAGAAAAAGGAGAGAGGGAGATCCCTTACTTGAATGTGTGATCCCAAAGGGTTGGGAGAGGCTTCTTAGGAGATTTTGGGGGCCTTGGGATCACTCAAGGGAGTATGGGGTATATTTAGGTCGATCTTAAAAGATCTTGAGTGAAGGTAAATGGGATATTGGGTGGGTTTATATAGGAAAGGAGGGGGATTTCTTAATTATTTTTGTTTTAGACACTGCACAATAATGTATTCAAAACCACAAAACCTCCCATGTTTATTTCCCATGTTGTCTAGAAATGTGGAGTGGTATACATTATTTTATAATTCTATGGGATGAATATATTAAAATATTTCCCGTACTTATGTGGAGTTGAGTCATACTTTCAAGGAAATTATCTTAAAATCTTAAAATATTTTATAAGTCTTGGAGTATACACTAAGGAATTATAAAATAAATAAAACAAATATAAAATCAAAATATTTTAAATGAAAAACATATATTTTTCCTAATTTCCTTTCCATTGTATTTTATTACATCACTATTGGGTCATTATGATGTCATAAATCATATTATATATTTATAGGGTATTTAATTTTTACCCAAAAATCCGACTCTCATAAAATTATGAAAAATTAACCATTGGTTAATTTAAACATATGTATTCAAAAAATAATATTTATTTTATATAAATAAATTTCTAAATTTTTGAATTTTTTATTTTAAAATAAAACTGAATGTTAATGAAATTTTATGGATTTTGAAAAAAATAGTTTTCAATCCTTAATAAAAGTTAATTTTTACTTCCTAAAAATTATATGATAATTAATATTTTACCAATTTAAATTAATAATAATATCTTATTAAAATAATATTTATTGCTAAAATAAATTAATTCATACAAATATATTCCTTAATTTCTTTTGAATATTAACCAAAAATACTATTTTGGATTTAGAAAATCATTTACAAAGTAACAATAATAGAATAAAAGTATATTAATTATTATATAATAAAATAATAATAATGATTGGGTATTGATGAATATCTCTTAATTTCACAAGAATATGCCCTAAGAGTAAGCTGTGTGATGGTGGGGCTTTCTTGGGGCCATTCGGTGAACATGGTTTGCGATGTGATCTTGATGAGCTTGGACTTCTCTGATAAACGGTTTCTCTCACGATTAAGTTGTTGGATATCGGCTTAGGATTCATATAGGGTAAAGATTAAAAATAATATATTCCTTATAAACTCTGATAAATGGGCTTCATAGGGTACAATCTTAATAGTTGAGACCATCGATCCCTTTGTCTATGCCAAAAGGATTTTCTAAAACCCTATATTTATACTAGTCATGTGATCACTGTTCAACAACTATATTATCAATGGTAAGGATACAAAACAACCATCTAAATCCAATTGGATATAATAAAACAAAAGGAGTGCATGTGATTTCTATATCCATAAGAAATTTATTTAAAGAAAAGGGGATTTTGTTCATAAATGTTCGGTTCATTACAATCACTACCCATTTCCCAAGAGAACCTTCTCACTAGGTTCAACATGTCATTAGGACACCCACTAGGTTCCCCCAGTCCTCATCCTATCATGTAAACCTAATAATGTTCCATAAATCCCAAAATAATCTATTTAGTCAACACCCATCACTCATAGGGAATAATGGCCCTCAACATTGTCAATGAGTCATTGAGGACTCAGTGGCCTCATGGTCATGTATCATAAGGGAGATAACCTTAAGCCCATTTCCATTTTCAAGTCATTAAGGTTGGTCTGAACAACCAACCCATCCATAGATCTGATCTAGTCTACCCACCAAGGTAATCACATCTCAATAAGGGAGGAACTTTATCCCCATGGTCATCTTATTAGCCAATAGATATAAGGCTACTCAAGGAATTACTAAGTCCCACTAGACTACTAATTAGAATTCTGAAGCATCCCTCAACCCATAGGTTAACAAGTAACCTATACTAACATCCAATTCACTTATAAAATACAATTACACATCTCTACATGGTCCACATGGATCAATACCAACAAATTTAATTAAGTCCATGACCATCAAAGACTAAGGAAATCAAGCCAGTGTAGAAGGGTTAATCATGGCCCTTAGAACATTGCACAATTCAATATAGGATTTAAATATTAAATAAACCACATAAATACTTTAAATTATTATCACTCAATGTGTCCATAATACAAATAAAATATTCATATAATCAAAATTATTATGTACTAAATGGTAGATTCATAATGACCACCTACCTCATAAAGTCATTTCACCTTTTAAGAATAACACAACAACCATCACCTAATATCACCAATGTCAAACATCCATCATTAAAACACTATGAGTCCCTAAATCACACAAATAAATAAAAAAATAATTATAACAACTTATAATTAATGAAATATTTTATTGTAAATAGGCATAAATTCATAAAATCTCATCAGGTCATCCAATCAAGACGAAACCATAGGAAATAAGGTGTGGTTGAATCCCATTACATCCTTTGGCCTAATAAACATGAAATCCTCAATAAAAAATAAAAAATAGTGATATATATTTACTAAAAGGGCACAAAGAGACATAGAGATATCGTCTTAGGTTCTCCTCTAGCTAGGATGAGAAAAATACCTTTCAAAAAATTTCTTATTACCCCATTATCTAGTGGAATTAGCATAAAATTAGAAATAGGTTGACACTAAAATAAGTGGAGATGAAGGGTAAAGAAAGTGATATTAAGGAGGAGGAAAATCATAACTTCAATCTCCATCAATACAAAACAAGGAATTCCCAAAATGATGCAGAAAGGGGGAGGTTCGGACGAGACCCTTCCTGAATGCCTGTATGAGAAAAGAGAAAATAAGGGGGGGGGGGTTATCTCCCATTAAATTTTATTTAAAAAATTTCCTGCATGTTTCATGTCATAAAAAATGGGTTCATGTTATGAACACCTTAGTTAGAGGGGCCTTCCCCTATATTATAAAGTCTCAAGGTGTGACCGCTATGGTCATTCCATAAAAGTGATGCTGCTATATTATTTCATAATTCTGACCATTTGGCCTTACACTAATCTCCTTATGAAAACCCCAACATCCACTCAAGACATATATTACATCCAAAAACCACTTTTAGGGATACCCAAATTCTGAGAAATTCATATCACATTTTTATTATGCGAACGAACATTTTACCAAATGAAAATTCAAATTCCCATAGGATTTTATGCCCTCTATATACATAGGTATTAAAATATCCACATCACAACACTTATAGTTCTCAATAAGTCTCATCAACAATTATATAAACACTATAGACCTAATCAGGACTCCAAATCATGCTCAAATATTCATAATCTAGTCTAGAACCCCAAATAATATTCCAATGTAAAAATCCAAACAAAAGGAACACTTTTTATAAAAAATTATTCCCCCACTTGTAACCATCACCGAAAAAATAAGATGACGTGTACCCACACCCATGTAACTGAGGATACCACTTTTTATCAATAAATTAATCCCTATGTTTATAGAACTCCCCACTATATAATTTATATCATCAAGACCAATTCTGATCAACAGTGCTACCCAACATTAGAACTGCCCACTATTTCTCATCTTGTAGAAGTTCAATGACCCACTCAGTGAGCTTTCCATGTCACCACACATGGGACCATATGAAAAACTATTCAAAGGGTGGTAATACCTCTCATATCTAATTCAAGAATTAATGTGAAAATTATGCATATACCTTGCATTGTGCCTGCATACACTAGCCTATCCTAAAGAAGTCTTGACCAAAACTCAAAATACCCACATCAGACCTAATATGAAATAGAAAAATCGTGCAACAAAATTACATTAATTTCACATGATTTTCCCATGTCAACATAAAAATTCATTTCATTTCTTCATGTGATTCACCCTTGAATCATGTAATTAAAAGGGTTAACCTATAGAACCATGTCATGATACTGTTTCACCCCCCGAACCAGGTCACGAATCACTAGTTCACCCCATGAACCAAGAAACAAAACTAGTAAAACCTATGAACCATGTGATGAAACTAGTTTACCCCTAAAATATCTCAATAATCACAAGTTCACCCCTATAACCCTATGAAGAAACTATATCACACACAGAATAGTGTAACATATTGTATTTCACCTCCAAAAACACTATCAAATAAAATTGAAACTAACCAAATCATGATTCCAATTCAATGAATCATCCAATATGTCATCCAAATCAAAAATATGGAATTTACAGAAGACAAAATATGTTGGATTCATAACTCACTAATTTATAAGAACCACCTTGACCATCCAATGACTAGTCCTAACATACCCATGACCCTAACAACATGGGGTCACATCTCTATGGATCATAATCCCTCTTTTTACACATGAAATGAATGAATTATTCTATATGTATCATATTTAATTACAAATATCATTCATTAATTTAAACTCCTTCTTAGGTTATGAGAATGTTTTTCTTGGTAGCCACCAAAATTCCAATAATAATGAGGGTCATGCCCTTAAATGGAAAATGGTATACTCCCAACCATATGACATTCCTTATACTATTCCTCAATAAAAACATTATGGTTCCAACATCTAATGTGTGTCACTCCTCTCGAGTGATGCTCATTTCATCATAGGAATCACATTCCTATAATAAACTCTCATATCGACAGTTTCACTACACCCGATCCATTTCTAGTGTCTTCTCTACCGCTACGGGCCACTTTTCATTTCATCCTATCCCTCAAGAAACTAGGCCCAGAATATTTTCATCAAAACAACCTATCCTTATCCCACACACAACCGCTCACTGATTCATAATTCAACAATTTCTTTAATATCCAACATATACTACATCGTTCTCATCCAAATGTAATGGGTGTACTCTCCCATACCACCCGATCACTTAACCAGACTCACAATCACATGATTTGTATCACATAAAAACTAGGATCGCATGAATAAACCCATTAACCATGTATTCATGCATGTTATTCTTATCAAAATAGAGGAACCCATGTTTTATTTTCCATCAACATGACTTCCCCCATATATCAAGGAAAAATGCATGATCACCGACCAACCAAGGAGTCATTCCAAAAGAAAAATCATCCATCCATGCTCTAATAATGTACCCAAAATTCATCTTAAATATAAAGGGTATGGTATCCAATGGATCCTTCCCTCGAGACCAAACATAATAATAAAAGAATCAGCGCTCAAAGTGCTCTTCCACATGAAAACCCAAGGAATATCACGTGTCTATTGAGATTTCCCAGTTAGGATCAATGTATCACTAACAGGGGAGGGGTTGAATCGATGATATATTTCTCTTTTAAGTTTACTTTATTCATAAAATATATTATCCACATGTAAAGGAATTATCTATTTTTTATAAAAAATTACATATCCATAGGAACATAAGTATTTACAATGTTCACCATTCAAAAAGAGTAGCTACGTCCTTCGTATGGTTTGGAAACAATCCAATACAACACAATCCAAAAGATAAAAAATCTTTCTCTGTGGATACAAAAAGTATTATATGTATTTAAACTTGTGTAGAACTATGTTCAATACAATAGTTCATGTGATACATGTTGCACAAAATAATGTAATACATTTTTTTTAACAAGTTAATACACATTCACTAGTTGCTTCAAAACATGTTTTTGTGCTGCCTTATTGACTTTCACAAATATAATCTTCAAAAAAATTCTCAACTTGTCTACCTAGAATAAGGTAAGAAATTATTTGGACTTCGTAATGATATTCATTCTGATTCCCTAGTTCAATTCATTATTTTGGTTTCTCATCTTGGAAATAAAACTCCTCTAGAATAATGTGGAAACAGTTCTAATGTTCTTCTCCCGTAGTTTGGAAATCTTATTCTGATTTCTCGGCCCAATTATAGAAACCACTGAATAGGATGTTCCTTATTCTTCTTCTTCAGTTCAAAAAAATTCCTCAGGAAAGATCAAATCATAATCTCCTCCTCTCTTAAAATCTTCCGTGCTTTCACATTTTCTCTCTTCGCCCATGAGCAGTACTTGTGTTAGAAAGTAAAATGTAATTCCTACTATTTTTAAGCGAGCCTAATGTGTATTAGACAATAATCTAAAATGTTTTCCCACTTAACTAAATTTCTTTATCTTCAAATTTCATTCCAATTTGGAATACCTGTTCGACTTCTTTATTACTTATAAACTATTATTGATTCATCTTGAACCTTCTTGAATATTCTTACATCATCATCTCACTTCATTATTTATAACCATTATTCATTCCAATTATAATTTTCATTATTATATATTTATTAGGTTTAACACATATGTACAATTGAATATTCTTCATTACATTGATTTGTACCAACTAATGATATCAAAATAGATGACATCTTATTACAATAATTGATCCAATTGAAAACAAATGAATCATTCTGGTTCTCCATAAAAATTAAAAGATAAAAAATATTTTAATTAATTCTTCAATAAACATCACAGAAACATCTAAATATATCAACATATATCGGTAGTAGTTTAGCATCAACTTCAAAACTTCTTCAAACAAAACATTCCTCTAAACTTTTCAAAAAACCTTTCAAAATTTACCATGAACAAAATTTTTTAGCATCCTAAATAAATTATTCATTTCTTATTTTCCGAAAAATGATGATCTTACATCTGATGAAGATCAGTGTCCGATGAATTTTATCATTTTCAGTCTGTGTCTGATGAATCAAAATCTATCTTACTCTAATTGATCGGTGTCACCTTCAGTCTGGTAGTTCACACCACTTCTAGTTATATGTCTCTTGATCCATTTGATGAAATCAATCCAAAATTCTTCTCCTTTTCTCTTGACCTAATTGAATAAAAATATAACAGATTTATTCTATCGTTCTTTTCCCAATTTTCATCCTATTCAGCATGATGAAAACAGTTGACTATATTGCTGATTGATCTCTAATACATTTTTCATCTATCCCAAATAATTCAAATTTGTCATCGGACCAAAAAACATTAACCTCTTCATTAGTCCCAAAATATCCTAAGAATATAATTTTGCCTCCAATTCCCCTTTTCAACCATTACTTCATATGATGATTGGTTTCAAGGTCACTCCGATGATCAGTGACACACTGCATCTAATGGACCGATGTAAGAAACAACTTCTTTCCATACCAAAATCCTTCTTTGAATATTTGAACCTTTTGTATTATAGGTTTTATTGAAAACTAGCATCTTTATCTTATTTTGTTTTTAAAAAAACATCACGTCCTTTAAACAAATATGTGGTTGGTGATCTCACATTGATTAACTGAGACCAACAATCTTTTTCTTCATAAAATTAATCATTCAAAAAACTTCATATTGTGTCATTATTTATCCTTGTCATTGACAATTTTTAAGATTGGAATATAATATTATGAACTACATTGGGATGTATTTATAACTTCCCTTCTATCCAGTGACTTCATTCATCCCAGTCAAAGATCAATACGACCAATAACACATGCTCTTCCCCTTTCCTTCATAAGTTTTGTAACACATGTCTCATAGATTACTTATGATTTATGATAACTACAAGATCATTAAAGTATCATCATATTTTCATCTATACCATTCAGACTCTAATCCTCGTTATGATCAAAAGTCTACTCTAGACCCAAGGCGAGTCTGATGAACATTTTCACCTAAAAAACTTATTCTCTAGCTCACAATATTTTTTAATCATTTTGAGTCTGATTAACTTATTATGACTTTGATTTGGATCACCAATGTTTAAAAAGTTAGGTGATTTATTTTATTTAACAATAAAATACAACATTTTTCATCACAAACCACTTCTAACATCCAAAGAAAACTTATTTCCAACTTGGTTCCAATAGTCTCACCCTTTGGATTTTGTTTCCCACTGATGTTCATATATCATTTAACTTTGTAACCTTAATAAATGAATTACTTATAAACAATTCTATGCCTACATGAGGTAATTAATTATAGGAAAAATAATCATTTACAAAAAAATAATATTGTACAAAAATAGTGACTCATGAAACATCTTTAACTTTTATTCACATCTTTCTTCACTTCTTCAACATTCTTATAAAAAAATTGTTTCTTACAAACACTCCAAAAAACTATAAGAATAATTCACACACTTACATGATAAGTTGAAAACTTACCT
Source organism: Viscum album (assembly GCA_963277665.1). Taxonomy (NCBI): domain Eukaryota; kingdom Viridiplantae; phylum Streptophyta; class Magnoliopsida; order Santalales; family Viscaceae; genus Viscum; species Viscum album. The sequence goes on from OY728167.1 coordinate 343,098,342, forward strand.
ATAACTCCCCCTATATACATTATTACATAAACGGTTTAGCACATATCAATGGATAGATTTATGAAACAATTCCAACCATGGAAACATTATCCAAAGGATAGATGAGATAGGAGGAAAACACATAACTCAACCTTGATTAGAAATAGGTTAGAAACTAATGTTTAAACACAATTTGGGAAATTCTTCCTTTACTAAAGGGTTTTTCAATATGTCAAAAACTTATTACAATGTTGGTATATACTTATGAATCAATAAATTCTTATCTATATACTCTTTTATTAAGTTTTATTTGATTTCAATATATTTTTAATGATAATGTTTTACTGTATTCCCCTTAAGGTTATAAAAACGTTTATTATCATTCCCCAAGAACAAGGGTAAATTCACTTCAAAAATTAATTCTTCCAACTGAGTCTCCATCCTCATAAGTTTGGTACCATATTTATTGGTTGGAACATACTCAAATTCATCCCTTATAATAGGTACTGAATTTTATTTATTTTTATGCTAACTAACTAAACTTTTCCCCAGAAGATAAAACTCTAATAGATTTGGATTTTCTGTCTTCAAAATTTCCTGCCCAATTAGTATCTGAATTCCCAAACAATGAAATAATTTTTGAAATATCATACATAATTACAAAAAAAATTTTGTCATTGATATAACTGGAAATTATTTTTCTCTTCCAATAGGTTTGATTATTTTAGAGCACTATGATAACCTTAACATAAGGTAAAAAAATGTAGAGTATTGAGGTATTAAAATACAAAAAATATCCAATCATCTTTTGAAACACTTTATAGTCTACTTCCTTACCTTATCCATTATTAGTGAACTTGGTTCCAAATAAAATTGGTGTAGAAACCTATTTCAAATTTTCCATTCCAAATTTCATAAGAAGTTCTGTAGAATACTTTTCTTGAGAAAGAAAAATTTGTTTATTATTTTGTGAGATTTGTAACGTATGAAATAATTTCATTTCTCCTAGCATGGACATTTCAAAAAACATTTTCACCTCATCAGGAAATATCTAAAAATTTATTTCATCATTACCAAAAAAGATAATTTCATTAACATGGAAAATTAAAATCATGTAAAAATACGGAATTTATTTGATGTATAGATCACTATCAACTATTATTTTCATAAATCTCATTTTTCTTAAGTAGTCATCCAATTTGAAATAACATGCCCTCGGTCCTTATTATATCCCATACAAAGTTTTATTAAAATTTCAAAAATAACTGTCATCCTTCCCAAAAAACACACATGACTATTCAATATAAAATTCCTCATCAAATACCTCAATCAAGAATGTTAATTTCACATCCAAATAGAAAATTTTGTATCTTCATTGTGTAGAAATTGAAAGAAATATTATGATTGTGTCTAACCATTGCACCAGAGAAAAATAATCATTAAAGACAATGAATTCAATATATGAGAAACTTTTTCACACTATTCGTACTTTGTTTCTTATCACTTCACCACCTTCATTTATCTTTTCCCAAAAAACCCAATTTGTAGTAATAATTTTTTTTATTTGGAATAGGTATGAGTTCCAGAGTATAATTCATCTCAATTTGATCCAACTCTTCATGCATAGCCCAAACCTATTCTGGACGTTGAAAAGATTCATTCACATATTTCAGTTCTAATATTGAATACAAGGAAGTATGTGTAATATCCTTTGATTTTATTATTGTTTAAACCTTTTTATGTTGATCACCAATTATGTTTTGAGATTCCAATTGCATCCTCAAACTGGGATGAAATTTTTGAGATTCTTCCTCATCACTAGAAACAAATGAGTCTAATTCCACATCATGAGTAGGATTAAAATTATCTATATCCTTTTTAGATTATTTAATAATAATTATTTCATCCTATTCTTCTTCATTACCAGCACGAGTTTTCTTAGCATATTTCTTAAGGTTTTCAATAACTTTCATATCAACAAAGTGGAATATTGTTTATGTTTCTTTGTTAATACTTATCTATCCTCTTCCTTCTACGGAATAGCCATGAAAAATTATATTTTCACCTTTCCTCCCAAATATACCATGGTTTCCACATTCCCACTTTATAAAGCATGGACTCCCAAAAACCCTCAATCTTTCAATCTTGGAGTTTTTTCATAAATAATTTTCTATGGATTCATATCTAAGAATGGCCTATTGAAACATTGGTTTTGAATATAAATAGAAGTGATTATATCATGCCTCCAAAAGTAATGAGAGATATCATGTTCAAGTGACATAGTTCACCCCATTTCAAACAAACTTCTATTTTTCACGTTTAGTAACACAATTTTGTTAATGAGTGTATGTTGTTCTAAATTAATTCCAATTTCTTGATTCTCATGATATCATTCAAATTATTCATTCTTAAATTCACCACCATTTTATTTTCTAATCTTCTTCACTAAATACTCAAATTAATTCTTACCTTTCCTCCTAAACCATGTGAATCTTTTCAAAGAATCTCACATATGTTTCATATACTTAACATAAGAAATGAGACTAATGTCATAAATAAAAGTGATGAAGTACTTATCTCAGAGTTTTTATTGTATTCTCATTGGCCCACATATATCAGACTAAGAATGTTCTATGGGTCATTTCGAACAAATTTTAACATTATTATTTTCATAGTTTTTAATCTTTACTTTATGAAAAATTTCACAACACCAATATATTCTTCATAACATATCGTGGATACAAAATAACTATCTATATTTTATAAATTAATATTGTTTCTCTGACACATATTTTATACCATTTTATTAATTAAGTGATTCTCTTCTATCATTCTAAAGTGTCAAGTGTTTTTAACCCCACAAACATGAAATGAATTTCCTTTTAAAAGTTGGATTCTTGTAACAATCTTTCCATCTTCAACTCATAAAAAAAACATATTTTCTGAAAAAATCATTATTTATTTCTTTAGAGTGTTTTGAAACACTTAGAAAATTATGTTTCATCCCATCGAAAAATAAATATTTCTTAGATTTCAATATTTCTTGCCCAATGATGACTGATCCAACACATTTTAATCTAATATATTAATAATTTCTAAATTTCATGGTTCCTTATTTTAAGTATTTAATATTAGTAAAAATATTTATGTCTCCTATAATATGAGAAAAACACCCACAATCCAGGATCTATTATTATTCACCTTTTGTATCTTTAAGAGAGGATTCAACAAAAAGATAATTTTTTTCCCTTTATCTTCCTTCACATTTAGCTTTTCATAATTATTAAGAAACTTTTGTTGTGCGGGTAACAAAATAAGATAGCCTTTGGAAATATGTCTAGGCATTTCACATCATTCACATATAATTTTCAGAGGTTGGACCCTATTTAAAAGATTCTCACTAAACTTCTAATATTTATTCAAAACATATTTTTCAGGATTGTTTTATTTAGAGGATTTACATACACTCAAAATTTTCCTTTCTTAATTTTTGGAATAGTTGGAATATTGTTGATTAAACCAACACATATTTTCCATATTCCCAAATATACCAAAATACGAGTAGTATCCATTGAAAAGATATTTTCCTTTGTAACATCCATATTGTTCGGAGTTGTGACCATGTTTCCTAGAAATATTATTATTTTTATCAATAGAACTTTTCTGAACACCAACCTTTCTGTTCATAATTATATCCGTATTCTTCATTTTATTTTTATTTTTATCCATATATAAACTAGAAGTTGTGGGAAATTTTTCAAACTCATAATGTTCAGAAACTTCCGAAATCTCTACTTTGTTAGTGTTGGACACATACATAACATTCCCACCTTTATTCTGCTCAGAAACAATCCCATCTTTCTTATCATCCTTTGAATGTAACTTTTGATCCTTCTCATGTTTACCCTTTCTAGAACTTTCCCCAACTTCCGATATAGAGTTTTTTAAATGTGTAACCCTCTTCTTATCTTTAGATTTTTTTAGAAACGTTCTAACTATTTTTTTATTCAACATTACTTCTAGATGTTAATTTCATTTCTTTTTTTTTCTCAATAGATTTCATCAAATCATAAATCTCCTCCAATAGATTAATTTTCACATTAGAAAAAAAATATTTATTTTTCGTTAAAGAATTTTAATTTTTCAATTTCCTGATTTCTTTCTCTTGAATCCCAATGTTCCTTAGGAATTATTTCGATTCTTATTTTAAATGAAATTATAATTGAGTTTATGCTTCTTCCAAATTGGTGCTTCTAAAATCATCATTTTTAACTATTGCAATAAAAGTATTCTCACTAGAATTCTCAACAAAATTTTCAAATTCATATTTACTATCTTTTTGTTTAGGATATTTAGAAAAAAAGATTATCCTTTTGTATTTTGAGAAATTTTTATCTTTCCCTTTGGAATATGATTTATCTTTATTACCATGTTTCTTCCATGATCTCCAATTCCTTCTATCATATTTACCATTATTTTATTCATTATTTATTTGTGGGAAATTAAAATTAGAGTTCCAAATAGCTCCGCATTTAAATAATTTTTTTGGGAAGATTCCCTTTATACATTTCTAAAGCTCTTTTCACTTTTTTTGAAAATAAGGATAAAAGTTCACAAGATTTTTACATACCTCATTTTTAAAATCTAAATCTCCAGCTTTTTCCTCTTAAAGAATAATCTTAATCTTTTCCTTCTTGATATCTCAGAAAGACATTTTTCTATCAACTTTTATTTTTATATTCATAATTTTCTCCCTTCTTATTTTATATGTAACGAGAGTACTATGCAAATCATATAGAGATAATGTCTCTAGATCTCAATCTTCCAATGAGGATAAATTTTCATCATACTTCTCAAGAATATTTCTCAAGATATTTTCAATAATAGTAGATTCTTCCAAATTCTCACCAAGACATTTAATAGTTCTGAAAATATCATTCACCCTAGTAAATAAGTATCCAAAAGATTTATACTCACCCATATTAAAATCTTCATACTTCATACTCCAGATTTATAACTTTTCCTTCTTCACATTTTTATTTCCTTCATAAATATTCTTCAGCTTATACCGGGTTCCTTTAGTGGTTCCAACACCGTTCACTCTTAGAAACTCACTTTCATAATGTGATGATAGTAAATCATTATTGTCCCTTCTATAATTATTAAGAATCTTATTTTAAAAAAATGTAATTTGAAAATTTTCATCAATATGAGGATATCCATCTTTTGTAGCTTCCAGAACATCATACCCAAGAGAAATAAAAAAAGAAAACATTATATATTTCTAGATATTACAGTTCTTACCATAAATTATGGAAATCCATTTAATTTTCAAACAATTTTGATTATTCATCACTGATTATCTTAAAAAAATTCAGTATAGAGTAAACAAGGGGAACCTTAGCTCTAATACCAACCCATATTTCCCATTCCGGATTAAAGTATCGCTATGATAGGGAGGGGTTGAATCAGTGATATATTTTTCTTTTAAGTTTTCTTTATTTTAAAAAAACCTTCACCTCCTATTAAGGAATTATAAATTTTATGAAAAAAAAACAATCACACATCCACAAGAATATATGTATTTATAGGTTTCACTACTTAATAAGATTAGTTACATCCTTAGTGTGGTTTTTAAACAATCTAATATAACACAATCAAATAGAAAAAATAATTTTTTTGTGGATACGACAAGTAGGATATTCCGTTACACTTGTGTAGCACTATGTTTAATACAATAGTTCACATGCTTCAGGTATCAAAACATTATGTAATAAAATTTGTGTAACAAGCTATGAAATTTTCAATAGTTGTTTCAAAAACATATTACTATGCTTCGTTGTCAAATTTCAAAAATATAATAAAAAAAAATCAATTTCCTACCTATAATTTGGTATGTACATCTCTAGACTTCGCAATGATACTGAGTCTGATTCCCTCATCTGATTCATCAGTCTGATTACTCTATCTAGAAATATAACTCTTCCAGAATACCATTGAAACAATTATGAACCACTCCTACCACAGTGTAGAAATCCTAGTCTAATTTATTGGTCTAATTGCATAAACCAATTCATGTCATATTCCTTATGATTCTTCTATTTCTTCATTATGGAAAACAACTTCAGGAAATCTCAAATAGGAAACTCATTCTCTCTTAAAATCTTTAGCAGTTTCAACTTATCTTTCTTCACCCTTGAACCTTACTTATTATAGAATGTAAAATGAAATTCCTTCTATTTATAGGTTTTCCAAATATGGTTTAGGTAATAATTTTAAAAGTATTCCTATATAAAAAATTTCCTTATATATGAATTTCATTCCAATTTAGAATACATCTTTTACATCTTCAATACTTCTCAACTCTTCTTGATTCTTCTAGAACCTTCTTGAATCTTCTCACATTATCAGCTTGCTTCAGAATTTTTGACCATTATTCAATAGGATTTTTATTTTCATTCTGATTTAATCATTACGATGAATACACATGTACAACAACAGATTATTTAGTATGTTTATCCAAAACAACCGATGATATGAAAATAGAATACATATAATTATAATGCTACAAAAAATGAAAATAAAATGGTCATTCTGATTCACTATACCAATTGTAAGATAATAAATCATTGAAATAATTATTCAATAAACATCATCATAAATTATAAAGATATAAATATTTCTTATCAATAATTCAACACCAATTTCAAAAAATCTTTAAAAACACTTCCCCAAAACTCTTCAAACAACTATTCAAAATCCCATTTAATAACACTTTTTTAGTTACTTGTAAAAATTCTTATTTTCTTCATTTACTTAAAATAAAGATCCTAAATTTGATGAATTAAAAATCCAAAGACTTTTATTGATGTCGTCCTGCATATATCGAATTAACCTCAGTCTTCCTATGACTGTTCAACATCACCTCGAGTCTAGTAGTCAACACCACTTGTTGTCTGATGAATCTTGATCCATTTGATGAAATCACTTAACAATTATATGAATTTTCTCTTTACTCAATTGAAGAAAAATATATCAATGTCTTCTATCATTATTGGGCCAATTTTAAAACCATTTAACTCGATGAAAATCATTGAATACATTGCTGATTGATCACTGATTCACTTTACATCAGTCCGAAAAACATCAAATTCTTAATCAGTTCCAACAACTTCAAATTCTTCATTAGTCCTAACACATCCTAATAAAACAATTATTCCTCTTATTACCTTTTAAAATCATCACTACATCTGATGATTGGTTTCTGGGTTACACTGATGATCGGTGGCACACCACATCTGATGAACTGGTGTCAACATCAACTTCTGTCCTTACCAACACCATTATTCTAGAATTTATATCTTGTGGATTATTGATCAAACTGAAAACCATAGTATTTTTATTATCATTATTTAAACAAAACATCACAACCTTAAAATATGTAACACCCCACTTAAAAACTATTTTAGTAAAATAACTCATGTTTGTGTCAATTTAATTTTAATATTAAATAAATATATATTAATGTCATTTTCCAACTAAAGTGGCTCCATGGGGTCCCCAAGTTGACCCATGGGTTGTCTTGGTCGGCCATGACTCATCCAATAGGAGTAGGACAAGTGTCATGCTCATCTCATATTATTAAAACATTATTTGTACCTTAAACTACACTAATTACCTCTAATCGCGATTAAGAACTTAAAAGTTACTATTCACCAAAAAATTATTTTAATCTCATTGAACCACATTTTACTTCTTAATGACAACCATGTATGCCGTATTTTTGAAAATCAAATCACAGAAGTGGTAATATTTCATTTAAACGAAAAATCAGTTATTTAACTACCACTTAGTGGTTTCACTATTCATCAAAAATTGATGTTTTTCAGAATAAGGCCAAAATTTCACCCTAAGATATAATTGATATTCCGAATTCAAAAATGATGTCTATTTTACAAAATTCCAAACATATAAGTTGCATTAATTAATTTTATAATTAATTCCCGCTGTTACAACAAATAGCGTGTTTTTAAGAAACAATTTATATCAAAAGATTGACAATTGTTTATGTCCAATTTCAATGTTAAATTAATTATAATGACCACCATTGGATAAAATGGTAAAAATATATTCTAACTATACTTTAAAACCACTAAATAGTATAATTTATCACAATAAATTATTTTTATTAAAAAAGTTGTTTTAAGTATTTTTCACTATTCATAAAAAAATTGGAAGTTCTCAGAAAACTAAAAAAAATTCAACTTAGGGTAATTTCGATATTACGAATACAAAAATGAAGTCCATTTTGAAATATAAAATTTCTATAATTTTAAAAAGTGGTTATTACTATTCATAACGGCTACTTTGATTAGTCGCGGTGTGTTAGAACTCGAAGTTGCGTACAATGCAAGCTATTGCATTATTGAATGAGAAGCGTATCGTGGAAGCTCGGGGTGTTACATTCTCCCATCCTTCAATAAATTGCGTCCTCGCAATTTGAAATTTTTTTCTTTGAAAATAAAATGTTGAAAAGAGAAAATACCTTTGAGGATAACCCACATCGAAAATAAGGTTAATAAATATATAACATTAAAAGAAAGCAAGATAAGTACAAAGGTCACCCGATATAGCCCATTCTAGGATTCTATGAAAATATGGATATGGAGGATAAACAAACCATCAAGGTCTGATGGAGAGTTATAGAAAACAGGATTAGGAGAAAGTGTAACCACAAGAAAATCACAAACTTGTGATTGGTTAAACGGTCATTGAATCCCCAGTTGGAAAAGTTAACCGACAACATTTCTGTTTTAAGTTACCTTTTATAATGTTGAGAAATTTATTTAGGAGACTTACTAAGAACGTAAGGGAATATACATACTTGTTATGTATACTTTCATTCGTTAATAAATTTTTACCACAAACCCAACTTTTTCTCCAAATGGTAACGGAACTCAAAAATATTCTATTTATCCTAATTGTATAAGGTTCAAAATGTTAACACATACCATTTAGATTAGTAAAACTATTTTGTAATAACCAGGGACTTCCTGTAGGCTAGTGGTAGGAAATAAAGGCTTGTCTCACTATGGTTGTGGGTTCGATTCCTGCAGCTTTTTCCGACGCGTCAGGTTATGCCCCACCCTGCAGGTTGTCCTTTTCCTAAAACTATAGTATTATAATATTACAAAAATAATCTTCATAAATTTTTTAACCTTAAACAATACTATCCATGGTTCAACTTATTCCATTCCAACCTTAATAGTTATCCAAAATACCTCTGTCTAGACTTTCTCTAAAAGGTCTCTAAATTCCAAAATCAATTGTAACATCAGATTCCCCAAACAAAGAAAAGTTTCTCTTATTGTCACATACTAAAAATATGATTACCTTAATCATATTAAAACCTTACTGAAATCGACAAGTACTGTAGTACAATCCATATATATATATCACATTATTCTTATAACCAGAATATAATCCTTGAGTCCAAAAGCACCAATACATTAATTATTCCGCTTCAACTGTAGTCACAGCATAAGATTGGCCTTGATCCCTTGGCCTTTTCTGAGGTAAGTTTCCCTGACGCTTAGGATATTCATTTGCATAATGCCCTGTTTCCCTACAATTGTAGCATTCAACTTTGACAACCTCTTTCTTTCCCTTGCAATCACGAGCCTGGTGACCCTTTTTTCCACATTTATAACAAACTCCCATTCCTTTTAGGCAAGTACCAGGGTGATTCTTCCCACAATTATCACATAATGGAAAATCCTTCTTTCCATTTTTCCTTTTATCTGTCTCTTGTTCCACCGTTCTCCCCTTCTCTTGCTTTACTTTGTTGTCATAAGACTTATAGAATTCCTTTTCTGTCTTGATAGCACATGAGACAATATCTTCATATGATGAGAAGGATTGTGATACTAAAGATCTATGGAGAAATGGTTTTAACCCATCAAAGAAATGATCAGTCTTACTTCTTGGGTTACGTATGTAATCTGCAGTATACCTTGCTAACCTTGTAAAGTTAGCCTCATATTCTACGACATTCTCATCCTCCTTCTGCCTCAGACTCAGAAATTGCCTTTCCATATCCGCTCGATGGTCTCGAGGAAAGTATTTTTCTAAGAACAACTCTTTGAACTCCTGCCATTCCATGTTTGTTAATTCATCATCTTCCTTTGTGTTTTGAATTAGCGACCACCACTGATCGACATCTCCAGTGAGGCGGTAAAATGCCATGACAACCTTCTCCCTTTCACTACTCCCCAAGGCATGGAATATTTTCTCTAAGGAATTTATCCATTGCTCAGCTACTATAGGATTTGTACTCCCATTGAAGGTTGGTGGTTGTTGCCTCATGAAACGGTCTAGCATTGATCCTCCACGTTGCGGATCAGGGTGCTCCATATGAGTAAGGTTATTATTCATAACCTGAGTGAGTTGTCCCAGTATGGTAATAAGTTGATCAGCACCAGTTGTATCTCCAGCTCCACAATAATTATCTTGAGCAGGAGGGCAATCCCTACACGGAGTGCGTGCATTGATACGGTTTCCATTCCTTCCACTAGGCGCCATTTCTAAACAATGGCATAAACTATATTAGTTTATAAATCAAAATACATAATTCCATACTTGTAAGATACTTAACATAAATTGAACTATTTATGGATATAATCCATAAAAATGTTTTCTTTGAGGAAGTATATACTCATAACCCTTCATAGTGGTTTATAAAGAAAATGAGAATTATCCAAAGCATATCCCACGGGAGTGTCGTAACCAACAGTGCAGCAAGGCCCGTTGTCGTGCACCAGTTCCCGTTCGAGTCTAGCTCAAAGCGGTGTTTTCGGGATTTACCCCTAGGTACATCTGTGCCAGAGCCACCTCTACATGCTCGTATCCAGACAGGGATGTATTGCTCGGAAAACTCACAAAATCTCTACAATAACAAAATTCTAGGAAGTTCTTCTATACTAATCCTCAAAGTCTATCTTCGGGCTATGTGCTCTAATCAGAGTTTATCTAAATCTAGCTTCCAAGGTTAGTACTAAACTGCCTCTGATACCAACTGTAACAACCCACTTAAAAACTGTTTTAGTAAAATAACTCATGTTTGTGTCAATTTAATTTTAACATTAAATAAATATATATTAATGTCATTTTCCAACTAAAGTGGCTCCATGGGGTCCCCAAGTTGACCCATGGGTTGTCTTGGTCGGCCATGACTCATCCAATAGGAGTAGGACAAGTTTCATGCTCATCTCATATTATTAAAACATTATTTGTACCTTAAACTACACTAATTACCTCTAATAGCGATTAAGAACTTAAAAGTTACTATTCACCAAAAAATTATTTTAATCTCATTGAACCACATTTTACTTCTTAATGACAACCATGTATGTCGGATTTTTGAAAATAAAATCATAGAAGTGGTAATATTTCATTTAAACGAAAAATCAGTTATTTAACTACCACTTAGTGGTTTCACTATTCATCAAAAATTGAAGTTTTTCAGAATAAGGCCAAAATTTCACCCTAAGCTATAATTGATATTCCGAATTCAAAAATGATGTCTATTTTACAAAATTCCAAACATATAAGTTGCATTAATTAATTTTATAATTAATTCCCGCTGTTACAACAAATAGCGTGTTTTTAAGAAACAATTTATATCAAAAGATTGACAATTGTTTATGTCCAATTTCAATGTTAAATTAATTCTATTGACAACCATTGGATAAAATGGTAAAAATATATTCTAACTATACTTTAAAACCACTAAATAGTATAATTTATCACAATAAATTATTTTTATTAAAAAAGTTGTTTTAAGTATTTTTCACTATTCATAAAAAAAATGGAAGTTCTCAGAAAATTACAAAAAATTCAACTTAGGATAATTTCGATATTACGAATACAAAAATGAAGTCCATTTTGAAATATAAAATTTCTATAATTTTGAAAAGTGGTTATTACTATTCATAACGGCTACTTTGATTAGTCGCGGTGTGTTAAAACTCGAAGTTGCGTACAATGCAAGCTATTGCATTATTGAATGAGAAGCGTATCGTGGAAGCTCAGGGTGTTAAAAAATAAATCTGTGTCTGTTGATCTCACATAGATGAACTGAGACCAGAAAGATTTGTCTTCACAAACATTATTCTTCCACAAACATAATATTTTATCATGACTTCCTCACGCCTTTGAGAGGCTTTAAGATCAGAATAGCATCATATGAATTACATTGGAAATTATTTGTAATTTCCCTTCCTTCTAGTTAATTTTTTCTTTCCAAAAAAACCTCAATACGATTAGAATCACTTGATCTTCCCTTTCCTTCATATGATTTGGATCATAAGTTTCAAATATTAATTAGGATTTATGAGAAATATAAAATCATCAAAGCTTTGTAAAATATTCATTATATCCTTTGAGACTATGATCCTCATTATGATTGAAACATCATTTCGAACCCAAGGTGAGTTTGATGAACTTTTCGACTAAGAAAACATTTTCTCAAGCTAAAAAACTTTCTTAAGCATTTTAATTGTGATTGAATGATTACAATTTTGAGCCCAATCACCAACACTTACAAAGTGAGGTTAATTATTTTCTATAAAAACAAAAGACAATAATTTTCATCAAAAACTTATTCCATCTACTAGAACAACTTCTTTCAAACTTGGTCCCAACACCTATACCATGACCCTGTTAGCATGTCCTTTTCACAATTCTGATCGAAATAAATAAGATAATACCATGATTACATCCAATACCCAAGAATAAAAATGTGAATCAATATCAAACCTAAAACATATTACCATTATTATCATCTATAAAGGGATTCATAATCCTGGGATAACCCTTAACTCATGTTACCCTTGTAAGTCTCAGATCAAAATATCAATATCATTGGCTTATCGGTATCCTAAGCTATATCTCAAAGCACTAGGTTGTCCCATGAAACCCATCAATAATATTTCACATAGTCATAGGTCATGATAAGATCCACTCTGTTCCCATCTAAAATATCGCATGGAAAATCACATTCCAAAACACCCACTCAAGGGTCTCATTTATACATATCCATATTCAGCATGACATGGAAACTCACTGGCTACCAGGGCCTTGATCCTCACTAGTATTTTATATACAAAAGAACACCTAAAGAATATGAAATCTAGGGAAGAGCCTCACTAGGCCTCTGTATATAAGAGGCACACCTCAAGGATCACATTCTCATATTTCATCATAAAAAAATATAATGGAATCTTCTAATTGGGGTTTTTGTTGAGTATACCATATCCAGATGGTTCAAATAAGTAGAATATCATTTTATGCTATATAGGAAATGGATATATAGGTTGTTAATGATAGTTTATATAACATATCCTATTTTCTCAATCACAAAAAATGGATTAATTACATGGAATCTAATGCCAATATCAACCTACAAGGGTATCTATGCATCTCTTACACCAAGGGGCTATATATTTGTGATCTTTGACCATCTCTCAGTATACCAACATGACATTTCATTAAAAGAAACTATATCGTTGTCCAACTAAGTAAAATTCTATGTAATTTTATATGAGAAACACTATATATGTTTTTACTAACGTGTTAAAAAAATTCTCCCTTTATAATCAGTGATATAAAAATCACACACATGGACATGTGTTTCATGTGAATCTTACATTACAAATATTATGAATGAACATCATCCTTTTTTTCACTAGGACAAGATATAAAAAACCAATAATTTTTCTCTTACCAATGGGCTAAGAGCCAGAATCCAAGAAATCATAAATCATAAATATCAAAATCTACGTGTGTCATGCTAGGTGAAAACATTAAAATGTAACCCTAAAAACTAAGAACAACAATACCATTTCATTAGAAACCATGAATTAACATAAAAAAGGTGTTTGCAAAAAGATGGTTGAAGGTATATAACATGCCCTGTCACATCCCTATGTCACCTATCTATGATCTCCCCCAATAATAAGATAAAATAAAACATTAATAATTTTTTTGATATCAATCAAATAATGATATGATGCCACATTATAACATCCTAGGTTTTACACTACTTGACTGGATCCTTGACCCAGTTCAGCATGTGACCTCAAGTGTGCCTCCCCATATGCCGGTGGATGTATCTATTAGTAGGGTACATGGTAGTACCAATGGGAGATAATACCGCCATATGAGAGTGTGTATTACAGATAAAGTAAACAAACAATCACCCATAATAGTAAATAAATAGAGTACATAGAATGAATATAATACAACCCCCAATAGTAAAATGATGCGGAAGCATAAAGTCAAAAAAATAACGATCACCTAATTGGTTGATCATATATACAAACTAAAAACAAAAATAAAATAACAGTAATGGAGAATCTAATGTATCATGGAGAGACAACTCATCCCAATATCTAATCCCATATGAGGTATCTACTGTAATAGTGGGTTCCCTAGACCCAACCATTTTGTATAGTTTTTTTACCATATAATGTATACAGTTATATATACATGATGTTTACTTTACATTACAGTGTAGATATTTATACGACCATTATTTGATGGTATTTTCCATAGATTAATTTTCGTAACTGGAGGTTATAACATATCCTAGGCTATAATCAGATCCTCTATATTCTATGACATTAATCTTAAAAAAAGTCCTATGGTCTAGATACATCTTTCCGAATGGGAATATTATATTTTTTACTATCAGGTGATGGGGGATTACAAGCAGTGCGACTTCTTCTCATGAAGTTCACATTTAGTGATCTATAGTTGTGAGATCATGAGGATAGACCCACCAATAGGAACACCACATGTTTTTTCTGTTATTGGATGTTCATATATATGAATATGTGTGATGGTATCCTGAATTGAGATCATTACCAATATTTTCCATTTCATCACATAATTTGATGCAAGGAAACAACCATGATAAATAAATTGTGGTGATGTAGCTTGTGTTGGGTGTGTCTTGAAGTATGTAAAGATTATCTAGAGGAATTAATCAATAGATAATTTGAGCAGCGATCACCAATGATGATCTTATATCGATCAGGACTTCGGATCAGACAAAGTATTTTATGGTTATTAATTTATGCTTAAAATTCCATACATGGGATGCTCAGGTGGTAATCAGTAGTTTTTCACTTATGATGATGATCTCATGTCGATATTTGGTGGATTTTTTTTAAAATACCATGTTTCTTGGATTCCAGCACACACCCGATTCCTTGAATTGGTATCATATCCACACATGATGATTTTAATCCACAATTAAAAATTAAATATGCATTAAATTTATTAGAGGGCACCATTCTGATCCCAACACCATAAACAATGTTACAATTTGACACTGAATGACTAGTCTATAGCTATCCTTAATTTTAAATTCAGATTCACTACCACAAAACTGGCCAAGGCCAACGCCAGCCTTTATCAATGCTAACGAAAAATCACTGAAGGGGGGGGGGGGGTACTTTTATCATCACTAAGAAAAGCGATGATAAAGGGTACCTTTATCAGTGCTAAAAAAGCTCTGATAAAGGGTACCTTTATCAGCGCTAAAAAACACTAATAAAAGTACCCCTTTATCAGCGCTTTTTTTAGCGCTGATAAAGGTACCCTCTTTAACAGTGATTTTTTTAGCACTTTTAAAGGTTACCTTGTTATCAGCAGTTTTTTTTGTAGTGCTTATAAGGGGGGGTCTTTATGAGAACTTTTTTTAAAAGTGCCGATAAAGAGTCTACTTCCAAAAAAATTCATTAAAAAAATATATTAATATTTAAATATATAGATATATTTATATTGATATAAATATAATATATATATTTTTAATATAATGTCAAATATACTCTAGATAAGTATAAATATATAGTTACACTTAATATATAAGATATTTAGTGAAAATGGCTTATAAAAAAATTTAAAAAATATTTTTAACAAATAATTTGATAATTATTATGGTGTAATAGTCATGTAATTAGAATTTGAAGACTAAAAAAATTAAATAAATAAAAAAAGATCCAAAACATGTTTAAAACGCAACTCGAACTTCACACGGCCATAACTTTTGATCCGGGTGTCCGTTTGAGCTCTACCACATATCAAATTGAAGCCTGCGACAAACTCTACACACTTGTGACCCAAAAAAATATTCTCTCCCATTTTCAGAGGCTATGAATGGCCCAGAAGACCTCCAAAACTGAGTTTTTAGTCGGGGTACCCCGATGTTTTAACATTTTCTGGATTTTCAACCTCGTTTAAGAGGGTATTATTGGATATTTTTGGTGGGGACTGAATTTATTCTGAGGTATTACATTAATATTGATATTATGTTTTTGAAATTTTATCATTTTTTATAATGCACTTCTATTTATTATCAAATATATAACAATATATACATATTTTGTATATATTCACACATAAAAATTTAATTTTTTAAATAAATAATTAATCATATTTACATATAAAATATATTACCTTCATATAAATAATAACTAATATCCATTTTATATAGAATACAAATATATTAATATTTATATACCTATATATTAATATAACTATATATATTAATATAACTATATATATATATATATATATTAATATAACTATATATATATATTAATATAACTATAAATAAATATATATATCAATATAACTATAAATATATATATATATATATATATATATATATATATTAATATAACTATATATATATTAATATAAATATATATTACTATACGAATTAATATAACTAAATATATATATATATATATAAATAGATATATCATAAATAGGAGAACAAATCAATATAGGGTAGTGGGAAAGGCTTCAGGCGCGCAGGGGGAGGTCTCGATATCAAATCCGGGTGGAGGTAGGGGCGCGCATGCATGGGGGAAAATTTGAGCTAGCACAGATAAAGGGTTGAGGGGTGCATGCAGGCACTAGAGGGGGAAGGAAAGTGTTGTTAAAGGGGGGGCTCAAGCACTGTTAAACCCCCCCAACATTTCCAAGATTATTTTTAATTTTTTTTTAACTTTTATCAGTGCTAAAAAAAAGGGATGATAAAAGGGGTCTTTTATCAGCACTAAAAATAAAGCGCTGATAAATGACCCTTTTAACATCACTTTGTTTTAGCCCTGATTAAAGACCGATTTTATCAGCGCTTTTTTAGCGCTCATAAAAGGGGTCTTTATCATCGTTTTTTGGAGTGCTGATAAAGGGGACCCCCTTTATCTTCGCCGGATTTAACAGCAATTTTCTATCACTGTTAAAGGACATTTTTAGCGCTGATAAAAGGTCTATTTGTAGTAGTGATTGAAATAAAATTGTTTGGGTATTAAATCGATGAAAAATATTGTGTAACACCTGAAAATGGTGTGTTTTTAATTATATCTAGTGAACCCAAGTATTCTGGTCAAATTACGATGTCCAGAATAGGATTCTCGTAATTACTTTAATTCCACCCTTTGTGTTTTTTTGTGTTTATAAAATTTATTAATTGACTTTCTCCACCCTAATATCTAGGGTGTTAAAAAGAAAAAAAGAAGTTCATATTTTTTAATGGGGTAGCTGAGACTTTTCAACAAACAAATAAAAAACTTCTAACAAAAAGGAGAATCGACTTATTTTACCGCAACATCAGTAAAAAGAAAAAAAGGATTTTTGGGGACTGAACACCTTATCCCCGCCTGAGCCGACACCTCCCCTAAGTGGCGTGACCACCCACACTGGCACCCTCCGGCTTCCTCCACCCTACCGCAATGGTATCCTCAGGTCGCGTCACCCATCACAGTCGGCCCTTCTCCTTTTCCATGAATCCAGAGTAGCATGCGGTCCTCATCCTCCCTCCCAAACTAAGACAAGATGGAATCTTGGATCCCACCATCTCACCAACCCTAATCAGTGCATCCCTGTACCACTACTTTTCACCAGGCCAAGGTCGGCCAGATCTGGCCACCACGAATGAGCCACCTCAGAGCTTCCTCTTTCCGCCTCATCGAGAGTCGTGAACTGGGTCACCACCACTGTTTTAGTCGAATAGTCCCCCATGCAAGGTATCCTCCCTTGAACTACTTTTTTAAGTAAAAAATTTCGATGTTTGATCGACAGTGGGATTGGGTGGTCTCACGCAGTCTTGAGCACCTCTGCACGGGCCTGCACAACTGAGAACGGTGCTACGCAGGTTCGACTCGACCCGTACACATCCTGATCATAGTTTTCAGGGCCAAAGTATTTTTAAATAATAATAAATTAATTAATTTAATTAATTTAATTTTGGTTATAAATTAAATTAATTAAAAAATAATTTCTGATTTTAAATAATATTTTTTAATTTTATGAGTTAAATTAAATTAATCTTGGGGTGAATAAAATTAATTAATTATTTTATTTTTGGTTTAAAAATAAAATTAATTAATGGGACAAAACGATGTAAATTGGTGAATTAAAAAGAAGAGAAAATTTTTAATTCAATAAAATTCCTTAAAAAACTAATTTAAGGCAAGTTTAATTTTATTTATGTATTTAGTTATCTATACATGAATTTAACGTGTATAAGATGGATCATGAGCCTTAGACCATCCAATGTATGTTCCTGTTTGATTATTTAATTTATTTAATTATTGAAATTGTGGTTTGTGATAATTAGTTTATTTTATGGTGATCCGCAAATCATCTATGTCATTATATTTATAAGGGTCTGGGTGTCCATCTTCTAAGTTGTATTTTATACTCTCGTAACCCCCTGCCTACATGTGAGTATTTTTGTATGATGAAGAGATGAGTAGAGATTATCTTCTCACAAAGATATGGCTATACACCAGACATGAGATTAATGCATTGGATGGGAAGGTGATGGAAGTCACAAGTGACATAGCTCAAGGTATTACCCCAGGGTCTAGGTTGATACATTATTCTCTCAACAGATCAACCATTAGTATCAACTCATGATCATGTCATCAATGTTTTTTATGGTTTATTATTATGTGTATGTGTAGTTTATGTGCGATCATATAGAATAATAAACAAGCATACTCTGATAAAATAAACCTGTGACACGATGAATATTTTATATTTCATGGCCAAATGTGAGTGTGACCACATATTCCATGCTTATGAAATAAAAAATTATTTCATTAATCAGTTAAAAATAATAAAACTATCATAGAAATAATAAGTTCTAATTACCCTCCATCATTCAAATTTGGAAAAAATAAGGTTTTTGGGGTTCTCGGTCAGCCATAGCTGAGGGTGCCTCTTACTATAGGGAGTTATAATGAGAGCGGTGTGTTAAATTAAGTAAAGTGGTAGTATGGATCAGCCATTTCTAAATTGATATAATTTTAGAGGCAACAGTACAAAATGGGTATGGTAAGCGCCACATTTTATTAGGCTAAGCAAAAAGTGCGGATAAAGGTAAATTTTTATCAGTGCTAATTAAAATCCCTAATAAAGGGATCATTTATCAGTGCTTTTCTAGTGCTGATAAAACCATAGTCCCGTTTTATAAAATGGGGTGCACAGTTCCCCTTGTTTATCGCGCTGCCTCAAACTCTCGCATGACTGTTGTACCCCTGCGACAACTCCCCCCAATCTTCTCTTTGCCGAACCTCCACCGCCGCTATCCCCACTCCACCGCTAGCCCTACTCCACCGCCGCTAGCCCTGATCCACTGCTATCCCTACTCCTCCACCACAAACCCTACTTCTTATCCTCCCCCTTGAACCCCTTCTGTGGATCCTCCTCCCCGCGAACCCTACTTCTCCTCCTCCCCACTGGACCCTACTCTCTGCAAACCCTACCTCAAGTGTTTGGGATTTCTTTCGATGAGGTTAGATTCTCGACTTCCCTTATTTGATTTTTGGTGATTTCTATGCACAATTGCATCCATTTACCCTTGTTCTTATTCTAATATTTATTATTGTGGTTTAGTTTGGTTTGTTTTGGGTTGTGTTGTGTTTTTGGTCTATGTTTTTAAGTCACATTCTTTCAAAAATGCATGAAGTGATTAAATTTTTACCAAGTGAATTGTTTATTACTTATAGGGTTTTGTTAAGTTATTTTGAAGATTAAGATTATTCTAAAAACACTATTGTAAATGTGAGTAGTGAGAAGGAGAAAATAAGTTGTTAGATTTTTCGATGGACTTAAGAATGATGGAATGGGGTGATGAGGTGGTTGTGGTATTGGAGGGTCTAATGGTGATGATTTCATAGGAATATAATATTTTTAATGGATTATGAATTAGTATTGTAGTTTATAAGTGTTGAGGTATATATGATTCTTTTAGTGTGTATGAGTATCCCTTGGTGTTGGTAAGTTATTTATTTTTTGGATTAAATTTATTAATTTTGATGCTTATACATATTGAAACATTATCATGGTAAAGTTCACAGGAAGTAGAAAGAGACATGGGATAGAGTGTTGTCAAATTTCAATAGTAAGAGGTGTTGATGTTTATTATCTAGGTGTTGGGTCCAAAGGTTAAGAATTGGATAGAAGCAGTTGAGGAGGGTTTTGAATTGGAAAATATTCTAGCTCATTTATGGGTTTCCTTAGTAGTGGGATTACTTTTAAGGGTGGCTTGAGAATGAAGGAAATAAAATCATGTTCAGTCAAAAGTGGGTGTAGGAAGAGTTTTATTCCCTAGATACAAAAGTATGATTGTATATAGAATATCTTGGAATTCAATCAAGTTGGATACAATGTTCTTTCCCTTGGGATTCACATATGTGCATTGATGATCTAGTTTTTAGAAAACTTGGATGATGAATAAATGAAAGCCTATAATTTTGAGTCATCTTTGAGGTTATAGATTCTAAGGAAGGTTGTGAGTTTATGTTTGAGGTTTTGTTTGTAGATGAGGGATTGTGATGGAGTTATCAAGGGTGGTTTTCTTTGAGTTTCTTAGAAGGCTAAATATGGTGCCTTGAGTTATGGTCCTAATGGAATGAGGAATAAGGGAGTGATGAGATTTTCTAGATGTACGGTGGGGATTTTTCCCTAGGGTTGAGTGTCTCAAGGTGTACCATAATTGTATAGTTGATCTATTTCAACGGTGATACAGTGGGGCATCAGTAGTATGAGTTCCCCATGATTCATGATGTTTCTTGGTTTCAGTGAGGTGTAGTTTTATTTAGTCGGATGGTCATGTTTTAGATGGATTTTTTTGGGATGTGGTGTGTTTGGTTTGAGAGTCTAGCCATGATTATGTCCTGAGTTATCTACCTCATCCCTTTATTAACCAATACCGTCTTTCAATTGATACTAAAACATTCAGTAAGGTGAAGTTTTATTTAGTCATATGGTCATGTTTTAGTTGATAAAATTTTGGGATGTGGTGAGTTTGGACTGAGAGTCTAGGCGTGATTATGTCCTGAGTTATTGACCCCATCCCTTTATTAACCAATACCCTCTTTCAAATGATACTAAAAGATTTAGTTGAATTATTTTCAATAGAATTATTTATCTCGCTTTACCTTCAAATTCCAATGAAAATATGACTTTTACTGAGTTGGTTAGTGTGTTTTTCCAAATTTAATGATTCATAAGAAAAAAAGGTAGAATATTTCTATTTTACATAAATGGATGGGAATTTTTATAATCTAAAGTCCATTCTTTTGGGAAATAATTTATTTATAAAATTATTTACAATTTTGTTTCAATATTCTAGAAGGTATTAACAGTTAGTGAGAGGAGGTTTGATTTAATTTATGTTCACTAAACTCAATTTTCTATTTCTTATGTTAATTTGGGTAAACAAACTATGATATTCTATAGTAATTTTGGATAAACCTAGGTTATTTGTCTCCCCCAAGAACCCCTTTGTGTTTCGAAATGTATCTACTATATTAGTTTTCTCACCAAAATTACATCATTGTTTTCATTTTATTTGAGTTTGGTCAGTAGTTTTGGGATGTTTAATGTGATTATTTTATTATGAATGAGGGCGTTAGAAAGTGTTTTGATTTTCATGGGGGGTCTATCCTAGTTCTGTTGATTTCCAAATATTTATTAGAAATGGTTAGGCTCTATTAATCTCTATTTTTATAAGGAATTGGTTCTATTCTACTATATTTGGATGTCTTGTTTTGTGTATTTGAATCATAAATAATAATATTTGAGATTAAAATATGATAGAAATGAATAATTATTGGATGGATGCTAATCATTTGATAATATACTATTAGAATGGAGTGAAAGCGTTCATCAAGTTTTCCAAGGACTGTGCAAAGGATCCTTCTCAAATCCTTTTTCTAGGTTTACGTTGTTGTTATTTTAGACTAATTACTCCAATGGAGTTGGAAGAACATTTGATATGTCATAGAATAGATTAGAGTTATAAATGTTGAAATAAACACGGATAAAAAGACAATGTAGCTACTAGATGGGATAAAACTGCGTTTTATGGATCATCAGATATGATTATAAATATGGATATTGAAGATGATCGTATGAAGGATGTGATTACAGATGTCAATTATGATGAAAATCGTATTGAGGAAATGAAAAGGACAGTTGAAGATGAACTCCGTGATTTCCCAAAATTGTTTGAGAAGTTAAAGAGTTGCGCAAAGATTCCATTGTATGTTGGATGCACTAAATATACAACATTGTCAGTTGTACTTAAGTTGTATAAATTGAAATAAGGCAACTGATAGAGTGATGTCAGTTTTATAGAACTACCTGCTCTCTTGAATGACATGCTCCCAGAAGATAATGAGCTCCCAAGCTGGATATATGAAGATAAATGAATGCTACGCTCGATGGGTATGATTTCTGAAAGAATACATGCCTTCCCAAAAGACTGTATATTGTTTTGTAAGGAGAAAAAAATCACTTACAGAATGCCCAAAGTGTGGTTCTTCTCGATAAAATAATGATGAATGCAGTCCTATGAATGTTTTATGGTACTTTCCAATGATTCCAAGGTTTAGGCGTCTATATGGATGTGAAGAAACTGCAAGACAATTATTGTGGCATGCAGATAATATAAATAAAGATGGGAAATTATGTCACCCGACCGCTCTCCTCAATGGAATAGAATTTATCATGAGTATCCTAAATTTGGAAATGAGCTGAAAACCATTGTCTTGCGTTATCTATATATGGAGTGAATCCTTTTGGTTTTCAATCCGACACTCATAGTAAATGGCATGTTATGTTGGAAAATTATAACTTTCCACCCTGGTTATGCATGAAATGAAAATTCATCATGTTATCTATGCTTATATTAGGACCAAAAACAACCATCTAATGATATTGATGTTTATTTAGCTCCTTTGATCATGGATTTGAAGTTATTGTGGGATTCATGTGTTATGTTGTATGATTCTTATAAAAGTGAATACTTCACATTGAGAGCGATTTTGTATGGGATGATAAATGATTTCCATACTTATGGAAATTTTTTAGGCTATAGAATTAAATGAACTCAAGGGTTTCCCGTGTGTGAAGAAGATATGAAATCAATTAGGTTGAAGCATTCATCAAAATCTATGTTTCTAGGACATTATAGATTTCTACCCCATCGGCATAAGTACCAATCTTGGACGACATCATTACATGGATGTTCAGAACAATTCACAACACCGTCTCCACTAACAGGTGATCAACTATTTGAGAAAGTAAAAGATGTGAAAATAGTTTTTGGTAAACCATTTACGAAAAACCTTAAGAAAATCAGTTGAAAAAAGGGATCAGTTTTTTTTGAATTACCATACTAGAATTGTCTATACGTCAGACATTTTCTTGATGTGTTGCATGTGAAAAAAAATGTATGTGACAGTGTTATCAGAACCTTTCTAAATGCCCTTGAAAAAACAAATGATGGAATTAAAGCAAGGTTGGACATGGTTGGCATGATAATATGAGAAGAGTTGGCTCCTGTGAAGGGTGAAAATCGAATGTTTCTTCCTCTAGCTACATTCACTCATTCCAGGGAGGAGAGATATTAGTTTAAAAACTTATTAAACGATGTAAAGGTTCTATATAGTTATTCATCAAATATCAAGAACATTGTGTCAATGAATTATTTGATGTTAAAAGGTTTGAAATCACATGAATTCCATGTTTTGATGCAAGATTTAATTCCTATAGCTTTACGTTGCATTTGACTAAGAATGATCATCATACGTTAACCAAAATTTGTTTCTTTTTCAAAGTTATATGTAGCAACATTTTAGACCTAGTGAAATTGCCAGCTATGGAAATAGAAATTATCATCATATTATGTGAATTAGAAATGTTCTTCCCGCCATCATTCTTTGATATGATGGTTCATTTGATGGTTCACTTGGTTAAAGAGATTCGAACTTGTGGTCTTGTGCACTATAGATGGATGTATCCTATTGAATAGTATATGAATATTTTGAAATGGTATGTCAAAAATAGAAGATGGCCAGAGGGATGTATTGTGGAGTGATATATTCTTGAAGAATCCATTGAATTCTGTACTGAATACCTATATGATGTGGAAAGCATTAGTATCCCGAAATATCATCACACCGGATGCATTGAGGGTGAGAGAATTTTTGGAAGAGATGTTGTGATAATCAATATTACAGATCGGGAGAAGGACCACCTTAATGTTTTTCATAACAGTTGGGAGATTTCTCCATTTATTGAAACCAACAAATAAATTCTTAGGTAGTTTAATCCATCAAGGGCTGAAAACTGGATATCAAATATACATAATCACCACTTTATAGGATGGTTTCAAGACCATATTTTTAAGGAGTTAGATGAATATCCAAATTTAATTTCAGAACGACTTCGATGGCTAGCTTCCAGACCAAGTGTGTATGAATTATCTTAAAAAGGTTATGTAATTAATGGTTATACATTTTATATAGATGAACATGATGAAGATAGTACCATGAATAATAGTGGAGTTACATTTTTGGCTGAAGCGATGCATGTTTCTGGTAGTAAGGAGATAAATCCAATTTATGTCAATATGTCATACTCTGGCATTATCAAACAAATATGGGAGCTGGATTATATGACATTCCAATTGTCTATTTTTCAATGCAAATGGGTTGATAACAACAGTGGTGTTAAAATAGATGAATTGGTATTTGTAAAAGTTGATTTTAGTAAAGAAGGGTACAAAGAAGAACAGTTTATAATGGAATCACAAGAGGTACAAGTATTTTATGTTCCAAATCCCACAAACCAAAAGTGGTCAATTATTCTGTTATCATCCAAAAAAACTGGAGGGTCTGATGAAAATTTAATTGAAGAGGATCCTTTCAGTGGTATGTCGTAATAATTTCTTTGTGGTCCCAATGCAGATGACATTTTTTATGTTAGAGGAGACCACAATGAAGGGATTTGGATAATCGATAGAGGTGTCAAATCCCTCCAACCTTTTAAAAAAATAGAGTTCAATAAACAGGTGATATTTTGTTTGTAATATAAATCTTGTTATCTTTTGTTATTATCTTATCATTACTAAATTTATATAATCTAAATTAACTATTCAACCAATTCTGTAGATAATAAATTTTTCATGTTCTGGTTCTCTTAACCTCGAGGATAAACAAGTCACTCAAGCTGCTACTGCTACTGCTGCTCACAGTGCAGAGTAAGAACAAGTTTTTGAACCTGTTGTTGCTCCCAGTGTTGAGGTCCAACAACCATCAACACATTCCATTTCTACCATTCCAAATTAACATATTAATGATTTTGATATTGATGAAATGGTTGGGGATGACGGACCGACGTCGTAGAAAACACAGGTACATCGTAGTTTAACAGTGTTATCCAATGTTCTTAAGGTGAAAGGAAAAGGCATCAAATTTAATGTCAGATGGAATGCACGAGGCCAACATGTGAATCCTAACAAGGCTATGTTTAGTAGTTACATTTGAATTATCACTTGACAATGCATTCCGATTGACATAGATTCGTGGCACCATGTTGTGTCCGTGTTGAAGGCTGTGATCTGGGAGAAAATTACAATAACATTATAATATTGTTTCTTTAATTTACTAGAATATAAAATAATGAAACAATGTCCTACTATTCTTAATCCCTTAGGGAGTACATTTATAGAAGATGATTCCCAAAAGAATTATGTACTAAGGCTTTCATGAAGGATTCATAGAGGTTTTCCAACTATTTTAACAAAATGTCACTTGAAAGATTCCAAAGGTAAAATAAACCCACATCCACCCCTTGTCTACACTCACCTGATATCCCAAGAAGCATGGGATTTATTTATTGGTCTACGTGGGTATGAGAAGTTTTAGGTACATTGTGGCTGATAATACATTGTTTGAGGATACATGTATTCATCACTTTGATTGTCAATATATCATTTATGAAATATCAACTTAGTACTAAAAATAATTAACGTGCATCAAACCCAACATACCCCTATCGTAAAGCTAGGATGGGGTAAACTTCACTAGAAAAGAAAATGATACGTATTTTAAATTTACAATAATATTGTTTTGTGCTAAGAAACAACATCATAATTATCTTTCAATATTTATATGTAGATTGATGAGTCTGAAGCCAAAGACACTTCCATCCCACATCATGTGCTATGGAAGGAGGCACATGTGAATAAGGAAGGGAATCTAGTATATGAAAACACACAAAAAGTGTGGGAAATATGTGTAAGTATGACATGATAAAAAGTTTTGTTTTAAATTTCTATTACATAATATTAATTACTTATTTTCCTATATCTGACAGTCATAGGAATTAGCTACTCCTGTAGCGAATGAAGACCTATTATTGATGGATTTGAAGCGGCCAGAACAATATGATTGTGTCAGAGGTGCAGGGTTTGGGGTGACACCTTGAGTATATTTTGAGAAAAAAACAAATGGATGATAAAAATGAAAAAATGAAACAAATGAGAGAAATACTAGGAACTCCTGAAGAATGATTTCAATGGCAGGGAGAGTTGCTAACAACTTTTATGGGTAAGAATCAAGGAGAAGAGACAACTCAAGAACAACGAGCGCTTGAAGATCCCACCCCACCCCCCACCAGCTTTGAGGCGAGCCATTTCCCTCAATGAGTTGTCTTAACCATGGTAATCAATATTATAATAATTGTTCCAATGAAATGCGAATCAGAAAAACAATGATACTTTTCCTATACTAATCTTCTAAAGGGTGATAATGATTATGATTTATATCTATCAACACCCACCTATAACCTTTTTGCGAGAGCTACGGTGTTCAACATCCAAGAGGACAAGCTGCATAATAGACCACTTCCAAATGTTCATCTGAAAGTGATGATTAATATAGATCATGAGCCAAATACAAAGCTCTCAATTCCACATGATGATGATGATATTCATATGGTCAAAAAGACTATTGGGACATTCATTTCATGGTCGTCACAACTTGAAAAAGAACATGTGGACAAAGAGGTATTTATTTCCATTTTTTATGCTAAACCTTTAATAATTAATAAAAAAAGTCTGAAACAATGAATGCTATTATAGATGAAGAAAGGGAAGGGGTGACAAGAAATGTGGGCTCAAAAGCATCTAAAGGATTGACCAACGGATCCAAAATATCTACTCAAAGTACAATTACACCGCCTGTTCTCTATCCACATTTACTAGCATTGAAGACTCATGTGGATATGAAGCAAAAAAGTGGTAGTAGTCATATAGTTGTTTTTGAAGAGAATATATACGGAGTGGAAATTTCATATTACATTGATATTGAAAATGTAAATGATATACTTGAATATGGTTGACTAGGCATCACAGTTGTAAATGTATATATGAGGTATGTTTTCTTGAATTGATTTTCTAAAAGCTGATATAATGTTTTAATTATAAAAAAATTCATTTTATATTATTGGTAGACGTATATATGAAAACATTTGAAGGGATTTCCCCATGATGCAAAATTCAGACTCGTTAGTCCTCATACCACATCTACACAACTAATGAAATTAGAGCCATCAATAAGGGATGAAATAGTGAAAGTCTTGCTGAGAACATTTGAAAGCATGATTATGTATGACAGACTCTTCCTAATACCAACCATTCAAGGGTAAAACTATACGATTAAATCATATCAATTATATTTTCACTTCTTTCATTACTTATTCCTTTTGGTGTTTTTAAGAAACATTGGATTCTAATTGCGGTGAACTTGGATACTCCAAAGATTTATTTTCTGGATTCAATGCAAGGATATCCAACAAACGGACAACACATGATGGAGTTTATGAATATGTAAGACACTAAATCCTACTTTTTAGGTCTAAACATCATGTTATATAATTTATATTATCTTTTACTGAGGATTTTGTTATTATATGGTATTGTATCAATATCTTATAAAAAAAAGTAATGAGGACAGGGGATAAACATAAGGAGGTGAACAAGTACTATGTCTGGACAAGTTTCTGGGTATATATAATAAAATCTCACTATCCAAACACATATCAAAACTAGTTACTTATTCTCCTAATGATAATTTTTTTTTCAGTGTCTAAAAAAACAAATGATAAAGATTGTGGTTATTATTTTTGTAAATTTAGGAGAGATATCGTTTTCCATCAACAAACTAGCATCCCTAAAGAGGTATTTTCATAAACAACTACTATTTAATTTAAATTATTAATTAATTATTAATTTTTTTATATATTTTGTTGCACTAATCTGACTTTCAAAAAGCCTCATATTCACAAGACGATATAGATTTATTCATAAATGAGAGGGCCACATACCTGATGTAAGATTGTATACAAAATACATGAAGATATGACTTGGGGACGTGTACAATTGGCAGACATTTTTGAGAGGGGTTCATAGAGATCAAAAGATGAAACATTGTTGTATGTAAATGTTTGTAGGAAAATTGTAATTGTTATTAAATAAAATATACTTTCTCCAATGAGTCATTTTTCCATTTTAACATATGAAATGCACCATCAACATGCTAGAATGATGAACCACCTTTCTTTGGGATCTGGATAAGAAAAACCAGTAAAATCTCCAAAATACCTTCATATCATGCTTGAACACTCACATTAAAAGAGAAGATGAGTAAACGTATCTATCCTAAATTTATTGAAGTATGAGCATAGAGATTCTAAATGGATTCCCATGTGTTGAACATTTTCATTGGTAGAAATTGTATGTTTTCTGATTATCCATAATAAGAAAATTAACATTGTTGGAACCTCCTTCCTCCACAGGATATCACCCCACACAAATCCATGTTTTCAATTTAGGAGAATGATCCATGGGTCATTTGTGATGTGTACGAGTCAACCACACCTCAATCCAAGGCATGGTGTGGCCGGTATCACTCAAAGTTTCTCTCTTTTGTTTAAAATGGACACAATTTTTATGTGAAAACAATAACTGACGTATGAAAAGCCAACCAAAAACATTCAGATTGTGTTGATACATTAGGAAAACAATCCATGGGTCTTGTGTGACATGTATGAGTCAACTCCGCCTCAATCTGAGGCATGGTGTGGCCAGTATCACTCATAGTGTCTCTCTTTTGTTTAAAATGGACATAAATTTTAAGTGAAAACAACAACTGACATATGAAAAACTGACCAAACGCATTCATATTGTGTTGATAATTTTGGAGAATGATCCATGGGTCATTTGTGACGTGTACAAGTCAAACCCCCAATAATATGAGGCACAATGTGGCCTATATCACTCAAAGTGTCTCTAGTTTGTTTAAAATGGACAGAATTTTAAGTGAAAAAAACAACTGGCATTAGGAAAATCGACCAAACGCAATTAGATTGTGTTGATACGTTAGGACAATGATCCATGGTTCATGTGTGATGTGTAATAGTCAACTACACCTAAATCTGAGGCATGATGTGGCCGATATCACTCAGAGTTCTCTCTTTTGTTTAAAATTGACATAATTTTTAAGTGAAAACAACAATTGACATAAGTAAAACCAACCAAACGCATTCAGACTAAGTTGATACTTTAGGATAAAGATTCATGGGATATTTTGGATGTGTAAGAGTCAACCCCACCTCAATACGAGGCACGATGTGGCTGGTATCACTCAAAGTGTCTCTCTTTTGTTTAAAATGGTCATAATTTTTATGTGAAAACAACAACTGACGTGCCAAAAACCGACCAAACGCTTTCAAATTGTGTTGATACATTAGGTAAAAAAATATGGGTCATTTTGACCTGTAAGAGTCATCCTAAACTCAAAAATAGTCATGGTGTGGCCGTTATCACTCAAATTATCTCTCTTCTGTTTAAAACGGAAATAAATTTTAAGTGAAAACAACAACTGGCGTATGAAAAACCGACCAAATGAAATTGGATTGTGCTGATACTTAAGGAAAATTATCCATGGGTCATGTGTGATGTTTAAGATTCAACCATGACTCAATATGAGGCACAAAGTGGCTGGTATCACTCAAGGTCTCTCTCTTTTGTTTAAAATGGATATAATTTTTAAGTGAAAACAACAATGCCATATGGAAAACCAACAAAACGCATTCATATTGGATTGATCCATTAGTAGAAAGATCCATGGGTAATTTTTGATGTGTAAGAGTCAATCTTACCTCAATCTGAGGCACAGTGTGGCCGGTATCACTCAAAGTGCCTCTCTTTTGTTTAAAATGGACATAATTTTTAAGTGAAAACAATAACTCAAATACAGAAAATAGACCAAACACATTCATATTGTGTTGATACTTTAGGAAAACGATCCATCGGTCATTTTTGACATGTAAGAGTCATTCATACCTCAATAAAAGGCATGGTTTGGCCGATATCACTCACAATGTCTCTCTTTTGTTTAAAATGGACATAATTTTTAAGTGAAAACAACAACTGACGTACGGAAAACCAACCAAACACATTCGTATTGTGTTGATATTTTATTTGAGCGATCCATGGGTCATTCTTTACATGTAAGAGTCAACCCAACTCAATATGAGGCATGGTGTGACCTGTATCACTCAAAGTGTCTCTCTTTTGTTTAAATGGACATAATTTTTAATTGAAAACAACAACTGACATAAGGAAAACCAACCAAAAGCATTAATATTGGGTTTAAACATTAGTAAAATGATCCATGGGTCATGCGTGACATGTATGAGTCAACCCTTCCTCAATCCGAGGCATGGTGTGGCCAGTATCACTCACAATGTCTCTCTTTTGTTTAAAATGGACATAATTTTTAAGTGAAAACAAAAAATGATGTATGGAAAACCAACCAAAAACATTAGTATTGTGTTGATAAAATAGGATAAATATCCATGGGTCATTAGTGACGTGTAAGAGTTAACCCCATCTCAATATGAGGCATGGTGTGACCGGTATCGCTCAAAGTGTCTCTCTTTTGTTTAAAATGGACATAATTTTTAAGTGAAAACAACAAATGACATACGGAAAACCACCCAGACACATTACGATTATGTTGATAATCTAGAAAAATGATACATGAGTCATGTGTGATTTTTAAAATTCAACCCCACCTCAATTAGAGGCACAGTGTGGCCGGTATCACTCAGAGTGTCTCTCTTTTGTTTAAAATGGACAAAATTGTTAAGTGAAAACAACAACTGATGTACGGAAAAATGACAAAACACATTCTGATTATGTTGATACTTTAGGAGAACGATCCATGGGTCATTTTTGATTTTTAAGAGTTATCCTACCCTAAATACAAGGCATGGTGTGGCCGGTATCACTCAAAGTGTCTCTCTTTTGTTTAAAATGGATAAAATATTAAGTGAAAAAATACTGAAAAATGGAAAACTGACCAAACACATTTAGATTGTGTTGATACTTTAGGAAAAATAAATATAGATCATGTGTGATGTGTAAAAGTCAAATCAGGCTCAATCTAAGGCACAATGTGGCCGGTATCACTCAGAGTGTCTCTCTTTTGTTTAAAATGGCCACAATTTTTAAGTGAAAACAACAACTAACATATGGAAAAATGACCAAACTCATTCGTATTATGTTGATAATTTATGATAATTATACATGGGTCATTTTTGACGTGTAAGAGTCAACCCTGCCTCAATATGAGGCACAATATGGTCGGTATCACTCAAAGCGTCTCTCTTTTGTTTAAAATGGATATAATTTTTAAGTGAAAACAAAAACTGATGTACGGAAAACCATCCAAACACATTCGGATTGTATTGATACTTTTGGAAAATGATCCATGGGTCATGTGTGACTTGTAAAAGTCAAGCATGCCTTAATCCGAGGTTTGGTGTGTCCGGTTTTACTGAAAGTGTCTCTCTTTTGTTTAAAATGGACATAATTTTTAAGTGAAAACAACAACTGACGTATGGAAAACTGACCAACACATTAATATTATGTTTATTCTTTAGTCCAACGATCCATGGGTCATTCTTGTTGTGTAAGAGTCAACACCGCCTCAATCCGAGGCGCAGTGTGGCTGGTATCACTCAAAGTGTCTCTCTTTTGTTTAAAATGGACATAATTTTTAAGTGAAAACAATAATTGACATACTGAAAACCAACTAAACCCATTATTATTGTGTTTATACATTAGTATGAAGATACATGGGTAATTTATGATGTGTATGAGTCAAACCCACCTCAATATGAGGCATCGTGTGGCCGGTATCACTCAAAGTGTCTCTCTTTTGTTTAAAATGGACATAATTTTTAAGTGAAAACAACAACTGACGTACGGAAAACCAACCAAACACATTCGTATTGTGTTGATACTTTAGAAAAAAAATCCATGGGTCATTTTTGATGTATAAGAGTCAACCCCACCTCAATACAAGGCACGGTGTGGCCGGTATCACTGACAATGTGTCTATTTTGTTTAAAATGGACATAATTTTTAAGTGAAAACAATAACTAATATACGGAAAACTGACCAAACACATCCATATTCTGTTGTTACTTTAGTAAAATGTTCCATGGGTCATTTTTGACATGTAAGACTCAACTCCACCTCAATCCGAGGCACGGTGTGACTGGTATCACTCAATGTGTCTCTCTTTTGTTTAAAATGGACATAATTTTTAAGTGAAAACTACAACTGCCATACGGAAAACTGACCAAACACATTCATATTGTGTTGATACTTTAGGAAAATGATCCATGGGTTATGTGTGATGTGTAAGAGTCAACTATGCCTCAATTAGAGGCACGGTGTGGCTGGTATCACTCACAGGGACTCTCTTTTGTTTAAAATGGACATAATTTTTAAGTGAAAAAAACTACTGATGTATGGAAAACTGACCAAACACATTCATATTGTGTTGATAATTTTGGAAAATGATATGGGGGTCATTTTTGACATCTAAGAGTAAACCCCGCCTCAATATGAGGCATGGTGTGACAGGTATCACTCAAAGTGTCTCTCTTTTGTTTAAAATGGACATAATTTTTAAGTGAAAACAACAACTGACATATGAAAAAGTGACCAAACTCATTAGGATTGTGTTGATACTTTAGGAAATAGATCCATGGTTCATGTGTGACATGTACGAGTCAACTAAGCCTCAATCCAAGGAACAGTGTGGCTGGTATCACTCAAAGTGTCTCTCTTTTGTTTAAAATGGGCATAATTTTTAAGTGAAAACAACAACTGATGTACGGAAAAATAACCAAATGCATTCAGAATGTGATGATACTTTAGGAGAACTATCCATGAGTCATTTTTGATGTGTATGAGTCAACTCTGTCTCAATACGAGGAACGGTGTGGCTGGCATCACTCAAAGTGTCTCTCTTTTGTTTAAAATGGACATAATTTTAAATGAAAACAACAACTGACATACGAAAAACCAACCAAATGCATTTGGATTGTGTTTATACTTTATTCCAACGATCCATGGGTCATGTGTGATTTTTAAGAGTCAACCTTAAATATGAGGCATAGTGTGGCCTGAATCTCTCAAAGTGTCTCTCTTTTGTTTAAAATGGACGTAATGTTTAAGTGAAAACAACAACTGATGTACGAAAAACCAACCAAACGCATTAGTATTGTGTTGATACATTAGGAGAAATATCCATGGGTTATTTTTGATATGTATGAGTCAACCCCGCCTCAATCTGAGGCACAGTGTGACCAGTATCGCTCAAAGTGTCTCTCTTTTGTTTAAAATGGACATAATTTTTAAGTGAAAACAACCACTGATGTACAGAAAACAATCCAAAAGTCCTTACCTATGGAATTAGACACATATAAAATCCTCATAGAGTCCAAATTAGTCCTTAGACAATAAAACCCAATTAATAATTCATCACACACCGTAAATATAAACTTTTAGCCCTAGAGTTCATGGTGAGGGATGAAAACAAAGAGGAAAGGGAGAGGGAGAAGAAAGAAAGGGAAAGAAAAAAGAATAGAGGATTTAAATTGTATAAATTTTCAAGATAAAGGGCTCTTATACTAAGTTTCTGGAAGGGGATGGGAGGAAATAGGTTGAAATCCCTTAAATTATTCCATATCATCAGCAACTTTCATGGTCTGGTTGGGCAGTTTTCAAAACTGTTCACCAACTTTTTAGGAGCCACTGGATAAGAAACCCTCTTCTGCACAGTTTGGAAAAACAGTTAAATAAATGTCACTACTAAAAATACGGTCAAGGGAAGAGCCCCCTTATATTAGCGCTAAGAAAAACCGCCGATAAAGGTTACCCTGTATCAGTGTTAAAATTTTAGCGCTGATACAGGGTAACCTTTATCGGTGCTAAAGAAGCGCTGATAAAGACACTCTGTATGAGCGCTAAACTTTTAGCACTGATACAGGAATAATTTATCAGCGCTTTTGTAGCGCTGATAAAGAGTACCATTATCAGTGCTAAAAAAGCACTGATAAAACCTTAGTCTGTTTTTTCAGAAAGTCAGTCGCATAGTGCCCTCGTTTTATTGTGACCTAAAGATTTCACGGTAGTGGAACCCTGCGACTCTACTCTGCCGCCCGCAGTTCTCTTGTCGGACCTCCGCCTCCCTTGCTCCTCTTTTCCTGACCTCCGCCGCCCACAACGCCCCTTCGGTTTTCGGGACCTTCACCGCCTGTGACACCCCGTTGGTTTGCCGGACCCCCACCGCCCGCAACGCCCAACTTGTTGTTGTAAGACTTCCGCCACCCTCGCTTCGCGTTGCCGGACCTCCACCGCCCGCAACACCCTCTTCTGTTTGCCGGATTTCCGCTGCCCGCAACGCCCTCGTTGGTTTTCCAGACCTCCCAAGGCATGTTTTCCAAATATTTTTTCAAGATTGTTCTTGTTCTTGGTTGAATCATTTATTTGGGTTAAATCTTTATGGTTATGGTGTTTTATTGCATCATTAGGGCCTTTCCTTAGTTCAGTTGGTTGTTTCATTATGGTTTTGTAATGATATCAAGAAACAGGTTGGTTGTTCCATTATTTGACATTGTTTTAGGTGTTTAATATGATTTATTTGGTTCTAAAATGGTTTTATAAATTGTCTAGGTTGTGGGAAACATGTTATCCAATTCTTTTGTTGTGCGTAAGGGTTTGATAATGACTTGACTATTGTAAATGGTTGTTTTTCACGTGTGTTTCTATTATTGGAAGTGTGATTGTATAAAATAGATATAATTTTATATAGGGGGTGGAATTGAACACAGTGGAATCCTAGTGATGGAGAATAACCCAACCCCATAAACTCATTTATACCTAGAATACATTAATTCAAACAATAATACATCACAAAAATTTAGTAAACCTTCCCAAACAAATTCTCTCCACCCTTAGGAGTACCGTGACACACCAAATTTAAGAGGAAAACAAGTAAATAGAATGTAATTAAATGAATTCAGGTAATATGATGTTACATTGACTATATGAATGGTGTTACAAATAATGGTTATAACAAGGGGATAATTATAATGAATACGTCCTTAATAGACCATAATATATTTTTATAAATCGAAACATCATCATTGGAAAAACACTTTGTCAAAACACGAGACATTATAATATTATAAACTTGTGGAATCATCTACCAAAATATATTTAATTCCAAAAATTATAAAACATTAAGTTACTATCTTTATCTTATTGGGGAACTCCAACAATATGATTTTAATCTACACTAGGGTACACTAGTCAGTGTAGTAGTATAATATAGTTTATCATATAACATGATGTCTCACATAGTTACCTAGGTTTCCCATAACATCAATTATATAGAGATAATAAAAAAGTATGTCACCAAAAAACTATAGGTATTATTAATAAAACATAAAAAATAAATCTTAACTGACATCCAAAACCATCATAATAAATAATCAATTTCTCCTATACATCCACGCGTCACACATAAATTAAATTCATCCTATTAATGTGTTCAAGTAAAAATATGACATAATTATTCCATGTATCTATAGTTAAGGATGTCAAAAGCATAATGTAAAAATATTTGATAAAAATTCCAAAAAGGAACTTGAAAAAACATTGGAATCCTTATTATTTACCATCCTTTGAAAAATAATTTTTGAAATCATTCCTTTTAAAATATTTTTAAATCACACATTCCTGATCAAGAAATCTAATATATTCTTTTCAAATTATGAAAATCGTACCATAAAAAGAGTTGAAAATAATAAAAAACTTTTTACTCTGAATGATTTTTTCCTGTAATTATTTAATAATTAAGAAAAAACATAAAACTCATATTTAGATCTCCAATTAGATTTTACGAGAACAACTAACTTCTGAATTTTATTTTTTATTGAATCAAAAAACATGAAAACTATTGTAATCTCATTCTTTCATGTTTGGATATAATTTAAAAAAAATTACAAAACCCCTCATGAATATCAAACATTGGAATATTTTGATATGTTATAAATTTTAGAAACTCATACACTCCCCAATAGTCAATGAAATGAATTTAAGTAAATTTTTTAACTCAATACTTATTGAAACCACATTCCACAAATGTTAAAAGACAAATTAATCAAAATTATGTCCCGTAAAATCACTAGACGGACAAATAACCTATAATGAACTAGTCAAAACACATGTTTTTACTGCCATAGTTGTTAGGGTTTAGTGAGAAAAAGAAAACCAGGGTTCCCTTGGTGGTGATGGTGGATATATGTGCTAGTAGTTCCCCATTTGGTGACTATTATTGGTTGTGTAATGGGTATGTTTACCCTCATGTTTAATGGAGGTTTGGTTGTAGTGTTGGTTCCCTTACATTTTTTTTGCTATTTTGGTTTTGGTTGAAATTGTTAAATGCTTATCCCCTATTGCAGTGTTATCTTTTGGTCTATTATATTGTGAAATTTGGTTATGATATGGTGTTTGATTATTATGTAATATTTATGGTTTTTTATGTGAAAAGACTATTCCCAAAGG
Organism: Viscum album; assembly: GCA_963277665.1. Lineage (NCBI taxonomy): Eukaryota > Viridiplantae > Streptophyta > Magnoliopsida > Santalales > Viscaceae > Viscum > Viscum album. The sequence goes on from OY728167.1 coordinate 343,135,687, forward strand.
TGTTACTCAATACCTAGGCACTAGTTACAACCCATGGGGATTGGTAATTCCCTTTGGACCTTCCCACGAGTTGGGTCAGGTGTCAAGTGGGATGGCAACCTGGACGAGTTCATGACAAGAATTCTACACCATATTATGGTTGTCTAACTCCTTTCTGTACCGTGTCCATGGGAGGTTGCAATGTGGTATCTTTTTTATAGTCTTAAATTCCATGATCCCCATTTTATATTCTTTTTTCTCCTACACAACTCTCATTTGAAATCTTGATTCTTTAAGGATTACAAGAGTCATTTTAACTCCTCCAAAATCCCTTCTTCTCAGATAGCTCTAGTGGATGCATTTGGTTTCTCTCTGATAAGGGGATATCTCATTGATTATTTAAGGATTACAAGAGTCATTTTAACTCCTCCAAAATCTCTTCTTCTCAGATAGCTCCAGTGGATGTGTTTGGTTTCTATTTGATAAGGGTATCTCTCATCGATTAGAAATCCTCTTTCTCCTCTTATATCCTCCTTATAGAGTGATAGATCGTCATCTTTTAAGTGAATATAATATTCTTTTTTATGAATCATGATTATTAGTCAGACTACTTGATCTCCTTATAAGGAAATGGTTCTCTTATATTGTATTTGGAAGTCTTGTTTTGTGTACTTGAACCATAAATACTAATATTTGAGATTCAAATAGGATGAAGATGAATAAATATTGGATGGATGATAATCATTTAACAATAGAGTACGAGAACAGAGTGAAAGAGTTCATCAAGTTTGAAAAGGATCACACAAAGGATCCTTCTCAAATCCATTGTCCATGTTTACATTGTTGTTATTCTAGACTACTTACTCCAGAGGAGTTGGAATAACATTTAATATGTCACCGAATAGATCGGAGTTATAAATGTTGGAATAAACATGGAGAAAAAGCGAATGTAGCTACTGGATGGGATAAAACTGCATTTTATGGATCATCAGATATGAATACAAATATGGATAATGAAGAAGACCGTAAAGAGGATGTGATTACAGATTTCAATGATGATGAAGATTGTATTGAGGAAATGACAAAGACAATTCAATATGAACTCCATTATTTCCCAAAATTGTTTGAGAAGTTAAAGAGTTGTGAAAAGACACCATTGTATGCTGCTTGCACTAAGTATACAACATTTCCAGCTATAATGAAGTTGTATAAATTGAAAGCAGGTAATGGATTGAGTGATGTCAGTTTTACTGAACTACTTTATCTCTTGAATGAAATGCTCCCGGAAGATAATGAGCTCCGAAGCCAGAAATATGAAGCCAAACGAATGCTACACTCGATGGGAATGATTTCGTAAAGAATACATGCCTGCCCGAAAGACTGTATATTGTTTCTCAAAGAGAACAAATCACTTACAGAATGCCCAAAGTGTGGTGTTTCTCAATACAAGAAAGATAAATCCAATCCTACGAAAGTTGTATTGTACTTTCCAATCATTCCATGGTTTACGCGTCTATATGGAAGTGAAGAAACTGCAAAACAATTTTCGTGGAATGCAGATAAAAGAAATAAATATGGGTTATTACATCATCTGGATAACTCTCCTCAATGGAAGAAAATTTATCATGAGTATCTTGAATTTGGAAAAGAGCCAAGAAACCTTCGTCTTGCGTTATCTATATATGGAGTGAATCCTTTTGGTTTTCAAACCATCACTCATAGTACATGGCCTGTTATGTTGGTAAATTATAACTTTCCACCCTGGTTATGCATGAAGTGAAAATTCATCATGTTATCTATGCATATATCAGGACCAAAATAACTCGGTAATGATATTGATGTTTATCTGGCTCCTTTGATCAAGGATTTGAAGTTATTGTGGGACCCAGGTGTAATGTTGTATGATGATTATAAAATTGAATACTTCACGTTGAGAGTGATGTTGTATGGGACAATAAATGATTTCCTTGCTTATGGAAATTTGTCAGGATATAGCATTAAAGGAACTCAAGGGTGTCCCGTGTGCGAAGAACATACAGAATCAATTTGTTTGAAACATTCATCAAAATCTGTGTTTCTAGGACATCGTAGATTTCTACCTCGTCGGCATAAGTACCGATCTTGGACGACATCATTCAATGGAAGTTCAGAAAAACGTGCAACACCATCTCCACTAACAGGTGATCAACTGTTTGAGAATATAAATGATTTGAACACTGTTTTTCGTAAACCATTTTCAAAAAACCTTACGAAAATCAGTTGGAAAAAGATATTAGTTTTTTTTAATTACCATACTGGAATTGTTTGTACGTCAGATGTTTTATTCATGTGATGCATGTGGAAAAAATGTATGTGACAGTGCTATCAGAACGTTGCTAAATGACCCTATCAAAACAAAAGATGGAATTAAGGCAAGGATGGACATGGTTGACATGGGAATATGAGAAGAGTTGGCTCCCGTGAAGGGTAAAAATTGAATGTTTCTTCCTCCAGCTGCTTATACTCTTTATTGGGCTAAGAGATATCAGTTTTGTAACTTCTTCAATGATGTTAAGGTTCCAGAGGGGTACTCATCAAATATCAAGAACATTGTTTCAATGAATGATTTGAAGTTAAAAGGTTTGAAATCACATGATTACCATGTTTTGATGCAAGATCTAATTCATATAGCATTACGTTGCATTTTTCCCAAGAATGTTTGTTATATGTTAACCAAACTTTGTTTCTTTTTCAAAGATATATGTAGCAATGTTTTAGACTCGGGGAAATTTCCAACAATGGAAAAAGAAATTGTCATCATATTATGTAAATTAGAAATGTTCTTCCCGCCAACATCCTTTGATATGATGGTTCATTTGATGATTCACTTGGTGAGAGAGATTCGACTTTGTGGTCCAGTGCACTATAGATAGATGTATCCTGTTGAATAGTATATGAAGATTTTGAAAGGGTATGTCAAAAATTGAAGTCTTCCAGAGGGTTGTATAGTGAAGCGATATATTGTTGAGGAAGCCATTGAATTTTGTACTGAATACTTATCTGATGTGGAAAGCATTGGTCTCCCGAAATCTTGTCACACAGGATGCATTGAGGGTGAGGGAATTTCTGGAAGAGAAGTTGTGACAATCAGTATTACATATCGAGAGTAGGCTCATCTTTATGTTTTTCATAATAGTTGGGAGGTTGCTCTATATATTGAAACTCACAAAGAAATTCTTAGGCAGTTGAATTCATCGAGGGCTACAAAATTGTTATCAGATACACATAATCACCGGTTTATAGGATGGTTTCAGGACCATATTTTTAAGCAGTTGGATGAAAATACTAATTCAATTTCAAGACATCTTCGATGGCTAGCCACTGGACCAAGTTTGTATGTATTATCTTACAGTGGTTATGTAATTAATGGTTATGCATTCTATATAGATGAACATGATGAAGATAGTACCATGAAAAATAGTGGAGTTACACTAGTGGCTGAAGGGATGCATGTTTCTGGTAGTAAGGACAGAAATCCAATTCATGAAAATATGTCCTACTTTGGCATTATCAAACTAATATGGGAGTTGGCTTATACGACATTCCAATTGCCTATTTTTCATTGCAAATGGATTGATAACAACAGTGGTGTTAAAATATATGAATAGGGATTTGTTAAAGTTGATTTTAGTAAAGAAGGGTACAAAGATGAATAGTTTGCAATGGCATCACAAGCGGTACATGTTTTTTATGATCCATATCCCACAAACCAAAAGTGGTCAATTGTGCTATTATCCTCCAAAAATAATGAAGGTTCCAATGAAAATTCAGTTGAGGACGATCCTTTTAGTGGTTCGTCGTAATCATTTCAGAGCGGTCCCAATGCAGATGATATTTTGTATGTTAGAGGAGACCACAATGAAGGGATTTGGATAGTTGATAGAGGTGTCAAATCCGTTCAACCATTGAAAAAAAGAAAGATAGTTCAGTAAATAGGATATATTTTGTTTGTAATATAGATCTTGTTATCTCATGTTATTATCTTATCATTACTGAATTTATGTAATCTGAATTAACTGTTCAACCACTTTTTCAGATGATGACTTCTGCACATTCTGGTTCTCCTAACCTTGAGGCTGAACAAGTCTCTCAAGTAGCTGCTGTTGCTGCTCCTGCAGCTCATGTTGTTGCAGCCGTTGCTCCTACTACTGCTCCTGCTACTCCTGCAGCTCATGCTACTGCTGCTGTTACTCCTACTGCGGCTCCTGTTGCCCCTACTGCTCCTCCTGCTGCGGCTCCTGCTGCTACTGCTCCTCCTGTTACTCCTCCAGTTGATCCGGCTCCTACTGCTCTTAGTGTGGAGGTCCAAAAAGCATCATCACATGCTGTTGATACCATTCTAGATGAAAATATAGATGATGTTGATATCGATGAAATGGTCAGGAATGAAGGACCAGTGTCACAGAAATCACAGGTGCATCGTAGTTTGACAGTGTTAGCCAAAATTATTAAGGCGAAAAGAAAAGGAATCAAATTTGAAGTCGTATGGAATTCATGAGGCCAATATATGAATCCCAACAAGGCTATTTTTAGAAGAAACATTGGAGTTGTCACTCAGTAACGCGTGCCGATTGACATAGATTCATGGAACCATGTTGTGTCCGGGTTGAAGGCTGTGATCTGGGAAGAAATTACGGTAACATTATGAATTTATTTCTTTCATTTACTAGCAAATAAAATAATGAAACAATGTCTTACTCTTCTCAATCTCTTGCAGAGTACATTTATAGTAGAATATTCACACAAGGATTATGTACTATGGCTTGCAGGAAAGATTCATCGAGGTTTTCACACTATTTTAACAAGATGTCATCTCAAAGATTCTAAAGGTAAAATAAACCTGCACCCACCCATTGTCTACGCTCACCTGATATCCAAAGAAACATGGGATGCATTTATTGGCCGTCGTGGGGATGAGAAGTTTCAGGTACATTGTGAGTGATAATACATTGTTTTAGGATACTTGTATTCATCACTATGATTGTCAATATTTCATTTATGAAACAGAAACTCTGTACTGAAAATAAGGAACATGCTTCAAAACCAACATACCCCTATCATAAAGCAAGGATGGGGTACGCTTCATTATAAAAGAAAATGGTACATATTTTAAATTCACAATAATATTGTCAGGTGTCAATAAACGACATCATAATTATTTTTCTATGTTTATATATAGATTAATGAGTCTAAAGCCAAATGCACTTCCATCCCACGTCATGTGCTATGGAAGGAGGCACGTGTGAACAAATAAGGGAAGTCAGTAGATAAGAACACACAAAAAGTGTGGGAAAAATGTGTAAGTATGACACGACGATAAAATGATTTGTTTAAAATTTCTATTACATAAAAATAATTAGTTATTTTTCTATATCCGACAGTCACATGAATCAGCTACTCCTGTAGCTGATACAAACCTGTTATTGACGGCTTTTAAGCAGCCAGAACAATACGGTCGTGTCAGAGGTGCAGGGTTTGGGGTGACACCCCGAGTATATTTTGAGAAGAATAGTAAAATGGATGATACAGATGAAAAATTGGAACAAATGAGTGACAAAATAGAAACCCTTGAAGAACAATTGCAATGGCAGGGAGAGTTTCAAGCAACATTTGTTGGTGGGAAGCAAAGGGAAGATACAACTCAAGAACATCTGCCACATGAACATCCCGCCCCACCCCCACCAGCTTTGATGTGAGCCATTCGCCTCAAAGAACTGTCTTAGCCATGGTAATCAATATTCTAATAATTGTTCCCATGAAATATGAATCATACAAACACTGATAATTTTTCTATACTCATCTTCTACAGGGTGATAATGATTGAGATTTTTATCTGTCAACACCCACCTATCACCTTGTAGTAAGGGCTAAAATGTTCAATATCCCAGATGCCACACTCCATAATAGACCGCTTCCGAAAGATCATCTGAAATTGAGGATTACTATAGCTCATGAGCCAAAGGCAGAGCTACCTATTCCACATGATGACGATGATATTAATACAGTCGAAAAGGCTATTGGGACATTCATTGCATAGCCGTCACAACTTGTAAGAGTACATGCAGACAAAGAGGTATTTATTTCCTTTTCTCTTTAAGCTAAACCCTTAACAGTTAATGAAAAAAGGGTCTGAACCAATGATTGTTGTTATAGACGGAGAAAGGGAAGGGGGTAACGAACGTCGGCTCAAAACCATCTAAAGGACCGACCAACCGATCCCATGAAGCTACTGAAAGCACAATAACACCACCTATTCTCTATCCACATTTACTAGCATTGAAGACTCATGTGGATACAAAGCTAAAATATGGTAATAGTCATACAGTGGTTTTCGAAGAGAATATATACAGAGAGGAAAGTCAAGATTTCATTGCAACTAAAAATGTAAATGAAATCCTTGAAAATAGTTGGCTAGGCGTCACAGTTGTAAATGTATATATGAGTTATGTTTCCATGAATTTATTTTCCAAAAGTTGATCTAATGTGAAAATTATGACTAAATGCATTTTATATTGTTGACAGACGCATTTAGGAAAAACAATTGAAGGAATTTTCCCATGAGCCAAGATTTGGACTGGTTAGTTCTCATATCACATCAAAACACCTAAAAAAATAGAGCCATCAAAAAGGGATCCAATAGTGAACGACTTGCTGAAAACATTTGAACGCAAGATTACAGATGACCGACTTTTCCTAATACCAACCATGCAAGGATAATACTCTATGATTAAAGCATATCTATTATATTTTCACTTCTTTTTATACTTATTCCTTTTTGTGTTTTTAGGCAACATTGGTTGCTAATTGCGGTGAACATTGATACTCCGAAGATTTGTTTTCAGGATTCAAAGAAAGGATATCCACCAAACCGACCACACATGATGGAGTTTGTGAATCTATAAGACACTACATCTTACGTTTTAGGTCTAAAAATCAAGTAATATAATTTATATTATCTTTTAATGAGGATTCTGTTATGGTAGAGAGGTGTATCATTATCTTCTAAAAAAATGAATGAGGACAGGGGCTAAGAATATGGAGGCGAGAAAGTACTACTTCTGGACAAATATCAGGGTATATATAATAACATTTCACTATCCAAACACATCTCAACACAAGTTACTTATTCTCCTAATGATCAAATTTTTTGCAGTGTCCAAAACAATATATGATAATGATTGTGGTTATTATGTTTGTAAATTTATGAAAGAGATCATTTTTCATCAGCAAACTAGCATCCCTAAAGATGTATTTTTATAAACAACTACTAGTTCGTTTAAGTTATTTATTAATTCTTTATTTTTTTATTTTCCAGTACTACCCTGACTTCCGAAAATCCTCATAGTAACAAGACGATATATATGTGTTCATAAATGAGTGGGAAGCATACCTGATGGCAGATTGTACACAAATACAATGAAGATCTGACTTGAGGACATGTACAATTTGTGGTCATTTTTTAGAGGGGTTAAGGGGATCAAAAGATAAAACATTGTTGTATGTAAATGTTCTAAGGAAATTGTAATTTTTATTAAATAAAACATCATTTCTCCAATGTTTCATTTTACCATTTTAATAGATGATATGCACCAGCAACATGCAAGAATGTTGAACCACTCAAAGGGTCTCTATTTTGTTTAAAATGGACACGATTTTAATTGAAAACAACAACTGACCTACGAAAATCCAACCAAAAGAATTCGGATTTCCTTGATATATTATAATAACGATCCAAGGGTCCTTGGTGATGTGTACGAGTAAACCCTACCTCAATCCAAGGCACAGTGTGGCCGCTATCACTCAAAGGGTCTCTATTTTGTTTAAAATGGACACGATTTTAAGTGAAAACAACAACTAACCTACAGGAATCTTACCAAACGCATTCGGATTACATTGATATTTTATAAGAATGATAAAAAGGTCCTTGGTGACATGTAAGAGTTAACCTCGCCTAAATCCGAGGCATAGTGTGGCTGCTATCACTCAAAGGGTCTCTATTTTGTTTAAAATGGACACAATTTTAAGAGAAAACAACAACTGACCAACGGAAATCTAACCAAATGCATTCATATTGCCTTGATCTTTTATAATAACGATCCAAGGGTCCTTGGTGACGTGTATGAGTCAACCCCGCCTCAATTTGAGGCACGTTGTTACCGCTATCACTCAAAGGGTCTCTATTTTGTTTAAAATGGACACGATTTTAATTGAAAACAACAACTGACCTACATAAATCTGACCAAACGCATTGAAATTGAATTTTTATTTTTTAAGAACAATTCAAGGGTCCTTTTGACGTGTAAGAGTCAACCTTGCCTCAATCTTAGGCACGGTGTGGCTGCTATCACTCAAATGGTCTCTATTTTGTTTAAAATGGACACGATTTTAAGTGAAAACAACAACTGACCTACAGAAATCCATCCAAATGCATTATTATTGAATAGATAGTTTAGAATAACAATACAAGGGTTATGTTTGACTTTTAAGAGTGAACCTCGCATCAATCTGAGGCACAGTGTGACCGCTATCACTCAAAGGGTCTCTATTTTGTTTAAAATGGACACGATTTTAAGTGAAAACAACTACTGACCTACGGAAATCCAACCAAACACATTAGGATTGCATTGATATTTTATAAGAAAGATCCAGGGGTCCTTGGTGATGTGTAAGAGTCAACCCCTCCTCAATACAAGGAACAGTGTGGCCGCTATAATTCAAAGGGTCTGTATTTTGTTTAAAATGGACACAATTTTAAGTGAAAACAAGAACTGACCTACGAAAATCGGACCAAACGCATTTGGATTACCTTGATCATTTATAATAACTATCCATGGGGCCTTGGTGACGTCTACAAGTCAACCTCGCCTCAATCTGAGGCACGGTGTGGCCTCTATCACTCAAATGGTGTCTATTTTGTTTAAAATGGACACGATTTTAATTGAAAACTACAACTGACCTACGGAAATATGACCAAACGCATTCGGATTGCATTGATCATTTATAGGAACGATCCAAGGGTCCTTGGTGATATTTACGAGTCAACCTCGCCTCAATATGAGGCACGGTGTGGCCGCTATCACTTAAAGGGTCTCTATTTTGTTTAAAATGGACACGATTTTAAGTGAAAACAACAACTGACCTACGGAAAGCCAAACAAACGCATTAGGATTGCATTGATATTTTATAAGAACGATCCAAGGGTACTTGGTGATGTGTAAGAGTCAACCCCGCCTCAATCTGAGGCACAGTGTGACCGCTATCACTCAAAGGGTCTCTATTTTGTTTAAAATGGACACAATTTTAATTGAAAACAACAACTGACCTACAGAAATCTGACCAAATGCATTCAAATTGAACTTATCATTTATAAGAACGATAAAAGGGTCCTTGGTGACATGTAAGAGTCAACCCTGCCTCAATACGAGGCATAGTGTGGCCGCTATCACTCAAAGGGTCTCTATTTTGTTTAAAATGGACACGATTTTATGTGAAAACAACAACTGACCTACAGAAATCTGACCAAATGCATTCAGATTGCATTTATCTTTTAAAATAACGATCCAAGGGTTCTTGGTGACATGTAATAGTCAACTTTGCTTCAATCCGAGGAACAGTGTGACCGCTATCACTCAAAGGGTCTCTATTTTGTTTAAAATGGACACGATTTTAAGTGAAAACAACAACTGACCTACGGAAATCTGACCAAACACATTTGTATTGCATTGATATTTTATAAGAACGATCCAGGGGTCCTTGGTGATGTGTAAGAGTCAACCCCTCATCAATACAAAGAACTTTGTGGCCGCTATCACTCAAAGGGTCTCTATTTTGTTTAAAATGGACACAATTTTGAGTGAAAACAACAACTGACCTACGAAAATCAGACCAAATTCATTTGGATTTACTTGAGATTTTAAAAAATGATCCAAGGGTCCTTGGTGGCATGTATGAGTCAACCTCGCCTCAATCTGAGGCACAGTGTGGCGTCTATCACTCAAATGGTGTCTATTTTGTTTAAAATGAACACTATTTTAATTGAAAACTACAACTGACCAACGGAAATCTGACCAAACGCATTCAGATTGAATTTAAATTTTATAAGAACGATCCAAGGGTACTTGGTGACATGTAAAAGTCAACCCTGCATCAATCTGAGGCATGGTGTGGATGCTATCACTCAAAGGGTCTCTATTTTGTTTAAAATTGACACGATTTTAAGTGAAAACAACAACTGACCTACAGAAATCTGACCAAACGCATTCGGATTGCATTGATATTTTATAAGAATGATCCAAGGGTCCTCTATGACGTGAAAGGGTCAACCCCACCTCAATACGAGGCATTATGTAGCCACTATCACTGAAAGGGTCTCTATTTTGTGTAAAATGGTCACGATTTTAATTGAAAACAACAACTAACCTACTGAAATATGAACAAACGCATTCGGATTGCATTGATCTTTAATTAAAACAATCAAAGGGTCCTTGGTGATGTGTACGAGTCAACCCTTCTTCAATCCAAGGCACAGTGTGGTCGCTAGCACTCAAAGGGTCTCTATTTTGTTTAAAATGGACACAATTTTAATTGAAAACAACAAATGACCTATGAAAATCCGACCAAACGCATTCAGATTGCATTGATCTTTTAAATGGGGGGTCATGGCATGTGATATATCAGGGGCCTCATATATATCAAGTCATGGTTGGCCTGGTATACTAGGGTGATCATGTGTTTGGGGCTATGATACTTATGTGCTTATATCTGGATGAAAATACTCCCATATGGGAGGGTGGATATGCTTATGGGTCTTATTACATAAATGTGAATACTCTCATAGGGGAGGGATGAGATGTATATAGGTATTATTCCCCAAATGAGAATACAACCATAGGAGTGGGATGAGATTTTTATCGGGAATATTCACTAAATGAAAATAATCACATAGGGGAGGGCTGAGATGATTATATAGATTATGCCTCAAATGAGAATACACCAATATTGGAGGGTTGATATGCTTCTAGGGATTATTATTTGGATTATAATACTCCCATATGGTAAAGAATATATGATTCTTTGTATTATTCCCTAAATAAGGGTACTCCCATAGTATAGGGATGAGATCCTTGTAGGTCGTATGCCTCAGAATTGGAAGAACACATATGGGTGGTCTGAGATACTGTTGAGGGTATTCCCTAGATGAGAAAACTCCTATAAGTGGATTTTCATGAGGGAAAATAAATAAAACTCACATATTGGAGGTCAATGATAATTATGAATATAGTGGGGAGACCATGGTATATTATATGTTTTGTGTGGTTCCTATGATATAATTAGAGAAACCCTGACATTGGATGAAGTAGGTATGGTTGATCAAGATTTAATACTTGAGAATCAATGTGTCTTGATGTAGATGGGGTAGGACTTGGTCAAACTATATTTTTTATAATGTCGACACGATCCTTGTGAATTTCTTGGTAAACGTTAAGCACTTGGAAAATTAATTTCGATTTAATCATGGTCATAGATTTTAGGATCAATGATGAATTTTTTATTAGTTTTATTCAAGTTAATTCTCAACTAGGTTGCGCATATTGCCTGATCATGCACTTAAAATAGCCTATTGCAAGTTTAATATTGGGGGTTTATTAATGAGATTCATCCCCCCCATGTATGTCCACCTTAGTGTGTGTACAAACCTTATAACTTCTTTGAGGTTGAGAACATGATGCATAGTGGATAGAGAAAAGTCCAAAGATTTATGTATTGATAAAACACACCCATGTGGAGCCTTTGGATTGAACTGGAAAGCCCCCCGGACACCCCCTACCCCCCCTTGGATAGCCACCCCAAACCCTTGAATTTCCCACAAACCCCCTGAATTCTAAATTGATATCTTTAAGTACATAATTAACTTATAAATTATGTGTTAATGGTGTACGGGTATAATTGTTGTCTGGGTATACTTGTTCTAATTTTCTTGTAATTTATGATTTAATTTTGTATGGGTATACTTGCTTTAATTGGCTTATTGAGATACTGTTTTTTTTTTGCAGGTGTTCGGGTGTGCTGCTGCAGATTTATCGGAGCAGCAAAGAGGGCATTTATCAGTGCTCTTTTAGCGCTGATAAATCGTGCTTTTATCAGTGCTAAAAAAGTGCTGATAAACTACACCTTTATCAGTGCTAAAGAAGTGATGATAAAGGATAAGTTTATCAGCGCTAATGGAGAGCTGAAAAAAAAACTCATTTATCAGCGTCGAGCTTTACAACTCTTTTTTAGCGCTGTTAAATCCCGTTTTTAGCGCTGTTAATGCCTGTATTTGTAGTAGTGCGTGTTCCAATCATTCAAAATAACATAGTTAAACTATAGATCCATATCACATGGTTTCTCCTAACCGTGAAAAATTCATGTTCCTAACAACTCCCTCAAAAAGATAAGATGCATGGTTTTTACTTGGATTCATACAACCCTTACATTTCCTATGAATGTAAAACAATAATTGTTCAAAATGAATAGGAAAATTCCCCATGAAAGTGTACCCACATGGGTTCTTCTAAATTGTGTCCCCCAATAAAAGCACTACATGACTACAAATCAAGATTCTAGGACAGAAACAGAAGAATCATATATCTACCCACCATTTATAAATTATATAAATGATGTGAAAAGAAAACAACACACCATAAGATAAAGGCATCAACCACAAGAACACATTTTTTAAGTGTCCCAAGAATCACCCAAATCCATCTACCATGAGGAATCTACAATGGAAACTCTCTAAGTCCTAAGGCAACATATCCCAAAAGGAAGTCAAAATCTATAAACAAATTCCATATCCAAGCATGATGTTGAACTCTCCCTATATATTTTATCTGAGGCAATGTAAGATATCATTTGGAGGAGATAGTATTTAATGGTACCTTTTTATAATCATAATGAATAATTAGTACATCACATTAGGTATGGATTTTTTCCAATCCTTTAATCCCAAATTGACTACCACTGCATATTTTATCTGTGTGAAATGCTTGTTTGATATGATGATTTTTTTGCAGGTTTTTTGGGTGTGCTGCTGCATAATTTCATGTCACAATAGGCATGGAATTTATCAATGCAAAAAAGAGCACGGATAAAGGGAGACTTTATCAGTGCTAAACAAGAGATTATAAAGGAGCACTTTATCATCAATTTTTTAGCGCTGATTAATGGTACCCACCTTTATCAGTGCTGAGCTTTACAACACTTTTTTAGCACTGTTAAAGCCCGTTTTGAGCACTGATAAAGATTGTTTTTGTATTAGTGAGGCATGCGTTTAGTAAATCTAGTTATGATTTTAGAAGCAAGGACTTCACTCAACAGTTCAAGGAACCACACATTAATACGATTAGCCATCCAAATACATACATTGAACCCTCCGAGTAGTGGAATATCCATAGAGTCTAGACCATGAGATGAGTTTCAAGGATCACTTCCACTGGAATACTAAAGCAACATATTATTACGATTCTAGTGCAGAGGGTTCCTATAATTTGATAAAATAGTGGGATTCATTTAATGATTTAATTAATTAATCCAAAATTATAAATTAGTAATTAAGATAAAAAGTAAAAAAATGTTATAATTTTATTTTTGTATAAAAATTGAATGTTATAACAAAAAAATACCATGATAAATTTTCAAAAAAGTAAACGTAAAAACTAGCATGAATTTTCAAGTATAGTATAGTTGCATTCACACACTAATACGATATCAGAAATTCAAGCAACTGGTGTACCTAATACCTATTAAACTTCCTCAAGAAGAGAGGGTGTAAAAAATATTATAGGAGACTCAGGTATTAAGCATCTGATGGTTATATAATAATGTTATCAACAACATTTGATGTGAGTTGTATATAACAATATCAGTATATTGATGATTTTACATGAATTCTCATCTCCGAGAAGTTTCAAAGGAGAAAGTGAAGAAAAATATGAATAAGGTGATGATTACACTATGAATGTGTAAATTTAAAGATAGATCATGATATTATAATGGATCCCTTTATCATATCATTTTCACCCATTTAATACAGTTCTTTTTAGGTTACTGTAATGTCCCGGCCCGGTGCACCATCAAACCAGTGGCCGGACCGGTCACCACATGGCCTCAAGCGCATCTCCCCGTATGCTAGAGGCTTCCGACTAGTAGTGAGCCACTTGGGAGGTTATAGTTGGGAGACTATAACCACTTATCAGAGTTGCAGAGCAGTATCTCAGTGTAAATAACATTCAGTAGCATAAGTAGTAATAGTTAAACAATGAACAAACAACATCGGAAGATAAATAGTGATCACTTTTATAAAAGGTGGCCAAAACAAGTTACAATACATGTAAGTACAAATGATCATACATTTATGAAAGCGGTAAACAGTACAACATGCTTTCAATACAATACAAACGAAATGATGAAAAGATAGAAAGGCCTGATGAGCAATCTCCTGAGCATCCCAAGCTCCCTCTTAGTCCTTTAATCCCAACTCCCCAGGTACAAACATCACAGCGGACAACCTAGGTCCTGCAAGAAAGAAGGTCTACTCGGGTACCCTAGTTCAATGGGGGCCCGAGTTTGGTGTGAGATATAAATCTCAGTAGGCTAGAACCAACAGTGTCTAACCAAACCCAGACAGTGTAATATGTATTAAAGCAGTAAGAAGGTATAGTAGGATTCAATAAACAGAACAAAGAAGAATAACAACACTCGTCCCGGTTTCCCAGAGGAAACCTGACAGTTATACCAGCTTCGGCTCGTTTCCGGTAAAGTAACCTGATCATGTCACCATATATATATATATAATATGTTGGGTAGGACCGGGATGGAACTCGCGGACGTCCATAACCCAGGGGTGGTGCTCTCGATCCTACCTCGGGCCCAACGTTGGGGAAGCTCTCACGGTATATCCCTGGCCTGAAGGCTTAATAATTATTCAAGGGAGCTCTCATAGTATACCCTTAATATATATATATAATATGTTGGGTAGGACCGGGACAGAAATCACAGACGTCCTTAACCCAGGGGCAGCGCTCTCGATCCTACTCCTGGCCCAACCTTGGGAAAGCTCTCACGGTCTATCCCCAGCCCGAAGGATTAAGAATGATTCAAGGGAACTCTAACAGTCTAACCTTAGTGCGAATCCGTAACATAGGGGAGGTCTCATGGTCTACCCCTGGCCCTGAAGATTTATCATTCAATAGTTTAAGTTATAAGGCATACACTTCTTATAACATTCATATCAATAAAACATGGCATTTCCATCTCACCATATCACATAATCACATCATTTATCATATTCATCACATTGATATAAGGTACATGAGACAACCCGCTCATGCACGATATTGGATAACCCCCAATTCATTATTTATTCATTTAATTTCATTTCAACAACATATAAGGATTTACAAAGCAATAAGAGGTGCTGAGGACTAATCCTCCTTGGTAAGTCCCACTCACTAGACCCATTCAATTAACATAAGCCATGCTTATTCCATTATCCTAAGGCATGGTCTTACCATCCTAATCCATTTCATTCGTGTTTAACCAATTCATCAATTATCACCAAATCATAACAAGAGTCAAGCAGGAAAGTATAAGAATCCACTTACTACTTTTATCTTGAAGACAACGCACTTCTGATTGAGGGGTTTTATTATTAAATCATTAGTTTAGTGACCAAGCAACCATTTTATCTTATTCCTGCAATTCACACTATTTTCACAGAAGCATCTGTTCAAGACTAACTTGTAGAAATAAATCTTTACTACTTTGCTTTAAATAAAAAGGCAAGGAGAGGGACCCTACCTCAAGGTGGATCCATCTGTCCACTCCGGATCTTGGCACTTTATAACTAAAGCTTCCGGTAAAGAGAAACCATTCCAACAGCCTAACGCACAAGTAAAAACACACTACGAGCCTTAAAACAACTAAAGACATTAGATTAGAGGAAGCATAAACCATAAACGGGCAGAACCCTTACCTCAGAATCTAACCGGCGGTTCGGAATCACCGAAAACCGCTACGCCTTCAGTAGCTGACCTCAAATCAAGCACCAACGAGCCTCTAGGGTCCTTTTTCATCACCCTAGAGCAACTGGATCAAGAAGGAGGAATAGAATCAAAAACCAACCAAAACCTAGGGTTCAGATGAATGGGATTTGGGTGAGGGAGAAGCCTAAAACCGGCCAAGAACAAGAAGAGACTAGGGAGGGGACCTTACCACGGTGATTTGGAGAAGAACCCGAAGGGAATCGGTGGCAGAAACTCGATCGAGAGGAGGCCGTAGGAGGGGTGGTCGCGCAATGAAGGGGGAGCTCCCTGGGTGCTGGGTCGCGTGGCTCAAACGAGTGAGGGTGAGGGAGTGTAGACAAAGGTTTTTATTTTATTTAATTTTCTTTTATTTTAATATTAATTAAAAACCTAAAACACCCATGAGCGCACGGTATGACCCACATGGTTTGCCAAACCGTGCGTAAACTGTACGGAGTCTTCTGCCTCCAAGAGATCTCTCGCATGGGTTAGGCGCAAGGTTTGGGGAAACCGTGCATAGCCCGTGCGAACTCCACTGCCTCCATTAATAAGGATGCATGGTTTGGGCCGCACGGTTTTCCAAACCGTGCGCCAACGGTGCGTCCTCTGCAGCACTTTAAAAACAAGGGTCTGGCGCTTCCGAAATCCCTCGGCCACCCGAGAAACTTAACAGGCATTCACCCATATCCAAAAACATTAATAAGAAGGGTTCAAACCTTCAGAACCTCATTCTGAAGCCCGATTCTAAAAATGACCAGTTCAGTAATTGAAAAGTTCAAAATCCTTCACTTTTTAACTCGGTTCAAAACGCGGGTCCTTAAAACCTTCCCACCTTAGAACTTCGCGTCCCTTAGAATCCATCAGGAACAACACACACTTCACCCGACCTACAAGGGTCGTGAAGTTTCATTCATACGACTGCGTTACATTTTCGAACGTCCCATGCACCAACAAAAATCCACTTAATCACACGGCACTTAAGCCGTCAACACCTAAGTGAACTCTTACCCGAGCCCTTCATACTCGAGACACAAATGCATCGTCATCTCGCCAAGAAACCAAACAAAGGTACATCCCACCTTAGATTTTTCATGTTAAATGACCAATACTCAAACCACAGCTCCACCACCTTTTGAACTGTCTTTCAAAAGGACTCTCTAAGCGTTCCAACAATGCAACTAGAGTGATTTTGAAACGGTCAAATATTTGATTTCCCCATTGACCTATAAACCCTTGTGAAAAAGACTCAATCCACTCCGGCTGACTATTCACAAAGACACCCAGCTTAGGTGGCCGACACTTTACAAGCTGAATAACGATGCCCTCTCCCAAGGCATCCCACACTTACCATGAGAACATTCACCGAAGCTCATACCCGACTCCCGGTGACATCTCTAAGATCAAACCATGAGAGAAAACACGTATTCCGCATGCAACGACAAAAGGGAACAACCAAAAGAGCTCAACAACTTCTGAAAACATTAGCGCGGTTTAAGACCGACACTCTCTTAGTGCATCCAGGATGAAAACAAGATATGGGACAAGATCTTCTCATAGTAGAGTACACTAAGAGGATTGAAACAGATTCCAGTTTTTTATAACCAAAAACCGGAAAGGAGAACAGTCGAACCACCCCTGGTCAACTCTAGAGAAGGAACTCAGCTTCACCTGCCGACACACCAGGATTTCTAAACCTATCAAAATGCCTTTTTCCCGTACAAGGCATTCCGTGATCGCTCACGACTTACCACGGAAGTCCTCCACTACCAACAGTGTTTCTTAAAAAGGGTTGCATACACAGCCAACCAGATCAATGTCATGCTACCGAGCAAGCATCGGTGCATAACGACACCTGCAAGCCTCAAAGGCATTCAAACAAACCCGACCATTTTCCAAGATAGTCCTTCTTGATGTGTTCCTTCTACCTGGAAGAACACACTTTACTCAATTGGCATGACGCTTCCCACCTTAGAAGGGTCGGTTTCATCGAAAGAAGAAAATACCAGCTACTCATAAGTGAACTAGTTCATAACGATTAAACGGATGTGTGTCGCTCCTCCGAGCTACGATCACCACGTAGAAACTCACAAGAAAACCAAAGCAACAAGACAGGCATGTGAACCACCCGAGTCTTCCGAAAATCATCCCGAGCATTGGGAAAACATGATTCTTAAATGCTCAGGTCACTCTACCACGGAGATGAACAAAGACCATACACAACCACACAAGAGATACAACCAAACATCGTATTTCCCCATACGACCATCCACTTGGAAGATGACATGTCAAGTCATCCATTACTGCAGAAAAAGAAAGGGTCAAATGACCAAAAAGATGACTGACCATGCCCGAGGCATGTCCAACCAATTGATACTGAGCATTACTCGATGCTCATACCCTTAATAAGATCAAAAGAAGCATGACCACCCATACGAACAATGGTGTCATTAGAACTGGAATTCCTTCATGGGATAACGATACTTGAATAGTACCAAACTTCAGAAAGTTTATAGAACAAGCCAAGAACATAACCTCTAAGGGCACTACCTACCATGGGCTAGCCCCTCATGAAAAACAAGCATTGACCCAAGAACTTCGTCACACCCAACAAAAGTCATCGGGCTCAAAATCTAACATTTAACACCATTGTTAAAAGAAAACAGCCTACGAAAAATGCGAAAGGTTCCATTCCGAGGCACTCATAAGAAATACTTAACTTACCCTCACACGAGGTTTCAACAGAGGACACCACTACAGGTTCCTTTTCCAAGCCCTTTATATTTATTCACATTTATCATTTAATCACTTTAAAATATTAAATTCAACACATCAAGTACCCCTTTCCAAACAAAATTTCACTAGGCCCTTGATCATTTCAACAAACAACACAAAGAATAACAGGAAAGTTTCAACCAACTTCCTTTTAAACACTAAACATCAATCAAACATCCCGTCTTTTTCAGGAAATTTATCATAATAAATTCCTTTTAAAAAAATCAGGTGACTTACGAGGGTCCCAACAATCCAACTCACAACAGATCAAATCCAAACCTCTTTAACACAATTAATTATTTCACAAATCATGCTGCCATCACATTCATTAAGGGTTGCAATTTTACAACTCATGAAGCACCCATATAATCCATGGGTTGAAATTTGGCACCCATTAGACGAAATAAATCACATTTCAGAAATTAACATGCTCAATTACAACGATCCAATCATAAGGGTGGCCACCTACCAATCTGTAAAGCACCCATACACTTGACAGTTTGGCATTTGGCTCCCTTTATTCAAAACCAAATTCAATTTATTTTAAAATTTAAACATTAGAGGCCCTTTTTGGAAATCTGATAACACAGGTTACCCATTCCTAGTTATAAGGCTCCCATACACCTTATGACTGAAAATTGGCTCCTGTCGTAACCACGATCACTTATTTTAGAAAAAGCAACCAATTTCCTTTTTGATCAAAAATAGCATGTTATCGTAAGCTTTAACACAAAAACATGCTATATTACAGAAACATGGAATATCTACCACAACACCTATCACAACAGCAGGCATCATCTAATGCATCCTAGATGGCATGGCATAATGCATGGTATGTAATTTTGTACAAGGTGCCTATATAATGCATGAGATGGCATACCCTCGTCTCATCAGGTTTCCACTGAAATAGAACCTAAAATTGCATCAAAAGTATCGAAAAAATCATGTGCATGACCAAACGGTGAAATCAAATCAACCGTAATAATCAAAATCATTAGATAACAATTCCATTTGAGGAAATTTGGATTTTCCGTATGCGTGGGGTGGCCAATCCCAGACCCAGCTCATTACCAAATTCCAATTCCTTCATATCCCTATCTAATATTTCCAAACAGTAAAACAAAACAGAAAAGAAAAATCCTTTAATACCACTTTATAACGTCCTGGCCCGGCGCACCATCGAACTTATGGCCAGACATGTGGGTTACATGGGCTCAAGCGCGTATCCCCGTATGCCATAGGCTGCCGACTACCAGCGAGGGTCTCGGGAGGTGATAGTGGGGAGACTATACCCTCTTATCATAGTTTCACAGTGGCATCCCAGAGTAAATAACATTCAATAGCAGAAGAAGTAATAGTTAAACAACGAACTGACAACAGCGGAGGATAAATAGTGATCACTTTTTTAAATGGAGGCCAACGCCAGTTACAATACATGTATGTACAAATGATGATACATTTATGAAAGTGGTAAACAGTACAACATGCTTTCAATACAATACAAACGAAATGAAGAAAAGACAGCAAGGCCCGATGGGCGATCTCCGGAGCATCCAAAGCTCCCGCTTGGTCCTTTTCTCCTAACTCCCCAGGTACAAACAACACAGAAGACAACCTAGGTTCTTCAAGCAAGAAGGTCTACTCGGGTACCCCAGTGCAATAGAGGCCCGAGTAGGGAGTGAGATATAAATCTCAGTAGGCTGGCACCACCAGTGTCTAACCCAATCCAGACAGTGTAATATTAATTAAATTAGTAAGCAGGTATAACATGATTCAATAAACAGATTAGAGAAGAATAACAACACCCGTCCCGGTTTCCTAGAGGAAACCTGACAACTATATGAGCCTCGACTCGTTTCTGGTAATGTAACCCGATCATGTCACCATATATATATATATATATATATAATACATTTAGTAGGACCTGGACGGAATTCACAGATGTCCTTATCCCAGGGGCAGCACTCTCGATCCTACCCCTGGCCCAATAATGGGGATGCTCTCACGGTCTAACCCAGGCCTGAAGGGTTAATAATTATTCAAGGGAGCTATCACAGTCTACCCTTAATATATATATATATATATATATAATACGTTGGGTAGGACCGGGATGGAACTCACTGATGTCCTTAACCCATGGGCAGCGCTCTAGATCCTACCCCTGGCCCAACCTTGGGGAAGCTCTCACGGTCTATCCCTGATCTGAAGGCTTAATAATGATTCATGGGAGCTCTCACAGTCTACCGTTAACGCGAATCTGTAACATTGGGGAGCTCTCATGGTCTACCCCTAGCCCAAAGCTTTATCATTCAATAGTATATGCTATAAGGCATACAATTTTAACATTCATATCAATAAAACATGGCATTTCCATCTCACCATATCACATAATCACATCATTTATCATATTCATCACATTGATATAAGGTACATGATACAACCCACTCATGCACGGTATTGGATAACCCCCAATTCATTCTTTATTCCTTTCATTTCATTTCAACGACATATAAGGATTTACAAAGCAATAAGAGGTGCTGAGGACTACTCCTCCTAGGTAAGTCCCACTCACTAGACCCATTCCATTAACATAAGCCGTGATTATTCCATTATCCTAAGGCATGGTCATACCATCCTAATCCATTTCATTCAAGTTTAACCAATTCATCAATTATCACCAAATCATAACATGAGTCAAGTAGGCAAGTATAAGAATCTACTTCCTACTTCTATCTTGAAGAAGACTCACATCTTATTGAGGGGTTTTATTATTAAATCATTAGTTTAGTGACCAAGCAACCATTTTATCTTATTCCTGCAATTCACACTATATTCACACAGGCATTTATTCAAGACTAACTTGCAGGAATAACTCTTTACTACTTTACTTTAAATAAAAAGTCACGGAGAGGGACCCTACCTCAAGGTAGATCCATCCGTCCACTCCGGCTCTTGGCACATTCTAACTAAAGATGTCGGAAAAGCGAAACCATTCCAACAACCTAACTCATAAGGGAAAACACACTACGAGCCTTAAAACAACTAAAGACATTAGTTTAGAGGAAGCGAAAACCATAAACGGGCAGAACCCTTACCTCGAAATCAAACCGGCGGTTCAGAATCACCGCAAAATGCTACGCCTTCGGCGGCAGACCTCAAATCAAGCACCAATGCGCTTCTAGGGTCCTTTCGCATCACCCTAGATCAACTGGATCAAGAAGGAAGAATGGAATCAAAAACAACCCCAACCTAGGGTTCAGCCGAACAAGATTAGGGCGAGAGAGAAGCCTAAAACCGGCCAAGAAAAAGAGGAGACTTGGGAGGAGACTGTACCGCTGTGATTTGGAGAAGAAACCGGAGGGAATCAGTGGCGGAAACTCGATCGAGAGGAGGCCGTAGGAGGGGTGGTCGCACGACGAAGGGGGAGCTCCATGGGTGCTAGGTCGTGAAGCTCGAACGAGTGAGGGTGAGGGAGTGTAGACTTAGGTTTTTATTTTATTTTATTTTCTTTTATTTTAATTTTAATTAAAAACTTAAAACACGACAGAGTGCACGGTTTGACCCGCACAGTTTTCCAAACCATGCGCAAATTGTGCGTAGTCTTGTGCCTCCAAGAGATCCCTCAAACGGGCTAGGCGCACAGTTTGGGGAAATAGTGCGAAGCCCATGCGCATGCCACTGCCTCCTTTAATAAGGTTTCACGGGTTGGGACGCACGGTTTTCCAAACCGTGTGCCAACCATGCGCCCTCTGCAGCACTTTAAAAACAAGGGTCCCACGCTTCCAAAACCCCTCGGCCACTCGAGAAACTTAACAGGAATTCGCCCATATCCAAAAACTTTAACAAGAAGGGTTCAAACTATTGGAACCTCGTTCCGAAGCCCGATTGTAAAAATGACAAGTTCTGTATTTGAAAAGTTCAAAATCCTTCACTTTTTAACCTGGTTCAAAAAGCGGGTCCTTACAGTTACACATTGAGTAGTATTGAGTTAACACTTCATTACCTATTTAGGTAAGGTTCACCAAATAAATAATAATATAAAAGAAATATTAATAATTAATTCTTGTAGAGAATAAAATGAAATATAAGGTGAAAATAACAATGGAATGTAACACAAAAATCACATTTTTCAATTTCCTTTAATGAAATAGGTACTAACATGTGGTTATATTCATTATATATCACAAAATAAATCAATATATGTTTAATATCAATGAAAAAAAATTAAATAAGAAAGTTACCATTTTTCTTCAGGTATATTAATAACATAATAGTAATGTCTCAATAGTACTTATTGATTATTAAATAAAATTTACCTTTCACATATGTGTATTTAAATATGGAAACCAATTGATTATAGAAACTTTACTATAAGTAAGGTGTATTCTCCAAGAAGCTAAGAAAGGGAGATTACTAAGTAAGTGGGGTTAATTACATGACTTCTATATTTTCATTTGACTGATTCTTGTAAAACTATTACTAATTATAACTAAAAACATTTAACCCACATGTCCTTTGGATACAATGAGATATTCTTTTAGGTTCCATAATGAATTATGTTTTTTAGGTCGAATACACAATAAATAGTTCATCTATACATGAATCAGAAGCAATGATTGATGAATATAAAATGTAAAACTCATTCACACAGTTGTGTCAAGTTAAATATTTTTCAAGAAAAACTAAATTAGTTTTCAAGGATATACCCAATATAGTATTTAGAAGCAACCAGGAAAATAACCTTAGGTATTATCGACATATAAACTTAGTTTTTGGAAAAGAAACCTTTGGAAATAAAGGTAAGCCAAAAGGATTTAGGAATTAGTTCAACATGTGAGCGCTAATTATTATAAGGGTAAGCTAGTGGTACATATAATTTATTATATTACATTAAGTGATTATGGTATGTAAAAGTGAATGATTAAATATGCATGGTTAGAAGATATGAGTTTCTTTGGGATGGTGTGTCAAGGAATATCTTAACCAAGAATTCATCGATCAATATAATGTACCGTTGTGTAATTTCTAAATGAACATTACTTTATCTACATCATGAAATTGGTGTTAATGATGAGGATCTATGATGAAGTCCTAAATGTTAACATTGATAATAAAATTTATCATGGATCAATTCTGAAACGCACATTTTATACATTAGAGATATGATGTAAGAAGTATCAACGTTGCAACTTCCATAAATTTCCATTATATTTCATGATGTTCATTGAAAAAAACAGCGATATACCTTAACCATATGCCAATTATAATGTAACATGGATATCATATTAGTTATAGAATTATGGAATTCCATTATGTCATAAGAATTGTGTTTTGGATGCAAAGAGTTTCTGAGGACATAAAAAAACATACATCAACAACAAACACAATGTGCATCTATTGTAATTATCCTAACAGTTTATTATGATATTTGATAAATCCCTAAGATTGAAAATTTATACTCATGAGATGGACTATATTTCCATAAATGGGTGCACATCTATCTTAGAGATAGTTATAGTGAGATCAACATTGGTCTAGTCTATCATAGAGATGCACATATAGTTGGAATGAGAACTAGTTCCATGACAACATGTGGAGCCTAAATGTTCTAGAGAAACATACTATATAGGAAGGATAAAACCATAGTGATGGTTTTGAAGTCATCGTGGGTGGTGGACCATTATTCCTTGAGTATAATTATTACTAAAAGTATGTAGTATATTGAAATAAGTGAAGATTGACAAGGTCAATTGAAATTAAATAATTGATTCCATGTTTCTAATAATAAAGAGGATTATTATTTTTAATACTGTGATGGGTATTCAAATGAGATTATACATGGCTGGTAGAAGCATAGTACCAATAATGATCAATTGGGTATACTAAGTCAGTTTTCCTAAATCCCTTTGAATTTTACTTATCATACCTAATTTCTATGATCATTTTATTAAGAATTGGATGCCATAACCAAAAATCATGGAATGTGTCTATAAAAAAAACCAGAAATGGATTGTCACATCATAGAATGAAAATAAAGGTTGCAAGTTAATGAAATCCAGTTTAGGATTGATGCAAGAAACATGATCATAGAATATTAATTTGGAATGAATCACTTCCATGTTTCCACTAGAGGTTATTGGGATCAGTGATGTTTTACAAGTGAAATATGTTCGGTCAAATAGGGAAAACATTTATTGTTCTTCATGTTAGTTAAGGCCATAATGAAAGAATCTATTCTCCAGTGATTAAATTAATGTATAATTCTATGTTCTAGGGAATGGGATATTTTGAGGTAGATCAAAAGGTTTCTTAGACCAAGTCAATTATACATATAGTTACATGATATTGAAAAATAAAATACGGAACTATTCAAAAGAAGAGTTGTTTCTAGAGTCACATGGAATATATATCTTTAGGTATATATTTTCAGGACATAGGAAGAGATTAATGGGCTGAGTGAAGTTCTATGGGAATATGCGATTGATCAATAACATTTGAGATGATATGTATAAGAATTGATATTTTTCAGATATTATTTATAGTAGGAAATTATCAATTATATCCAGGAGCCCTGCAGGGGAAGAATTCAGAACAATCCATTTTCACTTGAGTAAGTTAAAATGATAAGTACATGGTAGGTGGAGTAGAAGAATACTAGTTTTCTGGGGACACAAACTAGTCTTCCTCAGATCAATGTGATTCGATATTGTAGTGAGGATAAATTGTTGAGCGATATAAGATCATATAAGATAATGGTATCTATACCTACAAATACTGAGTACGTTTCATCTTATGACGTAATGAATATGTAGTTATACAAAATGATTTGTTATAGTTCATGGAATTGAACCTCGTAGATGATATATTATCATAATTTAAATCATGGTATTATTACTATCCATGATTTCAATTTATGACTGTGGAAAAAAGGGATATACTTAGGGAAACCATCTCTTGAGACGTTTTACTCAAGGAGATGAGGTCAAAAATAATAGAATAGACACATAGTAGAATCTTGGAAGACCCAACAACTAATGTTGTGGCTCATCAGAAACATGATCTTAATCACGTGAGAGATAAAAAGTATGTTTAATAGGTTACCTATTGTGAATGTGGGAGTGTTTTAATAGTGGGTTCCCTTGATTCAACTATGTAGTAATTTTTATTACCACATCATGTATACAGTTATATACATGATGTTTAATTACCATTATACTATAGATACTTCTATGTACACTATTTAATGGTAATTTACATTGATTAATTTTCATATCAATATGCTATAGAAGATCCCATGCTATAATTAGAACCTCAATATACTATGAAATTAATCTTAAAAAAGTTTATATGGTCTATATACATCTTACTGACTAGACATCGTAGATTTTTTACTATTAGGTGTTGTGGGCTCAAAGCATTGCGATTTTTTCTCATGAATTTTACACTTGGTGATCTCTAGTAGTGAGATTATGAGGACAGAACCGCCAACAGGAAAAAAACATTTTTTGGTTGTCATTAGATGTTTCTATTTACAAATATGTGCAATTTTATACTGACTTGTGATCACTACAAATGTGTTCCATTTTATCACATACTTTAATGCATGGAAAAAACATGATAATGAAATCGTGAAGAGGTAGCTTGTGTTGGGTGCATCATTGGTGGTATGACACTGGGGAAATGGCCAGGAAATGAATTTCTTCTTCCAGGTTAAGGAAGTAATATATATCGAGACTCATTGATCTGGATGGTAGTACCTTCATAATACCATGACCATGGATGTAAAGGGTAAATACATCTAGTTAGATCAAATAATAATAAGGATTTAAAATGATGATGACATGGGTGTACTTACGGCATTATGAGATATTTAAATACAAATAGAACATATTACACAGTGTGTGTTCATAGGTTGGTTATTATTGCATTGAATATCCTTATATCTTTATAGACTATGATGGGTTACTAGATCCTACTCTTGGTATGTGAATAGTTTTCAATGCTTTGATGATATGGATCTAAAGGGTCAAACACAATAGATTATTCAAGAATCTTACCTATTTGGCTAAATAGGTATATAGGAAATGGTGGCCCCACTACTCGGGTCTGGGTTTTTTCCAAGGATATTAAATTACAAAAGTAATAAATAAGATCATAGTATTCATGCTAAAAAAATTTGACATTGAATTTATTTATTAAATGTATTTATTAGTTTTAAAGTTATTATATGAAAAATATTAATTGAATGGATGTTACATTAAAATATTCTGTGTTCATTTAATACTAGTGAGAATGAAAAGTTCAGGTTTTGGATCAGGTATTATCATGTAATATATATGTATTATATTAAAATAAATTTAAAATAATATAATTGGTATTTATGGTTCAATATATTATTCATAATATCATTTATAGTGTGTAAAATTATTCAGGGGGCCAGGGTTCCATATCCGAGAAATTTATTAACACACTGTATATAGAAGAGGATATCCACTCACCAAATATTATTCAGTACCTCTCTCTATCTTATTCTCTCTCCTGCATTCTAGAGATAGAGGATCTGGATCAATGAGTTTGGATTGAGATCACTCTCACACATCACAAGCAATACGATGTAGTGATCATTGGGGCATTTAAGGCATCATTGGATCTTCGTGTTAGCACCCGAAATTCAATTATTAGATTTCCCACAATTTATTGATGTGTGTGTGGATAATCTAGAGTAATTAGGCTTCATATTCGTAGAGAATATATTTCCAACAATGAGTAGACATCGAGCACAACTTCAGATGAATTAGGTATTTTATAGTTATTTTCTGTACTTAAAATTCCAAACATGGGATCCTAAAGAGGTAATCGGGTCGTGTTTCCCCAACAACGATGAGCTCATGTCAGTATTTGGTGGAAATTTTTATAAAATACCATGTTTTAGGGATTCCATTTCACACCTAGTTCCTTAACTATCCTACTTGACCAAGCTTAATTGGGCCTCCACCCATCCAAAACCAGCAATTGGTGAATCCTTCTTGGGGTCCCAAGACATAGTCCTTCTGAGTAGTTTGTGAGTACAACACAATATTTCACCACCAATGTTGTCCAATACATAAATAGAAAATCAAGTTTTTATGAATTTCATAGGATAACCAAAATAAATAAACTACAATATAATAAATAAATAACCAGTATCAATTATTAGGATTCACTATAGAACCCAAATCGACCCAAATCTACTTCAGCCAATGCTAGAGTGTCTCTGAGCATATAAATGACCATAAAAAACAAATATGGTGAATAAACCAACCCCAGATGATCATCATTGGAGTTTATTATATCCGGAAAAATTTATAGTTCCTAATAACAGTTCAAAAGTCGCCCAATAGTAATAATGCGTAACTTTTGAACTATATGAGGTAATAATAAGAGTTCCATAGTAATCAGGCTCCAAGATGATACCTAGGAGTAAATACAGGTGATAAATTGTTTTTATACATCATCATCAAACCATAAGAGGTTATACTAAGTATTCCAGCAGTCATCAAGCTCCAGAAAATATACTAGGTGATATCGTCGGAATTCCATAGTAATAAATAATAATCACTAAACCCAAGGGGCATCACCCTTGGCATTACACATTCATTCGGCTCATAGGTCAGGTCTAAGGAGACCATACAAGGAATACCACATTTTTAAATACATATAAGAGGGTAGTACTTATTCTTATAAAATCTCATTATGTATAGTCATCTACTTGAGAATGTCATTCATAAATATGGCTAACCTCTCATCTTTGCAACTTGTAATCATCATATTCATAACAGGTTCAAATCATTGATTCAGGTTTAAAGGTGACACCTGCAATTATCCCAACCCATTTCCAAATTACAGCCTCTCACTAGGGTTAATAGGACATTGGGTAAACCACTTGGGTCCCCTAGGTATAATCATGGCCCGAACACCTCATGAGGTTATCTCAATCCCAAAGTGGTCTCTTGAGTGAATAATAGTCACTCAGAAGTATTACCATCCATCGGTGTCATCAAATTATCATTGTTTCTTTAGTTTTTTCATATTCATATATCATAATGGAGATTAACTTAATCCCCTTTCACTTTTATAGTCACTTATGATAGTTTTAACACCAAACCCATCCATTAGTCTCCTCAGGTCTACACACTCGGGTAGTCATCTCTCATTGGGGGATTAACAATCAACCCATGTACATATCACTAGAAAATTAATCTAAGGGAACTCAAGTGTCTAATGAATTATAATAGGGCCACACATTCTCATCCCATCACATCTATAAAATTATAAGTGTACACAGAAACTATAAAAAGGGACACTTCAATTAAATAATCCAGAAACCCTCTAGGTTGTCCATGTGGCTCAATTCACCCAAATAAAATCAATGCCTCTTCAGTTAGTGGATTATTAAATCAAGCCAGTGAACAAGGGTCCATCATAGACCATAACACATTTTTTCAATTCAATATAGGCTTTAAATTTTAACTAAATCACTTAAATATTTTAATGTGGTCGGTCACCCAATGTGACGAGACCACACTTATCACATACATATAAACCAAATTCATAAATAATAATGAGTAGATTAAGAAGGACCACATATCTAAAACATTCTATTTTGTAACACCCCGACCCCAGTTACCCAGATTCGGTGCATTATTACATAAAATTGGCATGATCACATGAAAGATCAAATCTCGAAACACTGATTGGTTTAGTAGCCTTAGAAACACTAGATATATTCATAAAGTTTTACATTACATCATAAAGTGAAAAAATACTACAACAACATAGTCTCCATATTCCACACTCATATCCCCACATACTATCCCTACAGGTCATTTATAAATTACTTCTTCACATCCTGGAAAAAATAAAACATAGAAAAGGGGTGAGCTCAAATGCCCAGTAAGGATAACAATATATCAGAAACATTCATAAATAAGAATAAACATTTAAGGCAATGTATAACTTAAAACAAAAGCCTTTTAAACTTGAACTTCAACATAGTATGGCAAAAATAAAATGAAATAATTCCATTTACTTATTCACATGAATATTATACTAATCGAATAATAACATGCAATATCAATAACCACTTTCATAATGATGGAATGCATAATTCCAAACTATCATAACCACATAGCCAAGGCCTCGTGCCAAGACTACAGATAAGATTTTTCCAAGGCCTTGTGCCAAGACACTAGTTTGTCTCATGAGACCTACCAATGCATCGAGGAGCTATAGCGGGCTCCACCCGTCACATATTAAGTCCAATGCATTCCCATATGAAAAGGTTTAAACATAACATACACATTCATATTAAAACTAGCATACGAAATGTCAATACTTTCACCATAATCCATGAATGGTATAAAAATAGCACATACACAATCAAACATATCACAAAACCTTCAATACAATATAGAAGTTTTGTATCATAATAAATCAACTTCAAATAAGCATAAAATCCATCGAAGGATATTGAAATAGATGAAATCACAACTCCTTTTAGAGAAATATCTCTTTCTATTTTGAAATCATTTTAGAGTCATATATTTATAAAATAAAACATTTTCTTGAAAATATTATTATAAGATTGTAAGGTATGCTTCAACGATTTTATAACGGTGGAAAATAACCACACCCGCCGTATAAGTTAAAAAAACATTCTTACCATAATTCTGTCGAAAAGGTTAAAAAGCACCTTGTTTGGAAAACGACGGAAAGATTCCTTTATAAAACTCTTATAAAAAGTCAAACAAGGGGATAAATTACTTTAACCCATATTCTTTTAAATAGTAAATTTTTTTTGAAATATATTTTTAAGAAACAAGGATGTGGATGATAAAGAGATCCCAGTAGATTATTACGTATAAACAACCTTGGATAATTAAGAGATTGTGAAGTAAACCCTTACCTTGTACTTTTCCAAGGTTGGGGTAGGTTAACCTCCTGTATAATGGTGAAATAATTTTTATTAAATTATACACGAATCATATACATTAATATGATATCATATATGATCTTTTAACATTTCATTGTTAATAATATCTTAGTATTATCGTTGTTTCGGGTGTTAACTTACTCGTTTTCTTTTATATGTTTTGTTACGTAAGCCTTGTTTTTAATGGACAGGTTGTATATTAATAATGTAAATAATTATATCAAGTCCTTAGATACTATTATTAATCACCAAATGAGAATTATACTTGAATGGATAGGATGGAAAATGAATCTCATCGCGTTCGTGGAGACGGTAGTCCGTGCGTACGCACGAGTGACAATATGATTCTTTTGATATTAAAATAATATATAAATGGATGGTATAACATATAAAAAGAATAATTATCATGTTATATTTATTATTTACATGAGTTACACATCATTTTTATACCCATCCAAATAATAATTTACTGAATAACAATTACACCATGACGTGGAGTCGGTAAGCCGTACGTACGCACGTATGGTGGCATGTTATTCAAAGGATGGATAGAATAATGAATATGGTTGTACCATATTTATAATAACATCATAGTATATATAATATACTGGAGTTATTATTTTATAATGGTAATAACAAAGACGGAAGAAGTGGAAGAAGAAAGGAACTTGGAAAAGGGTGGTGAAATCATTACCTCTTCTTCGGGATCTTCCTTTTTATTTGATCAAAAGGGCTCTTATGTTGGATTTCTGACTAAAGGAAGGACTCTAGTATGATGTGAGAGAAGTTGAGAGAGTATTTTGTCCGAGGTTTTCCGAACAAAAAGTCTTTGAAGGTGTGAAGTAATGAGAAGGGGGAGTGCCTTTATATAAGAGGGGTGAGGGGCACCTTTGGAAAAGCTAGAAATATTAATTTATAATAAATTAATATTCGGTTTCTAAAGGCTCAGAAGTATATTATTTAAAGGTTAAGGTGGTGATAGGTCGAAAAACACTCAACCAATAGAATTTAGACAGGTTCGGGTTACTATATTAACCTTATCATTAAGTATTAACTCTTAGTTAATTAGTTTCACTTTTACAATGTCTCTTTGTATTTTTATATTATATGGGTAATAAACTTACTATATACATCCAAGAGACCCCCCAAGTGCCCCATTAAGGATACCCCTATCATGATATATGTCTATCCGCCGAACCTTAAATTTTTAGTAATTTAATATCAATTAATAATATAATATTTGTTTTTAAAACTCTTTTATGTCAATTTTGACACTATTCAATAGTTGATTTTTGTGAAACTAATAACAGAATGATTACTTTGAACAAAGTAAATCACATCAATTCTAATATGTCATATTATCCTAGAAAATTAGCTTAATTCATTAAAAGTATCAAATTTTATTTATTTTGGTATTTATAATATCAATTATTTTAATTTTTCACTATTATCGTAATTACCGCATCATCATTGTGTCATAAATAATATAACTTATTTAATGTCTAAAAATTATAAATAAAATATAATTATGTAGGAATGTTTTTTAGCTTTCTAAGGAATATTTATAGTCGAAACTCCAACATATATAACCCTATGTAAAATTTGTTTTTATAAAAGATATATGCTTGTGTCATTTTTGTATTCATTTTAACTTAATTAAAATAAAGTGTCCCTATCACTTAAAAGTGGCACCATGGGGTCCCAAAATAGACCCAAAGATGCCCATGGTCGAACATGTATCAACCAATATGGTTATGACACGTTTTAGGGTAAGTGTTTATTATTATAATATTATTTTTAACCCTTATTTACTGGATTTACCCTTTGACCATGGTAAATAAAATATTTACCGAAGTAATTATTCAAAATGTCTAAAAATAAAAGTTACCTATTTAAACAATTTGAGCATCCTGATTCCAAATATGGAATCCATTTTTCCAAATTCAAAACACATAAGTGGCAGAAATTAATTTAAAATTAATTCCTACTGTCAAAACAAAAACCATGTTTTTAAGATATAATAAATATCAAAGGATTGATACTTGTTTATGTTCTGTTTAATTGTGAAATTTTGTCCAATGACCAACATTTTATTAAATGGTAAAGATATATTGTAAATATACTTTAAAACCACTCCAATTCATAATTTATCAATATAAATTATTCCGATTAAAAAAGTTGTTTTTAATTAATATTTAGTACTTTTCACTATTCATCAAAATATTAAAGTTATCCGAAAAGTACCAAAATTTCACCTTAGGCTAAATTCAATATTCGGAATCCAAAAATGAAGTCCATTTTGAAAATATAAAATATATATAATTTCAAAAAGTAGGTATTACTATTTATAATGGCTAGTTTGATTAGTTATGGTGTGTTAGAACTCGGTGTTGCGTACAACACAAGCTATCACATTATTCAAAGAGAAGCATACCGTAGAAGCTTGGGGTGTTACATTCTCCCCTCCTTCAAATAATTTCATCCTCGAAATTTCTAGAATATTATCGCATGAAAAGGCTCGGGTGGTTCTTCATCATAAGTTCCTCAGGTTCCCACGTTGCCTCTTCCATCTTATGGTTTCTCCATAAAACTTTTACCAGACGCGTCGTCCGGTTTCTCAGTACTTGTTCTCTCGTATCAAGAATCCTGACGGGCTCTTCACAATATGATAGATCGGGTTCCAGTTCTAATTACTCATAGGTGAGTACATGCGTTGGGTCAGGGATGTATTTCTTCAATAGAGATACGTGGAACACATCGTGAACTATGGAGAGACTTGGTGGCATTGCCAATCGGTAAGCTACAGCCCCAATTCGTTCTAGAATTTCGAAAGGTCTGATGTACCTGGGACTCAATTTACCTTTCTTACCAAAATGTATAACTCCCTTCAATGGAGATACTTTTAGGAAAACATGATCACCGACTTGAAAGTCCAAATCCTTCCTTCGATTATCGGCATAGCTCTTCTGCCTACTTTGAGATGCTTTGATGTGATTTTGGATTACCTTCACCTTTTCCATCGTTTCCTCTACCAGTTCTGGACCTACAAGTTTTCTTTCACCAACGTCATTACAACAGGTTGGTGTGCGACATCTCTTTCCGTATAACGCTTCATATGGTGCCATCTGAATACTCGAATGGAAGCTATTGTTATAGGAAAATTCTACCAAAGGTAAATATTGATCCCACATAACCTAAAAGTCAAGTGAACAAGATCTCAGCATGTCTTCTAAGGTTTGAATAGTCCGTTTTGATTGTCAGTCTGTCTGAGGGTGGTAGGTAGTGCTCAAATGAAGTTCAGTATCCAGGGATTTCTGAAGACTTTTCCAGAATCTTGAAGTAAAATGGGGATCACGATCAGAAACTATCGATAGGGGTAATCCATGAAGTCTCACAACTTCATTAATATATAGTCTTGCTAGATGTTCCAGTGGTATATCTTCTCTTATAGCAAGAAAATGTGCTGACTTGGTAAGATGATCAATAATAACCCATATTGCATCATTCCTTCTAGGAGTCTTTGGTAGACCCATGAAAAATTCCATCGTAATATTGTCCCATTTCCACTCCGGTATGGGAAGAGGTTGCATGACTCCTCCAGGGTGTTGCCTTCGAGAATTCACTTGTTGACAAACCATACATCTTGACACAAAATCAGCAATATCCCTCTTCATATTGTCCCACATAAAATGTTCCTTCAAATCTCTATACATTTTGGTGCTCCTAGGGTGTATAGAGAAATTGGAACTATGAGCATCATCCAACAATTCCCTTTTTAGATCAGGTATATCAGGAACACAAAGCCTCTTCCCGAATTTCAAAATTCCATCTTCATACACAAAATCTCTCAATCTCTCATCATTCACAGATTTAATCTTCTTTTGAAATTCTCTATCATCAGTCTGATAACTCTTAATCATTTCTAGTAAAGATGGTTTGGTAACCATTTGAAAAAGCATTGATGTTTCACCTTCCCTGGTTATTCCTATATCCATCTTCACTAGATCCATCAAAATTGGATCCCTTTCAATTCTCATCACGTTCAACACTCCATGGTCTTTTCTGCTCAAAGCATCTGCCACCTTGTTTTCTTTCCCCGGGTGGTAGTGTATCGTACAATCATAATCCTTGAGTAATTCAAGCCATCTCCTTTGCCTCATGCTGAGTTCTTTTTGTGAGAAAATATACTTCAAACTCTTTTGATCAGTATAAATCTCACATTTTTCACCATAGAGGTAGTGCCTCCATATATTCAAAGCAAAGATCACAGCTGCTAACTCGAGATCATGAGTAGGATAGTTTTTTTCATGAATTTTCAACTGTCGTGATGCATAGGCAATAACCCTATCATTCTGCATAAGGACACAACCAAGTCCTTTCTTCGATGCATCACTATATATAACGAACCCATCATTCCCCGATGGTAAAGTCAATATAAGAGCATTGACTAATCTTCTCTTCAGTTCTTCAAAACATTCTTCACACTCTTTTTTCCAAACAAATTTAACCCCTTTACATGTGAGCTTCGTTAATGGGTTAGCCAATCGGGAAAAATTCTGGACGAAACGTCGATAATAACCTGCTAAACCAATAAAACTACGTACCTCAGTTATATTCGTAGGTGCTGGCCATTCATGGATTTCCTTGGTCTTAGAAGGACCAACAAAGATTCCATATTTAGAGACAATATGGCCAAGAAAAGAAATCTCCTGAAGCTAGAATTCACACTTGCTAAACTTCCCATATAATTCATGTCTTCTCAGAATCTTTAGGATAATGCGCAAGTGATTTTCATGATCTTCATAGCTTTTGGAGTATACCAAGATATCATCAATAAATACCACCACAAATTCATCGAGAAACTCCTTGAAAACTCTATTCATCAGATACATGAATATAGAGGGTGCATTAGTCAATCCAAAAGGCATTACTGTAAACTCGTAATGCCCGTACCTGGTTCGAAATGCTGTCTTTGGAATGTCTTCCTTCTTCACACACAACTGATGGTATTCAGATCGAAGGTCAATCTTTGAAAAGTATTTAGCTCCATGTAGTTGGTCAAATAAATCATCAATGCGAGGTAGGGGATACTTGTTCTTTATTGTTATATCATTTATCTCCCTGCAGTCAATACATAACCTCATAGATCCATCTTTCTTTTTAAGAAAAAGAACATGGGCTCCCCATGGAGAAATACTAGGGCAAATAAATCCCTTATTACTCAATTCCTCTAGTTGTTTCTTTAGTTCAACTAATTCTACAGTGGCCATTCTATAAGGGGTCTTCAATATAGGCCTTGATACAGGAATTAAATCAATGGAAAACTCAACTTCTCGTTCTTGAGGATGTCCAGGTAAATCGTCCGGAAACATATCTACATATTCTTTAACAACGGGTACATACTCTATTTGAACATTTCTTTCCTCACCCATAGTAATTTCATTATCTTCCTCTCCAATAATAGAATTTAGTTGAGCTACTGGGGGTGGATCTAGATAAGAATTAGGTGGTGATAATTCTACTCTAAAGATAAGGTGTTCCTTATTATAATCATCAAAAATAGTAACCTCCTTATTCTTACAATAAATATTTTCATCATAGTCCAAAATCCAATCCATACCGAGGATTATATCAAACTCAATCATAGGTATGACGATGATATCAGCAGATAAAGAACATTTATGTACTCTAATGGGGACTGATTCAGAAAACTTTGTTGCAATGATACTTCCCTTAGGAGGTTTAACTGACAACTCCCTTGTTAAATCAAATTGGAAATATCTAATTTTCTTAGAAAACTGGGAGGATATGAAACAATGCGATGATCCAGAATCAAATAATGCATTTGCTAAACTTGAGGAAACCATTAAATTACCTGCCACCACGTCTTTCAGAGCTTCTACCTCAGCAGTAGTGATAGCATAAGCTTGGCCTTGATCCCTTGGCCTTTTCTGAGGTAAGTTCTCCTGATGCTTAGGAAATTCATTTTCATAATGCCCCATCTCCCTGAAATTATAGCACTGAACATTGGTAGCTTCCTTCTTCCCCCTGCAATTACGAGCTTGGTGGCCTTTTTCACCACACTTGTAACAGACTCCCGTTCCCTTCAAGCAAGTACCAGGGTGTTTCTCACCACATTTACCACAGGATGGATATTCAACCTTTACCTTCTTCCCCTTATTTCAATTCCCAGATTGATCAGTAGGTCTCTTCTACTCTTTCTTTGCTTTAAAGTCATAAAACTTAGAGAATTCCTTTTTGGTCTTGATAGCACATGAGACAATGTCTTCATACGACGAGAAGGATTGTGAGACTAATGCTCGATGGAGAAATGGTTTTAACCCATCAAAGAAACGATCAATATTACTTCTTGTGTTACATATATAATCTCCAGCATACCTTGCTATACTTGTAATGTTAGCCTCATACTTTATGACATTCTCATACTCCTTTTGTCTCAGACTCAGAAATTGCCTTTCCATATCTGCTCGATGGTCGCGAGGAAAGTATTTTTCTAAAAACAGATCATTGAACTCCCTCCATTCCATATTTGATACTTCATCATCTTCCTTCATATTTTGAATCAATGACCACCATTGATCAGCATCTCCAGTGAGGCGGTAAACTGCCATGATAACTTTTTCCCTTTCACTACTCCCCAAAGCCTGAAATATTTTCTCTAGGGAAAATATCCATTGCTCAGCTACTAAGGGATTTTTACTCCCATTGAACATTGGTGGTTGTTGCCTCATGAAGCGATCAAACATTGATCCTCCATGATGCGGATCAGGGTGCTCCATATGGGTATGGTTATTATTCATAACCTGAGTGAGTTGTCCCAGTATGGTGATTAGCTGATCGACACCAGTTGCATCACCATCTCCACTATAATTATCTTGAGTAGGTGGGAAATCCCTACATGGAGTACGATCATTTATACAGTTTCCATTTCTTCCACTCGGTGCCATTTCTAAACAATGGCCTAAACTAGATCAGTTTATGAATCAAAATACATAATTCCATGCTTATAAAACACTTAACATAAATTGAACTATTTATGGATATAATCCATAATCATAAAAATGTTTTCTTTGAGGAAGTATATACTCATAAACCCTTCATAATGATTTGTAAAGAAAATGATAGTTATCTTAAGCATATCCCTTGGGAGTGTCGTAACCAAGAGTGTCGAAATGCCTGTTGTCGTGCACCAGTTCCCGTTCGAGTCTAGCTCAAAGCGGTGTTTTCGGGTTTTACCCCTAGGTACATCTATGCCAGAGCCGCCTCTACCTGATCGTATCCAGACAGGGATGTATTGCTCGGAAAACTCAAAAAATATCTACAATACCAAAATTCTAGGAATTTCTTCTATACTAATCCTCAATGTTCATCTTAGGTCTACGTGCTCTAATCAGAGTTTATCTAAATCTAGCTTCCAAGGTTTGTACTAAACTTCCACTGATACCAACTGTAACGCCCCGACCCCAGTTACCCAGAGTCGGTGCATTATTACATAACATTGGCATGATCACAAGAAAGATCAAATATCAAAAGACTGATTGGTTTAGTAGCCTTGGAAACACTAGATATATTCAAAAAGTTTTACATTACATCATAATGTTAAAAACTACTACAACAACATAGTCTCCATGTTCCACACTCATATCCCCACATACTATCCCTGTAGGTCATTCATAAATTACTTCTTCACATCCTGGGAAAAATAAAAGATAGAAAAGGGGTGAGCTCAAATTCCCAGTAAGGATAACAATATATCAGAAACATTCATAAATAAGAATAAAAATTTAAGGCAATGTATAACTTAAAACAAAAGACTTTTAAACTTGAACTTCAACATTGTATGGAAAAAATAAAATAGAATAATGCCATTTAATTATTCACATGAATATTCTACTAATCGAATAATCACATGCAATATCAATAACCACTTTCATAATGATGGAATGCATAATGCCAGACTATCATAACCACATAGCCAAGGCCTCGTGCCAAGACTACAAATAAGATTTTTCCAAGGCCTTGTGCCAAGACACTAGTTTGTCTAATGATACCTACCGATGCATCGAGGAGCTATAACGGGATCCACCCGTCAAATATTAAGTTCAATGCATTCCCATATGAAAAGGTTTAAACATAACATACACATTCGTATTAAAACTTGCATATGAAATGTCAATACTTTCACCATAAACCATGAATGGTATAAAAATATCACATCCATAGTCAAACATATCACAAAACCTTCAATACAATATTGACGTTTTGTATCATAATAAATCAACTTCAAATAAGCATAAAATCCATCAAAGGATATTGACATAGATGAAATCAAAACTCTTTTTAGAGAAATATCTCTTTCTATTTTGAAATAATTTAAGAGTAATATATTTATAAAATAAAACATTTTATTTGAAAATATTCTTATAATCTTGTAAGGTAAGCTTCGACGATTTTATAACGGCGGAAAATAACCGCACCCACCATATAAGTTAAAAAAACATTCTTACCTTAATTCTGTCGAAATGGTTAAAAAGCACCTTGTTTGGAAAATGACAGAAATATTCCTTTATAAAACTCTTATAAAAAGTCAAACAAGGGTATAAATGACTTTAACCCATATTCTTTTAAATAGTAAAAATGTTTTGAAATACATTTTTATGAAACATGGATGTGGATGATAAAGAGATCCCAGTAGATTATTACGTATAAACAACCTCAGATAATGAAGAGATTGTGAAGTAAACCCATACCTTGTACTTTTCCTAGGTTGGGGTAGGTTAACCTCCTGTATAATGGTGAAATAATTGTTATTAAATTATACAAGAATCATATACATTAATATGAAATCATATATGATCTTTTAACATTGCTTTTTTAATAATATCTTAGTATTATCGTTGTTTCGGGTGTTAACTTACTCGTTTTCTTCTATATGTTTTGTTACATAAGCGATGTTTGTAATGTATAGGTTGTATCTTAATCATATCCAGAATGATATCATGTCCTTAGAAACTATTATTAATCATCAAATGAGAATTATACTTGAATGGATACGATGGAGAATGAATCTCATCGCGTTCGTGGAGGCGGTAGTTCGTACGTACGCACGAGAGACAATATCAATCTTTTGATATTAAAATAATATATAAATGGATGGTATAACATATATAAAGAATCATTATCATGTTATATTTATTATTCAAATGAGTTACACATCATTATTATACCCATCCAAATAATAATTTAGTGAATAACAATTACACCACGACGTGGGGACAGTAAGCCGTACGTACGCACGTATGGTGACATGTTATTCAAAGGATGGATAGAATACTGAATATGGTTGTACCATATTTATAATAACATCACAGTATATATAATATACTGGTGTTATTATTTTTGAATGGTAATAACAAAGACGGAAGAAGTGGAAGAAGAAAGGAACTTGGAAAAGGGTGGCGAAATCATTACCTCTTCTTCGAGTTATTCTTTTTGATTTAATCAAAAGGGATCTTAGGTTTGATTTCTGA
The DNA here is from genome assembly GCA_963277665.1 of Viscum album. Classification (NCBI taxonomy): domain Eukaryota; kingdom Viridiplantae; phylum Streptophyta; class Magnoliopsida; order Santalales; family Viscaceae; genus Viscum; species Viscum album. The sequence goes on from OY728167.1 coordinate 343,176,063, forward strand.
CTAAAGTAATGCCTCTAGGATGAAGTGAGAGAAGTTGAGAGAGTATTTGGGCAGAGTTTGGCTGAACCAAAAGGCTTTGAAGGTGTGAAGTAATGAGAAGAGGGAGTGCCTTTTTATAAGAGGGGTGAGGGGAACCTTTGGTAAAGCTTGAAATATTAATTTATAATAAATTCATATTCGGTTTCTAATGGCTCCAAAGTAGATTATTTATAGTTTAAGGTGGTGATAGGTCGAAAACCACTCAACCAATATAATTTATATTGGTTTTGGTTACTATATTAACCTTATCATTAAGTATTAACTCTTTGTTAATTAGTTTCACTTTTACAATGTCTCTTTGTTTTTTATATTATATGGTTAATAAAATTACTATATACATCCAAGAGACCCCCCAAGTGGTCCATTAATGATACTCCTATCATGATATAAGTCTATTTTACGAACCGTAGATTTTTAGGAATTTAATATCAATTAATAATATAATATTTGTTTTAAAAACTCTTTTATGTCAATTTTGACACTATTCAATAGTTGATTTTTTTGAAACTTATAAAATAATTATTACTTAGAAAAAAGTCACTTTAATAAATCCTAATATGTAATATTATCCTATAAAATTAGTGTAATTCATTAAAATTCTCAAATTATATTTATTTTGGTGTTTATAATATCAATTATTTTAATTTTTCACTATTATGGTAATTACCGCATCATCATTGTGTCATAAATAAATTAACATATTTAATGTCTAAAAATTATAAATAAAATATCATTATGTAGGAATGTTTTTTATATTTCTAATGAATATTTATATTCGAAAATCCAACATATATAACCCTACGTAAATTTTTTTTTCTAAAAGATTTATGCTTGTGTCATTTTTGTATTCATTTTAACTTAATTAAAATAAAGTGTCCCTATCACTTACAAGTGGCACCCTGGGGTCCCAAAATTGACCCAAATATTTCCATGGTCGAACATGTATCATCCAATAAGGTTAGGACATGTTTTAGAGTAATTTTATATTATTATAATATTATTTTTTAACCCTTATTTATCGGATTTACCCTTTAACCATGGTAAATAAAATATTTACCGAAGTAATTATTCAAAATGTCTAAAAATAAAAGTTACCTATTTACACAATTTGAACATCCGGATTCCAAATATGGAATCCATTTTTCCAAATTCAAAACACAGAAGTGGAAGAAATTAATTTAAAATTAAATCCCGCTGTCAAAACAAAAAGCGTGTTTTTAAGATATAATAACGATCAAAAGATTGATACTTGTCTATGTTCGGTATAATTGTGAAATTATGTCCAATGACCAACATTGTATTAAATGGTAAAAATATATTCTAAATATACTTTAAAACCACTCCAATTCATAGTTTATCAATATAAATTATTTAGATTAAAAAAGTTGTTTTTAATTAAAATTTTGTAATTTTCACTATTCACCAAAATATTAAAGTTATCCGAAAAGTACCAAAATTTCACCTTAGGATAAATTAAATGTTTCGAATCCAAAAATGAATTCAATTTTTAAATATAAAGTATATATAATTTCAAAAAGTAGGTATTACTATTCATAACGGCTAGTTTGATTAGTTATGGTGTGTTAGAACTCGGTGTTGCGTACAACACATGCTATCACATTATTCAAATAGAAGCGTACCGTAGAAGCTTGGGGTGTTACATATTTCCCATTTTATGTGTATCCTAAAAATTCCCACTAGTTCTTGTCCAAGTCGAATAACCATTATCCAAACACTGTAAGGACTTAATTAATGCCAATACATCCAAAAAAACTAATGATAATTATTTATAATTAATTAAAAAAAATAATTTAAATTGTAATGAATTCCTAAAAACACATCAGGTCATCTAATCATTCCCATACCACTAGAAATTATATGTGGTCCACTTATGACACACCCCTGTCCTATGAATAATAAAATCATCAATCAGAAACACTATTTCAATGGTGAAAAAATTTAACTGAGGTCCAAAAAACTTGAAAAATAAAAATGAAAATGTACCTTTACTAAAATTAAGGGTTCCATTATGAAGACATAATATCATGTTATAATTTATCTAGGATGAGAAAAAACTATTTAAAATACAAAATATGGTCACATGCTCTAGGCGGACTGGAACGAAACCCTAAACAAGTTCACACAAAACTCAGATATGATGAAGGGGAAATAAAGTGAAAGTTACTTGGGAGAATATCATACCTATAACCACAACCGATATTCACCAAGACATACCCAAAAGTAGGTATGAATGGGGAGGGGTATGTCTATTTGATACCCTTCACATGATCATGTGCAATCCAAGACAACAAGGAGAGCCTAACCCCCTTATAAATTGTCAAAAAACAGCTTTTCTGTACATCATGACATGTGCGATGGGCTCATGATGTGATTACCTATAGCATAGTTTCTCTCCCCATCTATCTAAAAAACTCATTGTGTGACCCCTTTGGTAATGGTATGAAAGTGATGTTATTTCATTATTACATTATCCCGACCACATGGCGTTCCTCTGATCCTATCCCAAACACCCGACCACCCACTCAACCATAATTTCCTTAAAAAACTACTTGATGAATTTTTAAATGTTCAAAACCTAATTTTGAATTTAGAATTTTTAAAATGAATTGATCACCAAAAAAATTCAAAGATGTAATGAATTTCATAACATATCCTTTAATGGGGTATTAAAATTCACGTGTATCTATTGATGGAGAGACTTATCCATTTTTTCTTTTCTTTTTTATAGATTTGGATCTCCAATTAATATTTATCGATGAGTTATTATAGGTTTAGTATTATTTTTTCTCTTATCCCCTCGTTCAATTGTATTTTTTTCTTCCTCTCAACACTAGGCCATGGTGGATTAATATTATGTTGAGGGTTTTTCGTAAACATTGTTTTTGTTTGTGTATAAGGTTTTCTTGATTATTCATTATGATTTTATCTTCAATTACTCAAATATTTCATGGAATCAAAACTTTTTTAGGTTATTGTTTCTATGCTTCCTTTTTTATTACACATATCTCTATTTCCTAAGTTTTCTAAATTTTATCATCCTTCAAAGTGAAATAAATTATTCTATTTTTGATGATGATATATTGGATTTCCTCATCTTAGTGATTTTTATATTGGCTTAATTTGGGTTTTTATTGTTTATTAAGCCGTGTATTAATAGAAATTATTTATAATCCAATCTAAGTGTTTTTGTAAATTCCTTATAAGAGCATTTCATGAAATAATGTTTTAAAAAAGGATGTTCATTTTTCCTAATGACCATGTATCATTTTATAAAATTAATTATAGAATAATTGTACATTCTTTCCCATTTAAACAGATCCATTGGAAGTGGTTTTGATTATGATTGAGTTTTTTAATTCTTTTATAATTCTTTTATGATTATTACTTGCTTATTTGATTTTTTAATGAATAAATATATCTGAAATGAATTTTGGATTCCATATTATGTATGTTGGATGTTCTTATCTTGGAAATGGATTTAATTTTTTGGTTTAAAAGAGTTTTTCCCAATGTTTTGAACTATGTTCTATCTTCAATATTGGTTTTAATATCTTGAACCATGGTTTAAATCCTGAAATCCCATTTGGTAAATACAATAAAAAATAATTTCATGTTTTTATTATGAATGATGTATCAAAGGAATGAAAGGTTCTTTATAAAAAGGGATTTTTAGGATCTAATAAAACCACATAGATTTATTCCATTTCATTATATTTAAATTTTGAGATAGATGTTTATGTCTAAGAAATATTTTTTAATCTGGAATAGGTTTTTCTTGGACAAATATGAAGTCGTTTTAGAGAAGTATTCTTAGAGGTGAGCTGTATGATATTTTTACTCCATTAAGGTTTTATGTGATTAGTTTCATGTTTGAAATGACTCAACCTTATTTATTTAATCAATAGAACCTCATGTATTTAGGAAGGGTACATGGATGAGTATGTACTAGGTATCGATGAAACTCTTCATATAATTCTAGTAAAGGATGAAACTCTACCAATCCTACAAATAAATTGTTCAAATTAAACTCTAACTAGGATGTGACTGTTCATATTTTTTTAGGATGCAACTCTATCTCATGACTTGTAAATAATTTGAGACACTTGGTTCTGATATAGATTAGTATGAAGATCCTAATAGGACTTGACCATATTTCCCTAAGGATATTCCCATTAAATAAGGTTATATTTCCTTTACATGAGTGAATTCTATTTTTATTAACATTTGATTTCATGTAGTAGTAATTTTCTTTTAGTTTGGTATAGATTTATTATTTGATAGTTTTCTCATATGTGTAAACTTCACATTTTAAGTCTTAATTAATCCAATTATTGATTTTATGCCAAATTTTCATTCATTTTCAATTTTAATTTTGAAAAAATATTTTTAAACATAATTATTAATATTTCTTGGTTTTAACGGAATTTTTTACTTTTTTTTAAAAGGGATTTGAAGTGAATATACTATAACTCGTTGATTTTTTTGAAAATAATGTTGGTTGGCATTAAAAATAATTAGTTTCTATTTATTTATGTTTCTTATTTTCTTTGAATCCTAAAAGGTTACATTTTAAAAATTAAAATTATAATAAATAAAATGGATTATAAAAGGAATCATATATAATATTTTCCGTAGAGGCAACCAATTGGAATAGTTTCTATCACACCATACATATTACAATAAGTGTTAGTAGACTTGATGAATTTTCTAGGTTCTAGTATGAGATCATGATATGTTATTCCTTTTCAAATTCTGTATATTCATTTTCTAAGGGAGAAGATTATGGTGAGCATGTTTAAGGGAGAATTTGGTTCATGATGATATCTTAAATTTAGTATTTTGGAACATTTTATTTACCTTTTATTTTGGTGTACCATCCATTTTGGATTTCCTTGTAATTTTTTGGGTAATATATATTATAATTGTTTCTTAATTTCATTATTTATATTATATTTAAAATGATCAAGACATTTATTTTGAGTTATGTCATATTTGGTTTATTTTATATTTAAAACTACTATTTTTACTTTACATGGAAGTAAAATTTATAGACACACAATGTTGGATTGTAGATAATAATTACACTTCAATATTATTAATATTTATTGGCATAAACCATCAATATGATTGTATCCTTGATACCCAAGCACTAGTTTCTAATATTTTGGGATTAGGAATTCACATCTGGACTTTTCATGGGATAACTTCGGTACTAGGTCGACAAAGATTGGGTTGGTCCATGATAGGTTATATTTGTGACTGTTTTCAAACAAAAACCTTTTTATTCAAGATCACTATATGTTCTTTTATTTTACTTCAATAGTAGAGAAATTATTTATAAGTGTTCCAAACAACACATTATAATGAAATAAATAACTATGCCTGATTACATCATTGTCTCAAATGTTACAAACGAATTTGATTGGATAAGTACTTTGATCACTGAATTTCATGGTTCTCCAATAATATTGGTTAAAATTGATATCTATTGTGAAAAAACGAAGTAATTTATAAAAAATTACACTTGGTATCCCTAATGCATCAAACATACCCTTTAAAAATAACATCACATTCATGAAAACATTAATAGGGGTGATGTAAATAACTGTTAGGTGGTTATTAATTTGAATTTGTTAAATATTTAAAAGATACATTAACATAGTGGAAGTTTTATATTCATGTTAATAATTAGGGAATTACATACATGAGAGTCTGGATATAATATTTATTTTAAATTTAAATATATCATGACTTTATTTTAAAAAATGGATTTTTATATTTAGTCATGGGTGATGTTATTTTACCTAAAGAGTGGAATGATAAAAAACCATCTAATGGTGACTTTTTTATTTCCATAAATGATGGTAAACATAAAGTATAATGTATGCAAAGATAAGTTAATATTATCATGGTTATTGTTTTTCTGTGATATATAATAAAGTTATGAGACAATGTGTCATGAATTGATATCTAAACTATCCCATCATGACACATCATGTGTAATTTCATACATTTAGGAATTGATATACTCATGGGTTTAGGTATTATCCACATTAATTAAAGGGTAAAATTTTATCCCATATATGATTCTTCATATTTTCATATCTCTATTACAACATCCTTGAAGATAGGATAATCATTGGGTGGTTATGTATGTTTCTGATAATGTGGTGGTATTTTATAACCAAGAAGATATTTTTTCACCAGTGTGATAGGTATTAATTATGGGACATCGATTTAATTTGAATGGGGAAATTCATGGTAATTCCTAGTTGCGTTCTATGTGATGTACTCATCAAGTTGGACGAATGAAATACGATGTTTCGAGTTAATCAATTTAATAAATTTTTTAAAAATAAAAAAATAAGAGTTTTATTGTACTGTATTGAAATATTTCAGGTCTAGTGGTTTATTTGATTCCAAAAAAGTTATATGATCATTAATATGATGTATATAGATACATATTTAATTGCATATAAACATATGGAAACATGAGTGTGTTTAATTATTATCATTATACGATACTTTCTAGATAGATTAAAAATTATGTTTTTTCAGAGGCCAATAATTTCTAATAATTACATATTATGGAATTAATTATTTTTTTGAATTCCACAAAAGACCATTAGATAACATTATTGGCTATGAAATAGGGATGAATTTTGGTACAAAGTGTTTATACAAAATATTAGTGAATAAATATATTTATCAATCAAATATGAAGGGTTTTATATGGATTCATAAAAATTAGTGATATTTTAATGTTTATTTAGAGGATTTAGTGTATATGAAAGACTATTAGATATATATACAAAATAATAAACCATGAAAATTGTGAAATTAAAAATTATATGATTTTGTTTATTATTATTTTTGTTTCGTATCATGAATGATATCCGATATCATTCAAATTATTAACGTACAAATATTATCATACCATCGGATTATAACACATCATGTGATGATTACATGATTATTAAGTGAATGTTAAATTATTTTAAAAATTAACATAATGAATGACGAGTCTATTATAAATGTTATAATAGAGGAAGCTATGATTTTTTCATTTCATTACAAATAATACCATTGACCATTATGTGGTTCCATAATTCATTGAAAAATATATATTTAAAGGAAGTTAGTGAAACTCAATTTTTGAAATAGGGGATAACTCTAAAAAAAGATAAAACTCTCACTCATTATATTCTCTACATTTTCCTTAGAGGTAGTTCTAGCTCACCATTTAAAGTAAAATTAGTCCTAATAAAAAGTTTTGTGATTCCATTGTCTTGTGAAATCCTTGGGTGATTTGAGTAAATTGATTATTGTTTAGGGATATCTATCAAGATAAATTTTTCAGATGATATTTCGTGGATATTCAGGTATAGGTTGTTTAAATTTCTCATTTTATTATATTATTCCTCATCTATCCATTCTTATGGTTTAATTCTTTTTTTAATCCACTATATTTGGGAATTCAAATGTCCTAAAAATACCTTCACCAAATTCTCTCCAAACCCCAATTATGGTGATAAAAATCTCTTTATCTTTCATAATTATCTCAGATACTGTCCCATCGTCATGTTTACAAACATCATAAAATTATTATCATCATATATATTTCTTATCTTATTTGAATTTTTTACCTCCATAAATATTTATAATCTTTTTTTATATTCTATTAGTTATCTTGATTCTAGTCACGTATGTAACTCATTCTATAATAGTGAGCCTTAGATTTTAGTTTATATGTTACAATCATTCAAAATTCGTACCTTATTTATAACTATCATTAAAATGAATTCAATAAATAGAAAATTTATGATAGCTACTATATAAACATAATCTAGACTCAAGTAAAATAAATATAGAAGAATCCACTCCTTCCATATATGATAATTTTTTCCATTGACAGTTTGAACATTTTTTATTTACTATATTTATTTTATTTATAATAATTTCCAGAAATAATACTTCAGTCAATCAATTTAGATAAAAAATTAAAAACAGATGACTCTTTAGAGAAGAACCTGAACTATTAGTTTAATAATTATTATTAAAATCCAAGGTAAGATATATACCAAATAAAATTGGGCTAATTAATGGGTATTTTTAATCTCCCTTTTTACAAACACATTTTTTAACCTTTATTTATTTATTAGATAATAAAACATTGATTATTATACATTTCAAGAGATATAGGTTAACAAAAAATTCATCAACATAGTAGAAAATTGATATTTTCATTGATCACTACTCGGTATGAGTAATTAGTCCATGTAGTGTTACGGTTGTTTTCTTAAACAACATGACTATACCATTTTTATCATGTAAAACAGAAAATTGAAAGATGATCATCTCAAATTCCAAAAAATTTATATCTTTATAATATATGATCACTCCGAGTACTATAACTAATAAAAACTATTTTTTATAATAAAATCATTTCTGAATATTGTAACAGATATTTCATAGAAACACAGACTTATCTCTCTATATTCTATAAAAATTTTGTTCACATAATGAAAATACCTCACTTCATTATTCACTCTCATTCACATTTATGAAAATATTATAATGAAACTTTCATCTTTATCTTCTCATTCTTCTTTATTTTATTTTCTTCTCCTTTGAAAATGCTTCAATAAACTACACAATCCTCAAAACACCAATCAGACATTATTCTCATTCATATCTAATTTATTCATCCTAAAAAATTCATGACTATGGTAGTTATTTTTTAATAAATTTATATGGTTAACATCCACATAAATGGGAAAAAAATAATTTAGCATGACTATAGAGATTCATAAATTAATGGATTATTATTGCATTAATAAAATCATCTTTAATTAATGGGCTTACACCATTGGCATGATGTGATGTAAACTTTTAATTTTTTGTATTATAATTTACAATATTTTATTCTAAAATAATTAAAATACTCACTGTTTGATATTTTCAAAATCCACACAAAACCTAACAACCCCTTCAAAAACCAAACATATCATTTATAAAATATCCTAATAGCCATTGCATGTCCTTTTATTTTCTTAGTTCACTAATAAAGAGTTTTATCACACTGATTCCACCATATATTACTATAATATATATATATATATATATTATATTTTTCATTTTTTGTTATGAATATATTGGTAAACCATAATACATCTCAATTATATACACAACACACTAATGTTGGGGTTTTTAGCTTAGTCTTTTATACCTCAAATCATTTTTCCCAACACATATGTGTAATTTACAATTATTCTTTCACTATTTTATAGTATCAATATATATGTTACCCAAATACTTTTTTCATTCAAATATCATGCTGAATTTATATTTTTAATTCTTAACTTAAATATTCAAGTTAACAATTGCAAGGCCATTATAAATTGGCATTCTCCGCTATGCAAGTTTTTTATTTACATATACGCTTTATAGATCAAATATCTTAAGTTTTATTTTTTACATTATAATATATAATCACAATTTATATGATTTATATTGATTATTATGTTTTAAACATATTAAAAATCATCATATAGATAATTATTTATTATTCTTAATGAATTCTCAAAAATTTCACCAATTACAAACTAACCATTAAAATCTAATGTATTAAAACATAACAAACATAAATGAATTTATAGAGACCATGTGGAGGGTGATTATTGAGACAAAAAAGTATGTTGAGATTATTAGATTTTAAGAAGATGGATCCCCTCTAATTATAGAGTTTGTTAAAGGGGGAGAAGTATGTTGAGTTGAAGTGAAATCGAAGTGGATATGATTTAATGACTTTAGTCATGGATTTTATCGTTAATGCACACGTAATTATATGAATAATATTCAATATCATGTGATTTATGGTTGTTTTATTTAGTTAATGTCTGGTTTTTAATCTTAGACGGATACAAAAATGTTTGGAACTGAGAAGATTAATTTTTGGACAATTTCTACTATTGTAGAGAAGATCAAGTTACAATGGAGACATCTTGCAATAATGTGTGGTAAATCAGATAAAATTACACCAAAAAATAATTTTTTTCATTGTGATTGAGGTATAATCCTAATTATGTTTCAAAATCCATTTAATGACATGAGAATCTTTCCCTAAACAATAATGGTTTCATTATGAATGTATTATTCAAACTTCAATGCAAGTATTCATGATTTTTTTATACTCACTATTCAAGGAAATGAAATGATTATGCTATAATGATTTAATCCCCAGTATAGATAATATATAAATATAGAAATTTACTAGATTAGGGAAGTGGATGGTTATAATATAAAGTATATGGTTTTTTTATGAATAATCTAGTCACTCTAAAATGATCTGTCCATGACTGTTTAATTTTTCTCTAGATGAAAATTTCATTTAGGGTTCACCTCAAAAGTGATATCTTATAATGTAATGGAATGTTTGTTTTCAAATATTTGAGGTAAAAATGATTTATCCCACCATGGTGTCCCATGATTTCTCTGTCTATAACATGCATTATTAGAAAAATCATACTTTTTAGCGATTTTTTGCACCATTTTCTAAAAGAAATACTAATTACTAATTCATATTTTCTCAAAAATAAGACCAATTGTTTAGTGTTAATTAAATGAAAACATAGTGTAAAAAGATATTTGGTGATGTTATTTTTAAATAACCATGGATAGTATGAATATTTACAATACTAATTGAAAAACCACTAATATTTTAACCCTATTTTCACAGTGACTTCCACTTTCCTTTCTCTTTATTTTAGTCCTTTATCCATACATCATGCCAACCTATTACCTTTCTCCTCAATTTCATTTATATATATATTCACCATATTTTCAAGATGGTTGATTCTAGAGACATGATAAGTTCCGAAAATCTATACTCCTCTCTTCTTTATATTATTCTCATATTTCAATGACCTCCATGAGATTTATAGTTAGATTTTGAATCATTTATTTGGGTTTTTTTATTATAAAACGAAAAAATACGGGTTTACAATATTATTGGTTTATATAACAAGGTTGTTTTATTAGTAAATTTTAAAGAACCAAAAGTCTGACTTCTACCCCCATTTCCCTCTTCATATCCCAATAGTCTAAATGTAGTGGTCCCTGCTGTTTTTCTCTGGAAGTCAAATAATGTGTTCAGGGTTTTAATTTACTATTAATTTTATTGATTTTATAATATTTAGTTATTTTTTTTATTAAGATGATTTTTTAGTTTAGTTTTCTCTTTTTTTAATAGTTTTGTATTATTTCATTCATGAATACAGTTTTCATTTTCATATTTTATTTTTTGAAAAAATTTATAGTAAAACGTATTTTAAAATTTCCCAAGAATTTATTATTATTATTTCCAGTTTCATTTTATGTAGATATTTATTTATTCAGTTCATTTTTATTTATTATGTGATTACTAAATAAACCATAAGAATTGTTTTCACAGATTTATGATTCATTTATTATTATAGTGTTTTAAATTTAATATTTTTAGTTATCAGACATTATATTATTGTTTTTTTGAATATTCAATCATCACGAATATAAGAAAAAATTTAAATGATATTGTTTCAAGTAACATTATTAGAATATTATATAAATAAGATAAAAACAATACTATACATGAATTTATGGTTCACTTAAACAATATAATATGTGTTTTAGGATAAATAAATGTAGTTTGGAATAAGTTGGTGTGTTAATTTTTCTATATGTTATAAGATATATTTATATCATAAAATATTAAATAATAATATTATTTTATTATTATTATATTATATTTGATGATTTGTTAGTATTCAGATTTTACAAACACTAATAATTTTTTCGATATTAATTTTTTGTTATTAAATAAAGATAATGTTTTATTTTTGGAATGATTTTATTAATTTATTATTTATTATGTTTTATATATATATATAATATTTTCGATATTAAATGTATTGAAAAAATTTGGATTACTTTACCCTTAACTGAAATTCAATATGTTAGGGGGATGGATTAATTTTAAAAAAAATTCAATTTCAAATAAATACATTGATAGAATAATAAAACATCCTTGTCATGTTTTTAATTTTATATGATGGATGAAAAGAATTAATGTTCATGATTAGTTAATATTGAAACAATTACTTAATAGATTTGTGACGAGGATTGGTGAAAAATAATTAAACATTCTAGAATGTTTTACATGCATCCATCATTATTATTAATGGCCAACAATTATGATGGTTGAGAATGAAATTTAGAACATGATTAATATTTTTTTCCACTGTATCATTGAATGATGAAGATTATAAAATGTTAGTGGGTTCAATTTATGATTTTATAAAGATTAATGAATGATAACATCTAACTGAGTAATTAAATCTGATTTATGAATTAGTTAATGATGGAAATCATGAGTTTTTTAAATTATGTATCATATAAAATTTTACTTCCAACTGGAATTATACCATATAATTTGACTATGTATAATTATATAGAATGTAATATTAATGATATTGGAGTTTCGATATGATGAATTTTTTGAATCTAAGATCACTCAATAATTCTTACAAGAGGAGGAATTTTTTTAAACTACTAAGTCTCAATTATAAAAAGATGCATGCTTATACAACCAACTACATATTGTATCAAGGAGAATATTCAGATAGAAAAGTGAAAAAAAGATGCTATACTTCTTTATTAAAATTAATGAATCATGAGTAAAGGTTGAACATGCATAATATGAAGAACAATACTATAAATAAAATTATTTTAATGGTTTTATGTAACTTTTTATTAAAGACATAACTGGAATGATTGTTCATGTATTTGAAAATGGTTGACCAAATAAAGTTCTATTTTATGAAAAATAATTATCATGGGTTTATAAGAAACCTAAAAGATTCAAAAGTGAAAATATCCTTTTATTCATTATATTCTAATTTTTTATCTAATTCTAGGAATTTGTGTTTGGAATTTGATATTAACTTATTCAATCCATTCATTATTATAAGAAAAACTTATAACATGTGAATATATATTTCGATCACTTATAATCAACCTCCTCAAATTTATATGAAAAAAATTGTTTCATTATTTAAATGATTATTCTTTGAAATAAAATGCATAGAAATTACATTGATGTATTCATTATGAATTCAATATAATAATTGAAAGAGTTATGAGATAATGGTGTAGATATATTTGATGAACCAATAAACAATATGTCCAAAATGAGTGCTTTATTAATTTGGATGACTAGGGATTTCCCCATATTTTAAAACTTATCTTATTTTGAAACTCCAATTTGGTAGGAATGTCCAGTTTATAAATTATACGTTTTACCTATAAGACTAATATATATCCAAAATAGGTGTTTCATGTATCATTTTAAATTCTTGGATTAATTTAATAGATATAGGTTTAATAAGTTATGATTATATGGATGAAATGATTTGAGGACACCAAAATTTTTTTTTATCTGGCTTAAAAAACATGTAATAATTACCAATTATTGATATAAAATTATTGAAAGAGAACCAATTAATCAGTTCTAGGGATGAAAATCAAATCTTATAAGAAACTATTGGAATAAAACAATTAAAGAAACATAGTTTTTTTATTTCAAACTACCTTATTCAAAATTTCTATTTTTTTTATATTATTGAGTTTTTATACATTAAAAATAATATATATATAAATTTAGTATTTATATTATTTAATAGATAGTGAAAATCAAAATATCATCTTAATGCTCAGAAGGACTTACCAAAAACGAATACAAAGTGTGATTTGTGGGTGAATTATATTAAAATGTTTCTTGTAGTAGTATTTTTCATTAAAAATATTTAAATAAATGTCTTCCCTTGATGTGTACAAAAATAAAAAACACCCAATAAATATTCAAGTAACATTTATGATGTTTCAAATTAAAACATTGTGAGTTACAAGGGCTTAAAATCTCTCAATCATAGATTTTTATGGAGTAATTTCTATATTTAGAATTTAATAAATTACAACCTGATAAAATAAAATAAATTGTCACTGAGTTTTGTGTACTCCTCATAATGATTATTTTAGAAACATTATACCCCACCGAGCATAGACAACTTCAGGAAATAATTGTAATGATACTTTGTAATTTTGAGAAGATATTTACCCAATCATTTTTCATTGTGACAGTTCATCTAACTCTACAAATGGTAAAAGAAATTAAAGTTAGAGGGCCCATATGTTATCATTAGATATATCCCATAGATAGGTATTGGTCATGACCCGCCTTCTTTAAGACGAGGGAAGGGATAGTAAAGTGACATGCCCTTCCTTTTTCAAGATGAAAGAGAGATAATGACCCCGATTCCCGCCTTCAATAGGCCCCATAATGGAATCTTGCACCAAGGGTATTGAATCTGACAAAAAATGGAAGTCATTACCATTTGTTTGGAAAACAGGATCGGAAGATAAGACTGTAAAAGTACCAAATAAAACCAAACATTTATATAGAGGGAACCAAAATCCAACCCATGCATGATTTAAATGTAAACTGTGAAAAAATTACAGCCAAAGCACTGAAGCATGGTACCAAAAGGGAAGACTAAGAAGCAAAGAACAACTATCCCTATGTCCAAGATAGTAAAGTCCAGCAGGGTCCTTAATGTCCTCTTGGAAACTAAAAAATAGTTCTAAAAATGTAGGGTGAGTATACAAGTATACCCAGTAGGAAAACTAAAGACACCCATGCACAAGTGGGAGAAGAATACTAATTCCCCTATAAGAATAGCAGAAACTAACAGCACCAAACAAAAAAATCTAACAACCCATCCTCACTAAGTCACACTCTCCAAATAACTAAAGTCATGTAGGATAATAATATAAAAGATCAATGATTTGGGTACCAGACAAAACATTCCACCGGTTATATTCTCTTCCCTAATAACTAACATCTTGATGCAACAACTCTTCTCAAATTCAGCCCCACTGCCACAACTGCCCGCACACACTTGGGCCACAAGCCACACATATCTTGCCCATAGACACTTGGGACACAATAACCACACCTCTCACTTGAAAACACCAGGGCCTCATCCAGAAGACACATGAGAAACAAACCTGGCCTACAAAAACCTAGGCTTCTCACCCATACCACAACCTACCCAAAGGATGTTGGGCTATAGTAAACCTCAAGCTATTACAACCTTCTCAGATATGCTTTAGCAGTAATACCGAAAGAGGGTGCAAGGAAGAAAGTCAGCAACCAGCCATCCATCCTCCCACTGGGATGTTGGTAAAGACACCCTTCCCTCATGAAATGGGGGTGTTTGGAACGTATTTCACAACACGGGTGGGTTGCGTATTGAAAATAACAAGGAACAACAAGTTTATATATATAGGTAAAAAACACTCATCCCAACATATGAGTTTCCAAACAAGAAACCATCCCACACAAACCACCTTTAATGCTACCCCTACATGAATGTATCACCACAAATGATGGTCACTTATGTAAGTGGAAGTATACCCCCATCCAATCCATTTAACCTAATTTCATCATGTATTTATCAAGTATTCATTTTTTCATTCCATCCCTACCCGAGTAACCAAAAAGCGCAACATCTGCAACTATTTTCAGAATGCTCAAGGCCATTGAACACTTCCAAGGAAAACAAGTAAGTAGGTACCAAGGTAAGGAAATCCATTTTAACAACCATTCATAAAAATAATTGATAACAACCAACCTATAGTCCCACTACACACACTGTTTTTCCTAGACACATGTTCAACCACCGCCAACTGTCATTCTTCAATGTTATCCTTCTCAATCATCCTATCATAACTAGAACCGGTACCCCACTAAACAATAACAGCACACCCAGCACACCCATAAACATGATGTCATGACACAACCTAGTTCTACAGCCACACTACCCAACCACTTCCCAAAAGTAGTCCCACTAAACAAAAAGTCTTTCCATTCCACAGTAAACCAATCTCTCAAGATGAGATACCAACACACCAACCGTACCACCGTATACAAAAATCTCACAACCACCACCACCAAACAGAAGCCCCACTATACAAACATTCCCAAACCTTCCCATAGAACCAACTCTTCTATGTCCACCGCTATACCCGTAATAATATTATGAATGACAACTTCACACAACCCCAACAAAATAAAGAACCCAACCAAACAAAACACACAATCACACCATTATGAAAAGAATATTTAGATTTAGCAAGAGGGTTTCTTTAATTCCACTTTAAATAATAGGGGTGATTAGAGAATATGTTTTATTCTCGGTCATACATTTATTTAAACAAGTATATGTGATTAAGAAGAATTAATGTTACAACCATTTATAACAGAATCACAACAGAAAATATTGAACAACACCTATGTGCAAGAAAATACCACCAATGAACATGATGTTCATAAGGCCTTACAACCTATATAATTCCTAACAAGGTTCATGGATAAAAATTAAAGCAATATACATAACATCATCACTTAACTCCCATTATTTCATTGACCCCTATTATCTTTTGATCATTATATTCCCTTACCCTCATTTATTTCTAGTTTAAGAAAAGTATTCACCCTTTATTCAAAGTAATCATTAGTACATCCACCCTGCATGATAAAAAAATAAAGGGAGGCAGAAGAATTCCTACTTGAAATAACATGCGACCACAACTCCTCTTTGCACCAAAAAAATGGGATTGCACGAGTAGTAGGAAACACGATAAAAACTGAGTAGGATAGGAATCTAGAATAGGAAAATGAATTTTCTAGAAAGGAAGGCTTTAGGATCATCAAGGAGAACAAAAATGAAGAAGATAAGAAGAGATATAAATTTAAAAAAAGGAGAGATCCTAAAAGAACGAGGGATATGAATTCAAAGTACATAGAAATTAGATCATGGTTTGACCGAATGGTTTGGAAATTTTAAGGGTCTCTATATGTTAATAATTAATTTAGATTTAATAATTATATATAAAATGGTGGAGAGGGCATAAAATGGCTAAGAGTTGATAGGTTCCTTATTTAATAAAGAAAACACATAACAAGGGAGGTACTGGAAAAAACTCTAGTAACTGGAAAATTGGAAAAGGGTGAGACACCGTTTTGTGTGCCACCATTTGGTGTGACACTATTTTGGTGTTCCAAAATCACGGTGCCACCGTCACAACACCACAATTTTGGCGTGCCACTGTTTTGGTGTGCCACCATTTCGGCGTTCCACCATTTCAGTGTGCCACCATTTTGATGTGCCACCATTTCAGCATGCCACTGTTTCGGTGTTCCACCCTTTCGGTGTGCCACCATTTCGGTGTGCCGCCGTTTGGGTGTTCCACCATTATGGTGCCACTGTATCAGTGTGCCACCATAATAGTACCACTGTTTCAGTGTGACACCATCATGGTGCCACCATTTTTGTGATACCATTTGGTGAAACTGGGTTTTTGGAAAAATCCAAAAACAACACACTACGACCTCCAATAACACCACAAGCACTGTATTTTTCACAAAGGAATGGCCCGATGAAATCAGGGTCATTAAATTAGATACCTCTCAAACTATTATTTTCTATAAGAATTTAAAACCAAACTCAGAAAATGGGGGGTCAGAACAACTACCCCATAAGATACCTCTCAGGGACAAACCACCCTAATTTGTTCAAAACCAGGAGAGAAAACCTCGACATCCAAGAACACCTCACCAACTTATACTACCCTAAAAAACTACTCAAATTACAAATGTCCCACTTTCCAAACACATGGATTAGGGAGCCCCTTCTTCCATTTCAAGATTCTATCTACTTTGGGTGGCACTAACTTGCCTGAACGGGTTCAATCGCATCATCACTAATGTGTCTTGATTAGGGATGAGGTCCTACCCTCCCCATAGTCAGGAATTTTCACCCACAATTAGATAACAAGGAAACAACTCATCTCACGGAAAATTAGTTTAACAATTACATCATAAGAAATTAACAATGTAAAACACAAGAGAAAAACTCAGAATAGCTTCAGGTATTAGGAACTCATCTATGCTTCTCGCTCCCAAGTACTCTTCTTGAGGCCACCATGCCTCCATAACACAAAAACCTACTAGAATATCCCATCAATGAAACACCTTCTCCTCACTATACTCAATTCTTACTGGTCGCACCACGAACTTCATGTCATCCTCAATATAAAACTCTCCCTAGTCAATGATGTGGGAGTCATCGTGTATATACCAATGGAGTTTATAGACATTGAAGAGGTCAAGTATCCTCTCTAGATTTGGTGGAAATACCAAATGATATGCCACCTTGAAAACTCATCCCAACACCTAAAAAGGTTCGATGAACTTGGGAGAAATCTTGCTCCCTCTTCCAAACCTCTTCTACCCACATCAAGGGGAAACCTTCTAGAATACATGTTACCGAACATCAAACTCCAAATCCCTTCTCCTATGATTAACATATGACTTCTGTTGGTCCTATTCTACCTTCATCCTCTCATGGACAAGCTAAACATTCTCTGTTGTACTCTACACCACATTGATACCAAGGATATCTGCCTCCCCAACTTCTGTCCAGAACAAGGTTGAACAACACTGCCTCCCGTATAGAGCTTCGAACAGATCCGTACCAATAGAATTGTGATAGATATTATTGTATACAAACTCTACCAAGGGAAAATTTCTCACCCAAGAACCACTGAAGTCTAAAACACATGCCGATAACATGTCCTCTAATGTCAGAATAGTCCTCTCTATCTGTCCATCCATCTAAAAGTGGAAAGTAGTGTTGAGGCGTAACTGAGTGCCAAAGGCATGTTGAAATCCCCTCCAGAGTCCTAATGTAAAACGTGTATCCCAATCTAAGACAATGGATCTTGTAACTCCATACAGCCTCACCACCTCATCCACATACCTCTGTTCTAAGGAATCCACTGTGCTCAACTCCTTGATTGCTAATAAGTGAGCCAATTTCATCAACCAATCCACTAAAACCCAAATAACATCACATCCTCCCTGAGTCTTGGATAATACTGTGATGAAATAAATTGATATTTTATCCCAATTATACTCGAGAACATATAAGGGATGAAACAGACCGCCAGGAACATGATGCTCAGCCTTCACCTGCTGACATACTAGGCACCTTACCACAAACTCTGCCACTTCCCGCTTCACCACGATCCACAAAAAAATGTTCCCTCAAGCCTCTGTATATTTTAGAAAATCCTGGAAGTACCAGTAGGGGTGATTTATGGGACTCACAGATGACTCTCTCATGCATTTCCAATGGGACAAATAACTTCTCACAAAATAACATCTGATTCTTACTATCCTCCAACCATCCCTCCGAAGCATCACATTGGACAACACGATCATGCATTACATAATTATCTAAGTCTCCCCACTGAGACTACTCCACCTGCCACACCAAGGAAGACTTTACTGTCATCTGAAATAGATAGCCTCTACCACCATCCACTCTCGCATCCAGATTCAAAGTGGCCAACTGCTCCATTTCCTTCCAAGAATATGTGGACTCCTGAACTACCTCCTTCTATGAATTCCTTCTTAAGGAATCATCCACCACGTTCCCATTTTATAAAGAGAAAGAGATATTGAAGTCATAGTCTTGGAGAAACTCCATCAACCTTTTCTAATGCATGTTTAGGTCTCGCTGGGAGAAGATATACTTCAAGTTCTTGTTGAAGGATCCCAGAACACCCTAAGAGGGGATGGGTGAATCAGGGTGTCAATTTTTTATTTTAAACTGATGGATCTTTTTTCCACATTGGTAGGAAATTTTTAAACCTATATGAAGACAAATTGCATAAAATAAACAATCACATGCACAACAATGACACAACAATTTTACTTAGTTTACCTCTAAGGGATACTTCCATGGAGCATATGCCGGCAGTGTGTCAGTCAAACTAAACACCACCAATCTTTACAAGTTGTGGGTTAAAAGATTTTAGCACTGTCACTTTTTACCAGGACCACGTCCTTTCAAGGTTTTAGGGATAACACACTACATCGCTTGGACCACTTCCAATGATTCTCCCCTTTCTTACTGCGTTGGAAGAATCTTCACTCAGTTTATCAACTTGAAGGTTACTTCAATGGTTTAGAATTAGATCATGCATTCTCAACTGTAAATGGATGCTCTGTTGAAGTCTCATAATCACCCATATATGTAAATTAATTTCCTGTACACTAATATGTTAGGGAAATTAATTTCGTAATTTTTTTTTTCAATTTTCATGCTTCCTTGGGTGTTTTGTGTACTGGTGCTGTTTCCGCGTACCGCTGCTGTTTCCGTGTATCACTGCTATTTTGGTGTATCGTCCAGCTGTTTCCATGTACCATATAGATATTTCTACATACCATCCAAATCCTCCATAAACTTTTCATATCTACATACTATCTTACTCCATGTACTGCTCCCCTCCTCCGCGTACCATCCTACTCCGCGTACTACCTTTCTCGGCCACGTACTGCAAGATATTTCTACGAAAACTGCACTTTTTTCCATCTGTGGATGATACTCTCAGTGT
This sequence comes from Viscum album, assembly GCA_963277665.1. Lineage (NCBI taxonomy): Eukaryota > Viridiplantae > Streptophyta > Magnoliopsida > Santalales > Viscaceae > Viscum > Viscum album. The sequence continues at coordinate 343,196,682 of OY728167.1, forward strand.
ACCATCTTCTACTATGAGAATGACTTCATACTTCACCGAATTTCTTCCCAAAATTCTAATCTCCAATATCTTCTCTTAACAAAGGGGATTACTACTCCTTAAATGGGCACATAAATCCACAAATTTCCCTAATCTGATTTACTCAATTTTTCAATGTGGGACAATATTAACTTTACTGAACTCCATCTGAATGCTATTATTCTCAAACACATACCAATCCTATTTTGAGAACTGTATAAATCCTTCCAAAATTCAACATTCCATGTACAACATTCCTTCACCACATATCGTCACTACGAACCATCTTTGGCGGCATTCCGCATACCGCATGCCATCACCATGCACCATCACTGCGAACTGTTTTCGATTCTACGCACTGTTCAGCATACGAAGAACCTTCACCACATACCATGATCCTTCACTGTGTACCACACTCCTTCACCGCATACTGCATGCCTTCACTGCGTACGGCTGGTGTGAACCGTTACCAAACTCCCGATTTTTGAGGCCCAAAAATTTGGCGAACACTGGGAAAGTATGCCACCTTTAATACTGCTTTCCTCCTCAAACATATAACTGTATTCTTTGTAAACTCCCCATTAATCCATGTGTTGATTGAAAACAAACAAAAACCAACCTCCATTATTAGAAACGAGAATCCTTGGTTCCAAAACTTGTGATCCTTGAAGACAGAAAAGCACTCCTTGATGAGGTAATGTTTCCATAACTTTATCACGAATATAACCGCTAAAACCTCCATATCATGGGTGGAATAGATATGTTCATTTAAACATAATTTCCTAGACCTATAAGAGATCACTCCCCACTTATACATCAACACACATACCTAGCCTAGACCAAAAGCGCCACAGAACACTTCGAACATCACCCCTCACTTCGAAAACCTAAGCACTAGAGCATTGACCAAAATCCCCTTCAGGTAGCTAAAAGTTTCCTAAAGCTTATCAATCCACACGAAGGCCTATTATTTTTTTTCAAAGTTGTAAAAAAAGACACAACTTGAGGGAATTTGGGTACGAACTGACGGTAATTGCCCACTAGACCCAACAAGATGTGAACCTCTCCCATGTTCTTGGGTGCTTCCCAAGAAACAACCACCTCAACCTTTTATGGGTCCACTGCTATCCCTTGTCGAGACACCACATTTCCAAGTAAGTTCACCTATCACATCCAGAACATTCACTTGGAAAATTTCCCATAGAGATGGTGGTGTCGGAGGACCTCCAAGACTATCCTAAGGTTCCTAGATTGCTCCTCCTCTGACTTTTAGTAAATCAGAATATCATTGATGAACATGACGATAAAAAATTATAGGAACTTGTAGAATATTGATTTCATGATCCCCATGAATATGACTATTTAATTCGTAACACCCAAGGGAGTGACCATAAAATTGTAGTGCCCATAACTTCACCTAAAAGCAGTCTTTGGGATGTCACCCTCTTTCACACTCAACTGGTGATATCCAAACCACATATTGATCTTTGAGAACCAACCTACCCCACATAACTGGTCGAAAATATTGTATTTTCTTGGGAGAGTGTAACAATTCTTTACCGTTACCTGATTCATTCTTCGGTAGTCTATGCACTGCCTCAGGCCATCATCTTCCTTCTTCATAAACAAGACTTGAGCACCCCATGGAGACACACTTGGCTAGATAAAAGCCTTTTTCATCAGGTCTTCAACCTGAATTCAGAACTCCCGCAACTCAGAAGGCTCTATAAAATAGGGAGCCATCAAAATCAGATGGGTACCAGATTTCTAGCCTATTCCCAAATCAATGTCACATAGAGGGGGTAGAGTCACACCCTTTTTGTGGAAAACATCAAGGAAATCCCACAAAACTCTCAGAACCTCCACCATATCAACACTCATCGACCCCTCTAATAGCTTGTCTAACACATAAAGAAGAGGTTTCTCACATCGGCTACCCTTATGATGACTGTGCCCTCCGATAAAATCTTTACACTAGCCATCCATATCCAAAAAACATTACACTTTTATAGAAGTAGTCGATAATGGCATGTACAAGGAACGACCAATTGATGCCAAGGATGACATCGTATGGATTCATCTGTATAAAGAGAAGTTCCTCACGTGACTGATGCAGCTCCGACATCAGTCTACATACCCAGAAAATATCAAACAGACTGTTCTGACCTCCAAATAGCAAGATTAACACTAGGGGAATGGAAATACTCTCTACGTCTAGACGCAAGGCACATCCTAGACTGGGTACGACAATGGAGTGAAAAGCTCTTAAATAAAACAAATCACATGCAAGAGTAATAAAAAGACTGATCATACCTCAAACAATCTTTGGCCCTGCTAGAACTACTACCTCAGTAATGTGAAACTTTTCATGCCCAACTCCTCTACGCCTCTGCTATCGACCACCACCCCGACCACACCGTGATCTAGCTCCTTGAGGATCACCCTGAGGTCGGCCTCCACCAGCACCATCTACACTAGGTGTAGGGGGAGCCTACTGCCCCTAATGCTAGAAAGGTTTGACCAGAAAATGTTGCTGCTGAGGGGGATACTGAACCTTCCGACCCCCACAATACTGATGTTGAACTGGGCACTGGCTCCAAATATTTCCACAACCTTTATAGAAAAAGAACCTCGGTCCCAATACAATAAGGAAAGGGTGAGTACCAGGTGGTCATAACTAGAATTTCTATGTCCTAATTCCCACTAGTTGAAAGATGGAAAGCCTTGATGGCTAAGACCTGCTGAATACTACCTTTACCTTTGACAAAATCAACTGTCTCATCTCTTGCAGTAAACCTCCCAGTGAGTGCATCATCTCCACTACTTCAACCCTTTTTTTGAACATCTAAGTGTTTCAGTATGGTAAAAGGAGTGATGAAATAATGAAAGGTACTTCAGAGTGCCTCATCCAAGTGTCTCTCCTGCGACTCCTCATCCGGAAAGAGATCCATAGCAAAGCATATGAGATCTTTAAACTTGATCCCAAGTTCCCTCACTGACATACTCCCATACTATAGGGAGAGTAGCTCCAGCCTCTTCTCGAACTTCATTTTCAAGGAAAGAAACTCCACCAAAAACTTCTTTTCAATATCATCCCATGAGACATATATCTCCCTCCTCTCCCAGAGGTAAAGAATCCACCACTAATGCACCACACCTCACAACTAGATCACAACTATAAGAACCTAGTGCACCCTTTGAGAACGAATCAAGTTAAAGGTTATTGTTAGATCCTCAAGCCATCCCTCCATATATAAGTCTAAAATTCTACCTTTGTACTTCCCCAGGGTATGCTGTTGGAAAGCACAAAGGGCCTTTTTCTACAAGTCATATTCCTCCTCTTGACCGGCCCTCTGTTGATCAACCAAGTTAGCCTACTGGGCCTCAACTTCACGTACCACATGTGGGAAATCTATGAACCATAAGTTAAAAGGTAATCAATGTACTCCTAAGACCTGGTAGTATGAAATTTTATTTTCAGATTTATTTTAACTATTTATTTAAATTAAAATAATAAAACACCCAAAAACAAAAGAACACAAATCCTTATAATGAATATAACTTTCCTAGGGTCTCTATCTAGCAATCAGCATAGCCTCACTCGGTCATTCGGTGGGCCCAGAGTCCTTGCATTGGATCACAGGGGGCCCGAAAATCCCATTTCCTAGCCGGTGTTCCCTGATCTATAACATGAACTAAGATTACTTAATATCATTTCATACCATCCCATTCATTCCTAACTATTCCTAACTCTGGACTCCATCCTATCTCTAAACCATCACCTCTGATACCATTCAATCATAACACACCTTCAAGAAGAGGTATGGGATAGAAAAGTGCCACACCCTTCATTATTCAAGATGAAAGAGAGATAATGAACCATGAGTCCTGCCTCTAATAGGCCCTGGAGTGGCCACTTGAACCAAGGGTATATAATCTCACACAAAATGGAAGACATTACCCATTTTTTGAAAACATGATCAGGAGATATGATAGTAAAAGTCCCAGACAACACCAACCATTTATATAGAGGGAACCAAAATACAACCCAAGAATGATTTAAAAATAAACCACAAATAAAGTACAACCAAATCATTGATGAAATGTACCAAAAGAAAACACTAAGAAATAAACATCAACCATCCTAACACCTGAGGTATTAAAATCCCGCACAATTTTGAATGTCCTCCGGGAAACCTGAATACAATTCCACAAACATAGGGTGAGTATACAAGTATACCAAGTAGTAAAACTAAATCCACCCATGTACAAGTGGGAGAATCATACAAATACACCCGTGAAAATAATAGAAACCAACATCACCTAAAAATAAAATATAACCTTCCAAACCTCACCAAGGCACACTCCCCAAATAATGCATGTCAAATAAGATAATAATTTAGCACATCTATGATTTGGGTACCCCACACCACTTTCCCATGGTTATCTGCTCCTCCCAAATGGACAACATCATGATGTTACCACTCTTCCTAAATGTAGTCCCACTACTAGAACTACCTGCACACACCTGGGACACAAACCACACATATCCCTCCTACAGACACCTGGGTCACAACAACCACACCACTCACCCGAAAACACTTGAGCCTCATCCCGAAGACACTTGGGAAACAAACCTATCCCACAAAAACATAAGTTTATCACCCATAGCCTAACATTCCCGAAGGATCTTGGGGTATAGTAAACCTCAAGCCATTATAGCCTACCCGGATACGGCTGAGCTGTAAGAATCAGAAGAGGGTGCGAGGAAGAAAGTCAATAAGTAGACATCAATCCTCCCACCGAGATGTTGGGAAAGACATCCTCCCCCATGAAATGGGGGTGTTCGAAACCTAGTGTTCAACATGGGTGGGGTTCATATTTAAAATCACAAGGAACTGAATGTTTATACATATATGTAAACAAATACTCAACCCAACCTACGGGTTTCCAAATAAGAAACCATCCCATACAAACTACCCTTACTGCTACCACTATATGCTTGTATCATGAAGAATGACAATAACTTCCATAAATGGGAGTATACCCCCAACAAAACCATTTTACCAATTTTCATCCTGCATTTATCATGTATTCATTTATTCATTCCATCCCTACTTGGGAAACTAACAAGAAGAAAATATGCAACTGTTTTCAGAAGGCTAAAGTCCACTAAACACTACCAATGAAAACAAGAAAGTAGGGACCAAGGTAAGGAAATATATTTTAACACCCATTCATAAAAAAGACAGACAACAACCAACTTGAAGTCCCATTTCACACCCCCTTTTTCCTAGACACCCATTCAATAACTTCCCTCTATCATTCTTCAATGTTATCCTGCTCAATCATCCTCTCACAAATTGAACCGAAAATACCGCTACACAAAAACACCACACCTAGAACACCCAGTAACATGAAGTCATGACACAACCTAGTCCTGCAACCCCACTGCCCAACCACTATCGAAAAGTAGTCCCACTGCCCAATAATCCCATCTATTCCCCAATCAATCAATCTCTCAAAGGGAGATACCAACAGAACTCCCGTATCGCCCCATACAAAAATCCCACAACCACCACTACCAAATAGAATCCCCACTATACAAACATACCACACCCTTCTCACAGATCCAACTCCTCGATGTCCACCGCTTGTACCCATAGCAAGGTTACCAACAACAACTTCACACAACCCCCATGAAGTAAAAAACCCAACAAACCTCAACACATATCAACACCATTTAGACAAGAAAATTCAAATTTAGAAAGAGGGGTTATTTAATTACACTTTAAATAAAAGGGGTGATCATAGAACACGTTTTATCTGGGGGGATACATTTATATATCCATGTATACATGATTAAAAATATTTTATGTTACAACCATTTATCAAAGCATCGCAACAAAAAATACAGAACACCACCAGTGCACAAGAAAAGTCTACTAACGAACATGATTTTATGAAGGCCTTACATACCATAAAATTCAAAACAAATTTCATGTATAACAATTAAAATAGAATACGTAACATCATCACTTCCCTATCATTATTTAATTGAACCTTGTTATATTTTGATCATCATATTACCTTACCCTCATTTATTTATAGTTTAATATTATTATTCACCTTTTCTTCACAAGGAATAATTAGTATACCCACCCCACATGATACAAAAATAAAGATATGCACAAGGATCCATACTTGAAACAATTTTCCACCAAAACTCCTCTTTGCCCAAAAAATAGGGGATCACGCGAGTAGAAAGAAACTTCAAGAAAACTGAGTAGTAGAGGGATCTATCATAGGTGCGTGACTCATCTAGTGGAGAATGATTTAGGTGCACCATGGGAAACAAAAAGAATGAATAGAATAAGAGATATCAGTCTATGAAAAGGTGGGATCCTAAGAAAACAAGGGAGATGATTTCAATGTATTTAAAAATCAGATTGTGGTTTGACCACATATTTTGGAAGTTTTAAGGGTATCCACACATTATGAATTAATGTAGATTTAATAATTCACTTGAAAATAGTGGATAGGGTGTTAATAATGGCTAAGAAATGATAGTTTCCTTATTTAACAAAGAAAAAACGTAACATGGGCGGGACTGGAAAAAAATATGGAAATTTGGAAAATTAGAAAAGGTTGAGATACCATTTAGTGTGCCACTTTTTCGGTGTTCCAACATCATAGTGTCACCATTACAGTGCCACTATTTATGTGTGGCACCATTTCGATGTGCCACCATTTCTATGCCACTGTTACGGTGCCACCATCTCGATGTGTTTCCATCCTGGTGCCTCTATTTTGATGTGCCACCATCACGGTTCCGCCGTTTCGGTGAAACCGTTTGGTTAAACTAGGTTTTTAGAAAATGCCCGAAACAAACCACCACAACCCCCTAAGAACACCCCAAGCACTAGATTTTTCACAAAGGAATGGCCCGGGGAAATCTAGGTGATTACAATATTGTATCTTATAATTTAATCAGTACTATAATATAATTTTCTTACTCATTAGATATATGATTTATTCTTCAATGTTACTTTTTTTTCATTAGTTAATTTGGTCATAGAATATATTTAATTGGAAATAAAGATAAACTGGAAGGATCTATTGCATAATGTTACACAGATAAATACTTTTTCACCATTTTTGAGATATTTGGGTAATATTGAGACATGATTTAGTTATGTTATACATGTTGATGATAATTAAAATCAATTTAAAAGCTACTATAAATTTGTAAACATTCCAACATTAGGACTTTATGCTGTGAAAATATCATTAGCTTCATTGACACAAATATATTTCATATAATCACATATATATTTTCTAGTCAATATGGATATTTCTTATCCTTTCATTGATGAATTTAAGAAGAAAACAAATTTATGACTTTACATCCAAACAAAAAAATGATAAATAGATAACCAAATCCATTAACAACGGAATTATTTATTGGTTTCCACATCATGTAAGATCATAATCAATTTAATAATCATAATATGTTGATATAATTAGATTACATAACTTATAATATTATATGTTTATATATGTTGATCATGAATGTTGATAATAAATCTATAGTTCCAAATGATTTGAAATATTTGGTTGGAGGTCCTTTGGAAGAGTATATAATATTTGATGATTATAATATTAATGGATTATGATTTCACACATTTTTACATGAGAAAGGTTTGAAAACAAAAAATAGTGGCATATTCATAAAATTTAAATATTTGGGATACTATGGAATGTTGATTGAAACTATCAAAAAAAAATTTCATAGAGAGTATTTATTTTTATTATTCAAATGCAAGTGGGTTAATATTTATATGGGAATAAGGATAGATTTTTTTACATTTTACCTTACGCCAACTTATATTAGCTGATCAATACTGGTGATGTGAATAACATGATCCATATATTTAATCTATATATGATAAAATGGTAATGTGGATGACATATTCAATGAAGGGATGAGTATTCTAATCCATGTCAACATAAGATATATTTATGATATTGGTGATGAGGTTAAAGAATTATTTTGTTAAAGTGATCCCCATCAACCGTTGGTGACTGATCTATCTATCCATGATGATATTGAAATGGGCATCCTTTTAAGGGAGGGTGAATAGGATGGAATAATTTTAATACAGGTAGATGACAATAATATGGTCAATGTGGAATTAATCTAAATTATGTTCAATCCTCGTGTAACTTTTCCATTCTTTGTTTTTTTGGAATACATGAATTAAATTAATCTATATAAATAAATTTGAAAAATATTTATTGTTTTATATAGTATATCAAGTTCAAAATATTTTTTCATTCTTGTTAGATATAGGAAATATAAAAAAATGATTAAATTAAACAACCTCATCTTCCATAACTCCTATGAGGTCAGATAACCAATCTAATTCACTTCCACATTCATTAAGAATTATGTATATATTTGATATGCCACTAGTTTTCAATTTTTTTCAATTTTATTCAATCAGATTTTATCTTATATTAATCAGGTACACTCACTATTTCTAGTGCATCGCCTTTTATTTGAGGGATGACTCGAAGATAAAACATGGTGTCTTAGGAGCCGTCATCAACAAAGAATGTGGTATCAAAGTTAAAATCACAAGTGCATTAATGGTTGAAAATTATTGGCATTCAATTTTTAATGTGAAAAAATAATTAATCACATATTTATATTAATAATTGAAAACAATTTTTTAATACAATTAGACAATATTGGATATGAAAGAATATTAATACATCATATGCTTATTGTCTAAAACAATTTGAATTAGTTATTCCATTTGACTTGTATAGGAAGTCTATAGATGAAGTCAGTGGCTTATTCAGATAGATATTGGGGTAGTTAGGATATGGGACAATGTCCCTCCCCATCACATATCATGATTTGAGGCACATTCATATCATTTGGATGGATAATATTATTTTATAAAAAAGTATATGTATATAAAAATGTATATAAATATATTATTTTTTATGATATTACTATCACATATAAGTATAATTATTTATTTATGTAAAATATCTAGATGATTTTCAATTTTGATGTGCATGATGTGTGTAACGACCCGATTTTGGAGCCCCTCCACTGGTGCCCCGTACCCGGTTCGCCACATGACCTCAAGCGTATTTCCCAAAATTCCAGAGGTTTTCGACTATAAGCGAGGGCCTTGGTGAGTTGGTGGGGAAACTATGCCCTCCTTCGGTAAGGTATACAAGGTAAGAAAACAAAAATAAACAGCGGATGAAGTAAACAACATGCATAACAATAGAAACCAAATAGCGGAAGCAATGTAGATATATATCTATGATGACAATGATGCAGCAGGTACAAGTATCTATAAAAAATAGCAAACACAACAACATTCTGAAATACAACTGAAACCAAGTGCAAAATAAAAACAAAGTAATGTCCTCAGTATCGCGAGCCACAACTCGGTCCCATGCTCCCCAGATCCTGATGTAGTCAAGATCCTGAAGTAGAAGGGCGCTTTCCCTTATATATAACTGCAACAACGTAGTCTGCTTTGGCCTAAAATCATGGCCCAAATAGGGTGTGAGATACAACTCCAAGTAGGAAACCACCCAAATATTTGTGCCTAACAGCCAATGAATACATGGTAGTAAATAAACAAGAAGCAGTAAACAGGAAAACACAAGCAGCTACAATCGATAGTTCTAACAAGTAAAGTACACAAGTAAGCAACCAGCAACAAGAATAAAACAGGTAACCCTATGGGTAGCTCTCACAGCCTAACCCCTATGGTTCAACTTATAGTACTAGCAACCTTCTGGGAGGCACACACAGTCTCACCCCTCTGGTTTAGGAACGTAATTAAGCAGACTATCTGGGGAAGCACTCACCGTCAATTACCCCTATAGTCTCATATCGTGATAAAGGATCTCTGGGGAAGCACTCAACGTCAATTCCCCCTATAGTCTAGCATCGTAATTAAAAGAAACTCTGGAGAATCCCTTCTGTCAATTCTCCCTTTGGTAAACTACTCTAGGTTCTCACAATCCTGAGTATAACTAAACATTCTCAGTGCATGTGTATCGTCCAGGTAAACCTCAAGAACTACTTGGCCATCAACTAAGGCTTAACCGCATATCAAAAGATACAGTTCCACTATCCTACAACAAGGTATGGCAACTCGAAAAACGCCCAAAAGGAAAAAAAGAATGGAAAAGCAACTTGAGCACAAAATAAATTATTCTACTCACAAGCAATAACCTCTACTAAAGCAATCAAGAAAAGCAGGAAAGCAACGAGGGAAAAACAGGAAACACGCAATACCCTGTTCAAGGGTATTGGTGGAATTTTCACATAATATTCATCAACTTCTATGGAAAGGCACAAACGACCTACCTCGATCCTAGGAGATCGATATACGTGAACCTCGACGACAAAATCCCCTTAGAACGATGTAGATCTGAGAAAATGCACAAAAACTTCATCCCATGATAACTTGGAAACGAGGGAAAATCAATTAACAAGACTAAAGCAGAAGGAATAACTCACCGTTGTGATTGCAACGCAATTGACCGTGCTCGAATCGGAGAATGGACGGCGAGGCAGGACTCCGTCGATGATCCGGTCGTACGATCTCTCTCAGACAGACGAAAACTGGAGAAGAAGATGAAAATAAGGGTTAGGCGCGACCCGGGTCCGTTTAATGAAAAAAAGTAAACGGTGTGTACTTCTTGAGTACACGGCGTGTACTTCAATTTTTCCATACTCCAAATTAGCCGGCCTCCACCTCAGCCTTACACACCGTGTGTGTGTCCCGGACACGGACAACACATGGATTAGAGCTGGGGAATAGTACACGGCATGTAATCAGAAAGTACACAGAGTGTACTTCTGAAATTTCCAGAAAATTTATTTTCCTTAAAAAATCCAGAAAAAAGCGAAAACATACCTGAACGAAGATCCAGGTTCTTACAAACTTTCCCCCTTAAAGTAATTTGTCCCCAAATTTCCCTAACAAGGTGGAGAAGAAGAAACCCTGAACAGCTTCGACCACTACGATCGTTCATCGGCCTCCCTCTCCCAGGTCTTGTCCTGTACTCACCCATGCTACCATAGCACTCGTACCAGAGGAACAGACCGCCCATGGAGAACCTTCATACTACGATCGACAATCCGGATAAGATGCTCCTCTAATGATGCATCCGCTTCAAGCTCGACTTCCTCAGGCTGCAAGACATGAGACGGGTCTGAAAAGTAACTTCAGAGCTGAGAGACGTGGAAGATATCGTGCATGGCCCGATACCTCTGAGGTATATGCAACCAATAGGCGTCCGACCCCACTCTCTCCAAGACCTCAAACGACCCGATGTACTGTGGTGAAATATTACGCTGTCTTTGAATCCTTTTGTGTCCCAACTTCGGTTTGAAACGTAGGAAAACCTGATCACCGACCTAAAACTCTAGAGGTCGTCTCCGCTGATCAGCATAAGACTTCTGCCGAGACTGTGCTGTAGCCATCCTCTTACGAATCACCTCTATCTACTCTAAAGTCTCCTGTACAAGACGAGGTCCTAGCAAAGCTGCCTCTCCTACCTCCAGCCAGTATAAGGGTGATCAGCATGGCCTACCGTACAAATCCTCGTATGGTTCCATATGAATGGTTTCTTGAAAACTGTTGTTTTATGCGAAATCCACCAGAGTGATATGCTTCTCCCAAGAACTGTCAACGTCAAGGATGAAATCCCAGAGCATATCCTCAAGCACCTGGATCATGCGCTCGGACAAGCCATCATTCTGGGGATGGTAATATGTACTCAAAAGTACCTATGTACCCAAGGCCTTCTGAAGTCCCTGCCAGAACCGAGAGGTAAAGCGCGCATATCTGTCTGAAACAATCGAGAGTAGAACTCCATGCAGACGAATGATCTCTCTGATGTAAAGTCGTACCAGATCATCTATAATGAAGGTCTTCTTTATCGGTAAGAAGTGAGAAACCTTTGTGAGCCTGTAGACGACAACCCAAACAGAATCTTTCCCCCGGGGCAATCTCAGAAACCCGGTCACAAAGTCCATCACAACATCATTCCACTTCCACTCCAGAATGGGTAGCTGCTGTAAAAGCCCCGCTGGTCGCTGATACTCTGGTTTCACCTGCTGACAAGTAGAATATCTCAAGACAAAACCAGAAACATCCTTCTTCGTACCTAGCCACTAGTACTGGCGATGAAGATCCCGATACATCTTGGTGATGCCAGGATGAACTTCCCAAATAGAGGAATAGAAATCCTGCATCAGCTCCTCGCGTATGTCTGCTGGCACCCATACATGTCCCTAGAAACGCAAGATCTCATCCTCTCCCACTGCCCATCCAGAAAGAGGGTCCTCTCCTGAAACACTCTCCCACAGGACTAAGCCTTCTGAGTATAATAGATGCCTCATCCGTTCCCGATCAAGTAGCGTGGAGGTAACAACTATAGATGATAGAAAAGTATGTCCCCATCTGTCGTGCACCTCTAGATGCATCTTAGAGAACAAAGCCATCAGCTGCCACTCACTACTGGCCTCTTGAACTGCCTGGATCTGAGTTCTCCTGCTCAACGCATATGCCACGACGTTTCCCTTTCCCGGCGTATAGGCAAGATCGAAGTCAAAAGACTGTAGATACTCAACCCACCTGCGATGCCTCATATTCAGATCACACTGAGTGAATATATACATGAGAATCTTGTGGTCAGTTAAGACTAAAAAGTGCTCTCCCAGAAGATAGTGTCTCCAACAGCGCAAGGCATAAACAACATCTGCCAACTCTAGATCGTGCGTAGTGTAGTTTCTCTCATGTGACCTCAACTGCTGAGACCCGTACTCAATGACTCCATCTCCATACATAAGCACAAATCCTAGCCTGATACCCGAAGCATCACAGTAAACAGTGTAGCTGTTTCCTGGCTCTAGAAAGACTAGTATCGGTGCTAACGCCAACCTCCCTTTCTGATCCTGAAAGGCTGACTCACAAGAATCTGACCATAAGAACTTTTCCCCCTTCTTGGTAAAACTTTTCAAAGGTGCTGCTAGACGAGAAAAGTCTTGATTGAAGCATCTATAGTATCCAGCCATCCCTAGGATACTCCGTACCTAAAAGTCGTTCTTCGGATACTCCCAGGAAACTACAACTCTCACTTTCTCTGGGTCCACTGATACTCCTGCCTCTGAGATGACGTGATCCAAGAAGTGAATCTGATCCATCCAGAAGTGGCACATCGAGAGTTTATCAAAAATTAGATGCTCTCTCAGTGTACTCAGAAGGATCTCAAGATGTGTGGCATGGTCGTGTCGAGTGTGAGAGGAAGCCATGATATCGTCCACGAAGACCACGATGAAGGAATCCAAGTAAGGATGTGACAGTCGGTTCATCAGTGCCATAAAAACTGCAGGTGCGTTCATGGGTCTGAAGGGCATAACTGTATACTCATAAATACCATACCTGCTCCTGAAGGCTGTTAGAGGTACATCTGATGGTCTAACGTGCAGCTGATGATAACCGGACCTCATGTCCATCTTTGAGAACACCCGGGCTCCTCGAATTTGATCTAAGAGGTCATGAATCCATGGAAAGGGATATCGGTTCTTGACCGTCGACTGGTTCAGATTCTGATAATCCACACAAAGCTAAAGGGTACTGTCTGCCTTCTTCGCAAAAAAAACTGGCGAACCCCATGGAGAAGTACTGGGTCGAATGAAACCGTTAGCCTCTAGCTCCTCCAATTGATTCTTGAGCTCCTACAACTCTGGTTTGGCCATTCTATATGGAGGAATGGACACCCGTTCCACTCCTGGCATGAGCTCCATAGTGAATTATACCTCACACTCTTGAGGAAAACCCGAAAATTCCTCTAGAAAGACATCCCTGAAGTGATCCACCACTGGAGTAAAATTTAACTATGGAGTCCCATGATCATCCAGGTAAAGGCTAGTAATCTGGGTTGTCACTCCTCCTAGCCCAAGATGCTCGAGTCCCGCCCGACTCTCCCGAACGTCCCATTCACCTCTATGAAGGAAAGATTCACCTTATGGTTAAATGAAACTGACTCCGCGGTGATAGAAGTCAACCACAGCTTGGAAGGGAATCAACCTGTCCATGCCAAGGATGACGTCATAGCCTGTCATCTCTAGGATATAGAGATCCCATAAGAAGCGAAACCCTGCAATCTCGAGAGGGCACTCTCTACACTGGCATACACTAGATTTACTCGTTCCCAAAGGTGTGTCTAGTGTCAACGAGTCGGCTGAAGAAAAGATGCATAGTCCAAGGCTCTCCAAAAGGGAAACAGAGATAAAACTATGGGTAACACAAGTATCGAAAAGGGCTGAAGATAAAACTGAGGCTACTAAAATCATACCTCGAACAGTAGAAGGGTCGGGATCCTGCTCATGATAAGTCTGCTCCATGGGGAAAGACTGGCCCACACCGCGACCCTGCGCCCCTAACTAAACACTCTGAGCTGAACCTACCTACTTGTGTTGAGGGACTTGTGGCTGACTGCCACAACCTCGACCTCCACCTCGGCCCGAATGGCTGGAAGAACTCTAGTTCCCTGACTGGTGAGAGACTGTTGGGGCTGCTCCTAAACGAGGAGTCATGTAAGAACCCCGTTCACCTGATGCTGGTGAGAAAAACTGGCAGAAATGCTGAAGGTGACCCATCTTGCCGCAAGATCGGCACTCCATGGGGTCTCTCTGGCACTGCGGCCTCGTGTTCCCCGTCCGGCCACACTGCTAGCATGTCACCTGGCTACCTGATGATGCATATCACTTCCTCGAATCACCGCATGTAGGCTCCCTATGGATCTTCATGCTATCATCTAGAGGAAGGATAACTCTGGAAGCAGAACTGCCCTGGATCGTAGCTCCAGAGTCTCCCAGGTTGCGCTGTACAATCAGTTCCTAGTTGACGATGGAAGTAATGGGTGTCAGCTGGATGATGTTCACCTGAGAGCGGATCCCCCGCCTGAGTCCATCCTCAAACATCCTCGCCAAGAACACCCCACTCCCATCTCGAAGGGGTGTAAAACGTTGCAGCTCAGTGAAACGAGAGGAATACTCCATGATAGATAGAGTACCCTTCTCTAAGATCATGAACTCCTGGGCTCGATCGGCCCTCAGGGTCTCCGGGTAGAAGTAGTTGTAGAACACGCACTGGAACTCCTCCCAAGTCATAGCCTGCTGTTGACCCGCCTGTGAGACCACGTCCCACCACCTCTTGGCAGAGTCTCAGAGCATGTAGGTGGCGAGATTGACCCGCCTATCTGGAGGCGTCTCCAGATGCTCGAATATAGTCATCATGGATTCCATCCATGAATCTGCACCCTGATGTCCTCCCTCCCCCGAGAACGTGGGAGGATGCTACTGTTGGAAAACCCGCGTCAAGTCTGCCATAGACGAGGCAGGAGGCGGTGCTCCCTGGAAGGCCTGCATCATCCTCATGAAACCTTCCCTAAACTGCGTATCTGTGCCCACGAATGGTAAAACAACCAGTTCCAAGGCTAGCTCAGCTGGGGGATCGACAAGAAGTCCCTGATCAGCCATATCTGGCATTTGGTCACTGCCTGAAGATAGGCGTATGACTGGAGGACAACTCGGAGGCATATCTCTGAAAGATCAAAATCACACCTTAGATCATGAAAACAAGGACAAGGAACATAGGGTACAAAATGGGAACAGGGGAAGAGAAAAAAAACACAAGATTGCAAAACACAACTACACGGCGTGTTTAAAAACTACACGGAGTGTCTTTTTAAGCCACTGACATGGGCGTGTACTCCTGCCCTACAAGTCGTGTACACTTCATACTACACGGCGTGTTGCACCCACACACGGTGTGTACTTGAAAACTATCCCCTGCCTGAGTCTCTTTACACGGCTAACCCACACGGTCCGACTCAACCCGAGGCTACACGGCGTGTTCGAAACAAACACAGTGTGTACTAGATAAGGCTTCAGCGGCCCGTTTTGTTAATCACACAACCGTCTACACAGATGAACCTTACACGACATGCTCCAAAAAAACATAGTGTGTATAGGCGAAGGTGACACCATCCCGTGTTGTTCGTGACACGGCCGGGTGCCCGGGAAAGACTACACGGCGTGTTCCGAACAAACACGGTGTGCGGAAAAGAAGGTCACTCTGGCCCATTTTATTCGTGACACGGCTGGGTACCTGGACAGGACTACACGACGTTTTCCATATGGACACGGCGTGTTCTACCCGAGCTTCCCCGACCCATGTTGTTAGTGACACGACCAGGTACACGGTTCTGAACTCACACAGCGTGTACCAATGGTACATGACGTGTTCCCGAAGTTACTCCCACGACACCGTGTTCTACTCACACGGTCAGTGACAAGGCCTGAAAACTACACGGCGTGTTCCCAAAAAGTACACATCGTGTATTATGGGTTTCTCTAGGCAGTAGCTCTGAAACTGCACAGAATTCCAGAAACACTAAAAACAAGGCGAAAAGTGCCAAATTCCGATCCGTGAGGGCCCATAACACCTCAAGAACCAAATTTTGGCATTCACTTTAAACAAGGAAAAAAAAAACAGATTTCTAACATAACAGTAGAGAATCTATCAAGAAACTATCACAACAGCATGCATAATCTACAAAAAGTCTATCACAACAGCATGCAATCGCTAATGCACCCTATATGGCATGGAAAGAATGCATGGATTGTGATTCCTACAAGTGTCTATATGATTCATGAGACGACATACCCTCATCTCATCAGGTTGCGACAAAAATAGAACCGCAATGTTAAAACAATAACCACACAGGCCATGCGAATCACTGTAGGTGAAAACATATCAACCATAAAACTCAAAACCAGCAAAAACTACAATTAACGAGGTAGTATGGATTTCCCTTGTACACGGGTCAGCTACTCCCGAGCACAACTTAATGACAAGTACCGAATCTATCCTATCCCTGGATAAGGTCTCCAAACAGTAAAGAAAGAGGAAAGAACTACCTCTGATACCACTTTGTAATGACCCGAGTCCGGATCCCCTCCACCGGTGCCCCGTACCCAGTTCTCCACATGACCTCAAGCGCGTTTCCCCGAACACCATAGGCTGTCGACTAGCAGCGAGGGCCTTGGTGAGATGGTGGGGAAACTATGCCCTCATTCGGTAAGGTATACAAGGTAAGAAAAAACAATAAACAGCGGAAGCAGTAAACAACATGCATAACACCAGAAACCAAATATCGGAAGCAATGTAGATATATAACTATGATGAAAATGATGCAACAGGTACAAGTATCTAAGGAAAACAGCAAACACAACAATGTGCTGAAATACAACTGAAACGAGGTGCAAAAGAAAAAAAAGTAATCTCCTCAGCATCACGAGCCACGACTTGTTCCCAAGCTCCCGAGCTCCTGGTGCAGTCAAGATCCTGAAGTAGAAGGGCGCTTGACCTTATCTATATCTGGAGCAACATAGTCTGCTTGGGCCCAAAAGCATGGCCCAAACAGGTTGTGAGATACAAATCCCGGTATCCAATCACCCAAAGATTTGTTCCTAACAGTCAATGAATACATGGCAGTAAATAAACAAGAAGCAGTAAACAGGAAAGCACAAGCGGCTACAATCCACAGTTCTAACAAGTAAAGTACACAAGTAAGAAACTAGCAACAAGAAGAAAATTGGTAACCCTCTGGGTAGCTCTCAGAGCCTAACCCCTATGGTTCAACCTAGACTACTATAAACCCTCTGGGAGGCACACACAGTCACACCCCTCTGGTTAAGCTACGTAATTAAGTAGAGTCTTTGGGGAAGCACTCACCGTCAATTCCCCCTATAATCTCGTATCGTGCTAAAGGCTCTCTGGGGAAGCACTCAACGTCAATTCCACCTATGGCCTGCGTCATGGATCTACAGACTCTCCGGGGAAGTACTCCTCATAAATTCCCC
Organism: Viscum album; assembly: GCA_963277665.1. Lineage (NCBI taxonomy): Eukaryota > Viridiplantae > Streptophyta > Magnoliopsida > Santalales > Viscaceae > Viscum > Viscum album. The sequence continues at coordinate 343,214,683 of OY728167.1, forward strand.
CTATAGTCTTACATCGTAATTAAAAGACACTCTAGAGAAGCCCTTCCGTCAATTCTCCCTTTGGTCTACTACTATAGGTTCTCACAGTCCTGAGTATAACTAAACATGCCCAGAACATGTGTATCGTCCATGTAATCCTCAAGAACTACTTGGCTATCAACTAAGGCTCAATAGCATGTCAAAAGAGACAGTTCAACTAACCTACAACAAGGTATGGAAACTGGAAAAACACCCAACAAGAAAAAACAAGCATGGAAAAGCAACCTGAGCACAAAATAAATTATTCTACTCACAAGCAATAACCTCTACTAAAGTAATCCAGCAAAACAGGAAAGCAATGAGGGAAAAATAGGAAACACGCAATACCCCGTTCAAGGGTATTGGTAGAATTTGCACATAATATTAATCAACTTCTTTGGAAAGGCACAAACCACCTACCGCGATCCAAGGAGATCGATATAAACGAACCTCGACGAAAGATTCCCCTTATAAGGATGTAGATCTGAGAAAACACACAAAATGTTCATACCATGATAACATGTAAACGAGGGAAAATCATGAAACAAGTCTAAAGCAGAAGGAAGAACACACCTCTGTGATTCCAACGCAATTGACCATGCTCGAATCGGAGAACATAGGACTAGGCAGGACTCCGTCGAAGATCCGGCCATACGGTCGCTCTCAGACAGACGAAAACTGGAGAAGAAGATGAAAATAGGGGTTAGGTGCATCCCCAGTCCGTTTAATGAAAAAAAAGAAAGTACATGGCGTGTACTTGTTGAGCACCCGGAGTGTACTTCAATTTTTCCGTACTCCGAATTAACCGGCCTCCACCTCAGCCTTACACACCGTGTGTGTGGCCCGGACATGGCCAGCGCACGACTTCGAGGCGGGAAATAGTACACAACGTGTACTCAGAAAGTACACGGCATGTACTTCTGAAATTTCCATAAAATTTATTTTCCATAAAAACTCCACAAAAAGGGAAAACATTCCTCAACGAAGATCCGGGTTCTTACAATGTGGTTGTGCCTCAATGGAAATTGAAAAGTTTGGGGAAAAAGGGAAGGCATTTAATTATAGGTTATGGTATGAGGTTATTGAAAAATCCTTGAGTCTTTATGAAATATATGAAATGTTAGTTGAATGGATAGTATGCGATTAGTCGAATTCCATTTTGGATATTCATTTGATGTTCCCTATGGATGTGTGAAGTTGATTTTATATATTTTTAGTTATGTAATGATAATGTGTGCAAAGGATTTGGGTGATAGACTGAGTATCCACCCATTAATGACTAAGTGAAGGATACCCAAAATGTTTATGGGTAAATCAATGTGAATGTTATTCTATAATAAATCTGAAATGATAAATATTATTCCCAAAAATAATTTTATGGACATATTTAAATAGATTCCCCAATATTTAATGATAATATAGTCTTCCCTCATGGGAAACACAAGTGATGAAATATTGAAAGGCAAACTACCAAACAATATTAATAATGGAGTATTTTAGATTGAAGGATATGACTAATGGGATGTGTATGTTAGAAAACATTTAATGATACAAATAAAATGAATAAAATAGGTTTAAAGTATTTAAAAAATATAACTATTTTTTGAGGGAACCATAAAAGGAAATTGAGCATTTAAGTTACTAATTTTTTTGAAGAAAAATTAATTTAATGAATGTTTAATATTGATGATTTGATGTGAATAATAAGGATATGAGTTTCCTTGTGGAAACCCATAAGTTAAACTAATAATATTATAATTTTTTTATGTTTTAAAAGTGGTAAATTCGTAGAATATTCACATGAGTCATCCAATACTGTGTATGTAAAATTATTAACTCTTCCTATGAGTCATCTCTGAGTTAAGGATATGTGGTTATGAGTCATCCATACTTCTATGCATGATTCATTTATAAATTATGAACAAGTCATTCCAAGAATACATGAAAATTGAGCTAATTCATGACTACATATGAGTAATCTTGATTTACATATGATTCCTTTTCTATAGTGTATGAGTGAAATAAATCTAAATTTTATTTATTTTAATTTAAGGTAAGAACCTTTTATGGAAACATCAACTTCATAAGGATGATTTTGAGGTTTTATACACATTATCTATTTAGTCATGAATTATTAGTCCATAAGGGTCAATTGTAATCTTTTTACGGATCAATACTTACTGAAAATTCAATGATACTATAGATTCAAAATTCATTTTTCCATAATTATTTATTCTTATGAAAAGATATTTTAAGATTCAAGATCTTTTCATTCAAGATAAAATACACACAATAATTGGTTAGATAAGATTCTAGCACGTGTTTAGGGAGATTAAATGAGAATGATATAGGATATCACTATTTTATAAATATAATAGTTTTAAATGAGAATATTTGAATCATAATACCTATGATCAAAAGGAAGACTTAAATCACTCAATGAATGATCTATCCTTGAAGTAATCAAATGAAATAGTGATCTAAATCTAATAGTGCTGATATACAAAAAAAATTCCAAAATAATACAGGGTTTGTATCGAGTTTAAGGGAATTTATCAAGCTAAAAATAATTTCTTAATCCTATAAATTATTTTCAATATATCCTTATACATCCTTGAATGATTGTACATTTTTTGGTTTCTATGGAGAGACCCTGAGACCCTAAGCCTTTTTAGGAAATTTAATAACTATAAGAATGATATGATGAATTTTAAATTAGAAGAAATAAAATGAAAATGAAACTATATTAATTTTTCTAGAGATATCTATTTGATAAAAGATAAGCCATTTAGTTTGTGTCTAATATGATAAATTGATTTATTTTTTCTTATATGTTATCTAATGTTATATTTATATTTTTTAAAATTGGGGGAACACCAAAAAATGTGTGGCTAGATATCTTGAAATTATATTTTAAAGGGGGTAAATAATATAGAATATGGTATAATATGAATAAAAGTAATAATTGATAATCTAAATAAATATTAATATTGACAGAGAATAAACTAATAGAGGATATCTCTCTCTCTTAAGAAAGAATAATAAGAAGTGTAAATAATGAAATAAGGTAAAAAAACCTATAGTGTATAAAATAATAGTAGAAGAATGAATTTAATAGGGATGTTTCATGAACTACACCCTACCACACATAGTGTAATATAATCTTTGTAAGATGTTGAAATAAGTAGAATGCATAAGAAGATATACATGTAATGAGCAAGAACAATCCCAAATATTCATTATTTAATCAACAAGTATAATGTTTTTTTGGTGTTTCTTAATGAATATGTGAGATTTTATAATGAGTATATATTCTTTATAATATATTATGACAGACACATTCCATAATGATTTATTTGATATTTTCCAAAAAAATAGTTTTTAATGAAGAATTGAGATGTTGTATAAAAAATACAGACTGGTCTATTGGATGTGTTCTTGATTATTTAAAGGTATTCAATTATTATTTCAAGTATGAATATATGGTTGTCATATATAGTGACATCCCTCTACAGATTTAGTGATTCACTTCAATAAGGTTGGAATTAGAGAACAACTGGTGGAATGTTAGTATGAAGAAGTGCAATGAGATGTTGTACTGATACACTTTTGTAATATTATGGACACACTCAATTATCTAATATGGTTAGATGGTACAATATGATACCTAACCCTATAAAATGGTATATTTATGTAATATTTATTGTTAAAATTATGTTACTTGGACATCCTGAACAGAAGAAGGAGTAGGACTCTCGAAATGGGCCCTACCATGTAAAAAGGCATGTTCCACACTTTACAACATCCCAGAATTACATATAAGTGTATTATAGTTTAAATTAAAAAATATACTTATTTATTGACTGATAATAAAGTTTGAAATACAAATGGGGTTATCAAGTTAAAATAAGAAATTATAATTTGGTAAAATTTTGACCACACATGATTCACCCCCTCTTGGGTGATTCTGCACCATTTATAAGGAACTACAAGTTGTATCAGTTCACATAGTTACATCAAATTGGACCTATATTGTTCCATTATATTTCATATTAGAACAACTTCCTTCTAAGATTAGATAATAAATTTTCCCAATGAATGTTATCTTATTAAATAATGTATATATTTGTGATAAGTTAAGATATTTTTCAATTTGAAAAAATAGATTATATCTCAATTAAAACTGAATTTGAGGTTTCATCCATGAAATTTAAAAAATATTGATGAAATAAAAAAATAATAAATGAAGGTGTACAAAGAATAATCATGAAAACACTCTAGTTGAGGGTAGTTAGATAGTTATTTATCTTGATAAATATATAGATTATTATTACTCTAGTGAAACAAGAAAAAACAGTGATGGAGTCGATTTTAATTAATCACACAGTTATTTTTATTATGAAGATAATGATTTTTTTAGAAACACCCTCTAGAAGTTATTGAAAACATATTTTTTATATATGAAGGTAATTCAAGATAAAAATTCATATTTGGAACAAGAGACTGACTCAAAGGATGGTGAATTAGGAAAAAAATCATATCTAGTAGTCGATACAATTCCATAAGAAAATTTAATTATATGATAATAAATATGATGTTCAAAGATACCTAGTGAAGTGGAAAATTCATATATAGACATGAGTGTGTTTAATAAATATTATATCGGGACACTTTTTAGCATGATTAGAAATTATTTTTTTTTTGGAACAAAAAATTTATAATAATTATTGATTGGGTAATTCATTATTTTTTTCCAATTCTACCTTGGCCAGTTGGATAATATAGTAGGCTATAATATATAGATTATTTTTGGTACAAATTTTTTATCCAAAAATTTATTGAGAATATATAAAAATCAATTATAAGGGGTATTGGATGAATCTATACATATCTGAAAAGTTTTTCATATAGACTAAGAGACTTTAGTATTAGTGGGAGACCTAATAGAAATATGTACTAATTTATAAACCATAGTATCGTTACTATCAAAAATTACATGGTGTTTTATGGAGTTTCTTATTTCATTTCAGGGTGTTTATCTTGAATAACATGATATATAATTTACATTATTATCCTATAATTATTATCATACCATTGTATTATGGAACATTACATGAAATTGTGTTGATGATTAAGTGAATTTTAATTGATTTTAAATTGTAACTGAATGAATGATGAGTATATTATAAATTTTATAATAGAAGGATTTAGTATTATTCTATTTAATTGTAAAGAAAACCATTCAAATTTATGTTTTTCATTCATTTATTGAAGGAATTCTTTTTACATGTAGTCTATGGGCCTAATTTTTGGAAAATGGGATAACTATCAATAAATGGAAATCTCATACTCAATATCATACCTTCCTTTAACATATAGATAGTGATAACACACTATTAAATGAAAAATAGGTCCTAGAAAAGTGTTTGGTGATTCCATTTTCTAGTGTAAATCTTGTGTGGTTAGATTCAATTGATTATTACATAGGTTTTTATATTAATATTAATGTTTTAAAATATATTTCATCATTTTTTGGTATAAATTTTTTATATTTCTCATTATTTTTGATTTTATCTTCTGGTAGAATTTATGATTCTATTTTTTATTTTATTCCACTACATAAGTGAATAAAAATATCCTAAAAATACATTCAATAAATTATTTCCAAACCCCTATTATTGAGATTAAAATATCCTTAACTTCATATTTATGAACATCATAAAATTATTCTCATCATATTTGTTGTAAAATTTATTGAACTTGTTGTTACATTCATTAAAATTATTTAACAGTCTCCAGATTCAATATAAATTGGAATAAAATTTATTGACCATGACTAAAAAAATTCTATAATTTTAGGATGATTATTAGATGTATAAAATATCCTTATTTAATGGGTTTAAAATATTAGCATGAGATAATGAGATGTTTTAATTTAGTGTAGTATAATTTCTAATATTTTATTCTTACAAAATATAAAACATTATTCCTCACTATTAGGTAAATCTCTACTAACGATTAAAAAAATTATAAAACCCCACATCATAATTATAAAAAGTCTTAATGGCCCTTAAATATCATTTTATTTTCTCATCTCAATTTTTTGGATCAATGTTATGATGTTCCACCACAAAAAACTGTTACAAGTCCTTTAGATTTTCCATTTATATGTTATACATATATTGGGAAACTATTAAGCATATAAAATATGTACAAATGTCACATATGTATGATTTTTTAATTTTTTTACGCTTATATAACTAAAATTATTTTTCTCCAAACTTATGAGGAATATTTATTTCTTCTTTCACTCTTTAAAATTAGCCAGATAGATGTTACCCAAATTCTTTTCTCATCCCATAATTAAATTGACTTTTTATTTTTCTTTCTCCACTAGCATAGACTTATTAAATATCCCAAAACTATCCAAAATTTTAATTTAATTGTATGAAAGTCCTTTTTTTACTTCTTCACATCATATATAAACACTTCTAAATTTTATTCTCTACTTGATCATATATAATCATGGTTAATTTGATTTATATTGATGATGTGGTTGAAAACAAATGGAAACACATTATATGAAAAAATATTTATTCTTCTTAATTATTTTGTAAAAAATTCACCTCGTCAAAATTCACCTTTAAATAAAAATGGATTAAAAATCATAAAATACACATGTATTTATAGAGATAAATTTGATGGAGATTGTTAATTCCCAAAATTATATAGGGATTAGTGATGTTTAATGGAATAAATCCCCTATAATTATGGGGTTTGTCAAAGAGGGAGACATACATTCAATTGAAGTGAAATTAATGTGGATATTATTTAATAACTTTGGAGTTGAATTTTATTGAATGTAAACATTCAATTCTATGAATAATATTCAGTATCATGTTATTTATAGTGGTTTAGTTAGGCTAAAATTGGTATTTAAAATTTAAAAGAATATAGAAGAAGTTTTTAATTGAGAATATGATGTCTTGGATATGTTATTATTTTTTTAGAGAATTCCATTCAATAATTATTATATTGATTCGAAAATTTGTGGTGAATAATATCAAATCTTGTCACAAACTATGTTTTCACATTGTGATTGGGGATTAATTCTAATTATGCTTGAAATTTCCTTTCATGATATTGGGATCACATTACAAATAATAATTGTTCCATGATGAAGGTATTTTTTAAAATGTAATGCATGTAGTCATGATTTTTCTTATAATCTATATTCTAGGAAATAATTTAATTATGTTTTAAAGAAAAAATAAACAAAAAAATAATCCCTATGAATATTTTTATTGAGTTATAAAAGTGAAAGATTGCAGTATAATGGAATGGGTTGCATCAAGAAGCGTCCAATCAATCCATAGTGATCATGAAATTAATATTTAGTGCTTCTCATGATAGAAGTGTATTTTAGGGTTCAAACTGAAATTGACATCCTAAAACATAAATAAGATTTTATTTTCAATTAGTTGAAGGATAACTAATGTATCAGGCACCAATGTACCCAGTTTGTGATATGTAGAACATACACTATAATTGAAATCATACTTTGTGGTTGTTTATTAGAATCAAATTCAAAAAACCAATGGAAATTAATAATCATAATTTTATTAACTGTTAAGAATATTTCAGTATCAATGACTAAATATAACCACAATGTATATAAATATAATCAGATATTTTTAAATAATGGATTCTAGTATGAAGATTCTAATAGATTATTGAAAAACCATTTATAGTTATAAAATATTTTCCTTGAAACATACCCTTTCCTTTCTCCCACTTATTATACTTTATCCATCCATAATGTGAACCAATTTCCCTTATCCTTCCTAATTTCCTTTATCTATCCGTTCATTTTATTTTTAGGTAGGTTGATTTATTTTTCAAGGTATGTTCCTAGAAGCTCTTCTATTCTCATATGAATATTATTCTTTAATTTAGATGATCTATAGAAGATTTATAGATGGATTTGGAATTAGTAATTTTGGTATTTATCTTACATAACTATTTTTATTATTTATACCATATTATTGGGTTCATTTAGCAAGACATTCTTACTTAGAAATTTTCATGGACCCAATGTTTGACGTCTACCCTACATTTACCTCTAAATTTAACCCCCTATAGTTAGACTCTGGCGATCCTTGAATTTTGGACTCTAGTGTTCTAATACAACATTTAGGGTTTTAATTAATTGTTAATAATATTTAATAAATTATATATAGTTAATTTTTTTGTTTATTATTAGGATAATTACATTATACATGTTTCCTTTTTTTGAACTATTTTGGTTTGATTCATTCCTGAATGCAGTTTTCATTTTGCTATTTTATTTGTTAAAAAATTATATAGTAATCATTATTTTAACATTTTATATGATTTTTTTGTAGTCATGGTTTTTAGTTTCATTTTATATATATAATAATTTATATTTTTATTAGGTTAAGTTTTATTTGTTATTTGAATACAAAACAAATATGAAGTTTTTTCAATGATTAATTATTCCTTTGATAATATAGTGTTTTAAATTTAATATTTTTTTGAAATATTAAATGAATGTGTTTTGTTTTTAATATTCATACTTCATGGATATATCTAATATTTTAAATAATTTAGTTTTATGCTATGTAATTAAAATTTAAAGTACAAAGGATAGAAACCATAAATACATGTGTATTTATGATTCACATTAATAATAAGACATGATTTCAAAACAATATTTCAATTTATGTGATTTCATAATTTTTTATATGTTATATGATATATTTATATCATAAAATATGAAATTATTATATTAATTGATTATAATTATATTGTATTTGATGATTTTTTCTCTATAAAATTTTATATTTATTAATATTTTTTATCATATTATTGTTTTTTATATGGTAAATATAATGATTTTTTTGACATGATTTTATTTAATTATTTTTTGTTAAGTTATTTATATAGATATTAATCAATAGGATTCATATATAAATTTTTTTAATATTTTAACCATTAATACATCATATTTGTTTTAGGTTTAGAGCCATTTTTATATATTTCAATTACAGATAAATCCATTTATAAAATAATTTAATTTCTATTTCATAATTGTAATTTTAGATAATAGTTGTAAAGACTTGAATTTTATGATCGTTTAATTTAAAATAAAAATGCATCTATTTATGTGAGATGGATTTGGCATAAAGAATTAGACATTATAGAATTTTTGATATGTAACCATCACCTGTATGAACAACCTACTACCTGAAAAGTTTAAAATTAAATCTAGAACATGATTAAAGATGTTTTTAGAACTATAGAATATAATGATGTATATTGTAACATGTTAGTGGTGTAACATTATGATTTTGTAGAGATTAATACAGGAGGGAACCTAACTGAGAGAGAAAATGAGTTTTATGAATTAGTGGATGATAAAAATTAAGAGATTTTGTATGGTTGTAGTATAAAAAATTATCATATCTATAAAAGTTAAATTATATTACGTAATTATTTTGAATTATAGATAATGTATTGTTTATGATATTAGATTTAATATATGATGAATTTGTTTAAGAAAATATCCCTAAATCATTTTTGAGATAAAGAATTATTTTAACATGCTCATTATCTATTTTATGACGATAAATCCATACACCAATCACAAAATATTGTACTAGGAAGAATATTTAGATAGAGAATATTAAAAAATATATTTTACTGATAAATGTATAATGATGAATCATGATGACTGTTTCATTGAATATACTGGGAATATGAAAAGAAATAAAAAATTTATAAAGGTTTTATGTTACTTTACACTAAAACCATAATTGAAAATATTATTCGTTTATACTAAAATAGAATATAAAATAATTTAAATTATATAAAATACATTGACAATGGGTTTTTATGATGTCCAATTGATTGAATATAATTAACATCCATTGATTATTTATATCAAAACATCTCTTTACGTCATATGAATGTGCGTTTGGGATTGGATACTGATGTATTTAATCCATTCGTGAATCTAATAACAAATTATAACATATGACCAATTATTTTGATCCCATAATATCACCCACCATAGATTTATATCAAAAAAATATTCCATTATTTCAATAATAATTCTTGGAATAAAAAATAATTTAAATGAAATCGCTGTATTTCATAGGCCTATTATAGAATAATTAGACGTTGTATTGGATAATGTTGTAGATACATACGACTCATCAAAAAATAATGTTAAAATAAGTTTAATTCACTAATGTTGATGATTAGTAATTTCCATAGTGGAACACTCACATTGGCCAAACATGACCACTATATAACTTTGAATTCCAATTCTAAAGAACCCAATATTGTAATAAGTGGTGTTTCATTTCTCAATGAAAATTCATTGATTTATCTAATAGATATAATTTTGGAAAGTCATTATTTAATATATGAAATGATTTGAGAAAACCATTGAAATTATAATCAGGTTTAGAAATCATTTCATAATTACTAATTATTGTCGAAAGAATTTAGAAATTAAATCAGTTGGAATTTTATAGTAATATATCTAGATATAATTGGTACACAATAATGAAAGGAACATAATATTTTTTCAAACATCATTACTGGATATTCCAATTATTACATCATAATATTGATATTATATACATTGAAATTGAATATACATGGAAATTATTTTCCTAAAACATTGAATGAGAAGGGAAAATTAAAATATCTTCTTAATTCTCATAATGAATTAGAATAAATGAATATTGAGTGTGACCTATGGGAAAATGATATAGGATATTATTTTGTAGTAGTTTATTCATTTAAAATCAAGAAATAGATATCCTGATTTAAAGAATGAATAATTTAAAATTATATAGTGGATTTTAATGGGATATTTGAAGATGTGTTGACTTGAAACATTATATGTTACATGGGATTAAAAAATACAGATAAAAAATTTGAAGGAAAATTTTTTACCTTTAACATTGCATAAATTATTACCTAATAGAATAAAATCAGTTGTAATTGAGTTTTATATATTCTTAAGAATATTTTTTGAGAAAACATTCAACACCATTGAGCATGGAAAACATCACGAAATAATTTCAATGGAACTATGTAATTTAATGATGATATTTCCTGTATCATTTTTTACTATGGTGATTCATATAACTATGAAAATTACTGAGGATGTGAATATTGTAGAGAGTACACATTATTGTATGATGTATCCTATATATAGTTATTTCATTCTTACTTTTCAATCATTACTACATTAAAATTTTCAAACTCATTACATATAATATATTTTTTACAATGTTCCTTTTTTAAAATGTATATCAGTCATTTGACGTCTTTTATGAGAAAAAAAGATCAAGTGGAATGATTTATTTTATTAGGTTATATGGACACAGAGTGTATCATATTTTTTTTCAAGATATTTGGATAATACCAAGACATGATTCAATCAATATGGATGTTTTTGAGCTAATGAAAATCGATTTCAGTCCTATAGTATATTAATAAACCTTCCAATTTTGGGTCCTAAGGTTGGGAAAATATTATTTGATTCACTGACATAGATGTAGTTCATATATTAAAATATATTTTTGATAATGAATAGTGATATTACATATACTTTCATTTAATAATTGATGAAATAAAAAAATATATGAATTTTAATTAAAAAAATGATGAAGAGATTTAAAAATCAATTAGAAATGAAATTATTTATTGGTTTTCATGTCATGTAAGACCATAATAAATTTCATATTAATAATATATTTATATAATTTTATTATGAAACTAATAATATTATATATTTATACATATAGATCATGAATGTTGATAATCCATCTAAAATTTCAATTGATTTGAAATATTTTTCTCCAGGGCCGTCGAATAAGTATATGATATTTGATGCTTATAATATTAATGTATTTAATTTTCATAAATTTCTACATGAGAATGGTTTGAAAAAAAAATTGTGAATCATCAAAAAATTCATCGAGTAGGGATACCAAAAAAAGTTGAATGACATTATCCAATTAAATTATCATAGAAAATTTTTATTTGTTTAATTTAAACTCAATTGGGTAAATATTTATATGGGTATAAGTAAAAGGTATTTAAAATTTATTTATGTCATATTTTATTAGTTGATTAATACTATTGAGTGTGAATTACATGATCCATATGTTTTAGATTCACAATAAAAATTTGTATATTATATAAGTTATAGAGTTGATGAAGGGTGGAGTGTTGTAGACAATGTAATGTGGAGATAAATGAATGATAGGGGTTATAAAGCTTAATATTTATTTTGTGATAGTAAACACCATAAACCATATGAGATTGATCTATCTATACATGATAATATGGAAATAAATTATCTTACAAGGGAGAGTGAAGATGATGAAATATGGTTAATGATGGAGTTTTCCAATAATATTGTCAATGATTAATAAATTGATTATATGTTTAACCATCTTTTAACATATCTAATACTTTTTTACAGTTCATGAAATTAATAATTTTATGTACATAATTTTCAAAAACATTTAATTTTTTCATATCATATTTCACATTTTACAATTATTTATATTCTTTTCGAAATTATGAATCACTAAAAACATCATTTAAATAAATTATTCTGTTTTTCAGAAATCCTATGTTATTGGACGATCCATCTGATATACTCCCATAACAATCAGGTACACTCTCCACTATTCAGTATTCAACCCTTTTACACTTTATTCCATTTTATATTATCTTATATTAATCAAGTATAATCTATATTTCTAGTGTATTTCCATCTAATATTGGGATTTTAGGGGGATTATATAGGATATATAAAGAGCAGTCACCGATTGAGCATAAGGGGAAATAGTTTCCATCATAAGGCTATTAATGACTGAACGTTTTTGGTATGTAAAAGTAAATATGATAAAATAATATATTACACTTTTATATTAATTATAAAATTTATTTATTGAACAGATTCAGATAAAATAGGATAGAAATGAACATTAATAAATATTATGTTTAATGGATGAAAAAATATAATGTTTTCTACTGTTTGACATGTATTGGATGCCAACAAATGATGTCATGGGTATATAAATATGGATCTTAAGGTCATTAGGATGTGAGACGATTCACCTTCACATCACAAATCCTGATTGGAGGAACATTCCCAAAAAATGGAAGATTAATATTTTTATAAATAATTGTATTTGAATAAAAATAATTATATTTGTATTATTTTATCTTCTATTCCTATCGAATACAATTAAAATTATTTTTTAATGTCTAATTTGTAGATTCTTTTCAATTTTCATGTGAATTACGTGGTTGTACATCAATGGAAATTGAAACATTTATGGAAAAAGCTGTATCAATTTAGGCATAAGCTATAGTGGGAGTTCATTGATACTTCCTTGGGTATATATAAAATGCAAAAAAGGAACCCAAATGAATAACATGAGATAAGTTTATTTCCATTATGGATATTTATTTTAAGTTCATTATGGGTGTGTGAAGTTAAATTTGTATTTCATGTCAATGATTTAAATTCAATGTGTGAAAAATAGTCGGGAGATATAGTGAGTATCAACCCACTAATGTCTAAGTGAAAGATTTCTATACTGTTTAGGGGTAAATAAATTTTAAGTTGCTACAATCATAAATAGAAATGGATTAATATTCTTCCCTTAAGAAAATGCAAAGATATATTCAAGGAGTATCCCCTATTTTTAATGATTACAGAGATAATACTCATAGTAAAGACACGTGCTAGAAGAGTGCAAATAACACTATCTAAAACATATTAAGAATGGATTATAAATTCTTGAAAAAGTTGGATACTAGACAATTTTTGTGGTATAACCTATAAATCTATATTTAAAGGTATTAAAATCGGTTCAAAGTATTAAATAATAATAGTAATGTTTTTAGGATACCATCTAAGTTACATTAAAAATTTATGTTACCGAAAATAGCGAAGAAAAATAATTTGGATGAATATTCAAATTGGATAAAGTGAAGTGGGTGAGAAGGATAAGAGTTAATAAAACCCCTAAAAATTTATTTTAAAATACTATTTTCCCGATAGTTTTCTTGACATTGAACTCCAAGATTACGTGAAATACAATATACTATAAAAATATAATTATTTAAATGAGGTTTTTATAACCTAGAAATTAAATTGGAAGGTAGGAATAATAATAAATACATTATAAAAATTATATATTACGGATTTATATAATTAAAATTCATTTATTTTTTCATAATAAATAAGTACACAATTATTGGTGAAGTCATTTTATGCTTCAAAAATATGTTTTCTTCAACAATAGTTTTATTTATTCTTTTGAGAGTGAATATTAAAATTATTTTATAAAAATATTATAAATTATAATTGATTGAAATAATTTCTTATTTAAAATAATCATACAAAAAATTACTTAGGGTGAAATTTTGATGGTTATCTAAAAAGATTTCTTTTTAGTGAATAGTAAAAAATGTAGATTTTATAGAAAAATGTCATTTATTTTCATGTATTTAAAAAGTACCAGTTTTTAATTGATTTTAAAATTTATGGAATTAATTAAAAAATAATAAAAATAAAATCATTTAAATTAACTATATCTTTAATTTTGGGATAAATCATTTTTATACTAAAAAATGATGGTTTTCGAGAAAATTCTTTTTCAAATACTTTTAAGGGTTTATATTGAATTTAATATCTTCCATTTATAATAATTGAATTTCATGAAATTATATTCATTTTTTTATTATAATATTGAAATTTATCCTATGATTAATTTTTTAGATTTTTTTATGAAGTTACATTTTTGGTGAACAATAAAAAAATATAGTTTTTTGAAATACATTACCTTTTATGAGGAGTCAAAGTAATTAATATGATAAAAAAATTATGGAACATATTGAAATAAATTTTTTTGATAATATAATATAAATATCTTACAAAAATAATCAAAAACTTTTAAATTATTATTTATTTTAAGATAAATATGAAAATCATTTTTAGTGTCGACACAGTGCTTGTAGAGCATTAAAAAAAACAAATTTGGTGTCATAAAGATAATATTTGAGAAATAATAAGTATTTGATAGAATTTATTATTTAATATTATTTTTAATTGATTATAGGGACTAATAGTATTTAATTTTGGTGTTATATTAGATGAAAATTATCCAATTTTTTTTGTATTACTTACGCATGGTGAGAAAATAAAAATAACATATTAAATAAGTTTTTATGAAATAGATGTGAGTAATTATAAATATTGAATGAAATTCAATATTCATGATTAATTTAAAAATATTATTATATGGTGAATAATATATTTTCAATTCTTAAATTACTTATTACTATCTAAAACATTCATGCTGTAGTAGCATTGTGTTTAGGAAAACATAAGAAAAATCCAGTAAATCTTTTTAAAAATATTTAAAATGGTCATTTTTAGATTATTTTAGATATTAAATGAATTTTATAGATATTTATAAAATATTTTACATTTTATAATTTATAATACATGAAATTTGTGGCTGTCATGATATTTTTAAAGTCAAGATAAGATGATACCAATTAAAATGACTTTATGTGTATTTTTTTTGTAAACAATATTTTGTTAATTCATTTAAATTTCATGAAAATTATAAAAATAAACAAGGGTGATTTAATATGGTCTATAATTAAATCCATTGACCCTTTTTATTCCACTAGGTGATTCATAATTACATTATTTTCCCTAAATATTTAAATATTTGTGAAAACATCATATATTTTTTCCTATAAGAGGAATTCAATTAATTATTTTATAAAAAAAATCATTTTCATTTTTTCCTCTCAAAATATTTCAAAAATTCCTCCCCAGTATTCCATTAAAAAATTAAAAATCAATTATTTTGACTATAAACTTCTTCCTCGATGTCCTTAAGCCCAATTGAAAAGAGGTTTTCCAAATATTATGGTATAACTCTTAGCATAGTTCTTCCATTGTATTTATTCTTTTAACTCCTCAAAAACTATCCTTAGGGTTATGATATAATAATAAAATGATATTTCATATAACTATATTTTATTATTTTAATTTTACAGCCATTATCAGAGACTTCTTCTTCCTATTGGAAATGAAAACATCGCTTGTGCGTATGTGTTGATTACAACCACCACGAAGAGATGTATTTTTTTCATATCCACCTCACAAATATTGTTATTATGATGGATTTAATTAATATATAAGATATTAATAATATAGTAATAATAATAATTATATAATTATAATAAATCATTTATTTTCTTACATTTCCCTCCATTTAAAAATGATAACATCATTCGTCTGTACATGTGGACTACCACTTCCACAAAGTGAGTTGATTTGTTTTTAATGTACCAATTTCATGGATGTTTCTAATTTTTTAATATATTAAACATATAATAATTTTATTACTAATATTATTTAAATGATGGAATGATGATCTCTTTTACCATTTCCATCCAACCGAATATGTTTTTGGGATTATATTCCTACATCTTTAAAATGTCCAACACAAACTTGACTAATTAAGAAACTCAATAAACATGGAAATAAATGGCATAAATTAGATAATGATTATTTAATGAACCTAAATTTTTTTCATAATGAATAAAAAAACAATAAAATTTTATTATTCAGGATTTAAAAAATGTGCAATTCAAAACAGTATTTAATGTGAGGGATTTCTAGTCTTAAATCACTTTCTTTGAGACTTAATAAAATTTCACATGTTTTTTTTGGTGTATAAACTATCTTAGGGATATATTTTATAAATATTTTATAAAAATTTAATAGTTTAAAAATAAAATAAAAGTATATTTACTTTAATGTTTCACCAGATCAAACATTATTAAGTCCTATGTTTTTTTATTTAAACCCTTATTTTATTATCTTAATAGTTTTTCATATATTTTTCCTCCATCTCTATGTTCATTAAAATATTTCAGGTATTTTATTTTTGTTATTAAATTTATGGTCAAATTACTTTTTAATCAAGTTTTACTGTATTTATAATTTCATTGAAAGACGAATTTTGAATGTTTTCTAATGAGGTTATTTTTGACATTTTTTCAAAAGTGAGAAAGAAAAAATTTTCTTAATGTATACCACATGAAAGGAATTTCCTATCATAATGAAAATTATTATTTATCACGAATAACATAAATTTATTCATGGTTTTTAAAAGAATATTATTTTTCTCATTCTTTAAAAAAAAATTTAAATTTTTTTGATTTTAAATAAAAATTATTTTTATATGTATTTTAACATGATGCTTGAAAGTGCATTTATAAATGTTTTAAATGGAATAATTTATTAGATTTTGTGATGTAAAGGAAATATTTTCTGTTTTTTATGTATTTTTTATTCCGTGTACACTATTTATGATGTTGGGTGAACTCAATATCTCTCTCTAATTCATTTGGTAATGAATATGTTCTATAAAGAATTATATTGGAATTAACTGAGTAGGTTATTTGATTTGTAATAGTTCTTGTAAGAGATATTATAAGGATTCAATGAATATTATTTCCTAGTGTACCTATACTAATTTTCTATTCATGATAATGAATTTTCATAGAGTTATTTTTATTTCTTATTGTAAGAAAATGATCTTTTTTAAGTAATGATTATTCCATTTAAGAGTAAAAAGGTATGTTTTTATGAAAATGTTTTTCATAGGATATAATATTTTAAATAACACCAAAAAATTAATATTTTTAATTAATGTTATATTATAATGTTTTTTATGAAAACAATTAGGCTGTAAAGATGATTTCATTTATACGTAAACAATTATTTGAGCTCAATGTTTCTTATGTTTAAGGAAATATATCCTATATGAACTCATGGTTTTCAAATGGACTAACGAGTTTCATTTAATTTTTTTTAGATGTCCCTTATTAAGATTTTTTCTTCTTATCCAACATTTCTATATAATTTTTCATAGGGATTAAGGATGGGTATAATTGTTAATAAAGTCAGAGTTTTAGATATGGGAGTTACATTGAACAAAGAATGCATGTATTTATAAAGAAATTATTTCATGATAATGATTGATACTTAGTAAAAATTTACACTTTGTTATGTAGTATTTTTTACTAACTCTCAAAAACTCAAAACCTTAAAGGTATTTGGCTATGTTAGTGATCAAATATTTCCATTTGATGTTGAATGTTTTTGATATATAAAATTGGGACAAGTTTATCAATGGGAATAATGTAATGATTATATTTTTGGAAGGAGATCCAAGTGTTCCGGTTCAAGGATGTTATATTTGGTATCAAAGTAAAATTTATATAACTTTAGAGATTTGGATTGTCAATATTCATGGAAAAATTTTGTGTTAATTATATGATAAGGATACCATACTAATATATTCGTAGAGTTTTTGAGGTTTTCTAACAATGAAATCCTTATATGGATATGTAAATTGGATGCGGTTGTGTCACATATGAACCTAGTGGTAACAATATAAATGGTTTGGATTGGGTATTAATAGAATTATCAAACATAAAAGATTAGTTGACCAATGTCTTCACACATGGCTGGAGACTTCGAGGGGATAATTCTTTAGTTAATTCAAAATCTCATTGTCAACCATTATGAAGAATGAGAGGATAAAAACTATGTAAAACTATGATAATCCAAATTGATATGAGATAAACCTAAAGTTTAACTGGTTGATATATATAAGGTTGATCATATTTTCAAATTAATAGATACCCCTTTCGAGGTTTCATGTGATGAGAGTAATTTGAGAGACATTTATTTAGTTTTAATAGATGTTTGATGTTTTTATTACCCTAGACATTAAAATGTGAAATGGTTATTAAAGGATGAATAATTTTATATTTTTTGGACATAATTTGAAATATTTATAACCTTCAGTGTTTATCTTATCTTCCTTGTGGAGTTCATTATGATTAATTAAGAAAAATGTGTCATTACATTTTGGGAATACATTTTTTATCACATATATTACCATAGGATTGTAATTTGATTTGGTGAATAAGTGATAAATATTATTTTGTAAGATGTAAACTATAGTGTAAATATTATATGATTAAGGAAAATGGAATTAAATTTGGATAACATGAGTTTTTTAAGTGAGATGTAAAGTTTAAATTGACTTTTGGAGGTATAAATGATTTTATTTTTGTTTTATAGTCATTCAGGTTATTTATGGAAAATATTATTATATAATAGAGATATATGACTAGAGAATATAAATTTTTTTCTATGTAACTTTATGAGTGTTTTTTGCTATTTAGAGATAAATTTTACATTTATATTGGAAGATTATGTGATAAAATCATTTCGATCGTTGGGTTTTAATATAGGTCTGACATATTTTGATGTATTTTTGGGCCTGATATTTATATAATTATTTCAATTTAACAATGGGTGTTATTTATAATGAAAATAATATTAATGTAATATTTCTTCATAAGAATGTTTATACATATTTGATATTATGTTACCTTGTGGTAATCATTTTGTTTTAGATTAATTAGTAAATACATAAGAAATAACTTGTTATCCTTTTTGAGATATTCTGATCCATTGTAAGTTTATGATAGTTCTTTAAGAAAGAAAATTTAATTTTTGAATATTAATTTACTAGAGTAAGAGATTTGATAGAAGTGAAAATTGATCAAATCACATCGAAAGGTAGAAATATTTATTATGAAATGTAATGAAATAATGTAAGTATAATTTTTCATGTTCTCTATGTAGATTGTAAAATAATCCATCAAATGTAGGAAAATGATATTCAAATAATAATTCTATCCATTGAAATTAATTTATGATGAATTTATGGTCCTATTTATCCCTACTAATTTATTGATTCCTCATTAATAACATTTTCTTGATCATTTTCTATATCAATTCATATCATTTTTTTGAGATTACTTTAATAATCTATGTATATATTTTTAATTCCCATTATTGTTATCCTATTTAGAAACCCAGTTACGTTTTAATATTTTTGACCATAAAATTTAAATGGAATTACTTTAAAAATAATTTTTTATTATATATTTTTATGATGTGGGTATTCGACAATTATTTTTTTAAAATAATAAAACGGGGTTTCTATTCATGATTTTATTTTTTATGTTCTACTACATGGAATTATTATTTTTCTAATGCTTCAAACCATTATAATCATGAAAAAGATAAAATTAGGAAGGCAAAATTTATTTAAGGGGTTATAATATAGAACCTTGATAATTTAGTTTAAAATAATATTATTCCTGATACCTTTCTTAACACGCAACACCAAGGTTTAAGCGATTTGTGATATACTATAATAATATTTTTATTGAAATGTGACTGTTAGAACCTAGATATTAAATTGGAAGGAATAATTAGTAAAAACCATATTATGAAAAATGTATATTAATATTTTATTTAGTATAAATGTATTTATTAATTAATAATAATCTAGTAATCAATTTTCTGTAAAGTCATTTTATGCTTCAAAAAAGGTTTTTCTTCAAAATTGATTTTAATTTTTTCTTGAGAAATTAATATAATAAATTTTAACCACATTATATATTTTATTTAATGAAAATTATTTGATTTGAAAATCTTAATACTAAAATTATATTTGGGTTAAATTTTGGGATTTTTATGAAAAGATTAATTTTCTAGAGAATAGTAAAAAATATATATTCTATTGACAACAATAATTTATTTTTAATTAATTTTAAAATAAAATTTTTTTAAAATTATTTTAAAATTTAATTAAATAATTTTTAATTATTAAATCCAATTTATATCATTAAAATTAATATTACGCTTAATTTTTGTATAAAAACAATTTTAAACCTAAAAAATCATTTTTCTGGAAACCGTTTTCATTGAATTTTACAAGTTTATTTTAACATTATTTTCTTATTGATTTACAAATATAATTTAATTAAATATAATTAATTTTTGGATTCATCAATTCAAATTTTTCTTAGGGTGAATTTGCGAGATTTTTCTGAATAAGTTAAATCTTTGATGAATAATAAAAAATACCGTTTTTATTGAATAAAATATGTTTTACAACATATACAAGGAATAAATATAACATAAAAACTTTTAAATGTTTTTCAAATAATAATTATTTATAATATAATACAAATATATAACAAAAATTATTAAAAAAATATAAACTAGTGTTTATTACTTGATAAATATAAAAATCATTTTCAGTGTGGATACAATGCTTGCGAAACAATGGTAAAGTAATTTTTTTTTCCTAAATGTAATTTTTTTGAAGGAATAAGTATTTATAACTTTATTAATTAATATTATGTGTAATTTAATATATTAATAGATATTTATATATTTATTAGTAATAAAACAAGAAAACTTATCCAAATTCTTGTGAAGTGGTTGTATATGGCAAGAAAAGTAAAAATAACATATTGAATAAGTTATCATGAAATAGATGTGAGTAAAGATAAATATTCAATGAAAATAAATATTTAACACAAATTAAAAAAATATTATTATATTAATAACTTATTTTAAAATTTAAAGATATGTATAATTGTATAAAACATTTACACCGTGATTACGCAAGGTTTAGAAAAATAGAATAAAAATTATGTAAATTATTTTAAAATTAAAAAATATTAATTTCATGATGATTTTAGATATTCAATGAATATTATAGTTTTTTAGGAATATTATGGTTCAATATAAGGGATTATATTTGAAATTCAGGGCTGTAATGGTATTTTTAAAGTCAAGATAAGAGGATAACAACAAAAATGACTTTTTGTGTGTTTTATTATAAACATTATTTTATCAATTGATTTAAAAGTAATTTTAATTATAAAAATATAAAATTGGGATTCAATATGGAATTAAATGACATCCGTTGATTATTTTATGACACTTCTTATTTTATAATTTCATTACTGACACTCAAAGAATAAATATTTATGAAATAGAATTGATATTTTCTTATAAAAAGGTACTTAACTCAACCGTTAATATTACCTGACATGTTAGGTTTTCATCTAAATAATATACCAAAATAACTATCTAAACATATATTAACACGTTTTAAGCCATTTTATGACCATAGAAAAATTCTCCAAAGTCCTTAAGCTCAATCGAAAGGAGGGTTACCTAGGAAGAAGGTGTCACTCTTAACCATGTTCTTTATTTTTAATTTCTTCTCATAACACCTTCAAATATATCCTTATCATGATGATATAATAAAATAATGTTATTGAATATAATTTTATATTATTATATTAATGTTAGAAAAAAATTTCTCACCATTTTTATCATATGGTAATTAAAAAGTGATCTCATGTTTAAGTGTAGATTACCACCTCTAAGAAACATGCATTTAGCTTTTCATCTCAACATCACATGGTTTGTTATTATGATGTATTTAATTAATATATAATATATTAGTGATATAATTATCATTATATAATGATTATAATTTATATATTTTATTACCTCTCAATCCACTGAAAAATTTTAACACTGTTCGTGCATACATGTGGGCTACCTCCTCTAAAAAGTGTGGTGATTCATTTTTCATGTACACCATTCATGGATTGTTATAAAATTGTATTTAATTTATATAAATGATAATAATGTCATGAATAAATTTCTGGATATGATATAAAAATGACCCCTTTGACCAATGTTATCTTACCAAAACTATTTTGAGATTATGAACTGAACGTCCTCAAAACATGTGGAAAAATTAAACTCAATACATAACTAAAGAAAACATTGAAATAGACTTAATACAATTTTTAAATATAATGTAATGAAAATGAAAAAGGATCTTAATTATTTAAATAAATAATAAAATTTTATTATTAAGGATTTAAATAATGTTCGATGATAGAAGATATTTAAGGTAAGGTATTTCCAGTCTCAATTCATTTTCTTTGAGACATAAGCTATCTTTACCACATGTTTTTTTATTATGTGGTATACATTTTTCCTTATGGATTTATTTTATTAATATTATATTATAACTAAATTTTTTATTTATCTATTTAATGTTATTTCCTTCTATGTTTCATTGGACCAAAATTTATAATTCCATAACAAATTTATCATTAAAACCTTGATTTATAAGTTTATAAATGTTTCTTCAATTTTTCCTCTATAAACATGTTCTTAAAAATGAATGAGGTATTTTGATAATATTATTAAATACATATTAAATTAAATTTATTCCATGTTTTACTTTCATTTATAATGTTTTAAAAGGATACTTTCAAACATGTACCAAATGACATATTTTTTTTTTCATTGTTACAAAACTTTTAAAGGAATTTTTTTTAAGTATAAGAAATGGGTGGAATTCCCCACCATAATTACCAATAATATTTAAAAATAATGATATTTTTATTTTTTTTATATTATCCTAATTCCCATTATTTTGGAAATTATTTAATGTTTTTCAAATACAATAATTAATTTCATATTCATTTTTACATGAATCATGATAGTTCTAATACACTTGTTCTGAATGGTATAATTTATGATTTTTAGGATTTAAATGAATGTTTTATGTGTTTTATGTATATTTTAGTACTTGTAAATTGTTTATGATAATAAGTTAGCCCAATATAGCTCTCTAATTCCCTGGGAAATGATTATCTTCTACAGAGTACTATGTTTGAATTAAACTAGTTAATTATTATATTTTTAAGGGTTATTGTAAGGGTTTTTTGAAGATAATTTCCTTGAGAAATTACATTTATTTTCCAGGATTTATAATTAGTTTTCATAGAAATATTATGATTTCACAGGATAATATAATGATATTTTATTTAATGGAAGAATTATAACCTTTAAGGGTGAAAAGGTAATTTTTTAAATTTTTTTAATATGTTTCCATGTTTTATAAAAAACACTTATGATTTATATATTTTACTTTATTTTATATTATAAAGTGTTTTGTAAAATTAATTTGGCAATAATTTTGATTTTATATGTAATTAAATGATTATTTGATCTCAATATTTATAATGTTAAAAGAAAAAAATATTATATGATCTCATATGTTTTAAATTGACTAACAAGGTTTCCTTTTTTTACATGTCCCTTACTAAGATTTTTTTTCTCATCCCACAATTTCAAATGATTTTTTCTTTGGTATAATGATGTGTAGAAATGTTAGGAAAGTTAGAGTTCATTATATGGGAGTTACGTTGATCAAAGAAATTTTGTCTCTATAATTAACTTGTTTTTTGGAAAAAATGGATACTTTGTTGAAATTTCAATTTTGACATGTTAGAGTTAAACCAAATTATCTAATAATATAAAACTAAAAGATACATCGGTATATATGTGATCAAATATTTCTGTTGAATTTTGTATGTTTTATATGGAAAAAATTGGGTCACAATTATTATAGAAAAGTCTTAAATATTATGTTTTTAGAAAAATATTTAAGAGTTTAGGTATGAGGTTATTATATTCATCTTAGATAATCCATTGAAGTCATATTAATAAATGCAAAACTATTGGTTTAAGGTTGAAAAGGGGCTATGTCTTGGAATATGAAATGAGTTATCTATTGTTTCATATGAGTTATTATTGAATTTACCTTTGAGTTATGTCTATGTTAGTGAAAAGTGAATATAATTCATCCAAACATATATGTATTAGTCATTTATAATCTATGTAGGATTCATTAGAAGAAGACATGAAAATTTAGGTATTATGAGATTGCACAAAAGTTATCTAGACCAGCATTGAAGCCATTTAGCTCAATATATGAACAAAATTAGTCTATGTATGAGTCATTTCAATTTTGATTAAGCACCATATATGGAAGAATCCACTTCATAGGGTTGAATTTTGGGATTTATGCACATAATATACATAAGAATGAATAATTCATATATATGGGATTTTTAAAATTTAAACAGGGATCAAGAATTAGTCAAAATTCAATGATTCTATATATTAAAAATTCATGTTACTAGAATTATTTTGTCAATAGAAACATGTATTTTAATATGAAATATATATTTTGTCACATTCAAATAATCATGATTATTGGTTATCCATGATTCTAGAATGAGTTGAGGAAGATTAAATGAGAATGAAGAAGGGGATACCTATTCTATAAAGAGGTTAGTTACAAAGAAAATTATTTGAAACTTATTATCATTGATAAAATGGAATATTTAAATATTTAAATGGAAGTTATATCCTTTAAGGAATTTAATATCTAAAAAGTATTTTTTTTTCTCAAGAACAAGATGAATGAAATAGTTCTAAATTTCAATCTAAAATTACAAACATAAGTTAAAGCCTTTACAGAGTTTATGGGAAGTGATCATGCTATAAAGGAAGTCCCCTATACCATAACAATATATATATATATATTAATATAATAAAATGAATCATTTTAATATTTTTTTCTACCATGGGGAGATCTGAATACCTAAATCCCACTTAGAAAAAGGGATAACTGTATAGCCAAGAAAATTAATTGAAAATGAGAGAAAAAAAATTACTCCAGTAATTTTAATATGACGTCCTGACCAAGGTGTCACTCAAAGGTTCCCCAATCCGGTGGACCACATGGACAAAAAAACACATCCTTGTATGAATGAGGCTACCAACTGGCAGTGAGGGACTAGGGTGTGTCTATGGGGAGACTATTCCCCAATGTCCTAGTGGATCACAATGGAATAATGACAATAAGATAAATAGAATAAGCATAATATAAATGAATAACATATGAGAAAATGACATAACCACCAAGAAAAAGATAATAATACAAATATATGGAAATATAATTTTATAAAAAATGATTATAATATATATCATTTATTTATAAAGAGAGAAAACATGGATACATGGTAGTAAAAAATACATTTTTTACAAAAGATTTAAAAATAATCCAAAAACTATCTTGCATCTCGGGAGCTCATTCGGTCATCTACTACCAAGCCCCATCCTAAATCATGCAAGAAAGATGAGGTGTCCAAATAGGTACACTTTCTATTATCAACACCTTCATATATATAATCCTCTAGGGTACCATCAACAACCTATACGGGTGTGAGACAAATCTTAGTAGCCCACCGCCAATGAAATCTATACAATCCAACTTGTGGATATAAACTAAAATGGTCTTAAGGTATATCTATGTATGTAAAGGCATTAATGTAATACAAATAACCCAATACATACTTTATCTGTAGCTGGTGTCTGAACATGTAATAATTTAATTTTTTTGCACCAGTGTATGACTAGAGTCAACCACACTATATATGATAGAAATAATTTAAGAGGATACAAGGTTTAACCAAGGAATACTATAATGATGATAACAGTAAAGAAGATCCAAGGTAATAACCTAAGAATCCTATGATGATTATAATTTTAAATGGAGACCTAAGGTAATAACCAAGGCATCCTCAACATAAAGGGTCAATCCAACTCAGTAATAAATATGTAGCATGACTATAAGGGGTCTAAGTGTAATCCAAGAGGAAACGCCCAATGCATTACACTATAATAGATTATAATCGAGTCTGAGGAACCCATATAAGGTAAACATATTCTAAGAATAACTTGTCCCAATGGGGTGAATCTATGTCAGCACATGTCCAAAGACATAAAGCTGGATTCAAGGAGTGCATCCAAGGTATTCTAATATCTGGATGATAGTGAAGGGATCCTATGGTGTCATTCTAGGAATTTGATAGTATAAATAGATCATGTTCTAAGGTGGGTATCTCCCTTGAAAATTTACTCCTTGAATTGGATCATCAACCTTTATGTTCTCAAGACATTTCCTTAAGAATCCAAGGATGGATCAAGTTTGACCACTCTTATAAAGATAAAAAGGCCCTTATGAAATAGAAACTTATACATAATTAATTATTTAATTTAGGATATCCAATACCCATTCTCTTTAATAATTTGGATGGCTCGTTCGATTTACTTTCATACTAGAAGATAAGGATAGATAGAACATGCAACAATTTATTACCTTAATTACATATTAATTTATCAGGTTCATTCTGTTACCTTTCATGTAACATGACAAGGTTGGATAAGGTCATTAAGATAGTTATCATTTCAATTATATGCATTTAATAGGATCATTCCATTTCTTTTTGTTATTCAAGACAAGGAAAATAGATACATTCAACCAATTCATTTAAATATATGATTCAATGTCAAGTGATATATATAATATAATTTCCATTTCATTTTTATAGTTCATTAAATATTACTATAGCACTTACCTTATAAGGTTATAGTGATAACTATAGTGGTTTTATCCATTTCATAATTAATAATCCATTTATTTAATTTATGAGGGATTACCATTAGTAGGATCAAGACACACACCCAAATAGTGTCTTAGATAAAAACACATGGGTTACCAAGGATTAATTAGGGAAGCACCCTACATGGGGTGGAAGGAGTTGAGGTCTCAACCTCTAATGACACAATGGTAATGTATAGAATGGGCTCTATAATATTATCACAAAGATTACAATAGTTGAATATGATTACAAAAGGAATCACCTAATGAAACCGGTGTGCGCACAACTATAATAGTTTATAAAACCAGGATTCTTGAGGGATAAGTCATAGACCACTTAACTAGAGCATATAATACTCTCCCCTTCTATTATCATCCATTAGTTGATCCTAGATTTGAAGAAAAAAAAATAAAAGATCAATTCCTACAAAATAGTGCATATGTGACTGAATCCAAATAGTGTGATTGAGAAAATTAAGAACAATAATCCAAGCCCAATGAGTGAAGAGCCTACTAGGAGGAATACAACAAGAATATAAAAAGTAAAATTGTATTTCAGATGGGGGAGATATCAAAGAACCTATAAAGAGGGTGCTTGGGAGCCACTAATAGGAGGGATAAGAGATCATTCTTTCCACTAGAGTAGAATAAGAGTGAAGGAGTAAGTTTATAACTCATTAAGATAATTTTAATAATTTCACCTATAAAAATTATGGTTCATACAGTTTGAATTCACTTTTTTCCAAACCATGTGCCAACCATAAAACTCCCACCACTAAAGGAGGTAACCCTCATTCTTTCACATGCACAATTAGAGTAACCATGCAGAAGACATGTTTCACGCCTTTTCTAAATATTACAGAGGTACCTACGAAGACATGTTCCCCTAGATGCAAAGTTTCATTAAACACTATAATCTCCCAATCCCCTATATCTATCCCTTACACGGTTATAGAAATTGTATGGATTGGCACACATGGTTTCTACTAACCATGTGGCCCTGTTATTTTATCCACCGACAAGGGTTATGAGCATCGAAAAATCCCTATACACCCTTGGAATAACCATAAAATCATTAAGAATCCATCTTATGTCCAAGAAACATAATTAGACTGAAATTTAAAGGATCCGATCATTATAGAGAATTCATGTTCTTACAGTCCATCCTTAAAGGAAATCATCATCGAGTAAACCTTTAAAGGGAAGAAAAATGCTATCTAAGAACAACTCTGACCCATAAGCATGTACTCCAGCCACCTGCTGTCAAGTCTCATCCTGCACTCGGCCATTCTGCCATAACACCTGAACTAATGGAAAAAAACAAGCCTTAGAGAAACTTCATGCTATGTTCAACGATGTGTATGTGATACTCCATAAAAAAACCATTGAAATCCATTAACATCCTTAGGATCAAAAGCATGACATGGGTGAATATGATAATGGTGAAGCTCTGAAACATATGAGACATCATTCATGGAAAGGTACCGATGAGATAGTAGAAACAGATAGGCTACCAGAATGATTCTATCCAAAATCCCAAACTTCCCAACATAACAAGGAAAAAAATCTATTTTCACCGTATTCTCCTAATTCTCAGTCTGGGTGATACCCATAGGAAAACATGATCCCAAATCTTGAATTATAGAAGTTGTAAGTGGGGATTGACATATGATTTCTTTATATAATGAGAATTAGTCAAACACTTCCTAATCACCTAATCCATATCCAAAGTCTCATGCACAATATGATGACATAATTTCACTACCTCTCCTGCCTCTTACAAGCACAAGGGTGAATAACATGACCTACCATCAAAGTCCTCATAAGTATCCATTAAAAACATTTCTAGATAGCTATTATTGTAGGTGAAATCAATAACAGGGATATGATTCTCCCATGAACTGTATAAATCAAGGGCACATTCTAAAATAATATCCTCTCAATCCTATATCGTCTATTTCTAATAGCCATCAATCTGAGGGTAAAAGACTGTTCTTAGAACCACCTATGTACCTATAGAAATCTAGAACCCTCTCCATAAATTTAATGTGTAAGGAGAATCCTTATTTGAAGTGATATTACAAGGAACCCTGTGTATCCATATGATCCTACAGATATATATTATTCTTAGCTTGTCAACATAGAAAGTCTCTCATATAGGATGTAATTGGGATAACTTTAACAGTCAATCCAATACAACCCAAACTACATCACTACCTCGAGGCAACCTCGATTAGACGATAACCAAATCCATAGAAACAAATTTCAATTTCCATTTCCATACTAGAAAAATCTATAAAAATACAACAGGTCAACGGTTCTAT
This sequence comes from Viscum album, assembly GCA_963277665.1. Classification (NCBI taxonomy): domain Eukaryota; kingdom Viridiplantae; phylum Streptophyta; class Magnoliopsida; order Santalales; family Viscaceae; genus Viscum; species Viscum album. Next base: position 343,244,384 of record OY728167.1, read on the forward strand.
GCCTTCATATTCTAAAAGGTGGAACATGTAGTGATGAAACATTTTATCTGATGATTCATCCCAGGTCACCAATACTAGAATCGCATATCACGATACATCTTAGATATGCTTGGATGAACCTCTAACTAAGAAGTATTTGAATCTCACATTAGTTCCTCTTTCATATCTATTAGAACCTAGACATTCACATGTATAAATAGGATGTTGTCTCCATCAATAGACCAACCCAAAGGCGGGTCCTCACAATAAATACTCTCCTAGAGAACTAATCCTTCATAATCTAAAACATGTCTACCCTTTAACCTGTACAGGAGAGAAGAGGTAATTATCAAGGATGAAAGATATAAATACTCATGAATCTCATGAAACTCTATATACAGTTCAGAATAGAGGGGTATAATTTATATTCATAATTGGATTCCTATATGGAATGTCCCCAAGTCTTCAAGCTCAGCGCATCAATGAATACATTTCTATATCTAGTTGTATAGGCTAGATCAAAGTCAAAGGAAGAAAGTTATTCAAGCCAACATCACTCCCTTAGATTCAATTCACACTACATAAAGATAAATTTGAGGCTCTTGTGGTATATATACACTATAAATTTCTAACCCATTAGATAGTGTCTTCAGTAATGTAAGGCATGGAAAACTACTGCTAGCTCAAGGTCAAGAATTAGGTAGTTACACTCATGAATTCTCAACTACATATATCCATATGAAACAACTAAATCCTACTACATCATCACAATACCCAATACGATGCCTGGTGCGTCACAAGAAATAGTATTACCACTTCCAGGCTCTATCAGAATCAAAATTGGTGATGTGGTATGCCTTTATTCCAGCTACTAAAAGGATTTATCGGTCGATTATTTATATAGGATCATCAAACCCTTCTTTGTAAGTATAGTAAGAGGATTATCAAGGAATGATAAGTCATATATGAGACTCAATTAATATCCATCCCACACCAAGAATCCTTGTATATCATACACATTCCTGGGCTGCTCCCACGAAACCACGAAACTCACTTTCTGTAGGTTAATATAGACTCCTAACTCTGAGATAATATGACCCATGAAGTGAACTTTATTTATCCAAAAGTGTCACATATGAATATTAGCATAAAGATGATTCTCTCTCAGTGTATTACAAATGATCACAAGATATTTAAAATAGTCTCTATGAGAATGAGAATAAACCAAGATGTCATCCACAATAACCATGAAAAAAGAATCTCGAAAGGGATAGAAAAAACTATTAATAAAAACAATCAAACTGGTGGCCATGTTTGCAAGATCAAATTCCCTAATGAGATACTCATATAAACATTACTGACTTTGGAAATTCATATGTGGTTTATCTGAAGACTTGAATCACACCTAATGATAAACCCATCTCAAGTTGATTTTAGAGAATACCCTAGAACCCTGAATCTAGTAAAATAGATCATCTATTAGAGGTAGTGGTTACTGTTTCTTCACCATAAGATAGTTCAATTGTTGGTAATACACATATAGACTAAGGGTGCCATATTTCTTCTTCAAATAGAGCATGGGTGAACCCCATGAAGAAGCACTGGATTTGATGAAACCTTTAGAATCCAGATCCTCAAACTATCTCTTAAGATCATGTATCTCAGTAGGTTTCATAATGTATTGAGTAATGAACATTGGTTCTTCTCTTGGAACAAGCTTGATTATAAACTATACCTCTCTCTCAGAAGGTAATCCAGAAAAATAATTAGGAGAAACATCTCTAAAACGATCTACTATGAATGGTAAATCCATCAGATGTATTCACTACTCTCCCAAGTAATGGCTTGAAATATTAGTGTTTATTCCACCTAGACCATGATGCTATCATCTAGCTCTACCATACAGAAAATTTTACTCACCCTTATGAATATAATGACCTCCCTATGGTGATGTAAATGATACCCTAAAGTGATACTAGTCCACACAGGTGTGATAGGGAACCAAATAGTCCATCTTTAGAGTGAAATAAAATCCCTTCATCTCAAGGAAAAATAGGCCCCATAATAAGGGATAACATTCTACTTCAAGGGGAAAATCCATACAAAGGCATATTTCCATTGACCATACTCCCAATGGTGTATCTAGGGTCATCAAACCATAATAATACTGAATTTATAGATGGATATTTTCTATGGTTGATAAAGATATCAATGATTAAGAATCACTTATATTGAAAAAATAAGATAGGATAGTAGAGGATACCGTAATAGTACCTCACACTGTAAATGATAATGAACTATGATCCTCGGGTATCAGCTGTAAAACATGAAAATATCCTTATCTTTTTTCCTGTGCTATAGATTGACTACCCTATGAATTCCCACTCTGCTGGCACTAATAATCAGAAGTCGATCTACCACGACCATAAAATCTACCTCTAACTATTCAACCGGTGCTACTCCAACTCCTGACCTAACAAGGCACAACGTATCCTTCCCTTAACGGTGGAATAGTTTTATATCCTCTTCCACTAGAAGAAGATGGAAAGGTTCGGTAAAATCTATGAATATGCCCTATACAACCACAATCATGATACTCAAGAGGTTATCTATCACAATGAGGATTTGGATTCCCCTATTTTCCAAACTGATGGAATATAATGAAGCTTCCAGTACAAACAATTTGGATACCACTTCTCTGTTGAGAACACTCAAGGGTATGATTCATAATACTAGAAGAACTACTACCCTCACTCGACACTCAAACTCTATCCCTATAACTGGTTCCTTCTCTCAGGTTCTTCTATATGATATGGGCATGGTTCATGATCTAAAAAAAGATAGGAAGGAAAATTCATCACCAAGATCATGTATGGAATACTTGATCCCATCCTTGAAGTGTCTAGAACATGTCAGTTCGTCACCAGCTAAAAGTGGTGAAGGGAACTGAAACTCCATAAAACATGTTGAATAGTCCATAAAAGTAATATGACCCTACTCTAAGTGGATGGAATCTCTAGTTCAGTCATCTCTCAGCATATGATGGAAAAATTAATTATAGAATGATGTTTGGAAGTCCGACAAGACCATGCCCGGCTAAATAACTGACTGAGTAATCACATCCCACCAGTGTTTGGTAGAATAATAATGCATATAGGTTTCATGCTTGACCCTCATCTCTGGAGGTGTCTCTAGATTCTCAAAGATAAAATGAGAGGACTCCTTCCAAGACTTAGTATCCCACGGACCACCATCCTTTGAGAATATGGGATGATGCTGCTACTAGAACTCATGAGTAAGATCTTCAATAGTAGGTGCAGGTCATGGAGCACCCTACATAGACTATATCATATATATCAAAGATTATTTTAAGTTCCATGTTTAGGTACATCTATTGGTGCCTCATGTGACACTCTGGGCGGTAATACTACTGGCTTAGGGCCTACCATATATGTATCATGGTCATCACCACATTCTTGGTGCACAACCTGATGATGTTAGGGTGTCGTAGCTCTATAAATTCAATGAAAATACCTCAGAATAAGATTTTATGTCATGACCGTCCTCAGGGCCAGTGCCGTGACTACCCTAAGCTGCCTTCCATAGGCCAGGGGCTGGCGACTAGAACCAAAGGCGTAAATCCCGATAACTGGGAAGGCATTGCCTTTATAAAAGTAAACAAAACCCCACAGAGTACAAGCGGAAGTAAAACACTAAGTACAAAGAGAAGTGCTGAAAGGTAAATGGGCTAGAATACAAACCCAAAAGAAAGTACAACTACAACTGAAAAAGTACAACAGAAAAAGACAACAGCTGGAAGGACGGAAGAGGCTCCTGGGTTGTCCTCCTCGGATCCTACCTGAAGGGTAGGTACAGATGGCGCAGCTCCTGGATCGTCCATCACGGATCCTACCTGAAGGGTAGGTACAGATAGCCTCCAAATCGCTCTCGCTCGTCAACCTCCTCCGAGTGTCATCTCGCCGTGAAGTCCACCTCCGGATACTGAATCGTCGTGTAGTCCACCTCCGGGTACTGACTCATCGTGTAGTCCACCTCTGGGTACCGTCCAGTCCTCGAACACTCGGCCTTCATCAGCACTGCCTGTCGTCTGCAACCAACACAACAAGGTGCGGGCATAACCCATGTAGGGGTGAGTATAATGATACTCAGTAGGAACCCCGATACCCTCAAGGTCTCACTAAAACCAACAAGGATAACCACAAAGAAGATCTCAACAGATAACCTATACTTAGGTATACACCAATACATATACCTATGTTATTAAGTAACCCATCTCAATCATGAGGAAACAAAAGGGTTATGAAACCAACGGATAACTACTACCCAGGTATATGCCCATACATATACCTAAGTTATCAAGTAACCCGTCTCAAACATGAGGAAACACAATGGTCATAGACTCCGCTCAAACCAAGATTTTCATGATCGAAACCATAACTGCTGAAGAGCCCCGACTCTGGAGTGTATAGTGGTCCTGTCACGACTCTAAGGTACTGCTCACTACCCTAAGACTGCTGAGGTACTCCTCCGGTTGAGTACTATGGGCCTGCTGCTACAACCAAGCGCTCCCCACAATGGGTCTTCCGCTACAACCAAGCGCTCCCCCTCATATCCTCAAGAGGTACTCCTTCTGTTGAGTACCGTGGGTCTGCCGCTACAACCAAGCGCTTCTCCACCGTGGGTCTGCCGCTACAACCAAGCGCTCCACCTCATAGCCTCCAGAGGTACTCCTTCTATTGAGTACTGTGGGTCTGCCGTTACAACCAAGCACTGCTCCACCGTGGGTTTGTCGCTACAACCAAGCGCTCCCCACTGGGCTATCCGAAACACACCGAGTCAATCGGTCAAGGAGTCGTCATGTCTCAGCCGGCTACACGGTCTTCGTACTCCGCATGCTCGTCTCCAGGAGGGTCCGTTCCATGATCTACTGGTCGATACCACAAGTATCACAAATTTCCATGAAGAAGTATCTCAAAGGACCGCCTCGTCGCAGGGGTCTCAACGCAACAGACGACACGCCAATCAGACACCCGGTCTGTGAGTTACTAGCCTTTTCGTCCTAGGGGCCCGGTTGGTTTCAGGAGCGAACCAACCCGGCCGTATCTCAACTATACCCCGAACTCTCATAGGGTAAACTTAAAGGGACCGTTCCTCAACGTGATCACCAACGCCGCAGACGGTTCGTCAAACGGACGTCTGGTCTGAAAGATATCAGCTTTTCCATTCCAGGGGCCCGGTTGGATTTCAGGTACAATCCAACCCGGCCACTATCCAACATCAACCAAAACTCAGGCGAAGTATGCCAAAAGTTCCGTCTCATCAAGAGGAAAATCAAGAAGACAGACAGCGCGTCAATCGAACGCCTGGTCTGTGAGTTATTGGCTTTTTCGTTCCAGGGGGCCGGTTGGATTTCGTGAGCAAACCAACCCGACTGCACTCCGACGGCATCCAAACCTCAAGCGGATTAAGCCAAAAGATCCGTCTCACTTAGAGGAATCTATCAAAGTCGACGGCACGTCAATCGGACGTCCAGAGCTCAAGATATGAGTGTTTCTACTCCGAGGGCCCGGTAGGTTTCGTGTATGAACCAACCTGGCCGAACCCAAAGTATTCTGAAACCATGGGTGTAGTATACAGAAAAGACCGTCTCGATCCAAGGATCGCATCTCCGCTGACGGCGTGTCATTCGGATGCCCGTAGCTCAAGATACGGGGAAAAGACCGAAAATGGTCCGAAGACGGGGGGTCTGGGCCCGGACCGACCCGGCCCGACCCCCCTGGGTCGGCCCGAACCGGGACGACCTGACCCAGGTCTGACCCGTCCGGTGGGTCGGCTCGGCCGCGCGGAGTCCGGGGGCGGGGGCGCGCTGCCCCCGCCTGTGAAAACCGCCCCCCACCCCCCCCCCCCCCCCCCCCCCCGCAGGGCCGCCCTTGGTCAGCGGACGCGGCATTGCCGCGTCCCGTGTGCGCCAGACCCGCGCGGTCGCGGGTCTGCTGGTGTCGCTGCCGCCGCGGCTTCAGCTGTGGCGGCTCTATCCGGTGGCGCGCCGGGGCGCCGCCGGCACCGCCGGTGGTTTCCATGGGCCACCGGAGTTGCTCCGGTGGTCCGATTCTACTCCCGTCTACGCCGTAGCTCCTCCCGAGTCCCGTTCTTCACTGCGGAATCAACGAATCACCCCTACGACATGTTTTGTCGTCACCCGCCAATCCGCGCATCAACGAAGAACTGTGGAGGGTTGTCGGGCAGTGTTTGTTTGGCCCGCACCCTCCATGTTAGGTGATAAAAATCGGGAAGAAAATTATCCACACATGGAAAACAAAACAATATACAATTTTAATAAATTAAAATTGCTCTTGATTCAGGTTCTTTGTTTTTAGGAGGAAACAACCACGGAAATAAATTCATTTCACAAACAAAACCCCTACCTCGTCAAGTCGTCGCACGCGCGTTCTTCGCGGAATTGGTCACCGCGGAAGGAGGGGACCATCGCGTCGCGTAAGGGCATTGCGTCGTCGAACTCCGAGGATCAAAAACATACAGATTTAATTAATAATAATTAAATCCATGTTGTGGTTATAATCCACAAAGAATTTAAAAGGAGCGCAACCCCCTACCTTGTCGTTGTCGATCGAAGGTTGTCGAAGGGTTGGATTGTCGTGGAAGAAGCGTCGTGGAGGGAGAATCACAGAAGAAGCATCATTGACATCACGGAACACGGTGTCGCGTCGTCGATCTCTGAGGGTTTGGCGTTCTTCGTCGGAGGTCGGAGTGTTCTTCACGTTCTTCGCGTTCTTTGCGTTCTTCGCATTCTTCGTCGAAGAAGAACGCTTTCCTCCCAAATTCTCTCCACGCCACAATTCCAAGTAAATAAAATTAGTTCAACCCTTATTTTATTATTGACCTAAGCTTTTGAAATTCAAAAGATAAGAATCGAACAATTATTTCGTTGAATTAATTGTAACGATTTAACTTCCCATTTAATTGGGGCATTTCTTAACCAGGAAAACGCATGGTTGACTTTCATTAATGAAGAGGTTTTCGTGGGTGCGTTACTTAGCACAAAAGAAATGGTGGAGCTCGTGCGGGCCCCACCTCACAAATATCCTACAAGAGGGTAGGATATTTTGAATTCCACTCCATCCGCTTCAACTCAGCTTAAGTAGCTTAAAGTGGCTTTAAGCGGCTTTAAGTGAAATAAAATAAAGTTTTACGCACCACTTTATTTTATTTCTTAACTTAAAGTCCAAAAATTAAAAACCACACCCGAGCAAACGCAACTCCAGAAGAGGTGTTCCAAAGCAAAAACAAGCGCTGCGATTCCATCGGTGCCCTCGAAATTCGATCCCGAGCACCGGTTCAAAAGTTAGAAAAACCCGCTCGTTCGTTCACTGAACGTACCCGAGCCAAACTTCGGAAATTGATTTCGGGCACACCGGGCCTCGGATTCAGGCGCCGTCAGAAACTGCGTTCTTGTAATATCCCAAAGAAAATTAGAAAAAAATATCCCTTGAATTTTACTGGTCTTTACATTACTCCCACCTCAGGGATTTACGTCCTCGTAAAGCTTTAAAAACAAACTAGGGAAACAAAAGCGGAACTGAGCACGAATCTGAGCCTCCTGCTCTCGTGTGCACACCTAGAGGTTCCCGTACTTCCAGTGAAAGCGCACCTGAGGAATAGACTATCCTCTAAGGATCCACTCCTATCAATCCTTGATCCTCACTGGAACCTCCGTGAAAGACACCCTATCGCCATCGTCTAGCTCCTCATGGTGGATGATATGCAAAGGGTCGAGCACGTATCTCCTCAGTTGAGATACGTGGAAGTCTTTGTGCACCTGGTGCAACTGTGGTGGATGGGTCAAGCAGTAAAACACCCCGCCTGCCCAGCTGAGGACCTAAGAAGGTCTGCTTAACCTCAGAGATAACTTGCCGCCTTGGCCACATCTCCATAAACCTCATCGAGGTGAGACCCGTATAAGGACGTGATCGTCATCCTCGAACTCCAGAGGTCTCCAACTCCTCTTTAGAACTGGAACTCAAAACAACTGTTGCGACGAGGGTAAGGTTGACTGACTCAAGAGTGATCGACCGCACCCTCCTATGCATGAGTTATCCAGTGCTGCCGAGGGTTTCCTTTTCACTGACCAAGGAAAACCCATTCCGACGTCGTAGTTAAACCACAACATTTTTCCTAATACCGTCAATTTGTGTATGAACTGTGATTGACCAGTCTATACTCAAACCAACATCGTAAGGCCTCGACGCTGCCACCAAGAGATTCCAACCGAAACTCTCGCCTCGAGGGTCTGACCACACCGTCGGCATAAGTGTGATTATCGAGTCTCCTCCCAAGGTATCTCCAGACGTGAGGGTCAAGTCCACGGATTACCAGAAACTCTAGGTCTGGGACAAGATTTTTGAAAGCAAGGAACGATTCATATCGACGTCTATTACTATAGAAGTTATTAGTGGACATAGACTGTCCCTTAAATCATTTTTTAGAGCCATTGGGTCACACTCCTTGACCGCATGCAGCTGCACTCTTCCTCCAACACTCAGCTCCCTGAGCCTGGCGGGGATAACTAAGGCGGGTGGTTGTAGAATGTTAAGATGTACACCACCTCATGCTACTCTCCTAGCTCTGCCTCCATGTATGCCGCTTCGCAGACTCATCTCTCTTTAAAGCTTCCTCTTCTTGAAACATTTAACATGCCAGAGTCTCTAAGACTGACATCGGTTTCCTGTTTCTTACTACACCGTGCAGTCTTCATCCGCTCCTGGATGATCTGCACCTTCTTTTCCTACAATCTGGAAGAGCTTCTAAAATTTCTCCTTTGCCAAAAAGAGAATCCCGGTCTCATCCCCCTGGATGAACCACGCCTATTGCCTAATACAGTCAATCATAACATGAAGGGTGAATTCTTGCCATAGATGACGTCGTAAGGCCTCGACATAATTACTAAGAGATTCAACTGTCACTCTTGCCTCCAAGGGTCGAGTCACACTGTCGGCATCTGTGTGAGGTCACTGGGTCTTCTCCAGTAGAAATCTTGAAAGTGAGGGTCAAGTCAACAGTCTTAACCAGGACCACTCTGTATCAACCAAACAAAAAGGAAAGGAAAGAAAACATCACAAAGATAAGTGTCTTTTCATTATTGCAGCTCATAGTACAAAGACATGAATACAACAGAAAAATGGAACTAGAAGTACAAGGGACGTATCCACTGGTTCCACTCCTTTCCACCAGCTCCCGGAGCTCTACTGCCTTGTCCACTGCTCGGCTGTTGCTCAAGCACCCGCCGCTGCTTCTGCCTCAGTGGCTCCTCCAAAGCCTGCAGATCAACTGTACGAGGAGTCGGACAGTCACGTGCCAGGTGACCCTTTCCGCCGCATTCATAACACTTCCTACTCCTCGTATGGCTGGCTCTAGTCCTCTTGGACCTCTGCATCATCTGTCTACTGCCCACAGATGACTCGGCTACTGATCGAAAACCCTGCGGCAAAGGCAGAAGCTCCTGAACATGCTCGGGGTGTAGAGCTACTCGCACAAACTCCACCCTGAAGATGGTCTCAAAGTCTTCCCATGTGAAGGTCATCCCATCGCAAAACAGGAACAACTGGCTCCACCAACTTCCTGCTGCTGCCTCAAGAAGGCTAGCAGCAAAGATCACCATGAGGTCTGCCGGCGTCCCCACTAGCCTGAAGACTCTCACCACAGCCTCCAGCCAATCCTCAGCCGCTTGCGGGTCTATCTCTCCCCGGAACCTGGGTGGTCCCTGGCGCTGGAACTCGTGTATCGTGCTCAAGTGGCGTGCATCTCCTACTGCTGGGGCTGATGGAATCTGCGGCCCAATGTATGCTAGTACCGTTGGTGCCTCCGCTGGTGCCTCAACTGCAATAGGGACCTGTACCGAAGCCTCGTTGCTCGGCAAGCTGTCAGTACGCGTGTCCCTCTGGGATCTAGCTGGTCGTCCGAGAAAAGGCATCCTGAAAGAAACAACGTGACACTGTCAAACGATTATACCTAGTGAGCTGACCTGGTTTGAGCTAACATTTAAAAACTTCTGAAAATACACACGCAATCAGTGTTTTTGTGCACAAAGTCGAAAATCAGTTGTCAGGGCCCTACTGTAGGGATAGGTCAGCCGCCCGCACCAACACTGGACTCCCTAAACTGAAAACCACACTAAGTACTCTTAAAACTATTGCTTCACAGAAAGAAAAAATCAGAGTCATAAGTTCTGCGGTAGAACCGACTCCTCTGATACCAATTTGTCACGACCGTCCTCGGGGCCCGTGCCGTGACTACCCCAAGCCCGCCTTCCATAGGCCAGGGGCTGGCGACTAGCAACAAAGGCATAAATCCTGAAAACTGGTAAGGAATTGCCTTTATAAAAGTAAAAAAACACCACAGAGTACAAGAGGAAGTAAAACACTAAGTACAAAGAGAAGCGATGAAAGGTAAATGGGCCAGAATACAAACTCAAAAGAAAGTACGACTACAACTGAAAAAGTAAAATAAAAAAAGACAACAGCTGGAAGGACGGAAGCAGCTCATGGGTCATCCTCCTCAGATCCTACCTGAAGGGTAGGTACAGATGGTGCATCTCCTGGATCGTCCACCACAGATTCTACCTGAAGGGTAGGTACAGATAGCCTCCACAATGCTCTCTCCCGTCAACTTCTTCCGAGTGTTGTCTTTCCGTGAAGTCCACCTCCGGATACTGACTCGCCGTGTAGTCCACCTCCGGGTACTCACTCGTCTTGTAGTCCACCTCCGGGTACCGTCCAGTCCTCGAACACTCGGCCTCTGTCAGCACTGCCCGTCGTCTGCAACCAACACAACGAGGTGCAGGCATAGCCCGTGCATGGGTGAGTATAACGATACTCAGTAGGGGCCCCAAGACCCTCAAGGTCTCACTAAAACCAACAAGGATAACCACAAAGACGATCTCAACAGATAACCTCTACTTAGGTATATGCCCATACATATAACTTAGTTATTAAGTAACCCATCTCAATCATGAGGAAACACAAGGGTTACGAAACCAACGGATTACTAATACCCAGGTATATGCCCATACATATAAGTAAGTTATCAAGTAACTCATCTCAAACATGAGGAAACACAAGGGTCATAGACTCAGCTCAAACCAGGATTTTCATGATTGAAACCGTAACTGCTGAAGAGCCCCAACTCTGGAGTGTACAGTGGTCCTTTCACAACTCCGACGTACTGCTCACTAACCTAAGACAACTAAGTTACTCCTCCTGTTGAGTACTGTGGGCCTGTTGCTACAACCAAGCACTTCCCACCATGGGTCTGCCGCTACAACCAAGGGCTCCCCCTCATAGCCTCAAGATGTACTCCTTCTGTTGAGTACCGCGGGTCTGCCGCTACAACCAAGTGCTCCTCCACCGGGGGTCTACCGCTACAACAAAGCGCTCCCCCTCATAGACTTCAGAGGTACTCCTTCTGTTGAGTACCGTGGGTCTGCCGCAACAACCAAGTGCTCCTCCTCCGTGGGTCAGTCGCTACAACCAAGCACTCCCCACTGGGCTATCGGAAACACACCGAGTCGATCGGTCAAGCAGTCGTCAGGTCTCAGCCGACTACACGGTCTTCGTACTTCGCACGCTCGTCTCCAGTAGGGTCCGTTCCATGAGCTACTGGTCGATTCCCAATGTATCACAAAGTTCCACGAAGAAGTATCTCAAAGGACCACCTCGTCACAGGGGTCTCAACGCAATAGACGGCGCGTCAATCGGACGCCCGGTCTGTGAGTTACTAGCCTTTTCGTCCCAGGGGACCGGTAGGTTTCATGAGCGAACCAACTCGGCCGTATCTCAACTGTACCCCGAACACTCATAGGGTAAACTTAAATGGACCATTCCTCAACGTGATCACCAACGCCGTAGATGGTTCGTCAAACAGACGTCTGGTCTGAAAGATATCAGCTTTTCTGTTCCAGGGGCCCGGTTGGATTTCGGGTATAATCCAACCCGGACACTATCCAACAGCAACCAAAACTCAGGCTAAGTATAACAAAAGTTCCGTATCATCAAGAGTAAAATCAACGAGACAGACGGCTCGTCAATCGGACGCCGGGTTTGTGAGTTATTGGCTTTTTCGTTCCAGGGGCCAGGTTGGATTTCGTGAGAAAACCAACCGGACCGCACTCCGACGGCATCCAAACCTCAAGCAAAGTAAGCCAAAAGATCTGTCTCACTTAGAGGAATCCATCAATGTAGACGACCCCTCAATCGGACGTCCGAAGCTCAAGATATGAGTGTTTCCGCTCCGAGGGCCCGGTTGGTTCCGTGTACGAACCAACCTGGCCGAACCCAAAGTATTCCGAAACCTTTGGTGTAGTATACCGAAATGACCGTCTCGATCCAAGGATTGCATCGCCGCTGACAGCGCGTCGTTCGGAGGCACGTAGATCAAGATACGGGCAAAAGACCAAAAACGGTCCGAAGACGGGGGGTCTGGGCCCGGACCAACACGGGCCGACCCCCCCTGGGTCGGCCGGCTCGGATCGGCCGAGCGGTCGAGCGAGCGGAGTCTGGGGGCGGGGGCGCGCTTCCCCCACGTGTGAACACCCCCCCCCCCTCGGGGGCCGCCCTTGGTCAGCGGACGCGGCATTGCCGCGTCCCATGTGCGCCAGACCCGCGCGGCCGCAGGTCCGATGGTGCCGCCGCCGCCATGGCTTCAGCCGCGGCGGCTCTATCCGGGGGTGCGCCGGGGCGCCGCCGCCTCCGGCCGCCGGCACCGCCGGTGGTTTCCGCGGGCCACCAGAGTTGCTCCGGTTGTCCGATTCCACTCCTGTCTACATCGTAGCTCCTCCCTGGTCCCGTTCTTCACTACGGAATCAACGAATCACCCCTATGACATGTTTTGTCATCGCCCGCCAATCCGCGCATCAACAAAGAATTGCGGAGGGTTGTTGGGCCGTGTTTGGTTGGCCTGCACCCTCCGCATTAGGTGATAACAATCGGAAAGAAAATAATCCACAAATGGAAAACAAAACAATATACAATTTTAATAAATTAAAATTGCTCATGATTCAGGTTCTTTGTTTTTAGGAGGAAACAACCACAGAAATAAATTAATTTCACAAACAAAACCCCTACCTCATCAAGTCATCGCACGCGCGTTCTTCGCGGAATTGGTCACCGTGGAAGGAGGGGATCATCGCGTCGCGGAAGGGAGTCGCGTCGTCAAACTCCGAGGATCAAAAACATACATATTTAATTAATAATAATTAACTCCATATTGTGGTTATAATCCACAAAGAATTTAAAAGGAGCGCAACCCCCTAGCTTGTCGTTGTCGATCGAAGGTTGTCGCGGGGTTGGATCGTCATGGAAGATGCATCGTGGAGGGAGAATCGCGGAAGAAGCGTCATTGACGTCGCAGTACATGGCGTTGCGTCGTCGATCTCCAAGGGTTTGGAGTTCTTCGTCAGAGGTCGGAGCGTTCTTCGCGTTCTTCGCGTTCTTCTTCGAATAAGAACGCTTTCCTCCCAAATTCTCTCCACGCCACAAGTCCAACTAAATAAAATAAGTTCAAACCTTATTTTATTATTGACCTAGGCTTTTGAAATTCAAAAGATAATGAACGAACAATTAATTTGTTGAATTAATCATAACGATTTAACTGCCCAATTAATTGGGGGGTTTCTTAACCAGGAAAACGCACGGTTGACTTTCATTAATGAAGAGGTTTTCACGGGTGCGTTATTTAGCGCAAAAGAAATGGTGGGGCTCGTGCGGGCCCCACCTCACAAATATCCTATAAGAGGGTAGGATATTTTGAATTCCACTCTATCCACTTCAACTCAGCTTAAGCAGCTTAAAGTGTCTTTAAGCGGCTTTAAGTGAAATAAAATAAAGTTTGCTGCACCACTATATTTTATTTCTTATCTTAATGTCCAAAAATTAAAAACCACACCCAAGAAAACGCAACTCCGGAAGAGGCGTTACTAAGAAAAAACCAGCGCTGCGATTCCATCGGTGCCCTCGGAATTTGATTTCGAGCACCGGTTCAAAAGTTAGAAAAACACGCTCATTCGTTCACTGAACGTACCCGAGCCAAACTTCGGAAATTGATTCCGGGCACACCGGGCCTCGGAATTAGGCACCGTCAGAAACTGTTTTCTTGTAAAATCCCAAAGAAAATTAGAAAAAAATTTCCCTTGAATTTTACGGGTCTTTACATTTTAAGTGGATAGAATCACCAATGGAAGCATGTCACATGTATAAGGGATCACTACTCTAGGTACTACCACAACAACCTGCTTCAAAAGTCCAGGGTATCGGTAAATGTAAAAATTTGATTGATAGGGGTTACCATAGGTGATTGTTTATTTAAAAATTTCCCCTTCCATTACTGGAAACCATTTCCTTTTTATAATTTAAGAGAAAAATTTTTATGTTTAAATTTTCTTATATACAGATATGGCGATTCAATTAAAATGGATCATCATTACCAGTTAATAAAGGCCCATACACTTTATAACTGAAAGAGATAACCATTTAATGTTAATTATTCCCCATAAAATTTGGTCTCATAATTTAATGGGAAATATAAGATGGATCGATATAGTTAATTACAAATTCCAACTCATGAGGTCCCATACACCTCGTGGATTGAAAATAAAAGTCACTCAATCATTTCCAAATTCCATCTCATGTAACTAGGGGTACATGGCTGATAATGGTAGAAACATACTATTTAAGATGTCACCATCAACCTAGAAAGGGAAAAACTATTCATATTGATATTAACAAATTAAATTACTAATCAACCTACCCTATAGAAGATGTTATCAATATAGGTTTATATATGAAAAAATGGGTCACCCAACAATCACTGGAAAAGTAAGAAATAAAAGAAATAAAATTCACTTATATACATGGAATATGTATCGAATGTGAATTCTAGGTTCTTATAATGATGCAAGATTAATTTTTACTTTCCATCATCTCATCGATCTGAGGATAAAATTCAATCCTCAATAATAATAATAACAATAACAATAATAATAATAATAATAATAACAATAATAATAATAATAACCATCTCTTATAATATACATAACCTAATGGCAGAAGTATATCAACTGTAATAATAGAAATAAATAATAAAATTAAATGTTTAGTAAACTTGGTATTTACCCAGAATGTGGGTTAGATACTCCCAAGCATATATTATAACCAAGTTATAATGTTTTCATGATGTCTTTTCTATTATCTTAAAATAGTAAATAATGAAAGATTCATCTGATACAACATTTTGAAGTCCCGAACAAGGTTTTACTAAAATTCTCCCTAAACTAGTGGGCCACATGGCCTCAAACATGACTCCAAATTGTCTAGAGGATACAGACTAGTAGCGAAGGCATAAGTTGTGTTTGTGGTGTGATTATTCCCTCATGTAAGAGTGGAGAACACCAGTATATTGAAAATAAGATAAATAATGAAAGCATAAGATAAATGAATGAATCAGAAGAAGGATGCATAACTACTATCCAATTGATAATAATAAAAATATATGGAAACAAAATCATTTAAAAAATAATCATAATATATAATGTCCCTATAATATAGGAAAACATGGATAAAAGGTAGTAAGAAATGAATTTTATACAAAAGAATAAAAAATAATCCAAAAATATCCAGCATCTCGACTGAGGGATCGATAATATACTACCAAGATCCATCTTAATGAATGCAATTAAGATCTGGTTTCCATAAAAGGATGCTTTCCCTTATCAAAACCTACACACATATAATCTGTCCAGGTACCATCGATGACCTGGATTTGGTGAAATATAAATCTCAGTAGGCCACCACCAATGACTTCTATGCAATAAAATATGTGAATATAATCTAATGTATAGTGCAGGTATATCTATGGATGTAAAGATAGTATAGTAATTTAAATCACCCAATGATGCTTCAACCTCAGATGGTGTTTGAGAATATAATAATTTAATTATTTGTATCCTATTTTTTGATAACATTCAACAATACTATAAATGATAGTTATAACACTAGTACAAAATAGAACATTAAAAGAACTAATAATGTCCTTTATCAGAACTATATAAGATCTGACTACTGGAGTGATATTAAAAGTAAAAATCTTTTATCAATGCTAAAAAAACTGATAAAGGGGCATACTATAGTGTGCAATAAGATCACACTACAGCACCAGTGCAGTGTGCAATAACATCACACTCCAGCACCAAAAACACCTTGAAATCGGCAAAATCAAGTATAAATATAGAATTTAAATGAAGAGAAAATAGTCTCATTTTGTTTTCTTAGTTTTGGAGAAGTGATGTGCATTTTAAACTAAAATGATACTTATATATTGAAAAAACACAGTTGGAGTTATACTTTTCACACCATGCATTAGATTGAGGTGAGGCCGATTCTTACATGTCTCAAATGACTTATTGATCATTTACTTAAATTATTTGAATAATCCGCATGTGTTTTCTTGGTTGTGAGTATATCACTTGTATTGTTTTACCAAAATGTCTTTTTAAAATGGAAACAAACACATTTACTCATATCGAACACATCATGTATTAGATTTTTGTGATACTGATTCCTACACATCACAAAAGACGTATTAATCATTTTCCTAAATTTTAAAGACAATATGAGTGTGTTTTCTTGGTTATTAGTGAGTGACAATTTTTGAACTAAAATTTTGATTTTAAACTAAGAATGGGAACATTGAGTCATACTAAAAACACAATATATTTTATTGATGCGAAAATGATTCCTACACATAAAATATGACTGATGGAAAATTTTTATAAAGTATCAAAATAATATTAATGCATTTTATTAGTTTTCTATAGGAGAGTTTTCTTTTTTACTAAAATTGATGTCAATTTTAAGTAAAAAGATTCACTTGGAGTCATATCGGTCACACCGTGTGTTAGATTGAGGTGGAAAAACTTATTACACATCCCAAATGGATAATGGATCATTTTCTTAATTTATCAAAAACAATATGAGTGCATTTACTTAGTTTTTAGTAAGAATCTTATAGTTTTTATTAAAATGTCATTTTAAACTGGAAACACATACTTTGAATCATACCCATCACATCATGTATTAGTTTTATGTGAGACTAAATCCTATATTTCAAAAATTACCTTTGAATCAATTTCATAAAATATTAGCGTGTTTTCATAGTTTTCAATGAGTGGCATTTTTTGAACTAAACTGTCTATTTTAAACTGATAATAGATAGAATGATTCTTACCATGAAAATTGTGTATCAGATTAAGGTGAGGATAATATCTACACACCCCAAATTTCTTATTGATCTTTTCTCTAAAGTATCAAAATAATATAAATGTGTTTTTTCAATTTTGAGTTGGTCAGTTGTCATTTTTATTAAATTTGATTCCATTTTTAAATAAAAAGATTCACTTGGAGTCATACCGGTAAAACTGTGCGTTAGATTGAGGTATGAGCGATTCCAAAACATCTCAAAGGAATTATAAATCATTTTTATAAAGTATTATAATAATCTGAAGGTGTTTTCTTAGTTTTTAGTAGCTATGTTTTCCTTTTTATTAAAATTTATGTCATTTTAAAATAAAAATATTCACTTGGAGTCATAACGGTCACACCGTACATCATATTAAGGTATGATTGATTCTTATTCATTTCAAGTAACTTATGAATCATTTTACATTAGTATCAAAGTTATCTAAATGTGTTTTTTAATAAAATTTCATTCTAAATAAGAAACATGCACTTTGACCTATAATAATCACAATGTGTATCAGTTTTATGTGAGAAAAATTACTACGAATGTCTAATGACTTACGAATCATTGTAGTAAATTATAAAAAAATCCAATAGAATTTTAGTAGTTTTGAGTGAGTGACATTTTTTTAACTAATTAGTTGATTTAAAACAGATAACAAACACATTGAGTCATATCAACCACACCATGTATTGAATTAAGGTGGGAATTATTATCACACATATTAAATGACATATGGATCGTTTCCCTAAAGTATAAAAACAATCATCATATTTTTTTTCTAATTTTTGAGTATGTCAGTTGTCCTTTTTACTAAAATTAATGTCAACTTTAAATAGAAAGAATCACGTGGAGTCATACCGGTCACACCGTCTGTCAGATTGAGATGTGGATGATTCCTAATAATCCTAAAGTCTCAAAAAAATATTAACTGCACGTGTTACCATGTTTTCATTTTCTTTCTATGTCGAACTTCTAAAACTACATATTGACTCGGTGTTCATATCAGAAAAACCATTCTCGTTGTTGAACTTCAGAAGAGTAGATTCTTTCAACAATGAGAAAATGTTTTTAGCTAATAACGTTAAATAAATATGTAGTGTTTCATGTTTGAAAAACAAATTCAGTTAAAATGGAAAACATTACAACATTGGCCTAAAGAATAATTTTCTCTCTTTTGTGGCTTGTTGGAGATAGTTGAAAAAACATGACTTCCCAAAAAAATGTGAAAAAAATCAACAAGTATTAGATAAAAATGATAATGAAATTACATTAAAAATATTCGATAAAATAATGAAAAAATTAATTAAATAATTAGTAGGAATTAATATTTTCCTGATGGTTTTATTCATTATTGATACATTTCCTTGTTATCATTATCTCAGTTGCAATATCTATGACCAATCCCTTACAAGAATGTGAAGCATCGAAAAAATGACCCTAACTCGAACAAAAGAATCCCCTTGTAAAATAAAAAATTATTAAATGAGTAATACTAAAAAGAAAAAAATTAAACTCTAATTTGAAATAATAGATTAATTTTATAGATATTTAGTTTACTATGTGAACATTTCTTATCACAGGGATATGTTGTTGGTAAAAAAATAACACTGACAAAAAATGAAAATAGATCTCGCCAAAAAATCAATCAACGAGTGAGGCAGATAGAGATAAAATATGATACATTGGATTAAATATTAGAATCATTTGATAGAATGTAAATATATCCTATTGTGTTTATAATATAATCATTTTCAAAAATTAATAAATAAATACCCCTAAGATAATCATTATCAAAGGTGAATGTCTCCCATTTTTCAGAATTACAGGGATGGTAATGGTGGAACCAAAAGGAAATGTTAAAGAATAATTTGTTTTTAAATGGATTAAAGTAAAACATACATATTATTTATTAAATGTGTGATGAAAGAAATTAATTGATTTTTAAGAAGTATTGATGAGTGGGTCATCATTCTAAATATGGATATATTTTTTTCAATTATAGGAAATATAAGAAAATATGAATTTAATGAATAAAATATAATTAGTGATCAGAATGTTTCGGTGAAATCTGGAAGGGGTAATACTATAAAAAAACCTCATTTTTCCCAAGTAGAGCCTAAATCATTTAGATAGTATGACAAGGATGATAATTGGATCCAATCTATACATGAAGATCACGATCTGAATAAGAACAATGTGACATGAAGAGCTTGAACCAAATAAGAACAATGAAGGCTTATTATTGATCAAGTTGTTGCATATATTGTTCCAGAAAATATACATTAGTTTAAAAATATATGAGTTTTTTCGTAAATTTTTTTCATAATTCTATAAAACTATTAACATAAATCATCATGGTAATGTATTTTAAGGAAATAATATTTATGTCAGGTAATTGAGATGGTCACATCTGTGGGGCAACATATTACCACTATACGAACATAAAAAATGGATTTAAGTTTATGTTTGTAAACCACAAAATTCAATATAATTAATAACCCATAGTTAACATAGAGTATCATTAAATTATTAAGTCCAACCTAATAAAGTTGACTAGAAGTGGAATTCTAAAGATGTAATGACTTTATCCATGAAAAAATGATTTCAACAAAATATATTTTATTAAAACATATATACTAAATTTACATCAATTAATGTTAATATTTTATTTTATCAAAATTATTTAAATTTAGTGGTATAAGATTTATTCATTAATGAATTAAAATAATCTTTACAATTTAAATAATAGAAAACTTTTCTGTTTAAATAATTTACTTTTCCAAGAAAATATCAAATCTATAAATTTTTTGAACAATCATATAGGATAGAGAATGATAAATTCTATGAATATTATACTCTTCTTCTGCACCACGTAATTAAATAGTATTTTGATTCTTAAAACAGCATGATGTTGAGGTTTTTACTTGAAAATAAATTATTCTAATTGTTTATTTTCTGACCACATTTCAAAAAAATAATAATAATAAAATCAATTACATTTTATCTCAAAATGATTTTCCTTTATAATATAGTCCAAAGATTATAGAACCTACAAATTTTGTGTTTTTTTAATTTTATAGCATTTAAGTCATATTATTTAAATTCAAATTGAAATATTTCACAAATAGAAACTGAAAATATTATATTTTATCAAGAATTAGTTAAATAAATAAGACAAAAATCAAACATATATAATGTTTTTTTAATCTGATTTTACAGATTCATCAGAATAATTTGATTGTTAAATTTCATAAGTGACCCCTAAATCTCTCCCAAGCCGCATGAAATAGTTCATAGTCATCCTAAATAAATACATTAATTTTACATCATATTTCAGTTCTTTTTATCTTAGGAATAAATTTCATGAAAAAAGTCATTATATAGTTTCTCCCATGTGTTAGATATTTCATCATCATTTTTTTGGAAACAGCTTATATAATTACATTTAAAATAGAAGCATATAAACCTATATTTCACTTCCTCATCACTCAACCCTTTCTGTGTCAACTACAACATGACATAATATAAGACCCCAATAATGTTAGATATTTCACCATACAAGTGATTTTCAATATAATAATCCAAATCAATGACAACACCAACCACTATATGGATGAATTTATCAAAAGTTAATAATTCAAAATAGGTATATTTCATGGAATATAGGTATCGAGATCTATTTATACCTCACAACAACATGACCCAATAGTGGGTTTTATATATTTCAAGTCATACATTATAAATGTTGTCCCAAGGAGACCCACATGATATCCCGAAAGACGATACATATATATATCTAAAAAATTAATTTTTTGTTGCTTTATTGTAGGATAGTGAAATTAGACATGTTGGGATACATAGATATGGGATGAGAAGTTTCAGTCGATAACTGATGGAAATTAGAGATATAAAAATGCCAATATTTTTTTTGTGGCATAGTTGCGTTCATCCATTGAGTCCCTCAAGACTTGGATTCGATCCTTTGAATAGTTGGAGACATAATTCTATCATAGATTCATGCTTGGATCCGAAAAAGATGAATTGTAAGTAGGACACATCCATAAAGATATTAGGATATCAAAAACTGGTTCGCGATGGTTAGGGTTCATAAAATAGATCGTGCAACTTTTATTAGTGCTTAAAAAATGAAATGAAAAAGATAACTTTTATGAGCACTATGTTAATAAGTGCTAATAAAATAAATCCTTATCAGTGGGAAAAAGAACTGATAAATACTTATAATACCTTATTTTTGAAATAATACTTTTTAAAAATGAATAATTATTATATATAATTATAATACTTATAATAATACTTTTTATAAAATAATATTTTTATAATTCTTTGAATATATAATTATTTATTTAAAAATATATAAATACCTTTTAAAAAAATAATATATATAATTATATATATTCATATAATTATATATATAAACATAGTAAATATAATCATTACTTAAATACGTTTATTATAATTTAATAATTATTAATTTATAATTATATAATTAATTTTTTAAATTTTTTTATTTATTTATAATTAAAAAATTACAAAAAATAGTAAATATATATTTATAAATATTTTTATTTATAAATATTTTTTAAAATATATATTTATAACATTATTAATAATTTTAAATTTATGTTCATGAATGTTACAAATAAGTAAAATTTATTAATTAAAAATGAGATCAATATTAAAAATTTGATAAGTTTGATTGATATAAATTATTAATAAAATAGATATATATTGAAATATAGATGAAGAAATATCGAAAATATTAAGACACAGTATATATATATATACCTATATATATATAATAAATTTTATAAATTGATTAAATTTCAAAATAATATTTGTGTGTGTGCTTATGTTTATAAAAATTTATTAATTATATATATATGTGAAATCAATATAATATGTTTTATCTATGTTATAAATTGAAAAATAAAATGAAATCCAATTATGTCCATTACTCAATTTCAATTATTCAGTATATTTACTTGTAAACCATTATTCACTAAATATATTACTATTTCATGTAAAACATATATAAATTTTTTTATTTTATAAATCTTATTTATATACATTAATATATATATATAATATAATATTTATTAAAATTATCAATAATAATCTAATTAATAAAATGTTTTATGTTTTTCTCATCATACTTTTAATTTTAAATTGTTAAATTTTACTTTTTTATATATCTATACACTTAATTCATATTATATATTAGTATTTATAATTTATATATAGTATAATAAATTGATTCAATTGTATTAGTAATTATTTATTTAATAAAATTTGTAATTTTATTTAATAAACTCTTTGTATTTCTTTTATTTTATTATTTCATTTTATTTATTCAAAATGTTGTTTGCGCTAAAAAATAATTGATAAAGGATTTATTTATGAGCCATAAAAATATAAGACTAATAAAGGGAACTCTTTATCAATGCTAAAAATAAAGCGCTAAAAAAGGGTACCCATTATCAGTGCCAAAAATATATCAATGATAAAGGGACCCTTTATCAGTACTAAAAATGTGATGATAAAAGGTTACATTTATCAGTGCTTTCTTTAGTGTTGATATAGATTCCATTTATCAGTGCTTTTTTCCCAGCGCTGATAAATACCAACGTTGATAAACACTTGTTTTGTAGTATTATAATGTAAGAGGACCCAAGGTGTAACCAAGTCATCCTATAATGAAAATAAAAGTAAATAATACCCAAGGTAATATCCAGGTCATCTTATGACGATGATAATAATAAAATAGTATTCAAGTTAATAACCAAGGCATACTTGACCTTAGGGGTCGATCCAACTTAGTAATAACATGCATGCTATCTATAAGGGTTTCAAGTATAATCCAACGGAAAAATCAAGAGGCATTCCACTATAGTATATTCTATCTGAGTATAAGGATCTCATCAATGGTAATCATAGGCTAATCATAATAGGTCCAAATGGGGTGAATCCATGGCGCCATTTGCCAGAAAAAATAAATGTTTAACCAAGGAGTGTATCCAAGGCATCTTAATATCCATAAGATAGTGAAGGAGTCCTATGATGTCATGTATGGAATCCTATAGTAGACAATGACCATGTTCCAAGGTGGGTATCTCCCTTAGAAACTAGATCCATGAATCAGAATGATGACCTCTTAGTGCTCAAGGCATTCCCTCAGGAACCCATTGCTGGATCAAGTTTGAAAACACATATAAATACTAAAAGGTACTTATGAATTATGAAACATATACATAATTAATTTTTTTAATTTAGGCCATGTAATAATCATTCTATTTAATAATTCAGAAGGATCATTCCATTTCCTTTCATACACGGTGCGAAGGCTAGATAGAACATGAAACCAATTATTACTTTCACTACATATTCATTTATTAGGTTCATTACTTTACCAATCATGTAACATGATATGGTGGGATAAAGACATGAAATGAGTTATAATTTCAATTATATGCATTTAATAGTTTCATTCAATTTCTTTTTTAGGCATACAAAGGAAAATCAGGACATGCAACCAATTCAATTAAATATATGAGTCAAGGAAAAGTGAAATATAATATACTTTCCATTTACAATTTGAAGGTTCATTAAAGTTTATTGGAAAAATTACCTTCAAAGGGCATATAAATTACTATAGAGGTGCTATCCATTTAATAATTAATTATTCATTCATTTAATTTAAGAGGGTATACTACTAGTAAGGTCAAACCACACACCCGAATGATGTCTTAGATAACCCCACATGGTTTACTAAGTAATAATTAAGGAAGTACCCTACTTGGGGTGGAAGGAATTGAGGTCTCAACCTTCAATGAAATAGGGTAATACATAGAAGGGGCTCTAGAATACAAAAAAAATTATAATCATGGCATATGAATAAAAAAGGAACCGCCCACTGAAACTGGCATGTAAAAAAATATGATGATTTATAAAATGTAATTACTAGTGGGATGAGTTATAGACCACCTAACTCAGGCCCATAGAACTATCATCATTCAGTATCAACCGTTATATTGGTCTGGATTAGATGAAAATTGAATAACATATCAAAACCCTAAAAATAGGTCATATGATCCTGCATCAAAATAGCATCATCGAGGAAAAGAATAATGATTAAACAAGACTAAGGATTGAAGAGACTACCTATAATAATTCAACAAGGAAAACTAAAGTCTAATCGAACTTTGAGTATAAGAAATATTCATGTCCATAGGAGGAGGTATCTTGGGAGCCTTCAACGGGAAGGAGAAGAGGTCATTTTATCCACTGGAGGATAATAAGAGGGAAGGGGTAAGGTTATAACTCATTAAGATTTTTTTTTGTTATTTTACACCAAAGAATTATGGGTCACACATTCTGGATGCATGATTGGATGAACAATGAACCATTTGTGTGCCTACCAATTCTTAAAGAGGAACCCACAAAGGTTTATGCACACAGTTTGACTATCCATGCGAAAACGATGTTTCACGGCTCTTCTAAAAGTTTTTGAGGTACCCGCACAGACATGTGCCCATGGATGCCGGGTTTTCTCCAACCATACAGTCTCTTGGTACCCTCTTTCTAACCCTCGTATGGTTAGGGAAACTGTGTGGACTATCTCACACAGTTTCTAATAACTTTATTGCATAGTCGTTTCTCCACCATTTAGGGTTACGAGCTCCTAAAAACACTTGGACACTCCCGAAACAACCATAAACTCATTTGGAATCCATAATAAGTAAAAAATGAACTATATTAAAATTTAATGGATCCAAACCACATATATAAACCATATTATTATATTTACTATTTATATCCATTTTAGAAATGATTATTGATGGAGATCATGGCATTCATGATAAAATGATTTTTTTATAATAAAACAACTCATAATATAATTTTTTTAAAATTTGGAAAATACCAACAAAATTGAGTGGATACCTATACCTAAATTTCATATTAAGGGTGAATATAATATAGGTTAGGTAAGAATAAGAAATAATGTGATAAATGAAAATTGAAGAGAAATATTACTCCTAAAAGAGGTGAAAGAGAGACAGAGTAAAACAATCAATTTAAGAAGAATAAGAGTTGATATTGAACTGATATGAGTATCATGAGGTATATTAGTTAATATAAAAGAAGGAAAAGAAGAATGTTGGTTCATGTACTAGTCTCTAACAAAAAAGGTGTTTTAGTATTTTGAGGAATAAGAGATAAGAAAATACCTATGAGAATCTTTAGGTAGTGAGAAAGAACATATTGAAATATTTTTTGTTTAATCACTATGTATATTTTTTATTCTATGTTTTTTTGAAGAAGAAGGGTGTTGGTTCAATGAGCAGATATCCTGTAGGATAAATTATAAATGTGCACTTCCTTGAAAATTTAGTTGAGAGTGGATGATAAATAGTTTCTAAAGAAGAAATAATATTATGTGTAAAAAATAGAGGCCAATATTTAGGAATTATTCTTTAATATTTATAGGAATTGATATAAATAATTTATGAAGCATTTATGGTTGTTTTATATAGTGAAATACAGATATTGATTTGGTGATCTACATCAGAAAGGCTGGAATCTGAGAACAACTGGTGGGATTCCAGTATAAATCCACTTAGTGGGATGTTTTGTGGGTTATCTTGTGTAGTAAAATGAAAACAGTCACCTGTATAATATATTTATAGTGAAAAATATGTCGTTTACCCCAATCGACTAGTAAATTAATGATACAATTTATAGTGAAAATACATTACTAAAAAATCCATGTCCCATTAAGGTGTATGATTCCAAAAAGGGTACATACCTTGTAAAAGACATCTACCATACATTATTGATATCCTATATTTAGTATAGGTGTATTATCTTTTATATAAGAAAATATCCATCTTTATTTACAATAAATACAGGTTCAACATCTAATGGTGTTAAATTCTTAAAATAAGAAATTGTAATTTAGTAAAAGATTAACCACAACTGATTCACCCCCTTTGAGGTGTGTCTTTGATATTTATAAGTCACTGAAAGTGGTATTATGGAACCAGATTCCCTATAATTGGATCTATATTATTCCATAACATTTGGTATAATAATAATGGGTATCACTAATTGGATGTAAATTTGTTCACAATGATATTTATCTTAATATAGGATGTGAATATTTGGGATGAGTTCAGATTTTCCTTATATGAAAAAAATAGATTTCATCCACATTAAAAAATAAATAGAGGTTTCAACTTAAAATTCTAAAAAATAAAAAATAGATAGGAAAAACCTTAAGATAGTTCATAAATAAGGGAAATGAAAACCCTCTTATTGGTGGTAGTCATGGAGGTAATTATCTTGATAAATCTATTGATTATTTTTCCTCCACTAAAATAATTACATGATTTAATGAATATGAGTTTAATGAGTTACATATATTTTCACTATTAATATAATTACTACATGAATAAATCTCATATAGAATTTATCATAAACATATTTTCATACATCAAGGGACTTCATTATGACAAGTAAAATCCAGAAAAAGACATTGACACAAAATAAAATGCATTAGTAAAAGAGGTGAGTATACGACATTCCCTCAAGAGACATATGAAGGTCAAAGAAGAATTTAATTTTTTTACAATTAAGTAATTTCTTTAGTTTATGAAGAGTTTCAAATGGTTATTTATAAGAAGAGAGTTTTTGAAAAAATAATCAAATACGTTATACATTAATTGAAATTGATACAAAAAGTCTTTGTTGATGTCCAAAATAATTAATTGGAAATAAAATAAAATAGGGTAAAAGATATTGAAAACTTTTTGTAAGATTTATGAAATATGAATATGGATAAAATTAATATGGTACAGGAAAATTTCTATTAATGATTGATATCAATTATGTCTAATATTAATACTTTGAGTTTGATTTTTTTGCACTAGTGGTGAAATTGAAGAATCTAGAAAAAAATAATCAAGAACTTATCATGTAGTTTAGAAACATATGAAGGGAGTATTAATTATTAAAATAATCCTCCTAATGGAAGGAAGAGAATTATATTATATCCTGAATGACCATAAAAAATAATTCGAATAAGGTATCCCATAACTTTGATAAAGCTATTTTCACTAAATATATCATCAACGTTTGTAATAGAGTAAAGAAAAAAACTATATAAATGTAAAAAGTGAAAAATATTAAAAAATAACCATATCATCAAGGTTGAATTTAGTAATTTCCTAGAAGAAAATTCCCTCTAATAAAGTCAAAAATAATCATTAAACAACTCAAAAATATCAGTGTTCTAAATCTATATAGACTGCATCAACTATCCAATAAATGATATTTGTTGTTTATTTTTGGTTCTTCCGATGGTTTGGACATAACTCCATCGATTAATAACAAAAAGTGTCAGTGAATTGAAGTTATATAAGGAATATAGAAAAAGGTATCAAAGATGTATGTAAAATAAATCCTATTATACAAAAGAAAAGTACACAGAATAAGAATAATCATTCATTTGAAAACAGATTTGAATACTTTGATAATACCAATGGTTATAACAACTTTCGTGGTCACCATTATGTAGATTTATTTTATTAAATTACACCATTAAACTCATTTAATTATTAGAAAGGAAGAACATAAAAGGATATTAAGAAAAAAAAGTAAAGGATACATGTCTTCCTTGGAATATAAAAAAAGAAGAATGATCAATCAAACAATATCAAGAAGACTGAAAATAAATTTGTAGGGGATATAACCATAAATTGAAAATGGTTATTTCATGGTAGGATAGACCACATCTTAGAAAATTAAAATATATGAATACAAATAATTATTAATGTGTGCCAAATAGAATTTCAAAGGATAGAATCAATTCATGAAAGGGATAATATAATTTTCTTAGTTTTTTACCTGTAAGAGAAAGACGCCAAATTTATCAATATGTTTTCAAATAAATAAGACCAAACAAATACGAAAAATGTGTGTGTAAGGTTCAAGTAAGAAGGAAACATAAAGATCAAATGTATTACTCTATTTATAAGACCATTAAGAAATAAGGTAAAATTTCCCATGATTTTATGTACTAAGAAATCCTTTTGCGAAGAAGGTGTCTACATAGCCAAAGAAGGTTCAACACACTCTAAATGAGTAAATAAAAATATGACCATCCTAGTTGGAAGATACTATGATGATTTAGAAAGATATATGAAATGGAAGTTATATAATAAGTAATAAAAATGAGTCCATTCTTATGTAAAAATAAATTTGAAAAATTAATGAATTTCAAATAATCAAGCGTTGTTTAGATTTTAAAATCTATATAAAATACAAGAATGATGTAGTCCAGAAGTTTTAAATCTTCATGGATAAGAGTTTATGGGATAAGATTACAGTCTCGAAATTATTTTTCAAATTAAATAGCTTATTAATATCCAACCCATTACAATATTCAAGTAGTTGTGAACCATGGATGATAGAGTTTTAAGTGAGGAACAAATTAATATAAATGAAAAAAGATCTATAATCTATAAATATTACGAAGCTCCTCCATCAGAGATATTATTATTCATCTCAGAATTGGTATCAAGATATAACTAGTATCATACATGATTGGAGACTATATTTTAATAGAAATACAACCATGGTGAATAATGTGGATAATACCTTAAGGGGAAATAACAAAATAGGTGATGATACAAGGGATTTATTAGTTTCAATTAAATCTATAATTTTGGACATCCCCTTCAAAATATGAAACATGTGAAATGATTGAAGTTCCCAATTATGATCTTAGTATTACTGAGAGGGGGAGGGGGTGAATCAATGATATATTTTTCATTTTTATGTTTCCTTATTTTTGAAACAACTTTCCCCTTTTATTAAAGAGTTTCATCTCTATTGAACACACAAAACCACATGAACACATGATTTAAAAGGCTCACTAATCAACAAGAGTAGATACGACCTTTGTATGGTACGAAAATAATCTATTACCACACAATCCACTAGAAAAAAAATCCTTTGGTATGTAATACAATGATTAGGATATACCTTTACAGTTGTGTAGCACTTGGAATATAATATGAAAGTGTGTGTGCACCCTATTAGCCCAAATAGGGAATTACAATATTTCAGTGCATCTTTATAATTGAATAGGTGTATTCTTTGAAGTACAAATCATTACTTTCCTTCCCAGAAGCCGGTAAGAACAATCTTACAGACAACTGAATATGTGTGAAGAAACTAAATCTTTCATGCACCACTATAGGTGTGTGTTGCAAAAAGTTTATTCCATGAACACAAGATTTGACTTTTGTCGTGAAACACCTCTTGTGAGAAACTTCAATCTTGCACGCAAATTTCTTATTGCACACAACTTCTTCTTCCTGCGTGCAAATCGATTTATTTCGCACACTCCCATTTACTTAAAATTCTTTTGTGAACGATATCTCTAAATTTCTCTAAGTGTTGAGAACACCAAATGTGTGTGGGTCACCTATTATTTATAAACCTTGTTGAACTCTGTGCGCAAAAACTCCGATTTGACATGCAAGATCCTGGTGCGTCGCAGAAAACCCCATTTGTCGTCGCATTGGGTTTGTAATTATATTTCACCCCAACCTCATATTTCACACACTTCTTTGAATATTTCACACACTTTATTATTTTTCCATTTTTTGATGTTTTGAACTCAAATCATGCCTTGCACGCAACATTCCAAACTCCATTCAATCTTCCGTGCAAAAATCGATTTTTCTCACACTCTCCCCTTTTGCAAGATTTTTATGTTTAGATAATGGAACTAAACTTGCGTGAAACATACCAAGCCATATTCAATCTTTCACACAACATCCTTTTCAAAAAACACATTTCTCCATTTCCCAATTTCCAGGCCCAAACATTTGGAAAACACTGGGAAATAGCGCCACCTTAAAATCAGTTTCTACAAGAACACCATTGCTTCTTTATTATCATTTAGAATATTCTACAAACAACTACTTTTATCACAAACCACATCAATCGTGATATATATTAATTGATTGAACAACTTTCGCATCGTTAGATGTTCAGTGGAAGGCACCGAACCTTCCATGTCTTCCACTGGCATCTTTTCTTCCAATAAAAACTGAATATGACTGGCATCACCTTTACTACCCCTTTACTTCATAATGCTTGAACCAAATGTTCTAAAAACTTATGATATTTGGAAAATAAAAATCAGTAAATAATTGTCTGGTTTTCATGTTATATACAATGTGAATTGATTTATCTTCTTTAACAACAAAAGACAGCATTCTGTAACAACAAACTCTTCATAATTCCTTCACCATCCAACATAGTTCCAATAATGATATACACTTTCCCGTCACTATTTTGATATATTTTTTAATTTCATTATCAAATGTTAGTGACTATATAACAAGATGGGGACAAAAATAATTTACCCTTAAATGTTTTTAAGTGTTTTTTTAAATTGATCTATTGATTATAAAATATCTTAAAATTGTATTTGAGAATCCCCTTAGAAGATAATTTCAACATTGGTTCAATATTGAGTGTTATTAAATGGAAAACATTTTCATCTAAATTTATCAATCCTGTTTTCTATTACTAGATTACCCAAGTAGACCTAGATATGATTGGTTAATGGAACATTTCTAAAAGAAAATATCATTCCATATATCTCTTATATAAAAAGGGTTGGAACTATAAATATAAAGGAGAGAATAAAATAGGGAAAAAATGGAGATAATTAGCATTTCTTAAAATTAAATGAGTAATGTTGGAGAAGTTGTTTTCTTTAAGGATGTTCCTTTACACTCATGAACTCTTAATATGTGGGAGAAGGCCCTATATTTACTATTTATTTTATTTTTTAATAATGTGGATGGAAAATAAAATGAATTTGGATTAAAATTGTTATTGATAAAAAAAAATAAAAAGGAGGAGAATGAAGTGACATATGAATGTGTAATTTTGAATTTGTATTTATTGTTGATGGTGTTAAGTTAGTGTGTGCTAAAGAGTCAGGTTATTGGGTGAGAATACATCCACTAATGGAAAAGTGAATTATTACCATATAGTTTATGCATAAACCATTACTAAGGTTCTATAATAACAAATTTAAAAGTATAAGTGTAATACCCTTTAAAATCATGATAGAAAAATTCAAGGATATCCCTTATTTGTGGTTATTTTAGAGTTGATACTCATGTAACTGAAAAGTGACAACATAATGAAAGGATAACCATTTAAAACAAATTAATTATGGAGGAGATGAGGTTGATGGAGCTGTATTATAGAAAATATAAGCTAGATATATTGTAAACATATAATGAAATGGATTAAAATCCATTAAAAGTACTGAAGAAATATAGCCACGTTTTTAGGAAACCATCAAAGAATCATTAATAATTTTTTATGGAAATGAAATAAGAATAAAAATTTGGATGGTGGTTTATGTTGGATGAAGTAAAGTGAATAAAAGGATATTTGATTCTTTAAAAACCCTTGAAGTTACCTTAATAATTCTGGAATTCTGTGTTTAAGGATGAAAGTGGTTATGCCAAGGAATATGTGAATGAGACATCCAGAGTTATATATAAGTCCTTATTTACACTTATTATGAAATATATAGGATAAAATGTAATTTTTTTATGATTTATTCATACATATTTAGATGACTCATTTCTATATTTCTTACATGTAAATCCCAGCAGACATTAAAATGTAGCTATATTTTGACTTCATACATGTCATTTTGACCTTTTTATGAGTCATTTTGCTCTAGTTACAAGAGAATTAAAGCAATGTATGAGTCATTTAATTTTTTTAGAACCATATATGGAAGAATAAAATTCATTACAATGAATTATAAGATATATAAGAATCATCAATGTATTAAGGAATGTGTAGACGATAAGGGTTATTTTCAATATGTTCATAGGTCAAGGCATAGTGAATATTTATAGACTCTTCAGATTAAATATTCATGTTTCCATAATTCCTTAATTTGATTAAAAAAATATAATGATGAAATAGTTGTTTTTTCATGTTTAATGTATCAGGATTCTTTGATAGACATTATTTTATAATGAGTTTAGGATGGTTAAATGGGAAGGAGAGGAAGGAGATCACTGTTCGGTAAAGAATTGAGTTTTAAAAAAAAATATTTGAAACTCAATATCTATCATTAAAATATATATTTAAATCTTTTTATCCAAGAATCGTTTTTTAAGGAATTAAATTTATGAAATGTAAATATAATTCAAGTATACAATGAAGGAAAGAGTTATTAGATACCATCTAAAATTATAGACATAAGATAGAGTCTATATTTAGTTCATGGGAATCTCATAGGAAAGAAATTATTTTCTTAATAAAAAATTATTTTTTATATATTCTTATACCACCTTTGAATAATTTTTTTTGGTTTTTATGGAGGGATCTTCAGACCTAGAGCCTTGTTAGACAAAGAGACGACTTCACATCTAAGATAGAGAGTTAAAAATGAGAAGATATGGAAAAAGCATAACACCTATAATTTTACTAGAGATATAAATTAAAAACGAATATATGGTGATGATGGGTTACAGGATAAGATTATTTTTTCCCCTATACGTTATCTAATGTTATAATTAAATTTTTAGAAAATTAAAAAGAACCATCAAAGTGACTATCATCCTATATATAAATTCTATCTAATGGGATAAAATAGGATTGGTTGATGAATTAAAATAGAAAATGTTATAACTAAGAAACTAAGAGATCTAGCGCTCTTAAAGAACAAGAAATAATCAGTGGATAAATTTATCTACATAGAAGAAGATTTGATACTAAACTGAGATGAACAAACTACCATGTATCGAATAAGAGAGGAAGGTGGATGAGATGAATACTTGTTTAATTACTAGTCCCTGATACACTTAGTGTTGTAAATATTTGAAGAATAATATTAGAGATGTTCCGGACCTACGTGAATCTATATATAGTGAGGAAGAATAGGCCTATATAATCAATGTATAATCCCTATGTATTATTTTTGAGATATTTTCATAAAGAACAAGTGACTAGGGTTGATAAGAAGAGTTCATATAGAACATATTTTTGTATTGAAGTTTCATGATGATTGAATCGAGAGTGGATATGAAATAGTTTCTTAAATAGAACTAAGAATCTATGTATAAAATAGAGATAAGGTTATAGGAAGTGTTCTTGAATATTTATAGGCATTTGAAGGATCTATTGATGAATTAGATTAGGTTTTTGGATGCACTGACATCCTATGATATATTCAATGACATATTTCAATCAGTATGGAAGTTTAGAATAAATTGTGGGATGCCGATATAAAGAAGTGTTGTGAGTTTTTGTGCCAGTTCATTTGTGTAGCACTTTGAACACACTCACCTATGTAATATATTGAGAATTTAAATGATTGTACCTACCCCAATCCATATATAAATTGATTATATGATTTATATTTTAAACTCTATGACTTTTAAATCATGATAATGATAAGTATTAGTATTCATGGGAGGTATAAAACCATGTAGAAATTCATGTTTCATACTTTAATTATTTCATGAATTGAATATTTATGTATTCTAGGTTAATAAATAAAAGATACATTTGTATCAATTAGAAATAGAGGATCAATGTCCAATGGAGTCAAATGGTTAAAATAATAAATTTTAATTTGGTAATATTTTGAACACACCTAATTCACTCCCACTTAGGTGTGTCTATACCATTCATAGGATACTATAATATCATTCATATTCACATAGGGTGTTTAATACTATATTATTACCTTGATAAAATTTTATAAAAAACAAATAAATTTTTATTAATATCAAAATTATTTTTTTTAGGAATCATGTAAAAAACTAATCAGGCTGGGAGAAACATGTCATCCCATACAGAGATGGTTACTAATTTTTTTCATGTAGAAGATCGAAAACGGTAATCTATTAACTATTTTTATTTTTTTTCATATTAAATACATAAATTTATACATTTTTTAAATTATTTTCATTTAATTATATAGTGTAAATATGTTCATCATGAGGTTGATTGAACTGAATTAAAATTTTACGTGCATAAGAATGATGGAGGAAATTATGTATAGAAACCTGCTACAATCATTGGGGTAAATTATCTAAATTACAACTAATTGTTTTGATTGAATAATTTTTTTTAATATTTTGTTCTATTTTTTTGAAAATTTAAATCCCTTGATGTCGTCATCAGTCTCCCATGGCAATGGTACTTCCAAATTTCTGAGTAAGGAACATGCTTATCATGTGTAAGGGTTTAATACTAGACCCTCACACTATCAAATATTTATGAGGAGGTAATCTTCATTAACTAAAAAACCTATGACTATATATCCAAAAAATATTCCTTCTCTCAATAAATTAGAATCAACAAATAATATTGTGATCCCTAAGAATATAATATAGGAGAAAATTTATGATGAACATCTCAGGATAAGCAGTATATAGTGATGGGGAGTGTAGTAGGTAATCTATTTGGAAGTGATAGAAAAATTTGGATCGTTCATCATCTATAAAAATAAAACCTGAATTTTTTGAGTATGGTTGATGTTACATCCCTATAGTCAAGTGTTGTACATTTTTTTATCAATATATATATATATATATATATAACCTCTTCAGTATCTGACTGAAATAAAAAACTGTATGTTTAAAATATATTGTGATATAATGTTCATAATCGTTTTCACTTTTTTATATGTTTTCCTTTTGGAATTATTTAATTATATATCTTTCTAATATAATTATTTTTTTTAAAAAAATATGTATATTATTTGGATATACTCTAATTCCTATCAATTATTTCTAGTGTTTAGCGATTAATTAAACCAATGTGAAATAAAAAACGGGTGATAATTATATAAAATATGTTTGAAACTCTGCTATATACTTCTAAACCAACATTGTATAGTGATAAGAAACATATAGATAATTTATATATGATATTACAAATACAATTTTAGTGAAAAATATTAAAATGAAACTAACACTACATTAATTATATCAGTGGTATGAAACAACCACTAATTATGTATTCATAGTAGTTCTACTATATCATGTCCAATAAAAAATTACAGATAATTCATATTTGACAAAGAAAATAAATTATGACTTTATAAAATTACACAAATAAATTATAGGCAATATAAAACATCACTTATTTAAAAACTATTACTAATACATATTTTCTATTTAGTGACGTTCAATCAAAAATGACAGTTCTTACGACATGATTGATTCTAAAATATAAAATTTCACTATTTTACTAATGAAACAAAATTAAATATTAAAGGGATACTCTTAATGAAATATTCAAATGTCCTAATATTATCTGAGGGTGACTAAAATGTTTGGATTTATTTGATTCCTAGAAAATAAGTGAGGTATTTTTAAGTGAAAAATATATTGGAAATAAAATATAAATATAAAATTTCATTGATAATATATGTTTAATGTTGTTTGACACAAAATTCGGGGATATAAATAAATTCCCAAATCATAAATAATATTTGGAAGAGGAATAAAAATTATGAGTCATAGGAAGAGGAGTGGAGGAGGAGGAGGAGAAAAACAATGATTATATAGAAGTATACTTTAGTTAAAGTCTCTTCTGTTGTTACATTTTACATTTTCCAATAATTGTTTTTATGAGAGAATATATTACATGCTGGGAGAAATATTTATTAAAACAAGTTCTAGGATAAACCATTATAATGGTATCAAAAATGTTTAAACTATTGGATCATGTGATCATGGGCTGTTTCAGATCAATCCAAGAATATATTAATTTCTTTTAAGGGGTGACAATTATAAAAAATATACTATGTCAACTATGTTTTGGAATTGGTGATTTTAAATTCCATTAGGTTGTTTACTTTAACATGTGTAAAATATTTATTAAAGGGTAAATGTAAAAGAATTAGATCAAATAATTCATAATACCCTAGTTAATTATCATTGGTATTATGGATTATTTTATAGTAACATCAGAAAATTATAGGTTTACTTGGTGGCTGAAACCTATTTTTAGAGTTTACTAATAAGTGGATTCTCTATATTTCAATTAATTAATTTTGAATTTAACCTTTTATATGGACCAGTTCAATATGATTAACTACAAGGGAATTCCAATTTTTATGGGAGAAATCATTTTTTATAGAAAGATTATATGTTTATGTATTTATTATGTATCAGTTTGGAAGTATTATAGGCTATTATAAATATATTTTCAACTCATATTAAAGGACCTTATATTATAGTGGATAATATAATGAATATATAAAATGATTATCATTATTGAAATTCTAAATTTTCATCTCTTTCTAAAAATGAATTTCTCATATTTAGGGAGATTAATACAACAAAATGTGTTAAAGACAAATTTAAAAAACATGAATGTAATGTGAGAATGAATAAATCCCATCTTTAGATTTAGGTATTGAAATATATTGATCCCAAGATGAGTGATGATGAAATAGTGGATAATTTATTCACCATATTTAAGTATGTTTTGAGCACCATAAAAGGTTTTGGATAGAAGTTGAATGAATAAATAGATATTGAAAATATACTAGTTATCTAGTTAGAAAAATCTCATATATAATTTTTAGGGATAGAAGACGGTGATCCATAGACACTTCCACTGAATAATATATATAGAATATTAATTTATTATGAAATGGGGAAGTAATTTATTTTAAAAATAAGAGTAAATTTTATAATGAAATATTAGTTAAATATTTGAAATAATAGAGGAGTATAAGAGATGTTTATGGGGAAGAAGATAATTCTTATGAATATGAAGAGGTTGAAATAAAATTTGGAAAACTTATGTTATTAATTTGAATAATTTTAAGAAGATTTAATGAAATAAATAATGGAAATATTCCACTCAAGTGTGGAGATATTGGAAATTTCATATTTAATATTCCAAAGTTGAGAGAAGAATATGTTTATAAATATGGGGTTTAGAATATGAGGAGTTCCTCAAATATGATATTTTCCAAATTCAATAACATGATGTTTTAATCATAGGGTATTGATAATATTATCATAGATCCTAAGAGGTGAAATTTATTATCTATGTTTGAATATGAATATGGGAGTGATAATGAATAAGATGTTGCAACATCTAGTGAAATTGATTAAATGTTTCTCAATATAGATGTGGCTGAGGAATATTTCACTAGGTATGAAATTAGAAATGATGGAAGTGAGGAAAAAGTGAAATAGACATCAAAAAATAATAGGGAATCAAATAAATTCTTTTAAATATTAAAAATTCTGAGATTATGAACCACAATTTAAAGAAAAACTCAAAATCATAAAACAAAAATCCCCCATAGATTCTGAAAAGGAGTTAAAGTTGATAAATGAGATTGATATCTTGAATAAGTTAGTCATGAAGTAATAAAAATGAGATTATATATGAAATATATAGATAAAGAAAGTAAATAATTTTTTATATTATAAAATATTAAACTAAAATATTTTAAAAGATCAATAAATGGTTGGAAAAAAGATTGATTCAATGGTATATGCAATGGAGAAAAATGTTTCGAGTAAATAAAGACAATCCTCATAAATTTGAAAACTATAATAATAATATCATGGGTAAAAATTGATATAAATTGTGATCTTAAAAATAAATAACATAATACTAGGATGAAGATGAATGTTTTGGGATCTTACCATAATTTTGGTTTTGAAAAAATTGGAAAATTTTAGTGGTCATATATTTTTAGAATAACTTGAATAGAATTCTGAATACAAAGTTTTGTATAGTGGAAGGTATTTATTTTAACGTTACTATCAGTGTTATGGAGGATTTGTGAAAATTTAAAGTAGTTTTTGGTCTATTTATATTTTTTTCATTTATTTCAGAATATATAGTAGAAAAATGTTGAGTGGGAGTCCACACAGTATAATATGTTATTTTCAAAAAAAGATAAAAAATCTAGGCTAATGGATAAAAACAAGATTCAATAATTGTTGGAAATTTTGGATTTTTTTAAACAAGTGGGTTAGTATGATGATGAATATCTCATTATTTTACCAACCTAATTGAAAATGAATTATTATTCTTAAATTTTTTTGTAAGAAGAAAAATAATTGAAAATATAGGGAATTAATTTTTGAAGTTGAGCACAATGGAATATAAAAATAAATGTCCAAGGATTTTAGAGAGTGGATGAAATTTAAGTATAATAGAAGACTAAAATCCATTTAAGTATATTAAAAAGTCTAATGATTGGTGAAATTTGGTAATGATTTATCCCTTAAGATAATATGATTTAGTTCATCCATCATCTTAGAACATAATGTAAATTCAAAGAACAACATATTTATAGGTGTGTTGAAATAAAATGTACTAATACAATCTCAACATTGTGAGGAAATAAGTGAATTAATTTTTTATAAGGATTAATTCCTAGATAATAGGTTAAAATATTGATAAATTTTTATGATATGAAAACATATAGGAGGTAACATGTTTTAAATTGAGGATGATAAAAATTAATGCTCTATAATCGTGAAAGATGAAAATAAATTTTGTATTCAAAGAATTTTCCACCTTTTATAAAATAATATGTTCATTCATACCCAATGAAATAATTTTCATGATTTAATACATTCAAATGATAAAAATATTAGATGTTATATACATGAGATGAGGGAGAGATCATTAATTATATATATAATAAAGTGGAGATTCAAACATCTCATCCATTGGAGCTCATTAGTTAAGATGTTGGGGGGACATGAATAAATAATTTAACAGCGTTGATAATCATATTATTACTTTTATTGATTGATTTAATAATTTTATATGTATTATGTTCATGAAACATACATAGTATTCCTTTAATAAATTTATGGTTTTTAAAAGACTTATAATAAAGGCGTGTGGTTTATCATAGAATAAGTTGTTGGAAAATAATTGTGTTCAATAGAAAAGTGGGAAGTTTTAATCATATTATGAAAATAATTGTATTATTCCATAATTTTGTTCAATGATATACCCCATAAAAATGGTGTTTTTAAATAAAATAATCGTATCTTAGTGGAAATGGTTCAAACAATTTTGACAAAGCATAATATTTCTCCATTTCTCTAAAGACAAGATATTGGATGAGTGGTTCATATTAAAAATCACTTTTCTCATAAAAATTATTTAAATATGTCTCCATACAAAATTTATTACAATAATTACCCATGATTTAAATACTTAAGTGTATTTTAAATCCCTTATATTTTCTTGATGAAAAGTGAAAATTTGTGGATGTTTAGGAAATGTTGAGATGACAAAATATTCATTGGATATCCAAAAAATACAATATCTTATCATCAATACAATAAATAAAAAAATTATATTTTAGATAGTCTTGTTATTAAAGTTTTGTTAAAATTAAAAGAATGATATTTATAATTAAGAAGAATGTATATAATTGAATAAGATAAAGAATAATTTGTTGACATTTATGATATTGTTTTTGAAAATATATAAATAAAGATGATTCACATGTTGAACATGAAGATTTTTCAATGACTAGTGATGAAAGAAAATCCAGTTCAACTCATCCATGGATGAGAAAGAAGGTGAAGGTATAATATACTGTTGGATATTAAGGATAACCAATTCTAAATAAGTTAACTTTTTCGAAACAACATGTACCACATTATTTTTTCAAGTTAATCCATAAGATATTAAGGAAGAATAGGATAATCATGATTGGACTGAGGTTATGAATGAGTAGTTGAATCCAATACAGAAGAATGTTATTTGGTAGTTCATACCCAATCCATCTAACTATATATTTATTAAAACATAGTGTATATTTTCTATAAATTTGAATAAGAATGGAGAGGTGATGGGAAAAACGAAAATTATTATGTGTGAAGGCTATTTATAGGTATAAAGAATTGTTTTTAGTCACATAGTGATCCCATTACTCATTTATTTCATTATTTTAAAATTTTTCTTGGTGTTTGATATTTTTATTGAGGTTGGGGTTGACTTCCAATTGATAATTTTTGAGTTCTGTTGGTTTTAAGATGCCTTTTGACTGTACATTGTTAGTGTACAAGGTTTGGGGAGAAGCCATGTTGTTGGTTTAGGAATCGAATGTTTTTATTTCATTTTTTATTTAATGTGTTGATATGTATGGAATGCACATGGTTTGGACCAAACCATGTGAGGAAAGAGAGTAATCATGTAACCTATTTGTGGTGTTTGTGGAAACAAAAATGACATGTGCATAGTTATTAGAAACTGAGAGACAAGCAGGTGTATGGAAATTTAGTTTTTATTGATCCAAATTTTATTGTTGATATATGATATTTGAAACCGTGTTACTAGACCATTCTTCTTCCCCTCATTCTAGTAGGGTGCACATGGTTGGTGCACGGTTTGTAAAACTGTGTGGCCAAACCATGCCACTAACCCGGATAATTGAAATATTGAAATTATATCTTTCCCCACTTATTTTTTCAAAACTAATTTGGTATTCTCCTCACCCACTCATCCTAGGCACACCAGGGGCTCCAAAACCCATTCTCCATAGGCTTTCCTTCCTCTATTGATTCTCCTTTAAGGTTCTTATGTGAGTTTCTATTAGTTTTTGATCATTTTATCCCCTTATTATACTACTCTCTTGGTTTCTTATTATCTATTGCCTTGTTTAGCTATTGTATAAAATCTGGGGTGAGGGTTGGATGATGTGGGTTGATTTCATTAATTACATGGTGTGTGGTGGATTATTTGTCTTGGTTATTCTTTAACCCATAGTTTCATCACATGCGAACATCATTGAGGCTGGTGTTTCAATAAATATTATTTCTGCAACATTCCATTTTATTCTTGATTATTTCTCATTGTTTTTTATTTTTTCATTCTTATGATGGGTTTATTTGATTGATTGTGGTGTTCTCATGTTGGAAAATTGTTAAAAATGGATTTTCAAGGGATTTTTATAGTGAATCTTATATTTATATATTTACAAGGTGTTTGATAAAATTTATATTTTTATTTAAATAGGCAATTGAGTATTTTAATTTTGTGTTTGGGATTGGGTGAGTTTTAGTGAATTGGTTTTCTTTTAAATTGAGTTTCATGTGTTTTCTTGGTGCCTTTCGACGGTTTGTTGCCTATGTTGGAACTCCTGTGATGAGATGTGACACTATTTGTGCTTATTTATTGGACCCATGGACATCTTGTGGTTATCCATTTATATTCTAGTGAATATTTATATATCTATGTTTGTACAAGGTGCGCGCGCACACACACACACACACATATATATTACAACAAACATATGAATGGTGAATTCAAAAATAAGTTCGTCTTAAAATACTTAGTTTTTCAAAACACTTTTCCTCTATTTATCACACTCTTCCACTATATTAAAAATGTTTTTCTAGAACATCACAACATTTTCAAAATTTATAATTGATTTCAAAATAACCTCAAAGGTTGTTTGTAATTATGTTATCAAAAAAATTTCATGTTTGGTACCTTGAAACATGATTGGTATCCCTATGTATATAAAGGCCTATTTGGAAGCTTTTGTGTATGAATTATGTTTTCACCTTGGTTTGAAAATTGTTTACATAATTAAGGTGTTTTTATGGGAAATGGGTTGGTAATTTTCATTGTTAAGGCCTGATGGGTAATTTATATAGTTTTTTAAATTGTTTTTAACTTCATATGATGTGTACACATATTTACACTTTCAAGGGTTCAATATGAGACAAGAACTCCTATGATTGTTCTTTTGTTGAGAGGTCATTAATATAGTTTGCTGATGGAATAAGAAAGGAATTTATATTAGAAAATATGGGTTACACTAGGCTTCTGATGACCTCCTCACTCTACCTTATACTATTATCATGGGATTCCTAGACATCATCTAGAGGGTCAAGTGATGATTTATATCTTTAACTAATTAGATAGATTAGAACCCAATGGTGAGTGGATAGTCTAGTTGAGATTTACCATTGATGAGGCTATTTTAGGGTAGATAGGTTGGATATTGACTATGGTGGTGTACAATATTCCAGCAAGTGGGTCCAAACTAAATAAAAATTGGGATTTATTCTATGGTTGTTTTGTAAATTCCCATGATTACAAATTTGTATACTATAGTTTTATTTTATATCTTTTTGGTTACTTGTTTATTTAGTATTTTCATACTTGTTTTTGAAGCACTTATCTTATTCCTAGATTTCATTGATGCACCCTATGGCTTATTATTAGTTAATATTTACCCTTCCTTTATGAAATATTTATGTTTGATTTTCTTCATTTATTTTGGTTCTCAAAACGAGATTTTAAAAAGGAATGATGGCCTTTTATTTTTAAATGATAAAATACTTATTGTCCATAAATGTATTCCAAACTAGCATATATGGAATATTTTGATAAAAGAAATGTATAGATTATTTAGTGATTACTTACAGAGAATTTTTTTTGAAACACCCCACATGTTCCACTCAGCGTCAATAGAACTGATATTTTTTGTAGGTTTAGTATAGTTCATGTTTTTATGTGGAGTGGGCTAGTCATAATGATGGTGGTAACCATGGGGTCACGTGGAGATCATGTTTTGTTACTATTTAGTTTAGTTTTGGGTTTTTGGTAATTTTTTATTCTGCTGCTGATGTTTGTATATTTTATTAGGTATTTACTCTAGTTCAGTGATTTTGGATTCATATTTCATGCTAAAAAATCTTTTTTATTCATTTATAGTAGTCTTTTTTGTGATAAATAATTCCGACATGGATTATATTTGATGCCCAAAACTAGTTTGTAGCTCGATAGGATTGATAATGCCCTTATGTCCTTATCAAAAATCATCTTGTGTGACCAGTTTGGAGTAGAATAGGGTTGGTTTGTGAAAATATAGTTTTAGAGGAGCACTTTTTTATTTGGGGAGCCAGGTAGATTAGATATAGAACTATCGAGACTTATGAGGTAGGTATGCTAAGAATGTTATGAACTCTTTCTCATTCTTATCCTCGAGTTACCAGGGTTATTATGTGGCTTGAGTATTTTTGTGTGTGTTACAATGTTTATTTCATTGATTATTTCTTGGTTTTTGGTCGAGGGAATGAC
Source organism: Viscum album (assembly GCA_963277665.1). Taxonomy (NCBI): domain Eukaryota; kingdom Viridiplantae; phylum Streptophyta; class Magnoliopsida; order Santalales; family Viscaceae; genus Viscum; species Viscum album. The sequence goes on from OY728167.1 coordinate 343,287,875, forward strand.
AATGGAGGTGAACTGGTGCTACATGATGAGCTTGCATTGAGTAGAGACTCATATGGAGCTCGATTGCATGGTTAAAGATACTTCTATTGGTCGGTTCTTTCATAGGGTATGGTCTCCTAAACCATGTGGATAAGTTTTTTTTATAAAAACTAGTTCCCTATTTCAGGAGATTAAGTGTGAGTTGTGATTTGGCATGATTTCTATTAGTGTTAGTGGATTTCTCATGAAAAATTGTTTTTTAAAATGGTTTGGAAAAAGAACATGATCTTAGTACATTGTTTTATTTTTAATGTTTGATTTGGTGTTTGAGTTATATTTCAAAATGTGTTTTGGAATTTTTGAAATGTCCCTTGAGTAAAATGGTTTTGAAATTCGAATGGAAGTGGTGATTTATAAAGAAGTATATTAGGTTTTTTTTTATTTTTTGAATCTTGGATGTGGTGTTTTGGATTCAGAAGTTCTTTTCAGTTTGATGTTGATTCGGTTTTGGGTGTTTATGTGATATAGACTATTCCACCAAGAAAGGTCCCAAAGGTTTCTAGAGGAACACTTAAAGTCATTTTTCCTTCCTATACTCCTAGTGGGTTGTAATAGTTGAGTTATTTACAATATTTTCCAATATACTGTAGTCACTGAGGTCAATTAGAGGATGTGGATTAGCTTGAGGAAGTATAAATAGTTTTCAGGTCATTGGGAACTCCCATAGCCGTGAGGGTGATATCTATTCTAGGATCATTTTAGGGTCTATGGTTGGATTGGATGAAGGTAATCACCACATTTTCCTTGAAAGTTAGAGTGTCTTGGGAGTATTTAGGACAACTTTTTTCCAATGGTTCATACTCAAGGATTTGAAAGTGAATAAAGTGCCAGAGTTCTTGGATGTTCAAAAAGGTAAATAAGGGGTGAATTCCTAGGATGATCATTTAAATAGGTGGTTAATTTTTTTATGTATATATAATCAATAGACAACCTGAAATAACCTCTAACATTCTAGGGTATTTATTCATATATTAAGTAGAAATTTATCTCTTCTAGGGATATTCTTATCATGAAGCGAGCGGACGAGGTGTTTCTGGATAAATTGGTTCCTGATATACAATCTGTGGTTGTTGGTGCTCATGGAGGTTCCACATATAGAGAGAATTGTTTACTAGAGGAACCCATTCCTGAAAAGTATCCCTTTTTGGATTCAACTCCTTTTAAGTAAGACCAAATGATCACGTGATTCTAGTGTGTTTGGTTAGGAAATTCAAATACATATTCTCCTAACCCTATGATTGTTTGTTAATGATGTGGCTAATTGAGTAATCTGGAGATGTTTTATAGGAATAATTTCAAGTATAGGAAGTCTTGAATAGTGGATGATAGCTTTTGAATGTGGTGATGAAGATGCATCATGGCCCTATAGATTTATCCATAGGCTTTAGAGTGAATCTCTCCAAACATTTAGGGATTTTTGAGTATGGTTGGGATTTCTGGCCTATCTTTTGTGCCCAATGTCGGAGTGGGGATAATATATGTTCTCATTGTTTTAGTTTCATTGTTTTTATAAATTAATATTTTTTAATGTATATTGGTAGACTTGTGTTCCTATAATTTCTATGGTGGTTCTTTATGGATGTTAACATTTAGTTGGTTCTGTTTCTTGTGGATTGGTTTTAGTTTTGGGTTGTGTTTGTTTAGAGAGGATTATGTCTTAAAGAAATCTTGAATCGTGATTTGGATCAACATTTTATTTGAGTTTCTTTCATTAGGTTTATCCTCATGTTGGGAGTTCTAATGTTGGTCCATGAAGGAACAATTTTAAATAGTGGGGAGAACCACCATGGATATTCATGTAGTTTTATATTTTGTTGGTCGATTTTGAATTATAGCTTGAAAGCTCACACCATAATCATGGTTTCATTTGACCTTATTTCATTTCCATCTCAAGTTTTTTTTTCATTTGGCTATGTCACTTTTTAGGGATAGAATGTTTTGTGTTGGGGATAATTTTCACAAAATGACCCTGATTTTAATTTATTTATTTAATTTATTTTATTTCTTATTGGTTTATCTTTTGGTTATGGTTCTATTAGAGTTACTGGTGAGAATTTTTTATTTTTGAAGGTTTGAGGTTTCATTTGGCCCTATACATGAATAGTGTGAGAAATTTGGGGAGAAATCATGTAGTTGGTTAAGTGAGAGGTTTCATTAAGATTATTTTGTTCTTGGATTGTTTCAATTGAAAGTTCAATGCATGATTTTCCCAAAATCATGCGAGAAAAAGGAGTAATAATGTGGGTTGTTGGTAGTGTCTATGTTAAGGAACAAAAAATTTTCATGGTTATTAAAATCACATCAACAAGAGTGAGGATATACCATTTTGAAAAATCTAAATTTAATGTTCAACACATAGTCTCCCAAACCATGTGGCCAACCAGTCCATGTGCCCCTCCTTCTGGTAGGGTGCCCACAGTTTGAAGAACCATTTGGACAAACCATGTATCTTACCTAGGCTCATAAAATCATGAAATTACATATTTCATTCTATTAGTTTTAACAAAAATTAGTTATTATCCTCCCCTAATCAACCTAGGAGCATAAGGGGGGATCTCAATCCCCTTCTCCATTGGATTTCATTTTTTCTTTGAAGCTCTTTTATGGTTTCTAGGTGAGTTTAACTTGATTTCTGGTCATTTTTTCTATGCTTATTTTCTCGATCTCTTAGTTCATTATTCTCTATTGGATTTTAACCCTCTTGGAAGAACCATAGGGTTAGGTTTGGATGATTTTGGTTAATTTCATTAATGGTAGGGTGTGCGTTTGGCTTCTTAGGCTTGGTTCTTCCTTCTCACAGAGTTTCATCGTGTTGTCAAACCTTTGAGGTAAGGGTTTTTGTCCATTTTCATTCTAAATAATTCCATTTCATTCTTTAGTATTTTTAATTGGCTTCTAATTTTTTTTATCATACATGTGATCTGTTTTTTGATTTATTTTTATTTTTCATGTTGTAAAATTGATGAAAACAGGTTTCAATGGATTTTTTATAATTAATCCTATATTTATATGCTTACTAGGTGTTTGATAAAATGCCAATTAGTAGTTAAAGATTAAATTGATTATTTTTATTTCATTTTTGTTCTTGGTTTAGTTTCTGTGAATTTATCTTCTACTAAATTGATTTTAGTGTGTGGGATTGGTGTCTTTCTATGGTTCATTGTATATGTGTGAACTCTTGTGATAATATATGATACTATTTTTTATTATTAATTAGACTTTGTGGACCTCTATGTGGTTTTCCATTTATATTCTTTTTAATGTGGGAATATCTCTATGTACATGGGATGTACATATATATGGATATACATGTATGATTGGTGATTTCATAATGGAGTCCATCATGAAATCTCTAATTTTTCAAAACACCCTTCCACCATGTATTCCCCTCCATGGATCTATATTCCATTTTTTCTAAACCCATCTAATTTTTTCTAAACGGATACATGATTTCCAAATAACATGAAATGTTGTTTCTATGTGTGTTATCTACAACATGGCCTATTTGGTACCTTAAAACATGATTGAAAACCCCATAACTTTATAGGCCCATTTGGCACCATCTATGATTGAATTATGCATACACATTGGGTAGAATATGGTTTTGATAAGAAATGTGTTTTTATCGAAAAAGGTTTTGGAATTTGTTAATATTAATACCCAGTGGGTACTTTGTATTTTTTGGATGTTTATTAAAGTAATATGATGTGTAGGTTCAGTTCGAACATTGAAGGGTCCTATGTGAGATGGGAACCCCTATGTTTTTCGTTTAGTTGAGAGGTCCTTCCCATAATTGGTATCTGTAATGGGGAAGGCATACAAGGTACTAACTACAGGTTATGCCAAGATTTTAAAAAAAATCAAAATTCGACCTTATAGTATTATTATGGTATTCCTAGAGATCATCTAGAGGTTTGAGTGATGATTTATTTATATCCCCTATAATATGGTTTCAAACCCCCTAGATAGAGGATATTACTGATTTAATTTTCCACTAATGAGGCCATTTTAGTGCATCCAGGTTGGTTATTGACTATGTAGGTGGAACATATGCTTATAGGTTGCTCCGAATAATGTGAATCCAGGGATTTCTTCTATGGATATTTAAGAAATTTTCATGATTACATATTTTTATGCTTTGATTTTATTTTTCATCTTTTTGGTAACACGGTTCTTTAGTATTTTCTAGCATATACTAATACCATTTCTTTTATTACAATATTTGTTTGACAAACCCTTCTTCTTATTCTTAGTTTATATTTACCATTCATTTATACATTATTTGTGTTGTGTTTGATTCTTGTATTTTAGATCCTCAAACTCAGTTTTAAAATTGAATGATGTTTTTGGATTTTAAATGATTACAAACTTATTTTCCTTAAATTTATTTAAAACTAGCTTATATGGACATTTCAGGAAAGGAAATGTATGGATTTAGTGACACATACCCATTGAGCTGTTTTATTGCTACACCTTACTTGTACCACTCATCGTCGGTTGACCAGATCTATTTTTCATGTTCAATTTGTTTCAGGATTTCCTATGGAGTGGGCTGGTCATATGGATGGCGGTGACAAAGTGGTCACATGGAGATCGTGTTTGGTTCCAGTTTGGTCCAGTTTAGTTTTTTTGTTTTTTTTTGTTTTTTTCTAATGTAGTTGTATATGGATTTTTTATGTATGTATTCTTGTTCAGTGATTGTGGATTCTCATTTTATATTTGGTACTCTTTTTTCTTCTTTTATAAAAGTCTTTAGGGGGTTATACCATTCCCACTTTCATTATCTTTGATTCTTGACACTAGTTTCAGGACTATGCAGACCGAGAACTCCTCTCATGCCCTATTATGGATCGTCTCAGGTGATCGTTTTGCAGTAAATTCAGGTTAGTTCATGAATGTTTTGATAAGATAGTCATTAAAATTTCATATCCTCAAAGAATTAATTTTTTTTTGATATCAATACATGATGACGTTATATGATCATCCAAATAGATGTCAAGTCATCCATCCCCAATAGGGAGTTGGAAAAGGAAGTGTATATTGAGAAGCGTGATGGTCTTTTTCTCGAAGAGGATAAAGGATATTTTTGTGGGATAGAGAGGGATCCATATGGTTAATACCAACCACTAGAGCATAGTTCTATGAGTTTGTCACTTTCTTAGAATTACTCAAATTAAAGAAGAGAAGAGTCACCCTATGAAAAAAATTTTAGAATTATTTTGAAAATCATAGCCAAATCTATCTATATTTATTTTTAGGGGTACTTTTTGAAAACCATTGGTAATTCACTACAGTTTATTAAAAGCCACCACAATATGGTAGTGATTGAAATCAACGCTAAATATGATTATTTAAAATTTTGATGGTTATTTTTAAAAACCCACTTCAAAATTAATATTAGTTAATAATAATAATTATTATTAATTAAAATTTATATTATTTCTAATAATTAATAATTAATAATTAAAATTTATATTAATTTTAATAATTGATAATTAATTATTAATTATTAATAAATAATAAATTATTATTATTTAATTATAAATATTTATTATTTAAATTTTAAATAATTATGAATTATTAACTATTATTTATTATTTATTTATATAGGTATATATTTATACATAAATACACACACATATATTTATGTATATAATTATAATTTTTATAAAATTATATTTATTTATATATATATAATTATGTAAATATATCTATATTTAAACATATCTATTGATATTTATAGTCACTTGTGTATATTTATATATGTTTACCAATATATATATATAAATATAGTTAGTGGTTATATATATATATTGATAGTCATATGTGTATATATATATCTATGTGTTTATATATATTTTTAATTATAATCATTTATAAACATATGTATTTATTTATATATATTTATATATATTTATTTTTAAATATATATATATGTGTGTGTGTGTATTTATGCGTATTTATGTGCATTTATTTATATTTATATATATTTATCAATATATATATTTATATATTATGTTGGCATATATATATATATATATATATATTATAACTGCATGTGTGTATTTATATATCTTTACATGTGTTTTAAAATATATTTATATATGAAACATACAATGATTTTAAAAGAAAACATTGTATTGGATAGAGTACGTGATACACAACGCCGAGCATAAACAAGACATAAAATATATTTCTTTAAATTTAATCAATTCGATAGCCTATAGAACTTGCAACCCCGAACCTAAATGAACCATAATATATTGTACCATTATAAAATAGTCCTTAAATTAGTATGTGTGAATACTAATAACTAAATTATTAATATTACAGTAATATATTGAATATAAATAAATTAATATTTATATAAAATAAGAAATGTTTTCAGAAAAAAACATTAAAAAAATAATTTAGTCACACTTTGCGCACATAATTTAGAGTTATTTTTAACAATTTTAAAGAAAACTTAATAAAATTAACATTTTTTTATAATCATCATATCAATATTATCGTATGGTGAATATTTTTTATATTTCTAAAAAGTTTCATTTTTCGTGGAATAGTGAAAAGTATTTATTTTTATTGAAACCTGTTTTTTGTTTTAATAATTTACTAGGATTAATTATATTTTAAATTGTTTTTAAAGTAAAATTAGTTCAATTTTATTAAAATTTAATTAATTTAGGTCAGTTTAATGAATTTGATATTTGAAATTTCATATTAAAACATTATACACTAATGATAATTTTCTCTTTGGAAACCTGCTTTTTCGTCACATTCGTAGGTATAATTTAAAATTGGATTATGGAAAATCTATGTGATGAATTTAAAAAATTAGATTCCATATTTTGAATCAGAATAATTTATATTATTTAATAAAGGAAACATAATTTTTTACCATTATAAATAGTAAATTCCGTAAAAATTAATTACCACAGTTATGGTAAAAATGATTTAACGAGGATTAAATTAAAATGATACGGGTTAAAATGACCTAAGAAATTTTTCAAAACATTTTTTTGGGACATTTCAGAACCATATCAACTCTAATGGTCTACAATTACGCATTTTTGATGCTTGTGGAATGATTAAAATGTTGGTGTAATTGATTCTTTTCAAAAATTCAAAGTGTGTCCTCTCCCCCACTTATAAAAGGCCACCCAATCTTCTCCCCTATTCACAATTACAAATCCTTTTGGTTTGGAAAATAACTATAAAAATAGACTCCTTAATCCCCTAAAAATATACTTGATCCCATGCTTTGATAGACAATATATCCTCGTAAGGATTTTGGAGGAAACCTAAAGAAGTTGGCCGAAGATGATGTAACGTTCTCAAATGAGAATTTTTATTTTGATTCTTCTTCCACCTACATAAAATCTTATTAATCAATAATTATATAATAAACTAATTATATTACATATAATTATATTTTATTATGTTAATTTAATGACCTATATCCATATCCTATTCTATCAAATGGGAAACGAAACTGTCAATCGTGTGTCTGACGGACTACCACCTCACAAAATAAGGTAATTAATTTCCATCAAAACCATTCAAGGATATATATAATGATGAATTTAAAAAATTTATATTATATTTATTATTTTAATATACATATTGAATTAAAATATCACATATAACATATTACTTTCTATTCGGTTTAAAATATAATAATAATTCTCCTGTGTACGGTGGACTACCGCCTCACGAAGTGATGTGATTTGTTTTTCACTTACTCCTTTCATAGAATGTAATAAGGATATATTTATTGAATATATATGACATTTATGATATGAAATTGATTTTTTAAAAAATAATATACCATCAAATTCCTTACCCTTATAATATTTAAGGAAATGATAATGTCACTCCTGTGTACGTACGACCTACCTTCTTAACAAAGCGAAGTGATCCATTCTCCATGATCCAATTAAAATAAGGATTCAAGAAAATGTATATAATTAAATAATAGTATTTATAGAATTAATATAAATTTTTAGATTATTTATCTATATATTTTGCACCTGAACCAAAACTTTTAGGAAAAAACAAGCATGAGAAAATAAGACAATTAATACCCAAAACAATGAAAATAATGAAATATTATTACGAAATGGTTGATAAAATTTTATGAAGTGATCATATATAATTTTATAGATATATATGGTTATATTATAAAGTAATAAAATTATTAAAACAATTATACATTATTTTAAATCATGTTCAACTAAAAGGGTGCGTAACTTAACGGACATCGTCGCACTTTCCCATCATTGGGGAATATTGTAATGTTATGAACCTAATTTATTTTATATGGTTTATATAGTTACTATTTGACATGAAAAATCATGATTCATTAATAATTCATGGTATTTTAACATTCAATTTCAATTATTTCATCCAAGGGGATTTGACATGAAAATTACCAAGTGGTAATGAATTTCATAACACAATTTCTTTTCACTAGGTTATATTAATTATTTTTTTCTTTTATATTCAATGATCATGTGTGTATTTACCTTTAAATATATTATAATGTATATAATCTTGATTTATGTGGATTTAAATTTTATACAAATAATATATTCACTATATAATTTTCACATCAACGTTGTGATCCTTAAAAAGGATTATTTCAAAATCTCATTTTAATCAGGATTATTTATGCTAGAATTTCCATTGAAGGAAATTATTCTGTCATTGGACAATAAACCCAATTCACCTTATTAACCTCATGTTAATAATCATATATTAAATTAAAATTATCCCTTTTTACACTCTTTGTTACATAAAATGATTGATAAAATGTTTTAAATAAAATTTGACTTTATTTATCTCTTACATTGATAATACTTTTTCATCAAAATCCTAGATTTACAAAAATGTTCTAAAACATTTTTTTAAACATTTGAGAATTATTTATTATCGAAATTTTAACCCATATATTATTTTTTAATTCTGTTTTGAAATTATTGTTCATTTCATTTTCAAAACAAGGCCCATTTGGATTGTACCAAAAAAGAGAAATAAATCTTTGTTTTGACATGTATGACATTAATAAAATATCTATTCTTCATGAGCACTGAATGTTATAATGATTATTTCATATGATTAAAAGGATATTTCCGAATAAATTATTTTCAAAATGGTTTTTTAACATTTATTTTTAGAAGGTTATTTTTAATATAAAAAGGATTTTCCCTCAAAAATATTTTAAAGACATTTTTATGGAATTTATATTCATTAATGACAACAACCCTTTCTTTTAGTTGTAATACACTGGTATTATGTTGTATTGATACCATCCATATTCTATATAATATTGGTTTATGATAATTTTGTTGATGGAAAATTTGGCATTCACTTCTTTGATTTATTTTTGTAGTCATTAACAGTCACTTGAAATATTCAATTTCCTTTAACCAGTAGACATTAAATTTACCCTAAATATCGATATTATTTATCATGGATATGTTTTTTAAAAAAATCATATGAAATTTCTAAATATGGTATTCTAAATTTATTTTTTTGTAGGGGAAATGTCGATAAATCTGTATTCTTTACTCAATATAAATATTTAATGATAAAGAATGTTTTTTATGAATTAAATCAATTATTTGATATACTATGTATAAAAATGATGATATTTATTTCACATTAATACATGATTTATTAAATAATATTATGATTAATAAAAACTATATGATCATGAAGTCTAGTATATTTGAGAATTAGGTACATTACATAACAACTTAGAATATGAAATACATCAACATTATTAAAAACCTCCATAACATGATTGAAATATTCCCTGGATTTTAAAACTGAAATGGATATCCTAGGGAGATACCTAAGAAAGGGGTGATATATAAATCCAAGTTAAGGAATAATAGTTGAATAAGGTAAAACATGTTAGAAAATAGGCATATAATTGTGGAATAAAAGGAACATGAATAATAAAGCATGATATAACCAGCAATTCCAGCCAAAAGCAATTATTTGGACTATTTATTAAATAAATGAAAAAAGGTATAGAGGAGATGATGTGGTTAAACAATGGGGCTTTCCCTCATTAGTCAAAGAATTTTGTTACAAATCATAATAACACATATCATTCGCATAATCTGAGTCATCAGCAGTTTCCCATTCAGATTGGGACTTACCCTGATTGAGGATATGAAGAATATTGGAGTTATACTTTCCAAATAACATAGAAGATCAAGAACACATTGTATGAGGCATATTACAATAGTCCTTCCTTGGCCTTCGCTTCAGGGAAGGGGGAGTGGAGTTAACCTTCCCTATTCCAGAAATGAGCACATCTTTGAAAGAAGTAGGGTCGCCGCCTTCTGCCTCCGAGATGTCACCCCACTTACTAGATATCCTAGAGGAACTCAAGAGATTCTGGATCTTTTGATGACAATCTAGAGGAGACACAATGTTAGGAGTCATCTCATCATCCTCATCATGTTACAAGCCTGCACCAGGATTGTTAGAATTTTTCTAGTCCCAACTAATCCAGTGGGAGTAACCGCACGACTCTCCATGGGTATAATCTCCGTGTCAAAATCAGCCTGAGCAGTGGATTGACCACCCATCGGGGAAGCAGAATTTACTCGAGGCTTAGAGGGACCGGTGTTGGCTCTCAACAGTGATGAATCCACTATAATTCCCTTTCCTTTTGAAGATAGCGGATGTACTTCCACAGAAGCCATCATATTAGCCTTATTGGAAGATGTCTTTGAGTTATGATCAATGGGTTGTGACAGAGCAACATCATTATTCTCAAATTTCCTTCTACATATGTAGGATGGATGACCCTTTATCCCACATTTCGCACAAACTTTCTCCTCCGATATAGGTCCACAGAGTGCCCAACAGACATGCATTCAATTCAAAAAAGTGTTTTTCTTTCATACTCAACATCAATTTGAATGTCATCAGTGGGAGTGGAAAGTGTTACCTTGTCAATCAAAATGGAGCTAAGATCAATCTCCACTAACATCCTGGAAAAATGTCCAGACCGAACATTCTTAGTCTCCTTGTCATGTCGTATTGGATTCCCAATTTCCAGGCCAATATCACACAGAATCTACGGATGCCAAAGGACCTAGTTAAGGCCATGGAGACGAACCCATACACGAAAAAAGGTATTCCTTTCACGTGAAGCATTGAAGTCAAGGGACCATTCATGAAGGTGAAGCCACCCAGGCTTCAAGGAAAGAGATCCAGCACTCCACACATGAATTTTCGAAGCATCAGAAGAAAAAATGCAATGAAAGAAGCCACAACCAAAAGATACACACCTCCAATCAGAGAAGCCCCACAAAAAAGAGATACGCTTGACCAACTCCTGAAGCCTCCAAGATTTCTACCCCTTGGGTAATACAAGACGCGCAATCAAGGAGGTTTTACCAATTGCAATACTTTCAGAAAATACTTCCGGATTGGATTCAACACGAGCTGAAGACCCCTTTCGAAGAATTATTTCAGAGCATGAATCAGAATAATAATAAGGCATGATATAACACAATATTCATAACATGATAAATGTATCAATAACATAAAACACTACAGAATAAACACATGTCAAGACTAAATGAAATGAAAACATAATTAAAATAGTACCAGAAAGGAATAAGGTTCACTCCCAATCCGAACATGATGTCTCATGAGACTAAAAATTACCCAATTCATTGGAGAGATATATAATTCTGGTCACACCCATCACTTTCATTTCATAATAATGCTTAAGTGTGCCACATATATCATACAACATGGATTCATTCATAATCATATTTTATTACATGATTAAGGAGTGTGGAATAAATAAATTTATATCCCAATTAAAATAAATATATGCGTATAAAGGTTAACACCCTTTATAGAAATTGGGTATAATATTCACTACATAATTATTTTGGCATGGAAAATCATAGTGAAATTTCATCCCACATAACATCATCACTTAAAAATTCATAAAATGGTTTGATGAGAAAAAATGGGTATCTAATTATTTAAAAAAATGGTAATTAATAGGGACATGTAAATACAATTCCCAACATTAGTATTATAAGTGTAAGGCATACGATAATAATGAAACTTGAACAAATAAGAGAAGGTAAGGATTCTTCACATAATTGTTTGACTCCAAATGCTTGGGAGGAGCTTCATGATAGCTTCGGGGAACATTTGGCGGACTCTAGAGAGGGAATGGAAGAATAATTAAATTCTAAAATGATTTTTAGTGAAGCAAAATGAGATATTAGGTTGATTTATATAAGAAATGAGTGGGGATTTCTTTATTATTTCTGAAACAAAGGTTTTGGACTCTATACAATAAAATAACCATAACCAAAAAAATTACCATGATTTTTTCATATTAGTTCTGAAAAATGGGTGTGGTTTTAATTATTCTATAATGTAAATATATGAAATTAATGAAACAATACACTTGCATATGTTGAGGTGAGTCATTCTCTTATTTAAATGATTTTTAAACCTTAAAATATATTAATTATTTTTGAGGATTCATAATGGATTTATAAAATTACTAAAATAAACATAAAATATAATTATTTTAATTATAAAACTTATACTTGATCATGGATACATTTTTTATTATTCAATATATCACTTTTTTGATCACTATGATGTGATAATACACAAAGTATATTTATACAGTCTTTAATTTTCACCCAAAAATTTGAGTGTTTCAAAACATTATAAAAAATTTACCGTTGGATAATTTTGATGTTATGATTCCAAAAATAATATTATTTTTATCTAAATAATTTTCTATATAAGTTAATTTTAACATTTAAAATAAAATTAACATTTATTAATAAATGGTGGATTTTTTTGACAATAACATTTTTTAAACCCCTATAAAATTGTATTTGTCTTAATAAATGTTATAAGATCATTTATATCAAATAAAATATTTTATAAAATTTTATTAAAATATTATTTATATAATAAATCTGTTAATTCATCAAAATATGTTCCTTAATTGATTTTGATTATTACCCACAAATACTATTTGTGTTTTATTGTATGAAAAGAAAAATCATTTAAAAAGTATCAAAAATAATATTGAAATATATTCATTATCCTATATCAAATAATATATATATACTTATATTTCTAGGTTTTTATACATATATCTCTACTACACCTAAAATGACCTACGAGTAATGTTCGTGATGGTGAGACTTTGATAGGGTGGTTCAGTTCACATGGTTTGGGATGTTATCTCAATGAGATTGAACTTCTACAGAAAATGGTTTCTCTCATTATTAATTTGTTGGATCTCATATTGGACATGGTTAGGGGAAAATCCTAGGGATTCTATTTCCGTCAAAAATCTGATAAATGGGATTTATAGGGTATGATCTAACTGGTTGAGGGAATGAATTCCTTTGTATGTGTTAATTTTATTTGTTAAAACCCTATATTTATACTAACAATGTGATCACTATTGAATGGATATATTATCGATAGTAATTATACTTTATATTTATTTTTTAAATCCAATAGAATATAATAAATATAAATAAGTGCATGTTTTTTCTATAACCATATTACTTAATAGTACACTTAATTAAAATCTCAAGGGAAAGTTTATTTATAACAGTTTGAGTAGTTAAAATGTTTATCCTTTAAGAAATTTCACTCTCAAAATTTTCATTTACAACACTAAGAAGGATGAGTATAAATGTATTTCATAACATCCCCTAATTCCACATCACTTCTTAAAACATTTTGTTTCTCCACATCACTTTGAAAAGGTGAATTTTCTTATTTCTTAGAACTTTGTCTCTGCCATCTAAGATATTCACTTACTAATTCTCATAGGAATGTTTATTTTTCAATGGTACCCCCTCTGGATTGGGTACATGTGAGGGGTCTGGTATATACTTTCACAAGAGGTATTGATGTAATATATCATGTACTTGAGATACGTCAGGTGGGAGTGCAATTCGGTAGGCCACTACTCTAATGTGATCAAGGATCTAAAATGGTCTGATGTATCTTGGACTAATATTTATGTTCTTTCCAAATCTCACCACTTTATTACATAGAGATATGTAGAGGAATAACATGTCTCCAACATCATACACTCATTCTCATCGATGATTGTCATTATAACTCTTCTATCAAATTTGGGACGCCTTGACATTCTTCTAAATGGTTTTATCCCTTACCACCATTTCCTATACCATTTCAGGACCTAGCAGTTTTCATTCTCAAACTTCATCACAATATGCAGGTGTTCTTCAAATCTTCCCATGAAGGGATTCATAGGGATCCATTGGGATTCCTGAGTGGAAACTGTTGTTATAAGAGAACATGACCATAGGTAGATGTTGGTACCATCCTGATTTGAATTCCATAGAACATGCTCGTAACATGTCTTCTAGTGTATGAATAGTCTACTAAGATTGAACAACAATTTGAGGATTATAGGCCATAATAAAGTTCATATTAGTGTTTAGAGAATGTTTTATATTATTCCATAACATGTAGGTGAATATTAGAGCTTCATAATATATAATTTATAATGGTACTACATAAAGACTTAACTCTTATCTTATGTTTACCCATGCAAGTTGATCTAGTGGGAATTTCTGTAGAATTGAAAAAAAATTCTACCTTTATTAGATGATCCGCAACAACCCATGCAACATTTTTTCCCTTGATGTCTTTGGAATTCCGGTGAAAAACTCCATCGTGATTTTTTCCATTTCCATGTTGGTATGGGTAATGGATGAATGATCCCCTTATACTTCTACATTCAATCAATCACTTTCTAACATACTAGGAAATTGTATGTATATTCAGTGATCCCTTTCCTCATATTGTCCCAGAAATAGTGACCTTAGAGATCTTGATACATATTTATGCTACTTAGGTGGATGGAGAAATTAAAACTATGTGTATCATCCAATAATTCATTCATTAACACAATATTTGATGATACACAAAGTCGTGAAACAAATCTCAAAACCCATTTTTCAGTAACATTGAACATGTAAGAATTTTCCTTTTCTTATAGTTTTCACTTTCTTTAGAATTCCCAAATTATCATTTTGAGCATATTTTAATCACTCCAAAAGGGATGGTTGAACCATCATTTGTGAAAGGATTGATGATGTTCCTTCCATTTTGATTCCCATGTGTATCCTTTTTAAATCTAAGAACATATAATCCCTATCAATTTTCATCAATAAAATAATTTTTGGATCCCTTTTACATAGAGAATCTGTCACATTATTTGATTTCCTTGGATAGTAGGGGATTGAGAAGTCATAGTCCATGATATGATCAAACCATCTTCATTGGTGAATGTAAAGATAATTCTGTGTGAATTAATACTTGTGGATTTGGTGATCCATATATATTTCACACTTCTCCCAAAAGAGATTATGTCTCTATATTTTTAAAGTGAATATCACTGCTTCCAACCCCAGATCATGCGTTTGGTAGTTCTATTTGTGAATTTTCAACTTCGTTGAAGCATAGGCTATGAAATTTTCATTCTACATTTTCACACAGCCAAATCCCTTATTCGATTAATCACTAATAGCCACTAAGAGATCTCCAATTGGGGGAAGAGTGTTCATAGGTTATGTTCTAAGAATCATTTTCAGCTCCTTGAATCTCTATTTGGATTCATAATTCCAAGAAATTTTAACCCCTTCTGAGTTAGCTTGGTTATAAGGTTTGATAATCATGATATATTCATTAAAAATTGACAATAATACCCAACTATCACAATTAAAATATGGATATATGTTACATATATTTTCTTATTCCATCATTAAATTGATTTTATTTTTAAACATCCCACAAATTTCCCACTCCTTTTGGTTATATTCCCTAAGAATGAGACTTCCTTCAACAATAACATACATTTTCTATACATTTTATAATAAATATCCTATCACAAGGTATTTATAAAAGTTCTGAAATGATCCTCATGATCAAACATGTTCTTAGAGAATATTAGAATGTCATCTATAAAGACAACCATAAATTTTTTGTGGTAATTTCTAGATACTCTATTCATCATTTCCATTAAGATTTCTGGATCATTAGTGAGTCTAAATGGAATTAATATGAACTCATTGTGCTTGTAGCTTGTATAAAAATTATTCATAGGGATATCCTCTTTCTTCACCCAAACATGGAAATATCATAAACGTAGATCCACCTTGGAGAATAATTGTGCACCATGCAGCTGATCAAACAAGTTATCAATCCAAGGAAGATGAATCTTCTTCTTTATCATGATCATGTTGAGCTCATCATAATCAATTAAAAGGAATATTGGACCATCCTTATTCTTGAAAAAGAGAACCGTTTCACCCCATGGTGAAGAACTTGGGCGTATGAACCCTTTATCTAGATTCTCCTATATTTTATTCTTCCGATCCTCAAGTTCCACAACAACAATTCTACATGTATTCTTAGATAACGACAATGACCAAGGAAAAAGAATGATTGAAAATTAAACCTCTCATCTAGGAGGAGGACCAGATAATTCCTCAAGAAACACATCAACATATTCGCTAACAATATTTAGGTATTTGAGGATCGTTATTTGTTTAGACTCATTATTTCCTTAGACTCAATGATTTTATCTAGATATGATTTCTCGTATAGAAATAATATCCATTATTGAGTTTTTGATTCTAAATAATATCCATCATCGTCTTTTCACTTGTACAAAATCGGGGGTCGATTTGTAATAGAGAGAGTGATTTTATTATCATATAAATTTATGTTGGATCTGTATAGGGAATGCCAATCCATACCCAAAATTGAATCAAATTACACAAAGGATATATGACATGGTTCAATGGGAATTTCAACCTATATTTTTTTACATAGGAGGAGTTATATACTTGGGAAGCAATAATTTCACTATTTTACATTTTCACTGATATCTATACTTCCATTCTTTATAGTGGGGTCTAAATAGTCTGAATAAACTTTCATGATATGAAGAAATATGAAGAACCAGAATCAAAAAGTAAACTCACTATTATTTAATGAATAACTAGAGTAACTATCACCAAATCATTATCAAGATTCACATTGGGTGTTGTGATGAAAAAAGATAACCTTTATTATCTTGTAGGTTTATAGTTGTCTCCAAACACCATGGGTTTATGGAATTTGTTTGAAAAGTTCCCTAGTTCCTTTTATTTGAAGTAATGAACAATGAACTGAGGGTTGAATAGATAATTCATATCCTCCATCACATTAGTGGGTTTCTCCTATTGGTAATTTCCAACTAGGTTCCCTTCATTCATGTATATAAAGCATCCCCTTGTATCCCCTAGTTAATTTCAAGGGTGATTTTATTCTACACCACTAAAAATTGGGATATTGAAATTTCTTAGCTCCATTATATTTCCACATTAGTGCATAATAATTAAACTATACTTTATGCCTCTTATCCCCATGATACCCTTGTGATTCGATGATATCCATATCGATTTAGAGGGAATATAAGAAAACTTTTTCCTCGCTATCAAAGTCTCAGATTGCTAGGTATTTTCATAGACTATGTTTTTCCCCACCAAAGAAGCGGTCAACATTACATTCAGGGGTAAAGTAAAATATGGAGTGGTATCATGAATGCCTTGTGAAATTTTCCTCGAACGCCACACAAGATTTATTGTCTTTCTTTATGATGGTAAGGAAATCCCTTTCCTTTTTATTGTGAGAGTGAGAGGAAAATATTTATCAAAAAATCATTTTTTAGTGTTCATTCAACCCTGTTGCTTCGATCTTTTCTTCAAGCTTCGTATTATTGATCAAATTACTCTAGTAATTAGATTCTCCATCTATACAATAAAAAACTAGTATAACCATCTCTTGTTCGGATCATTGATGGATGGAGAAGATCTTATCATTGCAGTTGAACCATTTTTCCATGATTAAGTTGTCATTTTAACCATTGAAAGTTGGAGGCCTTTGTTACATAAAGGTATCAATTACAACGTGTTATCTCTAATGGGGATTCAGGAACTCCTCCTTTTATAGGTTTTTATTCAAAACCCTAGTCAATTGAGTGAGTATCATCACAATGTCTGTTATTCCTACCCACATCAAGTTAGTTTTCTCATTAGGGAACACATCACATTGTCCTTCACATTGATTGTTTACCTTATTACTTATATTTATAGCCATTGGATTGAATAAAAGAAAAATTAAGGATTGGTATTTTTGAATTATAAAACACAGAAATGGGTAATACAAATTCATTAATAGGATAACATATAAATTACATTTATTTCCTTAACTTATGAATTTATAGGTTTTAATCTGTGTTATCCACGATATGTTTCCTAACATATACCATTATGGGAATTTTTTAATTCTATTAATAATGGGGTATAATGATCTTGTGATTATGTAAAAGCATATCCTCTGTTAGTGTCAAACCATGTGCACACTAAGGCCCATTTTCATGTAAAAAGTTAAACCAAGTCAGGCTCGACACACTTTTTTTGGATTTTTTACCCCTATGTATATACATGCTAGAACCATGTACACTTATATCATCTAGACATCTATATATTTTCTTGATAAACCACTTAATCTATACATAAAAATTTTTTGGGATGTTTTCTTATACATAGTCTTTTCCCTATGTCTTTTTCTATAGTTTTATAATCTTAATATAAAAAATTAGTAAATTTTTCTTTTGATACCAACTATAACAACTCTTCTATTTATTTCAAATTAATATATGATTTATTACATAATATTATAATTAATACAACCCAGATGATTAAGAAGTCTTTTTTTTGGAATTAGGTACGTTAAATAACAACTTAAAATAGGAAATACATTATCTTTATTGTAAAATTCTCTAACATGATCAAAATATTCCATGTATTTTAAAATATCAGAGGATGTCTTGGGGACATAAATAAGAAATATGAGAGATATAAAGACTAGTAATTGAATAAGAATTAAATAAGGTAAAAAATTCTATAAAATAGGCATATCAATTTGAAATAAAAGGAACATGAAAAATAAGTAAACATATAGCATGTTAATCATAACATATTATATGTGGAAAAAAAATTAAAATAGTACAACATAAACATAGGTCAAGACTATGTACCAAGACATGATGATGGAAAAATTCCCATAACAGAATCAAGTTCAATCCCTATCCAAACATGGTCTGTCTTGAAACTAAGAATTACCCAATGCATTAGAGCACTATATAATTCTGGGTGCACCCATGACATTCATTTTATTTTCATTCCTAAGTGTGCCACATATATCATACAACATAGATTCATTCGTCATCATATTTTATTCCAATACTATAGAGTGTGGAATTCATAAATTTATGGACCAATTAAAATAAGTATATGTGTATAATTTTTAACACTATTGATTGGAATTGGTTAAGGTATTCACTACCCAATTATCTAGGCATGGAAAAGCACAGTAAAAGTTCGGCATCATAACAATGCAACATAAAAATAGATAAAATGGGTTTATTAGAGAGAAATGGGTATCTCATAATTTTGACATAAAATGGGTAGTAATTTGGAAATCTAATGAAATATATCAATATTAGTAGTTCGAAATGGAATGCATAATATAATAAAGAAACTTGAGTAAAGAGGAGAAGAATGGGATCCCTTAATTGAGTGTGTGAATCAAAATGCTTGGGATGTGATTCTCGAGATCTTAGTGGAACCTTGGGAGGAATCTAGAGTGGGGAGGGAAGAGTAAGTATGTTATAAAATTTTTTTTAGAGAACATGAATTTTTTATTGGGTGGGTTTATATAGGAAATTATTGGTAATTTTTTATTATTTCTCAAACATAGGTTTTGGAATCTATATAATAAAATAACCAAAACAAATTCCATGTTTTTTCCCATGTTTTCATTCAAATGGGAGTTGTTTTAATTATTTTATAAGTCCAAGGTACGAAATTAATAAAATAATACACTTTCTTATATGGAGGTGAGTAATAATCTTAAAGAAATGACTTTAAGAACATAAAATATATTAATGGTTTTATAGGATAAATAATGGATTTATAAAATTAATCATATAAACTTAAAATATAATTATTTTTAATATAAAACATATATTTTTGTGTGGATACCTTTTATAGTATTTATTACCGCACTTTTGGGTCATCTTGTGGTTATAATAAACAATGTATATCTATGCAGTATTTAATTTTTTTCCAAAACATTAAACATTCTCAAAAAAGAATGAAAATACACTATTGTATAAATTAAATGTTCTGATTCAAAAAATAATATTAATTTTTTTAAATTGTTTTCTGAATTTTTGAATTTATACTTTTAATATAAAGTTTATTTTTATTAAGAAATGATAGATTTTTTTGGAAATATCATTTTTTAAACCATTATAAAAATTAAATTTGTCTTCATAAATGTTATATAATCATTTATATTTATTTAAAAATATTGAAATATTTTATTGAAATATTATTTATTTAAAAATAAATTTATTCATGAAAAAATATTCCTTAATTGAAAATCAATATTACCCAAATATACTTTTAGATTTATATTTTAGAGAAACTAAAATCATATATAAAGTAACAAAAATAGGATAAAAATATATTTCTTAATACCTAAAAAATAATGTATATACCCATACTTCTAGGATATTGCTACATATCCCATTAATACACTTGCATACTCTATAAGAGTAAGGTTCATGATGGTGAGAATTTTATGGGGTGGTTCAACACACATGGGTTCGACTGTGATCTCAATGAGCTTTAAATTCTCCCATAAATTATTTCTCTCTTGCTTATATTGTTGTATATCATCTTGGGGTTGGCCAAGGAAAAATCAAAGTGATTCTATCTCCTTCATAAGATCTAGTAAATAGGATTCATAGGGTACAATGCTACTGGTTTAGGCCATCACTTCCTTTGTTTGTTCCAATTGGATTTGTTAAAACCCTATATTTATAATAACCACGTGATCAATGTTTAATGGATATATTATCAATTGTAATGATAATTTAACAGTATATTTAAATGAAATGGAATAGAATAAAACCAAATAAGTTCATGTGTTTTCTATAACTATATTACATAATAATACTTTTAATTTAAATATCAAGGAAAATATTATTTAGAACATTTCTGGTTGTTACTTTAGGAATTATTTGGAATGATGTGCTGGGTGGGGAAAAGAATTTTATAGCCCCTCGATGCATTTGTAGTCTCATGAGGTGAATCTATAAGAAATCATTAAATAGGGTATGTGTTCAAATATTTTCCTTTAAATTTTTATTAAGCGTTTTCAATTCATCTGTTTTGCATGAGATTTTCATAATGTTATTAACTCTCAATGAATTTAATTCTCATATTATTGATTAAATTTAATGTATTATCACTTATTAACATTCCACATTTATTAAGACTTATTTTTTCATAACTGTGAATTTATTTAAATATAATGTGTGTTCAGTTATTTACCTTTCCATATTTACTCTTCCTTCTCCAATAAAGATAGTCATGTTACTGATTAAATAGACTGTGTGTTCAAATTTTTACCTTTAAATTTGTATTAGACCTTTTCTATTCATGATATTCAATTTTTTATGTTTAATGTCTATTTAGTTATTTACATTTACAAGTTTATTATTCTTGTTGATTCATTATAGATTTTTATTTACAGAATTCTTATGAACAATATGATCTCACCATTATTTTCTTACTTTCCTAGAAATCTAGTAAATTTACAATGAATGGTATTAAAATATATTATAGAGGGAATAATATTATTATTTTGAAAAATAATGTTGTACTTTTATTTTTTAAATGTAATATGTGAATCATGTAAGTATATATTTTAACAATACTATTAAACTATTTGGTCCATCAGGGTGTGATTCAATGTATTTTATACCAATTTCATAAATCAAACACCAAATCGGGGTTTTTGGAAATGGGTTAATTATACATGGTATCATATGAGTTTTAGTAGAAACATTGGGATCTAGATTTAAGAAAATGATGATTTGAGATCATAACCCAATTATAGACACTAATGATAATAATTGAAAAACTTCCAAAACATTTTGTAAGGTAGACAATATGTGGTTTTATCTTGAAAGAGATCATTGTCTTGATAATAAAGTGAATGCTGTTTTGAAAAAATATACCAAGGGGTAATAAATCCATAAAATGAATTTCACTCTTGAATCAATAATTTCCTAGAACAAGAAAAATATACTTACTACAAAATTTATTTGATATTCTTATGGGATATTCTTTGGATATTTTACATTTTATTTATAAACTATTTTGAAGGATTTGAGTAGATCGTGACATTGAATGACCTCATTTAAACCTAAGGTGTCTCAGATTGAAAATAAGGTTTCATGATTTACACATCCTATAAATGATTATATGGTTTCCCTATATGATTATTATTTCTCCCATTATGGTTTTTGGTTTTAGTCAATGACTGGAATCCAAAGAAATTATGTTAACCTTGAATAAGAAAGGAAATGTGGTGATTATGAAAAAAATTAGGATGATTATAGGAGTGAAATATATCATGATTATGCCTAATCAGTTCTTCAAAAATTTTATTAATAACACATACCTTAACAAACAATGAATGTCACCAATTAAGAGAATGATAGAGTTCTCTAAGAGCTCATATGGTGGAGACCATGGGGAAAATAAGGATTTATTTATTTCATATCATAAATATGGAAAGAAACTTCATGTAAAGTGTCCTAAAGGAATGTGAAAATGTTTTATAAATAGAAAATAAATTCAAAAGGCAATGAATTTAAGAGTAAAAATGAAATTTATGATGGAAGGAAATAGATTTCAACTTATAGATCCATTTATAATTTTTTCCTCAAAATGTCGGGTACCTCTAAGTTATCCATGAATATTACATCTTTTATAGGTTTACTCCTATACCATAGAAGGGGATATGTTGAAATAAAATGGTTGAATTACTTAATGGGATTCTAAAATTAAATTATAGAAGTATTTTTTCTAATGGAATTCTGGATATATGAATTATGAAACATATATGTACGGTCTTTATTTTGGAATCATATATGTATTCATTTAAATGAGTTATGGATTCCATCAAGGGTTTATGATTTTAAGAATTAAAATTAATCTAATGTCATTAAATCATATTTTTTTGGCTTTATATGATGGAAGTCTACTATGATCAAGGATATTATTGGAGACTATTTATGGGAATACAACCTATTAGTTTAGTATATGAAAAATTCATTTGAGGAATAATATACTTAATTTTTTGTTTTAAGTTTTAATGCGTTGGTAAAAATTAGGGTTTATATTATCATTGATTATAAAGTAATTTTGGTTTACTACACTTTGGTAATGTCATAAAAATTATATTAATATTGATTTGAAAAAATGATAACCCATTGCATCTGGTGAATTCCATGGGGTTTGAACCTAAAAACGAAGAACAATAAGATTTTGGCATATACTATAGGCCTAGGTGATGTTTTGGTTAATCTATAATTTTTTTTAATTTAATTATTTAATGAATAAATATTAATGATGAACCGGTGTTGTTACTGATGAGTTTTAGAGATTAATGTATAATATTGGATAACATTTTCTAACTATATTGGTTTTGAAAAATAGTAAGAGATATATGGAAATAATTTTCACTAATTTAGGGATCTTATGATCCATTAAAATTAATATTTAGTACTTTAGGAATGTGAAATTCATTTTTTTATATTAATTTCTTAGAGTAAGTGATAGATTGGGCATTGATTGAGGCACAACCAAAGGATGAAATTGTGGAATATAAAGAAATCAAGTAAATATATTTAATAATATTCAAAAATATTAAAATAATTCAAAAAATTTTGGATAAAGTTATTGAGATGATAAATTTATCCCATTAAATTCATAATTTTTTAATCAAATGGCCTTTTAAATAATTATAGAATTTCGGGTTTGGGGTCCCTAAATTTCTATTGATCATTCACTATCTTAGGATCAATGACCACTTCAATATCTATAATTATTTACACTTTTCATCTATGTATATATATTCACTTGAAACCATTTTTCTCCTACTTTTAATCCTATTTATGTGTTTTTAAAAATTACCTTCCATGTTTCTCTTTCCCACTTTTAATAGGAAGTTTTTTTATACCTTTTATGATGTGGGTTTTTCTGCAATGGTATTTGCAAATGTGAAACCCTTGATTACCATGATAATGTTTAAATCACAAGGATTAAATTTATTGAAGGTGGGTATAATGTAACACACAACATTTTTAAAATAATAACATTGTATTGAATAGATTATGTGACACACAACATTGAGCATAAATAACACAAGAAACATATTTCTTAAAATCTAATCTTTTCTATAACTTGTGGAACAAGATACACAACATCAAAACGAACAGTAATATAGAATAACTTTATAAAATATCCATTTAATTGGTGGGAATTAATATTAGTAACTAAATTATCAATATTATAGTACCCTATTTTTTGGAAATAAAATAACACTCATTTAAATGATAAAAAATGTTTTCTAAAAAAACTGTATTAAAAAATGAGTTTTCCATTAATTGGACACATAATTTTACATTGATTTATAAAAATTTATAAAACTTTATTTGATAAAATGAAATTAATAGTTTAAATAATCATATTAAAATTATCATAGGGTGAAGTTTTGGGATTGTTCTGAAATATTTTATATTTTGAGGAATAGTAAAAAATAATGATTTTTATTGAAAGTTTCCTTTTTAATTTAATTAATTTAAATTCATAAATTGTATATTAAATTTATTTTATGTATAAATATATTCATTATATTAAAATATAACTAATATTGGTATGTTTAATAAATTTAATAATGAATTTGGATGTTATAATCTCCCACACTTATAAGAATTATCTCACTGGAAACCTTCTTTTTATTTACGTATATTAGAAAAATTTTAAACAGGATTATTCATGTTCTATGAAATGAATTAGGAAAAACAAATTAAATATTTTTAATCTTAATAAATTATATTATATAATATGTTAAAATTAATGTGTTACCATCATGAATAAAAAAATAAATTAAAATTAATTATCATGATTAAGGTAAAAAACGAATTACTAAGAGGTAAAATAAAAGAAAATGGTTAAAATTTAGGAAAAAATTGTTGAAAACCAATTATAATAAAATATATATACAATATCAACAATATGGTTCAATAATGACCCATTTCAGAGGCTTTTTGAATTAAAATAATGTTGGTGTAGTTGATTCTTTTTAAAATTTTCTTATGTGTCATCTCCCCCACATATAAATGGCCACCCGTCTCCTCCCCTATTAACACTAAAAAAGAAATCTCGTTCACAGAATCATAAGTAACTAACTATATTAACCTAATTCAAAAATCATATATCCCTTGGTCTGATTTTAAAAAAAATGCTACGATTGATTTTGTTGCAAAGATAACGATGTTTTTTGATGAAGAGGTTACGTTCTTAAACAAATGTTTTTATTTTTTTCTTAATACTATTTAAATATTATTAAAACATGATTATATAATAAAAATTGTATATTATATATACTGATATGTAATTATGTTAAGTTAATGACCTATATCTATCTCCCCTTCCATTAAATGGTCAATGAAACTGTTGATCATGTTCATTAATATTACAAACTATCACGTCGCTAACTGATGTAATTTTTTTATATCCCCACCATTAAAGGATGGATAAAATGATTAATTTAACACATGTATATTTAATTTTAGATATTAATATACTTATGGTCTTATTATTTCACATATAACTTCTAAAATTCTATTATTTTTAAATTCAATAATGTTTCTTGTGTGTGTGGCGGACTATCGCCTCACGAAGTGATGTGATTTTTTTTCACTATGTACATAAAATTTAATAAATTTATATTTAATGAAAATATTTCATATTTATGACAAGATATTTAATTTTTTATATTAATATACCATCAAATTAATTATCATTTCACTTGTTAAAGAAAATGATAAGGTCACTCCTTCACATGTAAGACCTAACGTCTCCACGAAGAAATCTGATCCATTATCCATGTTCAAATTTCAAAAATTATTCCAAAAATTAATATAGTGAAAAAATTATATTGATAAAGCTGACATAATTATATAGATTTTTTAACTACATAATATACACAATAACTAGAACTGTCATGAAAAATACATATGATAATTCATGATAGTTAACATCCAAAACAATGAAAATAAAGAAATGTTATTAAAAAACTAGTAGTAAAATTTTATAATGGTATCATATATGATGTTATTATTGTGGGTATGGTTCTATTATGAATTAATAACATTATAAAAACAATTATACGTGAATATAAATAATTTTTAACTAAAATTAAAGGGGATTTGAGGGTCTTTATCTTAATTTTTCATCGTTGAAGCATATTGTAATGTTATGAACCAAATTTATTATATATGGTATATATAATACCCATTTTATATGTAATCGCATTTTTTATTAATAATTAATTTTATTTTAAATGTAAATTTGAATTATTTTATCTATTAGGATTATCCATGAAGATTACCATGTGGTAATGAATTTCATAACTCAATTTCTTTTCATTGAGTTATATTACTTCTTCATTTTATTTGACACTATATGATTCTGTGTGTATTGAATTTTAAATATATTAATTTTTATATCAAATAGTTTTAATTTCATATTATTTTTATAAACAAAATAAATTTATTGGTTAATTCTTACATAATCTTTATAATCATTTTAAGGGTTTATTTTATAATCTCATTTTTAATTAGGATTGTTTATTCTTGAATTTACATTGAAGGAAATTATTATATCATTGTCTAATAAAACCCTTTAATTTTACTCTCATATTCTTATTCATTATGTTTTAAATTATTGTTACCATTTAACTACTCTTTTTTACACAATATGATTATGAATTTTCTGTAATAAAATCCATCTTCATTTCTCTCTTCCATTGAAATGTCATTTTCATCAAAATCCATGTTTTATGAAAATACTTCAATTTTTTAATTTTCTTTTAAAAAGAATTAATAAAGAAAATTTTACCCAATTTTAAAGTTTTTAAAATCATTTTAATGGAATATTCATGTCAATTTCAAAATAAGGCATGTATAGCTTTAAACAAAAAAAGTAAAATAAATCATTTTTTAAATATGAATGACATGAATGAAATTTAAAATAATCATGAATACTCAATGTTTCAAAGATAATTTTATAATATTAAACTATTATTTTAAAAGAAAAGTAAATTCAATTTTTTTGAACCTTTAGTTTTAAATTTTTATTTTTAGGATGAAAATGATATTTTCATCACAAATATTTTTAATGAAAGTTTTATGAAATTTATATTTTTACATGACAAAATACATTTAATTTTCTTATTATTCAATAGGAATATGTTGTATTGATACCATAATTATTCATTATAAGGATGGTTTATGATAATATTGACCATGTAATATATTATCTTTAACTTACTTGGATTTAGTTTTGTAGTCATTAACATTCCCATGAAATATTAAATTTCCTTTGATCATTTGACATTAAATTCCCCCTAAATTTCCATGTTATTTATCACCAATATGTTTATTTCTTACAATGTATATCATTTTTACATAGAATTTTCTATATTTTTTGTTACTTTTTTATCTATGGAAATATTGAAAAATATACATTCTTTACTCATTACAAATATTTTTTGATAAGACACATTGTTCATGAATTAAATTTATTATTAAATATATGAAGAATTGTTTGGAAAAACAACTATAGGAGGGGATAAAAATTATATATCCCCTTGATTCATTAATATTCTCTTGAGGGGAATAAATAATATAGAATTAAATGAGTTTCTTTATTTACTTTTAGACATTCATGTGAATGGTCTTGAAGATAGAGCTGTCATGATGTCTGCGGTTATGAAGTCCAATAATAAAGTATTACATTCATTATGAATACACGTTTTATTATCTATGGTATTTTTGAAATTATATTATCTCAAGATGGATTTAATGTATAGTTTATTTAATAAATGGTATTTTTATTATGTTATTTTCTTTTTTATTTTGATTACGCCCTATATATTAATGATAACATGGTATTTAAATAGACTTATTTTTTAGTTTTATACCCTTCCAAATTTATTATTCTTTATTTAACTAGGAGAGATAAGTTATTGATTAAATATAATATGTTTTTATATATTTACCTTTCCATATTAATTAAGACTTATATATTAATGATAGTCATGTTTCTTAATTGGCATGTGTGTTCAGTTATTTACCTTTCTGTGTTGATTATTATTATTGATTTGTGATAGCTTTCACTCCATTTAAGTCATACTGAGCATCTGAGATCACCCTTATTTGTTTTCCTTTCATAGGAATCCATGAAGTGTACTATGAATTATATTCAAGGATACACTAAATGGAATAATTATTTTATAAATTTGTTGTTGTTTTAATTTATGATTTAAAATTAAATATGTGAATCATATATATATTTAGTTTACCAAGACTACTAAACTATTCAGTCCTTTGGGATGTGATTCCATGTATCTTATCCCAATGTAATAAATCCGACATTGGCTACAGGTTACTCGAGTCGATGTCATCACAATAAATATTAATATTAATATATAATTATCATCAATTATATATGTATATATATTTAGGTATATTTATTAACAATTATATATATTTATTGATATTAATTTCTTTTTTTATAAATTTTTTTATATTTGTTAATAGGATGGGTTAGTCCACCCTTTTTATTGAAACAAAGGAATCCGACTTGTTTTTCTGGGAAGAGGGTTCCCATTATATGACTTATGTTGATATATGTATATATAATTATTTTTAATTATATATATTTATCGTTGTATATATTTATGTAAATTTATTTATATTTTTATACATTTATAAATATGTATATGTATATATATATGTGTGTGTTTATATATATTTATATTTATTTATATTAATCTATTTCGATATATATATATACTATTATATTTAATTATATGTGTGTGTGTGTTTGTGTGTGTGTGCATATTTATATATAATTATGTAAATTTATTTAAATTTCGATATATTTATACATATTTTTGATCTATTTTTGTATATTATATACATTTATATATATTATGTTAGTGTGTATGTGTGTATATATATGTTTATTTACACGTATTTATATTTATATTTTTTTAGATTTATAACTTAGGAATAAATATATGTACACACACACACAAATATATATATATATATTTAAATATAACTTTATTAATGTTTATTTAGTCACCACATATAGGGCACGAGGAGGGCCTCAGATAATAAATATTGATAAATAGATAGTAAATAAGCAATAAGTAATAAATGATAAATGATAAATATATAATAACCAATAAATTTAAAATAATAAATAATATATAAATAATATATAAATAAATAATAGATAAATAATTGAGTTTAAAAATAATTATAAAAGAAATAAATTAAAAAATAATTATAAAAAATAAAAAATATAAAAATGGAACTAAATAAAAACTCTTTATGAAAAAACATCTGTAAAAGGATTCTCAACACTCAAATTCACAACAATTTAATGAAAGCATCATGAATAATTTATTAGTAGGTTAAAACACAACTAAATACCAAAACAACTGCCACTAAAACCCATTTTCCCTATAGTGAGTGGAAACAAAATCTACGACAAAGAGGGAAAATTTGTATTTATAATTGTTATTATTATTATTGATGATATATTTTTTTTAGAAATTAAGAATGGATTTTAAAGAGTTTTATTTGGAAATAATGTAGTTATTTTAGATTTCCATGCTTGGAGAGAAAAATAATTTCATAATTGTCCGATTTTATTAAGGGAAAGATGATATTTTCTTTTCAAATTATTAATATACCCATGAAATTTTTAATAAGTTTGTTATGAATGATTCAAATAGGGTTTCTACCCTAATTTTAGTAGGAAACTAAATATCAAAAGATGAATATAGAAATGATGTTGATTCGAGAGAGTTCATGGAACTAATTGGAAGTTTTCTATCTATTTGACTACTTCATGACCAAATTTACTTTATTATGTTACCTTACATTCTAGATTCGAAAGTGAAGTGATGGAATAACATGTCATTACTGAAAACACAATTATAAGATATATAATTTTCATCATAAATTATGGTCTAAAATATTAAATCAAATGATGTTTTGATCGTTTGGATATGTAGATGTAGATTGGGCTGGATATGTCGATGATAAATGATGAACATATATTAATGTCATCCTTATTATTGAAATTTTTGTCATACGAAACACAATAATGTAGAGTTTAAGGATCATGAGAAATTTCATATTGGATAATGGAGTGGTAAAGAATTATTTTATTCCGTCCAACTAGAAAATAATTGATATGTTTACTAAGAAATTTCGAAAGGATTCATTTTCAAAAAAGAGGTTGATGATTGGATTTTTACTTCTATGTACTCAATGATATGGTATGGAGACTCTATCCACTATCTTCATGAATTTGGTTTTTTTATTTTACAAGGGGGATTATATCAATATAAATCCAAATAAACTGTTTTTCCAAAGGGGTATAATATATTTAAGGAATTTTCAAAAGGGGAAATCTTTGTTTTTATAATGTGTGTTTGTAAACTGTGTGAACTATTCTAATGTTTTTTTAGAAATGCTATTGATGATTGTGTTCAGAGAATTTAATAATATTTTGAATGATTTTTTGTCAAATGACAAGTGGAATATGTATAAGATATAGTTACAAGAGAATTTGGGTTGCCCTAATAATGAACTTTTTAATTTTTACTCATAGTATTTATTACTTAAATTGAGTGCAGTCATATAAGATTAGAGTGATTGAATGATGATTCATTTTTAGGTCGTAATCGTCATTTATGTACAGTGGAAAATAATAATTTTAGTAATTTTATTTTTGAGAAAAAATCCAAAGGGGTATATTATAAAGGCCCATTAGAGTGTGATTTTTGAGACTCAAAATTAGGTTGAGATTATAAAATGTAAGGTGTGTGGATCCAATGGAATTATAGATTTTTTCAAAAGGGGTTAATTTTATAGGATTGAAATGAAAATAAATTGAACATTATTTAGTTACTTTGATGTTATATTTTATTTTCAATGCACTTTTCATTCACTGAATGATATTTAATTTCATGTGATTCATGGATGGTCAATTGATTGGAAGTTGGTTTCTAAAGATTGGATAAATATAAAAGATGTTTAGAATGAGATGATGAAATTCTGGTAGAGTTATTTGATTATAGATATGATCAATTCTTAATGGTTGTGATTACAATGTAATGTGTGGGGAATAAAATAAAATCATATTGTTGCCTGTGTGGTCACATTTTTATTATGGTCAAATTTTAACAATGTTTGAAATGGGATTATATGACATGAAGATCACCCTCTAAAGATAAATGGTATCTCGATGAAGATATTATTCACACTAGAATGCATGTTGCTATTATTTTTCATATACTCATAGTTTTTTTCTGATTTTATTGAGCTTCAAAGGATTAAGTCACACTAAATATCATCTCTATAAAGATATATTTCACACATGAAATTGGATGATTAGAATGAAAATTATATAGTTGTGTAGTGAATCATCCAATCATACTTCAGTGATTTGGTTGAGAATTTTTTGTTTTTCTTTGTATTGGTTGATCTTTCAAGGTTCACATAATAATAGATAGCTCACACTATAATAGAGAGTTCTTTTGTATGTTGTTGAATTGAAACTGATGTATCACATTGCAGTGTGCCATGATTATATTGTGAAGAACATTTTTACACTTCAATGAATGTGGTCACAATGTGATTGATTCAATATTGTAGAATTTATATATTATGTTGATGTGGATAATTTGGTGGTTAAAGTGTTTCACTAACTCTAGTTTTAATCCCATAAACCTCACCAAATAATGACTATAAATTATGGATTGATAAAGTAGTAGTAAATGTAGTGGAAGAAGTTAAAGTGAATGTATTCATTGAAAATTAATTTAAAATTTAAATTTCAATAATATTATATATTGATTCACATTGTGAATCAGAGTGGGTGGTGTAGAAAAATACACAGAGTATGGGGAATATAGGGAAAATAATAATAAGAAGATAAAGAGGAGGAATGAGTAAAATAATAACTAGATATATGTCTTCATTGGTTGAATACTCTCGCATTATTACATTTTAGATTGTGTTATTATAGTGTGTGCCAAATAAAATTACATACCAAGGTCTTGAATTATTAAATTAACTGATTAAAATAACTTAACAGAACTAAGTAAACTAGAAAAATAAAGTCTAAATAATTTATCTTATTCATTCTAATTGATTAATATTGTATATTTTTGTATTCTAGTTCTTTTTGATTTAATAAAATATAAAAATTATTAATCAATAATAAACAAAATAAATAATTAAAAATAATATTAATCATTATAGAAAGTAGATGTGATTATTATTTTTTAAAAATAAATTTTAGATATAATATAATTCATTGTTAATTATTCAATATAATGAAACATGATTATTATATTTTTTTAGTTAAGTGAATAAAACTCATTAAAACACATTGATTTTTTTTTTTAATTTAAATTATTAAAATCCTTTTAACCTTTTCCATATTAATGGAATAGTTTTTATCCAAACATTTCTTTCATTTTAGAATTTAATTCCTTATTTTTTAATGATATGATATTTCTACTATTATTTTATCATAAACATCTTATTTTCTTATAACCCTTGGTAATGAATATTTAGAGGGTTATCCTTTAATTATGAATAATTTTTTTAACATGTATTTTTTCAATGTATTGTAAACTGATCTAAATATTTTTTAACTAATATAGACTGATTGGTTTGTTTTTCAGTTTTATAATATTAATTGACTGGTTCTGGATTCCACTTAAAATAATATTTTTTCAATCAATCAGTTGAAATCAGTTTCCATAATTGATTTAAACTGGCCATGCATACCCTTATTATAGAAGTTGGGAGACACATTTTATATCACATGTTGAAGAATAAACCATCCTTATTGTATCTAACAAGTTGAAACTTGTGGATTGTGTGATTATGATGAATTCTAGATCACCCCAAGGATGTTGAAAGTAGTTTTTAGTGGTGAACTTTATAAACAATATAATGTAGCTTTTGTGTTTGTTTATTTTTGTTTCTTATTATGATATTATCATTCAAATTAATAGGTGTTCAATGGTTTTTTAATGGTGATACAATAATTAATTTATTTCACTGATTCACCCCCCCTCACAGAATTGTCAATTACATTGGAGATTCTTTTCAGTATCATTATCCTAAAAAAAGAAAAGTTTTCACCATGTGGACTCCTCTAAAAGAAATGTTAGACATCCAAATTGACAACAAGCTATTTTGGACAATATTTTTGAATATAAACTAAGGTAATATTTGATTATTATATACATTGATACAATATAAAACAATATCCATAGTAAACTTATTTTGACTTAAATAATTTTAAAATTTTCATATTATTTTTTGATTACTTTTTTAGGAATTTAGAAAACTTATCAATAATCATTTATTGGTTTATAAATAAAATTAATGATCCTTTATTTGTTGATAGATTTATTTTTTGGTCATTATTCTCCATTATTATTAATCTTTATTTGATTAATCACTGAATAAATGAATTTAGTGGATGGGTGATTTAGATATAGTGGAAGCTCATATTGATCCCCAGGAATTAGAACACAATAACTTGAGGAGTGAAAATTATGGTAGAGACTATGGTTTTCAAGTCTCAAGTATTTAGAATAGTGATTTAGTATAGAAATTGGATTGATTAGGTTTGAGTGGAATCTAAATATGTTTTGGGAAGGATACTTTAGGATAGAGAATAAGCCTTAGGGTCAGATGTTATGGGGATTAATAATTCTATAGAAGGTAAAATTTACACTGGGACGCATGGAGTTGTGATATGTAAAGATATTTTCACTTTTCAAATTGGAAGATATATTGAAAAGTGAAAAAAGTTGACAATTTGTTTTATTTTTATGGTTGTTTCTCCATGATAGATAATTTCATGCCATTAATGTTTCTTGGATGAGGTTATCACAGTATAGATTTCAAGGTTTCACCTTGATAAGATCATGGGAAGTGAAGTTGAGGCTTTGAGTTATGAAAGACACACCACAAAGTATAGGATAACCTTATAAGGGGTTTTTGGTGAGGTTAAACAATTCTATGAGATTGAGGGAAACACCATGAACAGACCAGTTTTGTTTAAAAAAATAATTAGATTAAGTTAAATTAATTTATTAAATAATGTTAAATGAATATTGAGTCCAGTTTGGCTAGGGAAAAAATTATTCCCTAAAACCATACTCTTCTCATTAATTTTTCTATTATTATATATTCCTATCATTTCTTATCACATATTTGTTCCTTCAGAAGAAAAGAATACCCATGGGTAAGTCTAACTGCCTTTGTTATTTTTTCTCTATTTCTATTTATTTTCATTGTTTCAATCTAAAATTCCATATAATATGTATTTTTCATATTATTACAAATATTTTTCATTGTTTCAATCTAACTGCCTTTGTTGAGGTACTTTTCAAGTGGAGTCCTAATAACTATAGGAAGGTGGTTACAAGATTTTTCCTAAGATATACATTTGTTATGATTGTTAAATAAATAGGAATGTGTAAGGTTATTTATGTGTGAAAAGAAACAAAATCCACTATGTGTTTTTTATCCAGGGTAACATGAGGGTAGTATCTAGTGGGAAACAATGGCTTGGCCTAACATTGAAATATTTTTTATTTGAATAGTTTCATTGATGTTTATCAATGATGAACCCAATTGTTGATTTTTTTTCTTCTTATGAGATGCATGGTGTGGTTTTATAGGAATGTGTTGGGTATATCCCATGTGTTGGTTGGTGATTTTGATCATAGGAGACTGGGGAAAAAGGTCTCCTGTATAATATTGGTGGCACTAATAATTTCCAAGGATGACGATGGAGGTCTTCAGATGGTTTGGCATAGATGTTTGATTCCCTTGTGCTAATTTTCACATAGAACATAAACCATTAATAAGTTTATTACACTTTTATTGGGTGGTTAATTCCATATATTAATAGAAATAGAAGGTTGGGGTTGACCACACAAGTAAAAAAATGGGGTTTCACATCACTTATTTTGGGTTTTAACATTGGTTACCAGATAACGTTATTATTGGTGACTTAGTAAATATGTTTTTAACATTAGTTAAAAATAATTGACATTATAAATAAAAAATATTGAGTATTTTTATTGCATATTTTATGAAAAACCAATGTAAAAATTACTTATATTAACATTTTTTAGAAAACTGATCTTATAAAGACATTATAATGTCTATTTTTTTATAACCGACATGATAATGTATATTATAATGTATTTTATTATAGGCTTTTTGAAAAGTTATCTTTAAACATAAAAATAAAAATAATTTTTTGGATATGTTTTAATAATTAAGTTATGAAATAACTATTCTGGTAAATCATCTCAAAAAATGATAAATTTTGAGGTTGTTTACCAAGTCGTTTATATAATAACCAACATGGTAAAAAATTCATTACGTATTTTTTTATAAAAACTAACATAAAAATATTATTTTTATTTTTCATTTTTTATATGAATAAACTGATGTAAAAATTAGAGTATAATATTATCCACATGAGTTATATATAATATGACGTGGAAAATAATTTATACCGTTTATAAAAAACTCTTGTGATAAAACATATTTTAGATTTTGAACACCAATTAGGAAATAAATAACGTTAAAAATATTTTTTTATATAAAATTAAAAAAATACAATTCACCAATAGTACAAAAATACCATATTGTACCAAAAATAGAAAAAAAACTCTTAAAAATGCACAAACATTTAGCTTTTTAACATTAAACATTACAACGAATAGGATAAATAATATAAAACAAAATTTGAACTAAGAAATAATTCAACAATTAAAATTTTATTTGTCTAATGTTTTGTTCAATATATGTTAGAGGGTTATAAAAAATCACCAAATTTCAAATAAATATTTTAAAATATATTCTGAATAAATAAAATGAAAAAATAATGAAACTTTATATAACGAAATCTAACTTTATTGAAATTTGTATGTGTCCCAATTGAAATTATTTCAAACATAAATATTAGAACATAGTATCTGCATTATTTTACCCCCTTTTTTATTATTGTTCTATTTAAAAATAAATTTTCAATTGAAAATAAAATTGTATGTAATTACAACCAAAATTTATTAATTGTAA
Organism: Viscum album; assembly: GCA_963277665.1. Lineage (NCBI taxonomy): Eukaryota > Viridiplantae > Streptophyta > Magnoliopsida > Santalales > Viscaceae > Viscum > Viscum album. Next base: position 343,324,386 of record OY728167.1, read on the forward strand.
ATTAAAAGGCACCTTTCCTTTAACATAATTTAACATTGCGATTTGTATTCTTATTATATCTATAATTCAATTACATAAATATTTGAAAATAATATATATGAAGTATATTTAAATTAAATTCTAAAAAATATTTTTATTCAAATATTAAAACTTATGTGTTCAATAGATTTAGAAAATTATCTCTCACTTAACCATAGATAGAGAATACCAGTAAAGTGTCCTCTATCTTGTGCCAAAAACACTCAACATCCAATGGAAAAATCTATAAAAAAATATAATTTGAGTAGTTTTTATTTTAAATGATATAAAAACTTATGATATATATGTTTCATACACTTGATTATAGGGAAGTATCCAACGTTGAATAATTGTGTTTCTTTAAGTCTTTTAGAAATAATAACTTTTCAATTTTCTATTATTCATTTTACTCACTATAGGTGAAAATATTGTTGGTCTATACATACATATAGTTATCACATATCATACTGTATATATTTTTTAAAAAATTAAAAAAAAATTGAAAAATAATTTAAATTTTCAATAAATTAAAATGACTGAAAGATGTATGATAGTCGACTTACATGGAAAAGAGTTGCATCGTGTTGAGTCTAAACTCATCAACATTTAAAAGCTACGTGATATTTTTAAAAAAATACTCCAAATCATTGTATGACATAAATTGTTAGCATCATTTTGAATGTAATTAACATACATAATCATATTCGAATATGTTGATAATATATTAAGAGAATACATTTTTTATATAAATTCATAAAAATATATATTTTTTGTCACCTATATAATATGTATTTACATAAACTGAATTCATGTAAATAAATAAATATTAAAATATTAAAATAAAATTAAAACCTATGTCAAATTTATAATATAATATTTATATACCTCAATGGAAATTTATTGAACAAATCTAGGGGGATAAACTAAAAAATGGATGATACTTTCTCTAACTATACTTAGATAATTAATAGGAATTGTTAAATTTTTACCTATCTATAATATACTATATATAGACCCTAAGATTCTCTATCCTTGTATGTTAATGATTAATGGTATCAATATTATAATATATAATTCCACATTCAACAATTTGACACTGGGGATCCTCAACATATAACTCACAATTGATTGGAAACTATAGAGGAGTAGGTGTAGGAGTAGGATAGTTAGGAGGTGGAGGGGAGAGATCTGCATTTGGATGTAGAGGAGTGATAACTACATTCAAAGGTGGAGGAGTGGTATCAATAGCATGAAACTATCATTTTATATATGCAAACATCATCTTAACCAAATTTTTGATCTTTTTATCCATCGTCTCACTTATATCCTTAACTTTAACATCCAAATATTTTAATTTTCTATTATAAACATCCTCTATTGAAGATGATTCAAAATGAAGAAACACGTTTCTTATTGATACACCTGCTAGGTATCCACATACATGACTTTGGTGTTTGGGATTTCCCAATTCCCTTGTTAAAATATCATTTTTACCCTAGGCCTTGAAGGTACCTTGTGTTTTCAGATGCTCAAGGTAATCCTGGAAAGAAAATTTTGAAATTTTAGTAGTGAATCCCAATATATAATGATTTTATTTAACTTAATTAACATGAATAAATTAAATAACTTCTTACAATCCTCTCAGCCACATACCTTGACTATTTTTATGAGATTGTCTTTTTTTTCTAATCTAGACCCTCATTGATTTGTCATGTCCAATTGGAGGGTAGAGGAGGGTCAACCTTTCTTAAGCCTGAAGACTCATATATATGTTTTTGAAAATAATTAACTACTGTTTTTTCTTCTAATAACATATATCATCCCTAAGATAAAGTATGAGGGTATACGTTTCTATATTAGATCTATTATTGAGATCTCCTTGTTTTCTAGAAATTATGAACAAATAAATCATTATTGTGATTATTAATATAAAAAAAATCTCAAATCCAAAAACACATAAAAAGAATGTTTCTTGTTTTCTACTTTTAAAGAACTAATTATTTTCATCTTCATCATGAAATGGATATATACTATAGGGGTTTTGAATTTTTCTATCCCGAAAAATGATTTTTAGTGAGAGGGTAGATTTAAAATCCCTCCATCTTCTAGAGTCCATAGATAAATATTTCTTCCTAACCCCTCGAGTAGCAGGTTTATCATATGTCATCTCATAAAAAGGTAAAATACTATATTAGTAAAATATTTAATGATAAATAAAATAATAACAAACAAGCATAAAAAATTATATCCCATAGTTGAGATATAGTCACTTTGTTAACACTTCACCAATTAGAAATTAAAATAGTAAATTTTCATCGAGCTTTCACTAAAATAATAGTCCTATTTTTTTTGCATTTGGACCATTGGGAATATCATTATCATTGAAATCAACCAGTGTCCTATAGTCCCAAATATGGGAAACTGATAATTTTGGTAAATGTGTGTATCCATGTTTACCGACCCTAAAAATCAAATTTTTCCCTATAGAAGTAGATGTATCTTTTGCAGGAGAGAAATGAGGTGCCCCAATAGTATTATGTGTATGATCCTCACCAGATGTTTTTTTACAGTCTTCCCTATAAGTATGTGGTGGATCATATGTTTATTCATCCATTATCCTACAAAATCAAAGTTCCAAAAAATTAGTACACAAATATACAAATCCAACTATTCCATATAAATTTAAATAACAAATTAAATCTGAAAAAAAAAGTAAACTATTAAAAAAATCGTTATTCATATTTTTTAAAATATTTATCTAAAATTCTAACAACATTAATTAGAGATGATATGACATAAAATTGTAAAGACCCGTAAAATTCAAGGGAAATTTTTTCTTAATTTTCTTTGGAATTTTACAAGAGCGCGGTTTCTAACGGCACCTGATTCCGAGGCCCGGTGTGCCCGGAATCAATTTCCGAAGTTTGGCTCGGGTACGTTCAGTGAACGAACGAGCGAGAATTTCTAACTTTTGATCCGGTGCTCGGAATTGAAATCTGAGGGCACCGATGAACTCGCAGCGCCGATATTCTCTTAAGGAAACCTTTTCTGAGGTTGCGTTTATTTCGGGTTGAGAGTTAATTTTTGGGAGTTTAGAATAAGTTAAATAAAAATTTTGGATTACAAATTTTTATTTAAACTTGTTGGTTAACTTCTCTCAAAGGAAGTTAGGAGTGGGACCCACACCCACTTAACCTCCCTTGAAAGGATTAAGTGTGGTGGGGCCCACACGAACCCTAAAATTTTCATCTTCTCTCAAACTCCCTTAACCCCTCTTTAAATGACATGACAATTGTTATTTAATTTTGGAGTTATCCTTTTTGAATTTCAAACCTTTGAAATTCTTTTGTTAAGTTTGTGAATAAAATAAGCTCTTATCTTATTTTGTTGGGTTAGAAATCTTTAGCCATCTTGTGAGGATTTGAGAGCTTTTCATTCTTTTTCAAACTTTGACGATGAACGCTCAAGCTCCGACGAAGAACACCGCTCCTCTCTTCTTCGTATTCCATGTCAACGAAAGGGAACGCCGCTTCCTCCTCGGACTTCCTTCATTGGCATACGAAGTTTCGCCAACGACATATCTCTTCGGGAATATCTCTTGGTCAACGGATTTGACGAACGACTACAGCGACGCCAGACCTCCGCGACGTTGTCTTCCGCGGGACGTTGACAAATCTTCGAACCTTATACCCAAGGTAGGGGTGGTTGTTAATTGTTTATTTATTTATCCTTGTTTGTGGTTCTAGCGTGACTAACGTGAGGTTTTTAAATATGTGTTATTGTTTAACGTGAGGGGGCCGGACCGCATGAACACGGCCGAACCCCCTCCTTCGTTCTTGATGTTTTATATTGCGGATGAAACAAGGTGGTGAGGTGCCGTCGCACCACACGGTTATTCGCCCGATTATATTGTGCAGCGCCGTCGCACCGCGCCGTGGAAGAATCATCAAGAACGCGACGCCGTCGCGCCGCGTCGAGGGGAATGGAAGGCGCGGCGAAGGGGCGCGGTGCCGTCGCACCTCACCGGACGACGAACACCACGGTCGGTTCCGGGCCGCGGCGAGACGGGAAGACCGGCGGCACGCCGGGCCGCCGGCTTCGGAAGCCGGAAAGGGGACCGGATTTTCCGGTCCGGTTGGAGAAAAACCGGCCGGCCAGGTGGCCGGCCGGAAGGTCAAAGGCCGGGGGAATTTAATTCCCCCGGCCAGCTCAAAAGCCCCCCTAATTTAAGAGAGGCGGGCGGTTTCCTTGAGGGGGGAAGGCGGCCCCCCGGTTGCCTTCAAAGCAGGCCCCCACGAGGGGGGGGGGGTCTCCAAAAAGGCGCGGCTCTTAAGCCGCGCCGCCGCGCCGGTCCGCGCCGCCGCGCCGGACCGTCGCCGGCCGGGCCGGGTCGGGTCGACCCGGTTCGGGCCGACCCAGGGGGGTCGGGCCGGGTCGGCCCGGACCCGGACCCCCCCGTTTTCGAGACGACTTCGGTCTTTTGGCCATAACTTGAGCCACGGACCTCCGATCGACGAACCGTCTGCGGCAACGCGATCCTTGGATCGAGACGGTCGTTTCAGTATACTATACTCAAGGCGCACCTACTTTTTCGGGAGCCTACGTGGTTAAAACTCCGTAGTTAAGCGTGCTTCGCTTAGAGTAGTGATCAGGATGGGTGACCTCCTGGGAAGTTTCCTAGGGAGGGTGTGAGACGGAAAGGATGATATCTTTCAGACTGGACGTCCGATTGACGAACCGTCAGCGGCGATGCGATACTTGGATCGAGGCGGTCGTTTTAGTATATCGCACTCAAGGTTTTGGATTACTTTGAGTTCGGCCGGGTTGGTTCGTACACGAAACCAACCGGACCTTCGGAGCGGAAACACTCATATCTTGAGCTACGGACGTCCGATTGACGTGCCGTCAGCTTTGTTGTATTTCTCTTAGTGAGACGGATCTTTTGGAATACTCTGCCCGAGGTTTGGACGCAGGTGGAGTACGGTCGGGTTGGTTTTGCCTTAAAAACCAACCGGGCCCCGGAGACGAAAATGCCAATAACTCTCAGACCGGGCGTCCGATCGACGCGCCGTCTGTTGCATTGAGTTCCTGTTGACGATACGGAACTTTTGGATACATCAACTCTGGACTTTGTGACAGTTGATGTATCAGCCTCTCGGCTCGTGGAGCGGACCATCCGAACGAGCTTGCTGTGTGCGGGAACCCTAGTGCTACTGCTACTGCTACTGTGACTGCGACGACGACAGTACAGAGATCCTGTGTGGATTCGACGACGACGACTACAGCACTCAGCGATCCTACGTGGAACAGTGCTACGATCCTGTGTGGGTCTTTGCGGGGGTTAGTACCTATCGATCCTTCGTGGGTCCGACGACTTAGATGGATCAGTGATCATCTTCACCGTCATCCGAAGAAGTTTACCTATGTGAGCTGAACCTTCTATTTTACTCGATAGAGGTAGTGCGCTTGGTTGTAGCGGCAGACCCGCGATTCTGGAGACGAGCATACGGAGTACGGAGACCGTGTAGCCGGCTGAGACCTGAAGACTGCTCGACCGACTCGACTTGGAGTGAGTCGACTAGCCCAGTGGACGGAGCGCCTGGTATTTGGCGGCAGAACCACGGCGGACGGAGCGCCTGGTAGTTGGCAGCAAACCCGCGGTACTCGACCGGAGGAGTACCTCTGTAGGCTATTTGGGTGAGCGCCCGGTATTTGGCAGCAGACCCTCAGCGGACGGAGCGCCCGGTAGTTGGCAGCAGACCCGCGGTACTCGACAGGAGGAGTACTTCAGCAGTCTTAGGTTAGTGAGCAGTACCTCGGAGTCGTGACAGGACCACTGTACACTTCAGAGATGGGGCTCTTCAGCAGTTACGGTTTTGATAATGAAAATCCTTGTGTGAGCTGAATCCTAATTTCTTTCCTGTGTGGATTGTGTTGTGATATCCTGTGTGGATTACATTTTGCTTTCCTGTGTGGAATACGTTTACTTTCCTATGTGGACTGAGTTGTACTTGGGCTCGGAGGTTGGAGCGTATTTGAAATTGATGACTTAGGTATATGTATGGGCATATACCTAAGCATTGTCGGTTGTTACTTCGTGTTTGTATTTTTCTTTGTGGTTTATCCTTTGTGGATTTCGGGAGACCTACAGGGGTCTCGGGGTCCCTACTGAGTATCTTATACTCACCCCTGCACGGGCTATGCCCGCACTACGTTGTGTTGGTTGCAGACGACGGACAACGTTGATCTTGGATGAGGCTTGCAGAGTAGGACGGTACCTGGAGGTGGACCACTGGGCGGGACGTGTTCGGAGCGGACGGCGGGACCCGTGGAGCAGTGGAGCTATCTGTACCCACCCTTCAGGTGGGATCTCCAGTGGACTGCTCGGTGTAGCGGCTTTTACTTACAGTTGCTGTTTTCCCTTTCGAGTTGTACTTTACTTTCAGTTTGGGTTTGTATACTGGCCCTTTTACTTTTCCGCACTTCCAGTTGTACTCTGCTTTTGATTAGTGTTTACTTTCCGCTTTCTTTCTCTGTAGTGTTTGTTTACTTTACAAAGGCAATGCCTTCCCTTTTTACCGGGAATTACGCCTTGGTGCTAGTCGCCAGCCCCTGGCCTATGGAAGGCGGGCTTGGGGTAGTCACGGCACGGACCCGAGGGCGGGTCGTGACAAAAATAATGAAAGAAAATCCAATAATTGTGTCTAAATAGTAAAAATTATCCAATGTATTACACAATATTTTTACAACGAAAATAAAATTATTTAAATGAAATATTTTATACATTTATTTTATTTTATTTGAAATATTAGATGAAAAATAATTTTATTTACATAAAATAAAAAAATACATAATTTAATGGTAAAAGTGGTAATCTAAAAAAATAAATTAATATAAAAAACTAATCAACTAATTAGTTATAATATATATTTTCGTAATGAAAATAAAACTAGTATATCTATCATTTTATGAAATTTTTAAAATTAAATATGAATTAAATATATATTACCTATAATATTATGAAATTACCAAGGGATTGTTTTTCTAAATTCATACCCCATGATTATTCCATATAAAACAAACTATATATATGAAATTCTCATCAATATTATCTATCAATATTTCCATAAAAGTGGGTATATCATATAAATCAGCATCATCATGTTGTTTTTCATCGCAATAATACTTTTTTCCCAATGTCAAATGATATACCACTATATATTTGATAGATCAGAAAAATATAATTTCTTCCACGTGTTTCCATGATTAAAATTTAATCCTTTTATTCAAATATATTCAAATTAACTTGTGTCCTACCTAATTCATCATTTCTCACATTGTTTTAAACAATTACCTATTTTCAATTGAATACTAGATCTCGAAGTTTAATTTAATCAACATACCATACTTATTCAATGACTCCCTAATATGATCATGATAGAGATATTGGATTTTTTTATTTGTCTCCTAAAAATGAATTTCTTCAACGAACACAAATACACTAGTATTATATTCTACACTTATGTTATCCTGATATTTTGTATGAAATGTATAGACATTAATTTGATACCTAGACCACGTTATCAAATTTAAACATGGAATTCCCACTAACTATATTAATGGTTCTAATTCATCTGATCTACCATGCATGGTCTCTCTATACCATGAATAAAAGTATAGTTATGCTTATTCAAAATCAACATATCTTTTTTCTATGGATAACATTGTTTAAAAATAGTAATATACACTGTTATATATAATTGGGCATCATATATATTTTTCAATTTGTATAATTATACCTTCTCTGTCTGTTCAGCTATAAATAAATTTAAATCCAATCCTCAGATCCCTGTTCCCCAATAACTAACTCACCAATCACGAGATATAGGAAAAATGATGAAATATACTACAATCAAATAGCATGTAAAAATATATATAACCTCCATAGAGATATACTTCCAAATAATTGAGGCTTAAGAAATATATGAACTCATGAAATATTTGATAAATATCAGTATATATCATTCAAAAGGATACATCCAATGTATATATACAGGTCCAAAAATCATTATTTCTTATACCAAATGAGCCATCAGATCCAATATAGTAACAAAAAAAGATAGAGGAAAATACATTTCCCATTGAAAAAGTATAGATCCCACAACGATATATAAAATTTTCAATGAATGAAAATAATTAACTATGTTAAAAATTGAATTTAAAAGATAAAACACTTTCATGATAGTCATTATTATATTGATGGGAAAAATAATGTGCAATGAAACTGGTAGGTGTTATTTCATCACGATGCGCCACTCATGATATTTCATTCCTATCATCTTCAAATATTTTATCGACACCAATTGTTATATTTGATGAATAAATATATAGTAATTTGATACCATGGAGACGTAATAAAAAATTATCCTCTCCATATTAGATATGGTATGATAATCTAGAAGTAGGTACATTCACCATCCATTAGAAGTGGGTGCTAACTCAAAATGTAATCCAATTGATAATAATTCCAATCTTACATTCAACCCATATTTATCATTTCCATTAATATATATCAATTTTTCAACAAAAATTTCATATATATTATTCTCCACATGCATTAAATCAATGTTATATTTTCTGTCATGATATCTCCAATATGGTCTCTCACAAAATATTGATAAATTTCCCAAATATTTCAATCATTTATATATTTTTGTTTCTTTCCAAATGTGACATCAATGTTTCCCCCCCTCTAAATATACTAATTTATATAAAAATGTTTTGGAGAAATATTAAATTCCAAAGATATGTTGAATGACTATCTTAATCTTTGATAAGTGTGATCCATAGACAAAAAACCTCTGATGACCCATGTATACTTTTTCCCCCATGTTGTAGTTGGTAATATAGTCTATTATTCATAATTTAGAAAAGCAATATTCCCTAAACACTTTATAGATAAAATTTTGATATGTTGGGAGGTCATTTATGGTGAACATAATCATTGTATATAGTTGAAAATGTTAAATTTTATAAGAATAATACACCCTAATACCCTCCTCCTATAAAAACATCAAATCATCAATTAATAGCAATAAGAAAAAATCAATATCATTTCATGGTTGTTTTGTTTAAGAGATCATTAAACTGAAAGTGACATACTTTTTACTTCATATAAAATTCAAGCGATAAGTTGAAAGTCACCAAAAAAATAATCCATGAACAATGTGTGATACTAAGGCTTCAATATGGATTCATTCCATCTATGAATAGTCCAAGTTTGAGATTTTTATCATCATCACTAAATTTACTAAACTATTAATAAATCTTATTCCACTATTTAAAATCAACTAGATGACATAATATTAAATCATATATCCTATCATCTTCTTGCTATCATATCATATTTTCATCATGAATATGAAAATAAAATTTTAAAATGAGTAATTACAGGAAGATACAAAATTACCTTTTAAGGGGTCTCTTTAAATTATAAATTAACATGAGAGTTTTATTTGAACTTCTACCATGATTCCATTATTTTAGATGCTCATACAAACATTCAAACTCATTCTTATATAATGCAAAATCATTTTGGATGAAATGTATTTTCTTATACCACAAAACCATTAGGTGTAATTTTTTATTTTCTTTATAATGTGATTATTTATGTTCATTATCTTTAGAAAATATGTATTTATAAGTTATATAATCATGGATAAACTCTTTTCACTCCAACCATTTTTCACCAAAAATATAATCGCTCATGACACCTTTGATGAAATTTTAAATTTAGTACAACCCAAATAAAATGGGTTTTTAGTATCCCCATATAAACACACAATGGTTGGTTCACTCTCAATTACCTATACAAAAATACCCTAAATCATTTCTTCTATTTTATCAGACTTATCATATTAAAAATCATGATCATCAATAGATCTTGAATTCTTCACCGTTTCACTATTCCAAATCAAAGGGCTGTAAATCAAATTAAAACCATTTAAAATTAAATTATCTTTGATATATTTTATTTTTAATATCTTCATATTTATATATTACAGGAGTGGATAGAAAAACATTTCATTATTTGGAACAATTTGTTTAAAAAATTCCAAAAAATAATCGGCACCCTCCACATATTCATAATGTAATAATCAAACATTTAATCATTATTATCTATAAAAAATATTGAAAAGTGAAAATAAGTTTTTATATTTTAAATTGTTATTTAAAATATAAATTTATAAAAAACAATTAAAATATTTCATAAAAAATGTCAAAAAAAATTCGAAATATTTAATAAACAAAAATATAACATTTCCTATATTAAATTATCATTCTCTAATAAAAAAATCACAAACCTTAAACTATTTTTTTATGAAATTAAAAAATATATAAGATGTGAGGATAATTAGAACATAAAATAAAAACAGTGAAGATAAGGAGACATTAGTGGAAATTAGAATAGAGAATCCAAAAAAAAATACCTTGTATGCATATAAAATTGATATAATAAACACAAACTGGAAATTGATATTTGAATCAATGCGATTGAGAAGGAAACACTAATGGGAAGAACATTAAATCATTAGATGATGATGTATGACAATGGATGGTGGTGGTGGATTCCAACTAAATAAAAAATCTACATCAATATATTATTAGAAACACAAATACAAATGAAAATACCTTGGATTCATGTAAAATGGAATCAATAAACAAAATTTTTAAATTTAAATCAGAACCGGGATGATTAGTAAGGTGATACCAATGATAATAATGTGAAAGCGGTCGACAATGATGAGTGATGGTAGATAGTGTAAGTTGGAGATGAAAACTCAAATATGAAGAAATATCAATAAAATATTAGAACCATAATGAAAAATGAAAAAACCATGGATTCATGGAAAAATAAAACAATAAACACAAACCATAAATGAAAATAGGATTCGAATTGACTGAGATGTGACATGAATGCGAATAATATGAAAGCTATGGTAGTTTATGGGTGCTGGTGGATGGCGCATAGTGGATGATGCCAAAGGAAAAATATGCAAGGACATAAATCAATGAAAGAAGTGATTTCAGACATGGATTGAATAGTTAATAGATACAAGGACACATATCAAAAAAATGGGAAATGTTAGGGTTAACTGAGTGAGAGATAATCAAAGTCAGTCATATAATAGAATGAAACAAAAATGATAGATCCATGCACCTTAACAAAATTATAATACTTTTCCACATGGTTTATTCTATAAATGACATATAATATAATATTTTTCACATTGGTTAATGATGAATCTATGTGAAAACATGTAATTTTCACATAATTTCTTCTATAAATGACATTAAACCATTGGATGTCTTTTATTCCATGTGGTTTACTCAATAGCCGACATGAAATATCAATCTTGTAATGTTTTTATTAGCGAAACAACATGAAAATTTGATTTCTTTAATTTTTCACACCCATTATTCATGAAATAACATGACAAGAATAAAAATTTTAATTTCCAAATTAGTTATAGATAACTAATGTAAAAAAAATTTCAGGAAAAAAGAATTTTTTACTAGTTCCATCAGTACAGTGGAGGTTATGTAAGGAAACTAATAGTGGTATATGAGACCACTATAATGGGGCTTGAGGATCCAATTTTTGTTTTGTTTGATGGGGTAGGTTTGGGAGGGTGAGTATCCTAAGGACTTGTGTTCATAAATCTATTTATATGATAATGGTAAAGAGTATGGAAGTCCAACAAACTTTTTATATGAATTTTTTAAGTGTCAATGGGGGTATTTGGATTTTTTCGAATAGTGATTCTGTATGACGTATAATTGATTGGATGGTCGAGGGAACTTATGACATGAGATACTGTTGATATATCACTTCACTCCAACACTAGAAATATTAGGTTTAAGATCACCTAGGCTGGTTGAACATGTGTGGAGAGGTCTGTGTATTGTTATTGGGTATACTTTTTATGATTTCAGGCATTGGTATAAGAGATAAATGAAATTTATTGACACTATTGGTGATGAAATACTGAGTTCATAGTCACATACCACAGATTCCCCCTAGGACACTTACAAAACTTATGTATTATGGTACATGAAATATAAAAGGTTAAAATTCTTGAACCTAGTGTAGGTGGGAGTATGGATGGTGCACAGACTGGTTAACATGATATTTAGATGGTCTAGGTGGTTCCTCAGGGCTAGGATTATTGTTCATATTGGTTGTTTTTTATGTGTATATATGGGATCAACCCATAAAAGATAATTTATAATCATTATTGGTTCAACTGAAATTATATATACTAGTTCAGTTATCATATATGTATATTTGTATTAATGCTACATGATATTTAAATTTCTTCCATTGTGTTTTGAGGAAGTTATTTTTCTATTTATCCACAGAGGGTAATGAATCCCCATTATAACCTTATAGACCCTAACTTATAGTTAGTAGTATCTAGTTTATATGTAGGAATTCCTAAGGTACAGTGACAATATGGTCCAATTATTTTATTGTGAGTTAGAATGGGGTGTTACAATGCGCCATCAAATTAGGGTGGTTACTGATGGTTCTTGGGGTCAAATAGAAGCTATTTATCGCATTCCCAATAATAGTGTTTTTAATATTATTTGGATAATTCCATAGAAATATATGAACACAATCTCAATATATTTATATGGAGGATCATTTGAAATATAATTCATAATTAATTTATAATCATGAATTACCTTGGCATAATAATTCATTATTTTTTTAATGCATTTAGTGGAACTTCTTATCGTACCATCATTACGATGAAACATACATTGCATAATTCCTATAGTATATCCACGCATGATACATAAATATCAAAATTTCACTAATGGAACTTCAGGTTTTGGCATAGAGGTACTAATCATCTTGAATCATTCACCACTAATCACAAAAATATTTCATTCGATATTGAATAATTCTTCAGTGTTCTTATAGCCATGATGGGGATGTAAAGGACAATTTTACCTCATTTTTTATAAAATTATTAAGAGAGTTCTCTTCATACATTATATAATTTTTTATTTATAAAAACTCTCTTGAACCTAGAAACAATATAATTTGGGTTTTATAGCTTGGGATAGAAATTTTTTTATTTCACAAATTCCCTTAATTAAGTTATTTATTCTAGGAAAACCTCGCATAATAATAATATTATTATAATATATTATTTTTCTTACTTGTAGATACTTTAACATCATTTTTAAATAAATTAATATTTATTTAAATAAAATTGAACAAAATATATCATTACCTTCAGGACCTATACTTGACCCATTAAACCTCCATGGCATTATCCAAACCTTAAAGAGTAAATATTTATTCGAAAAAATAAATATAATTATTTTAATCATTCATTAAATAAATATAAATTATAATTACTAATCAATAAGTAAAAATATATTAAAAATCTAACTCACATATACATTTTCCAATATAAATAATCGGTGATTGAATTTATGATATCAATATTGGTTGAATAATAATTATTTATTGGTTTAGAGAATAATATTTTTTTCCAATATTAAATTTAAATAAAATCTAACTATGATTCTGGATGCACTTAGCATGGGACACTCAATTCCCCTTTCTTAGTGTCATTATAAAGGTTTTCTTAATGTCCATTATTATGATATAGAAAACATTAATTCACCCATAGATAAATAAATAAATGACATAATAAAAACATTTTCATACCAGCACTTACTCATTAATATTATCCCTTTATCTCAATATCTCATAATTTAGGATTCATATTTGTGTCATCAACCTATAAGATGTATATATATATCTCGGGCTAACTGAAATGAACTTTTAGAAAACTCATCATATCCATGGGCTTAATGTGACAATTATATTTTAATCAATTGTACATGGACATCATATTTCTATTTTTGAAGATATAAATCCTTTTTTGAATTATAAAATTAATATCATATAATGTACAGTACACCCAACATATCATACTTTAATAGGATAACATGTCATCATTGTTTTCGAAAATTCACCATAGTACACAATTAATGATACATATTAATAATATTCTCAATTATAAGGAACAAGAAAAATTTATATAGATATTAATATCTAATGAAACATATGAAAATTGAATTATTATTGTTGGGTCTTCCCTCACAACCTCCTTTTATAGATATTATCGAGTTCAATCATCTTGGAAATATGTTTTAAAGTCTTATGTGGATGGACTCAGACCCTAGTAGCCCGAATCCCATGTCTTACATAATTACATTGGTAAAATGAACAAGAGATCACATCCCAAAGGAATGAATATTTTAGTAGATTTAGAAAATTATATACATACATAAGTTCTAAATTACAACTTAAAAGGAAAAACAACATATCAACTCTATTTGAAACATCCATAAACTCTTACATTATACCTGCATGTCATTCACAATAAACATAATCACATCCTGAGGAAAAATAAAACATCATAAATGGGTGATCTTGGATTCTTATTAAGGTTAATTAATAAAACGTATTCTAATATAAATAATAATTCAATTTGAATAACTAAAAATACATGTTGTTGATTCAAAATATTGAGCATAATATTTAACAAGTTAAAACTAATTAAATAATTACATAAAAGATTACATGAGTAAAACAATAACCATAGATATTATTTTAGTCAAATAATAAATTTACTTACCAATTAAAAATATCATAATGAGGGAATTCATAATTTTTTTATCCATAACATATGGTTGATGCATTGACCAAGACATCTGAAAATAAATGGTTATGGTTTCGAAAAAATCTATATCTAAAAATAAATGGGAAAGGCCTAATCAAAATTCATATCTGTTTTGTCTCATGAGACTCATCGATGAATCAAGGGGATATATAATTCCCCTCCCATTACTTATTAATTCCAATTAATTCCTCATATGAATCAGGTTAACCATAAATAACAAATACATATGGAATGTAAATAACTTTTCCCAATCTATAAATGTAATCACTATTCATTTTGAGTGGTATGGTGAAAGGTGTAAAGATATCACATACTCAATCAAACTGATCATAAACCATTTAATAAAACATTTTATATGATAATCATAAAATACCAATCTCAATAAATCATAGATGAAAATACTCTAATAAAATCATAAATGAATTCATGAGATAAATACCCTTTTCACTTTCCAATGAAGAGTTGTTTTTGGAACAATTATTATAATTTGTCATGATTTTTTATATAAAACCAAAAATGAACCAATATATTCTTTCAAGAAAAAATTATTTATTTAATATAAATAATGGTTTCATAAAATATATTGTGTATGTTACTTGAAAATGGGTAGGAAATACGGAATTTCACTTTAATCAGGTTTTCTTATCAGAAAGAATTTAGATGAAAACCATGTAAAAATGTAATTCCTATAAGAGAAAGTTGAACTTATTTGGATATATGAGTTTGGAAAATATAAATATAATTTAGAATAAGTATATAAAAATATTTAATAATTAAATTTTGGTAAAGTGAGAGAAAGCGTAACCCGAATGAAAAATAGAGGACCGGGTTGAATCCCTAACCTTATGTTCAAAAGTGTTCTTCACTTGTTCTTAATGACATGAATAATGAAATTATATTAACTAATTATTTCATTTAGAACCTAATAATTTTTTTTGTTTTATTAACATTTTATTATGTTCATTTATGGTATTTTTTATGAGTTATAAGATTAAAGTTCATCATTCAGGAGTGTTCTTTTCCTTGTTTTTCATAATCAGTTTGCTTTTATACACATATGGAGGATCATGTAAATTGAAAATTATTATACAGAATTGAAATTATTTTTTATTAATGATCATAAATATTATTAAATGGTTATATAAGTCATTGGGTTCTTTGGGGAAAGTATGAATCATTAGATAAGACATTAGTGACAATAGTGTAGATTATTTTTGTCGTTTTTTGATCATTACAAAAATGTTTTGTTTCATTAATTAATTTTATGTGTATCTAATAGTAAGAGAACATTATATAAGATGAAAAAAATATATTATAATCTTTTTTAACCATAAAAACTATTTTTACAGACTTGAAGGCGTAATTGAAAAATGAACACACGTCATCCATGAAGGCGGTAAATTGGCACCTCACGGACGATGTTTTCATCATTAAAATAAAAAGAAAATGAGAAGATAAATGATGGTGTATTTTCCATTAAAATAATAAAATTTCAGTATGTAAAACATTATATAGTTATAATCTAAATTGGGATAGGGGAGGTGAGAGAAGGATAAGAAATGAAAAGAAAATGAAATAAAATTAAAAGAAGAAAATGGTATTTTACCTCTTGAATTCGTCTCCCTACGAACATCCTTAAGGAACATTGAAATTGAATTTTTGGTGAGACCATCAATATAAGAATTATATAGATATTTTTGGGAGATTAAATGGGAAAAATATAAGCAATATTCAAGGATTTGGAGGTGTGAGGAGAAGGTGTGGTGGGGGTGGTAATTTTAGTGGAGGAGAGTGGTGTTATTTGAATGTTTTATTCATTTGTTTAATATTTTGGATCAAGGCTATAAATTGTTTGACAATAGTAACTAAATATTTTAAATTAATGAAGGAGGGTTATATATTATGTGCTTACATTGTCCATACATCATCCATGACTCAATAATTCATGTATTTGTTAAATACTATAAATTACCCAATTTCACTATTCACCAAAAAATCAACAATTTTATAAAAATACCAAAAATTTATCCTATATTTTTTTAAAATGTAGAATTAAAAAATGAAAATAATTTTATAAAAGTAATTATCTAATTTTTGGAAATTTAATTTTAAAATAAAATCATCATTTACTTGAAATATATTTATTTTAACACTATAACTTTTTTATGACACTTTGAAAAAAACATTAAGGTCTCATGATGTTATCTTATAATCATAAGAAAAGAAAAAATAAATTTATGAAAATAAATTTCCTTTTAAATAATTTTATTAATAAATAAATTGAAAATAAGTTCTTATGTTTCATAGAAATACCAACATGTACTTTATCATTTTAAAAAAATTATTTACTTAAACCATGATGTAAATTAATTTCATTTAAAATAAACATAAAATTAATGTATACTTTCATAGGTAAAGTAACTGTTATATTGGTTAAGTTACTATTCCTAAGGGCTGCATTAGTATTCAAATAGTTATATTTAATTGTATATTATGGTTTTAAACTCGTTTTTGTGTGAAGCAGAAACTATCGATGATATTAAATTCTAACATATGCTTACCATAAAATCATGGGGTGTTACATTATGAGACTAGAAAACCAAATAATAAAACATCATCCATTTATTATCAGATAATTTCATCTATACTATATGAAATATTTTTAAGAGTATTTCCTTATCACATTATGGTTCTCATTATAGTGATGAGTTGATATAATATTTTGATGTGACAGCTAATATAAGGAAATTATAACAATTATGTTATTAAGAATAACACTCATCATATGATAATATTTTAATTAGTACTTAGACATTTTAATATAATTTCTATCAAAAGTATGATGTTAGTTTTTTCTAGGAAACCAACTCCAATATACTACCACTCTCACTAAATCAGTCTTTTAGAAATAATAACTTTTCAATTTTCTATTATTCATTTTACTCACTATAGGTGAAAATATTGTTGGTCTGTACATACATATAGTTATTACATATCATACTGTATATATTTTTTAAAAAATTAAAAATAAAAATGAAAAATAAGTTTAAATTTTCAATAAATTAAAATGACTGAAAGATGTATGATAGTCGACTTACATGGAAAAGAGTTGCATCGTGTCGAGTCTAAACTCATCAACATTTAAAAGCTACGTGATATTTTTAAAAAAATACTCCAAATCATTGTATGACATAAATTGTTAGCATCATTTTGAATGTAATTAACATACATAATCATATTCGAATATGTTGATAATATATTAAGAGAATACATTTTTTATATAAATTCATAAAAATATATATTTTTTGTCACCTATATAATATGTATTTACATAAACTGAATTCATGTAAATAAATAAATATTAAAATATTAAAATAAAATTAAAACCTATGTCAAATTTATAATATAATATTTATATACCTCAATGGAAATTTATTGAACAAATCTAGGGGGATAAACTAAAAAATGGATGATACTTTCTCTAACTATACTTAGATAATTAATAGGAATTGTTAAATTTTTACCTATCTATAATATACTATATATAGACCCTAAGATTCTCTATCCTTGTATGTTAATGATTAATGGTATCAATATTATAATATATAATTCCACATTCAACAATTTGACACTGGGGATCCTCAACATATAACTCACAATTGATTGGAAACTATAGAGGAGTAGGTGTAGGAGTAGGATAGTTAGGAGGTGGAGGGGAGAGATCTACATTTGGATGTAGAGGAGTGATAACTACATTCAAAGGTGGAGGAGTGGTATCAATAGCATGAAACTATCATTTTATATATGCAAACATAATCTTAACCAAATTTTTGATCTTTTTATCCATCGTCTCACTTATATCCTTAACTTTAACATCCAAATATTTTAATTTTCTATTATAAACATCCTCTATTGAAGATGATTCAAAATGAAGAAACACATTTCTTACTGATACACCTGCTAGGTATCCACATACACGACCTTGGTGTTTGGGATTTCCCAATTCCCTTGTTAAAATATCATTTTTACCCTAGGCCTTGAAGGTACCTTGTGTTCTCAGATGCTCAAGGTAATCCTGGAAAGAAAATTTTGAAATTTTAGTAGTGAATCCCAATATATAATGATTTTATTTAACTTAATTAACATGAATAAATTAAATAACTTCTTACAATCCTCTAAGCCACATACCTTGACTATTTTTATGAGATTGTCTTTTTTTTTCTAATCTAGACCCTCATTGATTTGTCATGTCCAATTGGAGGGTAGAGGAGGGTCAACCTTTCTTAAGCCCGAAGACTCATATATATTTTTTTGAAAATAATTAACTACTGTTTTTTCTTCTAATAACATATATCATCCCTAAGATAAAGTATGAGGGTATATGTTTCTATATTAGATCTATTATTGAGATATCCTTGTTTTCTAGAAATTATGAACAAATAAATCATTATTATGATTATTAATATAAAAAAACTCTCAAATCCAAAAACACATAAAAAGAATGTTTCTTTTTTTCTACTTTTAAAGAACTAATTATTTTCATCTTCATCATGAAATGGATATATACTATAGGGGTTTTGAATTTTTCTATCCCCAAAAATGATTTTTAGTGAGAGGGTAGATTTAAAATCCCTCCATCTTCTAGAATCCATAGATAAATATTTCTTCATAACCCCTCGAGTAGTAGGTTTATCATATGTCATCTCATAAAAAGGTAAAATACTATATTAGTAAAATATTTAATGATAAATAAAATAATAACAAACAAGCATAAAAAATTATATCCCATAGTTGAGATATAGTCACTTTGTTAACACTTCACCAATTAGAAATTAAAATAGTAAATTTTCATCGAGCTTTCACTAAAATAATAGTCCTATTTTTTTTTGCATTTGGACCATTGGGAATATCATTATCATTGAAATCAACCTGTGTCCTATAGTCCCAAATATGGGAAACTGATAATTTTGGTAAATGTGTGTATCCATGTTTACCGACCCTAAAACTCTAATTTTTCTCTATAGAAGTAGATCTTTCTTTTGCAGGAGAGAAATGAGGTGCCCCAATAGTATTATGTGTATGATCCTCACCAGAAGTTTTTTTACAGTCTTCCCTATAAGTATGTGGTGGATCATATGTTTATTCATCCATTATCCTACAAAATCAAAGTTCCAAAAAATTAGTACACAAATATACAAATCCAACTATTCCATATAAATTTAAATAACAAATTAAATCTGATAAAAAAAGTAAAATATTAAAAAAATCGTTATTCATATTTTTTAAAATATTTATCTAAAATTCTAACAACATTAATTAGAGATGATATAACATAAAATAATGAAAGAAAATCCAATAATTGTGTCTAAATAGTAAAAATTATCCAATGTATTACACAATATTTTTACAATGAAAATAAAATTATTTAAATGAAATATTTTATACATTTATTTTATTTTATTTGAAATATTAGATGAAAAATAATTTTATTTACATAAAATAAAAAAATACATAATTTAATGGTAAAAGTGGTAATCTAAAAAAATAAATTAATATAAAAAACTAATAAACTAATTAGTTATAATATATATTTTCGTAATGAAAATAAAACTAGTATATCTATCATTTTATGAAATTTTTAAAATTAAATATGAATTAAATATATATTACCTATAATATTATGAAATTACTAAGGGATTGTTTTTCTAAATTCATACCCCATGATTATTCCATATAAAACAAACTATATATATGAAATTCTCATCAATATTATCTATCAATATTTCCATAAAAGTGGGTATATCATATAAATCAGCATCATCATGTTGTTTTTCATCGCAATAATACTTTTTTCCCAATGTCAAATGATATACCACTATATATTTGATAGATCAGGAAAATATAATTTCTTCCACGTGTTTCCATGATTAAAATTTAAGCCTTTTATTCAAATATATTCAAATTAACTTGTGTCCTACCTAATTCATCATTTCTCACATTGTTGTAAACAATTACCTATTTTCAATTGAATACTATATCTCGAAGTTTAATTTAATCAACATACCATACTTATTCAATGACTCCCTAATATGATCATGATATAGATATTGGATTTTTTTATTTGTCTCCTAAAAATGAATTTCTTCAATGAACACAAATACACTAGTATTATATTCTACACTTATGTTATCCTGATATTTTGTATGAAATGTATAGACATTAATTTGATACCTAGACCACGTTATCAAATTTAAACATGGAATTCCCACTAACTATATTAATGGTTCTAATTCATCTGATCTACCATGCATGGTCTCTCTATACCATGAATAAAAGTTTAGTTATGCTTATTCAAAATCAACATATCTTTTTTCTATGGATAACATTGTTTAAAAATAGTAATATACACTGTTATATATAATTGGGAATCATATATATTTTTAAATATGTATAATTATAACTTCTCTGTCTGTTCAGCTATAAATAAATTTAAATCCAATCATCAGATCCCTGTTCCCCAATAACTAACTCACTAATCACGAGATATAGGAAAAATGATGAAATATACTACAATCAAATAGCATGTAAAAATATATATAACCTCCATAGAGATATACTTCCAAATAATTGAGGCTTAAGAAATATATGAACTCATGAAATATTTGATAAATATCAGTATATATCATTTAAAAGGATAAATCCAATATATATATACAGGTCCAAAAATCATTATTTCTTATACCAAATGAGCCATCAGATCCAATATAGTAACAAAAAATGATAGAGGAAAATACATTTCCCATTGAAAAAGTATAGATCCCACAACGATATATAAAATTTTCAATGAATGAAAATAATTAACTATGTTAAAAATTGAATTTAAAAGATAAAACACTTTCATGATAGTCATTATTATATTGATGGGAAAAATAATGTTCAATGAAACTGGTAGGTGTTATTTCATCACGATGCGCCACTCATGATATTTCATGCCTATCATCTTCAAATATTTTATCGACACCAATTGTTATATTTGATGAATAAATATATAGTAATTTGATACCATGGAGACGTAATAAAAAATTATCCTCTCCATATTAGATATGGTATGATAATCTAGAAGTAGGTACATTCACCATCCATTAGAAGTGGGTGCTAACTCAAAATGTAATCCAATTGATAACAATTCCAATCTTACATTCAACCCATATTTATCATTTCCATTAATATATATCAATTTTTCAACAAAAATTTCATATATATTATTCTCCACATGCATTAAATCAATGTTATATTTTCCGTCATGATATCTCCAATATGGTCTCTCACAAAATATTGATAAATTTTCCAAATATTTCAATCATTTATATATTTTTGTTTCTTTCCAAATGTGACATCAATGTTTCCCCCCTATAAATATACTAATTTATATAAAAATGTTTTGGAGAAATATTAAATTCCAAAGATATGTTGAATGACTGTCTTAATCTTTGATAAGTGTGATCCATAGACAAAAAACCTCTGATGACCCATGTATACTTTTTTCCCCATGTTGTAGTTGGTAATATAGTCTATTGTTCATAATTTAGAAAAGAAATATTCCCTAAACACTTTATAGATACAAATTTTGATATGTTGGGAGGTCATTTATGGTGAACATAATCATTGTATATAGTTGAAAATGTTAAATTTTATAAGAATAATACACCCTAATACCCTCCTCCTATAAAAACATCAAATCATCAATTAATAGCAAAAATAAAAAATCAATATTATTTCATGGTTGTTTTGTTTAAGAGATCATTAAACTGAAAGTGACATACTTTTTACTTCATATAAAATTCAAGCGATAAGTTGAAAGTCACCAACAAAATAAGCCATGAACAATGTGTGATACTAAGGCTTCAATATGGATTCATTCCATCTATGAATAGTCCAAGTTTGAGATTTTTAACATCATCACTAAATTTACTAAACTATTAATAAATCTTATTCCACTATTTAAAATCAACTAGATGACATAATATTACATCATATATCCTATCATCTTCATGCTATCATATCATATTTTCATCATGAATATGAAAATAAAATTTTAAAATGAGTAATTACAGGAAGATACAAAATTACCTTTTAAGGGGTATCTTTAAATTATAAATTAACATGAGAGTTTTATTTGAACTTCTACCATGATTCCATTATGTTAGATGCTCATACAAACATTCAAACTCATTCTTTTATAATGCAAAATCATTTTGGATGAAATGTATTTTCTTATACCACAAAACCATTAGGTGTAATTTTTTATTTTCATTATAATGTGATTATTTATGTTCATTATCTTTAGAAAATATTTATTTATAAGTTATATAATCATGGATAAACTCTTTTCACTCCAACCATTTTTCACCAAAAATATAATCTCTCATGACACCTTTTATGAAATTTTAAATTTAGTACAACCCAAATAAAATGGGTTTTTAGTATCACCATATAAACACACAATGGTTGGTTCACTCTCAATTACCTATACAAAAATACCCTAAATCATTTCTTCTATTTGATCAGAATTATCATATTAAAAATCATGATCATCAATAGATCTTGAATTCTTCACCGTTTCACTATTCAAAATCAAAGGGTTGTAAATCAAATTAAAACCATTTAAAATTAAATTATCTTTGATATATTTTATTTTTAATATCTTCATATTTATATGTTACAGGAGTGGATAGAAAAACATTTCATTATTTGGAACAATTTGTTTAAAAAATTCCAAAAAATAATCGGCACCCTCCTCATATTCATAATGTAATAATCAAACATTTAATCATTATTATCTATAAAAAATATTGAAAAGTGAAAATAAGTATTTATATTTTAAATTGTTATTTAAAATATACATTTATAAAAAACAATAAAAATATTTCATAAAAAATGTCAAAAAAATTCGAAATATTTGATAAACAAAAATATAACATTTCCTATATTAAATTTTCATTCTCTAATAAAAAAATCACAAACCTTAAAATATTTTTTTTTGAAATTAAAAAATATATAAGATGTGAGGATAATTAGAACATAAAATAAAAACAGTGAAGATAAAGAGACATTAGTGGAAATTAGAATAGAGAATCCAGACAAAAATACCTTGTATGCATATAAAATTGATATAATAAACACAAACTGGAAATTGATATTTGAATCAATGCGATTGAGAAGGAAACACTAATGGGAAGAACATTAAATCATTAGATGATGATGGATTACAATGGATGGTGGTGGTGGATTCCAACTAAATAAAAAATCTACATCAATATATTATTAGAAACACAAATACAAATGAAAACACCTTGGATTCATGTAAAATGGAATCAATAAACAAAAATTTTAAATTTAAATCAGAACCGGGATGATTAGTAAGGTGATACCAATGATAATAATGTGAAAGCGGTCGAAAATGATGAGTGATGGTAGATAGTGTAAGTTGGAGATGAAAACTCAAATATGAAGAAATATCAATAACATATTAGAACCATAATGAAAAATGAAAATACCATGGATTCATGGAAAAATAAAACAATAAACACAAACCATAAATGAAAATAGGATTCGAATTGACTGAGATGTGACATGAATGAGAATAATATGAAAGCTATGGTAGTTGATGGGTGATGGTGGATGGCGCATAGTGGATGATGCCAAAGGAAAAATATGCAAGGACATAAATCAATGAAAGAAGTGATTTCAGACATGGATTGAAAAGTTAATAGATACAAGGACACATATCAAAAAAATGGGAAATGTTAGGGTTAATTGAGTGAGAGATAATCAAAGTCAGTCATATAATAGAATGAAACAAAAATGATAGATCCATGCACCTTAACAAAATTATAATACTTTTCCACATGGTTTATTCTATAAATGACATATAATATAATATTTTTCACATTGGTTAATGATGAATCTATGTGAAAACATGTAATTTTCACAAAATTTCTTCTATAAATGACATTAAACCATTGGATGTCTTTTATTCCATGTGGTTTACTCAATAGCCGACATGAAATATCAATCTTGTAATGTTTTTATTAGCGAAACAACATGAAAATTTGATTTCTTTAATTTTTCACACCCATTATTCATGAAATAACATGACAAGAATAAAAATTTTAATTTCCAAATTAGTTATAGATAACTAATGTAAAAAAAATTTCAGGAAAAAATAATTTTTTACTAGTTCCATCAGTACAGTGGAGGTTATGTAAGGAAACTAATAGTGGTATATGAGACCACTATAATGGGGCTTGAGGATCCAATTTTTGTTTTGTTTGATGGGGTGGGTTTGGGAGGGTGAGTATCCTAAGGACTTGTGTTCATAAATCTATTTATATGATAATGGTAAAGAGTATGGAAGTCCAAAAAACTTTTTATATGAATTTTTTAAGTGTCAATGGGGGTATTTGGATTTTTTCAAATAGTGATTCTGTATGACGTATAATTGATTGGATGGTCGAGGGAACATATGACATGAGATACTGTTGATATATCACTTCACTCCAACACTAGAAATATTAGGTTTAAGATCACCTAGGCTGGTTGAACATGTGTGGAGAGGTCTGTGTATTGTTATTGGGTATACTTTTTATGATTTCAGGCATTGGTATAAGATATAAATTAAATTTATTGACACTATTGGTGATGAAATACTGAGTTCATAGTCACATACCACAGATTCCCCCTAGGACACTTACAAAACTTATGTATTATGGTACATGAAATATAAAAGGTTAAAATTCTTGAACCTAGTGTAGGAGGGAGTATGGATGGTGCACAGACTGGTTAACATGATATTTAGATGGTCTAGGTGGTTCCTCAGGGCTAGGATTATTGTTCATATTGGTTGTTTTTTATGTGTATATATGGGATCAACCCATAAAAGATAATTTATAATCATTATTGGTTCAACTGAAATTATATATACTAGTTCAGTTATCATATATGTATATTTGTATTAATGCTACATGATATTTAAATTTCTTCCATTGTGTTTTGAGGAAGTTATTTTTCTATTTATCCACAGAGGGTAATGTATCCCCATTATAACCTTATAGACCCTAACTTATAGTTAGTAGTATCTAGTTTATATGTAGGAATTCCTAAGGTACAATGACAGTATGGTCCAATTATTTTATTGTGAGTTAGAATGGGGTGTTACAATGCGCCATCAAATTAGGGTGGTTACTGATGGTTCATGGGGTCAAATAGAAGCTATTTATCCCATTCCCAATAATAGTGTTTTTAATATTATTTGGATAATTCCATAGAAATATATGAACACAATCTCAATATATTTATATAGAGGATCATTTGAAATATAATTCATAATTAATTTATAATCATGAATTACCTTGGCATAATAATTCATTATTTTTTAATGCATTTAGTGGAACTTCGTATCGTACCATCATTACGATGAAACATACATTGCATAATTCCTATAGTATATCCACGCATGATACATGAATATCAAAATTTCACTAATGGAACTTCAGGTTTTGGCATAGAGGTACTAATCATCTTGAATCATTCACCACTAATCACAAAAATATTTCATTCGATCTTGAATAATTCTTCTGTGTTCTTATAGCCATGATGGGGATGTAAAGGACAATTTTACCTCATTTTTTGGAAAATTATTAAGAGAGTTCTCTTCATACATTATATAATTTTTTATTTATAAAAACTCTCTTGAACCTAGAAACAATATAATTTGGGTTTTATAGCTTGGGATAGAAATTTTTTTATTTCACAAATTCCCTTAATTAAGTTATTTATTCTAGGAAAACCTCGCATAATAATAATATTATTATAATATATTATTTTTCTTACTTGTAGATACTTTAACATAATTTTTAAATAAATTAATATTTATTTAAATAAAATTGAACTAAATATATCATTACCTTCAGGACCTATACTTTACCCATTAAACCTCCTTGGCATTATCCAAACCTTAAAGAGTAAATATTTATTCAAAAAAATAAATATAATTATTTTAATCATTCATTAAATAAATATAAATTATAATTACTAATCAATAAGTAAAAATATATTAAAAATCTAACTCACATATACATTTTCCAATATAAATAATCGGTGATTGAATTTATGATATCAATATTGCTTGAATAATAATTATTTATTGGTTTAGAGAATAATATTTTTTTCCAATATTAAATTTAAATAAAATCTAACTATGATTCTGGATGCACTTAGCATGGGACACTCAATTCCCCTTTCTTAGTGGCATTATAAAGGTTTTCCTAATGTCCATTATTATGATATAGAAAAACATTAAGTCACCCATAGATAAATAAATAAATGACACTATAAAAACATTTTCATACCAGCACTTACTCATTAATATTATCCCTTTATCTCAATATCTCATAATTTAGGATTCATATTTGTGTCATCAACCTATAAGATGTATATATATATCTCGGGCTAACTGAAATGAACTTTTTGAAAACTCATCATATCCATGGGCTTAATGTGACAATTATATTTTAATCAACTGTACATGGACATCATATTTCTATTTTTGAAGATATAAATCCTTTTTTGAATTATAAAATTAATATCATATAATTTATAGTACACCCAACATATCATAATTTAATAGGATAACATGTCATCATTGTTTTCGAAAATTCACAATAGTACACAATTAATGATACATATTAATAATATTCTCAATTATAAGGAACAAGATAAGTTTATATAGATATTAATATCTAATGAAACATATGAAAATTGAATTATTATTGCTGGGTCTTCCCTCACAACCTCCTTTTATAGATATTATCGAGTTCAATCATCTTGGAAATATGTTTTAAAGTCTTATGTGGATGGACTCAGACCCTAGTAGCCCGAATCCCATGTCTTACATAATTACATTGGTAAAATGAACAAGAGATCACATCCCAAAGGAATGAATTTTTTAGTAGATTTATAAAATTATATACATACATAAGTTCTAAATTACAACTTCAAAGGAAAAACAACATATCAACTCTATTTGAAACATCCATAAACTCTTACATTATACCTGCATGTCATTCACAATAAACATAATCACATCCTGAGGAAAAATAAAACATCATAAATGGGTGATCTTGGATTCTTATTAAGGTTAATTAATAAAACGTATTCTAATATAAATAATAATTCAATTTGAATAACTAAAAATACATGTTGTTGAATCAAAATATTGAGCATAATATTTAACAAGTTAAAACTAATTAAATAATTACATAAAAGATTACATGAGTAAAACAATAACCATGGATATTATTTTAGTCAAATAATAAATTTACTTACCAATTAATAATATCATAATGAGGGAATTCATAATTTTTTTATCCATAACATATGGTTGATGCATTGACCAAGACATCTGAAAATAAATGGTTATGGTTTCGAAAAAATCTATATCTAAAAATAAATGGGAAAGGCCTAATCAAAATTCATATCTGTTTTGTCTCATGAGACTCATCGATGAATCAAGGGGATATATAATTGCACTCCCATTACTTATTAATTCCAATTAATTCCTCATATGAATCAGGTTAACCATAAATAACAAATACATATGGAATGTAAATAACTTTTCCCAATCTATAAATGTAATCACTATTCATTTTGAGTAGTATGGTGAAAGGTGTAAAGATATCACATACTCAATCAAACTGATCATAAACCATTTAATAAAATATTGTATATGATAATCATAAAATACCAATCTCAATAAATCATAGATGAAAATACTCTAATAAAATCATAAATGAATTCATGAGAAAAATACCCTTTTAACTTTCCAATGAAGAGTTGTTTTTGGAACAATTATTATAATTTGTCATGATTTTTTATATAAAACCAAAAATGAACCAATATATTCTTTCAAGAAAAAATTATTTATTTAATATAAATAATGGTTTCATAAAATATATTGTGTATGTTACTTGAAAATGGGTAGGAAATACGAAATTTCACTTTAATCAGGTTTTCTTATCAGAAAGAATTTAGATGAAAACCATGTAAAAATGTAATTCCTATAAGAGAAAGTTGAACTTATTTGGATATATGAGTTTGGAAAATATAAATATAATTTAGAATAAGTATATAAAAATATTTAATAATTAAATTTTGGTAAAGTGAGAGAAATCGTAACCCGAATGAAAAATAGAGGACCAGGTTGAATCCCTAACCTTATGTTCAAAAGTGTTCTTCACTTGTTCTTAATGTCATGAATAATGAAATTATATTAACTAATTATTTAATTTAGAACCTAATAATTATTTTTTGTTTTATTAACATTTTATTATGTTCATTTATGGTATTTTTTATGAGTTATAAGATTAAAGTTCATCATTCAGGAGTGTTCTTTTCCTTGTTTTTCATAATCAGTTTGCTTTTATACACATATGGAAGATCATGTAAATTGAAAATTATTATACAGAATTGAAATTATTTTTTATTAATGATCATAAATATTATTAAATGGTTATATAAGTCATTGGGTTCTTTGGGGAAAGTATGAACCATTAGATAAGACATTAGTGACAATAGTGTAGATTATTTTTGTCGTTTTTTGATCATTACAAAAATGTTTTGTTTCATTAATTAATTTTATGTGTATCTAATAGTAAGAGAACATTATATAAGATGAAAAAAATATATTATAATCTTTTTTAACCATAAAAACTATTTTTACAGACTTGAAGGCATAATTGAAAAATGAACACACGTCATCCATGAAGGCGGTAAATTGGCACCTCACGGACGATGTTTTCATCATTAAAATAAAAAGAAAATGAGAAGATAAATGATGGTGTATTTTCCATTAAAATAATAAAATTTCAGTATGTAAAACATTATATAGTTATAATCTAAATTGGGATAGGGGAGGTGAGAGAAGGATAAGAAATGAAAAGAAATTGAAATAAAATTAAAAGAAGAAAAGGGTATTTTACCTCTTGAATTCGTCTCCCTACGAACATCCTTAAGGAACATTGAAATTGAATTTTTGGTGAGACCATCCATATAAGAATTATATAGATATTTTTGGGAGATTAAATGGGAAAAATATAAGCAATATTCAAGGATTTGGAGGTGTGAGGAGAAGGTGTGGTGGGGGTGGTAATTTTAGTGGAGGAGAGTGGTGTTATTTGAATGTTTTATCCATTTTTTTAATATTTTGGATCAAGGCTATAAATTTTTTGACAATAGTAACTAAATATTTTAAATTAATGAAGGAGGGTTCTATATTATGTGCTCACATTTTCCATACATCATCCATGACTCAATAATTCATGTATTTGTTAAATACTATAAATTACCCAATTTCACTATTCACCAAAAAATAAACAATTTTATAAAAATACCAAAAATTTATCCTATATTTTTTAAAATGTAGAATTAAAAAATGAAAATAATTTTATAAAAGTAATTATCTAATTTTTGGAAATTTAATTTTAAAATAAAATCATCATTTACTTGAAAAATATTTATTTTAACACTATAACTTTTTTATGACACTTTGAAAAAAACATTAAGGTCTCATGATGTTATCTTATAATCATAAGAAAAGAAAAAATAAATTTATGAAAATAAATTTCCTTTTAAATAATTTTATTAATAAATAAATTGAAAATAAGTTCTTATGTTTCATAGAAATACCAACATGTACTTTATCATTTTAAAAAAATTATTTACTTAAACCATGATATAAATTAATTTCATTTAAAATAAACATAAAATTAATGTATACTTTCATAGGTAAAGTAACTGTTATATTGGTTAAGTTACTATTCCTAAGGGCTGCATTAGTATTCAAATAGTTATATTTAATTGTATATTATGGTTTTAAACTCGTTTTTGTGTGAAGCAGAAACTATCGATGATATTAAATTCTAACATATGCTTACCATAAAATCAAGGGGTGTTACATTATGAGACTAGAAAACCAAATAATAAAACATCATCCATTTATTATCAGATAATTTCATCTATACTATATGAAATATTTTTAAGAGTATTTCCTTATCACATTATGGTTCTCATTATAGTGATGAGTTGATATAATATTTTGATGTGACAGCTAATATAAGGAAATTATAACAATTATGTTATTAAGAATAACACTCATCATATGATAATATTTTAATTAGTACTTAGACATTTTAATATAATTTCTATCAAAAGTATGATGTTAGTTTTTTCTAGGAAACCAACTCCAATATACTACCACTCTCACTAAATCAGTCTACTAAAACCTTTATATTCCCTATCTATCACATGATATTAATTATTCCACTGAGATAAGGGTTTATAAAGTAGGTTTTCCATGTTCTCTTTTAAAGATACTCTAATTAATGTGATATCACCCCTCTAAGGAAAATAACTCAAGATGTGATACAACAAAAGTATATTATTTTCCAATTGATGCGAACTTATATCCTTTGATTAATCCACCATTACTATATTATCACTATACAATGTGATAAAATCTTTAATGGTATACACCACATCATGTTTATTGATGAAGTTTTGAATTTACACTATTTTATAGCTAAATAATAATATATTATATACTCATAACATTCTCTATAATTGAATACCACAAGTTTTTTTGAGCTCTTACTTCTCATAGAGCATCCATTAAGGAATAGACATATTCAGATAGAAAATTTAGTCCATTATAAACTATCTAGATACTAGAATATCTTTATCCTATGATAAATAGTTCATAATCTACTCCATAAATATAGAGCATACCCTTACTATGACATGAATACATTAGGATAGTATGTATAATTATTGATTCTTCTTCCCCAAGTTATACTTGATATATTCCTACCATGATCAAGGAATATGAAATATCAATCCTAGTACATAACATGATATACATGATAAATCATATCATTAATGTATAAGGAATCCTGATCATTACCCCTCTCCCTCTCCTGTTATTTCTGAGGATACATTTTCATAGGGAGATATATAAAATGTGAAATTATCTTATGTTACATCATGAAATATTTCATAATAAATATCTTTAGTATCTTTCCAATGTATATACCCATACTTAGCTTAATAATCATATTATATTTATCATGATGGATCTTGAACCCTAGAATATACTAATCTGCATCCATGTTTTTCATGGAATTTTTTTGTTAAACAATTCCTTAATGGACTATAGGATTGGTATCTCATTTCCTATCCTTAATATATCATCGGTATATATGACTTAGAATATTATTGGACTCCTACTAAAACACTTCTAAACATATGTCCCATATTCATTATTTATGATTCAAAATTGTCATATGGATTCATGAAAATGAATTTTCTATAATTCAGATGCTCTTTTAAAACCATAAATGGATCATTAAAACTTTTATACCTTATTATTACCTTTTTGATTCACAAAATTTTATAGTTGTGTAATTTATACATCTTCTATAAGGTTCCTAAATCTATTTTTGGACCCATTTTCCAAATTTCATCATCCTATGAAGATTCAATGGAATATATAATTTTGATGGATTTTAGCATAGAGACTAGTGAAAAGGATTCATTATTTTTAGGGCCCATTATTTCTTAAACCGTGTATCAAGAGCTTGTTCTCTATAGGAACCTAATTTACCTTACATGTTCTATTTCTACATGAATATTCATTTTCACCCTGTATTCTTTCTATTCATTGGAGTATCTACCAAATCCCAAACTTGTATCTTGAAAATAGAATCGATTTTAGAATTAATTTATTCTTTCCACCTAGAAACATAGGAGATACATACTATTTATTTATACGGTATAGGTTCACCATTATTAACTAATAGTCATTCATAATCCATTAGGACTAGAAAACCATATATTTTTGGTTCTCTAACCTCCCTAGTGATCTTATATAATAATTATGTATCTAGAACAACTTCTTCCATGAGGTTTTGAAAAATCTATTTTTATAATAACTCTTTTGTATCTTGACACTTGATTTCACTGAATTTAATCCTTCTCCTACTATCTCATTTGATTATGCTCTCCCTATCAAGAAATATGATCAACCGTTCAAATATTACCTTTTTTATGAGGGGTCATAATGTTAATATCCTCTTATTTTCTTGGAATATCCTATAAAGAAAATAATTATACCATAGGGTGAATGGTTAATTATATAGATAGGATTAACAAATACACCACCTCCATATTCATGAGTATGTGAAAAAATTGTTTTCTTCTAATTATATAACTCTTTTGGAATTAATTTTTCCAATTTATTTGGAAGATGATTTTCTATTTATACTGTAATATATAATTTATATAATAAAAAGGATAATGGATGATCTGAATGACTCATAACTAATCTCACCATTTCAAAATATTTGTGATTTTTCTATTAGTTAACACTATTACACAGTATTATCCAAGGAGAAATGAGTTGATATAGAATCCCAAACAACCGAATATAATAAATGAAATCTTAGTTATGATTATCTTTTCAACTCTCTAAGTGAAAGATTTTTATCTTCTTATAAGACTAACTCTTTACATCATTCATGTAATACTTAAATTCATAAATATATTTGGACTTATAGTTTATTTACTAGACCTTTTCATATCATCAAAATTCATCAATAAATGTCAATAAGTAAGTTATCCACCACTAGATTCGATCGAAAATGATCCAAAAATGTTTGTATGCAATAATTTAACAATCTATATGTCCCTTTCACCCATTCCACTAAGTGAATATTTAATCATTTCTCTATTAAATCATGCATGATATATAGTATGTAGTTTAAATTTAAAGGAATTTATATACTCTTCTTTATATATATATCATTTCCAAAGGCTTCCAATTTACATTAAAAAATTGGTGATACCAAAATTGAGCGTGCATGATTGATGAAAAATTTATTCATTATCGATTCCCAACACATTGTTTTAATATTCATAGAGGTAAATTTAATTATGAAGATTTTTTATCCAATAAAATCTTATATCATTGTAAATACAGTATCTCTAACATAAAAAATTGAAATAAATCAATCCATATATAATTAGAATAGAAATATAATTTTTTTATTACACCAGAAACATAATAATAATATTATAAATATGAATTAGACCCATCAGAAAAGCATAATGGTAGTATCGAATAGCCACTGTAGCTAAATTGTTTCATCGGCTACTCAGAATGCACATGAAAAACAAATCGCATCATGCTCCTATGCATGTACCCTTCTCCTCCTTCTCTTAGTGAGTCAGTTTGAAGCTTCCATAGACTTTTTATTAGTCTTATATATCTTCTCTTTTCACTATCAATTATTCATCACAAAGAGTGAAAGGTTATATACATAATATCCTTATTCAGTAGGTGAATCATAGTCAAGAAATCTATGTTTTATTCTTAGTATTTTTTATATTAATATTCATAATAAAATTTGAGATTCATTAATAAATTAATGTTATCACAAATTCAGTGCATGATTCTTTGGGTATTGTAAAAAAAATTAATTATTGACCCTCAATATAGACAATAAATTTTATTATACGAGGGAAGTCTCATGTAGCTTCTATAATATTACACATAAATAGTGCCTTAGAGATATCTTACCTATCGTATCTATCATTATTTTGAAAACAAAATGGTGATGAGACAACAAGGTGTATGAATATTTGTATTTGGGAAGATTCTATAGAACACTATCCATGGATGGTAAGATGTTACATTGCATATATAATGCTTCATCATTTTTTTTCTTTAAAACAATATTCACTTCCCTACTCATCTCCATAGAATTATTTTAAGGAAATGGGTACTCTAACACATAATACATACTCTCTAGGTGTATTAGGAAATTAGTTTTCATGTACCACTCCTTGAATTTCACATTGTCTAGGAAATTTTCATTCTTTAATATTAATCCTAAGGAAAATTTCGAGTTTATATTATGTGCCATTTTCGACAGAAAATAAAATTAGGGTTTAATAAGTTATGTTGATTACCCAACGTGACAAAATAAATTTAATTTTATTAGCCTCTAATAGTTATATCAAATCCCAATAGAACTCACCTTTAGATTAAGAATATACTATCACATAGATATTACAGTTATTAGGATCAATGTTTTCCTTCTCATAATTTAGACATGGGCCTGAAAAATTATTCAATGGTATTTAGGTAGGCATTTTGCAAATAGATATTAATTGGATATTAATTGATCCAATGAGTGGACTCCCTAATCCTAAAATTATACATATGTATTTATATAAAATTTAATCCAATTTATGATTAGTATTTTTTAATAATCTATAATTGATGTTAACTTAGTTATTTCAACCAATAACATTAGTTCAAACTCCCCAATAACTAAACCACCCTAACTTGATCCAACTAATTACTTTGAACTATGGTTGAATTTTAACTCAAGTGCTAGAAGGATTTTATGAAATAATATTTCATTAAGTTATTTTATTTATATATATGAGTAAATATTAATTATTTTATCCTATTATATGCTATTAAACATTATGTAGAGTTTATATAATTAATTGATCATGTTTGATAAAATAATTTACACATAATCAATTTATTTTATTTTACCTTAGAATGGAAGTCTTTTTATTTACTTTTTGTGATCATGTTTATACTTGAAATAAACATTCTATCATATTAAAAAAATAACCAAGTGCTAGAAAAAATAAAATAAACTTATGGTATGATCATGAGATTTAACTACTGGTTAATTTATAGAGAGGATGATAAATCAACCATTAACCCTAAAGGAATAACTCCTTGAGCTGAGATTGGGTCTCTATGCAGCATTCCCCCTTTAATAGGTGTATCCCATTTTTTTGTTTCACATTTTTTTGTTCTATAACCATATCTTATCACCTAAGATCCCTATACTTTATATATATTTTCTCACACACGGTTTAGGGGAACTGGTGGTTTATGGTTACATAAAATAAATAGTGGATACACAGTCCTGCATATAATAAAAAGGAAGGGATTATAAATATATCATCATATTTAACTTAATAATAACTTTATAAAAAACCTATTCATTAAATAATAAAATTAAAGATATTCCCAACACAAATATAGGCTAATCATGATAATGATCATACACACATGAAATAAATACACATTAAAATAAGATATAATTCACTTCAAAATAGTCTTTATTAAGATAAATCTCTCAAATTGATTAATTAATTACCTAATTAATAAATTAATTCATTTATCATAATTATCAATCCAAATAGTTATTTAGATTACCACCCATTGTAATGTTAAATAAATTTTTAAAAGAATTAGTTAATTAAAAAATGTGTAATAAAATGACCTATGATTCCATATAAAATGGCATAAGATGTCGTCCACTACTTTTCTGAAGGGTGTTACGGATCCCCATGGTTTTTCAATGAGTTTTATGTAATCAAAAACAAGAATTAGGTCACTTTTTATCATGAATTAGAGTAAAAAAATGGGTTTTATCTTAAAAATTTGACATGACATATTTGTGGGTTGGACATCAACACTAAAATAGATCAACAGAAAAAGATAAATAATATATATAAAAAATTCAAAATTAATCTCTCAGTTCAACCCTAACTCCCTCAACATTCTGGAGCTCCGAGTCTTACTGAAACCTCTATATATATAATTAAATATAAAAATAATCACAAGTAAATGTATGAAATATCTCAATTAAAGGGAGAAAAACCCTAACCATTCTATTAAAGTAAACATCACGACTCACTGAGAATCCTACCAAATCAAGTAATAGGAACAAATATCTGATGTGATAAATAATAATAAATAATTAATGATGGTAAATACCCAAATCAATCAATTCATTGAGGGTGGAAAAGACCTGAACCGGAAGCCTAAAACTGAAATATGATAATAGAGGTTTGAGCAAGAAAATAATAAATACGTCACCACCCAAATTTTCAAATTGTAAAACATTATTTAAATATCTAAATTCATGACATTTTGAAATATTGATATAAAATAGGTTTTCTACATAAAAATTTATTAAAATAAAATACTATTCCATAAATACCATTAAAAATGTTCTCCTTCTTTATAATAGAGAAAATGATGGGTGAAGAAAAAAACATTTTCCAATCAAGGGTTAAAACATTTGAAAAAAAACCAAGTCTTATATGGATTAAAACCATAATTTTCTATCTAATGCAAAAATTAATAATTTTCATTAAAACAATATATGAAATAAGAAAAAAGGTCATTAAAAATCAATGCCCAACATAAAATTATTTATTCCAATTTTATAAAATATTTATTACAATCCTTTTACAGTCAAATCCAATTTTCCATTTTAAATAAACCACACTTTTAAAATTATTTAACAATCCTACTTGAAAAGTGTTGTGAGTCCATAAAAAATGAATAAGTCACAATACGCACTCACAAATCAGAAACATCAAAAAATGTGTAAAAGTGGTATTGTAATAATAAAAAAGAAAAGGGTAGAGTATTAACTTGAATAAGAAATTAAATCTCATATATCATCCAAAAATAAGATCTTGCATCATAAAAAACATCGTAATGATCTATTAATAATGACCAAAACTCAGAATAAGGAACCAATTCTAGCCTTAATGAACTAATCCACTACAATTGTAGTCCTATAAGATTATCAAGAAAACAAATACTAGGGAATCCTTCACTATAATGGTCATAAAAGTATTTCATTATCATATATCTCTCTACCGCTCTAGGTTCAACAAATAAGGTGTATCTGGTAAACATTACCTAGTCGACACACTATTATTAAGTAGGGATTTCTCTCAAACAGGTCACCTATAATATTCCTCGGACTCCCATGAAAAGTGCAATAGTTGTGAGAATTCAATAATAACATGAAAAATTATAAATAATTTTAATTAAACTCACACATCACATATTACAAACTCATAATAACCTTGACCCATTTTCTTATCTGTAGATGCATTACAACATGAAATTTGTTTCCATAAAACCCTAAATAGGTTATAATTCCCAACATGAAAAAATTATAGAGGATTAATTGTGGGTATCACACTCATTGAAAAATCACATGAATTAAAAAATTATCCATTAAAATATAACACTCGGAATGTTGATTCATTTTACCCACATTTTAAATCCATTTGAATTCCTATATCAAACATCACAAAAAAACAAATGTTTCAATACATTAAAAACCATTAAATTATCCCATCATCTCAATGAAAACCATACAAAAATATTTTGGAAATTGGATTAAATAATAATTCTACTTTAATTGAAAACCTCTAAGGCTCCAATATACTACCCTTCAATTTGTTTCAAAACACAAATTGGCCCATTCCATTTTCAACCCATATAATTTATTCAAAAAAATTATTGAAACCCTATATCAATACATTAAATTTCATGAATCTAATGAAATATAAATTAAAAATATATGATAAATCAATTTCGATATAGAAAAATCTATATAAATTCTAAAAAAAGTTTTAAATGTCATTCAAGAAATACGTAAATAGTTATAATGTCTAGTTAAAAAAATAAAATTTTATAAAATATTTAAAACATTAAAACCCCATAATTTTTATAAAAAACAGAAAAATTATTTCTGTGATTTAAATCCCATAAACACATGTGATTTTTTGATCAAGAAATTAATATATAATTATAGAACACCAATAAATATATGGGTAAAGAATTAAAAGATAGGGAATAGAAAAACCAAACTCAAATAAATGGAGGGAGGTCCAAATATTAGAATTCAAGTTTAAGGAGAATGAAATAATGGACCACACACCCCATGTACACGATTAATAATTTTTTGGACAATTTGATACCCTTGGGTTTCTTGAAATCGAAAAGAAAATTATAGAATAAGAAAACCAAAAGTAAATAGAGAAGGGAGGGAAGTGGATACTCAACCTTGAGGATTTGGACGATAAGGACTAAGAAACCATGATGAAATATACAAAGTGAAAGGTGGTTAGTGGAGTTAGGCACATGTGGGGAAGGGGGATTGACTAAGGGTTTTTTTAAAATGGGGGAGGAGAATAAGAAACTATATACTGTTAAAATAATATTAATGAATAATTGGAAATTGGAAAAATTTTATTTCATGGGTAACCTGTATGGTTAACCCACAAAATTTTACCAACCTTGTGATACAAATGTGGCCAGAACTTGACATTCCTTAATCCCCTCACATGAATTACCCTAAGACTCTTCATAGTTTAATTATTCATGACCTAACCATTTCAAATGGCATGAACCAATGAAATATCCAAATGCATGGTTTCTACACGAATAATCATAACTATATTCAACTTACATAACATTTATATAAATTATAAAAAATTAAATTATAAGAAATAAATTACTATAAAATAAAATAATAAAAAATAAAATATATTAATAAAAAATAAGTTCCACATTGACATGATGACTATCAAAATTTTCCCCACAATTCCACTTTCTATACCCATAAATTATCTGGTAAAAATAGAGTAGAGCATAATACCAATTCTATTGTGATTTATCAATGTAAAATATATTCCTATGAAAAAAATAGATGAATCCTCAAGAAACATTGATCATACTAAAGTGATATAAAATTTATGACTAATACAAGGCTTCAAAAAAAAATTGAGACTTAAAAAAGTTCCCCCTAACATTTAGAACTAATTTTAATTTTTGGAAGAAATGACATCATACTTTCCATAAATTTAGATGAGATCCTTAAAAAACAACATTCCAAAAAATATCTAAATGTAATCACAAAGAACATATAGTCATGGAAAACCAAAAAAAAGGGAATATACACAAATATATAACCAAACCATTAAATATCCCAAAATATAATAGAGCCAGATCACCTAATAATTGTCATCCCAAATCCTTGGAGATAAACAAATGGATACATGACTCACCAAAACAAATGATATGGTTATAGCCCTAAGGCCACAACCTAAATATGGTGAATATTTAGTTTAAATCCATGGTATACCATCCAATGGTGATTTCGATAGAAAATGCATCTTAGTGGTACCTTGATTCCAACAAGTGCCATACCATATCCCTAGTCAACAATAAATATGACCTAGGTTTCCATCCCACATAAAAATATTATAATGAAGAAAAAACCTATGGCCCAATTCATCTAAAATAAACACAACATCACTGAAAAAGTGTCATGTAGATATCCAAAAAATCACTGCTCATAAAGAGAAACCAATGAGGCATCCAATGAAAAACACTAGGTAAGGATTTATTTAAGACACAATTGATCCAAACTAATCAAGCATAAATACCAAAATAGTTTTTCATCAAAATAGAGACTACCAAAAATTAAAAGGATACATAAAATTATGAACATCCCATTCATCCTAAACATATAAAATCTTTGTCGAACAACCATATGAAAAAAATGACCCCAAATATGATTCCACATCAGTGTCTCTAAGAAAACATACCCTCACAAGTATAACCATTAAAAAAGGGCTCAAAACTGAACCCAAAATAACATTAAGGTACCAAATGAGAGAAATTAGAAAGATAACACCTTGGAGAAATATATAATACTTCACTAAGAGGAGATAAATACACATACCCGTGTATTTAGTGCATGGAAAGTGCCAAAATAATTGGGTATAATGGTCCCCCAAAGTCAAGCACTAAAAATTTACACTAAACGCTTCTGGGATGCACACACTAAAAAACATAAGACATGAAAACAACTTGGAATGTATATTAAATAAAGCTAATAAGTATGATAATAAAATAAGGGATAAAAAACACACTATTCATTTAAATATGCATAAAATTTTAAAATGATGATGCCTTTAGAAAATAGTCCAAAAAATTGGTTTAGAAAACCAAGAAACCATTTAGATAAAGCAATATTTCAATAAAAAATCATTTTAAAATTTAAACCCCAAGACTAAAACCAACTTGGTCAATTTAAAAAGGTTCCAAAATTCATTTTAAACTATACACTAATTATTTTCTTAAACAAATTTGAAAACATTCACATTTTGGATTAGTTTCAAAAGACTCTCTTAATGTTGAAAACCGAAACAGATCCAAAATAAAATTTTGGAAAAAACCTTTGGATTCCCATAAATAGATAATCCCACCTTTTAAAAGTTCTTTATAATTTTTGGATAACTAATAAATCCCGTTCCACTTCTCTTTCAAAATTAAAAATTTGGAAACTATTGACTTTCATAAAAAATAGAATCACACTATTAGGATTTCCTTCATTTTAAAACAAATTTACCAATATAATGTTTTCAAAAAATATCCATATATTTTAGAAGAAAATAATTGAATTTCAATATAAAATAAACCATTTCATATAAAGTCCCTCTGTACCCATTTTAAAACAATTTGTCTTTCTGTTTTTATGAAATCCAATGAACTCACATGAAATCACATAACAAAGGCATAATACAAGCCGAAAAAAACTCCAATACAACGATGCCAATATATCATGAGACCCTACATGATCATCTTTAAATTTTCAAAATCATATTAGCAATACAATATTCATTGGTTTTAAATAGTTAATCTAAATGGGATATAGAACCAATATGAACTTTGTTATGCGTTTGACTCTATGTTCCAATTAGGTAATGATCCCTAGAGTTTGTCTGATATCAATCTCTTGGTTACCACATGGTTTGTTAGGACTTAAAATCTATCATTACTACATGATTCCAGTTTTTGTATCTATTTGAAATCAAAAGATATGACCAATAATGGAACTCATATAATGCCGATGATGATTAAATCTGGAAACATAAATAATCAAAGAAAAATCACAAAATAAAAAATCTAATACGTTATCCCATTGAAACTTGAGGCTTGCGGTAGGAAAGAGATAGATAGAGTCGTCATGTACTTACCTATT
Organism: Viscum album; assembly: GCA_963277665.1. Lineage (NCBI taxonomy): Eukaryota > Viridiplantae > Streptophyta > Magnoliopsida > Santalales > Viscaceae > Viscum > Viscum album. The sequence goes on from OY728167.1 coordinate 343,366,180, forward strand.
AACCTCTAATGGCATGTTTTATTGTGACGCCACCACAAATAACCCAAACATGATAATGGATGTAATGAAACCTAGGTTCCCATAAAATAACCTTGTCTTCTCCACCTTTTATATCCAATCATCCCTAGCTACCATCAAAACTCACATTTGACTTATTTTTTACTATATCTAGAAGGGTTTTCCTCATCACCATGGATAATAGAAATGTTATAGGGAATTATAAATAATCATTGGGAATGATCTCTTCATTGTATCAGAGTAAATCGTAATAGTTTTTCTCCAAAAAATCAGACATGACCAATCCGTGGGTCATTCATCCACACCAAATTAGATCAATAGAACAAAAACCATAGATATAAATGCATTCCATATAAATTTATTTTATCACCCAAAAATCCCTCCACATTATGAAGATATGAGACCCAATGTGACCTCTATCGATATAATGAATTCCACCAATTACCATAACTAAATATAATAAATAACTCATCTAAGTGGCACAACTACTTGGTCATTCACTACTGAAAAAACGGCCCATACCGACGGTTCAAAACCGTGGTTATAGCCCCCAAAACCGTGGTTATAGCCTATACCCACAGTTTTCCGAACCGTAGGCTGGAATGACGTCAGTATAGGTCCGTAGCCTATACCCACGGTTTTAGAAAACTGAGTTTATAGGTGTCCTTCCACCGTGTCACCAAAACATAGACAATTTCTACGGTGTCTATAGCTTTTACCCATTGTTTCAAAAGCGTAGGTATAGGTCCTAAAATAATGCACGCACCGAGTTTCGATCCCACAACCTCTTCGCTCCAAACACTATGTCTAACCACTACCCTAAAATCTCCTATATGTATATATATATAGTGAAATATAGTTATAAAAACCATGGGTATAGAGGGAATAATCGTGGTTATATGATTCCCGCCAAAAAAAAATTTCCTTCTTGAGGGAAAAAAATTTCCAGCGCACACACGAGAAACCTATACCCACAGTTTTTCATAACCATGGGTATATGTGTTTTAGCTCAGACCTATCCCCCCATTTTTACCCAAAACCGTGGGAATAAGTAAACCTATACCCACAGTTTTGGGAAACCGTGGGTATATGTCACTTTTCAGGACCTATCCCCACGGTTTTAGAAAACTATGGGGATAGACCACCCCTATACCCACTATTTTGGAAAACCGTTGGGATAGACCACCCCTATACCCACAGTTTTGGAAAACCGTGGGTATTGGTCATGAAACGTCACCTATACCCATGGTTTTTGGGAAAACCATGGGGATAGGTCTATTTTCCAGTAGTGATTCTATATAAGTAAATAGCCTAAGAGGAAAAAAATAATACTAAATCAAGTAATAAAAAATGTTGTATGATATGATAAGAAATTTATTAAACATAAAAAACTAATCCCTAAATCAATAAATACTTCAAGAGGGTCCAATATATAAAATAGAAGCTTGAAATTAAATGTGATAATATATTATTGATCATAAAAAACTCAATTTTCCACCAATTACCTTACCAAATTCCAAAAAAAATAATTAGAGATATAATTTCAAGTGATATTGAAATATAGAATGAAAAATAGGTTTTCCAAAAACAATTTAAATAAAAGAAAACATCACACCAGAAATCAATTTCACAAAATGAACCGCTTATTTTTAAAATAGAGAAGCATGGGGAACCAAACCATTTTCTAAACTAGGGAATGAGAATTTGGAAGAGAAAAATGTATCATTTGATATAAAACCATAATTTTCAATCAAACCAAAAAATCATGGATTTTCATAAAAATATCATCAAACCATCTAAATATGACATTAAAATTAATTCCCAAAACACAATGGATCTTCCTCTTTTATCAAACCTTTGTTAAAATCCATTTCGAAAACGAAACACTTTCCCATTATAAACTGACTATGATTTTTATAATTATTTTTAGGAACCATTTTGAAATTAAATCCCAAGACATAAAAATGGAACATGAAATAATATAAACTCCCACATCACCAACATACCAAAATGTATAAAAGGAACACATGACCAATACAAAATAAATAGGCAGGGGTGAAATCAAAGAACAAAAACCCACTATGTAATTAAAAAAGATGATCTAACATAATGGGAAATGTTATAAGACTCTAGTAATAGTGAGTTGAACTGGTGAAAAAGATCATAGGACAACACCACTAAACCCATGCACATCATTGATAGTCCCAATATACTATCCTATGATAAATTTATTAGGATCTTCACCATTACCATGGGAATAAAATTATTGCTAGCTCATATAAACCATACCTCTCTAGGTGTAATTAATTATGTGTAGATGGGAATAATTTCTAAGCCCAGACACTATTATACATGTGGTATTACTCTCATAAAAGTCATCTAATATATTACTAGGACTCCCATTACATGTCAAATAGAGGGGAGAGATAAATAATTATATACATCAAGTATAATTATTTTTAAAGAAAATCAAACCTCACATCCTACACTCAGACTATAATACAACCCATTTTTCATTCATGTAGATGCATTCAAACATGAAAAAAAATCAAAAACAACCCCAAGGGGTTAAAAGACAAAAACATTAAAAACAGTAAAATGAGATCTATTAAGGCTCTCACCAATTTTAGAAAATCAATTAATATTCCCAAACATTCCTTTAAAACATAGTACTCAGAATATCGTGCCATTTCACCCATGTTTATAGACCATTTGAAATCCCATATTATAGGTCCAATAAAACCAAACATTTCAATACATTAAAAAAAATTAATGGGAAAATCATGTTGAGAACCATAAAAAATAATTTGTAAATTTATTTAAACAATTATAACACTTTCATTGAAATCCTCCAAGGGTACACCACACCACCCATAAAAGTATTTCATGACTTAATAAAGGTTAATCCATTTGAATGCCTCACACGTTATTTAATATAATTCTTAAAACCCTATTAACAAAATCTGATATTTTATGTATCAATTGTATTTTTGAGTAAAATTGTACATAAATAAATTTGAAATACGAAAACACCCTTTTAAATTTCAGAAAGTATTCTCAAGATCATTCAGAATATATTTCAAGAAATTGGAATGTGTAGTTAAGAATATCCATAGTTGAATAAATCATTAAAATTTTAAAATACATCACTTTATATAAAATAAAATAAAAAACTAATTTAATTTATAGATATCACATTAAAAAATTTAATACTATGAGTAGAAAATTGAAAAAAATTAGAACACCAATAAATCAACTATTTAATAAATAAATATTAGGGCATGGAAAACCAACCTCAAGACAATGGTCTGAGGTCCAAAGCATTAAAGACAGATTGAAGGAGTCTCAAGTAATGGATACAACAATGTAACCATAATATTAATAAAAAACAAGCTCATTAAGATACTCTAGGGTTTGATAAAATCGAAATAGTGAGAAGGGATAAAGAAAAACATGAGAAAATGGAGAATAAAGGGATGCAGAGACACGACCATGAATTTTATTCCAATATTCTCTAGAAAACAATGATAAAATCACTGAATGTAGATGTGGGTAGAATATATAGGAACTCATGATATATAGAGAGAATCTAGGGGGTCGTGTGACATGGGGGAAGTGAAGAAAGGGATAAAATCCCTTAAAATACATTACGAGAATTGTTGGAAATTATGAGAATTTTATATCATGGGAAACCTATATTGTGTAACAAACCATGTTTTACCCATGTTTCATGCACATGATACCATCTAAACACCTCACTTAGTTTCTCCTATAAACTATAATAGTTTATCTATCCTTGAAAAAACTATTTCAAATGACACTTCCCAATTACAGTTCCAAATTCACAGTTGTCGCATGGTTACTCATAACCTTGTGCAACTCATACAACGAAAAACACATGAAAAAAATTTAAATTACAAAAAAAACATAATGGAAGTCAAAATATCCCCAAATAAAATAAATTATTAAAATAAATATCTATAGAAACATGATGTATATTGGAGTATAAATGTATTGTACCCTTCTTCTTCTCCTTAAACCGATTTTTTGAGTAGTAAATATTACATGGAATTTACAATCACATGACATGGTGTGTGGGTAACGTTTTTTATAGTCATTATATTTTAAAATGAACTTACATGATATGTATTCCTGTAAATAGTTTCACAATATACATGAAATGTTGTTCTTTGAGTAAATATTTGTATTCTATGTTGCATTTATGACTACATGACACACGTTGAATCTATGTGGCATCTACTTCTAGTGATTAATATTAATTAAATTATGTGTACAAAGACCATACACATCATGCATCTATATAATAATTAATAACATATAAATTAAATCATTTAATTCCACACAACCATCACTAAACTACTCAACATATTATTTGTGTGGAAAACCCTTTCACACAATGAGTATATCCACCCACATGGAATGTAGTTTAGTTTTCATTAGGTAATAAATAATTCTCTATGTGATGCCTCACCTAAAAAAACTATTTCAGTGTGTTATTTACATGGGTTGGATTAAATTACATGATGGGTATAGTCAGCTACATGATGTGTGATTCATTAATGGCCACCTATACAACATGCCTAGGGACTCAGTGGGTATTCTATATGGGTTATTACAAGTTACACAATGTTTATGGGATGCTAAATTCCATGTACCTAACATAATTTGATGCTAATATATTGGTAATAAATATAGGTAATGTATTAATTACCCATTACATACTTTTACCACAAGTCTTCCACTATTCTTGTGGGGGTCAAATCCATAAAGGGTTACACGACATATATGCGCAATACATGTCATGTACCCTTATCATATCGTGATCCAACTATCTGTCAATATGTGGATTTTAATGAACCAAGACCACCCCAAATAATGTGTCGTGACTTTTTATGCTCGTCCTCATGTGATTGGCCAAGAGTACGTGACACATACATTTATATTACATGCCATCTATCAGTGTCATTATACAAGAATCCGTGGCATCCCCAAATGGTATCTTTGAGCATTATTATTTTTCTTTTGTCATGTTCATGGTATAATGAAATAATATGGTCATATTTTCTCAACTTTTAGATTAAGATTGACTTTTTAATGAAATACTAACAATCAACATCATAATTTATCAAAAAATAATAAATAATTTTGAATAAATATAAGACTTATTTTTTACCACATAAAGGTTTTGAGGTTTGAAAAATATAGATAGTCGTGTTACCAATAATTATTTTCATTACTTTAATCATATAAATCCTTATAACTGGATGAAAACACCCATTAAATATTCATTTATATTATCATTTTTTACATATAATCTGTAATTAATTTATAAAAAATAATAATCTCTTTTTGATAATTAATTATTCATTATGGAATTTGGACAAAATTCTTATCGTATTATCATTATAATAATGATTCTAAATTATAATTAGTCTATTGATATCCACACATTCTCCACGAATCTTCAATCTTTACCAGGGGAACTTTGGGTGTTAGTGTGGAGGTACAAAACATCTTAATCCTTTCACCACTAATCATATCAGGAATTCATTCACGCTTGAATAATTATTCCTTGTTCACATGGTCTTGAGTGGGAGGAGGATGATGAATTTGTTTTTTTGTTAAGATCATTATTAATAGAATTATAATATATCATGAGAGAATTTTCTTAATATAAGTAATTCTGCACAATGATTTATTTAACAATATAAGTGATATAAGTTGAGTAGTGTACTTCAGGTTCATCAATTAATTATTTCCCAAAGGTCCTTAACTAATTTATCTATATTAAGTAAACCCCATATCAAATGAAACTAATATTATTATACTAAATTATACATTCTAACATGAATATTTTTAATTAAATTTGTTAAATAAATTACTATAAATTTATATAGATGACATTAAAATAAGTATATCATTCCCATCGTGCCCTTTACTCAGACCATCAAACCTCCTTAAAATTTACCAATATTAAAATAATAAATATTTATTAATATAAATAAATTTCATTATATTATTCATTCAATACATAAATAAATAATATATTCACTAACTCGTGATTAAATATTTTCAAAATATAAAACTCATATATATATAAATTCCAGGCCGAAATAGATGGGGATTGAATTTATATGATCAATATAAATTGAATAATTATTATTCCATATTATGGAGAAAAATAATTTTCCAAATATTAAATTCAAATTTAATTTAACTTATATTCTTGATACACATAGTGTGAGAGCATGTATTCCTCTTTAGTGGAATTTTTTGAGATTTTTTAAAGTCTATGATTAGCATCTAACAACTTGTCAATGAACCCATAAATAAATATTTTAATTTCTCAATGAAAACAACCTCATACAAATTATTATTGTGTAATATAATCCTTTTTTCTTAATATCTCATCAATAAAGATGGATAATTGTTTCATTAACAAATAAATTTGAGATATCATCCATTAACTACATGAAATGAACTTGTTGAAAAAACTCCAAGGACCTAGAATTATTCAAAAAATTCCATTTCAATCAATGGGATTAAGATACCATCAATCATTCTAATAAGGTACACATATTTTCTAGTCATATTCAATTAATCTCATATCACTTATGACACACCCAACATATCTTATTTTTCAACAGGAATATGACATCATGGTTCTCAATAATAAATAAATAAATAAGAATCATTATATATATTAATTATAATAAAAAGTGTGTGGACCAACACACATGTTTATATATGGGAATATCAGTGACACATAAGACATGTTTAATTCCTATTGGTTGGAATATCCATAACACATCCCCTCTCAAATATTATAAAGTTTGAACTAAATGATAAGAAGGTTCACAATTTTAAGTACCTACAAATCTTGGAAGTAAAATATTTTAGGTTCCTAGTAAGAATAAATCATCTACACTATAAGACATATGTTTAGGAATATAGGCATAACTCTTCACATTTCTATATATAGAATTAAAATTCGACAACCTTTCGATATAATGAATTCCTTAAGGGCATTATAACAATATTGTTAAATAGAAGAAAAATCATCATGAAATATGATATTTATTAACATTTAGTTATTTAAATAAACATTTCATTGAATGTAAATTGTTAGTTGGTTCTGTACAACCAAATCTAATAGTTATAAACATGTATCACTATGAATTACTAAATTTATTCTATTACAAAGTGACAATTATGACTATTTTTTGGTTGTGGAATACTGGAGGTCTTGGGATGTGTTGGAACTTGGATAAAATGTCTTATTTTATTTTTTTATAGCACAATTATGAGCTGAATTCATTTTTACCTAGGACACATGGATTATTTTTTTTGGTTTATGTGGTCAAATATGGTTTGATTGATTTTAGTTTTTTGGTTTTTTTGTTTCTAAATATCTTCTTAGAGCGGAAAGAAGTGTCACTCACGTTCCCTATTAAACATATTGGTCCCACATGACATATGATTGTTTCTTGTCACTATTTTTTGGAAAATGAAATAAAAAATAAGTATCTAACCATTGAAAGTGTAAAAAATAGGATAAATCATGTTTTCTTATATATCCTCATGGTGTAATTTATCTTATCTTACATAGGAAGAATATTAGTTTTAGAAATGAAAAATTGGATCATTTGTTTAATGTTTTAACAAAAACTTATATGGGTTTTCCCATATAGATTCTTGGTGGCATTCTACTAATTCATCCCAGGTACTTGAATCTTAGTGTTATAAGTATAAAAGTTTTATGTGGGTATGATGGATGTGGTTCCTAAATATACATGGAAAGGAAGGACTGTTGGGCTAGATGATATGCGACATGGGTGTGGTAGGGAAGTGTAAGGGATAATGTGCCTCACTACTAGTTACCGATCTATCTATTTTTGATATTTAGACTATTTTATTTGTAATGATCATGGTGTTTTATTCTCAAATATATTCCTATAAGATTGCTAGTATTGGAGCTTTATGAGAGAAGAGATGTGATGATATTAGGGTTTTCATGGGATGAGGTCCACAATTGTAGATGTGAGAATGGTTCATAAGGTGATGATTTAAGGCATGAGGGAAAATAATATTTGGAATTGGATTTAGGGAAGTGGTTAGATAAAAATATTAGAGTCATCACATTGAAGGTTATCAAGAGTACTCATTATAGAGCATAAGGAGCTATGGAATCAAGGGAATATTTTTCATAAGTGTTCTAGGTGCATCATCCTCCATTATTCAAGGGAGAGGGTGGACCATATGTGGAAGAATACTGAATTGAGTATTTGAATATGACATCTGACCAAATTGAGACACATCTAGGGTACGAGATGATGTTGGCCTCATACAATATTAGGGGCCCAAAAAAACCTAGTCAGATGTATAGGTACATGCATGTAGACATTATGGGATGATGTGGAAGGTCATTTTATCCATGTTTTTATAATAATAATTCCATCAAATGTTTAAATAATACCATTCCCATGAGTTCACGCACTTATAGTAAAGAGATACCTCACTGATGGATTTCTCTAGGTGGTTCATATATTTTCTTTCTTTTCCATAAGTGATTATTGATGATGATATCTCCATGGTCCGATAGTTTGAGGATGGTTTATGACATAGATTTTAGGTACATGAAATCCTAATCAAATTTAATTCTTTATCATCGGAAATGAACTGGGAACTATTATAAAATTAGAGGACATATAATTGGGCCACACCGTGTTTTAAATTGGGTCAGGTGAGACAGGTAGTGGAGCATTGAGTAGCTAAAAGTGTTGACATGATTAGACCATATCTGATAGTTAGAGTAGAGGATCAAGGATGAAAACATATATTTTGTCATTAATGATGTGTTTTTAGTCTCGAAGGAATAATAATGTTCATGACTTATGTAATCAGTCATCAAAATTGGTTCCAAAGCACACTGTTTCAAAAAGGACCTGTATAACTCTCTAAAAAATTATTAATCACATTTCTTCTTATTTTTTGAGAGATATCCATTTTTAATCATATCATGGTTCTGTTGGAATCTTGGAGTAACAAGTAGTAAGTATGATAATCTTCATGAGTTCATATTCTATATTTCACATTATCTTCATTGTTTTTTGTGAGTGGTGCATAAAAATATGGATTTTGACATCTTTTTCTAAGAGATATAATTATATCTACATTAAAAAGAATCTATCTATGAGTGGAATACTAAAAAATATAGGAAGTTACTTCCATGGAATTTCTAATTTTATACATGTGTTATGTGTTTTTAATAAATAGGCATGGGTAGGGTTGTTTATGTGCAAATGGATATAGGAACACTAGAGGTTTCTATTGGTATTAAGGGAAATATGTTAGTAATATCATATAGAAAATAATGGGTTTAGGTTTAGGGTTATAGTTCGTTGTGGTTGGTTCTACCCTGCCCCTCTCCGGTTTTTCTCGTCAACATCGGTGTGCTTTGGAACCCATTTAGGGTGTAGTCTAGGTTCTGATTGGAGTAGATCGATGTACAGAGTGGCATTTCTATTATAGGATGATCAATATTTCTTCATCGGTGGAATTCCCTTGGCACGATTTTGGTCCATCCAGTTCTAGGTGATGATGGATTAGACTCACTTCCCTTGGATTTTATTTCGGGCTTCTTTGGCTATGGTGGTTGGGGTGTCTCGTGGAGTGCGGCAGGGTATTCTAGGATGGCAGTTTATAGTGTTTTTTGGACTCGTGGTTTCTTTGAAATTTTCATATTTTTGTTGGGTTGGTTTTTGAGACTCATATTATAAAGATTCAACTGGACTCGGCCTCAAGGAACAGGCCGTAGAGGAGGATTCAGAGGAGGAAGTCCACCTATGCAGACTACATGTAATTGGATGTGTGAGAGGGTATGGTGTCAGCCATCAGATCAGGCCTGTTCTTGGACACAAGACACTTTCTTGTCGTAAAGTCTTGCAATGGTGGAGTGCTTTATCATGTTTTAAATGATGGGGAGAGGCATATCCATGGTGTCAGTCTTTGTTTTATTTTCTTGATCTTCAGGTTGTTTAATGTCTTTAGTCAATGAAGTCTGTCTGGGTTTCCCCCATCATACATTAAAAAGGCGTTTATGATATAATAAAAAAATCTAAGGCCTTTGTGCCATTGAATTAATGAATTGGTATGACATGGATTGTCTGATATGTTGTTTTATAGATAGTTGGGTATGATGATGAACATATTTGATGTTTTTCATATGATGAAATAACTTATTTGGTTCCATGGGAATGTGTTAGTTGTATCCCATGTGAAAATGGGTAATTTAGAAAAATATATATAGGTTTAAGAGGATACTGATATGATGTCGGTGGGGTTGACCATTTCTAAGGGTAGTGATAGAGGTTTGTCGATAGAGTGTCCTAGGATGTTTGTGATCCATTTCTTAATAACATAAATGGAATTTGGGGATATATTCATATAATACATGGTCTATGAGGTGGTTTGGTCCCCTAATTATGGGTGGTAGCCTCTATTACACTAATGGAATAAGGTGATGGTTTTTGAAGTTGGTATAGAGGGGATGAATCCCATACAAGTCCATGATTATTAGTAGTTCAAACCACCAGATAGGGGAATGGGGGTCATTGTTTTTTTCTAGGCCTAATGGGTCAGGTTTAAAAGGGAAGGCATCACATTTATTTGGTTTTCAAGGAAATTGATCTAGAAAATGTAAATAGGTTGAACTTATGTGGGACTTATGATATAACCTGTGGAATTATAGTCATTGTGTTTGGATTATTTTAGAATAGTGAATCTATATGACATACTATTGATTTGAAGGCAGAGGGGACTTTTGGTATGATAGACTACAGAAATATGAATCCACTATTGCACTGGATGATGAAATGAATGACTCACTCGAGGTTTGTAAATAATGATTTGGGAATGTTGTGAATTGATATTGGGTAGCTATTTTTTATTCTTTACATCCACCGGTATATGCTGTGGAAAAAATCTAGGGACAACATTTGTGGTGCATATTAGGTTCACAATCACACCTTGTATGATTCTTATGAGACATGGGTGAACATTATGTCTTATGGTTCTTCAAATGGAAAAGGTTCCACATCAAAACTCAATGGTGGTGGCAGTATAAATGCCACTCATGATAGTTTGAATGATGTGTAGATGTTCTATATGGTTCCTCGATGTCGGATTGGTAAATCATTCAGGTTATTTTGTATGTGTATATATGTGATCAACCCACATGACATGTTGTCTAATCATGTATTCCTGGAATGGAGATATACATACTAGTTGGATTATTATATATATAGTCTTTTCTTGATAGCGTATGATATTTAAATTACTTCTACTCTATTGTTTTGATGTTATTATAATTATTTATCACTAGAGGGTATAAAATATCCAATATCACTTCGTATACACTCATAGCTAATTTACATTATTTTCCATATGAGGTGGCATTACCAAAGATTTTTATACCTTAGTCTAGTTAATATGGATTGTGCCAGGCCATGGAATTACAAAGGTATTTTATAAATAATTAACAAAGATAACATAAATATAAGTAAGTGAGAATCTTCTGGAACGCTAAGGAGATTTATTTTGTAATTATTAATTTTTCATATGTTGATTAACTATGTATAAATGTAGTGTTTATTTTTAATATATTGGCATGATTACATGAGATATTTATATCTATAAGTTCAATATATTTTTCCTACACTTAAGATATTCATTATAGTGGAGTTTTAATCATATAAAGTAAGCACCCTTTATCATAGTATTTTATTACCCTGCAATATTTTCTATTTATCCATAACAATATGACAAATAAAATTAATATTTTTCTATGATTTTAAAATTTATTTAGATAAATTCAATTTTGACTTGACTCATTGCTTTTTGAATTAAACACAATATAATGTAATTTAATTTTCTTATAATTTACCACATTATATTATTGGTTACATAGATCATTTTTAGAATTTCCATGAATCGTTTTATCTGTTAGGCAGTATTTGTAACCATCTTTTCTAATAAATAAGTACAAGAAAAGTTGATTTTGTTTAAAAATTTAAAAAATATTAAAAAAAATAAGATATATAAATTTCATGGACATAATTTATTATTATTATAAATAAATGTTTAGTGAAAATGAATGAGTTATAGTTGTTTCACGTCATTTTTTGTTAAAATAATAACATGAAAAATAAAAAGGCACCCAAAAACATTTAAAAATTTAAGAAATAAAAAATATATAAAACATAACATATATAAAAATTAAATACATATATCATAATAGATAATAAAATTTTTCTTTTTTAAACTTGTTAGATTAGTTTTTATCTATTTTTTGTAATTAGAACATGTTCATAAATGATTGGTTATTATTGCACCTCTCTCCTCGGATTATTTTGAACTTATTATAATATTATTTCGCAAAAAATGTAATGATATATGGGAATGATCAAATATCAAGAATATCAGACATATTTTGGATATAGAGGACACATAATAAGACAATTTAGACATATAAATGATGGATATTATGGATGGAAACAACAATAGCATCCCTCAATCTATATAAATGACTAAAATTTATTTTAATCTATTTACCCACCCATGTTATGGAATAACTACAAATAAATATTGTTAGTGGAATCTATAAATATTTAAGATAAAGCATAGAAACAAAAATATCATGTGGAAATCATTGAATTTAATTAAATAGAGAGTGAAGGGTAATAATTTTATCTTGAAACATTCTCTTTTAGTTAAAATACATGGAATTGATTGATTTTAGAATAATTATAAAAGTTAAAAGAACATAAATCATGATATGATAAATGATTAAATCTAGTTAATTGTAATATTAATATTGATATATCAAGGGTGGATGTTTTAATGGATTAAATTTATCATGAAATTGATGTTTGAATCCAATGAATACAAATACATATTCTAAAAGTAGAGAAAAAATTAAAGATAAAATTGATTATGTTGAGGGAATAAATATTTCTAATTAATTAATTAACTGAATTTTTTTCATATAATCATTATTGATGAAATGATGTTGATTGATAATAAATTGATAGATGATTTATTAATTCTATGTAATCCTTATATCATTTGTTATTAGTAAAAAGTCATTAATTTTCTATCCATGTGGTGGAAAAATCAGATGATTAAATAAATATATAAATCATTTAATCAAATTATACATAAAATGTTTTGAAAGAGTAAATGCCATGTAGAAAAATTTAGTAAAAATGGGTTTTCCATTTGTTTTTAGTATAGTTAATATTACGATAGATTTTTTTATTAGAGAACACTGATACATTCATGGAGAAAAATTAGGTTTTATTCCCACATTTAATGAGTTTTAAATAGATATTATTTTGTGTAATGTTTGTGGTGGCGAATGAAAGAATTTTCACTGAAAAATATTTATTTAGATGATAAATTTCAGTTATTGGAAGAAGTTTATACTACTTCTTAGCCTCTTTAGATGTCATGTAGAAACAAATATGTTCTAGGTGACATTTAAGAAACTATATCCTCCAATATACTATAGATTGTTCATGGAATGTTTTTGGATAAATAAAATAAACATAGTTCTATTAGAGGTAATCGCAATTTTTTTTGTTTATTTACATGAATTTTATAAAATTAAGCATTATGTAACATCCCCGAACTGAGAGACACAAAACCGGTGCCTCGATCAGAGTCATCACATGACCTCATGAACACCTCCACATAAGCTAGAGGTTTCCGACTAGCAGTGAGGGTCTAATGAGTCACATGGGGAGAGTATACCTTCTTTACCAAATTAAGACACAACATAACTCAATATAAAAGTGGAAATAATATGGGACAACAAATAAACAAGCATATATAAACATCTCCCAAATCTAGGTACAAACCATAATTCAACATTAACAATTTCATGAATTTCTAATAGTGTACGTGAAGAAAAACCAAATAAAAAAAAGGAAAAAACCCAATGGGACTCAACTCCAAGTCCATATCCTCATCTATGTGTATCCCAAGCACCCAACTCAACATCCTAGTAGAGAGCCTCCACTCTTGTCCCAACATGCATCCTTGAAATCTTCTCGAGTAACCACGATGACCTAACTAGGGTGTGAGTAAAAAAATTAGTATTCCACCACCAATGATCTGTACAAAATATCAAGTATAAAAGATAGTTCATACAGGTACAGAATAAATGGTAAGTAAACAAGGGACATTTTGGGTTCTATTAGTTAACAAGTTTCATTTAGGTCATTTATTGTTTTCTCCCCAATTTCAATACTCAAAAAATATTTATTAATTATTCCATTTTAAACAAATGTTCTTTGGGTTAGGAACATACAAATCTATACATGGGTATAAAGAAATAAATCAATATGAATAAAGGAGTAATTCAAGTACCTACCTCGATAGGGTTAAACATATCATTTCAACACATTATCCTCACCTCGAATCCTTGGTCGGAGTGGAATACAACCATTAGGGGAATAGATACATCATCCCCTTCCCTGAACCAGGAATTTTTTGGGTCAATTTTAGAGCCTCAGTCTAACTCAAAGCTTGGGAATAAATCCACATGTCAATACCCCACTATACTAATCCATGTGAAAGTGATTATTTATCCAGTCACCACAACCATACTATAACACAACAAACATATCCAATATAAATGGATATAACAATAAACAAAAATCAACATGGGAATTATTATTATTACCTAACCCATTAATACTTTTACCATTTTCATTTAAAATTCTATTTAACCCAATTATCATTCCCATTCCTCAACCCATTATGTATGTTCATTGATCTTCACACCATAAATAATTATCAAAAATTACCATGTATTAACCCCTTGAACCTATTTATCATTTCACAATCATTTCCTACTTATAAATTTCACGTACAATTCTTATATCCCATAACTCATCCACTTTATCACGTTCAACCCATTAGGTATACACTATAATTCTCATTTACTAATATATTCAATGTTAATAAATTCACTTATTAAATTCACCTACATACCCTTTGATTCGAAATCCATTACCAAATTTATCCCCCTTACCATTAAATATACACTAATTCATTTCGGCATCTTAACATAACCCATAACCCCTTTTTACACAATCTCATTTAACCAACATAGCCCATTATTTGGTCATGCCGAATGACCCATTAATCCATTATACACCTATGGAAAACTATCAATATTTCATATTCAACTCATCTAAACATATTAACAAGTTTGAAATGGGTCCTAAGTTATTACGTATCAATTCCACCATTGACTTTGACAATTCCAAGGTTTGGGGAATGCTGAAGCACCCCATGTGTGGACCTAAATTGGTTAATTCATCCTTGATGCATCCCATGAGAATCATGAGTGAATTAGGTCATTATTTAGATTTTAATTTAACCAAATCCCACTAATGTAATTACACACACGACAAGAGATATGAAAGGTCTCAACTCACATGCACAAATCTATAACAAAACTATGGTATTTATGTTTTAGACCACATACCTTGAATCCCATGATGAACACACTGTTAATCATGGGATTGGATCCATATTCAAACACAAATTGAATCCCCAAACTAGGTTCCACTAGAAAAAAAGAGGGATTTAGTGATTCATAAGAAGATTTCCCTAGATACAAGCCCTAATTCGGAAAAGAAGACAAATGACGAGATTAGACTCACCCAGATCATCAATACGCAACAAACAATGTACAAAACGACCTATAATGTGAGAGATAGATATCTGGAAGATCAGAGAGGTATCAGTTTCTCACTAGTGTTGAAAGAGAAAGAATGGGGGTGGAAATTAGGTGGAATATAAAAATACCATAATGGAATTTTTTCAATTTTTCACATTTTTATTAGGTTGCATGGTTTACCTGCATAGTTTTCCAAACTGTTTGTAAACCGTGTTATTTCTACTATAAGAGGAGAGATGGGTTGCAAAATTTCCTAGTAATTCTTCATGTTTAGCTTAACCATTCACAACCCATGCATAATCCACTGTCAATGGGTGCATGGTAACCTGGGATGCTCTGGACTATTTTCACTGACCATGCGTAAATTATGAAACTTTCTCAGAGAGCTCATTCTTCCTCCAATTTCATGCCCCGAACCCCCCCAAAACACCCTCAATCCTTCTGAAGGACATGTGAAACACTTATTTATTCAAAATTAGGTACTTAAATCAATGTGTAAACAAAACATACCTTAAATAAGAATCCTGGATCTTACAACCACCCCACCATATAATGGCTCGTCCTCAAGCCGCTCTTCCCGAGCATCAATGAGATTCCATAACAAGAGGTCATGCCACTAGGCCCACCTATCCATTACCATATCACCAAGTTTCTCATCGAACATTTCAATGGTACTGAAAAAAGTGAACCAAGGCATGGTCTTCACCCACATGAATTCCTCACCATTTCTCACAACATAAAGCAAATACTTGTCAAGAATAAATCAACTTAAACCATACCCAACCTCTAGAAACTTGTAGAAAAAAACTTATTCAATAGTGACTGAATCAAAACACATGGAAGCATCACCCACAATAGTATATCATTTTAGAGGAACCAATTGGAAACCCATTGGTCTGATCCCAAACACAACTCATGACCTGATTCACTTAGGATCATTTTTCTCTATTTTGAAAACTCTAAGGCTAGACAAACCCGATATCACCCAGATGAAACACATGATTCTTCAAACTAAATTTCTTGACAATTTCATTCCAAAACTATACATCCAAATGAATCAAAAAATATTAGGTACTTGACAGATTAAACCCATGCCAATGCTCGCTACCCAAGTAAACTCACCTGAATAGTAACTACTTGAGTCCCTCCAACCCAAAACACCAATAATGCCTTCATCAAACCATTTATCTACTATGTTTATCTCCAATATCATTAGTTACATGGAACCTCCACTCTAAATGAGTGTCAAACATTATTTTAACTTAACTTTCACATCATACCTGACACACCCACTGAGGTCATTCCTTGACTTCTGATAGAACCCCTTCACCACGACACCACCGCACTACAAACCATCATCGACTCCACCATCCCAAACAAAATTTACAAAACTTGATCCCTAGAATTTATACACTAAATAAATAAATCTAACTTCTCACTAAATCCCATTTTGAAAATTGACACACACTGATCACTCCAAAGAATCCACCATGGTGATTTACTGCCCTCCACATTTGTCCCTTTCTCAAAGTCGTGTCGAGTTTCCATGGTTGGCTCATCCTAGAATTCTTAGCTTCACCATTGGCATGAAACTAAATCACGTGTCCAAGGTTCCTTAGAACATCAAGGAAATCCAAAACCACTAAAGATCACTTTATCGAATATACTATTGATTTAAATTAGAGTTATAGAATCCATCCTCTCTTTCCACAAACCGATGTTACATCTCACCACACTCTTTGATGACTAAACACAATTATCTGTAATTTTATTCGGAACCACCCTGAGCCCAAACTAAATTCTTGGATCAATTAACCACCATATTTGAGGCCCACCTGGTCTTTCTGAGAGACCCAGCATGCACCTCACATGTTTCTTATTGGCATTCTTGTGTCGATACCTCAACTCAATGTTTTCTTCCCAACATTCAGGACCAAATCATCACTCCTCACCTTAGGAGTTTCATTACCATTGATTTCCTCTAAGAACTCCATCCACCACAATTCCATCATAGATCATATGCTAAACCATAAAGCTTAAACATGGCTATTTAGCCTTCTCTAAAATTATAGAATGAATGTCAACTAGTTCCCGCTCCTAGCTTCAATGAGAGATAACCACGATGTTCAGCGACACCTGAACCATCCCAAGGAACTCACACAAAACAATCGATGGTATGAATCCCACCATCCCACATCACATATACCTTCAGCCACAACCATAAACTTCATAATTTACCTCATCCTAAAAAAATACCTTCATGTTTCTCGGTGTAAATCCAGATCTTATCAACATACCTAGGATGATGTCAAGATATTAGGAATTATCCTCAATAGTTGAGGTATTCTAAGATGTTTTCAAAGTAAACCCCAAAATACTTATCTATTTATGATATCACCTCCCATGACGGAACACTATGTTGTAATATGGATTTTAGGATTCCCTTATGCACACCTTTCTTAATCATTTGGCCACCATAGCTTAAGAACAATTACTAACTAAGAATCAACACCAACCTACGACCATCTGTCAACTAGTCATGAACCAATGTTCCCCTTTATTCTACTTCCACCACAATACTCAAGTTCTTCCGATACATCAGTGACAATTAATGATCAAACACTATGGTTTTCAATTCTAATAAAACCAATGTTTTCTTACATGAACATGGGTCTTTCTTTGGTTTCATAAGGAATGAAAGATGATTATCCAATTTGAAATTGCACCCTGCCAGTGTATGTTGACATATTGAACCCTTATATCCCATATGTTTTCTCAATTTCCTCCTCACACTCTCATACTGACTTTTAGTTTCAACAATAAAACCACCTCTTGGGCATAACCCAACAGCCTCTTACTTACATAACCATGACTCTTGGTTAGTAGACCTCATCATCCCCAAGGCATTCTCAAAATCTCACCCAAAAACCAAATCATTCATACAAACAAGCCCATCTATGTGACCTCCCTCACCTTGGGTTTCATCTTCCAACAAGATCATCTAACCACACTTCAATCAACCTTGTCCATTTCTCCTGAAAAAACACAGAGGCATCCATTAACCATCATCCAAATTGATGGTTCTGATATCCATATAATTCTGCTAAATGAAGATTAAAGGTACTTGAATGAATCAATTTGACCATTGAAGCATTCCCCATGCATCCTATTCCAAAGCACCTACATCACTGTGCTAGTCTCCCATGAGGTCACCATTGATTTCACTAAAACTATCAATGCATCACCATAACTCAAGTCACATAACCGAATCATCGATGTTCCCACTTAGACCTCTAGGATAACCCACACTAGAAAACATCTTCCACATCCCACTATCAAGGTCCAACATCCACCCATATAAGACACACCCAAGAGCACTAAAAATCCCATCTTACCTCTCTCGTAGGTCTTCTTGAAGGTCGAGTGATACCAATTCCCTAAACTGAAGTGGCGATAGATAGAAGCCATTTATTCGCCCACACATCGAGTTATGAACGAATCAATGTTTACAAGTGGAACTCTCAACCACACACCAAGATACCATTTCCTCTAGGTCCCACACCATGGTAATCATACACATACATCGACACCACGAGCCCAAACCCCCACTCTATGGTCTGAGATACAAATCGAAAGGCTTGGATCCACCTGGGTCACCACACCCACATCAACACCCATCACTAATGACACTACAACCAAGACACTCATTTTCATGTTCATCTTATAACCATTGAAATTACAACCCACAATGATTACTATTTTCACATTACCAAATATCACCTTAATACCTCAAGGCCACCACCTAACTAAAGACACAATGAGGAACCTCTAAAGGTTCATGCTTTAGAACATTATACTTAACAAACATTCTCAAAACCCTTACATATTTGGATTCATATTCCCCAAATATTTTCATCAAAAATATCTCAAGGGTAGTCCAATCGGTATAGTCTTCAATAGAAGAATGCACTACATCCCATTTATAGCCCACTCCAAATACAATATTCCAATGGATGTCTTCAGATCTCTACCACTACCCTCAACCCTTCTTACCATGGGTCATGGTCAACATGTGGAAAATCAAATTCAATAGTCACAATTATTTCATAAAACATCCCTTTAAACCATTTCCTCCTTTACAACACAAATATTTTCATTTATACACATTTTCGATCTCAAAATATTTTATAACCATCTTTTAAACTCATTTATGATTTTTAATAAGATAAACTCATTTACTATTTCACCTTTACTAATAAAATATTTTTCTTTTAGACACCATTCAATCATTAATATTTACCATGACCTAATTTTTTTACCGAGTCATAACGTTTCTTTACAAAATATTCCTTAACTATCAGTTTACATTATTTTCATTTTCCAACTTGAATTAACATGATTAGGCACCACTTTCGTAAAATATTCATGGAAGTAATATGAATTCTACTATCTGTGCCCGACACAACCATCCCATGTGTGCCTATCATGATGCATTCCACCTATAACCTTAGGTTCCTAAAATGATGCATGAATACACAACCTCATGCAATTATGTCCATGTGAAAACTATCATAAATCAGTCAAATCACAAAACATGTGCATCAAAAAATGGTGAAATATCATTCAACTATAAAAACGCATATCAAGAACAATAATTACCACCTTGGGTGACTTGGGTTTTCCCATGTACATGTGTTAGATACTCCGAAGCACAAGCTCATTAACAAGGCCCGACACTTCCTAGCTTCAAATATACCATCCAAAAATAGTAAGTCAAAGGAAATAGAAAGAAAAATCCTTTGATACCCCTTTGTAATGTCTCCGTCCCAGGAGACACTAAACCGGCGCCCTGATCCAAGTTGTTACATGACCTCAAGCATACCTCCCCATATGCTAGAGATTTCGGACTAGCGGGGAGGGTCTAATGAGTCATGTGGGGATACTATAACCAATTTTATAGAGTATTCCAAAGCAAAACTAAATATAAAATAAAAATAATACGAATCAACCAATAAACATGCATCATTGAACATATATCATGATTGGTACAAACCATAATTCAACATTAACCTTGTCATGAAATGCTAATTGTGAATGTGAAGAAAATCCAATCTAAAAAAATGTCCAAAACCAAATGGGTCTTGAATCCATGTCTAGATCCTTGTCCTTGTATAGAAATCCCCCTAACACATCATCATAGCAGATTGCATCTTCTCTTTTCCTGACAGAAAACCATGAAATCTTCTAGGGCACGCAATGGCTGCCCAAGCAGGGTGTGAGTACAAAACTCAGTAGGCCACAACCAAAAGTGTATACAAAATATTCAGTCCAATAGATAGTGAATGAAAGTACAAAATAAATTGTAAGTAAACATGGGATAGTTCAGGTGCCACTAGTTAAAAAGGTTCATTTTACTCATTTCTTGTATTTTTCACAATTTCAATACTCAAACCATATTCATAACATAATCCATTTTTAACACATGTTTTATGGGTTAGGCACATAAACATATACACATGGGTATAAGGAAATACATAACTATGCATAATAGAGTAATTCATGTATGTACCTCTATTGGGTTAAAAATATTATTTCAACATATTATACTTACCTTGAATCTTGAATCCGAGTGGAATGCAACCATTAGGAGAATAGATCATCCATCCTCTTCCCTATCCCATTCATTTTGGGGTGGATTATAGAGCCTCGGTCTAACTCGACCCGTGGGCGTAGAATATCATGTTAATACCCCACTCTACCAAGCCATGCTCACATGCTTATTTGTCCAATCATCACAACCATACCATAACAAAAAAACATAACCAATATCAATGAAAATAAAAATACACAAAAACCAATAGGGTAATTAATACTATGTCATAACCCATTAATACATTTTCCATTTACATTTGAATATCCATTTAACGCAATTCTTATTCTGTTACCTTAACTCATTATGTATGTTTATCCATTTCTACACCATAACCAATATTGAACAATTACCATGAATTAACCCATTTAACCCATTTACCATTTCAAAATAATTTCACCCTTATTCACTTAAGGTACAATTCTTATATCCCATAACTCAAATGCTTTATCACTTCCAAACCATTAGGTATACCCCCTAATTACTATGTACAAACCTGTTCAATATTAATGAATTACCTTATGAAAACATTATACATACCCTTTGATTCAAAATACATTTCAAAATTTATCATGCTTATCATTTCATATACACTAATTAATTTGGGCATCTTAACATAACCTATAAACAATCACATTTAACACACTTATCTCATTACTAGTCCATTGCAAATGACTCCTTAATCCATTATAAACCTAGGTAAAAATATAAATATTTGATCCTCTAATAAAATAACCATATTAACATGTTCAAAAAGGGTCCTAAGTTATTAAGCATTAATTCTACCCTTGACTTTGTCAAATCCTAGGTTCCAAGAAGGCCAGTTCACCCCAATGTATGGCCCCAAACTGGTCAAGTCATCCATGAAACATCCCATGGGAATTTTGAGGGATTTAGGTCATTATTTAGATGTTCATTTTACCAAATCCCACCAAGGTCATTAAACACATGACAAGAGGGAATAAAAATCTAAACACACATGAACAAATCTATAAAACAACTATGGGATATAATTTTTAGACAACATACCTTAAATCCGACAATGAACAGAAACTTAATCATGGCCTTTGATGTGGATTAAAATACCCCTTGAATCTACAATGTAAGTTCCACAAAAAAATGGGGGTTTTAGGGTTTCAGAAGAAGATCACTATAGATACATGTCTTAATCTATAATATAAGAGAATAAAGGAGATTAGACTAACCCAAGTCATCAATTTGTAACTAACGATGTCCAAGAAAACCTACAAACGTGATAGATCGATACATGGAAACTCTTGGAGGTCTTGGTTCATTACAAGGGTCGATAGGGGAACAATGGGGGTGCAAATCATGCATAACATAAATATCACATTATGGAAATTTTGAAAAATTTCCCAACTTTATTGTGCTGAAAAATTTACCCACACAGTTTTCCAAATCTTACACCAACCGTGCACCTTCTACTATCCGAGGTGATCTGGATCACATAGTTACCTAAGAATTGTACACGGTTAGCTTAACCGTGTGCCATACTTATGTAATCCTTTTTGAAAGGTTGCATGGTTACCTGGGATGCTTTGTAGGGTCTACACTAACCATCCACAAACCATGAAAGATACCCATACAACTACCTTTTCATCCTCTTTCCTGCCTGAACCCCTAGAACACCATCGATCCCTCTCATGGAATTTTGAAACACTTATCTAATAAAGATAAGGGACTTAAATTTAATTGTATAAAATATTTAAAATATGGAATAATCTGAGATCTTACAGTTTACACATTTTTTATTTTTTATTTTTAATTCAATTTTTAAAACAAATAACCCATACAGTTGATTAGAATACATTATTTTGTATGAAAAAATCATTGAATTTGAATGGGACCCTGTAGAATACCTGAGGATGTGTTGCATTATATGTGGGGATTTATTATTCCCATATCTATTTATATAACCATGTATTTAAATTATATAATAAATTTATTTTTCTCCATTATTTGACCTCATTGAAATCATATGGCCTTAATTTTAACTAGTTGTGGGGGATGGTCATGGGGGAATAAACATATGTTTTTTAACTGTTTTAGAAAGGAAACATGTCTATCTTAGTCTTAAATTTACCTTTTATTAAATAGAATCATTAAATATAATTTAAATGAAATAATATGTATGATTTACTTTGTTGATATGATGCATTAAATTAAGAATGTGTGGCTAGGTTTCATTAATGATTCTTTAGAAGGGAAAATATTCAGAATTTTCAGTTGAATTTTTGATTGATATAAACAATTGTCTCCATAATTATGATATTCAATGATTTTAATTTAAAGAATTTAAATTAAATTTTTGAAAAATTTTACTTACAAACTATTTTTTTTGAAAAACTATTTGAAAAAGTAATAATATCCTTGATTTATTTAGAGTCATTATTGTTTGTTTCTTTTTACAACATAAATATAAAAAAAGTCATAGTGGGTATTTATTGATTAGAATATTTTATTATAATTGGTTTTATTTATATTCTATTGAATAACCAAATCAAATTATTCCCCATCCTTTATTTCTTGACCAATACACATTTACTTGTTAGAAATTAATGGGGCTAATAGTGGTTCATAATAGTATTTAATCAACTTGTAATGTCCTAAATTTATACAAATATATAGACCATTTAATTTTTTTTATTCCTTAAACAATTATTAAACTTATTCCCATGAGGTTAAATGAGATATTAGGGGTGTTCGGTGCTTGTTTGATGCCTAAGGAACAAAAAATAGAGGAAGCAGACGGGTCCACATAGTCTGTCTAAAACTGTGTGAACCAAGGCGAGTTCCTATGCATTCTATTATAGGTGCCATATAGTGGGAAATTCATGGATTGAGTATAGTTATTTAAAATTTTATTCATGCTCTTGCATAGTTCATTTTTGGGTAAAGACAAAAATAAAAAATGGAAAAAAGTAAAGAAAAATGAAAAAAATTAAATGGGATCTCCCCATTTCATCCCTTTCATTTTTAATCATTTCCCCATTTCTTTTTTTCCTATTTCGTTTTAAATATTTTTTTATTTATTTTTCTTTTTATCCTTGTTTTTTCTTCCTCTCCAATTTTTCTCCCTTCAGATGTGGCACACGAACCCCTCACCTCCCATGAGGTTTTGATATTACATCCTTGAAATATCATATGTTTCTTTTTCCGTCAAATTCATTAGAAATTTCATGGTAAGATATCTCATTATAACCCATCTATGTTGAGTTTCCTCTATAATCCATTGTGATTTCTTTGAGAAGCATAGTTTCCTCTGTTTTGGGGGGTTTTCTAAACCATCATATTTTTCTTGTTTTTGGCTGAATAAAAGGTTGTTACCAAACATAGGGATTACTATGATGTTGAGGGAGGGTGTCTGATCTTTTTCTCACTTTTTTCTTATTTTTGGTGTTCCACTATTTTTTCTCTCATTGGTAACCTATAAAGAAGATTGATATCATGTATTAAATTAATCTAGATTCTTTGTTGTGTCCATAGAAACCCTTTCATGAAGTGAATCCCATTAATGGGGTGTTCTCTCACCATTGACCACACATTTTACATTGCACCATTTTATCCACTCACGGAATCCTCCTGGTGAACTTTGATGTCATATATTAAATTTCATTACATTCTTTTCAGTGTCCATAGTGACCCTTTCTTGCAGCGAAACCCATCCATGGGGTGTTTTTTCACCTTTATCCATCCCCTTTGGGGTATGCAATCTTATTTTTCCTAAATCACCCTTTTTTTACTTTTCCTCAACATGGAAAGATTTTTTTAAATTAATAATTGTTTAGAATGAGTAATGGAACATGAATTAGGTTCCCTTTGGAAATTCCCATGTTCAATTATAATTAATTAGTCTTTTTTTGTTCCTCATTTATTTGGAATGATTTAACAAATGACAGAAATTATAAATAGCTCATTTAAGTTATACGAACACCCTTACTTATGGTAAATGATTATAATTCATGAAATGCTATTTTTTAGTGATATAATACTCAAATGATTAATCTTATTTCCTTGTACACTATTCTAATGCCTTATTTCATGTTTAAATACTTGAATTGTTTTTTTTTGGTAAGATTTTTAGCTTGTGAGACTGGAATGTCATTAATGACATGTGAACTATATAAATTCTAGTGCCTTGTTCAGTGTCTTGAATTACATGTGGGAAGCTTTGGTAAGCTTACTATTCTATGATGTTGAGAAGTATGATATAAAATGTTTTTTCTACATTCTATTATTGAATGTTATGCCTTGAGAGTTTTCCTTATACTTAATTAGTGCCTGATAAATGTTTAAATATTCATAAATGAATTTATTGATGAAGAAATGTCATGTTTTTATAATAAAATATTCCAATAGAGGTGCATTGTACTCTAAAAAAAGTAGTGATTTTTGTTATTAGACATGCTTGGTTTCAATGCTATATAAACTTCTCCATTTTTGTTTGGATTAAATTTCAAATCTTGATTAAATGCTAATCTTGTTAGTTTGTTATAATAAATTTCATTTGATGACATGAATTTTTTAAAATGTTATTCTTTTTGTTTATGCCCTACATAGGATAATTTTATTTCCATGAAATATAAAGTGTTCGATTATTTATTGGCATCAATTGCACAGCTGGATGAAATGGTAATCATGTGATATTGAGATTCTTCTTTGTTGGCATGAAATTATAAATGCATTGTTGTGTATTATTTTCATTGAGCACATGATCCTCAGCCTAGTTGGTGAGGAATCCTTAAGTGCATCCACATGACCCAGGTTCCAAACCATGAAGAGGCATATTTCTGGGACTATAGCAGTACTGTAGTAGGCAATATAGAAGAAATGTACACTATACGGTACTGTAGCAGAACTATACAATGTACAGGAATTGTAGCAGAACTGTACACTGTACGGGTAATGCAGCAGACTATACACTGTATAGGTACCGTAGCAGAACTATACACTGTGTCGGTAATGTAGTAGTTACTGTACCAGGAACTGTTTGGTACTGTAGTAGTTGGAACTTTTCACCTTGGGCCATCGGTTTGGGCTTGGAGTCCTTTAGGATTTCAGGCCACCCAGGCCTTTAGGTCAATAGGGCTTTCAGGCCACCATTAATGCCTTCTAGCCACCTCAAGGCCTTCGGGATACATACAGTTTCCCCAGACACACTACAAAAAAGAAGCAGCCCTAGAAGAGGATTTAGAGCAGGTACACTCACTAGAGCAGAGCTAAATGGATTTCTCAGAATGAGAGGGTATGGCTATACCATTGGGACTAGCCTATGATTGCACATGAAGCCTAGCCAGATGGCCATGCAAAGGTGGAGAGCTACTATCATGATACAAATGCTGGGGAGGGGCAGTTCCTTGTAGATAGTCTTGGTGAATTCCCTAAGACCTTCGGGTCATGTAATCTCCTAAAGCCTACGTGCCATGTACTCTTTGAGCCTATGGGTCTTGTAAGGAATCCCCCTCATCCCTTGAAAGGGGGTTATCAAAAATCAATAAAAATGAAAGTCTTTGGGGCATTCGGGTGTGTTATA
This sequence comes from Viscum album, assembly GCA_963277665.1. Lineage (NCBI taxonomy): Eukaryota > Viridiplantae > Streptophyta > Magnoliopsida > Santalales > Viscaceae > Viscum > Viscum album. Next base: position 343,393,174 of record OY728167.1, read on the forward strand.
TGCGTTGATTGATATAGATCATTCGATATTGTCCAAGAGAGAAGATGAATACCGAGTTAAGGATTTCATGGATGGACACACCATGCTCGGTGGGCTACTACTCGATACGCCAAGAGAGATACATTTAATTGAAAGGCGTGGTCATGCCGGGTGAGTTTTATTATGCACGTGAGTGAGTTTGATTACCTAGGGGATCAAATAAAGACTGAAATACTAGAAAAATGGTTATTCTATGCCTCAGGTGAGACATGGTACCCTATGTGAGATATTTGGCATGGACTTAGAGTCACTATCCTTTAGTGGTACAAAGGATTCCGTATAGGTTTCCTTGGATAGACTCAAGATATTGGATTATATTGTATTTTTCTGTTGAAAACCTTGGGATCCTAATATGATCTCCATCGATTGGTGCTTGTCTGTAACTTTGTTTTGTTGGATTGTTTGAATGTCATGGATTGTTTCTTTGATTTATTGGTTACTCATTAGAGAATATTTGTTTATTTTTATTTTTTATCATGATCATGCACTTGTTTCACTCTCACTCTTCTTGTTATTACTCTTGTATATAGAAAAGGAGGTGATATCCCAAGACAAAACACAATCTTGGGGGTTTTCTTGTTTACTTTTCCCTTGTACACCTACACACACACACACACACATATGTATTCTTCCTTTCACAGGCACCCTATTCAGACTTCCATCTTAGGCCTAAGTTGGTTATATGGGATGGGTGTCCGCTCTCGATCATGAACCAATTTGTAGTTATTTTATTTATTTAACTACGGGATTTTTATTATATATTGGCACAATAATCTTGTTTCTAATAAAAAATGGAAAGGTCTAGAAACCATGGGTTCTGGAATATTGGGATTTATATCTCACACCATGATCGGGCACCGTTTGGTACCCGAGTAGACATTATGATTGATGGTACAAATAAAGGGAAGCATGCTACTTCTAATGATTCAGTGTTTTCTTATTGATTAGGATGATGGTTTGGGGTAGATGACCAAGCCTATTCTTGATATGCTGATTAGAATTGTTTGGTATTTTCTAGTTTTTGATAGAAGGAATTATATGGTTAGCCCAATGTTTACTTTAACTCTTATTTTTTATAGTACCATGAAATTGACATTATTTTTATATATATTATGATTATTCATCTTCTTCCAGTTGATCCTTTACATTTCGCTTATTATTTATTTTACTTCCACAATAGTCCGTTGTTCTTAGTACTTATTCTAATTAATTTATATTTTTTACCACTATGTCATAACTAATCCTATGAGGGAATAGTCTTCCCACAGACATAGCAAAGGACATCACTTCTATTCAGCAGCCTCTGGCATTTGGGGAGATGAATTTGAGGTCATGTGGACCACTATCTTGGGGCCCAGTTTAGGGTCACATAGGGCGAGATTCTACACAACTTCATATAAAACATATAAAAATATAAAAAAATGAAAAATGTTTTCTTTATGTACCCAATTATTAGACATAATGAACAATAAAAGGATTTAATATCACAAATGAAGAATTATACATTTCAATATCAATGAAATATTTTATTAAGAAATTGAGTGAAGTTTTCGATTGATTTTACATTATTAAATTTAGTTTATATGTGATTAATTTAAATAAAATTATCATTCTCTTATGATAATTCATGAATACAATTAATTTATAATAGAATAATTGAAATGATATTCAAATTTCTCACCACATTCTTCCTTTATGAATAGTCATTGACAGATTTTAATGAGGAAAATAAATGATTAAATGTGGTGTAAATTTGATTCTTTTTTTTTAAAAAAAAATTATAATTTAATATTTTATGTTTTCTAAGTGATTAAATATGAAAAAACCTTGAAAATATGAGGTTTATTTATTTAAAAATATTTTTCACCACCTTAATAATTATAATTTTTTTGATAATTTGGATTCATTTTTTGAATTTATCTGAATTTAAATATATTTTTGAGCATTATTGAAAACCCTTTAAAATGTTTTAGTATTTTTGTATTGTCTATTAATTTCATTATGAAGTTTATGTATTTTTATATGGCTTTATGTGTTGAAAAAGATATTTTTTCTTTATTTTGGTTTGTTATATATCTATCCCCATGTGCGGATATATATATGTATAATAATAATATTAATAATAATAAATAGATAAAAGTAATTATATATATATATACCCCTGCGTGTTTTTATTTTTATGTTATATATATAGACACACACACAAAAACACACGTATATATATAATTTATATTTATAATTTAATTAAATAAATGTTACCAATCCCTCACTCTGAAATAATGAAACGTGTGACAAAACCCTCCAAATAAAAATATCAAATGAAAGCGATGGAAATATAAAATAAAGGGAAAATATAAAAATGTTTGATGCTCACACATGACAACTCTATCACTTTTCAAAATACTCAAAACCATTCCCCATTGTCTTCTACTAGATAAAAAATAATATATATATATATATATTCCAAAAATCCAAAAACTATATAAAATAATGTATAGGTTGAAATGAAAATACTCCAAACAATCATGGGGGTTTGAATAAAATTAAAATACCATTTGAGAATCTAAAAAAAATTACACATTCTAGATTATTCTATAAGGATTTAAAATAACTTCTTATATTTTTCAATGAAGAATATCTTAATGAGAGTTTGAATAGTTTTTATTCAAATAATTGTCTTTGAACACTAGTGTTGAGAGAATTTAGGGTAAATATGTTGAGGTCAAATTATGATCATGGTGATCGAGGGTTTATAAAGAGAATTCATCGATTATAGAAGGGGGGGGGGGTTGTTTGTGAAATATGAGTTGATTTAGTGAGAATTAATTTTCAATTGTTATTTAAATTTCATATATTTTCATGTTTTTTGAATAGACTTATACATAAAATGACCATGAAAATATGATTGGAATTATTAAAACCTTATCTATTTATTGATTAAAAATAATTTTATTTATTACTTTTCCTTACTATTATTGATTATTTGATTGATAATATTAGGGGTCAGGTGAAAAAGGGATGTTAAAAGACAATACAATATACTAATATGTAGAAAATAGTCTCCCATGGAGTGAATGATACCAAAGTTACCATTATAGCACATTGACCACTGAAAAATAGAATATAAACCGATTCAATTAAAAATTGGACTTAATAATATTGGTACTTGTTTTGTAATTAAAAGTTTATTTGTATATGGATGAAGAGAAATGGAATTTAGTTTTTTTTCCTAATATTCTGACATGATTATTTGAGTGGTTTATATTTTTTTTCGCACATAAGAAGGTCATTACGATAGAGTTTGACTCCTTAGTGGTTAATTTCAATATGTTTATTATTTGACTAAATCATTATTTTACTCATTTCTAAACCGAAATTTTAAATATAAAATTATATATATTTCTCCACTTTCCAAAAATAATAAAAAAAATCAATTAGGGTTCATCTCATATTTACGTTTTCATTTGACTAGAAATATATAAATTTATCAATGTCAGTATTGAATAATTTTGTTTCATGTAATAATAAGTTGTTTTGTAATTCTTAAAGAGTCTATCTATTAGTAAATTATGTTCTCGAATTATTTGGAGTCCATTATACTCCTTCATTAATGTAGGAAATCCAAAATTAGAGTTTAAGGGATTTAATATGTGTAACGTGAGACACAATAAATTAAATTAATGAGAAGATACTAGTATATCACAAGAGACAAGAAAGGTTGTTCAAAATGGATCTTTAGATATATCAAATTTTTTGCAATAATTTTGGAGGAAATATTATGTTATTTTTTTATTAGTGAAAATAAGAAACTATATAGTTTTATGTTGTAAAATATAGAAGGAATGTATTCATTTGTGTTCTTTATTTATTTATTCATTCATTCTTTTTGATGATCTATACTTGAGTTCCATATTTAAATTACTTGTAGAAAAATTATATGTCCTAAAACCATCACTGTTTACATTAATTAATCATGGATGACTAATTCTAGGGTTGTGTGGCACCATGGGAGACATCTAATTAGGAAAAAAAGTAAATTTGGGTTATCATTTATTAATAATAATTAAAATAATGACAGATAGGGTTTGTCTAGGATATTGCGGGAAATAGTCCATAAGGCCACAACCCAACCTAGGTAACATGACTCACGCACAATGTGTGCATGCTTGGTCATGCATGGTGTATGTTACTTATATTAGGTGTGTTATTGGATATGTGGAATGAGAAGTTTTCTGGTAAAATGCACTACATGAAACATTATCCTATGGAAAAAAGGTTTTTATTGCAAATTTAGCTTGTGGTTAGATTTTTTTTTCTATGTTACATATGTTTTTTGAATATTTAACAAGACACTAGGCCTACCATGTGGAACTTTATTCACCAATAAATTATTTTACACAAAATAAACTCTCATAATCAATTCAAAACCCTTGAATAGACAATTATAATTTTTTTCACATATATCTCAATTTTATTATTTCCAAATATAAAGGAGAATTTTTAAAAATTATTTTTGAGCATTTGAAGAATTATTCAATAAATAGATATGACTACAGATAAGGAATATATTTAAATATAAATGTATCCATTTTCCCATGAAAAAATATTTGGAATCCTTTAATTGATCATTTATACAACTTAATTAGTTGGTATTTCTAAAGAATTGTTTCATATACAGGATGGTTGAAAAATATTATTAAATGAAATTTATAATTTGTGTGGAAATTATGGATGACTAGGTGGGTATTATGATTTAGGGGCCATTCATTGTCATATTTTAAAGTTATTTATGCACTTTAATATATTCTTTTTATAAATTCACTCGCTTATTCTTCATTAAAGGTTTTTTTCAAGGTGAATGAATTTGTGCTTGGAGAGTTATATGATGGAAAACATCATGAAATTAATAGGATAAATGGATTATGAACTATACTAGGAGTATGGGTTATCTTATTGAATATATTGATGACTTTTTGAGATAATAAATGACAATTTACCTCACATAGTTAGTGAATTTTTATATGGGAAATTTTTTGATCGAACATAAGAGATATATTGATTTTTTATGTGTTGGAGTTAGTTTCTTATAACCAACTAATTTTTACTTTCAATTGCCTATAAACTCCAAGAATTGAATATTAATAAATAACTTATCTTAGGATGAGTGTTTATTCTTAACATCAATGAGTTAATATCCTTAGAGTGTCTCTCACATTTAATGGTCAAAGTAGTTCCCCATTATGATGTGAAACATTAAATACTATGATAATATTTTAAAAAATATGTTATATAACAAAATAACATCTAGTTATGGAGACAGTTATGATGTTTGGCTACCATGTGTAAGTGTTTTATTAGTCATTGAGACATCTTCTCATGAATTTTGAACATGGAAACCTCAAAGATAGGATGTTATGAGAATAGAACCTTCAGTAGGAATTACACATGTTATATGACTTAATGGATATTCCAATATGTGGGAATGTGTATCAGTCCTTAGACATGAGATTATTATTAACGTATAACATGAATCATAGAATATGATGTATTTATGAAAACTATGATCACATCTGTTTGATATGCGGTAGTATATATTCGACGTGTAATAAGGGATATGAAATTAATGATTAATTTAATACATGAATTTTCTCTTCCATAAAAATGTATTTAAATATATCTAACCCTTTCAGTATATAAAACAAGCAACTAGCTATGTTTTTTTCCATGTTTTCCATAATTGGGGATAAATTTTGATTTAGCCTCATTTTAAGATGTTTTTCTAAAAATGGGGCTAATTTGATTTTTTTTATTTTGTTTTAAAATGAATCTAATTATTAATTTTCCATCATTTTTAAATGTGGCTAATTTAGAAGATTTCAAAAACATTGTTAATTTTTAATTAGTGTTATTTTTTTGTAAACGTTACTAACATGAGTTATATTTAATAAAACACGACTAACATATAATTTATCTATGTTTTAAATTTTATGAGATTAAATAAGAAATTAAAACTTATCATATTTTTATATATTTTTAATAATTTTTTCATAAAAATAAAAAAATGTTATTCAAATAAAATTAATATATACATACTCACATATACATAAAAACATATATTAAGATAGATACATACATAAAAATAGACAAACATTGTAGAAATATAATTAACATTAATTAATAATAACTTAATTAGCATTCATTAGTAATAAATTATTGTTGATGGGAATAAATATTTAATAATATTAACAATTACACATTATATATATGAATGTATAAATTTATAATTATAATTATCATAATTTACACACATATGTATACATATATAAATTTATCAATTTATATATAAGTGCATGGGTATATATATTAATCTATATTATATATGTGTTAATTTTATATATATCTATTATATATTAATTTATAAAATTAAATATATATATATATATATGTAAATTAGTATTAAAAATTATAAATAAATATATAAAGTTACATGTATTTATAGACACACAAAAATATATATTATCAATATATATATAACATTTATATATATATAAATTTTTAAATTTAATTATTTTATTATTGTACTGTATACAAGTAAAAATAATTTTTATTATATAAAATTAATACACACATACATACGTGCTCATAAACCAACAAAAAAATTATAATATAATGATAATTAATTAATAACAAATAAATAAATGATTATATATATATATGCATGTATTAATATATATATATATATATATATATATAAATGTATAAGTATTTTCATAATAATTTATAAATTTTTGTGTTAATTTATATATGAATATATATAATAATATTGACAATATTACATATATAATAGTATTAAATTAAATTAATAATAAATTATATATATATTAATATATATATATATATACACATAAATTTGGAATTCTATTTATATTTATTTATACATACATACATAAGTACATACATATGTACATATATATATACATCTAAATTAATATAAAAATTTATATATATATAAAAATATTTACATATATATTATCATATTAATTAATATATAAATATATACATTTTAGTATATTATTTAATATATAAATTTATAACCATATCAAATAATTTTTAAATACAAGATAATATAATTATAAACAAATATGGATGCCCAGATGACTAGTCCAAGCATTGGAAAAATTATCATGCATCGTGGGGTTGAGCCCCCACGACATTTAATTGAGTTCTAATGGTGGGTGAGCACTATGCGAGGTGGTAGATGAGTGAGGATGGGAACTGGGTGGGGTGGTTTTATGTGGGGATGTTAGGGGGCGGGGGTATAGGGGGGATGAATTTCAAGGGAGGGGGTGGGTGGTGACAAGAGGTGTTAGGGGGTAGGCTGGCGATGATGTCGGGTGTTAAGGGAGCAGGTGAGGTTGTGTTATGTGTTTTTTAGGGGAAACAAGATGAAATGAACAAAACCATGTTAACCCAACCTGTCAGATGAGCTGCCCCCCACATTACCTAAAGTGTATTCTTGATCTCAATGGGTTAGCGACATGCGATGAGCATAACCAAAAATATATTGGGAATGGCTTCTCCAAAGGTAAACTGGCACAACCAATCCATAAAATGGGATGGCCACATCGACGACATCAGATTCTTAAATAAGTTTAAACAGAAATCCAAATAAACAGATCATGTGAAATGAATATACCACACACCAATTTAAACATCATATAAAAGCATTCCTTAAAAGGCTAGACACATGGTATCTTAATTCACAGACCAAACATGCAAAAAACTAGAACAAATACTAGGTATAATAAAATACTTCTCCCAATATGTACAAAACACAAAACAACTCCAAATGATCAAACTCTGTAGGTCCACATCTCCTCCCCAAAACATCAGATGATAGTAATCAATAAGTGTTACCCTGGTACACAGTTACCTTCCCTTTCATTGTGTCCTGAAATATAAAATAAACATTTTCCCAAATTCAAATGTATGGGGTGAGGAACAATCGCACAATGATAGCATTGTGATTCTATTAAGGAATTTTACTCATTTAAAGCATTAAACTAGTTTGAAAATACTTTTAAAAACTAAATAACATTAAAAAATTCCACTTTCAAATAATATATTTAAATCCCTTATATTTTCCATAAAAAAAATAATTCTCCAAAAAAAAATTCAACAAAGCACAAATAAGGAAACAATTAACAAGGTAGCACATGCACAACATTTCTAATAAGGAATAAAAAGAATGAGCATACCCATCATTATCACTAACATCATAACTGGAATGAAATAAAATCGGTATACCATATTTTATCAAATAAAACAAGGAACTAATGAAATTAATAAATAATATGATGCAGTCCAACATGATTAATGTGAACCTAGGGATATAACCATTTGGCATATATTGAGTGAGTTCATTATGTAATTTAGCTGGCTGACCAAAAACGTAATCTCTCATGGTATTCCCCTATCTCAACACCAAGTGAACTCAATATCTCTCAACAACCAATCATGCAAGCTCTCATGGTCTTCCTACCTATATGGCCTAATGGTTCGTTGGAAACCAAAATGGAAACTTTCTTAGTCCTCCCTTTGATGGATCTCACAATCCTCCTAAAAACCCCCACTCTTAAACCCTAGTTATCCCTTGAATGAATCCATTCAAACATAATAAAAAACATTCCCCCTATCAAAATAATCCATTTCAAAATCCATATTCTAAAAAAACAGGCCCATTTAATAAAAAAACATTCCCAAAAGTGAAAATATTTCTAATACAATTTTAGAAATATATATCAAAACCATGAAATCTCATTGATCCAATTAATCAAACACTTGGTTTGGACATAAGAAAAAATCATTCAGAAAATCCTTTTTAAAAACTAAATTGAATAACCATATCATAGAACACATCAAACATGATATATACAAAAAAAAAATAAATCATTTTTCTAGAAAATAAAAAAAGCAATATTGATTCATAACTAAATCATAAGCCATGTGAAATTTCCCTAAATAGATACACCTAACTCAGATTGGGTTTGAAAATCATCAACCATTATGAACCACCTGAAATAAGTATATCAAGGGCTCAAACACCTAGTACATAATAAAAAACCAAATCCTATATTACATACCTCATATTTTGTAAAAATACCTTTTAGGGCCACACATCTCTTTGAAAATGGAAGAGTAAGAAATAGAATGGGTAAAGAAAAAGTAACCATGAAGATATGAATTGTACTAAAGTAAATTCACAAATAATGAATGATAAATCCACCAAGGATGAATAAGGTAATATTAAAGGGTAAATATGAGAATTATCAAATGATAGAGGAGGGAAAATGTTGTCCAAACCCTCAAACATAGATAGGGAAAAATTGTAAATTACAAAATTTTTGTGACCTAGATATTCTACATTATTTGTCCACAAGGTCAGGAAAAGCATGAGCTGTCCATTTGGCTTCCAATTTCAACCCAAAAATCAGGCTACACAGTGACTATTGAGTTTTTCATGGTTTGAAAAAACATGCTAAAATTATAAAAACCCACAATATCACATTCTTCAACCTCCTCGCATGATTAAAAATACAGTTAAACAAAACATTCCCTGACTGTGTGCCTCTATCTATCTTCTTGAAAATCTCCATCTATTAACCTTGTCTCCCAGTAACTCCAAGGTCCAAATCAAAGAAAAATAAAGCATCATAGTAGACATACTAATTACCCGATGGGTGTCACAAACTCCAAACCACGCCTCTTTATTCCCCAAGAAAGTCCACATGTATCCTCTTTAAAAAATATTTGAGGCTAATTATCTCTCAGTAAAGAATTCCTCTCCCATATCTCATAACTATAAATGCCTAACTACTTGATCATACATACTAATGGGATCAATTTAACTTGGAGAAAATTATTCTGGTGACCCCAAAAAAATGAACTGGCTTCTCCACAATAGAAGTAACATGATCTAGATCCAAATTATCCCACTCTAACAAATGATAGGGGTCCATATGGTATATATTCAATTGGGAAACATGAAATATGTCATGGATTAAGGTTAGTAGTGGTGTAAACACTAAAATATTGGTTGCCTTCATGAGATTATCTGTAACATGGAATGATCGAGCATAACATAGTGATAAATTTCACTATTTTCCAAAAAAATGATGTTTGAGTGTAACTAATAACCCTAGAAACACATTATCACCCAACTAAAACTCCATAAGATGAAAAAGATGGCCGGTATAGGAGTTTTGGTGAAACTAATCTATCACTATTTTTTTTGAATCAGCTAAACTATTGCAGTCTTCTCCTGGATGAGACTGATCCAACCAAGGAAATATTTTCCATTTCTTCCCAATATAATAAGGACTGGAACAGAAATCCATACAATACCTCAATTAGGGACATATTTATTAATTACTAATTGAAATTGTTATATTAAAACTCATCCATTGGATGTTTTCCATGAAAATAACCCAAAAAATCAACCACACACACCCACAACATATCATCGAGAGTCCAGATGGTCCACTCAGGTTGTCCACTCCACTTTGGGTGATATGTGATGGCCACTATTTGATCAGTTCCCAATGTTTCATTGAGTAACTTTTAGAATTGGGTTGATAAATGGGAATCCAAGTCCAATACTATCATTGAGGGAACTCCATGAAGGTAAAAAACCTCTAGAACAGATATGTGTCAAAGGAACACTACCTTAATTGATTTTTTTTGAAGGGACAGAAATGGAATGATTTCTTCCAATGATTAAAAATCACCCACATAACATATTTCACACTCAGAGTATGAGGTAGAATGATCATGAAATCAATTGAAATCTTGTCACACATCCATACTGGAATGATAAGAGGCTATGAAAACCAGGATATCCTATGATGATATACATTGATCCTATAGAAGGTCAAGTATCGAATATTTAAATATTCCACTACACAACTCATCATAGGACACCAAAATTGATATCTCAAGGTATAATAAATATTTTTCACCCCTGGGTCAATGGCCGAACAAGAATAATTTTCCCCATTCATCAAATATTTAATTAGGATCAAAGAAAAAACCATCCACTAGGGAAAAAGGGGAGAACCATTTGGAGACTGAGACCAATCACCCGAGGTCTCCACATCATTTAATGAACTACTGATATTCTAGAACTCAGGGTAAGATACCATCATTATACCAACCAGATCGATCAGATCTGGTGTGACAAGCCCAATATCCAGGAATAGATTACTTCCTTCCATATTCACATCCATAATCATACCAGAAAAGAAACTCATTATTCCCCACTCATTTTCCAATTTTCTAATGTCTGGTACTGGAAGCTTCCAAGTCAAAGCCTCAGTGACGACATTAACCTTCCCAAGAATATACTCAATCTCTAAATAAAATGTATAGAGATACTATAACCAAAATCTAGGTATTAGGTTCATGTAACTTTGAGTGAAAATACACCTCAGGATCTTACGATGAAAATACACTACAAAACCCGCTATAAAGAGGTAATGTAACCACCTCTATAATGGACTCATCATAGCCACCAATTTAAATTCGTGGTTAGGATAATTACTCTCATTTTGTGTAGCTTCCACAATCTATAAGACACCACATGGTATTCTGGTATCAACACAGACATCGAAACCACAATAAAAAATAAAAATATATAGAAAAAGACTTATCAAGCAATAAGATGATAAAAAAATTAGATTTCAAATGGGATGGTAAATTCTACAAATAAAATTGACAGTTCTTATCCTACTCAAACATTACCCCTTTCCTGGATTAAGTCATCAATGTAAAAGGTATCCTGGAGATGTCTTGAATGAAATATTTATAATAAATAGTTAATCCAAGAAAAATAATGTCCTTGAACACATTTTTATGTTTCCACGACAACGTGACTTCTTGAACTTTCTACGGATACATTAAGACCCATTATTTGGATGTTACATGGCCTAAAACATCAATTCCCAGATCAAAAATTGAAACTAGAACATAATTTCATATAGAATATTCTATCTCAAAACACACAAAAACAACCTCCATATGATCAACATTATGCTTATCCCTATTGTAATAAACCAAGATTTAATACACAAACATGATCATGAAGAACTTAAAAAAGTGTTTCAGGTTTCATTTTGTCAATTTCATAAAGACTGAAAGAGAATTTGTAAGAACCAACTACATAACAAAATAATCATAATTTAGTTACAGGTTTTTAATGGTAGTCTTAGAAACAAACTCTTCATATATATTCAACTGATGGTATCTTGATCTCAGATCAATCCATAGATACCAATATTCCCCTATGAGCTAATGTAAAAGGTCATCAATTCTGAAAAAATAGTTATTTATTATTCATGATCAACTGGTTTTGCTAATAATATTCAATGAATATTTAGAGGCTCATTTTTTCATTCTTTGAAAAAATTACTTATGAAGTACATAGTTATATTTTGGGATGGATAAATCCATTTCCCTTAATATCATCTATCAAGACCTCCAAATTTTTTATCTCATTTAGAGCCATCCACTAACACGATAAGGTAATCAGGATCATCCCAAGGAGAAAAATGAATGTTAAATTTATCTCTCACTTAGAAAGATATCCAAAAAATTTCTCCAGAAATGGTACCTTTCAATGACCAATGTGTGTTTTCCCAATAAACACTTCTCAAAAAAATTGAGAAAGAACCATGTAAACTAGCATGTGATCAACCATAATTCAAAATAAACTAACCTTCCCTCACTAATCACAGATCCCACTCCCTTTGGAGACATGAGTGCTCATATCAGGAGAAATGAAAAATCAACTAGAACCCTGAATCTAATCAACCAATCATTTCCGGTAATAATTTAAAAAAATTTCATTTCCTAAATAAGGAGGGCCCATACGATTTTTTCATCACCTACCAAAACCTGGCATTCAATAATCTTAAAACCATACAAATTCCTCTTTTCCAATCGGATTAACAGATCCATAAAATATGGCATCAATTTAGATCAAATACCCAAAATATCAATGATTTTAAACAAATTTAAGGAATGAGATATTACAATATCCAATTCCATTGAAGAATAAAAATCACTGTACCTATCACTCTTGGTAGACCAAAATATGAGTCATATGGAATATCTTATGATTCATAGATATGACATAGATCAGACCCACCCTATGTCTTATAACCCTGGTGGGAATCTCCCATACCATGTTGTTGACTCCCACCACACTTGGAAGCCTCTGAATATACCAGATATCAATTAAAAAAAATTAAAGCCCAATCTTCTCCCCTTCAAATCCAATTAAGAGAAGCGGTGAATATTCCATGACTACCCACACCAGTTAAATGTCCTCAGAGTCTCTGAGTGATTATACCTAGTGCAACCAACCTTCAAAAAATGATAATAAATAATGGTATTTGGACTCGATGAAGCCACATGATCGAAACCAAACGACTATTGGAACGTCTTTCCACTACATCTCTGAGACTCATCCCACTTATTCTTCTACCATGACAAATAAGTCTAGATTGTACCAACTGAAATAACACCATTTAGACCTATCATTCTAGTTGAATATTTCTCTAGAATTTATTCCCTATCAACCACCTCTAAATATGTTGGTAATCAACGAAGGATGAGGATAAATATGATCTATGGCATCAATACCATCTCAAAATGGAGATCCTTGAGGTAATTGTTGACAAGGTGACCACGAGAGACATAATCAAACTTGATAAATTAAGAGGTATACTCCATCACCAAATGATCCCCTTTCTCTAAATTCATACACTCATGGGACTTTCCCAAACTCAAGGTCTCTAGGTAGAATTGTTTATTGAAATTGACCTTGGAAGTGTTCCACATGAGGTATTTGTGCCTCCTTGAGAGTACCATCGACTCCCACAATTTTCTACCCAATCCATTAAGAACATACATGGAAAAGACCACTTTGGAGGTCTTATGGGTATTATAGAACTCAAATATATGATCAATACAATCTAACCACTCCTCATGATCATTACATCCCTTGTCGTCGTGGAACACCGATGGATTTTTTCTATGGAACTCTTGATCACGGTTTACGATCATTGACTACTCTCGAACACCCACCTGACCTAATGATTAGATCATATGAATCCTGGGATCCGTCAAATTCATATCATGTGGATGGTTTTCTTATGGTATTCTCTTCGTAACTCCCTTTTTACTCATAGAGAAGGTCCATCTTGGAGGTGTTGAATAAAAAAATAAAAACACTAGAATCATCCAACATGATTCGACCAAAAAACACATCAAAATAACCCCCATCATGGGTAAAAACAAGAAAAAAAATTCATTAATATGACTAAAAAAATTTAAAACAAAAAACAAAAAATAATTGCTACTTACCACTATGAATTTTTTTTATACATAGTTTGTATAAACGTGTGCCAATTATTCATGTGTCACTAGAGTTGGTAGGAAAGGCTACATTGGATGAAAATTTTTACTACTAACCCTAAAAACTAACCGTACACATCCCATATACCTCCTTGTTATATTTTAAAACTAAAAATGACACCCAATATTACCTAGATTCCCAATACTAACTCAGAAATATTAAGAAGTATCATAAAAGCTACCCAAAACATGTCTCAATACACAATTAAAATCCTAGAACAAACATGAAAACTCGAGGTTCTATACAAAGAAGTATTGCATAGAAACTCCCCCATTCCTACCTATTGAGTCCCAATAGTTCTTTCCCCAGTATACCTCTAGATCCCAAATGTAAAAATTTCTATGATACTGTTTTTTAATGAATCAAACTGGGATGACCCAAATCATCACCTGAGGTGGAAATCCAGAAGCTATAAAGGATGTTCTCGATAACCATGGGCTAGCAAAAAGAAAAAAGCATGACAAAAAACATCAAGGGAATGGTATCCTCCATTGTAAATATGTATAACCCATCCTTAAAACTAGATGACCACAAAAACCAAATCAGAGTAAAAAATAATTATAAACATACATCTAGAGTAACATAATATGTGAAAAATATATACCATAAACTAAACTAAACTTCATATATCGGTATTAAAAAAGGACTTACACATGGTATATCATGTCATAGCTCAAACATAAAAAAATGAAAAAAGACTATATATAACAAAATATACATCCTAATGGGTATAAACCAAAAAATGAATCCATTCGAGAGTACTCTATGAGACCATATCTTCTCCACAAAACAATAGACATTGATAATCAAGAAGATCCACCCTGTAACTTGGTGCCCAAGCATTTAACTGTGTCCTACAATATGAAATATACATTGGAAAAAAATCATATGAAATTTTTTGGGTATAATCCTAGTAACACAATAAATCTATTCAATTAATTTAGAAAAGAAAACGAATAAACTAATTGGAGGGCCCATTTAAAAACTCTACCATGTTAAAAACATTATATTTTCCGATAAAAAATTTAAATACATTTGGTTTTTCAATTCAAACCAAACTAATTTTTCAATATAACATACAACATGGATCCATTAAAAAAATTAGCCCCATGTAATAACATGATTAACATATCCATCATGGAATAATAAGAATGAAAATAATCATCATTATAAATAACCGTATAAATGGATGCAATAGAAATAGAAATAACATATCCCATCACATCAAGAATGGAACTAATACAAGGTATAAATAATATTAATCTTCTTAGAATGGGTAATGAAAAAAATTGTATTTAACAATAATTCCTATTATGAAGGAGTATAACATATATTCTAGATGACTAAGTAATAATGGATGCTCTCGTGGTCTTCCTATAGTCTGAGTCCAGGAGCTCTCACGATATATTGACAACCGATCGTGGAATCTATCACACTATTTTTACCCAAAGGATTTCATGGTAATAAGAGACCAAAATGGAAGAAAACATAATCACTCCTCTGAAGGCTCTCACGGACCTCCGAATAAACCCCTTGGTCACCCAGATTAACACATATTCTACTCAATGCCAACATAATCACAAAACATTTCCATAATAAAATATCTCATTCCACAAGCTATTTTCCAAAAACAACATGCCAATTTATTAAAAATCCTTATGGAAAGGAAAAAAATTCTAAACCCATTTATGAAATCCATTTCAAAACTATTAAAACTTGTTGATCTATTTCATCAAGCACATGGTGTGAAAATAAACCACACATATTTGGAAACCCTCTTTAGACACAAAATTGACAAACCGATTAATAAAACACATCAAACATGATATATACATGAATAATAAATTATTTATGACGAATTTAAATAAAAAACAAAAAATAATAGTGATTTATAATTTATTATTATTTCATTGGAAATTCCCTTCAATATAGACACCTACATATGATTAAAGTCCAACCACATCACCCTTAATAATAACACCTTTATATAGGTTTATAAGGGCCTCCCACACCAAAGACATAAGAAAACAAAATGAATTCCCTATTTCATACCATATATTTGAACAAAACCCCTTCTAGTGTCACACATCACCATCAAAATGGATGAATAAGAAAAATAAGGGGAAGAACTAATAAACCATGAATATCTAGGATTAATTAATTCCAAATCACTACAAATACATGGGAAATATTCCTTCTATAAATATTATATTATTTATGTCTAAGGATGAGGAGATTCACACAATGGGGGGAGGAAAATGAGGTCTAAATCCATAAAAATTTATTGGGTTAAAATATTAAATTACTAATTTTTATGTGACCAAGACATATTGCATGGTTTTCCCGCAAAACTAATCCAAATGTGAAACACATATTTGGATTCCACTATGCAACTAAAAATTAGGCTTCATGGCTACTCTTATGGGTCTCACGGTTTGACAAACAATGCTCAAACCATGAAAACCCCAACCTTAACCCTATACAACCCCATGGTTAGCCGCACAGTTACACAAACTTTATGATAAATTTATTACATAGTATTTCTCCAAAAAATATCCATTTCTACCCCTGACACTCAAGCATACAAATTATCAACTAAAAGATAAAAACCCCTAATTATACATAACATTGACTTTACTGGTGTAACATGGGTGGGGTTAGGGGGAATTTGGGGTAAGGTGGTGTCAGGGGAGTGTATCAGGGTGGTAGGAAAGAATTTTTGTTGGGTTTCATGCATGGGGGTTGAGAAATGGTCCATGGGTAGGTCGTAGGGGTGTTAGGTGTTAGGGGGTGTTTCATATGGGTTAGAGGGAGACTATGTAGGGTGTCATTGGAGACGGAGGGGTGGTGCTAGGGGTATGGGATAGATCTAACAGATGAGGTTGGGTGTAACGCCCCGACCCCAGTTACCCAGAGTCGGTCCATTATTACATAATATTGGTAGGATCACAAGGGATCAAATCCTGAAAGACTGGTTAGTTTATTAGCCTTGTAAACACTGGATATATTCATAAGTCTTACATTACATCATAAATTGGAAAACTACAACAACATATTTTCATCATATCCCCTCATACTATTCCTGCAGGTCATTCATAAAATACTTCTTCAGATCCTGGGAAAAATAAAACATTGAAAGGGGTGAGCTCAGATGCTCAGTAAGGATAACAATATAGCGGAAACATGCATAAATAAACATAAACATTTAAGGAAATGTATAACTAAAACAAAATCCTTTTAAACTCGAACATCAACATAATATAGAAAATATCAAATAAAATAATGACATTTACTTATTCACATGGATATTCTAAAAATCGAATAATCACATGCAATATCAATAACCACTTTCATAATAACAGAATGCATAATGCCAGACTATCATAACCACATAGTCAGGGACTTGTGCCGAGAATACAAATTATATTTTTTCAAGGCCTTATTCCAAGACACTAGTTTATCTCATGAGACCTACCGATGCATCGAGTATCTATTGTGGGCTCTACCTATCACTTACTAAGTCCAATTCATTCCTCATATGAAATTTTTTAAACATAACATAATCCTTAGTATTAAAACTAGCATACGAAATGTCAATACTTTATCGATAAACCAGGAATGGTATAAAAATAACACATCCATAGTCAAAAATATCACAAAACCTTCAATACAATATGGATGATTTGTATCATAATAAATCAACTTCAAACAAGTTTAAAATCCATCAAAGGATGTTGAAATAGATGAAAATTATTTGTAAAAATCATTGAGAGAAATATCCCTTTTTCATGAAATCATTTAAATGTAACACAATTTAGAAAGGAAGACGTTTAAATAGATTTTGGACTCAAAGTGTACCATACCACATTGAAACTTTTGAAAGGAATTAACATTTTATAGACATTCATTTCTATATAAATAAATCCTTAAAAACCATTTTGAAAACATGGAAATGAATGAGAATGATTTATAAGAATAAAAATATAAAAAATTTAAAATGATGATTTATTAAAAAAGTACCTTAATATAATCCCTTATAAAACTCTATTATGAATCATGGGCATGGATAATAAATATGTCCCAGTAGATAATTACGTAAAAACAACCTCGGATAATAATGAGATTGTGAAATTAACCCTTACCTTGTACTTTTCCGTAGTCGATGGTAGGTTAATGTAGAGACGTGAAGCTTGATGTACAAGGACATTACATTACATATTTGGAATACATAATACATTAAAAACACAGAGACACAAGGACCATAATAATTTAGTGTCTTTGGAAACTTGGAATTTAATCTTCTAATCGGGGTGAAAGATATTCAACTTCTCCCCTAAAGATATTACCCTTTTGTTTTCTTACCTAAAACCTTTCTTTATATCCTAGGGAAAAGAAAACATAAAAAGGGTGAGCTCAAATACTCGGTAAGGGTAATCATAGAGAACATAACACAATCCATAAACATTTGAATGCAAAAACTTGAACATGAAATTTAAACATCAAAATCTTGAGTAAAGACATAAATAATGGGAGTACGTAAGGCATATATCATAATGGAACATCAACCATGATAAAATATAATGGTAACAAAACATGTAATTGTGTCAAGGCATTGCTTCCAAGACCATCTTGGTGGACAAAGTCCCTTTTCGAATTGAAGCCACTCCTCATTTCAGTCATTTAACACTGAACCAGTTTAACTTACCATTCCAGCCATGTCTATCTCATGAGATATAAATCTTTACCCAAATCATTTGAGGGAGATATAGGTCCCACCCATCTCATAATGAAATCATTCTTACTTGTACGACAACATAAACATAAATCATTCATCATAACCCAAAGAATAAAAATGGGTTTCATAAACATCATCCCATTATAACATAATCCATATAAAAAAATTGATATCATTTCATCATAAGAAAAGTGAAACCTTGTAAATAATAGATACATTATACTTGAAACATACACATATGAAAATAATTTCATCTTAAATGTAAAATGGTTTTGATAAAACACTTGAAATGAATTCTTGAGGAAAATATCCTTTCTTCTTCAAAATTATTTTCTTTTCAAAAAATGCCATGGAATTTAAAATGAAAAGCATTTTGTTGAAAATATTTATAAAATAATGTCGATTAAGATTCATGAAAATGAGTCATTATGAATCCATAAAAATCCATTCACACCGTATAAGTTAAAAAAAATTCTCCTCATACTTTTGTCGGAAAAGTCAAAAAGTACCTCGTAAAAGAAAGATTCTATATATACTATGTAGTAAAAGTAAAAAATGGGTAAAATAGACATTAAACATACATGAATCCATATTTATGAAACCTGGACTTGGATGAGAATAATAACCCCAGTAAATACTTATGAATAAACAATCTCGGATAAGAATGACATTGGAAAAGTTATCCCTTACCTTAGGTCTGATATGCTTCGTACATATCCTAACCTCCTGTATAATGATTTAAATATTTTCATTGACTTATTAAATAATCATATTCATTGTTATGATATCATATATGTTTCACTTATGACTTTATATTACCCGTTCATTTGTAAATTCCATGTTAAAGCAGCGTTTTCGGTAAAATCATTTCATTTACCGTATGTGTTTCAACTTGTCGTTCTTGATATTATTACTTATATCCTGATTTACATAATTCCATAATGTAAAACATTATTTATATATAATATATATTTATCATATACATATATATATTATAGATCGATAAAAGGAATGAAATACACCGTTCATGGAGACGGTAGGCCGTACGTACGCATGAACGCTGTTTTCGTTTCCTTATTGAATTGAATGAAACTAAATAGTTGAAATAAATATATATATACATAAATACAGTAGAATTATTATTTTATATATTTCATTATTATTATTTATATAAACTTTATGATCATTCATGTATGGTTAACATGGAGAATGAATCTCATCGCATCGTGGAGACGGTAGTCCGTACGTACGCACGAGCGATGATATCGTTCCCATAATTATTGAATATAATTGGAGTGGATGATATAATATATAAGAATCAGTATGATGATAAAATAACCATATATAGTTATTCTTTACACCATTATACCCATCCATGTAAGGTGTTGGTGGAAAATAGATTTCACCACGGCGTGGAGACGGTATTCCGTACGTACGCACGCGTGGTGATTTCGTTTTCCATAGGATGGATAGATGGTAGAATAGGGTTGTTTCATACTTATAATAAAATATTGGTATATGATTTACACTGATGTTATTACCTCATAATAAAACAACTAAAGAAGAAGAAGTGGAAGAAGAAATAATGTTGAAAGAATCGGTAACAGACATTACCTCTTCTTTGAAGTGCCTCTTTGAGACCTACTCTTGGGGAACTAAAATTGGTCTTTGAAGAAGACCAGAACCTCTAGGATGTTTCTATGGAAGTGGAGAAGAGAATATTTCAGGGATTGGACGAGCTTGAAGGCTCAAAGTGGTGTGAGGAAGAGAGGTAGGAGGTGCCCTTTTATAAGGGAGGAGAGGGGCACCTTTGGAAAAACTAAAAATATTATTTTATTATAAAGTCATATTCGGTTTTTAATAGCTCAAAATTGATTTATTTATAAGCTAATGTGGGGATGGGTCGAAATACTCTCATCCAATAGAATTTAGACAAGTTTATGTTTCTATTTTAACCTTATCATTTAGATTTAACCTTATGTTAAATAATATTACTTTTACCATGTCTTTTGTTTTCTTACACTATAAGGTTAATAAACTTACGATAAAAAGATAAAATAACCCCAAGTAGTTTAATATTAATATAAAAAACCTTATCTATGTAATTTTTCCGAACCTTAGATTTTTAGGAATAAAATAACAATTAATAATATAATATTTGTTTTAAAAACTATTTTATGTCAATTTTGACACTATTTGGTAATTGATTTTTGTGAAAATCATAACAGAATTATTAGTTCAAAAAAAGTTAATTAAATAAAAAATAACATGTCATATTAACCAATAAAATTAGTTAAATTTATAAAAAGTCTCAAATTACATTTATTTGGGTATTTATAAAATCAATTATGTCAATATTTCCTTAATAAGATAATTACTGCATCATCATTGTGTCATAAATAAATTAAATTATTTAATGTCTAAAAATTTAAAATAAAATAAAATTATGTAGGAAATAGTTTTAGATTTCTAATAAATATTTATAGTCGAATTTATCTTATGTATAACCCTATATTAAAAATGATTTACTTATTAATCTTTGATTTAAACTATTTTACCCTCTCTTTAAATAAATTAATAATAAATGTCCTAATCTAATCCAAGTGGGCCTAAATGGTCATATTTTATTCCTATGTTCGTTTTTGGCCGAATTAAACTTATTCATTAGAATTAGGACATGTTTTAGGGTAATAATAATATCATTTTTACCCTTAATTACCCAATTTACTTTTAACCGTGGTAAAAAAGTAAAAAGTTACTATTCCCCAAAAATTATTTTAATCTCATTGAACCACATTTTAGTCCTTGATATTAACCGTGTCTCTTGAATTTTTGAAATTAAATTCACAGAAGTGGTAAAATTTAATTTAAATTAAAAAAAGTCAGTTTTTTAACTAACACTAAGTTGTTTCACTATTCATTGAAAATTGATGTTTTTTCAGAAAAATATCAAAAATTCAGCCAAATCATTATTTGAAATTCCGAATTCAAAATTGATGTCTATTTTGACAAATTCAAAACATAGAGTGGAATTAATTAATTTTTAAAATTAATTTCCGTTATCAAAACAAATAGCGTGTTTTTTAAGAAACAAAAACAATCAAATGATTGATACTTGTTTATATCCAATTTCAAAGTGAAACGAATTCCAATAAAAAAAATTCGATTAAATGGTGAAACTATATTCTAATAACACTTTAAAACCTATTAATGAGATAATCTAACCATATAAATTATTGCGATGAAATAAGTTGTTTTTAATTAAAATATAGCGTGTTTTTACTATTAATCAAAATAATAAAGTTATCAGAATAATATGAAAATTTTATCCCAATTAAATTTTCATATCTAGTTTTCAAGGAATAATTCTATTTTGTCAATTGAACTTATTAACATGTCAAAAACTAGATTTAAAGTGGGTGCGCCATCAAAAGGCTGTATTACTGCATTTTTTTTAAAAAATACTTATTTTACATGAAAAATTTATTTAGTTCTCATACCATGTTCCAGAAAATATTTAAGATGAATAATAATGTTATAAAATTCAAATTTTAGTTAATACTATTCATAACGTCTAGTCCATAATAATATTAAAATAATATATCATTGTTCAGTAAAACCAGGTATTGCGTACAACACACACTATTGAGGAAGGTAGCGATTGCGTGTAATGCAAGCCAAGTCAGGGTTGTGTGTAGTGAATGACCCCTTTTTTGTTGAATATAAAAAAATCCAACAATATTTCATTAATAAATTGAATATATATATATACTAAATGTTGCGTAGAATAACTACTATCAAACAAACTCAAAATTGTGTGTAACACGATCCAAGATTAGTGTTGCATATACTGCAAGATAATACGGTGTTGCATATAACGCAAGATAATATTGGGGTATCATACAACACAATACATCAAACAAATTAAAAGAATGTTTGTCATAAAATCTCGGGGTGTTACATTCTACCCCGCTTAAAATGAATTTCGCCCTCGAAATTCATCTGTGTTATAAATAGTTTACTATTTGAAAGTTTCTTTCATAGAAACCCACATTGTAAAAAGGAATACTAAAACATAATTTTAAAAAAAGAAGTTATAATCATAATGGTCACCCAAAGTAACTCAGCATTGGGTTTCCACATAAGAAAACATAAGTGACAATATGGATATGGAAGAAAAATTAACCTTCATGTTCTGATGGAGAGTGGTAGAAAACATGGATATGGAAAATCCAAAAATCACAAAGCCATAAATTTGTGATGATCTAATGTACTATCTGATTCATCGGATAGAAGAGCACTAGGAAAACATTTTTGGTTTTCAATATCATTTCCCTAAAGTTGAAAATTTTTAATTAGAATAAATACTTGCTTGATTTTGGTACAATCTCACTGTTGTTCGTGCTTTGAACAACCACTTCATCTCTTAAAGAAATGAAGTTGAATTTGTTATTCGTGAAGTGTTAATAGGTCATGTGATAAGATGATGGGTCATTCCATCTATTTCAAACAAAAGGTTATCAAAAGTTATCAAATATACATAAGTTCATCTATGGTGAGGTTAATCATATATGATTCCAAAAATGAACTTATACTTCATATATCATACTGCTTAATAATATAAAACTAGTTTCTACTAACCAAGGACTTCCTGTAGGATAGTGGAAGGCGATAAAGGCCAGTCGCACTTTGGTTGTGGGTTTGATTCCCACAACCTTGTCCGACGCGATGGGATTTCACCCATCATGCAGTTTGTTCTTTTTCTAAAACAACATTACTATAAGATCCCATCAATAATATCGAAAAAACTACTATCCTTAAACAATACTAACTTATGTCCAACATAATCCATTCCAATCTTTAGGCTTATCCATAATAGTGTAGTCCACTCTCATATTACAGTGAAAATGATTACCAGAGATTTCATATAACAAGCATGTTAATACCATCGTTGATCCCCATATATCATAAGATATGTTTTGTTGGTCACATTCCAAACATGTGAATACCTTAATCATGTATTCTATTGAAAATGTATACCCATTAAACCTTAGTTAAAACATGAATTCTGTCAAAAGTTAACTCTTTCCACATAATAAAATTCAAAAATTCTATATACACAAACCTTGTTATAAGCTTCTTCTTATATCAGTCATGAGCTCATGAATACTATCAAACATTTACTTTTCTCCTTATCCCTTCATTAGGCGCATATTATCTACTTTCCAAAAATATCTGAATAACCTTACATGGTCACTGGTACCATTCATCATATACATTCAAAACATAAGGAAAGAAAACAATGTAACAATCCTTAGATGTCTCTTTATTCCATAGTACCATGAGATTACTTATACAACATTACACTTGATAAACATTTAATCATTCCAATACCTTCTTAAACCATTGACCAAGCTTCAACAATTCTTTCATCTCACATATCATTTGTAGTCTCTTCATTATCATCAACATAAATACTACCCATACGACCATACTGATTCTCTTCATGTGACATTCCCTTAGGGAATTGGTTTGAATAATGCCCGTACATTCCACATTTAAAACATTTAACCATTTTTGATGTCATAGAAATACCATTATCCTCATCCATGGTGCTAACTGATCCTTTTCCCTTGCACTTACTGGCTTTGTGTCCTTCTTTTCCACACCCAAAACATCTTCAAGTTCCTTGGAAACATTCTCCTTGATGCCTCTTCCCACATGATTAACATAGGGGAAATTTAACTTTCTTTCCTCTAAGATCATCATGAAACTCCATCTTTCTCATATTAGCTGAGTCATGAAATTTACCAAATTTGAGTTTATTGATCATATTATGAGATTGCTGATTCGGAATAATAATGATGTTTGGACTTCCAAATACTATTTCATTTGGTTTCTCATGAAGAATATCATTCCATTGTCCATCATATCCTCCATTATCGTGAATCATCTTGTTTCCAGCCATTTTCTAAAAACCAAAAAGAATAGTGTGAGAGACAAAAATCATAATCATGGGGAAGTAACTTCAATATCTAACATCTTAGGTTTAATCTAATATTGTTACCATAATTCTTGGACTATAACCTATACTTATAGTTAACCTTAGGGACATCCCTAGACATACCTTAAAAATATCTTTAGGGATCTCACTAAAGTTTTCGCATCCTTGTTCCCAAAGGATGACTAAACCTTTCCTCTGATACAAACTATAGAGACCCGAAGCTTGACGTACATGGACATTACATTACTTCTGCAGAATACTTAATACATAACAAATAGAGACACAAAAGGACCGTAATAGTTTAGTGTCTTTGGAAACTCAGAATTTAATCTTCTAATCGTGGTGAAAGATCTTCAACTTCTCCCCTAAAGATCTTCCAATTTTGTTTTTTTACCTAAAACCTTTCTTTATATCCTTTGGAAAAGAAAACATAAAAAGGGTGAGCTCAAATGCTCAGTAAGGGTAAGCATAGAGAACATAACACAATCCATAAACATTTGAATGCAAAAACTTGAACATGAAATTTAAACATCAAAATCATGAGAAAATACATAAATCATGGGAGTACGTAAGGAATATATCATAATGGAACATAAACCATGATAAAATATAATGAGAATAAAACAAGTAATTGTGGCAACCATTTAGAACATGTTATGATTTCCATAGTATCCAGGGTATTGCTTCCAAGACCATCTTGGTGGACAAAGTCCTTTTCTGAATCGAGTTCACTCCCTGTTTTAGTCCTGTAACACTGAACCGGATTAACTTACCATTCCAGCCATGTTTATCTCATGAGATATAAATATTTAACCAACTCATTTGAGGGAGATATAGGTCCCACCCATCTCATAACTAAATCATTCTTACTTGTGCCACAACATAAACATAAATCATTCATCATAACCCAAAGAATAAAAATAGGTTTCATAAATATCATCCCATCATAACATAATCCATATAAAAAAATGGATATTGTTTCATCATAAGAAATTTTAAACCATGTAAATCATAGAGACATTATACTTGAAACATACAAATATGAAAATAATTTAATCTTAGATGGAAAATGGTTTTGATAAAACACTTGAAATAAATTCTTGAGGAAAATATTCTTTCTTATTGAAAATCATTTTCTTTTCAAAAAATTCCATGGAATTTTAAATGAAAAGTATTTTTTTGAAAATAGTCATAAAATATTTTTGATTAAGGTTCACGAAAATGAGGCGTTATGAAACCGTAAAAATCCATTCACGCCCTATAAGTTAAAAAAATTCTCCTAGTACTTTTGTCGAAAAAGTGAAAAAGTACCTCGTAAAAGAAAGATTCCATAAATACCATGTAGTAAAAGTCAAAAATGGGTAAAATGGAAATTAAACATACATGAAACCATTTTTAGGAAACATGGACATGGATGATAATAATAACCCCAGTAAATACTTACGAATAAACAATCTCGGATAAGAACGAGATTGGAAAAGTTATCCCTTACCTTAGGTCTGATATGCTTCGTACGTATTCGAACATCCTGTATAATGATTTAAATAATGTCATTGACTTATTATATAATCATATTAATTGTTATTATATCATATATGTTTCACTTATGACTTTATATTACCCTTTCTTTTGTAAATTCCATGTTAGAGCAGCGTTTTGGGTAAAATCATTTCATTTATCGTATGTGTTTCAACTTGTCTTTCTTGATATTATTACTTATATCCTGATTTACAAGATTCCATAATGTAAAACATGAATTATATATAATATATATTAATCATATACATATATATATATTATAGATTGATAAAAGGATTGAAATACACCGTTCATGGAGACGATATGCCGTACGTATGCATGAACGCTATTTTCGTTTCCTTATTGAATTGAAGGAAACTAAATAGATGACATACATATATATATACATAAATCCAGTAGCATTATTATTTCATATATTTCATTATTATTCATTATATAAACTTTATGATCATTCATGTATGGTTAAAATGGAGAATGAATCTCATCACGTCGTGGAGACTGTAGTCTGTACATACGCACGAGCGATGATATCGTTCCCATCATTATTGAATAGAATTGGAGTGGATGCTATAATATATCAGAATCATTATGATGTTATAATAACCATATATAGTTATTATTTACACCATTATACCCATCCATGTAAGGTGTTGGTGGAAAAACAGATTTCACCACGGCGTGGAGACGGTATTCCATACGTACGCATGCGTGGTGATTTCATTTTCCGTATGATGGATAGATGGTGAAATAGGGTTGTTTCATACTTATAATAACATATCCGTATATGAGTTATACTGATTTTATAACTTCATAATGAAACAACTAAAGAATAAGACGTGGAAAATAAATAAAGTTGAAAGAATCGGTAACGGACATTACCTCTTCTTTGAAGCGCCTCTTTGAGACCTCCTCTTAGGGAACTAAAATTCGTCTTTGAAGAATAACAGAACCTCTAGGATGTTTATATAGAAGTGGATAGGAGAATTTTTCAGGGTTTGTCTGAGCTTGAAGGCTCAATGTGGTGTGAGGAAGAGAGGGAGGATGTGCCCTTTTATAAGGGAGGAGAGGGGCACCTTTGGAAAAACTAAATATATTATTGTATTATAAAGTCATATTCAGTTTTTAATAGATCCCAATTGATTTATTTTGAAGCTAATGAGGGTATGGGTCGAAATAACCTCATCCAATAGAATTTAGATATGTTTAGGTTTCTATTTTAACCTTATCATTTAGATTTAACCTTAAGTTAAATAATTTTACTTTTACCGTGTCTTCTTGTTTTCTTACACTATAAGGTTAATAAACTTACTATAACAAGCCAAAAGAACCCCAAGTTGTTTATTATTAATATATATAACCTTATATAAGTCATTTGGCCTATCCATAGATTTTTAGTAATAAAATAACAATTAATAATATAATATTTGTTTTAAAATATATTTTATGTCAATTTTGACACTATTTGGTAATTGATTTTTTTGAAACTCGTAACAGAATTAGTAGTTGTAATAAAGTTAATTAAATCAAAATTAACATGACATATTAACCTATAAAATTATTTAAATTCATAAAAAGTCTAAAATTAATTTTATTTGGGTATTTATAACATCGATTATGTCAATATTTCATTAATAAGATAATTACTGCATCATCTTTGTGTCATAAATAAATTACATTATTTAATGTCTAAAAATTATAAATAAAACCTAATTATGTAGGAAATAGTTTTAGCTTTCTAATTAATATTTATAGTCGAATTTAGCTTATGTATAACCCTATATTAAAAATGATTTACTTATTAAACTTTGATTTTAACTATTTAAACCCTTCTTTAAATAAATTAATAATAAATGTCCTAATTTAATCCAAGTGGGCCTAAATGGTAATATTTTATTCCAAAGGTTGTTTTTGGTCGAATTAAACTTATCCAATATAATTACGACATGTGTTAGGATAATAATAATATCATTTTTACCCTTAATTACCCTATTTACTTTTAAACGTGGTAAAAAAAGTAAAAAGTTACTATTCACCAAAAATTATTTTCATCTCATTGAACCAAATTTTAGTCCTTGATATTAACCGTGTCTCTTGGATTTTTGAAATTAAATTCACAGAAGTGGTAAAATTTAATTTAAATTAAAAGAAGTCAGTTTTTAACTACCACTAGGTGGTTTCACTATTCTTCTAAAATTGAAGTTTTTCAGAAAAATACAAAAAATTCAGCTGAAGCATTATTTGATATTCTGAATTCAAAATTGATGTCTATTTTTCCAAATTCAAATCATATATGTGACATTAATTAATTTTTAAAATTAATTCCCGTTATCAAAACAAATAGCGTGTTTTTTAATAAATAAAAACAATCAAAAGATTGATACTTGTTTATATCCAATTTCAAAGTGAAATTAATTCCAATGAAAAACATTGGATTAAATGGTAAAAATATATTCTAATTACACTTTAAAACCAATTAAAAATATAATCTAACCATATAAATTATTACAATGAAATAATTTGTTTTTAATTAAAATATAGAGTGTTTTTACTATTCATCAAAATATGAAAGTTATCAGAATAATATGAAACATTTATCTCAATTAAATATTTATATCCAGATTTCAAGGAAAAATTTTATTTTGTTAAATTTAACTTATAAACATGTCAAAAACTAGATTTAAAGTGGGTGCGCCATCAAACGGCGGAAAAACTGCATTTTTTCTTTTAAAAATACTTATTTTACCCGAAAAATTTATTTAGTTCTCATACCCTGTTCTAGAAAATATGTAAGATGAATAATAATGTTATAAAATTCAAAATTTAGTTAATACTATTCATAACGGCTAGTCCATAATAATATTATAATAATATATCGTTGTTTAGTAAAACCCAGTATTGCGTACAACACACGCTATCGAGGAAGGTCGCGATTGCGTGTAATAAAAGCCAAGTTAGGGTTGTCTGTAGTGCACGACTCCTTTTTTGTTGCGTATAACGAAATCCAACCTTATTTCACAATATCTCAGGGTGTTACAATCTACCCCCTTAAAATGAATTTGCCCCTCGAAATTCATCGGAGTTATAAAACGTTTACTATTTTAAAGTTTCTTTCATAGAATCCCACATCGTAAAATGGAATAGTAAAATGACATTTTAAAAACAGAATGTTAGAATCATAACGGTCACCCAAATTAGCTCAGCACTGGGTTTCCACCTAGGACAACATAAGTGACAATATAGATATGGAAGAAAAATTAACCATCATGTTCTGATGTAGAGTGGTAGAAAACATGGCTATGAAAAATCCAACAATCACAAAGCCATAAATTTGTGATGATCTAATGTACTATCTGATTAATCGGATATAAGAGCACTAGGAAAACATTTTTGCTTTTCAATATCATTTCCCTAAATTTGAAAATTTTGAATTAGAAGAAATACTTGCTTGATTTTGGTACAATCTCACTGTTGTTCATGCTTTGAACAATTTCCACTTCATATCTTAATGAAATGAAGTTGAATTTGTTATTCATGAAGTGTTAACAGGTCATGTGATAGAATGATGGGTCATTCCATCTATTTCAAACAAAAGGTTAGCAAAAGTTAACAAATATACATAAGTACATCTATGGTGAGGTTAATCATATATGATTCCAAAAATGAACTTATACTTCATATATCATACCGCTTAATAATATAAAACTAGTTTCTACTAAGTAGGGACTTCCTGTAGGCCAGTGGTAGGCGATAAAGGCCAGTTTCACTTCAGTTGTGGGTTCGATTCCCACAGCCTTGTCTGACACGATGGGCTGTCGCCCATCCTGCAGGCCGTCCTTTTTCTAAAACTACATTACTATAACATCCCATCAATAATATCGAAAAACTTATATCCTTAAACAATACTAACTTATGTCTAACAAAATCCATTCCAATATTTAGTCTTATCCATAATACTATAGTCCACTCTCATATTATAGTGAAAACGATTACCATAGATTTCATATAACAAGAATGTTATTACCATCATTTATCCTCATATATAATAAGATATGTCTTGTTGGACACATTCCAAACATGTGAATACCTTAATCATGTATTCTCTTGAAAAATGAATACCCATTAAACCTTAGTGAAAATATAAATGATGTCAAAAGATAACTCTTTCCACATACCAAATTCCAAAAATTCTATATAATAAAACCATGATATAACCTTCTCCTTATATCAGTCATGAGCTCATGAATACTATCAAACATTTAATTTTCTACTTATCCCTTCATTATGCGCATATCATCTACTTTCCAAAAATATCTGAATTACATTTCATGGTCACTGGTACCATTCATCATATACATTCAAAACATAAGGAAAGACAACAGTGTAACAATCCATAGATGTCTCTTTATTCCATAGTACCATGAGATTACTTAAACAACATTACACTTGATAAACATGTAATCATTCCACTACTTTCTTAAACCATTGACCGAGCTTCAACAATTCGTTCATCTCACATATCATTTGTAGTCTCTTCATCATCATCAATATAAATACTACCCATATGACCACACTGATTCTCCTAATGGGACTTTCCCTTAGGGAATTCATTTTCATAAGGCCCGTATATTCCACATTTAAAACATTTAACTGTAGTTGATGTCGTAGCAATACCATTATCCTCATCCATGGTGTTAACTGAACCTTTTCCCATGCACTTACTGGCTTTGTGTCCTTCTTTTCCACACCCAAAGCACCTTCCAGTTCCTTAGAAACATTCTCCTTGATGCCTCTTCCCACATGATTTACATAGGGAAATTTAACTTTATTTCCTCTATGATCATCATGAAACTCTATCTTTCCCTTATTAGCCGAGTCATGAATCTTAACAAATTTGAGTTTATTGATCATATTATGAGATTTATGATTCGGAATAATAATGATGTTTGGACTTCCAATTCCCATTTCATTTGGTTTCTCATGAAGAATATCATTCCATTGTCCATCATATCCTCCATTATCGTGAATCATCTTTTTTCCAGCCGTTTTCTAAAACCCAAAAAGAATAGTGTGAGAGACAAAAAATCATAATCAAGGGGGAGTAACTTCAATATCTAACATCTTAGGTTTAATCTAATATCTTTACCATAATTCTAGGACTATAACCTATACTTATAATTAACCTTAGGGACATCCCTAGACATACCTTAGAAATATCTCTAGGGATCTCAATAAAGTTTTCGCATCTTAGTTTCCAAAGGTTGACTAATCCTTTCCTCTGATACCAACTATAGATACTCGAAGATTGACGTACATGGACATTACATTACTTATACAGAATACTTAATACATAACAAACACAGACACACAAGGACCGTAATAGTTTAGTGTCTTTGGAAACTTGGAATTTAATCGTCTAATCATGGTGAAAGATCTTCAACTTCTCCCCTAAAGATATTCCCCTTTTGTTTTCTTACCTAAAACCTTACATTATATCTTTGGGAAAAGAAATCATAAAAATGGTGAGCTCAAATGCTCAGTAAGGGTAAGCATAGAAGACATAACACAATGCATAAACATTTGAATGCAAAAACTTGAACATGAAATTTAAACATCAAAATCTTGAGCAAAGACAAAAATCATGGGAGTACGTAAGGAATATATCATAATGGAACATCAACCATGATAAAATATAATGGGAATAAAACATGTAATTGTGGACACCATTCAGCACATGTTATGATTTCCATAGTAGCCAAGGCATTGCTTCCAAGACCATCTTGATGGACAAAGTCCCTTTCTGAATCGAGTTCACTCCTTGTTTCAGTCCTGTAACACTGAACCAGATTAACTTACCGTTCTAGCCATGTCTATCTGATGAGATATAAATCTTTACCCAATGCATTTGAGGGATATATAGGTCCCACCCATCTCAAAATGAAATCATTCTTACTTGTGCCACAACATAAACATAAATCATTCATCATAACCCAAAGAATAAAAATGGGTTTCATAAACATCATCCCATCATAATATAAGCAATATAAAAAATGGATTTAATTTCATCATTAGAAAAGTGAAACCATGTAAATCAAAGATACATTATACTTGAAACATACACATATGAAAATAATTTCATCTTAGATGGAAAATGGTTTTGATAAAACACTTGAAATGAATTCTTGAGGAAAATATCCATTCTTCTTCAAAATAATTTTCTTTTCACAAAATGCCATGTAATTTATAATGAAAAGTATTTTGTTGAAAATATTCATAAAATCTTGTCGAGTAAGCTTCATGAAAATGAGGCGTTATGAAACCGTAAAAATCCATTCACACCGTATAAGTTAAAAACATTTTCCTCGTACTTTTGTCAAAAAAGTCAAAAAGTACCTCATAAAAGAAAGATTCCATACATACCATGTAGTAAAAGTCAAAAAATGGGTAAAAAGGACATCAAACATACATGGAACCATTTTTAGGAAACATGGACATGGATGAGAATAATAACCCCAGTAAATACTTATGAATAAACAATCTCGGATAAGAACGAGATAGGAAAAGTTATCCCTTACCTTAGGTCCAATATGCTTCGTACGTATCCGGACATCATGTATAATGATTTAAATAATGTCATTGAATTATTACAGAATCATATTCATTGTTATTATATCTTATACATTTCACTTATGACTTTATATTACCCGTTATTTTGTACATTCCATGTTAAAGCAGCGTTTTGGGTAAAATCATTTCATTTATAGTATGTGTTTCGACTTGGCGTTCTTGATATTATTAATTATTTCTAGATTTACATAGTTCCAGAATGTAAAACATGATTTATATATAATATATATTCATCATATACATATATATATTATAGATCGATAAAAGGATTGAAATACACCGTTCATGGAGATGGTAGACCGTACGTACGCATGAACGCTGTTTTCGTTTCCTTATTGAATTGAATTAAACTAAATAGATGACATACATATATATATACATAAATCCAGTAGAATTTTTATTTCATATATTTAATTATTATTCATTATATAAACTTTATGATCATTCATGTATGGTTAACAAAGAGAATGAATCTCATCACGTCGTGGAGATGGTAGTCCGTACGTACGCACGAGCGATGATATCGTTCCCATAATTATTGAATAGAATTGGAGTGGATGGTATAATATATCAGAATCTGTATGATGTTAAAATAACCATATATAGTTATTCTTTACACCATTATACCCATCCATGTATGGTGTTGGTGGAAAAACAGATTTCACCACGGCGTGGAGACGGTATTCCGTACGTACGTACGCGTGGTGATTTCGTTTTCCGTAGGATGGATAGATAGTGAAATAGGGTTGTTTCATAAATATAATAACATATCATTATATGAGTTATACTGGTGTTATTAATTCATAATGAAACAACTAAATAAGAAGAAGTGGAAGAAGAAATAAAGTTGAAAGAATCGGTAATGGACATTACCTCTTCTTTGAAGCGCCCCTTTGAGACCACCTATTAGGGCACTAAAATTGGTCTTTGAAGAAGACCAGAAACTCTAGGATGTTTCTATGGAAGTGGAGAAGATAATTTTTCAGTGGTTGGCCGAGCTTGAAGGCTCAAAGTTGTGTGAGGAAGAGAGGGAGGAGGTGCCCTTTTATAAGGGAGGAGAGGGGCACCTTTGGAAAAACTAAAACTATTATTTTATTATAAAGTCATATTCAGTTTTTAATAGCTCCAAATTGATTTATTTCGAAGCTAATGTGGGGATGGGTCACAATCCTCTCATCCAATATAATTTAGACATGTTTAGGTTTCTATTTTAACCTTATCATTTAGATTTAACCTTAAGTTAAATAATTTTACTTTTACCGTGTCTTCTTGTTTTCTTACACTATAAGGTTAATAAACATACTATAACAAGCCAAAAGAACCCCAAGTTGTTTATTAACAATATATATAATCTTATATAAGTCATTTTTCCGATCCTTAGGTTTTAATAAATAAAATAACAATTAATAATATAAAATGTTTTTTGAAACATATTTTATGTCAATTTTGACACTATTTGGTAATTGATT
The DNA here is from genome assembly GCA_963277665.1 of Viscum album. Taxonomy (NCBI): domain Eukaryota; kingdom Viridiplantae; phylum Streptophyta; class Magnoliopsida; order Santalales; family Viscaceae; genus Viscum; species Viscum album. The sequence goes on from OY728167.1 coordinate 343,428,060, forward strand.
TTTGTGAAAATCAAAACAGAATGATTAGTTAGATAAATTTTAATTACATCAAAATAAACATGTCATATTAACCTATATAATTAGTTAAATTCATAAAAAGTATAAAATTACATTTATTTGGGTATTTATAACATCAATTATGTCAATATTTCATTAATAAGCTAATTACTGCGTCATCTTTGTGTCATAAATAAATTAAATTATTTAATTTCAAAAAATTATAAATAAAATACCATAATGTATGAAAATGTGTTATTTTCTAACTAATATTTATAGTATAATTTATCTTATGTATAACTCTATATTAAAAATTATTTACTTATTAAACTTTGATTTTAACAATTTAAACCCTTCTTTAAATAAATTAATAATAAATGTCCTAATCTAATATAAGTGGGCCTAAATGGTCATATTTTATTACTAAGGTTGTTTTTGGTCGAATTAAACTTATCCAATAGAATTAGGACTTGTGTTAGGATAATAATAATATCATTTTTACCCTTAGTTACCCTATTTACTTTTAACCGTGGTAAAAAAAGTAAAAAGTTAATGTTCACCAAAAATTATTTTCATCTCATTAAACCACATTTTAGTCCTTCATATTAACCGTGTCTCTCAGATTTTTGAAATTCAAATCATAGAAGTGTAAAATTTAATTTAAATTAAAAAAGTCAGTTTTTTAACTACCACTAATTGGTTTCACTATTCATAGAAAATTGATGTTTTTCAAAAAAATACCAAAAATTCAGCATAAGTATTATTTGATATTCCGAATTAAAAATTGATGTCTATTTTTCCAAATTAAAAACATAGAAGTGGAATTAATTAATTTTTAAAATTAATTCCCGTTATCAAAACAAATAGCGTGTTTTTTAAGAAACAAAAACAATCAAAAGATTGATACTTATTTATATCCAATTTCAAAGTGAAATTAATTACAATGAACAACATTGGGTTAAATGGTGAAAATATATTCTAATTACATTTTAAAACCAATTAAAAAGATAATCTATCCATATAAATTATTGTGATGAAATAAGTTGTTTTTAATTAAAATATAGCGTGTTTTTACTGTTCATCAAAATATGAAAGTTTTTAGAATAATATGAAAAATTTATCCCAATTAAATTTTTATATCCAGATTTCAAGGAAGAATTTTATTTTGTCAAATTGAACTTATAAACATTTCAAAAACTAGATTTAAAGTGGGTGCTCCATCAAAAGGTGTCAAAACAACATTTTTTAAAAATTACTTATTTTACCCGAGAAATTTATTTAGTTCTCATACCATGTTCTAGAAAATATGTAAGATGAATAATAATGTTATAAAATTAAAAATGTGGTTAATAATATTCATAATGGCTAGTCCATAATAATATTATAATAATATATCATTGTTTAGTAAAACCCGGTATTGCGTACAACACACGCTATCGACGAAGGTCGCGATTGCGTGTAATGCAAACCAAGTCAGGGTTGTGTGTAGTGCACGACTCCTTTTTTGTTGTGTATAACAAAATCCAACCATATTTCATTAATACATTGAATATATATATACACAATGTTTCGTAGAATAACTACTATCAAACAAACTCAAAATTGTGTGTAACACGATCCAATATTAGTGTTTCATATAATGGAAGCTAATACGGTGTTGCGTATAACACAAGATAATATTGGGGTATCATACAACACAATACATCAAATAAATTAAAAGAATGTTTTTCATAAAATCTCAGGGTGTTACAGTTAACCACATGTATAATGGTGAAATAATTGTTATCATATTATACAAGAATCATATACATTAATATGATATCATATATGATCTTTTAACATTGCTTTGTTAATAATATTTTAGTATTATTGTTGTTTCGGGTGTTAACTGATTTGTTTTCCTTTATATGCTTTGATATGTAAGTCGTGGTTGTTATGGATAGGTTGTATATTATTCATATAAAAAATGATATCAAGTCCTTAAAAATTATTTTTAATCATCAAATGAAAATTATTCTTGAATGGATATGATGGGGAATGAAACTCATTGCGTTCGTGGAGATGGAATTCCGTACTTACGCACGAGCGACAATATCATTTTTTTGATATTAAAATCTTATATAATTGTATGTTATATCATATATACAGATTCATTATAATTCTATATTCATTATTTATATAAATTACACATCATTATCATACCCATCCAAATAATATAGTTTTGAATAACAATTACACCACGAAATGGAGACGGAAAGCCGTACTTACACACGGATGGTGACATGTCATTCAAAGGTTGGATATAATACTGAATATGGTTTTACCATATTTATAATAACATCATAGTATATAGATGACACTAGGGTTATTATTTTATATTGGAAATAAGAAAGAATGAAGAAGTGGAAAATAAAGGAACTTGAAAGAGGGTGGTGAAATCATTACCTCTTCTTCGGGTTCTTCCTTTTGATTTGATCAAAAGGTCTCCATAAGATTTCTATCTGATCAAACTAATGCTTCCCGGTTGAAGGGAGGATAGTTGAGAGAGTATTTGGGTAGGGTTAGGCTGAGCCAAATGGCTTTGATGGTGTAAAATTTAGAGAAGGGGGAGTGCCCTTTTATAAGAGGGGTGAGGGGCACCTTAGGAAAAGCTAGAAATATTATTTTATAATAAAATAATTTTCGGTTTATAATGGCACCAAACTGATTTATTTAGACGATAAGGTGGGTATGGGTCTAAAACCACTCAACCAATAGGATTTAGACAAGTTTGGGTAACTATATTAACTTTATCATTATGTTTTAACTCTTAGTTAATTAGTTTGACATTTATCATGTCTCTTTATATTTTTATATTATATGGTTAATAAACATATTATATAATTCCAAAAGAACCCCATGTGGTTCATTAATGATACACCTATCATTATATAAGTCTCTTGGCCGATCCTTAGATTTTTTGGAATAGAATATCAATTAATAAAATAATATTTGTTTTAAAAACTAGTTTATGTCAATTTTGATACTATTTGGAAATTGATTTTTGTGAAAATCATAACAGAACGATTACTTATAAAAAAGTTAATTAAAAAATCCTAACATGTCATATTAACCTATAAAATTAGTTTAATTCACAAAAAGTCTCAAATTATTATTTTGGGGTATTTATAATATCAATTATTTTAATATTTCATTAAATAGGTAATTACTCACCATTGTGTCATTTATAAATTAAATTATTTAATGTCTAAAATTTTTAAATAAAATACCATTATGTAGGAAATATTTTTATCTTTCTAATTAATATTTATGATCGAATTTATCTTATGTTTAATCCTATATTAAAAATTTTTTAGTTATTAAACTTTGATTTTAACACTTTTAACTCTTCTTTGAATTAAATAATAATACATTTCCTAATCTAATCCATGTGGAACAAAGAGGTTCATATTTTCTTCATAAGGTTGTTTTTGGTCGAATTATATTTATCCAATAGAATTAGGACACGTGTAATGGTAAAAATAATATCATTTTTACCTTTAATTACCCTATTTACTTTTAACCGTGGTAAATAAAAGTAAATTGTTACTGTTCACCAAAAATTATTTTCATCTCATTGAACCAAATTTTACTTATTGATATCAACCACGTCTCTTGGATTTTTGAAATTCATCTCACAGAAGCAGTAAAATTATGTTTTTTGAAAATTTACAAAATCTCATACACGGTGGGTAAAAGATGGTAAAAAGTTCAATAAAATTTTATATATCTAAACTTAATCTAATTTGACTCCAATGAATTCAATTGAACATATATAGGTATAATGTATCTATTTTGACCTAAAATAAATTTTAATAAAATAAATAAATATTTAAATTAAAAGTCGGTTTTAACCAATAACTCAGTGTTTTTCACTATTCATCAAAACTTGAATGTTTTCAGAAAAATACCAAAAATTCACCCTAGGATAATTTCGATATTCGAAATCCAAAAATGAAGCCCATTTTGAAAAATAATATTTATAAAATTTCACAAAGTGGGTATTACTATTCATACAGCTAGTTTGATTGGTTGTGGTGTGTTAGAACTCAATGTTGCGTACAACACACGTTATTGTATTATTCAAGGAGAAGCATACCGTGGAATCTTGGGGTGTTACATTCTCCCCAACATCAAATAATTTTGTCCTCGAAATTTCTTGAGTATTAATGCATAAAAATACTCGGGTGGTTCTTCATCGTATGTTCCTCGGGTTCCCACGTTGCCTCTTCAATCTTATGGTTTCTCCAAAGAACTTTTACCAGACGAGTCGTCTAGTTCCTCAACAGTTGTTCTCAGGTAACAAGAATATTGACGGGCTCTTCACAATAAGATAGATCAAGTTCCAATTCTAATTCCTCATAGGTGAATACATGCATTAAGTCAGGAATATATTTTCTCAACAGTGATACGTGGAACACATCGTGAACTTTGGAGAGACTTGGAGGCATTGAAAAATAGTATTCTACAGCCCCATTTCATTCTATAATTTCGAACGATCTGATGTACATGGGAATCAATTTACCTTTCCTTCCATATAACGCTTCATATAGAGCCATCTGAATACTTGAATGGATGCTATTGTTATAGGAAAATTTTACCAAAGGTAAATGTTGATACCACATACATTGAAATTCAAGTGAGAATGATCACAACATGTCTTCTATGGTTTGAATAGTTCATTCTGATTGTCCATCTGTTTAAGGGTGGTAGGCAGTGCTCAAACGAAGTTCAGTATCCTGGGATTTATGAAGAATTTTCCAGAATCATGATGTAAAATGTGGATCATGATCAGAAAAAATTGACAGGGGTACTCCATGAAGTCTCACAACTTCATTAATATATAGTCTTGATAAACGTTCAAGTGGTAGATCTTCTATTATAGCAAGAAAATGTTCTGAATTGGTAAGATGGTCAATAATGACCCATATTTCATCGTTCCTTCTAGGAGTCTTTGGTAGTCCTATGAAAAAGTCCATCGTAATATTATCCCATTTCCACTCAGGTATGGGAAGAGGTTTCATGACTCCTCCAGGCTGTTGCCTTCTAGATTTCCCTTGGTGAGAAACCATATATCGTGATACTAAATCAGCAATCTCCCTCTTCATGTTGTCCCACCAAAAATGTTCTTAAAAATATCTATACATCTTAGTGCTAACAGGGTGTATAGATAAATTGGAACTATGATCATCATCCAACAATTCCCTTTTTAGATCAGGTATGACGGGAACACAAAGTGTCTTCCCAAATTTCAAAATTCCATCTTCATATACGAAGTCACTTAATCTCCCATCATTCAATGATTTAATCTTCTTTTGAAACTCCTCATCACTGGTCTGAGAATTCTTTATCCTTTCTAGTAAATATCGTTCGGAAAAAATTTGAAAAAGTATCAATGTTTCACCTTCCATGGTTATTCCCATATTCATCTTCACTAGATCCATGAAAATATGATCCCTTTCAACTCTCATCTTGTTCAAAACTCTTTGATCCTTTCTACTCAAAGCATCTGCCACCTTATTTTCCTTCCTCGGGTGGTAGTGTATTGTGAAATAATAATCCTTGAGTAGTTCAAGCCATCTCCATTGCCTCATGTTGAGTTCTTTCTGAGAGAAAATATACATCAAACTCTTGTGATCAGTATAAATCTCACACTTTTCACCGTAGAGAGAGTGTCTCCAAATCTTCAAAACAAATATTATAGCTGATAACTCAAGATCCTGAGTAGGATAATTTTTCTCCTGAATTTTCAGCTGTCGTGATGCATAAGCAATAACCCTATCATTATGCATAAGGACACAACCATGTCCTTTCATTGAGGAATCACTATAAATAACAAACCCATCATTCTCTGATGGTAGAGTTTACATAGGAGAATTGAATAATCTTTTCTTCAATTCTTCGAAACATTCTTCAAACTCTTTTGTCCAAACAAATTTAACCATTTTACGTGTGAGCTTTGTTAATGGGTTATCCAATCTGGAAACATTCTGGAAGAAACGTCAATAATAACCTGCTAAACCAATAAAACTGCGTACCTCAGTTATACTTGTTGGTGCTGGCCATTAATGGATTTCTCTTGTCATGGAAGGGTCAACAAAGATTCCATCTTTAGAGACTATATGGCCAAGAAAAGAAATCTCCTGAAGCAAGAATTCACACATGCTAAACATCCCATAAAATTTATTTCTTCATAGGGTCTTCAGAATGGTGCACAAGGGATTTTCATAATCTTTTTAGATTTTAAAGTATTCCAAGATATCATCAGTAAATACCACTACAAAGTCATCAAGATATTCCTTGAAAACTCTGTTCATTTGATCCATTAAGACAGAGGGTTCTTTAGTCAATCCAAAAGGCATTACTATAAACTCATAATGCCGGTACCTGGTTCAAAATGTTGTTTTCAGAATGTCTTGTTTCTTCACACAAAGATGATGACAACCAGATCGAAGGTCAACCATTGAAAAGTATTGAGCTCCATGATGTTTTTCAAATAAATCATCAATGTGAGGAAGGGGATACTTGTTCTTTATTGTTATAGCATTGATCTCCCTATAGTCAATGCACAACCTCATAGATCCATCGTTCTTATTATGAAAAAGAATAGGTGTTCCCCATGGAGAAACACTAGGGAAAATAAGTCCCTTATTACTCAATTCCTCTTGTTGTTTCTTCAGTTCCACTAATTCCACAGTGGCCATTCTATAAGGGCTCTTCTATATGGGCTTTGAATTAGGAATTAGGTTAATGGAAAACTCAATTTCTCGTTCTGGGGGATATCCAGGTAAATCCTCTAGAAAAACATCAACATATTCTAGCAAAATAGGTACATCCTCTATTCGAAAATTCTTTTCCTCATCCACAGTAATTTCATTTTCTTCCTCCCCAATAATTTAATTTAGTTGAGCTACTGGGGGTGTATCTAGAAATGAATTAGGTGGCGACGTTTCTACTCTAAAGATAAGGTACTCTTTATCATCATAAAAAATTGTTACCACCTTCTTGTTACAATAAATTTTTGCATCATGGTCCGAAAGCCAATCCATATCGAGGATTATATCAAATTCAATCATGGGTATAATGATGTGAGTAGTAGATAGAGAAAAATTATATTCTCTAATGGGAACTGATTCACAAAAATTTGTTACAACTATACTTCTCTTAGAAGTTTTTACTAAAAACTCCCTTGTTAAATCAAATTGGAAATATCTAATTTTCATAGAAAACTAGGAAGATATGAAACAATGTGATGATCCAGAATCAAATAATGTATTGGCGAAACATGAGGAAACCATTAATTTACCTTCCACCACGTCTTTAGGAGCTTCAACCTCAGCAGTAGTGATAGAATAAGTTTGGACTTGATCCCTTGGCCTCATCTGAGGTAAATTTCCCTGACACATAGGACATTCATTTGCATAATGTCCCATATCACTACAATTGTAGCATTAAACATTTTTAGCTTCTTTATTTCCCTTACAATCATGAGCTTGGTGGCCTTTTTCACCACACTTGTAACAAACTTCCATACCCTTCAGAAAAGTACCAGGGTGTTTCTTCCCACATTTACTGCATGATAGATATTCAAATTTTCCCTTTTTCCCCATATTTTTATTTCTATAGTGATCAACATATCCCTTCTTCTCTTGTTTTACTTTAAAATCGTAAGACATAGAGAATTAGTTTTCCGTCTTGATAGCACATGAGACAATGTCTTCGTATGTTGAGAAAGATTGTGATACTAATTCTCGACGTAGAAATGGTTTTATCCCATAAAAGAAACACTAAATATTACTCCTTGGGTTACAGATATAATCTTCTACATGCATTTATAACCTTGAAAATTTAGCTTCATACTTTGCAATATTCTCATCTTCCTTTTACCTCAGACTGAGAAATTTCCTTTCCATATCTGCACGATGGTCCTGAGGAAAGTATTTTTCAAAGAAAATTTCTTTAAACTCCCTCCATTACATACATGATACTTATTCATCTTCTTTTGTATTTTGAATCAAGGACCACCATTGATCAACATGTCTAGTGAGGCAGTAAACTGCCATGACAACTCTTTCCCTTTCACTACTCTCCAAGGCATGAAATATTTTCTCTAAGGAATTGATCCATTTCATAGCTACTAGTGGATTTTTACCCCCATTAAATGTTGGTGGTTGTTTCCTCATGAAGCGTACTAACATTGATCCTCCACGCATCGGATTAGGGTGTTCCATATGGTTAAAGTTATTATTCATAACACGAGTGAGTTATCCCAGTATAGTGATAAGTTGATTAGCACCAGTTGTATCACCAGCTCCACAATAACTATCTTGAGTAGTAGGGAAATCCCTACATGGAGTCCGTCCATTGATTCAATTTCTATTTCTTCCACTAAGAGCCATTTCTAAACAATGGCATAAACTAGATTACTTTATTAATCAAAATACATAATTCCATACTTGTAAAACACTTAACATAAATTGAAAGGTTTAAGGATATAATATATATTCATAAAAAGGTTTTATTTGAGGAAGTATATACTTAGAAACCCTTCATAATGTTTTGTAATGAAAATGAGAATTATCCTAAGCATATCTCTTGGGAGTTTCATAACCAAGAGTGCAGCAAGGCCCGTTGTCGTGCACTAGTTCCCATTCGAGTCTAGCTCAAAGTGGTGTTTTTGGGTTTTACCCCTAGGTACATATGTTCCAGATCCGCCTATACCTTCTCGTATCCAGACAAGGATGTATTTCTTGTAAAAATCATAAAATCTCTACAATACCAAAAATTTAGAAAGTTCTTATATACTAATCCTCAAAGTCCATCTTTGGGCTGTGCACTCTAATCAGAGTTTACCTAATTCTAGCTTCCACGGTTTATTACTAAACTTACTCTTATACCAACTGTAATGCCCTGAACCCAGTTACCTAGAGTCAGTGAATTATTACATAATATTGGCATGATCACAAGGGATCAAATACTGAATGACCGACCCGTTTAGTATCCTTGGAAACACTAGATATATATTAATAAGTCTTACATTACATCATAAATTTAAAAACTAAAACAACATATTTTCTTCATATCTCCTCATACTATCCCTACAGGTTATTCATAAAATACTTCTTCACATCCTAGGAAAAATAAAACAATGAAATGGGTGAGCTCAGATGCTCAGTAAGGATAACAATATAGCGGAAACTTTCATAAATAAACTTAAATATTTATGGCAATTTATAACTAAAAAATCATTTTAAACTTTAACTTAAACATAATATGGAAGATATCAAATGAAATAATTCCATTTACTTATTCACAAGGATATTATACTAATCGAATAATCACTTGCAATATCAATAACCACTTTCATAATACGGGAATGCATAATGCCAAACTATCATAACCACATAGTCAAGTCCTTGTTCCAAAACTACAAATAATATTTTGTCAATGCCTTGTGCCCGGACACTAGTTTGTCTCACGAGACCTACCGATGCATCGAGGAGCTAAAGCGGGCTCCACGGGACAATTACTATGTCCAAGACATTGCTCATATGAAAAGGTTTAAACATAACATAATTTTTTTTATTAAAACTAGAATACGAAATGTCAATACTTTATCCACAAACCATGAATGGTATAAAAATGACACATCCATAGTCAAACATATCACAAAACCTTCAATACAATATGAAACATTTGTATAATAATAAATCAACTTGAACCAAGTTTAAAATCCATCAAATGATATTGAAATAGATGAAAATGATTTGTAAAAATATTTGAGAGAAATATCCCTTTTTCATGAAAACATTTAAAAGTCACACAATTTAGAAAGGAATACATTTAAAGAAATTTTTGAATCAAATTTTACCATACCACTTTGAAACTTTTGAAAGGAATTGACATTTTAAAAACATTCATGTCCATATAAATAAATCCTTAAAAATCATTTCGAAGACATAAAAATTAATGAGAATGATTAAGAAGAATAAAAATTTAAAACATTTAAAATGATGTTTTAGTAAAAAATTACCTTAAAATAATCCCTTTGAAAAATATTTTATGAAACATGGACATGGATAATAAATATGTCCCAGTAGATACTTATGTAAAAACAACCTCGGATAATAATGAAATTGTGAAATTAACCCTTTCCTTGTACTTTACCTTAGTCGATGGTAGTTTAACCTCCTTTATAATGGTGAAATAATTGTTATTAAATTATACATAAATTATATACATTAATATGTTATCATATATGATCTTTTAACATTTCTTTTTTAATAATATTTTAGTATTATTGTTATTTCAGGTGTTAACTGATTAATTTTACATTATATGATTTTTTATGTAAGTCATGTTTGTTATGAATAGGTTTTATTTTATTCATATATAGAATGATATAAATTCCTTAAAAGTTACTTGTAATCATCAAATAAAAATTATTCTTGAATAGAGTAAGATGGGGAATGAATCTAATCACGTTCGTGGAAACGGTATTCCGTACGTACGCATGAGAGACAATGTCATTATTTTGATATAAAATAGTATATAATTGGATGGTATATCATATATAAAGAATCATTATAATGTTAGATTCATTATTTATATCAATTACACATCATTATCAAACACATCCAAATAATAATGTTTTGAATAACAATTAGACCACGACGTGGATACGGTAAGCCGTACGTATGCACGTATGGTGACATTTCATTCAAAGGATGGATATAACACTGAATATGGTTGTAACATATTTATAATATCATCACAGTATATAGAATATTCTTGATTTATTGTTTTATAATGGAAATAACAATGATAGAGGAAGAGGAAGAGGAAAGGAACTTGAAAGAGGGTGGTGAAATCATTACCTCTTCTTCGAGTTCTTCCATTTGATTTGATCAAAAGGGCTCCTTAGGTTGTTTCTCTGATAAACCTAAGGCCTATAAGATTAAGGGAGGATAGTTGGGAGATTATTTGGTCTGGGGTTGGCTGATCCAAATGTCTTTGAAGGTGTGAAATTTTGAGAAGGGGGAGTGCCCTTTTATAAGCGGGGTGAGGGGAATATTAGGAAAATCTAGAAATATTATTTTATAATAAAACAATTTAGGTTTCTAATGGCTCTAAACTGATTTATTTTGAGGATAAGGTGGTTATGGGTCAAAAACACTCAACAAATAGGTTTTAGACAGGTTTAGGTGACTATATTAACCTTATCATTAAGTTTTAACTCTTATTTAATTATTTTCACATTTACCATGTCTCTTTGTATTTTTACATTATATGGTTAATAAACATACTATATACTTCCAAGAGAACCCCAAGTGGTTCATTAATGATAAAAATATCATAATATAAGACTGTTTTCTGAATTTATATTTTTAGGAATAGAATATCAATTAATAATATAATATTTGTTTTAAACACTAGTTTTTGTCAATTTTGATACTATTTGGAAATTGATTTTTTTTGTGAAAATCATAACAGAATGATTACTTATAAGAAAGTTAATTAAAACAATCCTAACATGTCATATTAACCTAGAAAATTAGTGTAATTTATAAAAAGTCTCAAATTATATTTATTTGGGTATTTATAATATCAATTATTTTAATATTTCATTAAAAAGGTAATTACTCACCATTGTGTCATTTATAAATTAATTTATTTAATGACTAAAAATTATAAATAAAATACAATTATGTAGGAAATATTTTTATATTTATAATGAATATTTATAATCTAATTCATCTTATGTATAACCCTATATTACCAAAATTTTAGTTATTAAACATTTATTTTAAAACTTTTAACTCTTCTTTGAATTAAATAATAATAAATGTCCTAATCTAATACAAGTGGACCAAAGAGGTTAATATTTTATTCCTAAGGTTGTTTTTGGTCGAATTATACTTATTCAATATAATTAGGATATGTGTTTGGGTAAAAATAATATCATTCTTACCTCTAATTAACCTATTTACTTTTAACTGTGGTAAATAAAAGTAAAAAGCTACTATTCACCAAAAATTATTTTCATCTCATTGAACCAAATTATAATTTATGATATCAACCATTTCTCTCATATTTTTGAAATTCCACTCACAAAAGTGGTAAAATTATGTTTTGTGAAAATTTTCAAAATCTCATAGGAGGTGGGTAAAAGACGGTAAAAAGTTCAATAAAATTTTATATATCTAAACTTAATCTAAATTGACTCCAATGAATTACATTGAACTTATATTGATATTATGAATCTATTTTGACCTAAGATAAATTTAAATAAAATAGAGAATTTTTTAAATATATAGTCGGTTTTAACGAATAATTAAGGGGTTTTCACTATTCAACAAAAATTGAAATTTTTCTGAAAAATACAAAAAATTCACCCTAGGATAATTTCGATATTCTAAATCCAAAAATGAAGTCCATTTTGAAAAATAATATTAAAATTTTTTCAAAAAGTGGGTATTACTATTCATAATGGCTAGTTTGATTGGTTGTGATGAGTTAGAACTCGATGTTGCGTACAACACACACTATTGTATTATTTAATGAGAAGCGTACCGTGGAAGCTTGGGGTGTTAAATTCTCCCATCCTTCAAATAATTTCTTCCTCAAAATTTCTATAGTATTAATGCATAAAAATACTTGGGTGGTTCTTCATCATAAGTTCCTCAGGTTCCCACTTTGCCTCTTCCACCTTATGGTTTCTCCATAGAACTTTTACCAGGCGACTCGTCTGGTTTCTCAACACCTATTCTCAGGTATCAAAAATCCTGATGGGATCTTTGCAATAAGACAGATTAGGTTCCAGTTCTAATTCATCATAGGTGAGTACATGTGTTGGGTCAGGCATGTATTTTCCTAACAGTGATATGTGGAACACATCGTGAACTTTGGAGAGACTTGGAGGCATTTCCAAATGGTAAGCTACAACCCCAATTCATTCTAGAATTTCGAAAGGTCCGATGTACCTAGGACTCAATTTACCTTTCATAAAAAAATTTATAACTCCCTTCCATGGAGATACCATCAGTAAAACATGATCACCGAATTCAAATTCCAAATCCTTCCTTCGATTATCGGCATACATCTTCTGCCTACTTTGAGCTTCTTTGATGTGAGTTTGGATTACATTCACCTTTCCATCATTTCCTCAACAAGTTCTAGGCCTACAAGTTTTCATTCACCAACATAATCCCAACAGGTTGGTGTGCGAAATCTCTTTTTTTATAAGGCTTCATATGGTTCCATCTGAATACTTGAATGGATGCTATTGTTGTATGAAAATTCTACCATAGGTAAATATTAATCCCACATACCTTGAAAGTCAAGTGTGCATGATCTCAAAATGTATTGTAAGGTTTGAATAGTTTGTTTCTGGATTTTCCATCTGTTTGAGGGAGGTAGGAAGTGCTCTAACGAAGTTAAGTATCGAGGGATTTCTGAATACTTTTCCTAAATATGGATGTAAAACGTGGATCATGATCAGAAACAATCGATAGGGGTACTCCATGAAGTCTCACAACTTCATTAATATATATTCTTTCTAGACGTTCAAGAGGTAGATCTTCTCTTATAGCAAGAAAATATTTTGACTTGGTAAGATGGTCAACAATGACCCATATTTCATCATTCCTTATCGGGGTCTTTGGTAGTCCCATGACAAAGTCCATCGTAATATTATCCCATTTTCACTCAGTTATGGGAAGAGGTTTCATGACCCCTCCAGGTTATTGCCTTCCAGCTTTCACTTTTCAAGAAACCATACATCTTGATACAAAATCAGCAATCTCACTCTTGATATTGTCCAACCAAAAATGTCCTTTCAAATATCTATACATCTTAGTGCTACCAGGGTGTATAGAGAAATTGGAACTATGAGCATCATACAACAATTCCCTTTTTAGATGAGGTATGTCGGGAACACAAAGTCTCTTCCCAAATTTTAAAATTCCATCTTCAGATAGAAAGTCACTCAATCTCCCATCATTCACTGCTTTTTCTTCTTTTGAAACAACTCATCACCAATCTGATAATTCTTTATCCTTTCTAGTAAAGATGGTTTTGAAACCATTTTAAAAAGTATCTATGTTTCACCTTCCATGGTTATTCCCATATTCATCTTCACTAGGTCCATGAAAATATGATCCCTTTCAACTCTCATCTTTTTCACAACTCCATGATCCTTTCTATTCAAAGCATCTTCCACCTTATTTTCCTTCTACAATTGGTAATGTATAGTGCAATAATAATCCTTAAGTAGTTAAATCCATATCCTTTTCCTCATGTTGAGTTCTTTCTGATAGAAAATATACTTCAAACTCTTGTGATCAGTGTAAATATCACTCTTTTCACCGTAGAGATAGTGTCTCCAAATATTCAAAACAAATATTACAGCAGCTATCTCAAGATCATGAGTATGATAGTTTTTCTCATGATTTTTAGCTATCGTGATGCATAGGCAATAACTCTATCATTCTACATAAGGACACAAACATGTCTGTTCTTTGAGGCATCACTATAAATAAAAAAACCCATCATTCCCTGATGGTAGAGTTAAGATAGGATCATTGACTAATATTCTCTTCAATTATACGAAACATTATTCAAACTCTTTTGTCCAATCAAATTTAACCCCTTTACTTGTGATCTTCATTAATGGGTTAGCCAATCAGGCAAAATTCTGGATGAAACATCGATAAGAACCTGTGAAACCAATAAAACTGTGTACCTCAGTTATACTTGTTGGTGCTGGACTTTCTTGGATTTCACTTATCATGGAAGGATCAACGAAGATTCCATCATTAGAGACAATATGGCCAGGAAAATAAATCTCCTCAAGCCATAATTAACACTTGCTAAACTTCCCGTATAATTAATTTCTTCTGAGGGTCTTCAGAATGGTGTGCAAGTGATTTTCATAATCTTCATAGTTATTAATGTATACCAAGATATTATCAATAAATACCACTACAAATTCATCAAGATATTCCTTGAAAAATATCTTAATTAGATCAATGAAGATAGATGGTTCATTAGTCAATCCAAAATGAATTACTGTAAACTCGTAGTGCTCGTACCCGGTTCGAAATGATGTTTTTAGAATGTCTTCCTTCTTCACACACAACTGATGATATCCAGATCGATGGTCAATCTTGGAAAAGTATTGAGCTCCATAAAGTTGGTCGAATAAATAATCAATGCGATAAAGGGGATACTTGTTCTTTATTGTTATAACATTGATCTCCCTGTAGTCAATGTACAACCTCATAGATCCATCTTTCTTCTAAACAAAAATAATAGGGGCTCCCCATTGAGAAACACTAGGGAGAATAAATCTTTATTACTCAATTCCTCTATTTGTTTCTTTAGTTCCACTGATTCCACAGTGGCCATTCTATAAGGGGTCTTCAAAATGGGCTTTGAACCAAGAATTAGGTTAATGGAAAACTCAATTTCTCATTCTGGAGGATGTTTAGGTAAATCCTCTGGAAAAACATCATCACATTCTTTCACAATAGGTAAATCCTCTATTCGAACATTCCTTTCCTCATCCACAGTAATTTGATTTTCATACACCCCAATAATTGAATTTAGTTGAGCTTCTGGGGTGGATCTTGATAAAAATTAGGTGGTGATGTTTCTGCTCTAAAGATATGGTACTCATTATCATCATCAAAAAATGTTACCTCCTTATTTTTACAATAAATTTTCACATCATGGTCAAAAAGACAATCCATACCGAGGATTATATCAAATTAAATCTTTGGTATAACGATGAGATCAGCAGATAGATAACATTTATATGCTCTAATGGGAACTGATTCACAAAACATTGTTACAATGATACTTCCCTTAAGAGTTTTGACTGACAACTCCCTTGTTAAATCAAATTGTAAATATCTAATTTTCATAGCAAACTGGGAAGATAAAAAACAATGCGATGATCCATAATCAAATAAAGTATTGGATAAACTTGAGGAAACCATTAAATTACCTGCCACCGCATATTTAGAAGCTTTAAACACTACAGTAGTGATAGAATAAGTTTGGCCTTGATCCCTTTGCCTCTTCCGAGGTATGTTTCCTTGACGCATAAGACATTCATTTTCATAATGTCCCATCTCCCTGCAATTGTATCATTGAACATCGGTAGCTTCTTTCTTCCCCTTGCAATCACGAGCTTGGTGGCCTTTTTCACAACACTTGTAACAGACTTCCATACCCTTTAGATAAGTACCAGGGTTTTTCTTTCCACATTTACTACAGGATGGATATTCAACTTTTCCCTTCTTCCCCTTATTTCTATTTCTAGAGTGATCAACAGATCTCTTCATCTCTTTCATTTCTTTAAAGTCGTAAGACTTGGAGAATTATTTTTCTATCTTGATAGCACATGAGAAATGTCTTCGTAGGTTGAGAAAGATTGTGATACTAATGCTCGATGAAGAAATGGTTTTAACACATCAAAGAAATGATCAATCTTACTCCTTGGGTTATGTATATAATCTGCCTCATGGCTCGCTAACCTTGTAAATTTTGCTTCATACTTTGCAACATTCTCAACTTCCTTTTGCCTCAGACTGAGAAATTTCCTTTTCTTATCTGCTCGATGGTCATGAGGAAATTATTTTTCTACAAAAATTTCTTTCAACTCCGTCCATTCCATACTTTATACTTCTTCATATTCCTTTGTATTTTGAATCAAGTAACACCATTGATCAGCATCTCTAGTGAGGCGGAAAACAGCCATGACAACTATTTCCCATTTGCTACTCCCCAAGGCGTGTAATATTTTCTCTAAGGAATTGATCCATTTCTCAGATTCAAGTGGATTTGTACCAACATTTATCATTGGAGGTTGTTGCCTCATGAAGCGATCTAACATTGATCCTCCATGCTGCGGATCAGGATGCTCTATATAGTTAAGGTTATTATTCCTAACCTGAGTGAGTTGTCCTAGTATAGTGATAAACTGATGAGCATCAGTTGTATCGCCAGCTCCGCTTTAATTATCTTGATCAGGAGGG
Source organism: Viscum album (assembly GCA_963277665.1). Lineage (NCBI taxonomy): Eukaryota > Viridiplantae > Streptophyta > Magnoliopsida > Santalales > Viscaceae > Viscum > Viscum album. Next base: position 343,445,138 of record OY728167.1, read on the forward strand.
AAATTCATACATGGAGTCTATGCATTAATACATTTTCCATTTCTTCCACTGGGCACCATTTCTAAAAAATGGCATAAATTACATTAATTTATGAATCAAAATACATAATTCTATACATGTAAAACACTTAATATAAATTGAACAGTTTATGGATATAATCTATAAACATAAAAGGTTTTCATTGAGGAAGTATATACTCAAAAAACATTCATAATTTTTGTAAACAAAGTGAGAATTATCCTAATCATATCCCTCAGGAGTGTCGTAACCAAGACTGCACCAAGTCCCGTTGTCGTGCACCAGTTCCTGTTCGAGTCTAGCTCAAAGAAATGTTTTTGGGTTTTACCCTTAGGTGCATCTATGCCGGAGCCACCTCTACCTGCTCATATCCAGACAGGGATGTATTGCTCAGAAAACACACAAAATCTCTACAATACCAAAATTATATGAAGTTCTTCTATAATAATCCTCAAAGTCCATCTTAGGGATATATGCTCTAATTAGAGTTTACCTAAATCTAGCTTTCATGGTTTATTACTAAACTTCCTATGATACCAACTATAATGCCTCGACCCCAGTTATCCAGAGTCGGTGCATTATTACATAATATTTTCATGATCACAAGGGATCAAATCTCGAAAGGTCGATCAGTTTAGTCACCTTGGAAACACTAGATATATTCATAAGTCTTACATTACATCATAAATTGAAAAACTAAAACAATATTTTTTTTATATCCCCTCATACTATCCCTACAGGTCATTCATAAAATACTTCTTCACATCCTGGGAAAAATAAAACATTGAAAGGGGTGAGCTCAGATGCTCAGTAAGGATAACAATATAGCGAAAACTTGGATAAATAAACAGAAACATTTAAGGCAATGTATAACTAAAACAAAATCCTATTAAACTTGAACTTCAACATAATATGGAAAAGATAAAATGAAATAATTGTTATTAAATTATTCAAGAATCATATACATTAATAAGATATCATATATGATCTTTTAACATTACTTAGTTAATGATATTTTAGTATTATTGTTGTTTCGAGTGTTAAGTGATTCGTTTTCCTTTATATGCATTGTCTTGTAAGCCGTGTTTGTTATGGACAGGTTGTAACATATTAATATAAATAATGATATAATGTCCTTAAAAATTATTGTTAATAATCAGATGAAAATTATACTTGAATGGATACGATGAGGAATGAATCTCATCGCGTTCGTGGAGACGGTATTCCACACGTACGCCCAAGAGACAATATCATTCATTTTATATTAAAATCATATATAATTGGATAGTATATAATATATACAGAAACATAATAATGCTATATTCATTATTTATATCAATTAAACATCATTATCATACCGATTCAAATAATAATGTTTTGAATAACAATTACACCACGACGTGGAGACGGTAAGCCGTACGTATGCACGTATGGTGACATGTCATTCAAAGGATGGATATAATACTGAATATGGTTGTACCGTATTTATAGTAACATCCCAGTATATATATGATACTTGAGTTATTATTTTATAATGGAAATAACAAAGAAAGAAGAAGTGGAAGAAGAAAGGAACTGGAAATAGGGTGGTGAAATCATTACCTCTTCTTTGGGTTCTTCATTTTTATTTGATCAAAAGGGATCCATAGAATTGCTCTATGATCAAACTAATGCCAATAGGTTGAATTCAGGATAGTTGAGAGAGTATTTGGGCAGGTTTTGGCCAAGCCAAATGGCTTTGAAGGTGTGAAATTGAGAGAAGGGGGTGTGCCCTTTTATAAGAGGGGTGAGGGGAACCTTAAGAAAAGATGGAAATATTATTTTATAATAAAATAATTTTCGGTTTCTAGTGGCTCCAAACTGATTTATTTAGTGGATAAGGTGGGGATGGGTCGAACACCACTCAAAAAATATGTTTTAGACAGGTTTGGGTCACTATATTAACCTTATCTTTATGTTTTAACTCTTAGTTAATTAGTTTGACATTTACCATGTCTATTTGTATTTTTATATTATATAGCTAATAAACTTACTATATACATCCAATAGAACCCCAAGTTGTTAATTAATGATACACCAATCGTTTTATAATTCTCTTGGCTGAGCCTTAGATTTTTAGGAAAAGAATATCAATTAATCATATAATATTTGTTTTAAAAACTATTTTATGTCAATTTTTATAGTATTTGGAAATTGATTTTTTTTGAAAATCATAACAGAATGATTAAAAAGAAAAAATTTAATTAAAAAAATCCTATCATGTCATATTATCCTATAAAATTAGTGTAATTCATAAAAAGTCTCAAATTATATTTATTTGGGTATTTATAATATAAATTATTTTAATATTTCATTTAAAAGGTAATTACTCACAATTGTGTCATTTATAAATTAAATTATATAATGTCTAAAAATTAAAAAATAAAATACCATTATGTAGGAAACATTTTTATCTTTTGAATGAATATTTATAATAGAATTTATCTTATGTATAACCCTATATTAAAAATATTTTAGTTATTAAACTTTGATTTTAACCCTTTTAACTCTTCTTTTAATTAAATAACAATAAATGTCCTAATCTAATCCAAGTAGACGAAAGAGGTTCATATTTTATTCCAAAGGTTTTATTGTCTAATTATACTTATCCAATATAATTAAGACATGTGTAAGGGTAAAAATAATATCATTTTTTCCTTTAATTACCCTATTTACTTTTAATCATGGTAAATAAAAATAATAAAATACTATTCACCAAGAATTATTTTCATATCATTGAACCACATTTTACATACTGATATCAGCTGTGTCTCTCAAATTTTTGAATTTCCACTCACAAAAGTTGTAAATTTATGTTTTGTGAAATTTTGCAAAATCTCCTAGGAGGTGGGTAAAAGACGGTAAAAAGTTCAATAAAATTTTATATATCTAAACATAATCTAAATTGACTCCAATTAATTACATTGAACTTATATAGGTATTATGAATCTATTTTCAGCTAAAATAAATATACATAAAATAAATAATTTTTTAAATAAATAGTCTGTTTTAACCAATTACTCAGTGTTTTTCACTATTCATCAAAAATTGAAAGTTTTCATAAAAATACCAAAAATTCACCCTAGGATAATTTTGATATTCAGAATCCAAAAATGAAGTCCATTTTAAGAAATAATATTTATAAAATTTCAAAAAGAGGGTATTACTATTTGTAACGGCTAGTTTGATTAGTTGTGGTGTGTTAGAACTTGATGTTGCGTACAACACACACTATTGTATTATTCAAGGAGAAGCATACTATGGAAGCTTGGGGTGTTAAATTCTCCCCTCCAAATAATTTTGTCCTTGAAATTTCTTGAGTATTGATTCATAAAAAGACTCAGGTTGTTCTTCATCATAATTTCCTCAAGTTCCCATGTTGCCTCTTCCATCTTATGGTTTCTCCGTAGAACTTTTACCAAACGAGTCGTCTGGTTTCTCAACACTTGTTCTCGGGTATCAAGCTTCCGGACGGGCTCTTTGCAATAAGACAGATCAGGTTCTAGTTCTAATTCCTCATATATGAGTACATGTGTTGGGTCAAGCATGTATTTTCCCAACACTGATACGTGGAACACATCGTGAACTTTGGAGAGACTTGGTGGAATTGCCAAATGGTAAGCTACATCCCCAATTAGTTCTAGAATTTCGAAAGGTCCGATGTACCTGGGACTCAATTTACATTTCTTACCAAAACATATAACTCCCTTCCAAGGAGATACCTTTAGGAAAACATGATCACCGACTTGAAAATACAAATCCTTCCTTCGATTATCGGCATAACTCTTCTGCCTACTTTGAGCTGTTTTGATGTGGGTTTAGATTACCTTCACATTTTCCATTGTTTCCTCAACATGTTCTGGGCCTATATGTTTTCTTTCACCAACATCAGCCCAACAGGTTGGTGTGATACATCTCTTTCCGTATAACGCTTCATATGGTGCCATTTGAATACTTGAATGGAATCTATTGTTATAGGAAAATTCTACCAAAGGTAAATATTGATCCCACATACCTTGAATGTCAGTTGAGAATGATCTCGACATGTCTTCTAAGGTTTGAATAGTTCATTCTGATTGTCCATATATTTGAGGGTGGTAGGCAATGCTCAAACGAAGATCAGTATCCAGGGCTTTCTGAATACTTTTCTAGAATATTGATGTAAAATGAGGATCACAATCAGAAAAAATCGATAGGGGTACTCCATGAAGTCTCACAACTTCATTAATATATAGTCTTTCTAGACGTTCAGGTGGTAGATCTTCTCTTGTAGCAATAAAATGTGATGAATTTGTAAGACGGTCAACAATGTCCCATATTGCATCGTTCCTTCAAGGAGTCTTTGGTAGTCCCATGAAAAATTCCATCATAATATTATCCCATTTCCAATGAGGTATCGGAAGAGGTTTCATGACTCCTCTAGACTGTTTCCTTCTAGTTTTCACTTACTGAGAAACAATACATCGTGATACCAAATTAGCAATCTCCCTCTTCATGTTGTCCCACCAAAAATGTTCTTCCAAGTCTCTATACATCTTAGTTCTACCAGGGTGTATAGAGAAATTGGAACTATGATCATCATCCAACAATTCCCTTTTTAGGTCAGGTATGTCAGGGACACAAAGTCTCTTCCGAAATTTCAAAATTCCATCATCATATACGAAGTCACTCAATCTCCTGTCATTCACTGCTTTAATCTTCTTTTGAATCTCCTCATCACTGGTCTAATAATTCTTTATCCTTTAAAGTAAAGATGGTTTGGAAAACATTTGAAAAAGTATCAATGTTTCACCTTCCATGGTTATTACCATATTCATCTTCACTAGATCAATGAAAATATTATCCATTTCAACTCTCATCTTGTTCAAAACTCCATGATCCTTTCTACTCAAAGAATCTACAACATTATTTTCCTTCCTCAGGTGGTAGTGTATAGTGCAATCATAATCCTTGATTAGTTCAATCCATCTCCATTTCCTCATGTTGAGTTCTTTCTGAGAGAAAATATACTTCAAACACTTGTGATCAGTATAAATATCACACGTTTCACCATAGAGATAGTGTCTCCAAGTCTTAAATACAAAGAATACAGCTGCTAACTCAAGATCATGAGTATGATAGGTTTTCTCACTAATTTTTAGCTGTCGTGATGCATTGGAAATAACCCTATCATTCTGCATAAGGACACAACCAAGTCCTTTCTTTGAGGCATCAATAGAAATAACAAACCCATCATTAACCGATGGTAGAGTTAAGATAGGATCATTAAATAATCTTCTCTTCAATTCTTCGAAACATTTTCACACTCTTTTGTACAATCAAATTTAACCCCTTTACATGTAAGGTTCGTTAATGGGTTAGCCAATCGGGAAAAATTCCGGACTAAACGTCGATAATAACCATCTAAACGAATAAAACTGCATACCTTAGATATACTCGGCGGTGTTGGTCATTCGTGGATTGCTCTTGTCTTGGAAGGATCAACAGAGATTCCATATTTAGAGTCAAAATGGCAAGAAAAGAAATCTCCTGATGCCAAAATTCACACTTGCTAAACTTCCCGTATAATTCATTTCATCCGAGGGCCTTCTGAATGGTGCACAAGTGATTTTCATGATCTTTGTAGCTTTTAAAGTATACCAAGATATCATCAATAAATACCACTAAAAAGTCATCCATACATTCCTTGAAAACTATGTTCATTAGATCCATGAAGATAGAGGGTTCATTAGTCAATCCAAAAGGCATTACTGTAAACTCGTAATGCCCGTACCTAGTTCAAAATGCTGTTTTCGTAATGTCTTCTTTCTTTACACACAAATGAAGATATCCAGATTGAAGGTCAATCTTTGAAAAGTATTGAGCTCCATGAATTTGGTCGAATAAATCATCAATGTGAGGAATGGGATACTTTTTCTTTATTGTTATAGCATTGATCTCCCCGTTTTCAATGCACAACCTCATAGATATATCTTTCATCTAAACAAAAAGAATAGGGGATCCCCATGGAGAAACACTAGGACGAATAAATCCCTTATTACTCAATTTCTCTAGTTTTTTCTTCAGTTCCACTAATTCCACAGTGGCCATTCTATAAGGGGTCTTCGATATGGGAATTCAACCATGAATTAGGTCAATAGAAAATGAAATTTCTCATTCTGGAGGATGTCCAGGTAAATCCTCTAGAAAAAAAATCAACATATTCTTGCACAATAGGTACATCCTCTATTCGAACATTCCTTTCCTCATGGACAATAATTTCATTTTCTTCCTCCACAGTAATTGAATTTAGTTGATCTACTGGGGGTGGATCTAGATAAGAATTAGGTGGTGACGTTTTTTCTCTAAAGATAAGGTACTCTTTATCATCATTAAAAATTGTTAACTCCTTCTTGTTACAATAAATTTAATCATCATGTTCTGAAAGCCAATCCATACCAAGGATTATATTAAATTAAATCATGGTTATAACTATGAGATCAATAGATAGAGAACATTTATATGCTCTAATGGGAACTGATTCACAAAACATTGTTACAATGATACTTCCCTTAGAAGCTTTGACTGACAACTCCATTGTTAAATAAAAATAAAAATATATAATTTTCATAGGAAACTAAGATTATATGAAACAATGTGATGATCTAGAATCAAATAAAGTATTGTCTAAACTTGAGGAAACCATTAAATTACATGACACTACGTCTTTAGGATCTTCAACCTCAACAGTAGTGATAGCATAAGTTTGGCCTTGATCCCTTGGCCTCTTCTGAGGTATGTTTACTTGATAATTAGGACATTAATTTGCATAATGTCCCATCTCCATGCAATTGTAGAATTGAACATCGATAGCTTCTTTCTTCCCCTTGCAATCACGAGCTTGGTGGCCTTTTTAACCACACTTGTAACAGTCTTTTATACCCTTCAGACAAGTTCCAGGGTGTTTCTTCCCACATTTACTACAGGATGGATATTCAACTTTTCCCTTCTTCCCATTATTTCCATTTCTAGAGTGATCAGCAGATCTATTCTTCTATTGCTTTGCTTTAAAGTCATAAGACTTAGAGAATTCCTTTTCCATCTAGATAGCACATGATACAATGTCTTCGTATGTTGAGAAAGATTTCGATACTAATTCTCTATGTAGAAATGGTTTTAACCCATTAAAGAAATGAGTAATCTTACTCCTTTGGTTACGTATATAATCTTCTGCATGCCTCACTAACCTTGTAAAGTTAGCTTCATACTTTGAGACATTCTCATCTTCCTTTTTAACTTAAACTGAGAAATTACCTTTCCATATCTGCTCGATGGTCATGAAGAAAGTATTTTTTGATGAAAATTTCATTAAACTCCTTCCATTAAATACTTGATACATCTACATCTTCCTTTGTATTTTGAATCAAGGACCACCGTTGATCAGCATCTCTAGTGTGGTAGTAAACTGCCATGACAACCTTTTCCCATCTGCTACTCCCCAAGGCATGGAATATTTTCTTTAGGGAATTGATCCATTGCTCAGCTACTAGTGGATTTGTACCCCCATTAAGCGTTGGTGGTTATTGCCTCATGAAGCGATCTAACATTGATCCTACATATCGCGGATCAGGGTGCTCTATACGGTTAAGGTTTTTATTCATAACCTGAGTGAGTTGTCCTAGTATAGTGATAAACTAATCAACACCAGCTGTATCTCTAGCTCCACTATAATTATCCTGAGCAGGAGGGAAATCCCTACATGGATTCCGTGCATTCATATGGTTTCCATTTCTTCCACTAGGTGCCATTTCTAAACAATGTAATAAACTAGATTATTTTATGAATCAAAATACATAATTCCATACTTGTAAAAAACTTAACATAAATTGAACAGTTTATGGATATAATCTATAATCATAAAAAGGTTTTCTTTGAGGAAATATATACTCATAAACCCTTCATAATGGTTTGTAATGAAAATTAGAATTATCCTAAGAATATCCCTCGATAGTGTTGTAACCAAGAGTGCTGGAAGGACCATTGTCATGCACCAATTCCTGTTTGAGTCTAGCTCAAAGCTGTGTTTTGGGGGTTTATCCCTAGGTACATCTGTGCCAGAGCCGCCTCTACCTGCTCGTATCTAGATAGGGATGTATTGATCAGAAAACTCAAAAAATCACTACATTAATAAAGTTCTAGGAAGTTCTTCTATACTAATCCTCAAAGTCTATCTTAGGGCTATGTGTTCTAATTAGATTTTACCTAAATCTAGCTTCCTGGGTTTATTACTAAACTTCCTCTAATACCAACTGTAATTCACCGACCCCTGTTACCCAGAGTCGGTGCATTAATACAGAATATTGGCATGATCACAAGGGATCAAATCCTGAAAGACAGATTACTTTAGTTGCCTTGGAAACACTAGATATATTCATAAGTCTTACATTACATCCTAAATTGAAAAACTACAACAACAACTTTTCATCATATCCCATCATACTATCCCTTCACGTCATTCATCAAATACTTCTTCACATCCTTGTAAAAATAAAACATTGAAAGGGGTGAGCTCAGATGCTCAGTAAGGATAACCATATAGCAGAAACTTGCATAAATAAACATAAACATTTAATGCAATGTATTACTAAAAAAGCCTTTTAAACACGAACATTAACATAATATGGTAAAGATAAAATTAAATAATTCCATTTACTTATTCACATGGATATTCTACTAATCAAATAATCAGATGCAATATCAATAACCACTTTCATAATAAGGGAATGCATAATGCCAGACTATCATAACCACATTGTCAAGGCCTTGTGCGAGGACTACAAATAAGGTTTTGTCAAGGCCTTGTTCCAAGACACTATTTTTTCCCATGAGACTTATCGATGCAACAAGGAGCTATAGCGGGCTCCACCCGTCACTTACTAAGTCCAATGCATTCCTCATATGAAAAGGTTTAATCATTACATAAACATTCATATTAAAACTATCATACGAAATGTCAATACTTTATCCATAAACCATAAATGGTATTAAAATAACACATCCATAGTCAAACATATCACAAAACCTTAAATACAATATGGATGATTTGTTTCATAATAAATCAACTTCAAACAAGTTTATAATACATCAATGGATATTGAAATAGATGAAAATGATTTGTAAAAATATTTGAGAGAAATATCACTTTTTCATGTAAACATTTAAAAGTCACACAATTTAAAAAGGAACAAATTTAAAGACATTTTTGAATCAAATTTTATTGTACCACTTTGAAACTTTTGAGAAGAATTAACCTTTTAAAAAAATTCATTTCCATATAAATAAATCCTTAAAACCATTTTGAAAACATGGAAATTAATGAGAATGATTTAGAAGAATAAATATTTATAACATTTAAAATGATTTTTTAGTAAAGATGTCCCTTAAAATAATCTCTTTGAAAACTCTTCTATTAAACATGGACATGGATAATAAATATTTCCTAGTAGATACTTACGTAAAAACAACCTCGGATAATAATGAGATTGTGAAATTAACCCTTACCTTGTACTTTTCCTTAGTCGATGGTAGGTTAACCTCCTGTATAATGGTGAACTAATTGTTATTAAATTATACAAGAATCATATACATTAATATGATATCATATCTGATCTTTTACCATTGCTTTTTAATAATATTTTAGTATTATTGTTGTTTCGGGTGTTAACTGATTCGTTTTCCTTTATATGATTTGTTATGTAAGCCATGTTTGTTATGGATAGGTTGTATCTTATTAATATATAGAATGATATCAAGTCCGTAAAAAATATTTTTATTCATCAAATGAAAATTATTCTTTAATAGATACGACGGGGAATGAATCTCATCATGTTCATGGAGACGGTATTCCGTACGTACGCACGAGCGACAATATCATTCTTTTTATATTAAAATCGTATATAATTGGATGTTATATCATATATACAGAATCATTATAATGTTATATTCATTATTTATATTAATTACACATAATTATCATACCTATCCAAATAATAATGTTTTGAATAACAATTATACCACGACGTAGAGACGGTAAGCCGTATGTACGAACATATGGTGACATGTCACTCAAAGGACGAATATAATACTGAATATGGTTGTACCATATTTATAATAACATCACAGTATAAAGAAGATATTGGATTTATTATTTTATAATGTAAATAACAATGAATGAAGAAGTTTAAGAAGAATGGAACTTGAAAGAGTGTGGTGAAATCATTACCTCTTCTTCGGGTTCTTCCTATTGATTTTTATCAAAAGGGCTCCTTAGGTTTTCTCTTTGATCAATCTAAGGCCTCTAGGTTGAAGGGATGACAGTTGAGAGAGTATTTGGGAAGGGGTTGGCCGAGACAAATTGCTTTGATGGTGTGAAATTGATAGAAGGGGGAGTGCCCTTTTATAAGAGGGGTGAGGGGAACCTTAGGAAATGCTAGAAATATTATTTTATAATAAAATCATTTTCGGTTTCTAATTGCTCTAATCTAATTTATTTAGAGGATAAGGTGGGGATGGGTTAACAATCACTCAACCAATATGTTTTCTACTGGTTTGGGTCACTATATTAACCTTATCATTATGTTTGAACTCTTAGTTAATTATTTTGACATTTACTTTGTCTCTTTTTATTTCTATATTATATGGTTAATAAACATACTATATAAATCCATGAGAATACAAAGTGGTTCATTAATGATACACCTATCATAATATAAGTCTCTTGGATGAACCATATATTTTTAGGAATAGAATATCAATTATCAATATAATATTTGTTATAAAAACTATTTTATGTCAATTTTTATACTATTTGGAAATTGATTTTTGTGAAAATAATAACAGAATTATTACTTAGAACAATGATAATTAAAATAATACTAACATGTAATATTAACCATGAAAATTATTATAATTCATAAAAGTCGCAAATTATATTTATTTGGGTATTTATAATATCAATTGTTTTAATATTTCATTAAAAAGGTAATTACTCACCATTGTGTCATTTATATATTATATTATTTCATGTCTAAAAATTATAAATAAAATACCATTATGTAGGAAATCTTTTTATCTTTCTAATTAATATTTATAATCCAATTTATCTTATGTATAACCCTATATTTAAACTGTTTTAGTTATTAAACTTTGATTTCAACACTTTAAACTCTTCTTTGAATTAAATAATAATAAATGTCCTAATCTAACACAAGTAGACCAAAGAGGTTCATATTTTAATGATAAGATTGTTTTTGTTCAAATTATACTTATTCAATAGAATTAGGACATGTTTTAGGGTAAAAATAATATCATTTTTACATTTAATTACCCTATTTACTTTTAACCGTGGTAAATAAAAGTAAAAAGTTACTATTCACCAAATATTATTTTCATCTCATTGAACCAAATTTTACTTACTGATATCAACTATGTCTTTAAAGTTTTTTAATTTCCACTCACAGAAGTGGTAACATTATGTTTTGTGAAAATTTTCAAAATCTCCTAGGAGTTGGGTAAAAGACGGAAAAAAGTTGAATAAAATTTTATATATCTAAACTTAATCTAAATTGACTCCAATGAATTAAATTGAAATTATATTGGTATTATGTATCTATATTTACCTAAAATAAATTTAAATAAAATAAATAATTATTTAAATAAAAATTTGGTTTTAACCAATAACTCAGTGTTTTTCATTATTCATCAAAAATCGAAAGTTTTCAGAAAAATACCAAAACTTCACCCTAGGCTAATTTCGATATTTAGAATCCAAAAATGAAGTCCATTTTCAAAAATAATTTTTATAAAATTTAAGAATGTGGGTATTACTATTCATAACGGCTTGTTTGATTGGTTGTGGTGTGTTAGAACTCGATGTTGTGTACAACACATGCTATTGTATTATTCAAGGAGTAGCTTACCGTGGAAGCATTGGGTGTTACATTGGGGGTGTGATAGTGGGGATTTCATCTGTTTAGGGGGTTGGTGGGTGATAACATCATGTATCTAGGGAGGGGTAAAGGGGTGTTATGGGGCATCAGAGAGGTTAGGGGGAATATGTGCATGGGTATTTATTGTATAGAGGGTATCAGGGGTTAGGTAGGTGTAAGTTTATGGTGTCAATAGGGGGAGTGGGGTGGTTTCATGGGATGGGGGAAGTGATAGGGGTAATTAGGAGTGGTTTTCATCTGTTAGGGTGTTTGTGTGTGTGTGGGGGGGGGGGGGGGGTAGATCAAAAAAATAAACATGTGGACATTTTTTTTAAAAACCCTCATTTATTTTCCCACCTTTATAATATAAATGTATCATATTTATGTTTACTCACATTTATAAATATGATTAAAATATTTATGATTAATTGAGACCAAATTTAATGATGTTTTTATAAAATACTAGAAAATTATTTTTTTAATTATAAACATGAAACAATCCTATAAAAATGCAATCAAATATATTTTATTGTGTTTGATTGAAATTTATTTTTCTTTTAAATACATGAATATGATTAATATATAATTTTTTTTACTTATGGTAGTCAAAGATAGATGAATAATGAATATAAGTTGATATCATGAAGTATGAAACATTATTAATGAGTTATATAGAAAAACAAATTATATTACATGTTGAACATCCATATGATGTTTTTGTCTTTGTGACATTGACTTCATTATCTATTGTCTGATTAATGTGTTTGTAGATATTAATCATATAATTTAGTATGGTTCTCTTAATTATATTTAGAAGTAGGCATATAGAGACAAAAAATATGTTTATAAAGAATCTTAGTTATATTTTACTTGAATTTAATAGTTTGAATAAATATAATTTAACGCTTATGGTTTAATAATTATTCATGGCATGTTGATCACATTACGTCAATCACCAGTTTCTCAAAGAATATATATATATTATTCATAAAAAATAAATATTTATACACATTGTAATATATATAATTATTTAGATATTTATTTTTTATTTATCACTTTTTATTCTTAATGTAACAAATAATTATTTATTTTATTATATAAATAATAAATAAATCTTCTTTCCCTACTTGATGATTACGAAATTTGATTATTTATAGTGAATAATACAATGGTATTCAATTATTTAAATAAATATATATTATTCAAGGTTTTGTAAATGCCGAGGAAGATTGGAAAGCCATGTTAAGTGTCTATATGAAGAGGTATTTAATTATCATTGATATTAGAAAAAATTAAGGAAATAATAATAATAATAATAATAATAATATTATTATTATTATTATTATTCTTCTTCTTCTTCTTTTTGTTATTATTATTATTCTATAGGTGGTTCACTTAAGGGCCTTGGTGTAATAATTAATTCTTTGACCTAATATTAGAATTTGACTTATGTCATTTCTATAATGGATGTTTTATTTTGATCAAAATTATTCCATAAAAAATTATCTCAAAACAATGAAATATATTTTTTATAACAATCATTATAATAGAGAGAAACAATCCACCTTCTATATCTTAAAATATCAAGAGAATAAGAGAAATAATATTCCCAAGTAGAGAACTCTTGTTTTGATCAATTACAAAAACACAAGAGATTTGGATCCTCTGTATTTTCTCCTAAAGTAACAATGATAGAATTATGAGATTTTTAGAGTATTTATGAATACCTAGAGTGGTATTATACCCTTGGAACATTCATCATAGTGATGGAATAACAAGTTTGGTCAACCAATTTGACAATGAATAAATACTGTCAAGTGATGGTAATTATTATTTATAAAAATTAATTATAAATTATATGTGAAATAACTATCTCTTTCAATATTTATTGGGTATTATTATTTTATATATGAACATTTCATCCAAAAAAACCAAAAAATTGTTTTTTGGAATGGGATTGACCCTTCCACTATTCTCTCAAAACATCAAGTTGTATGAGAGTGGTCACATAAGAATTTATAATTATTTGTTGTTCATTGATTGATTAATGAATTTCAAATTACTTTTCCGTTTTAGGTTTCTTCATTATTAATTAATAAGTGAATATAAATTATTCATTCACATTAATTTAAACATGAATATGAAAAGAAAAAATAAATAAGGATTAGATATACCATCCAAAGGTACCATAAATTCTTACAGGATGACATGGTTACATGATGTGTGACCAAAAAGTACGCCATGTGTAGTCTGATCAACTACACCATAATGCATCATGTAATTCATGGAACATAATTTTGTTTTTTTTATGAATCATGTATAATCACATGCTACATGGAATGTGGTTTTAATGGTTACATGGTGTGTAGCTAGTTTACATGTCATGAAACCCCACATGATGTAGTGTTTTTGTTATTAATGCACATCCATATAATTAATTCAAACAATGTGTGTTGACTACCGGCTAAGAAAAATTAGTTGGAAGAGATTAAATCATTTGTAATTGGTTTTAAACACCTCATATATATTTATTAATTTCAATTATTAAATAGAAATTCCCCACTTGTGGTTCATAGGTAGGCTTAAAATTAAATGCACATCGTGTAATTCATTCTAACTCACGTTGAGAATATGGATTGAAATCTAGGTTATATGAATTAATTCATGATGAATTATAAATTAATTCAACAAAAACTAAAATAAATAGTGTGTATCTTGCCTATGTGCTACTTGATATGGGTTTTCCATAGATTACATGTCAATTGATTTTCATCATATAACATAGAATAGATTTGGAAATAATTATTTTCTTGTTCTTCTGATAATACATAACATATATGGCCATTATAGATTCCATATACCTCACGAGGTTTTCTATTGGAATACATTTCATATATTTATTTCATATTATGTTGTCATAAACATTGTGTTGACTACATGTCGTGACTCATGATACTATGTGACATGTATGTCATGACACGTGATGTACAACACATGTGGTGTAAGTACATGATACATGAAATGGAAAATATAGAGAGGAATCTTACACCAACATGTGACATCCAAATCCACCTATATATTAATTTTAAATAATGTTAATTAATTTAATTTATTAAAAATTACTATGAATGGGAATCTTCTAGACTGTTTAGGTGGAAAATTAAAACAACCAAATAAATGAATTAATAATAAAATTAATTCAACCAGTTAATCATTATAAAAAACATATATAAATTAATGATATCAAATTTTATTTTCTGAGTAACCAATGAATGCATGGATGATCATGAGTTTGACTGACCAATGTATGTATTGGGGTTCTGTTTAATTTAATATTTACTACAATGATTTTTTATGTGAAAAATATTTACTGAATTAAACACGATGGCTTGTGATCCATCCTTCACACCATTATTATGTGTGGCTATATGGGTCCATAATTTCTTTTATATAACCCAATTCCCTAGTTCCCCTCACCCACATTTGAGTAAATATATGTAAAAGATATAACTCGATGAATAAGTGGATTTTTATAACTCGAGATAAGGTGAAACCAACCAAGGAGATACATTAGATATAGGTAGAATGTTTTACCTCAAACCGATCTCGATTATATGAGTTATTACCAATGGGTAAAGGTTATTTTATTTTCCTCTCGATAAACTAACCCGTAGATAGGATCATGTTCATGATACATTTTTTTATTTATATAGAGTAATTGTTTTTCATAGGATATGAATATTTATTTGAACGAAACTATATTAAATTAATAAAAAACAATACTGAAATATAAAATATCATAAATTATTAATGAATAAATTATTTTTTCAAGACATGGTAAATTATCTATAAAAATCCACATAATATTAATAAGAAGGTAATTGGGGAAAAATAATATTATATCCTATTAAAGAAAATATTAAGTCTAACACCAGCATCAATTACATGAGTTATGATTTAAAAATAGCACAAAATAATTTCCTTTGCTCGGTAAAGGTTCACTTAATTATTTGACAGTTTAACAAAAGTAATAGGTTGAATTAAACATGTTCACATCACTGGTTGACCTCCTCTTTGGGACTTTGTGTAACTAGGTGAAAAAGTGTTAATGAAATTAGAGTCTAGGATTTTAGTATTGAGGAGTCCACTCAATAGATCAATAAACAATGAGTTGATACATTTGGAAAGACAATGTTTGTAGATACCTAAAAATAACTTATAACTGACCCATTTGGGTTATGAGAGGGGAAATATGTATCCTTGATACTAGAATATGAATTTGAATGGTCATTATAAATCAAATAGTAAGGTCTATTAGGATTTTATAAAATAATGGTAAAATAATAAATAAAAATTACTGTGTCACATTTAGTAAACAAGATAACATACTCAAATATTATTTTACTTATTAAAGAAAATGGAAAGAGGATTATGAGAAAGAATTGATCTTTTCTGGAAAGAGAATTTGTCCCAAACATCACATTCCCAAACTGGTATATTAATTTATACACCACACAAATACATGAAAATCTATAGTATGTGTTGAGGTCCCCTACATCTATTCATCCACCTTATAGAGGTAGAGAGGTAAAAAGGAATATCGGTAGGGTTTCATAGAATATGATTTTTGTGTTTATTACATAATTAGATCATCCATGTCTACAAAGATGATGATGAAATAATATGATATGGATGATTAAACCATGGAAACGTATCTCCTTGAACTTGAAAAATAAAAGGTCATGAATAAGATAAATGATATTTTCATTAAAAAATACCAGTTTAACCTCAAAGAGGATGTCCTAACTAATGATCATGAAATAAATATAATTGTTTATATCAATCAGTTATCAATGTTAGGATTATATATGGATAATAATTTATCAATTAATCTAATATTATTCTCCTCACATTGTAGGTTCTCTATATTTATTTTAAATTTATGGAATGATAATACCAATGATCCATATAGAAATATTTTAACTATGCTTCACCAGAATTTTAGGGAATTGATAGAACATGGTTACTCATCATCTATATTGAAAAACCTAATAGAAAAAGATGAAAATACAATGGATTATTGAAATTCAACGATTTTTTTATTTTACCCTTTAAAAAACCGTGGATTCTAGGGGAGTAAAATGAACATGAGGTTATTTTCTTCTCATGTGGATAGAAATGTGACTAGATGTAAACTATAATAATTTAAAGAAAAGTTAAATAATATCTTAAATTTTAGGTATATTAACCATTGAATGATTAATTTACTTTTAATATCATAAGTATTAAATTCATAATTAAATTAACATATATATTTTCAAATACATGAACCATGGTAATTTAAAAATTTTAAAATAAATATTTTGAATTATCTATGTAATTGAGAAATGGTGATTCATATTTTAGTATAGAGAAGTACACAATTTCCAATTTCACATAGTAATAGTTCAATTTAATAGGTTCTTTTGTATTTGGTGTTATTGAAAATTTATCTAAGTTTCATATAGGATAAAACAAGATATTATTTCAATATTTACATTATTTTTATAGTATAATTAATGAAAAATTAAACGTTTAGTAATAATTGAATCATTAATATCCAATAATCCAAAAATAATGATGAATATAATCTATAATACTAATTCAAGGCCTTGGAAAAATAATACTTAGTCAAATTAAAATTAATGTCTTAATCCATCCTTATTTAAAAAAATTTATCATCTTTTATAAAAATTAACTATTAAAAATAATGGTAATCCACAATGATTTTAGTGTTAGTTCACCTTGATCACATGAACCATCTAAAGGATAAGATATTTTTAAAATATTATACACTGTGATATTCCTTTGAAAATTTTTGGACTCCTTATTGGAAAAAATTATTTCACATGGTTATAAGATACAAGATTCCATGGGGAGGTTTACTAAATTATATCTTAATAAAGTATTCATCAATCAATTAAATGCAGGGGTAAGGGTTTCCTATACTCACATTTAATTATTAATATCATAAAAGTGATTTTAGAACAATGATAATAAATTATGAGTCTTCTCTTAATTTCTAGTTTTCCATAGATTTTAAAGACATATTTTTCAAATAATAGCATAATATTTTTACCATATACCAACTATAATTACTAATGGATATCTTATTATTTATGATATTATGGGAGGCCATTCTGTTATAACCTCTTCTTTGATGCGAACAATTTTTTTAAAGGTTATAATATCTTAAAATTTACATGAATGGAAAAATAAAAGTGCATCTCAGTTAAATAACTTATTACTACTATGGATAATAAAATATCAAAGATATAATGTTATTATCCATAAACTATAATGTTTATATACTATAAGAAAAAAACATTTGATTTAGTTAGAGGAGGGTAAAATTTAATGATGTCTAAGCTCTGAATATAAATAATTTTTCAAAGGAACACTAAACTCAATAGGTCTTAGTAGGAGTAATTATTCTAGAGAATCATACTATATATAAATTTAAAAAAGAACACGTAGATTTATATTCAACAACTATAGGTGATATATTATTTGAAAATAATAATGAATCGAAAAGAGAAACATTAAGTGGGAAAAATTATATGATTGCAATGTTAAAATGTATTCAAGATAGATTCCACGTACCAAAACCATGTTTCATATTTTTTAGTCTTCTCCCATTGATTTAAATCCATTGGTGTGTATTCATGTGAAACAAACATGGATAGTAATATTAGTAACCCATAAAGATCATCTAGTTATATAAGTTTTAAGTGATGTCTAGGAATAATGTCAGAAAGAAACATACATTAATTTTAAGTAAAGTATATACTAGAATTTTACATGTCGTTATAACTTAATATGATCAGTATTTTGAAAATTATATGTTAATACTATCTCCCTTAGAGGGAAAATTTTTGAAGATGTCTATACGACTTAACCAGAAAATATTTGGTGAAATAAAAGTGATCCAATGAGGAATGAATGTTTTAGAGACCCATTAATGGATTAAATAAAGTTCCATGATCATATAATATTCATTTGGTATGACAATTTTCTAGGTTTCTATAATATTTTAGTTCAAGTGCTATATATTCCCACGAAATGTTTTTGTCAACATATAGAAAACAAATGATTAGTATTACAATAAATGGAAAACACTTTATCCATGTGTAACTTGAGTATCAATATTTTTTATAAAAAAATATATATGGAAATATATAAATTGTGTTTATTAGATTATCTAATAGTGAATACATTGAAAAGGTTACATTACCCATGTCACATGGGTATTAAATCTCTATAGAATGATTTTTAAAAACCCAAAATAGATTATTTTGATAAATAGACAATATATTCCTAAGGCTAATTTTTAAATCTATCTCATAATATATGATATGTACTAATTTTTAATATTTCACATGGGTAAATTAGAAAGGGAAAATATCAAACAAAACCGGGATAATTGCAAAGGTTAGTAGATTTAATTACTTGAAATTACTTGAGAAAGTAAACTGGATCAGTTCCCTATTTTTGGAGAAATGGGAATAATAGTTTTAAGAGGATAAAAACTTATATTTATTTATATCCCATTGATAGAGGATTAAAATAAGGATAAGATAATATTCCAAATAAAAATGCATATACATCTAGTGGTTTTCATATCCATATATACTGAGTATGTTTAGCAAATTTTTATATCTCATGAATAGTATTTAACAATATATATGATCCAAGAAATAGTTATTTGCTAAGATGTCAAATATTGAATCTGGAAAAAATTTTAATGATCATTATTGTCACCTATTGAAGGATTTTATAAAATAGTGGATGTTCTAGTAAGAAAAATAACCATTGAAACCGGGTATCCCCATTAACTACACCCATATATCAGTAGATGAATTAATATCATATGAGAACTAATAAAATAATTTTATTAATTGTTTTAACTAGTGGAAGTGAGAGCCTATTAGACTAGGTTTTTAAGAACAAATTACTTTTTACATTCCATTACCTATATATTTATGAAGTCATTAATTTAAAAGTATCTATCACATTTTGAGTATTCTTATATATATGATCAATTTGTTAATTTCTATCAATTATATGTTTCCGAAAATGTTCATATTAGTTACCTAAAGTAATAATAACCTTGAAATTATATGACAATATTCATAAAATATATATTCTATAGTTAGATAAACTCAATTTAATGAGACACATATTATTTTTAGATATAAGGTGTGGGAGTATCCTAATATATTTTTAATTTTTTCATATAGTTCCCCATTAGTAATCTTCAAGAGATGTGGTTATGAGGACATAATTTCCTATAATAATTCCACATGTCCTATAAGCCAATGGATATTCCTTTACACAATGTAGTTTAATGGAACATATAGTTTAGATTATTATTAATGTATAACATAAATCATATACTTTGATTTATTAATGAATAATATGCTAAAATATTCCCATGGTGAGGTTGGATACATTGGAGGGATTAAGCATGATATGATATTAATGAATAAAACATCAATATATCTTTCCTTACATATCAATGGATATATATATATCTCTATACAATGGATTAAAATAGAGCTGTGTGACAAATCCCAATCCATGGTGTATATGTTTACATGTTTATTTCTTCTAGTTAAATGAAGATGAATCATGTGTATATGTTTATGAAACAAAGTATGAAACCTCCATGATTATATATCAAGATAAAGAGATTATATTTCATAGAGAACTTTTATAGATGGTTGGTGTTCTCATAAAATTAACTACTTTATCTATGGGTTCCTTAATGTATTTATAGACGTTGATCCTTGGATTTAGGATAGTTTTTACAATTACACTAAGAAAGAGGCCTATAGGGTCATAAAATTACATTACATGGAATGTTAAATAAATTTTGTTTTAATTTAACATTTTAAAAATGGTTATTCTTAGATTCTCATTTCATAATAAGCTATAATGTGTTGATAACATTAATTAAATCAGTAGTTAATTGAAAGAATGTAATTACGGTTTGGATATAAATAAATAAATAAATATATTTATGTTAATATATAATATTTATTTATATATTGTTAATTCACAAAGTAACACATATTTATTTCTTCAATTTAGAGAAAATAAAATAAATAATTATTAACCAATTTTTGAATATAATAATTATTTATTTTTGAATTCATAAAATAGTGAAATTTATATATTTAAATAAATAGTTAGTATTCTGTGTTTGATTAATGTTGAGGAGGATTGACAGATCGAGTTGAGGGACTAATTGAAATTATATTTAATTATCTTTGAGTTTAGTGAAAGTTAAGGAAATAATGATGACAACAATAATATTACTTGAAATTTGGTTCACTTTTATTCCTGAAATAAAAAATTTTATATCTTATGAATATAATTCAACAAATAAATTTTCTAGAATTTATTTTCTTTATACAAAAAATTTTAGTCTAGAGAATTATCTTAAACAATTAATTAATATTTTTGATAATTCTCTTATGAATGGAGCACAATGATCCTTCTTATCTCTCTTGAGAGATTGATAGAATAAGAAAATTAATTATCTAACCCAAATAATTTTTTTAAAATATTGGAGAATGATGTTCGAGGATTTGATCCTCTATTCATACATCCATTGTTTCATTGATGATGTTTTGAGATTCATAATTTGGGAGTTGATATCACTAGAGGGATTTTACCTTTTGGAACATTTGTCAAAATGATTATATGATAAGAGTGGTAAACCAATTTGACAATGTAGAAATAATTATAAGATAAGGGAATTAAATATTATATATATTAGTCATAAATTATATGTGAAAATACCCACTTTAAATATTCTAGGCTGAATTCATTAGGTTATGAGAATTTATTCAAAATAAAATGATTAAAACATTACTAGAAATAGGACCGACCACTTCCGCTTCACTCCAAAACCTTCACTACCTTATTTTCTTCCTGGATATGATATTATTACAAATAGGTTAATGTATGTTTCATGATAGTATTTTTATTATCCATTTATTTATATTATATCTGAACACTAACTAATGTACTAATTAACTAGATATAAATAGTAGGATTTTATATCAAGTGGTTATTAATAGATTCTTATTTTTTCGGGAGTTTGAGAATCCATCTATTCAATATTCATCCTCTATAGTGTATGATAATATACTACCTGGTATGTATTGTTTTAGTTCTGTTATGAATGATTAATATACTTTTGGTTAATGATGTAACTTAATGGGGTTTTTATTTTATCTCAATAAAATAACCTTATCAATATTTTATGATCCCATATATGTTTAATAATTTTTCTCTAGTGGTTGAGGGTGTGGTTTTGTGGACATATTATCCCATGGGTGACATCAAAACATGTTTTATTTAGGGGCTGAATTTTTTTTGTATGATTGGGTATATATTCAGGGTGTATGAATGATTTTATTGATTCAGTATAAAAATATTTATCAGTTGATCCATTTTTTTGAGTAAAAAAATTTTAATTGACATTTAACATCAAAAAAGGTTCTTAAAAAAATAAAATATGTAGGGGTGAGGTTATTTAATGTGTGGGATTTTGGGGGATAGAATAATATTACAATTATAAAATAAATAAATAAATAAAATTTATAATAAATTCAAATAAATAAAATATTAAATATAATTTTTATATTATAAAACATAAAATAATTACTCATTTTTTAAATAATTCCTACTTAAACTTTGATAATTTATTACATGAGAACATTTTCACCAAAAATCAGTTATACCTAATTTATTTTCATAAAACAAATATGAAATATAATCTCGTAAAAATCCTTTCGTACTTAGAGCAGGTGGTTTGGGAAAACCCGACTAAAAAGGATACCCCACCACCTAACCTAAAAAGATTTAAGGAAAACAACAGAACAACCTCGATTAATGTGGTTTTATAGTTTTTAGGTAGGTTGAAATAATTTAGGTTGATTATTTGATTTCTCATTTTTATGATAAGTCGTAGTATATATTACATCAACGATTTAAAATTGTTGATGATGACTTCTAGGATACTAGGATGAGGTTAGGTCCTAGATAATGGGTTGACCTAGATGTCCCATGGGTGTTATTGAGAAGTAATTTCATGAAAATATATTATATTTTTGACATCATTTTATTATGAATAAATGATTATTTTTTAGTAATTAATTAATATATTGGTTTTCCTATTGTTTATATTCACATTAAAACCCACAAATATAATTGTTTAATTTTCATCATGTCTTTTAAAATATATACCATTTTCATTAAAGTCATTTAGTTATAGACTTAATGGAGTAGCATATTGGGGTGATCTTGTGGATATTATAAGAGGTTTCATTGAAGAAATTTCATTTTCCATAGGTTGGTGTGTGAATATTAGTTTTATACTTATAGAATATATTTATTTATATTGGTTTTAATAGATATGTATCTTTTTGAATTTCAATCTAGGAAATTCCATTATATGATTAATTTTGTATAATTTTTCTACTTGGTTGGTTTTATTATATAATATGTTTTTTTATCAGTTGATTAGTGAAATGTAAATAATGTTTTAATGGGAAATTAACTCTCATATTGACAGTATTACCTTATGATTATAGTCACCAGCCATCAATGTATTAGGGGTTGGCTTCAGATTGAACTCCTAGACCTATCAATGACCTGGTTGGGGTCCTAGTGGTGTCAAGTCATGCCATTTATTGCAATATTTTCAATTAATTCATTATAAAAAACCATGTGATACTCTAAATTTCTAATCTTTGATCAATAATTTTATTTTTATGATAATTTTATAGGCTCGATGTCCATATAGAAGACAAAAGGAAGTATAAATATAACTTAAAATTGAATTTTTTTCTCACATGTAATCAAAATATTTAATCTCATTTATTCTTAAGAATAATATGTTAATATATTCATTTTTTTCTATATTATATTCTTCAAAATATCATAATATCCATCGTGATTCAAACCTCTTCATATCAAAATAAACACCCTCTTATGAAAACTTCCATATATCAAATCTAATATTATGTTATAGGATTAATATGTCTCAATAAATTCTTCAAAGACTTATCGTCATATTATAGAATATAAATAACAAATTAATTCATCTATTTATGTTAAAATATATGAATCAAATACTTTTCCAAACCATCCATATCTACATGATAATTAAGAAGAGATTATAAAGATAGAGTCACTACACTATGATGTGGTTTTTTCGTCAACACCTTTATTATAAAATCATAACACAGAGTCATGACTTCTCTATACACCTGTACGCATTTCAATTTCTATAATTCAATTATATGGATTATTAAAAACCTCTATATAATATATAATAATTTCTTCAATATTTTAGTAATATTAATTTTTATGCAAAAAATGCTTCTAGAAATGAAATTATTATTTATAAAGCATCCATTACACCATAATTTGACCTTCATAATGGTATGATTTAACTTGAACAATACCCTATAGTTATGAAAAGGGATCAATTTTTTTCTACCATAATGGACCTAAACACACATAGATGTAGTGAATATGGGTGTCTATTATTTTTTATAAAATTATTTTAATTGTATATTTTTAATTTCATAAAAAGAATAGATTAATATATTAATCATTCCACATTGTATCAACCATTGATGTAAAATTTAAGTATAAAAACACAATATTATTTACATAGTGAAGACAAAGAAATATATATAAGGACAATAAAAATCATTGTGAATTAAAGTGAAAAATTATCATTGATACATTCTTGTGTGATTAAATGTTTTAAGAATATTTCATAATTGGGTCTTAGGGATACCCCCACATATAACCTCTTTGGAAACATCTTTAAGATAATGTTAACAATATTAATTTTCTCTTAGGACATTTCAATGAATAAATAAAAGTAACTAATATAAAAAATTATCACATGTTTCTATATTTATATTATGTAATTTTGTATTTATCTCCATAAATTTTAGTATATAAATACCATATATGTGTCATAAGCCTCTAAATTTTTTTCACTACCACTTTGAATCCTCCATACCTTCCACCCTATTTTATATAGTAAATTTCATCTATACCTGTCTTAAACATAATCTGTATATTACAATATAGGCTAAGATTTATCAATAATAATCTTTGTGTGGAATAAAAAATTAAGGGTTTTGAGTAATATTCTATTTAGATGAGAAAAAATTCCGAAAATCAACTCAATATTTTATAAAATTAGCAGTTTTCAAAACTATATTTTTTTCCAACATGATGAAAAACCATGGTATGGTCTTTTCCACTACAAGCATGGATTTACAATTAATTTATTTAATCCTTATTCTAAAAATTGGATCTCTACTCCTCTAAAACCTTTTCCATTTTCAAATATTTAAATTACATTCCTCAATCACACCATGATGTGATTAGGGTTTTTATGACATAGTTCTCTTGACCCGATTGACAGTTTCATATCCCTAGATAAAAATGTATAAGTCTCCATGGATTTATTGTATATTTTACTTAAAATAACTAATATCCCATAAATGGGTCTACTCATATACCATGGTTTTATATAGGAACTACATATCAAAATTTCTTACACCATCATACACTAACTAATTCTGGAAATTTTCGTCAATGAGAACAACAATTTTTTTTTGAAAATACCTTCTTCCATGCCATAGTATCATTGTAATGTTTTTTTGGATAGATAATTAGAAAATATGATAGCTCCATAGTGTAGTTTCATCATAAATCTAGTTTTAATGATGATAATGTTAATTATATTGATCAAACATTTTGATTCCCCAATGGTTATATCACTTCAAAGTAAAATTTTATTGATCATGACATGGTTGTACATGAAATTTTAGAGAGTAATTTGTATCCATATTATATTTTACAAATATTTTACTATAACTAAATGAATGATCTATTCCATGGAATGTTCTATAATTCCTTAACCTAATGATATTATTTCAACTCCTACTTCAATTCAATCTCCCAACATTAATTTCAAATTTTTTTCCATATTATAAATTCATTAAAATATACAAATTTCAAACAAGGAAGTAAATATCACTATTCACCTATTGGTGATCCAAAACATACAATCATCATCAATATTTTCCTAATATATTACAACATTATTTCCCATGATTTTAAAATTATCTTCATCTAGAATTTTTAATAATTATTTTTATTTGGTGAATATTTTATAACTATAATTTAACTATATATAATGACCAAAATTGACTACATATATTTATTCCATAAACTATTAGAGATATTTATTTCAGGTCAATGTATGAAGAACGAGTGAGTATAAGGATAAAAAATTATTCCACTTTATAAACCCAAAAATATTTGACATATCTTACTAAATGTTATGAACCTATTTCAATAAAGTTTTTATAATAAATATTCAGAAGCATCCAATTTGATTAAATAAATAAACATATTTTCTTGAATTTATTTTCTGATATCAAATTAAATATTAAATTCCATTAAATATATTAAATTTATTTTTACTCACTCACTATATTTTATATATACTACTTTTTTCATTGATATCTATGAACCACTTGATGAATATGAATTTTTTCATCAATATAAATCATATTGCAAACCCAAATCATATATAACACTATTTTTATTCCCATTTTAGACAATATGCTACTTTTTTATGAATTTGACAATAAACTCAAATGTAAACTCCTCAATTAAGAATCTTTTGAAATATCTTAACATAAGATACCATATTTTTAATAAAAACCTTGGGAGATATATGTTTCCAAACATACATAAATTAGTTAATGTTGTTGTACTCTGAGATAAAAACTATCCTTCTTGAATTCTTGCATAATTATTAGTTTATGAGAATAGATACAATATGCTGATTTGTGATAATGGGATCCACTTTGAAAATATATTATTCTAATTTTTTATTATTTGATAAAAATCTCAATATATTCTATGAATTTGTTATATTTTATATTATTTATGATATAATCAATCTTTTTTATCAAAAAACATGTATATAGTTATCATCAATTCATTTCAATGCTCTTTCAGCTTTTACATCATCCAAAATATATTTTTGTTTTTCTTTTCTAATGGAATTACTCTATTTCACATTTATCAGATATCAAATTTATTTAGTACCAATATAAAATGTCACTCAACTTAGGTATTTTCTTTCTAAAACATATCTAACCCAAGGTACATATCTTTATGTTATCAACTCTTTCTTATTACTAGATTTATAAAAATAGACATATTTATGAGTTCCTCTACATTATCCAATTAATTACAATGTAATTTAATTCTTTAAGATATATTTAACATCAATACATTAATTATTTTATATATCTTATATGTAATCTCATCATATCATGTAAATAAAATGTTATGTAATTCTTAAATATAGTTTTGATAATTAAATTTTCCATTCATATTTAATTTAATTTTAGTTCCAAACATTATAGGAGATGAAACTGAAATACTCTAATACATTATAAACTTATTTAGTAGATCAATATCATATATCAATTTAGATGGAAAATTATACTATTAGTATTGATTCACATGAAACCTAATAAAGTAGTTGATTTATTAAATCAATCAAATTTAAAAATATAATTGAATTATGATTCCAATATACTTAAAAAATACATCATCACTTTTATCTAAAAGATATTTTCATCAATGATGAGTGATATAAAATAAAATTTATTTTTGTTTCATAATAAAATGTTTCATTTAACACCGCATTTCTTTAATTTTATCAACGTCAAGAATATATCATACATTGAATTCCCAACTGTTGGTTCTTTTTAAAATGATTAAAAATATTTAAATGTAATACCTTTATTTTTTTATCATCCAATTGATAATTTAATTGTTGTGAATATAAGGTTTTCATGAACTCTACTCAATAATTATATGTAATCTTTTATTTGGTATATCTTAATTATCTATTGGGCCTCTACCACCAAGAATAATATAATTGATTAAAGCCTAAAAAGTGGTACAAATGTATCTTATATATCAATACACCTTACATGGTAATATATTTTAAAAACTTTTTTATCCTTGTTTATGATAACTTTACCATTCTCATCATTTTTGATATTGAATACCCAATTTTACGGATAAACGTGTGAATTTGAAGCATCTTGAAAAGTTCTAATATATTTCCTTTTAATTTGGTCAAGATCAACTTTCCTGAACATGGAGCATGATTCCTCAGATATTTATTGGTCAAATTATATGGGTTCTTCTTGATATGAATATGTTTTTTCACTTAATATTCCCCATCCAATGGGATTATATTGGTCTTATTCCTCCACTGGTATTGTTATACTCATTAACATATAAGAAAACATGACCAAATACCCCAAATAATATAACTATAGCTGGGATGCTGGCCTCAAGATTATTCTCTGATCATTAGATTTAGTTTTCAAATGACTTAG
Organism: Viscum album; assembly: GCA_963277665.1. Lineage (NCBI taxonomy): Eukaryota > Viridiplantae > Streptophyta > Magnoliopsida > Santalales > Viscaceae > Viscum > Viscum album. The sequence continues at coordinate 343,473,678 of OY728167.1, forward strand.
GGCAATGTAGAAAATTTTATTAGTGATTTTATATCAAATATGTAAACAAAAAATAGAATAAAAATATTTACGTACCTTTAATTTTTTGGTTTTAAGAAAATATTGATATGTAAGTGAACTTGTTTTATAAAACCAATAACAATACAATATTTAAATAAAACCAAATATAAAATGATACAAAAATTATTATTCCAACCATGATCCTCAAATCCTTTACCATTGTAAAACCCCAAGCTTCCACGGTACGCTTCTCTTTGAATAATACAGTAGCATGTGTTGTACGAAACCTCGAGTTCTAACACACACCACAACCAATCAAACTAGCCATTATGAATAGTAATACCCACTTTTTAAAATTTTATAAATTTTATCTTTCAAAAAGGACTTCATTTTTGGATTTGGAATATAGAAATTATCCTAGGGTGAATTTTTTGTATTTTTCTGAAAACTTTCAATTTTTGATGAATAGTGATAAACACTGAGTTATTGGTTAAAACCAAATTTTTAATTAAATAATAACTTATTTTATTTAAATTTAATAAATTTAAAAATAGATACATAATACCTATATAAGTTCAATGTATTTTGTTGGAGTTAGTTTAGAATAATTTTAGATATATAAAAAATTTATTGAACTTTTCACCGTCTTTTACCCACCTCCAAGGAGAATTTGCAAATTCACATAAAAAATAATTTTACCGCTTTTGTGAGTGGAATTTAGAAAATTCTAGAGGCTCAATTAATATCAAGGAGTAAAATGTGGTCCAATAAGATAAAAATAATTTTTGGTGAATAGTAACTTTTTACTTTTATTTACCACAGTTAAAAGTAAATAGGATAATTAAGGGTAAAAATGATATTAATATTACCCTAACACATGTCCTAATTATGTTGGACAAATTTATCTCGAACAAAAACACCCTTAGTTATAAAATATTGTCATTTAGGTTCACTTGGATTAGATTAGGACATTTATTATTATTTAATTCAAAGAAGTGTTAAAAGAGTTAAAATCAATGTTTATTAACAAAAACATTTTTAATATAGGGTTTTACATAAGATAAATTCGATTATAAATATTCATTAGAAAATAAAATAATTTCCAACATAATCGTATTTTATTTATAATTTTTAGACATTAAATAATTTAATTTATTTATGACACAACGGTGATGTAGTAATTACCTAATTAATGAAATATTAAATTAATTGATAATATAAAAACCCAAATAAATGTAATTGGAGACTTTTTATGAATTAAACTAATTTTATAGATTAATATGACATGTTAGTATTGATTTAATTATGTTTTTTTGAAGTAATAATTCTGTTATGAGTTTCAAAAAAATCAAATACCAAATAGTGTCAAAATTGACATAAAACAGTTTTTAAAAAAAATATTATATTATTAATTGATATTCACTTCCTAAAAATATAAGGTTCGGCCAAGAGACTTATATAATTATAACAGTATCATTAATGGATCACTTAGGGGTATATTGGATGTATATTGTATGTTTATTAACTATATAATATAAAAATACAATGTGACATGGTAAATGTGAAACTAATTAACTAAGAGTTAAAACTAAAGGATAAGGTTAATATAATAACCCAAACCTGTCTAAATTCTATTTGTTGAAACTATTTCGATCCATCCCCACCTTAGAATTTGAATAATCCACTTCGGATCCATTATAAACCGAATATGAATTTATTATAAAATAATATTTCTAGCTTTTCCAATAGTGCCCCTCACTTATCTTATAAAAGGGAACTCCCCCTTCTCATTAAATCACATATTCAAAGCCTTTTGTCTCGTCCATACCCTACCCAAATACTCTCTCAAATTCCCTCAGTTTAACCTAGAGGCCTTAGTTTGATCAGAAATCCAACCTAAGGAGTCCTTTTGATCAAATCAAAAGGAAGAACCCATAGAAGAGGAAATGTTTTCACGACCCTTTTTCAAGTTCATATCTTCTTAAACTTCTTATTTCTTTGTTATTACCATTATAAAATAATAACTCCAGTATCTCCTATATAATTTAATGTTATTATAAATATGGTACAACCATATTCAGTATTATATCCATCCTTTGAATGACATGTCACCATACGTGCGTACGTACGGCTTACAGTCTCCACGTCGTGGTGTAATTGTTATTCAATATTTTATATTTTAGATGGGTATAATAATGATGTATAATTCATGTAAATAATAAATATAAAATGATAATGATTCTGTATATATGATATACTATCCAATAATATATTATTTTAATATCAAAAGAATGATATTGTCGGTCGGGCGTATGTATGGACTACCGTCTCCACAAACACAATGAGATTAATTCCCCATCATATCCATTCAAGTATAATTCTCATTTTATTATTAAAAATAATGTTTATGGACTTGATAACATTCTGGATATGAATAAAATACAACCTATCCATAACAAACATCCATTATATAGCAATACATATAAAAGAAAACAATTAAGTTAACACCCGAAACGACGATAATACTAAAAGATTATTAACAAAGAATTAATTAAAGATGATACAAGATTTCATAATTATGTATATGGATCTTGTATAACTTAATAAAAATATTTTAACTATTATACAAGAGGTTAACATACCATCGACTAAGGAAAAGTACAAGGTAAGGGTTTATTTCACAATCACTTCATTATCTGAGGTTGTTTATACATGATTATCTACTGGGACCTCTTTATCATCCACATCCATTTTTCTTAAAAATGTATTTAAAATAATTATTAATATTTTAAAGACTATGGTATAAAGTCATTTATACCCTTGTTGACTTTTTATATAATTTTTATAAAGGAATATTTCTGTCATTTTCCAAACAAGGTCTTTTTTATCCTTTTCGACAGAATTAAGGTAAGAATGTCTTTTATAACTTATAAGGCGGGTGCGGCTATATTCCGCCATTATAAAATCATAAAAGATTCCATTACAAGCCTATACAAATATTTTCAAAGTAAATTTTTTATTTTATAATTATGTGACTTTTAAATGATTTAGAAAAAAGATTTTTCTCTCAAATAGTTTTGATTTCATATATGTCAACATCCTATGATGGATTTTAAGTTTATTTGAATTTTATTTATTATGATACAAAACGTCCATATATTATTGAAGGTTTTGTTATATGTTTGACTGTGGATGTGTCATTTTTATACCATTCATGGTTTATGGTGAAAGTATTGACATTTCATATGCTAGTTTTAATAGGAATGTTTATGTTATGTTTAAACCTATTTATATGAGGAATGCATGGACATAATAAGTGACAGGTGGAGCCCGATGTAGCTCCGTAATGCATTGGTAGGTCTCATGAGACAAAATAGTGTCTTGGAACAAGGCCATGACAAAATATTATTTGTAGTATTGGCACAAGGCCTTGGCTATGTGGTTATGATAGTCTGGTATTATGCATTCCATCATTATGAAAGTGGTTATTGATATTTCATGTGATTATTTGAATAGTAGAATATCCATGTGAATAAATAAATGGAATTATTTAATTTTATCTTTGCCATATTATACTGATGTTAAAATTTAAAATGATTTTTTAGTAATACATTGCCTTAAATGTTTATGCTTATTTATGAAAGTTTCTGCTATATTGTCATCCTTATTGAGCATCTGAGCTCACCCATTTCAATGTTTTATTTTTCCCAGGATGTGAATACGAAATTTATGAATGACCTCTAGGGATCGTATGACGGGATATGAGTGTGGATTATGAAAACAAGATATTGTTGTAGTAGTTTTCACATTATGATGTAATGTAAACTTTATGAATGTATCTAGTTTTTCCAAGGCTACTAAACTAATCAGTCTTTTGAGATTTGATATTTCTTGTGATAATTCCAATGTTATGTAATAATTCACCGACTCTAGGTATCTTTTGTTGGGGCATTAAAGTTGGTATCAGAGAAAGTTTAGTACAAACCTTGGATGCTATATTTAGATAAACTCTGATTAGAGCACATAGACCTAAGATGGACTTTAAGGATTATAATAGAGGAAATTCCTAGAATTTTGGTATTGTATAGATTTTTTGAGTTTTCTGAGCAATAAATCCCTGTCTGGATACGATCAGGTAGAAGGTGATCTGGAACATATGTACCTTTGGGTACAACCCGAAAACACCACTTTGAGCTAGACTCGAATGAGAATTGGTGCATGATAATGGGCCTGGCTGCACTCTTGGTTACGACACTACTGGGGGATATGCTTAGGGTAACTCTCATTTTCTTTACAAACCATTATGAAGGGTTTCTGAGTATATATTTCCTCAAAGAAAAGATTTTTATGATTATGGATTATATCCAAAAATAGTTCATTTTATGTTAAGTGTTTTATAAGTATGGAATAATGTACTTTGATTCATAAACTGATCTAGTTTATGACATTGTTTAGAAATGGCACATAGTTTAAGAAATGGAAACCGTATCAATGCACACACTCCATGTAAGGATTTCCCACCTGCTCAAGATAATTATAGTGGAGCTAGTGATACAACTAGTTCTGATCATCTTATCACCATACTGGGATAACTCACTCAGGTTATGAATAATATCCTTACCCGTATGGAGCACCCTGATCCATAGCGTGGAGGATCAATGTTATATCGCTTAATGAGGAAACAACCACTAACATTCAATGGGATTACAAATCCATTGGTAGCTAAGAAATGGATCAGTTCCCTATAGAAAATATTTCCAGATTTGGGGATTAGTGAAAGGGAAAAAGTTATCATGGCAGCTTACCGCCTCACTGGAGATGTTGAAAAATGGTGGTCATTGATTTAAAACATGAAGGAAGATGATGAAGTATCAAATATGTAATATAGAGAGTTAAAAGATCTGTTTTTAGAACAATACTTTCCTCGTGACCATCGAGCAGATATGGAAAGGTAATATCTGAGTCTGAGACAAAAGGAGGATGAGAATGTCACAAAGTATGAGGCTAACTTTACAAGGATAGAAAGGTATGCAGGAGATTATATACATAACCCAAGAAGTAATATTGATCGTTTCATTGATGGTTTAAAACCATTTGTTCGTCAAGAATTAGTGTCACAATACTTCTCGTCATACGAAGATATTGTCTCATGTTCTATCAAGACAAAAAACGGGAATTCTCTAAGTCCTATGACTCTAAAGCAAAGAAAGAGAAGAAAAGATCTACTGATCAATCAGGGAATGGAAATAAGGGGAAGAAGGGAAATGTTGAATATCCATCCTGTAGTAAATATGGGAAGAAACACCCTGGTACATGCTTGAAAGGAATGGGAGTCTGTTACAAGTGTGGTGAAAAAGGCCACCAAACTCGTGATTGTAAGGGGAAGAAAGAAGCTATTGAGGTTCAATGCTACAACTACAGAGAGATGGGACATTATGCCAATGAATTCCCTGAGAGTCACGAAAAATTACCTCAGAAAAGGCCAAGGGATCAAGGCCAAGCTTATGATTTCACTACTGCTGAGGTAGAAGCTTAGAAAGATGTGGAGGTAGGTAATTTAATGGTTTCCTCAAGTTTAGAAAATGCATTATTTGATTCTAGATCATCGCATTGTTTCATATCTTCCCAGTTTGATATGAAAATTTCATATTTACAATTTTATTTAACAAAGGAGTTATCAGTTAAAACTCCTAAGGGATGTGTCATTGCAACGAAGTTTTGTGAATCAGTCCCCATTAGAGCACATAAATGGTCTTTATCCGCTGATCTCATCATTATACCTATGGTTGAGTTTGATATAATCTAGGTATGGATTGGCTTTCAGACCATGATGCAAAATTTTTTTGTAAGAAGAAGGATTTTAATATTTTTGATGATGATGATAAAGAACACCTTATCTTTAGAGTGGAATCATCGCCACCTAATTCTTATCTGGATCCACCCATAGTAGCTCAACTAAATTCAATTATTGGGGAGGAGGATAATGAAATGAATGTGGGTGACGAAAGGAATGTTCAAATAGAGGATGTACCTATTTTGAAAGAATATGTAGATGTGTTTCCAGAAGATTTACCTGGACATCCTCCAGAACGAGAAGTTGAGTTTTCCATTGATTTAATTCCTGGATCAGGGCCTATATCGAAGACCCCTTATAGAATGGCCACTTTGGAATTGGTAGAACTAAATAAACAACTAGAATAATTGAGTAATAAGGGAATTATTTCGACCTAGTGTTTTACCATTGGAATCCCATGTCCTTTTTGTTAAGAAGAAAGATTGATTTATGAGGTTATGTATCGATTACAAGGAAATCAATGCTATAACAATAAAGAACAAGTATACCCTACCACACATTGATTATTTATTTGACCAACAGCATGGAGCTCAATACTTTTCAAAGATTTACCTTTGGTCTGGATACCATCAGTTGTGTGTAATGAAGGAAGACATTCTGAAGACAACATTTCAAACCAGGTACGGGCATTACAAGTTTACGATAATGCCTTTTGAATTGACTAATGCACCCTCTGTACTCATGGATCTAATGAATAGAGTTTTCAAGGAATATCTCGATGAATTTTTGGTGGAATTTATTGATGATATCTTGGTATACTCCAAAAGTTACGAAGATCATGAAAATCACTTGCGCATTATCCTGATTACTCTAAGAAGACATGAATTATATGCGAATTTTAGCAAGTGTGAATTCTAGATTCCGGCGATTTCTTTTCTTGGCCATATTTTCTGTAAAGATGAAATAATTTTTGATCCTTATAAGACCAATGCAATCCAAGAATGACCTGCACTGACGAGTATAACTGAGTTATGCAGTTTTATTTATTTAGCAGGTTATTATCGATGTTTCGTCCAGAATTTTTCCCGGTTGGCTAACCCATTAACGAAGCTCACACGTAAAGGGGTTAAATCTGTTTGCACAAAAGAGTGTGAGGAATTTTTCAAAGAACTGAAGAGAAGATTAGTCAATTCTCCTGTATTAACTCTACCATCAGGGAATGATGGGTTCATTATTTATAGTGATGCATCAAATAAAGGACATGGTTGTGTCCTTATGCAGAATGATAGGGTTGTAGCCTATGCATCACGACAATTGAAAATTCATGAACAAAACTATCCTGCTCATGATCTCGAGTTAGCAGCTGTGATCATTTCTTTGAAGATATTAAGACACTACCTCTATGGTGAAAAATGTGAGATTTATACTGATCATAAGAGATTGAAGTATACTTTCTCCCAAAAAGAACTCAACATGAGGCAAAGGCGATGGCTTGAACTACTCAAAGATTATTATTGCGTGATACATTACCACCCGAGGAAGGAAAATAAGGTGGAAGATGCTTCGAGCAGAAAAGATCATGGAGTTTTGAACATGATGAGAATTGAAAGGGATCCTATTTTTATGGATCTAGTAATGTTGGATATGGGAATCACCATGGAAGGTGAAACATAAATTCTATTTCAAATGGTTACCAAAACATCTTTACTAGAAAGGATAAATAGTTCTTAGACCGATAATGAAGAGTTTCAGAATAAGATTAAATCTGTGAGTGATGGGAGATTGAGAGACTTTGTGTATGAAGAATGAAATTTAAAATTTGTGAAGATACTTTGTATTCCCAATATACCTAAACTAAAAAGGGAATTATTGGATGATTCTAATATTTCCAACTACTCTATACACCCTGGGAGCACCAAAATGTATAAAGATTTGAAGGAAAATTTTTGGTGGGACAATATGAAGAGGGAGATTGCTGATTTTGTGTCAAGATGTATGGTTTGTCATCATGTGAAAGCTGGAAGGCCACAGCCTGGTGGAATATTGAAACCTCTTCCCATACCTGAGTGGAAATGGGATAATATCATGATGGACTTTATCAAGGGACTACCAAAGACTCCTAGAAGGAACGATGCAATATGGGTCATTGTTGATCCTCTTACCAAGTCAGCACATTTTCTTGCTATAAGGGAAGATTTACCACTTGAACGGCTAGAAAGACCATATGTTAATGAATTTGTGAGACTTCATGGAGTACCCATATCCATTGTTTCTGATCATGATCCATGTTTTACTTCAATATTCTGGAAGAATCTTCAGAAGGCCTTGGATACTGAACTTCATTTGAGCACTGCCTACCACCCTCAAACAGATGGACAACCAGAATGAACTATTCAAACCTTAGAAGACATGTTGAGATCCTACTCACTTGACTTTCAGGGTATGTGGGATCAATATTTACCTCCGTTAGAATTTTCTTATAACAATAGCTTCCATTCTAGTATTCAGATGGCACCATATGAAGTGTTATACCGAAAGAGATGTCGCACACCAACCGGTTGGGATGACATTGGTGAAAGAAAACTCGTAGGTCTAGAACTGGTGGAGAAAACGATGGAAAAGGTGAAGGTAATCCAAAACTACATCAATGCAGCTCAAAGTAGGCAGAAGAGCTATGCCGATAACCGAAGGAAGGATTTGGAATTTCATGTTGGAGATCATGTTTTTTTGAAGGTATCTCCATGGAAGGGAGTTATATATTTCGGTATGAAAGGTAAATTGAGTCACAGGTACGGACCTTTCGAAATTCTAGAAAAAATTGGTGCTGTAGATTACCGTTTGGAAATGCTATTGAATCTCTCAAAAGTTCACGATGTGTTCCACGTATCACTGTTGCGAAAATACATGCCAGACCCAATGCTTGTACTCACCTATGAGCAATTAAAACTGGAACCCAATCAGTCTTATTGCGATGATCCCATCAGGATTCTTGATACCAGAGAACATGTGTTGAGAAACCGGATGAATCATCTGCTAAATGTTCTATGGAGAAACCATAAGATGGAAGAGGCAACGTGGGAACCTAAGGAACTTATGATGAAGAATCACCCGAGTTTTTTTATACAGTAATTTTCTAGAAATTTCGAGGAAGAAATTATTTGAACGAGGGGAGAATGTAACACCCCAAGCTTCCACAGTACGCTTCATTTTGAATAATTCTGTAGTGTGTGTTGTACGCAACCTCGAGTTCTAACACACACCACAACCAATGAAACTAGCCATTATGAATAGTAATACCCACATTTTAAAATTTATAAATTTTATCTTTCAAAATTGACTTCATTTTTGGATTCAGAATATCAAAATTAGCCTAGGGTTAATTTTTGGTATTTTTCTGAAAAAATTCAAATTTTGAAGAATAGTGAAAAACACTGAGTTATTGGTTAAAACCGACTTTTTATTTAAATAAATATTTATTTTATTTAAATTTAATTAAGGTAAAAATAGATACATAATACCTATATAATTTCAATGTAATTTGATGGAGGTAGTTTAGAATAATTTTAGATATATAAAAATTTTATTGAACTTTTCACCGTCTTTTACCCACCTCCTAGGAGAATTTGCAAATTCACATAAAACTTAATTTTACCACTTCTGTGAGTAAAAATTTGAAAATCTGAGAGACACGGTTAATATCAAGGAGTAAAATGTGGTTCAATAAGATAAAAATAATTTTTGGTGAACAGTATTTTTTTACTTTTATTTACCACAGTTAAAAGTAAATAGGTTAATTAAGGGTAAAAATCATATTAATATTACCTTAACATATGTCCTAATTCTATTGGACAAATGTATCTCGGCCAAAAACAACCTTATGAATAAAATATTGTCATTTAGGTCCACTTGGATTAGATTAGGACATTTATTATTATTTAATTCAAAGAAGAGTTAAAAGAGTTAAAATCAATGTTTATTAACTAAAACATTTTTAAGATAGGGTTTTACATAAGATAAATTCAATTATAAATATTCATTAGAAATATAAAACGTTTTCCTACATAATGGTATTTTATTTATAATTTTTATACATTAAATAATTTAATTTATTTATGACACAATGGTGATGCAGTAATTACCTAATTAATGAAATATTAAAATATATGATAATATAAATACCCAAATAAAAGTAATTTGAGACTTTTTATGAATTCCACTAATTTTATAGGTTAATATGACATGTTAGTGTTGATTTATGTATGTGTAATAATGCTGTTATAAGTTTTACAAAAATCAAATACCAAATATTGTGAAAATTGACATAAAAGAGTTTTTAAAACAAATATTATATTATTAATTGATATTCAATTCTAAATATCTAAGGTTCGGCCAAGAGACATATATAATGATAGGAGTATCATTAATGGACCACTTTGGGGTCTCTTGGATGTATATAGTAAGTTTATTAACTATATAATATAAAAAACAAAGTGGCATTGTAAATGTCAAACTAATTAACTAAGAGTTAAAACTAAAAGATAAGGTTAATATAATAACCCAAACCACTATAAATTCTATTGTTTGAAATTATTTCGACCCATCCCAACCTTATACTTTGAATAATCAACTTTGGATCCATTAGAAACCGAATATGAATTTATTATAACATAATATTTCAAGCTTTTCCAAAGGTTCCCCTCACCCCTCTTATAAAAGGGAACTCCCCCTTTTCACTAAATCACACATTCAAAGCCTTTTTATCGGCCAACCCCTACCCAAATACTCTCCCAACTTCCCTCACTTTAACCTAGAGGTCTTAGTTTGATCATAAATCCAAACTAAGAAGCCCTTTTTATCAAATCAAAGGAAGAACACGAAGGAGAGGTAATGTTTTCACCACCCTTTTTCAAGTTCATTTCTTCTTCAACTTCTTATTTCTTTGTTATTCCCATTCTAAAATAATAACTACATAATCTCCTATATAATTTGATGTTATTATAAATATGGTACAACCATATTCAGTATTCTATCCATCCTTTGAATGACATGTCACTATATGTGCGTACGTACGGCTTACCGTCTCCCCGTCGTGGTGTAATTGTTATTCAATATTTTATTATTAATATGGGTAGAATAATGATGTATAATTCATGTAAATAATAAATATAGCATGATAATGATTCTGTATATATGATATACCATCCAATTATATATTATTTTAATATCAAAAGAATGATATTCTAGCTCGTGCGTACGTACGGACTACCGTCTCCACAAACACGATGAGATTTATTCCCCATCGTATCCATTCGAGTATAATTCTCATTTTATGATTAAAAATAATGTTCAAGGACTTGATATAATTATGGATATGAATAAAATACAACCTATCCATAAAAAACATGCCTTATGTAACAAAACATATAAAATAAAACGATTAAGTTAACACCCAATTAGACGATAATACTAAAATATTATTAAGAAAGCATTAATAAAAGATCATATATGATATAATAATTATGTATATGGTTCTTTTATAACTTAATAAAAATGTTTTAACTATTATACAAGAGTTTAACACACCATCGTCTAAGGAAAATTACAAGGTAAGGGTTTATTTCACAATCTCTTCATTATCCGAGGTTGTTTATACGTGATTATCTACTGGGACCTCTTTATCGTCCACATCCATGTTTCATAAAAATGTATTTTAAATCATTCTTTCTATTTTAAAGACTATGGTATAAAGTTATTTATACCCTTGTTGACTTTTTATAAGATGTTTATAATGAAATATTTCTGTCGTTTTCCAAACAAGGTCTTTTTTAACCTTTTCGACAGAATTAAGGTAAGAATGTCTTTTTTAACTTATACGGCGGGTCTGGCTATTTTACACCATTATAAAATCGTCAAAGCTTCCCTTACAAGAATATAAGATTATTTTAAAAGTAAATGTTTTATTTTATAATTACGTGACTTTTAAATGATATAAAAAAAGAGATATTTCTATCAAATAGTTTTGATTTCATCTATGTCAATATCCTTTGATTGATTTTAAGCTTATTTGAAGTTTATTTCTTATGATACAAAACATGCATATATTATTGAAGGTTTTGTGATATGTTTGACTGTGGATGTGTTATTTTTATACCATTCATGGTTTATGGTGAAAGTATTGACATTTCATATGCTAGTTTTAATACGAATGTTTATGTTATGTTTAAACCTATTTATATGAGGAATGCTTTAGACTTAATAAGTGACGGGTGGAGCCCGCTATAACTCCTCGAGGCATCGGTAGGTCTCATGAGACAAACTAATGTCATGGAAAAAGGCCTTGACAAAATCTTATTTGGAGTATTGGCACGAGGCCTTGGCTATGTGGTTATGATAGTCTGGCATTATGCATTCCATCATTATGAAAATGGTTTTTGATATTGCATGTGATTATTCTACTAGTAGAATATCCATGTGAATAAGTAAATTGCATTATTTCATTTTATCTTTTCCAAATTATGTTAATGTTAATCATTAAAAGGATTTTGTTTTAGTTATACATTTCCTTAAATGTTTATACTTATTTATGAAAGTTTCCACTATATTGTTTTCCTTACTGAGCATCTGAGCTCACCCCTTTCAATGTTTTATTTTTCCCAAGATGTGAAAAAGTAATTTATGTATGACCTTCAGGGATAGTATGAGGGGATATGAGTGTGGATTATGATGAATTGATTTTGTTGTAGTAGTTTTTACTTTATGATGTAACGTAATCTTTATGAATGTATCTAGTTATTCCAAGTCTATTAAACTAATCAATCATTCGAGATTTGATCATTCTTATGATCATGCCAATGTTATGTAATAAGGCACCGACTCTGGGTAACTGGGTTCGGGGCGTTACAACCATATCTAAAAAGTGGATATATTTCTCACCACTGATGAAGAATAATGTGATCCGATTACCTAGAGCAGGAATTATATTTTCTATATATCCATTAACGGGTAGATTTATGTGGTGAGTATAAACCCAAATGGATTTCACCAATAACTACAAAACACTTCCATACATTATTAAATTACATAATAAATTCCAATTATATTTTAAAATTCCAAAATATTATACATCCAAATTAATTGACTTACCTAAACGCACACATAATCAATTCCATTCATAATTTAAAATTGAATTTTAAATTTTGTTGAATATATAAAACCAAACATTTTATTAAATAGATCATAGGTTATGTTTTACCCCAAAAAAATCATGTCTTAAAAAATAATTTTTTCTAAAATTTATGGAATCAATCTGGTTTTAAAAAACAATGGAAAATAAAAATATTATAAAATACAGTGGGTGTCAACACTTTTATAATTTTCATTGAAAACTATATATCTTATAAACAAACCCTATACTAATGGATGATATATAAAGATTTCTATTTCAAGATATTCTATGGTGGTAGACCCCATACATGCATCGAAAAATCAGATCACTGTGAGCATACCATTTCATCCCCTTTTATCCCAACCACTACTCTCCTTAAATTTATCTCACTAAGACAATACCTTATCATGGATGAATATTATTAGTTTTGAAAAAAAAATCTCACCGAAATTAATTATATAGATTTATGAACATCTTCCAAAAAAACATAAAAAATCATAAAAAAAAATTTCCATAGAAATTTCATAATAAAATAAACATATCAAATATATGATAATAATTTTATTGAATCAAATTACTTAAATATTTTAGTATTTAATTTAGAGAACCAATGGTTATTAAACACCCAATTAAGGCATAAATTCAATTTTTTTTCAAAGAATAATTTTTTTATAAATTAAAAATTTTAAATAATTCATGAAAAATTAATTCTTAATAAATAATAATCATTCCACAAAACATGTAATATTATCCAAATACTATAAAATGGAGATTTTCTTCTAACATATGTATTTCATTTAAGGAAAACACCCTAATGTTATGGTAAAAAAATTACATTAGTGTGATTAATCCAAAAATTCCTAATCCAATGGAATGAAATAATTTAATCCACATACACAGGTTCCTGAATTTTATATAATTAAATAAAAAATATTAAATAGATATTGAGAAAAATAAGATAGATAAACTAGATCAAGGTATTACCTAAGATATAATATATAATATATGACCCTCATGCAAAATCAATCAAAGAGAGGATTGGAGAGAACCCAAAAAACAACAAGATTACAAAAGAATCACCCAAGAGAGTTTTATAGAAATATAATAACATTTGAATTAGTCTTATCTGTATTAAGTGATACCATGTCACTTAAACTTAACTATATAGTTGAGATAGATGAACCTAAAACCCATGAATTTGACTAACATTCCTTATTATCTTGAAATTTTCTAAACACAAAATAATATTTTATTTTTTCTAGGATCATTTAGGTGACTACTAAAAACATTATATTCTTAAATTATAAAAATGAGAGGTTATAATACATTTTTTTATACTATGAATACAACCATTAATACTTATCGAAATATCCTTTTTATAATCTATATCAAATATTATAACTAAAACAAGATTTAGAGGTTATCTAGCCATTCATAGTTTTAAAAAATTCATATGAATATCTTATAGACATTATAAAAATGGGATTTAATACATATCCTGGTAAGTAGAGAATTTAAATTCTCCCCACCATTATATTTTTCATCCCTAAAAGGCATAATAATATACTTTTATCAAATATATATCACCACTACAGTCACATATCTTTTACCCTTTTCCAATTCCTCGTTTGGACAATTATATGGAAGTAGGAAATCTAAAAAATGAATAGAACTTATTTAAAGGATCTTGTCTCCATATTAAATAATCTAAATGGGTTTCCCCATATAAGAATCATCGAGTTATATAACTCAACTGCCTGCCACTTTAAAACATGAGTTGGGTTATATTGATACATTTTATACTAAGAATAATTGAATATATATTGATTAAATAAATTACATTATCTAAAATAAAATATATAATACACTTCATTAATCCAATAAATGATTTTCAATTTACGAAAATATCATGGTTTTAATTTCCCTTTCTTCCCAATTCATTTATACCCAAATTTAGAGGTCACATTAAAGAACACATAATTTGAAAAATCAAATCTAAAAATTCATCCCAAATGATTGGTGTAAGTATTATGCTAACTCATAAATAAAATCATGGGATTATAGGTTATTCTAACATCATCTATTATATCTCACACCAAACTATGCTGAACATGAGTCTTCTCAACTACTTTATCCCCGCTTAATTTAAACTTACAAGGTCCATAATTTAATTATTTGAATGGTTCTAGATGATTGTATGATTGATAAATGTTATTAAAAATGAATTATATCAATGAAAGTTAATCATCCTAATAATTTATAAAATAAATTAGAATGTCTTGGATCATATCCTAAAACCTAAATAATAAGTTTCATCTATCCATATATTTGAGTAGGTTTCTCTATAGTGATATTAATTTAATCTTCCTAACAATTATGAGGCCCATTAAAAAATATAGATGCCATTTAATAATCTTTATATAAGATAATGGAAAATATAAAAATAGAAATTCTAGTGATTTATTTTATAAAAGGATTCCTGAGGCCATTTATTGAAAACACCTACAATATAATTAAGAAATAAACTATATCATAAGATAATACACTATAAAACAAACACCATCATGTTTCTTTGGTGTGCTAATCAATCTAATCATTAAATACCCTGTAATATCCTATAATTTACATGTCATAATAGAAAACTTTTATAACTACCATGTTGTTTGTTGATTCTCTATACTATGATACCAAAAAATAAAATAATGTGAAATAAATTTAATAACTTTATTATTAAGTAATAACTACCTGAACTAACATATTATATCATGAAACATTTATGTAACTATATGTTTCACTATTATGGTTGAATGGAGGGAATGTTTCAGAAGATCCATTTTTATCCCTATATGAAGCAACATCCATCAACTATGATGAAGTGATAAATTTATCTCAATAAACCACCCATTAATGGTCTCACCATAATTTAAGGTATCTCACATCCTCCTTAATTCCTTATCTAGAATTTTCACTAATAATACTTAGTTTACAAACATTTAATTCACATTGGGGCTATAAGGAACCACATAATTATCATACACTTTACACCCTTATGAATGTATACCAATAATTCTATCACCTTATACTACACCCAACATTATTCCCTATATGTGAAAGATATTTATAAAACAATGAATTTACTACTATATTTATTTTAATGTATTATTACATAATAAAAAATGTTTATTATATTAAACCTACCTATGTTATCTTTGGTTGTGATTTCACTGTGAAAAATGTATATTAAACTGTAACAAATTGTATAAACTAATAATTTATCATAGAAATTTAATTTCTATAACTTTTTTGAGAATGAAAAATATTAATTATTTTCAAATCATGAATAGGGAAATTCATCTCATACTATTTCATCTTCAAAGGCTAATATTCCATAACTTTTATACCCTTTAATAGAACTCATAATAATCCCGAACAAGACACATCAAAAAAATCCTCATAGAAAAATCAAAATTTAGGGGGAATAAAATGTGGGACTTATATAAGACACCGCTTTAATTCCTTTCACTCATCTTAGTACATCAAATAAAATACAATTTTTAATACAATTTCAATCATGAAAATTATGTAACGATCCAATTTTGAGATTATATAAATGAATATTTGGTAATATCCAATGAACCCAAGAAAAATATATATTTCAAATAAAATATTTTATCTTTATAAACGAATAATTTCCTTGACCATATCCAGATTAATAAAATTTACCTTGTCTAAAAAGTCATGACTGAGGAATGGAAGTTGATACATATGATCTTTGTATAACATAGAATAAAAATTATTTAATCAAAAATTAACACAATAAATAAACCTAGGTATCTATAGAACATATGACACATTAATTCTATAACCAGAAAAGGTACATTAGAAAATATAATGTCATAAAAAATAATTGATATTCAATATATTTACATCATAAAAATATTTTTGTGAATATCCATTTCTCCCAAAATAAACTAATGATATATTAACCAATGGTAAAACATGGAAAAATGATATCCATTTATCTATTCAAATAGATTATAAATTCAAGGACAATTTTGTTTTTCTTTCACTATCACATGGTTCAGAATTTGATACACAATAGAAAACCTCAATCTAACATCATTATTCTTAGTAAATAAAATTCATTTTTCCAAAGGAGAAACAGTCTATTGAATACATAATTTTTATTTAATATCATTTAGTTGCACAAGGTTTTCCAAGAAAAATACATCAGTTATATATGATAAGATCATAATGTAATAGGTCTCAACCTAGGAACCATTTCAATGAAAACATTAAACCTACTATATGTGGTAATATAGAGAAATACTTTGTAAAAGAAATTTGGATATTGATATAACACTGTAAAAATATGGTGTTAATGTTTCCCTTCCATGTAACCAAACATTCAAAAAACCATATTTTATGATATGGATATAACATCAATTTAAATGAAGCTCTTATTTATTAGATGAATCTCCCAATCTCTCTTGAAAATGTGTATAGTCTCATCTGATGCTGCAAAAAAGAACCCATAAACTATAATAGTGATTTTTTTCATTAATATTATTCAAAAAATCCATTTTTATGGTCATGTAAAATCTTTCATCTCAATATGTAAAAGTTTCATGATTATTTAATATTTCAAAACATGTTTGAGTAGGGTTGACACTATGTTTTATTTTATCTCTAACCTAGTTCACCATCAATTCACATGGAATGTGGGAAGGAATTTATTTTTATTTTAAATATATCCAAACATTTTTGAAGAGATATATGAATATTAAGGTCATTAATTAATTAATTACGAATAGTTGAAAAAGATAACATGATGGTAGAACACACTGTAGAAGGCCACACATCAATGTCATCCTCCTTTTATGAATACATCATAGTGAATTGTTTCTCTTGTCTCTTCTGAGATATATATCTTTATTCCTAGCATGATATTATCACCTTACCATGAGTCCTCAACTAATATTGATCTGGTTTATGAAAACACTACAGTTCATTGGATGCACCACCACAAGTCACCCATTAGTACTAGTAAATGGACCATGTTTCCATAAAAGAAACATATGTGAGTTTTATTTGAAAGTATAAACTTAAATTAATATAAAATCATGTAATTGGAAGTATTAATTTGGTACCCTTACTTTGAAAAAATAAGCAAGTAACTTCAAAAATTTCCCATAGAAATCTCTTTTCTTCATCTTTTTGAAATAAAGATGCTCCCCTCCACCGATCTGGGGAAGAAAATATATTTAATTTTCAGTTTCTTTAATAATCACCTTTTATATAGCTACCATACTAACCAATATAAGTAGGAAAATTTGGTATAATAATCCTAAAATTAATCTCTTATTAGAAAATCATATATAATATTAATTATTTGATCCCTTAATTCATCATTAGTTTTATAACACACTTCATTAACCAAATATATATTTGGTGCATACTCTATGACTAGAATATTCCCATGATCAAAATCATGGAACTCACAAACTATATTCAGCTTAATCTTTTTTAATTAGTAGTTATGATTAAATATATTTTTAAATACATTAAATTTTAGGCCATTATCCTTAATTTAATTCTTGATCACGTCCCACCACTTCATAGCTATCTATTATAGTAAAAAAATTCAAATTTGTAGATTGAGGACTCTGAAATCTATAAAAAAAGAAGATATAATTTATATTATATATCCACTACACTACTTGATCCAGCCTAATATTACACCTGAATGATAAAGGGTTTTTATTTTTAATCTATCACACTATATCCACCTCTAGCTTGATATCATTATTAAAATATATTTTAATCCCTTTTATATCATAGATAATAGTAATCACCAGCTGAGTTTCCATAAGATAAAATTCTTCCACTATTTTCTCTCATCCTTATCTAACATAATATATCGTAGGTGATGAATTTTTTAACTCTAAAACAATCATATTTTAAATCAATTAACCCCTCTATCAGTCATCATCACAAATAACTGATATCCAAAATATAGATACCCATACCATTGTACATTTTTATTCCAACCAAAATTTCTATAATACCTCAATCATTTTTACCACAAAATTTAATTTGAAAAATAAATTTTTTAAAAAAAAATTAAATATTTTTTCATTGAAAAACCTGTTAATTTTAGAAACCCCCTTGTATATTAAAAACATGTTGTGTAAAACAATATATTCCCTTCCAACCATATTATGGGAACTCTTTTGATTGTTTAATTTTTAATGGGTTAATATGACATAAATGATCTACTTATAAGCTATCACCATCCTTTATTTTGACACAAACTACATTGAAACTAGAATTTCACCATAATAAGATTAATAATGACTTTTTATATATATAATAATAGTTATAACCATATGATTATCCATGCCAATCAAACATACAATGACTCAACTCAGAAACGATGATATATTAATATTTTGTTACACTTAAAACCATTTCATTCAGTATTGAGACCTGATCTTGGATTCCAAATATCCTCATGATTTTTTTTTCTTATTCCTTGAGGCTAATAACAAGTGTTAACAGTTAAATTAAACCTTTTAGGGAATGTTTGTAATTTAAATTCAAAAAATTACTTGTAAATTTGAAGTTAATTTTATTACAACCATTTGAAAAAACACCACAGTGGAAGTAAACATATTTTAAAAAACAAAAATTATAATAGTTAAAAGAAAACCAAATACACACCGATAAAAATATAAGTTCTCATACCTCAAGAAACCAACTCCTTCACTATATCAATAAATTAGATATTTTTATCACAACTTGTGAAGAATACCATCTTATATTTTCCTATAACATGAAGAATCTTATCTTCATATCCATAGAAGTTCCTAATTAGTGGGTGTATATAAAATTAACATGACTTTCCCAATTATGTCTATAAATTTCTATTCACGAAAATTTAAATATACAATTCCAATAAATAGTGATAAATAAAAAATATTTTAAAACAGAAAAAATTATTTTCAATGAAATTAACAAAAAATGTTATAAATAAATTATAATTTCTATATTATATATTTTTTTTTGAAAAAATCATTCATAATATGATTTGAAATATCTCATATTTTTTCCTCCCCAAAAATAAATTTCTTAAGAAAAATATCTCTTCTATCCAAATTATAATAAAAAATCTTATTTATTATAACTAAAATAATTTCTTTTTTAAAACATGTCTGTGATCAACAACAAATTCACAACTTATTTTGTTAAAATAAAAAAACATTCAATGAGGAGGAAGGGATAAACAAGGAAATAAATCCCCAACAAGATGAATCAAAATATTCAAGAATCCAAAGAACTAAAGAGGAACTAAAATTCCAAATAAAAAACACTAGTTATGGTAGGATGTCACCAACGACTACCATAAGGGTCTTTTACATGAGAATTACTTCTACAGTTCTATGTATTTGATCTTATCTAGGGATAATTTTCCTTATTTTAGGATGATTTAGAAAATTCCAATACACCCATTTCCCTAGAGGTCGCTCAATGTTGATTGCCCTACATCTGATGATATTTAACCACCTCCATAGATCCTCCATTATCCCATGATTTAGATTGATTCATTCCCTTAGTGAGCTCCACGGTGGACAATCATAGTACTCTAAAAGGATCAAAAGTATAGACTTGATCCTTGATCTAATTTAGATGTTGAATAGAATAATACTTTGAAATATTATCTCCCTAGGTGTCATCTTGTTGATGAGCTATAGTATCTACTAATATCTTCTTAGTTCCATTATGGGCATCAAGTGTATCCCAATTCCTTTAATTATCAAATTTTGATGAACTATTTTTATTGTAAGACTATCACAAACACAAATCATAGGTATATCATTGTAACCATTCTCATGGATCTGATTTTCCATGGGATTAATTAGACCATAGGAAATAGAAACATGAGGATCCACAATATTATATGAAATAGGCATGCTTCTAACTTTGGCATACTCCAACATAAGACGCGAAACTTCCTAATTATCAGAAGGTCAAAATACTAGATTCTAAAATAATGGAAGATAATCCATAATGTCCATCCAAAAAAGGGTCACCTAGAATATAAGTAAATGAGTAAGGGTAAAATAATGTATCAGAACCCTCTTTGAGGTATTTATAGGCATTTAATTTATTTTTGAGTCCCACATCAAGGATTTGAATTTGAAGGGACCTCAATAACCATTTTGTGATTTTATTTAGGTGTTCTTGAAGCAATATATTCTTATTTATGTAGTTTCTAGTGTGGTATAAATTTTGAAATAGCCTCATCCATTGATATCAATTTAGTATCTATCCCCTCTTACACAACCTTATCCTATATCTTGGATGCACATTTCCTATGAATTCCTCTTATTCTAACTACAATAGGGTAATCCCTACAAATATTCTCTAATTAAACCTAATAATCAAGAAACTACATCTGCCGAGGAGAGATATCAACCTATGTAAACCTAGTTATAATTGGAACATCATAGAAACATGTGTTAATAGGCGTAGGACCATAGAATTCATCTGTACCGGCCGATTGGAGACCCAATTTCTAATTGAGATTAGATCCAAGGCCCATCCCCTATAAGGTCACCAGATTTTGTGCTCCACCATATAGATATGATATGTGTAAAACATTTCCAACACTAACAGGTGTATCATATTTAATACATTTATACTTTCCAAAACATATATTTTCTTCATTCCCTCAAGTAGATAAAAAAACACAAAGAATAGATCTCTTGTAAATTGAAACTTCATATTATATGACTTTATTGTACAAGAAAAATTGCCGAAATTTTTCATACTATATACATAGATCAAACTCATCATTATCAGTTTAAAGAATCACTATATCAACTAAATTAGAGAGTAATTCTATTTCCACTAAGAACCAAGCATTGTGAAAAATCCGGCCACCTCAGATTCCTTGTAAATTTTTATTATAACCTCGTTTTCCATTTTAATATCATATAAAATTATTCGGAACCATAACCCCGAATTTATACCAAAAACCCTAACCAATAGTTGATAAAATAATTTTCTACTTATAAAGTATTGAAATTCCATTCTTATTATTGGATATATATAATTCCTACCATGAGAGAAATCGATCCAAGTCCCCAAGCCCTCATTCTTAGGTCCTCAGAATGAAATAAGATGTGGTAGAAACCCCAGCCAAATGATATGAAGTTCCGGTTTTTGAAACCCCATATGACTAAAAGACATGAAATTGGCTCCCTGAACCACCACTGCTTGGAGCCCCTAAGAAATTTCATTTGTGCAATGATATAATTCTTACCAATTTTGATGAATTCCTAGATAGATTATAAGTTGGAATTTACACAGAAAACATTACCCTTTTCGATAATAATTCCAGTAGTTCATACCATAATGAGATAGAAATATTTACTAGATACATTTTTACCTATATTAGCATACACACCAACTCCACTATGAATGTGTTTCCAATTTTTTATTTCCAATCCAAAATCTTTGTAGGAATTGAATCAGATTTGGGTAATAAAATCATCCACCATATAATTTAGAGTCAAAGTCACCATGAACATGGAGTCCTATTCACAATCACATGTTAGAGGAAGAATCTCTTACAAACCCTTTATTCTTTAATCCACTAAAATAAAATCATCATTTCTCAAAATCTATGGGAAAATATATATTTTAATGATGTTTACTAGAAACTCAACATCTCATAAATAAAACCGCAGTTCTAAGTTATAAATTTCAATTTAACTTATATCGATCATTAGGTACCATAACTGAGGTGTGAATCCCAATATATATAGAAACAAATTGCACAATACTGATAGTTACATTTTGGCCATGTGTATCAAAATTTCCTCTTTTCATAATGTATACTATCAAAGTCACCACTATTATATTTATAAAACATAGATGTTTCAAAAGAAATGTCTTAAAAAAATAAACTTCACACACATATGATGATAAATATAATAAACAAAAAATTTAATTGTCTATATCAAATTGAAAATAAAATGAATATAAAAAATATTCAGTAATCAATAAACTATTTCAAATATATTTAAAACCCATGTTTCCAATCAAGTATACCAGTTGTTATAAATCCTAAAATTTACACGTCTATCTATTTAGATAAAAAATACCCCTTTTTAGATAAATCCACAATTTAATAGTATTAAAAAAAATTATTCCACAATACATCATAAATAATCAATAATTTTAAGAAAATATCTTACCTCATAATACTGAACATATACACAAACCAATTTATTTCTTTCTTATAAATCACTCAACCCTTATGATCCAAAATCAGATAAATTGAGAAATACTCAAATATATAATAAATATAAATTAAATTATTCAATCTATTTTCATAGGATCACATATCTAACATCATAATGTCTGGATCCAATAGAAGGATCAAGAGAAATAAGATTAAGAAAAATATCTAGGACTTACCTAAGACTCGACACCAAATCAAAAATGTGAATTCACCATTTAAATAAGAGAGGATAAGAGACCACCAAAAAACCAATATAAAAACAAATAATATACATGATAATTTGGGAGGAAGAATAGTATGTTATAGAGTAAATTTTGGAGAAAAAGTTGAAACTGCATCACTTTAACCCAACTCTATAGTTACCACGCTTGTTTAATAGGATATTGAAGTTCACCATGAATTCGTGACTATCCCAAAATATCAATAATGGTTGTTTTAAAAAAAAGTCCCTAGGATCTTATAAGTTACAATCCAAAACTTAAGGGATCAAAATTATAATAATACATGGTCGTATCTCATGGTAATTAGGACAATGTAGGTGACCGTCAAGACTTGTGAAATATCATCCATCTCTTATTACAAATTGAAATTTCAACAAAACATAAAATTCAAGTTAAATGACCAAGTATGGATCTAATTATATAATCTAATCTCTCATTAATTGTATTCACAACATTCATTCTCTATAAAAGTACAAACTAATATACCTTTAACATAAAAAGGAGTAAAACCAAAAACTACCCAATAACCTAGCCATTAATACTTATTACCTTATTATTATTATTCCATCATGATTTTTCTAACACCTTAATTTAAATATATATTTATATTATAAATCAATTTTATAATCTTCTTATGGGATTTACAATTATCTTATTCATGGATAGATTCACGATAACCAAAATCTTCATGAAAATGTTCTACATATTTTCCAATTATCATGTTTATAAGGTTTTCTTTGATTACCTTTACTTAACCACTTTCAAAAACATTATTAAGGATATTATTAAATCATTCATAATCATTTATTTTAGTAATTTATCTAAGATATATTGTTTCATATTTTATATATTTATATGTTCACAATTCCCATTCTTTTTTATGAATGAAATTTATTCTTCCATAAATTATATTTATGATTAAATTATGTTTTTTTCTTTGAAACATTTTATATCGCATCATATTTTCTCCTAGTCATAAAAAATACATTTTTAATATATTTTGAATTTTTTTATATTAACAATAATAGTTCCATGAAATATTTACCTTGATGATCAATTTAATTTCCATATTTTATGAAATTTTATTCCATATTTTAAGAAAAACTATTCTATATAGTGTTATCACTGAAGAAACCATATCTTTAATTTCAGGTTTCTCTAAGTAGTTTTCCACTTTCATTTAAAGAAACTTATTTCAATTTTTAATTCATTAGGTTTTTATAATCTATACACATTGGTTATTATCTAGCCTATAACACGTCATGATGAAGCCAACCAATTCCATTTAAATTATAAAATAATTATGCAATTTATCCTAAAATAACCATCAATAAACAAGATAAAATTATTATTATATATAGTACCCATTTTTTTGAAGGTAGAGTACACATTAATGTATTTGATTTCAAGAAATTGTAAAACTCTTTTCTCCCCAATAATATCTTGATTATAAATAATTATTTCTTTCATGAATGCATCACAAACAACAATCATTTTTTCCAAATTGGATATGTTAATATATTTCGTGAGAATTAAGATATTTTTTATTATTCTCTGATAGTGGTTTTTGATTAATTGATTATATAAATTGTGTTCCTCTTCTAAAGTGAGAAAACAAGTGATTTTAATTTTATATATATATTTTAAAATTTTATTAATTTTTATCCCTTTGGTCAAAGAAATATAATTCCTTCATTCTATAAAAAAACACAACTTTTGAAATGAAACATTATATCTAGATTCATATTATTGACTCATAAATAATGGGATATGATTAATTTATTCCATAAATAGTAACTACATAATTTTAAATCTTCTCAATACATCCTCATCATAATACCTCATTTGATTTTAAATTCTACCATATTGTGAAATCAATTGATTACCTCCCCATCATCCATTTTTTATTTTTCGATAAACACTAAATGATCATAACTTGGTATGAAAATATATTATTATGAGTCAAAGTGATCTTATATTTACATTACTTTAATGCATATTCATAAAATAGTTACACTTCTTTATTATTCTTTATCTTTATGAAATTGTTTGATAATTTGATATATTTTGGGATCTCATGTCATTGATTACTTAATTTTTAGTAGGATATGATTCTTTATAAGAATTTGATTCCAAATTATATCTCTTTACCTTTATTGAGTATCTTTTATATTGCATTTCATATCTAAATATCCTTTATTCAAATTCTTAATAGATATTGTGGAATGACCAAAATAAAAACTGTTGAATGAATTTTTCAATCCTTATAAATCCATTATTTGGTTTTTGTTTATTTCATCAAATTGAATATTCTCATAAATATCTTCTTATTTATTTTTTAATAGGACCATGTGTGGAACAAGTATCCATAAAATTAAAAAATCTTAATAAAAAATTATTCTCAATCCTCTCCTCCATTAAATATATTTATATTCCAAATTTTTGGGATAATGTCATTAATTTGATTTGTGGGAACCGTCTATTTTTTTCATTTTATTATTGAACTTAACCTAATTAACTTCATAGTTTTGGCCTTGTATGACTAATGTGAATACTAAAGTATGATCTTTCTGATGGAAAAGGGTATTTTCATGTCAAATAGCCATATTTTTTAAAGGTGTCTTTTATTTTTTTAGAATATCATTATTAATTCTTATAAACATTAATTTCATCTATGATATTTTATATCTAGCCTTCATAGGACCAGGAGTGAGTATTTCACCACTAAGAGGTGGGGGGGGGGATGAATCGGTTCTTAAAAAACCCTTACTTTGAAATAGTGTTATCTCACAATCATTTAAAGCATAATATCATTGAATTTCAAGGAAGTTATATGTGAATAGAAATAAAATTAAATACATAACAAGAGTGATTTTTTATAACGTTAGCCCACTCTTATTATTGAATAAATAGTCCTCAACAAAAATGATTGTGATCACACTATCTACATTATTATATTACTATCAACATGGATAAGGAATAAGAGTAGAGATATAGTCCTGAAACCTCATTAGCGTAAAGATCTAGACACCAACCAACAACTAGATCGATCATACATATCCTCCTTAGGTTCTAAAAAAATCTACATCATGTGTGATCCCTCTTTAATCTCCTTAATCTTGAACGGAAAACTTCTGGGAAATTTCTATGGGATTTAAGGTCAAAGGCCGAAAATTTTTATCCATCATGTTATCCTTTCCTATGGGAGAAATCCCTTATATATATTGACACCACAAAAATCATAGTGTGGTGATAACTATTTTGATATCATGTATAGATCATAATTTTATAGAATATATATCTCAAAATATATTCAACTTGATTTATATTTTATGCAAAATCATTAAATAATTGACATATAGATAAAAACATGGTCCAATTTCCTCAACATCTCTAGTGGAGAAGTAAACATTAATGGATAAACAACTATGTAATGAAATCCTTCCTTAAAACATGGTGGATAACTTATTGAAATTATTCTCTTTAGATAAATAAATAGTATAAAATTAAATTTTCCTGACCTTTATTCATAGTTTTGGATGAACCACATAAATGACCAAGAAAAAACCTTTACTTTAACCCCTTAGATTCAATAAAATTATTTAATCCTATCTTTCTAACGAAATAATAATATTATGCACACCAATTTATTTAAAAATATGATTTAATACCAAATAATTTTTTTTATTAATTATATATCAATAAATTAACTTCATTTTTTAATTCATTAGGAATATTATCTTAGGATTTGTTTTTAAAAATTTCAGAAATGGATGATTTTTGGGTGAATAGTGAAAAATACATATTCTACAGAACTATCACTTTTATTACATTATAATGATATAAAAATGACATGAAATTCTATGAAACGTTATTATTATAAAATAGCTATATTAAATAAGTAATAAAATTCATACAAAATTTTAATTTTTAACATAGAAATATATGCTTGACATTTTTGGAGTATTAGTAATGTTTTTTGTTCAAATACAATCATTTTTTATTTAATATAATTTAATCATGTATTTGAAATGGTAATTTTTTTTAGTTTTAAATCAAAATAATCTAAATATTGTTTAATATAATCCAATTAATCCCATTTCAATCATCACTATACATTATTGTCCTTAAAATATAATTTTTATGCTTAAAAAAACATTTTTATAAAAATATTTTTCATTTCATTTTATTAACTTATATTAAAAGTATTTTATTACACTTATATGAGTGTAATAATTTAATGTGGAATAAAAATTTATGAATATAATCATTAATATTAGGTAATAAGTTCAACATACTTTTTTTTCATAATGAATAATAACAATGGTAATGTTTTATCACCTTCTTTAAGTGTTCAATGGATTTAAAGGGTTAAACATAAAGGCATATGGCTTTAATATAACACAAATAACATCATTAATCATAATTATATGTTTTTATTTCCATGTAACCATTATAATATTTAGATATATAAATTTTTTTATCTATTTTCAAAGGAAAATGGATTTATATAATTAATTGTTTTAAGTAATTTTGTGTTAGTCCCTCTCCTCACTTATAAAAGGAACATCTTATACTCCCTTATTCAAAAAAATATATCCCTTTATATTGGTGAATATATAAAAAAACACTAATATATTCATTAAATTAGTTCTTATGTTGTTTTTATTATCTATTTCCATCATATAATGGATTATGGTATATGCCATTGGAGGTAACTCAAAGAGGAGTTAGTCATCTAACCTGACTCTTTCAGTGTTTTTATCTTCTTTTACATCATATAATTTTTTTTATCTATTATAAAATAATTAATTTTTCATATATAATATAATGAGATGTTATTATGATTATGGTATATCCATTTACCAAATCCTTTCTATATTATGGAAAACAAAATCATCACCCACGCATATATACAACCTATTGCCTCCACATAGTAGTGTAATTAATTTTTTTTCACTATTTTACTTGGAGGGAAATAAATATGAAATTAAAGGAATATATATTATATTATAGAATAATTATGAATATTTAATTATTATAAATCATCTAATTTCATACCCTTCAATTTGTTTGACAATGTTAACATCGCTCATGCGTTTGTATATACTACCACCTCCATGAAGCGATCACAATCGATCTTCTATTACCTTGATGAATGGATGATTCCAAAATCATATATATTGAATAAAAATTATATTAATGAAATTATTAAAATTTTGTATATGATGGATATCATGACCTGTCCTTGGGGCCCATGTCATGACTACCCCAAGCCTGCCTTCTATAGGCTAGGGGCAGGCGACTAGCACCATAGGCATAAATACCAATAAAAGGGAAGGCATTTCCTTTATAATAGTAAAAAACACAATAGAGTACGCAACAGAAGTAAGCACAAAGAAATACTGAATAAAAAAGTAATTGATGAAAGGTATACGGTCCAGAATTCAAACCCAACTGAAAAGTACAGTTCAACTAAAAAGCTAGTACAACTACTGTAAAGTAAAACAAAAACCACTGAGTTTTCCTTTAGGAATCCCACCTGAAGGGTGGGTATAGATGGTCTTCTCAGCACCTCAAGTCCATCTGTATGCTCCGTGTACGTCTCACCAAGTGGTCCACCTCCGGGTACCATCCAGCTCTACAAGCCTCAACCATGATCAATGTTGTTCGTCGTCTGTAACCAACACAACGTAGTATGGGCATATCCCATGCAGGGGGGAGTATAATGATACTCAGAAGGGACCATGAGACCCAAAATTTCTCACAATATCCACTATGGATAAATAAGAAGTAAGATACAAAACACTATGAATCGAACGGTCCTACTTAGGTATATGCCCATAAATATACCTAAGTCTTCAATCCAGTTCAGCTCCAACTCTCGAGCCCAAGCACAACCCAGTCCACACATGAAAGAAGTCAATCTCATTGATGATAATGATTGAAAGTAAAGACTCAGCTCACATAGTTATACCTATTTCATATAGCGATATAGATGATCAGATGTAAACACTGATTCATATAAGATGTCAGACCAACGTAGGATACTAGACCTGCTAAGCTTTCAGACCCACATAGGATACTAGACCAGCTATTCTGTCGGACCCATGTAGGATACTAGAACAGAAGTCAAACTGTCATACCCATGTAGGATACTAGTACAGTATTCATCACTATCAAACCCACGGAGGATTCCAGTATAGTTGTTGTCGTCGTCGAACCCACATAGGATTCTAGTACGGTAGTCGTCGCAGTTGCAGCCAGCTCTAGGGTTCCTACACACAACATGCTCGATTCCGAGAGGGTCCGCTCCTCAAGTCAAGTGGTCGATACATCAACTATCACGAAGTCTAGAGTTGATGTAAACAGAAGTTCCACCTCGTAAAAAGGAACCCAACACGATAGATGACACGTCAATCGGACGCCCGGTCTGAGAGATATTGGCTTTTCCATTCTAGGGGCCCAGTTCGAAATATGCTCATTCCAAACCCATCCATTTTTCAAAGTCGTCCAAAACACACGTAGAGTATCTCAAAAGGATCGCTTCATCACGAGGGTCCCAGTGTCGTAGATGGCACGTCGACCGGACACGCGGTCTTTATGTTATTCATGTTTAAGTGAAAACGGGCCCAGCCCGTTAAGCCTAGTGGGCTGGCGGGTCGGGTCATCCCAGTTTTGGCGGGTCTATCCAGGAAAAGGGTCGGACCGGCCTGGTGAATCGTGCGGCCCAGCCAGAGGGGGTGTGGCCCATTCCGGCCCAATGGGGCGCAGCCCGGCCCTGCCCAGCGGGGCGCAACCCGACCCGGCAAGGTGCGACCCGGCCCGGCGCGTTGCGGCCCAGCCCGGTAGCGCACGACTCGGCTGGCTGCAACTCGGCCAGCTAGCCGAGTTTTCCGGGGGGTGGCGCTTTCCCGAACTAGTGGCACCGAGCGGCCTCGCTCTCCCAACCCGCCAGCCAAAGCCGGTCGGCCTTCTGGGTGCGAGTGGCCCTCACGGGCGGGCCACGGTTCCCCAAGCGTGGCGCCTTCGTAGCGCTGTGGGGTCTTCCCAGCCCAGTCGGCCTCCCTCAGGCTGGTTCGTCTGCAGAAGTAGCCCGCGGAACATGGGCCATGGTCTTCCGTAGCGCAGTGCCCCTTGTGGCACCTCAGTCTCCCTACAACCTGAACGGCTTTAGCGGGTCGGTTCTTCTTGGGCCGAGCGGCCCGACGTTGCGGGGCACGATTATTCCGCATGCGGCCGACGCACGACTGTCGCCTTCATTCTTCACCACCTTACCAAGATGGTCACTATCGCAAATAAAAGAAACTA
The DNA here is from genome assembly GCA_963277665.1 of Viscum album. Classification (NCBI taxonomy): domain Eukaryota; kingdom Viridiplantae; phylum Streptophyta; class Magnoliopsida; order Santalales; family Viscaceae; genus Viscum; species Viscum album. The sequence continues at coordinate 343,504,481 of OY728167.1, forward strand.
TGGTGGGTCGTCGGGCCTTGTGTGTTTGGCCCGCACCCACCGCATTAGGCGGTATCAATTGGCCATAGACAATCATTCTCATTCAACAACGACAAGAGTATAATTTTATCATACTAAAAATATATAATTCCCCTACCTTGATTTCTGGAGAGGAGCACATCAACGAGTCGTGGAAGACGTGTCACGGAGGTCGGGCGTCGTGGAATATGGACGTCGATTCCGTTGACATCGGGGTGCGTCTGAAGGGAAGTGTTGACGGAGAAGTCCTTCGTGTTTTTCGTCGGAGTTTTTCTTCATTGAAGAATGGCATTCTCACTAATTCACCAAACGTTCCCCCATTAAAATATTTTCCATGCAAATTTTAAAGTAAGGCTTTCCCCATAATTATAAACTATCCATGTAATTCAAAAAGATTCAAAAAATAGAGAAGTCAATTCATTAATTGATCAGTAAATGAAAACATGTTGGAAAAATTTATGGGAGAGAGAGAAAGAGGAGAAGAGTCACAATTATAGAGAGAGAGTTGTCAATTAAATATAAGGCGAGTTAAATGGGGGGGTTTCAAGGGAGTTGAGGGGAGGTGATAAGTTAGGATATCGTGTGGGCCCCACCACCATTAGTTATATTCTCCCATGGGCAGTTAGGTGGGGTGTGGAGCTTCATTTTTGAGGAAATAACTTCCAATTAAAATAAAATTGTATCACAACAATTTTATTTAATTCTTAATGAGTCCCCAAATTTTAACTCTCAACCCGCATAAAACGAAACTGCGGTAAAGGACCCCCCCTAAGTGAATATTGGTGCTGTGAGTTCATTGGTGTCCTTGGTTATCAATTCCGAGCACCATTTCAAGAGATAGAAAAACCCGCATGTATTTTTACTGAATGTACCCAAACAAAACTTAAGAAATTGATTACGGGAACAACGGGCCTCAAAATCATGTGCCGTCAGAAACCATAGAGTCATAAAATTCCAAAGTATTTAAGAAAAAAAATATCCTTGAAATTTTTGGGTCTTTACAATGGAACATTTTCAGGATTCATATAACTATGGAAAATATATCAAAGTAATTTCTTTGTAATGTAATTGAACAATATTAATATGGTTAGCGTAAGAAAGAAGTATTAAAATAATATATTTTAGCTGATTATAAATGGAAATTGAAAAATTAAATACATATAAAAAGTGACATTAATGAAGTATTTAATATATTTAAATTCATTATATTTGAGATCCAAATAAGTAAAAATTAGAAGATACCCGTGGTATGGGATTTGAGTTAATATCTATTTTTCATTCAGGATTGTTTATGCTTCGATTTAATTTAAAAATATTACATGATATTAATATATTAAAAAATCTATTTATTCTACTCTATTTATTTTTTTATTTCGATTTTTAGTTTCCATTTATTCTCTTACTTAATCATGAACCAACATGTAAGTTACATGTAAAGTACTTTCCAAAATATATTTTTAAAAGTTTTTCTTCCAAACCTTTTATTACATGTCTATATTTTCTTTAAAATGTTTTCAACAATATTTTTACTATTCTCCAAAGATTTATTTTATTTATTTTTACCCATGTTTAAAATTTCATAATAGCATTTAAAAGTAATATTCTTGTCATTTTCTGAATGTGGTACCTTTTACTAAATGTGTAAATTAAATATTTGTTTTAACATACAATTCATGACCATATTTTCCCACCTTCATGAATACTATTTTATTTTGAGTTTAATTTAAAATTTTACAAGATTATATTAAAGTAGAATATTCTTATCAATATTTATTTAATATTATATCAAAAGAAAGTTTTCTAATTTTCAATAAAAAATGAAAATAATTTTTAAAATTAATTTTTAACTCAGTTCTTAGATGAAGTTACAAGAAAATTATTTTTAATGTATTGATTAATTTATATTTTATAATTTCATTTTTTTAATAATATGAAACTTATATTAATGGTGAATCAATCGTCTTCTTTTACAAATAATGGATGATATTATATTTTAAGATAATTCAATTTCTTGTGATAATATTTTCTATCACTTCCCATTATTCATTAGACCTTATTTTTCACATTTATGTACATATTATTAATATCATTAATTAATTTTGAATATTTTATATTACAATTATTATGTTTCAAATATATACATTTTTTATATATGATATTATTTTAAGGAGGATTATTAAGTAAATTATTTAATTTATTGTGGAAATATTGACGTTATATATTCTTGATTCAACATAGATATTTGTTCAATTATATGGAATTTTGAGAATGAATTTTATTAATCATTCGAAATATTATAAATTAATTTTATGTACAAGTGATGTGTTGATCCCACTTATATATAGATTGTTGATGCATCGACACGTATCATAAAAAAATTGGAACTCCATATTAGATGGGTATTTACTTTAAACCTACTAATTTACTAAGTATATTTTCATGGGTGAGGGTTTCTAATGGTAAGATTCATGATTTCTTACAGCATATATCTAGATCAAGAATGTATATAATTAATAGTTTACATTAATAAGAATTTTTTATTTATCCATATGATTTCAATATTTATAATATCTATGGATGTCTATTGAACTCATGTGTTTTATGAAATTTCTTGCTTTTTCATAATACAAAATTCCATATTGATTATTAATTATTTACACATGATAATTTCCACCATACATAAAACTTAATTAGGCTATGATCTTGTTATTTATTGGTTTTCAATTCCTCAGAATATGAGGATGTACAACATAAATGATCTCAATGACGCAAGAATTTTTTTTATTCTATATAATTTATTTTCCATTGTAATATGGTAATCTTGTGTGTATGTTGTTTTCCAAGATGGTTAAACTAATTGATACTACATGGAGATATTCATTTTATTTTTTACTTTTAATAATTTAAACACCATATCTAGGTTTATAGAGTTTGGGTGATACATTTAGTATCAAAGAAGTATTATTAAGAACATTGGGAAATATATTTTATGCGAACATATCTAGCATGATAATTATGATAACCATTAGGTCAGTTTAAGAGATTTACTATTATATTTAATTTTATTTTATCAATAAATATTCAAGATGACTATGTGATAACTTATCATGTTCCATTTTAATAAATGGCTCATATAAGAAGAAAGGGATGAAACAACATTCGTCAATTTAAGGATTTCCCTACTGAAAAAGATAATACAACTAGTCTTATAACTGAATAGATCATGGAAATATTAGGATATCTAATTAAAGTTATGATTAAAACCCATAATATATAAAAAATTATTGTTCCATATACAAACTCACCAATATTTAATCACATAATGTGACAAAAGCCTCTATATTTTAATAGAACCGATATTCTACAGGTAGTTGTAAAAAGGGTTAAGTCCCTAAAAAACAAATCCCTAGGGAAGTAAAAAAGGGAAAAGGTTATTTTTGTGGTGTATTATTTAAACTGATAACAAGATAAATAATGTTCATTGATCCAAAATACTAAAATAATTGAGAAACAATATATGGAATTTATAAAATTTAATGTTATATTTATTGAGAAATGCATTTGTTAAGAATAGAAAGCTAAAATGAAGAGTTGGTTCCACATATTAATTTAGAATTAAGAAGAAATTATTATAGGGTATGAGGTAAAATTTACAAGATTAAATAGAAAAGTTATATACTAAACACACAATCCAAAAATTAATATTGATTGTTTGTTAATAGGCATAAGACGAGACTCCAAACAATACTATTTTCTTAATCATATTTATCATTTTAAGATATAGTATCAAGTTCCATCATGATAGAGAAATAATTTTATAAGTCTTATATATTCATGGGAACCTATGAATATGAGAGGTTGGATGAGTTCCAAGAAAAAAAGAAATGTGTCAATGAAGATGAAATGGAGGATTTTTCTCCCAACCTCTGATAATTATCTAATGAAACACCCAGGAACTTGTTTAATGGGAGAAACAACCTATTTAAATTATGAAGAAATGGGTCATAATGATATTTAATGAAAGGAAAATAATGAAAAAACTACTATATAGTGCTTTAGCTATATATAAATTGGTGAATATTCAATATAATGTCCCAAGTCCAACGGAACTTCTCGTAGAAGTGTCCAAGGATAGAATAAAAGTATTTTTCAATTATTAAAGTCAATGATGAAGTTCCAAAAGTTATTGTAGTAGGTAATTTGATTATAACCTCAAATTTAGGAACTTATTTATTTGATTCTATATTTATAAACTCATTTATATCATCTAGTTTTGCGAAGAAAATTAGATTTTCCCTTTCACCTTAAGAAGGGATTTTCCAATCAAGAATTCTAGTGTAAATTTTATTGCAACAAGTTAGTTCCCATTATAATACATAGACATACCATATTTTTATACTTGATTATTATTCATATGGTTGAATTTTATATTGTATTTGGTTTGTATAGGATTTAAAATTATAAAAAATAAATCATATCCAAGTGAAAGAGATTGAGATTCATGAGGGAGATGTGAAATCCATTATATTTTAAGGGGAAACTACATAGCATAAATAATGTATTGATCTACCTCTTATGGATATCATTAATGAAATTATTGGAGAAAAAGATACGATGAAACCTATGAGTGGAAAATTTATCCCTATATAAGAAGATATATGTAGTATATATGAATGGATTAATGTGTTTCTTAAATAGATACTAGGTCTCCCACATAAATTTGAAGTTGATATTTTTACAGATTTAATCCTTGATGAGAAACTTATATCTAAGACTCCATATAGGATAGTGATAGTGTTTTTAGTGGAACTATATAAACAACTATATGAGTTGTGTGATAAGGGATTTGTAAACACTAGTGTTTCATGATGGGAAGACCATATTATTTTTGTTATGATGAGAGATGGGTCCATGAGGATCTCCATTGATTAAAGAGAAATCAATTTCGTAAATATAAATAATTAGTATCATATACCCCACATTAATTAAAATTGTAATCAACTATAGTGAGTTCATTGTCTTTCAAAGATCAATATTCATTTTATTTGTCATAAACTATGAGTAAAGAAGGAGGATATTTTTTAAAATACATTTCAAATGAGTTTTGGACATTTATAATGTATAAAAAATCCCATATTATTGTTAAATGAACACCCTATTTTTATCAATATGATTAATAATCATTCAAGGAATAGTTTGATAATTTCAGTCTAGAGTTTATAACAGCCACAAATAATATTTTTTAAAATTTTCTGAAAACACATTTTAGAAAAAGTGTGAAACTTCACAAAAATCCAACATATCACAATTCACTTGGAAAAACCCAAAACAAAAAACAACAATAACTTCACGAAAAAATAAAAAAAATTTGAAATTCAAAACACCTAAACTAAATGCCCATGCTTTTAGAACCGCACCACACCACGCCTCCTCGATTCCAAACCCACCAAAACACTGACATGAGGGTCACAGTTCACAACACTGGCACCATCATCACTCCAACAATGTCGCCATCATTGATATCACCATTGTCCACACCAATCAATATAGTTCCAGATAACGGCCAGAATGAACACCGACCAGATCCAACAATCCACCAGAGAAAATCCCACAATCCTGGAAAATCAAGTGATACCACCATCATATACATAAAAGAACAAACCACCATCATCACCATTCGAGCACCATCATTTACATTGTATCATGCTAGACGTGCCTCCCGAAGACCACTAACTGCTTGAACAGCACATCCCAAACCCTCCATGAAGACCGCTGCACCTACTGACCTCGAAAGGAGCATTGGGCCAGGATGAAATAGCAGAGTATGAGAGGCGTGAACCACCGATGGCTTCCGAAATAACCAAGATAGAGAAAATCCAATCCAAACTAAACTAAAAGAACCTTTGTCGGGTTGGTCTCAAGTAGATCAACTGCCAAGGTAAAGGACTCAAACAAATTAGCATTGAGAACCAAAGCATACCGTGCGAAGGGAACCATCGTCCGCCAAACCCCACCTCCCAAAACCTTTTAGGAACCACCGCGTCAGATCCGACTCAGAGAGAAGAAAAAGGGGCCTGAGGTTAGTGTAGGGGTAAGAGCAGCCTAGGTCTCCAAATGATGACAACCCGGTGAGGCTGAAATGAAAAACACAAACCAAGGTCGTGCCAAAACAGAATCACCTAAAGAAAATACGACCATCGAAACCCTTAACCCAAAACCCATGTGTTAAAACCGCTCCAAATCTGACCTAGAGAGGAGTGGTGTAATGAAAGATCAGGGTAGGGTTGAAGCAGCTGAAGTTTTCAATGGCGGCAGGCTTCAGTAGGACCAAATAAATCACCCTAGAGGACGAACGCCACGAATACTGAATCCTCAAGAAGTCCAACATCGACTAAAAAAAGTAAAAAAGAAGTGGAAGGAGACTAAAGGAGTCAAAGGAGGAGGAGAAAGGGAGAGAAGGAATCAACGCTTAGATGTGCCACCGACCCCAAGCGTAGGGTTTCATAGGGAAACACTAGACGGGCCGAGCAGGAGAGGGGAAGAACTGGGAGAGAAGGGAGCCATCGTCAGTCTAGGGTTTATTGATGACAAATTTATATAATAAAAAATATATAATATGAATAAGAGTCATTTGTGAATATTCTTTATGACTCCCAGAGAAAATGATTTATATGGAAAATATATATAATTTGAATTATGTCTTTAGGGTATTTTTTTCCACACATCATATAAAGATGTAATATGATCTGATCCTTCAAAGAAAAATTTAGTGATGGAATAAGAAACACAAATGAATATAACCAAGGTATGTTGTTCCCCTAGATTTATATGTTATTATAGATGTTTTGTTAATTTGTTTTATTAATTATATAAAAATTTAACCAAGTTAAAATGTTAATAATTTATGTTCATATGATCAAAACTATGAAAATAATATTTTTGGAATATAATATGAGATGGGTAAATGCTCTTGTATCAACATTACCATTGGGAAGGTTTGGATTTGTGATATATAGCGATGAATCAGGGAAGGTAATTAGATGTCTATTTATGTAGAATGATAGAGTCATTACCTATTCACCAATGTTATTAAGTTTTCATGATCAAAATTATACATCCCATGATATTTAGTTGGTATTAGTAATCCTTTCATTAAAGATATGTAGAAATTAACTTTATGGTGAAAAATGTAATGAAAATGTCAAGACTAGTAGACCTGAGTCAATGGTTACTCTATTATAGTTGTACTAGATACAAGGAATCACATCATGAAGGACCAAATAGTTTATTAGTCTTAAAAGACTCGATATGTAATTGAATATGAAATTATAGTGTAAAAAAACTACAATATAGTAGTTTCTTTAAGAACACCCCTATTACATTTAGCATATCCCTACATATAAATCATGATACATTTCCACAGATCTTGGGGAATTAAAAAATTAGAAATGTGCTAGATCATATTATCAGTAAGGATTTGTGAAAAATAGAAGACATCATGAATAAATAATGAATAATAAATATGGAAATGTATGTATTTGAGAACACATTTAATTTAATCTATAATTTGAAAAAAACATGGAATGAATGAATGATGATCAAGAAATGACATATAAATAATCACATGATCTTGAACTTATAGGTGGATATAATAAATAATAAAATAATAATGAGGAAATAAATAGCTAATCTCATGAATCGGAAATTCATAATCTTATATATATAAAAAATATCATTAAGGTCTCATTCCAAGATATATTATAGAAATAGGTAAGGGCTTTCCATATAACCAAACTTGTTTGTCTCATGATACTTATTGATGTATGAAGGGGATATATTAGTCCCTTCTTAACACATAATAATTATAATGAATTACCCACAAGAAAATGGTGAAACCTATCAATGTAAACATATTTATTAAAAAACTATTATATGTAATGTTAACAATTTCCCCAATTAATAAAAATAATAATAAACCATCTTGAGTAATATATAGAATGGTATTGAAATAGTATGTCCCTCTCTTGAATAGGATGTAGTTAATACTCTTGCGCATAAGAATTCTACTGTCATGCCTGCTAATAAGAAAGAAAGGAAACCCAATACAACCTCTAATAAATCCATCAGAAGATCAAAAAGGTTTAAAGGCTCGGGTAACTTGGAAAAAAGGGGTTCTAACCCTAAGAATATTTCAAAATGAATATTGTTTTCCTAGAATTGTCAAGGAATCGCTAACTCTAACACACTTGTTGTGATCAAGTGATTCTGGATGACTCATAAACCAAAATTATTTGCTATTTCTGAACCTAAAATAAACTTCTCCTCTATTTTTAAACATCTTAGCTCTTATGGTTATGTTATCCTTGGAGCCTGTAAAGATGGACCTACGGTTGACTCGTTATGGGTCATCTACCACTGATATCTTCAAAATGTTAATACTTATTGTTTTTCTGATGAATATTTTACCTGTGACTTTCTCTATGATAACATACACCATTACTGCACTATAATATATGCTAAGAATAGATACCAGGAAATACGTCCTCTTTAGGATGATCTCAATGTCTTATCTTCTAGTATCCAAGACCCCTGGATTGTGTTTGGAGACTTTAATGCTACTCTCAACTCTAGTGAAAATGTTGGCCCATCTCATTCTTCCATCACCTCTTGCAAGTTTAGGGATTCTATTGAGGCCTCTAATCTAGTGGAAATTAACCTCACTTGTGCTAAATACACCTTGTATTGAAGGCACTACAATAGGGTAGTTGCTAGAAAATTGTATAGGGCTTTCACCAATGACTCTGCTCTTGATAAATGGGATACCATCTCTAGCATTACCCTGCCTAATTTGAACTCTGATCATCACCCAATTCTTTTCAGTTTCCTCAAAAAAAATTATAAAACTATCTTTCCCTTCAGTTTTAACAATGCTTGGTCTAAAACCTCTGATTCTGTCTCTTTCATTAAAAACTTTTGGGATTATATGAATCGTTATAGAGGTGACTTTTCTTGTAATATTAAATTAAAACATCTTAAACATGACCTTAAATATTGGTGTAAGTATAAAATTAAACAAATTGGCACTGATATTTTCCTCCTAGAGAATGAGCTAGCTCACATGGAAAACAACGCTACTAGATCTGATTTCATAGTTGACCCACAACCTGAAATTAATAATTCTCTAAAACTAAACCCACTTCTCACCCTCAAAGATGACATGAGAAAACAAAATTTTAAAACAATACGGATCTCTAATTGTGATAGAAACACTAAATTTTATAATTCCCTTAAAGGAATTCAGAAAATTAGCAGGCCTATTACCTTCCTTGTTCATAATGAATTTATTGTTGACATAGAGGAGGCCATTTCCAATCATATTATCTCGTATTTTCATAATACTTCAAATGGCCCAAAGGCCAAAAAAGATCTTATGATTGATATAATCCCCTATATGGTTGATGCTATGGATAATTCTTATATTTTAAGCACTCCCCATGACCATGAAATAAAAGACACGGTTTTTAGTATATAGCCTGATAGTGCTCCTAGTCCTGATGGCTTTAATAACGGTTTTTTTTCAACAACACTGGGATATCATACACCTAGATGTTTGTAAACATGTTAGATCATTATTCTCTGATGGTGTCCACCCCCATGGTCTGAATTATCAATTCCTTACTTTAATTCCTAAAGTGTAGAATTCTTTAGATATCCATCTTTTTAGACCTATTTCCCTTATCAATACTCTCTACAAAATCATAACCAAGATTCTTGCTCATCGTATTGCCCTTATATGCAAAAAAAATTGTATCAGGGAACCAATTTGGATTTATAAAGGGAATATCCATTCAAGACTTCATTTGTCTTTATTCTGAATGCACCAATATCCTTAATAGAAATGCAAGAGGTGGAAATATTTTCATTAAACTTGACATTAGAAAATCCTTTGACACCATTGACTGGAGATTCATTTTCAAAGTTCTACAAAGCTTTGAATTCAAAGATACTTTTTTTTAGAATAAAAACTCTATTTAACTCTACCTAAATTTCCATCTTGATCAATGGCTCCCCAAATGGGTATTTTAAATGCACTAAGGGACTCATACAAGGAGATCGCCTTTCAGTGATTCTGTTTATTATTGTAGAAGACTACCTGTGTAGATTACTTACCCGACATATCGAGAAAAGTAAACTCAATCCCATATAAGCTTCTAGGAACATGAATGTCCCTACTCATATTTTATAAGCTGATGAGATAATTTTATTCCTAAATGGGGAAAAAAGGAATATTAAGGTTTTAAAAACTGCTCTGACTCAATATGAGGAGGTCTCCAGTCAAGCTATCTGTTGGAATAAATCCTTTTTCTTTTTTGGTAAAAATTTATCCCCTCACAAAAAAGTCTCCACCACCAAAAAATTAGGAATTAAATAAGGATCCCTACCATTCAACTACCTAGGTTTTCCTATCTTTTGGGGAAGGCCAAAATCCCATTATTTTTCTTACATTGTTGATCAAATCACTAAAAAACTCTCTGAATGGAAAGGAAAATCCCTATCCATGGCTGGTAGAATTTTTCTTGTTAAATCCTCCATTGTCTCTAAAATGGTTTACTCTTTGATGGTTTATTAATGTCCTGTTAACACCCTTAAATAAATCAATTTATATATAAAAAATATTGTTTGGACTGGGAGTACCCTTGAATGAAAACTTGTCACCATCCCTTGGGACACGTGCTATAAGCCTTTAGAAAAAGGTGGTCTTGGAATAAAAAATCTTAGACTCTTTAATGATGCTCCCCAATCCAAACTCACCAGGAGGTTAATTCATACCAATTCAGATGCTTTCGATTTCCTTAAAAATAGATTTCTTTATAAACATTAAAAAGGAATCTTAAATTAGATCACTTCTTCGATCTGGCCCTCTCTCAAATACACATACTTCAACATTATGAAGAACTCTAAATGGATGGTCAGTACTGAATCTTCCATGAATTTTTGGCTTGTTAATTGGACCAGAACCCCCATAATATCTATGATTTCTCCTAATGAAACTATTCAAAACACCAACCACACCATTAAAGATGTTATTCACTCTCAGAATATTGATATCCCCGATAACATTACGCAATTCTTTGATAGTTATACTTTCTCCAATAAGGATTATTTTATTATCTGGGAACCTAATAATAATGGCATCCTTGACTCAAAAAATTACTATGATCATAATTTTATAAACACTGAATCCAACATTGAGTGGTTGGACCAATTTAACAAACTATGGATAAATCCCTCAAGAGTTACTCTTATTTGGAGAATTTATCATTATTGAATTCCTACTGAAGTCTGCATACAATCTATTGGTATTCAGCTATGCTCTAAATGTCACTTTTGTAACCAACACAGGGAATATGTGAATCATCTTTTTTTGTCTTGTGCTACAGCTTCTGCTCTTTGGAATTATATTTTTGAAATATTTTGTTGCAGATGGATCCTCTAGGATACTATTGGATCACAATTAAAGTGATTTTCCCAGTAATAGTAATCTCTACAAATCACGAATATCTTCCTCTCTGCCATTACAGAGATTCTTCATGTGATCTAGTATGATAGAAACAATAGGGTTCATAATAATTCATCACCAAATCTTAATGCAGGTAAATCATGGATATTCCTTGCGACACGTGAGGATGCCTCAATTCAAAAGGCTCACTGCAATAATACTATTAGGGACTTTTAGATTCTTTGGGGACTTCGCATTGAAGGCATCTTCAGACAACCCAAACACACCATTGAAGTATTCTGGCAGGTTCCACTTCCAGGATGGATCAAGGTGAACGTTGATGGTGCCTCTAAAGGAATCCCTGGCCCTGTCGGCTGCGGAACGGTCTTCAGATACCAAATTGGTATATGCCATAGACTAGTTTTCACTAACTGTGGCACTGTCTCATCACTAGAAGATGAAATGATGGGAGTGATCCACGATGTCAACTATTCACTTCAAAAAGGATGGAGGAATATTTGGATTAAAAGTGACTCGACCACCATCGTTCAAGAAATCTAGAAGGGGATGACTCATCTAGCCTGGCCACTCACTACTCACTGGATGAAGTGCCTTGACACTCTTCTACAGATCAACTTTATCACCACTCATGCTTTTCAGAGAAGCAAACTAAGGTTTTTGATGTGCTTCCAAACTTCGGAGTTAACCATGAGATGACCTGGCTTGATGCACTCCCTCTTGATATTTTTAAGCTTTATGAAAATGACTGTAGAAAACTTCCATCCTTTAGACTCTTGTAACCTCTTTTTTTATCTTCAATAAATTGTGCCTCGGTCTTTGACCGAAGCACTACCTTTTAAAAAAAATAATTAAAACAAGGGTTGTTATAATTGATGAATTGAAATATGAAAAAATGTCATTGACCAAATTATTATGAAAAATATCCTTTTAAACATGAAAATAACTTTTGAAAACTAAAATTTTCCATAATATGAGGGAAAAATTATTTCATTAAAAATTAACATGGAATATTGTAATGTAATATTTATTATAATGAGTGATCATTACAATGATAATTTTTGTTCATGCTGAGTACATGAAAACATATAATCTATGAACATTTTCAGATAAAAGTAAAAAAACACCATTTAGATAAAAACATGAATATTCCTTCTAAACTATGTTTTAAAAATTCAAAAATAGGTAAAAATAAATTTAAGGAATAATAAGTTAATACAAAAAAATATTTCTAGAACCATTTTTATAAAATATGGACTTAGATGAGAGTAAATTTATGAACGAATTGAAAAAATAGATGGTATTTCCTAAAAACATTATTTTTGTATCTTAAGTACATAAAGAGTGGTAGGAGTAGGAAAAATTGAAATTTCAATAAATAATTATAGGTTAAGAAAATATATTGTGATTAATATATAATGATCAGATAACCCCCAAATTAATCTAAAACATAACCAATCATGAATAATAATGAGATTGTGAAATAAATCTTTACCACTTATGGATCTTCTAAATAATAAGAAGCATGATATAAAGAAACTTATATGGATATATATATCCGAGGTTTTCATGAGTATAATAAAATAATAAATTCATTGTCAGTATATACATCACACATAAGAATCACGTGGTGTGTGAGGCATGTGCCTCCATAGAAATAAAAATGAGACGAAAATACCTTATATCTAGTCTAGTCTCCTTTATATATGTCTGAAACTACATTATATTAAATATATAAATATTAAAAATCAATTAAAAAAATATTAATATATATCATACCATATATTATTTACTTATAACATTTTATCTCCGATTTATTAACAATCCTTTATTAAAATCAAAACTTTGTGTGATAATTGGTTCCCTTTTCATGTGTTACTGGGTTTCGTAGTTTGGGTAATTATAGTTTGATCATGTTTCAATAATAATAAATAATATAATCATGCAATAAAAATAATCTATGTTCATCATATATATGTAGGTTCATCTCTAAAATACAGATATATTGAAATTATTTTCACAGTTTATGGAGATGGTAGACCGCACATACACATGAACATTGTTCCCATTTTTTAATGGATAGAATGAAAGTAAGGTAAATAATATTTAACCTTTAATGAATAATTATTATATAAAACTTATTCATCATATGTATCATAATTAATATCCATCTAAAAATAAAACTAAAAATGTTTTACATTTCTTCATGTATTCGGTAGTCCACACGTACACACAAGAGACATTATCATTTTCCCATGAAATGGAAGGTAACAAGGTAGATGTGATATTATAATCCCAGAAGAGTAATTATGTCATAAGTTTCATATATATATATATATATATGCATTAATCCCATTATTGTATTCATCTATGAGGGGTGGTGATGGAAAACAAATTACATTGGTTTAAGAGGTGGTAGTCCGATATACACAACCGTTTCATTTACCATTTGAAGGAATTGGGGATGGATATACGTTTTTCCATTAAACTTATAGAATATAAATACATATAAAATATTTTTTTTTAATTTTTTATTGTATTTGGATAATATATTAATGGGTTATAGAAAGAAAAAAATGACGATTCATGTACGAGAATGATACCTCTTCTTAAGAGAACCTCTTTAGGTTTACACCTAATGCCTTCCTAGGATTGTTTTTTGATCAAAAAGGAACTGTAAGTCATGTGAAGGGATGAATAGAATAAATTTATTCATGTATTGGGAAATAAGGGTTATTTAAATGTATATATAAGAGGATATTATGTGTCTTTTTTATAAATTGGGGAGGGGGCCTTCATTGAAACCTCTTGGAGTATTCACAAAATAATAAAAAAACTATAAATTATTTCTTTACAAAAATGATTCAAAATGAAAATATATTAAAATTTGGTATAGTATAATGTATAAATGATTCCATACAATAGTATTATGAAAATTTGAATTTACAAAACTACTCTAATCATTTGTTTTAACCTCCCTGGTAAAACTATTTTTACCTTAACCTCAGTAATTATTTTTTAGTATTTCACTAATCATTATGAATGAAAATTAATTTCACATATTAATTAATAATACTATTTCTAATTAATAATTTATAAAACAATATAAAAATTAAATTCACATAATTGTAATAATTTATTTTAATATTATTCTCGTAATCACAATAAAAATGCGATTTTCCAAAGAGAAAGTTTTTTTAAATTCAAACTGTTCTTATATAAAAATTCAATATAAAATTTATTCCAATGGCCTAAATTGGATTAATTATAATATTATTGAATAAATATTACCTTTGAAAAATTTAAAACAAAATTGAACTTTAGAAATGATATAAACAAAAATAATGTTTAAATAAAAATCATTGTTTTTTACTATTTATAGAAAAAATATTCTTTTTTAAAAATTATTAAAAAAATCCATATAATATATTTTCCACATAATTATTTAAAAAAATTTATTTTTTCAATAATATTTTATAAAATTTGTTAAAATTAGTTTCAAAAATAAGTGTGGAAAACGAGATGAAACAACTTTTAGAAATAAAAAATTTCCTGAAAAAAATCTTTTTTTCTTTCAAAATATATTTTTTTATTTCTAGTAAATTGATCTCAAATGAATTTATTTTTAAATGGGAAAAAATTATAAATTCAAAATTCATTTATTACTATTTATACACAATAATCAAATGTCTAGGTTATAATAATTTATTATATTAAGGATTATTTAGACTAAGGGTTGCAGTTATTAAAAGATTTTAATGAGAATATCATCATTTAAAATGAAATATAAAGAAAAGTATAGGGGTGTTACATTATTACTTATTTAAAAAAAATTCATCCCCATAATTTCTACAATTTCATCACAAAAATAGTTTTGGGTAGTTCTGCATCACAATTTCTTCAGGTTCCCAGGTCGCCACTTCTATCTTATGATTTCTCCAATGATTGTTTACCTACCATGTCATCTGAACATTAAATACATGTTCTAATATGTCTATAATCTTGATAGGATATTCATAGTAAGATATATCATGTACCAATTATATTTGTTCAGTGGTGAGAACATGTGTTGTGTTTAAAATGTACTTCCTTAAAAATGACATGTGGAACACATCGTGTAATTTAGGAAGGCCTAGTGGAATTTCCAAATACAATTTAATATATATAATTATTTGATAGATTTAAAAATGTATGATGTATGTAGGGAATAATATGAATTTCTTACTAAACCATGTAACACCCTTACATGGATATTTTTTCATGAACCAATTATCTTCAACTAGAAATTCCAAACCATTTATTCAGTTATGAAAAAATAATGTTTTCTTTACATGAGTTTCTTTGAATAGTCTTTTCCTTTCCCATTGTATCATTCTAAAATTTTGGGACTAAAATAGTCCTCTCAAAAAATTCATCCCAATTTTTTTTGTATGAAATATCTATCTATATAATCACCTGCAGAAATAAGGTCTTCTTAAACAATGTTCACATGTTTTTTTAGAAACTGATGTTAAAAGTAGCGTTGACAACAATTAATATCATTTTTTATAAAATCATTTTTAAAATTTATTCAGAGGAAATTTGAATGATTATTTTTATAAAAAACAAATTTTAAATGTTTTTAAAATTATTTTACTCATATTGTTTACATAATATTGATTTTAAAAGTTATAAAAAGCATCGGGACCATGGAGAACTTTTTTCTATCAAAACTGTAGTACCCTTGGTTTCTGGTATATAACCCTTAATTGATGCTTTTCTTGTTATAAAAGTTAAGGGGTGGCGTTCAGGAGAGTGGGGAGATCCTGGATTGAATTTTGAAGTAAAGGGGAAGGCACGCGGTTAGCACATGATTAGTCTAAACCGTGTGTCCAACCCATACGTGGAAGATTGGGGAGGCAGTGGCTTCCGCACGGTCGGCACACGGTTTGTCTAACCGTGTGGCCAAACTATGACGACCATGATTTTTATTACAACTTAAACAAGATTTATTACATAAAACATCACTTGATACAACAATGAAGATCGATAGGTTTAGTGTATTTCGGGCTTAGGATCATTACATAAAAACTTAAAACATGAAATACAACATCTTTTTTGAAAACTTCTTTTACATGACCACTACATTCCTTCGTACTTAGCATTGCATGAGATAACCTGAGGACATGCATAAGAAAAGGGTGAGATATAAAGCGCAATAAGGGAGTACACATGGAATAACATGAGGAGTACAATACATGTTAGAAAATAGGCATATCAATAGACCATATGAAAAACATGAACATAAAGGCATGATAAAGCATGATAATCCTAACATGGAAATGTGGCAACAACACTTAACATGGAATTAGAATGAGCCAAGGCTCATTGCACATGAAGCATGAGTAAATCCTTATTTCACATAAAACATGATTAAACCCTCGTTTCACATGAATTAGCATTAGTCAACACTAATTTCACATGTCGTATCATGATACTATACTTTACCCAATGCATTGGAGCGCTATAAGGGTGCACCCATCATAAAAATTTCATTTCATGCATAAGTGTGCCACATGGATCATAAAACATGGATTCATAAATCATAATAATTTATTCCACAACAAAGGAATGTGGAATTCTAACATCAAACTTTAAAATCAATAAGTAAATGTGAATAAAGTTGAATACCCTTGATGGAGAAATGGGCATGGTATTCACTACACAATGACATTGGCTTAGAAAATTGGTGTGATTTCGGCAGCGTAACGACGTGACATAAGAATTAATAAAAATGGTTGATGAGAGAGAAAGGGGTTCCTCATCATATTTACATGTAATGGAAAATAAAAGGGTCATATAGATAAATGTCCCAACAATTTTAATGGAATTTAGATTCATGATACAAAAGTATTGCTTGAATGTAAAAGAGGAGAGAGAAGTTCCTTTCAGAATTTCGGCATAGTAAAGGGTGTACATGGGAGGAATTTAATGAGAGAGAAAGGGTCTCCCATGATTCAAACATAAATAAGGATGTATGAGGTAGGTGCGAAACCATACCCCAACATTTATAATTTAAATTAAAGGGGAAAAACAACATAAGGAAAATTGGCAAAAAATGGGAAAGGAAGAAAAAACCCTTACTTGAAAGTGTGCTTCCAAAGGCTAGAGAGAGGCTTGTGCGAGGTTTATTGGGAGCTTGGGGCACCTTGGGAGGATTCTAAAGAGAGTAGGGCAGAGGTTGGATGAATTCCAAGGGCTTTGGGTGAGGTGGAAGTGGGATCCTGGGTGGGTTTATATAGGAAAGGTGAGGGAATTCTTTGTTATTTAGGTTTGGGACCCCTTATATTAAATTAATCCAAACCACAAACCATCCCATGGTTTTTGCCCACGGATTTTGGAAAATGGAAGAAGGAAAAAATATTTTATAAGGCCAAAGTCCGAACATCTTAAAATATTAGGGTTGCCTATGTGGGGGTGAGTCACACTTTCATGGAAATTAATATAAAAAGGCAAGGTGTAGAATAAGTATTCAGGGGTACATTAATGCTTTGAAAAGTAAGTCAAACAAACCCAAAATCACATTATTTTAAGGGTAAAACATATATTGGCTGAACATACAGATTATAGTATTTTATTACATCACTATTGGGTCATTATGATGTCACAAAACAGATTATATATTTAAACGGTATTTAATTTTTACTCAAAAATTTTACTATCTCAGAAAATAAGGAAAATTTCAACGTTGGATAATTTCGACATCTTGATTCCAAAAATAACATTTATTTTTTCTAAATAATTTTTTAAATATGTTAATGTTCACTTTTAAAATAAAAATAGACATTTATAAAAAATTCACGAGTTTTGACAAAAATGTCTTTCAAACATTAATAAAAATTATAATTGCATTCATACAATTACATGATAATTTATATATAATAAAATTAATCTAATAATAATAATAATACTTTATTAAAATATTATTTAATTCAAAAATACCTTAATTAAATAAAATAGATTTCTTAATTAAATAATAACTAAAACACCATTTGTACTTTAAAATCTATTTACAATGTATCAAAAATGACTAGAAATTATATTCATTATTATATACAAAAATAATGTACATGAACATAGTACTACTTATTTGTTATATAACCCCTTAAAACAACCGCATAAGATCTAAGGGTAAGGTGTGGGATGGTGACAGACTCTTGGGGTGGCTCGGATAACATTGCTCGAGTGGTAATTTCTATCAACTTCCACTTCACTCATAGATGGTCCCGTTTGAGCTTGAATGGTGAAGCTCATCTTAGGAATGGTCAAGTGCAAAGACCCAGGATGCCACCTTTTTTCTGAGCTCTGATAAATGGGCTTCGTATGGGGAAATTCTACTGGATGAGGCCATCACTTCTTTTTCTAAGTAAAATTGGATGTGTTAAAGCCCTATATTTATACTAATCATGTGATCACTTTTCAATGGATATAAAAGTAACTGTCACAATTCATATCATAAAACTAATGAAGTTTACATTTTATAAAAACATTTTATATAAAGAGACATTTAATAAGATCAACATTGATTTTCCATTAATGAAACATTGGGTCGTTACAATATTCCCCCCTTAAGAAATTTCACCCTCGAAATTTTACTTTTCCCACACTAAAACAGATGTGGGTAACTCAACTTCATCACTTCCTCCGATTCCCAAGTTGCTTCTTCAAACTTGTGGTTTCTCCACAACACCATGATGAGGGGTGTTGTCTTATTTCGTAGAGCTTTTTCTCTACGATCTAAGATCTTCCCTGGTTGCTCCTCATAAGAAAGATCGTCTTCCAATTGTACCACCTCAGAAGAGAGTACATGTGAAGGGTCCGGTATGTACTTCCTTAAGAGGGATACATGAAAGACATCATGTACTTTGGCCATAGTAGGCGGAATTTCTAGTCGAAAGGCCACATCCCCGACATGATCAAGAATCTCGAAGGGGCCGATGTACCTTGGACTTAACATCCCTTTATTTCCAAACCTCATTACCTTATTCCACGGAGACATGCATAGAAAAACCATGTCTCCAACTTTAAACTCAATGTGTCTTCGATGATTATCTATATAACTCTTCTATCAACTCTGGGCTACCTTGATATGATGTTGAATGGTTTTCACCTTCTCCACCATTTCCTTGACCATTTCTGGTCCAAGAAGCTTATGTTCACCGACCCAATCCCAACATGTCTGTGTTCTGCACCTTTTCCCATACAGGGCTTCATATGGTGCCATTTGGATGCTCGAGTGGAAACTGTTATTATAAGAAAACTCAAAAAGAGGAAGATGTTGATCCCATTCTCATTTAAATTCCATTGATCATGCTCTCAACATATCCTCATGTGTTTAGATAGTCCGCTCGGATTTTCCATCAGTTTGAGGATGATAGGCCATACTAATGTTCTGTTTAGTATTCAGAGCATGTTGAAGACTCTTCCAAAACTTAGAGGTGAATCTTGGATCTCAGTCAGACACAATAGATATTGGTACTCCATGCAACCTTACCACTTCCCTGATATATATCTGTGCCAGTTTATCCAATGAGAAATCCTCCCGAATAGAAATGAAGTGTGCAGTATTTGTAAGATGATCCACAAACACCCATATTGCATTGTTTCATTTTGATGACCTCAGAAGTCCGGTGAAAAAGTCAATGGTGATGTTTTCGCATTTCCATTCTGGTATGGGCAATGGTTGCATCATCCCCTTAGACTTTAGCCTCTCTGCCTTCACTTGCTGACACACCAAGCACTTTGATGTATATTTAGAAATCTCCTTCTTCATATTATCCCACCAAAAGTTTTCTCGAAGATATCGATACATCGTTGTTCTCCCTGGTAGAATAGAGAAATTTGAACTATTTGCATCATCCAAAAGTTCCTTCTTCAGCTTCGGAATTGATGAAACACATATTCTTTTCAAAAAATACACAATTCCTTCTTCATTAACAATAAACTATGAGGATTTCCCTTTTTCGATAGCTCCCACTTTTTCTTGAATTCCCACATCATCCCTTTGTGCATCCTTTAACCTTTCCAAAAGATATGGTTGAGAAATCATTTTTGAAAGGATTGATGATGTTCCCTTCTCTATGATTCCCATGTCCATCTTCATCAAGTCTAAGAATATTGGATCCTTCTCAATTATCATCATTGATAGAATCAGTGCATCCTTTCTATTTATGGAATTTGCCACCTTGTTCGCTTTCCCAGGGTGGTAATGGATTGAACAGTCATAATCCTCGATGAGATCTATCCATCTTCTCTAGTGAATATTATCCTCTTTCTATGTGAATATATATTTAAGACTCTTGTGGTCAGTATATATTTCATATTTCTCTCCATAGAGATAATGCCGCCAGATTTTCAAGGCAAAGATCACCGCCGCCAACTCTATATCATGCGTTGGATAGTTTCGATCATGGATTTTCAACTTCTGTGAGGCATGGGATATAACATTATCATTCTGCATCAGCACACATCCTAAGCCCTTCTTCGAAGCATCACTGAATACCACAAAAATTTCCCCACTTGTGGGTAAAGTGAGCACGGGCGCCGTGATAAGCCTCCTTTTCAACTCCTTGAAGCATTCATCGCATTCATCACTCTAAGAAAATTTTACTCCCTTTTGAGATAGCTTGGTAAGAGGGTTGGAAAATCGTGACAAATTTCTCACAAATCGTCAAAAATATCCAGCTAACCCCAAGAATCTACGGATATCCGTTACCAATGTTGGCCTCCGCCATCCCTCAATTGCATCTTCTTTGGAGGGATCCATAGATATCCCATTACATGTGATGATATGGCCCAATAATGAGACCTCCTTCAACCAGAACTCACACTTGCTGTACTTTTCATAGAGCTTCTCCATGCACAAAGTCTCTAGTACAGTTCTTAAATGCTCCTCATTATCCTCCTTGGTTTTGGAGTATATTAGAATATCATCTATAAAGACTACCACAAATTTGTCTAGGTAATCTCTAAAGACTCTATTCATCAAGTCCATGAAGATTTCTGGAGAATTGGGGTGTCCTAAAGGCATTACTATGAATTCATAGTGCCCGTATCTTGTACAAAAAGCAGTATTGGTGACCTCTTCCTTCTTCACCCTTACATGATAATATCCCGACCGCAAATCTACCTTGGAGAAGAATTGTGATCCATGAAGTCGATCGAACAATTCATAAATTTTTGGGAGAGGTTACTTGTTCTTTATCATGATTTTGATATGTTCTAGATAATCGATGCAAAGCCGCATTGACCCATCCTTCTTCATGATGAAGAGGACTGGTGCACCACATGGTGAAGCACTTGGGCGTATAAACCCTTTATCCAGATTCTCCTGTAGTTGTTTCTTCATCTCTTCATGCTCTACAATAGACATTCTATATGGCGTCTTGGATATTGGCAAAGCCTTGGGTATAAGTTCAATTGAGAATTCAACATCACTTCTAGGAGGGAGACGAGGCAGTTCCTTGGGAAACAATTCGGTGAATTCCCTCAAAATAGGCATTTCTTCAAGGATGGTTTCTTCCTTGGACTCAATCATCTGATCCAGATACGCGTGCTCATAAGGCAGTAATGTCCATGCTTGAGATGATGGAGCTAAAGGAGATTCATCTTCCTCCTTACACTTGTAAAGAATCGGGGGTCGATTCTCCATATGGAGTGTGATTTCCCTCTCCCGAAAATTTATGTTGGCTCTCTATAAGGAAAGCCAATCCATGCCAAGAATTGAATCAAATTCCACCAGAGGGAGTATGATGAGGTTCACCAGGAAATTCAATCCACAGATTATAAATGGGTGTACTTATATTCATGGGATGCAATGATTGCCCCATTTTCCATACTCACCGACATCTTCACTTCCATGATTTGTGGTGGTGCTGGGATTGTTCTACTAAACTTTTGAGATATAAAAGAATGTGTAGAACCTGATTAAAAAAGTACATTCGCTATTCATGAATAAATAACTAGCGTACCTGTCACCACTTCATTGTCAGGGTTCACTTCGGCAGGAGTGATGGAAAAAGCCCTTCCTTGCTGCCTTGGAGGTTGTTGGTTGTCACCGAAAACACTTTGATTAGGGCGCTGATTTTCAAAATGACCTGGTTTTTTGCATTTTTAGCATTGAACAATGCGTTGAGGTTCGAACAGAGCTTTCCTCTCCTCTGTCACAGCCACGGGACTTTCCTGCCGACAGTTAATAGCTAGGTGCCCTTCTCTTCCACACCGGAAGCATTTCCTCGTCCCCTTAAGGCAATTTCCAGGGTGCTTCTTTCCACACTTTTGGCAAGTGGGGTGTTGGATCTTCTTGGCACCGTTGTATTTATCCATAGACCCACCAACATTGAAGTCCACCTTATGCTTCTTATTACCATGATACCCCTGTGATTCTCCGATCTCCATTTCGACCTTGAGGGCACATCGGTTAATTTCCTCACAGGTGTCGAAGTCACGGATTGCTAATGCTTTCCGTAGCTTAGGCTTCAGCCCACTAATGAAGCGGTCAACCTTGCATTCGAGGGTAACAACAATGTTGGAAGCGTATCGTGAAAGACTTGTGATGTTTGCCTCGTACGCTCCAATAGATTCATTGTCTTTCTGCTTGAGGTAAAGGAAGTCCCTTTCCATCTTAAGCCGGAGGGTGCGAGGAAAATATTTATCGAAAAACATCTTCCGAAAATCCTTCCATTCCAACACCTCGATCTCATACTCAGGCTTCATATTTTTTTTATCAAAGTCCACCATTGATCAGAATCACCCTCCATATGATAAGCTTCCAGGAGAACTTTCTCTTGTTTAGAACATTGAAGGATGGAGAAGATCTTTTCAATGGAGTTGATCCATTGTTCAGCAATCGTGGGATCGGATGATCCACTAAAAGTAGGAGGCCTTTGTCTCATGAAGCTCTCAATAGTGAATTTTTCTTTCTTAGGGGGGTTTGGGAATTCCTCTTGACCTATGTTTCTATTCAATGATTGATTTAGCTGAGAGAGAAGCGTGAAAAAGTTCGCGATTCCCGCTCCCATTGGATTGGGCATCTCATTAGTACAATCATCACACTGATCTTCACAACAGTTGTTATCCCGAGTCCTCCTATTACCGACCACTGGCTGGAATAAAAGGAATGTTAGGGGTAACACATAAAGGGTAATCCAAAGAAAAAAGTTTATGACTTATAAATACGCATTCATTTCCTTAACTCATGAGTCTATAGGCTTCAATCTAGGTTTTTCATGATCTACTTTCTATCATATATTCTTAGGGGATTTTTTTAATTCCCTTAATAAGGGTTCATACTAAGATTGTGAATTTAGAAAAGCATATCCCCTAGGAGTGTCATAACAAAGAGTGCAGCATGGCCCGTTGCTGTGCACTAGCTCCCGTTCGAGTCTAGATCAAAGCGGTGTTTTTGGGTTTTACCCCTAGGATACATCTGTGCCAGAGCCACCTCTACTAGCTCGTATCCAGACAGGGTTGTATTTTCTTGATAACCCACTTACTCAATACCCACCAAAACATAGGGACGTTTTTATTGTACTTAGTCATGTATCTAAGGCATTACTAGGGTTTTCTAATCGTAATCCCAAAAATAGCCAAACCTATCCTCTGATACCATCTATGACAACCCTTCTTTTTATTACAACTTAAACACGATTTATTACATAAAACGCTACTTGATACAACAAATAAGATCGAGAGGTTTAGTGTCTTTGTGGCTTAGGATCATTACATAAAAACATAAAACATGAAATACAACATCTTTATTGAAAACTTCCTTTACATGACCACTACATTCCTTCGTACTTAGCATTGCATGGGATAACCTTAGGACATGCATGAGAAACGGGTGTGCTATAAAGCCCAGTAAGGGAGTACACATGGAATAACATGAGGAGTACAATACATGTTAGACAATAGGAATATCAATAGGGAATAATAAAAACATGAACATAAAGGAATGATAAATCATGATAATCACAACATGCAAATGTGGCAACAACACTTAACATGGAATTAGCATGAGCCAAGGCTCATTGCACATTGAGCATGAGTAAATCCTCGTTGCACATAAAGAATGAGTAAACCCTAGTTGCACATGAATTATCATGAGTCAACACTCATTTCACATGACGTATACTGATACTATACTTTACCCAATGCATTGGAGTGCAATAAGGGCGCACCCTTCTTAAACATTTCATTTCATGCATAAGTGTGCCACATGGATAATAAAAAATGGACTCATAAAACATAATAATTTATTCCACGATAAAGGAATGGGGAATTAATAAATGAAACGTTTAAATCAATAAGTAAATGTTCATAAAATTGAATACCCTTGATGGAGAAATGGTCATGGTATTCACTACACAATGACATTGGCATAGAAAATCGGTGTGATTTCGGCAGCGTAACAGCGTGACATAAGAATTCATAAAAATGGATGATGAGAGAGAAAGGGGTTCCTCATAATATTTAAATGTAATGGACAGTAAGGAGGTCATATATATACATGTCCCAACAATTGTAATGGAATTTAGATTCATGATACAAAAGTATTGCTTGAATGTAAAAGAGGAGAGAGAAGTTCCTTTCGCAATTTCGGCATAGTAACGGGTGTACATGGGAGGCATTTAATGAGAGAGAAAGGGTCTCCCATAATTCAAAACTAAAGAGGGAAATATGAGGGAGGTGTGAAACTATACCCCAGCATTTATAATTGAAATTAAAAGGGCAAAACAACTTAAATAAAATTGGAAAAAATGAGAAAGGAAGAAAAAACCCTTACTTGGAAGTGTGCATCGAAAGGCTAGAGAGAGGCTTGTGAGAGTCCTCTTGGGAGATTGGGGAACCTTGGGAGGATTATAAAGAGAGTAGGTCAGAGGTTGGACGAACTACAAGGCCTTTGAGTGAGGAGGAAGTGGGAGATTGTGTGGGTTTATATAGGAAAGGTGAGGGAATTCATTATTATTTAGGTTTGGGACCCCTTATATTAAATTAATCCAAACCACAAACAATCCCATAGGTTTTTCCAATTTTATTTGGAAAAGGGACGAAGAAAACAATATTTTATAAGGACAAAGTCCGAACTTCTTAAAATATTAGGGTTTCTTATGTGGAGGTGAGTCACACTCCCATGGAAATTAATTTAAAAAGGCAAGGTGTTGAATAAGTCTTGAGGGGTACATTAATTCTTTGAAAAGTAAGTCAAACAAAACCAAAATGACATTATTTTAATGTTAAAACATATATTGGCCGAAAATAAATATTATTGTATTTTATTACATCACTATTGTGTAATTATGATGTCATAAAACACATTATATATTTAAATGGTATTTAATTTTTACTCAAAAATTCGACTGTCTTAGAAAATTATGAAAAATTCACCGTTGGATAATTTTGACATCCTGATTCCAAAAATAACATTTATTTTATCTAAATAATTTTCTAAATATGTCAATTATCACATTTAAAATAAAAACCAACATTTATAAAAAATTCACGGGTTTTGACAAAAATGGATTTCAAACCTTAATAAAAATTATGATTGCATTCATACAATTACATGATCATTTTTATATAATAAAATTAATCTAATAATAATAATAATAATAATAATTTATTAAAATATTATTTATTTCAAAAAACCCTTAATTTAATAAAATATATTACTTAATTAAATAATAATTAAAAACCCCATTTGTACTTTAAAAACTATTTACAATGTATCAAAAATGACTAGAAATTATATTCATTATTATATAAAAAAATAATGTACATGAATATAGTACTACTTATTTGTTACATAACCTCTTAAAACATCCGCATAAGACCTAATGGTAAGGTGTGCGATGGTGACAGACTCTTGGGGTGGCTCAGTTAACATCGCTCTAGTGGTAATTTCTATCAACTTCCACTTCTCCCGTAGACGGTCCCGTTCGAGCATGACATGGTGAAGCTCATCTTGGGCTTGGTCAAGAGCGAAGCCGAAGGATGCCACCTCTTTTCCGAGCTCTGATAAATGTGCTATGTGTGGGGCAATTCTACTGGATGAGGCCATCGCTTCCTTTTTCTAAGTAAAATTGGATGTGTTAAAGCCCTATATTTATACTAATCATGTGATCATAGTTCAATGAATATAAAAGTGACGATCACAATTCATATCAAAAAACAAATGATGTTGAGATTTTATAAAAACATTTTATATAAAGAGACATTTAATAAGATCAAGAGGGATTTTCCATTAATGAAACTTTGGGTCGTTGCACAAATCATGCGTGAAGGATGGCCGGGGCAGAAGCTAACACACGATTAGCGCACTATTTGTCAAACCGTGCGGACTAACCCTGTGGTCACTTAAAGTTAGATCCTAAAATTGTGGATCTAAATCTTTTTGCCTTTAATTGCCTTTTTTAAACCTCATAAGAGGCCCAAACTCAGGATTACTCTCCCTTTAAGGTTGGAGGACTTCTCCCAGACGTTCGAGATGTGATTCGAAGGGTTCTCTTGGCGAATCGAAGCCGGATTCTTAAGGTATGTGATAATTCTTGATCGTTTTCTTAGATATACTTTGATCTACTTCTCTTCTTCTCCCGTTTTCTTAGATCTATGACAGTTATGGTTAGATCTAAGGGTATGGATGTAAAATATGACAAGATTTGGTCTTGGTTGTGTTAGGAGAAGAGATCTAAGGAGGGTTTTTGGAGAATCAGCTCGATTTTGTTGGTGTTCTTCGTCCGTTGATTGGTCTCGCCCAACTTTTTGAGGTAGGTGGCTTCACGCTCAATTCCCCTTTCTTAGAACTTGAATTCTTAGTTCAAATTGATTTAATATCTGGGTTTTGACTGTGAAATTTTGGTGCAAATCATGTTATAAATATTCCTTAGTGTTGATTTATGGGTTTTGATGAAATTGTGGAAATTGTATGAATGTTTTTTACAAAGTGTTTTGGTTTCTTTATTTTAAAATGGTTATTTTAAAATTTATATTTTCTGGATTTGAAAAAGTGTTTTGGGAAAAATTATTTCAATAAAAAGGGTTTTATTATTGAAATGGTTTAGGGATGGTTGAAATGGTGTGGTTTTTAGGCATACTTGGTGTGTGTGTTCATATTGCATTTACGAGGCTTGGTTGAAATATGAACTTGTGATCGGTGCCAAATGTGTAATAGAACGTGGAGAATAATTACCTTGTGACGACTTGGTAGATCGATGAGAGACCAATCATGAGTATGGAACTGTCATAATGATGCATGCATGGGTAATGATGTGGTTATGCAGAATGGAATGGTTATGCCAAAGTGGAAATGTGGTTTTGATTTGGAAACTTGGTTTGATTGTATTTCTTGAAAAAGATGGTTTTGGTTGGAAGATTGGGTAGTTTTAAAAATTGTTTTGATTTGGAACTTGTTATATTGTGAACCGTTTTGAAATTGTTTTATATAAATTGTTTTATATAAATGTGCTAACATGTTTTATCCTAGAGGCATGGGTTGGGAAGTCATCGGGGAAAACCTACTGAGTTTCATTACTCACCCCCTGCTTTGGCACGACGGTGCTTTTGCAGATGTCATATACCGGGATGTTGGAAAATGTAATGTGTGTCATGTTTACAGCACTACTTTGTGATGATTGGGCTGGTTCGTGATGTTGGAGCATGGAGCTTGTGTAGCCTTGGAGTCTTTGTTGTCTTTGAGTCCTGCTGGTTGTCTTTTCGTTGTTTACTCTGATTTTTTTTGGTTTCTGCTGTTGTACTTTGGTTGATTTTTTATGAAATAAATGGATGAACTACCTTGGTTTAAATCATTCATCATATAGTGGTTGCTTGGAGATGTTTATGTAATTTTCATTGTTTGTCGGTTGTTTTCATTTAAAGGGTAAATCGTCCCCCATGTGTTTTGAAACTGTTCGGAATTTATTGCCAGCCTTTGGAACATTGGGGATGTCTCTTAAGGCCATTTAATGACTCGTTGATCTCTCAAGCCAATTAGAATTGGCGGGTCATTACAAATGGTATCAGTCTGTTCCTTCCTTTGAGGTACAAATAGTACCAGCTTGTTGGGTCTTTGCCTAATTAGTGGCCATTAATGTTATTGGTCTTGGAGTTGAAATTACTTCTTGTATATTCCTTGGGTTTGAATCTTAGAAAAGAGTAGGATTGTCGGAACTTGAAAGGTATAGCATAAAATGACGTAGCTAACTCCTTTATTATGAAATTCAAGTAACCCGGGAGTTGGGTACAGAAGTGTTTGGAGACACTTCTAGAATGTTGAAAATGTCATTATCGTGGGTTTAGCCAATGAAATGAGCATGACATGCATTGTATAAGAACAACTTCCCACTATGACTTCATAAATCATATTGAGAAATGGAATATGGTATGATGCAAAAACGTGTTTTCTGAAAATTTGAAGCATGTTTTCAAATGAAAGACTTTGAAAAGGTAATGGTTGCGGTATTTTGAAAATAGATTTATTTTCAAAAAAAAGATAAGATCTATAGTAGAAATGATTGGAAATAAATGTTGTGATAGTTATGTGATAGGAATTGAAATGCCAGGCCTTCAGTTGCTAGGAAGTGAGACTAACGACGTGCATTGTTTGTATAGAAAATGGCACCTGTTAGACGTCATAGAAACCAAACGGAAGAGGCTGCGGAGAATGTGGTCGCACCTGAGCTACAGGTGAACCAGAAGCTAGTCCAAAGTATAGTTCAAGCACTCCAAGCGGTGGAAATGGGGAATCAGAGGGATGATTCAAGGCATTTAGACCATTCCATCTAATTCCAGAAGTAGAATACAACCATCATTCGGGGTGATTTTGAACCAGAAAAGGTGGAGGTGTGGATAAGCAGGATGAATCGTATCTTCGATTTCATCGACACACCAGTGGAGTTGAAAGTAATGTTGTTGATGTATATGCCGGAAGATCTTGCAAGATAGTGGTGGGAGCTGGTGGTGCAGGATAAGGTGGATCAAGGCCTGAGCTTGGAGGAATTTTAGGAGTTGTTCAATAAAAAATTCTATCCTCACACCTTCCAGATCCAGAGGACAACTGAATTTTTCAGCCTGATGTAGGAAAATATATCTATCACAGAGTATGTGGCTAAATTCATAAATTTATTACACTTTTCACTGGAGGTTGTTGTAAGTGCGTCACTGAAGGAACGCATCTTTGAATCATGATTGCGATAGGAGATTCGCTCGAAGATAGTTGTGCTCTGTATTACGGATTATACAGTGATAGTAAATAGAGAAATAGTAGCTGAAAGAGACATCTACGGAGTTATGGGATGAGTGAGTATGATGATACCCACGAGAATGGGTGGGAACTCTAATGCTGGGAATAAGTGGAAGAGGGACACCTATTTCCAAGGTGGGAGTGTGAATCAGAATCAAACAACTGGATCGATGAATCTTCCCCCACGACCCATGATGATAGCCAGGTGTTTTCAATGTGGTGCAATTGACCACATGAAATGAGAATGTACAACACCACTGAAATAATGTCACAATTTCAACAAGATGGGGCATCTTTAGCGATATTGTCGCAGTGCTCTAAAGTCCAGTGCTCATGAAACTTCCCAGGCATCACAAGCATCTTTTTCTTCGACAGGGCGAGGATAGAAAAATCAGTCTCACCAACATAACAGAGCTAGTTATGGTGATTCCATGAATACCATGACTCCTCAGGCAGGGCAATCTCAACAAGGCAATAAGGAGCAAAGTTCAGCAACAAAGCAATTGTATGGAGCGGAACAGGTGATTCTGGATGACCAGTCTAGACTGTCTATGGAGGGAGGTATGATTATTTTTAATTCTACCCTTATGCAAGCATTGTTTTTACAAGTGCATCACATTCTTTTCTTGTTTCTTATATTGCATATTTGCTAAACTTAAGAGTGAAAATGATTCCCTCTGTGATAAAACTTAAAACACCCCTCGGTGAAAGAGAATGTAGAACCTTCAGGTGTAGAGCATGATCAATAACTGTTGATGGAGATGAGCTAAAATGGGACTTCTCAGTGCTGGATATGGATGTCTATGATATAATCCTAGGTATGGATTGGTTGAAAATGTTTAGGGATCACATCGACTGTTATAGCAAAACAGTCTGTTTCGTGACTGAGGATGGCGTCGAGCATCTCTTTAGAGAAGAATGAGTGGTTAAGGCAGGTGTAACAGGATTGTTGGCACCCGCATTGGCAATGATCGCTTACCTGTTGGCTAAGTAAAATTTGGAATCAGTGGACGAGATCGCGAAGAACAATTTTCCAGTAGTTGTGGATTAATTTCTAGATGTTTTTCCTGAAAACTTCTCAGGGTTACCACCTATAAGAGAAGTGGAGTTTACGATTGATCTCCTACCCGGGACCAGTCCTATCTCACTTCCATCTTGTAGGATGGAGCCAATGGAGTTAATGGAATTTAAATTACAATTAGAGGAGCTATAAAGCAAATGATTTATTCGTCCAAGCGTTTCTCCGTGGGCAGCACCAGTTTTGTTTGTAAAGAAAATAGATGGAACCTTGAGGCTATGTGTGGATTATCGTAAAAATAACCATGTTATGAAAAAGAGTAGATATAAACTTCCACTCATTGATGACCTGTTTGATCAATTGAGGGGAGCTCAGTGGTTCTCTAAGATTTACATACGATCAGGATATCACCGGTTGCGAGTTCGGAAGGCGGATATTCCAAAGACAGCCTTCAGAAGCAGATATGGCCACTATGAATATGTAGTCATGCATTTTGGTCTAACGAATGAACCAACAATCTTCATGGCTTTGATGAATCGGATATTTCAGCAATATCTGGATTCTTTTGATGCGGTGTTTGTCGACAACATATTGGTGTATTCATGAACAAGGGATGAGCATGAGAAACACTTGGAGAGAGTGTTGGAAATCTTGAGTAACCATTAGTTGTATGCCAAATTATCAAAGTGCAATTTTTGGATACATGAAGTACATTTTATGGGCAATTTCATCTCTGAGAAAGGTGTTACAGTAGATCCAGAAAAGATAGAAGCTGTTCTTTCTTGGAAACTGCTGAAAAATGTCTTTGAAATACGAAGTTTTCTTGGTCTAGCTGGTTATTATCGACACTTTGTGCGTGACTTATCACGACTAGATTCACCTATGACAGCATTGACAAAGAAAAATAGTGAATTTCAATATACTGAGGAATTTCAAAGATCTTTTCAAGAGTTGAAAGTCTTCCTTACATCAGCACCCATCATGATCTTTCCAGAATCAGGATAGGGGTATGCAGTGTATTGTGATGATTCATGATCAGGGTTGGGATATGTTCTCATGCCAGGAGACCATGTTTTTGCTTATAGGTCAAGGAAATTGAGGGTGCATGATAAGAATTACCCAACACATGACTTAGAATTGGCTACAGTCATCCATGCTTTGAAGACATGGAGACATTATCTCTTTGGTGATAAATTAACTATGTTTACAGATCAAAAAATCATGAAACACATTTTCTCACATCGAGATTTGAATCTGAGGCAGAGGAGATGGATGGAGTATCTTCAAATTTTCAAATTAGACTTGATGTATACACCGGGTAAGGGCAATTCTGTGCCCAATGCATTAAGCAGGAAGTCATATACTCAGCTGGAAAATGAAGCATCAGATGAATGGATGTTGATATCGGTCTTAGCTGAAATGCATGTGGAATGTGAAGACTAAGGTGATTTTTCTATTTTCTTTTTAGCTACAGTTGTTCCTGATTTAGTGGAGATAGTAAAAGAGGCATAGGCATCCGATGTAGACTGTGTTGCAATGAGTTCAAAACTCAATGGTGGGGAGACCATTGAGGGATGGAAGCTGGATGGGAGTTCAGTTCTGTGGTTTCGAGATTGGATGGTGTACCTTTAACTTCTCAGGAAGAAATCCTTCATGGTTACCACCATTTGAGATGGGTTATATATCCGGGTACATAGAGGTTGTAAAAGGCGCAACAGGCGCAGTTTTGGTGGAGCGGCATGAAAAGGAAGGTGGCCGAGTTCGTCTCGCGATGCTTAACTTATCAGCAGGTTAATGCAAAGCATCCGAGACCAGCTGGAATGTTACAGTAATTACCTATCTTAGTGTGGAAATGGGAGTTGATAGAAATGTATTTTATTACAGGTCTTCCAAGGACGGTCTGGAAACATGATTCCATTTGGGTGATAGTGGATCGTCTAACCAAGTCAGCCCATTTTATCCATATTCATGAAACTCATACGGTGGAAGATCATTAAAAAATCTATATCTGGTACGTGGTAAAGAGACATTGTGTACTAGTTTCTATCGTCTCAGATAGAGATCCGAGGTTCACATCTTGTTTCTAGAAATCCATACAACAAGCCCTAGGAACTCAGTTGAATATGAGTACTACGTATCATCCTCAAACAGATGGACAATCTGAAAGGACGATTACAGACATTGGGAAACTTGTTGCGGGCTTGTGTAATGGATTTTGGTGGCTCATGGGAGGAGAATATACCCTTAGTGAAGTTCTCATACAATAACAACTATCAACTTCGATATGCATGGCTCCGTTTGAAGCATTGTATGGGAGTTTGTGTCGTTCTCCACTATGCTGGGTGGAAACAGGTGAATCGTCACTAGTTGGTCCGAACCTTGTCCATGAAACAACGGAGAAGATTCAGTTGATTAGAAAGAGGATGGAGACAGATCAAAGTCATCTGAAATCTTATGCAGATCACCGTCGTAGACCGTTGACGTTCGTTGTGGGTGATCATGTCTTCTTGAGGATCTCTACAAGACTTGGACATCGTTTTTTGGGAAGTAGGGAAAATTATCTCCTCGATATATAGGCCCTTTTGAGATATTGGAATGAGTTGGAAAGGTGGCATATCGGTAGGCATAACCACCATGGTTCAGTATAGGGAATAATGTGTTCCATGTATCTGAGTTGAAGAAGTATCAACCAGATCCTGACCATGTGATCAGATGGGATCACGTTGGCCTTGAGCCGAATGCTTTGTTGGTACACATATCGATGTGGATTTTTGATAGACAGGATAATGTCTTGCATGGAAAAAGCATCGGCCTAGTGCAGATTTTGTGGCTACATGGTCAGATTTGGGAAGAGACTCGGGTACGCGAGAAAGAAATGAAAGAGCAGTGGCCAAAACTCTTTTAGAAAACCCTTGGTTTTCTACTTTTCAGGGATGGAAATTCCAATGGTGGGGAGAATGTATTACCCCTGGTTTTTATTATGTAACCCTTACTTGATGCTTTTCTTGTTTTAAAAGTTAAGGGTGATGTTTGGGAGAGTCCAGAGATCCTGGATTGACATTTGAATTAAAGAGGAAGGTGCACGGTTAGCGAACAGTTAGTCTAAATCGTGAGGCCAAACCGTGCATGAATGACTGGAGAGGCAGTGGCTTCCACACGGTCAACGTGTGGTTGGTCTAACCGTGCGGCGAAACCATGCATGAAGGATGGCCAAGGCAGAAGCTAACGCACGGTTAGCGTACGGTTTGCCAAACCGTGCGGACTAACTGTGCGGTCACTTAAAGTTAGATCCTAAAATTGTGGATCTAACTCATTTTGCCTTTAATTTACTTATTTAAACCTCCTATGCGGCCCTAACTTGGGATTAATCTCCCTTGAAGGTTGGAGGACTTCTCCCAGGCGTTCTGGAAGAGATTCGAAGGGTTCTCTTGGAGAATCATAGCCGGATTCTTAATGTATGTGATCGTTCTTGATCTGTTTCTTTGATCTACTTAGATCTACTTCTCCTCTACTCTTGTTTTCTTATATCTATTCCCATTATCGGTAGATACAAGGGTGTGGATGCCAAATATGCCACATTTTGGTCTTAGTTGTGTTAGGAGAAGTGATCTAAGGAGGGTTTTAGGGGAATCAACTCAGTTTTTTGGGCGTTCTTCATCTGTTGGTTGGTTTCGCCCAACTTGTTGAGGTAGGTGGATTTATGATCGATTCCTCTTTCTTAGAACATGAAGGATTAGTTCAAATTTATTTAATTTCTTGGTTTTGATTGTGAAATTTTGGTGCAATTCATGTTATAAATCTTCCTTAGTGTTGATTTATGGGTTTTGATGAAATTGTTGAAATTGAATGAATGGTTTGTACAAAGTGTTTCGGTTTCTTGATTTTAAAATGATGATTTTAAAATATGGATTGGATGGATTTGAAGAAGGGTTTGGAGGAAAAGGTTTTCAACCAAAAGGGTTGTATTATTGAAATCGTTTTGACACAGTTGAAATGGTGTGGTTTTTGGGCATACTTGGTGTGTGTGTTCATATTGAATTTATGAGGCTTGGTTGAAATATGACCTTGTGCTCAGTGCCAAAAGTGTAATGGCACATGGAAAATAATTACCTTGTGACGACTTGGTAGATCGACGAGAGACCGCTCATGAGTATAGAACAGTCATAATGATGTATGCATGGGTAATGATGTGGCTATGTGGAATGGAATGGTTATGCCAAAGTGGAAATGTGGTTTTGTGTTTTTTCTAGGAAAACATTTTTTTTGGTTGGAAGATTGGGTTGGTTGAAAAATGGTTTTGATTTGGAACTTGTTATATTGTGAACCGTTTTGGAATTGTTTTATATAACCTATTTTATATAAATGTGCTAACATGTTTTATCCTAGAAGCATGGGTTGGGAAGTCATCAGGGAAAACCTACTGTGTTTCATTACTCACCCCCTTCTTTAGCATGATGGTGCTTTTGCAGATGTTATATATCAGGATGTTGGTAAAGGTAATGTGTCGCATGTTTATAGCACTACTTTGTAATTCTTGGGCTGGTTCGTGATGTTGGAGCCTGGAGCTTGTGGATCCTTGGAGTCTTTGTTGTCTTTGAGTCTTTATGATTGTCTTTCCGATGTTTACTCTGATATTGTTTTGGTTTCCACTATTTCAATTTGGTTGGTTTATTATGAAATAAATGGCTGAACTACATTTTTTTTAAATCATACATCATATAGTGGTTTCTTGGAGATGTTTAGGTAGTTTGCATGGTTTGTTGGTTGTTTTCATTTAAAGGGTAAATCATCCCCCATGTGTTTTGAAACCCTTCGGCATTTATTACCAGCCTTTGGCGCCTTGGGGATGTCGCTTAAGGCCCAGTAATGACTCGTTGAGCTCTCAAGCCAATGGGAATTAGCAGGTCATTACAAAAACCAATCCTCTCAATGTCGATGACGCTTGATGGATCTCAGAAACATTTTTCAACCCTTGAGACTATCGTATTGTCTATTTTTATCATCATTTCATATTTTTTCTCCTCAATATTCCATCCTTCATCCATTATTCATGATCCTTGAGTTATCTCGATCAACCGCAACCACAGTATAAGGTTCTTTATTGTTTTTTACTTTATTTTTTTACTCATTATTCTTTAATTGTGAATCTTTTATCTTGTTTCCACTAAAATCAACTGAGTTGATCCGAATTCAAGAACTATTTTCCATTATCGACCTCATTTTTTTAATTGTGGGATATAAATTAATTATCAATTTTTATTAAATTTGATTAATCTATTCATTTTTTGTATCATTTTATTATCAATTAGACATTGGTTTGTTATTTTTTTTAATATTTTAATTTTTTTATAAATTTTTTACCACTATATATTTTTTATTTTGGAATGATTTGTATTTATAATTTCATTTATTTAAAAATTTTAATGTTTATAATTTTTTTGTGGTTGAAATTGTTTTTTCCATTTATAAATAATTTTTCATTTTTCATTTTTTAGATAAATTATTTAATATAAATATTATTTATGTTTAATGTTTTTGATCTTATTTATTTTTAGTTAATTATATTCTAATTTTTTAGTCATATGTTTTGATCGTTATGTATAATTATTTGGTATGATCAAATAATCATCAATAATTAATCTTTTGATTCTATATTTTATGTTTAAAATTTATCTATCTATATGTATTTTTAATTTTTTATATGATTTAATGTATTATATTTCTATATTGCGATATTAGGTAATTAATGGATCATAATTGGATAAATTTAAAAATAAATGCTAATGAATATGAAAAATTAGTTGATGATTTCATGAAATTTTCTAAACCAAATCAAGAAAAGAATGATTTTATTTTCTATTCTTGAATAATTTTTTTGAATATGAGAAAGTTAAATTCAAAATAAATCAACTATGATCCCATTTTATATGGTTCTAACAAAAATTATATATATTTTATATTTAATTCTAAAATAACAAAAAACATGACATCGATTTTTGATGAAAACATCCTATATGAGACCGAGGATTATAATGAAGAATTAATTCGTGATGTTTGTATTGAAACCATTGAAAAAATAGAAACTTTTGAATTATTGTATGGCGATTTAGAGTAACCAATATTCTCTGGATATAATACATTTACATTTATATTATCATTATTAAGATTATTTAAATTGGAAGTAAGAAATTGGTGGTTTGATAATAGTTTCGTTGAATTTATTGAATTTTTAAAAGAGATACTTTTATAAGGTAATAGGTATCTGGATTCTAATTTTGAATCCAATAAAATATTATTCCTATGGGATTGATATATTAAAAGATACATGATTCCCCAATTATTTTGTTTTGTATAGTAAGGATTATGAATATATATCAAATTTCTTAAATGTGGGACATCATGATATCCGATGGAAGAATATTTTACTCTGATGTATTTTTAGTTAGTAGATTCAATCCTCCTGGTAAAAAATGTGGTAACATCCAATAGTTTCTGATTTTAATATTGTATTTCCAAATTCAAATCATGATAAAAGGATAAGATGGAATAATAAGGAGATCATATTTGATGGAAACTTCCATCACCATACAGATACACCAAAATGAAAGATATTTGATAAAACAATTGCCGGAATTTTGGATATCAATATAGAAATCTTAAAATGTGACCCTAAAAATATAGAATAAATCAATATTAGAGCCTAATTAGACATCATAGATCTTGGTATATTATTTTAATGTTTTAAAAAATTTACTTAAATATATTTATGAAGAAAAAATTTGTTTCTATGAGATTGATTATTTATTTACCAAAATAGTTTGGAAATGATATTTTTGTTTATCTTTTACAATTGATTTCTGGAATGAAACTTCTCAATGAAAAAGGTGTTACAGTTTTTGATGCCTATTAGAAAGAATATTTTATTTTGGGTTCTACTAAAATGTTCTATATAAA
Organism: Viscum album; assembly: GCA_963277665.1. Taxonomy (NCBI): domain Eukaryota; kingdom Viridiplantae; phylum Streptophyta; class Magnoliopsida; order Santalales; family Viscaceae; genus Viscum; species Viscum album. The sequence continues at coordinate 343,542,263 of OY728167.1, forward strand.
TTATATTCGTACATATGGATACCTATATTGATACAGTGTCGAGGGATATAAAGCATGTCTAATTTTTCAAGAAGACACTTCACATTACTAATTTAAGAGTGTATGAAAATAATAATACATGGGACATAAAATATATTTTCAAATTGATCATATTTATCAGAAATTTATAAAATAATTTGACGTTTTATTGGAATATAATCCCTGAATAACCATTGTCAGCTATAAAAATTATTTATTTCATATTTGGAAATAAAGGTTGTTATGGTCAATAAAAAACATATGAAAGAAAATATATATAAAATTTGAACAACATTATTATTTATTTTAAATATAAAATATAATATTGATGTTATTCATGTTGAGAAAAACATATACGATAATTTTATTGGAACATTATTAAACCTAAAAGGAATGGAAAAAGATGAATTGTGTGCTAGGTTGGACTTTATATCCATGGGAATAAATATGGGGTTAGCTCCCATTATGAAAATAAATATAGAATATTTACCTATATATTGTTAATATTAAAAAAGTGTGAGAGGATGATTTTTTGTTAGAGTATTCATTGTATTAGAGTACCTAGTTGATATTCATGAAATGTAAAGAATATTATTGTCATAAACAGATTTTAAATTAATAGATATGAAATATCATTATTGTCATGTATTGATGTAAAAAATTATACGAGTCTCACTATATGATATATTCCCTACAACTATCAAAGGTAATATCCGCAAGTTATGTTATTTTTTTGTAATCCATTATTAGGAATACAATTGATCCATATTTGTTAAAAGTGTTAGAGAATGAAACTATGATCATAATTTTTCAACTAGAAATTTATTTACCACCATTTTTTTAACATAATGGATCTTAAGGTGATTCATTTGATTAATGAGATAAGAATAATGGGCTTATTTATTTATGTGTGATATATCCTTCAGAAATATATATAAAAATAGTGAAGTGATATGTTAAAAATAACCATCGATCAGAGGCCTCTATAATTCAAAAATATGTATCATAAGAGGTGATTGAGTTTTATTTAGATTATTTGTATTAATTGGAGAATATTGGTCTCCCTATATCAAGAAATTTGATAGTTTATAGTGAAGTTTGATGGATTTATGGATTAATGTTAAACTTCATTCCACACGATGAAGTGATACATGCATATTTAAAACTTTTTTAGAATATTAATGAGTTTTAGCTATATATATCATCACAGATTATTATATTAAAGGTATGAAATCGAAAAACAAGTGAAATTTTGTTGATGGTTGAGCATAAAAATACATTTTTTCATGGTTTATAGAGGATTTCATAAAAAATTTACAGATTCAGAAACATTGAAAAGGTTGGTAGGGGACCCATCTATTAATTTCATCAAATGTTTTGGATTTGAAATTAATGTTTAAAATTTTTACAAAAAAATCTATATGACTAGTTAATTGATCAAAATAGTGTGGTAATAGTCATTCCTAACACACTTAATTTTTCATGTGAAAAAAGATAAAAACATAATTTATGCATCAATGAAATATTTTTGGGTTCATGACCATATATAATAAATCGTCTATACTAAATTTCTAGTAACCATGTTTATGTTCAACTGTGTTGATAGTCATATAGGTATGAAATGTGATTATTTTTTATTCACACTAATTTTTTGATAAGATTTAGCTTAATGATGTACCATTTATCATAGCGACAATGAAAATAAAATATTTTCTTTTATTAATCCATCTAAGATCATTGGTCTTTAATTTATCAAGGGAAATGAATTTATTTTTGTGGTGAGGATAATGATGATGTCATATATTTATGTGAGTTTGTTTTGGTCCACTAAAAAATTTCTATATAATAAAACTATCTATAATTCATACACAATCCACATTGTAAAAAATTATCATGGTGGAGAGATATTAGAAAAAATAAATAACTCTCTTAATAATTCATGCAAATATTGATAATATATTTTTAATTATTAAACACTAAAATTTTAAGTTATCTATTCTTCATTTTTTAGAGTTATAGTTTCCTATGTTTTTATATTTTCCTTTGATTAATTACTTTTTTTGTAACTTTTTTCATTTTATCCATTTTCTATAATATAAATTATTTATTTAAAATCAATGTGATTTTAAATTTTATACCTTTATATGTAATTATATGTTTCAATTTAATACTACAATGTTCTCATTTTTACAATGCCTTAAAGTGAGTTTGACTGAATTAAGATCTCTTTACATCTAAATTTTATAAGTTATTTTTTTATTTTTTTCTCAAGATAAATTGATTATCTGTAAGTTACAAATTTCAATCATCCAATGCTTTTTTACATATATTTTATTATCAATTATAAATTCTTCTGATAAAATTTGATTAATGTTATAATGTTTTTTAAAAAATACAAATGGTTTATGTCAATAATTTTTTTTATCATAGATATTTGTATTTATAATTGTTTATACTTATATGTTTTTTATCATTATAATATTATTGTGGATGAAATAAATTTTCCATCAATTTTTTACATTTATAATTTTTATTATTATCTATTATTCAATTTTTTTTTATTTTAGTAATTTATTTTTGATGAAATACTAGTACACATTGTATTTTTATGGTAGTATACAACATTCATGATGAAGTAAGCTAATTTAGGGGAATTGAGGTATATATATTATTCCATTTATATATATATATGGTAATTAATTTATTTAATGAAATTAAACTTATATTTATTAAGTTAATTTTATCCCTTATTCTTATCCAAAGAGGATGAAAACTAAAGATGGTAGGAATGGTATTAATGTTTTACCAAAATAGGCACACAAATGTGGAGAGAAAAATGTGATAATTAAAATTGATAAGAATGAATTCCATACTTTACCAAACCCCACATAGTTTCAGACATACATGGCTATACATAGTCATTGTTGTATAATTATTTTATATCATGATTTGAGGAGTTTCGACCATTTGAAAAGAATATATTTATTGGGAGTCCATAATGGTAAACCTTATAAATATATTTATTTATTTTTCCAATGGATTAAATATTATAAATTTCATAATATTTTATTCATTCAATTAAATATGAAAATTAAAATCAAGAGACAAGATAAATTAATAAATAGATTATCCTTTTGGAAAAAGGATATTACGATTTTATGATAAATTGAACTTAAATTTATTTTTTGGAGTAAAATATATAATGATCCATTCCTTATGTATGATTTTATAGACAAGTATACAAAAAAGTTATTTTTATACAATTAACAAGTGGATCATTTATGGACTGTTTTTGTTCTTGGTGAAATTTATTTATTTTTGTTAAATTTCACCACTTTATAAATTATTTATTTTTTATTATGTAACACGCTTATAGGAAAAATCACCAAGATATACTGTCTCAAAATTTATACTTGCATTCATTTTTATGTGGAGGGTATCATTTATTAGTGGGACAAATAATATTTACAAAACATTGTGAATTAAAATCGAATTATGGTAGCATATTTGAATTGGTTCCACTCGACCCTCCATCTCCCCCCAGTAGTCATGAAAAATTGATAATGGTGAGAATGTGAAAAAGGGAAAGTATATTTTTTATCTAATAAATTATTTAGCTGATAATACATTATCTAATTAAGATTTACTTTTCATAAATATCACTATTTAGTATATTTATCTATTTAATAGTACATTTGAAAATATTACTCTAGGACACCCTTCAAGAGAATATGACAAAAAGGACCTTAATTGATGAGGGTATAAAGGATATTTTGGCCACTTATTTTGGAAATATGGAACACCCTGACCATGTAAAAGGGTATATGGAGGGTGTTTTATTTAAAAAGAAAATTTGGTCACACCCCAAGTGTGACATCTATGGGCTTAGAATATAGGGATAAAATAGATTTATTTAATGCCGAGCTGCGACACATGAATAAGTTGATAGTGCATAGGATTATATCATTTGCATCAACTATGATGGATGAATCGATGTGATAGATGTATCCAGAATAACCTACACAACCTTTTTACCCATATCTACCACCTCCTCATTCAAACATTACCACATAGAGTGAGTTGCTTATGGGGGATCCCCATATACATATTGTAGCATATGGAATTTTACATCATATGGGATATTAGTCACATAATCCACTTATATAGTCAGGTTAGGAAAGAGTATAAGTGAATAATAGTATTGGACAAACTACTATAGTGCCCTTGCCTATTGAGGATTTATTCATTTTTGGATAGAGTGTTGGTCACTTTTTTACTTTGGCCAACTGATCATTTTCGTCTGTTGATATATGAGTCACGATATACTTTTATGTTTTTACATATAATTCGATTAAAATTTACATATAAAATTTTCATAAACATAACTCATACAAGTGTATCTGATATCGAAGGAATCACTATAAATGAAAGGGAATTATCAAATTCCGCTACCTTCAGATATTTTTCAAGAAGCTGATTGGGTAAAAAAGTTATCACATGTTTTTCCTAAGTAGGTAATTATTATACAATTTTGATGTGTGGTGATATATGTGGAAGATATTATGCATTAAATATTTTTAAAACTAACATCATGTATGTTTTAAAGGGTTATTATCTCACAATACTGATGTTTTAGTTATTTTCCACTTATGTAAATCTAAATTATTAATTATTATTCATTAAGTAATCATAATATTTGTTGACTTAAAAAATTTATTTTGTAATCATGTATGTCTATAGTATTTATATACAATAATGTTTTAATTTTGTTTGTGGTTCTATTATCCTAGAATACATTTTAATAGATTTCAACTATTTGAAACAAGAAACCATAATTTAATATTCATATGATATATTCAAAAACACTAAAATCAAATGTTGGTTTATCTATTACTTGATGGGTAATAACAATTATAAAATTGTGAACCACAATTCATTACAAATTTATTAATGATGAATTTTTTATTTTTTAGTTGACAATGGGTGATATGTGTATTTTTCACCCAGAAAAACATAATGAATATTGGTTATGTTCTTTATTGGGTGGTGTTTAAAAAAGATTTAGAAAAATGTGTAAGAATTAAGTTTTATTCCATGATTTATGTTATTTAAATTAATTTTTTTCAATTTGAATGAGTTTTTATAAATAATATTTGAAATTGAAACATGTCATGGATTATGTTCAGTATGGATTGATATCCAACAATAAATACATAACAAATGAATTTATGAATGTTTATGTAAATAACATTTATATTAGTGAATATGTTGTTTTTATTACATATGTGAAGTTTTAATTATTAAAATATGGTTTGATAAATGTAATTTCATCATAAAAAAGGAATGTTTAATGTGGATATTATGTTTTACAACTCATTTATGATATAACAACAACCAAAATAATAAAATAGTTTGAAAATGTTATTTTCCATAAAACACTAGAAATTTCAAAAAAAAATATGTTATTTTTTAAATTCAGAAAACATTATTTTTTTAGTTTTTTGAATTTTTTTAATTATATAAATCCAATTAATTGGAATAACTTCAAAATTAATTTGAAAAATATTTTATATGTTTGACTAATTATGATATTTAATTTCATTCGGTTCTATATTTGTAAAAACTCTTGTAAAAGTTATCATTGAGTTTTACTATATTTGTGTTGTATAAGAAATATTTTTTTGTTTCTAGTTTTTCTATGATCAAGAAGGTGTGGGGATTATTTAATTTTTAATAATTTTTAATTTTTTTTCAAACATTCATTTCTATTTTTACAAAAAATCAATGATGAAAGTGACTTTTCATGTCATATTTTTTATAAAACCAATGTTGAAATCCCTTTGTGTATCAATGTTATTCTTGATATTTTTTTATAAAAAGAAGAGAAAATATCCCAAAAAGGAATTTTAAAATAATTCATATAAAAAAAATTTAATCCCACATTTTAGTTCTTTCTCATCAGTTTATATTAAAGGAAATTAAAAGTCCAATATAATTCCCATTCAGGATGGATTTTCTACATTGGTTTACGAAAAAAATGAAATTAAAATATCCACTTTCAATATCAGCTATATGATCATTAGTTATAAACCAAAGTTAAAAGATAAAAAACTAACAACATATGTTTTTTTCACTAGTTAAGGCCTCTTATGAAAACATTTGAATAATTTATCCGAAGTTATTGTTATAAAAGGACTCTACCAAAGGTCAATTCTGATCCCACATACATTTAATGTCATGTGATCATGACATAAACATTTATTATAAAGTATTCCTATTCCTTTTCATCTTCCTAGTATTTTAAGGGTGATAAATGGTGATCAATTGTTTATCATCATCAAGAGTCTGCTAATGAATTTTCCATAACATCAATGTTAATCATGAACCATGTTCAGACACCTTTGAAAGAGGTTTTCCATGATGTCTTAAAAATTTATTAATATAGATTTATTCAAAGATATACAAATGTAAATGTTATCATATAGTGGGGGGAAATGTTCATATTTGGTGAGGATGTCAACTATAAACCATATAAAAACATTCTTTACAAGAGTATTTTATAATCTAGTGAAAATGTTCATTATAATTTCATCCAATTTATATAGAGTAATAGTAATAGGTTGAATGAATCCTCTATGATGTTTCCTCTCAGGATTCAACTATTGAAAAAAAATCATGAAAAATAATAATTAGTTTCTCACTTCATATTATCACCCCCAAAATGTTCCTTCAAATATCTATACACCATGGTGCTACTAGGATGTATATAGATTTTAAATCCATGGGAATCATTCAATAATTTTATTTTCAACCCATCTATATTTTGAAATCATAGCCTACTCCCAAAATTATGAAATCCATATTTTCAAATGAAATCTACCAATTTTCCATCTTTCACAATATTAATTTTCTTTTGACAATTCCCATCATCACATTTGAGTAATTTTAATGTTTTCCAACAAATATTGTTTGGATATCATTTGAATAATTATTGTTGTATCCCCCTCTTGAATAATTATTATATCTATATTTACTAAAACAATTTACATTGGATCCCTATCAATCCAAATTTTAGTCGTAAATCTACGATATTTCCCACTTAATGCATCTACTACCTTATTTACCATCCCCATTGAGTAGTGTATTGAGAAATAATAATACTTGAGTGTCTAGATCCATTTAATTTGCCTCATTTTTATACATTTCTATGAAAATTTGTATTTCAAAGTATTATGTTCCTTGTATATCTCAAAATTTTCATCAAAGATAAATTATCTACAAATCATCAAGGAAAATATTATAGATACCAACTCATGATCATTGGTTGGATATTTTTTTCTTTAATCTTCAACTACCTTGATACATAGGATAAAACTTAATCATTTTGTATAAGGAGACAACAATGTACCTTCTTGATTGAATCATAATAAATAAAAAATCTATCATTTTCTGATGGTTGTTTCAAAATCAGAGCATTCACCAATATCTTCTTCATCACATAAAAAAATTATTCACATTTCCTTGTCCATACTAACATAACCTCCTTATGAGTAAGATTGGTTAACAAGATATTCAATCCTAATGAAATGTATGAAATGAATATAGTAACATACCGGACCAATAAAACTACATACCTTGGTTAGGTTAATTACTGTAGTCAAATTTTACTTTCTTTTTGTTCATAGGATTAACTGACATTTCATCTTTGGAGACAATATGGCTAATAAAAGGATATTTTTGAAGCTACACCTACTAAATATTACATGTAACACTTTTCATAAAATAGTATACATAATGAACCATAATATATTCTCATGGTCCTCATAGATGTTATATTACACAAAGATATCATCAATAAATACCATTATAATGTTATGAAGAAATTAATTGAATACTTTGTTGATTAGATCCATAAAGATCGACGGTGAATTTTTTAATAAAAATGGAAATTCTATGAAATATTAATCTCTATACCTCATTGGAAATTCAATATTTATATTTTCTTTCTTCATTACTAGTTATTTCTGATACCTAGATAGAAGATCAGTCTTTGAAAAATATTTTTCTCATGAAATTGATCAAATAATTCATTAATGTGAAGTAGAGGAAACACGTTCTTTATCATACTAGATTTAATATCCCAATAATATATGTAAAACCACACACACATACACACACACATATATATATATTTCTTATTAATGGAAATAATGTAGGAATCCTATTAAAAATAATATGGAATATAAATAATTTATCACATTAGTCCTCTAGTTGTTTCATCAACCCCACTAATTCTATAATGACCATTCTATAGAGAGTATTTGATATAGGACTTGAATCAAGGATTAAATCAATAAAAAAATCATATTCGCATTCATGTGGATGTATCATTAATCCATAGTAAGTAAATTAATTTATGTATATATTATAAGTTCATCCTCAATTTGGAGATTATCATTTTCATCCATAGATTTATTATTCTATTCTCCCCCTATAGTGTCATTCAGAGGATCTACTATTGGTAGATCTGGGCATGGATTTGATGATTAAGTATCCCTTATAAAGATAATTAGTTCCACTTACTACCTAGTAATCATACGTCATTTATCTTTTCAAAAAAGTCTTTTATCATCTTTTGAAATCTGGTCTCTACGAAGGATTATGTCAAAATAAACCATATGTATAATGATGAAGTTAGAAAACATGGTATATTAATGTGTCATAATTGGAACTAACTTACACATCCTTATTGAGGTGATACATATAATAGGTATCATGAATGATAAATCCCTTTTTATGGTTTTAGGAAAATATTCAATTTTATTTGAAAAGTTGAATCAGATAAAAGAGTGTGAAGATCTGGAATCAAATAAATCATTAGCTAAAATTGATGATATTATTAAAGCACTAGACACCATATAATTAGGAACTTAAACATCAGATATTTTGATCACATAATATTGGTCTGTATCCCTTTTCCTTTTTGTTTAATATTCCATTGATTCCTATGAAAATAATATTAATAGTACCCCATCACCATATATTTGATTCATTGAACATAAGAATCTGATTTTCCCATTAAAATAATGATTTATGGGTATTTATATTTTCGTTTTATGATCCTTCTTTCATGGGTTCAATGTTTCGTATGTTACCAAATTAGCAAGGAAACCGTTTACCCTATTCTTTTTAAAATGCATTTTTTTGTTTTGCCTTTTAATTTTCATATTCTTGTGTTGGGATATATTCTTATATATCCTTATTGTTGTAAATTTTATTTCCAAGTGGCGAGATACCCTTTTTCACTCATCAACTCATTTTCTTAATTTTAAAGTTATGTTGTTAGGTTATCGAATTTCTTTAAGGGAAACTTCTTCACCCAATTTCAATTATTTGGGTTAAACTTCTTCTTCATGATTACATCATTATATGAATATGTGTGAATAACCTATGATTTTATTACACTTATTATACACTTATATTGGGTATATTTAAATTTTTCACACATAATTATTTCATTGATTTATCCTTAATCTAAGGATACCGTCTTTATAATGGATTTCGTCTTAATTTACATTCCACTAAGAATTTATTGTTTGTATGAACCAATTCACTATTATATTGTGTATATAATGTCCTTTGGAAAATTATATCATGAGTACCTTTATTCTCATGATATTATAATTTTTTGATTAAATTTTATTCCTCAATTATTTGTATTCAAGCGTCTCTCATTTTCTTAAAAACACATTAACTAAAATATTGTTTTAAATGTTTTAAAGAATTATTCTTCTATATAATTATCATTAATGTTTATGTTTTAAAAATAGTTTCAAGGATTTATTTATATGGACATTAATGTTTTAAAATGTTAATTCTTTTAAAAACTTTATAGTGGTATGGGACACATTGATTCAAGAATATCTTTATTAAATGTTTTAAATGGTTTTGAAATTTGTTTGATAAAGCATTGATTATGTAAATATATTGAAAGGATATATTGTTATTACAATGAGGAAATGATATCATTCCATTATTCTTATTTTATGTGTTATGGATATGTTATGGTTATTGGGAATTGTTTATGTATACGGGTGGTTCTGTGATAAACTTAGTGTGGGTGAGCCTGAGATAGCTCTCCAATGCATTGGGTAACGTGACAAAGGTAAACGTTAATGTTTCTCCTAAGAGATTTAGGGAATATACTGTGATGGGTATTCAAGATGTGACTCCCCTATGTAGTTGTGATATCTACAATGTATATATGTTATGAATGCCATAAGTTTCATTTATGATTTATGATTTCTATGTGTTATTCATAAAAATTATGATTTTGTAAGGTATATTATGATTGAAAAGTATTGGTTTCATTTATTTGTATTTATTGGTTGGCTAATGTTTTCATTCCTTGTTTTATAACCCTTACAGATCTTTTTATTCTCATCCCATGTTTTTGAAATGTTTTCCACATGACTTAAAGATTAATAGGGTCATGGATGGGATCAAGGAAAAGCCATGTTGTCTAAAACATGGAACTAGACATCTTTCTTTTTAAGAGTTTTTATTTTATGAAAAATTGATACTGAGTAGTAGTGTTTACATGTAATATTGAAGTTGTTATGTAATAGTTATGGCCTAATTCTCTAAAACTCTAAACCTGAAAAGATCCTCAATGTGAATTCCTGACATAATTCAAGATTATATAATGTTTAAGGTCGGGTCCTTATGGTTGGTATTAGAGGTCGGTTTAGATAACTTTAGAGGTTAGGGTATTCTTTAATCATAAGTGACATTAACAAAATGTTTAGGATTTTTGAAAGAGTGATAGTTTTTTTAGATAAAATGAATGAGTTTAAGATAACATGAATAATTATATCTTATTATTTACCCTACTCATAAGATATTATATGATGATTTTACTGATATACTCACACTGACCTTTTTGGTTTTAGTAAATGGATAGATCTAGAAGGAACCAAAGTAACAGTGGATGTGAAGAAAACATTGATGGTTTTCTGAATGAGCAACAGAATGAAATGGAAGTTACAATGAGAACTCTTGTGGTTATTCTCAACCAACTATCTGGAGTCATGATTAACCATCTATGTCTTGGTGATTTTTATAAGGAATCGTATATGCAAGAAACAAATCCCCACAGAAGTTTAGTTAATAATCATAAAGCTAAGTATATTCAAAAACATATGTGTCAAGGATGTGTAATGAATCACATAGGAAAATGTTTCAAAGGTATGGGAAGATGATATAGATTTGGAAATGATGGTCATAAAGAAAGAACCTTCCATAGAAAAAGGAATCATCTTGTTGAATGTTGGAAAGGGAAAGAAGTTCTTTATAAGGGATCAATTTAATGTTTAAAATGTGGTGTGCATGGTCATTATACAAACAGATTTCCTACGAAGATGTTTTTGGAATGGGATCAATAGGATCATACAAATATTTGTTTACCAATACGTAATTCCATTCTGATTGAGGATGAATAAACTAACAATGACCAATGAGTGGTGTGGATTATTTATTAACATATTTTTTGATATTATTGAATCATGGGATATTATTAATGATAATTTTTGTAGGAAATAATTATTTCAGAATAAGTTGGAAATGAATGGTTAATGGATCTTGAAGAACTTTGATTGAGTAAGAAGTCAACATATAAGGGATTGAAGAGTTATGGTTGATTTTAGGATGGTGAAATTCATAAAATTATTAAAGCTCTTTTGATGATGGGATTGCATTAGAAGACTTTTTATAGTATCTTTAACCCTGAAGTTTGATATATAAATATTTTATTCAAAGAATAAATATCTTTTCTTTTGTGGATATAGTGATAAATAACCATTTGGGTTTATATGATCCTTGAATTTGGGTGAATTACAGGTTAATACATTTTGGGATGTAAAATGAAAGTTATTAGACAACCTTTGTGGTTAAAATATGTTATGTTATTTTTTGATGAATTTATCTCTTTTTGGGAATTTTATAAGATTATATAGTTTTTTTAAAAGGATAACACACAGACCATGTGACAACCCATCGCGTTGGACAATGTTGCGGGAATCGAACCCACAACCAAAGTGCGACTGGGATTTATCACCTACCACTTGACTACGTGAAGTCCCTGGTTAGTAGGACTAATTATTTTTAGTTAGATGATTTTATGAATAAATAATAAGTCGATTTTGGGTTATCTATGGAAATTATTAACCAATCATGGAGAATATGTGATTAGGTTAATTAATTTTCAATATGATACATTAAGAGTAACTGATGATATTTGGAGATAAATTTTAATATTTATCTTGGAAGACTGTGAGATTAAATCCTTCTGAGATTTGGGTTCCAATATTAGTTTGGATTAATTTGAAGAATTCTATGGAAACTGATTATTGAATGGTCTTTGTTGAACTTTGGGTTTTGTTTAAATTTTTTTTGGAGATTAAGAGTAGTTTTTATTTTTGAAAACGATTATACTTTTTGGGTATTATCTGATCTCACACTAACCATTTTGGTTTTGGTTAATGTCTAAAGACATGGGAAATATATAGTTCATCTTTTGTGGATTATGTGATTCTCTCTAACTTGATTAGAGATATTTTAATGTCAACAAGTCATCCTGAATACTCATCATTTGGAGAAAATATGAGTTTGTGTTAGAAATATATTAAAGGATTAAAGTCTACATGAAAAGTGAGTATGTTTCCTTATGTTTTTAGTTAAGCTCATAAATAAATTCCTCAATGAAAAGTTACTTAAAACAAAAAAGTTTTCTGTTAACTTTTCATACTGGGGAATCCAAGACTGTTTAACCCATCACAAGTTTTTGATTTTCTGGTGTTTAACTTTCTCCTAATCATGTTTTCTATCACACTCCATCAGAACTTTATGGTTTGTTTTCTCCTCCATATCCATGTGTTCAAGGAATCCTAATATTTTTTTTCTTAGGTAACCTTTTTACTTCTCTTCCTTTATTTTAAAGTGATATTTTTATTGACTCTTTTTCTCATGTAGGGATTTCAATGAAGTTTCTATGCCCAATTTTAATATTGTGAGGACACAATTCCCAAAAGGGGGAAGGATGTAACATCCTAGATAAATAAATAATATGAAATTTTCATATTTATTAATATTTTTAAATTAATTATTAATTTTACTTTATAAGTAATTATATTTTTGATGGCGTACCCAATACCCAACAACGGGTTTCTTTGAAATCTTACATTGCACACAATGTTGGGTAATACTGAAAAATAATAATATAATATAATTTTAAATGGAAGTTAACTCATAGCCATTGTAATGGAGGGAATGAACAGAGCTAACTAAAAAAGGATTATACAAGTTTCTTAAATGTTTTTACATTTATCCAAGAAAATTTAGAGGCTTAAAATTTGAATGAATCTAATTTTAAGCATAATTTACTTTAAAAGGTTGATTTACCACCTTTTGATGGAGAACCCTCTTTAAATATAGTTTCGGTCACTTTTATATGTTCTATTTTATAAAATAAAATTATTACTTAGAATTGGGGCATCAAAACTCAATTTGGGTAAAATTTTGGTATTATTCGGATAAAATTCATTTTTTGATAAATAGTGAAAAATACTGTATTTTAATTCAAAACTGCCTTTTAATATAATTTATTTATATTGTTAGATTATATTTTTAATTGGATTTAAAGTTTAATTAGATTATATTTTTACCATTTAATCCAATGTTGGTCATTTTAATTAATTTCACTTTGAAATTTGACATAAACTAGTTTCAATTTTTATATAGTTAATATTTCTTAAAAACACGCTTTTTTGTTTTAATAACGATAATTAATTTTAAATTAATTAATCCAAAATATATGTTTTTAATTTTTTAAAATATAAATCATTTTTTAATTCAAAATATCAAATATATATTACGCAGAATTTTTGGTATTTTGCTGATAAAATTCAATTTTTGATGAATAGTGAAACCACTAAGTAGTAGTTAAAAAAACAGAATTTTTCATTTAAATTAAATTTTACCTCTTCTGTGAATAGAATTTAGAAAATCAGACATACCTGATTGTCATTTGTAAGTAATATGTTGTTCAATAGGATAAAAATAATTTTTTGGTGAATGGTAACTTTTGACTTTTATTTACCACGTTTAAAGGTAAATAGGGTAATTCAAGGTAAACAAATATTATAATAATAAAAAAATTACCTTAACACTTGTCCTAAAATTATTGGATGAGTCAAGGACGTCATGGGTATCCTTGGGTCTATTTTTTGACCCCATGGATCCACTTAAGAGTGATAATGACACTTTATTTAAATTCTCTTATAGTAAAGGAAAAAATGACATAAACAAATATATTTTAGTAAATTAATTTTTACATAGTCTTATGTAAGTTATCTATTTGACTATAAATATTATTTTGAAAGATAAAACTATTTCCTACATAATGGTATTTTTTATAATTTTGATACATCAAATAAATAAAATTATTTATGACAGAATAATGATGCAGTGTTTACCTCATTAAAAAATGATTTAAATAAATAAGATTATAAATAATAAAATAACATCTGAAACCTATCCAATTATTATTGAATTAATTTATTTCGACCATCAGTCATTGTATCTTTGAAATTAATTAGTTCTTGAACTTTAGAAACCGAAAATCATTATATAATAGAATAATATTTTCACACTTTCCTAAAGAGCCCCTCCTACCCCTTATAAAACTCATCATTTCTAACACATTCCTCACACCTCTAAAGCCCCTTGGATCATCGAACCCCTACCCAAATAAGCTCTAAATATCCCTATATTCATTTTAGAATCCTTACCTTAGGCATAAGGAACATCAATAAATCCTTTTGGTTCAAACCAAAGGCAGTTACCCAAATTAAAGGTAACATTTTCTCTTAAATTCTTTTCTTTTATTTTACTTCTCCAACTTCTATACACTTTTAATTAATTTTTTTATAACAAAACAAGTATCCTAAATATACTAGGATGTTTTTATGATATGTATTCGAACTACACTCATACACAGCTCGATTTAATGGGTAAAAAATATACTGTTTATGTGGACGGCGAACTACTGCCTCACGAAACGATGATTGTTCAAATATATCCTACCGCCTCTCATGGTGTCCATTATGATGGAACTATATTTATATATGATATATATATATATATATTATTTTTATTTTTTCTTTATTATTCTGTATTTTTTTCATTTATAGAATACCTTAATGGTTTCCATTATGGGTAAACGTGATAATTTCATTTGAGTAAGTGCGGACTACCGCCCCCTCAAAGTGATATGACTCGTTCATGTCTTATGTGGGATGTATAAATGATGGATTTAATGAAATTATATATTATATTATACTTGAATTATAATATACCTATATATCATTATGTTCTCATTCCATTAAATTCTAAATAGAAATTGAAGTAGTGTTCATGCGTACCTACAGGCTTATCGTCTCCATGAACGGTGCATTTCATTACTTACCTATAAATGTTATGTAATATTATAAATATATATATATACTAGATATATATGATAAATATGATATCTAAATCATTAATATAATTTTGTAGATAATGGACTCTTTACCACATGGACAACTTGTAATTAGAAGGTGTTCATTTTTTAATCAAGTACCAAATATCGACAAAACAACCATTATTAACTTAAATTATTACAGAAAGTTTATAACACTGTAATAAGTGATATAAAAGGAATAATAATCTTTAAAAATGTTATTAATTAGTTATAAATTATCATAATTTTATTTTTCAAAAAGAACATTGAACAAACAAGTCAAGTCGGACACGAGGTAAGGGGTTTCACATCTCACATTTAATTTTGTGAGATTTCCAATGTTCGCCACTTAATTATTGCATGTGGTTTATTGTGTAAAACCATGTGATGAGTATTATCATGATTATATTTATAATCATATAATTTTTTGATTAATTTTTTGGTTAGTAACTTTGGGTCATACGACACGATTGATTACAACGTGGTAAGGGGTTTTCATCTCACTTTTTATTCTCGTGAGATTCATTCTACATTTGCCACTATTTTTTTTGTTGTGTATGTACTTCCCATGAATGTATTATTTGTGTAATATACTTTAATTTACAGTTATTTACATCTTCATTGTATGATCCTTCATTCATGGGTTTTATGTTTTGTACGTTACCAAATCGGTAAGGGAACATTTCACCCTATTCTTTTTAAAAGACAATTTTTTGTTATGTATTTTAATTTGCATCTTCTTTTGATGGGATATTTTCTTTTATATCCTTATTGATGTAAATTTTATTTTCAAGTGATTATATACCATTTTTTTCACTCATCAACTCATTTTCTTAATTTTAAAGTGATGGCTTTAGACTGTCAAAATTCTGTAATTGAAACTTCTTCACCCAATTTCAATTCCTTGGGTTAAACTTCTACTTCTTGATTATGTCATGCTATGAATATGTGTGAATAACCTCTAATTTTCTGACAATTAATATCTACTTATATTTGGTGTATTTATATTTTTCACACATAATTATGACATTGATTTATCCTTAATCTAAGGATATAGTCTTTATAAGGTATTTCGTCTCAATTTACATTCCACTGAGACTTTATTATGCCAACGAGAATGTACCCGAGTGGTAAGGGCTCATGATAGGAATCTAAGAGACCCAGGTTCAAAATCGAGTGGAGGTGAATTTCTAGGTTACTGTAGCAGTACTGTTTTATGTATTATTCATCACTATAGCTGCTGGAACTATTCACCCAATTTTGGCCTTCGGGCCACTGGTTTGGGCCTACGGGTCTCATGGGCCTTTGGGTCATCAAAGGCCTTAGGGCCTCAGGGACTTTGGGGATCAAGAGACCACAGAGTAGCCCATTTCACATAGATCACGCCACAGAATTGGATCTGAGCAATAAAAGTAGTAGTCACCAGAAGCAGTGCTAACCAGATTGGAAGAATGAGAGGGAATGGTAACCACCCTCGAGACTATGCACCTTGCAACTTTGTACAGGGCAATGATACTCGATTAGTAATACAAGGTGGGGAGCTAAGGTGATCAATGATGTAGGATATGGGGAGGGGAAATTCTAGTGGGTTGGGCCTACATGTCATGTATTGGACATGGTATGTCTCTGGGCCTTCAGGTCATGTATTGCGGGTCACGTCGGGCCATGTTCCATGGGCCTACGGGTCATGTACAGGTTCCCCTTCATCCATTAAAAGGGGTATCATCCATAATAAAATAAAAAATAACGCCTTCAGGCCATTCGAGTACTGAGACTTTATTTTTGTTATGGACCAAATCACTATTATATTGTGTATATACTGTCCTTTGGAAAATTATATCATGAATGCATTTATTCTCATTATATAATAATTTTTTGATTAAATTTTATTCCTAAATTATTTATATTTAAGCATCTCTATTTTTGTTAAAAACACTTTAACTAAAATATTTTTTTAAAATATTTATTCTTATAAATCTTTTTCATTATTATCCATGTTTTAAAAATATTTTTAAGGATTTATTTATATGGACATTAATCTTTTAAAAATTTAATTCCTTTAGAAGCATAAAAGTGGTATGGGACACTTTGATTCAAAAATATCTTTATTGAAGGTTTTAAATGGTTTTGAAAATTGTTTGATAAAGCATTGATTATATCAATATCTTGAAATGATATATTGTGATTTCATTGTTTAAATATTATCTTTCCTTTATGATTGTTTTATGTGTTATGGATATGTTATGGTTATTGGGAATTTTTTACGTATATGGGTGGTTCCATGAAGAACCTAGGGCGGGTGAGCTTGTTATAGCTCTCCAATGCATTGCGTAACGTGACAGATGTAAACGTAAATGTTTCTCTTAAGAGATTTAAGTTATATACTCTAATGGGTATTCTAATTGTGACTCCATTTGAAGCTGTGATAGTTATAATTTAAGTATGTTATGAATTCCATAAGTTACCTTTGTGATTTATGATTTCTGTGTGTTATTCATAAAACATATGACTTCGTAAGGTATGTTAGGATTTAAAAGTATTGGTTTCATTGATTTTTATTTATTGAGGGGGTAATGTTTTTCTTCCATATTTTATAACCCTTACTGATCTTTTTATTATCATACCAAGTTTTGGAAATGTTTTCCATAGGACATAAATATGAATAGGTTCAAGGATGGGATCAAGGAAAAGTCATGCTGTCTAAAACATGGAAAAAGACATGTTTCTTTCAACGAGTTTTTATTTTATGAAAAATAGATACTGAGTAGTAGTGTCTAAATGTAATATTCAAGTTGTTATGTAATATTTATGTCCTAATTCTCTAAAACTATAAACCTAAAAAGATCCATAATGTGAATTCCTAACCTAATTCAAGATTTTTTTAATGTTTAAGGTTGGGTCCTTATAGTAATAGAAATATAAAAGATGAAAAATTATAACTCAAGGAATGGATATTTGAGTTGTTAACATCCCTTATGGACAACATACCTAATGAAACATGAAGTATCTGAAAAGGTGTTTATGTAGTAAAAATATAAACAATGAGAGGATATAAAATAATGAAAAATGTATATATTTTACCCATATTGTATGAAATAAGTTTAACTGAATGATCATAACTAAATTAATGAAAATTGAGTTATTAGAGACTCTTATGACTAGGGTGACACATGAGTTAAAGTAAATTTGAAGAAATAAAATTTATTTATATAATTAAATCCTATAAATTAAAAGGAATTAATTAGTAGATAATTCCTGGGATATTAAATAAATATAATACCATAAAAATTAAACATTGTTCATAACATGTAACATGCCTCAAATAATCGGAATTGAGACCAAGAAACCCCTTGTGGTTTGAGTAACATTATAATTGATTACCTTGAAAAGGATTAATTGTAATTTAATGAAAAATAATAATATTAAAATAAAAATCTGATATCTCAGATATTCATTATATACACCTTATAAATTAAATTATGTTCACATTACCAAATAAGTCTCTAAGAGATGAATTTGAGATGAAACCCCTTACCATGTTTCTCTACATTGTCAAATTCACTATAAATAAATATTTTTGAACATTTTAATAAAAATAATATTTTATAAAATTCATGTATTATAATTCATTAATTTTATATCATTAACTATTTTCCTATTTTTGATATCGATTGCATGTAATCTTTATCATTTTGTATAAGTTTCATAATAGTAGTGTTGGTATTTTTTATTCTCGAAAATATCATCATTAAAAGTTTCTTACAGTTACTATAATTGATGGAATTTAATTATTTATAACATTTATGTTTCCATTTATCAGAACATATATCTTTGTACTAGAAGATGAAAAAACAAAAAAAACATTTTTCGGTGACATAAATCCTATGAAGGGTGTTTTATTAATTAGTGACTTAAATATTGATGAAAATTATGTAGTGAAAAAATAATTAGTAATTATTTATATCATATTATACTAGAAATTAATTTTTCTTTATATTAAATGAGATAATTTCTATGAATTGTTCGAATAGGAGGTCAAACTATCCTAAACCTGAAATTAGTATGATTAATGGATGATTATAGGTAATTATGATACAATATAATTATACTGGTTTCATAATGGTATATTTTTGTGTTTATTAGTGAGATATATGATTATTATAAATAATTAGTATAATATTTTATGTATAAGAACCACTTTCCTAGAATGGATACATTGCTTTTCAACTTCTCTTCCCATTTAAGACGATTAATTTTATAATGATAGTTTATCACTCATGTAATCAATAATATACTTAAAATTGTATCAATAAATCATTTTTAAAATCATAAATATCATATTTATCCTTTAAAACATTCTCATTACCATCCATGTTGGGTGGTGAGGAAATGAAAAATAGAAATTAATAGTTCCATGGTGGCGGTAGTCCACACATATACATGAATAATGAATTTGTTTATAATAGAATGGGGAATATGAGTAATATAGTTTATCAGTAAATAATATTAAATAGTTCAGAAATAAAATATTAATATATTAAATTACTTATTAGTACCATCTTTGTATAGTGGTGAAGGATAATGAAACACGTTGCATCATGGAGGTGGTAGTCTCCAAAACACATGATTCACATTTTCATTTTTTCTTACTTGAAAATGGGAGGGTGGATCATGATTTTCCCATAATTATAAAAAGATTAATTCATAATAATGATACATATAGTTTCATTATTATTTGAAAGAGATATATTTTTAATAGAATAAAAATACATAGTAAAATTCAAAATAGAATTATAGGTTAATAATTTATACGGAACTTCTTAGATTATCTCTTTTGTGTAAGTGATAAAAAATTTGAAGGATGGAATATTGAGAAGGCCGGATCCTCATTTTTGTGTCTTGGAGTGTTGGGGAGTGTTTTTTATGAGATTTTTCTTACCTTTAAGGATTATGTTGTGACCGTATGTAAGGATATGAGTTCTCCTTTTATTAGTGAAAAATACTAGTATCTTTGTAAATACCAAAAATATTTCAATAATGTGAAGTCAAAATGAAGGAAAGAATCTAAGAAATTAATAATTTATGGATATGATAGGGGATAAGGTCTATTTAAACATTGAAAACAAAATTAATATATTTTTTTAATATTTTTCAACCCCTTTACCCCTTGAAATATTACTTTTTCCATTTTAGCTTCTATAATTTAAATTAGTTTTACCTTTTGTAACATAATCTATATGAAAAAAAATATAGTGAAGCATATTATATAATTTGGAACCATCGATTATAAATTTTTGATTTTATTTCCATTTATTCTTTTAATAAATGTGATAAAAATTAAATTTAAAATACTGACATATAATGTATAGAAAACTACATTTTGAAAAAATATTACATATGTTATAAAATATAAAATATGGGTTTTTAATTAAAATATAATATTTTAAAATATGTAATATTACTCATAATGAATATTTTTTGTCAATAAATTATTTTTTTTATGTTTTAGGATATTCTTATATCCATGTGACAACATAAAACCTACAATATTTTTCAAAATGCTATTTTTCACAATTCACTTAAAAATAAATTATTTTAAAAAAATCATAGAAAATGAAATTAAGGATTTATTATTATCATTAATACTAAAATTAATTTTACCTTGTAAAATTAAATTTATAAAATCTTATAATACAATATTTAAATAAAATTCCAAAATAAAGTGTAAAACATTTCATATTGGAAAATAAATTTTTAAATGTCAACTATCCTTTATTATAATTGTATATAAATTACATATTAATTTATTTATTATTTATTAACAATATTTTTTGTATATTTCATTATTATTTGATGATAATGAACATACTTTCATTAAATAAAATAAAAATTAAAAAAAATATTTTTAAGCATAAAATAATTTTCATAGATGTTTTTTATATGCTAATTGAATTTCACTATTATTAAAAGTTTATATTGTTTTCACTAAACCCATATTTTCTAACATCTTTACTCCTGTTAACAAAAACTAATTCAAATAAAAGTCTTAAAACATTTATATTTATTATTCAATATCTCTCGTGATTTTTTGTTTTACTTAGGCACAGTGTGTGAAACATTCTATTTAATATTTTATTTATTTAAGGAGAATATAGATTGAAATCACTAGTTGTTACATGGTATGGATTTATTTGAAACCTGATAAATTTATCTATTCAATTTCAACATATTCTTTCATCTTCATTGGGGAAGATGTTAGAATACATTTAAATATTGTGATTCCTCTACTACGAAATAGGGTTCCAAAGATGGTTTAATAACCTCATTTTCACGAGTCTTTTGGTTGTATCTATAGTGATCCCAATCAAGAAAAATTCACCACAAATAATATTTATATAAATCTAACTAATGATAATAATTCATTGTTTTATGTTCTTAATTATATATATATATATTGATTTAGTTGATAATAGATCTCGAATATTATGGGTTTTCATCCATTACCATGATCATTTAACCATTAATGAAATCTCATTAGTATAATCAGATCAACTGACATCAATAAATCAACATGTTTTATCCTATTTTTGTGATGAATTATCCTATTTTATTGTGTTTTTGACCATATTGTAATATACTATATGATGGAATGTTTCTATTTTCCATATTCATTATGCATAAGTTGGAATTATCATAATGTATGATATATAGGAAACACATGGATTTATATTTTGTTGTAAGATTTGATATCAGATAATTTAAGCTATAATTGAATCTATAATTTAAAAAATATTATAATGTAGTTTGAATGATATTGATGATATCATCAAATGTGAATCTGTCTATATGACTGTTCCAATCATAGCATGTGATATAAGCTGTAGATTTTGATAGATAATACCATCATCAATTATAAGATATGGTTTAATTTAAAACAATTTAAAATGAAATATGTGTATTTAATAACATTTAATTTATAAATTTTTTATAAGTAAAAATTGTTAGGAATTTTACATTGATATTTTTTATCACAAAATTAAATATGAATTGTTAATATTTATATCTCATCCTTGGGAAATGAATAAAATATTTATTTTCTTGTTTATTACATTAGAATTATTTTATCACTAAAATTTTTATGAAATGTGAATATGGTTTATTCTTAAAAAATGTGAAAAAATTACTTCTTGTTAATTTTTGATTCAAGCATTAAATTATTGGTATGAAAAAAATAATTTATTTTCATCTACCAAAATATTGGTTTCTGATTAGTGTAATTTTCCTGAATGTATTTTTTTATATAGCTACATTTTATTAGGTTTTATAGTTAATAATAATTTAATTCTACCTTGAATAAAGTATACCAGGGTTGAGGGACATTTGGTCTTACCTCCCACTAACACAGGGGCTTATGAATTGTTCTAGAATAGTGGTTACTAGTTATATATGTCTCTAGGATTTCAATTGTAGATATTTTTAACATCATATAATAATAAAAATTTACATGAATAGTTAATTAACCTTTTTAATGATATTCATTTGGATATGTCTAATGGTGTTTCGGTTATATTTTTTTGTGAAAAAAATAAATTGTGGGATATATAACGAGTTATAAATTATTATTTTTTGATCATATTAATTTGTTGGATGGACTATGGATTCCAAAAAAGAAATTATTATAATCATGCATATATAATGTAATAAAATATGAGAAAATAAATATTTCATAGGATTTCATATTTTTTAATTTAATAAAAATTTTATTAATAATAAATTAGGGAGACTTTAATGAAAACCCATTAAACACTACGTGTTGGATTCCTTCAAAATAATAAACATTTCAAGGCCTTGATCATTTAACTAGGTAGTTCTATGATAATGTTTGGTTCCCATTTATTATATTTTGTAATACATGGTGGAAATGGGTATGCATAAATTTTATACACCCAAATCCATATATGATGTTTGTGATACACTTAGTTATGAAAACCAAGAAGTTAGGATATCATAGGAATAATGTTGAGTTTATATTTATATGATGGATTTGGGAAAAATGTTTTCCACTCAACTATAAAAGAATAAAATGTAATATGATTTTAAATATATCCTACCTCAATAGCTTTGTATTGAGTTATACACTAATATTGACATTAATAGTAATAAAATAAGGACCATGGCTCGATAAAGTTGCATGATGCATAGGTTCGTATTATTTAGTGGGATTAAATTCATTAAAATACCATGGTGAAAATATATAAAACCATATTCTAACCCATAGAAATTTCTTCATCATAGTATATGGCTTAAATATTGATAAATTTTTTATATAACTTATTGGAATGACCTATAAAAAAATTCTAGATTGGTATCTGAGGTTTAAAAGTGTTATCAAGTAGAATCACTCTATGTAATTAAATGAAAATGTTATAGAAGTCAATTTGAAAAACTATAAATCATAGTTTTTTTGATAAAACATGTGTGTCTCAAATTTATGTTTTGAAACAATATATCATAGATTGAATATAATTAAAAAGGGGTTAATTATTTCTATTTTCTATCAATGGAGCAAAAGTTTCTGCATTGGATGTCGATATGTATAATATATGTTTACCTAGTGGATTAATTCAAGAATTAAAGAACTATATTTATGATCATACCATAAATATAATTTTATTTTTGTATTTTATTTTATACATGAAGGTATTCTCATTAATTATTATGAAAAATAGTTGTTCTATATATATGAATGAAATTTTTAATTGAATTGGGAATACAATTAATGGTTTATAAATTCAAGTTATAAATAATCCTATCTCTAATATTCAGAATAAGAAAATTTGGGTTTTATCTAATCACACATACCTTTCTCATTGTATCCATAGATAAATAAATTAAAAACACATAAAAAGACTCCATAGATATGTAATGTAGGAGTAAATTGATTATAAATCGTTTTATAAAAAAAATATTTAATGGAAAAAATGAAAAAATAATCATTTAATGGATATGGTGAGAGGGATAGTGTAATATTAGGTCTTATACATAGTGTTTTAAATGGAGTAATGATTACTCAAAAATGTAGTGGGTTTTGGTACTTCATTACATTTATGGATGAATTTAGTCAGTATTCTTATACTTTTTCGAAGGGGCATAAGTGTGAAACATTTTAAAAATTTAAAGTGTTTCTCAAGAAAGTAAGGAATCAGCTGGTAACAAGTATCCAGATTACATAATTACATATAGGTGGTGAATACTTGATCTAAGAAATGAATTATAATATAATATATTGGTTAATTTATCCATAACTCACTCCTATTTTAAATTCATATTGTAATATTGTGTATTAGAGGACAAATTAAACCTGTAAAGTAGAAGGTCGTTACATCTAGTTCGTGTGTTATAAAGAATTTATTTAAAAATTGGATTTGATTCAAATAGAGATAAACCTAGCTTTATCTTACATCTGTACCATAGGATAATCATTAATAATAATATATCATATCACAATCCCATTAATAGAAGGTTCAATGTCTTTGAGGATCCGCTATATAAAGAAATTATTTTACAATACTCATGAACATTTCTTCACATATGAATCCTCGCTATGTCTATATCTAAAAACACATAGGTTAAACAAATATTCATATCCTATATAAATACAAAATAATAATAGGTGTTCATTAACAATCAGTAATGGAAGACTTATCAACATGTTATCTGGTGTTAGATCATAAGAATATGGGAAAACACGAGTAGGGGAGAACATTATTACTATATTAAAATGGAAAAATTTGTATTTTCCAAAATCCATGATATCATGAAATTTAATATCTAATTAAAAAAAATATTCCATGTAAAATGTGTGTTTAATCATGACAAATTAAATATTTATCAAGGAGTATAATCATATTCCTTGTGAAATATAAAATTTCCTTGAATCATAGTATAAAAATTAATTATTTGAAAAATATAAGCATAAAATAGGTTATGAATAAATTAATCCACTTAAAATTCACATAAAAACATGTGAAAAAATCTTTCTACATATCATTAACACAAAATTTTTGAACATTTCTTCCCACATCTCAGTATCACAAAAAACATGTGAATAATGATTATTTCATATAATTCACGCAACATTTCATTTTATCATGTTATTGAAAACCATGTCTAATTCATTGTATTTAAATATAGAAAACCACCCATAAAATATTTTTACTTTACTGTTGCACTTGACAAAAATAATGGGTTTATTAAACCTTTCAAGAAAACTATATAACATTAACATAAGAAGTCACAGGATATCCAAAATATCATTCTCCAATATAAATTATATAATAATAATAGATAGGGTGAGAAAAAAAGATATATTCATGAAATATAAAACCTGGAGGGTAAATATAATTGAAAATAAATATTTTTTCACAAAACCTCTTAAAACATTTATAAAAAAATTAATTTTATGAAAAATCTATAAAGGGAAAGTCAAGACTTTGGAAAAACACATTTTAATGTGTTCTACATAAAATATCCTTGAAAGGAAATAAAAGTTATCTAATAAATATAGAGTGAAAGGTAAAAAATTATATTATTAATGAATGAAAAATATTTTTAATATCCTGAAATAACATTATTGAAAATCAACATCACAAAAGGGGTTATAAAATCATCATTTACAAATAGAAGGAAAATACTGAGGGCACATTAGCAAACACATATTTGGGTTTTAAAATATGAATGGAAAACCATTTTCAAGGAATAATTAATATGGAAATTAATGTAAAACTATAAAATCATATTAATTTGGATATATTTATATTCAAATATATTTAATTTCTTTTATAGATCGTGATACATGCAAGTCAATGTAAAAAAACAGATTTATACTAGTGAAATATTTTTATTTAATATAGAAGTTACCGACTAACCATTGGGATGGTGGTCTGGATAGGGAACACTAAATTTTTAATTTATTACTAATACATTTATAAAATAAATTCATGGGTTATAAATTGAATATAAATTTAAATAGAAAACATCAGATATTAATAAATATGTTTTTTTAATTTTTCTTATATGCCCAAGTTGTTTTCATCTTAATAAATTGAATTAAATAATATAGTGCAATGATTTTTATGAAATTTATATATTATATATTCAATATTTTTTTTAACATTCATCTAATTTTTTATAAGAATGAGATTAGAATATATTTCTAGTTTTATGCTTAAAGAAGTATTTGTCCAGAAATGAATTTACTCATATTTTAAAAACTAATTTTTAGATAAATTTATTCTCTATATATAAATTGAATTATGAAAAATGTATTCCATATTTGTAATCGACAGGATAATATTTTAAATGTATGAAACATTTATTTTTGTCCAAAATGAATAGTGACCATAATAAATTATTTTTACCTGGAATAGTTAAAATGGGTATAAAGGGTTTAAACATTGGGATCCAACTTAAGAATTTCTCAAAAACATGACTTTTTTCTATTTTATGATTTTAGTTCGTCCATTTAAATCGAATAACCTAAAAAAATTCTTGTGGTTCAATTTTTCATTTATTATAACCTTTATATTAATTTGGGAAAATTAGAAATACAATATGTCACTCCCTTAACATTAATAACTATAAAATATTTAATATAAGGATAAAAATATGATCAGCTTAGTTATAACAATTTATTTGAATAATTAGTTAATTTTTTATCATGGTAATATATTTTTTATTATTAGTTGCAGAATAATTACATTAAATTCTTATGCAATTACCAGATTATATTTATATGATTAATAGAAAAATTAATTAAATGTTTTTAAAAATATTAAATGTAATACAATTTGGGTGAATGATTATATTCAAAAATTTTCTATATTATAATAACATAATATTTTTGTGTGAACGGTTCTGATTTGAATTCCATTATTTTCATTTTTTCATTAATTTAAAATTAAATAAATAGTGTCAAAAATAATATTAATGATATTTTATGGAATTAATATTTTAAAAAATATTTAATAGCCATCAAAATTTTGATAAAGTAAAAAGTGAATAATATATGAAGAAATGATATCCCATTGAAATTTATCAACCTATTGTAACTTATATGTAAAATAATGACCCTTTAATGTGGAAAAAATTTGTGACTGTGGTTTAGATAAAAATTGGCTAACAGAGGGGTTAATAAAAAAACAAGGTTAAAAATAGCACCAAAACCTATATAAATTTAATGAGTTTATTATATTTACATATTATACTATTTTTATTTTAATATCTATCCATTTGAAGGCATTTTTCTTGAGAATAACTCTATTATATGTTATTCTTTTTTGTAATTACAAGAGTACCCCTCCCCTCACTAGTAAAATGGAACCCTTCTCCCCTCTTCCTCGATAATTTTGAGCATTATATCATATCCAATCCCTATGATAATACCTTCATAGATTCCTTCATGTAATATTATAGCTTTTGGTATTTCCAAAAGACCATCTCTTCAAGGAATAATGTGTATTCCAAAAGAGGGTTCTCATTGAAGAGGTATAACTCAAAACCGAGTATTTTCAATTTTATTTATTCTTCATCCTCTCATAAATACATGTAATCCATTATAAATTTTGGAATTTAATATATTTATTTTTTATTATAATGATGTAAAAACCATTATACACCTTCTTTACATTTTTTGAAGATCAAAAACATTGCTCGTGTGTATGCATAAGTTATCGTCTCTTCATAGCAATGTAATTCATTTTTCAAGTCCAATTTTCTTAGATATTAATAATAATGGATTTAATTTATATATAAATTATTTATTATATTATTAATAATATATAATTGGTATTTACTAATTATCTTTATTTTGATCCATCCACTCAAATATGGAAACAACATTCATGTGTACCTACGACCTACTATCACTATGAACAATGTAATTTATTTTTCTATGTCTATACTTTATGGATTAATATATATATATATATATAATGAATATATATGATATTTCATTAATGATTAATATTTTGGATATTTTTGAACCTTTATCAATGTATAAATAATGAGATCGTTGAACTGAAATATGAATGAAAACATAGTAGTTATCACCCATAAAAGTGTTTATAATAATGACTTTTTATTTAATAGGTGATAGAATGATATAATAAAAACATATATGATATGATATAAATTATTATTATTATATGATGAATTTCTAATAAATTTTTATTTATTATAAATGAGTTTCAAATGCGTCCAATGAATGAACATATATAAGGTAATGGTTTTATGTTACAATCTCGATGTTTATCAAGATTATTAATGATTATGTTTTAAATGGTAAAATTTTATGATATAACTGTCAAAAATAACAAGAATTTTTATATTATGAGATAAATTTTGGATAAAATACTTTTTCATTTCATTTTCCTCAATTTAATTAATCAAGAGACCAAATATTTTTTTTATGGAATACCCTTCTTTATTTCTCATTTCAGTCAAACATCCTTTTTCTTCAATGTCCATTTCCCCTAAAAAAATTTCTATTTTTTTATTATTATATTATTATTACAATTCATTTTTAACAATTATTGAATTTCTAAAAACTATTTTAGAAGGCATATTCTTTTAAATTTTAAAATGATGTACTTTTCAATTTTTATCAAAAATGTGAAAGAAGTCATTTTGTTAACATATAAAACATGAAGGGAATTACCCACCATCATATCCACTCATTAATTTTAACCTTAATTTAAGTGTGTCCAAGTTTATTTTTAAATAAGAATTTTCCTTAATATTATGTATATTTTTATATTTTTAATAAGCTATATTGAAGGGAAAAGTTCATTTTCCTCATGAAATTTTCTGCTGATCATTTAAAGAAATTTTCATCTATGATAAAATCATTTTATGTCACATATCATATAATGGGGATATAATTGGAAGATAAAATCAAATTTCATTCCTTGAATTGAATGTGATGATGGTTTAATGACGATTCGATGAAACCTCTTTCTTTCCCATGGGTTAACTATGTAATGATCAAATCATGATAAAACCCATTACTTTTCTATGGGTTATTCTATGATGCTATGCTTAAATGGCTATGGAGACCGTTTAATTTTCATGAGTTATGAAATGATGAATGTTTATGATCTTGATGTATACTTATGTATTATTTTCATGATGTGAATGTTGGGATCGTAATTATATAGTCTTATGTTGAATTTTATAAATATTCATATCTTCGTATATAATAAGGATTATAGTGGGGATTAAAATTAGTTTGGTAAGGGACATTATCCTATATTATAATTTTGGGAGAGAAAAATGACTATATATACGAGGGTTTGGTGATTAAACCCAATCTACTATGATAGTATCGACATCCATCATGTAAAGACCCAAATTTTCCATGTAATTATTTTTTAATTATATTGAATTATTATGAGTCTGCGAAAATTGATGGTGCATGATTCTGAGCCCCAATGTGCCCTGAATGAATTTCTGAAATTTTTTAAGGTATGTTAAGTAAATGTGCGATCAGCATTTTCTATCTTTTAAACCGGTGCTCAGATTAAAAATATGAGGGCACCGTTGAATCCTCACTTCCGAGTTTCTCTTAATGGATTATTCACTTCAACCGCAGTAGGTTGGGTGAAAAAGTTAATTTTGTGGACTTTTGAAAGATTAAAAAAATAACATGTTATGTTATTTTATTTATTTTCTTTTTCCCCAGCGGATGAGTGGCGTTGGTGGGATTGACGACATGTCAATCCATTAATTGGCTTGACTCCTCCTTGTTTGTAATAGTACCATTGGAATTTAGGAGGTTCATTAATAAAATAAACCTCATAAATTCCTCAGAACATTAACCACCTCTTACCCTCCAATTTATATAGAGCTCGGGGAGGGGTGTTGGTATGAAATCACAAAGCGATGATGCTCTGGAAAATTACCATGACCCTAACCATTTAGAGGATGAGACCAGTTTCAACGAGCTATGACGAGCGCCATCAAATCACAAAATGACAACAACAATGAAAGTGGTTTCATAGATCGTTGTCAATGGACATCTAATCTAGGTACGGGGATTGTTGTAAAGTTAATAATTATGAGATAAATTGTTGAATGATTGATAAAATCATAACGCGGATGGCACAGGCCAAATGTTCAAGTCTCGAAACCTCGGCTGCTATAATAATGGTCTCAACATTGGGAACAGTTTTCCAAGAATAGCGGCAGGATGAAACCGGAGGACACGCATTGACGAAGGTTTCCCGAGATCCTCATAGGCAATGATGGAATAAAAAATGGACCACCGGAGAACATCTTGTGGCCTGTGGAAGAAACCACCATCATGCCATGTTGGTGGCGGCTGGAGGATACTTAGAGAAACTGGTCATAGGTGGTGGAAAGAGGTGCACCATCGTGCGCCGCAGCGGACAAGGGCGGCCAGCCCGAACTAGCAGTGCGGGATAAAGACAGTTCCCGCAGGCACCGCTAGAGGCAGTAGCCACGACGACTAGGCCACGAAAGGAGGAGGGCAGTGCAGCCTCACGCCACACTACGTTGGTTGAATCTGGTCAGCCAAAAGGCTGATCATTGAACCTGGTGGGGTAGCACCCCACTGGTTGAAGAAAACAGCCCTGCAACCGTAGGACCAGTAGGTGAAAACGGTCCACCTTCTGGCAGACCGACCGAGTGGATGGACACGCGCCTGGGTGGGCCGGACCCGCCCAGCAGGCCAGACCCGCCAGCTTGCCGGGAAGGACTCACGGCCCAGTGGGTTAGTGTGGGTGGGCCAAACCCTACCAGGTGTGCCGGGTCAACTACAAATCGGTCCCACGAACCAATGGGCCAACCCCAATAGGTCGTACCCAGTGAACCGGGCCGACCCTCAACGGGCCGGACCCGAGCGTGGTCAGATTGACCTTGGTAACCGTTGCATCGGGCCGGTAAAACTGAGTGGGACGGGGCCCAAACCCAACCGGTCCCAGAATAAATATACGCTCGTAACTGACGAACCAGCTGTCTGTTTGACACTCCGTTAGTGGCGTTGGGTCCCCTTTTGGGAATCAGTACCTTTGGTATATTATTGTGGGCTCGACCATGTTGGGCCGAACCGAGGTGCGATCACCCCCATTTCATGGAAAGGGATGTAACTAACAGACCGGGCGTCCGATCGATGCGTCTTGTATGGAATAAGGACCCTTGTGACAAGGTAGTCCTTTGGAGATACTCTAAGTGAGTTTTTATGGAGTCTGTTGTGCGACTTTAGTTAGATCAGACATTAATCCAACTGGTCCCTTTTTACAAAAGTTTCCATATCTCATAGACCAGGTGTCTGATTAACATGTCGTCTACCACATTGGGACACCTTTGATGGGGCAGACCCATGGGTATGATTTTTTTCCACACTTCATACCGATTAAAATATGACTGATGGCCTGAGGAGATGTTCTCCTAGAATCAAGTGTACTATAAGCGGAAATCCTGTGACCGACTTTCATGGATGTAAAGACCCTGTGGGGATCAGCATCATAGCGACCCTGTGTCGATCGGTATCGTAACTTCCCAGTGAGGAACAGTTTTAGAGAGGCCCGTCAAGAATTATCAACTAGCGACCCTATGTGGATCAGCCTTCTAGTGACCCTATGTGGATTAACATTCCAGCGACCATGTGTGGATAATCATTCGAGCTACCCTTTGTGGATCAACAGTGCGCGACCCAATGAGGACCTACCTTAGAGCAGCCCGTCATGGATCAACGACATACGACCATGTGTGGATCGACAATGTAATAACTCTTTCATGGTTTATTTGTGGAAACTTCTTAACGGAATAAAATGATATAGCTTAAGACTAATCATATTTATTCCTGAACTCTGAGTTGTATACCTGGTTTGAGCTGTCTCTTTTGGTTTGGGATTAATGATTTAGATCATGCTTTTGATATTAACATTGAGGTATATCATGTAATTTTTTCATTTTTATATCACTAGGAGACATTCAGGGGTCTTGGGTTCCCCTACTGGGTATTGTTATACTCACCCATGCACGGGCTTCGCCCGCACCTTGTTGTGTTTTATGCAGACGACGAGCATCTGAGCTGGGACTTGAGGGAGCTAGGAACAAGAGTTACACCAAGAAGACGGGATGATGTGGAGTGTTGTGGAGATGATATGTACCAACCCTTCAGGTAGGATCCTTGGTGGACAATCTAGGAGTTGTTTTCTCTTTTTAGTTGTACTTGTACTTGTACTTTTTATTTAGGATTGTATTTTGACACCTTAACTTTTAGTACAGTCTTTTACTATAGAAGTTTACTTTTTGGTTGATTCTTGTTGTGTTAATGTATTGTGTGTTTGTACAGGTTTAAAGGAA
Source organism: Viscum album (assembly GCA_963277665.1). Classification (NCBI taxonomy): domain Eukaryota; kingdom Viridiplantae; phylum Streptophyta; class Magnoliopsida; order Santalales; family Viscaceae; genus Viscum; species Viscum album. Next base: position 343,575,225 of record OY728167.1, read on the forward strand.
ATACCTTCCCATTATAGGGATATGCCTTTTCGGTGCTATTCACCAACCCTTGTCCTATGGAAGGCGTGCTTGGGGTAGTCACGGGATGGGCCCCGGGGGATGGGTCGTGACAAAGTGGTATTAGAGGAGTCGGTTTTATTGAAGAAATAGGAATCTGATATTTCCAATTGAGCAATTTTGTTAAGTGTTTTGGGTGTATTTTCAGTTTGGGGATTCCATTATTGTTGCAGTGGATGACGTATCCGTACACCAGGACCCTGAATTTTGATTTCTGACCCATTGCACGAAAACACTCATTGCGTGTGTTTTGGAAATGTTTTATTTTTAATCTATTTGAGCAAGATCACAAGGTATAACTTATTGACTGTGGCGCACCTTTTTCCTTTTAGGATGTCTCCACGTAGACAACCATCCATGATTCCTATGAGAGTTTGCGATGAAAGACCACCGAATGATGGGGATTTAGTGCATGGCCCTTTTACAGCGATAGTACCATCAGGTGGTGTATCAGCAACACCACAACCCATTGGGAAGCCATTCTCTCTAGCCCCACTAGAAGATAGTGCACGTTGACTGCATGCATTGCACAAGTTTCAATGGAAGAGGCCTCGGAGGTTCTGAGGTGATACAGATCCGCAGGTGGCTGAGGACTAGCTGGAGACTGTGGACAGAGTTTTTCGCCTGGTTGGGACACCATCAGACCAAATGGTGATCCTATCTGCCAATATTTTCCATGGAGCTGCAGAGAGATGGTGGAGCCTGATGCTTCAGACACATGAGGAGGCGATCCTCACCTGGGTAGATTTTGAGGGCCTCTTCAGGGTAGAGGTTATTCTAGATACTCTACACTTTGTACATATACAAGAGCTGATACACTTACAATAGGGAAGCCTGATCAATGCCCAGTAATTGTTGAGGTTCACCAACCTCTCACACTACTCTACTGACATGGTGTGGGGCCCTCCCTTTAGGGATAGGACTTTTGAGCAAAGAATATGATGGGAGATTAGAGAATCGATGGTATCTCTCACTATCCCAAATCATGCTAGAGTTCTAGAGAGAGAACTCTTGGTGTAGAGTTTCCTTGCTGAGTAGACACCGACAGTGAGACCCACCACTGGGCGACACGTAGAAGAGTCATCTACGGCTGCTAGTAGGCAGATGACAAAGAGGTCTAAGTGGACCAGACATTCTAGTGGATGAGCCCGGGGCATAGGATCTTAGGTGCGAGGATCACGAGGTAGAGAATGACAGTAGAGGAGTATACTATGCTTCACATGCAGTGGGCAGGGTCACATGGCTCGTGACTGCTTGAAAAGCCGCACTGATGACCAGAAGATGACTGAGGGACTGTCGAGGAAGAGGGAGGGACTCAAGTGGGGAGGTCTACAGGGCAATGGATGTCGCAGAGGAGTAGGTTTTTCAGCAAGCAATGGGCAGAGATTTGAGGTTCTACCGCCACCACCTCCAGTTTGTCCACCCCGAACATTGGGAGAAGGTGGACAGGGCGACCTCAGCTTCAGGCAGCTGAGGCCTACAACCATGATGCTCCAGAGATGATTCGAGGTAAAATCATTGTCTACTCTACCTTAGCTACAACAATTATAGAAATAGGTTCCATTCACTCTTTTATTTCAAGTACTCGCATTCGGATATCAGAGATTCTGGTGGAGCCGTTGGCTCGATCCTTATGATTAGAGACTCCTACGAGATAAGATCCGATGATTACAAACTGGTGACATCAGTGTGAGGTTACTCTAGGAGGTGAGAGCTTTGGTTGTGATCTTCTAGTAGCGGCATCGAGGCCGTAGGACTTCATCTTGGGTATGGACTGGTTATCCACAGTCCATGCTCAGATTTACTACATTAGGTGAAAATTGTGGTGTGTCTGCGAGGATGGGACCAGGATTTTCTTCACCAAAAAGAAGGGAACCTTTGCAGCATAGGATGGACTTTCCCGGTGGAGGGTGTAGCTGATCACACATCAGTTGGATAGACTTATCCTCATATAAGTGGATGTTGAGATTCCGAGCAATCCTACAGTGGTGGACCAATATAATGATGTCTTCTCGTATGATGTCACAGGACAACCTCCACGCAGAGAGGTGGACTTATACATCGACATGTACCTTAGTACAACACCGATATCTACACCAGCATACCGGATGGATTCTGCAGAGCTTTTTGAGTTATGGGTACAATTGGAGGACTTGTAGAGGAAGGGGTGCATAAGACCCAGTGTTTCTCTATGGGTAGACCTGATTTTGTTCGCCAAGAAGGTAGATATTAGATTGAGGGTCTGTGTGGATTATCAGTGCCTGAACCTGGTGGCCGTGAAGACAAAGTATCCACTTCTGAGGATTGATGATCTCTTCGATCAGCTAAAGGGAGCTCGTTTGTTTTCAAAGATAGACCACATATCAGGCTATCATCATCTCATGGTACAAGATGAGGATGTGTATAAGATGGCCTTCAGATGTTGATATGGCCACTATGAGTTCTTGGTTATGCCATTCGACATGACCAACGCCCATGTAGTGTTAGTGGGACTCATGAACAAGATATTCCTCCCTACATTGATCGCTTCGTGGTGGTCTTCATTGACGACATCTTGGTGTACTCGACGTTGGAGGAGGAGCATGCCTATCATATTCAGATAATTCTAGATACACTCTGAGAGCACCAGCTTTATAGTAAGCTCTTGAAGTTCCTGTTCTAGATAAAGGACGTCCACTTCATAGGAAACATTATCTCAGAGGCTGGAGTTCCAGTGGATTTGGAGAATATAGAGGTTGTCCTTGATTGGGAGCCACCCATGAGTGTGACCAAGGTGTGGAGTTTCATGGGGTTGTCTGAGGACTACCGAATATTCGTACCTACCTTTTCCAGAGTTGTAACAATCTTTTCAGTGTTGATAAATAAGGGAAAACCCTTCGTGTGGACAAAGAGATGCCAAACAATATTTTCAAGAGCTGGGGTAGAGACTGACGAGTGCCCCCATATTGAGGCTACCAGAAGAGGGTGTTGGTTACGTAGTCTAATGCGATGCATTAGGGACCATTCATGGATGTGTCCTGATGTAGGAGAGAGATGTGATCGCTTATGGTTCATGACAGGTGAGACATCATGAGTAGAACTACGCTACCCATGACCTGGAGTTAGCAGCAGTGGTCTTTTCCTTGGAGATGTGGAAACATTAATTGATGGGTGAACGTTTTATAGTCTACTATGATCACAAGAGTCTCAGGTATATATTCTCACAAAAGGAACTGAACCAGAGACATCGACATTGGATAGAGTTCCTCCAGGTTTATGACTTTGAGATAGTATACACTCTTGGGAAGGGGAACATAGTAGCAGATGCACTTAATAGGAGGTCTGGTCTAAAATGGATGAGTGAGGTTACATAGTATCTAGACGCATTTCATATATCCTTTGTTGATAGAGATATATCATCTTACCTTAAGTATATGACTGTAACTCCCCCGCTTCTTTAATGAGTTTAGGATGTAAAACTTGGGGACATTGACTGTGAGGCTCTACGTGCCTAGATATCCTCAGGACAAGCACCTAATGGATTTTATGAAGGTGGGGAGCACGTCATCCTCTTCATAGGATTCCCTATGGCATAGATGGTGAAATAGGAGGAGGTGTTGATTGAGTTCCATACGTCCCCTCTAGAGGTTCATCCTGGTGTGGTGAAGATGTAACAGGACCTCCGGTGCCAGTACTGGTTGCTAGGGATGAAGAAAGCAGCGGTAGATTTTGTATCCTGATACATCACTTGTCAGCAAGTGAAGGTCAAGAATCATGTTCCAGTAGTCTTAATATAGCCATTAGAGGTACTACAATGAAAGTGGTATGGTATTTCCATGGATTTCCTAACAAGGCTGCCACATACGTTTAGGGGCCATGACTCCATCTGGGTGATCGTTAACCGACTCACCATTTCGGCCCACTTCTTATCTATCTGAGTGCAGGGATCAGTAGAGATCTTGGAATGCCTCTATATACAGGAGATTGTACAGCTCCATGGGGTGACATTAGCAGTTGTCTCTGATCGTGACACACGTTTTACATCCCAGTTGTTGAAGGGATTATAGGAGGAGTTTGGGACCCAACTACATTTGAGCACAACACTTCATCCTCAAATGGATGGTCAGACAGAGAAAACCATTTAGACACTTGAAGGCATGCATCGTGATTGTGTCCTAGATTTTGGTCATAGTAGGGAGGATCACTTTTCCTTGGTGGAGTTCGCGTTCAACAATAGCTAGAACTGCACCATCGGTATGGCACACTATCTGAGGTCTTGTATAGTTGACAATGCAAATCACCTCAATTCTGGACAAAACCGGGGGACTTATCACTTATGGGTCTATTGTTGGTACGGGTTACCATTGAGAAGGTGCAGATCATCCAGGAGTGGATGAAGACTGCACATATGAGACATAAGTCTTATGCTAACAGGAGAAAGAGACCTTTGGAGTTCGGGGATGGAGACCATGTCTTCCTATGGGTCTCACCTCGATGAGGTTTTTAGAGATTTGGCCATGGTGGAATGCTATCTATGAGGTGCATCATACCCTTTAAAGTTCTCAGCAGAGTTGGTGAGATGGCGTATCGCCTAGCTATTCCCCCACAGATTCATCGGGTGCATGACGTTTTCTTCATGTCGTAGCTGAGGAAGTGCATGCATGATCAATCAGATGTTATCGATTGGGGTGAGATGGACATTGATGATGAGGTGACGTTTACAGGGGTTCTAGTGGAGATTGAGAATCGACAGGAGTGGGTCCTTCATGGATGATCGATCCATCTGGTGCGCATGTGCTGGCAGCACAAGAACCTCTATAAGAGAACATGGGATCGGGAGGCTCATATTTCTGCTCAGTACCCCCCTTTGATTCTTCCTTCTATGTTTTGTATTTCAGGGATGAAAAGACCTTAGGTGGGGAGAATGCAAAGACCCATATTTTCCATGTAATATTTTTCAATTATATATAATCATTATGATTTTACAAAAATTGATGGCACATGATTCTATGGTTCGGAGTGCTCATAATGAATTTATGAACTTTTTTTATTGTGCGTTTAGTAAACGCACGAGCGTCATTTTCTATCTTTTGAAATGGTGATCAGATTAAAAATCTGAGGGAAACGTTGAATCCACAACTCTAGGTTTCGCTTAAGGGAGGCATAACTACAACCATAGTAGGTTTGGTGAAAAGTTAATTTTGAGGAATTTTGAAAGATTAATAAAAAAACATGTTATGTTATTTTATTTCTTTTCTTTTTCTCCAGCGGATGAGCGGCGGTGGCGACCGACGACATGTCAAGCCGTTAATTTGTTTGAATTCTTCTTATTTGTAATCGTACCATAGGAATTTTGGAGGTTCATTAATAAAATGAACCTCATAAATTCCTCGAAACTTTAGCCATCTCTTCCCCCTATTATTTATATAGATCTCAAGGAGGGGTGTTCGGACGGCGTGAGTAAGCGACAAAGATCTTGAAAATTACAGTGATGCCAGCCAGTTGGAGGTCCAGACTAGTTTCAGTGAGCAGTGACGAGCGCCACCAAATCACAGACTAATGACAAAGACGAAGGAGGTTCTGTCGATCGACGTCAGTAGATGTCTAATAGATGTAGGGGGATTGTTGTAAAGTTCATCCTTATGAGATAAATCGTTGACCACTTGATACAATCCAAACATAGAGGGTGTGGGCCAAACGAACAAGGACTAGAACCTCCACCGCTACAGTAATTTTCTGGATTTGGGAATAGTTTTCCAAGAGGAGTGGCAGGATTAAACCGGAAGACACGTAGTGGCATCGGTGACTCAAGAGCCTCATAGGCACTGACGGCATCAAAAAAGGTCCATTGGAGCGCATCTGGTGGCCCACAGAATAAATCACTGGCGCACCATGTTGGCAATGGACGGTGGTGGCCAGAGGAGACCCGCGGTGACCAGTTGTGGGTGGTTGAAACTGGTGCACCATCACATGTAGTGGCGACCAAGGGCAGCTAGCCTGAACTAGCTGCACGGGACAAAGATGGCACCCGCAGGCGCTGCCGGTGGGAGCAGCCAAGACCAGCGGGCGACAACAAAAGGAGGGTGGCACGACCCTGTACCGTGACGTGTTGGTAGAAGTCGGTCGAAAAAATGGCCGACCGTTGAAACCGGTGGGCCATTGCCCCACTGGCTGGAAAAAATGGCCCCACAACCATGGGTATAGTGGGAGAAAACGGTCTGCCTTCTGGTGGACCGGGCCAGACCTGCGGCCCAGTGCGGGTGGGTCGAGCCCCACCCGGTGGGCGGGGCCAACCGCGACCCAGGACCATCAACCAATGGGCTGAACCAGATGGGTTGGACCCAGTGAACCAAGCCGACCTTCAATGGGCCGGACCCAGGCAGGGTCAGGTAGACCTCGTGAACCATTGCATTGGGCCGGTCAGACTGAGTCGGACTGGGCCCAGACCCATCCAACCCCAGAATAAATAAACCCATGTAACTGACGAACCAAGTGTATGTTTGACACACTATTAGTGGCATTGGGACACCTTTTGGGAAGCGGTCCCATTGAAATATTCTGGCGGGCCCGACTGAGTTGGGCTGGACTGAGCTGCGATCACCCCCGTTTCACTTAAAAAGAGGTAACTAACAGACCGTGTGTCCAATTGACATGCCATTTATTGAATAAGGACCCATTTGACAAGGTGTTCCATTGGAGACACTATAAGTGTGTTTTGATGAAGTTTTATTTGCGACTTGGGTAAGCTAAAACTTGAATCCAACTGGTCCCTTTTTACCAAAGTACCCATATCTCATAGACTGGGCACCCAATCAACATGTCGTCTGTCACGTTGGGACCCCTATGACAGGGCGGACCTTTGTGTATGATTTGTTCGGTTCTTTGTACTGGTTGAAATATGGCCGATGGAATGAGGATCGGTTCTCCCAAAATCAAACGTACTATGAGCAGGAATCCTCTGACCGACTGTCTTGGATGTAGTGACCTTGTGTGGATCAGTATCATAGAGACCCTATGTGGATCAACATCATAGCTACCCAATGACGACCTATTTTAGAGTGGCCCGTCGAGGATCAGAAACTAGTGACCATGTGTGGGTCAACATCGAGAGAACCTGTGTGGATCAGCCTTCCAGCAACCCTGTGTGGATCAGCAATCCAACGACCCTGGGTGGATCGACATTATAGTGACCCAGTGTGGATCAACATTGCGGGGCCCAATGACGACTAGCCTTACTGTGGCCCTTCTTGGATTAGTGACATATGACCATGTGTGGATTGACAATGGATAGCTCCTTTGGGGTTTAGTTGTGGAAACTTCCAAATGGATTAAATTGATATAGCTTAAGACTAATCATCTTTTTTCTTGAACTCTGAGTTGTATACCTGGTGTGAGCTGTCTCTTTTATTTGTACTTCATGATTTATATCATTCTTGTGATATTACTTTTGTTGTATATCTTGTGATTTTTTCCTTTTTAGATCACTGAGAGACTGTCGAGGGTCTCAGGGGCCTCTACTGGGTATTGTTATACTCACCCCTGCATGGTCTTCTCCCGTACCTTGTTGTGTCTTGTGCAGACAACGAGCAGCTGGGCTGAGACTTGAGGGAGCTAGGACCAGGCAGTACATGGAGGAGATGGGATGATGTGGTGTTTTTCGAATACGATATGTACCTATCTTTTAGGTAGGATCCTTGGTGGATGATCCAATAGCTGTTTTATCTTTTCATTTGAACTTGTACTTTTCAGTTGGGCCTGTATTTCAACCACTTTACTTTCAGTAATTTTTTTACTAAAACAGTTTATTTCGTGGTTTCTTCTTATTGTGTTCTTGGATTGAGGGTTTTTACAAGTTTAAAGGCAGTTCTTTCCCATTATAGCGATTCACATTTTCAGTTCTAGTCTCCAACCCCTGGCCTATAGAAGGTGGGCTTGGGGTAGTCACAGCATGGGCCCTGGGGATGGTTTGTGACACATCATTGATAAATTATGAATATATTTTATATTATTATGTGCAAGACACAAACTTATGTATTATAAAAATGTTATGCACTCATATATTATGTTCCTACACTACATTAGATTCATGTCTTATGGTCCAGCAATATTTATTACATGAATCAAGATTATGATCTAAGAAATACAAGGTATGGTTTTCAAGTTTTATGATCTTATTCTCATACCTTTTTTCTCAAAAAATATTTAATTGATTATTAGTATCTCCCTTATATACCTTTACTAAGAAATTGAGATCTCCCTTTGTTATGGTTTCATTCCCTATGTTATCAAGAATGATTTTTAGAATAATATGTCTAAGGATTATATTTTTGAAGAACATATCATGAGATGATGTAGCTCACATATAAACTAGTTTTTTATGTATCCATGTTTAGAAAGATACTCAACCAATATGATTTTTTGTGTGGATCATAATGTTATGTATTGAATATTCATGTACCAATATATGAAATTTATTTCAGAAAAGTATGAGTATCTATAGTTGGCATTAGAGAATGGTTAATTATCTTTCTAAACTAGGATGAGAAAAAATTAGTGATAATCCTAAATATAATTATATGTATAGAATAACATGCTATTTTACGGTAAAGAAATGGGTATAGTTATTCTAGAAAAACAACAATGTCTGGATACTATAACTAAATGTGGTTTTTTCATAGATGTATTTGTGGGTAATAACTAGAAAAGGATATGATCGAGTATATCCTTTCCACTATTCTAATTCATGGTTTATGTTCGATTACTTTTCTCTTGGTTTGAGAATCCTGGGGGACATGTCTAGATAAATCACATTTCTTTTATGAAACAATTTGAATGATTTGAGTAGATAATTACCACTATTTACTTAGGTTAATCATATGGTTCTGTAGATTGGAAACGTTTCATGAGTTAGATATATTATGAATAATTTTTCATGATTGGCCACATTGATTAAAGATGCGGGATAACAATTCTAACCATTTTTGTTTCTCTATTGGAATTCTAATAGAATTATAATATTTTGTGGTGATAAGTTTTCTAAAATGTAGATTTAACCTATTTTATAATAGTTATATTAATGTCTACATATTAATAAAAATATCATGGAATTTCAATTCATATTATCGAGCATTAGGTATTGAACTAATAGTGAAAACACCTAATGGTATGGTGATCACAACTCATGTCTATGATTCTTCTCCAAATAAAGATTGTTGTAATGTTCATTCTCAATATCACTTTATTATCCCCATAGAATATTTCTATGTTATGAAAGTCATATATTTTATTTAATCACATTAATCACACTTAAATTGTTGAGGAAGGGAGTCACGTTTGATATTATGAACAAACATGTGATCTTTTATCACTGTGTCAATAGATATTAAATTTTAAAGGAAATAAAATACATTATATGGGTCTATATTCCTATTAAAAATGGGGTTTTTATATTAGATGGTTGGAGTGAAACACAAAATCGAATATATTACTATTTATTGGGAGTTTATTAATGTATTATGGGAAGATTTTCCTAATATTCCTTTAAATCGTGAGTTTTTTTAAATAAAACTAAAACCATGTGATATATATATATATATATATATATATATATATATATATATTAAAGACACCATATATAATAGAACCGATTGAATTAAAGGAATTAGAGGAGAAAATCCTATAGAATCATGATGAAGGATTCATTTAGACCAGTTTATCACCTTGGGATGCACCAATTATTTTTTTAATAAGAATGATTGATATATGTGAATTTGTATTGTTTAATGAGAACATAACAAGATATTTATCACAAACATGTATCCTCTAACCCATATTGATTAATTTTTTGGTTAACTACAAGGAGATAAATAATTGTCTAATAATGAACTATATTCTATATATCATCAATTGAGGGTCAAGAAAGAGGATATACATAAGAAAACATTGCAAAAAAGGTATACAAACTGTGATTTTTTAGTGATTCTATTTGTTAATAATAATACAGACACTATATTCATGGATTTAGTTAATAAAATCTATAGAGATCACATTGATTAGCATTTTTAGTATTTATTGATGATACTATTATATATTTAAAGGGAAAGGGAGAGTGGTAATATGACTTGAGGATTGTACTGAAGACCCAAAAGAAGGATAAGTTGTATGAGAAATTTACAGAGTGTGAATTTTGGATACAAAATGATTTTTTTTGTTATAAATTTCAAGAGAGGGTATCTAAGTGTATCTATAAAAGGAAAAATTTCTTGAATGGTGTCCCAAACTGACCAATATGACTGAGAATCATAGTTCTCTTGGTTTAGTTAGATATTTTTTATTATTTGAAAATAATTTGAATGAATATATAACCCACTCACCATGTTAACCTAGAAGGGAAACAATTTTTTTAGATATGCTAATATGAGGAAAATTTCAATGAATTGAAGAAAATTTTACTCAGAATAATTGTTTTTACACTTCCCTTCATTGTAGTTGGGATTGAAAACTATAATAATAAATCAATCAAGGTATTGGGTTGCATACTCATGTAGGATTATATTTTTATAGAACATACCATAAGACAATTTATGGTTCATGAGAAAATTACACAACCAATGATTGTGCTTAAACTATGGTAATTTTTTCATACATATTTAGAAGCATTACCATTATTGAGAAATGTTGAGAATATACACTTATCAAAAAAATTGTAGTATATATTCTCACATAAAGAGAATAATGCAAACAAAATAAGGTGTTTTGAGATTATTAATGGATTTGAATACTCAATACATTACCACCCTTGGAAATAGAACAAGGAAAAAATGCTTTGAGTTGAATGTATCATGTTATATTATATATGATGAGGATATAAAAAGATTTAATATTTATGAATTTTTAAAGGATGGATATGGAAATAAAAAAGGAATAGGAAATTTTTTATCTTTCTCATATGAGTGTTTAACTATATATCTGTGTGATTATTATAGATGAGTATAGTGAATATTTGTATCCATAGAAGAAGTTCAGAAATATTTTTAAGTGTGGGTTTGATTGTGATGGAATGATAAGGTTAGTTAATGATGTTTGATTTCCTTAAATACCATACAAGAATGAGATATTGGAGGAATATCAGAGTTTATACTTATTTATTCATCCTGTAAGTACTAACATGTAATGAGGTTTGAAATATTATTAATTTTTGGACAACATGAATAGATATATTAAAAAGTATGTATCTTCATTCTTGTTATGTCTGTAATTTAGTGTTATGATATAAAAATATATGGGGTTGTTAAATCCATTACACATACCATCATGGAAATGAGAAAAAGGCGTCATGAAAATTTTCAACATATTCCACAAATCATTTAAACACTTTAATATTATCTTGGTTGTAGTTGATCAATATACAAAGTCATCACAATTCATTTCTATCAAAGAACATTTCTCTATTTATAATATTTAAAAAACATATATTATTTATGTGGTAAGGTTTCATGGAGTACCAAACCCTATTCTATCTAATCAAGATCTGAGTATTACCCTAAAATTCTCCTGATTTCTTCAGAAAGGATTGGATAAATTGTTGATTTTCAGTACTACTTGTCACCCTCACACAGATTTTCAATATGATTGAACAATTCAAACCCTAGAGGGTATGATAAAGAAGTTAATAATGGATTTTTATTTTTTTGGGGATCAAAAATATCTTATCATAATTTTATCTTACTATAATAGCTTTCACATGAGAACCTAGATAGATCATTATTAAGACCTCTATCAAAAGATTCATAGAACTCCAATTTGATGAAAGAGAGATATCCTCGATTTTTTACCAGTGTGATGGAATTTTAATGTTGAAATTGATTTTTAGGATGTTAGAATGAAATAACATGATATTTTATGATATATTTATTTTAAAATAAAATTAATTTCTTTAATACTCTGTATACACACAACATAGAGTTTAAATGAACTAAAATATACTATTGGAATATTATTATTTATTATATCAATTACCTTTTATCCTATGGATTGGTGAGTATTAATAAGAATTACTAAATTATGAAAAAAGTGTATGTGTTACAAATTTATAAAATGAATTCATTTAATAAAAAATTATTATAAATGAAAATAAAAAATATGGGAATGTAAACGAGATGTTGTAAAAAAAAATTTATGCGTGTTATTTGTTTTTATCATAATAAATTAAATTAATCACTATTAGTGAATTATTTTGACTAAATTAATATATTATATTTTAAATATAATGTATTCACATTAATATAATTTTTTATGGAACAAAATAAGAATATATATCTAGTTTTATGCTAAAAAAGAAGTTAAAATAACAGGACTTGTCACATTTTTCACACTTATTTGAAAATGAATTTATTTAACTAAAAGAAGTATAATATTGGATAATGGATTCAATATTCTGAATCATGGGGATATAATTTGGTAATTTGGTCATTTTTTTCAATATAATTAGTAACCATATTAATTTTTTTCACCCCGGTAAGGATAAAGCATCTAAAATAGGTTCAAAAGTTTGGACATGGAATTTAAATTTTACAAACACTTTCTTATATCCTATTTTTTGAGTGGAGTCTATACATTTACATGAATATATCAAATATATGGCCACTTTCTTTGATTTTTCTTATTTTATGAACATTATTTTAATTTATGAAAAAATAAATATAAAATTTCACTATCTTAAATTTAATATATCTAATATTTTTATAGATTGTAAGAAAGAGGATAATTAAACATAAAACACTTTATTCAAAATATGAATTAATTTTCCAACATTTTTTTATTTATAAATTTTAGTGATTCAATAAGTACCTAAAATTTATACGCAATGCCGACACAATATTTAATGAAATAATAGAAAAATAAATTAATTCATTTTAAAAATATTAAAGGCAATACAATTTCAGTGAAGTAATTTACCCCATGAACATTTTTTATTTTTAGAACATATTATAGTTTTATGATATTTTTATATTTTAATCCTATTACTATCTTATTATAATTAGTGTAAAAATATATAAATATTCCGAAAATGTCAAAAATGATATTTCATGTAAATAATGTTGTTTTTAAAATAACTTAAAAATCATAAAATAATTTAAATAGGAAAATGTGAATAATATATGGTTAAAAATGTCCTACCTTGTAAATTTTAACCTAATTTTAACTTATAAGAAAAATTATAACCCTTTAATGTTGAAACTTTTCATTATCATGGTTAAGGATAAAATTGGTTAACAGAATCAGTTAATCAAAATGATATTATCTAAAATGAAGATAAAACATATATAAAATTAATTTTTTGATTATATTTCTAACTTGACATGTTTTTATTTGAATATTTATCCAATATAAATAATTTAGTCTAAGAAAAAAAAATTATAATTTAATATTTATCGTAATTCCATGACTTCCCCTCCCCTAACATATAAAAGGGAACTCATTCTTGACTATTCCTCATAAATTATAAACTTTCTATATCATAAAATACCTACCATAATACCTTCATAGATTTTTTCACCACATACTTCATATTTCTTTCCTTCCAAGAGTGAATTTCTTCAAAGCCTACGGTGTAATCCAAAAGGACGGTTCTCAATGAAGAGGTATAACTCTTAACTGATTTTTTTCAATTTTATTTCTTCTACAACCTCCTAAAAATCCATTTTATAAATTAAAAAGAATGTTTTAAGTATAATAAATATTATTAATTGTTTTTTATGATGGATCAACAGTTATCCACCTTCTTCCCATCATATGGAAATAAAATGCATCTCCCATTCATATGAATGACTTTCTGTCTCTATGTAGTAGTGTAATACATTTCTCATCCCCACATTACAGTAATGGTTATATTAACATATTTAATACATATATATTTTATATTATATTATTTTTAATAATTAAAGGTTAATTTTTGTTGAACATTATTTAATTCCCGTAATAAAAAATGGAAAAAACATTCTTGTGTACATATAGCCTACCATCTCAATGAATGGAGTACTTTATTTTTCAATATCTATCCATTATAGAATAATATATGTATATATATATATATATAATATCATATTTGAAATTATATTGATGATTTAACAATGATCAATGTATAAATACCAACACATCCAATTCGAAAAATGCATGAAAAACAGAGCATTAATCACCTAGAGTAGTGCTTTTAATAATGAATAGTTAATAAAAGGGTGATAAGATGTTACAAGAAAATCATATATGGTATGATGTAAATGATTATGGTTATGGAATATATATATATATATAGTATACCTATATTTATAATTCTTGAGTTTTAAATATTTATAAATAAAGACACGTCTTTAGGTTTGGGTTTTATGTTACGATGTCATTGTCTACTGGAATTGTTTATGGTTAAGATTATAATGATGAAATTTCAGGGTCTAACTCTAATTAATCTCATTAATTTTTTTCTACACAATTTATTTATAGAAAATAAAATTTTTCATACATTTTACTCACTTTATGTACTGAATATACCAAAATTATGTTTTCAATGAAAAATCAACCTTATTTGTCTTTCTTGTAAAAAATCATTTTTCTTCCAACTAAATGTTTTCAAAATTATTTTCATCAGTAATTTCATTAATTTCATATAAATTCTTAATTAATTTTTCAAATGAATGAATTATTAAAAAAATTAATGGAAACTTCTTGTTTTTTTTCAGATGAGGTAGTTTTTACGTTTAACAAAAAACATGAAAGGAATAATTATTTTAACATAAAAACCATGAACGATATTTTCTTCCATCAGAACCGATCAATGCTATGAAGAATATATTTAATGTATTAATTTTTATTTTTATTTAATATTTTTCCCTTAATATTTGATAATTTTTTGGGGTTTAAATAAGTTATTTCAAATTAAAAGGGCTATTTTATCTAAGAGATGGTACAGTTATATTTTGATGGTGTTTTCATCTCTGATAAAATCAATTGATGTTAATTATGATTTACGGGAGATATGATCCTATGATACCATCCTATTTCAATATTTAGATAGATTATTATCATGATTTATAAATAATTATATGGAATATATTTTTTCCAATTGGTTAACTATGTTCTATTGAAACCTTTATGAAAGTTGTTCATTTTTCCTAGGTTATGATATTATTCAAGGGTGATATGTTTATGAACCCAATTTTTTCATAATTAATTATGTAATTAATGTTTCCTAAGACTGTGAGACACATATGTATGATATTAATTATGTTATTGGTGGGACCTGAATAATATATCTCTCCTATTCATTTGGTAACGATAGATATCTCATCAGATAATAAGGAATAGAATGGGGAGTGAACTAAGTTTAATAAGGGAATTTTTCTAGTCTGATACTCATATGAGTTAAACATGACTAACGATACAAAGGTTTTGGGAGTGAACCTTGTCAACTATGATAGTAAATTCAGTGATCCTCGACTACTATGGAAATTATGTTCAATGCCTTTTTTATTCCAAAAATATATGTATTAGGGAAATATAATGACATAATAGATTATATTCATTTATTCCTTTATAATTATTATCATATGAACTACCAATATTTATTCCATCACTCAAGATTAGGATATATGAAATATATGGTATGGTTTTGAAATGTTATGATCAATTTATCATACCCTTATGCTTATGATGTATTTATGTGATTATTAGTTTCATCATTATTTAAATTTATTGAGTATAATATATCACACTTTATTATGATTTATTTCTATAATTTATAAGGAATGGATTAATGTATAATATGTCTAATAAAGGTGTTATGAAGAACTAATTTCGGGATGACATATATCCCTAATGAACAAGTCGTATATGTATCCATGTGTCAATAGATATATACCTATTTGGATATGATGTGTATCCTAATGTTATTTATTTCATTATAATCTAATATTATCTCATATATATTTATTAGAAATATAGTTCACTATAAAAACCATATTTAAGAAGATTCATGATTTTCTATTTAAAAACATTGCATTCATGAAAAGTAAATTCAATGATAAATCCTATTTAAGTAAAGACAATTATTTCCCAACGATATAAAATATAAAATAACTTATGATTTATCTAATAGAATAAATTTTCAAAATGTTAAGAATCACTCTCATGGAATAATATTTTAACTTAAGGAAAGGAAACTTCTATTATCCAAATACCTTGTGCATGTCATATTTCAAGAATTAAGGGACATTTTGAAATGGGTTATGTTATATAAATTTAAATTCATACAATGAAAATATAAATTACATAATAATTCAATTAAATTTAATAATGAAATATATTTAGATGAAAAAATATCAAGAAGAACTATCATAAATTAATGAATGAGAATTATATTTAAAAAACATATGTTAATTGTAATTTAAATATAAGGTAGTTTCCATGAAATTGAATTTAATGTATCAAAAAATGATTTATATAAATTAAAATTAAATAAAATAGTGTATTTAATAAACCTTAAAAAATTGTGGTCCACAATATAAATCATGTCTGATGGATTTGAAAATGAGATAATATAAACCTTCTAATTTGAGGAGTATTTAAACAAAAACCTCTTGGAAGATAGAATGATTTTAAAAGAACAAAAATTAATATGAGAAAACATAATTTAATGACATAACATTTCAATTAATTATCTTAAACCCCACATAAAATAAATATTGTTCATAATATAAAACAATTCTCAAAGAGTCAAATTTGAGAAGAAACACCCATACCGTATTTGAGATTCATTATACACACATGCCTAATTTCATGAATATTCAAATTAAATTTATTATATACCCTATTAAGAACCTCATTATTCATTATTTAATTTAATATGTAAAATATATTATTATATTCAATTTATATATTATGTTGTTTTCTTACCTATGTCATTACACGGGATAATTCAGTTAATTTTTCTATAACTTCTTTTGTATATTGACAACAGTAGAAAAAATAATAAAATAGTTTTATAGTGTAAATAATACTAATAGTTTTATAAAAATAATAAATAAATTAAGTATAATTTTAAATCCATCCCTGATGGGTGGTGATGAATAATTAAACTCATTCCACGTGGAGGAGGTATTCCACATATAAGCACAATTAATGATTACTTTTATCAAAGAAAAAGCGAGGAATACATTATATGAAAATTTGAATATAAATACTCATATTAATATTTTAATGGAAATATATGTTTAATCCGGAATCATATTATTATGATCATCCCAGAAAGGAGGTTATGAAAAATGGAATATTTCGCATCGGGGAGCTAGTTGTCTGAACACGTGCCCTAATGATACTTTTTTTCCTTAGAGGATGGATATAAATAAATAATAGTGGTTCCATTAATATAATAAATTATTATTTTTAGTAATGATACTGATATAATTATATTTTTATTATAACAAACCGACATGGGTCGACTAGATAGGTCACTGAAGGTGGTCTAATAAATAGTAAAGTATAATAAAGATAATGTAAACAATTCTTGAATATAACCAAATAAACACAAAAACCCGGATAAAATGTGGAATAATGAGATATAAAAAGATCCACACTGCCCAATATAAACATGATAAAACCTGAATGCTGAATTAAAGGGACCAATAAGTCTCTATGTGACAAACTTTCACCTTAAAACCATCTCTCTATGAAGTAAATAGATGACAAGAGAACCTATCATGATACAATATTCCCTTCCCTTTTACAAAGTCCTAAAAACATGGTCTAAAATTTTCCAAAGGAAAAAAATTAGGGTTTGATCATAGATCCTAGTTGGATACCACCAAATAATCTATACAAGTTATTATATCCAGAATATAGATGTTTTTTCTTTATAATAAAATCCATTGTATACATCATTTTCATAAATAAAATCATTTAGAAACATTTACATTGGTTTCAATAAATGCATAAAATATTCACCAATTCCAAGAATATATCAAGTATAAAATAAAAAAGGTAAACTAAACTTGTGAGAAAATTTTCATTAATGAAACCATCATGCAATAAACCATGTATAAAAGACAAAGAACAAAATTTGGTCCCTAGCCTATGTGAATACATATTAAAAATAAAAGAAGTGAAAAATAGGGCTATGTTGGTTATAATAGAAATATAATTCTACTATATAATATCGATATCAAAAAATAAATCCCTATTTGTTCCATACACACTAGGGTCACATATATCTATTTCTTGTTGTAAATAAGGTTCCCAATATGAAACGTTTGATTAAAAACATTCCAAAAACAATGATCAAATTTTCATTAGACCCTTTTTTCATAAAAAAGTTATTTCAATAATAAAATATAGAAAATAATGAATTAATTACACATGAATAGGTCCACCTACCTAAAGAACTATGAAAACGTAACTACCATCAATAATGAGGATCAAAAAACCAAAAACAAACCTTCAAAAGTCAAGGCCGAACAATAAACAAAAATGGATTGATAAAAAAATAATTCAATCATAAATATGAAACAAAAATGAAACCAAAGGAACCACAATGACCAATGGCAAATAAGAGTAAGAGTTCACTTAACTGAATAGATGAACCACAATAACCATAATGATAAATTATTGAACGAATAATCTGAATGGATAAGAAATTCCCAAAATCACTTGGGAGAGATCTCAGGTCTCAAGTGTGAAGGTTGTGGGGAAATAAAATTCAATTAAAATAAGAAGTTAATTTAAAACTAATGAATCCAAAGAATTAAAATTTTGAATCCCTTTTACAATATGAAAGTCAAAGGATTAAAAATATGTTTAAAATGTGTCATCTTGTAATAAAAATCCTGATTTTTACCAATTCATGACATGAACCATATTCAAATTTCCTATATTCTTTTCACTCGTTGAACTAACTCATGAAATATTCACAACAACAGTTTCACATATTGTAAACTGTTCACAATGTGAAAATGCATTAAATATAAAAAACATCATAGTTTCCTAAAGAAATTGTTTAAATGAAAATATCTGGCTCTCTATTTCTGAGAGTCATGAAATAATCACAAACAAAAAAGTAAAACTATGAAAAAATCAATGAAAACCTAGATAAAGGTAACATGGTGTTATAATATTCCTACCATAAATGCATTCCACACATAAATAGTCCTCCATATCCTAGACTCACAACAAGGGAAGGCCACTACATCGTGAACAAAAATTCCCATTCCCATGTCTCATGTATGTCCTATCTTAAATACCACAATACATGGACCAATGAAGTTAGCTTAACATATATTCCCTTCAAACAATTATACCGAATATAAAATTTTATATCACCCATAGTGATTTTGGTATAAATATGAGCATCCCCCCACTAAATAACATGGGAAGTAACTAGTGAAAAGTTACTCATCTGGGAAACATGACACACGTCATGGACAGAAGTCAAACAAGGTAGTAGGTCCACTAGATAGTCCACCTTTCTTAGTTGTCAAATGATCTCAAAGGTTCCCACAATCCTCTATGAAAAAGTAACCATTTAAAACAATCGAAGATGTCCCAAGAAAGTTCAAACTCTATTAATGACATGATATCTATCATCACACTCTAGTAGGTGGAAAAATAGTCTGTATTAAATTTAAAAAGAATATAATCCATTTTCAATCTTCTCCAGATGAACATAACCCTATCGATGGTCTCTAGAACAATACGTAGCTCGATCAAGGATTTAATTCCTAACTATTCCCAATTGAAGGTAGATCTGCATGGCCTCCCATTAAAATCCTTGAAGGGAATTATTTTTATTGAGTCCTTATAAATATTTTTATAGGAAAACTCATACAAAGGCAAATGATTTTACCATGAACCACCAAAATAAAGAATGAAATCTGGGAGCATATCCTTAATAACATGAATATCACTTTCTATTTTTCTATCCATATATGTATGATATGATGCGCTCAATTTCCAATGGGATTCTATCATAAACTACAAATATTTAAAACCATGTATGTGATCCTAATTCCCATTTATTAAACAATAGATGATAGAAACCAATGGATTCTCTAATTTTTTTAGATATAAAAGTCGCTAATCTATTCCACCTTCATCACATCCTTGACTGATAGGAAATTAAAAACTTTCTTGATTAGATCAATGATCAACCAAATCGCATCCTCCCCAATTTGATTCTATGTTAAACCAAATTATGAAATACAAGGAAATTTCATCCCATTAAAAAACTATAATGGGTAACTACAGTAACAAACTGGAATTCCTCTGGTGTTTCAACTTAATTATCTAAAAAGTAATCCACCATGATATAAAACAAAAAATTGTCCACCTCATCCCCAAAAAGTAATATTGGAATATCAAATCATGATACACCATATTAGTAACATGGTGTATAGACCATCAAAATCATTTTAAACTCTCAATCAACTCTTTCCTCTTCGAAACCAGAACAAAAAACCTATTATGGGATTATAAATATCCACTAAGAGACTGAGTCTACTCACTCTATATATCTCCATTATAAAATATGTTACTAAATCTTGGTCACTCAGGTAAGACATCTAGTAGATCAAAACCCACTAATGAAATGTCCAATTGAACATCATTTATTCCAGAGATACCCCCACCGTTTTCTTCTATTCCCAAGTTCATCTTAGCAATCAAACTCTTCAATGACCACCCTTCCACAGAGTCTTTCACTGCATGTGTTTCTAACTTTTTTCTCTTGACATCAGTAACCACATTACCTTTTCCATTATTATAAGAAAAATTAAAATAGTATGTAGATACACCACCCATTTTCTCTATCAGATTCTCATTTCCCTCTGACTAAAAATATACCTCAGTATTTTTTTATTGAAATATACAGTAAACAATTCTCCAAAGAGATTTTGATTCCACATTTTTGAGTGAACGCATAACACTACAAACTCAGGATCAGGGGTAAGGTATTTCATCTAATGTGGGAATAAATATAAATATCCATAGGCTTACACATATCTCCACTACATTATAAACCACCCGAAACCAATACGAGAAGCATTATAGAAAACATCATAACCTGAACCAAGATCTAGAAGAATCAAAATTGATGTTGTAGTAAACAACTCCATTAATTATTTATAGTATCTCTAAAATTTTCAATTATATTCAATCATTACACCCTTACATGTTAAATTTTATCATCAAAGATGTGTTATTAGATAAATACTACAAAAATAAATAGTAACTCGCCAACCCTAAAATCATCATGATTCCAAAGACATTTCTCGGATGATCCCAATACATAATTGACTATATGTTTTCTATATCAACTAAGATACCCCTCTCAGATATAACATTTACCAAAGGCATTAATTCTTTAATCCAGAACCCATACTTGGAAATTATACCATATTGATGATATTCCAATATAGTTGTCATAATGATCTCGAAATGGTCCATATTCTCCTCCTCTAACATGGAGTAAACTAAAATATCACCTATAGATTCAAAAAAAAAGTGTCATATAGCCAATAAAATATTGGGTTCATCAAATAAAAAAACACAACATCATTTTAAATAGCCCAAATGGAAAAAATAAAAACACAAAATTCACTTACCATCCCCTAAATGATGTCTTAGTTATATCATTTTCCTTCACTCTCAGTTAGTGGTAACCTGGACACATGCCTATTTTTAAAAACCAATGAACCCATATAATATAATAATATAGATAATAAATTATAGAATATGTTTATTTGATCTTTAAGGTCACATAATTCAACTTTTGATAGTCAATAAAAAGTCTTAGGATCCCACCTACCTTCATTGCAAAGAGGACAAGTGAAGCCCATAGTGACATGTTTGGTTGAATAAATCCCTTAGCCTCGAGATCCATAATTTAGATCTTGATTTATACCAAAATATAAGGTGTATTATAGTAATATGAAATAGATATGGACATCAATTCAGAGACCAGGTTAATAGAAAACACAACCTCTCTATGGGGTGGTAAACCCAAAAAATCATGAAGAATGAGCTCGATGTACAGACACTGCCATAAGAATTAGTCAACCCAAAAAACGTTCAATGGGATTAAGAAACATCTCTAATAGTTGGAATGATATTACCATAGTATAAGGAATAATTGGTCCTTCCCCTCCCGAACTAGATTCATACTCACCTAGAAAACATGACTGGCCAATCGTTGGATAAAAACATACCCCAAAAATGATATTGGTCTATCATGGACTGATGAATGATAATCTAATCCATGAAAATAATTAGGTTGAAGATGTTAATATTGATACCAAGAAATTCCCATATCACATCATATTCTTCTATCACCACAAAACACATGAGCGACTTGAAACCCTATTCATACTTCTTCACCGAATTTTATAAAAGATCCAGCAAAAATGTCATAAGATAAAAATTTAAACACAATATTTTAGCTATATATGAAGATATAAAATATTGATTAGTATATATATCAATCAGTACTAGAACCATAGAAGATGAAGTAATCATCATGCCTCAAACTATAGCTAGTACTCCTTTATATTCCTCCAGTTATACTAAATCACAAATAGACACTCAATCTCAACCTTTTCCGGATCTTTCATAGACACATAAACATCACCCTTAGAATGATAATAATACTAATAACCCTTTCAATCATAATTATGAACCTTAAATCCCTTGGTGAATATGGATACAACCTTACTTACTATTTGAATAATGTCATAATTGTTTTTCAATAGGACAGATTTTCTACAATGATGACAAGTATTTGGAGAATATGCACAAGTAGTCTAGGTATGACCAGGCCACCCATACTAATAGGAAATAATTTTTTTTCTATATGAATCCCCTAAAACTACTCCTGAGGAAAACATTCTTAGTTTATGCTTTCTTTTCTGTCCAGAAGATAAAACATGGATAATAAAATCAGTAACTAAAGATCCTACAAAACATATATTTCCAGCTATGTTATCCTCATCCAAAGATTTTTGTCGACTTCCTCCATGATTGTTAAAAGTCACAAGATAATCAACATTTATTGGATATCATGAATCTATCCCAACTCAACCTTCTGAGATTTTATGTACTTATTATTGAGAATATCTCGTACTAGATTCACCAGTTCAAAAAAATGGATGGAATAATCCATAAAGGTATGATCCCATTGATCCATGTTCTAAAACTCTTGGGTCTTCCCATCATGTAATTTCTCAGGATATAATTTATGGTTGAAGATTTTGTTGAAATATATCAAGGTAAGATCCCTACAGAACATAGATTGAACAATGGAGTCTCATTGTCTCCTTCCTGATCCATTAATTATATATGTGTAAAAAACACCTTATATTCCTATAAAATCTTCATGAATTTGAATATACTCTAAATATAATAAATCCATTCAAAATATTAATGTGGTTATTTTTCAACACTAAAGGAATTTATATGCTTCTCTATAAATTATAAGTTGTGATCCAATGCTCATCTCGGGTTCTCAACACCTACTTGACCAAGATTCTGAATGGTGAAAATTAATTCTTCTACTAAAGGAGGTTTCATTGAAGGATATTCTAGAAGAACTTTTTCATGTAATCCCCTTCCTTATATCTTGATGAGATCATCTAGGCGTCATTGTCTAACAAATACATGAAAAAATAATAATTAGTCATGAGTAGATTATGAATTCATATGGAAAAATCTAGGTATTGATATCAAAGAACAAAAATTATACTAATTTAAACAAATTAATATTTATTCAAGAAATGATGATGCATTTTGGAAATAAGAATTCCTTTGAAATGAAATTTCCATTCAATTCATTCAAATAACCTCAAACATAGAGTCTCAAATCTTGTAATAAAAAAATTCTGACCATCTATGGTAACTCCAGTGTAGACATGGAAGTTAGCTATCCATGACCCTTTCCATACATACTATATGATTATCAACATCCTTATCTTTTTGCTACCAAGAGAAAAAAACATGGCTATTGTTATCAAATTTCATATTGATCGTCTATTTGATAAAAACTTTTAATGAACCAACACTCAACAAGAAATGTCACCCTAGGTGGTCTACTACATGGTGAGGTATTATGAAGATAAAAGAAAAAAAATTGAGTACCACAAAAATAATTGATAAAATAAGAGTATGATTTTGATAAGATAGATACAATAATTTGAATACATCCCAAGCCAAATAGGCTAGATTAGAAATGTATGAATAGTGTGTTGAGTCAATAAGGTTTATTTATGAATTTTTCATTCCTTCATGTTTTTAAAATCACAAACACTCTATCTTAAGTAAATTTTCATTTTCCCTAAGTTTTATCTTAATAAGGAAAATTTTACATCCCCATGGAAAATTCATCCTTACCTTTTTTTGTTGTTCATATTTTAGTTCTCCAAAATATAACTCATCTTATTTCTAAGTGTAAAATTAGGTTTCATATTGAAAAACCTCGAAATCCTATAGATACATGGATATAGGGAATTCTGTTTCAGGATCCAAATTCAGGATCCGAATTCTCTAAATTCAGACTCTGAATTCTAGGAATTCAGACTCAGAATTCTTAAGAATTTAGACTTCGAGTTCTCTGAATTCAGACTCCGAATTCTTATGAATTTAGACTCTAAGTAATCTAAATTCAGACTCCAAATTCAATGAATTCGGGATCCTAATTCTTATGAATTCAGACTCTGAGTTCTCTGAATTCATACTCAAAATTCTTATGAATTCAGACTCTGAGTTCTCTAAATTAATACTCCAAACTCACTGAATTTAGACTCTGAATTATTCTGAATTCAGACACTGAATTCTCTGAATTCAGACTCCGTATTCTCTGAATTTAGACTCCAAATTCTCTGAATTCAGACTCTGAATTTCCTTGAAATTTCTACTCTTAATTCTATAGAATTAAGGTTATGAATTCCTTGTAAAACTGAATCTGAGTATCCATGTGTTATAGACAACGAATAGTTTTTGGTTAGACTCTGAACATTATTTTTCTTTAGATTCTGAAAAATGAATTTGACCAAGAAACCATATTTTTCTTACCCTTGATATAGTTATGAAATGATTTTGTACATTATTTTTCTAACTAACCATTGTTTGAGTGACACATGTACAAGTCCCTCCGAGTTTCATGGAAAAATATGACCATTGGAGGATGGAGTCGACCGTTGGGGATGTGCATGTAAATAGGATCTCACTTGAGTGAGTTTAATACTATTTTACACCTCTAGTTATTAAATGTTGTTGAAGTGATTTCTAAAGAGAGAGACTCTCATGCTTAGTGCGTACTGAACCTATTGTTCAGATTTCTTCGTGCGACTCTGAATTTTTTTGAGTACATTCGAGGGCTTCCGGGGATAGGAAGATAGAGGTTCTGACTACCATAAAGTTTGAGGACTTCCTTAGTTAGGAAGACAGAGGTGCCGACTACCTTGAAGTTGAGGGCTTACGGGGATAGCAAGACAGATTCTGATATTCCTATCGAGGGCTTAACCTGGAGTTGGTAAGACATACTTTCTTGAAATTATAAATCAAGGGACCTTTATACAATGTTGTTGGATGCCCTTCTCTTTGGGTTAAAAGATTCTATTCATGTTACTTGTAATGTCTTAAGTTTATTTTCCACTGCATTTTGATTGATAAGGAAAGTATAACTATCTTATACTTCCTTTTTTTTGTATACTATAGTTAGTGAGATTCTATACTCTTTAAGGTAGAATCTTTTACTTGTAATGATTTCTTATGTTTCATTTCTAGATCCATATTTATGGAACCAAGAATGTTTGTAGATCGAATAAGTCTTGTGAATTTACCTTTTTTAACTTTGTTAAACACGTTTTTTCTTAAAGTTAAAAACTAAATTTTTTATACTAACTTTAAAGGTTCCAAATGAATTTTTATAGTATAAAATTCACCCCCCACCCTCTTGTATATTGAGCATCAACATTCATATTTCGGTCATACATAGTAAATACTATCAAGTATCCATGTTACCTACTATCACCACCATATAATCTCACTATAAAGGGAATAAATTTCAAGAAAACCTAGAATTCTACATGATTCCCTTACCATCCATGATTCTATAAAAACTAGTTTTAGAACCGCCTAATGGAAAATTTAAGTTTTCAGAACAGATCCCAGTAAGATAATACCAATAAATATATATAATATTTCATATCAATAATTCACATTTTATAACTATAAATTATCGTGTTGATAAAGAATTTTCATACATATAACCATTTTAAAAAAAATTTGGTTCCGATAAACACATACCATATTAACCAAATCATGGAATATATCAAGTACAAAAGAAAAATATGTAAAATAAATATGTGAGAAATTATTCAGGACATAAACCTTCATGAAATAATCTAGTTATAAAATAAAATGTACACTATTTGGACCATACCATTTTGGAATATATACTAGATATAAAAATAATAAGCCAAATGTAATAACCCAACGTTTCATTAATGGAAAATACCTCTTGATCTAGTTAAATTTCCTTTTATGTGAAATGTTTTTATAAGATTTCAACTTCATTAGTTTTATGTTAATAATTTTTACAATTGCTAATATAGTCGTTGAACAGTGATCACATGATTAGTATAAATATAGGGCTTTAACAAATCCAATTTACTCAGACAAAATAAGTGATGGACTCATCCAGTAGAATTCCTCCATATAAACCCCATTTGTTAGAGCATAGAAAAGAGGTGGTGTCTTTGGGCTTCGCTCTTGACCAAACCCAAGCTGAGCTTCATTATTTCAAGCTCGAATGGGACCGTCTATGGGAAAAGTGGATGTTGATAGAGATTACCACACGAGCGATGTTATCCGAGCCCCCCCCCCAATAGTCTGTCACCATCGCACACCATACGCATAGGTCTTATGCGGATGATTTAAGGGGTTATGTACTAAATTGATAGTACTGTGTTCATGTACATTATTTTTTGTATATAATAATGTATATACTTTCTTGTCATTATTGATACTTTGTAAATAGTTTTTAAAGTACAAATAGAGTTTTTAGTTATTATTTAATTAAGAATTATATTTTATTAAATTAAGGGATTTTTGAATTAATTAATTTTTTTATAAAATAATATTATTATTAAATTAATTTTTATTAAATATAAATTATCTTATAATTTTATGAATACAATTGTAATTTTTTATTAAGGTTTGAAAGCCATTTTTGTTAAAACCCGTGAATTTTCGATAAATGTCGGCTTTTATTTTAAAAGGTAAAATTAACATATTTAGAAAATTATTGAGATAAAATAAATGTTATTTCTAGAATCAGGACGTCAAAATTATCCAATGGTTAATTTTTCAAAATTTTCTGAGACAGTCAAAATTTTCGGTAAAAATTAAATACCGTTTAAATATATAATGTGTTTCATGACATCATAATGACCCAATGGTGATGTAATAAAATACTATAAGCTTTATGTTCTGCCAATATATGTTTTACCCTTAAAATAATGTGATTTTGGGTTCATTTGACTTACTTTTCAAAGAATTAATGAATCCCTCAAGACTTATTAAACCTTGTCTTTTTAAATTGTTTTCCATTGGAGTGTGACTCACCTCCACATAAGAAAACATATAATTTTAAGAAGTTCTGACTTTGTCCTTATAAAATATTGTTTTCATCTTCCCTTTTCCAAAAATCATGGGAAAAAACCATGGGCTGGATTATGTTTTGGATTAATTTAATATAAGGGGACCCAAACCTAAATAATAAAGAATTCCCTCACCTTTCCTATATAAACCCACCCAAGCTCCCACTTCCTCCTCACTCAAAACCCTTGGAGTTCGTCCAACCTATGCCCTACTCTCTCTAGAATCCTCCCAGGGTGCTCCAAGCTCCCAATAAGCCTCTCTCAAGCCTTTGGAAGCACACTTCCAAGTAAGGGTTTTTTCATCCTTTCAATTTTTTTGTCCATTTTTCATAATATTGTTATGCCCTTTTAATTTCAATTATAAATGCTGGGGTATGGTTTTGAACCTCCCCCATAATTCCCTCTTATTGTTTTAATTATGGGATACCCCTTTCTCTATCATTAAATCCCTCCCATGTACACCCGTTACTATGCCGAAATTCTGAAAGGAACTTCTCTCTCCTCTGTTACATTCAAGCGATACTTTTGTATCATGAATCTAAATTCCATTACAATTGTTTGGAAATATCCCTATATTACCCCCTTACTGTCCATTTCATTTAAATATGATGAAACACCCCTTTCTCTCCCATCATCCATTTTTATTAATTCTTATGTCACGTCGTTACGCTACCAAAATTGGACCGATTTTCTAAGCCAATGCCATTGCGTAGCGAATACCATGCCCATTTCTCCATCAACGGTATTCAACTTTATGCACATTTACTTATTGATTATAAAGTTCCATGTATGAATTCAACATTCCTTTATCGTGGAATACATGATTATGTTTATTGAATCCATTTTTTATGATCCATGTGGCACAGTTATGCATGAAATGAAATGTTTAAGAAGGGTGCACCCTTTAAGCGCGCCAATGCATTGGGAAAAGTATAGTATCATGATACATAATTTTCAATGAGTTTTGACTCATGATAATTGAATTTCAACGAGGGTTTACTCGTGCTTTATGTTCAATGAGGATTTACTCATGCTCTATGTGCAATGATCCTTGGCTCATGCTAATTCCATGTTAAGTGTTGTTGCCACATTTCCATGTTATGATTATCATTCTTTATCATGCCTTTATGTTCATGTTTCTCTTATGATCTATTGATATGCCTATTGTCTAAAATTTATTGTACTCCTCATGTTATTCCATGTGAACTCTCTTAATGGGCTTTATAGCTCACCCTTTTCTTATTAATGTCCTCAGGTTATCCCATGCAATGCTAAGTATGAGGGAATGTAGTGGTCAAGTGAAGAAAGCTTCCAATAAAGATGTTTTATTTCATGTTTTATGTTTTTATGTAATGATCCTAAGCCCCGAAGACACTAAACCTCTCAATCTTCTTTGTAATATCAATTGAAGTTTTATGTAATAAATCATGTTTAGGTTTGTAATAATATCTAGGTTGTCATAGTTGGTATCAGAGGATTGGTTTAGTTATTTTTGGGATTAGGATTAGAAAACCCTAGTAAAGCCTTAGAGACAAGACTAAGTATAATAAAAACATCCATAAGTTTTGGTAAGTACTAAGTATGTGGTTTATCAAACAAATACATCCCTTTCTAGATACGAGTAGGTAGAGGCGGCTCTGGCACAGATGTATCCTATGGGTAAAACACGAAAACACCGCTTTGAGCTAGACTCGAACGGGAACTGGTGCACAACAACGGGCCTTGATGCACTCTTGGTTATCACACACCCAGGCTCACAATATTTGTATGAACCCCTATTAAGGGAATTAAAAAAAATTCCCCTTACATTTTATGTTAGAAAGTAGATCATGAAAATCCTAGACTGAAGCCTATAGATTCATAAGTTAAGGAAATAAAATTTAATTTATGAGTCATAAACTTTTGTCTTTGGATTACCCTTTATGTGTTACCCCTAATGTTCCTTTTATTCCATCTAATGGCCAGTAATAGGAGGACTCGGGCTAACAACCGACGTGAAGATCAGTGTGATGACTGTACTAATGAGATTCCCAATCCAATGGGAGCGGGAATTGTGAACTTTGTCACGCTTATTTCTTAACTAAATAAAGATTTGAATAGAAACACGGGTCAAGAGGAATGTTCAACCCCCCCACCCCTAAGAAAGAAAAAGTCTCCATCGAGTGCTTCATGAGAAAATGTCCTCATACTTTTAGTGGATCATCTGATCCCACGATCGCTGAACAATGGATCAACTCCATTGAAAAGATATTCTCCATCCTTCAATGTTCTGAACAAGAGAAGGTTCTCTTGGATGTTTATCGTATGGAGGGTGAATCTGATCAATGGTGGACGTTGATCCAAAATACTTAGCCTGAGGAGGAGATCGAGGCATTGGAATGGAAGGATTTCCAGAAGATGTTTTTCGATAAATATTTTTTCCACAACCTCTGGATTAAGATGGAAAGGGACTTCCTTTCCCTCAAGCAAGAAGATGAAGAATCTGTTGGAGCATACGATGAAAACGTCACAAGGCTTGCACGATACGCTTCAAGCATTGTCAGTACCCCCTAATGCAAGGTTGACCGCTTCTTCGGTGGGCTGAAGCCTAGCCTACGGAAAGCATTAGCAATCCGTGACTTCGACAGCTATGAGGAAATTGTCCGATTTGCCCTCAAGGTCGAAATGGAGATCAGGGAATCACAGGTGTATCATGGGGACAAGAATCATAAGGTGGAATTCAATACTGGTGCTCCGATGGATAAATCGAATGGTTCTAAGAAGATCCCTCACCCCACTTGCCAAAAGTGCGGAAAGAAGCACCATGGAAATTACTTCAAGGGGACGAGTAAATGCTTTAGGTGTGGAAGAGAAGGGAACCTAGATGTTAACTGTCTGCAAGAAAGACCCGTGTCTGTGACATAGGAGAGGAACACTCCATTAGAACCTCAACGCATTGTTCATTGCTACAAATGCAAAGAACCGGGGCATCTTGCAAATCAGTTCCCTAATCCAAGGTTTTTTTGAGGCAACCAACAACCTCCAAGGTAGCAAGGAAGAGATTTTTCCATCACTTCTGATAAAGTGAACCCCGACAACAAAGTGGTGATATGTATTCTAGTTATTCATTCAATAATAGCGAACATACAATTAGATTTAGGTTCTACGCATTCTTTTATATCTCAAAAGTTTAGTAGAACAATCCCATCACCACCACAAATCATGGAAGTGAAGATGTCGGTGAGTATGAAAAATGGGTCAATCATTGCATCCCATGAATATAAGTCCTCCCCTATTATAATCTGTGGATTAAATTTCCTGGTGAACTTGTTCATACTCCCTATGGTGGAATTTGATGCAATTCATGGCATGGATTGGATTTCCTTATATGGAGACAACATAAATTGTCGGGAGAGGGAAATCACACTCCATATGGTGAATCAACCCCTGATTATTTACAAGTGTAACGAGGAAGATTAATCTCCTTTAGATATATCATCTCAAGCATGGATATTACTGCCCTATGAACACGTGTATCTGGCTCAGATGATTGAGTCCAAGGAAGAAACCATCATTGAAGAAATTCCTATTGTGAGGGAATTTGCTGAAGTGTTTCCCAAGGAATTGTCTGGTCTTCCTCCTATAAGAGATGTTGAATTCTCAACTGAACTTATACTAGTAGCTCTACCAATATCCAAGACTCCATATAGAAGGGTTGTCGTGGAGCTTGAAGTGCTGAAGAAACAACTACAGGAGAATCTGAATAAAGGGTTTATACGCCCAAGTGCTTCACCATGGGGTGCACCAGTCCTCTTCGTCAATAAGAAGGATGGGTCAATGTGCCTTTGCATTGATTATCGTGATCTCAACAAAATCTTGATAAAGAACGAGTATCGTCTCCCACGAATTGATGACTTGTTTGATCAGTTGCGGGGAGCACAATACTTCTCCATGGTAGATTTGCACTTGGGATATTATCAAGTAAGGGTGAAGAAGGAAGATATCCCCAAGACTTCTTTTCGCACAATATATGGGAACTATGAATTCATTGTATTGCCTTTCGGACACACTAATGCTCCAGAAATCTTCATGGACTTGATCAATAGAGTCTTTAGAGATTACCTTGACAAATTTGTGGTAGTCTTTATAGATGACATTCTAATATACTCCAAAACCAAGGGGGATCATGAGGAGTAATTAATAATTGTACTAGAGACTTTGCGCAAGGAGAAGCTCTATGCAAATTACAGCAAGTGTGAATATTGTTGAAGGAGTTCTCATTCTTGGTCCATATCATCACAAGCAATGGGATATATGTGGACACCTCCAAAACAGATGCAATTGAGGGATGGTCGAGGCCAACATTGGTAATGGATATCCATAGCTTCTTGGGGTTAGATGGATATTATTGCCGATTTGTGAGAAATTTCTCCCGATTATCCAACCCTCTTACCAAGCTATCTCGAAAGGGAGTAAAGTTTTCTTGGAGTGATCAATGTGAAGAAAACTTCAAGGAGTTGAAAAGGAAGCTTATAACTATGCTCGTGCACACTTTACCCTCAAGTGGAGAACTTTTTGTGGTATTCAGTGATGCTTCAAAGAAGGACTTAGGTTGTGTGATGATGCAGAATGATAAAGTGATATCCTATGCCTCAAGGCAGTTGAAAATCCATGAGAGAAACTATCCAACGCATGATCTGGAGTTGGCGGCTATGATCTTTGCCTTGAAAATCTAGTGACATTATCTCTATGGGGAGAAATGTGAGATATATACTGACCACAAAAGTCCTAAATATATATTCACATAGAAAGAGCTTAATATGTGCTAGAGAAGATGGATAGATCTCATCAAGGATTATGACTGTTCAATACAATACCACCCTAGGAAAGTGAATAAGGTGGCATATGCCCTATGTAGAAGGGACCCAACGATTCTATCAATGATGAGAATTGAGAAGGATCCAATCTTCTTAGACCTGATGAAGGTGGACATGGGAATCATAAATAAGGGAACATCATCAATCCTTTCACAAATTATTGCTCAACCGTCTTTTTTGGAAAGGGTAAAGGATGCTCAAAAGGATGATGTGGTAATTCAAGAAAAAGTGGAAGCTATAAAAAAAAGGGAAATCCTCAGAGTTTAATGTTAATGAAGAAGGAATTGTGAGATTTGGGAAACAGCTGTGTTACATCATGTCCAGAGCTGAAGAAGGAATTTTTGGATGATTCACATAGTTGAAATTTCTCTATTCACCCAGGGAGAAAAAATATGTATCGATATATCTGAGAAAATTTTTGGTGGGATAATATGAAAAGGGAGATCGCTGAATATAAATCAAAGGGCCTGGTGTGCCAGTAAGTGAAGGCTGAAAGGCAGAAGTCTACGGGGATGATGCAACCATTTCCCATACTAGAATGGAAATAGGATAACATCACCATAGAATTTGTCACCAGACTTCCGAGGACATCCAAAGGCAACAATGCAATCTGGGTTGTTGTGGATCGTCTTACAATGACTGCACACTTAATTTCTATACGGGAGGATTTCTAGTTGGATCAAATGGAACGGATATAAATCAGGTAAGTGGTAAGGATTCATGGAGTACCACTATCTATTTTTTCTGATAGAGATCCAAGATTCACCTCTATGTTTTGGAAGAGTCTTCAACATGCTCTGAATACTAAACTGAACTTCAGTACGACCTATCATCCTCAATCTGATGTCTGGTCCAAGCGGACTATCCAAACACTTGAGGACATGCTGAGAGCATGCTCAATGGACTTTAAAGGAGGATGGGATCAACATCTTTCTCTGGTTGAGTTTTCTTATAATAATAGTTTCCACTCGAGCATCCAAATGGCACCATATGAATCCCTTTATGGGAAAAGGTGCAGAACACCGGCGTGTAGGGATGTGGTCGGTGAACGTAACCTGCTTGGACCATAAATGGTTAAGGAAATGGTGGAGAAGGTGAAAAGCATTCTGCAGCATATCAATGTAGCCCATAGTCTACAGAAGAGTTATGCAAATAATCATCGACAATACCTTTAGTTTAAAGTTGGAGACATGTTTTTTCTATGCATATCTCCGTGGAAGAAGGTCACGAGGATTAGAAAGAAAGGGAAGTGAAGTACAATGTACATTGATCCCTTCGAGATTCTTCATCGTGTCGGGGATGTGGACTATCAACTAGCACTTCCACCTACCATTGCCAAAGTACACGATTTCTTTCATGTATCCTTCTTAAGTAAGTACATACCGGACCATTCACATGTACTCTCTTCTGAGGTGGTACAGTTAGAGGATGATCTTTCTTATGGGGAACAACCATTGAAGATCATAGATCGTAGAGAAAAGGATCCACGAAATAAGACAATGCCCCTCGTCAAGGTGTTGTGGAAAAACCACATGTTTGAATAATCAACTTGGGAATCGGAGGAAATGATGAAGCTGAGTTACACACATTTGTTTTGGTGTGGGAAAAGGAAAATTTCGAGGGAGAAATTTCATAAGGGGGAATATTGTAACGACCCAAAGTTTCATTAATGGAAAATCCCTATTGGTCTAGTTAAATGTCTCCTTATGCAAAATGTTTTTAAAAGATGACAACTTCTTTGGTTTTATGCTAATAATTTAGACTGTTGCTAATATAGGTGTTGAACAGTGATCACATTATTAGTATAAATATAGGGCTTTAATAAATCCAATTTACTCAGATAAAAGAAGAGATGGCTTCATCCTGTAGAATTGCTTCATAAGAAGCCCATTTGTCAGTGCTTGGAAAAGAGGTGGCGTCTTTGGTCTTCGCTCTTGACCAAGCCCCAGCTGAGCTTCAACATGTCAAGCTCAAACAGGTCTATCTCCGGGAAAAGTGGAAGTTGATAGAGATTACCACAGGAGCGATGTTATCTGAGCCCCCCAAGAGTCCGTCACCATCGCACACCTTACCCTTAGGTCATATGCTGCTGTTTTAACGGGTTATATAACAAATCGATTGTACTATTTTCTTGTACATTATTTTTTTTATATAATAATGTATATACTTTCTTGTCATTATTGATACTTTGTAAAAAGTTTTTAAAGTACAAATTGTGTTTTTAGTTATTATTTAATTAAGAATTATTTTTTATTAAATTAATGAATTTTTGAATTAAATAATATTTTAATAAAATATTATTATTATTATTAAATTAATTTTTATTAAATATAAATGATCTTATAATTTTAGGAATGCAATTGTAATTTTTTATTATTGTTTGAAAGCCATTTTTTGTCAAAACCCGTGAATTTTCGATAAATGTCGATTTTTATTTTAAAAGTGAAAATTAACATATTTAGAAAATTATTTAGATAAAATAAATGTTATTTATGGAATCATGACGTTGAAATTATCAAATGGTAAAATTTTCATTATAATCTGAGATAGTCAAATTTTTTGGTAAAAATTAAATATCGTTTAAATATATAATGTGTTTTATGACATCATAATGACCCAATAGTGATGTAATAAAATACTATAAGATTTATCATCAGCCAATATATGTTTTACCATTAAAATAATGTGATTCTGGGTTTGTTTGACTTACTTTTCAAAGAATTAATGGATCCCTCAAGACTTATTAAACACCTTGTCTTTTTAAATTATTTTCCATGGGAGTGTGACTCACCTCCACATAAGAAACCTTATTATTTTAAGAAGTTCGGACGGCCTTATAAATTATTGTTTTCCTTTTCCCTTTTCCAAAAACCATGGGAAAAAACCATGGGCTGGTTTGTGGTTTGGATTAATTTAATATAAGGGGTCCCAAACCTAAATAATAAAGAATTCCCTCACATTTCCAAAATAAACCCACCCAAGCTCCAACTTCCTCCTCACTCAAAGCCCTTGGAGTTCATCCAAACTCTTATATACTCTCTCTAGAATCCTCCCAAGGTGCCCCAATCTTCCAGGAATCCTCTCTCAAGCCCCTATCAAGCCTCTCTCAAGCCTTTGGAAACACCCTTCCTAGTAAGGGTTT
Source organism: Viscum album (assembly GCA_963277665.1). Classification (NCBI taxonomy): domain Eukaryota; kingdom Viridiplantae; phylum Streptophyta; class Magnoliopsida; order Santalales; family Viscaceae; genus Viscum; species Viscum album. The sequence goes on from OY728167.1 coordinate 343,610,951, forward strand.
TTTCTTTCTTTCAATTTTTGGTCCATTTTTCATAATATTGTTATGCCCTTTTAATTTAAATTATAAATGGTGGGGTATGGTTTCGCACGTCCCCCATACAGTCCTCTTATTTTTTGAATGATGGTAGAACCCTTTCTCTCTCATTAAATGCCTCCCATGTACACCTGTTACTATGCCGAAATTCGGAAAGGAACTTCTCTCTCCTCTTTTACATTCAAGCGATATTTTTGTATCATGAATCTAAATTCCATTACAATTGTGTAGAAATGTATCTATATTACCCCAATACTTTAAGTTTCATGTAAATATGATGAGACACCCCTTTCTCTCTCATCAACCATTTTTATGAATTCTTATGTCACGCCGTTACGCTGCCGAAATTGCACCGATTTTCTAAGCCAATGTCATTGTGTAGCGAATACCATGGACATTTCTTCATCAAGGGTATTCAACTTTATGAACATTTTCTTATTGATTATAAAGTTTAATGTATGAATTATACATTCCTTTATCTTGGAATATATGATTTTATTTATTGAATCCAGGTTTTATGATCCATGTGGCACACTTATGCATGAAATGAAATGTTTAAGAAGGGTGCACCCTTATAGTGCTCCAATGCATTGGTTAAAGTATAGTATCATGATATTTCATGTAAAATGAGTGTTGACTCATGCTAATTGATGTGAAACGAGGGTTTACTCGTGCTTTATGTGCAATGAGGATTTACTCATGTTCTATGTGCAATGAGCCTTGGCTCATGCTAATTCCATGTTAAGTGTTGTTTCCACATTTCCATGTTATGATTCTCATGCTTTATCATGCCTTTATGTTCATGTTTCCCTTATGATATATTGATAAACCTATTGTCTAACCTTTATTCTACTCGTCATGTTATTCCATGTGTACTCCGTTACAGGGCTTTATAGCTCACTATTTTCTTATGCATGTCCTCAGGTTATCTCATGCAATGCTAAGTACGGGGGAATGTAGTGGTCATGTAAATGATGTTTTCAATAAATATGTTTTATTTCATGTTTTATGTTTTTATTTAATGATCCTAAGGCCCAAATACACTAAACCTCTCGATCTTCTTTGTTGTATCAAGTAAAGGTTTATGTAATAAATCATGTTTTAGTTTTTAATAGAAGCAGGGTTGCCAAACCAATGAATTTTTTGTTCTATTTTATATCGATTCCTACCATAGTGTGTCAATATCAAAAAAGAAACCTCTAGGGCGCCACACACACTAGGGTACCCTATGTCTATTTCTTGGAACTCGCTAGGTTCCTAATGTTCTATTTTGTAAAAAAAATTTCCCATACCTTGATAACATTTAATTTTAACCCTATTTCAAAAAATGAAATCCATTTCAATAATTACATATATAAAATCTTGAATTATCAACACTTTCATAGATCCACATACCTAAAGAATGATGGAAACCTAACAACCTTTGATAATAGTGGTAAAAAAATATTGGATTGCTCTTTGAAAGACATAGCATGACAAGGAAATGAAAAGGATCGATAGAAAACATCAATCGACCATTAATTTAAAACATAAATGTATCCAACACCGCTTTTGTGACTATTGGTAATGAAGAGGAAGAGACCACTTACCGAGAGAGATGCACCAGAATAACCATGATTATATGTCATCTAACGAATGATCCAAAACGATAAGAAATCACAAAATCACTAGGGATACCAACTAGGTTTCAGGAGGGAGGTCTGTGGCAGAATAAAACTCATATCAGATGTGAAGTGAGTTGGAAACCACTGGATCCATGGAATTCGTGTCTTGAATCCGTTTCATAGTATCAAATTTCCTAGATTAAAAAGGCATTGAAAAAGACATCGAAATAGCTTAAATATCCTAATTGTTACCAATTCACAATGTGAACCATATTCATGACATGTAAAACTGTCACACCTTGTACTAGTTCATGATATATTATTGAAAATGTTTTGACATCAAGTATACTATTCATGATGTGAAAACACCAATTAGACAAGAAACAAAAAATTTTCTTGTAGAAAAAATAAACCCCAAAACATAAGGCTATCTATTTCTGAGTATCCCATAATGAATCCAAAAAATGAAACCTAGAAAAATATAAAGTAATATGATAAGGAAGGTGACATGAAGTTATAGTTACTGATATATTATATTTTAAGGGGATGATTAGTAGAAAAAAATAACAATTTAGGTAATATTTCTTCTGGAAACATGATATTCATTTAAAGATCTCCTTGGAATTGAAGACATTATGCTTCATTATATAGAATATAGGGGTATTAATGTAAAAAGGAATTATATAAAATTTAGTTTTGGAAAGGTTTCAATGGAAAATCAAATGGAAATTATAAAATGGATGGGTGGAACTGATCCCCATTTATAAGCAAATAAAAGTTAACTTTTAGGAATACCCTTTACAATTCCATGATATCATTACACTATTCCTTGTTCCAGGACTAAAAAACTACATAAAAATTGATTTTGGAGTGATATTGGGTCCATAAATATACAAAAAATAATTTAACCACGTGTTTTAAAATAGTTTATAGTTATTTATAATAATTTTTTATATTTTTACTTTATTATTTTCAACTTGGTAAAAATTTTATATTTTAAATTTATATTTTTTGAAAAACATATTGTAACCAATATTTATTTTCGTTTTATTTTTTACCATATATATAATTTCCAGTTAGTATAATTAAATTTATAAATATGAGAAAACATAATTTTATATTAAAATATATAATATATAAGAAATAGTTGTGGTAGAAAAATGACTTTTTAACATTATGTGTTATTAATATTAATTAGAATTGATTAATAATTTAGTGAGTATTAATATTAATATATATAGTTTTAAAAAACATATTAAAGTCATGATTTAAATTTTTTAAATTTAATTTATTAGATAATAATTACGTGATAATAATAAATCAATTCTTTTTAAAAAATTCTTTTCAAAATACCATATTAATTTATATTAATCACAATAATATTACAATTAAAAAAATAAAATTATGTTTATTAAAAATTATTTTAATGCTTAAATAAATTAAGAATAAAAAAATATTTAATTTATAAAAGTGATAAATCCAAATTTTTAACATATGAGCACAAAAACAGATTTTATTATGAAACATTACTTGAGTTTTAAATATTTTACACATGTGTTTTATAAATATAATATATAATTTTTAAATTAATTATATTAAATATTAAAATATATAATATAGGTGTTTCTTAAATAATATTTCCATCTCTTATTATGAAAGTGATTATTTTTAACACAATAGAAAATTTTAGAACTCACCTATAAATTATCTATTTTCTGAAAAAAAAAACATGAACATTCATCTAAGGATACTATTAATATTATAAATCCAAAAAATATGATAATTTTTTCAAATTTAAATTCTATAATTTATTAACTCATTTTATACAAAATCATAGAATATAAAGAAATCAGTTTTTATTTGAAAATTATAATTTTAAATATTAACCATTATTATTATTATTTCCTACCATTTCCCAAATAAATTGGTTTTCAAAAAATATTAATATTAATTATAATTTATCCTCATTAATCATATGTTTCTATAAATACAAAATCATATTAAATAAAAAATGTATTTTTTATGAGAAATATTTTTCTAAGTAATAAATGATCTCATTTTTCATTTTATATAAGTTAATTTATTTTAATTATGTAATTATTTTATGATGTGATTAATCCTATTAATTCATGAAAATATGTTGGCTTGTTTATAACTTTTTTACTTAAATATTTTTATTTTATATAATTATATCACAATATCATTTAATTATGGTTTTGTGTGTGGATAAATCTATGAAATGCATTAAATTAATTGTAGAAAAATATATATTAAAATCTCTGTTATCCCCCCACAAATAATTTGTATCCTTACAATTTTATTTATTACTCATTGATGAAGTTAGGTGAAGGTATTTTTAACATATTCATCTTTTTTGGTATAAACTCGGATATGAAGATGACCTTACTCTCTAAGGCTATATTAGTTACATATCTTTCAAAAACATTATATATTCATGAAATATTATACCCATGTATTTATATACCAAAGGCACATATCCTCCATATCATATATTTACCAAAACCATTTAAATCTCAAAGAAATTAAACCACAATGAAACCATGTATCCTATCATAAATTAAAACATTTTTTAACCCTCAAATTGTATAAAATCACATATTGTTCAATATATACCATAATCCCAAAATGTGACTAACATCACCAAAAATGTTATGATTCAATTATCAATCCCATGGTTAGAAATATTTTTTAACTAAAATTTTTAAAATTAATCAACACATTATTATCTCCACTTGAAGTTTATATTAAATATAGTAGTTATTCCGACCCCAATAATGTAATTTTCCATAGTTATCTATAAAAGGATGACATTGATATTAAATCACTATTCTGGGTAGTAATAAAATTTAATAAATTATTTCAAACCCTCTATGTAATACTACTTAGGAAATGTCATTATATGATTCATATATACCTCAATAACATTTTTTATACAAAGAAAGTATCATTAAATAATGAAAATAGATAAAATAAATAGGATTTAGTTGCAATTAAGATATTAGCATCACTAACATATTTAATTCTAGGAGACATTATTTTTCAAACATATAGTAAGAATAAATCATTTAATTATGATCCCTTCTTTGGATATAATACATAGGGGTTTCTAGATGTGTACCTTCTTCAAACACATTTTTGTGATCATGTTTCAATAAAATACAAAAACCAAAATGGGTAAGAGAATATCCAAAATAATAATTTGTAAACCTCAACTGAATGATATATCATCTAAGGATTTTTTTTAATATATGATACTTTGGATTATCCTATTATTATCTTCATTAAATCCATGGTGTTCAATATTAACTTCCTAATTAGGATCTCATCCCAAAATTTATAAATAATATGTTCAAGTACTTTAGAATGGTTCCTGATGAACTTGTGAATTACCTAGATAATCACTGATTAGAGTTTCTAGACGACAATAATGTATGGCATGTTTGTCAGGAACCATGTCATGATTTAGTTAATAATGAACATGCCCTCTATGAGGTCATCATATCTAGGTTCATCTATGTCAGTACCATATCAAATTTCCAATATCCATACTTGGGTGTTATATCTAGGACAAAAATATAATCTATACTATAAATTTTTTTTGTAATTTTATGTGATACATAGATTTATCTGTAGGACATCTTCACATGGATTCAAAAAATTTATCTTATCTAATTCCCCAAAATTTACTAATATAATCCTTTAAAACAAATAGTTTATTCTCTAACTTCATCTATCAAGCCTCGTACTTTCACTCTCAATTATGGTGTTAATAACATATTACATAAATCTTTTATTTAGAAAAAAGTTAGTTGAAACTATCTTAATTTTAAAACATTACTATATGATAAAAAATAAAACTCATAAATCATATCACAATCCAAAGAAATAAAGGTTTACATTATTTGAGATTCAACTATATATGTAAATTATTTAAATATACTTTTTAAAATTTCTTTAAATTAAAATTTCTACTATGTCCACTTGATGTCATCTTCAAGGTTATGATCATCTTTATAACATAGGAAATAAAAACATAAGAAATGGGTGAGCTCGGACACATAGTATTATAAGACTTATCAATATGTTATTAATTTTTGGGTCATTAGAATATAAGAATACATGAGTAGTGGAGAAGAATATTATTAAAATAACATTGAACTAATTTATTTTTTCACATTTCATGATAGAAGGGTGTGCAATCTAAAATTAACAAACATATATCACAGAAAACGTGTGTGGAATCATGAATAATAAGAAATGTGTCAAGGATCATAATTATTCATATTGAAATATATAATTTCATTGAATCATGGTATAATAAATAATACTATAAAAGATATAATAAATGAATATATTTTGAACAATGTATTATATATCACGTTCACTCAACAACTTGTGAAAATTTCTTCTGGAATCTCATTCATGTAACAAACTTGTCACCAAAGTTTCATGCATCTCATTCCAATTATTTTTTTTTTGAAAAAATATTTAATAATCTCATTTATGAAACATTTCATAATCATATTTTAAATAAATCCTTAACCAATGTATTGGAGTGATATATATGACCCTATCTATGAAACATCGGTACATGTCAATTATAATTAAAAAAAATCCATCATATCATGAAGAACCAATGGAAAAAATGGGTTACTTAATCCATTCATGAACATCACATAAAAAATAAATAAAAGGATATAAAATACCATTTTCTAAAAATAATCATATCATAATAAAAAAATGGTGATTAAAACATTACTTCATGAATGATAATCTTTAAATGGTAAATAGATGTAAAAATAAAAACATTTTCACAAAACAATTTAAAATATTAATGTACAAATTACTTGAAAAAAAAATTTTGTGAAAGGAAAGAGAATAATTTTGAAAAAATAATTACAAATAGTACCATATAGAATTTCCATTAACGGAGATAAATGTTCTTATAAAAATATGGAGTGGAAGATAAACCATTTAATTTTGAATGGATGGAAACATTTTTTAATATCTCAAAATGAATATATTGAAATGAAACATTGTAAAAGTTATAATAAATTTATCATTTTAAAAGAGGAGATGGGATATATAGAGGATACATATGTAAACACGTATTTGTTTCAAAAATAAAAGTAAAATTTATTTTTGGAAAATGAACATAGAAAATGAGGAAACCCCATATTTAAAGGATTTGAAATTTTTTTAATAAAAATTTATAGTTTTTTAAAAATAAATTATAAAATAAATAATATTTGAGGAAAAACATAATATTAATTAGATATATAATTTTATATATCTAATGAAATAGGTAATATAAGAATTTATCAAACATAGATGAATTATTCTTGAGGATAAACATTTTAAGTCAAAGAGAGGTCATTTGATTCAAACAAATCCCTTGAAGATGAAATAATTCATGTATTAAGGGACATTTAGAGTGGGCTATGTACTATAATATTAAGTCCAAAAAATATATGAACTAACGTATAATAAAATAAAAGACTATAATTTACCCAACATATATGAAATATGTTCATGATGAACAATCATATCATTATAAATGAGTTATGGGTTTCCATAATCACTTTTTATAATCATAAAGTAAATGTAATAGGGTTTACATTAAATTGAAATTCATGGATCATGTAATTAAAAATATAAATTTTAAATTTTTCCATTTTTTTAGTGAATATTCCAAGTAAAAAAATTATGGTGCACAATATCAAACATATCTCATTGATTTGAAAATGACACAAAGAAACCCTTTCATTTTTAGGAGCATTTAACACAAAACCTAATGAATGAGGGATAGATGTAAATATAAATTCAATTAAAATAAATAAAATTAATTTCATGATATTATATATAATTAGGTAGTATATACAATACTTATAATAAATTATTATAATAATACTAATCATGTTTCGAAGAGAATAATTTAAGAAAAAAAACTCTTACATTGTTCAAGATTCATTCTTCACATTTACCTAATGTACTAAAAATAAAATTATGTTTTAATGATAATTTATTATTAAACTTATTATTCTTTATATAATTTAATATAGAGTATTTATTATTATATTAATTTTCTTATTATACCTTTTTCTTTCATATGTTAGTTACTTGAGGGTATTTGGTAAATTTTTCCCTAAATCCATATATATATTGGCCATTGTAGAAACCATCATAAAATAGATTCATAGTATCCATAATATTACACTTAGTATGAAAAATAAATATATATTATATTTTTTTTAATCCATGTGTGATGGTTGGGATGGAAAGATGTAACTCATTTTTTATGGAGGTGGAAGTCCAAACATACACATAATTAAAGTTTTAATTTCTCAAAAATGGGTGAAAAATAAATTATATTATAATTTTTCATTTTAGAATAAAATTTAAATTTTTAAGATAATATTAATTCATTTTTCCCATCATTAAATCCATCCATGAGAGTTGGTCATGAAAAATAGAGGATCTCACATTGTGGATATGGTATTTTGTGTACACACACCAACAAGGATTTTATTTTCCATAGTGGATGCAGCAGAATAAATAATTGTTGTTAAATAAATATAATTACATATCAGTATAGTAATTATACTGATGTTATTATATTGGTATATAAATAAGATATTTTAAGATTAATTTTATGGTTAAAAGATGACAAATAAGGTAATACATATATTGATGACTTGATATTCTCTTAGAGATATCCTTTGAAGTGATGGAATTATGATAACATCTAGAGACAAGGTTATTATGGATGAAAAATGAAAATATAGGATAGGTAGTTTGGGTAATGATTTTAATGGAAATAAAAATGGAAATTGTAACCATGGATTGGTGGAGGTTATAACATAATATATGTGAAGAAAATGGAGCTTTTGGGAATACAAATTACACATCAGTTATTTAATCACTATATTACTTAGTAAATGAATCAATAAATACATAATAGTATAGTGTGGGTTTTTATTGTTATGAGATAACCTCATCCCATTACACACATGTTTTTAACATCCATTATGTGTTTTAGCATTATTTTTTTTCATTTTTTTCATTTTTATTTTTAACATGGTAACATGTTTTTAACTAAAAAAGATATATTTTATTTAAAAAATTAAGGTAACCCATATTAACATTGTAACACCCCAAGCATCCATGGTACGCTTCTGTTTGAATAATACAATAGCGTGTGTTTTACGTAACCTCAAGTTCTAACACACCACAACCAATCAAACTAGCCGTTATGAATAGTAGTACCTAATTTTTGAAATTTTATAAATTTTATCTTTCAAAATGGACTTCATTTTTGGATTCGTAATATTGAATTTAGCCTAGGGTGAAATTTTGGAACTTTTCAGATAACTTTTATATTTTGATGAATAGTTGAAATTACAAAATTTTAATTAAAAACAAATTTTTTAATCTAAATAATTTATAGTGATAAATTATAATATTTAGTGGTTTTAAAGTATAATTAGAATATATTTTTACCATTTAATTCAGTGGTGGTCATTATAATTAATTTCACTTTGAAATTGGACATAAACAATTGTTAATCTTTTGATATATATTATTTCTTAAAAACAAGCTATTTGTTGTGACATCAGGAAATAATTATTAAATTAATTAATTAAACTTATATGTTTTAAATTTTTTAAAATATACATCATTTTTTAATTTGTAATATCAAATATTGATTAGAGTGAATTTTTGGTATTTTTCTTAAAAACTTCAATTTTTGATGAATAGGGAAACCACTAAGTGGTAGTTAAAAAACTAATTTTTCATTTAAATGAAACTTTACCACTTCTGTTATTTGATTTTAAAAAATCCAACATACATGGTTTACATTAAAAAGTAAAATGTGGTTCAATGGGATTAAAATAATTTTTTTGGTGAATAGTAACTTTTAAGTTTTATTAATCGCGATTAAAGGTAATTAGTGTAATTTAAGGTAAATATAATGTTATAATAATATACAATTACCTTTACACTTGTCCTACACTTATTGGATGAGTCATGGTCGACCACAACAATCCATGGGTCAACTTGGGGACCCCATGGAGCTACTTGGGTAAGAAAATGACATTAATAACCTTTTATTTAAAGTAAAAATAAAATTGTCACAAACATGTGTTGTTTTACTAAAACAATTAATACATGGGTTTATATAAGGTAACATTTCAACTATAAGTATTCATTGGAAAGTTATAAATATCTCCTACATCATGATAATTTTTTTATAATTTTTAGACATTAAATAAATTAATGTTTTTATGACACAATGATGATGCAGTGATTACCTCATTAATTAACGATTTAAATAAAATGAAAAGATAATGTAACATATAAGACATAAACTTGTAAAAAACCTATTGGATGATTATATTTAGAACCCTTATCACCTTATACTCGAAATATATAATTTTGGGACCTTTGAAATCCGAAAAGTACTTCATAATAATGTAACCTTTCATTACTTTCCAAGAGTGCCCCTCCTCTCCTCCAATAAAAGGCCCCCACCTCTACCACCTTATTCACACCTTCAAGCCATTTTTCTGGGCCAAAATATGCCCAAATACTCTCCCAAAATTCCTCTATTACTCCTAGAATCCTCACTTTGGGCATAATTCTTCCCAAGGAAGCATTTGGCTCAAATCAAAAAGAGTTACCCAATTTTAAGGTAATGTCTTCTCTTATGTTATTTTGTTTTATTTTGCATCTCAAACCCCTTAAACTCTTTTTATTCCATTATTTTGTAACAAAAACAGTATCCTCAATATACTAGGTTGTTTTTATGAGATGTATTTGATTAAAAATTACACACACCTTCGTCTAATGGTTAAATAACATACTGTTTTTGTGGTTGGCGAATTTCTGCCTCACGAAACGATGATTGTTCTATCATCTTTAACACCTCACATGGTGGCCATTAAGATGTAAATATATTTATATATGATATATATTATTTTTATGTTTTCCTTATGCTTCTGTATTTCTCATTTATGTCATACCTTTATGATTTCCATTATGGGTAAACTCGATAATTTCATTTTAGGAAGTGCGGACTACCGCCCCCTCAAAGTGATTTGAATCGTTAATGCCATATGTGGCATGTATAAAGGATGGAGTAAATGATATTATATATGATATTATACTGGAATTAGAATATACCTTTATATCATTATTATTTAATTCCATTAAATACGAAATATAAATGAAAGTACCGTTCATGCGTATGTATGGCTTGCCTTCTCCGTGAACGGTGCATTTCATTTCATACCTCAAAATGTTACGTAATATTATGAATGAATGTATATACTGGATATATATGATATATACGATATCTAAATCATGAATATAATTCTAGAGATAATGTATATTCTACCACATAAACAACATGTAATTATAAGATGTTTATTTTTGACTCATGTACCAAAGATCGACAAAACGACCGTTATTAACTTAAATAATTACATAGTGTTCATAACATGGTAATAAGTGATATAAAAGGAATAATGTACTTGAAAAAGATTCTTAAGAAAGTAGAAATTAACTCTAGTTTATTATTCAGGAGGTTAAAGAACGATCGACTCAATTCAAACACGAGGTTAGAGAACTTCTTAACCCAATTTTTATTCTTCGGGTTAATCTCAAACTTTCAAATTAGGTCATGATATTATTATGTTATATCTTGTATTTTTTACTTACTTTTTGTGAAATTATAGTGAATACACATAATAGGTCTATTTTATTTAAAAAATGATATTTGTAAGGGAACTTCTTAACCCAATTTCCACTCCTTGGGTTAATCTACTACTTTCAAATTATGTCATGATATTATTATGTTCTATCTTGTATTTGTACTTACTTTTTGTGTACTTATAGTGAAAACACATAATAGGTCTATTTTATTTAAAAAATTATCATTTTAAGGGAACTTATTAACCCAATTTCTATTTTTTGGGTTAATCTCTTACTTTTATATTATGTCATGATATTATTATGTCCTATCATGTATTTGTACTTTAATTATGTGTACTTATAGTGAATACACATAATAGCTTTATTTTATTTTTAAAAAAATGATCTTTGTAAGGGACATTGTCTCACTCTCCTTTCATTGAGGCATATTTTGTTTTATACACAGCTTTCTTTTATACTATGTATAAACCCCATTAACTTTTATGTTTATTCAAAATGAATCATTTTATACGATGTGTTTTACTAAACGACAAAAATGAATGTTTTTCTTGTCATACGTATGCAGCGAAAACGACTTCTCCACCGCCGTGACCTTATTTTAGTTTCGGCTTCCTCTACAAGCCATAATTTTTTTAAATGAAAAATAAATACCAAGTTTTAATTTTCTTTTATTTTGGTCTTGAAAATGGTTTTGATAATGTTTTTATTATATCAATGTGTTGTATTGATATCCTGTGATTCGAATGTGGAAATGTTATGTTTCCATTATGTATGTTTTATTTGATACAATTATGTTATGGTTTATGATATGTTTAAACCTGTTCATATGAGGAATGCATTGGACTTAATAAGTGACGGGTGCAGCCCGCTATAGCTTTTCGATGCATCGGTAGGTCTCATGAGACAAAGTAGTGTCTTGGAAGGAGGCCTTAGAAAAATCTTATTTGTAGTCTTGGCACGAGGCCTTGGCTACGTGGTTGTGATATTCTGGAATTATGCATTCCATCATTATTAAAGTGGTTATTGATATTGCATGTCATTATTTGACTAGTAGAATATCCATGTGAATAAGTAAATGGCATTATATCATTTTACTTTTTCCATATTATACTGACGTTCAAGTTTAAAAGGCTTTTGTTTTAATTATACATTGCCTTAAATGTTATTGTTTATTTATGAAAGCTTCCGCTATATTGTTATCCTTACTGAGCATCTGAGCTCACCCCTTTCAATGTTATAATTTTTCCAGGATGTGAAGTAGTATTTGAGGAGTGACCTGCAGGGATAGTCTGAAGGGGATATGAGTGTGGAAAATAGAGACTATGTTACTGTATTTTTTCACTTTATGATGTAATGTAACATTTATGAATGTATCTAGTGTTTCCAAGGCTACTAAACTAATCGGTCTTTCGAGACTTGATCTTTTGTGATCATTCCAATGTTACGCAATTATGCACCGACTCTAGGTAACTGGGGTTGGGGCGTTACAGTTGGTATTAGAGGCAGTTTAGTACTAACCTTTGAAGCTATATTTAGATAAACTCTGATTATAGCACATGGTCCTAAGATAAAATATGAGGATTAGTATAGAAGAAACACCTATAATTTTTGTATTATAGAGATTTTTGAGTTTTCTAAGAAATACTTCTCTGTCTGGATATGAGCAAGTAGAGGCGGCTCTGGCACATATGTACATAGGGGTAAAACTCGAAAACACTTCTTTGAGCTCGACTCGAATGGGAACTGGTGCACGACCACGGGCCTTGCTGCACTCTTGGTTACGACACTCCTAAGGGATATGCTTAGGATAATTCTCATTTTCATTACAAACCAATATAAAGGGTTATGTGTATATACTTCCTCAAAGAAAATAATTTTATGATTATGGATTATATCCATAAATAGTTCAATTTATGTTAAGAGTTTTGCAAGTTTGTAATTATTTATTTTGATTCATAAACTAATCTAGTTTATGCCATTATTTAGAAATGGTGCCTAGTGGGAGGAATGGAGACCATATCAATGCACGAACTCCATGTAGGGATTTCCCTCCTGCTCAAAATAATTATAGTGGATCCGGTGATACAACTGGTGCTGATCAACTTATCACTATACTGTGACAACTCACTCGGGTTATGAATAATAACCTTACTCGTATGGAGCACCCTGATCCGCAATGTGGAGGAATAATGTTAGACCGCTTCATGAGGCAACAAACACCAACATTTAATGTGGGTACAAATATATTAGTAGCTGAGAAATGGATAAAATCCTTAGAGAAAATATTCCACGCCTTGGGGAGTAGTGAAAGGGACAAAGTTTTCACGGCAGTTTACCGCCTCACCGGAGATACATATTACTGGTGGTCACTGATTCAAAACACAAAGGAAGATTAAGAAGTATCAAGTATGTAATAAAGGGAGTTTAAGGAAATTTTCTTAGAAAAATACTTTCCTCGTGACCATCGAGTAGATATGGAAAGGTAATTTCTGAGTCTGAGGCAGAAGGAGGATGAGAATGTCTCAAAGTATGAGGCTAACTTTACAAGGTTAGCGAGTCATGCTGCAGATTATATATGTAACCCAAGAAGTAATATTGATTGTTTCTTTGATGTGTTATAACCATTTCTCCGTCGATATTTAGTATCAAAATATTTCTCAACATATGAAGATATAGTCTCATGTTCTATCAAGACAGAAAAGGAATTCTCTAAATCTTATGGCAATAAAGTAAAGCAAGAGATGAAGAGAACGGTGGAACAAGAGACAGATAAAGGGAAAAATGGAAAGACGGATTTTCCATTATGTGATAATTGTGGGAAGAATCATCCTGGTACTTGCCGGAAAGGAATGGGAGTTTGTTATAAATCTGGAGAAAAAGGTCACCAGGCTCATGATTTCAAGGGAAAGAAAGAGTCTGTCAATGTTGAATGCTATAATTGTAGGGAAATGGGGCATTATTCAAATGAATTCCCTCAGCTCTAAGGAAACATACCTCAAAAAATTCCAAGGGAGCAAGGCGAAGCTTATGCTGTTACTACAGATGAAGTTGAATAATTATTGTATTTGTGTTTTTGGACTCAAGAACTATATTATAGTAATAAGAATAATATGATATATATAAGGATTCTACTGAAGTACTTGTTGTTTTCATTAAGGGTTTAATATAATGAAGGTAATCATATTTTTATTATGTGACAATATGAGAAACTTTACTTTTTTTGAGGAATCTGATGATACAATTGATTTTGGAATTTAGAGACTTTTTAGAGAAAGCCTGGATGGAGGTATTTTGGATAACTATAAAGGTTGGAATGGATTAAGTTGAACTTTGGATAGTATTGTTTAAGGTTAAAACATTTATGAAGATTATTTTTGGAATATTATAATACTATAGTTTTAGGAAAAGGACAACCTACAGGTTGGGGGATAACCCGTCAGGTCGGACAAAGCTGTAGGAATCGAACCCACAACCATAGTGCGACAAGCCTTTGTTACCTACCACTAGCCTACAGGAAGTCCCTAGTTATTACAGAATAGTTTTCCTAATCTAAATGGTATCTGTTATTATTTGTAACCTTATACAATTATGATAAGTAGAATATTTTTGAGTTCTATTACCTTTTGGAGTGAAAGATGGGTTTGTGGTAAAATTTATTAAAGAATGAAAGTCTACATGACAAGTAAGTATATTTCCTTATGTTCTTAGTAAATCTCCTAAATAAATTCCTCAACTTTATGAAAGGTAACTTAAAACAAAAATTTTGTCTGACAACTTTTCCAATTTGGGAATCAAAGACCGTTTAACCAATCACAAGTTTGTGATTTTCATGTAGTTAACTTTCTCATAATCCTGTTTTATACTACTCTCCATCAGACCTTGATGGTTTTTTTTCCTCCATATCCATATTTTCATAGAATCTGAGTATGGTCTATCTCAGGTGACCTTTCTACTTCTCTTTCTTTCTTTTAATGTTATATTTTTATTAACCCTAATTCCGATGTTGGTTTTCTACAAAGGTATTTTCTATTTTCAAACTTTTATTTTCTAAGAAATATATCAAATTGCGTGGATGCAATTTATTTAAGGAGGGGAGAATGTAAAACCCCAAGAGTCCATGGTATGCTTCTCTTTGAATAATACAGTAGTGTGTGTTGTACGTAACCTCGAGTTCTAACACACCACAACCAATCAATCTAGCCGTTATGAATAGTAGTACCCACTTTTTGAAATTTTATAAATTTTATCATTCAAAATGGAATTCATTTTTGGATTTGGAATATCAAATTTATCCTAGGGTGAAATATTGGAACTTTTCAGATAACTTTTATATTTTGATGAATAGTAGAAATTACAAAATTTTAATTAAAAACAAATATTATAATAAAAATAATTTATAGTGATAAATTATACTATTGAGTGGTTTTAAAGCACAATTAGAATATATTTTTACCTTTCAATCTAGTTGTGGCCATTAGAATTAATTTCACTTTGAAATTGGACATAAACAATTGTCAATCTTTTAATATATATTGTTTCTTAAAAACACGCTATTTGTTGTGACAGCGTGAAATAATTATTAAATTAATTAATTCATCATATATGTTTTGAATTTTGTAAAATAGACATCATTTTTGAATTTGGAATATCAAATATATCTTAGAGTGAATTTTTGGTATTTTTCTGAAAAACATCAATTTTTGATGAATAGTGAAACCACTATGTGGTAGTTAAAAAACTAATTTTTCATTTAAATGAAACTTTACCACTTCTGTGATTTTATTTTCAAAAATACAACATAAATGGTTGTAATTAAGAAGTAAAATGTGGTTCAATGGTATTAAAATAATTTTTTTGGTGAATAGTAATTTTTAAGTTTTATTAATCGCGATTAAAGGTAATTAGTGTAATTTAAGGTAAATATAATGTTATAATAATATGAAATTACCTTCACACATGTCCTACCCTTATTGGATGAGTCATGTTCATCCAATACAATCTATGGGTCAACTTGGGGACCCCATGGAGCCATTTGGGTAAGAAAATGATGTTAATAACTTTTTATTTAAAGTAAAAAATAAAATTTTCACAAACATGTGTTGTTTTACTATAAAAATTATTACATGGGGTTATATAAGGTAAAATTTAGACTATAAATATTAATTGGAAGTCTAAAATGATTTCATACATCATGATAATTTTTTTTTATAATTTTTATACATTAAATAAATTAAACTTTTTATGACACAATGATGATGCAGCAATTACCTGATTAATTAACGATTTAAATAAAAAGAAAAGATATTGTAAAATCAAAGACATAAACTTGTCAAAAACCTATTGGATGAGTATATTTCGATACCTTTTAACCTTATCCTCGAAATATATAATTTTGGGACCTTTAAAATCCAAAATGTACTTCATAATAATGTAACATTTCATTACTTTCCAAGAGTGCCCCTCATCTTCTCTTATAAAAGGCCCCCACCTCTACCACCTTATTCACACCTTCAAGCCATTTGTCTCGGCCAACCTCTGCCCAAATACTCTCCCAACATCCTTCTGTTACTCCTAGAAGCCTCACTTTGGGCAGAAGTTTTCCCAAGGAAGCCTTTGGTTCAAATAAAAAAGAGTTACCCTAATTTAAGGTAATGTCTTCTCTTATGTAATTTTGTTTTATTTTGATTCTCCAACCCCTTAAACTATTTTTATTACATTATTTTTTAAAAACACCAGTATCTTCAATATACTAGGGTGTTTTTATGAGAAGTATTTGATTTAAAATTGCACACAGCTTCGTCTAATGGTTAATGAACATACTATTTCTGTGGTTGGTGAATTTCTGCCTCACGAAACGATGATTGTTCAATATTTTTTTAACACCTCTCATGGTGGCAATTAAAATGTCAATATATTTATATATGATATATATTATGTTTCTGTTATCCTTATTCTTCTGTATTTCTCATTTATGGAATACCTTTATGATTTCCATTATGGGTAAACGTGATAATTTCATTTTAGGAAGTGCGGACTACCACCCCCTCAAAGTGATATGAATCGTTAATGCCATATGTGGCATGTATAAAGGATGGAGTAAATTATATTATATAAGATATTATACTGGAATTATAATATACCTTTATATCATTATTATTTCATTCCATTAAATTTGAAATAAAAATGAAAGTAGCATTCATGCGTACGTACGACTTGCCGTCTCCATGAACGGTGCATTTCTTTTCTTACCACTAAATGTTACGTAATATTATGAATGAATGTATATACTGGATATATATGATATATATGATATATACATCATGAATATAATTATGGATATAATGGATATTCTACCACATAAACAACATGTAATTATAAGAAGTTTATTTTTAACTCAAGCACCAAAGATGGACAAAACGACCGTTATTAACTTAAATAATTACATAATGTTCATAACATGGTAATAAGTGATATAAAAGGAATAATAATCATGAAAAAGGTTCTTAATCAAGTATAAATTAACTATAGTTTATTATTCAGGAGGTTAAAGAATGATCCATTCAAGTTGGACACGAGGTAAGGAAACTTCTTAACCCAATTATCATTCTTTGGGTTAATCTCCTACATTCAAATTATGTCATGATATTATTCTGTTCTATCTTGTATTTGAACTTCCTTTTTGTGTACTTATAGTGAATACACATAATTTTTCTATTTTATTTAAAAAATTATCTTTGTAAGGGAACTTCTTAACCCAATTTCCATTCTTTGGGTTAATCTCCTACTTTCAAATTATGTCATGATATTATTATGTTCTATCATGTATTTGTACTTCCTTTTTGTGTACTTATAGTCAATACACATAAAAGGTTTATTTTATTTAAAAAAATGATCTTTGTAAGGGAAATTATTAACCCAATTTCTATTCTTTGGGTTAATCTCCTACTTTCCAATTATTTCATGATATTATTATGTCATATCTTGTATTTGTACTTTCTTTATGTGTACTTATAGTAAATACACATAATAGATTTATTTTATTTTAAAAAAATGATCGTTGTAAGGGACATTGTCTCAATCTCCTTTCATTGAGGCATATTTTGTCTTATACACACTTTTCTTTTATACGGTGTATAAACCCCTTTGAATTTTACATTTATTCGAAAGGAATCATTTTATACGATGCGTTTTACTAAACGACAAAAAGGAATGTTTT
The DNA here is from genome assembly GCA_963277665.1 of Viscum album. NCBI lineage: Eukaryota > Viridiplantae > Streptophyta > Magnoliopsida > Santalales > Viscaceae > Viscum > Viscum album. Next base: position 343,629,539 of record OY728167.1, read on the forward strand.
TCTTGTCAAACGTATGCGGCGACAACGACTTCTCCACCGCCGTGACCATTATTTGAGTTTTGGCTTTCGCTACAAGCCATAACTTTTTTTAAATGAAAAATAAATACCATGTTTTAATTTTCTTTTATTTTGGTCTTGAAAATGGTTTTGATCATGTTTTTATTATATCAATGTGTTGTATTGATATCTTGTGATTGAAATGTCGAAATGTTATGTTTCTTTTATGCATGTTTTATGTGATACAATTATGTTATGGTTTATGATATATTTAAACCTGTTCATAAGAGGAATGCATTAGACTTAAAAAGTGACGGGTGGAGCTTGCTATAGATCCTCGATGCATCGGTAGGTCTCATGAGACAAACTAGTGTTTTGGAATGAGGCCTTGAAAAAATATTATTTGTAGTCTTGGCACGAGGCCTTCACTACGTGGTTATGATAGTCTAGCATTATGCATTCCATCATTATGAAAGTGGTTATTGATATTTCATGTGATTATTCGACTAGTAGACTATCCATGTGAATAAGTAAATGACATTATTTGATTTTACTTTTTCCATATTATGCTGATGTTCAAGTTTATAAGGCTTTTTTTTAGTTATACATTGCCTTAAATGTTATTGTTTATTTATGAAAGCTTCCGCAATATTGTTATCCTTACTGAGAATCTGATCTCACCCCTTTTAATGTTTTAATTTTTCTAGGATGTGAATAAGTTTTTTATGAATGACCTGCAGGGATAGTCTGAAGGGGATATGACTGTGGAAAATGGAGACTATGTTATTGTAGTTTTTCACTTTATGATGTAATGTAACATTTATGAATGTATCTAGTGTTTCCAAGGCTACTAAACTAATCAGTCTTATGAGACTTGATCTTTTGTTATCATGCCAATGTTACGCAATAACACATCGACTCTAGGTAACTGGGGTCGGGGCGTTACAAACATTTTTTTAATTTCTGAACATTAAACTAATATACATTTGGTACATTTCAATTTATAAATAATAAGAAATTGTGCCTCAAATTGAAATCTATAATACATAAAAAACATTCTTTATAGAAACATGGATTTTAACAATTATATGTTATTAATGTTATTAAATATTGTATACCAATTGAATGATTTTAAATATAACTATATATAGATAAATTAAAAATATTATATTAATAATTGAATTATAATAATTTTACATATTACATAAAAATTATATGATATTAATATGAAAATTAATTTTTTCAAAAATATTTTACAATTATCATAGTAATTATCTTAAATATTACTAAAATTACCTTTATGAATAAACCGTAAATTGATCTTGTACTCTAATATTTAAAATTTTTACTCAAATTAGAAACAATTACTATTATATTTAATTGATTAAAGTGATACTGTGTAATTTCTTATATAAGCGTGTAAAAACAGTTGTTAGTGTGAAATATTTCTTGGGTTTCAAAATTCTTAAACACGTGTTTTATAGGTTCAAATTATAATTTTTAAATAATTAATATTAATTATTAAATATTTATTTGTATAAAAATGGTTTCTTAAAATTTTATGTCAATATTTGTTTATAAAACTTACAATTTGTTTAAAAATTATTATTTTTTACTATTCACCGAAAAATTAATTATTTCTTTAAAAAAATTAAAATTAATCATAAGATTATAAATATATAAAAAATCTAAAAATTATTTTATTTTGGTAAAATAAAAAATGAAAATTTATAATTTCATTATTTGAATAAAATCATAAAATTTAATGAATTTACTTTATTATGAAACGAAAATTTTAAATATTAATTATTTTTATTCTCATTTAATAACATTTACCATATAAATTGGTGTTAAACAATTATTAATATCAAATATTATTTTTCATCATTGATCATTTGTTTCTCGAAATAAAGTATCATATAACATAAAAATGTATGTTTTTTAGAAAATACTTTTTTAAACAATAAATGATCTTATTAGTCATTTAGGTAAACTAATTGAATTTCATTAATATTAAAAGTATAATTTATTTTAATTATGTAAATATTTCATAAATTTCTTAATCCTATTAAGTCATAAAAATTCATTTCTATATTTTAATGTATGTACATAAAATATCAATACTTTATCAATGTATATCAATGTTTCATTTGTGTTCAATGTTAAGTTCAGAGAAAGTTATCAAAAATATTGACTTAATTAGAGGAAAATATATATCAAAATATCAGGACATTATATTACATTTTTAGACATGGTTAAATTTGTATAGAGTAAGTGAGACCTTCCAAATACATTTTGGAGTTATTCATTAGAAATTTGTTCCCTTCTTATCTTCATTCCATATAAATAATTCATAGAAAATGCGTGTGAGATATGGACTGGTAAACATTACAATATGATTATTATGAGAATTATATGTTATGAAGAACTTGTACGACATTTTTATTCTAAAAAACATATCCCCAATTTTAAAAAATGATTATTTATAAGATATTCCAAGAAGATTATAGGATATTATTAATATAATACTGCTGAAAATTTTTTGTTTTTCACCTAACATATTATTTTTAGATAAATGTAGGTTCAATTATGGATTCCATGAGAAGAAAACTGAAAATTAATGACGTTCGAGACCAAAAAACTAGAAATTTTCATCAGATGGAGGTTTAACTAGCTCCACAAATTTTTATGGAAGAAGGACTAAATTAGGCTATACATGAAAGTCTATGTCCTAGTAGTATTTACATAGAGAACCAAAAATTTAGATTTATTATGGAAAATATGATAATATAGTGCTCATAAATGGTGAACATTCTATTTTTTTAGTGGACACTAATATTTATGATTTGGAGAGATGACTGAAATCCATCGAATTATAAATGGACTCCATGTATAATAACTGTGTTCAGAACTTGGTTGATGCACCTAAGTGGTTGAGAACCCTTAGGTGAAATTGTACCTTTCACATGATAAATAACACATATGGTATAATTTGTACCTTTAAATAACACATGATTACACAAGTTTACATATAAATTCATGCTATTGATTATAATGGTACATTTTCATCGAGTGAGATGATAAATCCATTTAGTATTTGTTTCAATAAAAACTCATTTTTATTAAGAAATATGTTCAAGTGGATATAAAAAAATATTTCATTAAATTGAATTTATTTAATTATGTGTATGTTTTTCTAGATTAATGTTTTGTTGTTCCAAATAATCTTGAAAAGGATTAAAATGTACAATGGTCAACTTATGGATTAAATCTGGATTCTCAATGTCAGAATACATAGTTTGATGATGCAATAACAGATTAGAGTTTCAAAAAAATTAATTATTCTTGTATATAGTAGATGGTTTGTGGGAGTGTTTTGTATTTTTTATTTTTCATATGGTTTAAATACACATTATCATAATGATTTCCCGAAATTATACTCTATAAAGATGTGGTTGGTAATTTAATTATTTATGAGATACATTGGTGAAGAAGCTTACACACTTTGTATGATCATATCTATTGATAGATATAAGAGTCTTCTTAGATTGAGTAAAAATAAATATATTGGTAAATTAATAAAGTTGTTTGGAAAATGAGACTCTAGAATGGGTATTCACCAGTGTATCATGGATTAAATATTAGAATGATTAATGATTTCTTTATGGTTTTAGACAAATTATGAATACAATTATGTATGAATCTACCATAGGATCTATCATGTACATCATGTTTTCACTAGACCCGATGACACTTATACACTAAGAATAACATGTAGATACCAGTATTATCATTTTAAGACTCACTGGATTGTTGTTAAAAAATTTGGAAAGTACATTATATGAACTAATGATATTCTCTTCGTTTTGGTAGAGAGAGTGGTCTCTATGTAATGGGATATAATGTTTTTTTTTCCAATTTGATAAATATTACATGGGATCACAATATAGATTTTAGTTTTGTCTACATGTTTCAGAGATTAGTTTGAGGAGTTCCAAACATTACACCGTAGTAGAATCGACAATAGAGTTAGTGTACAACATTGCATCACATGATGTAAAGGGATATGATTAGATTAAGAAGAATATTTCAAAACTGGGTATGGTTTCAAACATGAAGGGGGTGATTAAGATTTACCATGACAATAATCGATACATTTCCCAGGAAAAGGAAATAGAGTCCCATAAAAGGACCAAACACATAATTTTTAAATACCATCTCATTAAATACATCATTGACAGGGGTGATGTAAAGATATGTTTGGTGGAAACATAGAGAAATGTAGATGATCCATTTAAGAAACCATTACCATAGTAAAAAAATCATGATGTTCACGTTGAATCTCTTTTTATAAGATACATGATGGATTTTATTTTATAGTTGTATAATGTATCAAAATTTAATGATAAAGGAAATATAAGTTTATAATTAATTCATTTATAATATAAATTATTTGTCATGAACACTATAATGATAATCTAATTTTAAATGTATGACTTTTAGATTCCCCTAATCAATGTGATTATAATGGGTTGTGATGATATTTTATGATAAGAATGTGTAGTGAACTCTGGAATTATTAGTTGGGGACTTATTATTTGGAATGACACACCAATTTATATATCATTTAATGTAAGAAAATCTTCAATATACTTAGAATTGTATTCTTATTTTCAATCTCCATTTTTAATGGCTAGTGATATACATTAAAAAAACATATAAACATTGATAATTTTCATCCAAAATACATGCATCTTTGGGAATCAGTGGGAGGTTGGGTTTGTAACAGATCATTTCATAAGTTGGAGCTCAATAAATATAGGATTATTAAACTCATATGTTGAGATTGGATATAAAAGATCATGATTTAATTATAACATGGATATTAATATCCATTCTTCATTGAGTTTCATGTGATGGTTTCATTTACTTTGATGAGGGGAAATTGAAGTTATCATAATCTAGATTAATGATAGGTTGTGTATTCAATAACAAGGTCATTCATTTTTGGAGAATTATTAATGAATGATATTATCTATAATATAATATCATGTTTCATATCTAGTAGTCTCCTGGTGTCAATGAAAAATGCATTCCATAATATATATGATTTATATGATACATCTTGTTGTAGAAAATATCATATTTGGATATGATTATGTTTGGTCAAGATTATATTAGACCCATTTATAGTATGAGTAACACTAATGATTTTCTAGAGGCCACTCTTTTTATACTTTTAAAAATTCAGGACTTTAATTTTTATTTCAATTCAAAAACATCCAACACTATCATATAGTCATTCCTTTAGATAAGGATTATATTTTTCACAAATTGTTTTTTTTTGAAAAAAATAGAATTTGGAAAAAAATTTCCAGAAGAGTATCAGATGGATTCACATGGAGTTATGAATTTTATCATAAATTTTTTTTGTTGTTTTTGTATAATTGGGACACTATTTTAATTTCACTAAAATGACGGAACAGTAATGGATGATATAACTTGTATTAATACATTCCATATGTATGTTATGAACATCAAAACATATGATATAATCATATCATAAGAGGCATATTAGTCAATTATTAACATTTTTATTAAAGAACATTAAAGTTTATGATATGGATTTGAGTAGATGACCAATGTAAAGTATTAATTATTAGTTTATCTATAATTATGTATCAATGAGATTTATTCATTAATTATTATATATTGTAAGGAACTAGCATGACATACCACTATAACCACCACCCAAACTGGACCACCACTGGCATGAACTCTGATTCCCACAAGATGAGGAAACGATCCAAGGAATCTAATAGATATAATGGGAATGATTTCACCCATTAATCATAGTAAAAAAAATGGGATTCCTCTGAAAAAATACAACATGAATTGTTAATAATTATGAAATATATGATAAAATTGGATAAGAATGACTAAATAAATAGGTTGAAAACTATTTAAATAACCTCTATAATACCCCCCCTCCCCAACATCCTCCCATATATAAAATCCTCCAATAGTGCATATCCCCGACCTCCATACTAATAGAACTCCATCAACCTTATAAAGCGGAAAAAAGCATACATAGCCCAAGTAAATCATAAAAGGTCGAAAATATATATATTATACAAAAATAAAGTCCAATAATAAAAATCATGTAATTTCAACACTTATATGAAGGCAATGAAAAAACTTACCTCAATCTACCAAATAAGTTAATAATACAAGATCGTTTAGTAACTAAACAAAAGTATGAAACTGAAATTAAATATTTTCATGAGCTTAAAAATACTCATTGGGCCACCATTCACCATGACACATTCCAAATATTAAATTATAATCCAATTTATTTCAATATTGAATATCAATTAATAAAATATGGTTTTCCTGTGAATTTATATTGATGAAAAAATCAACACGTTAATATTGTGTTAAATACTAATTATTATCTTTTATTAAATGTAAAGAGTCATGTAAAATAAATGAAATTTCAGCCAAATCCCACTATATCAAATCACCCATTCAAGGAAAATATTTAAACCATTTTAGTTATTCCCATTTGAAATAATTTACAAAAAACATATTAAAATCATTGAGACCAAATGATTTCAATAAAATATATTTGAATTACTTTTAATGAATACCATAAGCCACAATGGTCAATACATAGAACCATATTTCACCACATAAAAGGTAATCTATGGGAAGCAATTAAGTTGTCTACCTCAAATAATAAGCTTTGTGTAAATACCATTAACAAAGAAGAATGCCCAATATAAATCACCAATGAAGGAAAATATCATGGGATATAAAACATTTCCAGGAGTAACACGATCCAAACTAGTGATAAGGGTCATAAGGTGAAACTAATAAACCTATCACATCCCTTGTTTTCAAATAGAAATCTCCATAGATAAACCTTCTAGGATCACACCGCTAGCATAAGCCACAATACAACTTACTATTTCACACAGTTTAGTGAAACAAACCATTCCACTATTTCCATTAATCTTTCAATTTACAATCCCTATACATATTCCCAAGTTTTTCACTCATATGTATCTCAATATAGTCTCCTAGTCATAACATGACATCATGAAATGAAGTTGAGAAGGAAAAAAGTACATTTCCATTATTTCAAAGTAAGAAATATCTATACGAAGCATCTGACAAAGGCTCACCTGCTTTTATAACCACATAATAACATGGATCTGATTCAAGGGTCATAGACACCTATAAAAAACAACCTAAAAATTCTAAACGAGCTTTTAAAACACCATTAGGATTCCAATCCCATTCACCTTCCTTAAATAAATTTATAAAAACACACTTGAATATCCTTTTTGAAATGGGAAAGTGTCCAAGACATTTAAAAACATCATTATAAGGGTTTGAACATGTCTCACTACATCAAAAACTCATTTAAAAATGTAAGGCCACCCCTTCAAAAACACAAATGAATTTAAATTCCCACTCTTTATATTCAAACCTCATTTGAATGTGACATGGGAATTTCATTAAACAGCAGGCATGCATTTAAAAAATAGAACATTAAAAAAAATTTATTAAATCCTTAAAAAATAATCATGCAACAAATATATAATAATTATAATGATTTCAAATCCATCAATACTAAGCTACATGATTTGTACACATTAAAACAACACAAAAATAAATTTTTTGTTAAAATAAACACATCATTAAAAGAAAACCATTAATGATTGAATAAATATTCCTTAATTTTTCCCATGACCGAAATGGGGTAAAAAGTCTTTAAAAAAACCCTGATGGTTTAATTAAACATGTTTATGATTTTATATATACATATAATTTGATTTTCCTCAAGAAATACCAAGTGAAACACTTCCGATATTATGTTAAAACCCTCAAAATTCATTCATTAAATTCAATATAATTTTTAATGGTCTCTTATATAAGTTTAACCACATATGGGTGTAGATAATGTAAATAAAATATTTATCCAAATATTTAGGAAATGGAAACACATCCCATTCAATGAATTTTTTTTGGAAAATAATGGTTTAATATAATAAATTCAATAATTAAAACTTTTATCATCATTGTAAAATTTAATAGATAAACATTACACTTACTTAATCAATGATTGGTTCAAAAATTAAAAGATTTTAACATTGTTAATCCTAACTCTAACAATTTTAAAAATGGTCTAAAGCTTCAATTGTGGGTTGAATGTGACCTAAACCATAGGTCTCAAATTAGATCCATGAGAAAAAAAACCAAATATTAGTAACCTAAAAACCTCTAGGGTTTAAAAAATTGAGAACTATGGATATGGAGCATAAAAATTAAGACTAAATTGAAGAGGGGAAGATGATTTCTTACATCGACTATCTAACTATAAATCATGAAGGAGTTGAGTGAAATCTCTAGGCAACTAAGGATGCTCGAAGGAGGGAGGTATAGTATTATAGGGTTTTCAGTTGGGGTGGTGCACGATAAGTAGGATGGTGATAAAGGGTATTATACAGTATTAATGTAATTAATTTCATAATTAAAAATATAAAAATATAAATACATTGGTAAACCCATATGGATTCACAATTTAATAAACCATGTGAATGAAATTGGACATTTCTAAATGATCCACATAGTGTCCTAGAGAAGGTCACATGGCTGAGAAAATTTTTCTCAACCCATGTGAATTTTCACTATAAAGCATAGGCCCCAAATTAAATGTTGGTGAATATTTACTAGTATTTATGTGAAATATATTCAAAATCCCATAAACATTTAAAATTTTAAATTCATTTATCCAAACACCCTAAACCTATAAAAAATAAAAATTATAATAAATTATATAAAAATATATCATACTACACCGTGTTGTGATAACCCTCACCACCATAGAACATTCAGTCCCTATAAATTCCATAATCAAGTAGGAAAAAAGAACCACTAAGTGATATATATAGTGAATCTAAATACTAATATTTTCATAAAACCATTTAAGATAAGAATCCTAAAAACAATCAAACCAATTACCTAATAATTTCATGATCTTTACAAGAACAACTGAATCACCACTCCTTAATCTAGGGGGCTTAAATAGAATAAGGGAGACCATTCATGGCCACACTACCATTTATAATTACTATAACATGAGTGAATAAAAGATAAAATAACCACAAACATAATCTCACTATGAACCCAATAAGGGATATATGTTGACCTAACTCAGTTAACTATTTATGAAACCTAATTCACATAACATGAAGTGGGACATCCACAAGAAAATAAATGATCAAAAGGTTCATAATCATCCATAAAAAATAACACTTACATCACATTAATGAGGTTAAATCCCAATAAAGGCTTATCAAATGATTAATGATCAATTCTCCAGTCACATAATCCATAGATATCCTAGGGTAAAATCATAGATCAACATAACATGAAATATCTAAAAAAAATCAAGGTTGTCATGAACTAGTTTCTAATATTAATTGGTGAATCACTCATCCTAGTTACTCAACCATGAACCAAAGTATTTTCCTCATTTTAAATAAAAATAAACAATGATTTATGTGGCCAAAAATCATGAAATGGATATTCCAAATATTTATATTCCCAAACAATGAGAAAATCTTGAGAATCCATTCTCATAACCACTCTTTAGGGAATATTCATTAAATCTAAATTTGAAAATGTAAAATGGTTAGAAAATCTAAATCAACACTATATACATCTAAAAAAGATCCCAAGTTATCTGGTCCTCAAAAAAATGACCATCCATCCAAAATTCACCGACCAAAAATATCGAACCATATCCATATGATCCTCATAAAATCCCAGATGAACCACTATGACACTAAGAATGAATAATGAGATCTGACACTCCATTCAAAATTGTGGGAAAAGCAACATGGGAATGACCAAAATATAATGGAAATTCCCCTAACATTAAGTTGTTTACTTCATTAAAAGATATTTTTAGGAGGAACACTTTATATAAAATTGGGCGTAGGTAATGACTTCGTCATGTTTCCTAAATGATCTCAATTGGTTCTAACCCACATGGAGTGTAAAATTTATAAACACAATACAATCAACGAAAACACATGGTAAAATATTAATTCCATTAAAAAATCCCACATTATAGTAGGAATAAACATCTATTTCCCAAAAACACATGGGTATTTAGAGTAACTCAATAAATTAAGGAACTCCATTTTATTCAACATAGCAATACCCCATTGTAATTTTAAAATGGTCTACCCACCTTTGTAAAGACTAATAATTTCTTATATATAATAAGAAACCCACTGGATCTTCTAAAAAAATCTTTAAAAAGGATTTATGACATTTACCATATGATTCATAGTAAAATTTTAAATCCAAGTGGTTTTACAACAAAACAGCTCTCATGTTTTAATAAAAATCGACAAATTTATAGTAAAAACATTCATAAAACCCTTTTATAAAACCAATTTAGTTTTATAAAAAATGCTTGGAGGAGAACTTGCAAAAAAAATTCCCATAAAAATGACTTTTCTGACACAAAAACTATATTACATAATAATCACAACCAAAAAGGGGGTAGCAAATTAAATTCAAAAAAATCCAATCTCCATAAATAATATACCACAAGACAAACCTTGATCATCTTCCCATTTACCAAAACTTCTAGGAAATCCAATTGGAAATTGGTATAAGTAAAAAAACAATGGGATAATGACTTATTCCTGGAATAACCTCAAAGTTGATGACCACATGATAATCGTTAAATGATTACTATTATATGTTCTATATCAATGAGTTTGTTGTTGTTTTATTTTCAAGACTTATAGGACAACCTTATTCCTTAATTTTATTTTTGTTCCTACCATAATAAATAAAAAATAAACACCAACAAAACTCATATAATTAAAATATCGATCAAAAAATATATCAATAAAAAAAATAAATTCATGAGTTAAAATTTGAACACCAATATCCCATGGAAACATGAGGATTGAGAATGAAAAGAGTTATCTAGACTCTCCCATAACTACATCCAATGTTCCAATGAAAACATTTAACTGGGCTCTATAATGAATCAATGAAATGTAAAAAGGGATACTCATGAACCATAGGATCCCACCGAAGAACCAAATGTATAATACCATGTATAAAATGACAATAAGTTCTTCCACCCAAACAATAACCCAAACCAAACTACTATTTCCCTAAAGGGTTTTTGTGAATCCTATAGTATGATGAAATGTACCAAGTCATCTAATACATAAAATGGAAATTATTTTCCATTTAACCACATTTAAATAAAAATGAACTTTCATATAGAAATATAGAATGAATCATCCATAAGTCATATGTAAATTTGAAAAAATAATAGGAAGGAATAAATAAGTACAGAGGAACCATATGTAGAAATAAATTACTTGTTCAACATATAAACATCCTCCCTTGATGAAAATACTCAAACATTGCATATCCTAATCCACCACAATAATAGTAAACCTACAACCACTGAATGAAAATAAAAAATCCTATATAGGATGGATAATTCATTTAATTGTCCACAATCCACACATTCAATTAAAATTAATGCATGACCTACAAATCATGTAATATTAACAATTATAAGAATATGATAAAATAAACAACTAACCTCATTCTCTTAAAGAAATAAATTCTCTATGAGTGGTTAGAATATAAAAAACATTGAAATTTAAATGGTAGATAGGGGTAAGAATGAAAAATAATCATTTGTACACCACCCCCTTTCCACATGTCAAAATTTTAATTATAATCCCATTTTATACAAGTTTAAATATTCATTGTATTTTTTTTCAAAATCATTTACATAGAAGAATAAAAAAACCTTAATTTTCTGTTATACACCATTTCATTACAATTATTAGATGAATACAATACAATAGAATAAAAAACATTCAAACCAAGTCCCACATTAAAAAATAACCCATTAATGTGTCACATTTGAATCATTTTATATATTTTAATTTGAAACCATTTAAAATCATTTATTGAAAACCCATAACATAAAAGGATTTCAATAATGAATTTTCAGTCTCTATTTAAATAAAACCAAAATTCATTGTGATTAATAAATTAATCCAACATGATCCAAATATAAGGAAATATTTGGGATAAAATAATGAAGGATTCAACAAATAATAATCATTGTGGAGAATAATCAATATAAAGATAAAATAAATTATATGAATTAGGAATCAAGGAAACAAACCTTTGTTTATTCCATTGTTCTTAGGGTAACATGAGTCGTACTTCTCAAAAGGGTCAAAGGATGATACTAATAAACTTGTATTCTCCCCAAATTGTTCCGTCATACTATAAAAAGATAGGAATTGTAAGATTACACCACTAACACATGGCATAATTAATATATCTTCCTCACTAAATATAGAACCATGAAACCTTAAAATATCACTCTCAATATAACAAGCCACAATCATTTCCAAACAAATTGTCCAGAATATGGTTTAACTCATCTAAATATCAATATAGTCTCCTAGGAATTCCATGACATCAATAAATGCATGTGATCAAGAAACAATCTCATAATATTCATATCCATGTAAACATATCCATATAAATCCTCAAAATGGGTCAACAAAAATTTCAACCACATGGTCATAGGGGCCCAATTCAAGGGTTAAAAACAAATTTAAAATAATATTTTAAAAATTACTAATGATACATTAAAGATTTTTTGGGATTCCAATACCTTTCACTATTATAAAATCAAATTATAAAAAAATTAAATATAAATAGTCAAATGATCTAGATTCCATCACAAATAAAAAATTATTTTATTTTGGTTAAACTCTTCCAAATACCATAAATTCTCCTTTAAAAAAATGATGGAAACCAATTATAAAAAAAACCATAGAAAAAGAAACCCTTTTTAAAATTAAAATTCCACTTGAATTTCATATGGAAATTTCATAAAACAGTTGGATTATATTTAATTATAATTACACATTCAAATATTATGATAAATACTTAAAAATAATCATCCCCAGTTTAAATTCCACATAAAATGATTTCCAAACCGAAGAGAACATTTGACATTATAAATATAGTAAAAGCAACCCCCAAAATCAATTATTGGGTCGCAAATCAAATTTTATAGAAATCCATTAAGTCTTGAATAAACATTTCATAAATGTTTCAATGTTTTAAATGGGATAAAATCATTTCAAACCAACATTTTATATTATGAAAAACCCTTTATCATTTTAAAAATACATGAAATTACAGGTTCCACATGAAATTACTTGTGAAACCATAAATAGAATCAAATTTTATAGCCCAAATATCTTCATTAAATATATTATAATATTTAAAGGTCATATTTGGAAATTTACCAACTATGTGGTGTTAATTCACTATAAAACACGATTTATCCAATTTTTTGTATAAGGAGGCTCGTTGATTCTGATGGAAATTAGGGGGAAATGAATTCTTTATCTTATAAATTTAGTAATTATAACTAATATCATTATTATACAATTAATGAATAAATTTAATACTCAAGAAATCAATGGATAAAAAATAAAATGGTTTATACATGGGAAAACCATCCTCCAAGAATTACTAGAAGGTATAAACCACTGATTATGGGCAGATGGATACTCTAAAATAGAGTCAGAAACCCTAGGCATGATTAAAAACCCCAAAAATATCAAAAAAACACACAACTAGGGTTTTGTTGATCATTATCTAAAGCGAGGGAGGTTAAAAATTATAAATTATTATTGGAATTAGAGATTAGGACTCATTACCATATCCAATACACTCTAAATCATGAAGTAACTAAGTGAAATTAGTAATAAATAGAGGATGATCTAATCTTCACATGGGGGTGCTTCACCAATGGGTGGATGAGTCAGTTGTATTTTTTATAATTTCTATTTATTTCCATGTTAACTTATGTTGACCAATTTGTATTTTATCCACTCATATGATTTCTCCACCTATCCAAATTGCATTAAAAATAAATAGTATATAAAGAAAATATTTTTACAATGTTCAGTATCTATGTGAGCCGAATCCTTTCTATAATTGGTATGATTCCCAATAAAAAATTCTCTATTATTAAAAAATGTTTTAGAAAAATATAATTCATTAATATATTATAGTCACACTATGATTACTAGAATCCCATTGGAAACATATATTTAAAATGACTGAAACAAAAACAAACACTAATTACACATGAAAAATCACTTATTAGTGTTTCATACTCCTACATTTGTTGATGAAGATATTTATTTTTGTATTTGAACATAATTTAAATAGAAAATGATCACTTCTTCCAGAATCCTAACAAGAACTGGATTTGATCTTTTATATTTTATTCTTCATCATAGTATTGTTAATATCTCACAACTCAAATTCACTTTATTTGGTTAATGGAAATTATTTTATGTGTTATATCAATTTAAATATTTGAACGACAAATTTCTCAATAATACACTCAATAATTCCCTTGTATGTTTCTTACAAAATCATTATTACAACAAAGATGGTACATTGGGTGCATGAAATGAATGGGTTTCAAGAAATACTCCACCCATATTTCATTCTGATGACCAAATAGGCTTCATGAGAACCATCCTCCTTCATGTACACTATTCTCAGGAAGTCCAAGAAAGTATTGTGTGTTTTTCTCCTCAGTTTCATGAAGAGATCACACAATGTATCACTTCATTCACGTACATGTTTCGTGTGACCAACGCACTATCCATTGTTTTTTACAGATGACAAGGGATGTTTGTGATGCGTATTTTGTGTGATTAGATTATAATAAATACTTCTCATTCTCATGACATAGGTTTTCCATAGGTTCTTCTCAAATTTCACCACACAAGTATGAGTTGATTCATTCATTATCCTTATCATAATTGGATCATGTGTACTCTTTATTTTTTATATTAATAAATCACATGAGAATATATATTCCAAAAGATATCATTATTATCTATATGGAAGCAGATACATGATCACACCTAAAATAGTTTTTATAGAGTATGATACACCATCTCACCTCTTACATTAATTCCATACTAAATATTGATTAAATTTCATTAGATCTTTCCATATCTCATATATTTTGAATGACTGAAAGTATCAGCTTCTCCATGTGTTTATGGAATGATCAGTCGATTGTGTGATCATTTACTATTCTCTTTTTTTATCATTAAATTCCTCAGTAGACATATTATTATTCCATAGTGATTTTCAGAATGCCTTAATAAGGAATTAAAAGATGGAACAATGTTCATTATTTTTATTATCCTGGTTTATTAATATGATTTTATCTGTATAAGGTGACGAATTATTGTGAATGAAGTTATTTTTTTATGGGACAACATCTCATTATCACTCGATGTTCATAATTTTCCACCAGTGATTGTATGCATAGATCATTTATAAATCATCATACTATCATGTGATCCATATAACATCACATGATAGCTTCATATGATCACCTATCTTGATCATCATGGTTCATTGAGTCGGGAAATGATTTAAAAATAATGTTTCATTAATGAATTCATAAAGCCTTGCATTCCAACTTCCCTGTTATATAATTAGTGTACATGGAGGAAGAGTGAATGTCATTTTTCATAAACTCATATGTAGGTTCAATGATGTTTGTGAGTTTCAACATCATGATTAATTCAAATATACATGTTCTGGGGGATCATACATCATATAACACTCAAATTAGATAACAATATTAATATCTATATAATTTTAAAAAGGTGAAGGGTAACCCATTTTTCATGTCCAAAATTGAATTTCCCATGTATATTTTCTATGGTTTATAAGAAAACTCATTTCATTCGGTGACCATATGAAATTATGGGGTCTTCTCTTATCCACCTTGTGTCACCACACTACCACCCTAGTGGTAGGACCTAGTTCTCCATTTGTGTTCCCATATAGTTAGCTCATGCAAGCCTATACACATCCCACCCCCTATATTTCTACCATGTGGGACTTTGTGGGCTATATCTTCTATATATATGAGGCCTCCTCTCATAGGTGGGATTGATATTATCAGTTGGGATTCAATGGTTGACAAAAAGTTTAATATATGTCCCATTCAAATAATACATTGAATTCATACTAAGTATCAAATATAATTCCAGGTCGTCCTCAATAAATTTCATATTGTAAATAATGATATGTTCATTTTGTTGAATGGAACTCACATAAATTTACCATAAATTCTTCATGGCCTTCTACTCAAATTCATCACAACATCATCCTCATTGCATGATTACTTATTCCCTGAAAATGGTGGATACTCTAATTGAATGAAATGTCCATTAAATAATACAATATTGAAATTTCATTCAAAATGAAGATCAGTTAAAAAAAATAATCAAATTTAACATGGATAATTTCTCAAGAATGAAATCCAATGAAACATAGTGAGTCCATAAAAATTCTCCAAAAATCACAACTTCATCCAAATAAACAGAACACATATTGACACACCATTGACAACAAGGGAAACACTTATGTCATATATTCTCCCATTTTAATTTTTTTAAATAACAATACATATCATAAATGTTAGTATATTGTGTAAGATTTACCCTCCTTATTGGTAATAAAATGTAAAGGGTGTGTGATTTCTTCTCATTTTTCATCTCAAAACATATTCTCCTCTCTATTAATATAATTACATGAAAAATTTTGACAGTGATATAATATAAAATAGATATCTTAGAAAATATATTTTATTTAATAAACTCTAAGTCTATGTGGGCTAATCGTGTGTAGAAAAAATTAGACATATAACCATGTATTCTTATGATTTTAAAAAAAATCCATGAAATTAAAACCATTTTTATAAATTTTCCATTATTTAATTATAAAAAAATAAATTAATTGAAAAATATTGAACACAAATAAACAAAAACATTATAACATTAAAATAATAACCCTCATTGTTTCATTTATTTTTTCTTTAACCAAGAACCCCCACCCCTTTAAAATTAAATTTAGAAGAATGTATTAAAGCGTGATTATCATACTTCAAAAAACATTTAATCTCCTCATTAAGGGATTCAATCATTTTAATTATTAAATAATTGAATGAGATCAATGATGAAAAATTATTCTCCTTAAAATCCCTACTTGTAAGATCAATTCCCAAAAAAATTATTGATAATAAAGAGAGACATATATGTAGTCTTAGATTGAGAAGAGAAGGATGAACTTGAGGTTTCATCATTAGTTCCACAAAACACTCTTTTGGAATAGAGTTGGTAAATATATCTACAACAAATTATTTTGTAAAAATATATTCAAAATTGATATCCCTATATCCCACATTATCATTGATAACATTTTAACTTATATCAATGTTTTTGGATCTTGAATGTTGTACTCATTTTTTAGATAACCATAGAGAAAATTGATTATCAAAAGAAATTTCTTGTGGTTTCTCAGTATCAATCTTCAAATATTGTATCTACACATGTATATAGATCAACTATGTAAAAAATTGAGAAAATAATATATATTCTTCCTATTCATTTCTCTCAGTTATTGAATTCTATGTATCTATATACCAACTGACACAAACCTCCCCTTGAAATAATTTTTCACATGTGGATGATCTTCTGTCTGTACAATCACCTGCCCAATCTATATCTGTAAAACATATAGTTTCAAATAATCATTATGTCTGTATAGTATACTATAGTTCAATTTTCATTTAACATATCATAGAATGTATTAGCTGTAAAAATGTGTGACAGTTCATGTTTAATCTAAATTCATACACATAGAGTAACTAAAAATATTATATCTAGCAATGATTGAGTTAGATATAATTTACCTCTAAGGAAACATCTAAATTATTTCTAGTTAACATTGGTTAAATATTTATCCTAGAACAATTTGGTTCCAAATATAATTGATTTGGAAACAACAATTTCATTTTCTATTCCAAATATTTTCTGAAATTCCCCAGCATACCTTTCCTAAGATAAAAATATCTAATTGGGTTTCTTCTCAATATGAAATCCAAAAAAAATTATGTCTTCAGAAAAACCATGGATTTCTCAAAATTACTATTCATCAACTCTAAAACCCCTTCATAGAGAATTTACATTTCACCATAAAATTTGATGTCATCCACATACATAATGACTATAGGAATAACATTTCACATCTTTCTCACATAAATTTAACTATCACCTTTACCTTCTAAAACTTTCAATTTCCTTAAACAACCATGAAATATGAAATACTAGGCTCTAGGGGATTGTTAAAACTATAAAAATATTTTTTTCAATCTACATAACATGTTTCAATCATGTTCTAACACAAAACCATCATGTTTTTTAATATAGAATTCTTCCTCAAGATCAAGATTTATAAAGAAAGGGTCAATATAAATGTAATAAACATTACAATGTTTGTGTGATTCCACTACCAAGAACATTCTAATAGTTTTCAGTCTTAATACTGGTGGAAACGTTTCTTCAATTTTAATTACTTCCATTTAATAATATCCTTTTCACACAAACCTATATTTTTTCCATGATACCTAACTTTTCTTATTCATATTATTTCTGAAAAACCACTTGGTTATGAAGAAGTTTTAATATTCAGGTCTTTGAAAAGGATCCCAAGTGGAGTTCTTCTCAATATTATGAAGTTACGTATTCAAAGATAGTATCCACTCCACATGATCAACTGATAACTCCACTGTATCAGGTTCAATATGATAAATAAGTGAAATTTTATTTCAACATTCAATATTTTTTGGTTTGAACTAGATACAATTGACTGTAAATTATATTTTCAGTTTCAACATTTTTCATCACTTTTTTATAATTTTATATTACTTTCATAAACATTATCTTCATCGCATGTTTTTTTAGAACCAATATCGTCATTGATGGACCCTTTCTCAGAAACAAAATCATTCTTTTATATCATTGACATATAATTCCCCACCAAATCTATTGAATCAGGATCTATAAAGATGAGTTTTTTCTTATTATTTTCTATAATTTTGAAATCCCTACTGTCAATTATATTATACACCCATTTTTTATAACATCTATAAAAACTTACAATAAATAGGTATCCACTGATAATTAATTCCATACCGTTTTATTCAAATTTTGATATATTTTAATTCTTGATATTTATAATTTAATGAAATATAAAAATGCATAAGTATTTAATAGTTGGTTTTTTCTACCAAATTTAATATGTTGTATTTTGAATTTATGGTCTCAGTATACACATGTTCTACATATGTATGGTAGTACATGCATCTTCTCTAAAGAAGAAAATTGATATGTTGTGTTCAGAAACCATAGATATTCCCATTTATACTATGAGTTTGATTTTCCATTCAATGACCCCATTTTTTGTAGAGTATATGGTGTTGTGAACTGATTCTTGACTCCTTATTTTGAAATATAAAAAGCATATGAATCAAAATTTAACTCCTTACCATTATCTAATATCCGTTTCTGGATATAGAGACCAAGCTCCTTCTCACCATTCCTTTTGAAATGTTAGGAAATTTTTATTTCCTATGACTTATGTTTGATTGAAATGATATTACTCATCTAAGTATATTATTCAATGAATGTAATGAAATATATATCACCTCTAGTTGATTTTTTTCTTAATAAACAACATAATTTTGTACGATTATGCTCATGTGGTCTAGAAGAATGAATGGACACTCATTTATGTAAACCTTTTATTATTTTACATTTTTTAATGTTTTAAAATGCTATTAATTATTTCTCTTTAGCTTGGGAAGATCTACCACCGTATTATGCATCATAATTTTACACATTCTTTTTTACCATGATGAAAATTTCTTATATTCCATAAAATATTTTAATTTTTGAAACCCAAGTGATAGGAATTGTTATAATCATTAATTTGAAATAGATCACCATTTCTTACTTTCTTGTGATTGAGGATCATTCCATACATGGTTCTGTTGATGATCATGAATCCTTTAGAATACCACCTAATTTATATCATCACAATGTTGGAAAGAACAAATAATATTTTTCATTATCAATTCATCAAATAAAACAATATCATAATTTATATTTTGGGATATAATATCTACTTTTAAACATCATTAATTTTAAATGAATAATTCTTTAGAAAAGTTAATTCCCCCCCTTCATTACTAAAAATGTTTCTTATAATTTTTTTTCACTAGACATGTGTATAGAACACCTACTATTAAGATTCCATTACTTCATTTTTCAACTAGATTTCAAAAAAACATAAACAAAAAATGATCTTTGTTCATTTTTGTTTTGAATTACCATTAATTTATCAACATTAGATATTTTTACATGAATAATACTCCTTTAATTATCATAACTATTTCTATTTTGATCACATAATCCACATATTTCTTCTAAACAATAAATTTTTTATGTGTTCATAGATTAGATGAATTCCCAATAACTACTTTCTTTATCAAAAAATTTTCTCTCATTCAGTAAGAATAGCCCCCCTTTATTCATTCCACATGTTTAGTAGAAGCATGTTTTAGAATAATGAGTGTGATTTGTTCCCAAAAACCTCATCAACGCCAGTAATATCCTCTAAACCATGATATTACAAACTATTAATACACATTTCTTAATTATTGTTGATTTTGTATTTCCATGTACTATAATAATATCTTGTATAATGGAAAATATCTTCTAATATAATCTCTTCCTTTAAATGAATTAGAATACCATTTTTGATTGGACTTTATGCTTCACACTTATCTATAATTTACTTATAGACAAGATTTTTTAGGGATAATAGTTTTATTTTGAAATTTTTGTAGTGATTAACTGACCGGCTTCTTTGAACCACTATTTTTGACATTGTGTACTAATTATACCTTTACCTAAACACCAATATTGAAAATATTCTCTAATCCATTTAAATCAATTTTGTTTTAAAACCATTTCCATAAAGCCTTGGATTGTTCTTATTTGTCGAGGTAATGTTTCTCTTCATGATCTTTTATTATATTTTCCATTTCAATCAATTTCATTATGTGTCATTTGTTTCTTCAATGTAAATAATCTGTTTTCACATTATTTTTTCTACAATAGTATATTTTATTTTTCGTTCAAAAACAATCTATTTTCCTTATTTATTTTTTTCCTCAATATTGGTTTATATTTTATTATTCAACTTGTTCTCTAGTTATGTTCATTATCTTTCATCATCTTCATTACTAGAGTTCTGAAGCATTTTCTCAACCTGAGTCATTAAATTAGTGTAATATTATAATTAGTTGTTTGAGGTGGAGTATGTATCTTTTTATTTAATCCCTAAACGTACTCATTTACTTTTTATCAATTTCTTCTTTCTTTTATCAAATTTGGTTTCACAATTTGATATTATTCTTTATATTTATGTGGTTTCACATAATCTATCTTAGGTTTCACAATCTTATTATTTTTAAAATTAACAAAAAGTAGCATATTTTCATTATATTTATAATGTCTTGTTGCTAATTTACCTTTACCCAAAAACCTCACCTTGATTAATATCTTCAATACAAGTGAAATTATTATGTTATAATTTTAATATTTATCTTCATCATCATATTCACTTGATCATAAAATTTTATCATGTCTAATTTTGAGATTTACCAGGGAATAAAAAGATATATCATCATTAATATTATTCTTGAATTCTAGGAACATTCACATTTCATATTTAATGAGAGTTTTATAAAATTTATCAAGATTAAGATCATTACTATAATAGAAATAAGATACTTTAAGATAAAAAATTTCATGAAAATTCATCATTATTTTTTAACAATATTTGAATTACCTATCTTTTATTTGAAACAAAAAATATTACTGACAATTTCAATGACTCTTTTGATGTAATCAAAAATGTTTTATTCTTCACCAATTTTGATATCTTCAAATTTTATTCATCAAATTTTTAATTACACATCCTTTATTTTCACATTTCCTTTATAAATTCTTTCCTATTAAACCTAATATTCCTTAACATTTTTTAGAATTTTAACCTTTATGCGAACATTTTATAATAGACACATAAATATGGATTTTTTTGAATTTCTGTTAACATACATATGTCTCTTATTAATTAAAGTTATAAGAGATTCGTGATCCATAGGTGGTAATCCTATAATAAATAAATAATTAACTTAATGGAAAAGATATTAAAGATAGGGAGGCATATTATTCATTCAACTGTGATTTTTATTTCCATATAAAGTAGGAGTAGCCTACTATTGAAAAAATTTATATTATCCATCTTTAATTCATAGTTGATCTTCGTTGAGGGAACATGTGCTCTGATAGTAATTGAAGTTCCTAGGTTGGTGTTTCACCCCTGAGAAGGGGTGAGTGGAGTGGGGTTGAATCAGTGATTATTTCCATAATTTGTATTTCATTTTAAATTATCCTATGTTAAGTTTTTAGGATCATAAAAACTTTTATGATTTATCAACCTCTCCAGAATGTAGTAAAAATAAATACAATAGGAGGAATATATTTTGACAATGTTTGGTGTCAATGTGAGTCTCCTCTTTGTTGTGAATTGTGAGAATCTCAATTCACATATTATCCACTATAAAAACAAAAAGATTCAATTTAAAATTATTCAATAGAATAGAGACGCAGAATTTTTTCCAATTTCCCACTAGGAAAAAATCTCAACACTACTTGAAATAAAAATTAAAACCATCCAAAAAATAAACATCACTTATGAAAGGTTCCTACTTCTATAATTTTTTATAGTGATATTAATTTTTATCAATTGAAATAATTGAAATAATATATGATAAATTATTTGAAAATACTTAGAAGGACTATATTACTTATTGTAAATATTATTATTTCATGATATCTACTGTACATCAAAAAACACAATTGTACATCATTTCATAAACGATAATTATTTTATAGGATTTATCTATTCATATATTTTTTTATAAAATTTATCAAGAACTCATTTAATAGGGTTCATGGATTTGTTTCCGAACACATGATAATTATCAATGATGGTATGTAGGGTAAAAGATATTCACATGTTTCTTGAATGATTTTTCTCATGAATCCATCTCATTACTAGAGAGGGTTCATAAGAAATATCCTCCTTCATGCACACTTTTTGCATGAAATCAAATCAAGACTCATGATTGATTCTCTACCTTTATGTGAAGTGATCATGTTTTGTATCACTACATGTGCATATGTGATTCATGTGACCAAGAAACAATCCATGTGTTTCTTATAATGGGAAGTGATATACATGAGGTTTATTTTGTATGTTAAATTCATAATAACTCATTATATTTCATTTGGAATAGGTTTTCCATAGGTTCTTCTTAAATTTCATCATGTATAAAATAGTTTCTTTTTGGTATATCCTTCGCATGATTATATCATGAAAACTCCTTCTCCTTTTAAATTGATCATTCACACTAGAGGATCTATTTCAAGAGTTATCCAATTTAACTACTTGGATTCAGCTAATGTCATCACCCTACCTCAGTTTTTATGGGGGATGATACACCACCTATTTTCTAATTTTCATGCCATGACAAAGACTCATTAAAATAGTGAGGATCATGGCATATCATTAAGATTTTGAATTGATTAAAATACCAGCTTCACCATTAATCACTGGAATAATCATATGATAGTGTGATCACTTCACATGCTCTCTTTGATAATCATGGGATGCCTCAAGGGACATATTGTGACATTTTTTTGATTATCAAAATTCCTTTACATGATTCCACATAATGGACTAACGTTCATCCTATTGATTCTCCTGATTTTTTCATATGATAAAAGTTATAAATGTTTCGATCTTAATGAGAACACAATAATGTTATTTGTTATGTGAATGTATCTTGTGATTTCATGGTGCTCATATGGTTCTCATGGTGATTGAATTAATTCCACCATTTATTTTCACACTACTATCATGTGGTCCATAAAATATCACAAAACAATATTATTTGAACCCCTGTCATGATATTCATGGTTCTTCGAGTCATAGAATTCTAGAAAAAAGAAGATTCTTGGGTGGATTCAAGATGTTTTTGAATTCTTATTCCCCTCAATATGAACAGTTGGCAGGGGATAAGTGTGACCATCATTTTTCTTGAGCTCGATAGTATTTTCATTGATGTTCAAGAGGCTGAAGAAGATGAGTTATTTGAATATTTATTGTGTGGTATAATATACATCTTATTTCTCTCAAATCATATAACCAATGTATTGTTTTTATATTTTTAATATGGGATAATAGTAACCCAATATGCTTGTCCTGCACCAAATTTCCCATGTAGCATCACTCTATATTATTTGGAAATCCATTACATTCTATGGTTAGATGTGAGTATGGGGTCTTCTCCTAGCCACCTTTTCAAGACGTCCCTCTTCCCCTGTTGTACAACCCAATTCTCCCTTTTCATTCCCATAGTGCATGCTCATGTAGTTCTATACACAATCTACTTACATCTCCCACCACCATGGAGGCCCTTGTGGGAGGTATCTACAACATACTTATGACACCCACTCGTATGTGGGATTGAGGTGGTCCTTAGGTATGGTGTGGTTGACATTAATTTTTAATATAAAACCAATTATAATATTATTTATAAGTAATACTATGTATCTAATATAATTCCAAGACTTATTAAATAAATATCATCATGAAAAGAATTATATGTGTATTTTTTTCATGAACATCAAATAAATCCATAAAGAAATTTTTTATGGAATTATACTAAAATTATTCCCAAAACCATCCTCATTAAATTATTCTTCATTATCTAAAAAAATTGGCTACTCATGTTTCATGTATTGTGAATTCACTAGTTCCTTTTTCACATGTCTCTGACAATTAAAATCAATTCAAATAGTTTTCACCTTTAACACTGAGAAATTCCAAAGAATGACATCCAATCCTGACTATTTTTTCAATAAAAATTTTCCAAGAATAACTAGTTTGTTGAAACATAATGAACAAATATTGATACACCATTGATAAGAAATTCAACACTTAGGCTGAAAAAGAATGAAGGACGGAGGTATGACCAAATTGGGATTCTCAGTTTGGGTGGTTTATGAAAAGAGCTAGGGGAAAAAGGTTATGTTGTGGTTTTATTCCATGACCTTCAAAATTGAAAATTTTTATATTTTACAGCATTGGGAAACCCAAAAAAATTTAAACCATGAAATAATCTTTAGAAGGGCCTTGAACCTTTCCAAATGGCCACTACGGTCCCCTGGAGAAGGTCATGTGGTTGAGAAAATTATGCTCAACCTATGTGAATCCACAATTTGAAATGAAAACCCCAAATTCATAGTTGGATCATCTTTACAACTAACTATACACAACCGATGTACAGTAAAATTACTCTCCAGAATTTAATAAACCTACCTAAAACACTAAAGAAATCACATCATCACATAATTATAATAAATTATGACTATATATATATAGTCTCCAGTAAAATTTGGGTGTGATATAAACACATGATATTAATCATTTAAGTGTTCAATGATTACTTATATTCATTATGTTAGTCATTATAGTAACTCGCAATGGATGTAGTGAGATTGAAGTTGATGATTTGACTCTCTTATTTTAATGATTAGAGTCTATATAAGGTATAAGCTACAAATTATATATGGTATAATGATTATTTAAACATATTTCAAGGATCTATTATATTAAATTAATTTATCCATCTTCATGGATGAAGGTTCTAGCACACAATTAAATAATTAGAGTCTTCTCATTACGAATGTGGATCTTAGGATGATATAATCTCCTTGGAGGTAAGATTAATTTTTTATGTTTACTCGATGATCTATGTCAGTTATAATTCATCACACTAAATAATTATGGATTTCAAAATGATGGAGTTACACTTGTTTTTATGTTCATTATTTTATGAATATTCATTTGGTTGATGATTGGCCTGGTATATTCGGGAATTTATTCCACTACCATGATAATTTGGTGACTTCTCCAATCCAATCTTGATATTTTATGAGAATAATTTGAATACAAATGAAAATTCTTTTCTGTAATGAACCATATTACAAATAATAGTAAGAATCATTTAATTTTAACACATATATAGTTTGATAATTACATAAAAAATATTTTGAAAATGTAATGAATAAGAAAAAAAATTCATTTAAAACAACTATATGATATTTAACTTACAAAACTCATTATATAATGATAATAACATAAAAGTGATATTATAAATATAATTCAGTGAGTAATAGTTTGGAACTTATGAAAATTGGTGTCTCGTATATACATAATAGAATATTTAGTAATTAAAACATCTTAACAGACTACAAAAGTTAATAGATGTATACATTTGATTAGATGGATTTAATTGAACATTTCAATTATTAGTGCACGAAATCAAGACATAAAAGTACTCATTGTCTTTGATTAAAAAAATAGATAATAATTCTAGAATAACTTTTATGACAAAAATAAGGAAATAGTTTAGAGGTACAATAAAAACGTGGAGTGTAAGTGAATACCCTTGTAGTTTTAACAAAACATTAAAAGATATCAATGATACAGAGAAAATAATAGTCTTTATACTATGTACCTATCTATGTGAAACAATTCATCAGATATATGAATAGAAAATTGGATTCTTAATTAGATTTATATTGAAAACCAAATTATAATTTTGTATAAAATGATGAATATGTGGAAAGGGAGTTTGAGTCTTATTGAGAATTTGTGAATTGTATAATGGATATTAAGACAAAAATTAGATAATCAAAAAGTTTTATATAAAACATAAAGGAGAGGAATATGAGAATAATTCTGTAGTATTTAATTTGAAAAATGAAATATCAGTGTTATTATATTAACTTGAAGATGTGAGTATTTCCATTCCAAGATATAATGATTAAATTATTATTTTCAAGATGAGTGTAGATGTTGAGAGTTACAGATTTTTTTTTCAAAACATACTTCAAGAAAATATTTTTTCATGTTTTATAAACAACTAAATTGAAATAGAAATTCTGCTATAGATTTTTTTACATCCACTGTATAATCATAGTTTTAGTCCATTAATTTTTTCTAAATAATGTACAATTTTATAGTAATAAATATAGAGTTGTAAAAAAGAATATTTTTTATTCTTCTACAAATTTTAAATCGGTCATCAATTATAAAGGATTTATTTTAAATGATATTATTAATATAAAAAATGGTAATGTTATACAAACATGGGTTCTTAAGTTCTATTTACAAATATATTTGGATGGGAGTTGGTACATCTACTGAGAACATAAATTTTGATTCAAATAATAATTCTATACACCAATAACTAAAACAAATTAATTATTGATATATTATACTATTAAATATTAAATATTTACTCATATATCTAGTTTCCCTACATAATTATGATTTCCTATATCAATTTGTTTCTTTAAATTTTGTTAAACTCCTCGAGAAATGGGTAGTATATTTTTTAATAAAATCCATATTGAAAACTAATATTTTCTAGTAAATTTTTTTCAAGATAATAGAGTTATTTTATAACATATTATAAAACCATATTCATTAAAAAATTGTTATCCTCATGTATCATAGGATAACATCCAAGAGGGTGTATTATTTTAACTTATCTTTTGTAACGTGGGAAATATATTTTAAATAGTGGATAAAGGTAAATTTTCATTGATCTAGTAATGAGTGAAAAAACATTTCATTGGGAGACATAAAAATTAGAGAAGGATGCTAGAATAATGAATTTATAAGAAAAAATCATTAAATTAAAAACATACATTCAATATATTTTGGGGGGGAGTATATTTCATGAATTTAAAATAAATATTTTAACTTTACATAATTTAATTTTAGGTTATCAATTATTTCATGGTAAAGGGAAATTATTATATCATTATTTTAACTAATAACTATACCCTCCATGTTAATATTTTTATTCTCTATTTTCATTTTTTTGAAAACATAAAGGGGGGACCTTTTAAGTTTTGGAAGTGGAATAATTTTTCCTTATATTATTGGATATTTTTATACTCCCATGATTTAAATATGTGTTATGCTTAATGAGAAAGAATTAACTCTCCTAGAGATTATAATCAGGGGGAGTATTGTAATTAGTGATAAGGATATTTCATGTATTTTTTAATTTAATTCAATATTTCCATTAATTATGTGTGTCTAGATTTCTAAATTTGGTAATATTTTTCAGTTAATATACTCATTGAAATCCACTGTATTTAAAATCACAATACACTTCATTATGAATGTGTGTTAACTTGATGTTCATTTATGTTTTTATTTTTTATAGACTTTAGTTTTGATTTTATTTTCTAGTAAGATAAATTGATCAATATAACTTCTAGAGTATCATGAAATCACACTGAAAATTTTAAATTGAATACAGATAGATTCTTTTTATGTTTTTTTAATTGTACTCGGAGTTCTTAGTAATTATTATTGTCTGTTTTTATAACAACATATATTAATTGGAAAAGGGATTTGATAAAGGGAATAAAATGAAACAATATCAATTTAGTTATTGTGCATTATCTCAATTAATTTTATAGACTTAGTTTTATTTTATTATACTGTGCTTTACTTAGATATTCCTTTATGAAGATATTATTATAGAACCTCATTGTTTTAATTTTTGAAATCATTGATTTTAGTATTTAAGATCAAACAGGTTCTGGGGCTAGACATTTGGGGTTTTTCTGATCCCATGTGTTCAATATGGATAATGGGATAAGAACATATTTTCTTAAAAACTTTGAATTTTAAAAAATTCAGGTATTACACTTTTATATATATATCATTCTGATCGGAGAGGATCTCAGTTTTACAAAACCTAATTTAAATGGGGTTTTAGAATAATTTCTAGGTTTTGAACATGTTTTTTCTGATTTTACAATTAAAAAATATTCTAGTTCACAACTTGTATGCATTTGTTTTTGTTACTAATCCCCCTACGAATTTGTGATAAAAAATACTTCCTAATTTTTAACTATTAGTAATAATATCCCATTAAATAATATTTTGATTTTTTATATGAGACTTTATGTTTCTCTCCTAATCTTCTTTTTTTATTTTAGTTTAAATTTTTTGGATCTTATATTAGTTTTTTTGCTTTTAAGAGTTTTATTTCCCCTATGTTTTTATGTTTTCGTACCTTGATTTTTTCGAATGTTGTAAAATTTATTAAAATTACATTATTGAGAGTAAAAAATTATATGTTCAATTTATGACTTCAATTAAAAACCCTAATTCATGATTCCATACATTTTTATCAAGGAAAACTTACCAAACCATATTCTTTAAATACTAAAATCCATAAGTATCTGAGTATAAAATCTAGAATGATATGTCCTTTTTAATTTACTTGTAGAACATATGAGTGAACTATATTTTATAATTAAATTATTCATTATTTATTTGTTTAATTCATATAAGAATTTGGGATTGTTTTCTTTTAAAATTTAAAATTTATTCCTTTTTGAAATTTGACTTCACTTCGTTTTTTGGTTGACGAACATTATTTTTTTAGAAGATTCAAATTATAATATATATTTTTAATGAACTAATTTATATAATTTTGATATGATTGTAAAATATTTCTATTTTTATCCTATATATCCTATTTTTTATAACATTATTAGTTTATACTTTCTTCCACTTTCATTATTATCCATTTTATGAATTTATTATTCCCACATCCAAAAATTGGATATTTTTCCGGTTAATTTCATTTCAGTACGGGGGATAGATTAATTAATTTTATCCCTATGTGGGAGAAATTTTTGTGTATAATATTACTCATTCAATAATAGGTATAAAAGAAAGTAAGATTTATAAAGAGTGAGAAAGTGAATTCCAGGGCATGATATTGAAAGTTAGGTTAGAATTTATAAGGTTGTTTTTTGAGGAAAGGGATTAAAATTACAAATATTATTTACATATTTTATGGGGGAGTAAGTTTAATGAAATTTAATTTAAATTTTAATCTTTTTTTAATTTATTTTGAGTTTATAATTTTTTTTCATAATGAATTTTTTAACTACAATTATTTATGACTATTTTTTAGATCTACATGATTTTTTTTTTCTTTTCATATTTATCTTCTTGAAAATCATAATAGTGAAAAAAAATATTTTTGATGCATGATATGTTTTCCTTTGAAAAAGGGAGAATTTTTTATACTATCAAAATTTTATGATATACTCTTAAAGGGGGATAATATAGTTTTATGGATCATATAGTTAGGGGGAGTATTATTGGATGTTGTAGAGAGTTATGTTTTTCTTTATTTTGGTCAAAATTATATTTTATTGAGTGTATTTTGATTTCTAGTAGGAGATATTAAATATTCCATTTAATATTATATATTATTATCTTTTAAATTCAATATAAATTTTATTTTGGCATTATGTGAACTTGAATTATTTTAGTTTCTTCTATGGAAAGATAAATTTTCATTGTATATTCCGCCAGGTTGAATTGGTCAAAAAAGTTTCAAGAGAATATTAATTTCCTAATAAATCTTTTAAATATATAATTTGTTTTCCTACTTATGATATTTCTATAACCGAACTTGAAGATTTGTAATGTTACCATTGATGTTTGTTATATTGATTCGTGTAAACAGAGAACGAGATTCAAGGAATGAAGTGTTCTTTAACAATTACTTTCATCAATCTATTAATAATATCATTACATTTGAGTTTTTATGAATGTATTTTTATTATAAAAATTCTTATATAATTCAATTTTTAATTGTTTAATATAAAGTCTCAGTGTTTCTCTATTGTCATTTCTACTTATGATCTTATTGATCATAGAGAAACTAGGGATTGGAATCCTGGTCTCTAATGATCCTTTGAGATTGAAAAGGTACTAGGGAAAGAAATTCAATTCTATATAAACATTAAATTCTATAATGTCTAGTGTAGTTGTAATTGTTTTTTTAACGGTGGTGTTCTGGTCAAATACCAGAACACAAACATTATTATAAAAGTATGAACAAGAAAGGATTAAATGAGTCTAAAGTACGGAATGTTTTGAACTTCCCTGACATAAATGGGGAGTAACTCAGGAGGAAGTTCATCCCTCCAGGAGACCTCATGATTAACTCCCATGTTTGAAAGTCCATCAGCGAGCTTGTTTTCTTCCCGGTAGGTATGGGTGACAATGAAGTTGAGTTCTGATAGAGAGTAAAAATGGTCCATCCAGTGTGGAGTGAGAGTCCAATCTAGGTTAACGGCGCCATTACAAATGGCCTAGACTATAGTAGTTGAGTCTCTCTCGATCCAAATATTTTTTCAGTTACACAGCTTGGAAAAATAAGTTTCTTGAATCACACTCATCATCTCAGCTTCTAGGGAATAAGCGAAGCTGCAATATCCATAAAAGTATCCAAGAACCTGGTCCAGGTGGTTTCTAAAGATGTCACCACATCTCACAGGGCCTGGTTATCCTTTAGAAGCCCCATAAACATTTATTTTAATCCAACCTGGAGGTGGAGCTTTCCAAAATACTTACATGGTGTATTTAGGATGAGGGTACCTCCCATCTACATCGATGTGCCTGATAATCCCAAGATATCTAACCGAGTTGTTGCAATGATCCTTCTGAAGCAGAGAAGCCTCCCATATAGCAATGAGTATTCTCATTTTACCTAGATTAACCATAAATGATTTATTGTTTTAAATATAGTCATTTATTACATACCATATCACATGTAGGAGCTCGGCTGAAACTTAAATAAAAATATTCCTAATTTTCTAGGAGTCAGATAAATCCACACATTGCAGCAACTGAGATGTTATAGAGCTACAAGAAAACCACATGCCCTCAAAAATATAAAAAATGTAGTGCCAAAGGGTAGTTTCTGTATCCCAAGAAAGGAAGAGGTGATTAATATCCTCATGATTTTGATTACAGAAATGACATTTGGAACAGAGATTAATTCCGAAAGATTATAAATAGATATCAGTGGGAAGCCTACCATGAGAAATACGCTAAATGATAGTGAGTCTTGAGGGATTTAACCAATATTTATTACAAAAATTTAACTAGCTTAAATTATTATCATCATTGTTGAATAAATGGTTATACTATTTTTTTGAATAATGCATACCATTATAAGTAGGTTCCCAAATTAGAAGATCATTAGTAATAGTGAAGGGATAACTTTCCACAACATGCCTTATATTGTCGGGTAAGCAAAGATTTTTCATTTGTAAAATGTCTTTAATGGTATCATTAGTATGTTCAGGATGTTGATTGTTAGGAACCAAGGAGATGATGGGAATACCAGTCCAGTTATCAAGACAAAATTTTATATTACAGTCTTCTCTAGCCATCCATATAGAGTTAGTCATAATAAAAATGAATGTAATGCTGATGGAGGGCTAGATAGAGGAGGTCAAATAATTGAAATTTATATTTCTTAATTTATCAAGGAATAGATTCCTAATAAAATATATGGAAGGAGGATTGTTGTGAATGAGGTTCCATGTAAGCTTAGCTTGAAGGTCTTTATTAAAATTATTGAGGTTTTTTATTCCAATGCCACATTTTTCAATTGGTTTGCAACAAGAGGACCAAGGAACAGTAACCAGTTTTCCCTCAAGAGTTATCCCTATCCAGAAAATGTTTTTAATGGAAAAATTAATGTGTTTTAGGAGACTATTAGGCCATTTATAGATAATTATAGAATAAACTAGTTTGGAGACAATAATAAATTTGACAAGGCAAATTCTAACCGCCATGGAGAGGTTTTTACCTTTCCAAGAGGATAGTTGTCGAAGGGTTTTGTCAATGATGGGAGGGAAATAGATAGCTTTAGGCCTGACTAGAAATATAGGGACACGTAGATAATTTAAGGGTAGAGAACCCTCCTTGATCCCCAAAGCACTAATAATGTTTCATTTTCTGGTAGGGGGATATTATTTTCCAAAGTAAATAAATGATTTATGCCAAATGATATGCTGACCAGATACCTCTTCATAGTATTGAGAATTCTTTTAAGATTATTAATATTTATTTTGTCCCCATGTAGAAACCAAATAATGTCATCATCATATAAGGGATGTGAGGGTGCATTCAAGTTTCTAGAGGAATTTATCGGTTTGATCTTACCTTGTTCCATAGACTGAGTGAGTAATCTACTTAAATAGTCTTCAGCAATTGAGAATAGAACAGAATAGAGAGGGTCTCTTAGCCTAACCCCCTTATGACATTTCAAATATCCTCTAGGGGAACCATTTATTAGAATGGAAATATGATCTGAGTTAAAGAGAGTTTTAATTCAGTTGATAAATGTGTTGTTAAAATCGAAGGGCATAAGGACCTTAAAAATAAAGTTCCAAACCATGGTGTCAAAATAATTTGTACTGTCAAGCTTAATGGAAAAATTCCCACCAATATTTTTTCAATTTATTAGTTTGGTGGATTCAGAGGCAAGGAAAATGCAGTCCTGTATTGATCTCCCTTTTATAAAACTGTATTGATTCCAGGAGAAAATTGTATTGCTAATGGAAGAGATTCTATTAGAAAGTAATTTAGTGATAATTTTGAAAAGGTAATTTATGAGAGTAATAAGTCTGAAGAGATTTATTTCATCATCATTCTCGATTTTAGAAATAAGGGTAAGAAATTGGGAGTTTAAACAATGTGGATGAATTTGTTTAGAAAAGAACGTTTTAACCATGGGACATACATTGTCATGAATAATATCCCAATGGTTTTGGTAAAACCCTATTATTGAACCCATCAGGTCCAGAAGCATTGTTAGGGTTGAGGAAAAAGATATTTTTTTTTATTTCCTAATCCAAAGGGATGATATTAAGAAAATATGTATCATCTCTAGACACCATAGTTGGAATGACATTAGGGAGATGATCTTTATCAATGATTGGACCATTAAAGATATCACATAAGTAGGTGACCACAAAATTTTTAATACCATCATCAGTGTTAATAAGATTCCCCTCATCTCTAAGATATAGAAGGGGCCTAAAATCCTTTCTAACTCTGTGATGTGAGTTTTAGAACTTAGTGTTCCTATATCCATCATTGATCTATTTGGTTTTAAAATTTTGTTTTTGGAGGTAATCCTTCATGTTAAGTAATGTGTCTAGCTTAGAAGATACATCGATTTAATGCTGGGAATTGTTGGTGAAGTTTTAGGAGGTAATTATATTTTGAATTTGTGTGAGATCATTCTCTATAAGTTTAATATCGTGTTCTATTTCTTTAGATTTATTTTTTCACCAATTCATTAGGACTTGCTTGAGATTTTCCAATTTCAAAGGACAAAAAAATGAGTCACTATGTTCATACATATTAGCCCAGGATTTTTTGATAATGTTCACATAGTTAGGATCAGAGGAACATGCATTGTTATATCTAAAAGGAAGCCTATGTTTGATGAGATTATGAAAAAAAATAACCAATATAGGGTGTTGATTAGAGGAAACTTTCGGAAGGGTGATGCATGAAGTGTTATCCCACTAATCTAGGGATTGATCATTAGTGAAATCCCTGTAAATATTACTGGCTACTACCCTATTATAATGATTTCTATACCAGGTAA
Organism: Viscum album; assembly: GCA_963277665.1. NCBI lineage: Eukaryota > Viridiplantae > Streptophyta > Magnoliopsida > Santalales > Viscaceae > Viscum > Viscum album. The sequence goes on from OY728167.1 coordinate 343,664,244, forward strand.
ATTTGGCACCACTTAAATTTCCCTCAACAAGATTATTAGTTTCAATGAATATTTTAAATTCCCTAGATGAAATAATGGAGTGATATGGGCCCAATTTCTCACTAGGGGCTAAAATGGAATTGAAGTCCCCAAATATGAACCAAGGATTTTGAATAGTTCTTTTAAGTTGACTGAGCTCATTCCAGAGGGACATCCTATCTTGATATATATTATTAGAATAGAAGAAAGTAGTAAAAATATTACTATGCTCAAATATGAAATCACAAGTAAAGCATTGATTCGTGATACTATGAATGTTATCATTTTTCAGGGAATATTGAGAAAACATCCAAAGGGTTTCAATAATCTTACAATTATTACAAGCTCCTAGAAAGGAATAACCAAAAAGGCATAGATGTAGCAATTTATAAGCATTATTAATTTTTTGTTCAGAAATGGAAAAAAATTAGCATGATGAGTACTAAAAAATCTTTTTAAGACATTATAGATGTATGGGTTTCAAATTCCCTGAAAATTCCAGAAAAATAATCATTTGGACCTATTTTTAGAGGGGTTTCCCCTTTCTTTTCGTACCCAGATGCCTTTGATCTCGTTGTGATTTGAGAAGGATCGGCTTGACTGGTGCTGCCTTGATTCACCTATTCATCAATAGGGGAAACCAAATAGGTGTTAGTTGCACCTGCACTAATAATTAGATGAGATTCAACCTCACCTGAAGGGCTTGGAGCCGAGACCAGCTACTTTTCTAGATTTTAATTAGGTTCAGTTTGGATAGGTGATTTTGAGACCTGCTTAATAGCAGAGTTTTTGTCCAGATTTGTAGGGCAGTTGGAAGATAATAGGTGGACAGTATTACTTTTTATCCTCCAAGGTTGCAAGGAACCTTCTGGGAGGACAACAATACTTTCCTGTTGATTACCCATGCTGTCCAGGAGGGCAGAGTTGGACACAGGCTCAACATGGATAGTATAAATCTTCTGCTTAGATGGGGGGAGTATCTTAGGCTCAGTTCTAGAAATATGAGCATCAGGGAGAATGATTTTCTGATGCTGTAGAGATTACATGGGAGTTGTGATCAGTGCAAGGTTGTTCCCCTTTCTTTTAGAGGGATGATTGATCATTCATCCTTTCAAAGAGATTCAAAGGGGGAGGGATCAGTTCATTAGAGAGGTTCAAAATGGGAGCAGAGACCTCTAAATTATTACAGGAGGGACCAGAATAAGAATGGGAATGTTTAAGGATTCCCCACATTTCGGTTTCAATGTCCATCCTAATAACCTGATCAATAGATTCATTATCCAGTTCATCAGCAAGGTCTTCCAATGTTTTCACATTTCTAGCTTCCAAATGACCTAAGATTTTGGTTTTAACAACCCATTTCTCCTATTTCCTCCTAGATGTTTCAGGTTTTTAAAATACATGTTCTTTATCTTTCTTATTTTTTTTATTTATGTCCATTCAGAATAACTAGGTTGAGGTGATTTTTTGTGCACAATCCTACAGTTGAAGACCGAGTTCCCTACAATTTTAAATTATTCATAGTAGGGGGGAAGACTTTCATACTCAATTTTCTCCACAGCCCTATACTCATTAGCATTGAAAACTTTAGACGGTGGTAACTTACTTTCAATATTTACTTCAATCATCACCCGATAAAAGTTACCTAGGTCCCTATTTAATGTTATTTTATCAATTTTCAGGGGAGTACCAATGCATTATGATAGATCATTAAGAATTTGAGGGTTCCAAAAAAACAAATTAACGTTGTGAAGCCTAACCCAAACCTGAGTCGTGGTGTTCCTATGATTGTTCGGATTGAAAGAAATATCCCATTATGAAATTTGGAGGAAACTGGGTTATAGTTTAAGGTTACCTAATTTACAAACTCTATCAAGATCATTTTTCTTAGAAAGGAGAATATGAAAGTATCCCATACTAAGTGGGACCCGTTTCCATTTTGAGAAACCCCAACATAAAGTAATTTGAGGCTTCAAATCAGAATAGGACCAGGTTTTGTCACCTTTGAGATAGGAAATTCGACCCATAATTGAAAACATACAGAGTTGTGTACACTGCTGTAAAGCCTCCAGGTCGGCCTCAATAAAAAAACTTCAATATCCATTTTCATTATCTTTGATGACTTCATCAATGGAGATTTGGAGTTATCTGAACCCGTCAGAGCTTCAAGGAAGTAAATCCCTTTGTTCCTCATATTTCCTGCTTATAACAGCATGGTTTTCTCTAGATACGACACCTCTTTCTCATGTTTCCTTGTGTAGAACATATATACCTAGTTTCTAGTTATGAAGCATTCTAAAACATTTTGATTAAATTAAATAGTTCATTTAAATTGAAATTTTTCGCTATAATAATCTTTAAAAGATTATTTTTATTATTATCAATGAAATCATATATTATATTGCTTTAAATATATTTTTCATCTGATTTCTTTTAAAATTTCTTTTTTTATTTGAGAAAGAAATTTTTTAATTGTCAATATGTTATTTAATTTCTTATACTCTTATTTTTTGGGGTATTTAGCTTCGGGAAAACATACTTTATTGAGGGGGGAAATTTTATATTTTATTTATGACAAAACATCACCCCTGGACATTTTCAAACATTCATTATTCAGGGAAACACAAAATAAAAATTGAGAATATGGAGGATTTTTGTATGTTAGAAAATAAAAAATTGATCTATGATGAAAAATTTAGACAGTAGATAAATAAGATTCCCACGCCACTATTTCATACTAAGAAAAATGATGGTACTTACATCAAAACTCATGTAATCAATGTGACTAGGCATATTAATGAAATGGATAGATTAAGATGAACTCTCGGGATTGTTCTAGCCATAAAATTAATTTTAGAATCACATCATGAAATTTTATTATAGTGTACTTTAAATTAAAACATTAATTAATTCACCAAAATTTTATTTAACCTTTGTAATTTTTTAATGATTTCTAAGTTGGACATAGGACGTATAGGCATTAGATCCATGATGATGTTATAAAATGGTATGGGAAAACTATTTAGCAAGATGTAAAATAATATAGGATGTATAGATTCCACACTACCATCTAAACTAAATAAAAGAATATAGGGTAGTGCTTCCATTGTGTAAAACATGTCCATTAGTGGAGAATATATTTGGAATATGTGATGGGGTGTACGAAACTATATGGGGAATCCATGTTGGGTGTTAATATTATAGAATTTAATTGTTCTATTTTGATTGGTATATAACACAAAGTATACACTAAACAATTAGTATTTATATTTGAAAGAGTCAAAATTGATCGATATTTTGTGGTTATAGATTTATATATTCATTTATATAATGGATTAAGGGGTTGATACCTCAAATAATTTCATATGATGTATTACTTAAAATCCTTAATGCATCATAATATATGATGTTTATTTTTTATCTTACATTGTTCTTATTAGATAAGAGGACTTATTGTAAATAATGAATTATAATGAATAACATCATATGATGGTTTAGTACATATGGTTTATAATTTATCAAACACTATAACATATTTTAGAATAAGATAAAATGTAAAAGTAGTTTTTATCTTGGATAATAACATTTATTGAAAAAAATTTAAAATATTAAGGAAAGTGTTCCCACTACTCAATAGTGACATATTTTAAAAACTAAAATATTTTGTAACAATATAATTCAAAATTAATAGAGTATTATATAATATATTATTCTAAATATGTTGTTTCTTAAATATTCCCATTAAGGTAAATATTTTTTATTTAAAAAGGTGATTGTGAATCTTATCATGATATTTTTTAGGGTGCATAGTTTCTAAGATTATAGTGAGTGTATATTAAGGATATATGGATGTGTAATGATTAACAAATAAAGGATTAGTACTAGTTAAATTAAAAGTGAATATCCCATGATATATTTATTTTAGGGTTTATTAGTAAAGATAAATATAAAGAGTCGTATTTAGAAATCATAGCCATGTCAATTTAACTTTCTATTCTAAAGGAGTTTTTGATATATTTTTAAATAATAATTAAAAGGGTTTCATTAATTACAATATTATCTCAAATTAGGTTTATAAGGAACATATATATGAATAGTGATAATGATGATAAACATTAAAATATTTTTATGTAATGAAAATACTTTATTAACATCATAATATTTGATGCTTTTAGGTAAAATATGGTGAATACATTTTTCAAAAGAGTTAAACTTCAGGAATATGATTATTAAGTCTCCCTATTTTTCATAAAATATATATTCAAATATGCAAGAATAATTTTTTGAATGGAAATTTGAACACATATTGGAACTAATGAGTTCAATTATAATTCCAACCCCATAATCATGTTGAGAAATAAAATCAAATAATAAAAAATGATAATAAAAACCAAAAAAATTACCTTTAAAAAAATTCAATACCTCCCCTTCTATGAATGATTAAGATCACCAAATAATAATCAAAAAATTCGTCAATATATGGTGTATCGATAGGTTATTCATAAATCATTCATAACAAAATTTGAAATACTTTTCTTATCACGATGTTCTTGAATCTCATATAAAAATAAGGAACATGAGAGAGATGTGGGTTCTAATGAATCTTGGTCGGGCATCCTGAAATTACACACAAACACCCATCAAAATGGTATGTTCTTGCTTATATATATCTATGAGGATGATCTATAAGTAAAATCTTATTTACTCATTTGTTATTAGAATTCATTAAATTTTACATTAATATGATTCCATTTGATTATATATTAAGAAAAGAATTATAGATGATATCTTACATATGAAGGTCACTTGAACATTAACCTTTAATATTTATCCTCTGATAGGATTGATGGTAGAAGAATGGAATCATTTATAATTATCTATTAAATATAAAGTTATATAATAAAATTATATTGGATAGATTAATATTATACAATTCAGCTATATATTTTGATTAAATGATTTATAATCATGAAATTATATTTCATCATTTTTATATCCCTTTTATCGCCAAATATTGGTGTTTCTAATAAAGGGGAATACCCTAAGAGGGGGAAGGGTGAATTAGGGTATGGTAATTTTTATTTATCGCTTTCCAATGTTATTTTTTTAAAATTATTAGAAAAATCAAACTCTTTATCCCCCATTCAATATAATGAAACAAAAATAATAATGGAGAAAAATATAAGATTTTAATTTATTCATTATTACTAGTATAATATTTGGATAATAGAATAGAAATTTTCTAATTCACCTAATAAAACAGTTCCCAAAAATAATTTAAAAGATTTAATTATCCACAAAAGCCATCTAGTTTTTGTATAACAACCCTGCTTTTTAATACAAACTTAAACATGATTTATTACATAAAACTGGCCTTGATACAACAAAGAAGATCGAGAGGTTTAGTGTCTTTGGGGCTTAGGATCATTACATAAAATCATGAAACATTAAATACAACATATTTATTGAAAACATACTTTACATTACCACAACATTACCTCATACTTATCAATGCATGGGATAACCTGAGGACATGCATAAGAAAAGGGTGAGCTATAAAGCCATGTAAGGGAATACACATGGAATAACATGAGGATTACAATACATGTTAGAAATTAGGAATATAAATAGATCACAATAGAAACATGAACATAAAGGCATGATAAAGCATGATAATCATAACATGGAAATGTGGCAACAACACTTAACATGGAATTAGCATGAGCCAAGGCTCATTGCACATGGAGCATGAGTAAATCCTCATTGCACATAAACCACGAGTAAACCCTCGTTTCACTTGAATTAGCATGATTCAACACTCATTGAACATGACGTATCATGATACTATACTTTATCCAATGCATTGTAGTGCTATAAGGACGCACCCTTCTTAAACATTTCATTTCATGCATAAGTGTGCCACATGGATCATAAAACATGGATTCATAAAACATAATCATTTATTCCACGATAAAGGAATGTGGAATTTATACATGAAAATTTACAATCAATAAGTAAATGTGCATAAAGGTGAATACCCTTGATGGAGAAATGGTCATGGTATTCAATACACAATTACATAGGCTTAGAAAATCAGTGATATTTCGGCAGCGTAACAGCGTGACATAAGAATTCATAAAAATGGTTGATGAGAGAGAAAGGGGTTAATCATCATATTGACATGTCATGGACAGTAATGAGGTCATAAAGATACATTTCCCAACAATTGTAAAGGAATTTAGATTCATGATACAAAAGTATTTCTTGAATGTAAAAGAGGAGAGAGAAGTTCCTTTCGGAATTTCAGCATAGTAACGGGTGTACATGGGAGGCATTTAATGAGAGAGAAAGGGGTCTACCATTATTAAAAAAATAAGAGGGAAGTATGGGGGAGGTTAGAAACCATACCCAAACATTCATAATTGAAATTAAAAGGGCAATACAACTTAAAGAAAATTGACAAAAATGAGAAAGGAAGAAAAAAACCCTTACTTGGAAGTGTGCTTCCAAAGGCTAGAGAGAGGCTTGTGAGAGGCTGATTGGGAGCTTGGGGCACCTTGGGAGGAATTTAGAGAGAGTAGGGCCGAGGTTGGATGAACTCAAAAGGCTTTGAGCGGGGAGGAAGTGGGAGCTTGGGTGGGTTTATAATGGAAAGGTGATGGAATTCTTTATTATTAAGGTTTGGGACACCTTGCATTAAATTAATCCAAACCACAAACCAAACCATGGTTTTTACCCATGTTTTTTGGAAAAGGGAAGAGGAAAACAATATTTTATAAGTCCAAAGTCCTAACTTCTTAAAATAATAAGTTTTCTTATGTGGAGGTGAGTCACACTCCCATGGAAATTAATTTAAAAAGACAAGCTGTTTAATAAGTCTTGAGGGGTCCATTAATGCTTTGAAAAGTAATCCAAACAAACCCAAAATCACATTATTTTAATGGTAAAACATATATTGGACGAAAATGAAGATTATATTATTTTATTACATCACTATTGGGTCATTATTATGTCATAAAACACATTATATATTTAGACGGTATTTACTTTTAACCCAAAAATTTGACTGTCTCAGAAAATTATGAAAAATTCACTGTTGGATAATTTTGACATCCTGATTCCAAAAATAAAATTTATTTTATCTAAATAATATTCTAAGTATGATAATTTTCACTTTTAAAATAAAAACCGGCATTTATAAAAAATTCACGGGTTTTGACAAAAATGGCTTTCAAACCATAATAAAAATTATAATTGCATTCATAAAATTATGAGATCATTTATATTTCATAAAAATTAATTTAATAATATTATTATTATTTTATTAAAATATTATTTAATTAAAAAATCCCTTAATTTAATAAAATATATTTCTTAATTAAATAATAACTAAAACACCATTTGTACTTTAAAAACTATTTACAATGTATCAAAAATGACTAGAAATTATATTCATTATTATATAAAAATAATAATGTACATGAACATAGTACTACTTATTTTTTACATAACCCCCTAAAACAGCCTCATAAGACCTAAGGGTAAGGTGTGCGATGGTGATAGACTCTTGGGGTGGCTCGGATAACATCACTCAAGTGGTAATTTCTATTAACTTCCACTTTTCCCGTAGACGGTCTCATTCGATCTCGACATGATGAAGCTCAGCTTGGGCTTGGTCAAGAGCGAAGCCCAAGGATGCTACCTATTTTCCGAGCTCTGACAAATGGGCTTCGTATGGGGCAATTCTACTGGATGAGGCCATCACTTCCTTTGTCTGAGTAAAATGGATTTGTTAAAGTCCTATATTTATACTAATCATGTGATCACTGTTCAATGGTTATATTAGCAACAGTCAAAATTCTTTACATAAAACCAAGGAAGTTGAAATTTTATATAAAAATTTTATATAAAGAGATATTTAATAATATCAAGTGGGATTTTCCATTAATGAAACGTTGGGTCGTTACATTTAGAACCCTCACAAAAAATAGATATCACTTATCTCAAGATCATAGGTAATTAACCTCTTCTCCAAGCACTACTAGCTCTATTCATCAAAAATATGGAATGATGTAACACTAATGTCAGTGTCTCTATTTTATAAACCATTATAAGAAGTAATAATTATAAAAATTATCGACTAATAATTATCCAATAAGACCCACCACCTCCTCTTTATTTCCATTGTAGGATTAGAATCCATCTCCATTATTTTCCAATGGTTCTAGAAATCCTCCCTCATTTCACTATTTTTCTTCTTCTATGGTTATTCTCCATAAATACTAAATTAGTTTTATAATACCCTCATAAATAAACCATAAATAAAATGGTTATGATTATTTTAACCTTTCATAATACATTCAGATAATTCTATGTGTACTAAAAAACATTTCTGGTCATTATATTCTAATAAAGTTGATTCAACCCTGAGAAATCCATGTAATCTCATAATTTTTTAATTTTATCTATAGCTGGAAAACCCCTTAATATAGTGTGGAACCCATCACCATGATATGGTTCATCGTTTAATCAAAAGTCTTGTTGTTTTTTATCCATTGTATGAAATAGTGATTGATCAAAGGCCAAATTCCCAAAATCCATTAAAGATATCATATTTTAATACATTCATTATATCATCATGATTCTCTAAATCTCCCTTGAGAATCAACTTGGTTGTGACATTGTCCTTTTCCAATATAGAATTACTAAATAGTTTATTAATAATACTATAGAATGGGTTGAACCTAAGGAATATACCAATACAGTATGTAAGAGTAAAAATCTATTCATACTCTATTTTTTCATGGAAACCCCCTCATGTTCCAAACACCTTGACACTAATACCATCTTTTTCACTATTTCACTATACACAGTGCCTTAATTGTCATGTGGAGACCCATAAGATATTATATCCTTAAAAACATACCTATTAATCTTTATGGAATGAGAAATTTCTCTATAATGAAATCTTTCACAAGATTCCTCTAACTTTTTCCCATCATAGTTATTCCACCATGCAACTTGGATTGTTGTGAAATGTTCTCTTAAACTACTTATAAATATATGTTGGTATCTTCATGACATTATAGGTTTATTTAGGGATAATTACAAACTACTTCACATAATTTTTTCACGAAACATAACCCAAACCAAAATCCAAAGGTATTTTCTAGAAAAAATATAATAAATTAAATTGAATCATATTTAAAAAAGATTAATGAATATCATATCCTTAAATTTCCCAATTTCACTACAGCCTAATAAACATTATGCTATATAACCTTATATCGTATCATATTAAAACACGTTTTAAAACATATATAAAGCTTTTTCTTATATTCTATAAAACATTTCAAAGACATTCATTAACATCCCCATGTATCACATTGTATGAAATTCCTTGTGAATAACCATCCAAAACATGTTTGGATTAAATTTAAAATGATTTCTGTGTAGTAATTTCAGTTAATATAAATCCACATTATATTAACCACAATGATTGATCCCAGAAAACATTGTAAAATTGAAAAAAATATGAATATTTGGATCCATATTTGTAGTTAAATATCACCGTCTATAAAAGGATAAATACTCCTCAAGCTAAAATGTGACCAGTTTTTGATCTCTATCAAGAAAATAAATATTTACAACTGTATCCACAAGACATATCACAATATATAATTTTAAGATGATGTACAAATACTTTTATTTTCCTCTTTAATAACATATAATGTTACATTTTGGAATATACCATAAAGTTGGTCTATGCGATGATTGGTTAGTTTTTAAATGGGTGGAAGGGATATAGTTTGGTTGTAGGAAAATTACACACCAAGTAATTAAAATACTGAAATGAATCAATTACATGATGGGTAATGGTCCATCGCCAATTGTTCATGAAATATATAAAAAATTTCCATGGATGAAGACATGAAGAATTACATGATGTTTAAATCATTTAAACGTCGTGTAAATTATCAAGATCATTTTTTATAATAAGTTGAAGAGCCTATATTTTCTATAGAAGTGTTCATATCCTCCCTCTATATCATAATATCTCCTAGGGAATCCAAGACCTTTTTCATATATATCATTCTAATATGATTTCCTTTTTGATCCTCATTTGTCTCATTCGATGAACATCAGTATATACTTTGTTATCGTGATCCATTCGATGTTTGTATTTCCCCCACAGATGTTATTTCAATACAAACACATATAACCTATTTTTTGAGAATTAATTTTTTATTCATATTTGTTATGAGCTTATAGAAATTGAAGGATTATACTAGATGATGAATGCACTAACAACTTAAGGTAGGTGTTCTTTGACTCATCCCTCATGTCTTTCCATTTTATTAACTGTTGTCATTATGAGAACACTGATTTCTTTTGGGTTTTCCTATTTAATTTGTATGTATTTCTTATAATAATCATGATCATTATCTAGAGCCTTGTTAGCAATTGATCATTTCATCATTGTAGGATATAACCATGATTCTCACCACCCTAAGTATGGTGTTTCAATGATTATTCCTTAAATGGTTGTTTTTTCTATCAGCTCCACCATTCGAGTTTGCTATCACTTGACCCGTATAATATATGTTTTCATATATAATCAAGGAATCGTTATTTTCTATATGTATTGTATGTGTATAGGTTCCATTTGACCCTTTAAAGGATAGTTTTTCAATATACTAAAGGAATCTCAGTTCTGAATGTAATTTATAATATAAGAATAACTATGACTATTCGAGTTACTAAGTTGTATGTCCATAGCACAAAATGGCATGATTAATGGAGGCAGCAAAGTGAACTTAATTATTTATAAATTAATTAATGTAATAAATAGTTTTATTTAATCCTTGACATTTATACTTAGTATGGAAGGTAATGTATTGAACCTATTTGTTTTTTAAAAGGAATTTTCATTTCATTTCCTAACCTAAATATAAAATTATGTATTAGGAACCTATAGAATATAGCCCATTTTCATCATTATAGTATTGGTCATACTTCTTCTATGTCTTAGATTTTTTCAGAAATTCCCTGATCATTTACAGGAAACCATTTCAATTTAAGGAGCCAATTTCAAAGGGAGACGACCACCTTGGAATGTGGTTCATTTATACTAACATATGTCTGTCATTATTATATAGGAGTACTTCCTTATCTTACAAATTTTAGGATTCATTTTCTACCCCCCTTAGATCCAGGTTGTTGTCTTCAGACATGTGCTACCTTGGATTTACTCCAGTGGTCCCAGTTGTTCTTACCCTGTTTTACCTTAGAAGAGATCCTTGGACATGGTAAAAATAATTTATAAAGGAATTCCTTGGGAGATTCCCCTTGGAAAACACTCAGAACCGTTATATCTAGGTAGAAGGTCATTTCTAATTTTTCTCGACCGTAGAGTTCATGAATTAATTGGTTATTACCATGGATAATATTCACTATTATCATTATAAGATTACTTATTACACCTTGGAAACTTTATTACTAATATCAAGATAAATTTTTAGTGTTTTTATATCCCATGTGATATGTTTATATTAACATCACTCAAATAAATTAATTAATGAAATGATTACATGGTCAGACACCAGCCAAGGATGAAGCATGTATCATGGTATTTACATTACTATACTATCATTACTTTCATATATATGTCTCGACACTATTTATTTTATATTCATAGACAGGATGATATAAACATTGATGGTGGTGGCCTATGATATTTATATCACACTCTAACTAGGTTGTTTATAGTACCCTAAAAGATTATATATATATATATGTGTGTGTGTGTTGATAAGGGGAAGCATCTCACTATGGACACTGGACATTATACGCAATAGGTTTTAACATCTATTTGTATCTGACACTTATAATAGAGATATCATAAATATGGGTTTCGACATCAGTTTTTTTATAATTGACACCAAAAAAGAAGGTTTTCATTTTTTTGGGTTGATTTTTCAACAACGGTTCCACTATAAAATAATGCATAAGGTCCCCTATTTTTAAGTTTCAGCGTTTTTTTTAAATAAATGTTGAAAATTATATTGGTCATATTTTTAATGTCTATTTATTTTAGAAACTGACGTCGAAAATATACATTTGGCATTTGTTTATAATAAAAACCAATGGAAAAATTGATCGTTGGCATTGGTTTATAGAAAAATCGACCCTGAAGGTCATCTAATATTTTATTTAATAATTTCAGTGTCATATTTGAAAAAACAATGGATGAAGAAGTATAAAAAATTAGAAAAATTGAAATATTATACACCAAAAAATATCATCATTCTTTTAATAGAATATACAATAAACAAAAATCAAAAAAAACATGCATTATATATTAAAAAATTTAAAAACAAACGTAATTTAAAAACATAATCAAAAAATAATTATTTACAAGATTATATTTTAAACTAGAATTAAAAAATACATCATAATTTATTAAATCATTCCTTCAGGATTGTTTTGAAGGCATTATTTGGAGATAATTATGTTCAAATACATATTATAAAAAAATAATTTGTTTTTGAGAAAATATAATTAGTAAAATGTAAGATTAATCATAAATATTTAATGATAAAAACCTGATAATTTACATATCAATCATAAGTAACATATATATTTCAAATAAAGATCGAATATGGGTAATTTAATCATTCATACATGACGAATTATCAATGAAAATATTCAACAACATTTAATGTTATAATATTAAAATACAAAATATTGTGACATAAAATATAAAATAATTAATATAACTAACCTTATCACATTTATTCATTAACCCATTGGGATTATATCATACATGAATCGTAGAACATATTAACAACATTCAACATTTCATTATTGATGACAAGACTACAGTTATAAAAAAATATCATGATAATCAAAACCAATATATATATATATATATATATATATTTCAAAAATCAAAATAATTTCAAATATAAAAAATAATTACTATTGCATCCATGTATTGGATTTCAATTGGGTTATTTATCGAAAGGTGTGCATTGTCAAAAAAAATCTATGACCTAAATTTTCATATATACCAATTAATAAAAAATATATAAAAAATAATAACTAAATATAATGAACATATAAAAAAGAATAATTTTTTCATCTATAATATGGTGCTACTTTTTTATGAACACAACCTAATAAATAGAAAATCCAATATAATGTGAATTTACGGGAGAAGAATATCCATATCTCCCAATTCCCCTACAATAAAAAAAATTCATAATTAATGACATTATAATTAATATTATTTCTTAATTATATTAGTGTTATTAACCATGAATAAACGGTAAAAAATGACACCCATTATCCATCTTTGATAATATATCACATATATATATAACTCTATCATTAGTCTTAAAATATTTCATAGATTAGGAAATGAACTCTAGATCTCTAAAACCATAAATGCAAATGGTATCATTCTAAATAAGAAGCATGTGTAGATTCCAAATTAAATAAGTAATATATTAATTCAATTAAAACCATCATTAATTAAAGGAATAAAAACTTAAACATCAATTTACTTACATGGGAAAACCCAAAAAAACAAGAATGATGAGCTCTTTAATGTCAATTAGATCCAGGATATATTATCAAAATTATTTTCAATGGATAGTATATTCGACATATATCAGATATCATTTGAAGCTCGTAGAAATTATCCAATGTAGAAGAATCCAAAGATAATAATTCTATTCCATAAGAAATATCAGAAATATCTAATGTTTTTTTTTCCTAAACCATTTGTTTCCATTGTTCTATTTATTTAAATTTAAGATAATCCTATATAAATTAAATTTCATAAAACATTATATGTAATTTTCAATAACCTGTATTTAATATTAAAAAAATCACACCTCATATCAAACATAATGAAGAAGGATGGATGGAAAATGTAAGTAATGAACCATACAATCCCCAACTATGGTAACATTATTGGTAGGAAATGATAGTTCATTATTAGGATCGATAATATCATGTATTAATACTGAAACATGATGCATCTGCATAGGCTGGTGATTTTCATAATCCCAAAAAAATGAATAACACTAAAATATAAAATATATTCATGAGGATATCCAATATAAATCTCACTATATAATTTTGGGTCTGACTAAGAAGGTGGAGGATATAAGTAGGAAGAAAGGGAAGGCTAGTCTAGTTAGGCGGCCTGTACAGGCTGTGTAGTCGGCTGGGGTGGTTGGGAAGGCTAGGAAGTCTTGGAAGGCTTTGACTATCTCATTAATTGTTGTAATATAGCCTTTATAGTTGATTGAAGATGATCACCCATGGATTGTTTGAAATATTTTTGCTCAGGTTTTAAGGATTCAATTTCTGAGTCTCTTGATTTATTACATTGATGACCAAAACCTATTTTAATACTAACACCAACCTCAAATCCTCTTACATATCTGGGGTGTTCCGGTTTTCATAAAGAAGTGTCTAGGGTCTCCATCCTAAACTCAGGTATAAAATTTCCATGTATTAATTTATCCTGATGTTCATCCCAAAATGAAAAATTAAAATTTTATATTAGTTTTGTAAACATATAAAAAAAAATCTTGAAAAAAGAATTTACTTAAAATTATTTCTGCTACCTCATTAGATTTCTATGTAAAATAATTTTCAGTTTTTCTTCTCTCTTTTATATTTTTCATAGAGGGTGGGGGAGATGGAGGACCTAACTTGACCTCACCTGATTCACTATTAGAATTATCTCTTAGTTCATTAAATTTTTCCTCAATCATTTTTTCTCTAATAAATAACACCCTCCATGTTTTAAAGTGTGTGGGTATATATTCTGCTACCAGATGTCTTGATGGGGTTTCATGGAGTCATGTAATTTAGGAAATTAAATAATAAGTAATTAGTTACATATATAATAAATTTTATAATATAAATTATATATGATACCATAAATTCTTTATAATGTCGGCTGGAAAACAAATTCTTCCATCTATATGCATGTCAAATCTCATACTTGAGGCAGGGGTTTTCATTTCTTTCATCCCAAGAACATTATTTTTTCTCAACATTGTTTTTAAATCTCTCCATTGAACCTATGCTAAATAAATATATCTTTTTTTAATTTCTTTTGCTTCTTCAAAATTGAATTTCATCTATAATTGAATAAATTAAATGTTAGTTATTTAAAATATATCCTATTCTAAAACTGAGAAAAAAAATCAATTGATATATTTTACCATCACGACCTCACAATGATAATATATCTCTATACAATCAATGGAGTTACAATAAGGATATAAAATGTTAATCCTGTAAGATCACTACATGGTGATATAACTGATAAAATGCATTTCATTTGGGCCAGTTGGTTTATTATTATCATAAAAATTAATATGTAATCTCTCATCTACATGTTCAACTGATAACTTGGTAAAACTTGTAATGCCAGGTTTACCAACTCAAGAAATTGATTTCTAAATATTAAATGTATAAGACTCCACCACTAAAGTCTTTGATGTAGTCCTAAAGTAATTTTTTTAAATTAAAAAGTTTCCATTCTTTAAATAAATATATTTTTAGATATTTATAATATTAAAAAAATATATACCTTGGTACATGTTCCTATATCAATGTAACTTTCATTGAAACAAGAATATATAATTATATTATATATAACTTCATATCATAATAAAGCTGAATATCTTGAAAATAAAAAAAAATTATTTATGTAAAAAATTTGTGACACATGTGTATGTTTTTAAAAAAATTATGTTATTATTGTTAGCAAAAGAATATGCAAGATACACTATTAAATATCAAAATTAAATAATAAATGATATGAAAATTTATAAATATAAATATCAATGTTATGAAAAAATTGATTTCATATACAAAAATTTAACCAATATATAATAATATATATGAGGTATTTCAATGAATTTTTTTAACCATAACCATGATATATATAATTTAACATGAAAAAGCATCTAAATAATAAAATAAATATAATTAAACATAAAATAATTATTAAGAAATATATTTTATACACATGTAAATTTAAAAAAATAAATATAATGTCAATATTTACTAGATTAATTAGGAGAGTAATGTAGAGCTTCCCCATAGACATTCAGCATGATTGTTTCATACTGAATGCACTATGTTTGTGTTATAGTTATTGTTATCCAAAAATCATGTAATAGATTAATAGGCCATGTATAAATCAATAACATCATCATCATCCTCATCACCTAAATAGATTATTTCCCCTTATAAAATTATAGAACACAAGTCATTTGACGGATTGATGACATAAAATATTTTCATTTCAATTGTCACCAGGGTAAATGGTTTATCATTGCAACAGAATCCTATTTAATAATCTCTTTTAAAGAAATATTCATCATGTTTCGCAACACTATTACTAGAATCCCAAATACACATAAAATATGTGAATCAAATTTTAGTATAATCAATTCACCAACTGTCTTAAAGAAATCCAAAAATATGAAATTGATGCAGAAATTGAATTTCTATCATTTTCACTTGAAAAATGAAATGCATCAATGACGACCATTACTCAACTTTTTTAGCGGTACTCTTATAATCCTATTTTTTTCTATAAAATTTATTCTTATTAATATCAATACTAGACCATGTGATCACATTAATAGATGGTCCCCCTACCAACCATTTCAATGTTTCTCATGCAGATACATCGGTGATGAATTTCTCATTTAATAATGAACCATATGTATTTTTTTGCTCAATCAGCAACCAATTATCATTTATTTTGAGATATCATAGCTTTAATTCAGTATTATGTGATGATATATATGATTAAACCTCATATATATTGTTCAAAATTTATAAATGTGCTTGCATCACTTTTTCAAGTGGATTTAACTTTACCTTTAATCCTAAAATCTATATTACTTAACTATCAACTATGATATGTGTAGATATAGGGGTACTAAAAAGCTTCACTTCATGAAAATAATCATTACTGAACTCAATCACCACTTTAGATACATATTTTTTTAAAAATAGAGTTCTCTTATACATAATTATTTTGAAAATATCCCTTTAAACTTTTCATATATATTTGAAAAGGATACGTCCATCATAATTAAACTGGACCATGTATTATTATCTCACACAGCAAATGAATCACCAGATGAACCATTATATCAAAAAAAAATATGTGGTAAATGCATTTCTAATTGATAAATTATAAGATAAGATTCATTATCAAACACATCTAAAAATTTTGGATCAACACATTTCCTACTGATGTATTTAAAAAATTACACAACCTGATGATAGTCCTTCTAACATTTATTATCAGTATAGAACGTAGTGGGACTGGAAGAATTTTTTGTATCAATACATGATAGTCCTTGGATTTATAACCTATAAATTCAAAATACTTTAATGAAACAAAATTCATCATAAATGAATAATTTCCAATCGGTACATTAATACCATTAATACAATTAAAAAAATTCATCTTCACAATCTTACTTAATGTGTGACATGGTTGAGGTAAATAGTTTCTTTTTTACTTTCTTAGTGGGAGCTAACTCCAAATATATTCCAATTGATATCAAGTCCAATATTGAATGAAATCCATATTTTGTCTTTCCATTTAGGTATAATAAAGATCCAATAAAACTACCAAATATGTTTTTCTCAAAATTAATCACATAAATGTTATGTTTTATCCCTAAAAATATCTAATAATGTAGTTTAAAAATGATATACTCTTTCATCAAGATATTTTTTTCAAGACCAAAATATATTTTCTATCCAACGAAAAATTCAATAGCTTTATCCATGTATAAATATTCTTCAACTGAAAATGTTTATGGGGTATATTGTATTCCTATAAACCTTTATATTCATTTTTTCAATCTATGATAAGTTTGATCAATTCACAAAAATCATCAATGTCCCATGTATACATTCTTTCTTCCCTTTGGAAATTTACAATATGAAGTATTATCTACATGAATTTTAAATCATTTATATCCCTTAACACTATATCCAAATAAGTTTTCATATGATGGAAGTCTTATTTAGTGAACATTATTATAGAACAGAAAATAAAATATTATTTATCAAATTAAAGAAACACTTTAGCAACTATCTCCTATAGTAGTTTCAAGTCATCAATCAATAGTATAATATAAAGATAAATATAATTTTCCAGATATTTTGGTCAAGAAATCATCAATCTCATCATTACATATTTTTTATTCATACATATCCATGGGGAAAAGTTGTAAACTACCAACAAAATAAGCAATTAACTATTTTGGATACTTAGGCTTTGATGTGGATTCATTCCATCAGTACATAATCGCATTTTTAGATTTCAAAATTCACTTCAAAAATCCAGAAAACTGTTTATCTAATGTCTTCCTCATTGGGGAATCAATAGGGTTTCATAGGGTTCCATTAGATATGCGCTCATCTAAATACAATCTTATACTATCATGTCTGACATGTAGGAAATATTTATAAATATTCATATTATCTCCTATATAATAAACAATCAGTTTGGAAAGCATGTATCTTTTTATACACCAATCCCATTGGGCATAATATTTTATTCACCTCATAATTGGAATCTAGAAGTTTGTTTCATTCTGGAAGTAACTCTTTTAGAAGATCATAAATGTTAAAGAATATTTTATCACTCCACTCATATATTTCATTCAAGTAAACTAATCTCAAAACAACTAATAATAAAGTATATTTAGTGAAACTGAAGAATAATAATTTCATAGAATCTCTATAAAATAATTTAAAATTTTTTTGTTTTCTTCGATGGTTTCAACACATAAATCATGAATTAATTCTTCAATACGATCCTCTATCTCATTATGAATATTTTTATTAACATTAAAAGTTTAATTTTTAGTTATTTCACCATGAAAGATTCAACATGTATAATTAAGGCTAAAACCATATCAGATGATGTGATCATTTATTTCCCAAGAATTTAACTTTCTTATATTCAAAAACCTCACACATGGATAGAAAATCAAATCTGTGTTTTGAATATTTTGTTCAGAAAATTCCATATAAACATCAAATCCTTTTTCATCTTCTCTAGTGGTTCTAATAACTTTAACAAATTACAATCCATTCTATACAAGAGATCCAAATATAAAAGGAGAATATATTAAAACATATAAAAATTAAAATAGTATTTAACAATAAAATTAAAAAAATATTAACTATAAGATTAAACAAATTTATAATTAACATTTAAATTAATAAAATAATAAAAATAAAAATGAAAAAACATTAAAAATTCAAATAAAAAATTATATATAAAAAAACTTATAATTAAAAATTTAATTTAAAAAAACAATAAATAAAAACAAAATAAAAAAATTATAATTAACAATCCAATTAAAAAAATTTATAATATTAAAAAAAATATATTTAAAAAAATTATAATTTAAAAATAAATTTAAAAATACAATTAAAAAACATTACTAATAAAATAAAAAATCATTAACTTTGATGTTAAACAAATTTATAATTAATAATCAAATTCCAAATAAACTATATAATTCCCAATCAAATTAAACAAACAGTAACAACAAAATTTATAACTAACGATCAATTGAATACATAAAAATAAATAAAAGACTAAAAATTATAACAAAATGATAAAGATTTTATCTTCAAAATAAAGATAAATAACTTTTAAAATTTTAATTTTTAAAATGGAAAATTGATCTTTAAATCCTCTATCAAATTCATTGTAAGGATAACATTATAGGAACTCACAAAAAATTTATTGAAATGAAAAAATATAGAAGAACAAAAAAATAAAACTGTGGATGAAATTCAGATGAAATAGGGTTTTTAGAGACTAAATACCTTTTTTGAATGGTAAAAATATGATAGGTGATAAGAGAATAACGGCCACTGATCATGAAATATTGATTAAAATTAACGAAAAATGTCTAAATTCACCATCAAGGTTCTTTGGGTAGCTGTTGGTTACATCTTTTGTGGAGAGGAAGGGAGTTTTCAGTATCAAAATGAGTTTTTCGAGGGTTTGGGGTACTTTTAAAAGGTTCATGGCATCGTTTTTTTAAAAATCGACACCATAATTTTTTTACATTTTTGGCGTTAGTTTTTAAAAAAATGACACAATTTTTTTAATTAAATGGAATTTTTTATAGTAAAAACAAATTCCAAATTTTCACAATTTATTTTTTGGCATCCATTATTGAATTTTTTTTACCAAAGCCCAAAAAAAACAATCGTTTTTTGTGTCGGTTTTTGAAAAAATAAATATTGAAAACACTTCAGATATCTTTTTTGTATTATTTTGTAATAAACCTAAATTTTATACCCAACATTGAATCTACGTTTTCTACTCATTTTATTTCTTAGGATGGATCTTTTTGGCATATGGTCGGGAAGGATCATGGGATGCTTGGATAGTTTTTGGTTTCTTTTAGATTCTTTTGCAGTGCTTGTATTACCTAATTCCATGTATACTTATTTTACTACTTTATAGAGACATGACATACATTATCCTATTTTTTGTATGAATCATTTTCCAGCTTCATTATTATCATTATATTATATTGTCTATTATTTATTTTTTCTTTTACTATGGTGGGTTACTAGTCTTATTGTTATAATCATTGTTTTCACTGGTCCATATGTTTACATATTCTGCCACTATTTACTATGATTAAATATCCACTATGCTCCACTCTAGTTCTGATGGAATATTCTCCCCTAACACACCATATCCCCTCGCCTATAATCAGTATCCTCTGGCATACAAGGAGGTGTGCTTGAGGCCATGTGTCCAGCAAGCATTGGTTCACCTTTGATTGGTATCAAAGATTTATTTTCATACTTTAATATTTTTATAAAATAGATATGAGATTTTGAGAAAAAAATAGCTTGTTTATAATTCATTTTTTGGGGTATTTAACCCATGTTCGTGGTAAGTACGGAGTTTCCGGAAATAAAAAATGCTTTTACACTTTTTTTATTATTAAATTTGATACCATTTCACCATAGGATGAAGAACATGTTATGTGATTGTTATTTTAATTAAAATTATTGATAATTTTATATTATCATTTCCATGATGATATGATTATAGGGAGAATTGTCTATTGTATCATTATAGGATCCTAGAATTCACATTCCATTCATATGTCATTCCATATAGGTAAATTATACTACTTTCAATGATTTTTTTCCTATTATTGTTGAGTGATGTGGGGGTTTTTTATACTTTCTTGTTCTAATAACATATTACCTCTATTTACATGAGATTATATTTGGCTGTGATTTAGTGATTTATGGTTTCAATTAATTAGGTGTATGGGCCCTGGTGAATTTGATGTGGAAATTTATCAAGTCGAGCCTGCATATATAACCACTTAAATTATGATGTCAAATGTAGATGAGGTTTAATATAAATTAAATGTCTATAGATTTTATTGGTAAGGTGAATTTTACCTTACTTACTTGGAATAAAAATTCATTTAATCAAACCTTGATATATATATTGGAAAATGAAGACAGAAAATGTAAAAGATGACTTATGAATAAATAGCTTCCAGTAACTGAAGAGGAAAGGTATAGTGGACCCTTCATCCATTGGAATCCCTATAAATCAAAATTGATCACATAAAATAGCATTTCCTTAGAAGAATTTTGTTTGGTGTAGTAAATCTTTGTTAGTGAGCCTTTATTCTTATGTTGTTCTTCGTTTAGTTCTTCTATATATTTTTAAATATTGATTTGTGGCATGTTCATAGTATTTGTAGAGATATGACACCACAATATCTTTGTGACATGCACTAGGAGGGTAACGAAGACCATGCTACTGAGGTGGGGAATCTGAGTCACCAGTGACCCCTCAAGTAGTGCCACCTGAGGCAGCACCTATTATACCTATTTAGGGAACTGATGCTCAAATTTGGGAGAGTTTTTTCTTACTCAGTATATGCATGGTTATCCATGACCTGAACCTATAACGGTTTATATGAAATATGAGTTACAGTAGCAACATCCTCCCATGTTTTTGTAGGATGGTGGTCCATAGGCTATTGAGTCTTGGATAGAGGGCACTCTATCTATATTTCATTATCTAGAGACACCTCTTGAGAAGATTGTCAATCCTTCCACCTATATGCTACATGATTCATAGAAGCACATAGGGGGTGTGATTACCCAACACGGTCTTCATCAGGTAATATTCTGAGGAGATTTTCATACTTCCTTATAAGATCACTTCATTCCTAAGATGTTGAGTATTTATTTAGTCATATATTTCATGCATAATGAGAAGGTAGTTAGGCCTATTATGGATTATTCAGTTCCTTTTACTCAGTGGCAACACATCTCACTGCTTCTAGTCGATGATGAGATACCTCATGATAGATGATTTGAGGATAGGATTAGGTATTCCAACCAAAATTAGGTTAAAAAAATACTATTAATAATTGAAACTTTCTTGGATCACATTATTATTATTTCCATTCCTCCATATAGGATGACATATACGGTGGTAAGAAGTGTGAAATATCCATTCAATAGCTAAATGGGAGGCTTGTTTTGGCACCTATTCTAATTCTTATAGAGCCTGTGAGATTCTATATAGTGTTTTATAATTCATTTATAACTGGTCTAGGATTAGTTCTAATATAGGGGAAGAGTCGTTGTGTACAGATATTAACAGTTGAGGCCTCATTAGAGAAATTACACAATGAATGGTCTTGAGATTTCTGTTGTTTTCCATGGATTATGCTGTTGGAGAAACCGTCTAATGGGAGTGAAAATTGTAGTGTATACATATCTCTAGAGACTCAAATATATATTTAATAAGTTTAAATTTAATTTTATATAGTGGATATGGTTTGAATATCTTTATTCATTGAATTTTAATGTTTCTTGTATACCTAGAGGGGGAAATGTAGTAGCTAATTCACTAAGTCAAAAAACTCAGGAACATGTCATACAAGAAGCCAGTTATGAATGGAAATTGATGGCCCTATTATGTGATATGCATTTAAATATTCATGACAGTCATGATTATTATTATCCATAATCCATGATAGTTTTTTCATCCCTTATTGACATGGTAAAGAGTAAATAGTTTTGAGGCCTTAAAGGCTTGGTTTGTTTGGAGTGTATTTCTAGAGGGTACCCACCTATATATTTGTCTATGGATGGAGATTATATCCAATATATAAATGGGTTTTTATGGTTCCCTATAGATATAATAGATTAATTAATGATAGAGTCCCATAATTCCCATTGGTATGTTCAGGCATCTCAAAGTTGTATCATGATATGGAACCAATATTTGTGGTTTTGGATGAAACATTAGATAGAAGGTTTTATCACTAAGTGTTCCACCGGTCAGTAGGTGAACATAGAGAACCAACAACATGGAGGCCTGTTACATCCTCTACCCATCCCAGAATTTAAATGGAATGATGTTGTTGTGGATTCTTTATTTGTCATTGTGAGGTCACCTCTAGTAAGGATGCATTTTCTATAGTCATTGATCGACCGAAGAATGAATCCCAATTACTTAATATCTAGAAGACTTTATTAGTTGATGAGATGGGAGGACTATATTTTTTAAGATCGTATTAAAATAGGTTTTCCATCATACTATCATTTCAAATAGGGATTCTGATTTCACATATATGTTCTGATAAGGGTTACAGATGGATATAGGTATATAGGTTCTTCGATTCATAGAAATTAATCCTTATATGGATTTCCAATTCAAATGAATGATACATGTGTTAAAGGATATGATTATAGAATGTGTCCCTAAATTTTTATGTTCTTTGGAGAATAAAATCCATATTGTCGAGCTCTCCTACAATAATAACTTTCAGAACATTATTGAAATAGCTCTTTATAAGGCCTTATATGGTAGGCTATTCCATTCAACATTGTGATGGTTAGAGGCTGTAGAGGGAACACTATAATGTCCTTGTATTATGTACTGGACTTCATAAAAGGTTCATTTGATTAGGAACTGTGTAACTAATATTCAGTCTAGAAAGAAATCTTATGTTGATCGCTTTTGAATAACTCTATAGTTCAGGGTTGGGGATAATGTTTTCTTATGATATCACCTAGATCAGGGCATAGACTGATAAGGATTCAATGAAATTTGATTCCATGTAATATCAAGATTTTTTAGATCATGGATAGAGTTAAGCTTGTAGCCTATCAATTGTTACTACCTTATACATATTGTGCCATGCATGACATCTTAAATGTTTTACAGCTTCATCATTATCATGTCGATCCGTCTCAAACTTTTTAACCCAAGGATATTGAGGAAGATTCAGATTATCTATTTTATGATTTTCTTATATGCATAGCATATCAATCCATGATGTCTCCCTGAGGTCGGACTATCACTTTATTATGGTTTTTATGCTAGCATGACTATGTACAGGATGAGACCATGGAGCAGGAGTTCGACGTACATTCCTAGTGGCTTGAGATGTTATTAGACAGTGTTTTACACCCTTGGAATGTGAACTCAAGGATGAGTTCATTAAAGAGTTTGTACTTTAAGAACATGGTTTTTATTTTAGGAATAGATCCTATCAGTTTCTACTTTATGATCTTGTAAAGTTTCTTTTTGTCTTAGACACTAAATTCAAGACATGGGCCGATTTGGTATTTTTTGGAAGCAAGGAGAAAAAGGTATTTAGGTTAGTTTCATTCTAATTATACATTGTTTAATCTGAATACATGATGTGTATCAATTAAATTATGTGTAATGGTCCATCTAGAAACATTCATGATGTGTAAAGGTTTTTTTCCATGGAGGAATACCCCATGATTTAAATGATTTGTATAGAATTTACATGCCTTGTAGATTCCTGACATCTATTTTAAAATCAGAATTGGGGGCTATATTTTCAACAGAAGCCCTCACCTCCTCCATGTTATCTCACACAGAATCACCATGGATTCCATGACCTAGGTTCTTGTATATATTTCAAATATAAATACTGATTTGATCATTAGTCACCGTTTTGTATGTGAATCGATAATTAACATTTTAATATTGAGTCATTTATCATTTTAATTTCCCTTGATGATGATATTTTGATGCAGGAAATTATATCTTATTTTCAGGGCGTTGATTTGTTCTTCAATTTTCTCCAATTCAGCATAAACTAAAGGCTAATAATGGAAGAGGAAAATATTACAGTCGTAAGGTAGGTGGTCTACGACTAATCCCTAAAGTTTCATAGTTTTATAAATGTTCGTCATTGTTCACAAGATAATTTCAATGAGTGTTGCCTATTTAATTCATATGTGTTGCTTATAATCATCATACTTATAATCTAGATCCTTTTCTTAAATTGATAATTTCAAAATTGGAGGATGTAACCTCAATTCAGAATACCATAAGAATGGTGTTTCCTTTTTATTTCATAAATATATGTTTTTTCTATTTGTGCCACCATTCGAATTTTATATCACTTGACCCATATAAGGTAGGTGTTCATATATAATCAAGGGTTCCTTAATTTCTAAATTGATAGTATGTTCATATTATCTAGTTTAACCTTCTTAGGTATGTGTTTAAATATAATAAATGAGTCTCAAATCTAAATTTAATGTATAATATATGTATCACTAGGATTATTTCACTAACTTGGTTTCATTTTTGTACCAAAACATTCAGGACATAATGGAAGGTAGTGGAGTGATCTTAATTAATGACTATGTAATTATGGTACTAAATGGTTTCGTGTCCTCCTTATCCATTCCAATTAGTATATAAGGTAATGGAAGGGACCAATTGATTTATTAAAAAAATGAGTATTAAAATGGACTAAAATATTTAATGAATTTAGTATAAGGTTCCTATTGGGACCTTTTTATCAATATCAGAGTGTTTGGGCTTGATTTATTCCTTGGATTCCCAAGGGAATTCCCTGATCACTTAGAGGATGCCATACCAATTCAAGGATCATGTTTCCAAGGGAGATTCACACATTGGAAAATGTTCCTCGTCTACTATAGGATTCTTAGTAAGATGATGTAGGAAACTGTCACTATCTTCTGGATATCAGGAGGCCTTGGATACCTTCCTTGGATATAGTATGGAGTCTTTTGTCATAGGTATCCATGGATTTTCCCTATTGCGCCCAGTCATGTTTACCCCATTTTACCTATGTCTAGATCCTTTAAGTTGGTTTGAATCATTTATAGTGGAATGTTTTGGGTGATTCCCCATGGATTACACTCAGACACCTTACAACCTAGTTACAGGTTATTAGTGAGTTTTCTTAAACCCTGAGTTCAAGGATGCCTTGGTTATTACCTTGGAACCTCTTCACTATTATCATTACATGATTCCTCGATAAACATTGGATCCTTTATTACTAATATCATGATACATTTTTAGTGTTTTTATAATCCATGTGAATTATTTATATAAATTAAAATCAAAAGAATTAATTACTGAAATTATTACATGTTAAGACACTAATTGTGGCTAAAGCAGGTATTAGGGTATTTATATTATTGTAATACCATTATATACATATATAAAAATTCACACTCTTCATTTTATACTCAAAATATGGATGATATAGATATTTTTTGTGGTGGCCTAATTAGATTTATCTCACACCCTATAGGGATTCCAATGGTACATGTACAAACTATATTTATTTAGGTGTTTATAAGGGGAATCATCCGGCTTTGGAAACCTAACTTCCCTTCTTTATTAGGATTGATCACGGTAGAAAATGAGTATGTAGGATCTTAGGATTATTGGATAGCTCTTCATTTATTTTTTAATCTTTTTTATAGAATTTATTACCTACATCCATGTATCGATGTTTTCCAACTCTATAGAGACATGTAATACATTATCATCTTTAGTATATGAATCAGTTCCAATATTGACTATTATAATTTTCTTCTAATTTTTATTATTTATTCCCACTTCTTCTAATGTGGGTTACTTGTCTGATTGTTTGGTGTTTCTTTCTAATATTCCATCTATTTACATATTCTTCCATTATTTACCAATTATTACTTATATGTTGTTCTTCAGTAGGGTTAAGAGAGAGTAATATCCCAATACAAACACCTTAGGCCCTCACTACTTGTCGGAAGCCTCTAACATATGGGGAGGTGTGCTTGAGGCCATGTGGCCAACTGGCATCGGGGACATTTGAGTGGAACCTAGGATGGGACGTCACATGCATTCACCCTCATACATTACCATCATCCCAAACATCAAGACACCCTCAGATAAAGTGTATGTAAATATCACATATGAAACTCATATATTTTTTATTCTATGAGAATAAAAAAACCTATAATATGAATAAATCATATGTCATTCACCTTTATGAGTGAAAACTTAACATGTATGTAATCCTAATAGATAAGAATATCCGATTTATTATTTTCATGTGACCAAATGCTCCCCATTCTATCTAAATAAAGGGCCTAGATTCTACACTTTTTAGATGAGAGGAAAAATCCCATCATGGTTGACCTCCAACCGAAAACATGATCAATTACATACAAAAAACCCCTTGATTTATTAATCCTTAAGGCTTGAATAAGAAATATATTGATTAAGGA
This sequence comes from Viscum album, assembly GCA_963277665.1. Lineage (NCBI taxonomy): Eukaryota > Viridiplantae > Streptophyta > Magnoliopsida > Santalales > Viscaceae > Viscum > Viscum album. The sequence continues at coordinate 343,691,928 of OY728167.1, forward strand.
AGTAAATATTACATGGTATTTCACAAACCACAGATAGTGTGGACTCTTATATGATCAATGAATCTCTGGAATACCAAATACACAGTGTATGAGAAGCCTTTTTGTATATATAGATCATCATCCAATGAAAAAAACACATTTTTTGTCTCATGCGTATATACCATGTCTCAAACAAGAATCATACTCATGATAACATTTACATTTCAGTATAACTTACAATACAATATAATCAACATTTGTTTGTATAACACAATGTTATGATTTTAGAAGTCAATTATTTTTAAATTTCATGAAATTTATATCTATAAATACATATATAAAACCAACATGAAATAATGAAAATGTGGTAATTTCCTTTCATAGGATACATTTTATATTCCTAAAACATTTTTAAGAATACATAATACAAACATATACAAGAACTTATCTATCATATCATATATGACATAACGCCAAATTATCCTTATGTTTTCAATAACTTTTGGTTAATATTAACACATTATATCTATTTTTAATTCATGCCACATCTCTATATGATCATATGAAAAAACTCCACAAAACTCATCAGTGAGTTTAATATTTAATGAAATCAATTTTTAATAATATTTATATTTAGTAATCTTATTCCAAATGAAAAAATCATTAACCTTCTATAAAACTTTTTACTTTACAACATCGAATGTAATGATGTAAACTTCTATGGTCAACATATATCTCTTTTTATGATAAACATAATCATCCCTGGAACCCTTCAATTAGACTTTTTTCTGGAAATATTTTTTGTAAATAATGTAAATATTTAACTCCATTTCTTACCAGAACTCACTAATATTCTTTAGGATAATGTGATATTCACTTTTTTATTGTTGGTAAATGTAACTATTTACATATCTCTATAAAGGAATATTATATAACACTTTTTAGATATAAATTCAATAATATATTTATATATTAACTAGTTTATTGGTTAAGGATATAATTACATTTAATTTCTCAATGTAAATAAAATTAATATTTATCATTACATTCATATATCAAGAACTCTTAAAAATATTATGAAGAAATATATATAAAATAATACATTTATAGCCTATTATTTATTAATTTTAGCATTGAAAGTTCCAAACATAATCTCACCAAACCCTTTATCATTATATTCAATCAATAATATATTATTATGTTACAGAGACACTTTTGTGTTTATTAAATAACACTTATTTACTAATTGGTAGGGATATATTAAATAGAAACAAGTTTTTCAAAATCATATGTTTTATTCATGTTATTTTGAGTAATTTCCTCTGAAAAATAATATATATCAATAACTTATATGAAGAACATGTTATAAAATAAAATGAAACAATAATATGTGAATAGAATTAACCATATCATTTAATTCACAAAAAACATTAACTAAAATACATCATATATTTTTATAGAATAGCCCGAATTGCCCGAAGGCCTTAATTTTATTTTATTATAGATAATCCCTCTTTTAAGGGTTGAAGGGGAACCCATACATGACCCGTAGGCCCAAGGCACAAGGCCCGACATGACCTTTAATACATTACCTGAAGGTCGAGAGTCATATCATGCCTAATACATGACCCGTAGGCCCACCCCACTAGAACTGCCCCTCCCCAGATTCTGAATCATTGATTGCCTTTAGCTCCCCACCTGCATTCTTGATCGTCTAGCATTGCCCCGTACAAAGCTGCACGGTGCCTGGTCCCGATGACAGTTGTCATACCCTCTCATTCTTCCAATCCGGTTAGCTCTGCTTCTGGTGACTGCTACTGGTGCTCTGATCCTCATCTGGGGTATGCTCTGTGTGAACTAGGCTACTTCATGGTCTTCAATAGCCCGAAGGCCCTGTGGCCCGAAGTCCGTTGATGGCCCGAAGTCCCTGAGACCCATAGGCCCAAACCGTTGGCACGAAGGCCCAAATCAGGTGAATAGTCCGGATGCTACAGTACCAAATAGTGTCTGCTACAATTCCTGCTACATCACTGCTATAGTACTAGTACAGTGCCTACTACAATACCTGCTACAGTACCCCAGAAATTCGCCTCCACCCAGTTTTGAACCTGGGTCTCTTGGATGTCAAGTAAGAGCCCTTACAACACGGGTATGGGATCGTTGGAACATATATTATCACATAACCGAAATGTGATTAAGACCTTTAATATATTTATCTAATCTTAATATATTATTTTACATTAAAATACATTATATAGAAAATATTTTCTTATCAATTTAATGGAAAAAAAACAATCTATTCCAATTCATCCATTTATTTTTAACTCTCATAGGATATAAAATTTTTAATTTTTATGTTTTGTATCATATACCATTCGAAAAAGATGAATCAAATTTATTTAACATGAATACCTCTGATTTAAATTTCATGGAGTTTCCAAAACTCCTTATAATATATTAAAAAATTCCAAAATATTTATTCATTATTCCTTACAAATTACACATTTAGGTTTCATTTACCAAGAATTTCTATGTGACGAATCTTTGCCTCACTCTCCAACTAAATTTCATTATTTTGGTTAAACTTCTTCCCAATTTTACATTATAACTAGAACATGTAACATGAAATAATATTCCCAATTCATATATTTTCAACACCTAAGAATATAAGGTAACGTATTTTTTGAACTCATTCATCTTGTGAGAACATTTTCATAGATGAAAAAGATTGAATTCTGTAACCAAAAGAAGCCTAATGAAATTTAATGTCCCATATGATTATTTACAAATTAAATCATATTCATTATCACAGGAAATACACAACAATATTGAGTATGTGAGACCAAAATTCCATAGGTCATTTATCGTCTAATTCATTTGAAACATTATGAAAATAATTTTATGGTTCATATATGTATTTATATTCATGTGTTGAACAACATCCATTCATGGTTACTCAGGAAGATGCCCAACTAAAACATAAAATTTCCAAATACATAATAACTCTTCTTATGTTACAAGGTATATATGTCTCTTACATTATGTTTCCCCTTACTAATAATTAATCTCAGCGTTATTTTTATGATGAATATGTTATAATTTATAATATAATCATTTATGATATAAGTATCGTGCCTTATTATTATGTAATATATATTATTACTACATCGTATCCCACTAAAATTTGTAACCATTTTAAAAATAATCATAACTATTTGTAATCTAAAATCCATATTTCACTAATAAAATATTTCATCTTTGGTGTAAATCTCTCCACATAGTTATTTATATAGGGAATCATCACTATCAAACCATATATGATTCTTAGAGAGTTAATCAGGTAACTATTTACCAAATTTATTATATGGATAAACCCAAAAATTATCCCCTTGGTATCCTAATAATATGGGAGTCCAAGATAAGTGTAACCCAAGGAAAACACTAAAAATATAAAACCTGTGTTTGCATGAATCTAATTGTTTCTTTATTTAAATATTATAATCAATGGGAGCCCCATTTTTCAATGAAACTACCTACTTGGAAGATTGATTCTAAAAAATGTCACAACCCATCACTCAGGGCCCATGCCGTGACTACCATAATCCCACCTTGCATAGGCCAGGGGCTAGTGACTAACACCGAAAATGCATATCCCAAAAAGGGAAGGTATTGCATTTAAACTTGTACACACAGAGACTAGGGATAGCACACAAATAAAACCGTAAAGGAAAGAAAGTAGTGATAGCACCACAAATTATCAATACTGAGAGTAAAGTATGTAAACTAAAAGTAAAGGGGCCATGATACATGCCAAACTGAAAGGAAAGTACAGAAAAACAAATACAAGCTCCGGAGGTCATCCGCCGAGGATCCTACCTGACGGGTAGGTACAGATCTCTATCAGATGTCACTGCAGCACACTGCGACTATCAATACAACTTTGAGAACTATCAGATATTTGATCCCCAATGTCCCAGTCAAATATATATATCGTCTGCCCAAGACAGAATAGGTGCGGGCGAAGCCCGTGCAAGGGTGAGTATAACAATACTCAGTAGGGACCCAGAGACCCTCGAAGGTCTCTCAGTAAGCCATTAAGGAGAACAACACAAAGGAAATACAATAGAGGTATTACCACCAAGAAAGATCTAAAACACATAGCACAATTTAAAAGACATAGCTCACACCAGGTATAACATAAGTATAGAAGTAGGATGATTACTTGTAAAGCTATATCATCTTATTCTGACGAGAGACTCTTCTGTCGATCCACACAAGGTCACTAGGTGTTGACCCACATGGGATATATAGGTTTTAACCCACATGGGATCTATAGGTGCTAACCCACATAGGATTTCTAGGTGTTTACCCACACAGGATCTCTAGGTGTTTACCCACACAGGATCGCTAGGTGCTGACCCACACTGAATGGATATTCATTCTTCACGTCACAGTCAGCCACACGATTCCTGCGCTTAGCACGATTGAGTTTCAAAGGTTCTTATCCTCAATCCATCTGTTTTACCTCAACCACCACTAAGTCCCACATGCAATTAACCCAAAGGACCGTCTAGTTGTAATGGTTCCAACACAGTAGACAATGCGTCGATCAGATGCTCAGTCTATAAGTAATGTGCATTTTAATAAAAAGGTCCTATTTGGATTAAAGTTTTATCCAACCCATCCATAATCAAAATTCTACCAAAACTCATGTAGAGAATATTTGAAGGATCTCCACATTAAAAACCTCCCAACACCACTGACGGCATGTCAATTGGAAATTCAGTTTGCAAGATACGAGCGTTTTAGTAAACAAGGGGCCAGTTGTGTCTTGGCTCGATCCGACCCGGTTGGACCGACCTGACCAACCTGACTCGGGGGTCACCAAATACCCAGGTTTAATTATACAGACTCGACCTGACCTGGTTCGGGTCGGGTTGGGTCTGGTCTGGAATGGCTAGTGGGTCAGGCCTAATGGGCCTTACTAGACCTGGCCCAATTTGGCATAGGGTCTAGCCCACCGGGTCGCCCAGCAACCCAATCTCATCTGGCCCAACTCGAAGGACATGGATCCAGCCTATCAGTGTGGGTCCGGCCCACTAGTTGTAGATCCAACCCAAGGCCCGGCTGTAAGGGTGGACAGTCGTGCACCATCTAGTTAGGATAAAGCATCCACGCTGCTTCCAGCCCTAACTGGGCATGTGGAGGTGGGGCCTCCTCGAGCCGCGGTCGACTGACTGTGGCTCTCCAGCCACCTGAACGTCCTGGACACGGGCCATCCCTCCACGCAGCACCCGACATCATGCATCCGAACATTTGTGGCCATCCTGTCAAGTATTTCTGTCACTGTGGTGTGTCCACAGGCCCACCTCAACCCCTCCACCCACTACCAATGGTGGAACCTTTGACGGGCCATAAGAGTCACTCCAGTGGTCCATTTTTTGAGCGTCCTACGCCAACGATCTCTGTAGGGAACCACCATCACCACGAAGCCTTCCAACTCACCTTTCTGGCAAGTTGACAGATTGTCTTCGAAGAATGCAGTAAGAACGACTATGTTAGTGGGACCAGGCCTTGTATGGGTTGGCCCGCACCCTCCTTGTTAGTGTTTAATCATGGGGATAAACATTATGATAACCACACGGCATGAAAGAACCCAAAATCAAACCCCCGCACAATTTCCACCAGCATGAACGAGCGATTCGCGGATCAACCCATTAGCCGTTTGATCTATGTCCCTTGTAAATTTTAAATAATGAGGAAGAAGTCATAAAATACATAGAAAGAATAAACCCCTAACTTGTTGACGTTCGATGTCGAAGTTTTCTCCCTTAAGGTTTCAAGATGTGGACGTCACTTTTGGCTTTGTTCTTCGAGGCATATCGAATGTGATGAAGTCTCACCATTGTTAATAATTATTCATTGGGGATGAATTTTTTTGGTGGTTTTTTAGAGGATCCTCTCGAATTAATTCTCATCCCACTAATGTATCAGAATTTTTAAAGGAAAACACATCAGAACATTTCAGTTATGCTACAACGTCGCGTCATTATGATATTTCATTTATGAAACTGTGTTGTTGTTATGCTTCCTTTATTTCATCATTACGATGCACGATATGGGCCATTAATGAGCCTCATTAGGGTGCTTCTTATCTATAATGCATCATTTTCATCCTCCACTCAACGATGATAAAAGAAATTCAATAATTCGTTAAATTATTTTATTATTTTTCTCAAAAAGTCTGAAAAATATATTTTCCACTCGTCCCTTTCCGGTCGAAGTTAATTCATTTCTAGGTGAATCATGGTGTTCCGAGTTCAATGGTTCCCTTGGATTTTAAATCCGAGCATTGGTATAGAATATTGAGAAACCTCCTCGAATGATTACTAAATGTACCTTAAAAAAGCTGAAAAAACCATTTTGGGCTCTCCGGGCCTTAGAATCACATCCCGTCAGAGCGTGTGGTCTCCAAAAAATTCTATGTAATAAGAAAATTACACAGAATTTATAATACATTATGTTTTCCCCACCTTTGGGATTTACATCCCCAAAATAAAAAAAACAAAACTAATCAAATAGATAGTGGTACTGAGCAGGAATTTGAGCCCCATGCTCCCATGTTCTCTCTTAAATATTCTCATACTGCCACTGAACTCGCACCCGAGGAATCGACCACCCACTTAGGACCTTCTCCTGTCGATCCTCTATCTCCACTGGGAACTCTGCAAACATCACCCCATCATCAATGTCCATCTCGACCTAGTCGATGATGTGCGATGGATCATGAACATTTCTCCTTAGCTATGACACGTGGAAAACATTATGCATATGGTGCATCTGTGGGTGAAGAGCTAGGTAGTACTCCACCTCTCCAACTCTCCTCAAGATCTGAAAATGTATAATGAACCTTAGATATATCTTTCCACCCTGAACAAATATTCGTAATCCTAGTTGGGGTGAGACCTAAAGGAATACTTGATCGCCCTACTAAAACTCCAAGTGTCTTCATCTCCTATCGGCATAAGACTTATGCCTACTCTATGTAGTCCTCACACGCTCCTGGATGATCTCCACCTTCATGGTGGTAGCCTGTACCAACTCCACACCCATGAGTTTCGACTCCCCTAGGTTTCTCCATCATAGTGGTGATCTAAAAGGCCGCCCATAAAAGGCCTGAAACGGTGTCAGGATAATGGTGGAGTGATAGTTGTTTTTGTATGAAAACTCCACCTGTGGTAGGTGGTCCTCCCAACTATGACCATAGTCTAAGACACAAGAACAAATCATTTCCTCCAAGGTACATATGGTTTGTTCTGTCTGACCATCCGTCTGGGGATGAAAAGTTGTGCTCAAACACAGCTGATTCACAAATGCCTCCTACAACCCCTTCCACAACTGAGATGTAAAGCATGCATCACAGTCTAAGAAGATCATCGAAGGAACCCTATGGAGCTATATTATTTCCTGGACATAGAGGCATCCCAAGCCCTCTATCGATCCCTGCTCCCGGCTGGGTAGGAAGTGATCTGACTTGGTGATTCGGTCAATGATCACCCAAGTGGAATCATGTTCCCTAGATGTACATGGTAACCCCATAAAAAATACCATCAAGAGACCATCCCATTTCCACTCTGGTACCTCGAGTGTCTAGGCCAAGCCTGCTGCAACCTGATGCTTGATATTCACTTGTTGACAAGGGAGGCATCATGAAACAAACTTAGTCACCTCTTTCTTCATCCCTGGACACCAATACTGATGTCCGAGGTCATAGTGCATCTTCTCCACTCTTGGATGTACCTCCAAAGGGGTTGCATGTAAATCCCTCAACACCTCCTCCTTCAACGTCATTCTTACTAGGGTGTGCCCTCTGAAAAGGTTGGCGTGATCCCCACCTATTGAAAATCCATTAGGATCCCATCCTGAGGACAACTGAGCATGTTGAGACTCATAGTCAACATCCACAAGTTGTGACTCCATAACTCACTATAAGAGTGGGGGAGTTATAGTCATATAATGGGGGTAACCTGCTCCATCACTATCCACAAAGGGTTTCTGCATTGCAGCTAGGTACTCTGTCTCCTCACTCAACGGCTGCAAACCAGACCTCCTGTTGAGTGCATCTTCCGCCGCGTTTCCCTTCAGAGTATTATAGACTATCTGAAAGTCATAATTTGAGAGAAACTCCAGTCATCATCGATGTCTCATGTTCAGGGCCTTCTATGAGAAGATATATCTGAGACTCTTGTGGTCATAGTAGACGGAAAATCATTCACATATCAATAGTGTCGAAAAATCTTCAAGGAAAATAAAACTGCTACAAACTCCAGGTCATGGGTTGTGTATTTCTTCTAATGATGCCACAACTTTTTTGAGCCATAGGTGATCACTGCTCACTTATGCATCAAGACATATCCTAGTCTGGTCCCTGAAGCAACACAGCAGAATAAATAATCAATTCCTTCCTCTAGTAGTCTCATGATAGGGCACTCATCAGTCTCCACATCAGCTCCAAGAAATCTTCTAGAATCTCTCCGTCCATACAAAGGGTTATCCCTTCTTTCTCAAATCTATCATGGTTGCTTCTACTCTAGAAAATTTAGGTACCAATCTCTAGTACTACCCATCCAAACCCTAGAAACTCCACACCTCGGTCACGCTCTAGGGTGGCTCTCAATAAAGCACTACATTTATCTTCATCGGATCCACTACAACTCCAGCCCATTAAAAGACGTGTCCCAAAAAGTGGACCTCCTAAATATAAAACTGGAACTTCAAGATCTTTCCATAAATCTGGTTCTCTTGGAGTGCATCGAGGACTATTCATAGGTTGGTATTGAGCTTCTCATCTGACATTGAGTACACCAAGATGTCATCAATTAAGACTACCACGAAACGATCGAGGTACGGCTAGAAGATCTTGTTCATAAGTCCCATGAATGCTGCTAGGGTGTTGGTCACACCGAAGGGCATCACCAAGAATTCGTAGTGGTCGTACCGACATCTGAAGGTTGTCTTTGGTACATCTTCATCCTACACCCAAATCTGATGATAGACCAATCAAAGATCTATCTTTTAGAACCACCTCACTCTCTTTAACTGATCAAAGAGTTGATCAATCCTCAGTAGTGGATACTTATTTTTCACAGTCACCTGAATCAGGTGCTGATAATCCATGAAAAGCCTCAATTACCCATCTACCTTCTTGGAGAACAACACCAGGGCTGCCCGAGGAGAAACAATGGACCTTAAAAACCCCGTCCTTTGTAAGTCCTTCAGTTGTACCCTCAACTCATGAGGCTCTGTGGGATCCATCTGATATGCAGGTGTAGATATCTTTTCCATCCCTGGGTAAAACTCAATTCAATTGTCTACCTATCTATAATGAGCTAGTCTTGGGACATCTTTTGGAATGACACCATCACACTCGTCCACCACTACAGGAAAGCTCAGACTCCACTCGTCCAACGAACCGAGGGTGAGGATAGCCAACTGGTGAGTGATCGGTTTCACCCTCCTCCAAAAAAGTCCATCTTATGATGCAAAGGCTCCCTTATCACCGGTGAATGAAAACCTAGACCCATCCTCATAGACACACCTCACTTTGTTCCTAAAACATTCGATCTAATATTAGACTATGGATAACCATTACATGCCCAATATGACGTTGTAAGGCATCGATGCCGCTACTAGGAGATCGCAGCCGAAGCTCTCTCCTCCTAGAAGAGGATAAAACTATTGGCACCCATGTGTAACCCTAAAATCCCCTCCCATAAGATTCTCTAGTCATAAATATCGATCCAACAGCTTGAGCGGAATCTCCATGTTCCGATATATAGTCATGGAAAGGAAGGAGTGACTAGAACCTGTGTCTATAAGAACTATAGTTAGGGTTGGGAAGACACATATCATACATAGAATCATCTCTAGAGCATCGTGGTCATAGGCCTCCATCGCTTGAAGCTGGTGCTTCCCTTGTCCACCTGCTCTCAGAGCTCATGGTGGACCTCCTGAGGGTAGTGGTGGTAGTACTGCAAACCATCATCCACCACCTTCCGCTTGGCCAACTCCTCTACCATGTCGGTCGCCCTGTGGACCTCCTCGCTTGAAACTTTGTCATTGTCTCAGAGGTACCTAGAACTCTTACTGGTCATTCATGTAGGGAGTCAGATAGTCACAAGCCATATGTCCATGCCCACTGAAATAGTAAAAAATATATTTCCCTTGGATGACCTCCTCAACCTCGTGATCTCGGCACCTCTGACCCTACTTCCTAGGGTCTTCTTATGGAAGGTCTGGCTCATTTGGGCCTCTGCATCATCTTCCTACTGCCTACTATAGATGAATCGGCCACCTGTCATCTGGTGGTGTCTCTCACTATTGGAGCTTGCTCAACTAGGAAGCTCTCCACTAGTATGGCTCGCTCTAGAACTCTAGCTTGCATTGGGCTGCTGAGCGAAATCATAGACACCCTAATCTCTCATCATAGTCCCTTATCAAAGGTCATGTCCCTGAATAAAGGGTCACATACCATGTTAGTGAATTAGTGGGATAGGTCAGTAAACCTCGTTGAGTACTGGGCCATAGTCAGGCTACCCTGCTGGAGGTGTAGTAACTTCTGAATATACATTGAGTGTAGTGTTGCTAGTGCGAACTCCTCCCCTGAAGAGGATCTAGAAGTTCGACTAGATGAGGGTCACCTCCACATGTGTCTAGAGTGTCAAGCTCCACCACCTCCCTATAATTCCCTAAAAAACTCTAGTCGCTAGAACTAACATCAGGTATGTAGGTGTCTCTACTAGGCGAAAATCCCAAGTAACTACCTCCAGCCAATCCTCAGCTGAATAAGAATCTATGTCAGCATGAAACCTCAGAGGTCTCTATCTATGGAACTCATTCAACATGCTCAATTGGTGTGCACTATCTGCTAGTGGGGCTGGTAGCAACTGCTACTCTCCCGGTGGTTTTGTTGTTGGTACACTACCTGAAGGTGCTATCATTGTTAGTGGTCCCTGAACCAACGCATCATCGCACGGTGGACCGTCGTCATGATCTCTCACTAGAATCATGGCTGGATGGCTTCATGGAGGCATCCTGTAGAGAAGCAGATGTTCCATGGTCAATAATTTATACCCAGTGAGCTGACTGAAAATAGATCTTGAGAAAAACATTCCCAAAACATAAGCAACCAGTGTATTCATGTACCGATTTAAAAAACAGAATCTAGGGTCCCGGTGTATGGATATGTCATCCACTGCACCAACACAGGAATACCCATAATGAAATTCGAACTCAAGATACTTAACCGTTTTCCCCCAATTGAAAATATATACTCCTTGATCTTCTAGTAGAACTGACTACCCTTTGATACCACTTTTTCACAAATCATTCCCCGGGGCCCATGTCGTGACTACCACAAGCCTGCCTTCCATAGTTCAGGGGCAGGTGACTAGCACCAGAAAGGAATAATCCAAAATGGGATGGAATTGCCTTTAAACTTGTACACACACAGACAGAGAATACCGCACAAAGAATACAAAAAAGAAAATAAAGTAGTACAAGCACCACAAAGTATCACTATTGAGAGTAAAGTGTGTAAATTGAAAGTAAAGGGGTCAGGATACAAGCCCAACTAAAAGGAAAGTATAAAAAAAAGAAATATAAGCTCTAGAGGTCATCCACCAGGGGTTCTACATGAAGGGTAGGTACATCTCTCTATCATATGTCACTACAGCACACTGCGTCTATCAATACACCTCCGAGCACCGTCAAGTCCTAGATCCCCAATGTCCCAGTCAAAGCTATACGTCTTCTACACAAGACACAACAGGTGCGGGCGAATCCCATTTAGGGGTGAGTATCACAGTACATAGTAGGGACCTCAGGACCCCCAAAGGTCTCTCAATAACCAACGAAGGAAAACACCACAAATGAAATACCACAGTGGTATTAACACCAAGCACGATATCAAACACATAGCACAACGTGAAAGACGTATCTCACACTAGGTATAACATAAGTACAAAAGTAAGGATGATTAGTCATAAAACTAAATCATATTATTCTGTCGGGAGGCTCTGCTGTCGATACACATAGGGCTGCTAGGTGCTGACCCACACGGGATCCCTCAGTGCTAACCCACACATGATAGCTAGTTGCTAACCCACACAGGATCTCTACGTGCTGACCCACATAGGATAGCTATTCATTCTTCATGTCACATCAATCCATTCGATTATCACACTTAGAAAATTTGAGTTGCAAAGGTTCTTCTCTTGCATACATCATTCATATATCAACCACCATGAAGTCCCACATAAAAGTAACCTAAAGGATCATCTTGTCGTAAGGGTTCCAATGTAATAGAAGGCACATCAATCGGATTCCTCGTCTGTAAGTTATGGTATTTTTAGTAAAAAGGGCCTGGTTGGATTCGAGTCTGATCCAACCCGGTTGTACTCCAAATTCAAATAAAACTCAAGTGGAGTATATAAAAAGTACCTACCTTTCACAAGGGTCCCAATTCCATTGACGGTTTGTTAATTAGACACGAGGTTTGAAACATATGGGTGTTTTAGTAAATAGGGGTCTTGTTGTGTCTGGGCCCGGTCCAAACCAGTCGGACCAAACAAACCAACCCAGCCCAGGGGTCCCCAGATACCCCAGTTCAATTTTATGGACTCGACATGATCAAATTCGGGTCAGGGTTAGTCTGGTCCGTCCTGGAAAGTGGGCCAGGCCCAACGGGCCTCACTGGACCCAGCCTGGTTTGGTCAAGGGTCTAGCCCGACAGGTTGCCTGGCGACGCGGTCCCATCTGGGCTGACCCGAAGGGCACTGGTCTGGTATTTAGGTTTGGTTCCGGCTCACCATCACAGGTTCAGCATGATAGGTGTAGGACCAGCCCGCTGTGTGGGGTAGGCCCACCAGCCCGAGGCCTGGCCGCAACGGTGGCTAGTGGTGCACCGTCCAGTCAGGACGAGGGAGTCACGCTGCGTCTGGACCCTTCTAGCCCCATAGACCCAGAGCCTCCACTATCCATGGTCGATGGACCGCGGCTCGTCAACCACCCGGATATCCCGGACACGGGCCGTACCTCCACGCGGCACTCGGCGCTGCGTCTCCTCGCAGTTGCAGCCACCACAACGCGCTGACGGGCGTGCCACCACCCTCCGCCCTCGACCACTATCAGTGCACCGAAGATGACTTAGATGGGCCACCGAAGTCACTCTGGTGGTCCATTTTTGGGATCCGACTACACCTACAGTCTCCGTAGTGTGCCACCATCACTACGATGCCTTCGAATTCACCAATGCGGACAATTTGACCATTGGACTTTTAAGAACGCACCAAGAACGAATATGGAGAAGGGACCAGGACTGTACGGTTCGGCCCGTATCCTCCTCATTATAATTTAATTGATGGGATAAACATGATGATAATCACACATATTCAAAAACCCCAAATCAGACCCCTGCACAATATCTGCCCGTAAGATCGAGTGATTCGCGGATCAACCCGTCAGTTGATTGATCTGATTTTTTCGTTAATTTTAAATAATGATGAAGAAAACTTCAAATACTTATAATTCATAACCCATACCTTGTTTATATTCAACGCCAAATCATTCATCCTCAAGGATTCAAGTAGTTGATGTCACTTCTGGCTCCGTTCTTCGAGGCACGTCGAAGACGATGAAGTCTCACTGGCATTTATCATTCTTAATTTGGGAGGAAGTTCATTGGAGGTTTTTTAGGGGGTCCTCACCAATTAATTCATATCCCACCAATGCATTAAAATGTTTAAAAGTAAAATACATCACAACGTTTCAGTTACGCTGCGATGTTGCGTCGTTATATTGTTTCGTTTATAAAATAGTGTCTCTGTTACGTTTTCTTTATTTCATCATTATTATACACAATATGGGCCATTAATGAGCCCCATTAATTTACATCATCTATGTATCATCGCTACACCGCAGTGTCACCATCCACCACTCAATAGTGAGAAATGAAATAAAATAATTCCATAAAATTATTTTATTATTTTTCATGAAATTTTTCAAAAATAACTTTTCTATTTTTTCCTTACCAGCTGAAGTTATGTCATTTATAGGCGAATCATAAAATACTGAGTTCGATTGTGAACTTGTATTTCTAATCCGAGCACCAGTTGAAAAGATAGAAAAACCTACTCGCACGATTATTGAATGTATCTTAAAAAAGTTCAATACTCTGTTTCGAACTCTATGGGCCTCAGAATCACGTGTCATTAGAGCTTGTGGTCTCGGAATAATTCCATATAATAAAAAAATACACAGAATTTCTTATTCATTACAAAAAATCCAACCTTTTAAGGAATCCAATAATTCGTATTTATAGGTGGATTCAATCACACCATATTATATATTTTTATTCCCTTTATGTATGAATTCTTTAAATGGTTTAGTTTTGTAATCTTATCCATAAAAAATATGTTCAATACATGATGATGTAAAATTATTTACAAAACACAAAGTTTTTGTCACTCAACATAAAATATAATCCAAATAAACTTAAAATAGCTAAATTATTCAACTGAAAAAAACATATATACTCTTTACTTAAAGGTTTAGAGATATATGAGATTAACAATGTCCTAGTGTATAAGTATGGAGAAACAAACAGCCAATCCCTACCTTTCTTGAAAAAGGCATCATCCCCCAAGCCATTCAGAAGTCCAATAATAAGTCCCTCTACCCATTGATACATTATATAAGATATATTGAAATTCATCATAACTCTATTTGCTAATATGTATAATCAATAATAAATAACCAAATTCAAGATAATAACATTAATTACGAAGGGGTGTTAAGGTAGGTAAAAACTAAATCTTATGTAAATTTTCCCTGCATGAAATTATATTCTTGATAATTTATAAAAATAATTTTAAAACATTAAAATTAAATCATACAATGTTTCAAAAGTTGAAAAATTTATATCAATGAATAATTAATAATGTAATAACTTTTAAATAAATTAACATTTCATACATTTAAGCATGGAAACAATATTATGAATAATTATTAAATAAAAAGGTATTTATAAACACCTGATAATTTTATGTATTCATTTTCTACATTCCATATACCTTAATATAAAACCATTGTTATTATTCCATACTATAAACACCTTCATATTAATTATTATTTGTAAATGTTTTATGCATATTGTATATTTTTATTAATTATAAATATTTAACAATCCAATTTCTACTATCTAAAATTTAAACATAATATATTTATCATGTACATAACATTATTTAATCTAGGAAAAAATCGATCATCAAAACTATCTTGAGGTTATTTAAATAATATCCCAGAATAAGGATTTTATTTGAGTAATTAAAAATAGATAATTACAAACAATTAATATTCTAACTATATTCCATTAATATTTTCCCTTATATTAGAATTTGTAAAATCCTTTTGAATTTTCCATTATGATTAATAAATATGAAATTTATTTTCAATCTATAATGTAGGACATGTAAATGAATAAATTTTTTTGTATTAACATTTAATATTGGGTATTATTTAATAATAAATGTTTCATAAACATTAATTAACTCTCTATAATGAATTAATTTTTTAAATAATTATGATTAATAAATATCACAAAAATAACATTTATCCATTATTTATAAAGAATTTATAAATAATAAAATCTAATTCATATATGAATTATATGAAATATAATTTTTTCTTGACTGGTCATATTTTACGTTATAGGTTATATCTTAACACAAGGTATACCGTATTATCTATGACATTTTATGAGATATAATAGAAGTTGTGATAACTCCCTTTGCGATATGTGAATCAAATTTAATGACATACATCATGTCATTTATAAAATATGATGCCCTTTTTTCATCATATGAAACAATGATATCATCTAATATGACATTATATATCTTATGGTATGATATATATAAAAACTAATGAGTAATGGTGAATTAATAACAGTAAGATATCATATTATATATAGTGATCCAGAAATAGATTATTATTTTTTATATCACAAGATAATCCAAAGTGGAAATTTTGAATTGTATTTGATGATATGTAATGTGATTTGTCTTATGACTTCAAAATATTCATTTACATAGTGTTATTTCAAAAATATAATGCATGGATTCATATGATAACACTAATGGGTTTTGAATTAATCTTAGAACATATATTAGAACCAGTGGAAGGAATTATAACAGAAAACCCCTGATCACCATAAAGAATAAATGAAACAATGATAACTGAAAATGAAGAAAAATCATAAATATGCATAACTTATAATTTTTTTTGTTTCTCCATCTATTTATAGTGATGAACACCAAGGAAAAAACAAAATATACTTCACACTATGGTGTATCCATAGGTTATGTATCAATTATACATCACACAGATATAACCCCTATTCATCTCCTGTTTTTTAGAATATTGTATAAAAACATGAAAGATTGTAGAGCATTGGGGTCTAAGGAGTCTCATCCAATCATTATGAAATCACACACACAAAAACACTACCATCAAATGGTACCTACCAATAAAATTACTGTGAGGAAACTCCACTTGTTTTTTCACATTTATTCATGTGTTAAAATAAATGAGAATATGACTTTTAATTAATCAGTCAAAACTTTACAAAATATAATTTCATTCAATTAAATATTATTCAATATATCTTAGATGATTATTTACATAAGAATATAACACAATTTTTTACCATTAATTTTCATCCAAATATAAGATCGAAGAAATATGATGGAAGTTTATTCCAATATCAATGACATACTAAGTCATAAAATACAACTATATTAAGTGGTGAATATAACAAAATCAAATGATGATTATGATTGATTGAGGTTGTAGTATAAAATCATATTTCTTCCTTTACAACATAATTTTTATCATATATTATATTATAGTCAACTGAATTATATGAAAAATTGATTTATGACATATCATTTCCTTCATTAAATCGCTAAATGAGTTTAGTGGGATGGTTTTATCAAATGGTCCTAGAGAGATGTGGTTTAAATGATATATTAATTTAATAACATTAATAGATCCTAAATAATGTATCAAATAGATTGTTTAACCTTTAGTTATTCAAATAATATAAGAATAGAAATGATCTTATATATGATCTTTTTAGTATTATTAAAAGGGTTTAATAATATAAAACATACAATTTTATATAAAATAATGATTTCACATTATCATCCTTTACGTTGGCTACATGTATGTCATGAAGTGAAATGATAATCGACCTCTAAAAGAAAGAAAATTTGTTGTACATAACAAATAATCATCATGGAGTGTGTTAATATTTGATGCACTTTTGAGGTTATTGTGGTTGGAAAACATATATACATAGGGAATATGCATATGCGGTACAAAAAAGACTTGTTTACTGGATAACCAGACTGGTATACCACATGGACTCTCATACACTACATCTTTAGTATTCTTGGGGTGTATATTTAATATTTAATCCATATGACTAAGGATTGAAAGATATTTAGAGAAATAACCTTCATACTATAATACCATTATTTTTTAGTGATTTAGGATTATCTAATTTGGGGATGGTATGGTATTTTACTGATAATGTCGTTAGTTGTGGGTTTACAAATATATGATTTTTCCTCTCTTGTTATGAGTATAAAATATCGGTCCTTGATTGAAATTGAATGAGGAAATATATTTCCATTATTATTTATGAAACATTCAATGTTCTTATATACATGTATGAGGGTAATGTGGTGTGGTAATATTATTATATGAATAACATGTGATGTATTCATCAACAATGTTATTTTATACTTAAATAATCAAGAATATATGGGTACGCTCTATGTGAAAGTCATAATTTATGTCACATGGCCAATTAATGTCTTTCCTAAAGAGACGGGTTTCTTAAGAATACTTTTATATCATGAAAATAACAGAAAATAAAATAGAGATACATGTGTTTGATAGAGATCAAGATATATCCCATTCTTTCTTGAGTAAAGTTAATTATTTTTTAAAGGTTGATCATTTATTACAATTATGGGTTGGGAAATTCATTATTATTTTCAATGCTAAATTATTATATAGGATAATAGTTTTTGATTGTGTAAAATATGATCTTGTTTATAAAACACTGAGATATATCCTAAATTTGTCTCGAAGGATATCTAGAAGATTCCCATGTTGTTACATATGATATTATATATGATGAAAATTTATGATATATTTCCCAAAAAGGTTTTTTTAGATATCTATAAAAAAATATTGGATATTATTTCATGATTTTTTTCATATGATGTGACCTATGGTAAATGTGTACTATGTCTATTAGGAATTTGGATTTTTCAGGCGGGGGGGGGGGGGGGTTTATGAATATGAAAACTCAAGAAATATTTAAATTTTCATAGTTGGTTTGATGGTATATGTTATGGAGTACCAAAAAATATATTCTAATGTTGTCCATCCAAATGTATACCATAACATAAAGCATGTCATGGTGGTTTTCCATTATATTATCTCATTATGAAGTAGTTCATGGTTTAACCAACTTCTTCTTCTCCATATTATCAGACTCGATCAGTTTATCATGAGATGCTGATATTGAAAATTAGAAAGTTGTTAATGAGTATTTTAAAAATTAAACAACTCATTATTAAGATTGTATAATCATTTAAATAGTTTTAATGTTGAGGTATATAGATGAGGCTTTTTAGGAGTATAGTATGACCATTTGGGTTCATGGATTCCTATATAAACCAATTTTGATCTTAATAGAAGTTTTTATGAGAATAATATTCAAGGATAATGATAGAGCACCTTGAGACCAAGATAAATTTAATATAATGTTCTATACATCATTTGGACTTATGGTTTTAGCAAACCATGGATAAAATATAGTAACTTCACGAGCATCAGAAAATTCCCATGACCCATAGATACCTAAGTGGGAGGAACCCATTAGATTTTACAAATTGATCTTGATAAAATGTCATTTCGAAGTATATAAAAACAAAATTAACACAGTTTATGTTACATTAATTATTCTTTATTATGTTATTAATTAAAAATCCATTTATATATTTTGGTTTTATTGGGGTTTATGATTTGTCATTCCACTACATTATAGATGATATACATCTCATCAAAAAAACATTATTTACATTATAACATTTACTAATGACTTAAATAGGTATGGTTACATTTTTCTTATTTGGAAGAAGTTTTAATCCTTTAAAAAATTCAATATTTTTAAAATGAAGAAAAAGTCAACTTTATAGATGTATAATGATTCCTTAATAAAGAAGGGTGGTGAATAATTGATCTTAGAATTTATTGATCATTTTAGAGATTGTAGAATTATTTTATAATTCACTTATCTTAGAACCTGAAAATGGAATAATTAAAACCTAAAGAGGAATATTAACTTTTTTATTATGTTTTAATCAATGATGACTTGGTGTAACCATTATATATCAACATGGAGACATAAATTACATAATGTTTTTTATAAATAATGATATTATTTAAACTAAATCCATAAAGACAACATATGAGATTGTGATTGTGAGTCTTCCCATATTTTATTTTATGATTATTTGTTGTTGTGGAGAATATATATGATATTTTTATTTCTATGATGTTTACAATAAATTCAAAAAATCATTTTTTAGTTATGTTAAAGAAACTATGGGTAATTATTATTAAAAAAATCCAGGAATATATGTTTTAGATCCTTGATATAGTGTTCTCTATAAAGGATATCACATAAATAATGGATTTAGTTGGTGGATAATTGGACTTGGATTATTTAAATACTAAAATACAGGATTGTTTTCCAAAAGGAATGTGAGCTAGTTCTGTAAAAGTTTATGGAAACTGAATCAACTATGGTTTAAAATACCCTTTAGATTAATTTTGGATTCATAGATATCAGGATATATATATATATACATATTTTGTAATTAAATGATAAATAACCATTCAAAAGGTATGAATATATTACCTAAAGGGATTCCATTCAGTTTTCTAATTATAATAAATTGTTAGAGGCCATATGATCAGACAATAGACTATTTATAGATTAAATTTAGAACATGGATGTTACATTAGAATGGGTGAGACCTATAGTGTGAAATATAGTATTCCAAAATAAACAGAAAATAATGGTATATTTTCTAATAATAAAAACTTTCTGGTAGAAAAAAGTTATAAAAAATTCATAGTATTATCTATAAGGATTTCATTTCTCCGTTACTTATTAAAAATTATATTCAAAAAATTTCATTGCATTGCGGCTCATTATTATTATAAGATAAATTAAATGTATCTCAAAAAAATCCCTAATAGAATTTTTTTCAAGGATATGTAAATGATTAAAACACCAATATTTTTAGAATCTGATTGGATCCACTAATGTTTGTATGTTTTAATGATCTGTTAATGTAATGTTAAAACATTTTCAATGTTGGGACATATATTTTTATGATGAAAATAATTATTTTCCATCAATAAAAAAATCATATGATACATTTAAATACAAAAATTTTAGAAAAAGTGATGTGGTATTTATGTTCTTATATCTGGATGACATACTACACATCAAAAATGAAATCCCATTATTATATATTTTAAAGGTGTGGTTGGGAATATTATTTTCAATCAATGAAATAGGAAATGAATCATACATACTATATAAAAATATTCCTAATGATATATCAAATGGGTTCCCTGATATTAGTCATGAAACATGTATTAGAAAATTTTATAATTGTTTTAACATGGGTAAATCCAATAATAGGTCATTATAATGTTATTTAGAGTGATTATTATTAATGAATAATGTGTATCTAATGAATTAAACATGAAAAACATGGATATGATTCCTTATACATCAAACTTTATCTAAAACTTACTCAATGCCTTTTAATTACCCTTATGTATCATATTATTTGAACATTACTAATGGATACTAATCAATTCCATTTAAGAGTGACTGGATTACTATAAATAACATCCTTATGTACTTGAGAAAAATTGATTTATATTTATAATTGAAAGTGAGTAAGAGATAATTATAATGTGTAATATCATACCCTGGTATCATATTAAGAGTATAATTTAGTTTAATTATTTATTTCAACATAGTAATTGATGTATGGGTTTAAAAATTTCAATTTTTTAATAGTTTATCTACGTTTAATGTTTAGCACATAGTTTGGGAAAATTGTTTGGTCACTCTTATGTATCATGCAGAAATAATGTCACCTACTTTAATATATATAATGACCATGCATAGTTGGTTCAATTTTGGGGAAAACTGTAACATCCCAGGTAAATAAAGAATAAAACATTCTCATATTTATTAATATTTACAAATTAAATATTAATTTTACATTAAAGGTGTTACTATGTTCGAAAGCGTACCCGATACGCAACGAAGAGTTTCATTGAAATCTTACGTTGCACACTAGTAATAAAATAATATTATTTTAAATGGTAGTAAACACATAGTCATTGTATTGGCAGGAATGGATAAAAATAACTAATATATGATTATATATGTTTTTAAATCTTTTTACATGTATCCAATAAAATATAAAGGCTTAAAATACAGAAATAATTCAATTTTAGGCATATATACCCTAATTTTCACTAAAGGTTCACTTATCTCCTTTTGATGGAGAACCATCATTAAATATAGTTTTGGTCACTCTTATACATTCTATTAGACCAAATAAAACTCTTCTTTATAATCGGGACATCAAAATTTACTTTGTGTAAATTTTGGTATTTTTCCGGTAATGTTAATTTTTTAATGAATTGTGACAAATATTGTATTTTAATTCAAAACCACTTTTTAATATAATTTATTTATATGATTAGATTATCTTTTTATTTGGTTTTAGATTTGAATTAGAATATATTTTTACCATTTAATCCAATAGTGGTCGTTGGAATTAATTTCACTTTGAAATTTGACTTAAACTAGTGTCAATCTTTTGATACTTATTGTTTCATTAAAACACGATATTTGCTCTGACAACGGGAAATAATTATTAAATTAATTAATTCCACTTATATGTTATGAATTTTGTAAAATAGGCTTCATTTTTGAATTCGGAATATCAAATATATGTTAGGGTGATGTTTTGGAATTTTTCTGAAAAACATCAATTTTTGATGAATAATGAAACCACTAAGTGGTACTTAAAAAACTGATTTTTCGTTTAAATGAAATTTTACCCCCTCTGTGTTTTTAATTTCAAATATCCTATATACATGGATTTCATTAAGAAGTAAAATTTGGTTCAAAGGGAGTAAAATAATTTTTTGGTGAATAGTAACTTTTAAGTTTTTAATCGCGATTAGAGGTAATTAGTGTAATTTAAGGTAAAAATAATGTTTTAATAATATGAAATGACCTAGACACATATCCAACTCTTATTGGATGTATCATGGCCGACCAATAAAATCCATGGGTCAACTTGGGGACCCCATAGAGCTACTTTGGAAGGAAAATGACATTAATATCTTTTTATTTAATGTTAAAGTAAAAATGTCACAAACTTGAGTCGATTTACTAAAAAAAATTTTAAATGGGGTTATAAAAGTCATATTTTTTACTATAAATATTCATTATAAATATAAATAGATTTAATACATCATGATTTTTTTTATAATTTTTAGACATTAAATAAATTAACATATTTATGACACCATGAAGATGCAGCGATTACCTCATTATTTAACGATTTAAATAAAATGAAATGATAATGTAAAATATAATCCCTACACATTTAAAAAACCTATTGGATGGTTTTATTTATACTTTTTATCACCTTATCCTATAAATTTATAATTTTGGGACCTTTTTTAACCGAAAATCATTTTATAATAAAGTAACATTTTATAACTTTCCAAGAGTGCCCCTCCTCTCCTCTTATAAAAGGCCCACAACTCTACCTCCTTAACCACCCCTCTCAAGCCTTTGGATCGGCCAAGATCTGCTCTTTTTGTCTCTCCACATCCATATGTTACTCCTAGAAGCCTTAATTTGGGCAGAAGTCTTCATAAGGAAGCCTTTGAGCTCCAATCAAAAAGAGTTACCCGTTTTTTAGGTAATGTCTTCACTTGTGTTCTTTTGTTTTATTTTGCTTCTCTAACCCCCTAAAATCTTTTTATTCATTTATTTTATAACAAATACAGTATATTCAATATACTATGATGTTTTTATATGAATCATTCGAGCTATACTTACACACACCTACATCAAATGGTTAAAGAACCTACTGTTTCTGTAGATGGAGAATTTCTGCCTCACGAAACGATGATTGTTCAATATTCATATAACACCACAAAAGTTGGACATTAAGATGTCACAATATTTATATATGATATATAATATGTTTAGTTATTCCTTAAGCTTCTGAATATTTCATTTCTAGAACACCTTTATGACTTCCATTATGGGTATACGCAATATCCTCATTTTAGGAAGTGCGGACTACCGCCCCCTCAAAGTGATTTGATTCGTTAATACCATATGTGGTACATATAAAGGATAGATTGAATGATATTATATATGATACAATACTGGAATTATAATACTATCATGTATCATTATGTTTTAATTCCATTAAATTATGAGATAGAAATGAAAGTAGCGTTTATGCGTACGTACGGCTTACCGTCTCCATAAACGGTGCATTTAATTTCTTATCCCCAAATGTAATGTACTATTATAAGTACATATATATAATGGATATATATGATTTATGTTACATATAAATGATGTATATAATTCTGGAATTAAAATATACATATCTCTCATTTAGTTTTAATTCCATTAATATGACATAGTAATGAAAGTAGTGTTCATGCGTACGTACGGCTTACCATCTCCATGAACGGTGCATTTAATTTCTTACCTCCAAATGAATATGAAATACTATAAATACATGTATATTCTGGATATATATGATATATATGATATCCAAATCATGAATATCATTCTGGATATAATGAACCTTTGACCACACAAACAACATGTAATTGTAAGAAGTCCACTTCTGACTTAAGAACCAAATATTGACAAAACAAACATTATTAACTTAAATAATTACGTAGTATTTATGACATGGTAATAAGTGATATAAAAGTAATAATGAACTTTAATAAGGTTCTTAAGCAATTAGAAATTAACTCAAGTTTATTATTCAGGACGTTAAAGAATGATCGAGTCAAGTCAGACCCGAGGTAAGGGAACTTCTTATCCCAATTTCCGTTCTTTGGGTTAATCTCGTACTTTGAAATTATGTCATGATATTATTATTTACTATCATGTATTTATAATTTCATTATGTGTACATATGTTGAATATAAATAATTGATCTATCTTACTTAAAAAATGATATTTGTAAGGGAACTTCTTAACCCAATTTCCATTCTTTGGGTTAATCTCCTACTTTAAAATTATGTCATGATTTTATTATGTCCTATCTTGTATTTATACTTTCTTTATGTGTACATATATTGAATGCACATAATAGATCTATTTTATTTAAAAAATGATATTTTTAAGGGACTTCGTCTCAGTCTCCTTTCATTAAGGCATATTTCGTTTTATACACAACATTCATTTATACGGTGTATAAACCCCTTTTAATTTTACTTTTATACAAAAGGAATATTTTTCTACGAAGCTCTTTACTAAAAAAAGGAATGTTTCTCTTAACGTACGCGGTGACAACGACCTTTTTCACCGCCATGAGTATTATTTGGTCTTTGGCTTCCTCAACAAGCTGTAATGTTTTTTTAAAAATGAAATAAATACCATATACTGTTTTATGTATTTTGTTGTTGAAAAGGGTTTTTTATAATGGTTTTGTTATGTCAATATATATAAGTGATATGTTGTGATCAAAGTGTGGAAATGTTTTCTTTCCATTATATTTTTTTTATGTCTTATGATTTTATAATGGTACATGGACATTTGACGGGTGGTTACGTGATAAACCATATGACGGGTGGTGTCGTGAATAACAGGACGGGTGGTTACGTTATAACCTCCAATGCATTGGGTAGGGAAGTCGGCCGTATGGCTATTCCATTAAGTGATATGTGTGGAAGTTGACCATATGGTTATTCCATTTAAGTATATTTATGTCCCAAGTTACCTTTATATGTTATGTGATCTTTCTATGGGTTTTATGGAAATATTTTGGTTACAAAAGGGTAAGTAATGATCTTTTATTCAGTGGAGACTTTTTACTACTTAATAAAGGTGAAAAGTATTAATTTGATAAATTATACATGGTTTACTTGTTGTTTTGAAAAACTAACAGTTTTCACTCTTTGTGTTTCCCTTACAGAGCTTTTTATGCTCAACCCATGTTTTTTTGAAATGTTTTTCACAGGACTTAATGTGGAATAGTGTCAAGGATGGGATCAAGGGAAAGTCATGCTATATAAAACATGGAACTAGACATGTTTCTTTTTAAGAGTTTTTATTTTATTGAAACTTAGTAGAAGTGTCTACTTTGTAATCTTTTGAGATGTAATAGTCAAGATCTAATTCTCTAAAACTCTAAACCTTAAAATATCCTCAATGGGAATTATTCATTTAATTTAATATTAAGTAAGGTTTAAGGTCGGGGCCTTATAGTTGGTATTAGAGGTCGGTTTAGAAAACATTAGGAGTTAAAAAATAGTTAAATTATAAATTAATTTATGGTATGATTGAAATGATATAGCATTTACAGATTACCATGTTGCTTCACCTAAGGTATTTTAGTGTTAAGAATGGTTTTTCATAGAGGAAACAGAGAAGCTTTTTTGGGAAGGCATACTGAGGAAAATTACCTTCCAAATCAGCATAATGAGATGGTCAGAATCAGAATTGAACACTTTGTTGCAGTGATGGCAAATTTGACTCAGGTGAAAAATGTTGTTTGTTTTCATTGATGATATTTTGGTGTTTTATAAAAGTAAGGAGGAGCATGAAAGTCATTTAAGGGTTATCTTGCAAACCTTAAAAGAAAAGAAACTGTATGTAAAATTCAGCAAGTGTGAGTTTTGGTTACAACAAATTTTCATTCCTTGGTCATATTGTTTCTAAATATGGGATAACTGTTGATCCTGCAAAAACAATGGTTGTGGAAGAATGGCCAAGACCCACAAATTTAACTGAGATTCGTAGCTTCCTTGGTTTGGAAATCTATTACTGAAGGTTTGTTAGAAAAGTTTCATGGTTATCTAGTCCAATGACTAAGCTAACTCGGAAGGGTGTTAAGTTTATCTGGACAAAAGAATGTGATGATTTTTTTCAGGAACTGAAAAGAAGATTCGTGAATGCTCTAGTTTTGGCACTACCTTCTAGGAATGGGGAGTTTGTTATCTACAGTTATGCTTCATTGAAAGGACTTGGTTGCATCTTAATGAAGAATGATCAGGTAATATCTTATTCTTCACGACAGTTGAAAACTCATGAGGTAAATTACCCTACACATGATTTGGAATTAGATGATGTTATTTTCGCTTTAAAAATTCAGAGGCATCATTTGTATGGAGTAAAGTGTGAAATATATACCGATCACAAAATTGTAAAGTATATATTCACTCAGAAAGAATTGAACATGAGACAGAGGAGATGGCTATATTTAATCAAGGATTATGATTGTAAAATTCATTACCATCTGGGAAAAGCATATAAAGTGGTTGATGCTTTGAGTCGAAAAAGTAATGCTTCATTAGAAATGTTACGTTTGGAATGTGATCCTTTGGTTAAGGATTTAATGAACTTTGGGATAGAAGTTATTGGTGCAGGATGTCCTTCTGTTTTATTTCTGGTATCTGTGAGATCATCCCTATCAGACAGAATTAAGAAAGTGTAGAAGAAAGATAGTGGGTTGCAGAAAAAGGTAGAGTTTGTTCAGAAAGGTAAGTTTCCTGAATTCAACATTGATAATTATTGTGTTTTGAGATTTGGGAAGAGATTGTGTGTGTCATGTGATTCACAGTTGAAGAGAGATTTGTTATGTGAAGCTCATAGTTCTCCATTTTCAGTCCATCCTAGCAGTACTAAGATGTACTGAGATCTGCGGGAGTATTACTGGTGGGATGGAATGAAAAGAGATATTGATGATTTTACTATGAAGTGCATGACTTGTCAGCAGGTTAAAGCAGAGTGGCAGTTACCGAAAGGGATGCTTCAGCCTTTACCAGTGCCAATGTGGAAATGGGAAAACATATCCATGGACTTTGTTGTGGGATTACTGAAGACATCTTGAGTTAATAATGTAATCTAGGTTATTGTTGATCTCTTGACTAAATCTACTAATTTCCTTCCTATTCGAGATACTTTCTATCTAGATTAACTTTCTCGATTGTATCTTAAAGAGAAAATCAGGTTACATGGAGTTCCCCTCTCCATTATATCTGATCGTGATCCCAGGTTTACCTCTAACTTTTGGAAAGGCCTTCATAAGTCATTGGGTACTGAATTAAATTTTAGTATAGCTTTTCATCCTCAATCAGATGGGCAGTCAGAACGAACAATTCAGACATTGGAGGATATGCTACGAGCTTGTTCTATGGATTATCAGGGAAATTGGGACCAACATCTTTCTTTGCTTGAGTTTTCTTATAATAACAGTTTTCATTCCAGTATACAGATGGCACCATTTGAGGCATTATATGGGAAGTGGTGTCGAACTCCAGCTTTTTGGGATATAGTGGGTGAAAGGAATTTGATGGGACCAGAATCGGTAGAAGAGATGGCAGAAAAATTTTAGTTGATTTAGAAACACATGAGAATAGCTCAATGCCGGCAGAAGAGTTACGCGGATAACCGGATGAAGGATCTATCTTTTGAGGTAGGTGATCATGTTTTTCTCAAAGTCTCACCATGGAAAAGTGTGATGCGATTTTGTAAGAAAGGAAACTTGAGTCCAAGGTTTATTAGACCATATGAAATTCGGGAGAAAGTTGGATCAGTTGCTTACCGAGTGGCTTTACCTCCGATTTTATCTCAGGTACACATTTTTTTTCATGTTTCGATGTTAAGAAAGTATATGCCAGATCCATCTCATATTTTGAGTCCCGAGTTAGTTCAGTTGGAAGAGAATCTCTTTTATGAAGAACAACCAGTCCAGATTCATTGACCAAAGAGAGCAAGTGTTGTGAAATAAGATAATTCACCAGGTAAAAGTTTTTTGGAAAAACCATATGGATGAAGAGGCAACATGGGAATCTGAAAATGCTATGAGGGATAAATACCCCCACTTGTTTTGATAAGTGAATAAAATTGTGAGGATGCTATTCCCAAAAGGGGGAAGGATGTAACATCCCAGGTACATAAAGAATAAAACATTATCATATTTATTAATATTTACAAATTAAAT
This sequence comes from Viscum album, assembly GCA_963277665.1. Classification (NCBI taxonomy): domain Eukaryota; kingdom Viridiplantae; phylum Streptophyta; class Magnoliopsida; order Santalales; family Viscaceae; genus Viscum; species Viscum album. The sequence continues at coordinate 343,720,364 of OY728167.1, forward strand.
ATTAATTTTACTTTAAAGGGGTTTCTATGTTCGATAGCGTACCCGATATGCAACAAAGTGTTTCATTGAAATCTTACGTTGCACACTAGTAATAAAATAATATTATTTTAAATGTTAGTTAACACATAGTCGTTGTATTGGCGGGAATGGATAGAAATAACTAAAATATGATTATATATGTTTTTTAAATGTTTTTACATTTATCAAATAAAAGATAAAGGCTTAAAATACGGAAAGAATTCAATTTTAGGCATATATACCCTAATTTTCACTAAAGGTTCACTTATCGCCTTTTGATGGCGAACCGTCATTAAATATTGTCTTGGCTACTCATATACATTCTATTGGACCAAATAAAACTCTTCTTTAGAATCGGGACATCAAAATTTACTTTGTGTAAATTTCTGGTATTTTTCCGATAAAGTTCATTTTTTTAATGAATAGTGAAAAATGTTGTATTTTAATTCAAAACCTCTTTTTAATCTAATTTATTTATATGATTATATTATCTTCTCATTTGTTTTTAGAGTTGAATTAGAATATATTTTTACCATTTAATCTAATAGTGTTCATTGGAATTAATTTTACTTTGAAATTGGACTTAAACTAGTGTTAATCTTTTGATACTTATTTTTTCATAAAAACACGCTATTTACTCTGACAGCGGGAATTAATTATTAAATTAATTAATGAAAAATATATGTTTTGAATTTTTTAAAATAGACTTCAGTTTTGAATTCGGAATATCAAATATAGATTAGGGTGAAGTTTTGGTATTTTTCTGAAAAACATCAATTTTTGATGAATAGTGAAACCACTAAGTGGTGCTTAAAAAACTGATTTTTCGTTTAAATGAAATTTTACCACCTCTGTGTTTTGAATTTCAAAAATCCGACATACATGGTTTTCATTAAGAAGTAAAATGTGGTTCAAAGGGATTAAAATAATTTTTTGGTGAATAGTAACTTTTAAGTTTTTAATCGCGATTAGAGGTAATTAATGTAATTTAATAGAAAAATAATGTTTTATCAATATGAAATGACCTAGAATCATGTCCTACCCTTATTGTATGTGTAAGGGCCGACCAATAAAATCCATGGGTCAACTTGGGGACCCCAAGGAGCCACTTTGGATGGAAAATGACATTAATATCTTTTTATTTAATGCTAAAGTAAAAATGTCACAAACATGAGTTGATTTACTAAAACAATTATTAAATGGGGTTATACAAGTCATATTTTTTACTATAAATATTCATTATAAAGATAAAAATATTTCCTACATCATGATAGTTTTTTAATAATTTTTATACATTAAATAAATTAAATTATTTATGACACCATGATGATGCAGCGATTACCTCATTATTTAACGATTTAAATAAAATGGAAAGATAATGTAAAATAAAATACCTACACATGTAAAAAACCTATTGTATGGGTGGATTTATAATCCTTATCACCTTATCCTCTAAAGTTATAATTTTGGGACCTTTTTTATCCGAAAATCATTTTATAATAAAGTAACATTTTATAACTTTCCAAGAGTGCCCCTCCTCTCCTCTTATAAAAGGCTCCCACCTCTACCTCCTTACCCACACCTCTCAAGACTTTGGTTCGGCCAATATCTGCTATTTTTGTCTCTACCCATCCCTCTATTACTCTTAGAAGCCTCACTTTGGGAATAAGTCTTCCCAAAGAATCCTTTGAGCTCAAATCAAAAAGAGTTACCCGTTTTTAAGGTAATGTCTTCACTTGTGTTCTTTTGTTTTATTTTGCTTCTCCAACCCCCTAAACTCTTTTTATTCATTTATTTTGTAATACCTACAGTATCCTAAATATACTAGGATATTTTTATAAGAATAATTAGAGCTATACTTACACACACCTACATCTAATGGTTAAAGAACATACTGTTTTTGTGGATGACGAATTTCTGCCTCACGAAATGATGATTGTTCAATATTCTTCTATCACCTTCAAAGGTGGACATTAAGATGTAACTATATTTATATGTGATATATAATATGTTTATGTCTTCCTTAATCTTATTTATTTTTAATTTATGGCACACCTTTATGGCTTCCATTATTGGTATACGCGATATCTTCATTTTAGGAAATGCGGACTGTCGCCCCCTCAAAGTGATTTGATTCGTTAATACCATATATGGTACGTATAAAGGATATATTGAATGATATTATATATGATAAAATACTGGAATTATAATACTATTATTTATCATTATGTTTTAATTCCATTAAATTATGAGATAGAAATGAAAGTAGCGTTCATGCGTACGTACGGCTTACCGTCTCCATGAACGGTGAATTTCATTTCTTATCCCCAAATGTAATGTACTATTATAAGTACATATATATAATGGATATATATGATTTATGTTACATCTAAACGATGAATATAATTTTGGAATTAAAATATACATATCTCTCATTTATTTTTAATTCCATTAATATGACATAGAAATGAATGTAGCGTTCATGCATACGTACGGATTATCGTCTCCATGAACGGTGCATTTCATTTCTTACCTCTAAATGAATATGAAATACAATAAATACATGCATATGCTGGATATATATGATATATATGATATCGAAATCATTAATATCATTCTTGATATAATGAACCATTGACCACACGAACAACATGTAATTGTAAGAAGTCCACTTTCGACTTAAGAACCAAATATCGACAAAACCAACATTATTAACTTAAATAATTAAATAGTGTTTATGACATGGTAATAAGTGATATAAAAGTAATAATGAACTTGAAGAGGGTTCTTAAGAAAGTAGAAATTAACTCAAGTTTATTATTGAGGATGTTAAAGAATGATCGAGTCAAGTCGGATGCGAGGTAAGGGAACTTCTTAACCCAATTTTCATTCTTTGGGTTAATATCCTACTTTAAAATTATGTCATGTTATTATTATGTCCGATCTTGTATTTATAATTTCATTATGTGTACATATATTTAATACACATAATAAATCTATTTTATTTAAAAAATGATATTTGTAAGGGAACTTCTTAACCCGATTTCCATTCTTTGGGTTAATCTCCTACTTTAAAATTATGTCATGATATTATTATGTCCTATATTGTATTTATACTTTATTTATGTGTAAATATATTGAATACACATAATAGATCTATTTTATTTAAAAAATGATATTTGTAAGGGACTTTGTCCCAATCTCCTTTCATTGAGGCATATTTCGTTTTATACACAACTTTCTTTTATACGGTGTATAAACCCCTTTGACTTTTACTTTTACACAAAAGGAATCTTTTTCTATGAAGCCTTTTTACTAAATGAAAAAAAGGAATGTTTCTTTTAACGTACGTGGTGACAATGACATTTTCCGCCGCCGCGAGTATTACATGTTCTTTGGCTTCCTCAACAAGCCGTAATGTTTTTTTTAAATGAAATAAATATCATATACTGTTTTATGTATTTTGATATTTAAAATGGTTTTTTATAATGGTTTTGTTATGTCAATATATTTAAGTGATATATTGTGATCAATGTGTGGAAATGTTTTCTTTGCATTATATTTTTTTTATGTCTTATGTTTTTATAATGGTACTAGAACATTTTACGGGTGGTTACGTGATAAACCATATGATGGGTGGTGCCGTGAATACAAGGATGGGTGGTTACGTTATAACCTCCAATGCATTGGGTATGGAAGTCGGCCGTATGGCTATTCCATTAAGTTATATTTGTGGAAGTCGACCGTATGGTTATTCCATTTAAGTATGTTTATGTCCCAAGTTACCATTATATGTTATGTGATCTTTATATGGGTTTTATGGTAATATTTTGGTTAGAAAAGGGTAAGTAATGATATTTTATTCAGTGAAGAGTTTTTACTACTTCATAAAGGTGAAAAGTATTACTTTGATAAATTATACATGGTTTACTTGTCGTTTTGAAAAACTAACAGTTTTCATTCCTTGTGTTTCCTTTACTGAGCTTTTTATGCTCACCACAAGTTTTTTTGAAATGTTTTTCATAGGACTTAATGTGGAATAGTTTCAAGGATGGGATCAAGGGAAAGTCATGCTATATAAAACATGGAACTAGACATGTTTCTTGTTAAGAGTTTTTATTTTATGGAAACTTAGTATAAGTGTCTACTTTGTAATCTTTTGAGATTTAATAGTTAAGATCTAATTCTCTAAAACTCTAAACCTGAAAAGATCCTCAATTTTAATTATTTATTTAATTCAATATTAAGTACGTTTTAAGGTCAGGGCCTTATAAAAACTATATGGATAGTCTTTTATGATTAGGATAAAATGCGTAGAGTACATTTATATATGATATTTTCAATTGAATGGTATAAAAATGGATATGTATGGCTTAAGAAAATGATGAAAATGATGATTATGTATCATGGGGAGACCATTCATGGAACCCCTATATATATTTCCTTTTTCTAGTTTCTTATAAATGGTTGAAATGTATTTTGGTAAACCATGAATCCAAACTGTGCAGCAATGACTTGATGATCTGGTGGGCTTTACAAGTTTGGTTCTTGGTTTGGTAATCCATGAGGTCAGACCATACATCATACATATATTATATTTTTTATAAATTTTTATATCTACCCCAAATGAATTTTTCCTCCTTTTTTTCCTATCTACTAATTTATACGTCTTAGTTGGGGGAGATTCCTATACCTTTTTTCATTTACCATTCATGGGTTTTGATCTCATAATCTTAGTTTTTAGTGGGTTCTTCAAGGTTATGTATTCATTTCTGTTCACATATCCTTCTCTTATATTTCATATTATTTATCTATCTTTGATGACATATTATATGAACCTTAAAATAATTGTTCTTATTAAACCATTTGGTTCTCTATATCTTGGGTGGTCCATATTATTCCCCCATCTTTCCTCTTCAACTCCCCAAATATTTCTAAAACTCCATGCTTTTTAAGGTTATTGGTTCTATGTGACCTTGTTTATTATACATCTCATCTTTGATTGAGTTCTCAAAATACTTTATTCATCTAATATCTATTAAATTATGAAAATTTTGATGATTATATTATAGAATTACTTATCTTGGTGATTTTAAAGTTGAGTTAAATGGGTTTTAAATGGTTATTAAGTTTGGTATTGTTAAGACTAATTTCAAATACACTCTAGTTTTTTTTATAAATTTATTAAGGGAACTACTGATGCATTAATGTCTATAAAAATTTGTTTCATATTACCTAGTGAACATGAATCTTTTTTCTATTTGTAATAACATAGAAATTTCAATTTTTTTACAAAAATGGATCAATTTGAAAAGATTTGGATTGTTATTGTGATTTTAAATTTTTTTATGATTTTATGATCATAACTTGTTGATTTGATTTGTTAATATGTACCAATATATCAAATGATGTATATATTACATATAATTTAGTTTCTTTTCTTTACCATGGAATGAATATCAGTTTCATTTGAAATAGTTTTATTGTAACATACCAAGTAAGTAATGTATAATAGATATTTTTATCTATGTCTACTAATGAATTAGATAGTGTTTTAGAGGATTAAAATGAGAATAAATCCAATCTTAAGCATGGAATACACTAATATTTTTAAAAGATTGTTTTACTGCTTTTTGATGGCAAACCATTTTTAAATCAAACAATTGACAATTTTATAAGCTCTATTTGTCAAAATAAACATATTATTTATGATCGGGACATTGAAATTTACATTAGATAATTTTTTGGTATTTTTTCGAAAATGTTTATTTTTTAATGAATAGTGAAAAATACTGCATTTTATATCAATGTGGGGCCTTTTAAAACTGAAACTCATTTTAAAATAAAGTAACATTTCTTTACTTTTCAAGAGTTCCCCTCCTCCCCTATTATAAAAGGCCCCCACATATACCACCTTAACCACACATCCAAAGCCTTTGGCTTGGCCAACCCCTGCCCATTTTGTCTCTCTAAATCCCTAACTTACTCCTTCAGCCTCACTTTGGGAAGAAGTCTTCCCAAGGAAGCCTTTGACCTCAAATCAAAAAGAGTTACCCGATTTAAAGGTAGTGTTTTCTCTTCTGTTCTTTTGTGTTATTTTTCTTCTCCAACCCCATAAACTCTTTTTATTCATTTCTTTTGTAACAACTCCAGTATCTTCAATATACTAGGATGTTGTTATAAGAATAATTCGAGCTACACATATACACACCTACATCTAATGGTTAAAGAACATACTGTTTCTGTGGATGGCGAATTTCTGCCTCACGAAACGATGATTGTTCAATATTCTTCCAACACCTTCAAAGGTGGCCATTAAGATGTCACTATATTTATATATGATATATAATATGTTTATGTTCTCCTTATGATTCTGTATTTTTCATTTATGGCATACCTTTCTGGCTTCCATTATGGGTATACGCGATATCTTTATTTTAGGAAGTGCGGACTACTGCCCTCTCAAAGTGATTTGATTCGTTAATGCAATATGTGGGATGTATAAAGGATGGATTTAAAGTTATTATATATAATTTTATACTGGAAATATAATATACCTTTATATAATTATTATTTCTTTCCATTAATGTATGATATAGAAATGAAAGTAGCGTTCATGCGTACGTACGGCTTACCGTCTCCATGAACGGTGCATTTCATTTATTATCCCCAAATATAATGTACTATTATAAGTACATATATATAACGGATATATATGATGTATGTTACATATAAATGATTAATATAATTCTGGAATTAAAATATACATATCTATCATTTAGTTTTAATTCCATTAATATGATATAGAAATGAAAGTAGCGTTTATGCGTACGTACGACTTACCGTCTCCATGAACGGTGCATTTCATTTCTTACCTCTAAATAAATATGAAATACTATAAATACACGTATATGCTGGATATATATGATATATATGATATCCAAATCATGAATATCATTCTGGATATAATGAACCTCTGACCACACGAACAACATGTAATTGTAAGAAGTCCACTTTCGACTTAAGAACCAAATATCGACAAAACAAACATTATTAACTTAAATGATTACATAATGTTTATAACATGGTAATAAGTGATATAAAATTAATAATGAACTTGAAAAAGGTTCTTAATCAAGTAGAAATTAACTCAAGTTGATTATTCATGACGTTAAAGAATGATCGAGTCAAGTCGGACCCGAGGTAAGGGAACTTCTTAACCCAATTTCCATTCAATGGGTTAATATCCTAATTTAAAATTATTTCATGATATTATTATGTCCTATCTTGTATTTATACTTTCTTTATGTGTAAATGTAACACCCCAAGATTTTATAGTGTGTTTTTTCTTCAAAATAATTCAATAACTTTCATTACACGCAACACCATGTTCAATCGCACCATGACTTTCCAAACAAGCCGTTCAAAAGAGGTTATGAATAGTGTTAACTAAATTTTAATCTTTATATAATCCTTATAATTTTAGAATCCATATTATGAGTTTCTTAGACAAAATGTAAGAACAAATTAATTTTCAATATTGCACTTTTACCAACTTTTAATAGTGAACCCTTTTTAAATACTATATTTTAAACTTTTTGACTAAATGGGGACATCAAAAATTTAAAAGGAAACATCCCAAGATTCCACGGTACGCTAGCGTGTGTTGTACGCAACACCGAGTTCTAACACACCATAACCAATCAAACTAGATGTTATGATTAGTAATACCTACTTTTTGAAATTATATATATTTTATATTTCAAAATGGACTTCATTTTTGGATTCGGAATATCGAATTTAGCCTAAGGTAAAATTTTGGTACTTTTCGGATAACTTTAATATTTTGATGAATAGTGAAAATTACTAAATTTTAATTAAAAACAACTTTTTTAATCAAAATAATTAATAGTGATAAATTATGAATTTGAGTGGTTTTAAAGTATATTTAGAATACATTTTTACCATTTAATATAATGTTGGTCATTGGACATAATTTTACAATTAAACCGAACATAAACAAGTGTCAATCTTTTGATAGTTATTATCTCTTAAAAACACGCTTTTTGTTTTGACAGCGGGAATTAATTTTAAATTAATTTCTGCCACTTCTGTGTTTTGAATTTAGAAAAATGGATTCCATATTTGGAATCAGGATGTCCAAATTGTGTAAATAGGTACCTTTTATTTTTAGACATTTTGAATAATTACTGCGGTAAATATTTTATTTACCATGGTTAAAGGTAAATCCGGTAAATACGGGTTAAAAAATAATATTTTAATAATACTAAATTACTCTAAAACGTGTCCTATCCTTATTGGTTGATACATGTTCGACCATAGGCATCTTTGGGTTGATTTTGGGACCCCATAGATCCACTTGTATGTGATAGGGACACTTTATTTTAATTAAGTTAAAATAAGTAGAAAAAGTACATAAGTATATATCTTATAGAAAAACAATTTTTACATAGGGTTATATATGTTGGATTTTCGACTATAAATATTAATTAGAAATATGAAAAGATTTCCTACATGATGATATTTTATTTTCAATTTTTAGAGATTAAATAATTTAATTATGACACAATGATGACGCAGTAATTATCATAATAGTGAAAAATTAAAATAATTGATATTATAAATACCCAAATAAATATAATATGAAACTTTTAATGAATTAAACTAATTTTCTAGGATAATATTATATATTAGGATTTATTTAATTGACTTTTTTAGAAGTAATCAATCTGTTATGAGTTTCACAAAAATCAACTATTGAATAGTGTCAAAATTGACAAAAAAGAGTTCTTAAAACAAATATTATATTATTAATTGATATTAAATTCTTAAAAATCTATGGTTCGGCCAAGAGACTTATATCATGATATTTTAATCATAAATGGACCACTTGGGAGTCTCTTGTATGTATATAGTAAGTTTATTAACCATATTATATAAAAATACAAAGAGACATTGTAAAAGTGAAACTAATTAACTTAGAGTTAATACTTAAAGATAAGGTTAATATAAATACCCAAACCTGTCTAAATTCTATTGGATGAGTTGTTTTAGACCCATACCCACCTTAAAATTTAAATAATCAACTTTGGAGCCATTAGAAACCGAATATAAATTTATAATAAACTAATATTTCTAGCTTTTCCAAAGGTGCCCCTCACCCCTCTTATAAAAGGGTACTCCTCCTTCTCATTTCGTCACACCTTCAAAACCTTTTGGCTCGGCCAAACTCTGCCCAACTACTCTCCCAACATCCCTCACTACAACATAGAGGCCTTAGTTTGATCATAAATCCAACCTAAGGATCCCTTTTGATCAAATCAAAAGGAAGAACTCGAAGAAGAGGTAATGATTTCACCACCCTTTTCCAAGTTCCATTCTTCTTCCACTTCTTATTCCTTTGTTGTTACCATTATAAAATAATAACTATAGTATCATATATATACTGTGATTTTATTATAAATATGGTACAACCATATTCAGTATTCTATCCACCCTTTGAATAACATGTCACCATACGTGCGTACGTACGGCTTACCGTCTCCACGTCATGGTGTAATTGTTATTCAATATAATATCATTTGGATGGGTATAATAATGTTGTGTAACTCATGTAAATAATAAATATAACATGTTAATGATTCTTTATATAGGATATACCATCCATTTATATATTATTTTAATATCAAAATAATGATATTGTCGCTCGTTTGTACGTACGGACTACCGTCTCCACGAACGCGATAAGATTCATTCTCCATCGTATCCATTCAAGTATAATTATCATTTGATGATTTAAAAATGATGTTTAAGGACTTGATATCATTCTGTATATGAATAATATACAACCTATCCATTATAAACATTTCTTACGTAACAAAACATATAAAAGAAAACAAGTAAGTTAACACCCGAAACAACGATAATACTAAGATATTATTAACCAATCAATATTAAAAGATCATATATGATATCATATTAATGTATATTATTCTTGTATAATTTAATAAAAATTATTTCACCATTATACAGGAGGTTAACCTACCCCAACCAAGGAAAAGTACAAGGTAAGGGTTATTTCCCAATCTCTTCATTATCCGAGGTTGTTTATATGTAATAATCTACTGAGATCTCTTTATCATCCACATCCATGTTTTCTTAAAAATTTATTTCAAAACATTTTTATTATTTACAAGAATATGGGTTAAAGTCATTTATACCCTTTTTTGACTTTTTATAAGAGGAATCTTTCCGTCGTTTTCAAAACAAGGTCCTTTTTAACCTTTTCGACAGAATTAAGGTAAGAATGTTTTTTTAACTTATATGGCGGGTGCGGTTATTTTCCGCCGTTATAAAATATTCAAAGCTTTCCTTACAAGATTATAAGAATATTTTCAAAGAAAATGTTTTATTTTATATGTCTCTTAAATGATTTCAAAAATAGAAAGAGATATTTCTCTAAAAAGAGTTTTGATTTCATCTATGTCAACATCCTTTGATGGATTTTACGCTTATTTGAAGTTGATTTATTATGATACAAAACTTCTATATTGTATTGAATGTTTTGTGATATGTTTGACTGTGGATGTTCTATTTTTATACCATTCATAGTTTATGGTGAAATTATTGACATTTTGTATGCTAGTTTTAATACGAATGTTTATGTTATGTTTAAACCTTTTCATATGGGAATGCATTGGACTTAATATGTGACGGGTGGAGCCCTCTATAGCTCCTCGATGCATCGGTAGGTCTCATGGGACAAACTAGTGTCTTGGAACAAGGCCTTGAAAAAATCTTATTTGTAGTCTTGGCACGAGGCCTTGGCTATGTGGTTATGATAGTCTGGCATTATGCATTCCTTCATTATGAAAGTGGTTATTGATTTTGCATGTGATTATTCGATTAGTAGAATATCCATGTGAATAAGTAAATGGAATTATTTCATTTTATTTATGCCATACCATGTTGAAAGTTCATGTTTGAAAGGATTTTGTTTTAGTTATACATTGCCTTAAATGTTTATTCTTATTTATGAAAGTTTCCTCTATATTGTTATCCTTACTGGGCATTTGAGCACACCCCTTTTCTATGTTTTATTTTTCCCAGGAAGTGAAGAAGTAAATTATGAATGACCTGTAGGGATATTATGTGGGGATATGAGTGTGGATTATGGAGACAATATGTTTTTGTAGTAGTTTTTCATTTTATGATATAATGTAAGACTTATGAATATATCTAGTGTTTCCAAGGCTACTAAACCAATCGGTCTTTCGAGATTTGATCTTTCTTGTGATCATGCCAATGTTATGTAATAATGCACCGACTCTGGGTAACTAGGGTCGGGGTGTTACAGTTGGTATCAGAGGAAGTTTAGTACAAACCTTTGAAGCTAGATTTAGATAAACACTGATTAGAGCACGTAGACCTAAGATGAACTTTGAGGATTAGTATAGAAGAACTTCCTAGAATTTTGGTATTGTAGAGATTTTGTGAGTTTTCCGAGCAATACATCCCAGTCTGGATACGAGCAGGTAGAGGCGGCTCTGGCACAGATGTACCTAGGGGTAAAACCTGAAAACACCGCTTTGAGCTAGACTCGAACGGGAACTGGTGCACGACAACGGGCCTTGCTGCACTCTTGGTTACGACACTCTCGGGGGATATGCTTAGGATAATTCTCATTTTCTTTACAAACCATTATGATGGGTTTATAAGTATATACATCCTCAAAGGAGACATTTTTATGATTATGTATTATATCCATAAATAGTTCAATTTATGTTAAGTGTTTTATAAGTATGGGATTATGTATTTTGATTCATAAACTGATCTAGTATATGCCATTGTTTAGAAATGGCGCCCAGTAGAAGGAATGAGAACTCCAGTAATGCACATGATCCAAAGAGAAGGAAGGATCATATATTTCATGGTCTTAAGCTAGAATTTATAATAGAAATAGTCTCCCATGTATTATCATCATATGATGAAATAATATCATGTGTTGATAAGATAAGTAAAGAGTTTACTAAGTCCTATGGATTTGAAGGGAAGCAAGAGAAGAAAAGGATGGAAGAGGGAAAGATGGATAAAGGGAAGATGGAAAAGAAGAATTTTCCCATATGTGATAACTGTGGGAAGAGACACCTTGGAACTTTCCTGAAAGGATTGGGAGTTTTTTATAAGTGTGGAGGAAAAGGGGACAATGTACGTGGCTGCAAGGGTAAGAAAATAGTTTCAAATGTACAATGCTTCATTTGCAAGGAGTTTGGACACTACGCGAACCTATGTCCCAGTCATCAGACTATGCCGCAAATGATACTATTGGATAATAATCAAGTTATGATACTACCACAGATGAAGATGAATGATTAGAGTTCTTATTTTGATTATGTCATTTGAGTGTTGTATAAAAATGTACTTGTTATAATAATTATGGAGTATATAAGGATTGTACTGCAGTACTATTTCATTAAGGACTTGAGATTGTGTGGAACAAAGAAAAGTGACTCAATAGCAGGATAATTTTTTTGGAAAATATATGGTTGAGAGAATGATAAACCATAATATAGTTCAGATACTGAGGTAGTGATTTCGGAATAATACATTATTGATTTGGATAAATTATATTGGATATTCTTGACTACCTTGAAGCTGATTAATGATTTGTATATTCCATCATTGTTGGGGTTTAAAACATTTTTGGATTGATGAAGTATATCCATCATTCTATATGGAATAAGGGAGCATGAATGTAATCAATAAGGATTATGGTAATTCAGGATGTTTTAGTGTTTTAAAAGAATACACGATGAAGGTATTAATATGCTATTACGGGGTAAAAAGGATCTACATTATGTTTACCTTCCCTATAAATGTTGGACTGTGAGTTTGGACAGAATTATTTTGGATAAATTCTAGTTTCAGATTAATTTTGGATTGCCATAAAAGGCAACCCGGAGGTCGGGCAGAAACCCATCGCGATCGGCAAGGCCGCGAGACTTAAACCCGCAACTGAAGGGCGACAAGGGTGTATCACCTACCAATGGCCCACGAAATGTCCTAGATTAAATAATGTAGTTTTTATTAAAAGATCTGGTAGATGAATTATAAATTCGTTTATTTTGGAACCCTGTATGAATAGTATAAATAGAATTTTTTTTACGTTCTATTATCTTTTAGAGTGAAAGATGAGTTTTTGGTAGAAATTTATTAATGGATAAAACTCTAATTATAAAGTAAGTATATCTCCTTTGATCTTAGAGAATCTCATAAATAAATTCCTCAACATTAAGAAAAGGAACTTTGAACAAAAATGTTGTCCTATATGGTACCTTAAATCATCACTAATTTATGGCTTTGGGATTATTGGCCTTTTCATAGACATGTTCTCCACCACTCTCCATCAGATAATTGATGGTTAGATTTCTCTTCCATATCCATATTTTCTTACATGGAACCCCAGTATGTGTTATTTTCGGTAATCTTCATAATTTCCACTCTTTATTTTAAATAGAGGTCTCATTAATTCATTTTTCGATGTGGGATTTCAAATAAGATATTTTGAAACATCAAAAATGTGTTATCCTAATACCCTATGTTTTGTTGAACCGATGGTACTTCAAATCATCATAGATTGATGAATTTAAGGACCTAAATTTTACTCTTGTTTGTGATTGATGACCTCAATCACTACTTATAAATATTTACGTTTCTCCTCCAATTATATGTCTCTAATTGCCACCAATGTTCTCCTAATAGAGATCATAATATGGTGGTGATCCTTTCATTTCTCTCTTCCTCATATTAAGACTAAATTTTAGTAACCCAATTTCCGATGTGGGTTTTCCCACAAATATATTTTCTATTTTTAACCTTTTATTTTCGAAGAACAATTTCAAATTGCGAGGACGCAATTTATTGAAGGAGGGGAGAATGTAACACCCCAAGATTTTATAGTGTGTTATTTCTTCAAAATAATTCAATAACATTCACTACACGCAACACCAAGTTCAATCGAACCATGACTTACCAAAAAAGCCGTTCAAAAGAGGTTATGAATAGTTTAACTAAATTTTAAGCTTTATATAATCCTTATAATTTTAGAATCCATATTATGAGTTTCTTAGACATAATGTAAGAACAAATTCATTTTCAGTATTGCACTTTTACCAACTTTTAAAAGTGAGCCCTTTTTAAATACTATATTTTAATCTTCTTGACTAAATGGGGACATCAAAAATTTAAAATGAAACATCCCAAGTTTCCACAGTACGCTAGCGTGTGTTGTACGCAACACCGAGTTCTAACACACCATAACCAATCAAACTAGCTGTTATGATTAGTAATACCTACTTTTTGAAATTATATATATTTTATATTTCAAAATGGACTTCCTTTTTGGATTTGTAATATCGAATTTAGCCTAAGGTGAAATTTTGGTACTTTTCGGATAACTTTAATATTTTGATGAATAGTGAAAATTACTAAATTTTAATTAAAAACAACTTTTTTAATCAAAATAATTAATAGTGATAAATTATAAATTTGAGTGGTTTTAAAGTATATTTAGAATATATTTTTACCATTAAATATAATGTTGGTCATTGGACATAATTTTACAATTAAACTGAACATAAACAAGTGTCATTCTTTTGATAGTTATTATCTCTTAAAAACACGCTTTTTGTTTTGACAGCGGGAATTGATTTTAAATTAATTTCTCCCACTTGTGTGTTTTGAATTTAGAAAAATGGATTCTATATTTGGAATCAGGATGTCCAAATTGTGTAAATAGGTAACTTTTATTTTTAGACATTTTGAATAATTACTGCGGTAAATATTTTATTTACCATGGTTAAAGGTAAATCCGGTAAATAAGGGTTAAAAAACAATATTATAATAATACTAAATTACCCTAAAACGTGTTATAGCCTTATTGGTTGAGACATGTTCGACCATAGGCATCTTTGGGTCGATTTTGGGACCCCATGGATCCACTTGTAGGTGATAGGGACACATTATTTTAATTAAGTTAAAATAAGTACAAAAATGACATAAGTATATATCTTTTAGAAAAACAATTTTTACATAGGGTTATATATGTTTGATTTTCGACTATAAATATTCATTAGAAAGATAAAAAGATTTCCTACATGATGATATTTTATTTTCAATTTTTATAGATTAAATAATTTAATTATGACACAATGATGATGCAGTAATTATCATAATAGTGAACATTAAAATAATTGATATTATAAATACCCAAATAAATATAATATGAAACTTTTAATGAATTAAACTAATTTTCTAGTATAATATGATATATTAGGATTGATTTAATTGACTTTTTTAGAAGTAATGAATCTATTATGAGTTTAACAAAAATCAACTATTGAATAGTGTCAAAATTGACATAAAAGAGTTCTTAAAACAAATATTATATTATTAATTGATATTAAATTCCTAAAAATCTAAGTTTAGGCCGATAGACTTATATAATGATAGGTTAATCATTAATGGACCACTTGGGAGTCGCTTAGATGTATATAGTAAGTTTATTAACCATATTATATAAAAATACAAAGAGACATTGTAAAAGTGAAACTAATTATCTTAGAGTTAATACTTAAAGATAAGGTTACTATAAGTACCCAAACCTGTCTAAATTATATTAGTTTAGTTTTTTTCGACCCATACCCACATTAAAATTTAAATAATCAACATTGGAGCCATTATAAACCGAATATGAATTTATTATAAACTAATATTTCTAGCTTTTCCAAAGGTGCCCCTCACCCCTCTTATAAAAGGGCACTCATCCTTCTCATTTCTTCACACCTTCAAATCCTTTTGGTTCGGAAAAACTCTTCCCAAATACTCTCCCAACATCCCTCACTACAACCTAGAGGCCTTAGTTTGATCAGAAAGCCAACCTATGGATCCCTTTTGATCAAATCAAAAGAAAGATCCCGAAGAAGAGGTAATGATTTCACCACCCTTTTCCAAGTTCCTTTCTTCTTCCACTTCTTCATCCTTTTTTGTTACCATTATAAAATAATAACTCCAGTATCATATATATACTGTGATGTTATTATAAATATGGTACAACCATATTCAGTACTCTATCCACCCTTTGAATAACATGTCACCATACGTGCGTACGTACGGCTTACCGTCTCCACATCGTGGTGTAATTGCTATTCAATATAATATCATTTGGATGGGTATAACAATGATGTGTAACTCATGTAAATAATAAATATAACATGTTAATGATTCTGTATATATGATATACCATCCATTTATATATTATTTTAATATAAAAAGAATGATATTGTCGCTCGTGCGTACGTACGGACTACCGTCTCCACGAACGCGATAGGATTCATTCTCCATCGTATCCATTCAAGTATAATTATCATTTGATTATTTAAAAATGATGTTTAAGGACTTGATATCATTCTGGATATGAATAATATACAACCTATTCATTATAAACATGTCTTACGTAATAAAACATATAAAAGAAAACAAGTAAGTTAACACCCGAAACAATGATAATACTAAGATATTATTATCAAATCAATATGAAAAGATCATATATGATATCATATTAATGTATATTATTCTTGTATAATTTAATAAAAATTATTTCACCATTATACAGGAGGTTAACCTACCCCAACCAATGAAAAGTACAAGGTAAGGGTTATTTCACAATCTCTTCATTATCCGAGGTTGTTTATATGTAATAATCTACTGGGATCTCTTTATCATCCACATCCATGTTTTCGTAAAAATGTATTTCAAAACATTTTTATTATTTACAAGAATATGGGTTAAAGTCATTTATACCCTTGTTTGACTTTTTATAAGAGGAATCATTCCGTCGTTTTCAAAACAAGGTCCTTTTTATCCTTTTCGACAGAATTAAGGTAAGAATGTTTTTTTAACATATACAGCGGGTGCGGTTATTTTACGTCGTTATAAAATCTTCAATGTTTTCCTTACAAGCTTATAAGAATATTTTCAAAGAAAATGTTTTATTTTATATGGCTCTTAAATTATTTCAAAAATATAAAGAGATATTTCTCTAAAAAGAGTTTAGATTTCATCTATGTCAACATCCTTTGATGGATTTTACGCTTATTTGAAGTTGATTTATTATGATACAAAACATCAATATTTTATTGAAGGTTTTGTGATATGTTTGACTATGGATGTGCTATTTTTATGCCATTCATAGTTTATGGTGAAATTATTGACATTTTGTATGCTAGTTTTAATACGAATGTTTATGTTATGTTTATAACTTTTCATATGGGAATGCATTGGACTTAATATGTGACGGGTGGAGCCCGCTATAGCACATCGATGCATTGGTAGGTCTCATGGGACAAACTAGTGTCTTGGAATAAGGCCTTGACAAAATCTTATTTGTAGTCTTGGCACGAGGCCTTGGCTATGTGGTTATGATAGTCTGGCATTATGCATTCCATCATTATGAAAGTGGTTATTGATTTTGCATGTGATTATTAGATTAGTAGAATATCCATGTGAATAAGTACATGGAATTATTTAATTTTATTTATTCCATACCATGTTGAATGTTCAAGTTTGAAAGGCTTTTGTTTTAGTTATACATTGCCTTAAATGTTTATTCTTATTTATGAAAGTTTCCGCTATATTGTTATCCTTACTAGGCATTTGAGCTCACCCCTTTTCTATGTTTTATTTTTCCCAGGAAGTGAAGAAGTAAATTATGAATGACCTACAGGGATATTATGTGGGGATATTAGTGTGGATTATGGAGACAATATTTTGTTGTAGTAGTTTTTCATTTTATGATGTAATATAAGACTTATGAATATATCTAGTGTTTCAAAGGCTACTAAACCAATCGGTCTTTCGAGATTTGATCTTTCTTGTGATCATGCCAATGTTATGTAATAATGCACCGACTCTGGGTAACTAGGGTCGGGGCGTTACGGAACATATATTGAATACACATAATAGATCTATTTTATTTAAAAAATGATATTTGTAAAGGAACTTCTTAACCCAATTTCCATTCTTTGGGTTAATCTCCTACTTTGAAATTATTTCATGATATTATTATGTCCTATCTTGTATTTATAATTTCTTTATGTGTACATATATTGAATACACATAATAGATCTATTTTATTTAAAAGAATATATTTGTAAGGGACTTCATCTCAATCTCCTTTCATTGAGGCATATTTCATTTTATACACAACTTTCTTTTATACGGTGTATAAACCCCTTTGACTTTTACTTTTATACAAAAGGAATATTTTTCTACGAAGCATTTTACTAAATGGAAAAAGGAATGTTTCTTTTAACATAAACGATGACAACGACCTTTTTCGCCGCCACGTGTATTATTTGGTTTTTGGATTCCTCAACAAGCCGTAATGTTTTTAAAATGAAATAAATACCATATACTATTTTATGTATTTTGGTATTGAAAATGGTTTTTATAATGGATTTGTTATGTTAATATATTTAACTGATATATTTTGATCAAAGTGTGGAAATGTTTTCCTTCCATTATATTGTATTATGTCTTATGATTTTATAATGGTACTTGGACATTTGACGGATGGTTACGTTATAACCTCCAATGCATTGGGTATGGAAGTCGGCCGTATGGATATTCCATTAAGTGATATGTGTGGAAGTCGACCGTATGGTTATTCCATTTAAGTATGTTTATGTCCCAAGTTACCTTTATATGTTATGTGACCTTTATATGGATGTTATGGTAATATTTTGGTTACAAAAGGGTAAGTAATGAACTTTTATTCAGTGAATAGTTTTTACTACTTCATAATGGTGAAAATTATTACTCTGATATGGTATACATGGTTTACTTGTTGTTTTGAAAAAACTAACAGTTTTCATTCATTGTGTATCCCTTACTGAGCTTTTTATGCTCACCCCAAGTTTTTTTTGAAATGTTTTTCACAGGACTTAATGTGGAATAGTGTCAAGGATGGGATCAATGGAAAGTCATGCTATCTAAAACATGGAACTAGACATGTTTCTTTTTAAGAGTTTTTATTTTATGGAATCTTAGTAGAAGTTTCTACTTTGTAATCTTGAGAGATGTAATAGTTATTTCCTAATTCTCTAAAACTCTAAACCTAAAAAGATCCTCAATGTGAATTATTCATTTAATTCAATATTAAGTAAGGTTTAAGGCCAGGTCCTTATAGTTGGTATCAGAGGTCGGTTTAGACAACTTTAGGAGTTAGAAAATTGTAAAATTATAATTTAATTTATGGTATGATTGAAATGATATAGCATTTACAGATTACCATGTTTCTTCACCTAAGGTATTTCAGTGTTAAGAATGGTTTTTCGTAGAGGAAACAGAGAAGCTTTTTTGGGAAGGCATATTGTGGGAAATGACCTTCCAAATCAGCATAATGAGATGGTTAGAATCAGAATTGAACAGTTTGCTGCAGTGATGGCTCATTTGACTCAGGTGAAAAATGTTGTTTGTTTTCATTGATGATATTTTGGTGTTTTATAAAAGTAAGGAGGAGCATGAAAGTCATTTAAGGGTTATCTTGCAAACCTTAAAAAAAGAAACTCTATGTAAAATTCAGCAAGTGTGAGTTTTGGTTACAAAAAATTTTCTTTCCTTGGTCATATTGTTTCTAAAGATGGGATAACTGTTGATCCTGCAAAAAAAAGGTTGTGGAAGAATGGACAAGACCCAAAAATGTAACTGAGATTCGTATCTTCCTTGGTTTGGCAGGCTATTACTGAAGGTTTTTTATAACTTTTTCATGGTTATCTAGTCCAATGACTAAGCTAACTCGGAAGGGTGTTAAGTTTATCTGGAAAAAAGAATGTGTTGATTGTTTTCAGGAACTAAAAAGAAGATTGGTGAATGCTCTTGTTTTGGCACTACCTTCCAGGAATGGGGAGTTTGTTATCTACAGTGATGCTTCATTGAAAGGACTTGGTTGCGTCTTAATGCAGAATGATCAGGTAATTGCTTATGCTTCATGACAATGGAAAAATCATGAGGTAAATTACCCTACACATGATTTGGAATTAGCTACTGTTGTTTTCGCTTTAAAAATTTGGAGGCATCATTAGTATGGAGTAAAGTGTGAAATATATACTGATCACAAAAGTTTAAAGTATATATTCACTCAAAGAGAATTGAACATGAGACATAGGAGATGGCTAAAATTAATCAAGGATTATGATTGTACAATTCATTACCATCCAGTAAAAACAAATAAAGTGGCTGATGCTTTGAGTCGAAAAAGTAATGCTTCATTAGAAATGTTTCGTTTGAAATGTGATCCTTTGGTTAAGGATTTGATGAACTTTGGCATAGAAGTTATTGGTGCAGGGTTTCCTTCTATTTTGTTTCTGGTATCAGTGAGATCATCCCTATCAGACAGAATTAAGCATGTGTAGAAGAAATACAGTGGGTTGCAGAAATAGGTAGAACTAGTTCAGAAGGGTAAGTTGCCTGAATTCAACATTGATAATGATTGTGTTTTGAGATTTGGGAAGATATTGTGTGTGTCGTGTGATTCATAGTTGAATAGAGATTTGTTATGTGAAGCCCATAGTTCCCTGTTTTCAGTCCATCCTGGCAGTACTAAGATATACAGAGATCTGTGGGAGTATTACTGGTGGGATGGAATGAAAAGAGATATTGATGATTTCACGGTGAAGTGTTTGACTTGTCAGCAGGTTAAAGCAGAGCGACAGTTACTGAAAGGGATGCTTTAGCCTTTACTAGTGCTAGAGTGGAAATGGGAAAACATATTCATGGACTTTTTTGTGGGTTTACCGAAGACATCTCGAGGTAATAATTCAATCTAGGTTATTGTTGATCGCTTGACTAATTCTCCTCATTTCCTTCCTATTCGAGATACATTCTCTCTAGATCAACTTTCTTGATTGTATCTTAAAGAGATAGTCAGGTTACATGGAGTTCCCTTCTCCATTATATCTAATTGTGATCCCAGGTTTACTTATAACTTTTTGAAAGGCCTTCAGAAGTCGTTGGGTACTGAATTAAATTTTAGTACAGCTTTTCATCCTCAATCAGATGGGCAGTCAGAATGAACAATTCAGAATTTGGAGGATATGCTATGTGCTTTTTCGATGGATTATCAGGGAAGTTGGGACCAACATCTTTCTTTGGTTGATTTTTCTTATAATAACCGTTTTCATTCCAGTATACCGATGGCACCATTTGAGGCATTATATGGGAAGCGGTGTCAAACTCCAGATTTTTGGGACGAAGTAAGTGAAAGAAAGCTGATGGGACCAGAATTGGTAGAAGAGATGGCAGAAAATGTTCAGTTGATTCAGAAACACATGAGAACAGCTCAGAGCAGACAGAAAAGTTTTGCAGATAACCGGAGGAAGGATCTATCTTTCGAGGTAGGTGATCATGTTTTTCTCAAAGATTCACCATGGAAAAGTGTGATGCGATTTGGTAAGAAAGGAAATCTGAGTCCAAGGTTCATTGGACCATATGAAATTCTGGAGAGATTTGGATCAGTTGCATACAGAGTGGCATTACCTCCGATTTTATCTCAGGTATACAATGTATTTCATGTTTCGATGTTGAAAAAGTATATGCCAGATTCATCTAATGTTTTGAGCCCAGAGGTAGTTCAGTTGGAAGAGAGTCTCTCTTATTAAGAACAACCAGTCCAGATTATTGACCGAAGAGAGAATGTATTGTGAAATAAGGTAATTTACCAGGTAAAGGTTTTGTGGAAAAAACATATGGTTGAAGAGGCAACGTGGGAATCTGAAAATGCTAGGAGGGATAAATACCCCCACTTATTTTGATAAGTGAACAAAATTGAGAGGACACAATTCCCAAAAGGGGGGAAATATGTAACATCCCACGTAAGTAATGAATAATAGATATTTTCATCTATGTCTACTAATGAATTAGATAGTGTTTTAGAGGCCTAAAATGAGAATAAATCCAATCTTAAGCATAGAATACACTAATATTTTTAAAAGATTGTTTTACTCCTTTTTGATGGCAAACCATTTTTAAATCAAACAATTGACAATTTTATAATCTATATTTGTCAAAAAAAACATATTATTTTTGATTGGGACATTGAAATTTACATTGGATAATTTTTTGGTATTTTTCCGACAATGTTCATTTTTTAATGAACAGTGAAAAATACTGCATTTTATATCAATGTGGGACCTTTTAAAACTGAAACTCATTTTAAAATAAAGTATCATTTCTTTACTTTCTAAGAGTGCCCCTCCTCTCCTCTTATAAAATTCCCCCACCTCTACCACCTTACGCACACTTCCAAAGCCTTTGTCTTGGCCAAACCCTAACCATTTTCTCTCCCCACATCCCTCTCTTACACCTTGAAGGCTCACTTTGGGCAGAAGTCTTACCAAGGAAGACTTTGATCTCAAATCAAAAAGAATTACCCGATTTAAAGGTAGTGTTTTCTCTTGTGTTCTTTTGTTTTATTTTGCTTCTCTAACCCCCTAAACTCTTTTTATTCATTTCATTTGTAACAACTCCAGTATATTCAATATACTCGGATGTTGTTATAAGAATAATTCGAGCTACACTTACACACACCTACATTTAATAGTTAAAGAACATACTATTTCTGTGGATCGCGAATTTCTGCCTCACGAAACGATGATTGTTCAATATTATTCCAACACCGTCAAAGGTGGCCATTAAGATGTCACTATATTTATATATGATATATAATTTGTTTTTGTTCTCCTTAATCTTCAATATTTTTCATTTATGGCATACCTTTATGGCTTCCATTATGGGTATACGCGATATCTTCATTTTAGGAAGTGCAGACTACCGCCCCCTCAAAGTGATTTCATTCGTTAATGCCATATGTGGGATGTATAAAGGATGGATTTAAAGTTATTATATATGATTTTATACGAGAATTATAATATACCTTTATATCATTATTATTTCATTCCATTAAAGTATGAGATAGAAATGAAAGTAGCGTTCATGCGTAAGTACGGCTTACCGTCTCCATGAACGGTGCATTTCATTTCTTATCCCCAAATGTAATGCACTAATATAAGTACATATATATAATGGATATATATGATATATGTTAAATATAAATGATAAATATAATTATGGAATTAAAATATACATATCTATCATTTAGTTTTAATTCCATTAATATGACATAGAAATGAAAGTAGCGTTCATGCGTAAGTACGGCTTACCGTCTCCATGAACGGTGAATTTCATTTCATACCTATAAATAAATATTAAATACTATAAATACATGTACATGATGGATATATATGATATATATGATATCCAAATCATGAATATCATTCTGGATATAATGAACCTCTGACCACAAGAACAACATGTAATTGTAAGAAGTCCACTTTCGACTTAAGAACCAAATATCGACAAAACAAACATTATTAACTTCAATGATTACATAATGTTTATAACATGGTAATAAGTGATAAAAAAGTAATAATGAACTTGAAAAAGGTTCTTATGCAAGTACAAATTAACTCAAATTTATTATTCAGGACGTTAAAGAACGATCGAGTCAAGTCGGACCCGAGGTAAGGGAACTTCTTAACCCAATTTCCATTCTTTGGGTTAATCTCCTACTTTAAAATTATGTCATGATATTATTATGTCCTATCTTGTATTTATACTTTGTTTATGTGTACATATATTGAATACACATAATAGATCTATTTTATTTAAAAAATGATATTTGTAAGGGAACTTCTTAACCCAATTTCCATTCTTTGGATTAATCTCCTACTTTAAAATTATGTCATGATATTATTATGTCTTATCTTGTATTTATACTTTCTTTATGTGTACATATATTGAATACACATAATAGATCTATTTTATTTAAAAAATGATATTTGTAAGGGACTTCGTCTCAATCTCCTTTCATTGAGGCATATTTCTTTTTATACACAACTTTCTTTTATACGGTGTATAAACCCCTTTGACTTTTACTTTTATACAAACGGAATCTTTTTCTATGAAGTGTTTTACTGAATGACAAAAAGGAATGTTTCTTTTAATGTACATGGTGACAACGACCTTTTCCTCCGCCTCGAGTATTATTTGGTCTTTGGCTTCCTTAACAAGCCGTAATGTTTTTAAAATGAAATAAATACCATATACTCTTTTATGTATTTTGGTATTGAAAATGGTTTTTATAATGGATTTGTTATGTCAATATATTTATGTGATATATTTTGATCAAAGTGTGGAATTTTTTTCTTTCCATTATATTTGTTTTATGTATTATGATTTTAAAATGTTACTTGGACATTTGACGGGTGGTTACGTGATAAACCATATGATGGGTGGTGCCGTGAATACCAGGACGGGTGGTTACGTTATAACCTCTAATGCATTGGGTATGGAAGTCGGCCATATGGCTATTCCATTAAGTGATATGTGTGGAAGTTGACCGTTTGGTTATTCCATTTAAGTATGTTTATGTCACAAGTTACCTTTATATGTTATGTGATCTTTATATGGGTTTTATGGTAATCTTTTGGTTACAAAAGGGTATGTAATGAACTTTTATTCAGTGAAGAGTTTTTACTACATCATAAAGGATAAAAGTATTACTTTGATAAGGTATACATGGTTTACTTGTTGTTTTGAAAAACTAACAGTTTTCATTCATTTTGTATCCCTTACTGAGCTTTTTATGCTCACCCCAAGTTTTTTTTGAAATGTTTTTCACAGGACTTAATGTAGAATAGGGTCAAGGATGGGATCAAGGGAAAGTCATGCTATCTAAAACATGGAACTAGACATGATTCTTTTTAAGAGTTATTATTTAATGTAAACTTATTAGAAGCATCTACTTTGAATCTTGTGAGATGTAATAGTTATGTCTTAATTCTCTAAAACTCTAAACCTGAAAAGATCTTCAATGTGAATTATTCATTTAATTCAATATTAAGTAAGGTTTAAGGCCGAGGCCTTATATTTATCCTATCCTTCAAGCATATCATAAACATAAAATATGTTTTTATTTCTTAATCTATTGGTTAAATCTTTGGGGAACATTTGGAAATGAAATTAAAAAATAATTTTATTTTTTTATCAAATATATATCAGTTTCTTGGTTAGAACATTATAAAGTCATGTTTTCATGATATAAATTGTCTCTATGAAATCGATCGATGTCATTATAATGTAATTTGAGATTAATGTTTTTTGTAATTTTTTTCATTTGGAAGATGTTATACATTGATAAAAATGGAGATGTTTTAGTTAAGGGTGTTCATTGGTGAGGTGTGTGATGTTTTTATATATCCTTGAGGTTTTATGTGATTTCATTCATGATTTATATTACTCATCACCAGTTAAATGATAATGGTATCCTTAGGAAATTAGGTATGTAATTAGGATATGTATCTATATGGTATGCATTCTGCTCTTTATATCCTGATAGGGAATGATTACACCCCACCTTGAATACGCATTATAAGTTATTATGCCAGTCATACTAGGATTCAATTATATTTGGTAGTTCAGTAGTCAACTAAAAATTATTTTTTTCACATAATTTGAAACACTTTTATAATATATATATTAATATGAAAATCATAGTTTTCATTGATCTTAGTTCCCTCATTTTATTCCTGTGAAATCATGTGTCATTTCCTTTACATTAGTGGATTATATTTTATTTCACATTCAATTTCATATGGTATTTATTTTATTGTGTTATATATATATATTATTTCATAGATTTATTATATGTGGACACATTAAATTTTTAGGATTAATTATTCTAATTATATATTTTAATCCAAATTCTCCCTGATTTTGGAGGTGAATTTGAAAAGAAAATTTTCAAACATAATTGTTAATATATCATTGTTTTAAGGAATTTGTTAAATTCATTAAAAAAATTAAAGTTAATTTTACTAGAAATCATCGCTATTTTAAAGATAACTTGTTTTATTCTTTAAAAAGAAAATGCTGGGATTTATTTATGTTTCTTGTTTATTGTTATTTATAAAATTGAATCAATTTAATAAATAGTATTTCAATATAATATTCATAAAATGGATTATAAAATTAATCCTATAAAATAATTTCATGGTGGAAATATACTATGTATTTTTTTCAGACCTTACATATTAACCATATTCTTACTAGTATCATTGGTTTTTTTTTTGTTCTAGACTCGGTTTTTAATAAGATATTCCTTTTTGGATCCCTTCTCCTCAGTTTTACAGAGAGTGTGTTATGGTGTGAATATTTAAGGGGTTAATTAGGTAATAATAATATCATTATTCTGGTATTTTGTATCCTATTATTTTACAATATGTTGTGTATGTACCATCAATTTTTTTTTATTTGTAATTATTTTTAGATATTATAATTATTATTGTTTATTACTTTTATTATTTATATTATATTAAATGTGATTTGGATATTTATTTTGAGTTATGTAAATTTAGGGTTATTTTATATTTAAAAAAAATTATTCTATTATATATGGGAGTAACATATAGATGGACCATGTTGTATTCTAGGTAATAATTCCTCTACGTGTTTGTTAATATTAAGTAGATGAAACCATTCCCAATATTGTATGTACAACATCCAAGTACAAGTTTCTAA
This sequence comes from Viscum album, assembly GCA_963277665.1. NCBI lineage: Eukaryota > Viridiplantae > Streptophyta > Magnoliopsida > Santalales > Viscaceae > Viscum > Viscum album. Next base: position 343,747,097 of record OY728167.1, read on the forward strand.
TTTTTTGGATTTGGAACTCTTTTTGGGAAATGTAATGGGATTCAATGAGTACCAGGTTGGGGTAGCTTGTGTTGGTTTAAAAACGTTACATTAATGTTTTATTCCAAAATAAAAAAGATTATTCAAGATCAAAATACAGTTTTTGTTTTACCTCATCATAATAGAAATTATTCGAGGGATTTATAAACAACCCAACAAGGTGGACTTGAAAAAAAAATATATGAGTATATAATTTTATCAAATGTTTCAGATGAATTTTATTGGATCAATTAGTTCATTAATAAATTTTAGGTGGATCCAATCATTTTGAATAGGATAAATCTTTATTCTGTCATCAATGGAGAAATTTCTCAAACTAAGGACCCCTAGTCCACCTAATGTATCAAACATATCTTTCAAAAATAGAATCTCATTCATGAAAACAATAATAGAGGATATGTAAAGGATTATTATGTAGTTATTGACTAAAATATATTATATCCTTTCAACAACATGAATATAGATATATTTATTGATTCATGTAAATTATTAGGATATTAGATACAAGAGAGAGTGGATATAATATTTTTTTACATTTAATGGTATCATGGTTTTATCTTAAATTTTTTTCTATTTATATTAATTCTTGTGTGTTGTAATTTTGTCTAAAGATGGGAATTATATGAACCCATAAAATTAGGAATTTTTTTCTATCCATAATTGATGATTAACATGATGTATTATGTACTTTTATGATATGTTAAGAGTTAAATGGTTAATGTGTTTTTATATTTAATAAATTTATGAGGTAATGTGTCATCACATAGTATCAAATCTAAACCATCGTGGTATATACTATGTAATTTCATAACTTTGGGTATTTATATGTTTAGGGTTGTATTTTATATCATTGTTTCATTAAGGTTAACCTGTAATATTATATACATAAACAACATGGTTGGAATTCAATTGTCATAATTTTATTCAATCGAATATGTGATAGGTATGATAGATAGGACCTCAGTTGAATTAAAATAGAGATATTAATGGTGATTCTTCGTTGAGTGACATGTGATATACGAATCAACAAGGTTGAACGACAAGTGATTTTTCAATCAATCATCTTAGGAAATTTTAGAAATTCAAGAATATAAGAGTTTTCTTATACGATATTGAAATATTCCAAGCCTAGTGGTTGATTTTATTTCATGAACAAAGGTTATTATGATAATTAATATGATGTATAGAGATATATTAAAAGTGGATAGGGTCATATGGAGACCTGATCGTGTTTAATTATAATCAGGGAGGGATAATTTCTAGCTATAAAAACAATTACATTTTATTTTTGGCCAATAATTTCTAATAATTTCATATTTGGGAATTTATTATTTCACACAATCCTATAATAACCCATTGGATCACATAGTAGGATAAACAATAATTATTTTCATCTCTATAAATATTATATCATAAATTTTATTGAGTATAAATATTTTTCAAAGGAAAAGTGTTTTAGATGGATTCGTAAAGAGTATTGAAATTTTATAAACATATTGAGAGGAATTATTTCATGTGGAAAATGACGGACAAATAAACTAAAGTATAAACCATTACATGGTTAAATTTACAAGTCCATTATCTATTTTTTAATGTCATGGTGTTTATCATGAATTAAATCATATATCATTCAAATTATTATCCTAAAAATGTTATCATATCGTTGGATTGTGACACATCATGTGATGGTGTACTATTTATTAACCGAATGATAATTTTTTTAAACATAACATAATTAAAAAAAATATTATAAATTTCATTATATTAGAATCTATGAAATTATTATTTTATTATAAATAAAATAATTGAGAATTATATGTTTTTTTATTTCATTTCATGAATTATATTTATAGGCTATCTATGGACAACATTTTTGGAATAAGGGATAATTATTGAAAAAGATGAAACTATCACTAATTATTTTCTATTTATTTACATTAGATGCAATGCTGGAACAATATTTAAAGTAATTCCAACCAAAGAGTTTGGATATTAAATTGGATTGTGGAATACTTTGGTGGTTATAGACAGTCGATTATTATTTAGGGATCTCTGTCAGGATCAGCGATTTCGAAGATATTTTTTGATAGTGGGGTATATGTCATTTCATATTCCCATTTTATTTTATCATTTCTTATCTAGGTTAAACATAAGGTTTAATTTGTATATCCCACTATATTTTGAACTTTAATTTCTTAAAAATACATTCAATAAATAATCTACAAACCCTCATTATGGTGATGAAAATATATTTAACATTCAAAATTAACTCTTCCACTGAATAATCATCATGTTTTTAAATATCAAAAAAATTATTCTCATCATTTTTTTATCTTATCTTGCTTTAAATTTTTTTTTACCTTCAGAAATATTCATTAAAAATATTTAGATTCAATTATTTTTCTTAATTACCCTCATGTATTTAAATTCATTCTATAATTGGGATCTCGAGACTATATTTTATCCCTCAAAATCATTCTCAATGCATATATTGATTAGTAAAGTAATTAAAACAACTTCAATGATAAGAAAATTTATAGCAGTAACTATATAATCATTACCATGAATCAAGGATAATAAATATAGAAGAATTATATCCCTTTATATAAGTTTATTTTTTCTTTTAAATGTATGAGAATGATTTTATTGAATATATTAATTTTACCTAAAACAATTTATAAAAATAATGGTTAAAAATTAAATTTACAAAAAATGTTTCATAACATCAATGAAGCTAAACTATTTAAGGGAAATGCCTAAACTACTACAATGATTAAAACTATTACAATCCCATGTAATATGTAGACACAACAAAAGTTGGTTAATTATTGTGTCCTTTAAATAAATCCTTTTAAAAAAAACTTTAGGATTAATAATTTTTAATTAAAAAGAAAAAATAAGCCTTATTTTTTACCATTATCCACCTATTGGTTAACTGAAATTCATATAAACAAAAGAACTTCAATATTTGCATGGTTGAATACTCGGTTTTAGTATTTATTCCTCGAAGATTTATGGTTTCTTTTTCAGGTAACAAGGCTATACTCTATTCATCATTTATAAACCCTTTTATTAAGAGTTTCATATTAAATTCAATAAAATTTGACTCTTAACAATGTATGATCTCCCTCATTGATATAACTAATGAAATAAATTTCATATCCTGGTATATATTACCAATAACAAAAAATGATATATCACAGAAATCCATATTTATTATACATCTTCTTTAAGAAAATATGTTCACATAAGTCTCATATTCCTCTACATTTTCAAACACATTCATAATTATTCTAATCTACTAATGAAACATGATTTCAAATATTGTTATTCACCTATATTTTCTATCATTATCCACTGAAAATTCTTTAACATACTATATAGTCCCCAAAACACCACAGAATAATTATATTGGTTCTTCTCTTATTAAATATTTCAAAAAATATAATCAAATGGTATGTATTTTATCATAAATTTATTATTTTATCTCTCATATAAATGGGGATAAACTACATTTAGTCCAACTATAAAAATTATAAAAAAAATTAATGGTGATTTTTTATTCAATAAATACATATTTAATTAGTGGGATTAAACGAATAACCAAAGAAGATGGAAATATTTAATTTACTGTAGTATAATTTAATGTATTATATTATTTAGTAATACAAAATCACAATATATTTTATAATAAAAAATTTACTAACCCTTATCGACCCATCAAAAAACAACCTCACCATTATAAAGAATCTTAATTTCCCTTTCATATCATTTTATCTTCTCAATTCACTTTTAAATAGTGTTGATACACTGATTCAACCACACATAACTCTTAAACATAATTTAGATTATATATTTTTATGTTACACATATATTGGGAAACCATTATTCATGTCACTTATATACACATCTCACTTATGTAGGATTATTTATTTTTAGATTAATATTATATTAATCAAATTTTCATTCTCTATACTTATGTGGAAACTATATTTTTATTTCACCCATTTAGTGTATCAAGATAGGTATTACGTTGATATTTTTGTTCATTCCACCAATACATTGACTTTTTTACATTCTTGACATACATAGTCCAGTTAAAAAGAACATCGACATTATAAAGTGGAATTCAACTTTATGCACGATATTTACATAACTCTTCACTTTAAAAATAAACTATTTTATCTTTCATTACTTTCTAGACCATATATAATCAGTGTTAATATGTTTTATATTGATTATTTATATGAAAGAAACATAGAAAATAGAAAATATAATTATTTATTCTTATTAATTGAGTTCTCAAAAATTTACCCAATCAAAAACAAACCATTAACAACTAATGGATTACAAATCCCCAAATACAAATATAGTTTTGGAGACCAGGTTGAGTGTTATTATTGAAACACCAAAGTATGTAGAGATTATTGATGTTGAAGAATTTCTATCACCTAGAATTATAGTTTTTTTAAAGGTGGATATATATATATATTGAGTTGAAGTAAAATTGAATTGGATATTATTAGATAAATTTACTATTGGATTTTTTTTAAAATAATAATTAATTATATGAATAATATTCACTATAATGTAATTTATGGAGGTTTATTTGAAGAAATTTTTTTTATTGTTATTGGAAGAATATGAAAAATAATTGGAATGAGAATATAATGTTCTTATATGTTTTTATAATATATATAAAATTATGTCATAATAGAATTCATCATGCCAAAATTTTTGTTGAATCATATAAAATCAATCTATGACCCAAGTTGTTACACTGTGATCGATGTTTAATACTAATGATGTTTCAAATTCCCCCTCATTAGATAAGGATTTTTTCATAGACAATAATGGTTTCATCATGAATATATTATTCATAATACAATTCATGCTGGAATGATCCTCCATGTATTCACTATTTTATGAAATGAAATTATTATTATATACATAATTAAACAATAAAATAAATCATTCATATGTGTAAGTTTATTAAATTGGGAAAGTGTATGATTGTTATATGAAGGATATATTTATGTCATGAATAATCTAATCACTCCATAATAATCAGGATTTTTATATTTATGATTAACCAAATAGAGAGTTATTTTAGACTTTAAACCATAATTTATATATCACACCATAATATAGAGTTTTTTTAAATAATTTGAGTGATATGATATAGCTCACCATAATGTCCCATGATTGAACTATGAATAACATGAACTATAAGAAAAATAAAAAATTGTGTCAGTTTGTTAGAATTTGTTTCAAAAAAGAACTTTTAATAGCTAAAAAAAATTTCATTAAAAATTATACACTATTAGTGGTTATTAAATATAACTATAGTGTAAATAAATAATAGAGGATTCCTTAAATAACCCAGTCTAGTATGATGATTGAATGTGGTTATTAAAAACCATCGCTAGTTAAGAACTAGTTTCATAGCACATCACAATTCCATTCTCTTTCTTATTATATATTTTTTCCATAAATAATCTAAAATTATTCCATTATTCCATTATTTTTTTCCATTAAGTATCAATTCATCATATTTTTAGGCTGGTTGATTCTGGGAATAAGGTATGTTCCTAGAATTTGAACTATTATTTTCTCCATATTATTCCCTAGTTTCAGTAATCTCTATTTAATATATAGTGGTATTTTGAATGGGTGGTTTATTTATTAATCTTAACAAACTATAAAAGTATGGTTTATCACAGAAATGGTTTGTATAGTGAAAATTTCTTATTAAGAAATTTTCCTAGAACAAAATTATAATGTCCATTATCCCTTTCCCTCTTCACCCCCACCATCCCAACTATGGTGGTCCATGTTATTTATTTATTGTGATCTAGTAATATGTTTATGGATTTAATTTATTATGAACATTATTAATTATATAATATTTTTTTAATTTTTATTTTATTATTAGGATAGCCTTTTTAGGTTAGTTTTCTTTTTTTGAACTTTTTTGTACTGATTCATTATTGAATGAAATTTTCACATTCATATTTTATTTGTTATATTTTTATTATTTTAATATTGAACATTTTTTATTGTTTTTAGTTTTAGTTTATGTAGATAGTAATTGTTTTATTTTTTTCTTCACATGTTATTTATTTATTATGTGATTACTCAATAAAACTTATAGGTTTTTTCAATGATATATTATTAATTTAATATTATATGTTATTAATATAGTATTTCTAGTTATCACACAATATCTAACTGTGTTTTTTTTAATATTAAATATTCATGGTTATAAATAACATTTGAAATGAAATAGTTTCATGTCTCAAAATTAAAATATACAGTACGTAGGAAAAATATAATTTATATGGATTTATGATTTACTTTAATTATAACTAAATTTGTTTCAAAAAAATATGTGATTTAGATTGATGTGATGTGTTAATTTTTATATATATTATTAATCATGTTTATATCATAACTTCTAATATCTTAGTATCAATTTATTATTATATTATATTTTATGGTTTTTTCTAATTTGGATTTCATTAATGCTAATAATTTTTTTCTTATTAATTTTGTATTTTTCCTTGATTATTATATTTAATTAATAATATGATTTTTTTTAATTATTGTATGTAATGTTATATATGTATAATAATTATCAATATGATAAAAATGGGAAAATTCTAGATTATTTTACACTCAAATAAACCTCAATAGGTTAAGGAGTTAGATTCATTTTTATAATATTCAATTTCAAATCAATCGGTCAATGGAAGAATGAAAATACTTTCCTAGATTTTAATTTTAGATGTTAGTTGAAAGGAATTGAATCTTATGAGCACTTAAAATAGAAATAATTTCTTACTTGATACATGAAATGTATTTGGAAAATGAAATTAGATATTTTTTAATGTTTGGAATGTTCCCATGATCAGTTTGAATAACCTACTACCCTGATAGTAGAGATTGATATTTATAATGTTATTAGTAATTTTTTTGAACTATATCAAACCATGGTGAGGTATTTAAAATTTCAATGGGGTTAATTTTTTATTTTTTATATATTAATATAAGATAAAAGGTAAAATATAATTAAAATTTGTTTTATGAAATAGTGGATGATAGAAATAATTATTTTAATGAATGGTGTAATAAAAAAGTCCTTTCAAGTAATGTTTTACAATCTCAAATAATTATAATGAATTATTAATAATTTAATATTTTTGATATTGGAGTTTTTTATGAGGCATTTTTTGAATCTACGTTCACTAAATAATTTTATGAGATAAGGAATCATTATAACATTCTCTTTCTCAACAATAAAAAAATTATTCATGTCCCAATGACTAAATATTATATTATATACGATATTTGAAAAAAATAATAGATAAAAATATATTATAATTCTATATGGTAATTGGAGAATAATGATTAAAGGTTTAATGAACATACTTCAATGAATATGATTAAAAATAAAATCACAATAATTTTTTTAAGTTATTTTTCATTAAAAATGATTTGATTTGAAGGGGATGTGATAATTAATGTATGGGTAATCACTTGAATTATTTATATTTCTTAAAATGGGGTTTATTCATTCAACCATAAATTCCAAATGGATCCTACAACTATGAAAATCTACACACTTTCTTCTCAAAGAAAGGAGGTCATTGGGGTATCCTATCAATGACACTTAGAAACTCAAATTGGTTAAGAGGATATGGTAAATATCACAAAAACCTATGGGGGTGATTATTTCCTACTCTGGGAATATATTATATAATTAAATAAAGTCTATGAGTCCTTCCTAATTCCCTAAAAGGTACTAATTATCCTCTATATTAGAATTGTTTTATTAACATGTGTCAATGTGAACATCTTTATATGTGATACGATTACCATTAACATGGATATATTTATAAATATATATAATAGGTTATTATAATATGGTACAAAATTTATATGTCAAATGTTTCCATATAATTTCATTATTACTTGGTAATTTCTGGTTTTAGGGAACTTGGGTTTAATACCACACAATTGGGATCTCTGGAGTTTGTATTGTTGTCCAGGAATGAAATGGTTAGCTTGGTGTTGAGATCTGGCCCCTAATAAGAATTAAAATTTATTATAGTGTAATAAGTCATAACACGTGTAGTTTAGTTCCACATAACAATAAAATTCATACCTTTCAAGGTAGTTAGACAAGGGAATATCCCTTAAGTTTTACCCCATACAGCATGGACGATTAGGTGAAATATGTCTAACAATGGTTGTTTTGCGACATTAACATGGGATTAAATTTCTAGTATGAATTGAAAGTAATATATCCATATGAGTTTGGATTAATCATATAAGTAATGTGGACTTTCCAATATAGATATCCCTGGGAATATAGCCTGATATGGATGATATGCTATATTTGGGGATTACAGCTAAGAAGGACGCCCCAGGTTGCTTCATTGAGAATTTAACCCTTTGAAGAAGTGTCTGATGAAGAATATGAACCTCTTCGAATATGGTAATTATTGTTGGTTATTTCACCTTTGGAGGAGCCCTAATGGAGCAATTTTTGTTATGCTAGTGACATAACAAATCAAGTCCCAAAATCCTTGTGAGTCAGGTTTGGTGTGATGAATAAGGAATAGTAAAAAATATGCCACATTATATTGTTAGAATAAAATGGGGCTTATGAATTTTATAAAACAATAAATTCACTCTCTTTATACTAATACAAGTTGAAGGGAATTTGGATGAAAAGTTTCATGCCATGCCTTTTAGGGAAGGCTGGCGGCTTACTCTACATGAGATTCCCTGAGTGAATATTATCCTCACTTGATAATTTACATGGTAAGGGACATGGGGATCTATGAAAAAATAAATAGATTCAGATTACTCTATAATGGATTCCCTATATGAGTACACCCCCATCCTCCTACCAATTTCTACACCATATATTTGGGATTTCACATCCGCTGATTGGAAAAAAAAGTCATGGATGCTACTGATGTCACTTCACCTTTTAGGAATATGGTGGGATGTAAGTTCTTCTCTATGAGATAGGATTATTCTTACTACTACCTATATGACTTGATTCCAAATTTCAAAGGGGGTTTATTATTGAGAACATCCAAAGAATCCTAATAATTTATAGAGGCCATGTAGGGGATATCCTTTAACATGGGAATTCATGATTGAATGGGGGAATGATGGTGTGATCGATAAATTGGCGATGATAATATAGTGATTGGTGTATTTATTAATAAAATTACAAAATTTTAGACTTAGGTATAAGAGTATTTAAATTTAATAATTAACCAACAATGGGTAATCATTTTCTTTGGTGGGAAGCCTTGGGTGGTTGTTCTCTTAGTTGGGAAGCCTTGGGTGGCTATTTTTTCCAAGTGGGAAACCTTGGTTGATGGTTTTTTCGATGGTAAACCCTGGTTTACTATTCCTAGGTGTGTATACCTAGTTAATGGTTCACATTAGTGGGTATCCTAGGGTGGTTGGTTACCTAGGTGAGGGGCTCAATGTGATTAGTGACCCATGTGATGGGAATCGAGTGATTGGTCTCTCTGGTGAGGGATTTGAATAAAATCTAATGCTTAAATAAGTTAATTTTACGATGTAATATATTTTTATATGACACCTAGTGCATGTGAATAATGTTTGAGAGAGGAATCTACTGAATTATTTCTCTCTATTTTGAAAGTGGTAAAATTTTTCACTATTTAGTAGCCATCGAGGTCTATTTATAGGAAAATATAGGGCTCGGTCAGAGAATATCTTAGTGAGTTAGGTGGTTCATGTATTTTATCATGGATAGGAAAACTATACACCTATAGGGGACATGGGTGAGGAAATCTAGACATATTAATGAGTCATAGGTGAGGCAGGGGTAGAAACCAAAAGTTATTCTTGGTGAGTGATACCAATCGACTAGAGAGGATCCTCATACATCTCTTCTATTCACAATATTTATTTAAAAGGAAGTACTATAGAATTCTAGCCCCCCCCCCCTCCCACAAAATGGGATCTTAGAAGAACAAAGATATTCATATTATGAGTACATCCATAAATATGTCATGACATTTAGAAATATGAATCAAAAACATATTCACCGAGGTCCTTGATGAGAGATTCACTTTATAGTGTTTGTGGAAAACACTCGTAATGATATTCCAGGCTAGATGAAAGGTTCATATAGGATGAAAAAGATTTTGAATAAAATTTTGTGTCCTCCATAACCTGAGCATATGGTTTTTTACTTCATATATTTCCCTTATTTTCTTCACTACACCAATATGATCATAAGTTATATTTCTCATTAGAGACACAAAATATAAAAAGGGATTAAGATAGTAAACCCTCTCAAGGGGTCCTTAGTAAGGCCACCCATTAGAGTGGGACTCAGTGAGGGAACCCTACAAAGGGGGCCTGTGTAGGACCACCCTTGATAGGGGAATAAAGTGAGGCCACCTTAGTGAGGAGTGTTATGTGATTCCTCCATTGTGAGTTTCTCAATGTGAGTCCACCATGGCAAGGGGCCATGAGTGATTCCATCTGGTTGATGTCACTTGGTTGAAAATTTGGGAAATTATAAATTTTCACTTTTTGTCTTTCACACCTAGTGCATCTGTGTTATGAGGTACCTATTCTTGTTTTATTATTTATTTTGTTGAAATATTTTTCAAAACCATTACTAGAATTTAATATTTACAACTCTTATAATGTCATGTAAAATTTTAAAGCTGCTTTTCATTTTAGGTGATGATGTTTTGGTCAAAAAAACCATCTCTATCTACCTTATAAATTATCCTAATGAAATATCATTAGGATTTCCATACAATATACTTTTTCCCCTCATATGTGCATATATTTCTAAATAACATGGAAATTCCCCATCCAGATACTTTTATCCCAGGAACATGGTTCACCGAGTACAACAACATGAGTGTGGAGAACAAACGGGAAAACATTAATTACATCCCTGAAGGAACCAACCACTTTCTGTTTTTTCTTCCCCAAAACCAAAATTCTCAGAGTTGAGTAAATCCCATAACAAAATATAAGATGCACCATTATTCCTCCATCTTTCATCATTATATCATTGATTAATCCATGGGTGGGAATTTTGAATGATCCCTTCATCTCGGCGTAGGATTTATAGAGGAATGTTTGTGGGCCTCCTGGGCCTCATTAAAAGGTGTCTATTTCAAAACCCATATCATTCAAAATGATATCAATGAATCCATTAGGGTTTCCAATACATATTTATATAAAAACATTTGTATGATCGATGGGATTCTAATCTATTATATTCCTAAAAAAATCCATCCATATTACTCATTATGATATATGAATCATTTTTTTTGAACCCTATATGATCTCAAGGGGACTAATCCTCAAGGCCATCTATTAGGAGTTTATACCTCCTTGAGTTGTGTGTGTACATATTGGATGAGTTTTGTATTTAGTCAAGTATTTAATGAGAATATATGAAGATGTGATAGACAAAGAACACAATAAACTAGTTGAATTCATGGTCGAGGGTCGGATGAAAGCTTTCATGGTTCCCCTTGAACAAAAAAGTAAATGTAATAATCCAATAGAAATTTACTCAAACTATAAAAGTGGATTTCCTAAAACATATTGGCCAAATCATTAATTGTAAGAAGGTTATAAATGGGGATATGACATCATCTTGGAAATCCTAGTGGAGTCCTATATTGAAGGGTTCCCAAAAATGTGACTAAGAGACTATCTCCTCCCAGTATGTGTTTATAATAATATATTTTTGTTGAGAACATTATTCATGGATTTCAAACTATTTATAAGGGAATATATGGGTTTGTTTGTTCTTTTATTAGTGAATATCCAGTAGAATTTCATTCATTCTCAATATAGTAATCCCCAAACTCATATATTTGGGCCATTATTGATTATTTGGGGTTGTATAGTGGACCACATTAATTTATATGATCTCTTTAGTACCCTGAGTATCCCATAATATAGGTTCAATCCTTCTTTCATGTCACTTTTGGAATAATTACATTGTCGCTGACCAGTGAGGCTTCCCTTAATTTTTATGTATCCATGAAGATTTATAATTATTTCTAAATATACCTCAACCTCTTAGAATAATAACTGAGTATGTAAATGCCACGTACATGTTTTAGGCCTATATAGTGTCACTAAGGACTGTGTGATTTTGGCATGGATCAATTATGAAAAAAAAATCAAGGATTTTGAGCCTTATCACCTTTCACAATGGTTTTGATGCATCCAATATATAATGGTATTTAAAACATTGGACATGATACAATAGGAAAGAAATATGGTATTCTGATACCTCTACATCATGATGAACTAATAGAGGATATGTATTGTGATTATCCTTCATCCTAAGGAAAAATTATTCACAAGGTTATTTAATAATTCTTGTAATTGGATGTCATCACCCACATGGGGGTATTATCCAATAAAATTCTATGATTCTACATTGAATATCCTTCAGTCAGGGGTAAATGTATCACTAAGAAATACTACAATAGGAATTCTATCGTTGATGTGCTTATGTCTTCAAATAATCAGGTGCTCTACAATTCATTCCCATCGTGAGATAATCCAATTCCTAAAGGGGGAACAGCATGGGTTTCTAGCCATAATTTACAAAATGAGGCCCCCGGTGTGGTTAAAAGAACCAAGAAGTGTTTTATGTAAAATAATTTTGAATATTATTTTGAAGAAAAAGGTAAGTTATCAAATGAATCAAAAGTGATATTTCTATAGGAACTCAAGTTCATGATTTCCATGGCTTCCATGACCCTTATTCCAAATTTATAGGACCCCTTGTAAAGAAAATTTCTTATTATTAGGAATGAAAATATAAAGGATCCATAATAAATTTATTTATAATAAAACCCCCATGAAGTATGAAAAAACATTTAGTAGTTGTATACTCTCATATGGGATACTAATTCAAGGTTTCTGGTCACTCGAAGGGTGAACGACATGAAAAATGATGAAAGTAATGAAGGATTAATCAACCAAACTATGGATAAGAAGTTTGAATATCTAATTTACCCAAAGAATGTAATTTTTCTTATTTAGATTTTATGAAGTTCCGTCATAGAGACTATTATCTCCAAGAACAGTGTTCTTTTTAAAGGAAGAGCATGAAGAATAAGTTTTGGTGATGGAAGAAGTAGTCATATCTAATAAGTATTTGGTTAGAGACTCCTCTAGTAATGACCTTGAATATTAATTTTTTATATCGAAAACTATCTCCTATAAAATAGATTATTATCAATGTTTAATTTGAATCAATTTCTTCCATTTTTCATCTATTGATGGTTGTTTAACCGACAAAGGGAGTTGAACTTCCATTATCACAGACAAAAGTCATTGATGGGATGAAACATTTTCCTATAAATTGACTCTTTAAGAGTTTGTTAGGATTTTTATATCTCTATTTTCAATACATATGAAGGTTTTTATTCATATATGAATAATAACACTAGGGTTTATCAACTATATGATAGTATAAGTAACGACATGAAGATGTCAGTAGAGGTGTCCTACGTAAAGCTCAAATTCCTATGGTATAAGGGATTTACCTTCCATATATGAGGTGTTAACATTAGAGGATCCATCACTGGAGAAAAAATGTCATTTTTAAGGGAGGAAATTTTCAAAGAAGATGAAATTATTAGTGTATTTACGTTTTCAAAGTCTTATCATACCATATAGGACCTCTATGTGGGCATTGAATCCTCGCCCAGTTAAAAAATCCTGGAGGGGCTAAAATGAATTTGAGATATTGGAGGTTGGACCTATGTATCTTCTAGTTAGAGCATCCCCACCAGAGAATTTATATTACCCTACCAAAGAGGTGGCCACCATGGAGGGATGTGAGGTTCTGATACGTAACTAGGTTGTGGTTGGTGTTAAAAGATATCTCATGGTGTATATATATGGGGATACATCGACGGTTGACGTATTCATCACTGTTGAAAATGGGGTACATACTAGAGGATATACCAAGGTTCATTCATCTCTCACAGTGACATACCCCATAGAATTCAATGTAGTTTCCAAGAAGGCTGAGTGTCTTTACATCCCCCAAAATCATGAACTATTAATATGATATGTATTTGTGATATTCCTTTTACAACATTGTCATAATAGAAAGAGGTATCCACTATGGTTTTTTAGATTATTATGACAATGTGCCTAGAGTAAAACACCCTGGTCTGTCTGAGTGACCTTACTCCAGATTTCATTTTGGTGTCTTAGAGTGAAACTTAACCAGACATAGAAACCATTGATTATTATCATACCAGCCATAAGTGTGCTTGGAAGGGTTTATATAATATGAACTATAACACCCATAGGGATGCGCTACATGTATATCTACATTTTATTCTCCACTAATTATTTCATATAGGTTATATAGTATTTGATTATAATAAACTATATCCTCTAGTAAATGAGGATATTCAGGCTTAGGAAAGAGGATGAAAAGATGATGGATTACTTTATTAATTTGAATGATTAGAAAAATATATTAAACTTATGGGAATGAAATTTCAACTATAAACCCAATTTATAGTTGTGGAATTAGGGAATCATTTACATGATGGTGAATAGGATTACTGAATAAGAAAACTCCAATACGAGAGGGATAAAGATAGGGTGAAAGTAGTTGAGTATCGAAGATTTGTGGAAGATTCTTGGGTTGAGAGGTATAAGGTACCAGATGTGGTAGATATATGTCCCTTCATTAAATAAGATGATCCCTCACATCACAGTGAAACTTTTCACATAATTATGAATTCACAGTAGGCCTTTAGTGATATTTACACCACTATAGAGAGTCTAATACTATAGTGAACCTACATTTCTTATATAACAATTACATCATTTTAAAGATAAACAACAAAATAGACTTATAAAACTGGAATCCAATGTTTTTGTGTCTTATAAAAATTAGGCACATAAATTCTTTTAAAAATATTAAAAAAATATACATTTATTTAAAATAATATTATTTATCACTTTAAATATCATGTTATCATTAGAACATATAGTCACTTGAGGATATACATCAATCAAATGGGTGAGCTAAATGACCAGTAAGATGATAAATAAGAAAATGAATCAATATAACATGGGTGGGTGTTATAATTTTCATCATCATCACATAATAATGTAATCATTACCAATGTGATGAGGGATACATCATATAAAGGCATGGATGGTGGAAATAGATAAAATTAAATATCATATCTTAGTGGTAAAATACCACACATAGTTTTGAACAAATCTATCATCATGTTCACACATAACATATGTGAATAACCATAGCATCATCATTGTGACCAAATATAGCATCATGTTAACAAATATTGCACATTATCTCATGAGAGACATCACATTACCCAACATATTAGATGGATATATAATTATGGTCCAAGCCATTACATCATAACATTTACATAATCATTCATGCAAAAAATAATGTATAACAATCATAACCATGAAATATCCATTAGAAATAAATGGGTTTAATAAGGATTTCATAAATAATTCATTCATGAATAAACACTGGGGTTACAAAATGTGAAAGTGATATCATATTTGGGTTTTAAATGACTACTCTTGAGTGAAGAAGAAATAACTCAAGAGGAATCAAGATCTATTTTCAAATGAAGATTTATTTTGGAAACATCATTGTATATTTCATAAAATCATATTGGAATCATGTATATACCAAAAAATAAAGGGAATAAAATTTAATTAATTATTAATTAATATTAAATGAAATTTCAAACTAAAATATGTCATGAAATATGTATAACACAAATAAAGGGTGTTGGGTTTGTTAATTCCCTTTCCTAATGTAGAGATGTTTTCTTCACTTGAACTTAATATCCATGATAATCAAATTAGGTTCACTAATTACTCATTCCAGAACGTTTTAAATAGATATTTTATTGACTGTAATTGTATAATATTTTTTATAACCATTTTTATGAGTTATAGACTTCAATTTCATCGTTTCAAAAGTGTTCACTTTCTTGGTTTTCATGATTGGTTCGCTTGTATAAAATTATAGAAGTTCATGGTAAATGAGAATAATCATGTCGAATTGAAAATATATGTTATTAATGAAATTAAATAAGTTTAAATGGTATCATACATTAATCAATTATATGATATGAGGATGAGTAATTACATAAAATTTTGATGAAAATGATTTAATTTATTTTCATAGTTTTTATGACCATTACAAATTTGTATCAATTTATTTATTATAATATTTATATATTGATTACACTACATGATATATGTTTTAATATTTATATTAAAAAACTATTTCAAAATAATAATGTTTTTATGACTAGCCTTGAAGGCAGTAATGGAAAACAAAAAATCATCATCCATGAAGGTGGTGAATTGACACATCAACGATGATGTTTTCATTTTTAGAATAAAAGGAAAAGAAAAGATGTTTTATGTTGGAAATTACACTAAAAAAATAAAACTCTATTATATGCGTAATAATAGAGTTCTCATGATACTTTGTATGTGAGAAATGTGGATAGCGTGTAAGAAAGAATGAATTTAAAATAGAAAGATTGAGGATTTAACATCCCAAATATCTTCTACATGAGGACCTCCTTAAGGCACATGGGTTTGGTATTGTTTTGAGACCATCATCTCTTGTACATAGGTAAAAGGCTTGATAAGGGAATTTGGGAAGAATTTAGAAAATATACAAGGGTTGGGAGGTTTGAGGAGAAGGTGTGTTGAGGGTTGGTATTTATAGGGTGGGAGAAGGGTATTTTTTATTATCATATTCATTAGATTTTTATTTTAGGTCAAGACGATCAATAATGTTGATCATTTTCATGATATCTATTAAATAATAATGGATTGTTATATATTATGGTTCTTACATCATACATACATCATCCATTACTAAAAAATTCATGTATTTAGCTTATTCCTTAAAATAACGTATTTCACTACCCACCAAAAATTCCACAACATTAAAAAAATCTGAAACATTCCCCATAACCATTTTTTGGCATGTAAATTTTAGAATTGGAATCCATTTTAGGAATATATATTTCAATATATGATTAATTGAATTTTTATAAAAAATCATCATTTATTCGAAAAATACTGACTTTTATATTATAACTGATTTTTTGATTGTTTGAAAAATTAATTAAAATATCATAAAATTATATTATAATTTTAACACAGAAAAATATTAATTTATAAATCTATTTTATAAATTTTATTAATCATTATATTATTTATAAAATTGTAAATAAAAATTTATGTCTTATAAAAATACAAACACTTAATTTGTCATTTTCAAAACATTTATTTACTTATTTCATGATATAAATATATCATATTTTCATTTATTATATGCCTAAATTTTATTTATAATTTGATAGGTTAGGTTACTCTTACATTTTCCATATTATTATTCTTTAATGTTCATATTACTACTCCAAAGGTCATGTTACTATTTTGTCTGTATAGGATTGTTAATTTCTATAAATACCACATATTTCATTCTCTATACATGAAAATATTTATTTATTTTGGTTATCTAAGTTATATAAGTGTTTTATACTATATAACATAATAACATAAAGGGTAAATTGCATTGATAAAAATTTGGTTTGTTACATTCCTCCCCCTTTTTAAATTTCTCACTCGAAATTTCACTTTACATACTAGGTTAAAAATAGGTGAGGGTATTTATCCATATTCACTTCCTCTAGTTACCTTGTTTCCACTTCATACTTATGGTTCCTCCATAACACATTAGAAATATTAGTTTTTTTCAGAATTTGTCTCTAAGGTCCAAGATCATCACCCGCTACACTTCATACGAGAGATTGTTCCCTATTTTTACCACCTTTAGATTCAACACATGTGAGGGATCACTTATGTACATCCTTAGGAGAGATACAAGGAACACTTCATGAAACTGAACCATATTAAGTGGAAGTGAAAGAAGATATGTTACTGCACCTATGAAATAAATTATCTCAAAGGGGCTAATGTACCATGGGATAAGCCACCATTTCATTCCAAATCGTAAAACGTCTATCCATTATGTTATTTAAAAGGCGAAAGTATCTCCAATTTAAAACCCCAAATCTACTTGAAGTTTTTAATCATATATATTTTTATGAATCTGATCATCATTGATATGTTGTTTCATGTCTTGCACCTTCTTTGTCATCTCTTTCACAAGATCATGTCCATGTAGCTTTTGTTCTCTAACATTATCCCAATAGGTTTGAGTTCTATATCACATCCCATATTGATCATCAGATGGAGCCATTTGAATACTCATGTGGAAGTTTTTTTATATGATAACTCTTCCAATGGGATATGATGATCCCATCCTCATTTGAATTCCATTGAGCAGAAACTTATCATGAACTTGAGAATCAAAATAGTCCTTTCATATTTTCTAAATTTTTGGGGTTGATAGGTTGTGATTAAATTCAATTATGTACTCAAATAATGTTGATAATTCTCAAGAATCTAGATGTGAACCATAGACCACGATTAGAGATGATCGAAAGTTGAACTCCATGATACCTCTCTACTTATTTCATGTATTTCATGGAATGTTTTTCATGTGAGATATCTTCTTAAATTGTGATAAAGTGATAAGTATTGGTGATTTGATCTACCAAAACATATATCCTATTTTTTCATTTTGATGTCTTCAGAAGGTTAGTGAAAAAGTCCATAGTGACATTCTCTCATTTCCACATTGGTAAAGAAAATTGTTTCATCATCACTTTGTACTTATTTGTATCTACTTTTACTTGATGGAATGACATGCACCATGAGATATAATACTCAATATCCTTCTTCATTTTTTCCCATCCAATGTTCTATCGAAAATCACAGTACATCCTGGTACTTTTAGGATGGATAGATAAAGATGATCTAAGTGAATTATCCAATAGTTCCATTGTTATCTCAGGAGATGAAGGCACAAAAAGCCTAGTTCCACACTAAATCACACCATCCTCATAAATGTAGAACTCATGTATATTCACATAAATTACATCTTTAACCTTCTATTGTACCTCCAGATCATACCTTTATTCCTCATTTATCTTCTCATATATAGATTATTGGGAAATAATTTAGATAAGGTAGGGTTTATTCCTTACTGTTATGATTTCCAAATTTATCCTTTGTATATCAATAAAGATTAATTATTTCTCAATTTGAATCATGTATAAATTATAAGGTTCTTTTATTCTAAGAGCATCATCTACATTGTCTTCTTTTCCGGAATGGTAATTAATAGAGAACTCATAGTCCTTTATTAGATATAAGAATATCCATTAACACATGTTTATCTCCTTATATGTGAATCTATAAGTTATAATATTATGATCTAAATATATTCCACACTTCTAAACATAGATCTAGTGTCTCTATATTTTCAAAGAAAAAATAATAGTTGATTTCTCCAGATTATATGTCAGGTAGTTCATCTCAGGGATCATTATCTTCCATGAGGTGTAGGCTATCACTTTATCATTATTCATGAGTACAAAACTCAAGACTTTTAGTGAAGAATCAAAAATATATCACAAAACGTCCCCACTTGTTGGTAGTGTGAGTATAACTTTAGCGAATAGCCTCTTCTTGAGCTCCTTGAGGGTTTCCTCACATTATTTTTTCTATACATACTTTTCCACTTTGCTTGTTAACTTATTTAGTGGGATGTAAAATCATGATAAAATTTTCACAAAATGTCAATATCACTCTACTAAGATAATAAGAATGTTGATATACATGACAATAGTGGGTCTAGGTCATCCTTAAGTTTCATTTGTTATTGAAGGTTCTATAAAAATTCCCTCACTTTTCATCACATGTCCCATGATAGTGAATTACATCATCCAAAATTCACACTTGCTAAACTTTGCGTACAATTTAACCTTCCTTAATAATATCATCACATTCCATATATGTTATTCATGTTCCTATTTGATATTATATAATAAGATGATATCATTGATAAACACTACCAAACATGTGTTTAGGTAGTATCTAAAGACTCTATTAATCAAATCCATGAATATTTGAGGGGAATTAATAAGTCTAAAGGGAATAACTAGAACACATAGTTCCCATTCCTTGTATGAAAAGAAGTCTTATGAATATATTCCTTATTCAACTATATTTAATGATATCAATATTGACGGTCCACCATTGGGAATTATTGATCTCCCTATGGTTGACCAAAAAATTCATCAATCCTTGGAGGAGGATACTTGTTCTTTATTGTAGTCTTATTGACCTCCCATTAAATGATACACAACTACATTGTTCTGTCCTTTTTCATTATGAAAAGAACTAGTACACCCCAAGGAGATTCACTAAGGAATATGAACCCATTTTCTAAATACTCTTTTAATTCATTCTTTAACTACTCCAGTTCTAAAGGGGCTATCCTATTGTGACATTTTGAGACTGGATTGGCACTGGGTAAATGTTCTATACCTCATGATATGGGGGAAGTCTGAGTAACTCATCAGGAAGAAAATAAATGTATTCACTTACCATAGAAATATCCTTAATATTGATTCTTTCCTTTAATGAAACAATTTTGTCCAGGTATGATTCTTCATAGGGAATCAACACCCACACCATTGATGAATTTTTAAAAGATGATTCGTTATCTTCCTATAATTTGTAGTGGAGGATGGTATTATTTGAAATATGAAAATATATTTTCTTTCCCCATAAATTGATGTGTGATCTATATAAATAGAGACAATTTATTCAATGTATAGTGTCAAATTCAACCAAGGTAAGTATTATTATATTCATTGGAAAAACCATCACACATACACCAATAGGAGAATAATCTGATACATGGGTTTCAATGATCACACCACCAGGTAATTTTACAGATATTTCTAATTCAATGTATTGGGACTTCAATTTAATAGATATAGAAAACTTATAGGATACAGAGTAACTTGATTATAATTTTATCTCATAATCATTGGAATGATAAAATGGTTGGTCTCTATTATAATATCTTTTGATGGATGAATTGTGTTCTCTAGTATAGGTTTCTCTCTTGATGGATTTCTTTATCTTGTGGAATCTATGAGGCTTCAAAATTTCCTTTATATATATTCTTGTAACTACTATAAAATGGGTTATATGTAGTGAATTTCCCAAAAAAAACCATGTTGTGTATATTCCCTAGGAAAAACATAAGTCGTGTTATTAGAAAAATTGTGTAGACTTATCTCATGAGGTAACTCTCAATCAGGAAAATAGTGATTTTAGTGAGGAATGAGGAGGTTAAGGTAATAATTCATCCATACTTATGGGAAGGGGTAATTCTATTTTAGTTTCATTTTTTTTTGACTCATTAGTGACCAAATGATCTTAAATGCGATAGATTTGGTCAAAATTCACCAATCCCTATGGGATGGGAAACAACCAAATTACCAAAATTGTAGTTATCACTTTCTCTATTTTAATTACGTGAATCTTTGTCTAAGAATGAGTTGTGTGAAATACATGATATGAATTTGGGATACGTACTATTGGAGTAAATTCATACACTTAAGGGTTTTATCTTCTCAAATTAGAACATTATATAACATTTTGATATTATTGATGTAAGAGTATTTCAATGCATTTCCCTTATCAAGTCTACAGTTTATGAGAATCCTTCATAACAGATCCCTATGGAGCCTACCACAATAATTTATATATAACAATCCAAACAGTTGGAAAAAATAAATAACATTTCACAAGGTCAAATTTGGTATATAATAATGTATGGAGAGTGAGGTAAAATGTAATACTACCTATTCATCTCATCCTCTAATAAGTATACCTAGATGGGCATCAATAATCTACTGATGTATATTTTTTGGTGCATTAAAGAAGGAATATTGAATATTATCATGTTGTTTTCCCAATTTTAAACTACCAATAATTAAAAGGGTTTTTCAAAGAATATATCCATGATGATAAATTAGTTCCATAACTTTATTTCCATATCATTAATAAGGAAATAACATCTCTTTTAAGTGTTGAAGATTCTTCCATAATTTAATACAAATATGATGAATGACTTCCTATTTAAGTGTTTTCAAATTTAAACAAGGATGGGTAACCCTAGGCTCAAATATGATGTTATATTTTCATTGTCTATTTATTTCCTCATAATAACTTTTTCCCCTTCATCTTATATCAGAGATTCTATCAGTAGTTTTGAAAACGTGGTTTTTTCCATGAATTTTTTATAGAGATAAGGGTTTAATTGAATTGTATTTGTTATATAATAAGGTATTAAGGATAAGTCTGGCTTAAAAATGATTGTCTAATTGGGATATATTTCAATTCACAAAGAATATAACTTGTCAAATACAATTCATTGAGCATAGTTGTTTCATCCATTCAATTGCCTCAAGATATTAGGGTCACGCATAATTGTCTTTTTAATGGGAGGATTGTTTCTATAAAATTAAATATCACCATAGGGAGGTTCATTGTATTGAATTCCATCATATAGAGGACCTCTATAATTGTTCATAATCTGACCATAGTGCATGGACCCTATAAAATATACCTGTAGAAGGACCTTTAGGGATGGTAGTGATAAGGTTAGTACCTTCTTATTGTCTGATAATTTCATCATGAGGATGGATTCAAGAGTACTCATCATGATAAAAGATACCATAATTGATCATATTGTGCCGATAATGAGTACATTCATGGTTAATGGTTTTGGCTTGACCACTAGAGATACTGTTATAAAAATTATGGGAAAGACCTCCACAAGTGAAACTTCTGGTTTGTTGATCTGACATAATTCTTCAAGATTTTGGGCCACCATTGATAAATGTTTGAGGGACTCAAGAATAATTGAATCAAGTATATAAGGAATTAATTACTAATTTTAAAAATCATATTTTACATAGTGAGTCATCTTATTATATGTTCTCTATTGTAAAGGTGGAGTCACATGTTGTAAACAATTGATTTCATGCAAAGGATCCCTCAAGAGTGAATTTTATGATGTTTCTATAGTATGATGATAATTTTTTATTTTTTGGAAGGATTGTGTGCACAACCTAAAGTTTCCATTGGAATGGTCTAATGGTATTCAGTAAGAACAATAATATATGACAGATACTATTATCCATTTATCTCAGGGGTGTATCGAAGACCCTCTTGGATGGGAGTTGGAACATGTGCCTCCTCTTAAGTAAAACTCTATGTGCGATAATGAGATAATATAGTGGTGGGATGGGATTTTGAGATTCCATTGTGAATAATTTATGCACCAAAAAATATTTATGGATATATATAATGTTTTCAAGGATGTATAAGTTCCCCTTTATTATGGTCGGGATGTGCTGAAAAGATTCCACCACTTCAATGAGAATGTGTCCCCTTTCCATGGTGGGAGAAGAACTATATGCCTACTCATATCATCATGTTTTTATCAAGAATATATATAGGTGATTCATGTGTGGGTTGGGAGTTCATTCCTACCCTAAGTTCACTGTTGGGATACATTAAAAAATTTCTTTCGAATACTCCAAAATGTGATAAAAGGTTAACTGGCTGTGGGAAAGAGCTTGTATATTCTCACATGTTACCACTGTAGTATATTATTGGGATTTTTAGGTGGATTAAGGGTTATTATCATGTATCTAACTATTTATTGTGTTCCACCATTGATTGGCTTTCTTGGTCACTCAAACTTTAGTGACCTAAGCCCAAACCTATAGGGTGGTAAACTTAGCTGGATATTAAGGGATTAATGGTGAATGATGTTAGCAGTAATGATTTTCTGTAGGATCCCTTGTTGGTGACAATTTTGGTATGGTGATTCCACTATCATCCTTCTATTCCACCTCCCTAATATAATAGAGGTACCTTCTACCACATTCCTAAGAGAGGCTCCAAAAATGATTTGAAATGGTGATAGGTGTTATTTTCTTCTTTTCCACTACACACCATTGGGGAAATGGTTATTGGGGCTACATATCCAAGAGTTCATAATGAGAAATTTCCAATGTTGTTATAGTACTATTCAACTAGTAATCTTTGAGTTAGTACATTTTCCACATGGTGATGAAGGCTTAGAGTGGGAAACAACATATACTGGTTTGATGACGATCTAACCCATAGCAGTAATTATTATTATGTTTTTATTTATTGGTAGTATATAATTTAGATTTAAGAAAGTTTTGGTGGGTTTCTCAGTTGAGAAATAAAAAACACAAAAAAGAAAACCCATAAAATAAGCATCATAATTAAACAAACTCATGCATGACATTCAACATTAAATGATCTACATTGGTCAATTTTTTGTCTCATAGAATATATAAAAAACGGCCCCAACAAGTGGCATTCCCACTTGATTTTTTAATGAAATATCAACATCATGTTGGAAATATTTTTTATTTCATAAAATATATAAGAAAAAATTGTATGACATGTGGAAAACACTGTTATTTTTGTTAATGATTGATTTATATTGGGTTTACGTCTGTTATCATAGTAAATTGGATGTTGTTATTCATGAATGTATAATTAATCTCGTTATATAGATATTTTAAATTGGGTTTTATTCAGGTATCTTGAAACCCCCAAAATCATTTACATCTGTGACAAGCTGTGGACCTACTTTCAAAATGTAGGCATTCAATGGGGTATGTTACTAATAATACTTGAGAATTTAAATTTTTAAATATCATGGCTCTTATCCATCATGATACTGAGATCCTCCACACGCGGCGTGAGGGTAACCGGCTGGCTGATTTTTTGGCATCCAAGGAAACTCAAGGATCTTCCCTCTCGACTTTCCACTCCCTTGGATCCCTACACCCAGGAGGTGTGGACGTTACTCTTGGAGACACTCTTGGCCTTCACTTTTTCAGACCTCCGTGATCCCATGTTTCTAGTGACGGTTCTGTGCCATAACATGCTGTCATGATGTTGTTTCTGTCTAAATAAAAAATATATAATTTCTTATAGAATAGTGATCATATAACTTGAATAAATAGAGGGTTCTAAAAATCCAATTGATATATACAATAGTAGTGATGGCCTAAACCAGTAGGATCATTCCATATATATCCCATTTATCAAGGCTTCCTAAGGATACAACATCATTGGGATTTAACATTAACTAATCCCAAGTTATGATCCAACAACTTAATCAAGATTGAAACAGTATACGAGAGAAGTTCAAGTTCATGGAGATCACGACCCAAACCATGTACACTGAACCACCCTATTAAAGTCTCACTTTCATTCACCTTACCCATAAGGAATTTTCTAGCCTATTAAAGGATTATATATGAATACCATAATAATATGAAATAATATATTTTATTTTCAATAGAATAATTTTTATATTTATTTTGTATCATTATATTATGAACGATTTTGATTTTTCTAAAATGGAATACAAATTTAATTTTTAATAATTATTCAACATCAATTGAGAAGATAATTTCCATGAATTAATTTATTTTTGAAATAAATAATATTTTAATAAAATATTTTTATTAATTAAATTTTATTAAATATTAATTATCATATAATTATTATATAGTCAAATGTAATTTTCATAAGGGTTCAAAAACTATTAATGTCAAAAAACCCATCATTTCTCAATAAATATATATTATTATATTTAAAGAAAAAATAAAAATATTTATAAAATTATTTTTATCAAATAAATATTGTTTTTGATATCATAATGTCTAAATTTTTCAACAATGAATTTTTCATAGTTTTCTGAGAGAGTCAATTTTTTACCTAAAAATTAAATATCTTATAAATATAATGTGTATATTATGAAATCATGATTACCCATATGCGATTTAATAAAATCCATAAATGGAATGCATGAAAAAATATATTTTTTAACTTTATAATAATTTATTTTGAGGTTATTTTAATTATTTTATAAATCCATTATGAATCCATCAAATCTTATAATATATTTTAATGTTTTAAAATCATTTATTCAAGTAAATGACTCGCTTTCACATCATTAATGGTGTTATTTTAATTTTTTTGGACCATGAACCTGTAAAATAATGAAAAGGACTCCTTTTTGGTAGAAACTGTTGGCACAACCCATAGGAAGGATTGTGTTTTTGGTTATTATATTATGGAGTCCAAAACCTTTGTTTGAGAAATGATAAATAATTCCCCACACATTTCCTATATAAACCCACCCATTCTCCCATTTGACTTCACTAAAAAATTCTTTTACCATATCCAGACTATTCCCTCCCATCTATTGAGTTCTCCCAAGGTGTCCCCAAGCTCTCATGAACCTCTTCCTAGGCATTTGGGGACACACTCTAAAGGTAAGTGATCCTTAGTTCTCATATTTATTTAAGTTTCCTCATTATCTTATGACCTATATTTAAAATTACTAATTTTGGGATATTTTTTCCCATGACCTATTAATTTAAATTTGATTTTAAAATGTAGGGATACCCATTTATCTATCATCAACTCCTTTTATGAATCGTTAACTAATTTTGTTACCCTGCTAAAATTTCACTGTGATTTACCATGCCAAAAAAAATTGTAGTGAATACAATTCCCATTTCATATCAAAGTAATTCACCTTTATACACTTATATTCCATTTATTGGGGACTCAAAATTATTAATTCTGTATTTCGTTATCTTGGAATAAAATATGTTGATGAATGAATCCATGTTGTATGATTTATATGGAACACTTAATCATGAGAATAAAATGAAAGGGATGGGTGAGTCCAGAATTTTATAGTTCACCAATGCATTGGGTAATGTTTTAGTCTCCTGAGACCTCATGCAATGAATTAGGGAGTGAAACTAATCCATCATAACACTTTTCCATCATGATTTCGTGGAAGTTATCCTTGACCTATTTTTATGATCCAGAATTTTATGTTGTTGCCACATTTTACATGTTTCCTTTATGGATATCATGATATATCATGCCTATTTATTAATGTTTATGACTATCATTCCTTTTATGACCCATTTATAAGACTATTTTCTAACATGTATTAGTTTCTTCATTTCATTCCATTTTTATTTCATTAATGGGCTTTATAGCTCACCCATTTTTGATGTATGTCCCCCAGGTTTTCCAATAGTGTTTTAGGTATGATCATGTTGAGGAATTTTTCAATAAAGATGATTTATTTTCTTTTTTAATTTGTTATGTAAGGTACCTAATTCCAAAAGAAACTAAAATTATTGATCTTTTGGTTTTTATTATGTGTAATATTATGTAATAAATCATTAATTAATGTCTAATAAAGATAAGGGTTTTGAATGTCGGTATCAAAGAAAAAGTTTAGTTATTTTTTTATTATAATTAGAAATCTCTAGAAGAATCCTTTGGTAAAACAAAAAGTATAATAAAAAATACCGAAATTTTGATAAGTATAGTGTGTTTGGTTTATCAATCAAATACATCTCAATATACATTCTAAAAGTGGATGTGGATCTTGTATATATGTACATAGGGTTGAAGCATGAAAACACTGGGTTGATCGAAACTTGATCAGGAACTTTTGCACACTAATGATCCAAGCTACACACCAAGTTTGACACTCCTATGGGATATTAATTAGTAAATTTATAAGATCATTATGAACCATAATTATGGGAAAAAAATTATATGAATATATGATAGGAAATAGATCATGTGTAAACTATATTGAATCCTAGAAATTTATAAGTTAAGGAAATACATGTAATATAAAATATATATCTTTAATGTCACGGGATTATTATTTATGTGTTTTATAGTTTAAAAAAACGTATCCCTAATTTTACCTTTATTATATCTAATGTTCTAAAATACGAGGAACTGGTTAAATAAACAATGTGACAAGAATTGTGATGAATGCCCCCAATGAGATTCCCAACATAATCAGAGTGGGAATCATGAAATTTATGATGATATTCTCTTAGCTGACTCAGGTTATAAATTGAAAAATGGATTAGTAGGATCACTTAAATCCCCTAATATATAAAAAGAAATAATTTAAGACTCTATATGACAAAGGCCTCCTAATTTCAATGGATCTTCATATCCCTTAATTGCCGGAAAATGGATCAACTCCATTGAGAACATCTTCTCTATCCTTAAATGTTTGAACAAGAGAAGTCTCTACTAGTTGTTTATCATACGTAGGGAGAATCTGATTAGTTTTGTACATTGATCATGAATATTAGGCCTATGGAATACATTAATGTGATGGGGTATATGTAATTATAGAAAAAAAATTTGAATAAATATTTTCCTCGCACGCTTCGAAATAAAATGGAAATGGATTTCTTTTTACTCAAGAAAAAAGGTAACGAATCTACATGGGAGTATGAGGAAAACTTCACAATACATTCACGAAATGGATCTGGCTTTATTGTTACTCTTGAATACAAATTTGAACGCTTATTTTTTGCTATAAAACCTAGGATAAGAAAAGTCATATCCATATAATACTTTGATAGATATGAGAATATTGTCTAATGTTCCCTCAAAGTCAAAATGAAAATGTTGAATCTCAAGGGTATCATAGGGATATGAAGCAGAAAGTAGAGTTTAATTTATGAGGTCTAATGGATAAATATAATAGATCTATTAAATTTAACATCTCACTTCTCAAAGGTTTGGAAATAAGAAACCTAAATATTTCCTAAGGTGGGTGGGGAAATTATTTAGGTGTGGGAATGAAGGACACCTAGATAGTAATTGTCAATAGCCGAACCCACTAATGTGATGGAGGGAGGGAATGATCTAGTCAAACCTCAGTGAATTTTTCATTATTTCAACTTTATGGAATCAAGACATTTTTTGAACTAATTGACTAAACCAAGGGTTTTTGGGGACATCCAATAATCTCTATGGAAACAAGGGACATATTTTTTTCATCACAAATAGTGAGGTGGATCCGTACAATGAATTGGTTACATGGACACTAGATATTCATTCAACAATATAGAATTTTTTTTCATTATGGTTCTATACATTCATTTATATCATATAATTATAGAAGAACTATTCAAACACCACCACAAATCATGGAAGTATAACTATTGGTGAAATGTAAAACGGGGAAATTATTGAATCCCAAGTATATAACTCCTCCCCTATAATTATTTATTGAATAAACTTCCAAGATAATATTTTGATACTCTATTATGTGTAATTTGATGTAATTATGGGTATTGATTGTCTTTCCCTATATATATCCAATATAAATATCTGCGATAAGGAAATCACACTCCATATCACAAATCGTCCTTTGATTCTATACAAATAAAAGGAGTTGGATTAATCTTCTTTAGAACCCGCATCTCAAGAATGAATATTATTTCCATATGACCAAAAATATATAGATTAAATCATTTAGTATATGTAAATGATCATCCATGATGACATTCCCATTGGGATGGAATACATTAATGTGTTTCCCAAATAATTTCTTTATCTTCCTCCTAGTTGAGAGGTTGAATTTTCGATTGAGATTATACTTGGGGTGTTACCATTATCGAAAACTACATATAGAATGGTTTTTTTAGAACTTGAATAATAATGAAAAAAAATATAGGAGAGTCTGGATAAATGGTTCATACAACCAAGTGCTTCACCATGGGGTACACTAGTCCCCCTCATCAATAAGAATGATGGGTCAGTGCACATTTTCATTGATTATCATGATCTTAACAAGATCATGATAAATAAAAATTATCCTTTCGATGGATTGATGGCTTGTTTGACCAGATATTTTTATAATAATACTTCTATAAAGTGGATATATGGTTAGTTTATTACCAAGTTATAGTGAAGAAGGATGATATCACCAAGACAAATTTTTGTATAAGGTACAGGCACTATGAGTTCATAGTAATTCCATTCGGAATCAATAATGCTCATTAAATATTCATGAACATAGTGGATATTTTCATTAGATATTACCTCCAAAAATATTTGGTGTTATTTATAGATGTTATTCAAATATACTCTAAAAGAAAGGATGATCATGACGAGAATCTAAGGATTGTGCGAAATAATTTACACAATGTGAATCTTTATGTCATGTATGGTAAATGTCAGTTCGAGTTGAATGAATTATCATTAATGGGGAATATAATCACATGAAATGGGATATATATATATATACCCTTACAAGATAGAACCAATTGGATAATGGATAATGTAAACATCTATGACAAATATCCATAGTTTACTTGGATTATCTGGGTACTATCGTCGATCTGTGAGAAATTTCTCATGATTTTCAAAACCTCTAAACAAAATAACAAAACATGGAGTCATGATTTATTGGAATTAAGATATGAAGAGAACTTGATACAGTTTTAATGGAGGATTATCATGGCACTTTCACTCACACTACCCACAAGTGGAGAAATTTTTGTGGTATTCGGTGATTCATTGAAGAACTGATTGGGATATTTGATTGTGATGAATTAAAAATTGATAGCCTATGCATCAATGAAATTGAATATTCAGAGATAGAATTACCCAAAACATGATATAGAGTTTTATGTCATGATCTTTATGTTGATAATCTCAAATAATTGTCTCATTGGGGAGAATTGTGAAATTTATATGGATCACAAAATCCTCAAGTATATATTCACATAGAAAGATATGAATATGATCTAATAAAAATAGTTAGGGATGATTAAGGAATATAAATTATCAATCCACTACCATCCTAGAAAAGTGGAGATAGTGGCATATTGTCTTAGTATAAATGATCCAACAATTTTTTTATTTATGAGAATTCAAAAGGATGTGATCTACTTAAACTTAAAAAGACGGACATGGGAATCATAATGGAAGGAACATCATCAATCCTTTCCAAAATTATTTGTCAAACAAACCTTCAATAGAGGATAAATTATTGTCAAATAAATTTTGTGGGAATTCATAAGAAATTGGTAACTATAAGAAAGTATAAATCCTCAAAATCAGTGTTAAGGATGGAGTTATGAGATTTTGTTCATGACTATGTAGACCATAAAATCATGAGTTAAAAAAGGTTTTGCTAGATGATTCACATAGATCAACCTTCTACATCAATCCAGGAAGAAAACATATGCTGTAAGATCATAAATTTCACAAACCAAACCAGAGTTCCATCTGACCCAACATTTGACCTGGTCTGAGACATGGCCTAAAGGGCGTTCCATCCCCAAGGGTTGGAAACTAGTTTAGTGCATAAATTATAATCCAAGTGGGAATGATTTAATCCCAAAGATCCAGGATAAAATAAATAAACTAAACAAACTAATCATGTAGAAATAACCATCAACTAATTAGAAATAAATACACCTATTGATCCAGAAACAAGTACAACTAAACAAGCTATGTTTAAATAACTGAAGGATATAAACAACATCCAGAACATAAAAAACTATGTCACCATGTGACCACAATGTCACCAACATACACAAGATTAAATCATTCCATGATTCAAATTGAACCATAAAACTAGAACATGAATCTGAACTTGAAAAATAGGTTATCTCTATAGACACTAAATAGTACAAGTAGGGTGTGAGGTAAATCACTCAGTGGAAAACCACCAAAGAATCCATATATTTATTTTTTAGAAAATATTTAATTAACAATAGTTTTAAAGACATTTATGAAAATAGGTTTTGAACATTTGAAAAATTCAAGAACAACATTCCATTTTTCAAACAACACATGTCGCATTCCCAATTTAAATCAAGTTCGCCATTTTAGAAACCAAATCCAAAAACTAATATCTATCTAGGTAACACCAATAAAAGATGAAAGTAAAAAAGATAAAATTTATAAGAAGTCAAGTTAAATAGAAAGTATGAAATAAAATATATATATTAACCATTGTAATTTCCTAAATAACCCTAGAGTGAGCCCTATACATACTCGGTCTAAACTCACCTACCAGTGTATGGTGCAGCTCCATAGTCAATAACCAACTGGCTTCTCTAAACTAGCCTCACTAGTGGCACAACCCATCAGGTATCTAAGATATCCTAGTGTTACCAAACTTTCTAATTGGGGTTGATAAGAAACCATCACTTGACTATATAAAAGAGCTTAGGAACCCTATGGTAATAGTATATTGTGTATGTAAAAGGCCCTTACACACATGACTCACCTTACCTACCATCACCACACTTTCTTACCCCCAACAATGACACCTCCTATATAGTAACCCATATAGGTAAATCCCTTTATAGGGGTTCCTGTCACATATCACATTATGATAAGTGACAATATGGCAATCACATCACATCAACTTTCAAATCTGTTATCAAAACCTTTCTAAAATGCATTCTGGAGTTCAAATTTTTTCACACAATATTTCAAATCATTTATCAAAACATAAATGTTTCCAAGTGGGAATTTATTATTTCAAATCATATCCATCTTAAATTAATTCACAAAAATTTCCTAAATGATGTGAAAACCCACTTCAAGACAAAATTCAAGGCCACGGCATTCTTAAGGTTCCAAATGAGACTTTATACCATTTGTATGTATATTGTTTTCCCAAGGATCCATACAATCCGTAACTCTGAAAATAATTTCAAAAACCATTTTAAATGTATTTTAAATTCATGAAACTATTTAGAAGAAATGGGGGATTAATGATGATTGAGAAGGGGAACATGAGGAAAGAGTAAAGTGTTTCAAAAATTAAGACTTTAAATTAAACAAGGGAATCATCATTTGTTCAAACTCTCACATGAATAATCCATGTTTATATTGGTGTTCCCACATCCAATGGAACTCTCTTGGAATCCAAAGAATATACTCAAATATTTTTAAAGAACCAAAACATGCACATAAATATCATGTTACCATCAAATTAAACCGCCAAAATATAACCAAGGAAAAACATTCTCTATAACCATTCCATTTCATAAAAAGGAACCAAGAAAAATTTTATCAAAAATTTTCACACCAGAAAAGATAAGAATACTCAAGAAATTCCCTTTTAAACCCCAATTGACATTTCCTTGAACACCTTATGTGCATATATTTATAATCATAATATATGAATGTATTCAAATACAATTTTTTTCAATTTTTATAAACATGAATGTATCATAATAAATTAACCTAATGCATCATGAGCATGAAAAACATATTTATAAATTTTTTTTAAGCACTCAAGAATCAAAGGAATGCATCATAAAGGAAAACTATGGATACACCTACCACAATGGAGTGTAGATGCGACGAGACTCTCTAAGAAGGAATATTGCGCCCCGAATATCAACCCACACACCCTAAGGATCATGAAAATAGAGCTACACATCAAACCTAACATCTAGGATTTGGCCAAGAGAGAACCCACTAATGAAGAACTATAAAGTAGAGAGAGGAGAAGTGGAAGAGTGGGAAAAGAAGAGAAAACCCCTAAAAATCACCTTAGAACTTTGGAGATTGATCCATGGAGGGAGTATAACCAAGTTGATAGGGGTTTGGAAACCCTATCAAACGCCAAAAACAAACCATGGGGAGGAATCTAAAATTTGGGATATAAAGAGTGGAGAGAGAATATGGATTTTACTATTTATAATTTTTGGGTAGCTTGCATGGTTTCGTCACACGGTTTACCAAACTATTTGACAATCGTGAGGTAGCCTGTCTCCAAGAGTAGGTCAACTGCATGGCCAACCTGCACGGTTTGACCTACCGTGCTCAAATTGTGAGGATACTTTTGTCCAACTCTAGGACCTACTGCATGATTACCTAGGTTGGGTCGTACGGTTTCTACTAACTATGCACCGCCTGTGCACAATCCAAAAATCACCCAAAAATGAAACAAATCTAACATGTAATTTTAGAAAACAATCCAAAACTACACTAAAAAAATACAAATCCATGAAAATAATACAATAATATAATTTCCCAGGTTGGGGTGTGAATATTATCCCCTCCTCAAACACTTTCTTCCACCAGAAAGTCACCCAACGGAAAGTTGACCAAAACTCCAATCCATGTCTGGTCAAAACTGAGAGAAACCATATACCTCGTGGTGACCTTTCCCTCCAAAAGTCACATATGAATGATCAAGAAGAAACCACAACACAATAATTAGGGGAGAACATTATGGGGTTCTCCCCACTACAATAACTCAACTAGTATGGAAACTTTAAAACCCAAACAACACCATCAATACATAAATGGGAAAACCACTACTAGGAA
Organism: Viscum album; assembly: GCA_963277665.1. Classification (NCBI taxonomy): domain Eukaryota; kingdom Viridiplantae; phylum Streptophyta; class Magnoliopsida; order Santalales; family Viscaceae; genus Viscum; species Viscum album. The sequence goes on from OY728167.1 coordinate 343,781,438, forward strand.
ACTTGGAAAACTGGGACCCCAGGAACTCCCAACCCAAACCAGAAATCTCCCATTACAGGAAAAGCATACAAAACAAATCCAAATCATGCGGTAAACCAAAACCACCGTCGATAAATTTCTCAAAACTCAATCACCTCCAAACCAGCACAAATAAAAACTAAAACCCAAACTAACCAACACTATTCTTAAGCATTCCAAAGAAACCCCAACCAACTCAAGCCCCACATGAAAAAGGTTAAATCCTATAGTTAAATGAAAATATATTCAATTAATTTCTTAAATATGTGAGAGAAACGTACAATGGGATGAATGTTACAACAGGAAACTTAAACTATCTCTACTCCAACATTGGAGATGGAAACATGGCCTAGGTTTTCTGTAAAACCCTATAAATTCTTGAATATGTGTGAGCTTCACTCTATTTCCTATGGATAGAGCCCTAATGGTTGAAAAATATAATGGATCGCATCCTCAAGATAACATACTATCATCAAAAAAATATTCTTCAAGTGTTGCTTCCTACAGTACCTCTCTAGATGACCCAAAAAGCCGAAATTATGACACATCTTTAGAGGATTGAAACAATAAGACTTTGAATACCCAAACCAGACACATTTAAAGTAGAAAAGTTAGTGGTTTGATGTAATTTAAGACAAAAACAATTAAATTATAATCCTCAAATATATGATCCTATATAATACACTCCTTTCCAGATGTGGAACCTTCATAACAGACAACAGATACTCGATCGCCAAATGCATGCGCTCCAGAAACTAACTCAGCCAAGAATGCTTCATCCAACAGCTTAGATGAATACCCATTGAAATAATATAAGCCTTCAGTAGAGCCTACAAAACTACCTCAGGTGAAAAGGAAATCATATCCTTGATGTGGTTGACATAGTCCTTCACCGTCCCTTGGCCTTATTGAATACACATGAGGCCTTACCTGTTTTTCATCTTCACCTCATTAGGTTTGAACCATATGATAAATATGAACTTAAAAACATCCTACATCATCAAAAATTTCATAGATTTTAGGGAAATAAACTCGCATTCATATAAATATGGACCCTCATAGAATCCCAAGAAAACAAAAACTCTAACATCTTTGGGAGTTCCCAATGATTTTAAGACACTCTCAACTTCCTAAAGCCACTTCATGGGCTCTAATGGACCTTGATCACAACAAAGGATACATAATAACATAGAAAACTAAGAGCTGGGAATGAAACATGAGAAACATTGGGTCCTTTCTAGGTGGAATATTTTGAACAACATAGGGAACACAAATTCAATCTAACATCAAACCAGAGTAAATTCGAGAAGATCATCTCAAGATGATGGAAACAGGTTATCAAGGAAAAAATATACAAGAACTACTAAAGTTATACTTTCAAAAATCTCAATTTTCATTTATATTTTAAAAATGCTACCTTCTTAGGCCACTTTCCAAAAAAACCCATTTCCAGGGAATAGAAACAAACTATTTCAAGGAAAAATCAAAACCAACTCATTTTTCACTCAAAATCCATTTCTATAAACCCATGTCAAAACATTAATTTAAATTATCCACCCATGTAATCGTGTAAACCATCACATATGTGTCATTCCATTCCCACTTGAATCATCTATTCATATGTTTCAACATGCACTTTATATACATACACACACATATGTGAATTTCTATAAATAATGCCAATGGTCGCACATGCCATTTCATTACCAAAACCCAATAACATACCAATTTCCAAAATCACTTTTCTTCCAACATTTTTAAAAACACTTCAAAATTTAAAAATAACATTCTCTTTTTAAACCCCATTTTAGTTTTTATATCGATACAACATGAAGAAATCATTTTCATTTCGAAAAACCGTTTTCATTTCAAACGCTTACACCCACTAACTGGGATCAAAGAGGAACACAACTCACATTAAACTACCAGAATGGGGAACTACCATAAATGAATAACCTAGTGGCATCGTAGTGGGCTATACCCCAGGTAATCATCAATAATTAGCGGACTTTGATCAAGGAACTCAGACTCCACATGGGTCATTATTCCATGTGAGGTCACAAAAAGACATTGTCTCACCTTCATTTATAGTACTTAGTTCAAAATAAACCAAGAAAAGACAAGGACTCCATTCACAAACCACCCTTGGAAACTCAGGTCTCATCATGAGTGGTGGTGATTAGGCACCAACCCAAAAACTACCTTATGTTCCCTGAAATTCATAATTTCTCATCTACCTGACACCCCAAATAACAAACAACCTCCCTCTAATTCCATTTTTTTATGAAACTGAATGGAGTTCCTTTTGACACTATATAATGCCCCGACCCTAGTTACCCAGATTCGGTGCATTATTTTAATACATTGTCATGATTAGAAGGAATCAATTCCAGAAGGACCAATCATTTTAGCAGTCTTGGAAAATATATTACATACATTAATGTTACATTACACTTTCTAACATATAAAACAGCATAAATAATCCTTTTATAATGCCATTGTTCCATTATCTTAACCCTACATCTCAATCATAAAACACTTATTGGGATCCTGGGAAAATAAAACATAAGAAAGGGGTGAGTTTAAATGCTCAGTAAGGGTAAATAATTTAGCATAATCTATAAACTTTTAAGGCAAGATGTGTAATAAAAACAACAGCCTTTTAAACATAAACTTGAACATAATATGGGAAAAATAAATCAAACATTACCATAATAACATGCACATGGATATTATACTAGTAGAATAATCACATGTAATAACTAATTTCATAATGAGGGAATGCATAATGTCGGACATCATAACCACATAGTCAAGGACTCGTGCCAAGACTACAAATAAATTGTTTTTCCAAGGCCTTGTGCCAAGACACTAGTTTGTCTCATGAGACCTACCGAGGCATCGACGAGCTATTGTGGGCTCCACCCATCACTTAATAAGTCCAATTCATTCCTCGTATGAAAAGGTTGAAACATAACATAAACATTCATATTAAAACCAGTATATGAAATGTCAATAATTTAACCATTAACCATGAATGGTATAAAAATAGCACATCTTAAGTCATACATATCACAAAATCTTCAATGAATATGGAATATTGTATCTATAATAAATCAACTTCAAATAGGTTTAAAATCCATCAAATGATGTTGACATAAGTGAAAATTATCCGTAAAATGCTTTGAGAGAAATACCACTATCTAGGAAATCATTTAAAAGTCTCATAATTTATAAAGGATTTCATTTAAAAGAGATTTTTGAATCAAAGTGTCCCATTCCACATTGAATGTTTTTAAAATAATTATCATTTCAAAACATTCATTTCAATATAAATAAATCCTTAAAATCATTTTGAAAACATGGACATTAATTAAAAGGGTTTAGAAAGATAAATCTTTATAACATTTCAAATGATGATATAGTTAAATAGAACCTCCCATAAAACCTTAAAAGATTCCTTTTGAAAACATTTTTATGAAATATGGGTATCTATGATAAGTACTTCCCAGAAAATACTTACACATGAACAATCTCAGATAATAATGAGATTGAGGAACTAACCCTTACCTTGAACATTCCTTTGGTCGAGGGTACACTTAACCTCATGTATAATGACCATTGTCTGTTATTAAATTATACCAGAACCATATTAATTTTTATTATATCATACATGATTCATTTATTACTTTATACTACCCATTTAATAATGATTTTCATGTTAAATTAACGTTTCGAGTAATAATCGCTTTCTTTATCGTATGCGTTTTAACTTGTTATTCTTGATAGTATCATTTAGATCATAATTTAAATACTTACATAATATAAAATTGATTTATATATCATATATATTTTGAATATAATTATTTTTAATAGATAGATATATGAAATGTAAAACACTTTTTATGGAGATGGTAGGCCGTATGTACGCATAAACGTTGTTTCTGTTTTCATATTGTATTGAACGGAAGTAATTGAATAAGATATATGTAAGTAAATGAATATATATATATATATATATATATCCAGTATCATTATTATGTCATATATTACATACTTATTAATAATATATAATTTTATAATCATCGATGAATGGTGAATGTGGAAATGAATCTCATCGCGTCGTGGAGACGGTAATCTGTACGTACGCACGAGCGACAATATCATTTCCTTAATGATTAAAAGGTGTGGAATTGGATGGTATATTAAAATTACAGAGACATTAAAATTTTATTTTCAATATTTATATACATATTACTCATCATTATATCCATCCAAATAACATAGTGTTAAATAACAAATTACACCATGGCGTGGAGACTGTAAGTCGTACGTACGCACACATGGTGACATTATCATTCATAGGGTGGATAGAATAACGAATATGGTTGTGACATATATATAATAACATCATAGTATGTATAAGGTACTGGAGTTATTATTTTTTTATGGTAATAACAATGAAATAAGATGTGGAAGAAGAAAATAACATGAAAGAGGGTGGTGAAATTATTACCTCTTCTTTAGGTGTTTCCTTTTGAGTTGATCAAAAGAGATCCTTAGGTTGGATTTACGATAAAATTAAGGACTCTAGGATTAAGTGAGGGAATTTGGGAGGATATTTTGGAAGGGTTTGTTCGAGCCAAATGGATTTGGAGGTGTGATTTTGAGAGAAGGGGAACAACCCATTTATAAGAGGGTTGAGGGTCGCTTTAGGAAAAGATTAAAGTATTAATTTATTATAAAATCATATTGGGTTTATAATGTCTCAAAATGAATTTATTTAGAGAATTAGGTGTTTATGGATCTAAATAATATTAACCAATAGTTTTTATACAAGTTTAGGTTACCATTTTAACCTTACCTTTTAGATTTAACTATTATCTAAATAGTATAACATTTACCGTGTGTTCTTGTATTCTTACACTATATGGTTAATAAAATTACTCTAAACCTCCAAGAGAACATCAAGGGGTTCACTAATGACATATATAATATTATTTAAGACCTTTTTCCAGACCTTATAATTTTAGGAATATTATATCAACCAATAATATTTTAAAAAAACCATTTTATGTCAATTTTGATACTATTTGGTATTGGTTTTTTGTTAAAATCATAACAACATGATTAATTCAAAAAAAATTGATTTAATCCACCTTAACATATCATATTAACCTATAAAATTATTTTAATTCATCAAAATTCTCAAATTACATTTATTTGGGTATTTATACTATCAATTATTTTAATTTTTTATTAATAAGTTAATTACATCATCATCATTGTGTCATAAATAAATTTAATTATTTAATGTCAAAAAATTATAAAAAAATTCTATTATGTAGGAACTATTTTTAGCTTTCTAATGAATATTTATAGTTGAATTTATCTTCTGTATTACCCTATATTAAAAAAAATTAGTTATGAAAACATGATTTTAACACATTTAACTCTTCTTTAAATTAAATAATAATAAATGTCCTAATCTAATCCAAGTGGAACTAAAGGATCATATTTTATTCCTAATTTTTTTTTGTTAATTTCCCTTATCCAATAGAATTACAACATATGTTAGGGTATTTATAATATCATTTTTACCCTTAATTACACTATTTAATTTTAATCGTGGTAAATAAAGGTCAAAAATTACTATTAACCAACAATTATTTTCATCTTATTGAACCAGATTTTACTTATTGAATTTAACCATGTTTCTTGGATTTTTGAAATTCAACTCACAGAAGTGGTAAAATTATGTTTTATGTAAATTTTCAAATGCTCCTAGAAGGTGAGTAAAAGACGGTAAAAAGTTCAATAAAATTTCATATATCAAAACTTATTATCAAATTACTCCAATGAATTACATTGAACATATATAGGTATTATATATCAATTTTTAACTAAAATAAATTAAAATAAAATAACTAATTACTTAAAAAAAGTTAGTTTTAAACAATAACGCAGTGTTTTCACTATTCACCAAAACTTGAAAGTTTTCAGAAAAATAGCAAATATTCACCCTAAGATAATTTTGATATTATGAATTTAAAACTGAAGTCTATTTTACAAAATTAAAAACATATAAGTTGAATTTATTAATTTAAAATTAATTCCCGTTGTCAAAACCAAAAAAACGGGTTTTTAAAAAATAAAAAACTATCAAAACATTGACATGTGTTTATGTCAAATTTATATGTTAAATTATTTATAATGACCAAAATTATATTAAAAAATAAAAATATAATCTAATTATACTTCCAAAACATTCTAATGTATAATTGAAAACTATAAATTATTTTGATTAAAAAAGTTCTTTTCAGTTAAAATTTCGTAATATTCACTAATCACCCAAATATGAAAGTTATCAGATAACACCAAAAAGTTTTCAAAACTGAATTTTTATGTCCCAATTCTAAATAAGATATTTATTGTGTCAAATTGAATATATAAAAGTTTCAAATATTGGATTTAAAAAGGGTTCTCCATTAAAAGGTGGTAAAATTTCATTTTTTGAAAAATACTTATTTTATCTAAAAAAATGAATTTGTTCTTATATTATGTCTAAGAAACAAATAATATGGATTCTAATGTTTTATAGAGTATATAAAATTCAAAATTCTGTTAACATTATTCATAGCAGCTTTTTGAATGGCTAGTTTGGTAGGTTGTGGTGCGCTCAAACTCGGTGTTGAGTGTTGCGCAAGTTATTGAATTAGTTTGAAGAGATAACGTACTATGAAATCTTGGGGTGTTACATTCTCCCCCTCCTTCAATAAATTGTGTCCTCACAATTTGAAATTGTTCTTTGAAAATAAAAGCTTAAAAATAGAAAATATCTTTGTGGAAACCCCACATCAAGAATTGGGTTAATAAACTTTAGTATTGATAAGAGGGAAAGGGAAATGAAAAGTCACCACCAAATTATGATCTGAATTAGGAGAACATTTTGTGTAAATTAGAGATACATAATTAGAGGGAAAATGTAAATATTAATAGGGAGTGACTGAGGTCATCAATCGCAAAATAAGTGTAAAATTTAGGACCTCAAAGCCATCAATCTACGATGATTTAAAATATCGTCGGTTCAATAAAACATAAGGTATTAGGAAAACGCATTTTTTTAAGATACCTTCCCTAAAGTTTAAGAATTGATTTATTCATCGAATAAGAGGAAAAAAAATATACTTAACAAGTATAGTATCACCCTTCAACTAATTTATACCACAAACTCATCTTTCACTCCAAAAGATAATAGAATTTAAAAATATTCTATTTATCGTAATCGTATAGGGTTCCAAAAATAATGAATTTATAATTAATTTGTCAAACTATTTAAAATAAACTACATTACACAAAACAGAACATTATGTAGGTCGATGGTAGGTGATGCACCCTTTTCGCCCTTCGATGCGGGTTCAAATCATACGGCTTTGCCAGATGCGACGGGTTTTCGCCCAACCTCCATGTTGTTCTTTTATAACAATCCAAAAATAATCTTAATAAATGATTTAACCTTAACAATAGTATTCAATTTCAAACATAATCCATTCCATCCTTTAGACTTATCCAAAATACTTCTGTCCAAACATACAGTCCAAAATTTATAAGGAAGGTAAAGACAATAAAGATCTTTTTTTCACTTAATAACATGTGAATACCTTCATCATGTATTCTTTTAAAACATGGTTCCACCCTGAATTACCATAATACCTTATTGATTATATTCATGCTCCCTTATTCCTTATATAATACTAGATATATTCTTTATATCCAAAAATTTTGAATACTCTAACAATTATGAAATAATCAAACCATTAATCAATACCAAGGCAGTGAAGAATATCCAATTTAATTTATCCAAATAAACCATCTCTTATTCCAAAATTACTACCTCGGTATCAGGACCATATTAAGGTTTATCATTCCACTAAAAATGTATTTTCCAACAAATTTAACTTATTGTTGAGTCACTTTTTATAGAACCATATAATCTCAAATCCTCAATGAAATAGTACTGCAGTACAATCCTTATTTATTTCGATAATTCATATAAATGGTATATCATCGATTCAACACAGAAATGACATAATTCTTTAATAAAAACTTAAGAACACTAATCATTCCTCTTCATCTGTGGTAGTATCATAACTTTATTATTATCCAATAGCATCATTTGCGGTATATTCTGATGACTGGGACATTGATTCATGTAGTGTCCCAACTCCTTGTAGATGAATCATTTTACATTTGAAACCTTTTTCTTACCCTTGAAATCATGTACTTGGTGTCCTTTTTCTCCACACTTTTAACAAACTCACATTCCCTTCAAGCATTTACCAAGGTGATTCTTTCCAAAGTTATCAAATGTGGGAAAATCTTTCTTTCCCCTCTTCCCTTTATCCATTTTTCTCTCTACCATCCTTTTCTTCTCTTGCTTCCCTTAAAATCCATAAGACTCAGAGAATTATACACTTATATTATTAACAAATGATATTATTTATTTATATGTTGAGAATACATGGGAGACTATTTCCCTTCTAAATTTTGGTTTAATACCATGAAAGATATGATCCTTCTTACTCATTGGATCATACGTATTGCTGGAGTTCCCATTCCTTCTACTGGGCATCATTTATAAATAATGGAATACACTAGGTCATTTTATGAATCACAATTCATAATTCCAAAAATTTAAAATACATAACGTAAATTGAAAAATTTATGAATATAATCCATAATTATAAAAATATTTTATTTGAGGAAGTATTTACTCCTAAATCCTTCATAATGGCTTATAATAAAAATGTGAATTATCTGAAGCATATCCCCCGGGAGTGTCGTAACGAAGAGTGCATCAAGGCCCATTATGATGCACCGGTTCCCATTCTATTCTAGGTCAAAGCGGGTTTTTTTTTCAGGTTTTACCACTAGGTACATCTGTGTCAGAGCCGCCTCTAATTTCTTATATCTAGACAGGTATGTATTGCTTGGAAAACTCACAAAATCTATACAGTGCCAAAATTCTAGGATGTTCTCCTATACAAATCCTCTAAAGTCTATCTTAGGGTAGTGTTCTCTAATCAGAGTTTTTCAAAATCTAGTTTCCAAGTTTTTTAATAATCTTCTATTGATACCAACTATAACACCCCGACCCTAGTTACCCAGAGTCGATGGATTATTTGAATACATTGGCATGATTACAAGGAATCAAGTCACAAAGGACCAATCAGTTTAGAAGTCTTGGAAAATATATTACAAACATGAACGATACATTAAACTTTCTAATATACAACATAGAATAAATAATCCTTTGATAATTCTATTGTTCCCTTAGATTAACCCTTCATCTCAATCATAAAACACTTTTTGGGATCTTGGGAAAATAAAACATAATAAAGGGGTGATCTCAGATGCTCATTAAGGGTAAATAATTTAGCAGAAGCTATAAAATTTTAAGGCAAGATGTGTAATAAAAATAACAGCCTTTGAAACATAAACTTGAACATAATATTGCAAAAATAAATCAAACATTACCATATTAACATGCACATGGATATTCTACTAGTAGAATAATCGCATGTAATAACTAATTTAATAATGAGGTAATGCATAATGTTGGACATCATAACCACATATTCAAGGCCTTGTGCCAAGACTACAAATAATTTTATTTTTCCATGGCCTTATGCCAAGACACTAGTCTGTCTCATGAGACCCACCGATGCATCGAGAAGCTATAGCGGGATCCACCCATCAATTACTAAGTCCAATGCATTCATCATATGAAAAGGTTGAAACATAACATACACATTTGTATTAAGACTTGTATACGAAATGTCAATAATTTAACTATGAACTATGAATGGTATAAAAATAGCACATCCACAGTAAAACATATCACAAAACCTACAATGAAATATGTAAGATTGTATCTATATTAAATCAAGTTCAAACAAGTTTAAAACCCATCAAAGGATGTTGAAATAGATTAAAATGATCAGTAAAATGCTTTGATAGAGATACCCTTTTTATGAAATTGTTTTAAAGTATCAAAATTTATAAAGGAAGTCATTTAAAAGAGATTTTTAAATCAAAGTGTCCCATACCACTTTGATACTTTTTAAATGTATTGTAACTCCATGACCCCACTAGGCTGGAGCCAGTGCATTACTTGTGATATTGTCATGGTTAGAAGGAATGAAAATCCCTAAGGAATGATTAGTTTAGTAGTCTTCAAGAAACTATATACATCGATGTAACTCATATTACATTGGAAAAGGTTACAAAATACAATACATAACAAAAACTAAAAACTGCATCCATAGGGAATCAATAAATGATCTCCTCTTCATACCCTATTGAGAGTAGACAATGAAAGGGTTGATCTCAAAAACTCAGTAAGGGTTACAAATAGCGAAATCATGAATCACTAATAATTGAATTTTAATCAATTTTACATAATCAAAATGACATGAGGAATAAATGAAAAACTCACGCCACAAACAAACTTAGAATGAAACTACATCCATAGATTTTGTCATAGTGAAACCCTCATGGATAGTAATAACTAATAGTGAATAAAGATAATTATTATTTATTGGATGTCATGTATCTAGAAAATGAAACCATAATATTGTAAAAATAGTTTAGTTATGTGGGTAGAAACCCGTCTGATTTTTGGAAACAAACACAAAGGGTTTATCGCCAACTGATTTGTCTCATGACACCTATCGATGAATCGAGGGGTTTTAGTGGGAACCACACACCACATTAAGTCCAAATCACTCTTTATAAATTGATTAAATACATGAGCAATATTCATTTTCGATATCCGTATAGAGTATAGAATATGGATTCATCAATATTTCTATTGTTAAAATAACTTTCCAAGTATACACTGTATATAAAATGGTGTAAGGTTTAGAAGATAAGCATATAAATGATATGAGATTATGGATATTAAATATAAATATAATTTAAAATGTAAATTTATCTCAAATGGGCAGTAGTTACACCACATAGACATTATTAGGTGCACAATACAAAGTTAGTCACAACAAAATGGTAGCTGAGACAAAGTCCCTTACCACAATGTAATCGGTCGAACCATATGACCAGAACCTAATAACCATCAAATGAATAATTGAATAACATGAACATAAAGACAATAATGTTATTATATATGAAATTTCAGTACACGTATAACAAATATAAGAAATAATTTGTGAACAATGGAAATCTCATAGAAATGAAAGTGAGATGAGAAACCCCTTACCTTATGCTCGAGTGTGTTATTAGTTTGTTTTAATGACCTGAATAATCAAATTTAGATTCATTAATTAATAAATAAAAAACCTCATATACATGTAATTGGTTTATTATAACCTTATTAGGTTCATTCATAGCCCTTTATATTGGTTTAAGAGGTTCAATTTTCTTGTTTTTGAAGCATTTTCTTCCTTGGTTTTCATGGTTCGTTTACTTGTTTCCATGAATGGAAGTTCATTTGAAATGTGTTTAAACATCCATAATTGTTAAATTATATTATTAATGAAATTAAGGAGATATAAATGATCTTATAATGATTTTGGTTTATATAACATGATGATGATTCATTAGTTAAAAGTTTATTACCAATATTCGGATTAACTTGGCTGTTTTGTTCATAATGAACTTGTTTTGTATTATTATTTTATTTTATGAGTGTGTAAGGATTATATAACATTAATGAGATTAAATAATTATATTATTATCTGTTTCAACAATTAAAATGGTCTCATGACCAGTAATGAAGAAGAAAGTGAAGAATGAAACTTCGCCGTCCACAAAGGTTATAAATTGGAACCTCATGGACGTTGATTTCGTTAATAAAAATAAAAAGGGAGTGAGTAAGAATATTGATCATTGTTCTTCCATTAATACGATGTAATTAATGTATATAGATCATACTGGATTTTTAATGTTCATTTGGTAAAAGGAGGTGAGGAGAGAAAAATAAAAGAGATGAACTTGAAAATAAAATAAAAGTTGAGAGATCCCTTATGAAAATTCAGTGGCCTAATGGTGTCGCTTAAAATTTCATAAAATGAAATGATGAGATAAAAAGGGTATATCATAATATGGAAATAAAATTTACAGTAATAATAATACATAAAATCAAACCCCAACATGGGATAATGGAAAATCAAATAGATAACATAAAGGAATTGTCGACTAAAAGAAGAGAATGAAGGATTTCCTTTCCTTGTAGAGTAACTCCTAGATCTTGAAGGATGGGACCTTGGGGATTAAGGAAACCAGGGTAGGACCAATAGGGAGGTAATACCACCAGATATTCTAGGATTTTGAGTTTGGAATGTAATAAAATGAAGGGGGTGAGTGGGTATTTATAGTAATTAAGAGAGAGTTTTTTATTAATTAAAAGGGACACCTCGATAGTGGTTTTCGCAAAACCATGGGCTTGCCCATGGTATTTGCCCATGGTTGAAGATACTTGGGACACATCATGTCATAATATATTTTAAAAAAGTCTTCCATAATTTTATATTAATTATTACATCATTATTATGTCATTAAACTACTGAAAACTCAAATCTGTATTTTTTACTATTCACAAAAAATTCAAGTATTTTAGAAAAATCCCAAAAATTCACCCGAACCATTTTTCAACATGTAGAATTAAAAAATGAACTCCATTTTTTTAAATAACGTTCTATGTATTTTTAATTTAATTTTTAAATAAAATCAAAGTTAAATCTAAAAATAATAATTTAAAGGTATAATTAGCTTTGTATTACATTGAAAAATTAATTAACTTCTCATTATCTTATTACCTTATGAAAATAAAATATTATCATTAATTAATATTTATAAGGGTAATATTAGTATTCATATTACTATTCATAAGGGTATGTCACTATTTGTCAAAAAATCAAGTTGGTTCTATCAGACTCCAAACGACTTACTGGTCTTAACTCAATATGACTGTTTTTCGAAATTCAAAACATAGAAGTGGAAACATTATGTTTAATGGATAGCATATAACTTTCTACTATAATGTTTTATTTCACAAAATACATAGTGATTCATGGAATATACACTATCAAATGAATAAAAATTATTTAAGAGCCACATACCATAAAAATTTTGGGGTGTTATATTATTCCCTACTTTAGAAATTTTGTCCTCCAAATTTTATGTATAAAGCCCACAAAAAAGATGAGGGTGGTTCTTCTTCATGAATTCCTCTGGTACCCATGTTTCTTCCTCCATATTTTGGTTTCTCCAAAGAACCTTTACCAGATGAGTTTTCCAATTTATCAATAACTGCTCTCTTGTGTCAAGAATCCCAATAGGCTTCTCACAATATGACAAGTCAGGTTCCGGTTCAATTTCTTCATATGTGAGTACATGTGTTGGGTATGGAATTTATTTCTTTAACAATGAAATATAGAACACATCATGAACTTTGGAGAGATTTGGAGGCATCGCTAGATGTTAAGATACATCTGCGATTCTTTCCAGAATTTCAAATGGTTCGATATACCTGGGGATCAGTTTCCCTTTCTTATCGAACCTTAAGACACCCTTCCATGGAGAAACTTTTAGAAAGATATAATATCCCACCTATAATTCCAAACCCTTTCTCTGATTGCCAGTATAAATCTTCTGCCTATTTTGGGATACTTTAATATAGGCTTGGATTGTCTTCACCTTTGTTGTGGTCTCTTTAATAAGTTTTGGGCCTATAAGTTTCCTCTCACCAACTTCGTCCCAACAAGTTGGAGTTTGACATCTCTTTCCATATAATGCTTCATATGCAGCCATTTGAATACTAGAATGGAAACTATTGTTTTAATAAAATTCCACCAAAGGAAATTATTGATCCCACATACCTTGGAAATCAAGAGGGCATGACCTCAGCATGTCTTCTACAGTTTGAATAGTCCTTTCAGACTGTCCATCAGTTTTGGTGTGATATACAGTACTCATACAAAGATCATTATTCAAAGACTTATGGAGAATTTTCCAGAATTTTGATGTAAACTGGGGATCTCGATCAGATACAATTGATATAGGTGCACCATAAAGTCCTAAAACTTCATTAATATATAATATTTATAGGTGATCAAGTGGTAAATCCTCTCTTATAAGAAGGAAATGTGCTGATTTTGTGAGACGATCAACAATTAACCATATTGCATCATTCCTTCTAGGTGTCCTCGGTAGTCCGGTGACAAAATCTATCGTAATGTTATCCTACATACACATATTACTAGGTAGAGGTTGCATCACTCCTTTGGGATGTTGTCTCTCTACCTTTACTTGTTGACAAACTAGACAACTTGACACGTAGTCAAAAATCTCCTGCTTCATATTTTCCCACCAGAAATATTCCTTCATATCTATATACATCTTTGTGCTACCCGGTTGTATAGAGAAATTTGAGCTATGAGCATCATCAAATAGTTCCCTTTTTATCACAAGTATTGATGGAACGCATAACATATTCCCAAATTTCAGAACTCCTTCTTCAAACATGATGTCATCTAGTCTCCCATCCTTGACAGCATTAATTTTCTTGGGAAAATTCTCATCATCAGATTGAGAGCTTTTTATCTTCCCTAGTAAAGATGGTTTATCAATATTTGAAAGAGAAAAGATGTTTCCCCTTCCTTAACAATTTGCATATCCATCTTTAGTAGAACCAAAATATACGATCTCTCTCAATCCTCAGTTGAGTCAGAACTCCATGATCTTTCTTACTTAATGCATCTTCCACCTTATTCGCCTTTCCGGGGTGGTAGTGTATTGAACAATCGTAATCATTGATTAACTAGGGACATCTCCTTTGCCTCATGTTGAGTTATTTTTGTGTGAAAATTTATTTCAAACTCTTGTGGTCCGTATAAATATCACATCTTTCTCTGTAGAGATAATCTCTCCATATTTTTAGAGAAAATATTACAACTACTAACTCAAGATCATGAGTTGAAAAATTTCTCCCATGGGTCTTCAACTGTCCTGATGCATAAGAAATAAATTTATCATTTTTCATAAGGAAGAAACCCATCCCATTCTTTGAGGTATTGTTGTATATCACAAATCTATCATTTCCAGATGGAAGAGTCAAAATTGGAATGTTGACCAATATCCTTTTCAATTCTTCGAATAATTTCATACTCTCCTTTTTCCACACAAACTTAACTCCTTTAAATGTGATCTTGGCTAGTGGTTTAGCCAGTCGAGCGAAATTCTGAACGAAACCTTGATAGAAACCTGCTAAGACAATAAAACTACGTACCTCAGTTATGTTTGATAGTGTGGGGCATTCTTGGATTGCCTTTATCTTTGCAAGATCAACTAGGATTCCATCCTTAGATATAATATTCCCTAGAAAAAAACTGATTGAAGCCAGAATTCACACTTTCTAAACTTCCCATATAATTTATTGCTTCTAAGTGTTCTCATAATAATTATCAAGTTATTATCATGGTCTTCATATATTTTTGAGTATACAATGATATCATCGATGAATACCACAAAAAATTATCAAGATATTCCATAAAAACTCTATTCATTAAATCCATGAAAACAAATTGTGCATTCATCAGTCCAAAAGGCATCATTGTAAACTCATAATGCCGATACCTGTTTTGAAATGCTATCTTTGGAATATCTTCCTTCCTCACACTCAGTTGATGATATCTGGATCAAAGTTAAATCTTTGAAATGTATTGATCTCCATGAAGTTGATCAAATAAATCATCAATCCATGGTAGAGGATACTTATTCATTATTTTAATAGCATTGATTTCCCTATAATCAATGCATAAACTCATGGATCCATCTTTCTTCTTGACAAACAAGAAAGAGGATCCCCATAGAGAAACACTAGGTCAAATAAATCCTTTATCACTCAACTCTTCTAGTTATTTATTTAGCTCCACTAACTCCACAGTGGCCATTCTATAAGGGGTATTTTATATAGGTATTGCCCCAGGAATTATGTCAATGGAAAAATCAATTTCCTGCTCTGGAGGATGTCCAGGTAAATCCTCTGGAAACACATCAATGTATTCTTTCACTATATGCACATATTCAATTTCTATATTTCATTCATCTCCCATAGATATTGGGTTCTCTTACTCTACAAGAATTTCATTCAATAGAGAAACTGGGGGTGGGTCTAGATAAGAATCAGATAGAAAATTCTCCGCTCCAAAGATAAGAGATTCTACATCATTTTCAAAAAATGTAACTTCCTTTTTCTTGCAATAAATCCTCGCATAATAATTTTACATCCAATCCATACCGATAATTATATCACATTCAGTCATGGGTATGATGATACGGTTAGAAACTAAAGCACGTTTTGGTGTTTAGAGGGGGACTAGTCGACATTCCTTTGTTGCAATGATACATCCCATGGGAGTCTTGACTGACAACTCCTTTATTAAATCAAATTGAGAATATCTAGCTTTTTGGAAAAACTGAGAAGATATAAATGAATTTGATGATCCAGAATCAAATAAAGTATTGGATAAGTTTTAGGAAACAATGAACGTACCTGCCACCACATCACTAGGAACTTCAACCTTTGCAGTTGTAATCGCATAGGCTCTCCCTTGTTCTCTTGGCTTTTTCTGAGGCATGTTTCCTTGGAACTTAGGACACTAATTTTCATAGTTTCCCATCTCTCTACAATTGTATCGTTTAATATCATTGAATTATTTCTTCCCCTTACATTCATCAGATCGATGGCCCTTTTCTCTGAAGTTATTTTAGACTCCCATGTCTTTCAATCATTTCCTGATATGATTCCTTCCACAGTTCTCACATAATTGGAACAGCTTTGTTCCCCTTCTCTTCTTTGGTGCTTCTCCTTTTCCATTGTTATCAAAGTACCTCTTCTTATCTTGGTTTCCTTTGAAAATATTTTATCTATAAAATTCCTTCTCTCCTTTGATGGCACTTGATACAATTTCATCATATGATGAAAATTTTTGAGAAGCCAGTGCACTTAGAATACTTGGATTAAGAACTTCAATGAAATGATCAATCTTGTCTACCAATTCATGTACATAATCTATGACATACCTGGATAGCCTTGTGAAGGTAGCCTCATACTCTAAAACACTGTCTTCTTCCCTTTATTTCAACCAAAGTAATTTCCTCTTCATTTCAGTTCATTGCTCACGAGGGAAATGTTTTTTGAAGAATATTTCCTTAAAATTACTCCATTCCATATCATCTATCTCTTCTTCCTCCATGTAATTTTGAATCAGGGACCACCATTGATCAGCGTCACCCATGAGACAATATACTGCCAGTGCTACCTTTTCATTTTCATTGCATCTTAATGCCATGAATATCTTTTCAAGGGACTTGATCCATTGCTCAGCAACTAGTGGATTAGCATTCTAGGTGAAATATTGGGGCTTCTACCACATGAAATGATCCAATACAAGTGTGTAATGGTTATTCGTTATAACTTGAGTAAGTTGACCCAATATGGTCATGATCTGATCTTCTCCAATGTTGACTGTGTTGAATTTCTCGGTATGGAGATCCCTACCTTGCCCAAGAATATTTATTCCCCTTCTTCCATTGGATTCCATTTCTAAATAATGGGATACACTAGATTAGTTTATGAATCTCAAAGATAAAATTGCTCAACATAGATTTAAATTCTATGCATAACTAATCTTATAAACACGGTTCCTCTGAGGAAAAATTTACATTAAATTCCTTCATAATTTCTTGTAAAGAAAATATGAAATATCTTAAGCATATCCCTCAGGAGTGTCATAACCAAGAGTGCAGCAAGGCCCATTTTTTTGAACCATGATTGTAACAGCCCGAGATTTTATAAAAAATATTCTTTTTAATGTCTTGTGTTGTACGCTACACCAAAAGGAGCTTGCACAACACGCATCCTTGACATGCCTTGCATTACACGCAATCGCGACCTTCCTCGATAGCGTGTGTAATACGCAATACCGAGTTTCACTAAACAACGATATGCTATTAAAATATTATTAAAACTAGCCGGTATGAATAGTAATAACCACTTTTTAAAATTATGTAAATATTATTTTTCAAAATGAACTTCATTTTTGGATTCAGAGTATCGAATTTAGCCTAAGGTGAAATTTTGGTACATTTCGGATAACTTTCATATTCTGATGAATAGTGAAAATTACTAAATTATAATTAAAAAACAACTTTTTTAATCGAAATAATTAATAGTGATAAATTATTAATTGGAGTAGTTTTAAAGTATATTTAGAATATATTTTTACAATTTAATACAATGTTGGTCATTGGACGTAATTGCACATTTAAACCAGACATAAACAAGTGTCAATCTTTTGATAGATATTTTTTCTTAAAAACACGCTATTTGTTTTAACAGCGGGATTTAATTATAAAATTAATTAATGAAACTTCTATGTTATGAATTTGGTAAAATAGACTTCATTTTTGAATTCGGAATATGAAATATAGCTTAGGATGAAATTTTGGCATTTTTCTGAAAACCTTCATTTTTTTGATGAATAGTGAAACTACTAAGTGGTAGTTAAAAAACTGAATTTTTCATAAAACTTAATTTTACCGCTTCTGTGAATGGAATTTCAAAAATCCGAGAGACACGGTTGATGTCAGTAAGTAAAATGTGGTTCAATGAGATGAAAATAATTTTTGGTGAATAGTAACTTTTTACTTTTATTTACCACGGTTAAAAGTAAATAGGGTAATTAAGGGTAAGAATGATATTAATATTACCCTAACACATGTCCTAATTCTATTGGATAGGTTTAATTTGGCCAAAAACAACCTTATGAATATAATATGACCATTTAGGCCCACTTGGATTAGATTAGGACATTTATTATTATTTAATTCAAAGAAGAGTTAAAAGAGTTAAAATCAAAGTTTATTTACTAAAACATTTTTAATAGGGGTTATACATAAGATAAATTCGACTATAAATATTCATTAGAAAGCTAAAACGATTTCCTACATAATGATATTTTATTTATAATTTTTAGACTTTAAATAAATTAATTTATTTATGACACAACGATGATGCAGTAATTACCCTTTTAAGGAAATATTAACATAATTGATGTTATAAATGCTCAAATGAATGTAATTTGAGACTTTTTATGAATTACACTAATTTTATAGGTTACTATTATATATTAGTGTTGATTTAATCAACATGGTTCGAACATATAATTCTGTTATGACTTTCACAGAAATCATATATCAAATAGTGTCAAAATTGACACAAAATAGTTTTTAAATCAAATATTATATTATTAATTGTAATTTTATTCCTAAAAATATAAGGTTCGGCCAAATGACTTAGATAAGGATATATATATTAATAATAAACAATTTAGGGTTCGTTTGGCATGTTATAGTAAGTGTATTAACCATATAGTGAAAGAAAACAAAAAGACACGGTAAAAGTTAAATTATTTAACTTAGAGTTAAATCTAATTGATAAGGTTAAAATAAGAACCTAAACTTGTCTAAATCCTATTGGTTGATAGTATTTCGACCCATCCCCACTTTAGCTTCGAAATAAGACCCTTTGGAACCATTATAAACCGATTTTTACTTTAATATAAAATAATATTTTGAGATATTCCTAAGGTGCCCCTCTCCTCCCTTATAAAAGGGCACCTCCTCCCCCTCCTCCTCACACCAATTTGAGCACTCAAGCTCGGCCAACCCCTGCCAAAATCTCTTCTCCACTTCCCTAGAAACATCCTAGAGGTTCTGGTCTTCCTCAAATACCAATTTTAGTTCCCTAAGCGGAGGTCTCCAAAAGGCGCTTCAAAGAAGAGGTAATTACCGTTACCAATTCTTTCATCTTTATTTCTTCTTCCACTTCTTCATCTTAGGTTGTTTCATTATGAAGTAATAACATCAGTATCACTCATATACTGATATGTTATTATAAGTATGAAACAACCCTATTTCACCATTTATCTATCCTACGGAAAAAGAAATCACCGCGCGTGCGTACGTACGGAATACCGTCTCCACGCCGTGGTGTAATCTATTTTCCACCACCACCTTACATGGATGGGTATAATGGTGTAAAGAATAACTATACATAGTTATTAAAACATCATATTGATTCTGATATATTGTATAATCCACTCCAATTCAATTCAATATTTATGGAAATGATATCATCGCTCGTGCGTACGTACGGACTACCGTCTCCACGACGCGATGAGATTCATTCTCCATGTTAACCATTTAAGAATGATTATAAAGTATATATAAGAAATAATAATGAAATATATGAAATTATAAAGCTACTGGATTTATGTATATATATACATATGTATGTCATCTACTTACTTCCATTTCAAGACAATAAGGAAAGGAAAACAGTGTTCATGCGTACGTACGGACTACCGTCTCCATGAACGGTGTTTTTCATTTTATTTATCTACCAATTATATATATATATACTGAATATATATGATATATAAATCATATTTTATATTCTGGAAGTGAGTAAATCATGATATAAGTAATAATGATGTCAAGAACAACAAGTCAAAACACCTACGATAAATGAAACGATTTTACCCAAAACGCTTCTTTAACATGGAATTTACAAAAGAACGGGTAATATAATGTCATAAGTGAACCATATATGATATCATAACAATTAATATGATTCTGTAATAAGTCAATAACATGATTTAAATCATTATACAGGAGGTTCGGACACTTACAAAGCAAGTCGGACATAAGGTAAGGGAAATATCACAATCTCATTTTTATCCGAGATTGTTTATTCGTAAGTATTTACTAGGGTGTATTTTATCATCCACATCCATGTTTCATCAATATGTAATATTATTTCCATCCACATACAATTGTTTAAATCCATTTTTACCCTTCGGTGAGTTTTTAGTAAAGAATATGAAAGGAATCTTTTGTCGCTTTTTCGTACGAGGTGATTTTTTGACTTTTCCGACAAAAGTACGAAGAATGTTTTTTTTAACTTATACAGCACGAACGGATTTCTACTGTTTTATAAAGCCTTATTTTCATGAAGCTTACTCTAAAATATTTCATGACTATTTTCAATAAAATCTCTTTCTTTTAAAATTGCATGATGTTTTGTGAAAAGAAATTGATTTTGAAGAAGAAAGGATATTTTCCTCAAGAATTCAATTCAAGTGTTTTATCAAAATTATTTTCCATCTAAGATAATAAAGGGTTCTGTTTCTATCCATATTTTTACATTGATTTGACTATGTTGTGATGGAATTATGTTTATGAATTCCTTTATCTTATATGAATTGATTTATGATGTCATGATGTTTCAAGAATCCCATTTTTGTTACATGTGTTATGCGATGATGTATGTTTTATGATTATGTGGCACACATAAGAAAGGATTCATTATAAGATGGGTGGGACCTATATCTCCCTCCAATGCATTGGTTAATGATTTTATATCTCATGAGATAGACAGGGCTGGAACGGTAGGTTATACCGGTTCAGTGAAACAGGACTGAAACGAGGGTTACTCGATTCAGAAAGGGACTTTGTCCACTAAGATAGTCTTGGAAATGAGTCTTGACTAACAAGAAATGATTCTATATGATTACGTGTGTATGCCACAAAGATTAATGTTTTATGTTATGATTATTGGGATTTCATTTCACTACTATGATTTATCCCATGTTATGAAATTATACTCTCTTTTGCAGGTTAAGATTTCCAAAATGTTATGTTCTTATGAATACGATGTGATTGATTTTTTTCTTTTGTTTACCCTTACTGAGCATTTGTGCTCACCCTTTTATGTTTTCTTTTCCCCAGGATATAAAGAATGGTTTTAGGTAAAAAAAAGAAGATCTTTATGGGAGATTTTGAAGATCTTTCACCACGATTAGAAGATTATAGTCCGAGTTTCCAAAGACACTAAACTATTACGGTCCTTGTGGGTGTGTTTTTGTAATGTACTAAGTATTCCGCAAAAGTAATGTAATGTCAATGTACGTCAAGCTTCGGGTCTCTACAGTTGGTATCAGAGGAAAGGTTTAGTCAACCTTTGGAAACTAGGATGTGAAAACGTTAGTGAGATCCCTAGAGATATTTCTAAGGTATGTCTAGGGATGTCCCTAAGGATACGTATACGTATAGGATAGTCCTAGAACTATGGTAACGATCTTAGAATTAAACCTAAGATGTTAGATATTGAAGGTACTCCCCCTTTATTATGTTGTTTTCCCTAGCATGATTTTTGCCTCTCACACTATTCTTTTTGGGTTTTAGAAAATGGCTGGAAACAAGATGATTCACAATAATGGAGGATATGATGGACAATGGAATGATATTATTCATAATGAAATGGGATTTGGAAGTCCAAACATCATTATTATGCCGAATCAGCAATCTCATAATATGATCAATAAAGTAAAATTAGGTTAGTTTCCTGACTCGACTAATAAGAGAAAGATGGAGTTTCATGATGATCATAGAGGAAAGAAAGTTCAATTTCCCCTATGTAATTCATGTGGGAAGAGGCATCAAGGAGAATGTTTCAAAGGAACTGGAAGATGCTTTGGGTGTGGAAAAGAAGGACACAAAGCCAGTAAGTGCAAAGGAAAAGGTTCAGTTAACACCATGGATGAGGATAATGGTATTGCTACGACATAAAAAAATGGTTAAGTGTTTTAAATGTGGAATGTATGGGCATTATGAAAACAAATTCCCTAAGGGAAAGACTCATGAAGAGAATCAGTATGGTCATATGGGTAGTATTTATGTGGATGATGATGAAGAGACTACAAATGATATGTGAGATGAAAGAATTGTTGAAGCTCGGTCAATGGTTTAAGAAGGTAGTGGAATGATTACATGTTTATCAAGTGTAATGTTGTATAAAGAATCTCATGGTACTATGGAATAAAGAGACATCTAAGGATTGTTACATTGTTGTCTTTCCTTGAGTTTTGAAAGTTTGTGATTAATGTTACCAGTATCCATGAAAGGTTATACAGATATTTTTGGAATGTAGATGATATGCGCATAATGAAGGGATAAGGAGAAAATTAAATGTTTGAAAGTATTCATGAGCTCATGATTGATATAAGGACTAAGTGATATCATGGTTTGAGTATATAGAATTTTGAGGATTTTGGTATGTGGAAGGTGTTAACTTTTAACTATATTCATGTTTTCACTAAGATTCAATGGGTATTCAAGAGAGTACATGATTAAGGCCTTTGAATGTCTGTAATGTGACCAACAAGACATATCTTATGATATATGGGGATCAACAATGGTATTAAATCTCTGGTAATCGTTTTCACTATGTTATGAGAGTGGACTGCAGTATTATGGATAAGCCTAAAGATTGAAATGGATTATGTTGGAAATAAGTTAGTATTGTTTAAGGATAGAAGTTTTTTCGATATTATTGATGGGATGTTATAGTAATATAGTTTTAGAAAAAGGACAACCTGCAGGACGGGCGACAGCCCATCGCTTCGGACAAGGCTGTGGGAATCAAACCCACAACCGAAGTGCGACTGGCCTTTATCGCCTACCACTGGCCTACAGGAAGTCCCTGTTTAGTAGAAACTAGTTTTATTATATTAAGCAGTATGATATATGAAGTATAAGTCCATTTTAGGAACTATATATTGATCGACTTATGTATATAATTTTTGCTAACCTTTTGTTTGAGACAGATGGAATGACCCGTCATTCTATCACATGATCTGATAACACTTCACGAATAACAAATTCAACTTCATTTATTTAAGAGATGAAGTGGAAATTGTTCTAGGCACGAACAATAGTGAGATTGTACCAAAATAAAGAAAGTATTTATTCCAATTCAAATTTTCAACTTTAGGGAAATGATCTTGAAAACCAAAAATGTTGTCCTAGTGATCTTATACCTGATGAATCGGATGGTACCTTAGATCGTCACAAATTTATGGATTTGTGATTATTGGCTTTTCCATAGCCATGTTCTCTACCACTCTCCATCAGAACATGATGGTTAGATTTCTCTTCCATATCCATATTTTCACCTATGTGGAAACCCAATGATTAGTTTATTTGGGTAACCGTTACGTTTCATACTTTTGTTTTTAAAGATTGGTTTTGATATTCCTTTTTACGATGTGGGTTTGTATTAAAGAAACTTTCAAATAGTAAACAATTTATAACCCCGACGAATTTCGAGGGCGAAATTCATTTTAAGGGGGGTAGAATGTAACAGCCCAAGATTTTATAAAAAATATTCTTTTTAATGTCTTGTGTTGTACGCTACACCAAAAGGAGCTTGCACAACACGCATCCTTGACTTGCCTTGCATTACACGCAATCGCGACCTTCCTCGATAGCGTGTGTAATACGCAATACCGAGTTTCACTAAACAACGATATGCTATTAAAATATTATTAAAACTAGCCGGTATGAATAGTAATAACCACTTTTTAAAATTTTGTAAATCTTATTTTTCAAAATGAACTTCATTTTTGGATTCGAAGTATCGAATTTAGCCTAAGGTGAAATTTTGGTACATTTCGGATAACTTTCATATTCTGATGAATAGTGAAAATTACTAAATTATAATTAATAAACAACTTTTTTAATCGAAATAATTAATAGTGATAAATTATTAGTTGGAGTAGTTTTAAAGTATATTTAGAATATATTTTTACAATTTAATACAATGTTGGTCATTGGATGTAATTGCACATTTAAACCAGACATAAACAAGTGTCAATCTTTTGATAGATATTGTTTCTTAAAAACACGCTATTTGTTTTAACAGCGGGATTTAAATATAAAATTAATTAATGCAACTTCTATGTTATGAATTTGGTAAAATATACTTCATTTTTGAATTCGGAATATGAAATATAGCTTAGGATGAAATTTTGGCATTTTTCTGAAAACCTTCATTTTTTTGATGAATAGTGAAACTACTAAGTGGTAGTTAAAAAACTGAATTTTTCATAAAACTTAATTTTACCGCTTCTGTGAATGGAATTTCAAAAATCCGAGAGACACGGTTGATGTCAGTAAGTAAAATGTGCTTCAATGAGATGAAAATAATTTTTGGTGAATAGTAACTTTTTACTTTTATTTACCACGGTTAAAAGTAAATAGGGTAATTAAGGGTAAGAATGATATTAATATTACCCTAACACATGTCCTAATTCTATTGGATAGGTGTAATTCGGCCAAAAACCACCTTATGAATATAATATGACCATTTAGGCCCACTTGGATTAGATTAGGACATTTATTATTATTTAATTCAAAGAAGAGTTAAAAGAGTTAAAATCAAAGTTTATTTACTAAAACATTTTTAATATGGGGTTATACATAAGATAAATTCGACTATAAATATTCATTAGAAATCTAAAAGGATTTCCTACATAATTATATTTTATTTATAATTTTTAGACTTTAAATAAATTAATTTATTTATGACACAACGATGATGCAGTAATTACCCTTTTAAGGAAATATTAACATAATTGATGTTATAAATGCTCAAATGAATGTAATTTAAGACTTTTTATGAATTAAACTAATTTTATTGGTTACTATGATATATTAGTGTTGATTTAATCAACTTGGTTCGAATATATAATTCTGTTATGACTTTCACAAAAATCATATATCAAATAGTGTCAAAATTGACACAAAATAGTTTTTAAATCAAATATTATATTATTAATTGTTATTTTATTCCTAAAAATCTAAGGCTCGGCCAAATGACTTAGATAAGGATATATATATTAATAATAAACAATTTAGGGTTCTTTTGGCATGTTATAGTAAGTGTATTAACCATATAGTGAAAGAAAACAAAAAGACACGGTAAAAGTTAAATTATTTAACTTAGAGTTAAATCTAATTGATAAGGTTAAAATAAGAACCTAAACTTGTCTAAATCCTATTGGTTGATAGTATTTCTACCCATCCCCACTTTAGCTTCGAAATAAGACCATTTGGAACCATTATAAACCGATTTTTACTTTAATATAAAATAATATTTTGAGATATTCCTAAGGTGCCCCTCTCCTCCCTTATAAAAGGGCACCTCCTCCCCCTCCTCCTCACACCAATTTGAGCACTCAAGCTCGGCCAACCCCTGCCAAAATCTCTTCTCCACTTCCCTAGCAACATCCTAGAGGTTCTGGTCTTCCTCAAAGACCAATTTTAGTTCCCTAAGAGGAGGTCTCCAAAAGGCGCTTCAAAGAAGAGGTAATTACCGTTACCAATTCTTTCATCTTTATTTCTTCTTCCACTTCTTCTTCTTAGGTTGTTTCATTATGAAGTAATAACATCAGTATCACTCATATACTGATATGTTATTATAAGTATGAAACAACCCTATTTCACCATCTATCTATCCTACGGAAAAAGAAATCACCGCGCGTGCGTACGTACGGAATACCGTCTCCACGCCGTGGTGTAATCTATTTTCCACCACCACCTTACATGGATGGGTATAATGGTGTAAAGAATAACTATACATAGTTATTAAAACATAATATTGATTCTGATATATTGTATAATCCACTCCAATTCATTTCAATATTTTTGGAAATGATATCATCGCTCGTGCGTACGTACGGACTACCGTCTCCACGACGCGATGAGATTCATTCTCCATGTTAACCATTTAAGAATGATTATAAAGTATATATAAGAAATAATAATGAAATATATGACATTATAAAGCTACTGGATTTATGTATATATATACATATGTATGTCATCTACTTACTTCCATTTCAAGACAATAAGGAAAGGAAAACAGCGTTCATGCGTACGTACGGACTACCGTCTCCATGAACGGTGTTTTTCATTTTATTTATCTACCAATTATATATATATATATACTGAATATATATGATATATAAATCATATTTTATATTCTGTATGTGAGTAAATCATGATATAAGTAATAATGATGTCAAGAACAACAAGTCAAAACACCTACGATAAATGAAACGATTTTACCCAAAACGCTTCTTTAACATGGAATTTACAAAAGAACGGGTAATATAATGTCATAAGTGAACCATATATGATATCATAACAATTAATATGATTCTGTAATAAGTCAATAACATGATTTAAATCATTATACAGGAGGTTCGGACACTTACAAAGCAAGTCGGACCTAAGGTAAGGGAAATATCACAATCTCATTTTTATCCGAGATTGTTTATTCGTAAGTATTTACTGGGGTGTATTTTATCATCCACATCCATGTTTCATCAATATGTAATATTATTTCCATCCACCTACAATTTTTTAAATCCATTTTTACCCTTCGGTGAGTTTTTAGTAAAGAATATGAAAGGAATCTTTTGTCGCTTTTTCGTACGAGGTGATTTTTTGACTTTTCCGACAAAAGTACGAAGAATGTTTTTTTTTAACTTATACGGCACGAATGGATTTCTACTGTTTTATAAAGCCTTATTTTCATGAATCTTCCTCTAAAATATTTCATGACTATTTTCAATAAAATCTCTTTATTTTAAAATTGCATGATGTTTTGTGAAAAGAAATTGATTTTGAAGAAGAAAGGATATTTTCC
This sequence comes from Viscum album, assembly GCA_963277665.1. Taxonomy (NCBI): domain Eukaryota; kingdom Viridiplantae; phylum Streptophyta; class Magnoliopsida; order Santalales; family Viscaceae; genus Viscum; species Viscum album. Next base: position 343,809,093 of record OY728167.1, read on the forward strand.
TCAAGAATTCAATTCAAGTGTTTTATCAAAATTATTTTCCATCTAAGATAATAAAGGGTTCTGTTTCTATCCATATTTTTACATTTATTTGACTATGTTGTGATGGAATTATGTTTATGAATTCCTTTATCTTATATGAATTGATTTATGATGTCATGATGTTTCAAGAATCCCATTTTTGTTTCATGTGTTATGCGATGATGTATGTTTTATGATTATGTGGCACACATAAGAAAGGATTAATTATAAGATGGGTGGGACCTATATCTCCCTCCAATGCATTGGGTAATGATTTTATATCTCATGAGATAGACAGGGCTGGAATGGTAGGTTATACCGGTTCAGTGAAACAGGACTGAAACCAGGGTTACTCGATTCAGAAAGGGACTTTGTCCACTAAGATAGTCTTGGAAATGAGTCTTGACTAACAAGAAATGATTCTCTATGATTATGTGTGTATGCCACAAAGATTAATGTTTTATGTTATGATTATTGGGATTTCATTTCACTACTATGATTTATCCCATGTTATGAAATTATACTCTCTTTTGCAGGTTAAGATTTCCAAAATGTTATGTTCTTATGAATACGATGTGATTGATTTTTTTCTTTTGTTTACCCTTACTGAGCATTTGAGCTCACCCTTTTATGTTTTCTTTTCCCCAGGATATAAAGAAAGGTTTTAGGTAAAAAAAAAGAAGATATTTATGGGAGATTTTGAAGATCTTTCACCACGATTAGAAGATTATAGTCCGAGTTTCCAAAGACACTAAACTATTACGGTCCTTGTGTGTGTGTTTTTGTAATGTACTAAGTATTCCGAAAAAGTAATGTAATGTCAATGTACGTCAAGCTTCGGGTCTCTACAATGATACCCTGGGTCAAGCCCGAAACTCCTTGTCAGAGCTCTCACACCTTGGTACCTCTGTGCCAGAGCCACCTCTTCCTGCTCATATCCAGAAAGGGATTTATTTTCTAGAAGGATTCACATAATCTATTCATTACCAAAATAAAAGGATATTCTTGTATGTTTATCCTCAAATACTACCTTATGGATTTGTTCCCTACTATAAATTTCGTACTCTAGTTTCCATGTTTTCTACTAAACTTCCTCTAATACCAACTATAATGCCTCGACCCCACTAGGATGGAGTTGGTGCATTACTTGTGATATTCACATGGTTATAAGAAATGAAAATCCCAAAGGAACGATTATTTTAGTAGTCTTTAAGAAATTATAAACATATATGTAACTCAGATTACATTGTAAATGGTTACAAAATACAATGCATAACAAAAACTAAAAACTGCATCCACTGGGACTCAATAAATGATCTCATCTTCATCCCCTGTTGAGAGTATACAACGAAAGGGGTGATCTCAAACACTCAGTAAGGGTTAAAAATAGCGGAATCATGAATCAATAAAAACTGAATTGTAATTAATTTTATATAATCAAAATGTCATGAGGAATAAATGAAAAACTCACTACACTAACAAAATGAGAATGAAACTGCATCCATAGATTTCATCATAGTAAAAACCTCCTAGATAGTAATAACTGATAATGAATAAAGATAATTCTTATTAATTGGATGTCATGTATCTGTCAAATGAAATCATAATACTGTAAAAATGGTTTAGATCTGTGGGTAGAAACCCGTCTGATTTTTGGAAACAAACACGAAGGGTTTGTCGCCAACTGATTTGTCTCATGAGACCTGTCGATGCATCAAGGGGATGTAGCAGGCCCCACCCATGACTTTAAGTCCAAAACATTATTTATACATTGATTCAATACAAGATTAATATGCATTTTCAATATCTGTATAGAGTATAGAATATGGATTCATCAATATTTTCATAGTTATAATAACTTTACAAATAAGCACTGTATGTAAAATGGTATACGGTTTAGACAATAACTATATCCATGATATGAGATTATGGATATTAAATAAACACATAACATAAAATTTCAATTGATCTCAAATGGCCATTAGGTACACTACATAGGTATTATTAGGTGCACAATACAAAGTTAGTGACAACAAAATGGTAGATGAGACAAAGTCCCTTACCACAGTGTAATCGGTCGAACCGTTTGACCAGGACTTAATAATCATCAAATGAATCATTTAATAACATGAAAATAAATATAATAATTTTATTATATATGAAATTTCAGTACAGATATACCAAATATAAGAAATAATTTATGATGTATGGAAATCTCACATAAATGAAAGTGAGATGAGAAACCCCTTACCTTATGCTCGAGTGTGTTCTTAGATTGTTTTAATGACATGTTTAATCAAATTTACCTTCATTAATTAATAACTCAATAACCTACTATACATTTAATTGGTTTATTATAACCTTATTAGGTTCATTCATGGCCCTTTATCTGGGTTTAAGAGGTTCAATTTTCTTGTTTTGGGAGCATTTTCATCCTTGGTTTTCATGGGTCGTTTACTTGTTTCCATAAATGGAAGTTCATTTGAAATGTGGTTAAACATCCATAATTTCTAATATATCTCATTAATTACATTAAGGATGTATAAATGATCTTATAATGATTTTGTATTATATACCATGATGATGAGTCATTAGTTAAATGTTTATTACCAATATTCGGATTAACTTGGTCGTTTTGTTCAAAATGAACTTGTTTTGTATTATTATTTTATTTTATGAGTGTGTAAGGATTACAGAACATTATTGAGATGAAATAATTATATTATTTTCTATTTCAACCATTAAAATGATTTCATGAATAGTAATGAAGAAGAAAGTGAAGAACGAAACTCTGTCGTCCACAAAAGTTATAAATTGGAACCTCATGGACATTGATTTCGTTTATAAAAATAAAAAGGAAGGGAGTAAGAATATTGATGATGGTTACTCCATTCACATGATATAATTCTAGTATATAGATAATACTGGAGTTTTCATGGTCATTTGGACAGAGGAGGTGAGGAGAGAAAAAGAAAATATATGAACTTAAAAATAAAAGAAAAGTTGAGAGATCCCTTATGAAAATTCGACAGCCAAACAGTGTCGCTTAAAATTTCATAAAATGAAATGATGATAGAAAAAGGGTATCTCGTAATATTTAAATAAAAATTACAGTAAGAAGAATAAATAAAATCAAACCCCAAAATATGATAATGGAAAATCAAATAGATAACATAAAGGAAGTTTCGATTAAAAGAAGAGAATGAATGATTCCCTTACCTTGTAGAGTAACTCCTAGATCTTGAAGGATGGGACCTTGGGGCTTAAGAAAACCTTTGGAGGACTCCTAGGGAGGAAATACCACTAGATCTGTAAGGATATTGAGTTTTTAATTTAATAAAATGAAGGGGTTGAGTAGGTATTTATAGTAATTAAGAGAGAGTTTTTTTATTAATTAAAAGGGACACCTCGATAGTGGTTTTCGCAAAACCATAGGTTTTCCCATGGTATTTTCCCATGGTTTAAACCAATTGGGACACCTCATGTCATAGGGTACTGTACACAATTCGACCAGTCTTTTATATTAATTATTACATCATTATGATGTCATTGAACTACTAAAAAGCCAAATCTATATTTTTTAGTATTCAGGAAAAATTAAAGTATTTTAGAAAAATCACAAAAAATCACCCAAACCATTTTTCGATGTGTAGAATTCAAAAATGTACTCCATTTTTTGAAAATAATTTTCTATGTATTTTAATTTAATTTTTAAATAAAATCAATGTTAATTCTAAAAATAACAATTTAAAGGTATAATTAGCATTGTATTACATTGAAAAATTAATTAACTTCTCATTATATTTTTACCTTAAGAAAATAAAATATTATCATTATTTACTATTTATAAGGCTCGTATTACTATTAATATTACTATTCCTAAAGGTATGTTACTATTCATTATAAAATAAAGTTGGTTCTATCAGACTCTGAATGACTTACTGGTTTTAACTCTAGATGATTTTTTTTAATTCAAAACATAGAAGTGGAAAATTTATGTTTAATGGATAGCATATAACTTTCTCCTATAATTTTTTATTTCACAAAATACTTAGTGCTTTATGCAATATAAGCTATCTAATGAATATAAAGTATTTAAAAGCAACATAAAATAAAATTTTTAGGGTGTTATAAGAATTATCATTTCAAAAAATTCATGTCCATATAAATAAATCCTTAAAATCATTTTGAAAACATGGACATTAATTAAAAGGGTTTAGAAAGAATAATATTTAAAACATTTAAAATGATGATCTAGTAAAATAGACCCTCCCATAAAACCTTACAATATTCTTTTTGAAAACATTTTAATGAAATATGGGTATCGATGACAGGTATGTCCCATAAAATACTTACACATGGACAATCTTGGATAACAATGAGATTGAGTAAATAACCCTTACCTTGCACTTTTCTTTGGTCGAGGTTATGATTATCCTCTTGTATAATGAATATTGTATGTTATTAAATTATACCAGAACCATATTCCTATTTATTATATCATACATGATTCATTTATGAATTTATACTACCCATTTAATAATGATTTTCATGTTAAATTAACGTTTCGGGTAATAATATATTTCTTTATCGTACATGTTTTTACTTGTTATTCTTGATCGTATAATTTAGATCATGATTTAAATACTTCCAGAATATAAAATTGATTTATATATCATATATATTTAAAATATAAATATTTATAATAGATATATATATGTAATGGAAAACACAGTTAATGGAGATGGTAGGTCGTACGTATGCATAAGCGTTGTTTTTGTTTTCATATCATATTGAACGAAAGTAATTGAATAAGATGTATGTAAGTACATAAATACATACATACATACATATATATATATATCCCGTAGAGTTATTATTTTATATATTACATACTTATTAATAATATATATTTTTATAATCATTGAAGAATGGTGAACGTGGAAATGAATCCCATCGCGTCGTGGATACGGTAATCCGTACATATGCACGAGAAACAATATCATTTATTTAATGATTAAAAGGATTGGAATTGGATGTTATATAAATTTTAAATAGACATTAGAACGTTATTTTCATTATTTATATACATATTACTCATCATTATATCCATCCAAATAACATATTATTGAATAACAAATTACACCACGACGTGGAGACGATAAGCCATATGTACGCACGCAAGGTGGCATTATCATTCATAGGATGGATAGAATAATAAATATGGTGGTAAAATATTTATAATAACATAACATTATTTATAAGGTAGAGATTTATTATTTTGGTAGGGTAATAACAAAGAAGGAGTAAGTTGAAGAAGAAAAGAACTTGAAAGTGTGTGGTGAAATTATTACCTCTTCTTCGGGTGTTTCCTTTTGAGTTGATCAAAACGGCTCCTTAGGTTGTCTTTATGATCAAAGTAAGGACTCTAGGTTGAAGTGATGGAATTTGGGAGGATATTTGGGCAGGGTTTGGCATAGACAAATGGATTTGGAGGTGTGATTTTGAGATAAGGGGAAGTGCCCTATTATAAGAGGGGTGAGGGTCACTTTAGGAAAAGACTAAAGTATTAATTTATTATACAATAATATTCCGTTTATAATAGCTCCAAATGAATTTATTTATATCTTTAGGTGGTTATGGGTCTAAATCCTCTCAACCAATAGGTTTTATACAAGTTTAGGTTACCATTTTAACCTTACCTTTTAGATTTAACTCTTATTTAAATAGTTTAACTTTTACTGTGTCTTCTTGAATTCTTACACTATATGGTTAATAAACATACTCTAAACTTCCAAGAGAACCTCATGTGGTTCATTAATGACATATATTATATTATTTAAGCCCTTTTTCTAAACCTTATATTTTTAGGAATATTATATCAACCAATAATATAGTATTTGTCTTAAAAACTATTTTATGTCCATTTTGACACTATTTGGTATTTGTTTTCTGTTAAAATAATAATAGCATGATTAATTCAAAAAAAATTGACGAAATCAACAATAAAATTTCATATTAACCTGTAAAATTTGTGTAATTTATCAAAAGTCTCAAATTACATTTATTTGGGTTTTTATAATATCAATTATTTTAATTTTTTATTAATAAGGTAATTACCGCATCATCATTGTGTCATAAATAAATTTAATTATTTAATGTCTAAAAATTATAAATAAAATACCATTATGTAGGAAATATTTTTAGATTTATAATGAATATTTATAGTCGAATTTATCTTATGTAGAACCTTATATTAAAAATGTTTTAGTTATGAAAACATGAATTTAACACTTTTAACTCTTCTTTAAATTAAATAATAATAAATTTCTTAATCTTATCCAAGTAGAAAAAAAGGATAATATTTCATTCCTAAGTTTTTTTTGACGAATTACACCTATCCAATAGAATTAGGATATGTGTTAGGATAATTATAATATCATTTTTACCCTTAATTACCCTATTTACTTTTAACTGTGGTAAATAAAAGCCAAAATTACTATTCACAAAAAATTATTTTCATCTTATTAAACCACATTTTTCTTAATAAGGTTAACCATTTCTCTCATATTTTTTAAATTCAACTCACAGAAGTAGTAAAATTAAATTTTATGCAAATTTTCAAAAGCTCCTAGAAGGTGGGTAAAAGACGGTAAAAAGTTCAATAAAATTTTATATATCTAAACGTACTATAAAATGACTCTAATGAATTAAATTGAACATATATAGGAATTATGTATCTATTTTTACCTAAAATAAATTAAAATAAAATAACTAATTACTTAAATAAAAAGTCGATTTTAAATAATAACGTAGTGTTTTTCCGTATTCATCAAAAATTGAAAATTTTCATAAAAATACCAAAATTTTACCCTATGATAATTTTGATATTCTGAATTAAAAAATGAATTATATTTTACCAAATTCAAAACAAATAAGTTTCATTTATTAATTTAAAATTAATTCCTGTTGTCAAAACCAAAAAGCAGGGTTTTAAAAAAGTAAATACTATCGAAAGATTGACATGTGGTTATGTCAAATTTAAATGAGAAATTACTTATATTGACCAAAATTGTATTAAATTATAAAAATATAATATAATTATACTTCCAAACCATTAAAATTTAAAACTGAACACTATAAATTATTTTGATTAAAAAATTTGTTTTCAGTTAAAATTTTGTAATTTTCACTATTCACCCAAATATGATAGTTATCAGAAAAACACCAAAAATTTATTAAAACTAAATTTTTATGCCCCAGTTCTAAAGAAGAAGTTCATTTTTTCAAATTGAATATATAAAAGTTTCAAATATTTGATTTAAAAACTATTCTCCATTAAAATGCGGTACAATTTTATTTTATGAAAAATACTTCTTTTATCGTAAAAAATGAATTTGTTCTTTTATTATGTCTAAGAAACACATAATATGGATTATAAAATTTTATATAGTATATAAAATTCAAAATTCAGTTAAAACTATTCATAATCGCTTTTTTAATAGCTAGTTTGGTAAGTTGTGGTGCGGTCAAACTCGGTGTTGCTTGTTTGGAAAGTTATTGAATTACTTTTAAGAGATAACGTACTATGAAATCTTGGGGTGTTACACTCTACATCTGACCCAGTCCAAGACATGGCCTGAAGGGCATTACCAATCCAAATGGAATGGAAACTAGTTTATGTCAAGAAATATAATCCAATTGGGATTGATTTCATCACAATGAACCAAGATCAAATAAATAAACAAAAAAAACTAAGAATTCATCAATAACCAACATCTGATCAAAAATAAATACACTAACTAATCCGTAAAAAAGTAAAACATAAAAAGATGAAACTAAACAACTTAAGGATATAAACTACAACCTGAATTTAAAATACTATATCTCTATGGGACCTCAATGTCACCACTGCTCACAAGAACAAAACACTTGAAGATCCATCTTGAACTAACAAAATAGAACAAGATGCTGAACCTAAAAAATAGTTTGGGTCTACCGACACTGAATGGTACAAGTAGGTTGTGAGCTAAATAACCCATTATGAAACTAGTGAAGAATCAATATATTTCCTTTAACAAAAATAGTCTGTAATGGTATTTTTAAATACATGTCTAAAAATTGTTTTTCAACAGTTTAAAAATAAAGCCACAACATTCCCTTTCGAAAAACACATTCCACATTCCCATTTTCAAAAAAGTTTCACCATTTCAGAAACCAAAACACAAAACTAAAATCCAGCAAGGTGATGTGAAGAAAATATAAATGTAAATAAGTAACCAGTGAAATAAACCCATTCCAATACAAAGTAAACAAGAAAATATAGATATTGACCATGGGAATTTCCTAAACATACCTAGAGAGCTCCCTGGACGTACTCAATCTGGAATCACCTACCAGTGTATGATGCGGATCCATAGTCAATAAACAAATGGCTACTCTAAACTATCCTAACCAGTGGCACAACCCACTAGGACTCTATGAAAACCAAGGGGTACCAACCCATCTAAACAGAGTTGATAAAAAAACATCAAACAACCCTATAAAATATTTCTACAAAACCCATGTAAATTGTATACTCTATAAGTAGGAGGCCCCCCATATGTGAATCACCTTTCCTGGCATCACTAGACATCCCTAACCCTAAAACTGACACCACATATATGATATCCCTTGTAGGGGAATCCCTTTATTATGGTTCCCCCCATGTATCGCATTATTAAATGTGCGAATTGGGATGTCGCATCACATTAACTTCCAAATAGTTTATCAAAACCTTTACAAAATACCAATTTCGAATCCACATTTTGTCACACAAAATTTTGAATAATTTATCAAAACATACATTTTTTAACCTTGAATTTATAATTTTTTATGATATTAATCTTAAATTCATTCATAAACATTTCCCAAATGAGGTGAAAACCACTTCTAACCAAAATGAAATAACTCAACATGATTAACGTGCCAAACATTCTATTATACCATTTAGATGTCAATCATTTCCCAAAGTTCCAATTGATCCGTAACTCGAAACATCATTTCCAAAACCATTATCCATTTATATTGAAACCATGAAAACATTTAGAAGGTATGTGGTCATAAAGAGTATTCAGAAATAAAGGAGTAGGACATGGTTATTTATTATTAATATTATGTCTTTAAAGTAAAAATAACATCATCATTTGTTGGAACACCCACATTTACACTCCATGCACATATAGGTGTGATTATATCCAATGTAACACTCATGGGATCCCAAGAATATAATAATATCTTTTTAAAGAACCAAAACTTTCAGATAAATCTCATTTCACCGTCAAATTAATCCAAAAAATTATAAACAAGTCTAAAAGTTCTCTCAAACCATTCCATTTCATAAAAATAAACCATGTAGTATTTTATCAAACATTTTCACACAAGAACACATAGTCGTACTTATGAAATCCCCTTTCAAAACCACTTGACATTTCCTCAATCACCTTATGTGCATATATTTAGAGGAAAAATAAAATATTATCTTAAAATACCATATTTTTCAAATTTTCAAATCATTAATGTACTATAATAAATTATATAAATTCATCAAGATCATGCAAAACATATTTATAAATTTATTTCAGGAACACAATAATCAAAAAATTCATCAAAAATGAATGTTATAGAGACACCTTCCTCAATGGAGTGTGAATGCGGTGAGACTCTTGTAGAAGGAAGATCGAACCGTTAAGATCAAACCGAACACCCTATGCTTCAATAAAATCTAGATACAAATAAATCCTAACATCTAGGGTTTATCCAAGAGAGAACCCACCAAAGAAGAACTAAGAAATAGATATAGGAGAAGAGGAAGAGGGTAAAAGTGGACAAAACCCAAAAATCTCACATAGTTTTTTGGAGATTGGTTCATGCAGGGAGGAGAACAAATAAGAGAGGGGTTTGGGAACCCTATCATGCACCAAAAAGTAACTAAGCGGAGGAATACCAAATTAATGATATAAGGAGGGGAGAGAAAAATAGTTCTTTAGGTATTTAAAATTTCTATGTAGCTCACATAGTTTACCAATCTAGGAAATAACCTTTTAGTAACTACTATCCAATGGGATATTGACCGCATGAATAACCCGCAAAGTTTGACCAACCATTCTCAAATAGTGTTGTAGCTTCTGTACAACTTTAGGACCTACCACACAGTTAATTAGGCAAGGCTGCACGGTTTCGACTAACTATGTGTTGCCCATACACAGGTCAAAATTCACCCCAAACTCAAATACTCAAATGTTTAATCCCGGAACTCAATCTGATCCTCTACTAAAAAATCCAAAGAAAAGAAAATGATTAAATAATATAATTTACAAGGTTGGAGTGTGACATACAAGAGAACTATAGGTGGGACAATATGATGAATGAGATCAAAGAATTTATATCAAGAAGTATTAAATGCCAGAAAGTGAATGATTAAAGGAGAAAATACATGTTGATGATGAAAACATTACACATACCTACATAGAAATGGGAAATATTCCCATGGAATTTTTCACTGGTCGTTCAAAGTCATCAAGATGAAATAATTCTATTATGGTTGTGGTGAAGCTTCATAAAAATAATGCACAATTCATTACGATTTGGGAGGAATTACCACTTGATTAATTTTCAATGATATACATTAGATAAGTGGTGGGTCTACATATAACACCACTATTGAATGTATCCTATATAGATCCATGATTTACCTAAATGTTCTAGAAGAGTCTTCAATATTCTCTAAATACTGAGTTGAACATAAACATGTATTATCACCCACAAACTGATGGGCAATCGGAGTAGACTATCCAGGAACTTGTGAACATGTTGAGATCATTCTCAACTGTCTAAAAATTAATATCAAAATAGAATATTTATTTGGTTGAGTTTTCATTCAATAATAGTTTCCACTTAGGAGTAAAAATGTCTCTCTATGAAGCCCTTTATGGGAATAGGTGCAGAACACTTTCTTGCTAGGATGATGTTGGGGAACAGAAACCACTAGGTCTTGAAATGGTTGAGGAAATAGTGGAAAAGGACAAGACTATTCAGTAGCACATCATGAATGCTTGAAGTCCAAAAAATATTTATGCTGAAATCGTCAAAGATACATTGAGTTTATTTTTTTGATACATGGTATTATACTACATATCTCCAAAGAAGAAAGTGATGATAATCTGGAAGAAGGGAAATTCTAGTCCCAGATACATCTGTCCCTTTAATATCCTTGATCGCTTCAGATCAGTGGCCTACTGACTAGAACTCACACCTAAATTATCTCATGTGCATGATGTATTCCATGTATCCCTCTTAAGGAAGTGCATACTAGATCCCTCACACATACTCAATATAATGGTGGTACCATTGGAGAATGATATCTCATATGAGGAGCAGCTGGTGAAGATCTTAGATCCCAAAGTCAAAGTTCTGCGAAATAAGAAAAGACACCTAGTCAAATTGTTGTGGATAAACCACAATATTGAAGAAGAAACATGGGAACTAGAGGAGGTGATAAGAGATAATTAACCACGTCTATTTTATTATGTGAAATGCAAATTTATATGGTGAAATTTTTGAAGGGCAGATGATTGTAATAACCCAAACTATTGTAAGTAAAATTTCATTTATGATTTAATTAAATGTATTATTATAAAATATGGCTATAGAAAACACAAGAAATTATCTGATTTTATTATATCCTATCAAATTTAAAATACAATTAATCATCACTAACATTAATAATATTTTTATTGAATAGTGATCCTATGATTAGTATAAATATACGGTTTTAAAAAATCCAATTGGCAATGAAAAAGGAATTAATGGCCACAACCAGTAGGATTTTACCATATAAAGACCATTTATTATAGCTTTCATGAGAGATAGAATCACTGGGTTTTTACCTTGATCATTCCCAATTTAAGATATAACAACGTAAGTCTGATCAAGACTATTTACAGGAGAATTTCAATATCATCAAGATCAAAGACTAAACCATGTACATTGAACCACCCCATGAAAGTCTCGCCATCACGTACCTTAACATTTGGTTCTTTCCTAGTTTAGAAATAGGATATATATCAATACAATAATAATATGAAAATGTAATTTTATTTTCAATATAATAAAATTTATATTTATTTCTTATCATTACTTTATGAATGATTTTGTTTTTTTGTAAAATGAAGCACAAATTTCATATTTAATTTGTATTTAATTTAAATTAAAGTTCTTATTTTGATGAAATAAATGAATTTTAAAATAAATATTATTTTAATAAAATATTATTATTAAATAATTTTTATTAAATATAATTTATAATATATTTTTTATGAAGTGAAATGTAATTTTTTAGGGTTTATAAACTGTAATTATTAAAAAACCATGATTTATCAATAATGGTAAATTTTTATTTTAGAAGTAAACATAAATATATTTATAAAATTATTTTGAAAAAATTAATATTATTTTTGGAATAATAATATCAAAATTATCCAATGGTGAATTTTACATAATTTTATGAGATAGCCAAAATTTCACATAAAAATTAAATATCATATAAATAAAAAATGTATATTATGACATCATAATGACCCAGAAGTGATTTAATAAATAATATAAGTGGTATCCAAGACCAATTATATTATTTCCATTTAAAATAATATTATTTTTAGTTTATTTTATTTATTTTATAAATCTGTTATGAATCCTCAAAAACCTAAAATATATTTTGATGTTTTAAAATCAATTATTTAAGGACGTGACTCACCTCCACATTAGAAGGGGTCTGGTTTTAATAAGTTTGGGCCTTAGACTTGTAAAATAATGAAAACCACTCTCTTTTTTAAGAAACCATAGGAAAACCCCATGGGATGTTTTGTGGATTTTGTTAATTTATTATATAGAGTCCAAAACCTATGTTTAAGAAATGATAAAGAATTCTCCACTAATTTATTATATATACCCACGCAAGATCCCATTTATCATCACAAAAAATATTTAAATAATTTACTTAATATTCCCCCACCTTTCTAAGGCCCTCTTAGGGTTCCCCTTAGATCTAAAGAATCTTTCCCAAACATTTGGAGTCACACTCCCAAAGTAAGGGATCCTCACCTTATCGTCTTTATTAAAGTTTTTTCATTATCTTATGCCTTATATTTCCAATTACTTATATTGGGATATGTTTTTCCATTACACTATTACTATACATTTGATGTGAAAATGTTGAGATACCCCTTTCTCACTCATCAATCCATTTTATGAAACATTATGTATCATAGTTACACTAACAAAATTTTACCATGATTTTCCATGCCAAAATAATTTTGTAGTTAATACCATACCCATTACCTATCAAGGTCATTCTATATTATAAAATTATAATTATTTAATTGTGGAATAACATGTATTTATTCTATAATCCTTTATCACAGAATAAAATATAATGATTAGCGAATGTATGTTTTATGATCTATGTGGCTAACTTAAGAATGAGAATGAAATGAAAGTGACGGGTGCACCTGAAATTATATATCACTCAAATTCATTTAGGAAATGTCTTAGTCTCACGATATTTCATGAAATAGATTATGGAGTGAACATAATACACTATGGAACTTTTTTAACTTTATTTCATGGAAGTTATCCTTGACCAATGTTTATGATGTAGTGTTTTAAGTTGTTTCAACATTTCCCATGTAGCCTTTATGATTGTCAAACTATATCATGACTATTTGTTCATGTTTAGGATTATAAACTCTTTTTTTCACAATATATATGACTATTTTCTAACAAGTTTCACTTTCTTCATGTTATTCCATTTTTATTACCTTAATGTGCTTTATAGATCATCCATTTATTATGTGTGTCCCTAGGTTATCCTTTACAGTTTTAGGTAAGAGAATGTAAAGTAAATTTTCATTAAATATGATGTATTTCATGTTTTACATTATTATGTAATTTAAATAATTCCCAAATATAGTATACTTATTGATATTTAAGGTTTTATTATGAATAATATTATTTTTTAAATATTGAATTAATGTATAGTAAATGGAAGGTTTGTCAGAACTATTATGAAGAGTGTTGGTATAAATTTACACCATATAAAACCCTCATGGATGAGAAAATAATACTAAAATAAAATTTGAAAAAATACAGGACAAATAAAATAATTCCATGGTATATAAATAAGATAATAAATCCGAATTAATAACTCCCATGATGCCTAAAATAAAATTGATGTGGAAATCACCACAAATAGAAGATGAATCTATTATAGTAGGAGAGGAGACATCATCTACCATTTAATTATTCCAATTAAAATTAGATCTAAAGGGAGAAATATAGAATCTCAATGGAGATATTCAATTTAAGAAAGAGATAGTTAAATTGCCTCAATTTTTGAAATTTATGATAATGAATCCAAATTTAATGAGAGGTTTCCAAAGAATGACAACCCAAAGGTTTCTGAAAATGTGAGTGGAAGGTGTATGTAGGTAGAACATATATCTATGTATTACAATCCTTGTAGGATAAATGAATCATAATGTAAAATCACCCATGACTCCATATATTATTAATTTCACTTGGAAAAAGGAATCTAGACACCCAAATATGGTTATTCACACTCTAAAAGAGTTCATAGCAATATGACCATCCCTATTAGAGGAGTCCATGAAGATAGAGGAAGTTAAAATTAATGAGTGTGATATAATTAACCAATTAAATGAGGTGATTACAACTAATATTAAATGTGAAAAAGGAAATAATTTCATACTTCTATGATAATTCCAAGATTGGATATCCAACGAACATGAAAAAAAAAATGTCCCAAACATTTTTAATCATTAAGGAAATGATTCTTTGGGATTAGGGAAAAGTCTCATCAGTACTTCAAAAATTAAAGTCATTATGAAATTCCACATTATTCCAATATTGTATAGTTTTTTCACCATAGAAAAAGGTATTTAAGGCGAATAACAAAAAAGTGAAATAATGAAAACTATAATATCAAAATATAAGGGTGATCATCCATCATGGAGGTTGTAATTAAACAAGAAAATTATTATTTGGATTTCACTAGTATCTTAAATTCATGTAGAATGTCTTTTATGATAAAATAGACCACGAAGGAGTATGGATAATATCAGTTGTATAGAATTATCAAACTAATTTATGTTAATATAGGTTTATTATTATATTTTAAAAATATAATTATATACAACATATTGAAAATATGAAGTATCAGGTATGATTTTTACTTTCTAATCACTGTTTTGATTCATTTATAATATTTTTAACAAAGGGGATTGATGTTTTCATAAGTCAAAGAGAAAAAATACTATTCAATTTAAATGTTTTGATGCATTTTTTTGTTGTTTATATGTTATAAAATTATTGAAAATCTATTGAAAAACCCATAAGAAGAAAATGTTACTGTTTTTACAAGATTCAGGGTTTTAAATAGATAGTTTTGTTATCTAAAATAATCAATATTTTTTATACAATGGTTTTCCCAAGTAGACATAGAGTTTACTGGTCTATGACTTATTTCTAAGAGAAAATTTGGATTCACCCTTATGTTATGTAAAATAGGATGGACATATAAATATGAGGGATGGAAAAAGAGGAGAAAATAGAGATAATATTTTTTCCTATAAAAATTAAGAGAAAATATGGATAAAAAAATTCCCTTGGTGGACCTTCCCCTATACTCCTGGAATATTAATATGAAGGAGAATACCCTATATTAATCTTTTAATTTCTTGTAAAAAAGTGGTATATGGAATACATTGAATTTGAATTAAAATGGTTAGGGACAAAAATCCAAAGGGGGAAGTTGAAGTGACCTATAAATGTTTGAAGTAGATGTTTTCTTTATTGTTAATGATTTAAAGTCAAGTTCTTCTAAAGAGTTTAGTGATCAGTTAAATATTCACCTAGTAAAGACCATGTTGATTATTCACATATAATTTATGGGTAAATAAATAAAAAGGTGATACCATCATAAATGTAAAGGGATAAAGATTCTGCCCTTGAATATCTGGCTGAAAAAATTCATAGAGAATGCCTTATTTTTTATGATTGATGGGATGATACTCATAGAATAGAAAAAATGATAAAAGAGTTAAAGAAACACTATCAATAAGATATTATAAATTTGGGAGTTCATGTTGAATGAGAAATTTTATTTACTATATGTGGTATATACCTTTTAAAAATGTAATTAAAAGTAATAAAAATATGCTCTATGTATAGAAGAATGTATTCAATGTTTTGTGGAATCTGTCCAACGAGCATTGATCATTTAGTCTGCAGAAATTAATAAAGAAAAATCATTTATATAAAATTATATGTTGGATTAATTGAATTAAATGTGATATCTAGTAGTTATTTTAAATAATCCCTTGATGTCATTTTAAGAATTATGAAATTCTAAGTATAAGGAAGAAAAGTGGTTATATCTTAGAAAATTGGAATGAATAATCCAATGTTTTATATGGGTCATTATTGGATCTTTGTATGTGACATATTTGATTGAATTAATAGTGCATAGAATTTATTTATATATTTATGTATGAGTCATTTCATAATTTTATATGTGTTATTAAAATAAGAAATTAAAATTAATCAATTTCTAGAGTATATACATGTCATATGGACCCTTATACGAGTCATTTTACGTAGTGAATGAGTGAAAAAAATCATTATATGACCCTTTTTCCTTTTGGGTAAACATAAAACATATATAGATGCAAATATTATGGTTTAATATGAGGCAATGCAAGAATCATTTATATCATAATTAATTCTTGGACTGTAAGGGTCATTAGAAATCTGCATATGGATAAAGGCTTAGTCAAAATTCAATGATTTTAAAGATAAAAAATTAAAACTTTTCGAAATATATTTTTTGATGGAAAAAATATATAAATATGTTATAGTTTTTCATTAAATTTAAAAAAAGCATGATTCCTAGTTATAAATGATTAAAAAATTATCTTAATATTTAGTTAACGGCTATGATTATTCTATAATGCTGACATATTCAGATGATAATTTTTTAAAGTAAATACTTTTTATCAAAATAGATGATTAAATAATTTGATTCAAGTTCTATGTTTCATGTTTTCAAATATAAAAAATGGATTTTTGATTCAATCATGATAAAAATAATTATTGTTTAAATATTGTATTAAATTATATACATATTTTAGAATCTATACAGATTTCATTGGAATCTATCTGGATATAGATGATTTTCTCCTTGAAAAAAATGATTGATATATATTTTAATACATCCTTGCAATATGGGGAAATTTTTTTCTTATATGTAGGGATTTATAGACCTCAATCTTTCTTACAATATTGGAAAACTATATAGACAAGATAACAATTTTACAATGAGTTGAACAAAAAAAAGGGAAAATCAGTTAATTTTAATTGAGATAAAAATTTTAGAAAATAAAATTTATAGAGATCATTTTTTCATAATAATATGATTTTTTTGGATATTATTGTTTCTCCTAATATAT
Source organism: Viscum album (assembly GCA_963277665.1). Lineage (NCBI taxonomy): Eukaryota > Viridiplantae > Streptophyta > Magnoliopsida > Santalales > Viscaceae > Viscum > Viscum album. Next base: position 343,826,675 of record OY728167.1, read on the forward strand.
ATTTATTTATTTAAATTTATAAAAAACCCAAAAAAGTGAGTTTCTTCCTTTTCCAAAATGGTATTCAAACAAATATAATAATATAGGCAAATGAGGAAGAAGAAGAAACATTAGAACTAAAAAACCAATAGAACTAGTGCTATTAAAGAAAAAGAAACATAGATAGGAGATCTCACTTGGAAAAAAAATAATATTCTATATTAAACTAATATGGAAAAATTATTATATATCAAAGAGGAGAAGAAAAAGGAAAAAAAGAAGGATGGTTCACATACCAGTCCCTACTAAACATAGTGTTGTAGATGTTTGGGGTATATAAAGAAAGAATTACTAGATCTATGAGGATATTTATGTAGTGATAACGAACATGATTATATAATCTTTTTTAATCACTACTTATAGTTTGTGGGACTGAAAAAATTTGGCTGATAGAGTTCTTAAAGAATATATTTTGGTAGCAATGTTCTTTGAGGATTGTGTTTGTAGTGGATAATAAATAGTTTCATAAGACTAACTGAGAATCAATATAAAAAATAGAGACAAATCTACAAGAAGTGTTCCTAAATATTTACATGAATTATAAGACTCTATTAAGGAAACATAAAAGGTGGTTTTATGAGGTGATAACCTTATAATGATTTGGTGATCTACATCAAGACAATTAGAATATGAGAAAAATTTGTGGGATTCTAGTATAAAGTAATGTAGATAGATATTTCACTAGTTAACTTGTGTAAAATAGTGAACACACTCACCTATATAATATTGTGAGATAGTATAGTATGATCCCTCCCCATATCCACTAGTAAATTGAAGATATTATTTGTTTTAGAAAATGTGTGACTCAAACATCCAATGTACATAAAGGAGTATGATTTTTAAGAGGGGCCAGACCTTGTAGAAACACATATTCCATAATTAATTTCATACATTTATTTATTTAGGTGTATCTTAGGTTAAACATATTTATCTCCATAGTCATTAATAAAAAAACTATATATTTTAAAATGTATCAAAAGGATAAAATATGAAATTTTAATTTGGTATAATTTTGACCGAACCTGATTCACCACCATCTTAGGTTTGTCTTTACCATTATTGGAAAACTAAAACATTATTATAATTCTAAAAATTTATTTAATTATATCATATTACATTAAAAAATATATTATAAACAATTTAATTTCTATAAATATTAACATTTTTTTAATAATCTTCTAAAAACACATCGAGTAAGGTGAAATAATTCATCCCAATATTTATAGTACAAAAGTTATGTGATGAAAATATTACGCCATGTAATATAAAAAATATTATTTAATATTCTTTTCATATATATTATCTATATTAAATTATATGGATTTCAATTTTTTACATTGTTGATATAGTTGAAATAATTTGGTAATGATGTTAGTTGAACTGAGTTACGGTTTGATGTGCATAAGAAATGTAACACCCAGTATTCAATTATAGTAAGTTAAACTTTTATTTTGATAAAACATTAATAAAATTTCAATTTTATTATTTTATGGAAATTTTTTTATAATTTTATTGGATGAAAATTTATTTAGAATCTACAAAGTAAAAGTAATCCTATAATGATTTTTTGAAATTTATTTCATAGGGATAAAAATTTATGGATAACTGAAAATGTAGTATTTAACTATTACACATTTTTATATAATCATAATTTATGATATTCATAATTATACATGTTTTTATTACCAATTTTATAGAAATATATATAATATCATTTGGAGGTAAAATGGATATTTTTTATAAAATAATTTTTATGTGCATGGTGTTTTTCCATTTTAATTTATTTAAATAATCATTAACAACAAATTATATAAATGAAATATATAGATTAAATAACTAAATATATGAATCAAAATACACATAATTCGGATTGGAATCTCCGCGGTATCGCTACATTTGTTTAAACATTCTGACATGTTTTTTATTTCCATGCTCATTGGAAATCCATTGAAGCTAGATTCAATGATGAGGAGCCTCTCAAGACCATAAGTTTATAGAATTTGCATTGAAATTAATGTTTCTAGGGTTCTTATTTCTAAAATATGGATTCTAAATGGTTAATATGGATTCTATTTGGATGTTGTTTGTGAACGACTACCTGATTATTGTTATATATGCCTTAAACTTGGACACACTCTGATGGAATGAGGACATAAGACTGAAAGTCTTAAGGCTGAGAAAACTACTTGGGTTGATAAAGGAAAGTAGAATCTTGGACACATGGTTGATGCTGACCACATTAGGATACCAACTAAGGGTGGAAGACTGATGTGAACAAGGTGTCAAATATTCACCAGCCTTTAGTTAATAAGGGAATATTACAATCTGTTGATTCCCTGCATACTTCCTAAGTTCCAAAATAGTCCCTCCTATAGAGGATAAGGAGAATCCCTTTGAATCACATGATACACAATCCAAAGAGAAGGGATAACTCTCTGATTCTAGTGATCCATCAGAAGGGGATGATCACCAACCTACTCAAATTGATGAAATCTATTTGAAATCAAGGTTTGTAAAGGGGAAAACCCAATGGTATATTCTTATGGTTACATTACTCAAAACCCTTAAAAAATGAAGAATCACATATATTACTCTCACCATGAAAGAATAGTTGTTACATGATCTTTAGATGCCTCCAGGAAAAAAATCATAAAACCTTAAAAATCCCCAATTCTAGATGATCAGTCAACTAATGTGGATGATGACAAAGGGAAAAAAACAACTCAGTGTACAGAGATGCATATTGTAATGAGGAGTAGGTGGGGAAAGAAATCTAAGACTAGATAGAGGAACAAGACAAGATCATATTCTAGAAATATAGCGATGGAATTATTATTAGTGATAAATACCTTAAAATCAAAAAAAATTTGTTCAAAAGGATGTTGGAAGAATATAATTAGAATCATGATTTCAACTTGAATGATATCGAATGGGAATGTCTACTTCTTCTATTCAAAAGCTTTACCTTCCTGGCCTTTTTTTGATAGTTTTTTCTTCTCAGTCTTATGTGGTCAGGTAGGCTTTGTGGATCCTATTTTTTATCCCCTCATTGTTATATCATCCAAATTCATGGTCTAGATTTCATCTATTTTATTATTCAATAATGATAAAAATTATTTCCAATCTCATGAAGGATCCATTGCATTTGGGAGTTAGTATTAATTCTTGTTTTGTTTTTTATGGATCATACTTTGGATTTGATCTTGTTTCTAGCTATTTTTTTACTCATATTTCTTGGATATGATATCAGCTATCATTTAATAAGTATAATTTATGTTTTAGTGATGATAAATTTATAGTGGACGTCATTTCTCTTGGGACTTCAGGAAAATATCGAGATGGTTTCCCTTAGTGACTTTCTTTCTTGTGATTCCATTATTGGGTAGCAGCTGCCATTTCTTGAGGCAAACAGACTGATGATATAATTATTTGTAATTTTTATTAAATCTCAAGAATTTTGTTTTATTCTATATGAAATTTAAACCTGTATCCCCCTCATTCTCTTGTTTTTGTTATATATTTACACCTTGTGCATATATTTTATCTTTTGCTTCTTTAAATAAAGTTTTTTGGGGCATGGATTGGGTGACCAATTCATGTCACCGCTTTTATTAAAAAACTTGTTTACAAGAAGGTTAATTTAAATTTATTAGGGTTAAAATGTCATAAAAGCTTTCTAAACAAATAATTTCTTGGTTTTATTTAGACCATAACCATTTCAAATTATAAAATGTGTCATTTTGGATCCATTATTTCAAATAGTGGATTAAAAATACATCAAAACATTTAAAAACTACAAGTGTTCCACTCTCCTTGATTATAAAATGGAACCTACTCCACTCACTCTTTAACATCACTTGATTCATTTAGTTAAAAAAAACCTATAAAAATATCTCCGTAAAATCAATATATTTATTCTATAGGTTTTTTATTCCCAAAATACTAACCATAGGGTCCTTAAGAAGAGATCCAAAGGAGGTTTATCTAAGATAAGGTAATCTTTATTACTATCACTTTCTTATTAATTATTATTTTACCACCATCAATTACATCCAAAAAATTAAATATAATAACACCAGTATATCCCAAATACTAAGATGTTATTATTTTTATGTAATAATATTTATACATCAACATCTCTATCTAACAGGTAGCAAATCCATCACATGTGTGTTTGAAAGAATACCACCACATGAATCGATGTAATTTTTATTCCATCACCTTATCACAAGGATGGTAATAAATATGGAAAAAATGAATATATATCATGATTAAAACCTAATATTGATTCTTCTAATTTAATTTTTCAACTACTTAATTATGTTTTCATCCATAAAAAATATATTATGGTGCTCGTGTGTATGTATAACATACCATCTCCACGAAGTGATGCAAACCATTTTAAAAATGAATCATTAAAAAAAGATCATAAAAAATTCATCTAACCAATAAATATAATATTTATAAAATAAAAAAAATTACTTATATGATGAAATGATAACCTATGAACAGGAACTAGAATATCCATGATGTAAAATACATGAGAAATCTAAGTAGTTGACACATGAAACAATGATAATAATAAAATATTGTTGAAATGGGTTATAATATGTATTAAGTGCATAATATAAGATATTATAAATATGAATATGCTTTAGGTATAAATCTATATCAATTTTTAAACCTTTATAAAAGACTGTAAATAATTCTCAACTAGGTGGAAGCAGGATGTAATGGATTTCACCTCAACACCAATCCATTAAGACGTATTGAGAATGATGATCCTATTTATATTTATGTGGTATATATACATAAAATTTGATTTATTTAACATGAATGTATATTAATTAATGCTGATTATTATTTTAATTAAAGTTACATATTCAAGGGATTACAATTTATAAGCTAAAAATGAGGTAAGAATTCATTTTACAGTGTTAATTTTTTTACTATTTCACTTATTTTATTCAAATTAATCTTATAATCTACCCCTCATAATATCCATATATTTTATTATCATATATATATATTTAATAAGTATCAATGATTCGTTACATTTTTCCCTTATTTGTTTCTTTAATCATGTAAATAAATATCAAAATGAAAATCCTATATTATTTTTCTTTTGATTAGGTATATTTTCCTTATATATACATATTTATCAAAAAAAATAAAAAATACCTTTTTATTTATGTAGATGATATATTAGTGAAATAGTATGGAAAAATTTATTTTTAAATGATTTTAATGGAATTATTCTAGTTTTTTCTACATGGTTCATTTTTTACTCTCTTATCAAAAAATATAATGGAATGTTTCATTTTAATGTATACTATATCAACATATTTTCCCTCTATCATAACCATTTTATGGTATATAATTTCTTATAATAGTTTTCAATGTTTACAAAAATAAAACCATTTAATGAAATATTAATTTAATATTTCCCTTCCATTTTCTGTTATTCTTTAAAGGAAATTATATTATTTAAAAACCTATATTTCTAATAATTTTATAGTCATCATTTATCTATTATTAATTTCATGTTCATTTACATTTTCTAGAAAATTTGAACTTCTTATTATCATTTTTCATTGGAATTAATGTTTATCTTAAATACAAATATTACTTGTATCTTGGATATTTAAAATTTATAGATTATATACCATTTTCACATATAGTATTTTACGATGAAAGTTATTTTATTAATCGGGGAAATATTGATATTATATATTCTTTACTCAATATAGATATTTGTTGATAAGTTATACTGATTATTAATTAAATTGATCATTTAATATATATATAAAATGCATTGTGTTTGCAGTGATGGGTGTTTCATGGTTATAGAAAACCCCTCAATTCATCTAAATGTATTATGAGACAAACCAATAGGATAACATAATACTGGGGGTTTTGGGTATTTCTATCCATATATTAAATGGTCTATATGGAAGGATTTGGTATTGAATATATAATGATTTTTGAGATGATGACTTCCATCATTAGTCATTTCCATCATTTGGAATTCAGGAATTTTTATCTATGATATTATTTCATCGATATTATCCATGGATACATTTTATCATCAACCATATCAGGTACGATGGTAACCTGATGACCAGGTTGGCCTTAACTTAGCCCGAATGGAATTCCCAATCCCCAAGGGTCGGTGAATTGCTAGTAGGATCATAAAAAATGAATTTGGGAATGATTTTTCCACTACCAATGTGTTAGTAAAGAGACATGTCAGTGTGCATACAAAACAAACTCCACTGAGAGTAGTGTACCAGAAATCAAACATGAAAAAACATGCCAATGTACTACATAAAAGGGTTGGTAAAATAAGAAAGACAAATCAACCCATGTCCCAATGGATGCAACTCTATAAGTCTATGGATTTGTATCTAGAACCACCTACAAGAGATGAATTTCCCCTACTCGAACATGGAAGGAGATAATATACAAACACACGAAGGCACAAGTACAATGTGGGACAAATCCTAGTAGGATTTCACCCAAATATTCCATAACAAGATGTCAATATCAAATTAACCAAGAATGTGCTCTCATTTTAAAAAAAACAATTTTGTAATTTCAAAAGGCATATTTAAAAATTCATGTTTCACATTTCAAATGATGCAAACATAATTGTATACAATATTTTAACAATATTATTGATGTAATATTTTCTAACGAAATATAAATTTTCATAAATGGTTTAAAAAACACTTTTATATAAAATAGTTTATATAAATCAGAAGTTATATAAAACCATTTATAATAATGGAATATGTTCATTTTAAATACAAACAAGTGAGAAACATGGTTATATGCCTAAGAAGGTACAATAGTTTCAGGCTATAAGAACCTCACAATCAAGGATATGGAATTATATACTTGTGTCCTTTAAAATTGGGTCAAAGAGGACTCATCACCATCTCCAAAGGGTTGTGATGTGTTGATATTATGATTTAGAACATTGTAAATAATAAATTTCCATCCAACTAATTCAATAACTACCTAAGTCTTACATGTGTTCAAGTACAATACAATGATAGGAAATTTATTTCAAGAAACCATACAATACAATTCATCCCATTAATCATTTTAGATATTCCAATTTAACATTTAATAACCAAAAAGGGAGTTTAATAAAAAAACAAGCCTTTTCACCAAAATAAAACCCTAAGTTTTATATCAAAACCATTTAAACCCATTTTCAAAAATAGAAATTTTAAAAAAAATCACCATTAAACATCAAAAATCCAATTTCACAATTAAAATAAAAATTTTAATTTTCAAAAAAAACCATCAATTTAATAACAAACACCCAAATAAACATAATTGAGGGTTTTCACAATTTTCCATCAAATCCTTTTTTCCACAAAAAAATCAGCAATTTTGTAGAAAGTTTTGACAAATTAAATTAAACAATATAAATTTCACCAATTTCCTTGAACACAACCCAACCCAATTCAATGAAATTGTTTTTTTCTAAAAAAAAACCAATTAAAATTCATTTAATCAACTTAATAATATTTCATTTAATTTAAACCATTGGAATTACAAAAAAATTAGGGTTCATAAAAAATTCATTGTAACAGAACCACCCACCTTGGTGTCGCTAGATCCTCAAGTGTCAAACACTAATCGAAATTTTCCGAGGAAGAGCGACAAGAACAGAATCTGGGAAAATAAGGATCAAACCCAGGATTATATCCCCAAAAAAGTAGGTATTAAATAAAAAATTTAGTAGAACGATCCACAGAACCCTAGGAAGTAATAGACACATCATGGGGGGACAAGAATGGGAGTAGGAAACTAAATAAGAAGAGGATCGACCATCATTCACCTAGAAGCAGATCTCTTTAGGGAGGGGTCTGAGGGGGAAAACTCTAATTGGGAGCTCCAAGGAAGGGAGAAATTGTTTCTAACTCATACCAATCCATCGGGTTCATAAAAGAGGGGTTAAAAATAAATAAATAAAATTTTGATCAGTTAAGAACCTGCCCACATGGTTTCTTGGGAAGAGGCACATAGTTTAAGCAAATCGTTCACTAGTCGTGCACCTATGTTAAAAGGGATGAACAGTTTCTCTTAAGAGGGTGCACGGTTTACAAACTGTGCACCAACTGTGTAAAATTCAATTGCTTTGGGTTGCATTGTTGACTCTAAGAGGGAACCTAGTTTGGGAAAACCCTTTGCCAATTGTGAAATCGCCTTGAATTTTCAATACTCTTACATAAATAATATGAAAAACACCAAATGAATCCCAACCAAAGCATAGTCAAAATTGGTTTTTAAGAATACCTAAAAAATATTAATAGGTTGTTATAACCTCCCCACCATAAAAACGTTTTTCCCTTATAAAGCATATGAAGAAGATTCCAAGCCAAAAATATGAGGCCACTACACTCTAATTAGTGATTCCATTTCCCATATCTCTTGATTATAAAAAACACGATTCCATAGAACAAGAAAAAAGGTAAAACCCTACCAAGAATTACCTTGGATTCAGAATCATCTATAATGACTAGTTGTGCAATCGTAGATAAATCAGGTTGAACTTCAAGATCACACCAACTCAGAACTTGAGATGGATCAGATAGATACATCTAAAGCTGAGATACATGTAAAATGTTAGGTATCAGTGTCAGATGTAGTGTAAGTGCTTAATGGTAAGAATATTTTCCCACATCCTCAATAACCTCAAAAGGTCCCACAAAATGAGGTGGACGTTTCCTATGCCTCCCAAGTCATCGATGACCCCAACAAGGTGAAACATTCAGGAACACCAAGTCACCAACTATAATTCCAATGGTCTAAAGTGACGATCTACATAAGAATTGTGTTGGATATGTGCCTTCAACACTCTTTGACAAATCAACTAAATAATTTCTACCATATCTTGAACCAAGCTTGTTCAAACCAAGTAACTTTCACCAATGTATGACCAACACAGTGGATATCTTCAAGGTTGTACATAAAAAGACTCAATAAGAGTCATTATGATCACAGACTAGTAACTATTATTTCATGAAAACTCAAACATCCCCAAATTATTATCCCAAGCTCTACCAAATTCTGTAACACAAGTGCGAAGTATACTGTCAATAATTCTTATATCTCTTTTTGTCTAGACATCCAACTATAGATAGTACGTCATGATCAAACAGACATGAGATTCCAATGATTCCTGAATAACTCTCCAGAAATGATAAGTGACCAGAGGATCCTTATTAAAAACTATAGAATGTGGAACTCCATGAAAACAGACAATATCTTTCACATACATATTTCCCAACTCCTCAACTTTGGGTGTTTCATTAATGGATTAAAAATGATCCTATTTAGTTAGATGAATGATCAAACCCATATCACATTATTCTTTCTCCATGTACATGTAAATACAATAAAAAATCCAAAGAAATATTATCCCACTACCATGTAGGGACAAGAAGTGGTTGAAGTAAACCCGATTGTTTCTGGTGCTCTACCTTAACTTTTTATCACATATAACAATGAGAAGCAAAATCAAAAATCCCCCATCTCATATCTAGACACCGAAAATACTACCACATGTCATATGACATATTTTTAGATCTTGGGTTCATTTCCCATTAGGAACTATGGTAATCCCCCATCATATCTATTCTTATAGAATGAGGTACTAAAAAAATTATAAAAGAATATAATATCATCTTTGTAGAATGACCAATCAATCATGGTCTGCCGACCATTATGAGCATCTAAAATGCTATGTAACTCATCATATACCAATTATTCCTGAAGAATAAATTCAAGAATAGAGGATGTTAACTAAACACTGGTCATGGAAATCGCAGCCTCTCATTCCTAGACTCTAATATGAAACTATGAAAATTGATCTATCAAGTTCCACTCACCCAATGATTCCTTTACTGCATGGGTAAGAAGTTTCCTATTCAATGAATATGTGATGGAATTTCCTTTCCCAAGGGTATAGGTCATGTCGAAATTGAAAAACTACATATAACCCATTGAACAACTCTAGAATAGATTAAATTATTTTTTAGAGAAGATATAACTCAATCTCTTGTGGTCTGAAAACATGGTTAACCTTTCTCTATAAAGGTAACTCCTCCAACTCTTAAGAGTGTGAATCACAACAGCAAGGTCAACATCATGGGTTGGATATTTATTCTTGTGTGGAATGAGGTGATGATATCCATAAGAAACAACATGATTACCAAGCATTAGACCGTAGACCAAACCTAATCCTGATGCATCATATAAGATGACATAGCCTTTCCCGACCTCTTGGAGATTCAATAGTGTAACACTAGTTAAAAGATTTTTTATCTCAACAAAATAATTTTTACACATCTCAAACCAAGAAAAAATTAATCCATTCTGAGTGATATTAGTCATCAAAGATGCTAACTTTGATAATTTCTTTACAAAATAGAAATAATAACCAGCTAATCCCAAGAATCTATGAACCATAAAAACATTCTGTGGTTTGTCCCATGTCATAAAAAAATTAAAATTTTCATGATCAACCAAAATACCATGTTTTGAAGCCATGTCTTACATGAAAATTACATTTCATATCCATATATAAAATTTAGAAATCTAGGAATAAAGTCCATGATTTCTCTACATGCTCACAACTGTTCTCAGATGATGCACAAGATTCTCCTCAAACATAGAGTAAATAAGGATTTCATACAAAAATACCACCATGAATGTATATAGATACTCATGGAAGATCTTGTTCATTAAAACCCTGAAAACAATAGGACCGTTGGTTAGACCAAAGGTCTTAAGAAGATACTCATAATGTTCATACAGGCTCGAAAAGGTAGTTTTATGAATGACAGATTCTTTTATCCTCAACTGATGTTAACCAAATCAGATGTATATCTTCAAACACCAATTTCACCCTTTAAAAATATCAAATAGACATTTAATCCATGTAAATAAATATATATTATTTATCATTACTTGATTAAACTTTTTATAATAAAAAATTGTAGAGTGAACCATCAGTTTTCTTAACAAAGAGAATAGGCACTACCCAAGGTGACACACTCGGTTGTATATATCTTTTCTCAAGAAGATCATCCAACTATAACTTCGGGTCCTTCATATCATCTAGTTCCGCAAATTAATAGTGAAGAAAAACTAGTTGAGTAATAGGAACTATGTCAACAGACGACTCAACCTCCCACATAGATGATAAACTAGATATTTAAGAAGGAAACACATTGGGAAACATGAATACAATAGGAGGGAGATCTTCGGTCAAAGATTATTTCTCCATATCAATAGAAACCACCGATACTACTTCCCCCAACTCTGGATAAAAAGTTCTGGCTCTGCTCAACCTTGGGTTCCATTCTCCCAAAAATACAAGTACAAACCACTAGGTGTAGCAAAGGAGACCCATCAAAGATATCAATCAATTCATAATTTATTAAGAATGATCCAATACAACAAGAATATTAAATCAAGAGGTTTCATGTAAAGAGATAGAAAATTCCAAGAATGATCAACATCTAATAGATAGAAAACATAAGAATGACTATAGAGGACCTTCTATCTCTACATACATGGGTGTAGTAATATCCATTACACAAGATAAAATATCAATAGGACGATTTTAAATATTAATAGTATATGTTGAAATAAATGAATGAGATGAACTAGTATCAAATAGACAAGTCACAAATGAAGAATCTATAGTAATGGTACCTTTGAAAGTCACTGGACCTATATCCACTTACTCTAGAGACTCTTCTAATGAGTGAAAAAGCTTTTTTATGGATTCATATGGATAAAACCATTTCGCATGTGAATATTCTGGAAGAACTGTAGTATTAAAAGGTGCGGGTGATCCCATTCCACAATCAGGAGTGTAATAAACATAGAAAAATATCCACAATTTACCTAAGTGTCTATAGGGGCCACAATTCTTGGGTACCTCAGTGCAACCCCACGTTTAATTCCTACATATCCCACATTGTTAAAAAAAACAAAATAACATATTCCAAGAACTTATAGAGGTTTAGAAAAACCTTACCATCGAGAACCACCATGAGAATCATCATACATACTTTTTCACTTAGAGGAATTCACACTGCCACTGAGATAAAAAGAAACCTATGAAATCTTTAACCTTCTAAATAGGTCCATCTCGATCATAAGTGCTCTATCTGGCACATCAACTGAATAAGGCATCATTAGTAAGAAAAACTATGAATGAATATCCTGTTAAATTCTTAATTAAATCCTTTGAGACTTCATCTTCTCATTCATTACTATCTCAGGTGAGAAGTGACTGATATCAACAAAATATTTTTCATACTCTGTCATGGTCATGTCACCCTGCTTAAGTATTAAAAACTCAATAACATTGATAAACAAAATTAATTCTAGATAGAACTGGTCAGTAAAAAGAATCATTAAGTCTTTCTAATCTAATCCCTAATATTTCTTTATTTTCATCATCATGTCCTATATTCTCTTACTCGTTCCTTCTAGTATGAAGGTGGAACACTTCACCTTGATTTTTTTGGGTGTGTCTATGAACCCAAAAAATGCTCCATTTTGAGAAACCAATCGATGTCCTATTTAGGATCATATGAGCCTTTGATCGGTGTGGGATTGTGAAAAAGTAATGCCTGAAATCCAATCATTAAAATGACCCTCTAAGGTTCCAAAACTCGAGCCTGAATAGGAACTGGAGGTGGTGCTTATCCTAAAGCATGTATAGTAAACACAATCACCTCTACCGGGTTTGAGTCTATAAGATGATTCTCTCACTGATTCTTGGTAGCATATTCCTCCTAGAACATATTTACACTTCTTCTCGGAGACTATATGCTATAAAACATTAGTATACAACAATTAGAATATTAGTTTAATACTCAAATTGAGAAATAGGGGGAATTAATCCCAATATATAGACAAACAAGATCTTGATTTCAATATATAGATTTTAAAAGTAGGGAAAATACAGGAACTAATCCTCAGGATGAATTTCCCTAACCACCCTTAGTGACATAAGGTTCATTGCGGTCAGATCTGGCGAGACAATCAATCAAAACTACCTCCTATGTCCAGACAATATTTTATAAATTCAATCTGACTTTAAGAAAAAAGCTCATCCTAGAGCTCTAATACCACATTATCATGAGCCATCCTGGGTACCCTAGTAACCCAATAACCGAGATGGCCCTAACATTGCTCTAAATGTTTCCTAATCCCCACATTTTGGTGAATATAACCTCACATCATACAAAATTAAAGTCTTAATGATTATTCTATGAACAATGAATAAGAAAAGATACATGTTAGTATGAATACAAAAAAAATATCCATTGGGATTAGTGTATTAGAAGTAAAGTAGGAATAAACAAGACAATGTAATACAAAAAATTATCGGTAAAACATAAAAGATAAACAAAACAAGTCCTAATGGATGAAACTCTCCATGTCCAAAGATCAATAGCTAGAACCACCTTAAGAGATGCCTTTCACATATATAAACATGGAAAAAATAATCTAGAAACACATGAAAGTACACGTATATTTTGATCCAAATCATAGTATTATTTCACTAAAAGATTCCATAACAAGATGGAAATATCAAATTAACCATGAAATTTCTCTCACTTTAAAATAAATAAGTGTAGAATTTCAAACAAAAATATTTAAATAAATCATGATTCAGGTGTCAAATGATGGAAATATACATAAAAAAAATATTCCCAATTAAATTGTGGGAATATTTCTAAAAATATGGTACTTTTCACAAATGGATTAAATAAACAATTTTTTATAAAACATTTTATATAAATATAAAGGCATGTAAAATAATTTATAAAAATGGAATATGTTCATTTAAAATATAATCAAGAGACAAACATGGTCATATGCCTAAGAAAGTATGATATTTCTAGGCTATAGAGACTCCACACTCAAGTTTAATATAATATGTATATATGTCCCTTCAACTTGGGTCAAATAGGACTCATCGCCATCACCAAAGGGATGTGATGTGTTGATATTATTTTTTAGAACATTGTAAATAATAATGTGGCATCCAAATAACTTGAAAACTACCTAAGGATTCCATGTTATTAAGTTAAAAACTATGATGGGAAATTTATTTCAATCAAACTTAACATACAATTCATCCCATTCTCCATTTCAAATATGCCAATTTCCACTTAAAACGTAAAATGGGGTTTTAATCAAAAAATGAATTTTCTCCAAGATAAAATCATAAGGTTTTATCGAAACTAATTTAATAAATTTTTACAAATAGGTATTTTAAATAAATTCACCATTCAATTTCACAAAACTAATTTCACAATTAAATTCAAAAGTTTAATTTTCAAAAAAAACCATTTATTTCATAAAACCCCCAATTAAATGGAATTTGGGTTGTTCATAATTATTAATCAAATCCCTTTTACACAATTAAATTCTAAAATTTAATTGAAAAAATTTCAAAATTAAAATTTAACAATTTAAATGTCACCAATTTCCATAAATAAACCCCAATTCAACGGAAATGTGGGTTTTTGAATTTCATAACAAAACCCATTTTCAAAACCCCAATTCAATGTAATTGAGTTTTTACAACAAATAAATTGAAATACATTGAGTCAAAATCATAAAATTTCATTTAATTCAAATAATTTAAAATACATTTAAATTTAGGGTTAATAAAAATTTGGCATCGTAACAGAACCACCTAGAAAGTAAGAGATACATCGTAGGAGATCAAGAAAGGGAGAATGAAACTAACTAGAAGAGGATTGAATTCCATTAGCCTAACTTAATATCACTTCTAGGAGGGGTAAGAGGGGAAAACTCTTCATGGGAGCTCCAAGGAAGTGATAAATCTTTTCTAGGTCATACTAGTCTATCGGGGCCTAAAAGAGAGATTTGAGAATATTTATGTAAATTTAGAATCAATTAATAACTCATATGCATGGTTTCCTATGTAGAGGCGTATGGTTTAGGAAAACAGTGTGCTAGCCATGATCTTGTTTTAAAAGGTCCAAATGATTTTTCCTAAAAAAAATTAGGTTTTAAAAACTGTGTGCCATCTATGCGAAAGCCCAATGACTTGGCTTTCATGGTTTTATCTTAGAGGTCACATGGTTTGAAAATATTATGCACCAACTGTGCAGTATCAAAGAATTTTCAAATGTCTTTAAAAAAACCCAAAACAACACCCAATGAAAACCATCCAAATATTGTATAAAATAGGGGTTTAGGAATACCTAAAAAAATAGTATCATGATGTTACACATTTAATGATATATTTATCAATTAAATGACATGTTTTTCAGATATTTATTGTTACATATTTATTATACCTTATTTTCTCATAAAATATTCCAATGTAAATAAACCTTACAGAGAATTTGATATCACCATTATTTATTTTCAATTATCCATTATATGAAGAATAAATATATGAATGATTTCATGGATTTAGAATATTTACATTCCTGGTGTAATTATATTATATTTATAACATAAAATAGGAAGCGTGTATGTATTTTGGTTCTTTAAGACTACTAAAATAATTTATCCATCATGATTTGGTCCCATGTATCTTATTTCAATTTAATAAAGTAGGCACTGACTCTAGGTTCAGACGTTTGGGTTTTTATAGATGGAATCAGATATTTTTTTGTTTAAACCTTCTTATATTTATTTTCGAAAACATAGATTAGAAATCATAACCCCATGAATGTCACGACCCGTCCTCGGGGCCCATGTTGTGACTACCCAAGCCCACCTTCCATAGTCCAGAGGCTTGAAACTAGCACCAAAGGGGTAAATCCCAAAAAAAAGGAAGGCATTGCCTTTATAAAGTAACACAAACAAAAGAGTACGAAAGTGAAGTAAGCACTAAGTAAAACTAAGTACAAAAGTGGGTGCTGAAAAGTAAATGGGCCAGTATACAGACCCCACTGAAAGTACAGTACAACTGAAGTGAAAGTACAACAGTAGTAAATTAAAACAGCAACACCGAGTCATCCTCCGGAAATCCCACCTGAAGTGTGGGTACAGATAGTCTCCTCATCTCCTCGGGTCCAGCCGTCCACTCCGTGTACATCATTCTAAGTGGTCCACCTCCGGGTACCATCCAGATCCACAAGCCTCCACCTCGATCAGTGATGTCTGTTGTCTGCATCCATCATAATGTAGTGCCGGCATAGCCCGTGCAGGGGTGAGTATACGATACTCAGTAGGGACCCTGAGACCCCCAAAGGTCTCTCAGAATCCATGAAGGATGAACCAAAAGGAAAGGTAAAATCATGAAGTATCAACTGACTCTACTTAGGTATATTCCCATACATATACCTAAGTCATCAATTACAGTCTGTCTCTATCTGTCGAGCCCAAGAACAACCCAGTCCACATAGGAGAACACATCTTAGTCCACACAGGAAGCAAGTCAATCACATAGATGATAAGATTGAAGTCAATACTTAGCTAACACAGGTATACAACTTCGTATGGTGATAGAGATGATCATATGTAGTCACTGATTCATCTAAGTTGTTAGACCCACATAGGATACAAGACCAGCTAAGGGGTCGGACCCACACAGGATACAAGACCAGCTACTCTGCCAGACCCACACAGGATACAAGTATAGAGGTCGATACTGCCAGACCCACACAGGATACAAGAACAGTAGTCATCTCCGTCGAACCCACGGAGGATTCCAGTATAGTAGTTGTCGCTGTCGAACCCACGGAAGACTCTTAAACAGTAGTCGATGCAGTCACATCCAGCTCTAGGGTTCCCGCAAATAGCATGATCGATTCTGGGAGGGTCCGCCCCTCGAGCAAGAGAGCCAATACATAAACTGTCATGAAGTCCATAGTTGATGTATCCAAAAGTTCTGTCTCGTCAAAGGAAACCCAGCGCGACAGGCGGTGCGTCAATCGGACGCCCGATCTGAGAGTTATTGGCTTTTCTGTTCCAAGGGCCCGGTTGGTTTTCAAGCTAAAACCAACCTGACCATAATCCAGCTGCATCCAAACCTTATGTGGAGTATTCCAAAAGAACCGTCTCAATAGAATTATTTCAACGTAGTTGACGGCACGTCAATCGGACGTCCGGCCATTATGTTATAAGCGTTTCCGCTCCAAGGGCCCGGTTGGTTTTGGGTGCGAACCAACCCGGCCATACACAAACTTCGTCGAAACCTCGAGTGTAGTATACCTAAATGACCGTCTCAATCCAAGGATTCCTACTCAACTGACAATGCATCGATCGGTGGTCTATAGCTCAAGTTATGGGAAACGACCGAAAAATGGTCCGAAGTGGGGGTCTGGGCCCAGTCCGACCCGGACCGGACTGACTGGGTGGCCCGGTCCGCATGACCTACCCCATCCTGGCCATGGGGGGTGTGCTGGCTCGGCCAGTTGGCCGAGTGGGGGGCATGACCCCCATTTTCCGCGAACGCGGTGCCAGGGTGGTGCCGCTGGTCAACCCGGATCCCACGCGGCCGCAGGATCCTCCTCCCTCACCACCTCGGCAGATGCCGCGGCGGGCTTCTACCGGTGGCGCGTCGAGGAACCACCACCTCCAGGTGGCTGGCTGGTGTCGTCCACCGCACCGGTGACCCGCGCCACCGTGGTAATCCGCGGGCCACCGAAGTCATTTCGGTGGTCCGTTTATTCTCTCATCTGCGCCTGCGGTCGTCTCGGGACCCGAGCGTCACCTTGAAGGCTCTGATTTTCCATTGAGGTCCCGTTTCATCATCCCCAATCACCCCGCGCATCAAGAACAAAAATATCAGTGGGTCTGGGCTTGTTCGTTAACCCTCACCCACCGCGTTAGAGGTTCAAATCGTAACCCAACAATTTAAACTCCAAGGACTAGGGTATAATTCTTATAAAAGAAAAATATATAAATTTTCCCTTACCTCAACAATTGATTTCAAACGTCGGTGTCGTGGTAGACAGCGTCACGGGGAAAGGGATCGTAGGAGACGTTGGAGTACGCCGAGGAGGAAGTGGTGTCTCCTCTCTTGTCACGGAGAATAGAATTGGTGGTGCTTCGTCATTCTTCAAGGAACCAACGTTCTTCGTCGAAGGAGACGTCGTTCTTCATTGGAGGCCAGCATTCTTCCAAAATCTGAAGAGCTCTCCCAGTCTTCCATCACACAACGAAAGCTCTCCCCAAAAATAAAATAATAGGCTCCTCCTATTATTTTATTACACACGCAAAGTAACTTCCCAAAATTTAAATCACCACATTCAATAAACGTGTTGACAATTGATTAAAGGAAGGGAGAGGAAAAGTCCCCATTAATTAAACTCATTGGAAAATAAATAATAGGGAATGTTTTCCAAAATTAATGAGGGGTTTTAAAGAGTTAGAGGGAAATTGAATGGTTGGGGCTCGTGTGGGCCCCACATAGCTAACATCCACCCTTGGGTAGTTAGGTGTATGTGTGTCCCACCCTTAACTACCCCTGGGAGGAATTAACCACCCTAGATATAAAATAAAATTTTACAACAGTTTTATTTTCTTCTAAAATAAACCCCAAAATATAAATTCAAACCCACATAAAACGCAACTACGGTAAATGTCCCCTTAAGCAATTTCTGGTACTGTGAGTTCATCAGTGCCCTCAGATTTGAATTCCGAGAACCGGTTCAAAAGATAGAAAAACACTCTCGTTCGTTCACTGAACGTACTTGAGCTAAACTTTGGAAATTGATTCCGGGCACACTGGGCCTCAGAATCAAGTTCCTTCAGAAGCTACAGACTCGTAAAATTCCAAAGTATTTAAGAAAAAAATTTCCTTGAAGTTTAGGGGTCATTACATTACTCCCACCTCAGGGATTTACATCCTCGTAAAGCTACAACATAAACTAGGGAAACAAAAAGGGGTACTGAGCACGTATCTGAGCCTCCCGCTCCCATGTGCTCTCCAGAACCTTCTCGTGCTGCCAACGAACGCGCACTAGAGGAATCGACCGCCCACGAAGGACCCGATCCTGTCGATCATCGATCTCCACCAGAACCTCCGAGAATTTCACCCCATCATCGATGTCCATCTCCCCATGATCGATAATATGTGTCGGGTCATGCACTTATCTCCTCAGTGGATATACATGGAAGACGTCGTGCACCTGGTGCAACTGAGGTGGAAGGGCCAGGCGGTAATCCACCTCTCCTACACTGGTGAGGACCTGGAATGGTCCAATGAAGTGCAGAGATAACTTTAGTCCTTGTCCAAATCATCGTAATCCACGTCGAGGTGAGACTCGTAAGAAAATGTGGTCACTATCCTCGAACTCCAGTGGTCTCTGTCTCCTATCAGCATAGAACTTTTTTCTACTTTGTGCAGTCCTCATCCGCTCCTGTATGATCTGCACCTTCTCCGTCATAGCCTGGTCCATCTATAGTCCTACAAGTGCTGACTCCCCAGGGATAGTCCAGCACAAAGGTGATCTACATGGTTGGTCGTACAGTGCCTCGTATGGTGTCATCCCGATGGTGGAGTGGTATCTGTTGTTGTACGCAAACTCCACCAAGGTTAGGTGATCCTCCCAACTATGAAAAATGTCAAGGACACATGCACGGATCATGTACTCGAGTTTCTGAGTGGTCCTCCCTGTCTGGCCATTCGTTTGAGGGTGAAAGGTAGTGCTCATGTGTAGCTGCGTCTCAAAAGCCTCATGTAACCCCTTCCAAAGTCATGAAGTAAATCAAGCGTCTCGATTGGAGATGATAGATGATGGAAAGCCATGGAGTCGTATGATCTCTTGGACATAGAGGCATCCCATGCTCTCTACTGAGCTCTACTCTCTGATCATTAGGAAGTAGACCGACTTGGTGAGTTGGTCGACAATCACCCAGATAGAGTCGTGTCCTATAGAAGTACTTGGAATCCCCATCATGAAATCCATGGATATCTCATCCCACTTCCACTCTGGGACCTATAAGGGTTGTACCAAGCCTGAAGGTACCTAGTGCTCTGATTTCACTTGCTGACATGTGAGGCATCAAGAAATGAACTCTGCTATATCCTTCTTCATACCCGGCCACCAGTGCTGTCGTCTGAGGTCCTGATACATCTTCGCTACTCCTGGATGTACCGCTAGAGGGTAAGTGTGGAACTCCCTTATCACCTACCCCTGTAGTGAAACTGGTTCCATTGTACGACCCCTGAAGAAGATGGCGTGATCCCACCTTCATAAAATTCGTTGGGTGCCATCCCTGAGGATATCTGAGCATGTCGTGCCTCACAGTCAACGTCTCCACGTTGTGCCTCTCTGACCCGCTGAAGTAATGGAGGAGTGACTGTGAGGGACTGTAGATA
Source organism: Viscum album (assembly GCA_963277665.1). Lineage (NCBI taxonomy): Eukaryota > Viridiplantae > Streptophyta > Magnoliopsida > Santalales > Viscaceae > Viscum > Viscum album. Next base: position 343,847,076 of record OY728167.1, read on the forward strand.
TGCTTCCCCATCTCTATCCATGAAGGATATCTTCAAAGCATATAACTTCTTTGTCGCCTCTCCAAGTAGATGAATGCCTAATCTCTTGCTGAGAGCATCAGCCACAACCTTCCCCTTCCCAGGAGTATAGACAATCACACAGTCATAATACTGGAGGAACTCGAGCCATCTTCATTGTCTCAGGTTCAGGTCCTTCTACGGTAAAATGTACCTGAGGGGATGGTGGTTAGATTAGACTGTAAAGTGCTCTCCCATTAGATAGTGCTGCCACATCACCAGGGTTAAGACCACTGCTACTAACTCCAGGTCATGGGTAGCGTAGTTCTTCTCGTACTGCATCAAATTCCATGAACCGTAAGTGATCACTACTCACTCCTGCATTAGGACACACTAGAGTCCGGTCCTTAATGCGTCGCAGTAAAATACATACCCTACGCCCTCCTCCAGTAGCCTCAAGATGGGCGCACTAGTTAATCTTCGCCTCGGCTCCTGAAAGCTCTGCTAACATCAGTCTGACCACACGAAGGTTTTCCCCTTCTTCATCACAACTGTAAGTAGTGGTGCAACTTTGGAGAAGTCTGGAAGAAATCTCTGATAGTACCCATCCATACCTAGGAAACTCTGCACTTCCGTCACGCTTCTAGGTGGCTCCCAAGAATGTACTGCCTCGATCTTCGCGGGATCCACAGAAACTCCCGCCTCTGAGATGACGTGCCCTAAGAAGTGAACCTATCGGATCCAGAACTGGTACTTAGAGAGCATACCATAAATCTGGTGCTCTCGGAGTGTATCCAGTACAACCCGCATGGGATAGGCGTGCTCCTCCTCAGTAGTCGAGTAAATCAGTATGTCGTCAATGAAGACTATGACAAACCGATCGAGGTAAGGCTGGAAGATTCTATTCAAGAGACTCATGAACACTGCTGGATAGTTGGTCACGCTGAAGGGCATAACCAAGAACTCATGGTGGCCATACCGACACCTGAAGGTCTTCTTCTGCACATCCTCGTCAAGAACTCTGAGCTGGTGATAGCTTGACCCGAGGTCTATCTTCGAGAACCATCGTGCTCCATTCAGTTGATCGAAGAGGTCGCCAATCCTCGAAAGGGGGCACTTGTTCCTCATGGTCACCTGGTTCAGGCGACGGTAGTCGACACACAGTAGTAAGCTCCCATCCGCCTTCTTGGCGAATAAAATCAGTGAAGCCCAGGGTGAAACACTGGGTCGGATGAATCATTTTCCCTGTAAGTCCTCCAGTTGTACCCGCAAATCACGAAGCTCGGCAGGAGCCATCCGATATGCTGGAGTAGATATCGGTGATGTCTTGGGGTACAGGTCTATGTAGAAGTATACCTCTCTGTGAGGAGGTAGTCATGGAACATCGTTAGGAAAAACATCCTCATACTGATCCACCACAACAGGAAAACTCGAACTCCACACGTCAACTTCTTTGAGGGCGATACTAGCCAACTAATGTGTGATCGGCTGCCCTCCCCTATGCGTAAGTCCATCCTGTGCTACAAAGGTTCCCTTCTCTCTGCTGAAGGTTAACCTGGTCCCATCCATACAGAAACACCCCACTTTTTGCCTAATACAGTCGATATAAGCATGGACTATAGATAACCAGTCCATACCCAAGATGAAGTCGTAAGGCATTGACGCCACTATAAGAAGATCCCAGCCGAATCTCTCACCTCCTAGAGTATGCTCACACTGCCGGCACCAGTTCGTAATCGTCGAGTCTGCTCCCATAAAAGTCTCTAGCTATAAGGATCAATACAACGGCTCCGTTGGAATCTCCGAGCCTTGAACAAGGGCAGCAGAAATAAAATAATGACTCTAACCTGTGTCTATAAGAACTGCAGTAAGGGTGGAGTAGATACAGAGAGTACCTCGAATCATCTCGGTTGCGCCGTGATCGTAAGCCTCCACTTCCTAGAGCTGAGCCTACCTCTACCTGCCAGCTCCATGTGGTCAGGGTGGACCTCCTGGGGTGGTAGTGGTAGAGCCTTGACGCATCATCCACCACCCACTGCTCGGCAAGCTCCTCTGCCTCGTCCTCCTGCTCCCTGCAGACCACCATGGTGGAACCTCTGCCTCTTCCTGGGAGGTCCCTCCACTATCTGCTACTCGTCTGCATGGTAGGTTAGGCAGTCACGAGCCATGTGGCCCTGCCTGCCGCATGCATAGCACTGCATGCTCCTTGTAAGGATGGATCTGTGCCGTGTTCCCCACACAGTCGAACCGGTATCCTGAGGTCTCCCACCTGACAGTCTGGTCCGCTTGGACCCATGCGACGTCTGTTGACTGCCGGCAGCAGAAGACTCCACTCCATGCCATCCTGCGGTGGGTCTCACTATTGGTGGCTACTCGGTGAGAATGCTCTCCACTAACAGGGCTCGCTCCAGCACCCCCGCCTGCGTCAGGATGCTGAGGGGAATCGCCGAAGCTCTGATCTCATGCCGCAGTCCCTCCTCAAAGGTCTGGTCCCGGATGAATGGTTCCCGTACCATGTCTGTGGAGTAGCGTGATAGGTCAGTAAATCTCACCGAGTACTGGGTTACTGACATTCTACCCTGTCGTAGCTGTAGAACCTCCTGGATGTGCACCGCACGGAGGGTGGCTAGAACAAACTCTGAGCGGAAGAGGCTCTCGAAGTCCGTCCATATTAGAGATGTCTCGTCATCCACCTGGAGAATCTAGATCCACCATCTACCTGCAGTTGCATGCAGGAGACTCGCGGTAATGATCACCATAAGGTCTGCTGGTGTCCCTACCAATATGAAGACTTTGAGGATAGCCTACATCCAATCCTCGGCTGCCTGAGGATCCATCTCTCCATGGAACCTGGCCGGCCTCTGCCGCTGAAACTCGTGCAATGTAATCAGGCGGCGTTCACTCTCCGCTGCTAGGTCTATTGGTATCGGTGGCCTAGCAGGTAGTGGTACAACTAGTGCCTCTGCTATAATGGGGCCCTGCACTGAGGCCTTGTCGCTCGGTGGGCTGCCATACCGCACGTAACTAGGAACCCTTGCTGGCTGCCTTCATGGGGCCATCTTGAAATGAAATAGGTGTTCCACAGTCAAAAATTATACCTGGTGAGCTGACACAAACTAATCCCAAGAAAACCTTGAAAGGAAACACACATGCAATCAATGTTTTCGTGCACTGTGTTGGAAAACATAAGTCAGGGTCCTGGGGTTTGGATACGTCAGCCGCCGCACCAACACTGGACTCCCTGGACTGAAAACAACACTCAATACTCTTAACACTACTGCTTCATAGAAATGAAGTATCAGAGTCCTGAGTTCTAAAGTAGAACCTCCCTTTGATACCAATTTGTCGCGACCCGTCCTTGGGGCCCGTTCCGTGACTACCCCAAGCCTACCTTCCATAGGCTAGGGGCTGGCGACTAGCACCAAAGGCGTAAATCCCAAAAAAAGGGGAAGGAATTAACATTATAAATTAACACACACAACAGAGTACTCAAGTGAAGTAAGCACTAAGTAAAACTGAGTACAAAAGTGGGTGCTGAAAAGTAAATGGGATAGTTTACAAAACCCACTAAAATAACAGTACAACTGAAGACAAAGTACAATAGCAGTAAAGTAAAACAGCAACACCGAGTCATCCTCCAGAAATCCCACCTGAAGGGTGGGTAGAGATAGTCTCCTCAGCTCCTCGGGTCCGGCTGCCCGCTCCGTGTAAGTCTTTCCAAGTGGTCCACCTCCGGGTACCGTCCATCTCCACAAGCCTCCACCTTGATCAGTGTTGTCCGTCATCTGCATCCAACACAACGTAGTGCAGGCATAGCCCGTGCAGGGGTGAGTATAAGATACTCAGTAGGGACCCTGAGACCCCTGAAGTTCTCTCAGAATCCACAAAGGATAAACCACAAGGAAAGTTACAATCACAAAGTATCAACCGACTCTACTTAGGTATATTCCCATACATATACCTAAGTCATCAATTACAGTCCGTCTCCAACTCTCGAGCCCAAGCACAACCCAATCCACATAGGAGAACACAACCTAGTCCACACAGCAATAAATTCAATCAAATATATGATAAGATTGAGGTCAAGACACATCTCACACAGGTATGAAACTTCATATGGTGATAGAGATGATCAGATGTAGCCACTGATTCATCTAAGCTATCGGACCCACATAGGATACAAGACCAGCTAAGCTGTCGGACCCACAGAGGATACAAGACCAGCTACTCTGCTGGACCCACACATGATACAAGTAAAGAGGTCAATACTGTCGGACCCACATAGGATACAAAAATAGTTTTCATCTCCATCGAACCCATGAAGGATTCCAGTATGGTAGTCAACACTGTCGAACCCACGGAGGATTCCAGTACAGCAGTCGATGCAGTCGCAGCCAGCTCTAGGGTTCCCGCACACAGCATGCTCGATTCCAGGAGGGTCCGCTCCTCGAACAAGAGAGTCGATACATCAAATTTCATTAAGTCTATAGTCGATGTATCCCAAAGTTTCATCTCTTCAATGGAAACCCAACACGACAGGTGGTGCGTCAATCGGACGCCCAGTCTAAGAGTTATTGGCTTTTCCGTTCCAGGGGCCCGGTTGGTTTTCAAGCTAAAACCAACCCAACCAAACTCTATCTACATCCAAACCTCAAGTGGAGTATGAAAAAATAACCATCTCAACAAAATTATTTCAACTCAGTTGACGGAACGTCAATCAGACGTCTGGTCCTTAAGTTATAAGCATTTCCGCTCCAAGGGCCCGGTTGGTTTCAGGTTCGAACCAACCAGGTTGTAACCAAACTTCATCAAAACCTCAATTTTAGTATAACAAAATGACTGTATCAATACAATGATTCTTACACAACTGACGGTGCATCGATCATAGGTCCATAGCTCAATTTATGGGCAAAAGACCGAAAAACGGTTCGAAGTGGGGGTATGGGCCCGGTCCAACCCGGTCCAACCACCCCTGGGCCAGCCCGAACCGGGTTAACCCAACCTGGGTCTGGTTCCGGCCCCATAGGGCGCATCCCAGACCGGCGGGGTGCAGCCCGGCCGGACGGGGTGCGGCCCGGTGCGGGTGTCCTGGCTCAGCCAGTTGGTCGAGCGTGGGGCGCGGCCCCCGTTTTCCTCGAATGCGGCGCCAGGGTGGCACCGCTGTTCAACCCGAATCTCATGTGGTCGTGGGATCCTCTTCCATCGCCTCCGCGGCTGATGCCATGATGGACTTCTGCCGATGGCATGCCGGGGTACCGCCACCTCTAGGGGGCCGGCCTGTGTCGGCCGCCGCATCCAGCCACCCGCGCCACCGCACCGGCGACCCGCGCCGCCGTGGTACTCCGCGGGCCACCAGAGTCATTATGGTGGTCCGTTTTTGCTCCCGTCTGCGCCTGCAGTTGTCTCGAGACCCAAGCATTACTTTGAAGGCTCTGATTTGCCGTTTCGGTCCCGTTTCATTGTCGCCAATCACCCCGTGCATAAAGAAAAAAAATTGCAGTGGGTCCGGGCTTGTTTGTTAACCTTCAACCACCGCGTTAGAGGTTCAAATCGTCACCCAACAATTTAAACGCCAAGTACGAGGGTATATTTCTCATAAAAGAAAAATATACAAATTTTCCCTTACCACAACAATTGATGTGGAACATCGGCATCACGGTAGACAGCGTCGTGGGGAAAGGGATTGTAGGCGACGTCGGAGTGCGCCGAGGAGGAAGCGGCGTCTCCTCTCTTGTTACGGAGAATAGAATTGGTGGCGGGTTGTCATTATTCGCAGAACCGAAGTTCTTCATCAAATGAGACGTCGTTCTTCGTCAGAGGGCGGCGTTCTTCCAAATCTCAAGAGTGCTCCTGATATTCCTTCGCACAACGAAAGCTCTCCCCAAAAATAAAATAATAGGCTCCTCCTATTATTTTATTACACATGCAAAGTAACTTCCCAAAATTCAAATCACCACATTTAATAAACATGTTGACAATTGATTAAAGGAAGTGAGAGGAAAGGTCCCCATTAATGAAACGCGTGGTTAAATAAATAATAGGGAGGGTTTTCCAAAATTAATGATGGGGTTTTAAAGAGTTAGATGGAAATTGAATGGTTGGGTCTCGTTTGGGTCACACCTCTCTAACATCCACCCTTGGGTAGTTAGGTGGTTGTGGGTCCCACCCTTAACTACCCATGGGAGGAATTAACCTCCCGAGATATAAAATGAAATTGTACAACAATTTTATTTACTTCACAAATAAACCCCAAAATATAACTTCAAACCCACATAAAACGCAACTGTGGTAAATGTCCCCTTAAGTAATTTCCGGATCTGCGAGTTCATTGGTGCCCCCTTGGATTTCAATTCTGAGCACTGGTTCAAAAGATAGAGAAACCCACTCATTCGTTCAATGAACATACCTGAGCTAAACTTCGAAAATTGATTCTTGGCACACCGGGCCTCAGAATCAAGTGCTGTCAGAAGCCACAGACTCGCAAAATTCCCATGTACTTTCGAAAAAAAATCTTGAAATTTCCGGGTCTTTACAATGAAAATTTAATTGAATTTGACTAATTATTGGATAATATCATAAAAGTTCCTATAAGGTATAGAGTGTGTGATTTTCATCTAAATAAATTCCGTTATAGATACAAAATGTGGTTGTGGTTTCAACATAGTTGCCTCAATGTTTAAAAAACATAAAAGGATATGGTTGATCATATCTTAGCCACTATTCTGGTGCACAGTGAATGATACATTACTACCCACCAAGTTCGACACTCCCTATAAATATTCATGGGTTAATTCACATTATCTTTATAAACAGTTAGGAAATATTTTAATTTTTTTATTTTATGATATTCCCAATGAAACTAAGTTTATGATACTGAGATTATCTACAAATAAATTTTAAATTTATATTCACTATCACATCATATTTAGAATTATATATTATGATTTAAAATTCAAAATGTATTGATCTAAATAAATATATTCTATTTTTAAGAAATGGAATATCGAAGAATAAATTTAATCAATACTGATTTCTAATATAGAGATTTTCATACTGATAAATCCAATAAAACTACTGTTGGAGCCTAGAAGATCATGTCTATATTAGGGAATCTCACTTAGGTTATGACTAATAACCATTCACATATATAGAAACATAATATTACAAGGAATTATACACTTATATTTTTTAATTTAATGTGATTTAAGCCTCTATATTTCAATGGAAATACTAATCCGTTGGTAGATACATAGTAGGTTAAGTCCCTTGAAAATATATTTTTCCCATGAAACACAATGAAACAAAAATGGTTACATAGGTAGTGTATTTTATTAAAAATTATATCGAATAGTATTTTCCATTCATCTAGAATACTAGGGTGGAAGAAGAAATAAAACACATGGAATAAAAATATTTTAACATAGGATTCATCAATAAATATTTTCTTCAGGATAACTAAACTAAAATGAAGATAAAGTTCCTCATTATAAAGATAATATAATAGTAAATTTTTATAGAGTATGATCATACAATTATAATACTATCCAGGTATTATAAGGATTATATATGTAATATAGAAAAAAATATTGGCCATTTCATTGAAGGGAATAAAATTAGCCTCTGAACGGTGTTGTTTTCTCAAAAAAATCATAATATGATGGAATAATATCATGTTCCATTAATATATAGATATAATATTATATATATAATAAATTAAGTTTATATCAAGAATATAATAGGTCAACTCATTCCTATAAAAAATAGAACACATCAATAAGAAATAAGATAGTGGATAAATTTCCATCCTCTAAAAATTAAAGAATGAAATTTATTTTAAAATGATTTAAGGTAATGGTATTTTTTACATGTATAGATAGAATGATCATATTGATAATCAATGTTAGGTAGTCAAAGGTTCCAATACTATAAATTCCTTAAATTTCAATGAAATCAGGAATTATTCACACCAATTTCCCAAGTGTTAAGGTATACTACCCCTGAAGAGTGTGATGGGATAAGGACAAGCATTTCTAATTTCCAAAGTTGAGTTCAATGTTCCTAAATATATAGTGGATGGTTATTTAATCATAAACTAAAATTTACCCTAGTATTTATTTGAATTTGGATCTAACAATATTTTATATATTCTATTTTTCTATGAAAATTATACATTTCCATAACACTTTAATAAGGGAGTTTTCATTCATAAATCATAGTGTAAGTCTCATAATAAAAGGGATGTGTCAGTAAGCTCCCATTATGGAACATAAATTTTCCCATTTACATACATGATTATTATATCTATGGTTTATTTTGATATAATTATTAGTATTTATTAGATTTAGAAATATAATGAAAGAATTTATTTATAATAGAATGAAATTATGATATTTAATAAAGATGTGTAATTCCTTATCTTTAGAGGGGAGACTACATCATATGGTCCATATCTAGATCCACATCTATTAAATATTAAAAATTAGATTCTTAGGGAAGAAGTGTAGTAAACAAATATGGGTGGTAAAGGTAATAATCCAATTTATGATGTACCAATTTTTTGGAATACGTTGATGAATTTCCTGAGAAATTACTTGAAAATCCACAAGAAATTGTAGTTGAGTTGTCCATTGATCTAATACATGATGAAATAATTATATCAATGACATGAAATTTAATTATCATTGTATAATCATAGGAGTTAAATAAAAAATTATTGGACTTTTGTGATAATATATTTATACTCCTAGTGTTTCACCTTAGGTAGCCTCTATTCTTTTTGTTAATAATATAGATGAATCTATGAAGATGTGTAATTATTTTGGTGAAATCAGTTTGATTATTATAAGGAAAATTTACCATCTACATTTCATTGGGGACTTATTTGATAAAATTAATGGAGATCAATATTTTTCAAATATTGAGGTTTATTTTGGGTTTGATAAACTGGAAGTGAAGAAGTAATATATTAAAAAAAATTATTTCGTATGAGGTATGAACATTATGAGATTACATTAATTCCATTTTTTAACTAATTCATCCACTATTTGATGGAACTTGTGCACAAATTATTGAATGAATATCTTGATTCTTTTGGAATTGTTTGATGAAAACATGGTGTATTCTAAATTTAATGACCACCCTGAGAATAACATATGGATAATTCATGAGAATATTAGGTGAAAGAGTGATATGGGACATTTAGAAAGTGTGAATTCTTACATCAGAATGTTTTTATTCATGGCCGTATTATCTATATGATAGGAATCCCATTTGATCCTTCAAAGACAAAGGTAATAAAAGAATGTACTACACCACAAAACATCTCATAGATGCATTATTTAATTAGTTTGATAGGTTAATAATATATTGTTTTTTAAAAAATTCTTTATTGGATAACCTATTGGTAAATATTATATTTAAAGGGGTTAAGTTCATATCAAAAATGGAATGTGAAGAATGTTTTAAATAGTTGAATAAGATATTATTCAATGCTCTGATATTGATTCTTCTGTATTTAAATGATGGATTTTTGATATATAGTGATTCATTAGAAAAAGTAATTGCTAGTGTCATTATAAATAATTATAAATTTATTGCCTTTGCTTCATGCTGTTAAATATTCACAATGAAAACAATCTGAACCATGATCCTGATCAAGAAGGGGAAATATTTTCTTTGAATATATGGAGGCCTAATATCAATAGTGAATGGTATGATATATACATAGATCATAACTGTATAAAATATATTTATTCATATATCGTTCTTAACATGAGAAAAAAATGAGGTCTTAGACTAATCTATGATTATGATTAATCAATTCACTACCACCCAAGGAAGGAAAATTGGGTATAATATGCATTGAGTATGAATGATCAAGGAGTTATGAAGACAATGGGGATTGATATGCATAATATTTTCATGAATTAATTTAAGATGGATATAAGAATTATTATATAATGGGAAATATCACCCTTTTTTAAAATAACTTTCAAACCATATTTATTGGAAAATATAAAACGTTTTTACCCAAATAATGTGAATTTTCAAAAGATATTTAAGGCCATGAATGATTGAAATTTTTAAGACTTAATTTATGGTGATGGTATTTAGAAATTAGGAAAGTTTTTATGTATTAAATCAATTCCTAATTTGAATATGGAATTATTATATGATGATCATAACAATACTTTTTATATAAAATCACATATAACCTACTGTATAGGAAATTTTAGTAACATTTTTTGGGGATAATATGTATTGGTAACAACAACAGAGTGATCCATACCTAGTGGGAGGGTAATAAAGTAGTGAACTACCTAGAATAGTTTGACTACCCATGCTTGGAGAGAATAATTTTTCATAAACATCATAGCATGATTCCCATGGTGGTTAACATCATTAGAGGGGATACCCTTAGTTTAAATTACTTTAGACCCCATTATTCCATGTTTCTTTTCGATAGCATTTTCAAATTGTCCTTGCAATTTTCCATTTTATTTGAATAAAAATTTACATGATGATGATGTATATTGGTAAATTATGTATAATGTATCAAGTTGTTTATTTTTTTAATAGGTTAATACTGAGATACATATCCTTTACGAGTCATGATATATCTTCTTATTTTTTCGTGTAAAATCGATGAAATTACAATATTAATTTTCACTCAATTATCAAATAATTCTATAATGAATGATTCATTATATTTTTTATTAATCACCTTACCAAATCTATAAATTTTCTTTTCTATATGTGAAGATTTACTTCTTGAGATCATTGCATGGATATATATTAAGGAATTTGAATGACTACATGGGGACACCATTTTAATTTTTTTATCATAATCCATGATTTATATCTAATTTCTAGAAAAACATTCAGAAGGTTGTTGATATTGAGCTTTATTTGATCACCTATGATCTTACCCAAACTAATTCATAGTTGGGAGTGACTATTTAATCATTATAAGAAAGTTATGGTTTTGATAAACTAACATTCATGGTTTGTGAGATCAATATATAACTTTTGTAGAGAATTCTAGTAACAAAATATTCCATTAATGTATTAAAATGGTGTCGTATAATGAAATATATGGAAAGATATGTCAAAATACATACTGTTGGGATGAAGTTAGTGAATGGAATATTTTCATCTCAGAACATGTTCTAGAGACAATAATGAAGGTAATTACTATTTAGAACTATATTAATGAATATCAAAGAAGAAAAAGAGTTATTCTAATAACTAAATGAAATATTTGTAATTTCCTATCGAAGATCATGATTTCATGAAAGTGTCTTTTGGGAAGCGGGTTATGAGGTTTGGTTAAGAATGAAAAATCAAGCCCAAGGTACATCTGACATATTTAAGTTATATAAATAAATTAAGTTATGGATTATGAAATTAAAATGCCAAGGATCCTCTCTAAATTAAATATTTTGTTACGTATATCATTATTAAATAATTATATGGGATAAAAAATGCATGTCCTTACCTATGAAGAAATAGAAATAGATATTGATCTATCTTACTATGAAGAGACAATCTAGATTCTTAAGACTATATAATATGTATAAAAGTCTATTATTATAATATGTACATTTTATAAATTATTAAATTGATGGAGAAATTTTTGAAGCTCAGGATGTTATAAGGAAGAACCACCTTTATTTATTTAGAAAGTAATTTTACACAAAATTTCATGGAAAAATTATTTAGTGGATGGACGAATATGACACCCATGTAACAATTATATTATATGAACAATTTATTTTAAAAATATGTGTTAATTAAAATTCAATTTTAATATTTAATTTTATAAAAAATATTATTTTATAATATGACTATATGTTTTGAACATTTGAGATCTCAATCATCCAAGAATGATTTTTTTCAAATTTTCCCTTAGAAATAAAATTATATGAATAATTGTAAATGTAGAATTTAAAAATTCCTTATTTTATTAATAATAATGTCTTATAATATTTATAATTTACAATTTATTGATTATTAATTTGATATAAATAAATATATGATCATTTAGAGGGAAAAATGATAATTTTCAGACAATGTTCTTAAGTGGATAATATTTTTCCATTTCAATTAATTTAAATAATATTTAATAATGAATAATTTAAATAAAATATATAGATTATATATCAATATATATTAAATAAAATGTGTATTAGGATTATTAATAGAAATATATTTTATGTATGATCATCTTATTCTCTAAAAATTATATTTTCATGAAACTATTTTTTTGTTACGTTTTCTAGTTTTCTTTTTAAATTAAATTATATTACATATATGAACTATGTAGCATCCTGTGTTTTTTTACCATTGAAAATTACAAGTTAATTTCAAATTTCCCATCTAGTTGATAGGAAAAATATTAAATCAATATTTACATTATAAATCTTAGTGTTTGAACCCATAAAATAGTTTTTTTAGGGGTTTAAGGCTCGAGATATGTCTTGGATGTTAATATGAATTTTGAGATCATTAAGTCCTAAAAATTAAGTTTAATGAGATGAAAATAATGGTACACTATTATTTCTAACCATGTATCATAATTGTTAAGCTTGTTTTGTATAGGGATACAGTTTGTTTGTGTCGTGATACCCTTTATGATAAATTGTGTGACATGTTCTAGTGAAGATTAGGGAGTCACACGGTTTGGTCTAGCCATATGATATGAGTCAAATGACTATGAAATACATTTATAGAAAAATTTATAGGTGATCCTCTAGGGTTATTCATAGTTTATAAAACCATGTGCCTATCTTGCTTCGTTAGTTCCACATATGTAGTGGCACCACATGGTTGGTGCATAGTTATCCAAAATGTGTCGTCAAACCATGTCATTCATTAAATGTGTTTATTTTACTCTATTCCCACCCTCCTACTTAATGGGTTCTTCTTTCTCCTACTCCCACACTCCCCTCATGAAATAACCCTTCTCGATCTCCTCCTTGGGCTCTCCTTATAGCCATATAGGTATCTCCATCATTCAGTGTCTGAATCAAGCATCATCAAATGTTTTATTAGAATATTAGTTATTCTGCAACTCCTCCTTCTTCCATTCCTAATTTTTTGTCCATTTTTATTTCTATATTTTTGAATTATATTTATCTCTACTTTTTAGGTTGTTTTCCTATTTCTTTGATTTCTCTCAAATTATCTTGAATAAAGTCCCGATAGTGGGAAAGTGAAATGTCCCAAACATGAGGTAGGTGGTCTCATTATTTTACCATAATTTATACAATTTTTATAAATTCATTTTTTATGTCATGCCTCATATTATCTAGGAATCACCCCATTAATGTGAAATTAATTTTTTAGTTCCTAACTCCTTAAATTAATTAGTTGTTATTTACCAAATTCCACTACTGTAGGATTCCATCACAACTCAAACCATACACTTAGGGTGTGATTCATTTGTACCATAAACATGTGATGTAGATTTGGAGTTAAAATAACCATAAAAATCATGTTATATTTAAATTCATTGAATGAATTGAACAAATGGAATTAAATTAATTATAAGTGGTGTAGATGACTCATAAAGTTTATGATATTAATTTATAATATTCTAGAGACGTCTCTCATGAGAGATATTGTTAACTAGAATTGAGTGAAATTATTAATGAATAGATTTATCATTGGAATTAGATGAATTATTAAATTTAATTTTAGATCCCTTCATTCTTAAGTAAAGTGATAAATAAAATAAATTTAATTGATTGGGCTTTAGTCAAATGAGATGTGTTTTGACGAAAATTTTTTGTAATGATGATTCCATTGGCCCTATAGATATTTATAATTTATAAATGTTTTAACAAAAAAATTTAATGATAAATGTAATGGGTCTTCCCATGAATTCTTAGTCACATAGATGTTAAATAACCCTAATTATATAAATGAATTGTAATACAACATGTTTACTAAACATGGGTTATGATTTTTTATTACATTTTTGCTCTTATTTTGTATTAGTAACCATGATTCATGGGAAGGTGTCCCCTATTTTAAATGTGATACTCAGGAATGGAGTTCCTTAATTAAATTTGATACATGGGTATGGATTCCCTTATATTATGATTCATGGGATTTTTTCCTGTTCATGATGTCAAATACATTATGATCTATGGGCATGGCATCCCTGGTTATGGTATCCCTTACATTTTGATTCATGGGTTTGGAATCCTTGGTAATGTAATCCATTACATTATGAAACATGTCTATAGTGTCTATAATTACTATTAATATGAGATCATTGATAATGAAGTCAATTATTAAAAATAATATCATACTATGTCATTATTATATATGGATGTTGATTCATTGAGACACGGTTCATAGATGGTGCATTTTTATCTATGAAGATATCATTTTTTTTCATATATGAATATATATACATGATATTACTTGTTCAATGATGTTTCCATATCCGGAAAAAGTTGTTATGGTCAGCTGGGTGTTCTTGAGAAACATGATTCGACATGTTTTCATTTTCATTTACTTCACAGCATACCATTATATACATGTACACTTTTGTATTTTGTATTCATGGACTAGACATCGTTAAAACCCTTATTAGTGGCTTAGTGAGTATATATCACACCATGTATGGGCTTCCTTTGCATTGGGGTACCAAAGTAGTCCTCTTAGTTGTTGGACCAGGTTCTGGATTTAGCTTCCCCACTGCTTTTATTTTTATATTGTTACACTAAACATGGGAGATTAGGAGAACATGATTGATCCATATCTGAAGATGCTTATGAAGATAGCCTTTGCGACTTTTGATCATTTCCAATATGCTTGAATGCCTAATTCCATGTATTCATTATTTCCTTTTTTTATTAACATGACATCAATCTGTGCATGATAATGTTCATGGTTTTGGTAGATTATTATTATTGAGATGATTTATTTTCCACTACATTCCATTTATACTTCATCCATAATTTCTTAATATAATACGATTTTATTGACGTTCCACATAACTAGTGAAAAAAAAATTACGTCAGTTATTTTTCATTTTTTACTTTAGTTTTTAGCCGACATTTATATGGATGACGTTATAAATATAGTTTTTTACGTTAGTTATTTAAAAACAGATGTAAAAAAACATAACATCGAGGTGTTTTTAACATCGGTTATTTAATAATCGATGTGAAAAACTAGTAGTGGAGTGTTTACCACATCAGTTATTAAATAACCTACATGATAAACCATTTCCTAGGGGTTATCACGTCGGTTATTCAAATAACTGACGTTATAAACCCTTCATAGTCCTTTATCACGCCGGTTATTTTATAACCGACGTGAAAAACCAGTGGGGGCGGGTTTATCACGTCGGTTATTTAATAACCGACCCGATAAA
Source organism: Viscum album (assembly GCA_963277665.1). Lineage (NCBI taxonomy): Eukaryota > Viridiplantae > Streptophyta > Magnoliopsida > Santalales > Viscaceae > Viscum > Viscum album. The sequence goes on from OY728167.1 coordinate 343,862,464, forward strand.
CTAGTGTGGGGGGTGTTTATCACGTCGGTTATTTAATAACTGACATGATAAAGGCCTCGGAAATGGTTTACCATGTCGGTTATTTAATAACCAACGTGATAAAACCCCAGGAAATGGTTTATCACATCGGTTATTTAATAACTGACGTGCTAAACCATTTCCCAGGCCTTTATCACGTCGGTTATTAAATAACTGATGTGGAAGACCAGTTGGGGGATGGTTTATCACGTCATTATTTAATAACTGACATTATAAACCAGTGTGGGGCGTGTTTATCACATTGGTTATTAAATAAATGAAGTCATAAACCCATGGGAAATGGTTTATCAAGTCGGTAATTTAATAACTGATGTGGTAAACAATGTATCGGGCCTTTATCACGTCGGTTATTTAAGAACTGATGTTATAAACCATTCCACAGGGGTTTATCACCTCGGTTATTCAAATAACCGACGTGATAAACGCTCCCCCATTCCTTTATCACGTCGGTTATAAAATAACCGACGTGGAAAACCAAATTTTTTTAAAAAAATTATATAAAGTTTTCCTATGCTCTCCCCAGAAACAACTAGAAACTAAACCAAGAATTTGTACCAGAAAAAAAGTAGTAGACCAAAACAAGAACCAAAAAAAATTAAGCATTTACATTGATAACATTTAAAACTTACAATATCAACTGAAAAGAACTTAAATCCAACCAAAACAATCACCAAATACACAATTACAATTAAAATTTTCAAAATTACATTTTACATTAGAAACAAAACAAAATCCAATCTAACCTATAAAATAATTTGACAATTCCACTTGTAAGTGTTTGAACTCGTGAGCACTATATGGTTTAGGGTCATAAAATAGATACAAAGTTAAAGGAAAATAGTTAAGATGTAAAATGAATAAATCAACTAAAATATTATGGCAATGTTCATAAGAAAATCTAATCTGGTCAAACTTCAAAAGTGTTCCGGTTGTAATTACTTCATACATACATCTTAACATATAATATCCACATTCGATGATGCATTATTGTTTATAACATTTCTGTTTAAATGAGTGTCACTTAAATATAACTTTTTTTGTAATACATCCAAAAGTACAAATTATAAATGGATATTTACCTTCACTTGTACATATTTGATCTTGGCACCCCTTTTGTTTGTGGTTTTTCGAAAGTTTTTCCACCCCCTTTTAGAAAATAATATGAATGAGATAAATTTAAAATTCATTATAATTTAAAAAAATATTAGGAAATTGAAACATACTTCTCCAACAAATTCTTAAAACTTATCTCTGCATCACCATGGACAGATCATATCCAATATAGTGTTTTCTCCCATGGAAAAAAACACCCAACATCCAATGATCATTGATATAAAAGAAAATTTTAGGTTAATAGTTTTTTTGTTAAAAGAGATAGAATACAATCAGATATATGTTTCATACCTCTCACAATAAGGCATCATCCAACACTATGTGATAATATTTTTTTGAAATCTTTCTGCAACATAAATTGATCTTTCTTCCTCATTTAATGAATGTAGATCAGGGGAAAGAAAATGTGGGTCTATGAACCAATATACACTTGTCTGGTCATTCCTCTCATATATGTTATAAAGATACCTAATACAATACAGAAATAAGTACTCTTTTTTTATAAATATAACACATGGACAAAATTATGTTAAGACTTACATGGAAGAAATCTACACCACATTGACAGCCAACTTGTCTCCAATAACAAGATCAAGGATATCATTTTTCAAAATTACCACATTTATTGAATGTCCAAAATCATGACCTTATAATAGAAATGAATAATTCTCCGCTAATAAATTTGAATATCTTGACAATCTATCAAGACTACTAGAATCTGTATCTGATGTCATAGCCATTTGTCTTTGTTGTTGTCTATAATGTATTTCTATACCTTTAAAGTATTCCAATAAATAAATTGATAAATATATTAGCTTTAAAATGATAAAAAAAACATTAATAATAAATAAAATATAATATATAAGACACATACCTCTAGGGTAATGACTCGCAAAATTCTGGATGGACAAACTAAAAAGTGGCTGATACTATGTCCAATTTTCGTCACATCATTTGTAGGTACTAGAACTCGAGTTTTATATATCTATAATATCCTGTATAGTGACCCTGTGATGCTCTACCTCTAACTGTTGATGATGAACCATATCTCCTATAAAATATACCATCCCATATGCCACTATATGATGGTGAGGATCATCAACATAAAACTCACAATAAGTTGGAAGCTGTGGTTAAGGAGTAGGATAAAACATAAGGTACACCGGTTGAGGTGAAGCAATGGAGGCCTCAGGCTGAGGTGGAGGAGTGGGAGCTGCTACTAGAGGTGGGGGAGTGGGATCTACTTTTGGATGTGGAGGATAAAAACTGGGGTCTGCATGGTGAGTTGGAGGAGTGGGAGCTGCAGTCTGAAATTGTTTTTGCATGTCTGCAAACATAGAATGTACTGATGCTTTGATCTTTTCCTCTATCATTGCATTAATATTTTGAACTTGAGCCTCCAAAGAATCAATTTTTTTATACACACCCTCAATGGAATATGTTGAAGAACGTGGAAACACTTTTATTACCGATACACCCGTCTGGTATCCTCATACATGACTGGGGTGTTCGGGCATTCCCAATGCTTTAGATAAAATAACATGCCTCCCAGCAGCTGGAAATTCCCCCTATGTGCTCTGTTCCTCAATATAATACTGTATTAATTAATTAAAAAAATTATCCATTCAAAGTATATAATTTATAGATAACAATTTAAATAAATAAAATAAATATATTACAATCCTCTCACCTACGATCCTCGATTCATCTGAAAGATATTTCCCCTTTTTGAATATCAGTGCCCTCTTCCATTTTTCATGTCTAGATGGTGGGGACATAGGAACAACCTCTCCTGAGCTTGAAGACTCAACTGTAAGTTTTGCAAATTTTTCTTCCATCATTTGTTCTTCCAAAAATATATACCCTCCCCGAGATAAGCTATGAGGGTATACATTTTTATCTTGGATCTCCTGATGGGATTTCATTATTTGATGTAAATTTACAATAAGATATCATTAACAAAATATTAATAAGTTCAGTTATATAAGAAAACTTAAAAGAGGTTACATTGCGCTTACCAGAAATTATTTTTGTCTCCTACTTTGAACAAATATTCTCCATGTGTCTTCATCTATGAAAGGATATATATGACATGGATTGGCATGATTTCTTTTACCATAAATGAAATCAGATGTGAGGGTCGATTTGAAATCCCTCCATCTTCTAGCTGCCATCGATTAACATTTCTTCTTGATTCCTCCAGTTTCAATAATATCAAATTTCATCTGATAAATAAGAGAGTGTTTATATTGTACAATATTTTTTTAAAGATAAGTCAAACTGTAGATAAAGATCTTACCAAAATAGTGTCCCCACAACTGAACTTCTATCGTTTAGTCCACACTTTTCCAGTCATTATACAAAATTATAACTTTTATTTTTCCTTGAGTTGATACAAAACTCTTAAAATATTTTTCATTTGACCTCTTGGAATATAACTGTCATCAAATTCAACTACTATCCTCTATTCCTGGGCACATGCAACTGATAATTTTGGTAAACGTGTGCTTCCACGTTTACCAACTCCTGAACTCTTAGTTGTTATGGGAGTACATGAAAACGATTCGGGAATATCAACAGTAGCATGTAAATGTTCCTCCCTAGAGAAATCATCATGTTGCTCACCTTCATAATCATTTGTTTGATCAACTAATTGATTTTTCATTGTACTTGAAATCAAAAAAGGAAACATTAATTCAAAAATAAACAAATTAAACTATCACAATGGTAAACATGGTAAATATGGTTTATCATGATAAACAATGGTAAAGATGGTAAACATGGTAAACATTTTAGTGTAATTGACATTTCAAAAAAATCAAAAATTATATAACTTACGTAAAGGAAAACATGATAAACTATGATAAAATATGGTAAAAATGTTAAAATATGGTAAACATGTTAAACATGGTAAACTATGGTAAATATGGTTTATTATGATAAACAATGGTAAAGATGGTAAACATGGTAAACATACGTTACCTGTAATATTAGGAATGTACAAATGGATTGTTTTCCCAAATGCCTTCATCATGATCATTCCTTATGGCACAAACCATGTTTACAACATGCTCATCATTATTTTCTTCTAATATTTCCATGGATGTAGGGATATCACATAAGTCAACATATAAATCAAGTTGATCATCACCAAAATATTGTTTAATTCCTTGTAAAACAAAATACCACTGCATATCTGATTAATCAACAACATAGAAAATCTATTTTTCATGTGTTTCTAGAATAAAAGAATCTGTTGTGTCTTCCAATATATTCGGATTAACAATTGCCATTCCAAATTTATCGTGTCTCACACTGTTGTTACTGAAAACCCATTTTCAGTTAAAAATAGGAACTTTAATTTTAAAGTAATCAACCTCCCATATTTCTTCAATGACTCCATAATATGCACTTTATACATAAATTGGACTTCTTTCTTTAGAAGTTGAAAAATCAATTGCTTCTGCAATCACCAATACCCCACTATTTTGAACTGCACTTCTATTGTCCTGAGCTTTTGTATGAAATGTATATCCATTAATGTCATACCCATACCATATTATCAAATTTAAACTTAGACTACCCACTAACCATATTAACGTCTCTGATATATCTAATTTACTAATTAGGGTCTTTTTAAACCATGTCTAAAATTTTTTGTTGTGCTCACTCAAAATCAACATTTCATTCTTTTTTGGATGACATAGTTTCAACTCATTAATATGAAATGTGATATACAGTTGAGCATCAATTATGTTATTCAGGATGTATAAATGTACCTTCTTCATCTGTGCAGCTGACAACGATGTGACTTTCAAGCCACGAATCCCCTTTCCCTCAGTATTAATTCGTTTATGATGAGATATAGGCAAACCTAAGTGCTCCACTGCATACATGTATATCGTAGAAAACTCTACAACCTCCTCAAAAATAAACTTTTAAATAATGGAGGCTTCAAGTCGATAATGATTGTTAACATACCCTTTCAATATTTTCATATACCTTTCAAAAGGATACATCCAATGAAGATATACAGGTCCACAAATCCTTATTTCTCGAACTAGATGAACCATTAAATGCACCATTATATCAAAAAAAGATGGAGGGAAATACATTTACAATTAACAAAGTATATATATTGCATTCGTTTCCAAAATGTTCAAAGCATTCACATCAATCACCTTATTAAAAATTGAATTTAAAAAATAACACACCTTCGTTATAGTCTTTCTGACACGGATGGGAAATATTCCAAGCAATGAAACCGGTAGAAGTTGTTGCATCATGGCGTGACAATCATGAGATTTCATACCTATCAACTTCAAATCCTTCAGAGAGACAAAGTTTTTTACATTTGAAGAATATCCTTGAGGCACTTTGATATCCTGAAGACACTAAAAAAAGCTAATTTTCTCCCTCTTGGATAATGTATGACAAGCCATAGGAAGAAATGTTCATCTTCGAGTAGAATTCAGAGCTAACTACAAACATATTCCCATTGATAGTAAGTATAATATTGCATTCAATCCATCTTTAGTCTTTCCATTAACATTTAACAATGTTCCAATCAAACTATCACAGATATTATTCTCCACGTGCATGACATAAATATTATGATTCACTTCATGATTTCTCCAATATGGTAGCTCAAAAAATATTAACCTTTTCTTCCATACATTTCTTTTATTACTAGATTTATGTGTCTTTCCAAATGTCACATCAAGGTTTTTCACCCTCTCAAAATACTCACCAGGGGATAAAAGATTCAGATCAATATCTAATTCTTGTGACCCATTGTATGCCTTTCTTAGTCTTCTATATGAGTGATCCATAGGTAAAAACTTTCAATGACCCATGTAGACTGTCTTACTCCCATGATATAATTGACAATATGAAGTCTTTTATTCACAAATTGGACATGCTTTATGCCCCTTAACATTGTATCCAGACAAATTTCCATACGTTGGGATGTCATTTATAGTGAACATAAGCACTGCATGCAGTGGAAAATAATTCATTTTATAAGAATCATACAATTTCATACCATCCTCCCATAAAATTTTCAAATCATCAATAAATGGTGACAAGAAAACATCAATATCATTTCCGGGTTGCTTTGGACCAGAGATCATTATACTCAACATGACATATTTTCACTTCATACAAACTTCAGGAGAGAGGTTGTAAATTACCAATAAAATAGGCCATGAATTATGTGTGCTACTGAGACTTTGATATGGATCCATCCCATCTGTGCACAATCCATGTCTGAGATTTCTAATTTTATTTCTGAATATCGGATACAACTCATCAATTTTATTCCATTGTGGACAATCACCTGGATGACGAATTTTTCCATCACATATCCGCTCATCAGAATTCCACCTTAATATTTTTGTATCATGTGAGTTAGCAAATAAACATTTCAAATGAGGAATTATATGAAGATACCAAAATACTTTGGTAGGGATCTTTGTAATCTCTAAATTAGCCAGTGCTTTTTATTTCAACTTATACCATGATGTCCCACATTTAGGACACTCTAATAGAAATTCATATTCCTTCCTATATATTATAAAGTCATTCGGACATGGATGTATTTTCTTTTATCCCATTCCCATCAGGCATAATATTTTTTTTCCTTATAATGTGATTCTGAAATATTGTTGTCTTTTGGAAGAATGTTTTTCAACAATTGTAGCAGCTCCGTAAAACTTTTTTCACTCTATCCATGTTTCGCCTTTAGGCTAATCAATCCTAACACTGCCAAAAAAACCGTATAATCTGTAAAAATATGATAAAATGGTTTTTCATCATCAACATATAGACGTGAAACTGTCAGTTATATCTCAATTTGTTCTGATGCAATATCATGAATCATTTCTTCAATTCCATCTGAGTTATCATCTTGCAACTCATCATCATCAATAGATCTGAAATTCTGTCTAGTTTCACCATGCCAAATCCAAGGGATGTAACATGGATTAAAACCATGACAAATCAGATGATCTTTGATCTCTCTACTTTTCAACTTCTCCATATTCAAACATTTCAGGCATGGACAGAAACAAATTTCGTTGCTTGGAACATTTCGTTTAGAAAATTCCAAAAAAGCATCAACACCTTCCTCATATTCATTACTCAATTGATGTGCCTTAATCCAAATTTGACTCATTATTACCTATAAAAAATTTCAAAATTAGACATCTTTTAAAGAAATAAAATTTTATATTTATATGAAAAATATCATAATTTGAATGGAAAACAATTTTGAAATATAAAAAAATGAAATATAACATGCGTAAAAGTTATTATTTGTAATAACAAGCAAAATAATTATGATGACAAAAAAGAAAAACCATAAACATGAAATTATACAAAACCCTTGTTGGCTAATCCCACAATGACAAAATGATGATACAAATCCCTCAATGGCTCAACCCATAATGACAAAATGATGTAAAATCTAGAATTTATTCACCACAATTTTCATAATATACAACCCTTGTTCATTTGAAAAAAAATTATTCTATCATCATATTAACTGTCAAGATGCATTAAAAACATAGATAAATAGGTGAGAAACTAGATTATAAACTTTAACATTAGAATCAAAGTAAACAAAATAAAAAAAATGAATTTAGGGCATCCTCAAAAAATAAGAAATGAAATCAGGGTGGGTTTAAAGTCTTACTTAAGGATTGCGAGTCGATCTAAGAGATTTTCTAATAATAAAGATGATTCATTATCTAGAAAACTCGACGTTGAGGGAATGAGTTCTAGGTGGGTTTATAGGTTTTCCGTGCAAGAGAGACGAGTTGCAAGCCGCAGATTGAAGAAAACAGATAAGCATACGGGTCCAGATAAATCATTTAAAGGGTTTATCACGTCAGTTATAAAATAACCGACGTGATAAACCACCGAGACTTGACTTATCACGTTGGTAATTTTATAACCAAGGTAATAAATCATCGGCACTCGGTTTATCACATCGGTTATTTTATAACCGATGTGATAAACCGATTTTTTTTACATTTATCACATCTGGTATAAAATAACTAATGTGATAAATTATTTTTTTAGGTTTTTAACGTCGGTTATTTTATAACTGACCTGATAAAACGATTTTTTTTAAGTTTATCATGTCGGTTATAAAATAACTAATGTGATAAATCATTATTTTAGATTTATCACATCAGTTATTTTATAACCGATGTGATAAACCCCCGAGTCTCGGTTTATCAGTTCGGTTATTTTATAACTGACGTGATAAACCATTTTTTAAGTTTATCACATCAGTTATAAAATAACCGATGTAATAAACTATTTTTTAGGTTTATCACATCGGTTATTTTATAACCGATGTGATAAACCACTTGTTTTAAGTTTATCACGTCGGTTATAATATAACCGACCTGATAAATCGAGGCTCGGGATGTTATAAAGTGGTATATGAGAATATTTTCCTCTTTCATTTATTTTTTTTATTTTAAACAGTATACTGGGAATGTATCTTCTTGGTAAACAGTTTTGTCTTGGAGTGATCAACCCACACTTGAGGAAAATACCTTGTTTCAAGGGAAGTAATTTTTCTTCTTGATATTTGTTATTAGAGTTGATTATAATTTATTATAATGACCCATAATTTAAATACATTGTTATTACTTTAGAATTGAAGCACACTTATTACAACATATAACAAAACCATGAAGGGACCATATAGGTATAGTGTCTTTAGAAACTGGGAAACATAAACAACTGGTTCATAAATCATCTACATTGTCTCCCTTTTCTTTTATCATATCTAGAGTCCCTTTTGGCATATCTTACTTAATATCCTTCTTCCTGACCTGGGAAAAATAAAACATACAAAAGTTTGAGCTCTGATTCTTAGTAAGGGTAAACAAAAGAAATATCAATCACATTATATTCATAATAACATAACATTTTGGAAATCTTAACCTGCAAAAGAGATCATAATTTCATAACATGGGATAAATCATAGTAGTGAAATGTAATCCCAATAATCATAACTTAAAACGTGAAAATTTGTGGTATACACACATAATCATAGAGAATAATTTCTTAGTAGTCAAGACTCATTGCCAAGACTATCTTAGTGGACAAAGTCTATTTCTGAATCGAGTTCACTCCTAGTTTCAGTCCTGTTTCACTGAACCGGATTAACCTGCCATTCCAGTCATGTCTATCTCATGAGATATTAATCTTTACCCAATGAATTGGAGGGAGATATAGGTCCCACCCATCTCATAATGAAACCATTCTTATGTCTGCCAAAAAAACATAAATCATACATCATAGCATTACCCATGTGATAAAAATGGGAATCTTAAACATCATGCCATCACAACATAATCCATATAAGATAAAAGGACATCATAAAAATAATTCCATCATAACATAATCAAATCAATGTAAAAATATGGATAGAAAAATAACCCTATATTATCTTAGATGGAAATAATTTGGATAAAACACTTGAACTCCATTCTTGAGGAAAATATCCTTTCTACTTCATAAAAATTTTTCCTTTCTTAACATGTCAAATAATTTTAAACTAAAAGAAGTTGATTAAAAATAAACATGAAAACTTGTAAAGTAAGATTCATGTAAATAATGTTCTAAAAATCCATTCAGGCCGTATACTTTAAAAAAACATTTTTCTCATACATTGGCCAGAAAATTCAAAAAGTACCTCATACGAAAAACGATAAAAGATTCCTTTCATATATTTTACTAAAAACTCACCGAAGGGTAAAATTGGATTTAAAAAATTGTATTAGGATAGAAATAATATTACATATTGAGGAAACATGTATTTGGATGATAAATATTCCCTAGTAAATTCTGAAGTATAAACAATCTCGGATAAAAATGAGATTGCGAGATTTTCCCTTACCTTAAGTCCGATTTGCTTCATACCTGTCCAAACCTCCTATATAAAAATTTAAATAATGTTATTGACTTATTCCAGAATCTTAATAATTGTTATGATATCATATATGGTCATATTCTTAACTTTTTATTAGTAATATTTCATTGTTACTTGTTATTCGGGTGTTTATTACTTTTTTCTCTTATGCATGTTTTGTTGAATAAATTCTTATTATTCTTTTAGGTTATAGATACCTCATTTACATAATGGTATTAGTGTAATATATATCATATTTATTCATTCAATTCATTTATATAATCATTAAGCATTGAAGATCATGTAAAACGAGTCGCATCACATCGTGGAGACGGTAGGCCGTACGTACTCACGAGCGATGATATCGTTCCCATGATCATGGAATAGTATTGAAGTGTATGTATACTATTTCAGAATTAATATCGCATTAAAATAATCATATATAGTTATTCTTTACACCATTATACCCATCCAAGTATGGTGGTGGTGGAAAACAGATTACACCACGGCGTGGAGATATTATTCCGTATGTACGCACGCGCGGTGATTTAGTTTTCCATAGGACGGATAGAAGGTGAAATAGGGTTGTTTCATATTTATAATAACATATAATTATATGAGTGATACTTATTTTATTACTTCATAATGAAAAAACTAAAAAAGAAGAAGTAGAAGAAGAAATAAAGTTGAAAGAATCGGTAACGGACATTACCTCTTCTTTGAAGCGCCTCTTCTTAACCTTCTCTTATGGCACTAAAGATGGTCTTTGAAGAAGACCAGGACCACTAGGATGTTTCTAGAGAAGTGGAGAAGAGAAATTGTCCGGGGTTGGCCGAGCTTTAAGGCTCAAAGTGGTGTGAGGAGGAGAGGGAGGAGGTTCTCTTTTATAAGGGAGGAGAGGGGCACCGTAGGAAAAACTTAAAATATTATTTTATTATAATGTCATATTCGGTTTTTAATAGCTCCAAATTGATTTATTTCTAAAATAAGGTGGTTGTGGGTCGAAATACTCTCTTCCAATAGATTTTAGACAAGTTTAGGTTACTATTTTAACCTTATCCTTTAGATATAACTTTAAGTTAAATAATTTAACTTTTACTGTGTCTTCTTGTTTTCTTACAATATATGGTTAATAAACTTACTATAATAAGCCAAAAGAAACCCAAGTTGTTTATTATTAATATATATAACCTTATCTAAGTCATTTGGCCGAACTGTAGATTTTTAGGAATAAAATAACAATTAATAATATAATATTTTTTTTGAAAACTATTTTATGTCAATTTTGACACTATTTGGTAATTGATTTTTTTGAATATTATAACAGCATTATTAGTTCGAAAAAAGTAAATTAAATAAATTCTAACATTTAATATTAACCTATAAATTTATTGGAATTCATAAAAAGTTTCAAATTACATTTATTTGGGTATTTATAACATCAATTATGTAAATCCTTCATTAATAAGATAATTACTGCATCATCATTGTGTCATAAATAAATTAAATTATATAATGTCTAAAAATTATAAATAAAACACCATTATGTATGAAATCTTTTTATATTTCTAATGAATATTTATAGTCTAATTTATCTTATGTGTAACCCTATATTATAAATGATTTAGTTATTAAACTTTGATTTTAACTATTTTAACCCTTCTTTAAATAAATTAATAATAAATGTCCTAATCTAATCCATGTAGACCTAAATGGTCATATTTTATTACTAAGGTTGTTTGTGGTCGAATTACACTTATCCAATAGAATTAGGACATGTGTTATGGTAATAATAATATCATTTTTACCCTTAATTACCCTATTTACTTTTAACCGTGGTAAATAAAAGTAAAAAGTTACTATTCACCAAAAATTATTTTTATCTTATTGAACCACATTTTACTCCTTGATATTTACCGTGTCTCTTGGATTTTCGAAATTACAATCACAGAAGCGGTGAAACTATGTTTTATATAAATTTTCATACTCTCCTAGCAGGTGGGTAAATGACGGTGAAAAGTTCAATAAAATTTTTATATATCTAAAATTATTATAAAATGACTCCAATTAATTACATTGAACATATATAGGTATTAGGTATCAATTTTGACCTAAAATAAATTTAATTAAAATAAATAATTATTTAAATAAAAAGTCGGTTGTTAAATAGTAACCCAGTGTTTTCACTATTCTTCAAAAATTGAAAGTTTTTAGAAAAATGCCAAAATTTCACCCTAGGCTATTTTCGATATTCCAAATCAAAAAATGAAGTCCAATTTGAAAGATAAAATTTATAAAATTTCACAAAGTGGTTATTATTATTCATAACAGTTAGTTTTAATAATATTTTAATAGCATATCGTTGTTTAGTGAAACTCGGTATTGTTGTACAACCCAAGATATCGAGGAAGGTCGTGATTTCATGTAAACCAAGCCAAGCTAGTTTTGTGTGTAGTGAAAGATTCCTTTGATGATGTATATAACATAAAAACAAAATATTTCTCATAAAAGTCTCAAGTGTTACATTCTACCCCCCTTAAAATGAATTTCGCCCTCGAAATTCGTCACTTTCTAAAAAAAGATGAGGATACCTCTCCCTCATCATATCCTTAATCTCCCATGTAGCTTCTTATAATTGGTGGTTCCTCCATAAAACTTTTACGAAGCGAGTGGTCTTGTTCTGTTGGACTTTTTCGCCACTATCCAAAATCTCTATCGGCTGTTCTTCATAAGAAAGATCTTACTCCGGTGGTACAACTTCTGAGCTGAGTACATGTGAAGGATCGGGTATGTACTTTCTCTGGAGATATATATGGAACACATCATGAACTTGAGAGAGATTCGGAGGAAGAGCCAATCGGTAAGATAACTTCCCAATATGATCCAGTATTTTGAAAGGACCGATATACCTAGGGTTCAACATTCTCTTCTTTCCAAATCTCATTACTCTCTTCCAAGGAGATATTCGTAAGAACACTTTATCAACCACTTCAAACACTAGGTATTTTCTTCGATTATCATCATAACTTTTTTGTCGACTCTGAGCTTCTCTTATGTGTTGTTGAATAGATCAGACCTTTTCTTCCATCTCATCAACAAGATCAAGTCCTAATAGCTTTCTTTCCCCAACTTCATCCCAGAAAGTTGTAGTTCGGAGTTTCATTCTATAGAGAGATTCATAAAGAGCCATCTGAATACTGGAGTGAAAGATATTATTATAAGAAAATTCCACCAAAGGTAGGTGTTGATCCCAACCAACTTTGAAATCCATAGATCAAGATCTTAACATATCTTCTAGAGTTTGAATTGTTCTCTTAGACTGGTCATCTGTCTGAGGATGATAAACAGTGCTAAAACTCAACTTTGTATCCAGAGTATGCTGAAGACTTAGCCAGAACTTTGAGGAAAACCTCGGATCCCGATCATATATAATGTAAAGTGGTACTCCATGAAATCTTACCAATTCCTTCACATATATCCTGGCAAGATGATCCAGAGGGAAATCCTCTCTAATAACAATGAAGTGTGCCGACTTTGTAAGATGATCAACTATGACCCAGGTAGCAATATTACCTATGGATGTTTTAGGATGTCCGGTGACAAAGTCCATAGTGATGTTTTCCCATTTACATTCGGGTATGGGTAATGGTTGTAACATCCCCTTAGACATCTATCTCGCAGCTTTAACTTGATGACAAACCAAGAATCAAGAGACATATTCAGAAAGATCTCTTTTCATTCCATCCCTCCAGAAGTACTCTTTCAGGTCCCTATACATCTTTGTGCTTCCATGATGAATAGAGAATGAAGAACTATGAGCCTCATCCAGCAGCTCCTTCTTTAATTCTGGGATGGGAGGAACAAAAACCTGATTCCTGAACATTATTATCCCATCACAATCAAGGTTGAATTTAGGAACATTTCTCACCTTCTTTTGTAACTCTACATATTCTTTCTGTGCCTCTTTAATCTTCACATGTATATATGGTTGAACATTCATTTGAGAAAGATATGATTTTTCCCCTTCCATTATAATTCCATGATACATCCTTTCTAAATTCATAAATATTATATCTTTTGTGATCCTCATCATGGATAAGCTAGCATGGTCTTGTCGACTTAATGCATCTGCCACCTTGTTTGCTTTCTCAGGGTGGTAATGAATTGAGCAGTCGTAATCCTTAATCAACTCCAACCATCTTCTTTGGCACATATTCAGCTCCTTTTGTGTGAAAATATACTTTAAACTTTTATGATCAGTGTAAATATCACACCTTTCACCATAAAGATAATGCCTCCAAATCTTTAATGTAAAGATTACTGCAGCTAACTCCAAATCATGAGATGGGTAATTTTGCTCATGGATTTTCAACTATCATGAGGCATAAGCTATCACCATATCATTTTTCATGAGAACACACCCCATCCCCTTCTTGGATGCATCACTGTAGATCACAAACCTTTCTCCACTGCAAGGCAGTGTGAGCACAGGTGCACTGGATAACCTTCTTTTCAACTCCTTGAAATTCTCTTCGCATTCCTCCATCCACATGAACTTAAATCCTTTTTGATTCAACCTGGTGAGTGGATTAGATGATCATGAAAAATATTTCACAAAATGTCGATAATATCCATCCAAACCAAGAAAACTTCAGATCTCAGTTACTATTGCTGGTCTCGACCATCTTTCGATAACCTCTGTTTTTGCTGGATCCACATATATCACCTCTTTTGAGATTATGTGACCCAAAAATACCACTTTTTTAAGCCAAAATTCACACTTGGTAAATTTGTCATAAAGCTTATCCTTTCTCAGGGACTTTAATACAATTCTCAAGTGATCTTCATGTTATTCCTTTCTCTTTGAATAGACAAGAATATCATATATAAAGACTACCACAAACTGATCAAGATAGTCTCTAAAGACTCTATTCATTAGATCCCTGAAGATAGTAGGGGCATTTGTAAGACCAAATGGCATCGATATAAATTCATAGTGTCCATACATTGTACGGAAAGCCATATTTGGTATATCATCCCTTTTGACCCTTAATTGATGATACCCAGAATGAAGATCAATCTTGGAATAGTATTGAGCTCTGTTTAGTTGGTCAAATAAGCCATCAATGCACGGGAGAGGATATTTGTTCCTGATAGTGATCTTGTTAAGTTCTCGATAATCAATGCAGAGTCTCATTGATCCATATTTATTATTAACAAATAGAATAGGTGCTCCCCAAGGTGATGCACTAGGGAATATGAATCCCTTATCAAGATTCTCTTCGAGATTCTTCTTCAATTCCTACAACTCAATTGGGGCCATTCTATAAGGTGTCTTTGAAATAGGCAAAGCACCCGGTATGAGTTCTATTGAAAACTCAACTTCATGATTTTGTGGAAGACCCAGCAATTCCCCTAGAAAGACATCATCAAACTCTCATAAAATGGGAATAATCTTAATCGTGAGTTTCTCACCAACCATTTGAGATAAATAACCTTCATTTAGTGGAATCAAGACCGATATGATGGATGAAATTTCCACTGGAAGGTTATGTTCGTCCTTGCATCGATAGACGGTCATAGATTGATCTGGAATATAGAATGTGACTTCCCTTCTTTGGAAATTGATATGAGCTCCATATAAGGAATGTTAATACATGCCAAGAATCACATAAAATTCCACTATAAGAAGGATCACAAGATTCGCAGGAAGCAATTTCCCAAAAACATCAATCGGAGAAGAATTAGAAACTTTTGATGCGACTGTTGTGCCATTAGGGGTTGTCGCAGCTAACTCAACATCTAATTGTTGAGGTAATATGGAGATACCCTTAGAAAATTCTTCAAGAATAAAAGAGTGGGTGGATCCAGAATCAAATAAAACATTTGTTACTTTAGAGTGGATGGTAAGTGTACCTTTTACCACTTCGTTATCGTACTCCACATCGCTGATAGAAATTGATTGTGACATTCCTTTGTCATTATCCTTAAGAGTTTGTTGGCGTCGATCATCATCAAAAACCCTTGGATTAGGGAATTTATTGGCATAATTCCCCATTTCCTTGCACTTGTAACATTGAAGTGTTGGAGGTGCACTCTGTGTATCCTTTTCTTTATTCGCATCACAAGACATCTTCTTCCCATCATTGTGGCATTCAAATTCCCGATGACCTTCCTTTCCACATTTGAAAATTTTACTTGTCCCTTTAAGAAAACTCCCTCTATGTTTCTTTCCACACTTTGAGCATAAGGGAAAATTCATCTTCTTTTCAGTGTGCTCTTTAGATTTTCCTTTGAATTCCATTTTCCTCTTCTTATAAAATGCATATGACTGATGGGTTACTCCAATCTCCGTATCAAAATTGAGAGCACATCGAACGATTTCCTCATATCTATTGAAGTCCCTTATGGATAACGCCCTTCGAAGACTTGGTTTTAAGCCACTAAAGAATCGATCGATCTTAATCTCAGGTTGGATAATAATACCAGAAGCGTACCTCACAAGTCTTGTAAAATTTTCTTCATAGGAACCAACAGATTCATCATCATTTTTCTTTAGTTCAAGAAACTCCTTCTCCATATTTGTTTGAAGAATACGAGGGAAGTACCTATTGAAAAATAAGTTCTTGAACTCGTCCCATTCCATGGACTCAATTTCATCTCTTGGCCTCGTATTCTTGATAAGATTCCACCATTGATCAGCTTCATCTTCCAAACGATATACTACTAAGATGAATTTATCATGTTCAGAACATTGAAGAACTGAAAATATCTTTTCAGTGGTACTGATCCATTTTTCGGCCACTAATGGATCAGTAGACCCGCTGAATGAGGGTGGAAGCTGCCTCATAAAGGATTCAACAGAATGTTGCTCCTTCCATTGCTCGTTTGGATGTCCTGCATGATTCATATATCGAGAAAGTTGTGTCCACATGGCTACAATATTTTTCATTCCATCTCCCATAATGTTTGGTTGCTCAGGGGGACAATCATTGCATTGGCTGTCGCATTCCGCATTAACACGGTTCCTTCGGGTTCAAGCCATTGACTAAAACCAAGTATAATAGTGTGATAAACACTAATTATAATAGGAAAACCACATAATCAAGAATAAAATTTCACACTTAAGGTCTTATCATAGGTTTTTCATGGCCATTTTTAAAACACTAAGATTGTGTTCTATGCTTATACTTATCCTTAGGGTTCTTACTAAGGATTTCACATCCTAGTTTCCAAAGGATGACTATACCTTTCCTCTGATACCAACTATAACAACCCATAATTTACATACATTGTTATTACTTCAGAATTGAAACACACTTATTACAACATATAACAAAACCATGAAAGGACCATATAGGTATAGTATCTTTAGAAACTGGGAAACATAAACAACTGGTTCATAAATCATCTACACTGTCTCCCTTTTATTTTATCATATCTAGAGTCCCTTTTGGCATATCTTACTTAATATCCTTCTTCCTAACCTGGGGAAAAGAAAACATACAAAAGGGTGAGCTCAAATGCTCAGTAAAGGTAAACAAAAGAAATATCAATCACATCATATTCATAATAACATAACATTTTGGAAATCTTAACCTGAAAAAGAGATCATAATTTCATAACATGGGATAAATCATATTAGTGAAATTTAATCCCAATAATCATAACTTAAAACATGAAAATTTTTGGCATATACACATAATCATAGAGAATCATTTCTTAGTAGTCAAGACTCATTTCCAAGACTACCTTAGTGGACAAAGTCCATTTTTGAACCGAGTTCACTCCTCGTTTTAGTCGAGTTTCCCTGAACCGGATTAACCTGCCATTCCAGCCATGTCTATCTCATGAGATATAAATCCTTACCCAATGCATTGGAGGGAGATATAGGTCCCACCCATCTCATAATGAAACTATTCTTATGTGTGCCACAAAATCATAAATCATACATCATAACGTAACCCATGTAAAAAAATGGTAATCTTAAGCATCATTCCATCATAACATAATCCATATAAGATAAAAGGAAATCATAAAAATAATTCCATCATAACATAATAAAATCAATGTAAAAATAGGGATAGAAACAGAATGCTATATTATCATAGATGGAAAATAATTTTGATAAAACACTTGAACTCCATTCCTGAGAAAAATATCATTTCCACTTCATAAACATTTTTCCTTTCTTAACATGTCATACAATTTTAAACTAAAATAAGTTGATTAAAAATAAACTTGAAAACTTGTAAAGGAAGCTTCATGGAAATAATGTTCTAAAAATCCATTCAGGCCGTATAAGTTAATAAAACATTCTTCTCGTACTTTGGCTGGAAAAGTCAAAAAGTACCTCATACGAAAAACAACAAAAGATTCCTTTAATATCTTTACTAAAAACTCAAGGAAGGGTAAAATTGGATTTAAAAATTTATATTAGGATAGAAATAATATTATATATTGAGAAAACATGGATGTGGATGATAAATATTCCCCAGTAAATTCTGAAGTATAAACATTCTCGGATAAAAATGAGATTGCGAGATTTTCCCTTACCTTAGGTATGATTTGCTTTGTAGGTGTCCGAACATCCAGTATAATGATTTAAATAATTTTATCGACATATTCCAGAATCATACTCATTGTTATGATAACATATATGGTCATATCTTTAGCTTCTTATTAGGAATATTTCATTGTTACTTGTTATTCCGGTGTTTATTGCTTTTTGTTCTTATGCGTGTTTTGTCGAATAAATTATTATTCTTCTTTTAGGTTATAGATACCTAATTTCCAGAAGGGTATTAGTGTAATATATGTCATATTTATTCATTAAATTCATTTATATAATCATTAATCATTGAAGATCATGTAAAACGAGTCGCATCACATCGTGGAGACGGTAGGTCGTACGTACGCACGAGTGATGATATCGTTCCCTTGATCATGGAATTGAATTGAAGATTATGTATAATATTTCAGAATTAATATCACTTTAAAATAATAATATATAGTTATTCTTTACACCATTATACCCATCCAAGTATGTTGGTGGTGGAAAACAGATTACACAACGGCGTGGAGACGGTATTCCATACGTACACACGCGCGGTGATTTTGTTTTCCGTAGGATGGATTGAAGGTGAAATAGGGTTATTTCATATTTATAATAACATATCAGTATATAATTGATACTAATGTTATTAATTAATAATGAAACAATTAAAGAAAAAGAAGTATAAGAAGAAATAAAGTAGAAAGAATCGGTAACGGACATTACCTCTTCTTTGAAGCACCTCTTCTTAACCTTCTCTTAGGGCACTAAAGATGGTCTTTGAAGAAGACCAGTACCTCTAGGATGTTTCTATGAATGTGGAGAAGATAAATTGGCAGGGGTTGTCCGAGCTTGAAGGCTCAAAGTGGTGTGAGGAGGACAAGGAGGATGCGCCCTTTTATAAGGTAGGAGAGGGGAACCTTAAGAAAACATAAAATAATATTTTATTATAAAGTAATATTCAGTTTTTAATAGCTCCAAATTGATTTACTTTGAAGATAAGGTGGTGATGGGTCGAAATCCTCTCATATAATATATTTTAGACAAGTTTTGATTTCTATTTTAACCTTATCATTTAGATTTAACTCTAAGTTAAATAATTTAACTTTTACCGTGTCTTCTTGTTTTCTTACACTATATGGTTAATAAACTTACTATAACAAGACACACAGACCCCAAGTTGTTTATTATTAATATATATAACCTTATCTAAGTCATTTTTATGAACCTTAGATTTTCAAGAATAATATAACAATTAATAATATAATATTTGTTTTAAAAACTATTTTATAACAATTTTCACACTATTTGGTAATTGATTTTTGTGAACATCATAACCGCATGATTAGTTCTAAAAAA
Organism: Viscum album; assembly: GCA_963277665.1. Lineage (NCBI taxonomy): Eukaryota > Viridiplantae > Streptophyta > Magnoliopsida > Santalales > Viscaceae > Viscum > Viscum album. The sequence continues at coordinate 343,882,461 of OY728167.1, forward strand.
TAATATTAAATCAATACTAACATGTAATATTTACCAATAAAATTATTTTAATTCATAAAAAGTCTCAAATTATATTTATTTGGGTATTTATAACATCAATTATGTTAATATTTCATTAATAAGATAATTAATGCATCATCATTGTGTCATAAATAAATTAAATTATTTAATGTATAAAAATTATAAATAAAATACCATTATGTGGTAAATATTTTTATCTTTCTAATTAATATTTATAGTTGAATTTATATTATGTATAACCCTATATTAAAAAAGATTTAGTTATTAAACTTTGATTTTAACTATTTTAACCCTTCTTTAAATAAATTAATAATAAATGTCCTAATCTAATCCAAGTATACCTAAAAGGTCATATTTTATTCCTAAGGTTGTGTTTCTTCGAATTACCCTTATCCAATAGAATTGGGACCTGTTTTAGGGTAATAATAATATCATTTTGACCCTTAATTACCCTATTTACTTTTAATTGTGGTAAATAAAAGTAAAAAGTTACTATTCAAAAAAAATTATTTTTATCTTATTGAACCACATTTTACTCCTTTATATTAATCTTGTTTCTTGGATTTTCAAAATTCCACTCACAGAAGTGGTAAAATTAAGTTTTATATAAATTTTTATACTCTCCTATGAGGTGGGTAAAAGACGGTGAAAAGTTCAATTAAATTTTTTTATATCTAAAATTATTATAAATGACTTCAATGAATTACATTAAACTTATATAGGTATTATGTATCAATTCTTACCTAAAATAAATTTAAATAAAATAAATAATTATTTAAATAAAAAGTTGGTTTTTAAATAGTAACCCAGTGTTTTCACTATTCCTCAAAATTTGAAAGTTTTCAGAAAAATGCCAAAATTTCACCCTAGGCAAATTTCAATATTCCGAAGCCAAAATGAAGTACATTTTGAAAGATAAAATTTATAAAATTTTAAAAAGTGGGTATTACTATTCATAATGGCTTGTTTTAATAACATTTTAATAGCATATCATTGTTTAGTGAAACTCAGTATTGCGTACAATGCAAGCTATCGAGGAAGGTCGCAATTAAGTGTAAATAAAGCCAGGCTAGTGTTGTGTGTAGTGAAATATTCATTTGATGATGTATATAACATAAAAACAAAATATTTCACATAAAAGTATCTGGTGTTACATTTATCGTTGAGTAATTAGTGTGATTTCCACTACTCACTAATTTATGAGATATATGTTATTTTACCCTTGGGACCATATGGAGTATAATTAATTTCATGTGCATCATTTTTTGTGCATATAGATTCAAATTACATGCTATGTATGTTGAATTTCTTAATTTTATTATGCATTTTGGATATACCATGGGTTATTTATTAGCATGCTTACCTGTATATTATTTTTAGGATTCTCTGATTATATACCATTCTTTTTTTAGTTATCTAATTTATATCTATATTCCTTGATTTTTTTATAACATTATTTATTTTAATATTTATTTATTATTGGTTATTAATGTTTCATCATCATCATAATTTTGTTTTCCCATAGATCTTCATGATGAAACCTTAATTAAAAAATCGCTACATTTTTCATCCATGGACTGTTGGGTTTATAGGATTAAATACTTATGGTTATTATTAAATGGGATCTAATAAAAATGTATAAGTTTTATGGGCCCATATAAATTGAATAGGGTAACCCATATAATCTAACCATTACATACAAAATTTATATATTCTGAAATAAAAATAATCAACCTGGTTGTAGGTTAATGAGATCTAGTTGTAACTTATAAATGAATATACCTTTATAAGTTGGTAAAAGTTTTCCATCTAACTGAACCGTTAAATCTACTAAATTAATCTCTTTATATGAAATGGATTCCTTTAAAATGGATTTTAAATCTATTATTTGGTCATGATGACTCATATAACTAAATTTTTAAATGAAAAACTAGACCCTAGTAGTTTAGTTAGGGTTTTCTATGATATAAACACATGAAAGGTGAAATTATTCATTTATACAACAACATTTGTCCATATTCACTTACATGGGATAGAAATTGTAATTTATAGAGTGTTGAATCCATACATTGGGTATGATATCCCCTCTAATTGAATTTGAGTTAACATGATGGCACCCTCATAAGATGTATTTACTTTTCCTCTCTACCTAGTTACTTAAACCCATAGGGGGATACTCATGCTACATAGTGATGACTATTTAAAGTATTAGCAGCCACTTAAATGAGTAGAGAATAAATATATGGTAGAATATTTTTGAGATAACCCCCATTTAAAAAAATTCATGTTATATGCCTTTGAGATATACATATACGAGTCATTAGTCTGTTAAAATTTCAATCCAAATCTAATGGTTTTCTTCCTCTAATGTTTAGTATTGAAATTTTATTTAACAAAGCCTGATTGTGGAAATTTTTATAGATAAATTAAAATGGATAAAAAGGAAATTATGTGATAAATATCATAAATCGTGACATGAGGTAAGAGAAATAAACATTTCATTAAAGGAAATTTGATATAACTTCCACATGTTCCTTGTGTAATTAGCTAAATAGAGCACCAAACACTTTTTCATTATAATTGTTACTTCAAATTTTTAAAATATGAATTTCAAATTTTTAAAAATAAAATGTGTTTTGTTGTTTTGGATTATAAAAAAAATTCCGATATAGTTTCCATAGATTTTAACCTCTTATAGGGGTGTTCTAAATCATTTATTGGGATTCCATTAATGGAAACATAGTTATAACCATGGGATATCTTTTCCCTTCTGTTATGTTGATCTAGAGGTTAGGATGGTAAGCCTAAAAACCTTTTTGGCATGACTGAGTTTTAAGTTTAAGGCTTTATATTTTAGTAATTTTCTATCCCAAGGTAGGTATATCTATCAAGAAATAGAGCCTTTCTAAATTCTTATAATGTGTTTTAAATTTTATGTTTCATTTAGGTGTTGTTCATCCCATGTTGCACTCTTACTTTCAAAAACCACACCCTAATTGGATGGGTGGTCGTGTGGTGAAATGTGACCTCTATAGGGTTGTGATCATCAGGGAATACTTGGTATTAATGGGTTAGAAATTACTAAGCAATGGTATAAGACTTAGTAGGTCATGTGACCTTTCTTCATCTCTAATTATAGATGACTCAGGATTTCATCAACTAGATTAACAATCATATGGGATAATACAACCCTTAGATAAATCTCTTTTATGGGAAATAAAATATTGTGATTCATAGGGTTGATAGTCCTAAATAGAGTATAAGGTGATGTGTCATTTTGTTGATGGAATGTCAAGGCGGTACAGATTTTTACACACGGTACCCTTTGAATTGTTAAAATGGTATAGAAAAAAATTTAAGTTGGGTGGGAATCATTAAGTCCTTGAGATATTAAACTATTTTGTCATGTAATCTCCAGTTTAGAGTAACCTAGAAATCTATATAAGTTTGAGTTATCTCCTTGTAGTGGGATGACATTGGGGAAAGGATCGGGTGCTTCTACACTACTGATTGGTTTAATTTTCGATTATATGTATGGTCTTAATGCAATCCTTAATAAAATATCAGGAGATCATAACATGTAAATATAGAGAAAAAATAATTTGGTATACATTTAAGGGGATAAATTTCCCTATCATTTCATTTTAATTGTTATTTAGAGGTTTTTCCACTTATGTAACAAGTGTCTAGTGGTGGATATAGTATGTTCTCTGGAGTGATTTTCCTACCTTGGTAAACAAATAAAATGAAAATCATATGGTTGGGGGTGTCAGATCGAACGTGTTTAGTGAGTCCTTCCATGTTGAGTGAGAACAACTGTAATATATCATTTTCATGTTCTATCCTTTTCCTTCAAAATTCATGAGGCTGGTATATTAGGTTATCTAGTCTGAGATAAAATTTTCATTCTAAATCTTTGTTATAGATTTTGATGTAGTCTATAAAGTAGATATAGGCTCTCTATGTGTGTGTGTGACCTAAGGAATGTAATTGTTTTTTGTTATGTCAGTTATTTTAGGGAATCATGAAAATGAAATGGGTGTCCATATACATAACTTTTAAGGAAACCATTAATTATGTCAGACATCACCAATCACGCTTAAACAATCACAAAATGCCTTGGTAGTGTGGTAATATTATTTAGTTAATGATGAATCATTAGTAAGTACAACATATATTTTCAGAACAAGTCATCCAGTGATGGTTCAATTGTTTTTTTACTAGTTTTTGTATATGGCTTGTTGGAAACCTTGGGGGGAACTTCATGTTGGATTTGAAGGGAGTTTCTTAGGTATTACTGGTAATAGTCAATTTCATATTAGTTTACTCATGGATTATTGATAAACATGCCAATAACTTGACATAATATAGTTAACACTATGAGGGGATCAATAATACTCCAGGATAATGAAATAATTAAAGGCATTTATTCTTGAAAAATAGACCCTTTTCAATGTTTCACTCAGGTAGTTGGAATAATCATAGAGGTGTGAACTATCCTGAGTGATACTGGGATTCCCATGTAAGAAGTTATTATATAGACTCGTGGACACAAGCATTTTCTTTGAAGATAAGGTATATAAAGATACCAAGTTTTTTATTAGTCTAGGTTCTTGATACATGATCTCTTCTACTGGGTTCTGACATCTCACTTGTAAATTTCCAAATAGAGACTACCTTGTATGAGATCCTTATGATTTAGTGTTTGATTTTGATGTTACCTCATACATTATGTCTGGATCAATTTTTTTATTTATATTGTTCCAATTCATGATTCATATATCAGTTATGTAACCATGTTCATGCCATCGAATGACAACATAAATGAATTTTTGGGTTGGAGATGTTACCATATTCCAGTTATAGAATTCAGAGTGAATCATTGAAGAAATATTGATTTCTTTGGATAAAAGGATTCAAAATAAATTTTTTATGTATTATATAATAAAGAATATTTTTTGAGAAATAGTTGATAGGTAGTGTTTTGAAATTCCTTTCTATCAATTGTTTAAAATTAGGCTATGAGGGACCACTTTTTGCACATCTTCGGGATGAGATGAGTACATCACAATAGTCTTTTTAGGATTTTCATGGAAAATAAGGTATGACTAGGATAATTTTGGTAGATATGGAATTATAAATTCTATTAGTTGAAATCACTGTAGGAGTTTCATTAGAATACTAAGATCGTGTTCAAATAGGAAATTCCAATGGTGAAGATATAGTGACTCAGAATTGTCCATTTAAGATGGAGCATATGGTCATGAGTAAAATAAGATTAATGGTGAAAGATGAGAGGATATTAAATTTTCAGGGGTTATATGAGCATGAGTAATATCTATCTTGATATATAAATTCATGGATATGTGTGTTGGCTAGAGTTTTAACAGTTAATACATCATACGATTGAACTAATTATTAAAGGTGCATTTGGTTTTTTAAATTCTACATGGATGTATCAAGTTAATTTTCATGAACCGAGTAGGAAAATTGATTTTTCATTATTTCAAAAAGGCTTGTTGGGGATGATAAGTTCTATTTTTGGGATATTATAGTGTTCCATGTCTTTATATTGTTGAAAATTCCAAGAGAATTTCAATTTTCCCATTTGATGGTTGGAATGAATTTTAAACCAATCATCAGAATGTAAATACAATCATTGAAACTTTAAAATGAATTGTTTTTAAAATGATTTTAAGTATTGAAAGGTGTCTCATGAGTTTAGATGATTTTTTTTGCATCATAATATAAAAAAATTAGTTTTTTGAGAAGTAGACAAGGATGCATGGTTTATGAATGGTTAATGAAAAATGTGTGGAACAACAATGAAACCTTCAATATATTGGGACATAGTTCATATGAATAGTGTGTAACTTTAGTAAAAAACATACTACTTGTCCCATTAGAGATTATGGTTTCACATGGTTTGGTCTCACTGTGTGAGAGGTGGTGCACAACCATGTGACACATCTTTAGAAAAAATGCAGATGTGATCCTCATGGGGTATACATTGTTTAGAAAACTGTGTGCTTAGACCAGTACTTTAGTACCACTTAGGGATTAGAACCAAATGTTTGGAGCATGATTATCTAAACTAGTCTGTTAATTAAAGGGGTTACTTTAACCATTTTCCCCTATCATACTTATGGGATTCTCCTCCCTCTTTCTCCCTAACACCCGACTTGCATCAGCCCCACTCGAGCTCCTCCTTAGGCTCTCCACCTATAAATGGAGGCATATCCTAAACCTAGTTTTTGAACCAAGTGCATTAAGATACATTGGAAGCATATCAGTGAGTCTATGAAATGTCTTTCCTAATTTATCATTTTAATTTTCCATATTGATTTCAATATTTGTGTTAACTAATTCACTCTTTTATCAGGAATTTTTTATATTTCTCCAATTTATCTCAAAATGGATAGAATCAAAGCCCGATAATAGATATGATAAAAAATCCTATGAATGAAGTAGGTGGTATCATACGTTTCCTTTAATGAATAGAATATTTATAAATTCTTCCATTGAATCTCATGCTGGATTATTCAAGCATCACCCCCTTAATGTGAAATTAATTACGTAAAACCTAAGACTTTAAATTAATTGTCAGTTATGTATCTAACTACTCCCTTGTAAGATTTCCATTTCAACTAAAACCCCACCCTTTGAATTTTGTTCTTATGTTCCATAACCATGTGCCTTGGATTTGGACTTAAAATCAATATGTGAAACATTTTATCTCACCATTAATCAAATTAATTGATTATATATAATTAAATTAATTATAAGTGGTATGAAAGAGTCAATTAGTTTATGATAATTATTTATTATTCACTTGATCCATCCTTCATCGTAGAAATGGAAAACTAGAATTGAGTGGAATGACTAAGGAAAAGATTTACCCTCATTTTTTTACAAACAATAAACATAAATTTTTACCCCTTTATTCTTAAGTGAAGTGATAAATTAAATAATTTTTTTGTTTGAGTCAAATGATATGTATCATGTTGAAATGTGTTCACATTCATGTTTCCATTGGCCCTAAGGATATTTATTAATTATAAATTATCTAATTGAATAATGTATTGATAAATTTCATGGGAATTCCCTTGAAATTATTATTTATTTATAAATGAAATGAACCTAATTATATTAATGAATTGTAATATTGTTTACTTACTAAACATAGAATATGATTTATTATTAAATTATTGTGAATATTTTATGTTATTATTCATAATACTCAATCAAGGATCCCCCTATTTCAAACATGATAAATGGGCTGGTAATTTTCTATTTAAATTTGATTCTTGGTCATGGAGTCCCCCATTTAAATGTGACACTTAGGCTTGGTATCCCTAAGCATGTAGTCTCATAAATTATGATCCATAGGCATGGAATCCCTAGTCAATGTGTCCCTTACAGTATCATCTTTTAGATTGAAGTCCCTAGGTATGATATACATTATATTAAGATTCATGACCATGGAGTCCTTATACATGGCTTCCCATACGTTATGATACATGGGTATGGAATCCCCAATTAAAATTCATCTGATATCATTGAGAATGACGTCCCATATTAAAAAGTTAATCTAATTATTTCATTAATATATGTGAATGTAGATGAACTAAGACACAATTCCTAGACGATTCATATATATATATGAAGATATTAGTTTCTATGTATATTCTTATATATACATTATGGAACTTATTCGTAGAAATATCCTGCTCAGGACAAAGAATGTATGGTCGGCCAGGTGTCCATGAGGAACCTAAGCCCACCAATTTTCATTTTTTTATACTACAAGTCATACCTTGATATACCTACACACTATTTTATTTTCAATTTCAATATTATACATCATTAGACACCATTGATTGTGTCTTACTAAGTAAATGTAACAACCAAAGTTTTTATAATCATTTTTTCATATAAATTAAATATTTTTTATGTACTGAATTTCACTCCATTTAAATATAAACTTTCATTATATGGAACACTAAGTTAACATTCCTCTAAATGCAACATCGGTTTAGATTGCATTACATGAAACATTGTGTTTATACAAAATAACATTTAATTATTATAATTATTTCAAACATGATAGTTATAAAATATTCATTAAACATAGTAATAAAAATAGTAATAAAAAAATTAAATATTGTTTTTAATAGTTTCAAATAAATATAACATATTGATACTAAAATATATAATTTTTTCTAAAGTATATATGTTTTGAAAAATAATATTTTCTCAAAATAAAAACGTTTCATGTCCTTTTATGAACAATAAAAAAATGAATTAAAAACACTTTTAAAATTTTAATTTGATAAAATAAATTTCATTTTTATATTTATAAATTCAAAATAATATTATGGTGAGTTTTTGGGTATTTTATTTAAAAAAATGATGTTTTGTATGAATAGTGAAAAATATTGAATTTTAATTGAAAACTACTTTTTTCATCTAATTTATTTATATTGTCAAATTATATTTTGAATTTTGTTGAAATGTTTAATTAGATACATAATAAATCAATTAATCCAATTTAGTCCATTTAAACTAATTTCACATTGAAATTTGAAATAAAAACATCTCATCCTTTTGATCTTTTTCACTTTAAAATTTTTTCATCTCATCCCGCCTATAGGATTAATATAAAATTATTTTTTGCAAATTATGTGATTATAATTTGGAGTAATGGATTCCATATTTAGGATAAGAATAATTTTTAATTTATAATATGTTAAAATTAATTTTTTATCCAAGAAATTAGTGAGTAATTAAAATTAATTACAGCAATTAATGTAAAAATGAGTTTACTTAGAGATTAAAACTCTAGTGTCCAAATAAACTAGAAACATGTCAAAAATATATTTTATGGTCATATATTGGCCATATAATCCATTTAATTGAATATAGGCCGTTATTTTAGGTATAATATGTATGACATACCTCTCAATAGTGTTTTCCTTTTTTATTTACAAGAATTCCACTCCTCCTCCAATACAAAATGGAACTACCCCCCCCCCCACCCATTAGTTCTTCAAATATTTCAATACAATTATCTCAGAAAATACCATCCCAAATCTCCGCTATACTTCACTCCATTCATCTTAGAGGCCTCACTTGGGTCAGAAAGATAACCCACGAATCCCTTTGGTGAGAACCAAAAGAAGTTACTAAAAGAAGAGGTCACGTACTTTAACAAGAACTTTTGATTTATTTCTTTCACCAACCCAATCAATTATTAGTTTTACATGAATATATAATAACCTCATTATCCTCAATATACATGTTGAGTCAATAAGGTTTTCCTTATGACTTTTCCATTCCTTCTTGTTTTGAAAATCACAAACACCTTATAATTAAGAAAATATTATTATTACTCAAATAAGGAAAATGTACTTCCTTAAGGAAATTTACCTTAACCTAGATTTTCTTATACTTAGCTATTTTTTCCCCTTAAAATAAAAAACCGGAATCACAACCAAATTGTCGGAGCCTTATAATGAAAAGTTGGAGCATTCTGTTTCTAGGATCCGAATCATGGATGTGATCTGTAATATAGTTTTAATCCGAATTCTGGATTCCAAATTATGAAGTAGTTCTAATTCGAAGTCTTAAGAAGTTCGACTCCGAACTCATAAGAAGTTCGACTCCGAACTCTTAATAATTTCGACTCCGAACTCTTAAGAAGTTCGACTCCAAACTCTTAAGAAGTTCGACTCCAAACTCTTAAGAAGTTTGACTCCGAAATTTTAAGCAGTTTGACTCCGAACTCTTAAGAAGTTTGACTCCGAACTTTTAAGCAGTTCGACTCCGAACTCTACAGATTTAGAAACCGATCTCTGATGAAACCAGACACTGAATTCCTATAAAATAGAATCCAAACATTTCTTAACATAGACTCCGAATAACATTTTGGTTAGACTCCAAACCTTTGAATTGCTTACACTCTGAACTATTAATTAGCCTTTACTTACATATGCTTCATTCCAAAACGATGTTGTACATTCAGTTATACAATTTTTGTTATAAAACGATGTCATATATTCTGTTTCTTATTAACTGTTGGTTGAGTTACACGTGTACAGGTCCTTCCGAATTTCATGGAAAATATGACCGTTGGAAGAAGGAGCCGACCATTGGAAATTTGCCTATAAATAGGAGCTAATTTGAAAGAGCTCAGTGTTGAAAAGCTGAATGATCTTCGACTCATGTGATTACATACTTGAAGTGATTTCTAGAGAGAGAGGCTCTTATTAACTCTCAAAGCTTCGTGCAACTCCGAATGTTGGTGATTAAATTCGAGGACTTTCGTGGATAGAAAGACAGAGGTGTCGACTACCTTGAAGTTCAAGGGCTTCCTTGCTGAGGAAGACAGAGGTTCCCAACTACCTTGAAGTTGAGGGCTTGAGGGGATAGTAAGACAGAGACACTCCGATCTTCGTATCGAGGGCTTAACCTGGTGTGGGTAAGACAGACTTGCTTGAAAGTATAAATCAAGGGACCTTTATCCAAGGTTGTTGGATACCCTTATCTTTGGGTTAAATGACTTATATCTTGTTACTTGTAGTTTAACTACTTGTTTAATTTCCGCTACATTTTGTATTTTAAGGAAAGTATAACTTTCTTATACTTCCTTACATGTACTCTGTTTCATTTAGATTCTATACGCTTTAAGTTATAATCTAATATTGTAATCTTTTATCAAGTTTAAATTTCCGGAACCATACATCTGTAACCTACATTCAGGATCTCTTTCCAAAGTTGCATTCGGTGTTAGAGGTGTTGTGAAATTTCTTAGTTTAACTTTGTTAAACTTAGTACTTTCCATTGCTCAAGGAAAACATAGTTGTTCTTAACTAACTTTAAAGGTTCCAAAGTAATTTTTAAAGTATACAATTCACCCCACCCCCCCTCTTGTATTTTGAGCATCTACATCACTATTTCGATCCTACAATTGGTATCAGAGCAGGTCTCTGAAATAATTGTACTCACATACATGTTTTTCTTGCTCACTTTCCCATTTCGAACTCTTCTATTCCAAAATTTCCCATTCGGAAAATTCCCAGTCCGAACATTGTGATTCCAAACTTTTCTACTAACAAATTTTTGTGCCAAAAGTTGTTCTAGTATGGAAGGAATTAATGTTGGTTCGATTGATAATCAAAATCCTACAAGACCACCAATCTTTGATGTTAATTATTATGAATACTGGAGAGATCGAATGAAGACTTTTGTTATCAATACCGGAGTAGACAATTTTGTTATGCTTACTGGTGATTATAAAATTCCTGACAAGGAAGTTAGAACTTTCACTAACCAGGAAAAGCAAGAATATCAACTCAACTATAAGGTACGCAATACTCTACTATGTTCAATGACTAGAAATATATATAGCCAAATTTCGTCTTGTGAAGCAGCTAACTGTATCTTGAAGAAGTTAGAAGTTACACACTTTGGGACTTCTAAAGTGATTGAGACTATAAGAGCTATGCTTAGAGCTGAATATCATGGCTTCAATTTTCCTTATGGTGAACCAATCTGTAAAGTGCAACAGAGATTTATGACTATAGTCAACAGTCTACAATCTATGGGTGAGAAAGGTTTATATGATGAAGCTCTTGTGGATAAAATAATTGATATTATTCCCAATGAGTGGGAATCCAAAAGAACAGCTATAGATGAGAACAGGAAGGTCACTCAGATCTCTCTTGATGAGCTTTTTGGAACTCTTCTACAACATGAAACCAGAATGAATAGAGATGCTGACAACATCAAGAAGAAGAATGGAAATGGTAATATTTCTTTAACTAAAACATCAGATCAGATGAAAGCCAAGACTCCTGAGAGAGTAACCAGATCCAAGTCTAAGAAAGTTATTTTCAAATCCGAATCTAGTGAGAGTGAAGTCTCAGAAAATGAACTAGCAAATCTTGTTCGAAGGATGAACAAGATAGCTGGCCAAAGGAATTTCCAATCTAAGTTTAAGAAAAAGGAAAGGAAAGATAAGAAATATGGAGAAGTTACTTGTTATGAATGCAAGAGAGATGGACATATAAGACCAGATTTCCCTATGCTCAAAAAGAAATAAAGGAGAGAAAGGCATTCAGACAGGAACAGGAAGAATTATTATAAAGAAAAAGCTAAGAAAGTTCTGAAAGCTAATGACACCTGGAGTTCCAGTGGTGGTGACTCTTCAGATGAATCTTCTGATTATGAATCTTCAGGACAGAATAATCTTGGTCCTATAGCTAGATTACATATTGATAATCATTGTTTTATGGATAAGGTACGAAATGATGAATCATTGACCAATGTATCTTTAAATTCTAATGAGAGTAAATATTATAATTCTTTTGATGAAGAATCCTCTTCTGATGAGGAAAATACTTTACCTACTTATGAAGAAGTCTCTAGGTTTGCTGAACTTCTTGAGATTGAGAATTCCAAACTCAATAAGAAACCTGATAAGGCAAACTCTAGGAATTTTATTCTTATGAAAGAAATATCAGATCTTTCTAAAGATATTGATAGAAAAAATGCTGATTTTGAAAGTATTTCAAAAAATCTTGAGGAAGTAAGTTCTGAAAAGAACAAACTTTCTGAAGAATTAGAAAAAGTAATTTCTAATAAAAAATGTTTTTGAGCCTAGATCTAGTTTTAAAACTAATGATTTTGAGGATAAAAACTTTGTTGTAAAACTCAAGTCCGAAATTTTTTCCTTAAAGAAGTGTTTATCAAACTTTACCCATGGTAAGGAAAATTTTGATAAAATTTATTCCCAAATACGACCTTTAAGAAATAAATCCGGATTTGGTTATACCCATGCAAAACCAATTTTTAGTAACAATTATTTTGTTCCTCAAAGTGTCCCATTTTGTACTAAATGTCAATGTGGTGGTCACGGGGCAAAGAATTTTTCCTTAAACAAAACCCAATCTTTAGGATTTCACAAAGCATGCTTTTCTAAGAAAATGTGGGTACCTAAAATTTTATTATCTGAAAATCATGGATCCAAACAAGTTTAGATTCCGAAAGTCTAATTTTCTTCTTGATTTCAGGAAAATAAAGAGAGTACCAGCAACAATACATGGTACATGGATAGTGGATGTTCCCGGCACATTACTGGTAACAAAAGCTATTTTGAGAAGATTATCAAAACAAAAGGAGGAAAGGTAACTTTCGGAGATAATGCTAAGGGAGAGATTATTGGTATTGGTAATATTGTTCTTATTGGTAAAACCTTGATTTCAAATGTTCTTTTTGTAAAAGTTCTTAAGCACAATCTCATTAGCATATGTCAGTTATGTGATGAAGGTTACCTTGTGAATTTTAGGAATGATAAGTGCTTAGTTCACAATTCCAAGGAAGAATTTATTCTCTCAGCCAATAGGCAAGAGAATGTTCAAACTCTGAACATAGAAGACCTCAGAAGCCAAGATTTACCTTGCCTAAGTTCAATGGAAGATCACTCCTGGTTATGGCATAGAAGACTAGGTCAATGCAATCTTAGGAACCTATGTAAACTCTCTAAGAAGAAACTATTTAAGGATCTACCGGAGCTTAGATTTGATTCTTCTAAAGTTTGTGATCCTTGTCAATATGGAAAGCAACATAAATATAATTTTAAATCAATTGGTGAAGTCTCAGCAACTGATGCATTACAGTTAGTGCACATGGATCTTTTTGGTCCAACACAAACTGGAAGTATTGGAGGCAAATACTATGTGTTTGTTCTAGTTGACTATTACAGTAGATTTACTTGGGTCTATTTTCTAGCAAAGAAGTCTAAAGCCTTTTCCTATTTCAAAAGTTTTAGAGCTCAAGTTAAAAATGAGAAAAACCTTCCATTGAAAACTATTCATAGTGATCATGGAGGAGAATTTCAAAATTCTGATTTTGAAATTTTTTGTAGTAAGAAAGGTATTACTCACAATTTTTCAGCACCTAGAACTCCTCAACAGAATGGTGTAGTTGAAAGAAGAAATTTAATTCTTCAAGAGATAACTAGAACCATGTTGATTGAATATTCTATTGCTAGACATTTCTGGGCTAAAGCTGTAAGTACTGCTTGCTATACTATAAATCGAGTTTTGATTAGACATTTTCTTAATAAAACTCCTTATGAGTTATGGAATGGTAGAAAACCAAGACTGTCCTACTTCAAGGTTTTTGGTTGCAACGTATTTATTTTGAAAACTAAAGATAACCTAAATAAATTCGCACCAAAATCTGATAAAGGGATTTTCTTAGGATATTCCACAACCTCTAAGGCTTATAGAGTTTTTAATAAAAATACTTGCACTGTTGAAGAAATAGTACTTGTGAAATTTGATGAGTCAGATCCTTTTGTTTTTAAACCACCTCAACCTACATATTCGGATGTGTTTTCAAAAACTGATTATCAACCTTTGATAGAAGAACCTTCGGATAAGGATGATGTTCTAGAAGATACTTCTGAAACATTTACCTCAGAAGACTTTCTACCCTATGTTGATGAACAGGTTTTACGAAACCCAAATCAGGTGTTTCTTAAGAATCATCCTAGTGATAGTATCATTGGTGATGTAAATCAACCTATAAGGACTAGAAGTTCCTTAAGAAATGAAGTAGAACATCTAGCATTTCATTCCCAATTAGAACCAAAAAGAACTGATGAAGCTTTAGGTGATGATGATTTGATCAAAGCCATGCAAGATGAACTAAATGAATTCGAAAGAAATAAAGTCTGGACATTGGTTGAAAGACCTAAGGAAACTTCTGTTATTGGAGTAAAATGGGTTTTCAGAATTAAATGTGATGAAAATAGATTCATAGTTAGAAATAAATCTAGACTTGTTGCTAAAGGCTATAATCAGCAAGAGGGAATAGACTATGAAGAAACCTATGCTCTAGTAGCTAGACTTGAATCTATCAGTATTCTACTTGCCTTTGCAGCATTCTTTAATTTCAAACGTTTCCAAATGGATGTGAAATGTTCTTTTCTTAACAGCTATGTTCAAGAGGAAGTCTTTGTTGAACAACCACCTGGCTTTGATGATACAAAACATCATGATCATGTTTTTACACTTAACAAAGCTTTGTATGGCCTTAAACAAGCCCCACGAGCATGGTATGATAGACTCACTGGATTTTTGCTTCAAAATAACTATATTAAGGGAAATGAAGATCCAACTCTTTTTATAAAGAAAGATATGAAAAAAAAATTAATTGTTCAAATTTATGTTGATGAAATCTTATTTGGTTCAACTCAGCAATATTTGACTGACTCTTTCGCAAGTCTAATGAAATCTGAGTTTGAAATGATTATGATGGGTGAGTTAACTTTTTTCCATGGTTTTAAAATTTCCCAAAAACCAGAAGGAACCTACATATCTCAACATAAGTATATTAAAGATCTTCTTAAAAAGTATGTTTATGACAACACTAAGAGAATAATTATTCCTATTGGTACCTCAAACTCTTTAGATCTTGATGAAGCTAGGAAACCAGTAGATCAAACATCTTTTAGAGGTATGATAGGAAGTTTACTTTACTTAAAAGCTAGTCGACCAGACTTAATGTTTCCAGTATGCTTATGTTCAAGATATCAATCCAATCCTAAGGAATCTCACTTAAAGTCAGTAAAAATAATTTTTCGCTACCTTAAGGGAAGCATGGATCTAGGATTATTTTATACTTCTGGAAATGAATTTGTTCTAAAAAGCTTTTCTGATGCTAAATTTTGTGGATATAGAATGCATAGAAAAATTACATCCGGAACTTGTCATTTATTAGGATATTCACTAGTTTCTTGGTCCTTCAAGAAGCAACATTCTGTAGCACTTTCCACGGCTGAAGCTGAATATGTAGCAGCTGGAAGTTGTTGTGCTCAAGTGTTGTGGATGCAACACACACTCACAGACTATGGATTGAGTTTTACCAAAACTCAAATTTTGTGTAATAACACAAGTGCCATTGCCCTAATTAAGAACCATGAACATCACTCCCGTGCAAAACACATAGATATTAGGAATCACTTTCTTAGGGATCACACACTTAAAGGAGATATCATTCTTCAATTTATCGGAACACAAGATCAACTTGCTGATATTTTCACAAAATCTTTGCCTTCTGAAAGATTTGAATACATTAAACAGAAGTTAGGGATGATAACCGTAAGGTAATCCTTCTTAATTAACCTTCTGTTGAAAAAGTCTCCTTATAGTAATAAACTCCTTTTTATAGGGGGAGTACATTTGTTTGTTAGAATAACAAAAAAAATTCAAAGATTGTTTTCAAACTTTTCGGAACTAAGATTTCCATAATGGAAATTTCCAGAACTGAAATTTTCCGGATTGGAATTTTTTTTCCTCATATTGAAAACTTCCGGAAAGGAATTCTCGTACTGAAAATTTTCAGAATGAAGATTTTCGGACTGGGCTTTTCGTAATGATTTTTTTATACTGGACTTTTCATAATAAAGTTTTTTTAAGGAAGAATATTACCAATTTCAAATAATATTTCTTGTCAATCCGTAAGTTATGATTTCCCTATTTATAGTTTTATAATCAAATTTTTCTTACTGGTATCTTCATTGTTTAGTTCGGATTCTAGTTTTGCCTCAATTCTGAATGATTTTTTTAAAAAAAACCTCAAAAGATCGGAGTCATTTTTTTTGCGGGGTTATTCTTAACCGTCAGATTAGATCAAAGTATTTTCAACCATTGAATGACCATTGGAAGACCAACGATCATTCTCTTTGCCTATAAAAAGGGGGTCTCGAGACTCGTCCCACATCGGTTTTCAAGCTTTTGCGTCTCAATTCCATGTTTCTCCTCTTAAGGCCGGTTCCGAACCTTGTGAAGCTGATCTGAATCCTAAAGTTTACTTCACTCCGAATGTCTATTGAGACAACTTCACAAGATATGTCAACTACGAAACCAATTTCTAAGTGGTTAGTTTACAGAGAAAGGTTAGTTCATCTAGATTTTTATAAGCTTGACTCTATTATTTCAAAAAATATTAGACTAAATGGATGGGAAGACGTCTGCATAGCCAAGTCAGATAAACAGGATCCGGTTTACACAGACTTGTTGATAGAATTTTTTGAGTCTGTTTCCTTCCTAGTGGAAGATGGCAGAGAAAGATTTTTCTTTTATGTCTTATGGAAAGACTTATAAACTTTCTTACACTAAGGCAGCAAGCCTGGTTGGTATACCATATGTGGGAGAAGCTGAATTTTGCTCTCACAAACTTCTGGTTGTGCAAGGAAGTTTCATTAATGAAAAAGCACTGTAGTGTCTTGGTCTTAAGGATGATTCAACTACTAATATTGCTCGTATCGCTCCGAATAATAGAATACTGCAACTATGGGTGCAAGGTTTTCTGGTTCCGAGAATGGGAGATAATGACAATCTGAAGAAGAGTAATATCTATGTCTTAGATTTTTTGGTAAATCTAAGAATGATAAATCTGATAAGGCATGTCTTGGTTACGATCAAGAATATAAAAGAAGGAAATCTGAGAGCTCAGATTATAATGTATCCAGCCTTATTGTCAAAGTTGATTGTTCGATGCTTAGAATCTTTCAAAGTTTCCTGCAAATCAAAGATCCGGAATTGCAAGCTCATGCTTGTCAGTGATGATACGCTTAAGAGAATGAAGATGGGATTTTCTAGTCAATCCGGAGAATTTTACCCCCTATCTGTGGAAGAATTTGAAGTAGCTGAAAATGAAACACAATCTCCGGAACCTTTAAAAAAGCAAAGGAAGAAGAGAAAGTCTAAGGAAGTAGTTACTGATGAAAAATTTCCTCAGCCGAAAGAAACTGAATCTGCACCACCCAAACCGAAGAAGCAGAAAATCTATACAGATGAAGTAGCAGCAAAATGGAGGAAAGATAAGGAAATGAGGAAGGAAGGGGATCCTCAATTCGGACTCGACCCTGCTGAGGCTAAGGCTTTAAAAGAAAAGGCTGCTGAGGAGCTGGAAAGACAAATGAAGGAAAAGAAGTTGAGGAAGAAGATGATTGAAGCTGAACTAGTACAATCGTTGCTAAAAGGTACAGACTTGGCTTCTGAAAGGCTTCTAGTTCTGGAAACTTTCAGAGTCGAAACTTCTTTACTAGAAACACCAGCGAAAAATTTTGTTACTCTGGAAAGGAACAAGGTTAAAGAACCTGCAGTAGAAGCTGAGAAGGAGGTTGCTGAAGCAGTTGTGGAAGAAGAAGAACAAGTAGAGGAAGAAGAAGAAGAAGAAGAAGAGAGTGAAGATCTAGACACCTTGATCAAACAAATTCAGGATTATAAGGCCGAATCAGGAAAAATAGTATCTCCAGGGAAGGGAGATGAGGAATTCGGCAAGCAACTTCAAGAGGAAGAAGAAGAGAATGAGCTGTTTGATGAAGAAGAATCATATCAAAGGAACTATCTTGAAGAAGGACAAGAAAGACAGCAACCAGATGAAGATCAGATTGTTCATGTTTCTGAATCTGAGGATGTTTCTCCAAATGAGCAATATATTCCGAAATCCGATAAAGGCAAGCAAACTTTAATGGATACACCTATTAAAGATATCATTTGAAAGAAAGGGGTTGGTGGTACATCTAGAAGGAAGCTGATTCCAGTTGAATAAGAGGAATCTCAAAAAGAAGTCTCGGATTCGGAATCATCATCCCACAGGCATGATTTTGTGGTTCAATCTCTGAGAAAGCTGGTGGACACAATACCGATTCTTCTAACTATAGATTCTAGATTCCAGTTGCTGCAACAATCTATGAATCAAAAATCAGATTCTTTATCCATGGTAATGGATAAGTTTGTGAAGTTGGAAGCTGAACAGAAAAGTTTTCTGATCAATTATGACGTGCATAGGAAATATTGTAGTAAAGTAACCAAGTGGTCTAAGAGAGTGGACGAAGATTTAGTAGACTTTGAAAATTTTCAGGCTGAAGTTCAAAGTGCTTTTGGAATGGAGGACAAAAAGGTTAATGAAATTTCTGAGAAGTTGACCCAGGAACAAAATGTTCGGAATCAACAGGTCAGGGATCTGAATGGCAAGCTTAACTCAGTATCTCAGAATTGGAAATCTGAAAGAGATTTCCGGATTGAGTTTCAGAAGAGGATGGAGAAGCAGGATGAGTTGTTGAATTTGAAAAAAGAAGCCTTGGAGGCTCAAGCACAGCTGTTAAAAGCTCAAGAAGAAAAGGTAAAAGCCTTGGAGAGGGAACGAGAGGAAGACCAAAAAGACCCGAAGAAACTCAAATCCTTGTTGAAGCAGCTTATTCTAAAGGAAATGGAAGACAAATGAACCCACTCCGATCTTTTGTTATAGTTGTCTTTCCTTGTAATTTTTTCCCCCCAACTCTAATGAAATGATTATCTATTCGGTTTGTATCTTGTTATATACTAATGTTTCAGTTATCATAATTTGTTTTCCATTCCCTTCAATTCTTTTTGAAAATCACAAAGGGGGAGAAGGAAAAAAGAACTATTATTGAGGAGGAGAAAAGAAAAATTTCTGAGAAAAATATCCTTAAGGAAAGGGGGAGTTTCCCACTAGGTTTTTTTTCATTATTACAATAATGAAAAATCTACTCCGGAAACCCAGAATACAATCCTTAGAGTTTCAATGCCTAAGGGGGAGTTAGTTGTATTCACTTCTATCCATGAATGAAGGGAGATAAGTTTTAAATACTCTAATGAAATTTTTCAAAATCCTTATATACTTTTTCAAAAGGATATTTGTGCTTTCCAAAAAGGGGGAGATTGTTGAGTCAATAAGGTTTTCCTTTTGACTTTTCCATTCCTTCTTGTTTTGAAAATCACAAACACCTTATACTTAAGAAAATATTAATATTACTCAAATAAGGAAAATTTACTTCCTTAAGGAAATTTACCTTATCCTAGATTTTCTTATACTTAGCTATTTTTTTCCCTTAAAATCAAAAACCGGAATCACAACCAAATTGTCGGAGCCTTATAATGAAAAGTTGGAGAATTCTATTTTTAGGATCCGAATCATGGATGTGATCTGTAATATAGTTTTAATCCAAATTCTGGATTCCAAATTCTGAAGCAGTTCTAATTCGAACTCTTAAGAAGTTCGACTCCGAACTCTTAAGAAGTTCAACTCCGAACTCTTAAGAAGTTCGACTCCGAACTCTTAAGAAGTTCGACTCCGAACTCTTAAGAAGTTCGACTCCGAACTCTTAAGAAGTTTGACTCCAAACTTTTAAGCAGTTCGACTCCGAACTCTTAACAAGTTTGACTCCGAACTTTTAAGCACTTCGACTCCGAACTCTATAGATTGAGAATCCGATCTCTGATGAAACCAGCCTCTAATTTCCTATAAAATAGAATCCTAACATTTATTAACATAGACTCCGAATATCATTTTGGTTAGACTCTGAACCTTTGACTTTCTTACACTCTGAACTATTAATTATCCTTTACTTACATATGCTTCATTCCAAAACGATGTCATACATTCAGTTATACAAAGTTTGTTATAAAAAGATGTCGACTATTCTGTTTCTTATTAACCGTTGGTTGAGTTACACGTGTACAGGTCCTTCCGAATTTCATCAAAAATATGACTGTTGGAAGAAGGAGTCGACCGTTGGAAATTTGCCTTTAAATTGGAGCTCATTTGAAAGAGATCAGTGCTGAAAAGTTGACTGATCTTCGACTCATTTGATTACATGCTTGAAGTGATTTCTTGAGAGAGAGGCTCTTATTAACTCTCAAAGCTTCGTGTGACTCCGAATGTTGGTGATTACATTTGAGGTCTTCCGAGGATAGGAAGACAGAGGTGTCGACTACCTTGAAGTTCGAGGGCTTCCTTGCTAAGGAAGACAGAGGTTGCCAACTACCGTGAAGTTGAGGGCTTGTGGAGATAGCAAGACAGAGACACTCCGATCTTCGTATCGAGGGATTACCCTGGGGTGGGTAAGACAGAATTGCTTGAAAGTATAAATCAGGGGACCTTTATCCAAGGTTGTTGGATACCCTTCTCTTTGGGTTAAAAGACTTATATCTTGTTACTTGTAGTTTAACTACTTGTTTAATTTCCGATGCATTTTGTATTGTAAGGAAAGTATAACTTTCTTATACTTCCTTACTTGTACTCTATTTCATTTAGATTCTATACGCTTTAAGGTAGAATATAATATTGTAATCTTTTATCAAGTTTAAATTTCCAGAACCATACTTCCGGACCTACTTTCGGAATCTCTTTCCAAGGTTGCATTCGGTGTTAGAGGTGTTGAGAATTTGCTTAGTTTAACTTTGTTAAAATTAGTCCTTTCCATTCCTCAAGGAAAACATAGTTGTTCGTAACTAACATTAAAGGTTCCAAAGGAATTTTTAAAGTATACAATTCACCCCCCTCTTGTATTTTGAGCATCTACATCACTATTTCAATCCTACAATACATAGATTTTTTTATGATGTGGGTATGTCCTACACTCATACAAACTTCAATCAAAATAGGATACACATTCATTGTTTATTTGTATAGTGGAATACTACTTCGTGAACTAATGCCATTTTTTTCCATTACCACATTTAATGGTTGATAATAATGATGGAGTTACTATTTTTATATTATATATATGATATATATGATTCCTAAATTATTATCTAATTATTATACAACACATACATTCATGCTTTACTTTTTTTAGGAATATGATATCTTCATTTGTTGATGTTTGGACTACCTCCTCTTCAAAGCGATTTGATTTGTTCATGCTTAACATGGAATGTATTAAGGATGGGTTAAATAGAATTATGTGATATATATTAAACAATAATTCTACTAGAATTATAATATATATATATATAATTTAATTCTCTTTATTCTTTTAAAACGCAAAGAAATTGGAAACAATGTTCTTGCATACGTACAACCTATTTTATCCATGAACGTTGTATTTCATTTAATATTTTTTTATTCTATAGATTATTATAAATACATATATAGTAAGTATATATTATATTTTTATCATGGTTATCATTTTGAAGATGATTTAATCATTATTTAACTAATAAGACCAAAACATTATGACAAATCTAAACACATGTGAAAAACAAAACGATTATTACTCGAAATGTAACTTTAACATGGAATTGTTAATAAATAATTAATAAAAGTTCATAAGAAAACAACATATGTATTAAATAATTTAATATGTGTTTTTAATATATTTATAATAAAATAATATTTATTACACAAGATGTATGAATGAGTATGATGAGAGTCAAGACATAAGGTAAGGGGATTCATAGTCTCACATTTATTGTTTGAGACTTATAAATTATTCTCCCCTTTTTTATTTTGTATGGTATATATAATACCTATGAATTTATTCTAGGATAATTATATTTAAATTTATTTTTATTTACATATCCATTTGATTATATCTATTTCATTGGGTTTTACGATTTAAAAGGTACTAAATTGGTAAGGTAACTTTGTCTCAATTTTCCTTCTTTGACACAAATATTTTTTTATGCACGAATATTATTTTAAGAGGTGTATATACATATTTTTGACTTGATATATCAAGAATATAATTATTTTAATTATATTTTATGCTTCATGTAATGTTTTTATCTCATGAGGATTTTGATTCAAAGTTACCAAAGTGGTAAGAGTTTATTGGTACAATTTCATCATTTATTGGGACTATTTAGGATTGTGCTCCCATTGATGAAATATAATGATACATATCTCATGAATTATCAATATTTTTTCTCCTTTGGTTTTTAATTCAGTATTCATTTATTGGTATCATTTTCTCAGTCACTTGTACTTAATGTAATTAATAAATTGTTTTCATAAAAATATGATTATATTTCTCTCTTCGTTCGGAAGTCAATTTTATTCAAAAATCATGTTTTAAAAAAATTATAAATGATACTTTAATCTCATTTTTAGGGGAATAGAATTTTAATTTTATTCTATTTTAAAAAGGTGTTTAAACTGGATTTCAAAACATTAATTTTAAGTTTCCAATGTACTATTTAAATAATTATTTTTAATAATTTATGTTTTAAAATAATTTTTAAAAGAAAAAAGGTTATTATCCTCAAAAAATGTTTTTGAATGATTTTTCAAAATTATTTTTCATATATGATGTCATATATTGATGTTAAATATGTCTCACAAGGGTTATAATCTAAGCATATCATTCCTGTTATTTATCTGAAAGGTTATACTTTTGATTACATGTTTTTTATGAAACCTATTTATCTTCCATGAGTTATAACATGATAAAACACGTAGGAAACCCACTTCCTTTCATGAGTATTTCTATGATTTAATGATTATGAAACCTGTCTATTTTCCCAATGTTTTGATAAATGAAATGTTTATGATACCCATTTTTCATTTCATGAGTATTGATATGGTGATTAGTTATAATCTTGTGGAACACATATGAGTTATTTCATTATGATATGGTTGGGACCTATATCTTCTTTCTATGCATTGGGTAATGATTTATATATCATGAGATATAAAAGGATAGAATAGGGAGTGAAATCGGTTCAGTAAAGGAATTTTTCCACTAACATGGTCTAGAAAGTGAACCTTGAATACTAAGATGGTTTAGGGTGTGAACTCATCCAACTAAAATGGCCTTAGAATTAAGACTTAACTGATATTTAAATAATTTTATATTCTCATGTTTATTCCATAATTCCATGTCTTATTCTTATTTTATGTTTCCATGGATTACGCTCTTGATTCCCTTGTGATTCATGTTTTATTTATTGCAAGAATTAATTCCATGACTCATAATTATTATCTTTGATATATAGATTATGGTCTTATAATGTTATGATAACATTATCATACCATTATGTTCATGTTTATTCTTACATATCTCTCTTGAATAACCATACAGAGCATTTGAGCTCACCCTTTCTTTTGTTTTATTTCCCTAGGTTATGAAAATGCGTATTATATATGTTATCTATAAGAAGGGTTCATGTAATTGAGAAACTAGTGGGTGATAATGTATCTTAATTATTTTCAGGTGTTTATGTTTCCATGATTCCTAAGGCAATAAACTGATATCGTATTTGGGCATAGATTTTTGTAATGTATTAAATGTTCTGAAAAAGTTATGTAATATATATGTATGAGAATAGAGGGTGTCTATAGATTTTATCACATCAAAAATATAGTTATCCTTTGGAATGTAGGATGTGGAAAAAAATAGTGATATCCCTAAGGACATGTCTCTAATTATAAGTCAAAGGATAAGGATAAGGATAGGAAAATGTCTTCAAATTTTGGTAAAGGATTGAGTGAGTGGTTTCCTAGTAATACATCCTTTTCTGGATACTACAAGTGCATGTGGTTTTGGAATATATGTTCATTGGGGTAATAAACTCAAAAACACTATATTGTGAAATACTAGATTGGGAACAAGTACATCATAATAGGGCCTACTACACACCTGGTTTGACACTCCCATGGGATATTCTTTCGATATCCAAAAACTCTTGATGAACCATCATGAAGTATTTAAATATATGTTGGATGTGAAAGGCCTATTATAAACCTATGGTATCAATTTTTAAATAAGTTCTCATAATTTAGACGTCCTATAACTTATTCATTGATTATGTGGTTTCCCACTATGGCAATTGTTTACTACACTATTTTTTTTGTTTTACTTAATGGATGGAACCTGAAGGGACTGCATCAATATGTATTGTGATGCACAATGAATTGAATATTCTCCTAACAATAAGAATTATATTGGATCTGTAATGAAAAAACTTATTTCTATTCTCACATAACTTTCTCAAAATATGAATCATTTTGTACATCCATACAATAAAATCAGGGAACAATGTTTTATAGATTCCTTCATGAGGCATTTTCTATGTTATTTCAGTGGTTCTTATAATTAATTAGTTTCTAAACAATGGGATGGTACCACTGAGAATATACTTTCCATTCTCCCATGTTTTTATCATGAAAAAATCATTCTAACGGTTTACCATTTTGAAGGTGAAATGGAATAATGGTATAATATAATTGAGAATAAGATGTAACAAGATGAAACTGAATACATAGATTGGGATGAGTTTAAGAACTCATTTTTCAATATTTACTCTTCATGTATTCTTCATATGAATATGAGGAAATATATTTTTGAGTTACTATAAAGGGATCATTGTTATTTTGATATATACAAGGATAATTTTACAAGACATTTGAGGTACACTTCTAGTATTATCATCAAACCAAAATGTAATTTTGATCAATTCTTTAGTTGTGTAAAGAGAAGTCTTAGAAGTTGGTTATCCATAAGATAATTTAGTATATCTGAATATATTGTGCATTTGGAAATCATGGTTGAAATGGATTTTTGAGATGCGCATCAATATTATGTTAAAAAGGGAATATGGAGTTCAATGGAAAATATAAAAAACCTGTAAATTAGAAGATAATATTAACTTTATTATCTATGTGTGGGATGAAACATGGAGGAAATTTTCATAAGGGGTATAATAAATTATTTAAGTGTATATGGTAAGTACATTGGAATTTTATTTCTAAATTCATGGGAATAAGTTAGAAAACAAATCTAATGGATAGGAATCTTAATAAAATTCACCTCACCCACTTCAGTGCTTCTAGTGAAAGGAGAATGGGAATTACGCTAAAAAATTTTTTAAAGGGGTGGTGCCTCAGTCAAAGACCAAGGCACAATTTATTGCTCAAAAAGATGGAGAGTTACAAAAGTCTGAAAGACGGAATGTTGTTACAATCTTTGCGGAAAAAAGGGAGCGAATCATCAGGAAAATCATCCAACCAGGTAATAACCTGATTTACCCCCTTGTTGGAAAGACTATCACCAACCATGTTCGCTTCACGGAACACATGTGTGGCAATGTAGTTGAGATTCCTGAGTGAAGCAAGACAATTCATCCATCAAGAGGTAAGTGTCCATGCACGGTGCACCACCCCTTTCTAGATAGCTTGGACAACAGTGGTTGAATCACATTCAATCCACAGCTTTTTCCAACCCTTTTGCATGGAAAAGTCCACCACATGAATGAATCCCAACATTTCCACTGCCAAAGCCAAAGCCATATCACATCCACCAAAGAAAAACCCAAGTAATCTGCTAAGAAAGTCTCTGAAGATGGCACCACAGCCTGCCGGACATGGGTTCCCTCTAGAGGCGTCGTTGACATTCACTTTGATCCATCCTAGAAGCAGAGCTTTCCAGACGACCTCAATATCTATTGCAGTTTTTTTTCAGGGAGAAAGGTATGTGACATGAGAAAAAATGAAGTATAGTTCGGTGACATTGTGTCATTTTTTTGTGTAGAATGGAGTGATAAAGATGGTATTTTTTTCAATCATGGAGAAAATTAATACATAGGTCACTAAGAAATTCCAAAAGGATTCATTTCAAAAGATGAGGTTCATGGTGGGTGTTCAACCTCTATCTACTCAAATATAAGGTATAGTAACTCATTCCATTCTCTTCCAAAATTTATATTTTTTTGTACAAAGGGTATTATAACAACATAAATTCAAAAAACATATTTTTCCTAAGAGGGAAATATATTTAGGAGGATTTTTAAAAATTGGAATGTTATGAGCATGTGTTTAGCTGAAGTGTGTGAAGTATTATAATGTTTTTTTAGAATGTATGAATGATGTCAAAGTCTATAACATAGAAGAATATTTTTTAAGAGTTTTGATGAAATTAGAAGTGAAATATGTGGAATCTAATGTTATAATAGAATGTGAGTAACTCTAATGGAGTACCATTTTATTTCTCATCATAGCTCTTATTTCATTCACCCATTACTATCATGTAGGTTGTAATGATTGAATAATAATTAATTTATATGATGAAATGGTGACTTATGATTAATGGTTTACAGAATTTTTATTAAATTGAAGGTAAAAAAATATAATGGGTGGATATTTCAGATCAATTAGACGGATATTTTTTGGACACAAAAGTTGGTATAGATTGTTAAATTTGATGAAAATGTACTGCTTATAATTAAGTAGGTTTTCATAATTATATAATATTATAGTAGTGAAATGAAATTAATGTAGATATGACTTAATTAATATATTATAACTAATTTTTTCATTTTTTGAATCATATTTAATCTCAAGTGATGCGAAGTGGTCCAGCTAAGTTGAACTTGGATTATAAAGCATTGAAGAATATGTAATGAGCCTAAAAAAATAAGATGAAGTTTTGGAAAAGCTATTATATTGTATACAATATCATATCATAATGCTTGTTATAAAGACAAAAAATTTGGTGATTCTTACCAAATTAGTAAATAACCTATGTGGTCACGTTGGGATTGAGGTCTAATTAAAACGATTTCAGAAATGAGATTTCATGAAATTAGGATCATGAAATATTGTTTAACGGTTCCTTGATGAAGGTATTTTCACACTTAAATGCATGTAGGAATTTTTTTATGTACTCTTATATTATGGGGATGATATGATTTATTTTTAAATCCTTAATCCATAATGTAAATTATTTATATTAATAAATATTTTGGATTGGTTAAGTAGAGGATTTCAATAGAAATGATCAGGTTGTGTGGTGAATTATCTTATCATTCAGTAGTGATCGGGGAATGAGTTTTTAGTGTTTCCTTATATGGATAGGTCTTTCGGTGTTCATGATACATGTGATAACTCACACAATAATGGAGAGTTTATTTTTAGGCTTTTGAATAAAAATTTAAGTATCACATTTTAGTGTCCCATGATTGTGCCATGAAGAACTTGTTCACAC
The DNA here is from genome assembly GCA_963277665.1 of Viscum album. Lineage (NCBI taxonomy): Eukaryota > Viridiplantae > Streptophyta > Magnoliopsida > Santalales > Viscaceae > Viscum > Viscum album. Next base: position 343,910,287 of record OY728167.1, read on the forward strand.
CACAATGAAAGTGGTTACACATAAATTTATTCTATAATCCAAAATTAAAAGGTTTTATTGATGTGTATTATTTAGTGACTTAAGGGATACTATAACTCAAATATTTATATCCCATAATATCATCAAAGAGTGACCATAATTTTTAGTTTAAATATATGGATCTAAAATAAGATGATTATTATAAAGTGAATGATATCATTTAATTTTAATATAAAATTTAAATTTCATTGAAAGGATATATTGATTGTCATTGTGAAAGATAGGTGATGGTGTAGAGAAGTGAAAAGAGTATTGAGAAGGAGATGAAGAGGAATAAGAATATTAGAGGGAGGAGGAAGGATCACAACAATAACAAGAGATAAGTATGTATTTGATGACTATTCTATTATTGTTACATTTTAGATTATTGTGTTATTATTTGTACAGATGGAAATCAAACAACATGGGTGTTAAATATTAAATAGATCTATTAAAGAAACTAAAGTTAACTACCATGAACAATTAAAATATGGTATAAATCTATTATTAAGTTCAATCCAGTTGATTAACATTATAAATTTATTTTTTCTTGTTTCATTATATTTTATACACCCTAACCATTACTAACCATTATTAATAAAAAAAATAATTAATTAAATATATTAATCATTATTGAAATAGTAATTAGTGAATTAATTTCAATAATCAATATTTAATATATCGTAAGTTACTATTTATTGTTCAATATAATGAAATTTAATGAACATATTTTATGATTAAGTGAATATAAGTTATTAAAAATCATTGAAATTTTCAATTTACAATATTAAACTACTTTAATTATTTTACCTATTTATGGGTTAGTTTTTTATCAAACTATTTATTTCATTTTAATATTGAGTTGATAAATTTTTAGTTAATTTCTATTTATAATAACTATGTTATCTTGATCATTGTATTATCATATAATCCACGATTATGAATGTTCAGGGGTTTATCATATTTTATGGAAAATAATTAGTCATGTATTTATTTTCAATAATTCATTAAATAAAATAAATATTTTTTTAAAAGATATACACTTACTATTGTGGTTTCTATTAGTTCTATATTATTCATTGAATCATTTTGGTTTTCATTTAAAATAATATTTTTTCAATCAGTCTGTTAAAAAAACATCCTTAATCGATTTTAACTTTCCATGCTGAATCCTTTTCTAGAAGTTGGGAGACACATTTTAAATCATGATTTATAGTATAAAACCTTCTCATTTTGTTTGAAAAGTTGAAAATATTGTATTTTTTTATCACGAGTGATTCGATATCATTCGAGGGATGTGGACATTCGTTTTAAGTGGCGATCCATATAAAAAATCTATCGCTCCTTTTAAGTTTGTTTAACTTTTTTGTCATATTGATATTATCTTTTAATTTAATATATTCCAAATGTTGTTTAATAGTGAAAAATAGAAGAACTGATTTCTATAATTCAACCCCATTGATTTTTCATTTGTATTGTGGATCCTTTTTAGCATCATTATTCCCCAAATAAAATTTTTTAACTTTTTGTGATCTTAAAATGGGAATGGTATACATCAAATTGAACTAAAATATGTTTTGGATATAATTTGGGAATAACATATTTGAAAATATTATATTATTTTATATTATGAAACCAGTTTAAACCATATCAATCATAAACTATTTTTTCATGACTAACAATTTATAAATAATTATATTAGTATTTGATATGATATCTTAAGATGAGGAAAACTTATTAAAAATACCTTAAATCATTCACAAAAATAATAATAAGTTTCCCCTAAAAAATTTATATTCAATAAAGTTATTGTTTTTATTTATATAGTTAGGTAGGAATAAAAATATTTTTCTTAAATGTTTTATTTAATGTCTTCTAAGCCTTTAATTGGGGTGTTCTTATAATAGATACAATCTTTTGTAGTAACATCTTAGTACAAAGGAAATAGCCTTTGTTTTAAAAGGTTAACATTCACTCCATGAGTTTTATGTTCATGAATAAGGCATAAAATTACTTTAAATTATCATGAGTTTCCTACTGAACAACTCCAAATAATTTATATAGTAATGTAATTAAACATAATTTTAGATAAATTTTAGATGCTTCCATGAGAATTTAAATGTTATTGGTCAAACGATAAAAATTGGATGAATTTAGTTCTTTTAAAATATAATAATTTTTAAACATAATTTAAAATTTAATTTCTTAATTTTCATTATTTAATTAAGTGGATTATTCTATTGGATACTCAATATATCATAAGTTACCATCTAAAATTTTAATTCTTTTTTAGTGTTTTTGAAAAGAAACTATTTCCTTTTTAGTTTCATCTTTTTAAAATTCGTATAGGGAATAAAATAACATTTAAAAATATAAATGTAAAATAATTTATTAAAAATATTGTTTACAAAAATAAAGTAATGAAAAAAACATTTGTAAAATTTATAGATATATTATACAAAGTTTATAATATAAATAGTGGATATTAAATACATCTAGGAAAAAACTTTACATTGTTGTCGTGACACATAATATTTAATAATTTTAAACCAATTTTTATATAATAGACAAGAGAATAAAATATTTAACAAGGATAGTTAAATGATATTGCGAGAATTATATATTGGTAAAAAAATAAAAAACAATTGTGGTTTTGGGTGGTTTAAAATTAACTAAATGAAAATAGATAAAACAACCTTGTGATCATTGAAAAATAAAATATGGTTTTTGAGATACCCAATAAGGTGACCGTAATATGGTTTCTAAACATATTGGAATGCTCATAACTATTAAATATATATTTAGTTTAGTTTATTTATTTTGTTGTAGATTAGTCAATATCATAATTTTTCTCTGCTTTAACACACTGATATTATAATATCTGTTTATATTTATATAAAACTATTTTGAATGACATGTATCATATAAAACACTAAACCAACACAAATAAGGTTATATTTTATGATTTTAGATAAACATTAATACATTATGAGAATGGAATGTGAAGTATCCCTATGAATATTATATGAAGACTACAACATCAAGTAAATCAAAATAAAATTAAAATGATTTATTTTAAGTCCATTCATATTGTAATAATTTTTTCCCAATTAATTAAAGAAACATAATTGTTAGAATATAATTAATAAAATTCATTGGGATGTGATTAAAATAATTTAGTTTTAAAAGGGAATATTATTTGAAGAATAATATTTTCCTATACATCATATACTCTTATATTTATAAACTAAATTGACCAATTGTGATATATTGTTTTAATATATTTTTTTTCAATTTACAAATATATATTCTAATAGAAATTTAATTTTTAATTTATTAGAAATAAGTTTTAGAAAGTTTAATGTTTAAAACATATTTATTTAAGGAAAATATTTATTCATTATATTATAAGTTTTCATTTAAAATTTTATTTCATAAATTTAATAACTTTAATAATAATAACCATAATAATTTCATTTATTAATTATCATGTCAAAGTTAACCAATAATGACTTATTGGGATTTTTCTGGAGATGTTTATTTTTGGTGAATTTATAAAAATTAAATTCTTATAAACAACAAAGAATTTGTGAAATAAATATTATGTAAGCCTTAATTAAGAATAAAAAAAAACTTTTCCTCAAAAATATTATATTTATACAATGAACTTTATTTTATTTAAATTTTCATGTTCAATTTAGAAGCTTATATTTTACATTTTGGATCATAAATTATATTTTACCCTAATAAAATATATTTTTTGGTTCTATGCATTTATTTTAGTGGTTGGAAGGATGAATTTATTTTTATCTAGATCTAAAGTCCAAATACCCCCCTTATTAATAATAATACTAAAAAATAATGTTAATTAATAATATTTAAAATTAGTTTACTTAAATGATAAAATAATCAATGTTTCAACCTAAAAATCCATTTATCCTCAAGTATAAATACCCTTCTCATTTTCCCTCAGAAACACCTTCCCATTCACATTTAAAATCCTAATATCTTCCCATTTACATTATCATATGTATATTATAATCCTTAGGGATGTTCTGAATTTATATAAATCCAATAATATAATACTTTATAAAAGAAAAAAATATTCAATGAAGAATTAAATTCAAATATATTTTCATCATTTTTATCTCTTCTTATTTATACTCTCCAAATTATTTTCAATTTTTTAATTTTTTTAAACATTTCATATATCCATTTAAACCATATTAATATTATTATGAAACTATTGTGGCTATTTAAATTTATCAATATAATATACTCTTTCTATATCATTTGAAACATTCTAATAAATGGCCAGTTTCGTCTACCTGTGTTGATATTGTTATTTCTTTACTTATGACCAACTACATTGATGGTCAATATAAATTTATTTTTTTATTTTATAATATTATGTTAATAATTTTACATAATTATAAATAAAAAATAATCAAAATCATGAAGTCCCAAAAAATTGAATAATTTACAAGAAAACATGACTTCAAGTCATTCCCTCTTTTAATCAAAATAGAAATTTAAAAATACCAAGGATTATAACTTAACAAGGATTCCAAAATAAGTAATGTTTTCTTATTGATTCATATTTTAGTAAAAATAATTTTATTATATATGTGTTGAAAACATTATGACAAAAAATGGGACCTATGTTATGTGTTCTTTGTAAAAAATTTAATTCATTGATATATGTTTATTATTATGCTTCATTTCACTTTTATATAGTGTAAATAATATCTTACTAAATTATTAAATCATAAATAATTTATTGTTATTATGTGTTTTACTTCTATTTATTCTCTCTATATTCCTTTCCCTTTTACTCATACATTACCTAAGTTAAAAGGGTTATTATTAATTTAATTATCTTTCATTAAGGTATAACCATTATTTATGAACATCATCCTTATATGGTTAGTTTTCTCTAATAAACGAGTGTGTTATGTTTTATTGCATCTTTAATTTTTTGGGTTTCCATTTTTTAAAAGGTTGGGGCTGAAGCCCCATTTATTATTAAAGAAAAGCAAATACCTCTTTAACTGGGTAGAGGGAGACCCATTACATATCCAGAAGGCCCAGTGGGCATTTAGCCCATTACATGGCCCGTAGGCCCTTTTTTTTCCCAAATCCCATTCTGTGAATGACCTTGATTATTTTTACGCCTATGAATCATTTTCAACCATGTCGATATTTTTTACATTGTCCCAATAATTCTCTCCGTTGTACATAAATTATTTCTTAATTTCATTTTCTAACTCCTTAAAATTTTATTACCAATGGTTAAAATTAATTTTCCTAATATTTCCACCATGGTTCATTTTGTATATTTTTTCACAAATGTTTGAACAAAATTAATTTCTAATATTTACAACATGGAAATATTTTCCTTTTTGATATATGATATTGATTATAAATTTTTTTATACATGACTATAAGGTTTTTCAAAAAATACATTTACCATGTTTCTGTGAAATATTTATATTAATGATAACGTATATAATTTGGTATAAAAAAAGATAGATTTCTTCAAATTATGTATATTTTTTTCTCCCACCCCATATTTTCAATTTTAGCAGAAATTTTTATTGTTTTAATATTTATAATTAGTTTAAAATTATTTCTTTCAATGTCTACTTTTCTCCTATTGACATGAAATTTCTAAAATTTACTTCACTAATTTTTTACCACCATATTATAAAAGTTTTAAAAAAAAATTTATAATTTTTATACCATTTTACTATCAAAATTTAAAAAATATATGAAAAATGGAGTTTGGTTTCATGTATGAGCCTCTAAATTTTCAAGGGAATGTTTTGTTTTAACCATAAATTTTTCATAAGGTAAATGATCTTTATAACTCTCCATCACTCTCTTAACATAATTTTTCTCATCCACATCCATACTAATTAAATTCATGGAAATATTATATATCACTTCCATTATTTATATATTGTTTTCTCTGGAATTGATAGAACCATATACCTATTACAATATACCATGATTATTGTATTAGATTTCATTAGTAGTGGGAGTAACCTAAAATTTTATTTCCCATCGAAGCATCAGTAGGTCTTATGAGACAAACTACCATGGGTATTTGGTATAAACATTACTTATTAAGTTATTATATCTCGGTACAAGTCATTGATAGTATGTTTATGACTTCTTAAATTACACATTTGATCACTATTAAATCATTTATTGTTTTCCATGTGATTATTTATGTTTTTTTGTATTACTATGATATATTAAATGTTAGTACTATTTATTATCTATCATTTTATGTTATTTTTTATTATAGTTATATTATTTATTCATTATTTATTCTAAGATATATTCTATTGTATGCTAAAATTTACTAAGTGTTTAATCTAACCCTTATTATGTTTATAGTTAAAAAAATTATAAGAATGTTATTATGTATAAAATGATTAAATGGGTATCACATGTGTAGAATTTTGTGGGTGATTTTGATGAATTATTGAAAAATAAGGAATTGGTTCTTTAATGGAAGAAATTCTCAATAAAAGAAAAAAATGTGTTTTGTTAGTTAAAGTTTTTTACTAATTAAACAAAACATTAATCCTAAAAGGTTTTGGGTATGTAACTAACTCAATTCTAGTTATTTATATAATAATTATCAAAAAGGATATTTTTAGAACTAAATTTTGGAGCATTCGTCTAGGGTTTCACATATACCCTTTTAATATAGTACACTAAGGTACAAGCCATCATGTAACTATCACATAACAATAACAGAGAGCATAGGCATCATATGTGGGTCATTAGAAAACACCAATATCTCTTTTTAATGTGAAATAAAAAAACTCTTAGGTCATATAATTAGACTAATATAAGTCTCCCATACAAAATCTTTGAAATAATTAGTTAAGATAACACATGAATTTCATATTTTCAACTCACTGTTATTTTCTATTTGAAAATATATAAAAATATGTAACAATATTAAATTATTAAATATTATTTATATATAAAATTAGTATATAATTGATGTTTATGAACTCTCTTTCGAATTGTGTAGATTCCACATGATTATCTTACCATTTTTAGCTCATCATGGATGGGTAGAGGTGGTCAGATTGTATTTAATTCATCAATTCATATCTCCCTACGAGGATTTGGATCTCTAAAAATTTTATTATAATTAATATAAATCTATAAATATGTTGAATTATAGAAACATTACTATTTAAAAACTCTTAAAAATTTTACCTAAGGATCTTATTTACCTTCCATGGCTGATACTGGTTTCAGAAAATAGATTTTTCAATGCAACTCAGAACATGATTTAGAGTTTAAGAATATATTACCACGGTTTTTATATGTCAAACAAGTTTATTAAATATGAATTTATTTTCTATATGTATTTGGGGATTAAATTTCTATAATCTCAGATATTGGTAAAAATTCACAAAATTCAGTATAGCTATTGAAGGTTTTTAATATCATTAAGTATTTGATTGTTTGGGTTGTTAGAGAGATGAATTTTTTCTAAAAAAGTATTCATTAGTGTTGTTACCTAAAATATTTGTCTTCTACATACCAAATTTGAGACACATTTCCACACAACCATTGGTGCAAATAATTTTTACAAGAATAAATGTTTATAAAATTATATACAAAAATAAAAACTAAAATTTCTAAGGAAATTATATACATATGTTGTGAAATCACTCACAGAAGGAAACCCATGAATGGCCTTGAAAATGTATCAAACTAAAAAAATTTAACATGAACTATAGTATTGTGAGATATTATAACTAACAACCAAAGGTAATTCATAATTTAGATGAAAAACTGTTAATGATGAAAAAAATTATAAATTCATTTTAAATAATATTTTCTATAAAAAAATTATCTCATACATTTAAAAATCCATTTTATTGATTAGTTTTAGGGCTTCCGAATTATAATTAGTTTCAATTTTATCTATTCCTCTAATTGTAAAATGATTAATGGAATTATCTTATTCAAAAAATTAAATAATAATATGTTTATTAAAGTTCTTTCATATTAGTAAATATGTATCTAAATAATTTTTCTTAATTTAATCCAATCCAATATCATTCATATCCTTACATAGTAGTTATCTTAATAAATTAAATGATATAAAATTATGCTAGAATAAATTCCATTAAAACAACTTCTTTAACATGAGGTCATGATTCAGTGGTATTTTTCCTGTTTTCACTACCTAAGTATTTTGGATGATTTTATATTAGTTTTTTATATTATTGGATATGAATCTCATTCTTCATTTATTGAGGATGAGAAAAAACATATTTTTAGTAGAAAAAAAAAGAAAAAATAAATTAAACATAACCAATAGTATCCATTATAGAAACCCAATATAAACATATTTTAATGTTACATAATTCCCATTATTTAAACATTTAGAATCACAATAATCATACAATCTCAAGATCTGAAGGTTTGTTTTCTTTGAGTAACTATTAAATAAGCATCTTATTTTATAAAACAAGTTAACATTTATCCCTAATCTAGCCACACTTGACTCACTTATAGACTTATCATAAGTTATACTAATATTTGTAACATAGGGAATGGAAACATAAAAATGGGGTGAGATTAAATGATCAGTAAGATAAAAACTCGTTAACATTTTATCAAGTTTTAGATCACCATTACATGGAAAAGAGGTGCAGGATAGGGACATAGTATTAAAAATAACATTGATCCATAATAGTTTTATATTTTCTATGATATAAGGACATGTAATCTCAAAATAAAAAACAAGATCCTTGAAAAAAATGTGTAGAATCATGTGAATTTAAACATGGCCCAAATTGTATAATAATTCTCATATAACATAGAAATATGGAATAATAATAGCATATATAGTCATAAAATTAAGTTCATAGCTAACTATATTGAGTCCATTATAAATCTTGTAAACCTAAATTACCTACATCAGGTTCATTCACTATTATGTGAACATATATATTCTAAATCGAGTTAATTATAAATATTTTGAACATAGATAATCTGATCTAGTTCATGATCAATCTTCTAAACTTAGAAAATATGTATTGGTTTTACACTCAATATTAGTATATTATGAGATAAAACCATAATCAATGCATTGGGGATGATATAGGACCCCACCCATCATCATCCAAACATATTTGTGACACACAAAATCAATAAACATATTATCATAAAGATACCATAAAATAATAGTGGGTTTCTTTATCCCTTTAAAATGGAATCATAAAAGTAAAAAATGATAATTTATTCAATAAAGATGATAAATCCAATGATTATAAATGGGTATCCAAATATACTATATATCTTTATGGGTAGATACCATTCAATGATGTATATGTTTTTTACAACACATAGATATATTGTATATGTTTTAGTCAATAATTTACACAATCAATTGATGTATGGAATCAATTCAAACACACTTTAATAAAGAATTATAAAAAATTGTATTCAAAAAAGAAAAGAATTGGATGAATGTATATTCGCCTTAATAGTGGATTGTTATAAATGAAAAAGGGTTTGATGGACCACTCTAATGATATATAAGAACATTTCATATTCCCTTCAGAAAACAGGTGGATAGTAACACTTCAAGAATATCCCAGTTCAACAATAATATATGTCAAAAGAGTTAACATATGTAAGGAAAACCTTTTAGGAGAATTAGACAATTCACTTTGCAAATAATTAATATCCTTGACCTTTTACAAATATTTATTACATTAAAAAATAAATATTTTACAAGAAATGATGGATTTTAATTTCTATTAGGATCTATGAATTTTCAGAGAGTATTTATTATATAAATATAAAATTATTTGAAAGATGTGTTCACATAGAAAACATTTAAAATAGATTTTTTCCATGATATGATGAAAATGAACCATACCGAAAACATTAAAAATATAAATAAATTTTTTAATCACATTAAATGTTATATAAAATAAAAATTATAAATTATTGATGAATACATACTTAAATTCTAAAATATTCCCACCTAATATATAAATGTAAAATGGATGCTCAAAACCAAAAAAGAAGAGCTGGGGTATGTTTCATATAAAAGAAAAACTTATGGTAAAATATAAGTCAAGGGGAAAGAAAATTATGAGGTCATGTATAAAAACATATTAATTACATTAATATGATAAATTACATTATTTAGGTATTAATAACACCATATAAAATATATTATGGTGATAAATATGACATATTTCTCAAGAAATTGAATTTGAGACAAAGGTCCCCTTACTATAGTTCCTAAATTCAACTAATGAACTTGAATATCCCATATAAAAAAATTAATTAATGACATATTTTTAATCTTATTTATATCAATAAAATATTATAAAATTCATATTTAATTATTATATATGTCTAAATTTGTTACTTATTATCTATTTTTAATATCGGGTGTGGGTAATCTATATCATTTTGAACTAGTTTCATAAAAATGATGTTGTTATTATTTCTTATTTAAATTTCACCATTCCCAAATCATAAAAGATATTTTAATTGATTACTTATACATATATAAAATGTTATAACATCATTATATGATAGTTTTGGTTATAATCTCAAATTATTAAATCGATGTTGAGGAAGCTTCAGTGATTTTCTATAAATAGATGTTGTTATCATAATTAACAAGTTTAATAATAACATTACTATTCTAGAACCAAAATAAAATAATTATTTACCTACATATATCATATATTATCAGTATTTAATTTCTCATAGTCATCCATGATATTATTTTATATTTGTTTTCAAGTAGGTTTCTATACCAACCCAAGAATGAATATACCCTAATTAAGAGGAGAGTATGGTTATAAGAGTGGTTTATATTGGAATAATCACATTATTTAAGAAAAATAATGATATTATATATATATTTTTATGGTGGTTTTATAAATTAGAAACAGAAATGGGTAAATGATATATTATACTTCATGGAGATAGTAGTTTTCACAGATACACGAATTTCATTCTAATTTTTCTTAATAGAAAATGGGAAATGTGGATTATAGTTATTCCAAAAAAAATATAAACAATTGTGTATATTATACATTCTAATTTAATAATATAATATTAATATAAATTTGCTGGAAAGGAAAATATATAAAAGAAACAAAAGTAGGTAAAAGTTAGAACTTAATTTGATAATATTGAGATTCCCTTCGAGGAGTCCATTGAAATGGAGGAATTAGGATAATAATTTTTTCCATGATCTTATGAAGTTGATTAGGTAATCTAGTGTAATTAAAGATGTAAATTTATAATGAAATTAAAGGGGTGGTTAGAGGACACTTTTATAAGTTGTGACAATTCCATTTTATGAAATTATTCCATCTTAATATAAAAAGAGAACATGTTTCACTTATCAAGAAGACTCTAAAATTTAAAATAAGGGATTAAAGATATGTTTTGGTAAGGAAAAACCTCAAAACACAAATACAATCATTTTTTAAAATGTTAGTCCAATCAAGACTTTTTTTATCCCATTTTACCCTTTTAGATTTTACCACAACAACTAGTTTTTAAAGGAAATATTTTTTAAAATACTAGGGCGTTACAATCTCCCCCCATAAATAAATTGTGTGTTCGTAATATTAATTATCATTCACTAATGAAATAATCGAAGAGATATATAAGAAACTTAATATACATTTTCTTCTATGATTTCATCCTCACAATATTATATACAAGGAGACTCATCATTTTCTATATAATATATGTGTCCTTATATTTTTCCTTTATCTCAATAATTTGAACAAAATATGATTCCTCAATTTGTTATTGGATTTTATAGGCACATATATTTTATTGGATAGTTTTTATGATCAGGTTTCCAAGTAAATAGTAAAATAAAAATGGTTATGATTTTATCTAAAAAAATCATAATAGAAATTCCTATCAATATGAAAACACAGTTAGATGACATCTTCTATGATGAAACTTTTAATTCAATATTTGATACTATCATTTCAATAATTATATAATTATATCATCCTATAAATACTTTAGTTTAACCTAGGTTTTACATGTTTTTATTACTATTATATTTTCTTACCTAACTCATCTTTAAATTCCAATATTTTTAATTAGTCATAATAGTTTGTAAAAATAATAATAATTAACAAAATTATAACCCATATATGTGTCTTTCATAATGTATAGTATTAAGACCACTCATCATAAAGCAGAGTGATTATCGAATTGATACTGAACTAAAATTTATTTAAGTGATTAACTCTTGCGGAATCTGACTCATAGTCATAGCAACATTCCAGTATCTAGTGGGGTGTAATTTCCAAGAAAAAAAATAATATATATACTTTACCAAAACAATTTGATATTATCCTATTCTCAGGAATATATTTTGGGTTTTTAATAAATTTTTATAATACTAATCCCCAAAAATTACTAAACTAATCCTGAAATATAAATAAACATTTCTTTGATACCAACTATAGAAACGCATGATTGACATATCTTTATTTTATAACATTGCAATATTTTAAACATTTCATCTAATAAAAATCAAAGAATACTAAAAATATAATTAGTATTATATTTGAGGACTAGTTCTATAAGAAACCTATATTTAATAACATGTGATAATTTCTCTATAACCCAACCACACTAAATACCCTTATATAATTATCATAATATAAACTCATATTTATAACATGTGGAATGGAAACATTAGAAAAGGGTGATCTGAAATGCTCAGTAAGGGAAAACCAAAAAGAATTTAATCAAGGATTGGATCATAATAATATGAGATAACATTATAAGGGGTGAGATATCTTATTAAAATTAAAATTTAACAAAAAATGTTGTTCGTGTCTCCTGATATATGGAAATGAAATCACAAATCAAAAAAATAAACCATGGAAAATGTGCCACAAATCATGATGCATTGATCATGTTAGAAGAATAATAATCATAGGCATATGACAGAAATCTAAAATAATGATAATCACGGGGAAACAAAAAAATTAACCTCTATAATTACATAGGATCTATGAAAAATATTTTAAATATAATGTTTCAACATTAGGTCCATGCTTGACCTAGAGAACATAGTTATTTTTCATCTGTTTCACTCTCAATGTATTAAACCATCATAATCCAAATTATATTAAGGATAAATCATGTGAACTTAGAAAATATTCATTTGGTTCTCACTCAACATTATTATTTTTTCAGATATAAAACCATATCCTATACATTATAGGGTTATATAGGACCCACCCATAATTACTCATACATATGTGTTCCACATAAAATCATCCACCATCTTATTATAATTTACCAAATATAATATTTTTGGATTCATATCCCTTTTAATAGAATCATATGAGTAAAAACTTTATAATTACATTAGTATACATGATAAACCAATTGAATATAAGTGGGAACCAAATGAAAATATATAACATTATTGGTAGATAACATTAAATGATGGTTATTGTCTTTACATTGTATTGACAACGGTAATATGGTTTGTTAAATAAATTCTCCAATCAATCAATGTACAAAATATTATATAACACCATTCAATCAAATGAATTGAAAAATATGTTATTAACAATGGAAAAACATTGTAATAATTGTTATTCCTATTCATTATGGAAGTTCAGTAAAGAAAATCTAGTGATGTATCACTCCCTTAATAGAAAATAACATTTCATGATTCATAGATAACACAATATAGGTATTAAAATTTAAATAATTTCCTTGATCAAGAATAATATATTTCAAAATATGTTGATGTATGCGATAAAAAACTTTTATGTGCATTAGGAAAATAAATTTTGAAAAAATAAGTATCCTTGAACTTATATAAATAATATTTTTTAAAATAAAAATACTTTTTAAGAAATGGAAGGGTATAATTTATTTTATAAATCATGAAATTTTAGAGAGGAATTTTTATAAAAATACACAAAATGGTGGAAATATGTGTTCACATAGATAGCATTAAAAATATATTAATTCCAATAAATCATGAAATTGTACCTTAAGAAAATATTTATGAATTTAAATAAAACATTGAAATAAAAGAAAAATTATTAGAGACTGAAACTAATAAACAATTGGGGAATATATAAGGATATTTTCTAAAGAATCTAAGGAATAAAACCATGTAAAAGGGATTATGAACACCAAAAATAAGAAAATTATTCAAATATATAACCTTTTATAATAACAATATATAATTATAATCTATATTTATATTAGTTATTAAATTTCTTCTTCTATATTGGATGTTAGTAATCTTGATCATTTTGAACTAGTTTTATAATAGCGATGTTGTTCATTGTTATTCTCCCAATGTTCATAAAACTCATATCATAGAAGGAAATATAATTTATTCATATTAATTATTTATAATGATTTAATATCATTTTATTTTAATTACTGTTATTGTACTTAAAGAAGAAATCAATTATGATCATGTTTCGGATTTTTTTAACGAATGAATATTGGTATTTTAATTTTTTTAGTTTAATATAAATGTTCAAATTAAATAAAAAATAATATTTTAATTATTTATATAATATATTATTTTTAATTAATTTCTCATACTTATAAAATATATTATTTTTTTATCATTTCTCATGTAGGTGATTAAGCTGACCACAAACAAGAACTTATCATAATTAATGGGGGTGTATGGTTGTAAATGTGGTTTTTTAAAATAACATAATTATTATATAATAAAAAGTATATTATTTAGAAATTTTAATTTTGGTGAATATTTTTTCATGATTTTTTAATAAATAATAATGAAACTAGATAGAAAATGAAATACGTTACTTCATAGAGGCAGTAGTCTTCACAAACACGCGAATGACATTTTCTTTTTTATTAATGGAGTACCAGCAAGACAATTAATGGTTATTAAAAATTTGTAATAAAATTAAGAATACTAAAAATACTTTATTAAAAATATATTATTTAGAAAAATATATTTCAAAGGGAAATATAGAAAAAACACAATGTTTTGTAAAATATAGTAAATACAATGAGAACTTTCAGTATCCCTTGGAGGATTCCATGTAAAGAGAGGACATAGTAAAACCATTTTCACCAAAACATGAGTAAGTGAATATGGACTAAAGGGTGTATAAATATGGTATAGTTTCAAAAGGAAACCAAATTTTATACTATTCTTAATGTGGTTTTGATACAACCCTTTTATAATTGGTAATGAAATAATTTATTTAATTATTTCATCTTAATATAAGGATAATAGTTCTTCCACATAGAAATAAGACTAATAAATTTACAAAAATGGTGTGAATATAGGTTATGGTCTCACCACACTTGAAATAATCACTTATAAACATATTTTTAACACGATATACCCCATACCTCTTTAGTTAACCTATTGTACCCTTTTGGCATTTACTGTGGAAAGTAGTTTTTACGTAAGTAATTTACCTTTTATGTGTGAATATAAAATAGACCATATTAAATAATTTTTTCATAATAAATAAAACTATTAAATCCATTTTTCAGTTAAAATTTCTATGTTTATGAAAAATCAATTTCATCCTTAGCTCGTATAACTTCTAAAGACCCATTTATAAGAAAAAATGTATTTTTATTCATAAAATATATATGTAGGATAAAATTATAAATTTATTTGTTTTTACTCAATATAAATTTGTCTATTATAAAACAAATGTTTTTTTGATTTAAAAACAATACAAAAAATATTTCCAAATTAATTTTCATTTATAATAAAAGAGAAAAAAAATATTTTATTATAAATTATTATATAAGTTCTTAAAATGCTAGAAAAGTTTTTTAAATTCAAAATGGAATTTAGAAATGTAATTTATTAAACCTTAAATACATATTTGATATTGAAAAATATTTTATAAGTTTTTATTTTATATATACATCTTAATAGATTCATAAATTCTAAGTTATTAGTAAAAACTATATTATCACAATTCACCTAAACATTCATTATCTTAAAAAAAACCTGACACCCAATCTTATATTAATATTGGAAATTTGAAATAAATTATAAAGTTTATTTTAAAAATATATAAATTCTATAATATATTCACTTAGTAAAAAAATAAAAATAAATAAACATTGAAAAACTAATTTTATTAAAAAATAAATTTATCAAGCTTATGGGTTTTTTTGGTGAAAATAGGGGACGTGATGTAGGTGAAGGTGGTAACTTTCGATGGTGGTAATGATATCTAGGGACTCGATTCCCCATGATGGTTATACACTTCTTTGATCACAAGTTGGTCTCGAAGGTTTAATCAAAGTATTGATATTGGGTAGAGAACCATTCGTCGGATGCTTTAAACACTTTGGATGGGGAGGTAAAGGAGGTTATATGGAGTCATACTATGAAGGTATCTATCGGTGGACCTCATATTATACAAGTGTTGGATGTTTCCTGGATGGTGGTGGTTTTTGGGGATGCGGTGTGTTGGAGTAGTGGATCTTCTGCAGGGTTGGAGCATCGGACCAGGCATGATATGGTGTTCGTGAGATCGAGGGAACCTTTACGAATCGCTCCTTAGATAGCTTCAAAGGTACAATTGATTATTACATATGAAGAAAATGGAACATTTCACACATCAAAGATGAACCTGACACTATTTTAGAGCAACTCAAAATTGGTGAGTACTTAATCATAGATAAATTATTTCTTTCTAAAGGCACTCAACCTCTAAAAATAGATGAATTTAAGAAGAGTATTTCGTTAATTTGTTGTTTTTAATCCATGAAATTTGTCTCTCTAAGATGGAAATATTTCCATATTCTCTTCCTCATGGAATAACTGAAGGTATGAGCTTGGGGAATCAGTTCCATTGTGCTCAAACCTGGGATTATCCACCTTCGAGAATGAGATAAAAATTTCAACTCATTTGAGGTTGGTAACACCACTTCTAAAATTTGGGTGAGGGTTTATGGGTTAAATTGGATAATAATCACCCAAAAATTTTGTGGGATATTTCACTTTATATTTAAATCCGAATTAAAATTTATAAGGAAACAGAAGTGTCTCGATTTGGACACTTCTCCAGGTTCTTGGTAGAGTTTCAACTAGTACTAACTCTAGTCGATAAGGTAATTCTTGCAAATAATAATGATATTATTGATTTAAATATCATATAGGAGAAAAAAACCAAAAATTTTCAAGGATTATAATTTTATAGGTCATGAATCATCTAACTATAGGTGCTCCAGAGCATGCAACTTCAATTCTTTTCATGGACAAGACATAAGAAATTGTCTTATGAATAGAAAAAATAAATCTTCTCAAAAGGATGGTGTTCTTCCTTATATGAATCCACATAAGGATAACAAAGACCATTGTCAGATTTATGATGTAATTGTAATTGGTTTTGATAGTGTCTAATAGAAGCAATAAGTGCAGGGATTTGTTCCTAAACATGTAGTTAAGACAATGGTTTATGAGAAGGGTGGTTGGCCAAGTGATTTAACTAATGTTTATGCCTCTACTTTTGAGAATAATAATAATTATTGGGCTTTCATATTCTCCTAAGAGGTGAATTTCAACAATTATATTACATGTAGAAAATGAATAAGTGTTTACTTTTAGTAAACTCTAATATTTTCAACTCCTCAAAAGGAAGGCGGTGATAATGACTTTATGGTTGAATAAGTTATTGAAGAAGAAATACAAAATGAGGTTGATCATTAGAATATACATGAAAGGATGGATGGTTTATGTAACAAAAAGGGTGATAAAATTCTATAATCCAACTCTCTAGTCATTTCTAAAATTTGACATGATTCTTCAAAACTCATTGTGGATAATAAGGGTTTTCAGCTTGTTTTCTATAGAAATATTAAGTCTCCGGTTGTGCCTCTAGTGGTAGCAGAGAAACTAATTGCATGTAACCCTACTCTGTTCTCTAATAAAAATATTTATGGTTCCATTAAGATGTAGGATAAAAATTTGGGATCTCTTAATGCACTTCATGAGACAAATCACAATAAAATTCATGATTAGGATGGAGTAATGGAGGTCGAGGGGATGAAGAATCCTATAACGAGAGACATCTATCCTGAAAAATAAAAATATCGGTAGGAGGATAGATCTGACTAAGAAAGCACTGATTTTAAGGCACTACTTGATAGGATTAAATATCTTCCTTCAAGTAGGGGTGGATTGAGAGGTTGAGGTCACAGTCACAGAAGGGGTTACTATTATGTAATTTTAGAAGAAGAAAGAAAGCTAAATGAAAGATTGAGGAAAATGTTATGTAGATATCTTTTTTTCTTTGGGTACTTTCCCTTGTTTTCCCATAATATATTGGATTCCTATATTTTTATTACTTATAATAAAAGAGTCCCAGCCTCTATATTTCCAAAAAAAAATTATCAATATTTATGTGTTCATCTTGTAATTTTGTGACTTTGAAATTAATTAATATTTTTTTATCTAGTATAGGTATTTTTCTTGTTATAATTTTAATATATAATATTTTTCAAGTAATTTTAGTTTAGTGTTTCATGTGAAATAATTTTTAAAAAAAATTATATTTATTTAATGGTAAGATATATAGTAAAATCTTTGAGCATTACATCAATTGATCTAAGTGATTATGGAGCTCGTGTTCTTGGGTTATAAGGTTTTGAAGTGGTCATTGGCCCTACTCAAACATATTTATATTTCCATATTACTATTTATTTTCTTTTTTAACCCATTATTCATACTTTTCCCTATTATTATATGGAACCAAATTTGGCTAATCATCCCTGACTAGTCCTGAAATCACCAAATATTTATATGATTTGTGGGATTCAAATAAAACAAAGAGACATCAAGTTTCAAAAACTGTTTATCATGGTATAAATCCACTATATTTTTTACTATCATCCAACCCCATTATATTTTCAATGTGGGTAGTCCATAGTAGATGATATGGGTGTCCAATCCAAGCTCCTTGGCTGTAGTGAAGGAGGATAAGTAAGGGTCTCCAATTCCTATAAAAGGAAAATCCCACCATTATTTTTTTCATTATCTCATCATGTAACAATCCTATTGATATCATAGTTTTATTTTTTGAGGGGTTTTACTCTATTATTAATGATATATATTTACATTATTATTATCTTTTTAATAGTTATAGATTATAGACCTTCATATAACTATAGTGAGATCATTTTACTTTATTTTGGTTTTTAACCATTTAATTTTGGGTAATTTTGTCCATGTTTGATCTGATGTATGTATTTTTCTTTATTTTTTTACTTTCATTATCTAGAAATTATCTCCAAACCAAAGGAACATTAATTTTTATTCCCAACATGTTATATCAGAGAATGGTTTTGGTCATGTTGTATTGAAAATTTTCGTTATTAAAAAATATCATTAATTTGAGTTTTCCAAATGAATTCAACTACATTTGGTCATTATCCAAAAAGAATATTGAGTTTATTAAATACACCATTATGATATATATGAGGCTTTGGTATGATGACTTCTCCATATTGAGGTGAGATGTGAGATCAAAAAATTTAATGGGATTAAATTTTCCATTGTAGAAATTGAAGATAAAAGTAGTGTTGTTAAAGTATAATTACATATTGAAAGTTGGAGAATGTCTGGAAGGTATGAAAAAGGATAAATGAAGTTACATAAATGAGAATTCTATTTCCAATATCCATTTTTCTTTGTTAGGTGGGTTACTATTGATAATTTTTTAGAAATTGGTGGTAAATATGATTTGGGATAATCTGATGAAAATGTAAAAGGCTAAGTTTATACATAAAAAAATTAAGGAAGAATTATTCACTCTTTGAATTGAGGATTCATCATTGGTGACTTACCAAATCAAGACCAAAAAATCAGGTTTTCTTAGTTCATGTAATTGGGTAACATAATCAGTAATACTTAATAGAGGAAGATTATTCTCTAATTTGTTCTTGGTTTTTCTGATGAACTCATCATCATCCTCAACAATAGTACTACAATGGATATAATTCTCTATAATGATTTTTTAATTATGAATCTTGAATAAAAAAATGTCACAATAACAAATAGGACTAATATATAACTTCACACTAAGAAAAGGCTCTATTAATAGAAATCATAAGGACAATGGAGTGTGGTTCCATTTAGATCCAAAATTATGGTACACAGAAATATTATAGAAAGAAGAAGAATAAAATGAGTTACAATTTTTCAAAAAGGGGAAATATATGAATGAATATTTGAATAAGAAGTGTGGAATTATGTAATTTTAATGAAATTTATCTAGCAATTAATGAAATACAGAAATACTATTCAGTGAATCGTGACTTTTTTCTATAGACAATATATCACCAAGTAAAGGATAATCAACTTAGGGTAATCATGTATGATGGTGTGCCCTCAATAAAAGTTTGATTAGAATAAACCTATCCTGGATGTACTTGTGTACATGGGGAATGAGCACTCCATTAAGGTCATTGGATTCAGTACTATCAAAGTGAACATTTATAATCATATTTTTTAAAACATCTAGGTGTAAG
Source organism: Viscum album (assembly GCA_963277665.1). Classification (NCBI taxonomy): domain Eukaryota; kingdom Viridiplantae; phylum Streptophyta; class Magnoliopsida; order Santalales; family Viscaceae; genus Viscum; species Viscum album. The sequence continues at coordinate 343,930,882 of OY728167.1, forward strand.
TGATGATGAATTCTTAAATAAGAATACCCCATCCTTAGGATAATTAGGTGACATTAGATTAAAAAATCACACTAAGAAAGGAGTGATGTAGATTGTAGAGGGTTCAGTCATTGTGATAGAGGAAGAAAATATATGAAGGAACATGTATGTGATTATGGGTTTAATGTAAAATATGAAGAGATAGTTGGTGCATCAACTAACCTTATGGAAGAATAAATTAAATCATTGAATAAAAATTGTGTACATATATTTGAATGATTCCAGTAGATTATTACTAAATAGAAGCTGTTTCCTAGACATATAATGGCATCCTTACTATTTATTGAGCATATTTTTTTAAGAAAAAGTCACAGGTTGATTTTCAGGACATCAATTATGAGGATCAATTAAATGTTAGAGGTAAAATATTCCACTTATTTCCAAGCACTAGTCATATCTCTAATAAGACCAAGGTACTTTGTTTCATTAAATTGTTATTATTAAAAAAATGTTGTGTGTACCCAGTCAAGAAGAAAGAAACTTTTTTTGATATCTTCACAACAATTAAAGCATGTATGGAGTTTGGTTATGGAAGTATGTTCATGTGATTGAGTAATGAAAGTTTTAGATAATATACGGATGAGGTGTTTGATATTTACTGACATTAAAAAGGCATTAATAGATAGATCACTATGGTGTAAACTCTGAAATAAATTGAGTGATAGAGTGGATGAAAATAACCTGGATAAATAAAAAAAGGTCAATCATGAAGTCTGCAAGAGTTATCATAAAAATTTTAGTAGAAGTAGTGAATACAACTTCTTATTTGATAAACCATTCTACATCAGTGGTGATTGAACTCAAGGTATTGATGGATATATAAACTAATAAACCCATTTTCCATTATTGGTTATATTATTTTTGATGTTTGGTATATACATTTATTAAGGAACATGAAATATTCAAGTTAGATACATGATATAGGGCATGTATAGTCTCTGGATACATTTATATTGTAAATGGGTATCGTTTTTGGGACACCACTTTCAAGATACCTATTATCAGAAAAGATGTCATTTCTATAGAGTAAAAGTTTCAAAAAATGATTTTTGGAGAAATTAGTAAAGTTAATATATAAACTATAACAATGTAAATGGTGGATGATTCAAAGGAGGAGCATGTTTCATCTAATCCATTACTAGTTCATGACGATTATGTACCAGTTCAGTTTGGACCATTATAGTCCACTTAGTAGAAAGTATCACCAATTTGGAACTCAGATATTCTAAATGAGAAAAATATTGTATACTACTTACTAAAGGAGGATGGAGAGCCATCTTCACCTATGAAGTTGACTCTAAGTCCAGATGTATCCTTATGGATAGAAGTGGTGAAGGAGAATCTTGAATCCTTGAATATGATAAAAACATTAAATATTATTATATTACCTCATAAAATGAAGGGTATCTGTAATAAATCCATATTTAAGATAATGTGGGATGGAAAAGTCCATAAGTAAAGATATCATGTGAGAGTTGTGGTTGAAGTATATGCATAGAATAAAGGTATTGATCTCAATAAATGAAATATCATTGTTATAATAATGAATTTTCATATAGTTTAGGATTTTTTGTACATACTGGTCACATATAGTGTATCATGATGTCAATAAAATTTTCCTCCAAGGTGATCTTGATGAAAAAAATCTAAATTCTACAAATTTATGGTTTTGTGGAAGAATGTGATGAGAACTTGGTTTTTGGTTATAGAAATATTTATATAGTATCAAGTATGAACTTGAGTGTTGGTAAAAATTATTTGACTCATATATCATAATCCATGTATATAATATATTTCATTCAGATCCATGTGCATATTTTAGGGGTGAAAATGGTAAAAAATTTCATTCTTATATTATTTGTGAATGAAATGTTTGTTTCAAGACCCCATAATTATAAAATATTTGAGACGATGACATATTTGTTTATGGATTATGACATGAAGGACGTGGGACTAGAAATCAACATTTATGATATGCATATTTAAAATTAATATAATACTAAGAATATTAAGCTATCAAATAAGTATAAATTGAGGAATTTTATGAAATGATTAAACATTAAATACTATAATACAATATCAAAAAACTTCTACTTTAATTTAAATTTATCTACTATGATGAGTTCTATCAATAAAGAAGATATTATAAATATTTATACAGTACCATATGAATCATTAGTGGGGATTCTAATGTTATATATGGTTTGTATCAGACCATAAATTGTACATGAAGTGGTAGTAGTTATTCCATATTTGGATAATCCTAGATGATATCATTGGAATATAGCAAAGTGAATCCTAATATACACCAAGGATACTTCAAATGGATAATTACATTATAGAGTATCAAAGTTTACTATTAGAGGATTTCTTATTTAATATTTTTTTATGAGCTTTTTAAAAGATGAAATTCAGTACTTGTTATGGGTTTACTCTTGCAGGTGGAGTTGTGAGATGGATTTTAATGTTACAGTTACTTGTGTCTTTATCCATAAATAGAGAGGAGTAAATTTAATATATACATTCTTAAAAAGAGGTGATTTGGATAAGAAATTATTATAGGTTCAAATATATAATTATATTCTATTATTTAGTGATAGTTAGATAACCTTTCACATTGCAAGGAATATATATTTTAATTCTATACAGAACCAAATTGGGGTATAATATTATTTTTTCAAGATTTAGTGGAGGAATAAAAATTTTAAATTCATAAAATACATTATAAAAAAAATTCGGTAGATTTTCAGGCAAAGGTGATGGACTCCAATATGTTCAGATGATGTAGATCCTCAAGCAGCCTCATAGAGACATGAACATAGAGATTGGGTAGATAGAAATGATGTGTGTAGATGTGATTGGTTCTCAACCAAATATATGTGTGTGATATGTGATTGAATCACTTTATTCATTCCTATGGATAGGCATCCTTGATGTTTTGTTAAAGGGGTTGGGTAGAAGATGATGACATGGGTGGAAAACTGCACCTACATGGGTGTAGAGAGGTTGAAGAAAGGGGGGTTTATAACTTAAATAAAATATATATTCCTACATAAAATTTTTATTTAGTCATCATGTATAAATACCATTAATATCATAGTTTTATTTTTTGATTCATTTTTATACATTATCCATGAGAGGTTGTTTATGAGGATTTTATCCTTGTAATAGTAATATAATATGTAACCAAATTTTAATATAGTAAGATACTATTATTTTCCCATGGTTTATTACCCATTTCATTTTGGGGGTTTTCTACATTATATATGGTGTCCGTATATTTCATTATTTTTCACATTCTTATCTCTCAATTATCATCACCCAAAAAATAAAATGTTACATATTTCTTCCCTAATATTTTTCAATGATTTTTTTATTCACCATCACAAATTGGTTATAAAATTTATAAGTGATATGATTTGGTCAAAAAATAACCATCACATTCATTTTGAATTGGGAATAAAGAATCAACATTCTACGGGTCTGTTATTTCTCAGTGAATTTTGATATAGTATCATGATATAGATGATCCAACTAAAACTAATTCTTGATATACTCTATCATTATATTCTTGATTATATTTTCTCTAGCATTAGAATCATTTTTTTTAATTTGGTAAGATCCAACTATTTCTAACCATTAGATTTAGCATCTGGAATTATATATTTCTATCCAAAATTATTTTATTTTATTTTTTTGTTAATTATCAGAATTTGTTTCCTGTGTTAGTAAAAATTTCACATGGGTAAACATCTCATTAATTCTCTATATAGTATGGAGTTTTATATTTCCATGAATCTCTTTTATTCCATTTATTTCTTTTTCAATTAAAACTTTTGGGTCATGTAATCTATTTTCCATATATATTTTATCAATTAAACATCCTTATATATGCTTAAGGTTATTCCTTCTCATTTTATATGAGGTATTGGTTTGGTAAAAATAATGGGTTTTCTATGGGATCTCCCATGGATATCATTTTAATTGATTAATTGTTGTACAAATCAAATATTAATCATAATTGGACATCTTATATTGAAGAGTCCTCATATACCATGGAGGATCCAATACCTTATCAACATTTACAAAAATTCAAGGCTTCGAAGGTAGTTGAGAAACAGGTGGTGGGTTTATTTTCTACTGATACTCTCCATGTTACAGCTGAGGGATTTGAGGTTAAATATATTTTAGGATACATATCTGGAGGAACATCAAATTAATCTTTTTTTTTGGGCTACAACAAGTGGGAATTATATTTTAGTAGAGGATGTTTTATCTTATGGTAATTTTGAAAATTATATAAATATTTATATGTTTTCAATGTAAATTAATTTTAAAAATGTCTCTTTATATATACAATGGAAGGAAAGAAAAATCATAAAATAATAAGAAGAATATTCTTATGAGATCTTATACATCATCTGTTAATGACTATATCTAGCTCATTAGTTCACGTAAAACCATATGAATTACAAAATATAATTTGGGTAAGTATAAAGGTACTATAATAATATATTTGATCATTCTATATAGATATTATAAAAATATATATTTTGTTTTGGGTGATAATAAGTAGGAACCAACAATGGGTATTCCTTAAAAACTAATGTATGGAATTTGTGGTTCATCCAAGACATTGAGAACTAGATTCCTAAGTGATTATTGTTATTTATATTTTTATAGTGTTTGATGAGTATTTTCATTCCAACAATACTTCCTCAGGAGGAGATCGAACAAATCTATTAAAAAGATGATTTCAAGAACTACTTGTATATCATAGATAATGAAAAGAAACACTAAAAGGTAGAAAGATATTTATAAAAATAAAACTATAAATAAAAAAATTGTTGTGAAGAATTGTATAAGATCAAAAAAACTTCTTCATAAAATAATTTCATAGAAGAAATTAATATCCTCATCCTTCTAATCATAAATTATTTCTTTTAAAGATATTAAAAACTCATGGTTGACTAATCCCCAATCAAAAATGGAATAATCATATCAAGAATTAAGACATTGAATGAGAGGATTAATTAAAATTAACATAATAATAATATAAAAAAATAGAAATTTATTAATCTTTAATTTCAAAACTGTCAAAGAATACTTCATGAATAACAAATATATGACATAGAATTAAAAATTATTATTTCTAATTAAAAAAAATTAAAAACACATTTACTAAAAGTGATAGACTAACCATGTTGTTGTAAACCAAACCACATCATGGTTTTCCTATCTAGAAATTAAAAATGACTAAATATACACCTCAAATTGGATAAATCAATGCATTATCCTCCTATATTGTGATTCCCTCCAATTCATAGTTATGACTTAGTTGATTCGTTGTTTTTAAATTTTTTTGGTTTGGGAAGATTCGAGGATCAGTGACTGAAAATAAGAAAATTTTGTAGTAACTGGATAGGGTAATTGTTAAGGTCCATAGTTAGTTTAGGAATAAAATAATGATATGGTATGCCAATGAGGTTCTAGTGGTGTTTTCATGGTATTCTCAGGGTTTGAGAAACCATGATACTTGGCCAGGGAAAAGTGCATTTTGTCTTGTGGTTTTCAAGGGTTGTAATAGGGTTTGAGAATGGTTTCCCAAAAACCATATGATCCTAGTGAAAAACATATACCCTTAGAAATAATTCATAGTATTAGCACATGGTTATGTAACAAAATTAGTTCAAACATGTTCCATTTCCTAGGAAACCATACGAACCCCTTCTGAACTTTTAAAAAGTTATATTTTATGATTTTACCTATGAAATTTTAAATCATAATCACCCCCTAAACTTATTTTATCTCATAATAAACCTTCTGTAGTGCTTTGCGGGTCTCTCCCATTGGATTTTAGGTCAAATTACTTCATTCGTGATGTATCCCATAGAGTTATGTTGCATTTATGAACCAGTTTCCATCTTATTTGTAGATATATGCTAGATCTCTTCTCTTCACATCTTGTTGGAACCCAATTGGGTTGTGATGTTAGATTTAATGTGTTTTATAGAGTATTGAAATTGTTTCTTATGGATCTAGGATCATGTGGGCCCAATCCACTCATCCACAGTCACTATTTTCAAAGACGAATAGTTCTACCTTCATTCTAGAGGTAGGTTTTTTAATAGAATGTGTTAACTATATGGATTTATTATCGTCCTTGTTAAATTTATTTGGCTTATTCATTGAATTGAAGTGATTTGTGCTTTTAAGGAATGTCTTGGACGGATTCATGTTTTAATGGTGTTTTACATTAAAATCAAGGCTTTTCACACAGATTATTTTATTAAATGATTGAAATGGGATTTTAATTTAAAAATTGAGTTTTAAAAAAATGAATATTGTGTTGCATTTGAATATTTTTTATAGATTCTGATCAATGTTTTGAAATTGATTTTGACAAAACTTGAAAATTTAGATCCTTGGGCATGTCGACAAAGGGTCATAAGAGACCCTATTATGTTTGTTTCTACTAAGTGTTAATTTTTAGATATCAATTGAATGGGGAAGGTCTCTATATTGGTTGTTGCCAACTTACACCTAGTTTAGTATCTTTTATATACAATAATGTTTCCCATAGACTCAGGACTAATACAACATTCTTTGTTATTTTTTATTGTTTCTCACATGACAAGTTTTTATCATTGATTATTGATCAAATATTTTCCCATGAGGTTGTATCACAAGGTTTTTCATGATGGCTTATTTCATTTATTTGTGTTTAATTGATTAACTTATAATTTATGGATATTAAATATTATTTTATCACTTAAATTTTCTTATTCTTAAATTTTTTAACAATAAAGGATTTTATGAAACACATAGTAAAATTATTTACAAATGGGTTTGGATTTATGAAAATTATTTATAAACGAGTTTTCTATTTTAAAAATAATAATTGTTTCATTCTTGATATTATACCATATATATACTTTTTGGTTTCATGCTACTATGATTTTTTCTCACGCCTTAATTTTTCCTGTGGGAGGTTGTAGATGTTTTATTTCATGGTTTAGGTAATGGTAATGGGATCTTGTAGCATATCTTCTTCACTATTCTTCATTTCCATCATTGTAGGGTAGTTTTTAGGTGACGATTAATCACATAGAGACTTATTGCACTTATTTTGTTATAAATTCATGTTTAGTTGGTTTTTGTAGTATTGTATGTATCTTGGATGTTTCTTTTTCATTTGTGTTCTATAATTGTGGTTTGTTTTATTTTGGTTATATTCAATACTTTGTTTTGTTATACTGTTGTACCTCACAACCATGACATGCTAGCTCGAGTGGCTGGTCTAGTTGACTCTAATTGGTTCCTTATAGAATTTTATCAAAGTGATAAACATCATAAATTAGGTATTAAGTAGGATAGGGTTCCTGGATAGATCAATTTTGTGATTTAACTCGAGTTTCTAATGGTGGTTCAAATATTTTTACCATGTTTTGAGACTTGGAGTTTGAGGTCTTCTTAATAAATTAGATGGGGAGTTCATTTATGTGGACCAATTATTTTTAAATTTCATTTTTTTCATTCATTTAATTCATTTTTATTTTAAATTATTTATTTTTTTAATCCTTAAACATGAATTACTGAAGATTCTCCTAAGATTTGGGAATTTTCTTAGAAGATTATTGGTCATTGTCTTTTTCTTAATGGACAATTCCTCTAAGAAAATATCTTCAAAATTAAATAGAAGAAGATATAATACAAGATCAACAGGTGATACTGTAGTGGAAACATCTTTGGTTGAAGCTTTAATCCATAAAATTTTGACTCTAGGTCAAGTGGATTTTTGGAACCCGGTTTTTTTAGTTGTTCATGGCTCTGAATTCAGTAAATAGTATCTACACATATAATATAGTGACAAGGATCCCCTAAAATCTAATGTGTATTTTAAGTGTATTGAGAGGATCATTAACTTATTTTAGATTCCTATGGACTCAAATATGGTATTTTACAAATATATTATCAAAGGGATGGGAAGGAGAATATGGAACACCATCATGGAAGCTAAGTTACATTAGGAAATTAACTTGACTTATATCAAGAAAATATTCAATCAAAATTTTCACCTTAAGGTGTTATGTGTGTTGAATACTTGAGAGTATCTAACCATTGATTAAACTGATCATATCATTTTAGATTATTCCATCTACTTTTTTGATTTGGTGTATCTGGAACTACAGCGAGTCACCAATGAGTACCTAAAGGCGTGATAGTTTGAGTTGTGATTGAGGTTGTATATTTGGTTTATGTCGATTCCCATGTTCCTTAAAACCTTCAAGGAGGTATTAAATAAAGAAATATTGGTTGTGGTAGTCATATCTGGAAAGATAGGTTTGGGTGGATCATTGGTTAGTGTAGTTATTATTCAGGATATGTCTATTGGGAATAAAAGGAAGTCTATGGGTTGTCAGTTTTCTTTAGCACCAATTTTAGGGGCATCACTAGGATGTCATCATAAATTATTCTAATTATTGTAGAAGGATTGTCTATCCTAATACTAAATGTAAGGATAATTCTAATACATTTCATCAGTTCAAATTATTGGGCCATCTGAACCATTTTTGTAAAATAATATCCTAGGGCAGTAGGGTAGGATCTACTCTCACCAAAGGGTCAAATTTCACATTGGTTCTTCCATGGTTTGTGGGCCTAATCCTCAAGAAAAGAGGGATATTAATGTGGCTAATATCAAACAGCTTTATGAAATTGAGTATGCACCAGAGGAATCTAAAGTAGGGGAATATACAAATAGAGGTATGAGGATTATTTCAACTTAAATGGTGCTAGATTTTTTTGATATTGGTGATAATCATTACTTTATATCATCATATTTTGTTGAACTATTGGGATTACATTCATAACTTATTACATACTTGTTGTATCTTTCTATTCCTTTGGTAAATTGGGCTGAATAAGGTTAAATTTTCCCACATGTCGAGTAATAATAGCCAACTATGAGGGGATATGGTACTTTTTAGTTCTTGATATTAACATATTTATCCTGACACATGGCATAAATTATATTATTAGAGTTAAGTCCTATATAGACCGTTATCATCATCGGTTTAAATTTTTATCTTCCTATGTGGTCACTAATGTCTTTCATGGTTAGTGGGACTCTATATTGTGAATGGTGGGTCATGTTGTTCCTTATATTGGGTTTATATCATTGTAGTTTTCAATGATGTTTCTTTATTTCTTTGAATATTATTTACATAGTCCCCTTCTAATAGTGGTATGTGTATTCCCAGAGACCCTTCCAGATAAATTTTTTGTTTTCCACCATAATGAGAGGTCGATTTTACAATTAAAATTATCTCTAGTATGATCCCTGTTTCTATTTCATCTTATCAAATAGAACCTAAAGAATTATTGGAACATAATATCCAGCTTTAGGGATATATTCCAATGGATTTATTCATCACAGTGTGTCACTGTGGGCTTCACCTGTCCCATTTTATAAGAAGACATATGATAGTCTTCGAAATTTAATAAATTATAAAAAGTTAAATTGGGTGACTTTTGTGAACAAATATGATTTTACTAGGATTGATGATCTTGTTAACCATATTAGAGGGGAATTTTGGTTTTCATTGATTGACCATTAGTCATGATACAACCAGTTGACTATCCAAGTAGAGGATATAACTAATTCCACATTTAGGAGTCGATATGGGAATTTCATATTTTGGGTTAATTCATTCTATATCACTATATATCCTATGGTATTTATTGAATTGATAATCCGAATAAATCATCAGTTCTTTTAATAATTCATTGTTATGTTCGTGGATGATATTTTTGTGTACTGTAAGACATTTGAGGAGCATACAGACCATTTGGATTCATTCTTTATACCATGGATGAACATATTCTATAGGATAATCTTTCAAATTGTGAGTTTTGTATTAGTGAATTAAATTTTAGGGGTCATGTGATATCTGAGAGGGGTGTCTTAGTTGATCCTGAAAAGTCGTAGTCAATTATGTCTTAGAAGAGTCCTAGAAATTTATATAAGATCTAGAGATTCTTGGGATTAGATCACTAAAATAGATGATTTGTTTAGGATTTGTCCAGGATCAAATATTTAATAATATATTTAACCCTTAAGGGTATAAATTTTGTATTGAATAAAAAATTTCTTAGTTATTTTGAGGATCTAAAGGTGGGGTTGATTTTACAAAAAATTTTGATTCTTCTGAAGCTGGGTTAGGGTTTTTATGTTTTCTTTTATGCTTCAGGTATGATATTGAGATGTTTATTAATGTTGTGGAAATAGTAAGTGGCCTATGGTTATTTCTAGTTACACCCTCATGAGAATAACTACACTACCCACAATCATGATTTAGAGATATTTATGAATGCACTTCAAATTTGGAATCAATATCTCTTTGGGGATAGGTTTACATTTTATTCTGATCAAAATAGGATAAATTATATTTTTACTTATAGGGATATGAATTTGAAATAGTGACATTGGGTGGATTATCTTTAGACTTCTGAAATTGATACTTCATGCACACTTGGTAAAGGCAATGTGGTTGCTGATACGTTGAGTAGAACATTATAGACATAATACGCAGCGGAATTAGCTGGGGAGTGGTCTTTGGCGAGTCTATTTATTGAGATAAGATTTAAAGTTTATGAGAATTAAGAATATGTGTTCTTCTATTTTATTAAATTTGACTCATATATTGATAATTGAGTTTGGATGGAGAAGGTAACATACACTAACTGCCAATTCATTAGAAAAATCCATTTTGTTGGGGAGACCTCAAATGAGTGGTCTTATTTTCCTAGTGGTTCTTTTTTCTTCTATTCCAGTTTGGTTTTTTTGATTTACCTATGATGGTATTTCATGGATAGTGGAAACCAGTCATGATAATCCATACACATAGGTGATAGTAAGATTCATCACAACATGAGACATCGACATTGGTGGGAAAAAATGTGGTAGCCAATTAAAAATTTTAATTTTTGGTGTCGCACATATAATAAAATTAAAGTGGAATAAAAAGACATAATATTTTTTTGAAACCATTATACATTCTAGTATGTAGGTGGGATATTATTTCCATAGACTTTATAATTGGTTTCCTAGTGGGAGGGATGTGATTTTGGTGATCATTGATTGACATTTGAAATCATCTAATTTATTTTATTTTAAGGAGACAATAAAGGTAGAATATCTCACAGAATTGTTTATATGGAAAATTTTAAGGCATCATGGGGTTACACTTATGATTGTTTTTAACATGGACCTGATGTTCGCATCCAGGTTTCGGAAAGGATTTTAAGAGGTGAAGGGTTCCCAAATGAAATTAAGCATGTCTTATCATCCATGTATGGATGGATAGACAGATAGTGCTATCTAAGTTCTTAAGGATATGTTCTGGGATTGTGTGCTTGATTTTTGTGGATCGTGGAAAAATTTTATTCCTCTTGTAAATGTTTTATATAACACTTTTGTCAATATTTGATAAAGATGGTTCCGTTTGAAGCAATATATGGGAGGGAATTTAGGTCTCCTTTATATTGGGAGGGTTGGGAGAGTGGTCCTTGTTTTAACTGAGTATCATTTAAGAGATGATAGAAGTGTTTTAGTTGATCCTGAATAAGTCTTTCATATCCTATAAGAATTAGAAACATTAGGCAGACCATCATTGTTGGCTGATTGAGTTTTTAGATGGTGATCTAGTTTTTTCCAGAGTCTAACCTTTCATGGAACATCATCATTTGGCTATGCAGGGTATATTGGTATGGAGGTTTTTTGTCCCCTCTGAGATCATGTAATTTCTTATAAAGATGGCTTATTAGTTTTACATATCATCTTGTTTGACTTTGATTGATTACATGTTTCAGCTTTCCCAGATGAAGAGGAATAACCTGGACCCTTCCCATGTGATTTGATGGGAGGATTTTGATCATGAGAATGATCTCTCTATTGTTAAAAACCCTGTTCAGATTATGAATCATAAGGATAATGTACTACAATGTATAATGATTCCTTTGGTCTGGGTACCGTGGCAGTGAAAATAGGATAGACACAGAACATATGAGTGGTAATCGTGGATGTGGTATCAGTGGCCTTCTCATTTTTTAGGTCAAGAATAATGAGGCATTTATGGGGATATAAAGTTCTTATTAAGGGGATAATTGTGTTTCCCTTCATATAACAGGAATTCTGTAGTCAATCCTTGGTTTTAACTTTTTGGGTGCAGTAAGATTCTGGGATCGATGGATGAAAATAATATAATTTTGGAGAGAATGACAAGGTGAACGGTTAAGGATCGTGGTGAGTTTAACAATGTGGTAACCAAGAGGTATGCCCCTATTTGGTTCTTATGGAATTTTACACATTTTTCACATGGTTAGAGAAAATATGAAACATGTATAGGATCTCTATACAGTGTCTAGTGGTTATATAGGGCTGTCATACCATTTAAGAATTGTTTTCCAAAACAATTTTTCCCCTGGTAAAAATAGTTCACCCCCTTATAAAATGATATTAGGGTTTCATGGTTAGGGAATTAAATTAGTTAAACCATGAAGCCTTTACTATAAAACCATGTGACTCCTAATAAAATATTAAAAAGTTTGATTTTACTTTTTTTCTTTGGCCATTTTTAATTCTAATCACCCCTTAATCCCAACTTATCTCATCGTAGACATTACCTAGTTTTTTGTAGGTCTCTTACCAACGATTCTAGGTGGAATTTTTTCATTCACGATGGATAACATCATGGTGTGTTTAATTTTTAATTTGGTTTACCCTCTTCTTTATAGATCTATACTTAATCTCTTCTCATATGATATTGTTGAATCATAATTGGGATGTGATGTGTGATTTAATTGTACTAATGGAGTATTGACACATTTTATTATGGATCTAGGATCATGAGGACATAATCTAATCTTCCTTATTCATTGTTTTCAATAAAAGGTAGTTCAACCTCAATTCTAGTGTTATGTTTTTAAATAAAATGGGTTAATTCAATTAATTTCTAATCATTCTTCAAAATTACTTTTTTTATGGAATTTAACTGATATGTGGTTTTAAGTGATTTGATGCAATGATTCATGTTTTTAATGGTATTTTCTTTAAAAATAGGTTTTTGAACACAATGTGTTTGATTAAATACTTGAATGGTGGATCTAATTTAGAAATGGGATATAAAACACTAAAGTATATAGGATTGGATTTGAATTTTTAAAAAAAAATTGATCAAGGATTTGAAATGGGTTTTGAAAATATTTTTATATGTGGATCCTTGGGTTCATTGGGAAATGTACATAGATGACCCCAGTGTGTGTGGAATAACTAGGGGTAATTTTGAAATATCAATGGAACGTGTTAGGACTCGATATTAATTAGTACCAAATTAAACATGGTTTAATATCATTTATTTATAGTATATATTCCCATATTATAGGGCTTTATATGGTGTTCTTTTTTATTTATGGTTTTTTATCATATAATGGGTTTTTATCATGGATTTATTCTCACATGTTTTCCTATTAGTTCTTATCACATGGTTTCATATGATGGATTATATAATGGATATGTGTTTGATTTATTAACTTATGGTGTACATATATGAATACATATTTTTCACATATACTTTTCATATTCATGTATTTTTTAATATAAATGAATTTTATGAAAAACAATGGAAAATGATTTATATATGGTTCTGTATTTAAGAAAATTATTTGTAAAACTCTTTTAATTTTAAATGCTAAAACAATTATATTCTTGATATAACACATTGTATATATTTTTGGGTGGTATACTATTGGATTTTTTCTCAAACTCTATGTTTTACATTAGAGGGATATAGATGATGTATTATAGGATCGAGGTAAAGGGGGAATCTTATAGCATGTCATCTTCTCATTTCATTGTTCCCTTCGTAATGAGATGGTTTGGAGGTGATGGATGGTCCCATAGAGACGTGTTTGTCTTGTTTTTATATAAATTGTGGTTTATCTCGTTTTTCTTGGATTGTGTGGATCTTAGATGTATCATTTTCTTTAGAATTATACTCTGGTTGAATGTCTTGTTTTGGTTATATTCATAACTTTTTTTCTATTATCCATTTTCACCTCACATCTATTATGAGATGTCTTGGGTGGATTTTATAGCGGAATTGGGTCGGTTCAATAAATATTTTGACCATGATCACTAAAATTACATGGGTTCTTCTAGATTTCCCAATTCATTCTAATCGGTCAGCCTCTTTTGAGTGATAAATAGGGATATATACCATATTTATGTCATTATTAATCTTTAAACCATGATCTATAAATATTTTCATTCTTATTGAAACCAAAATGTTGGTTTATTTTTTTTTGGTTCCATCATTAATATATCTCACTCTTTTTGTGGTTTATAGGTATTTTTATATTATAAAATGGTTTGAAATAACCATGAAATGTTTTTTTGGATACCTTGTCATTGATTTCATTTGTTTTATTTTGTTTCTTCATAAAAATTTTACAAAAATCATCCAATACATAATAATTTAATATAATGATCTGTAATACATAAAATTATTTTGGAAAAAATAGTTTTCACCAAACAAATCAATGAAAATATATTTCTAAAAATAGTATATCATATTATATCCATGAATCCCCTATTGTTTAATTTTTAGTCTATGACTGTGTTTTGAATTTTGTAAAAAATTTATTATTTTGTTAAAATAGTTTGTGGGATATCAAAATAAATTTCACATACCAAGGAATCATGAATAATAGTGAAATTATCAAACATTATGTTTCATTAGTATTAAAATAGATAATTTAATTATATGTTGACATGGTACATAATTTGGGAAATTTTAACACATAATTAATTAGGAAAGCTGATATAATATTGTGAAAGGATGGTACATCATAATGTTGTCAAAATCATGGAATGTTGTTTGAGGGGTAAAACACATAGGACAATCCTAAAATTATGTGTGAGATAAAATTCGTGGAGAAAAATTGATATTAAATTATGATCTTCTAAAGGAATTGGATGAAGAGGGAGGAACATTACATGATAAACTTGAGGAGGCTTCTTATGAAATCATCATGATACCTTATTGAGCATTATTTTACATTTAAATTCCATTTTCAGTCATGTTTTCTATTTTTAATTAAAATATGAATTTAGAAAGGAAGTTTTTTAACCCTTATATATAAATCGACTCAAATATTTATGTTTATTATTCCCCATAATTCATAATTATAATGTGATTGATCATCAAATAAATGATCATAGGGGATTGGTGATATAAAAATAGTGGAATATCATACCATAACATGGATTTATAATGAAGTAATATAAGGAGTTAAGATTATCATATGGACTATGGTTGTATCTTATAGGGTAATTGATATTGGGATTCATGTAGGATCTTGTATTTATCGGGATTTAGCAAACCTTGAAGATGTCAGGAACCAGATCGGGTACCCTTATAACCCAATAACTGAGCTGGTCCTTACATGATCTGAAGGGAATTCATGATACCCACAGGTTAGTGATTAGAGCTTGGAATCATACAAGAAAGGAAAGTATGAATGATTTTTCCACTATCAAAGCAGAAACGAACTAAACAAATCAGTTTTCAAACAAAATAAACTCCTTATAGAGTAATGTACTAGAATTCAAATGGGTACAATAACCCAATGTACTGCAAACAAATGTACTAGAAAATAGGAAATCCCACCAATACACAAATGGATTTAACTCACCAAGTCTACAAATAAATATCTAGAACCACCTCTAAGTGGTGATTTACCCCTGCTTGAACCTGGAAGGAGATAATCTACAAAAATATGAAGGTACAGGTTGTGTGTGGGATAAAAATCCTAGTAAGGTATGACCAAGAATACTATAACAGTTTCCAAAAATAAATTAACCAAGAGAGACTTTAATTTAAATCAAATAAGTTTTTCATTTCTTAATAATAATTAAAACAATTCATGCTTCACATTTTTAAAAATTGAAATACTTTAAGAAAATTATTTAGTTTTAAATTTGTGGAACATTTACAATCTAATGGAACAATTCAAAAATGGAATAAATAAAAACTTCTATATAAAAAAATTTATATAAATAAAAAATCATGTAAAATAGTTTAAAACAATTTCATATATTAATTTTCAAAAAAAGAAACATGGTCATACTCCTAATAAGGTATGATATATCCAAGCTATAAGGGCTCCATAGTCATAGTGACACATCAATATGCACATATGTCCCTTTGAACTCAGGCCAAAGTAGACTCATCACCATTTCCTAAGGGATTTGATGTGCGATATTTATGTTTTGGAATGTTTTAAAGCATAACGTTTTCCAAATAATTCACTAACTACTTAAGTATTTCATGTTATATAGTACAAATCAATGGTGGGAAATTTATTTAAAGAAAAAATAAAATTCAATTAATCCCATTCTCCATTTAAAATATTACAATTTCTATTTAAAAATCATAACACGTGTTTTTAATAAAATCATTCCCTTTATAAGATATAACCTAATGATTCTTATAAAAACCATTTTAATCCATTTTCACAATATAAAAAATTAAAATCAATTCTCAATTCAATTTCAAAATTCACTTTCACAAATTAAATTCAACAATTTAATTCTTCACAAGATTCCATCAGTTTCACAATAAACCCCACCAATTCAATGGAATTTCGGTTGTCACATATTTTCTATCAAATCTCTTTCCACAATTAAATTATACAATTTTATTGAAACAATTTACATAAAATCCATAATTTAAAATAAAAAAAATAAATTTCAAAAATTTCAATAAATACACCCCAATACAATTGAATATTTGGTTATCCAATTTCATTCTAATAAAAAGTTTAAACCCCTAATTCAATGTAATTGTTTTTCTCCAAAAAACCAAATGAAATTCACTTAATTAAAATCATGAAATTGCATTTAAATGAAAAAAAATGAAATTAAATAAAGCAATTAATGTTTAATATAAATGGGGAATCATGGTAGAACCACCTCCTCAGAATCACGAAATGTAAAATCATAAATACATTCATGTAAAACTCATATAAGGAATCACAAAAAAATAATCTATTAATCAAACCTAGATTTAGATCCAAAATAGTGGGTATTAGATCCAAAAATCAACATGGGGATTCATGAAACCCTTGGGATAAGAAGAGTGTTCATGAGAGAATGAGAAAAGGAAGAGGAATCTAACTGAGAGATGATCGAAGAGAGTTACTCAAGCTTCTAATCACTTCTTGTAGGGATACTAGGGGCCAAAAAGTCTTCTTGGGGGATCTAAGGAAGGGAGAAATCACTTATGGTTTGTTCTGGTCAATCAAGTACCTAAAATGGTGGTTTGGTAATTTTTTTTCAAAATCCAGATTAATTAAAAACCTATATACATGGTTCCCTTGGAAAATCTATAGGGTTTGACAAACTGTGTGATCTAACCATTTTTCTATTTTAAATGGGATGTATATTCTCTCCTTAGAGGGTACACATATTGAATAACCATGCACCAACCCTGAAAAAGACCTATAACAACACTTATTTTTATTACACAATAATACCTGATTTAATTAAATAAAATTACACTTAATAAAACTAAAATATCGAGATGTATAATTTATTTGGGGATTAGATACATTGAATTACAACTTTAAACATGAATCACAACACCTTTATTGAAATATTCTTCAACATGCTTGATCTTAAAACTGCATTGGATAACCTGAAGAAAATACATAAGATAGGGGTGATCCATAAAGCCCAATAAGGGAATAAACATGGAATAACATGAAGATAATAATACATTTTAGAGAAGGAATATCAATGAGGGATAATGGAACATGAATAATAAGGTGTTATATATCATGATAATCATAACATGGGAAATATGAAAACGACTTAAAACAATGTATCATAGTTCAAGGATAAACTATCAAGACTTAATGGTGGATAAATTCCCATAAATTAATCAAGTATACCCCTATCCCGACATGATGTATCGTGATACTAAACATTACCTAATCCATTGGAGCGTTATATAATTATGGGCACACCCATCACTTTCATTTCAATCTCATGATTAAGTGTGTCATATAGATCATAAAATATGGATTCATTCATCATGATAATTTATTACACTATCAAGGAGAGTGTAAAACATACATGTAAGTCCCCAATAAAATGGTTTATATTCATAAAACTTAACACCCTTGATATGAAATGGGTACGACATTCACTGCATAAATGGTTTGGCATTGAAAATCGTGGTGGATATTTAACAGCATAACAGCATCACATAAAAATTCATAAAATGGGTTGATGAGAGAAAAATGGGTCTATTGTCATTTTTACATGAAGTGTAAAGTTTTAGGGACTTGGTAGGACATGTCCACATATTTATAATTAGAAAAATAAGGCATGTTATAATAAATAATCTTAAATAAGAAAGACAAAAAAGGATGCTTATGAAATTTTAGCATGGTGACAAGTGTAAATGGGAGGGATTAATGGGAGGTAAAGGATTTTCTCATCATTTATAAATAATAAGGGATGTGGTGGGGGGTTAAAACATACCCCATGATTATAAATTTCAAAATACAAGGGCATAACATAAAAGAAATTCTTGAATAAAAGAGAGAAAGAAAGGATCCCTTACCTTAAGAGTGTGACACCTAAAGCTTGAAAGGGTATTATTGAGAGTTTTGGGGAATATTGGGAGGATTATAGAGATATTATAGTATATTAATTTCATTATACAAGGATTTTGAGTGAACATAAGTGGGATCCTGGGTGGGTTTATATAGGAAAAGAGAGGTATTTCTTTAATATTTAGGTTTTGGACTCTACAAAATAAAATATTTCAAACCAAAAACCTTACCATGGTTTTGACAATTATTTTTACCAAATTGGATAGTTTTTAATTATTTTATTATGAATAGGGCCTAACTTGTTAAATATTGCCCTTTCTTATGTCGAGGTGAGTCGCACTTTTAAAGAAATGAATTTAAAATCATAAAATATATTATATGCTTTAGAGGATTCATAAAGGGTTAATAAAATTAATCAAGTAAATATAAATTCACATTATTTTAATGGAAAAACATATATTTGTCTGATTATTCCAATTATTATATTTATTACATCATTTTTGGGTCACTATGATGTCATAATATCCATCGTATATTTATATGGTATTTAATATTTACCAGAAAATTAGATTATCACAGAAAATTATAAAAATTTCACTATTTTATAATTTCAATATTATGATTCCAAAAATAATATTCAGTTTATCTATGTAATTTAATAAATATTTTCATTTTAACTTTTAAAATAATATTTGACATTTATTGAAAAATATTGTATTTTTTTGACAATAACAGTTTTTCAACCCCTATAAAAAGTATATTTCACTTAATAAAAATTATATAACCATTTATAATTAATAAAAAATATTTAATAATAACATTTTATTAATATAATATTAATTTTAAAAATCCATTAATTCATCAAAATAAATCCCTTAATTGAGTTTGAATATTACCCGAAATTACAATTTGTGATTAATTGAACCAAAATCAAATTATTTTAAATGTAACAATGAAAAATGAAAATAAATTCATTATTATATAAAATATATATATTCATATTATTAGGTTTTTGATAAAAAAACCATTTATTACACCGGCATACACCCTAAGAGTAATGTGTGCGACGGTGACACTTCATGGGGTCATTCGGCGAACATGGTTTGGGTCGTGATGTCGATAGGCTTTAACTTCTCCCATAAACTTTTTTTCTCATGCTTAAGTTGTTGGGTCTCATATTGGTCTTGGTTAAGGTTAAATCCCAGTGATGTTATCAACCCCATAATCTCTAATAAATGGGCTTCATAGTGTATAATTCTACTGGATGAGGCAATCACTTCCTTTGTCGATGTCAATTGGATTCATTAAAGACCTATATTTATACGAATAATGTGACCACTATTTAATGGATATATTAAAAAAATATAATATTATTAATGGATTTATAAATCCAAATATATAATGAAGGAAGTTCATGAGTTTTCTATAACCATATTATTTAAATAAATCAGAATGGGAAACTTAATTTATAACAGTTCAGGTCGTTGCAATCTTCCCCCCTTGAGAAATTTTACCCTAAAAATTTTTATTTCACCCATCTGAAAATAGATGAGGGTAATTATATCTCATCACTTCCTCTAGTTCCCATGTTTATTATTCAAACCTGTGGTCTCTTCATAGCACTTTGACAAGGTTCATTGTCTTATTTTGTAGAACTTTGTCTCAACGATATAATATATTCACCAATTACTCGTCATATGAAAGATCATTATCCAATGGTAAAACCTATGGATTGAGTACATATGAGGGGTAATTTATGTAATTACTCAAGAGAGATATATGCAATATATCATGAAATCAAGATAGGTTAGGTGGGAGTGTAAGTTGATCGGCCACCACTTCGATGCGATCAAGGATCTCAAAGGGGTCGATGTATCTTGGACTAAGCTTTCCCTTCTTCCCAAATATCATCAATTTCTTCCATGGAGATATGTTGAGGAATACCATGTGTCCAACATTAAACTCTAGGTCTCATCAATGATTATCAGTATAGCTCTTTTTCCAAATCTGAGCAGCCTTGATGTGCTGTTAAATAGTCTTAACCTTTTTAACCTTTTTCCTTGACCTTTTCAGGATCATTCAGTATTTGTTCCCCAAATTCATCCTATCATGCAGGTTTCTTACACCTCTTCCCATAAAAGGATTTATAGGGATCCCTTTGGATGCTCAAGTGGAAACTATTATTGTAAGAGGACTCGACCAGTGGAAGATTTTGATCCCATCCTCCTTTGAAGTCCAATGAGCATGCTCTCAACATGTCCTCAAGTGTCTAGATAGTCTAATAAGATTATACATCAGTTTATGATTGATATTCCAGGATGAAGATGAAATCATTATTCATATCATTTTTGAGACTATTACAGAACATAGAGGTGAATCTTGGATCTTGATCAGATATAATCGATATTGTCACTCCATGTATCCTGATCACTTCCCTAATATATATCCATGCAAGTATATCCAATGATAATTCCTCTCCTATAGTAATGAAGTGTGCAGTATTTTTCATATTATCCCCCACATCCCATATATAATTATTCCCTCTTGATGTATTTGGATGATTAGTGAAATTACATGGTGATTTTTTCCCATTTCTATGTAGGTATGGGTAATGTTTCCATCATCCACTTGGATTTTTTCCTTTCCACTTTCACTTACGAACATGCAAGACATATTGATGTATATTCCATGATATAATTCTTCATATTTTCCCACAAAGAGTGTTCTTAGAGATCTCGATACATATTTTTCTTCCCAGGTGGATGGAGATGGTTTAGTTATGTGCGTCATCTAGCAACACCTCCATTAAATCAGGATCTAACAGTACGTATAGTCTTGAACCAAATCTCATAAAACCTTCATCATTAACATTGAACTCTGAGGATTTTAATTTCCTTATTGATTTCAATTTCTTTTTAAATCCCACATCAACTCTTTGATCATCCTTTAACCACTCTAGAATAGATTGTTGAGCAATCATTTTTCAAAGGATTTATGAAGTTCCTTCCATTATGATTCTCATGTACATCCTTTCCAAATATAATACGATTGGATCCCTCTCAATTATCATCAATGTAGAATTTTGGGATCCTTTCTTCTTATATAATCTTCCACTGTATTCACCTTCCTATGATGATAGTGGATGGAGTTGTCATAGCCTTTGATCATCTCTAACCATCTTCATTGGCGCATTTTCAGCTCTTTTTGTGTGAATATATACTTGAGACTTTTGTGATTTGTATATATTTTACATTTCCTCCCAAAGAGATAATTTTTCTAAATATTTAAGTCAAAAATCATTATTGCCAACTCTAGATAATGTTTTGGGTAGTTTTTTTTATGAACATTCAACTTCCTTGAATCATGGGCAAGGACTTTGTCATTTTTCATTATCACATAGCCTAGGACCTTCTTCAAAGAATCGTTGAATACCATGAAAATCTCTCCACTTGTGGGTAGTGTGAGCACATGTATTGTGATAAGCCTCCTTTTCAACTCCTTGAAAATTTATTTTCATTAATAATTTCATTAAAACATGTCTCCCTTCCAAGTTGGTTTGGTGAGAGGGTTTAACAATCATGAGAAATTTATCACAAATAATTGATAATACCCAGCTAACCCAAGAAAAATAATTATATCTATCATAGATTTTTTCCTTTTCCATCCTTCAATTGATTCTATTTTTTAAAGTTCTATAGATATCACATTTCTTGTGATGAAATTCCCTAAGAAAGATACTTACTTTACCCAAAACTCACATTTAATGTACTTGGCATAATGCTTTTCCATTTTCAAAATCTTTAGCATAGTATTTGAATGCTCCTCTTACCCCTCTTTACTTTTGGAGTATATTAGAATATAATCTATAAAGATTACCACAAATTTATTGACATAATCTCTAAAGACTCTATTCATCTAGTCTGTTAATATTACTAGAGTATTAGTGAGTTCTAAATGCATTACTATGAATTCATAGTGCCCATACATTGTACAAAAAGCATTCTTGGGTATATCCTTCTTCTTTACCATAACTTGGTAATATCCCAGCCATATATCCACTGTGTAAATGTATTGTTCTCCATGTAGTTGATCGAACAATTCATCAATCCTAGGTAGGGGATACTTGTTCTTTATTGTGGTCTTGATGAGATTTAGATAATTGATGCATAGTCACATTGACCAACCCTAATTTTTGATGAATAGGACTAGTACACCCCATGGTGAAGTACTCGGTTGTATGAAACCTTCATTCAGATTCTCCTATAGTTGTTTCTTTATATCCATAAGTTCCATAACAGTTATTCTATATAGAGTCTTGGATAATGGAACACCCAAGGTATAAGCTCGACCAAAAATTCAATATCTCGGTTAGGAGCAAGACCAGGAAATTCCTTGGGAAACACATTAGAATATTCCCTCACAATGGTAATGTCTTCATGGACGATTCTTTCCTTAGACTCAGTTATTTGAGATAGATATACTCTTCTTATAGGGAAATAATATTCATTCTTGAGATGATGGTGCTAAAGAATATTCATCCTTCTCTTTCCATTTTTATAGAATCTGCAGATGATTCTCAATACAGAGAGTGATTTCAATATCATAGAAATTTATGTTGGCTCTGTATAGGGAAATACAATCCATTCATAGAATTTCATTAAATTTCACCAAAAATATTATGAAAAGGATTGTTGGGAAATTCATCCCACAAATATTAATAGGGGGGAGTTATATACAATGGATGAAATAATTTCCTTATTTTCTATTTTCACCAACTTCCATTCCATTTGGTGGTCTTTAAAAAGTTCTACTAAACATTCATGATACGAAGAAATGAGTAGAACTAGAACCAAAAAGTATGTTCACTATTCATGAATGAATAACTAGAATACATGTCACCTCATCATTTTTGGGATTCACATCGGTGGTAGTGATGGAAAAAGATCATCCTTACTACCTTAGATGTTGATGGTTGTCTTTGAAAACCCTTGTCTTAGTGAATTGGTTTAAAAAATTATCAGGTTCCTTAAAGTTGATGCAATGAAAAATACACTCAGAGTTGACTAGAAGATTCCTTTACTCTATCATAGTAGCAGGTTTCTCCTATTAGAAATCACTTTCTAGGTGCCCTTCCTTCCCACACCTAATGATTTTCCTTGTCCCCTTCAATAAATTTTTGGGGTGCTTCTTTCTACAGCTTTGGAAGTGGGAAACTGAAATTTCATGGAACCATTATAACTCTCTATCTAACCACTAGAATTGATCTCTACTTTCTTCCTCTTATCCTCATGATACATATAAGATTCAACGATCTCTATTTCATCTTTGAGGGAACATCATACACTTTCCTTATATCCATGAAATACACTGATTAATTGGTATTTCCATAGGCTAGGTTTCATCCCACTAAAGAAGTGTTCAACCTTGTATTCGGGTGTAACTAAATAGCTTGAGGTGTACCATGTAAGCCTTGTGAAGTTTTCTTCATACACCCTGATAAATTCTTCATCTTTATGCTTGAAGGAAAGGAAATCCATTTCCATTTTAATTTGGAGGGTGTGGGGAAATATTTATTGAAAATAATTTTTTGGAAATCCATCCTCATCATTTCTTCAATCTCTTCCTCAGGTTTCTTATTTTTTATCATTGTCCACCATTGATTAGATTCACCCTTTATATGATAAATGACTAAAATAACTTTCTCTTGTTCGGATCATTGAAGGATGGAGAAGATATTCTCAATGGATTTGATCCATTGCTCAGTGATTAAGGGATCATATGATCCATTGAAATTTGGAGGAATTTTTTGCATGATGCTCTTGATTGAGGCATGTTCTATTTTTATGGGATTTGGACACTACTCTTGATCTAGGTTTTTATTCAAAACCCGATTCATCTGAGAGATTATCGTCATTAAGTGATTGATTCTATCTCCTATCCGGTTGGGTATCTCATTGGGGAAGTAATCACATTTCTCTTTATGTTGGTTTTTTACCTGATTCCTCTTATTTTTGTCCATTAGATAGAATAAAAGGAAAATTAAGTATGATTATATTTAACTATTAAACACATAAATGGGAATTTAAATACATTAAAGGGATAAATTATAACTTTCATGTATTTTTATAACTTATGGATTTCTAGGCTTCAGCCTTTGTTACCCATGATCTATTTCCTAAAATATACTATTATGTTCATTTTATTAATCCCATAATAATGGTTCGTAACAATCTTATGAATTACCAAAGAATATCCCATGGGAGTGTCAAACCAAGTGCATAGTAAGGCCCATTTTTTTGTAACAGGTTACCCAGAGTCGGGCCCGAAACACCTTGTCAGAGTTGTTACTCCTAGGTACATCTGTTCTACAACCGCGTCCACTTATAGTATCCAAAAAGGGATATATTTTCCTGATAAAACAAACACTTTATAATAACCATAAAAAATTAAATGTATTCTTATACTTAGTCTTATATCTAAGTATTTTACTAGAGTTTTTTAATCCTAATCCCAAGAATAACAAAACTTTTCCTATGATACCAACTATAACAACCCTTCTTCTTATTACAAATTAATACATAATTTAATTACATAAAATGAAACTTAATACAATTGAATTATTGAGAAGACTAGTGTCTTCAGTAAATAGGTACAATACATTAAACCTTTAAACATGTATCAAAATATCATTATTGGAAACTTCTTTAACGTGCTTGAGCTTAAAACTTCATTGGATAACTTGGGGAAAATACATAAGAAATGGGTGAGCCATAAAGCCTAGTAAAGAAATAAACATGGAATAAAATGAATATAATAATACATGTTAGACAAGTAATATCAAGGAGTTATAAAATAAAATGAATAATAAGGTGTGATATAGCATGATAATCATATCATGGGAAATGTGGAAATAATATAAAATAATGAATCATAGGTCAAGGATAACTACCAAGATTTCATGGTGGACAAAGTACAATAAAGTATTCAGGTATAACCATGTCCCAACATTTTGTATCATGATTATAAACATTACTCAATTCATTGGAGTGCTATATAATTCTGGGACCACCTGTCACTTTCATTTCAATCTCATGCTTAAGTGTTCAACATAGATTATAAAAAATGGATTCATTCGTCATCATTATTTATTCCATAATCAAGGAGAGTGGAATAAATAAATGTAAGTCCCCATTAAAAAGTTATATATTTATAAAAGTTAACACCCTTGATAGTAAATTGTTATCGCATTCACTACATACATGGTTTGACATGAAAAAAATCGTGATGAAAATTTGGCAGCATAACTACTTCACTTAAAATTTCATAAAATGGGTTTATGAGAGAGAAAGAGGTCTCTAACAATTTTTTAATGAAGTGTATAATATTAAGGAATTTGGATGACATTTCCAAATATTTAGAATTATAAAAATAATGTATGTAATAATAAAAAATCTAGAATAAAACTAGAAAAGAAATGATGTTTATGAAATTTCTATATGGTCACGAGTGTACATGGGAGGGATTAATGAGATATAAAGAGGTATCTAATTATTTAGAGAAAATAAGGGTAGTATGGGGGTGTGAAAATATACCCCATAATTATAAATTGAATAATAAAAGGTCATAACATAGAAGGTATTCTTAAATAAAACAGAGAGAGAGGATCCCTTACCTTAAGAGTATGACACCAAAAGATTAAAAGGGGATTCTTGAGAGCTTGGGGGAACCTGGGGAGGATTTTAGAGAGAGTAGGGTATAGTACGTTCGTGATCATAGGATTTTTAGTGAAGAGAAGTGGGATATTGGGTGGTTTTATATAGGAAAAGGGAGGGATTTCTTTAATATTTAGGTTTTAGACTCTACAAAATAAAATATTTAAAACCACAAACCTTCCCATATTTTTTTCCAAAACAAATTCCAAAGTGAATAGGTTTTAATTATTTAATTATGAAAATGGACTATTATATTAAAACAATCCTTTCTTATGAGGAGTTGAGTCACGCTTTTAAAGAAATGAATTTAAAATCATAAAATACATTTTATGTTTTAAATGATTCATAATGGATTAATAAAATTATTCAAGTAAACACAATATCAAATTATTTTTATAAGAAATCATATATTTTGTCTATTATACACAAAATATTTTTTATTAAATCATTTTTTGGTCATTATGATATCATAAAACACACCGTATATTTATACAGTATCTGAATTTTACACGAAAATTCGACTGTATTAGAGAATTATGAACAAATCACCATTGGATAATTTTGAACTTGTTATTCCTAAAATAATATTAATTTTATCAAAATAATTTTATTTTTATGTTCATTTTCACTTTTAGTATAGGATTTCACATTTATTTAAAAATGATGGGTTTTTTGACAATAAGAGTTTTTGAACCCATATAAAAAGTATATTTCACATCATAAAAATTATATGGCCATTTATAATTAATAAACCTTATTTAATAAAAACATTTTATTTAAATACTATTTATTACAAAAATACATTAATTCATCAAAATAAATCCCTTAATTGATTTTGAATATTACCCAAAAATATAATTTGTGTTTAATTGAACCAAAATCAAAATCATTTAAAAAGTAACAATAAAAAATGAAAATGAATAAATTATTCAATAAAATATACATATTAATATTATTAAAGACTTGATACATATCCCTTTATTACACTGACGTACACCCTAATATTAAGGCATGTTATGGTGAGATTTTCTTGGGGTCGTTCGACGAACATGGTTTGGGTCGTGATCTCGATAAGCTCAAACTTCTCTCATAAAAAGGTTTCATTCATTCATAACTTGTTGGATCTCAGCTTTTAAATGGTCAAGGGAAAATCCCAATGATCTTATCTCCCTTATAAAATCTGATAAATGGGCTTCATAGGGTACAATCCTACTGGATGAGGCCATCACTTCCTTTGTCTGTGTTAATTGGATTCATTAAAGACCTATATTTATACAAATCATGTCTTAATTGGTTAATTTCTATATTAACAATGGTAATATTCTTAATGGTATTTTAAATCCAATTATATAACTTAGTAAGTGCATGAGTTTTCTATAACTATATTATTTAAATAAATTAGAAAGGGAAACTTCATTTTTAACAGTTCGGGTCGTTACAAGACCACTGCCTTGGGTTGTGCGGTTTAATCTAGGAGGGTGCTCGGTTAGGACTAACCATTCTATAACCGAACAATAACCTAGAAATTTCTAATATTAAAAACTTACCCCTGAATAAACCTCAAATAAAAACCCGACCAAAGAAAGATTGAAAAGAGAGGTTTAGTAATACCTAAAAACAATAACAGGATGTTACATCCTCCCAAACATAAAAACTTTTTGTCCCCTGAAAACCTACACAAAATCTTCCGATGAAAAAATATGAGGCCTCTAATCTCTCATCCATGCCTCCCTCATCCACATCTCATTAGAATCAAAACCATGATTCCTTATATCATGAACCAAAGGTATCCACATTCTAAAAATTACCTTAGTGTCAGAATCCACTATCCTGACCGGTCATTTAGTCACAGATAAACCAGGTTTGACCTCAGGATCACTCCAGATAAGAATATGATATGGATCAGATAAATACATTTGAAGCCAAGATGCATGTGACATGGTATGTATCAAAATTAGATATGGATGAAGTGGTAAATGGTAAAAAACCTTTACCACTTACTCAATAACCTCAAATAATCCCAAAAATGAGGAGAAAGTTTCCCTTGCCTCCCAATCCCTTGATGAACCAACCTAGGTGAAACCTTCAAAAATACATTATCACCAACCGATAATTCCAATGGTCTATATAGATGATAATCATAATACTTATATCATTTTTTTATCTTCTCCATTCTATAAATAATCAATTGGATCTTTTCTATTATCTCTTAAACCAAGCTCTGTCCAACTAAGTATCCTTCATCAATCTCTAAATAAAACAATTAAAATTTACAAGGCTGGTCATACAGGGCCCCAAAAGGATACATTCAGATAAAAAAATGGTAACTATTTTTATAAGAATACTCAACCATCCAAAAGTGATCCTCCCAAAATCCACCAAGGTCGAGAACATAAGCACAAAGTATATCCTAAATAATCTGTATAGCTCTTTCTGTCTAGCCATCCGACTGTGAAAGGTATGCCATACTCAAATGGACATGAGATCCTAGTTCCTCCTTAATGAATCTCAAAAAGAGATAACTGAACCGAGAATCCCTATCACATATTATATTATAAGAAACATCATGAAAATGTAAAATCTCTTTCACATATATATTTACAAACTCATCAACTTGGTTATATCACAAATGGGTATGAAGTGTTCTAATTTATTCATCATGTCAATAACAATCCATATGGAATTATTATTTCTCTGGGTATGGGTAAATGAAACCCTAAATTCCATTGATATATCATCCCACATCCAAGTAGAGACTAAAATTAATTGAAGAAAACCCAAAGGTTTCTAATGCTTGACCTTAACCTATTGGCACATATAACAATGAGAAAAAAAATTAGCATCACCCTATCTCATACCTGGCCACCAAAACTTCTATTGCATGTCATAGGACATCTTCATGGATCTTGGGTTACATTACCACTGGTAACTATGGAAATCCCCCATTACATATTTCTTTACCAAATATGGTACCACAAAATTGTTTTTAATGCATATAATTACTTATTTGGAGAACAACTGATAAATAACGGTCTCCCTACCATTATGAGAGTCTCTAATTATTTTGAACTCATAATCAAGCTATTGTTATTGAAAAATAAATTAGAGAAGAAAGGATTCCAACTAAAAACTGGACAAGAAAACCTCTACCCCTAATTCTTGGACCCTAATATGAAATTGTACAAAGAGTTCCATCATGTTCCACTCATCCATTGATTCATTCACTACATGGGTTGAATGTTTCCTCCTCAAATAATCTGCAATAAAATTACCTTTCCTCTAAGTATTAGGGGTGGTAAAATTAAATGACTATAGGTATTCAACCCAATGAATATGGAGAATATTTAAATATTTTTTATAGAATATATAACTCAAGATATTGGGTTCTGAATACAAGGTAATCCTTTCTTAAAAATGGTAATTCTGCCAACTTTCATGCATGTGCATCATAGCTTCAAGTTCTAGGTCAATTGTTTCATAATTCTTCTTGTGGGTACTATGTTGAAAATATCCATAAGAAAAAACATGATTACCAAATATGAGGACACAACCCAAGGTTGAACCAGATTAATCAAGAATGACCACATAGCCCTTCCTGGCTTATGATAGATTCAACACCGGTGTAGTAGTTAAAAGGTTCTTCACCTCAACAAATGAATTTTAAAATTTCTCATTCCAATAAAAATTTACTCCCTTCTAAGTTAGTGAATTAATTGGGGAAGAAAAATTCCATAATTCCTTCAAGAACTAGTGATAATATCCAGCGAATCCCAATAAGCTCCGAATCCTAAAGACATTTCATGGTTTCTCCCATGTTATAATAGATTTCACCTTCTCAAGATAAACCGGTATTCCATTTTCTGACACCATGTGTCCCAAGAACATCACTTACCTAATACAAAAGTCACATTTTGAAATCATGTCATAATTTAGATTATTTTTTAGAAAATACGGAACTATTTCAGATTACACAAATGATCCTTCTCGAGCATAGATTAAAAAAGGATCTCATCCACAAAGACTACCATGAGGGTATCAAAATATTATTGGAAATCATGTTCATTAAATCTCTAAAAATATAGGAGATTTTTTAGGCCAAATGGCATGAATAGATACTCATAATTTCCATACCTCCTCCAAAAGCTAGTTTTTTGAATGTTGTATTCTTTTATTCTCAATTAATTCTAGCCAGAATAAAGATCAATCTTTGATAACCACTTATTCCCTTTCAACTGATCAAATAGACCTTGAATCCATGGTAACAGATATTTTTTCTTTACCATAATTCAACTGATATTTTGGTAATCAACATATAGGTGATGTGAACCATCAACCTTTTTAGCAAAGAGAACTGACACTTCCCAAGGTTACATGCTCGGGCATATGATTCCTTTCTCAAGAATATCATACAAATTGGATAAAAACTCTTTCATTTCAGCTAATTCCAAATATAAATATGCAATAGATATTTATTGAGTACCAGACATTAACTCAATATAAAACTCAACCTCCCTTACCAAAGGTAAACCAGTGATGTCTAAAGGAAGCACATCAGGAAACTTGACGGTGACCGAAGGGAGATAAACCTAAAACATTAAAACTCTAGATCAAATATAAAAATTGATATCACATTCCCCAAATCTAGATAAGAAGGTCTGGAAATACTCTACCTTAGGTCACATTCTCTTTGGATGACACAGTACACACCATCTAATGTAGTGAATGAGACCCTTCAAAGATAACAGTCTATCGAGGATTTATTGGCAATGAAGAAATATATCTTGAAAATTATATCATGAGGTTTCATGTCAATAATTAGAAAACTCCAAGAAATCTCACCATCTGATAGAGTGAAAAAAAAACAATAGGGTCTATAGATATCCTGATCACTCTTCATTCCAAGGGGTGTAGTAATTTCTATTACACAAGATAAAATCTCCATAGAAAGATTTAAAAGATTAAAAATATGGGTTGAAATAAATTAATGAGATGGTTTAGTATCAAATCGATCAGTCACTAATGGAAAATCCAATGTAATGGTAGCTCTCACGGTCAATGGACCTACATCCGCTTCCTCTGGAGACTCTTCCAATGTGATAAGAAGCTTTGTTCAAGATACCTATAGCTAGAACCCTTTTTTATGTCAAACATATGATTTCACTAAGGTTTTTGAAGGTGATGATGGTCCCATGCTAGTACAATGAGTGTAAACATGTGGAATAATCTCATCAAATGACCCATGATTTCGGAGGATCCACAGTTATTGGGTGCCTCAATGAAAAATATCTTTTAATGTCCCAACTTTCTACACTGGTAACAAACTAAAAGACCTATTCCAGGAACTACAGAAGATCTATAATGTCCATTCTTTCAAGAACCACCAATATAATAATCATGCTTCTTATTTCCCTTAGAGTAATTCACACATCCACTAGGGAAGAAAGAAACACCCAATAACCCTTAAAATCTAGCCAGGTTATTCTCGACCATAAACACTCTATACAGTACATGAGGATAAGAAGGTAGCGTTAGAAAGTAAATATGAAAATAAAAAACCTATCAAATTTCCAACACAAACCATTGATCCCTCATCTTCTCATTTGATAAAATATTAGGTGAAAATTGAACAAGCTCATCAAAAATATTTTCATACTCTATCACGGACCTGTAAAACTACATTATTTTGAATAAAAATAGTTTCTTTGGCCATCAAAATTGACTCTAGATAAAATTGGTTGGTTAAAAGAACCTTTTAATTCATTCCACTCTAAGATCTCATGTTTCTTCTTTACCACCATCATGTCCCAACATCTTATTAATAGTTCTTCAAATAAAAAAGGGGTCACACTTCATCTATATTTAATTGGGTGTGTCCAAGAACCAAAAAACTCTCCATTATTCTAAACCAGTCCTCGTCCTCTTGAGGATCATTTGAGCCTTTAAATGTTGATAGATTATGGAGAAGTAAATCTTGAGAAAAAATTTTGAGAAATTCCCTCTGAGGTCATGGATAAGAACTGAAGGTGGAACCTACCCAAGGGCGTGGACAATACACACAATCACCTCAATCATATTTGAGACCACAAGAGAATTCACTCGATGAATATTAATAGTAGCTTCCTCCTATATCTGATACACATGTCTTCTCGAATTCAGGATGGTACCCAACACCAGTAGTCAAAAAGGAAGACATCATATTATCACTCAAACAGATAAATAGGGAAATTAATCCCAATATATAGACAAAAAAGATTTGTATTTAATATACAAATATAAAAATCATGGAAAATACTAGAAGAAATTTTAAAGAGGACTTTCCCTAATAAACCACGGAAACTTATGGTTAATTATGGTGCGATATGTCCCAGAAATCAATCAAAACTGTCTCCTAAGTTCTGAAAAGATTACGCAAATGCATATTGACTTCAAGAAAAAAAGCTCAATCAACCATTGATATAACTTTTTCATGAACTATCCTGGTCACCATAGTAACTAGATAACTAATCCAGTTCTAACTTGTTCTGAAGGGTGTTTCCAATCCCGACTGGTTGACGACTAGCACCTAACATCATACAAAAGTGAGAGTGGGAATGATTTTTCCACTACTAAAGTGGGAATGAAGTAAAAAATAGGTACGCATACAAAAGAAACTCAACAGAGAGTAAACTACCCAAATTCAGACAAGAATAATAACCCAGTGTACTATAAACAAAAGTACTAGAAAATAGGATAAACTACCCAAGTACCAATGGACACAACCCACAGTGTCAATAGATCAATGTCTATAACCACCTCCATGTGGGGCTTTACCCATGCTCAGACCTGGAAGGAGATAATCTAAAAACACCCAAAGGCACAGGTAGGGAGTGATATAAAAATTCTAATAGGGTCTCACTAATAATTCCATAACATATTCCAATATTAAATTAACAAAATATAGCTTTAAATTTAAATCAAATAGGATTTGAATTTCATATTAAAAATTAAAACAATTAATGCTTTAAATTGAAAAGGGTGAAAATATTTAAATCAAAGGCTTTACTTTTCAATTGATGGAAAAATTCCAAAGTAATGGAACTTTTCAACAAATTAAATAAAAAAATTATATAATTTTATTATATAAATTATAAGGCATGTAAAATAGTTTTAAAAAATACCATATATTCATTTGAAATACAAACAAGCTAGAAATATGGTAATGTTCCTAAGAAGGTACGATATTTCTAGTCTATATGGACTCCACACTCAAGGTGACATGGAAATATTTACACACTTCCATTTGAACTCAGGACAAGGAGGACTCATTACAATTGCCTAAGGGATGTGATGTACTGCATTTATGTTTTGGAATGTTGTAATGTGTAAAATACCATCTAAATAACTCACTATATACCTAAGGGATTCTTGTTCTCTATTACAAAACAATTATGGTAAAATTATTTCAAGCAACCTTAAAATACAATAAATTCCATCATCCATTTCAAATATGCCAATTTCAATTTAAAAACCACAATATAAGTTTTAAATAAAAAAATGAATTTTTCCAAGATAGAAACCCAAAGGGTCATATGAAAACCATTTTAATCAATTTTTATAATATAATAAATTTAAATAAATTAAAAAATCAATTTCAAAATCCACTTTCATAACATAAATTGAATAGTTAAATTTTTCACATTATTCCATGAATTTCACAACAAACCCACAATTCAATGGAATTGGGGTATTTAATACTTTTTCCATAAAATCCATTTCCAAAATTAAATTAAAAGTTTTAATTGATAAAATTTACATAAAATCAAAATTTTAAATTAAAAAATTTAAATTTCACAAATTTCCATAAACGCACCTCAATTTAATGGAATTTCAGGTTTTCCAATTTCATTCCAAAAACCCATTTTAAAAATACCAATTGAATAGAATTGGGTTTCCCAAAAAACCAATTGAAATACATTTAACTAAAATCAAGAAATTTAATTTAATTCAAATAATTGAAATTAAATAAACAAATTTGGGGTTAACATAAATTGGGGATCATGACTGAATAAATAATATCAGGATCACGAGATCTCAAATCACTAATCCAAAAGATAAAAATCCAATAATTAAATAAGAAAATGAGGATATATCAATAAATCATTGTTTTATATCCAAATTAGTGGGTATTAGATCCTCAAATGAACACAGGGATTCACAAAACCATAGGTAGAGGAAAGAGATCATGGGAGAATGAGAATGGGAAGAGGAACCTAACTCGGAGAAGATTAAAGGGAAATACTCAAGCTTCAAAAATCTTCTTGGAGGTATCCAAGGGTCCAATAACTCTTCATGGGAGCTCCAAGTAAGGTAGAAATCATTTATGGGTCATTTTAGTCCATCATGGACATAAAAGGGGAGTTCAAGAAATTTTGATCAAAATTATGATTAATTAAAAACCCATACCCATGGTATCCTAGGTAGAGCCACATAGTTAGACAAACTGTACGGACTAAACATGTTCCTATTTTAAATGTGGCACACATTTTCTCCTTAGAGGTTTCATGTCTTGAATAACCATGCACCAACCGTGAAAATCCAATAACCTTTGGTTGCATGTTTTACTCTAGGAGGGTGCACAGTTTAGACTAACCAAGTTCCAACCAAATACTAGCCCATAAACATCCAAAATTTTCCAAATTTCCCCAGAATAAACCCCAGATGAAACTCAACCAACAAAATACCAAAAAAGATGTTTTTAGAATAACTGAAAACATTAACAGGATGTTTTTAAAGGGTTTTTGGGCATGTTGGTCTAGGATTGGGAATGAGAATCATGGTTATATATGATTTGGGAACACGAATTATATAGTTAGAAAAAATCACACCATGAAATAGGGAGTTATTTCATTGGAATATAATCTTGATGTGTTTGAGGGGTGACACAACTCAAATAGATGAAAACATGAATTTTTATAAAGTATTTTATTTTTTGGGTATTTCAATTCATGATAGGGGTGGTCATGATATGAAGGTTTTTCTGGTGGGGTTACCAGGGAATAGAATATTGGGTTTCACCATGATGAAACCTTGGACAATGAATCTTAGGATAAAAGGGTGGGATTTTATAATGCAAAGAGGTGGATTTCATCATGATGGGTTTTTTCACAAGGCATATTCACATCGATTTCATGAGGGTCATGTAGTGAATGGCCTAGTTCTGTTAAATAAAGTGGGATTATATTAAATTATATTAATTGTTAAAATCATATTAAAATAAAAAAGAATACATTTTGGATAGAACTAGTAGGATATCATAAAACCATATTAAATTTATTTAATTTTCCATTTTTAGATATCTCCATATTTTCTCATTGGATCATAGTGTCATTAGAAGAAAGAAATAGTCATGGTAAAGGTTGAAATCCCACATGATTTTTGGTAGATTTATCACCATTCGATCTATTTTTATAGATGGTTCCCTAAAAAGGGATTTTTTATAACCTTGAGGTTTTAAAAGAAGAAAATTATTTCAATGGAGAAGGTGATGCTCAACACTGAGCATAAAAACCACGAAATATATTTCTTTAGATTTAATCTCTTTGATAGCTTGTGGTACACACAACCCCAAACATAAATGAAATGTAATATAGTATAACATTATAACCAAGAAATTAAATTTTCTGAAATGATTAACACTAAAAAAATTATTAAAATTAGTATTATCTATTGATTATAAATAGAATAAAAATAATATAAATGAAAAGGAAATGTTTTATGATAGAATATTTTTTTAAATGATGTAGTTTCTCTTTGCACGAATAATTTAAAATAAATTTATAAAAATTTTAGAAAATTTATTTTGTAAAAGTAGAATTATTTTTTTAATCATCAAATCAAAATTATCTTAGGGTGTATTTTAGATATTTTTCAATGAATAGTGAAAATAATATTTTTTAATGAATGTTTCCTGTCTATTAAAATAATTTGGAAAGTTATATTATATTTTATGTTTTTTTAAATTAAAAATAGTTAAATAATATTGAAATTTAATTATTTTATTCTAGTGGAATAACTTTCATATTAAATTTTGATATTAAAACCTTCTACACTTAGGAGAATTTTTCTTTAGAGACTGAATTTTTAATGTTGTCTGTGGGTATAATTTTAAATTGTATTCTACCACTTCTTTTAATTTAATATGGAAAAATGGATTTCATATTTGGAATAAGAATAATTTATATTATCTAAAATGTTCAACCAAATTGTTTCCCGTACTGAATAGTGGAAACATCAAAAAAATTAATAACCATGAGTAAAGAACAAATTGACTTACTGGGGGTTTAAATGAAAAGATAAGGGTTGAAATGACCTAACTAATTTTTCAAAACCTATGTCCTATACATATTTCGACCATATAACTTATAAGGTCATATAATAAAAAATATTTTAGTTTTTTGGCATTATAAAAACATTGTACAATCAAATATTTTAAAAGTTCCATGTGTGTCATCTCTACAACTTATAAAAGTACCCCCCAATATTCCCCTATTCACACCTAAAAAGACATTTGGTTTCACAAATACAAACCCATATCACATATATACACCAATTAAGACATATTAATATCTTTTTTTGATCAAAATCCAACCTAGGAAGGATTTTGGTGCAAATGTAATTAATTTGTCCAAAGAAGAGGTACTGTTCTTAAACCGGCATTTTTAATTTGTTTCAGCGTACAAATAATTAAAATATTCTTAAATAATTATTATATAACATAATAGTAATAATAAATATAGTTATATTTTATTATATTAAGGGTATGACCTATTTAAATATCCTCTTCTATCAAATGGGATACAAAATCATTGATCGTGTGTATAGTGGACTACCACCTCACGAATCGATGCAATTCGTTTTCCATCCCCACCTTTCAAGGATGAATATAATTATTGATTTAACTCATTTATATGATATTTATTATATTGTTATACATATGGAATTATAATATCACATATACCATCCTATATTCCACTCTATCTAAAATAAGATAACATCGCTCGTGTGTACTACAGATTAGCGCTTCGTGAACCGATGTGATTAGATTTTCACATTTTCCATATAAGAAACGATATAAGGATAAAATTATTGAATATATATTGTATTTATTAGAAAAAAAATTATTATGTAAAATTAATATAACAAATATTTCACTACCCTTTCACTCATTAGTTGAGTGATAATGTTACTTGTGCATACATACAACCTACCGTCTCCATGAAACAATGTGATTCATCTCCATGTGGAAATTTATATAATGAATCAAAAAAAAATTATATATATATCATTACTATAAATCTATATATTAGGGTTTTATATAATATTTAGAAGGACTATAACTTTCATGACAAAACATGCATTAGAAAACAAGGAAATTAACACCTAAAAAATGAAAATAATGAAATATTGTTAACAAAAAGGTTTTGAAATGTTATAAGGGGGTCATAAATGATGTAAAAATTATCAATATTATGTTATTAATTAATAAAATTCTTAAAACTATTATATATGTAGTTAAATCATGTTCAATTAAAAGGAAGTGTGAGGTAAGGGACTTCATCTAAATTTCCCCTCATTGAGTCATGTTGTAATGTTATGCACCTAATTTCTTTTAAGTCCTATATATACATACCCTTTTAAATGTAATATCATGTTTGAATAATATTTTATTTTATTTTATGTTTCAATTTGAATAAATTCATCCAACGTGATTTGACTTGAAAACTACCAGGTGGTAATAAACTTCATATTACAATTTATTTTCATTGGGTTATATTACTTCATCATTGTATTTAATCATTTATGATTATATTTTTACTGAATTTATAATATATTATGTTTTATATCCACTTATTTTTTGGGGGATTAAATTTTATACACATAATCTATTCATTGGTTAATTTTCACTTCAATGTCATGATCTCTGTAAGGGTTTATTTCAAAATCTCATTTTAATTATAACTATTTATGCTTGAACTTCCATTGAAGGAAATTATATTATTATGTGATAATAACAAATTTTAATTTTATTCTAATATAGATATCCATTATGTTTTCAATTAATGGTACCATTTTTCTACTCTTTGGTACATAAAATGATTGAGAAAATGTTTTTAATAAAATCCTACATCATTTCTCTCTTTGGTCAAAAATACATTTTCTTCAAAAAATATGATTTCTAAAAATGTTTTTAAATATTTTTTAAAAATTATCCAAATTATTTATTAAATAAATTTTTAACTATGCTATAATTTTTATAAAATTTTTTTAAATTAATCTTTATGTCATTTTTCAAACAAGGAATGTTGGGATTTTACCGAAAATTTGAAATGAATCCTTCTTTTAACATGTATGACATATATTGAAATTCCCATATTAATGACCACTAAATTTTTTAAATATTTAATTATTAGTTTCAATGTTTATTTTCAAAGAAACGTAATTATAAAATATTTTCATAAACTTTTTGTTTTAAAAATATTCAAAATAAAAGGGATATTTCCCTCAAGAATGATTTTAATGAGATTTTTATTGTATTTATATTCATAAACAAAAAAACCCATTTATTATACATGTAATAAAATTGGGATATTTAGTATTAATACAATCCTTATTCATTATATGGGTGTTTTATGATCATTTTTATAAAATAAATTATTGAAATTAACTTTCTTGATTCATTTTTGTTTTCATTAATATTACCATGAAAAAATTACTTTCCTGTGACTATTGGACATTGAAATTCTCATAAATTTCAGTATTATTTATCTAGTATATGTTTATTTATTAAACCATATATAATTTCTAATTTTCATTTTCTACATTTAAATTCATTTTTTATCTTGGGAAATTTTAATAAATTTTTATTCTTTATTCAATGCATAAATTAAACGATAATAAAAATTGTTCTTGAATTAAAATTATTATTAGATATGTGAGGAATTATTTGTACATGGTGTGATTGGTGGGACCTAGAATTATACATCCCCTCAATTTATTGGTAGTATCCCAAGGTGAATCAAAAAATATAGAATTAAATGGGTTTAAACCTATAGTTTTAAACCATATTAGGAAAAGGTATTGATAGTATAGGCATCATGATTCCTAAGATCCTGATTTCCAGTAATTAATTATTTCCATCATTAAATATTTAGTTATTATTATTAATGATATTTGACAATGATATTATATCTAGATGCATTTTGTTGTCATTTTATTGATTAAATGTAATGTGTTTTTATTTATTTATCTTTTTACATTTATTAACCCTTATCTATTCATGATAGTAAAGTTATTAAAATCAAAAAAATAATTAATTTACCATTATATATGGATTATTCCTTATCTAATATGGATATTCATGTTATTGATTAAATGGGATGTGTTTTCAGATATTTACTTTTCCATGTTTATTGAGGATTATTTATTAATATATTCATTATGTTTAAATATATTTAATGATTAGTTACATTCCTTTCCATGTTTATTATGATTATAGATTCATTATAGATTCAAATTTACATAAATCATACTGAGTATCTAATAGATTCCTTATTTTTTTTCTTTCCTAGGAATCCTTGAAGTGTACTATGAATGATATGTAAGTATATGCTAGGGTGAATAATGATATTCTCAAAAAATATTATGTTTTATTTTTGTGTTTTCAAATGTAATATGGGAATACTGTATGTATCTAGATTACCAATAATACGAAACTATTTGGTCATATGGGATGTGATTCCATGTATATTATTCTGATCTAAAAAAGTAGGCATCGACAATGGGTTATATGAGTTAGGTTCATTACAGTTAGTATTAGAGTAAGTTCAATAGAAACCTTGGAAACTAGATTTAAGAAAACATAAACTATAGAACATAAACCTATGATAGACATTGAGGATAATTATAAAAGGAAATCAAAAACTTATTTAAGATATATATTATGTTGTTTCTTCTTAAAATACATCTATGTATGGATAATACAAGTATATTTGGTTCTAGAAAATATGTGCATATAATTAATGAATCCAAGAAATGTTTATCATGATTAAATTTAGTTATACCCGGTACATTAAAATGGACCTTACTACACACCTGTTTTAACACTCTTGGGGGATATTATTTGGGTAATTCAAATTTTCTTTACAAAATAGTATGATGTATTTGAATAAATTATGACATTGAATTACCTCAATTAAACCTAAGGTTTTATAAATTGATAATATGGTGTCATGATTAAGAAATACCATAAATAAATATATGGTTTTTCCACTATGGTTATTATTGTTCACATTATGATTTTTAGTTTTACCAATGGATGGTACATGAAGGAATCATAGTAACATTGAATATGAAGCATAGTGTGTTGAGTATGAGTAACCAAATTTTATGGTAAAAGGAGTGAAATATATCATTATTACTCCTATTAATTTATCCTAAAATATTATTAACAAACTATACCTTGACCCACTCTTAGACTCACCAATGAATATAAAGATTGAGTTTTCTAAGTGCCAGAATGGTAGGGACCAAGGTGGAAA
Organism: Viscum album; assembly: GCA_963277665.1. NCBI lineage: Eukaryota > Viridiplantae > Streptophyta > Magnoliopsida > Santalales > Viscaceae > Viscum > Viscum album. The sequence continues at coordinate 343,971,893 of OY728167.1, forward strand.
GATGTTTTGGTTTCATTCATGTGATAAAACTAGAAAGAGACACCCAAGAATGTGACCAAAAGGAATATGAAAATATTTTATGTGTGGAAAATAAGGTCATAATGGAATGGAATACAGAGAAAAAATGAAGACTATGATGGAAGTAAATAAATTTCATCCTAGGGATCCATTTATAATTCTTTTTCAGAAATATGGGGAACTAGGGAATTATCTGAGTAAATTCCCTCATTTAAAGGTTAAATACAAGTCCAAAGAAGGACCTATTTTTAAATAAAATGGTTGAATATTTATAGGCATTTCAAAATTATATTTTAGAATTATTTTTACCAATGATATTTTGGTTATAAGAATCATGAAACATGTAAGGATTTTGTTAACTTTGTAATCATATATGTATTTATTAACTTAAGAGTTATGGATACTATCATGGGATTATAATCATAAGATTTATCAAATGTTCAAAGTATTAAACATTAACTTTTTAGGTTTTATATGATAGGAATATACAATGATAAGGATATTATTAGAAAACATTTATGGGAATACAACATAGCGGTTTAGTATATGAATATTTATTTAAGAAATAATTCCCTTGATTTTGTTGGCACATGTTTAAAGGTATTAGTGAACTTTAAGGTTTATCTTATATTTTAATTTCAGTCAATTATGGGTTATTACACAATTGGATTGTTATAGGAATTGTATTAATGTAATCTTTTTAAAAGGAAAACCAGTTACATCTAGTGAAGGTCACATGGCTTGAACCCATAATTGAATAATGATATGTATTTAGAACCTACTACTGTAATACTTGATGTTCTGGTAAATATTTCATTTTTTAATTAAATCATTTTATGAATGATTGTTAATTATGTACAGGTGGTGTTACTGTTTAGGTTAATATATTAATATATTATATTGGATAACTCATGCTAACATTCTTGGTTTTGGAAAATAGTTAGAGATATAAATAAATACTTTTCAATCATTTATGGTTCTTATGACCCATTAAAATATAATTTCGTGCTTTTGGAATGAAAAAATCATTTTTTTAATATTCATTTTTTGGAGTGAGAAATGAATTTGAAATTGATCCAATCACATCTAAAGGATAAAATTATGCTTTTGAAAAAGAAATATATGAAGTAAGTATCAATCATTATATAGATATATTGGAAAAAAAATACTAAAAATTAGGAAATATATCTTTAATCAAAAACATTAACATATTACCTTCAAATCCAATCAATAAAGTGGTCTTTTAAATCATCATATATTTATTTTTTTCGGGTCCTTAACTTTCCATTGACCATTAGCTTTCTTGTAATCAATGACCTCTGTCACTCACTATAATTATTTATGATTTTATTCAATGTATATATCACAACTTACCATATATGTTATCCTATATAGAAACTTATATTTTTATTATTCAATAATACCATTCTTATTTATCTTTTCCACTTTTAAGAGGATGTTTTATTAACACTTTTATGATTTGGGTTTTTCAAATGTTGTATTTCCAAATGTAAAACCCATGATTACCTATATCAAGATTAAATGGAAAGGAAAAAAATATTGAAGGTCCAAATAATTTAAAACCCAAATATTTCAAAATAATAACCTTTTATTTGATTGTGTTTTTTTACATTAGACACAAAGCATAAACAACTCACAAAGTATTTTTTTAATGTTAGTCAATTTTATGGCTTTTAGATCATGCATCCCTAAACCTAAATGAACCGAAATATAGTATTCCATTATAACCTAGTAATTAAATTTTTTTGTATTAATAGGAATAATTAATTTTCTAAAACTATGGCATAATAATTAGAAATAAAATAGTAATTCCTTGAATGAAAAAGAATTGTTTTCTAAAAAACTGCATTTTTCTAAAAAATGGTCTTGTCACGCATTACCCAAAAAATTTAAAATAAAATTTTAGAAATTTTAGAAATTATATTATATAAAATAAACTTCATTTTTAAAATCATCATATAAAAAATATATTAGAGTGATTTTTAGAGATTTGTTTGAGAAAAAATCGTATTTAAATGATTAGTAAAAAATGATGATTTTTATTGAAAGCTTCTTTCTTCATTTAAATAATTTAAATTGTTAAATTGTATTTGAAACTGGTTTTAAAGTAAAAATAGTTAAATTATATTAAAATTTAACTAATTAATTTAGGGTAATAATTTTAATATTTAATTTTTATATTAAAACCTTCTAGAGTTATGATAAGTTTCTCTTTAGAAGCCTTCCTTTTCATTGATTCTATTAGTATAATTTTAAATTGGATTCTTATAATTCAGTGAATTGAAATTGGAAAATGTATTCCATATTTTTAGTTAGAAAAAAATTATATTATTGAATAATTTAAACCTAATTTTTTATCATAATTAATAGTGAAATTAATTAAAATTAATTAACGTGGTTAAGGTAAAAACTAATTTTCCAGGGGATAATCTAAGAAGATAAGGGTTAAAATGACTTACCAACTTTCACAAAAAACCATTTAAAGTCTATATTTAGACCTTAAAGAGTCTTAGGGTATGTAATAATACATTTTTAGGTATGTGGAATTATTAAAACATGGCTGTTGTGGATTCCTTTCAATAATTCCATGTGTGTCGTCTCTCCCACTAATAAATGGACACCCCCTCTCCTCCCATTGTAACACTTACAAATCCATTTGGTTTAGTCGATACCTTCCCAAATGACATAATTAATCCCATTAAATCATTTTTAAACCCTTGGATTTATCATATTTACAACCTATAAAGTATTTTGGTGAAAACCTAAAGAAGTTGGCTGAAGAAGAGGTAACGCTCTTAAACGAGCTTTTTTTTGTTTCTTCACACATCTCCATAAAATTTAATTAAAATATAATTATATAATTAAATATTTATATAACATATAATTATTTAGTATTATGTTAAAATCATGACCTATATCCATATCCTCGTCTATCAAATGGGAAACAAAACTGTCGATCAAATGTACGGAGGATTATTTTCTCTCAAACTGATGTAATTCGTTTACCATCCCCTCCATTAAAGGAATTATATAATGATGGATTTAAAAAATTTATATTAAATTTATATTATTAATATACTTATGAAATTATAATTTCAATTCTACCTTATTAATTTATCTTCTATTTCAAATATGATAATGTCTCCTGTGTGTACAGCAGACTACCGCCTCCTGAAGTGATGTGATTCATTTTTACTTATACTTTACAAGGAATTTTTTTAGGATAAATTTATTGAATATATTTGATATTTATGAAATTATATTGATTATGGAAAAATAATTTGTTGGTCTAAGTAGACTACTCAAGTAGGGGGTGAATTTAGTATTTATAAAAACTTTTGTTTAAATAATTAGTTCTTTGAGAATTTCTCTCAATTAAAAATATAATCTAAGTCTGTTTGTAGTGAATTTACAAAAGTACTGAATTTTCAATTAATTTCTCCAAATATTTATTTGTTCTCAGTTATACTAATCTAAATATTAATATAACTTTTTAAACTAACATACTATTTCAACACAGTTATATACACTTGATAAGCTAACTATCAAAGTTTAATTTCGTTTTATGAAATATGTGATAAAAATAGAGTAAAAACTAAAAGGTAAAAACATAAAGGATATAAAAAAGAGGTTCAGTCTCAAGAAGATACTTAATCCTCTCCACCTAGTTATCACCTTCCACAGATCTATTTAAATTAATAAATAAGTTTTGATCAACACCCTGGACCGGGGTTCACAATAGAACACAAGGCAGTACAGGTCACACTAGACCTCTACCACAGTTCTTCTTGGGAAAATTTCAAACAGGTCACACTTGACCTATTCCATAGTTCTGTGTGGGATAAAAAGGATAAATAGAGTGAGAGTTTGAGGATATTAAGTATCCTCCAGTTATGAATAGGATTCAGTGGGTTTGAAACAGACAGATACACACACTACTCAAAAATATAAATAAAATAACAAAATATAGATAAGGATGTAGAGAAAGGTTTAGAAGTCTCGGTGTGTTATGTAGTGCAGCTCTGGACTCGTTTGATTTAGTGGAGTGGAAGATTGAGTCCTTATCTGAAAGTTGACTCCAAAACTGAGTGTCATAGCCTCTGTGTTCTGGATTCCAAGAGTATTAAATGTTTAGCTTCTTGTTTGGAAGGTGTTTAGGATAGCTCAGTAGGTTTTGATTTACTTATTGATCTCCCCGTATGTTCTTCCTTGTGAGTTCTTGGGTTTCGAAGTATGCTCGATAATTGTTGGTTCTCTTATGCACTTGTTCACTTGATTTATACTAATGCGTATTTTCTCCCCGTGAATAATCCAGCTTTTTATTATTTTATACATCGTGGGCCAACAGACAGAATGATCTCCCCACGTGCATGTACCTTGTACTATCGTCTGAATATCCTACATAAAATATTAAATAATTTTGGAAGCATTAATTTTTCTAAATATGACGGTTATCTATAAAATTTTATTAATAAATTTAGTAAAAAGGTTTTTTATGACTATCGGTGAGTCATAAGTATCGGTGAGTCATTGGCATCAATCTTTGATCATCGGCCTATCAGTATCAGTATGTTAGCATCAGTGACTCTCTATATCAGTGAGTCCTTCCCATTAGTATTAGTGACTCTGGGTGTCGGTGAGCCATTTGTGCTATCGATCTGTCTAGGCATCAGTGAGTCATCATTAGTGACTCATTTTTAATTATCGGTGTGTCTCCCATTGGTGAATAGTCCATCGGTAAGTCCTTTGAACTAACAGTGCTTCGCCCATCAGTAAGTCGTCCATCGGTGAGTCTCTTAAGCTATCAGTGTGACTGATCATCAGTGACTTGTCCATCGGTATGATGTTTTTTCTATCGGTGAGTCCTATATCGATTTCTTCTTTGATCGATGACTTCTTCAATCGGTGAGGCAGCCATCGGTGACTCCTTTGAACTATCAATTCCAAGGACTTTGAAAAACTTCCAAGTGTCTGTCTTATACAGAATATCACCAAATTAAGTGAAATTCATAATTACATGTAAATATACACTTGTAAATATATTGAAACATAAATATTTAAAATTTATTGACTTATTGAAATGTATTATATCATGTGAAATAATTTATTCATTTATAAATATTCATTGACATTACTATAATGAGTTAAAGCCCCCGTGGGCGTGGTGGAGTGGTCGAAGGCTCTGCTTCCCTCAGGGGAGGTCGGGGGTTCGAACCCTGTCAGGGGGTATGCTATAAAAATCATGTTCACCACACGTGGTGCACGTGTGCACGCCGGTTACCCAAGCATTTACGCAGCGCTGGCCCCCGTTGGGGAACTAGGCTTTACCCCTTGGGTGGGCCAGGGGAAGGTAGGGGATTTTCGGGCCACTGCATGCCTGACCACGTAACCACTCGTGGGCTGGGCCATCACCCGCATTGTTTCTCGGCCCCTGCCTTTTATGTATACAAACTTTTAAAACTATAATGATTTAAAACATAATATGTGAATTAATAAGATTTGTAAAGTGGCATGGTTTGTGATTATTAAAAAAACTATCTCATAGAGGGTCTAACAATCTCCCCCTTTTTGATAATCACAAATCATGGAATTAAATGACTTATATATGATGTTAAGGAATAAAAATTACTTGACTCATCATATCAATGTATTATAGGATATATATATATAGAAGGTTCCTTTTAAGAGAGTTATAACAAATCATTTTCATTCTCCCCTTAGTAAGTTGAATTAGATAAGTCTGAGTGACTTGGATTAGAGGTAGGATATATATATATATATATATATATATTGTTGATTTAATTACATCTTTCTTATTCTATAGTTCTCCCCCTTAGATTAATAATTTATTTCATACATAGATTTCTTCCCCTTTTGGGATTAGAAAAAAGGTGAAAACGAATAGAAAGAATAATAAAATTGATATTCATTAAGGTATAAAGAGTACAATCACCAAATAAATGTATAGAGACATATCAAAAATGATCCCCACCTAAGGCTTGGGATTTTGAGGGGATTTCCCTTTTTCTGAAGGGTCAAGAGAAGGTGTAGGACGTGGTATTATAGATGTAGAAAGGGATGATTGAATGGAAGCATCAGGTAAGGAAATACCTTTAGGAACATTAGCTATAAGGTTTGGTCTCCTCTCTAATAGAATGGGAATTTTTGGCTACTCCTTGATTACTGTCCTGATCTGAGATAAGGCTTAAGATACTGTTATCTGAGAATGAGGCAGGGAACCAGGTGTAAAGGAAGAAACTTCTTGGACCATTATAGATTCAGCTTGCACGTGAATATAGGGATTCAAAATCATGATGAAATAGTTTATGACTTCACCCCCATAATTCATAGCCTCTTCAAATTATTCTTTGTTCTCCATGAACATTTCCAAAGTAGGTGTAAACTCCTTCAACTGACTGACTTTATCTTGAAATCCTCAGTCCCTGGTGGAATCTTAAGGTTCTCATCCAAGTACGTAAAATTGTTAATCAGATAATTCTTGGTATAGATTTTAGAACAATATTTTTCCACCTTTTCTCTGGTCTTCTTCTGAGTAGCATATGGCTCATTTGTACACTGTCTAACCATGTTATAAAAAAGGTCACTATTTCTCTGTACTTTGGAAAGGGTCTCTTTATCAGAGTCACTATGAATACCCTTGAGTTATTCCCTCATCATAGTCCTGAGGGACTCCATATCAACAGTAGGTCTGGTACTTTTAGTACTAGAGGCACCAGAAATCATCTTTCCAAGATCCTACTTTAACTTCTTCAAATATGCACTCATTAGATGTGTAACCAGGTTCCTAAGAACCTCCATAACACCACAAAGTGTGGTATTGAAATTAGTGGTCATAGATTCCAATTCATTACTCATTCTATTCACTTCTTCTCTTAGCATTTTATTTTTTATAATAATATTCTAAGATGTAGTGATTAGGATAAGTTGAATCTTTTGAATCACCATTCTTGAAATCTTAGCAGTATTGGCCTCTGAAATACTCATGGAAATACATGCTTAATTTCTTAATCCAATATAAGATCTCATTGACTCACATATATCAGCTTTGAATTTTTCTAGATTATCCTTGGTGACATAGTCACTGGGCACTGTCTGTACAATCAGCTCATCAGCATTAGGAAAAATAGTTGAAGCAGGAGAAATCGGTTCCATAGTAGCTTGTGGAGTAGGAGGAGGCGGATCTATCATCTCCTCATCTAATCCACAATCCATCCCAAATAGGATATATCCTGGATTTCTATTCCAATCACTAGAACAATTCAAGTATCTAGGATCTACAATGTCAATTCATACTCTTCTTCCTTGAGTCTCACACTCATCCTCAGCTTCATCTTCTTCTTCTTGATACCCAACAAAAACAAAATTCCAAGGTACTGGTAATAAATAAACGTTAGGTTCTACTTAAACTCTAGCCACTCCAACCACTTGATCCACTTCCTCATTCTGAGCCATAGGTGAAATTTGATCTTCTTCCTCTTCCTCTTGACCTCCAGCCATAATTTCATTATGCTCTTGAATGATGCCTTGAGTATCATCATAAGGTTGTTCATGCATGTGCTCATTTCCAGCATCTCCATCATCATCATAACCAGTATAATACAGTCCAATAGGATCAACATCATCATATCTACCAGCCTCATTATCATCTCTATGAACAGACTTCTCACCAGAATTAACATATTCTTGACCTTCTTTAAGGGAGTCACTCGCATGCTCACCTTCATCATCCTCCTCATCATCATCATCATCATGATCAGTTTGGTTACATATCCTTCAACTCTAGAGACCTCAGTCTCTTCCTCATCTTTATCACCCAACAAATTTTCTCGAGAATTTAATTCTAAAAGTGGACTAGAAGTTCCATATGACATGTTATTAGGGATTTCAAAAATATTTGGGTCACTTCTATCATCAATAGGAGACCCCTCCTATCATGGAAGCTCAGGCTCAACCTGTTCCTCTTCATTAGAATAAACTGCATGCTCACCAGGTTTAAGACCCATATTAGCTTGATACCTTGGCCTGGTAGGATGATAAATAGGGTTACAATCTTCATATAATCTATCCTCATCTCCTACCAAAATTATCCTCCATGGATTCCAAAATATCATTATTATTTTACAGATGTCCTTGTGCAGGAAAAATCCAATATAGGTAGTAACCACTTCATCTCCATCCTCCACACACCCTACCTTCTTTAGCACTACAGAAATCATCCTTGGGTAGTATAAACATGTTTCTTTATTAGAGGGTTTGATCATCTCATAAATATGTACCATAAGGTACCAACATAAATTCACTTTCATCCCATTTTTCAATAAATAAATAAGGTAAAAATACTAATACTTCACAGCAGCAAAATATCATTTCCTTTGGAATATTTGGTGTTGAATAAAATTGAAAAGAAGTCTAGCCTCTCCATCTAACTCTATAGTTGTTGCTCTCCTTGACTCCTCATTTCAAGTCAATTATTTCAAATAATTTTCATATGAAAATAAATCTGAGGATGGTAGAGTATTATGCTTGTAGTTAGCATATATTCCCTCATGTGGAATCTCCAAGAATTCACCCCACTCCTTTAAAGAAAATGAAATTTATTTTACCTTCACCACAGACTTCATATGAGCCTTATTGTCTCCTTCTAAAGACACTTTCAATTTGAGATATAATTGATGTACCATCTGAGGATAGAAAGCTCTCTCATTATTTTAAAATTAGATGATCCACCCTTGAGATTCCAAAACTCTCAGAAAGAGATACTTGCTCAACAAAAGCCACTTGGCAGATAATTTCTTCCCAACAATCACTATGTGGCTTCCCAATCCCAGCTTAATGGAACTTTCTTCACTGCATGACTCTCCTTTCTGATTCTTGTACGATGATGATTCACTCTGTCCTTCTATTACATGCTTCGTTCTATCCATTCTGAAGGTTTGGGATCAAAGAAGGGAGTCAAAAGGTCTATGTTCAGAAAGGTAGAGTGAGGGTAGCGAAAGTTCAAAGTGTGGATTGAATTAATTTTATCATTTAGTTATTTTACTTCTTAAAAACATAAAATATAATAATGGTAAAATAAAAGAATGAAACTATGTCATTTTACTTAAAAATAAACACATAGACTCATTTACCAAAAAATCATTATCGGTATCGGTCTCACCTGATCGGCTTAATTTGATCGGTTTCACGCGAACGGTCTCTCGGACAGTTTCACATGATCGGTTTCACTAATCAGTTTCACCGATTGGTTTCACTAATCAGTTTGATAGAAAAACATATCCTTCTAAATAGACATGTTTGAATAGTATTTATAGATTTATCATTCTTAGTTCATGTTTGATTTAGTTCATTCTCTCAGATTTTATGTGTTTGGTGAAAATTTCATCAAGTTTATGTTCAGTCCCAATAAACTCAAGAGTTATATCTTCTTTTTTATAGTGGTCTCTCAAAAAGTGATGTCTCACATCAATATGTTTTTTTCTTGTATAATAAATTGGATTATTAGAAATTTTAATATCCCTCGTATTGTCACAATTTATAGGGATATGTTTGAATTGAAATCCATAGTCTAATAAAGTGTGTTTCATCCAAAAAATTTGTTCACAGGAACTACCAGCAGCAATGTACTCTACTTCAGCAGTTGATAATGAAACTAAATTTTTCTTTTTACTACACCATGAAATTAGATACTTTCCCAAAAAGTGACCTGTTCCAGAGGTTCTATTTCTACCTAATTTGCACCCACATAATTCATCATCAGAATAACTGACCAAATCAAAAGGTTGTCCTCTTGGGTAGAACAATCCAAAATTATTTTTATACTTGAAGTATTTGAAAACTATTTTAACAAGATTTAAATGAGACTCTTTTGGGTTTACTTGAAATCTATCACATATACATACACTAAACATGATGTCTGGCCTACTAGCAGTTAAGTATAGAAAACTCCCAATCATTCCTCTACAAGCAGTTTGATCAAAAGAATTCTCATTTTCATTAAGATCCATCTTACATGAAGAACTCATATGTGTTTCTCTACTCTTAATTCCATCAATTTCATATCTTTTTAAAATATTTTTAGGGTATTTACTTTGATTTATAATAATACCTTCTTTGTTTTGAAATATTTGAAATCCAATAAAATATTTAATTTCACCCATCAAACTCATTTCAAATTCACTTTGCATCATTTTTGAAAAATCATTACATAAATAATTTTTAGAAGATCCAAAAATAATATAATCTATATATATTTGAGATATTAAAACTTCTTTAGAAATTCCTTTTATAAATAAAGTATGATCTACAACTCCTTTTGTAAAACCTTAAAAAATAAGAATGTTACACGACCTATCATACCAAGATCTTAGAGATTGTTTCAAACCATATAAATCTTTAGATAATTTAAAAACTTGATTTAAAAAATGTGGATTTGTAAAACCTGGGGGTTTTTCAACAAAAAAAATCCTCAATTATATAACCATTTAAGAATGTAATTTTGATATCCATTTAATAATGTTTGAAATCTAAGTGTGTTGTATATTCAAGTAAGATTATAATGGATTTAAGTCTAGCTACTCATGCAAGGGTCTCCTCATAATCAATTCCCACTTCTTGATTATAGTCTTGTGAAACCAATCTATCATTTTTTCTAACTATATTTCCAGATTCATCTACTTTATTCCTAAACACCCATTTAGTTCTTATGGTCAAGGTATCTTTTGGTCTATCAACAAGCTTCCAGACTTTATTTCTCTCAAACTAATTAAGCTCTTCTTGCATATCCATCACCCAAAATTCATCATTGATTGCATCATTGATACTTTTAGGTTCAAGTTATGAAAATAATTCTTGATGTTCAACCTAATTTCTCAAAGAATATCTAGTTTTTTTCCTCTATCTAAATCTCTAACTACAACATCTAAGGGATGGTTTTTAAGAGTCCTAGTTGGTCTAGTAAAAGTAGGGATAGTTATTTCAGGTTCGTTATTTCATTCTAGATTTTCATGGCTAGAATATGGAGAATTTCAAGAACATGAAGTTTTAATAGATTCCTTTATAAGATGGTCAGAAGTTTTAGCATTAATTTCCATGTTTGATATATCCTCTTCAAGATTCCCCAGTGATGTCGTAGGTTCATGTGGATATATTTCATCAAACTTGACATGTATAGATTCCTCTACATATTCAGATCTCTTATTAAAGAATCTATAATCTTTTCTTGAGGTTGAATATCTAAGGAATATTCCTTAATCACTTTTTTGAAGAAAATTTATGTATATTATCTTTAGTGTTCGGTATATAAACTTTTCATCCAAAAACATTAAAATAATTTACCTTGGGTTTCATATTATTTCACAACTCATAAAGAGTTTTCTTTAGGATGGGTCTGATTAAGACACTATTTATTATATAACAAGATGAATTAATAGATTCAACCCAAAAATATATTAGTAGGTCATATTCAGTGAGCATAGTTTGGGAAATTTCTTGTAGGATTCTATTTATTCTTTCTACCACACCATTCTATTGATGTGTCCTAGGGGAATAGAAGTTATGCCTATAGAAATTTTGTGAGAAACAATATTCAAAGTCCTGATTTTAAAACTCATGACCATGGTCACTTCTTAAGGATTTAATTTTAAGACCACTAAGATTTTCTATAGTCCTAGAATACTTGGTAAAATGATAGAAAGCTTCACTTTTGTGAGCTAATAAAAAGGTCCATGTATACCTAGAGAAGTCATCTACAAGAATATTAACAGAGTGCATCCCATTGATACTTGAAACTATATATGGTCCAAACAAGTCCATGTGAACAAAATCAAGAGTTTGAGAAGTTGTAAATTCTTTCTTTTGTTTGAAATAGATTTTATATTTCTTTCCCTTTTGACACGGATTTCACACTCTATTGTCTGGAAACACTAGTTTGGGTAGGTATTTAACTATTCCCTTTTTGGAAAATTTCATAAGGGGGTGTATATTAAAATTTCATAGTCTTTTGTGCCAGATCCAAGACTCCTTATGAAATTCACTTAGACAAAAAACATGTTGTGATGCTAGTGTGTCTAAGTTTACAGCATATATATTATCATTTCTAAGAGCAGTAAATACTAAGTTATTCTTCACATCAAAAACATGACATGCATCATTTTTAAATTTTACATTGAATCCATCATCACACAGTTGAGATATACTAATAAAGATATATTTTAATCCATCAACATAAAGTACTTTGGAAACTGAAATAGAGTTAGAGTTACCAATCTGGCCTAATCTGATGATTTTTTTACCATTGTCACCAAATGTAACATTTACTCCATAGATTTTGATGAGATTCATTAAGCTTGAGTTGTCTCATTTCATGTGTCTTGAATAGCCATTATCCAAGTACCAAACATTTCTATATAAACTCTTAAGTAAGTCTACCTACAAAACAATTTATCCAAGAAATGATTTTGGTACCCATATTTGTATGGGTCTATAATCATTAGTAATAAAATATTTCGGAACCCACAATTGCCTTATGGATTTCTTATATGTATAATATAAATCATTTTAAAAATAAACTTTTTTTGGTCCAGAAAAACTCGATGCAGGGAATGATTTTGTAGAACTAGGACTTGCAGTAAAATCGTGATTTTTGGGAAAGGAAGCAGATTTTCCGGATTTAGTCACAAAATTTGTTTTTGATAAATTTCTTTTTGTAGGATAATATGCAATACCAAAATTTTACTTAGGATCTATCTGTTTTCAAAGTAGTTGAGTAAGTGTGTTTTTTCCATTGGTGAAATTTTCCAAATCCTTCTTCAATTGATCATTAGATAACTTTATGTCATTATTTTCCTTTAGCAATTGTTCATTCTTATCTTTCTCAAAAGTAAGTTGAGATTTAATATTTGTATATAGTGCATGATTTTTTTTAATGATTTATAATTATCTTTTAGTTCCTTACAAGTTTCTTCCAGCATGATATAGTATTCAAATAGTTCATCACTTTTAATATTATCATACTCACATTCATTTTCAGAATAATAATAATTGTGTGCAGGAGAGTCTAAGGATACCTCATATGTGTTTGTCATAAAACACATGGTTTCCATGTCATCTTTCTCATCATGAGATTATGATTATTCACTAGAGCTATCCTAGGATTCACTGCCAGTGGGCTTCATTGCTTTATTATATTTCATATCTTTATTCTCATAATTCTTTTTATACTTTAATTTAGGATAGTCTACTTTGACATGACCTCTCCTTTTGAATTTATATCAGACAATCCCCTCTAATTTGTCATTTCGTTTCTAATACTTTTTTCAGTACCACTTGTTATCATATCTTATTTAAATGTTTGGTCTCTTGAAGAACTTTATCTTTCTGTAAAATTTTCTAAATCTCTTGGACAGTTGGGCCATTTCCACATCACTGTCTAAAGCTGATTCTTCACTAACCGAACTCTTAATAGCATCTTGAACTTTCTCTTTGTCTTTGGTTTTGGAAGTGGTAGTCATGAAGGCTACAAATTTTCTCTTTTTCTCTTACTCCTCTCCTTTGTTTACTTTCATATCTTATTCATAAATCATCAGTTTTTCAATGAGTTCTTTGACAGGTAATTTGTTGATGTCACATGATTCTCTAATTAAGATAGAAGTTACTCTCCGTCTATCAGGTAAGCATCTAAGAATCCTCATGATTTTTTCTTTGGCAGTACTCTTCCCAGAGAGATCATAGTGTTCACTATTTCATTAAACCTAATATACATGTTAGAAATAGTCTCATCAGGGTTTATCTTGAAGTTATTATATATCATATTATATGTGTTAAGTTGAATTTCCTTAACACTATAAGTTCCTTCATGTGAAACAGATAAAGTATCCCAAATTTCATGGGCTGTTTTACATGCAGAAATTATGTTAAATTTCTCATCTCCTAAAGAGAAGTATAAGGCATTCATAGATTTTCAATTTTTGTTACAAGAAATCTTAATTGGGTCATCCCAAGTGGTTCTAGCAGTAGCAGAAATATTATACTCGTCTAAAATTGAAGAGAAATTTTCAAAACTTGTACTCTCTAAATTCATTTTCATTTTAATTTTCCCATGGGAATAATTAGTTACATTAAATAATGGAGGTACATTGGTAGAATCACCTTCCATCCTATTATCCATAATAAAATTTTAGAATAATATTTGAAAGAGATAAAAAATTACTATTTATAGAAATTTTGAGATCTTTGAAATACAACTAAAATCACAGTTCAAAATATTTGAAAAATATTTTAAAATGGATAATTCTTAATTCCTCTTATACCAAATGTTAGTCAGAGTAGATTACTCAAGAGGGGGGTCAATTGAGTATCTATAAAAATTTCTATTTAAATAATTGGTTCTTTGATAATTTACCCCAATTAAAAATATAATATAAGTCAGTTTGTAGTGAATTTACAAGAGTCCTAAATGTTCAATTAATTTCTCAAAAGATTTATTAGTTATCAGTTATAATAATCTAAAGATTAATATAGCTTTTGAAACTAACCTAATCGTTCAACATAGTTATAAACACTTTCTAAACAAACTATCAAATTTCAATTTAGTTTTATGAAATATGTGATAAAAACAATGTAAAAACTAACAGGTAAAAACAATGTGGATATAAACAAGAGGTTCAGTCTCAAGTAGAGACTTAATCCTCTCCACTTGGGGACCACCTACCACCAAGAAGTTTAAATTAATAAAAAAGTTTTGATCCACACCATGGATTGGGGTTCACAATAGCACACAAGGCTGTCTAGGTCACACTTGACCTATACCACAATTCTTCATGGGAAAACATCAAATAGGTCACACTTGACCTCTTCTACAGTTCTATGTGGGATAAAAATGATATATAGAGTGACATTTTAAGGATATCAAGTATCCTCCAATTATGCATAGGAGTCAGTGTGTGTAACAGACAGATACACACACTACTCAGAAATGTAAATAAAAGTACAAAACAAAGCTATTGATGTAGAGAAAGTTTTATAAGTCTCGATATATTATGTAGTGCATCTCTGGACACATTTGATGTAGTGGAGTTGATGATTGATTCCTCTGGATGTTGACTCCAAAACAGAGTGTCGTAGCCTCTGTGTTCTGTCTTCCAAGAGTATGAAATGTTCACCTTCTTGTTTGAAAGGTGATTAGGATAGCTCAGTAGGTTTTTATTCACTTCTTGATATCCCCATATGTTCTTCCTTTTGAGTTTTTGGGTTTTGAAGTATTCTTGAGGATTTTTGGGGTTCTTATACACTTTTTCAATTGCTTTCCACCACTGTGTATTTTCTCCCCTTAAATGATCCAGCTTGAAATTCTTTTATACGTCGAGTTCCAGCAGACAGAATGATCTCCCCACATGCATGTACCTCATACTGTCCTCTGAATATCCTATAGACAACATTAAATAATGTCATAAACATTAATTTTTCTAAATATTACTGTTAGCTATAAATTTGAATTAATAAATTACAAAAAAAATTATGACTATTGGTTGGTCATTAGCATCAGTCTGTCATCATCGGTCTGTAAGTATCGATCTGTTAGCATTAGTCTATCAGTATCGGTGACTCTCTATATCATTGAGTCCTTTCCATTGGTATCAGTGTCTCTGGGAATCAGTGAGTCATTTTTACTATCAGTATATCCGGGCATCGGTGAGTCGTCATCAGTGACTCATTTTAAATTATCGGGGTGTTTTCCATTGGTGACTCGTCCATCAAAAAGTTCATGGATCTAACGGTGTGTCGCCCATCAGTGAGTCACTTGAGCTATCAGTGTGACTGATCATCGGTGTTAATTTTGTTCTATCGGTGAGTCATGTATTGGTGTTTTCTTCGATCGGTGACTTCTTCAATCGCTGAGTCATCCATCGGTGACTCCTTTGAAATATCGGTGCTGGGGACTTTGAAAAAATTACAAAGTGTCTCTCTTATACAGAATAACACCAAATTAAGTGAAATTCATAATTACATGTAAATATACACTTGTAAATATATTGAAACATAAATATCCATAATTTATTGACTTATTGAAATGTATTATACCATGTGACATAATTTATTAATTTATAAATATTCATTAACAAGACTAGCATGAGTTAAAACTTAATATGTGAATTAACAATATTTGTAAATTGGCATGGTTTGTGATTATTGAAACAACTATCTCACATAGGGTCCAACATAATATACTATCCATATCTTTACCATTCACTCTCTATATAAATTATAACATCGCTCGTGTGTACATACAACCAATTGTCTCCATCAAGTGATGTGATCCATTCTCCATGTTCACATTTCAACAATGATTAAAAAAATTATATAATGAAAAATGATATTTATAGCATTAATATCATTCTTTATATTATTGAATAGTATAATATTCATAAAAAATAGAACTTTCATAACAAAAAATGTATGAGAGAACAAGGCAATTAACACCTGAAACAATTAAAATATTGAAATATAATTAAAAAAGGGGTGGTAAAATATCATAAGAGTATCAGATATGATAATAGAAATATAAATATTGTTTTGTTATGAATTAAGAACATTCTTAAAATAATTATAATAGAGTTTAAATCATGTTTAACTAAAATTAATCATGTGGTAAGGGACTTCATCTCAATTTCTCTTAATTGAATCATATTTTAAATTTATGCACATAATTTATTTTATATGGTTTATATAATTCCCCTTTGATATTTAATGTCATTATTAATTAAAAATTCATGGTATTTCAAGTTTCAATTTGAATGATTAAATCTAAGTGGATTTCACTTGAAAATTGTCAAGTCATAATGAATTTCATAACTCAATTTCTTTTTATTGGGTTATATTTATTCCTCGTTATCTTTGATATTATATGATTATTTGTGCAATGAATGTTAATTATATTATGTTGAATATGATAATATTTTATTTCTATTTATATCTGATACACAGAATCTATTCAATTTTTGATTCTAACTACAATGTTATTATCATTGTATGGATTTATTTCACAATATCATTTTAATCAGGATTGTTTATGCCTAAATTTCCATTTATGGGAATTATTTGATCATTAGAAAATAAACCTATTTAATTTTATTCTGTTATGGTAATTCATTATGTTTTCAAGTAATAGTTCCATTTTATCCACTCTTTGGTACTTAAAATGAGTGAGAAAGTATTTTTAAAAAAATATGAAATCATTTCTATATTTTATCAAAAAAACATTTTTCTTCCAAAAACATCTTTTATAGAAATATTTTTTAAATTTCCAAATATTTTTTATTAAATAAAGTTTTTCCAATTATTGAAATTTTTTTAAAAAAATAAAGTAATGTTCATGTCTATTTTCAAATAATTTTCATTTTTCTTTACCAAAATGTGAAACGAATAATTTTTTATTTTGTACGACATGTAAATAATTTCCCTCCATCATGAAAACTCAATGTTTTAAAATTTATTTTATATTTTTCAAATTATTTTTTCAAATAAATATATTTTTATTTTTATTTTTTAAATTTTAATTTTTTTGAACATTTATAATTTTTTTTGAAATTTCAATGTTTAAAGGAAAATTTTCCTCAATAAATTTTTTAATGATATTTTTAGGGTATTTTTATTCATAAAAGGAAAAAAACAATTTATTTTACTTACACTCTACTAGGGATATGATATATTGATACCATAAATATTAATTTTATAGGCAGTTTATTGTCATTTTGACCAATGAATGTATTGACAATCACTTTCAGGATTCATTTTTGTATTCATTAACTTTCCAATGTAATATTAACTATATTTTGATCAATGGGAATTAAATTTCTCCTAAATATCAATATTATTTATCATAGATATATTTAGTTATTAATAAATATGTCATTTATACATAAAATCTTCCAAATTGAATTTGTTTTTCTATCTAGGGATATATTGATAAATATGTATTCTTTAATAAATATAGATATTTGATGATAGCACATACTTCAACAATTAAATCAATTATTTGATATGTGAGGAATTATTTGGACATGCAGTGATGGGTATGACAAAAAATTATATAACCCCATGATGTGTTAGTAGTCTTGTGAGGTTAATCCATAAGCTAACTTTAAACAGGATTATATCTATTTTTGTAAACAATATTGTAAAAGTTCTTGATAGTAGAAGTATCATGATTCATGAGATTATGACATCCAATAATTAATTATCCCATTATTAAGAATTATTTTATAATTATTCATGACATTTTGGCAATGATATTATCTTTATAGTCATCTCATTCTAAATTTATTTATTAAATGGAAGGTGTTTTTAGTTATATACATTTCCATATTGATTAAGCATTATTTATTCATGACAGTCATGTTATTTAAATAGAATGTCTGTTTATTTATTTATAATGACATATTCATTATGCCTTATCCTATCAAGATAGTAAAGTCATTGATTGAATAGATTTTATGTTCATATGTTTACCTTTATATATTTTATAATCCTTATATATTTATGATAGTTATGTTGTTTAAATAGAATATTTGTTCAGTTATTTTCTTTTCATACTGATTATGATTATTGATTCATGATAGCTTTATATTTACGTAACTATTAAAGAGCATCTGAGCTCACCATTTTCATTTATCCCTTCCCAGAAATCTAGGAAGCATAATATGAATTGTATAAAATGATATACTATATGGGATAATGATATTATAAAAATAAAATGTTTTAATTTTTTATTTTCATCTATAATATGTAAATCATATAAGTATACAGTTTTCTAAGACTACTAAACTGTTATATCCTTCAACATGTGATTATATGTATCTTATGTATATATAATAATGTATACACTAGTGCTATGTTACTAGAGTTAGGATCGTTACATATTCTAAAAAAAATTCAAAATCTTTTTATTGTAGATGAATCAGTTAGATGTTATCAAATAATGGTGTTGTACTAACTCCGTGTATTTGGTTCATTACTTTTTTCCAAGGGTATAGATGTGTAATGTGTGTGAAATAAATAGGATTTTCTAGTGTTGTTTATATATTACCAAAAACCAAACTGCAGTGGGTTTTGTTTTCCTGATATTGGACAACTGAAGGTATCCTCAGTTATAATACAATGCTTTTAAGCATTATTTGGAATTAATTGTCTATTACATGGTTTCATGTATGGTTCATAATGATGACACTGATTGTTAATATTTTTCTTGTGATAATATTATTATTTGGTTTCCTAGTAATGTTTTTGGTATACCCATGTAATTATGGCTGATTTTAATCACCATATATGGGTTGGTGTGTACACCTGTATGATGTGGATAATATTGAACATTATTCTAGATTACTATACAAGTTCACCAAAGTCGTATCCTAGTTGGGGATGCCACTCACTATGGGGTTTGAGGACATTGGGATCATGTGGTCATAGGATATGTCCCATGACATGATTTAGTCTACTCATTATGGGTGGTGTCCTCCATAGAATAAGTGGAATAGATGGATTATTGTTACCATTGTTACAATGGAGGTTCACATTGTATAATTCCAAAATTTGTGGTAGTTGTGACCACTAGATGGGGACATGAGGCTCCCTCTTTATATTGGTTCTCATAGGATGGGATTGTAAGGGAATTTATTATAATGACTTGGGATTATCAATATTTTTATGCGACAATGTTAGAGAGGATGTATGTCTATAAAACTTGTGATATTAATTATTTCGATTATATTATGGCATTGGGATTATTTTGTAATAGTGTTTCCATGTGACATATATTTTATTGGAAGTACAATGGAAATTCATACATAAAATAATATGGATATGTCACTCCACTCTGGAACTATTTGTGGCAGTTAAAGGATCACTTGGTGGTGGTCAAGCATGACTGGATCATGTTATGAAGTAGAATTGGGTAACTTTTAACTATTATTTTTCTTGAATTGGTATATGGTATGGATAAAATCTAGGGATACCATTAGTGGTGGCCTAATGGGTCCATATTAACACCCTACATAGGCCCTCTATAAAATATAACAACATTATGTCTTATGGTTTTGGAAAGTGAAAATTTTAGAATTTTGGAACATTGAGGGGATGTGAGAATGGATGGTCCATAAGCCTATTTTCATTATTTGAAAATGGTCAAGATAGTTCCTTGGTGCAATGTAGGTAGTGTATATTGTATTTTATGTACATGTATATATATTTGGTCAGCCCACACAAAATATTGTATAATATTTTTATATATGGTATGAAATTTTATATAATAGTGAATTTATCAAATATGTATATTTTTCTTGATATTTCATGATATTTAAATTTCTTCTCCACTGTTTTTTATGTAATTATTATTATATATCACCAGAAGGTATAGTCTCTGAAATATCACATCATAAACCCTCACTTCATACTAATAACCTATGGTTTATGAGGTAGCATTCTTAAGGACATGTTACACTCTATTCATGTTACTATGGTGTTAGTCGGGATAGGGAATTACATTGAGACATTAAAACTGGGTGGTTACTGAATGTTTTCAGGAATAATGAAATCAGTTGGGATCATGTAAAACAATGGTTTTCATAGGTATCTTTAGATAAATCCATATAACACGATTAACCTAAACTAAAAATATTCATATAGAGAAATTTTCACCTATAATTTACAATTAATAGATAAATAAGAATTATCTCTGCATGATAATTCTACCATTATTGATGAATTTTATTTACCATATTATCAATCCATCATTGCGATAAATAATCCAATGTATAATTTATATTGTGGTATCCACATGAACACCATGATTATTTAAATGTCAAAAATGCATCTTTGTGTTCTAATGTTGGGGTACTAATATTATTGTGTCATTAACCATTGAAAACAATAAGAATTCCTCTAGGATTAATGAATTCTTCATTTTTCTCTTAGAATTGGGAGGGAATAGGAGTTTGAACATATCTCATTCTTCATAGAATACCTAAGATAATTCTCTTATGTGTTTAATGAATTTTCCTTAGTAAATTTTATATACACAATAATCTGCTAGACCTTAGAAATGATATATGTTAGGTTATAAACATAATGTTAGAAATTTCTTCATTCCATAGAGGCCCTTAACTAACTTCTTTATTCTAAGTAAATATAACCTATAAAAATTATAATAATATTAATATATTATTATATATGACTTTATAAACTCACATATATTTAATATCATTTATTAAATAAATAAATATTTATTTATTTAAATAATAATGAATAATATATATCGATCCTCATAGGTCATTTACTTCATCCATGAAACCTCCTTAGAATTTATCGAAACTAAAATAAAAAATGTTTATTTAAATAAATAAATATAATTATATTATTCATTCATTCAATTAATAAAATATAATATTTACTAATTCTAAAATAAATATTTATTAAATACACTTCTCACATTTATATTTCTAACTAAAATAGTATTTTATTGAATTTATCTGATCAATAGAACCTAAATAATTATTATTTTCTAGTCGATAGAATAGTAATAATTCAAATATAACATTCAAATAGAATTTTACATAGATTTTGGATACACAAATCATTGACCCTCTAGGATTAATTCTTGGTGGAATTATAATAACATTAAAAATGTACATGATTAATATCTAGAAACAAGTCATGGAATCCATAGATAAAGTATGTAATGTCTTAATGAAAAATACCTCATATGAATGATTAATTGGAAATATAATCCCTTTATATAAATATCTCATAAAAAATATTGCATACTTGTTTCATTAACCTACAATCTTGATATATATTTCTTTGAATACATGAAATGAACTCTTTGACAAACCTTCATAACTATGGACATAAATAGAAAATCCCATTTCAATCAAATGGAATTAGATATCATCTTCTAGTCTAGGAAGGGATGAATCCTTTCTTAACATATTCAATTAATGTCATATCACATATGACACACCCAACAAACAATACTTCAATATGGGCATATATCGCCACAGTTATTAACAATTCATTAGATTATCTGATTCCATATATACATTAAGGAAATTATTAAGCATAAAGACCAATAATCACATCCATAAATAAGAATATATAATAGAACATTAGATATATTTAATTCCTATTTATGTGTTTTTACTCATAACTTACCTTCTTGGATACTAACAAGTGGAAACTTAATGAGTAGAAGTTTTAATGTATTATGTGACTCAAAAACCTAACAGTCATACATTATCTGTGTCTAATTATATGAATTAATATAGACCATTGTATATATATATTAAATAATATTTTCATATCACTTCAAGGTTCTCATTATAACGGGGGCCTTATATAATATTTAAATGTGACTAATACTCTATTTACATAATAAAATCCATGTTTTAATGAAGAAAACTTATCACATGATAAAATATATAATAATATTAAGTTCTTATAATATATAATAAATCAAAATTATGATGTTAATTAGTTTTGGGGAACCAACTCCAAAAAAATACCACTTTCACTAGAGCCAACTACAATCATATTTGAGTCTAGTAGTTATCACATTATATACATGCCTCTATTGAGAAAAGTGTTCAGTCAATGAGTATGTTGGATTATCTTCGTTGGAAATTATACTTAATTTGACCTCACTACTCTAATAAAAATACCTTAAGTAGTGATACTTCCAAAGTATATGGTTTCCCAATTGATTTTACCATAGAACCTCATCCTTAAGCACTATTTTAGTATTTTCACCATATAGTGTGATAAAATAATTATTTTTGGGCACTAAATAAAACACCTTGATGAGGTTTTATATCAAAACAACTTCTTTTACTACATCAAGATCTATAATATAGTTAGACTCGAACATAGAATTTATGACCACTTTATTATTTGATATATTCATTCTTATAACTCCTCTATTAAGGTAAAATAAGTATCTTGAATATGATTTCATATCATTATGTTCTACCCAGAAACTAGTATTTTAGAAATCATGGATGACTATTTCATTATCTCTTATATAAACTAGAAATATAACCCTAGTATAGTTCCAATAATTTATAATAGCGTTTACACTTTCCAATATTATTCTTTAGGATATACTTGATATATAGATATCATGCTCATTGAATATGAAATATCAATCATTTTACATTGAAGTAAATACATTAATGATCCTATAAATGATGTGTATGAAATATTTCTCATCCTTTATTAATGTTTTTATGTCTGAGGAAACATTATCTTAGAGATATGTATGCCATGTGACATTGGAAATAATAATGTATTTAACTATACATATAAAATAAATTATATACATTTTCAATTTATATACCTAGACATAGTCTAAGAAGCCTCTTAGTTATATCATCATTTATCTTGATCCTTATAATATATGCTCCTTCAATTTTGTTATATATAGAGAAAACTTTTTTAACAATTTTTCAACAGACTATAAGACGGGTATCTTGTTTCTTAGAAGTAATATATCATAATCACATACTATTTGGAAAATGAATTCACTCCCACCAAACCTATTTTAGACACAAATCTCGCATTCACTCATTTTGAATCCAAATTATCTTATTCCTTCATGAAAATAAATTTTCAATTATTTGGATTCTTTCTTCAACCCATAAATGTCTCTATACAAATTTCATACCCTATTGGAATACTTTGGATTGAAAAAAACTTCTGGATGTTTCATATAAAAAATTAAATATGGTTCTCATTTAGGAAGTCTTTTTTGACAGCCATTTTTTAAATTTCATCATCTTGGTAAGCTATTATGGAATGTATTATTCTGATTTAATTCATTATAGTAACTAGTAAAATGGTTTTTTATATTCTATACCTTGATTTCTCTATATGCTTTTACTAAATAGCCGTTCCTTATGGGAACCAACATCACCATCAATGTTTAGTTTCTTCTTGAATATATATTTTCATGTGCAATTATTTATATCCATTAAATGATGTAACTGATCCCAAAATTGGTTTCCGTATATAGAATACACCTCATAATTCATCTATTATTTACACCTCTATACTTATAATCTACTTACAACTTCCTTGTGGGAAAAGGTTCACTATTATCAACTAATAATGGGTTATAATACTCAATGACATGTAAAAAATATCTCTCTGGTTCTCTAACCTCACTAGTGATCATATGAATTACTTCTGTATCTGGAACAAAATTTTCCATAAATCCTTGTAATTTTTCCCTATGTTAACTATTTTGTATTATGAGCCTCAACATTGTTAAATTGAATCATTCTCTAACTATCCATTTTGATGATTTTATCCCACTTAAGTAATATTACCATTGTTTCCATTATTAATTTTTTTAATAATGGGACATATAGACAATAACCCCTTATATTCATGGGCTATCATATAAAGATAATAAATTCTACCGTGGGAGAAATAATGTTTCTAGGGAGTGTCTTAATAAATGTTCCACATCCCCAATCACAAATATGTGAAAAAAACATGCTTGTTCCATCTCTATAACTCAATTAGAATTGTTTGTTCCACTTTAGTTGGAAATCGATATAGTGTGTATGTTGTAGTCTATAATACATATCTAAAAAAGGATAATGAATAATCTATGTTATATATTATTAATATTACCATGTATAACAATTTTTATTTACTTATTTAATTAGAACCATTACACTATAGTTTATAAGTAGGAATGTATTGATATTGAATCCCAAACACCCTCAGATAATTGTTAAACTATTGGTTAATATTATCTCTTCCACTGTCTATGTACAGATTCATTATCTTGTTAGCAACTAGATTATCTAATTCATCATTATAATCCATAACATTTATAATGGTTTTTTACTAATATAATATTATATGGACAAGATAATATATACCAAAGTAATTTATAATATTTATAAAGTAAGGGAATTGACCCATATAGTTAACTAAAAAATGTACACACGTGTTTGTATAAACTATTTTTGGATATCGTATAAAAATTTCACTATTTCAATTTAATGTAGTTTTGTACATTTTTTATTGTAAATAAGTGTGAAAAATATAAAGTTTTTTTAGTTTAATAGAATCTATCTAATCTAATTGACATTTATTTTCATGTTCATATCATTTACATGATCAAGACAGTTATACAAAAAACTAAGTGTGATATGATTAATATGAACATAATTTTTTATTGATTTCCTAAAAATTGATTTTTTTAATATATAATGTCTAATATTAATATATGTTATCCGATAACATATTATATATTTATAAATGGTATAGCTCATAATTTTGAACATGAAAATAAATCTATACATCTCTACACGGGATATAATTATATTGGTTTTGGTTACACTAGGAATATAATAAAAATTACTTAAATGTATAACTAATCTAATGAGTAATGTAATATTGTAGTATCTAATAGTCATTATAGATAATATTTATTCTTTTGAAGCTTAAAATCTAACTCACCACTTGAAACTATCTCTTGAAACTATCATAAATATACATTGTTCATATATTCCGATCAAAATTTGACTACAAAATCAGGGATATACTACCTAATTTGTTGAAATTAAATGATTAAATTTGATAAAAACACTCATGAATCTTGAGATTTCTTCTACATTGAGAAACAGTTCTTATTCCAGTGGCCCTTCCAACCACATGAATAAAAAATTGCATTTGGATCCTTATCCTACCCCTTGATCCTCCTTCTCTTGCTCAGTCAATGGGAAGGTTCCTTAAACTTTGTATTAGTCTTATGCATATTCTCATTGAACATCCACTTATTCCCATAAGGACTGAGGGTTTTTCATACTTCATATCCTTCTCCTTTGGAAGAATCGGAGTCACGTGAGCTTGGAATTTATTTTCAATATAATTAATTTTTAAAACCACTATAAAATTTGATATTATATTAGGAAGTGAATGGATAAAGATGTTCATGGATGATTCTTTAGGTAGCTTGAGATCCATAATTTCTGTATACTCAATATATCTAATCATCCTAACTACATGAGGCCCTATAGGTGATCCTTATCCCTGATTAAATTTAAATAATGTATTGGATATCTTGTACTTATCCTATATATCCTTATCATGATAATTATCATAGTGATGGTATGACATGGTTTCTTAATCCTTGTACATGTGTAGATTTTAGATCAAAATAGTTATGGTTTAGGACACTGGGAAATGGAAATCCAATTCATCATCTGCATGTTTCTAGAAGATAATATGTCCTTCCTCACTATACTCCTGATAAAGATCTTTAAAAATTGTGGGGTATAGAATGTAATTCATAAAATCATGGTGTAATATGATGTGTAAGTTCATGTACCACTCTTGGATGTTCATGAAAGACATGATATTATCTATCTTTAAAATTGACCATAGTTACAATGTCAAGGTTATCTTATGTGCAATTTCCTACAATTAATGAATGTAGCATTACGTACTTTATATTGATTACTAAGTGTGACATACTAATTTTTTTTCATTATTCTCCCATAATATTATCAAATAATAGTTTCCCCCATCATTATAATTGGAATATCATATCATTGTCATATTCATCTAACAAGGATCCATTTACCATTCTCTTAATTTTGACTTCATCTTGAATATTTATAATAAGGTATTTTGGTAGGCAGTCTAGTCAACATAATTAATTGGAAGTTCTTTGATATCTTGAGAAGACTCCCCAATCATGAAATATTATAATTTAATTTTCTCAAAACTTGACTCAGTTCACACCAAGTATTTATTATGTAATCAATCATTCATTAAAAAATGATTAATTTGATCTAAATGTTTAGTTATAACCCTGTGATAATTAAATGTACCTTGATTTGGGATAGAAATGTAAATTTAACTATTTTTTTCTTCTAACTCACATGATATAAATATTGTCTAATTAATATATTCTTAAGGTATTTTATTTATCTTTATGCATATATATTATTTATTTTATCCTTTTAAATATTTCTTCATATTATGTGGATTTTATTAATTAAATAAAATTTTATGGTAAAATTATCTATGAACAATAATTTTTTCTTATCATGATATGTTTTTTATTTTATTTACCTTATATGAGTCTTTTTAAAAACAAAATAAATATTAAAATGCATAAAAATAACCATGGACTAAAAAATTAAAAGAAACATGTGGTCTGATCATGGGAATTAATTAATGGTTAATATTTCATGCAAATTATAAACCAACTATTATATAACATCCCATCCCAAAAACTTTTCATGGGAAGAAAGAAAATTTCACTGATGATAAGTGAGATTCCCCAGACACTAATATTTGGAAATAAATTCTAATGGTTTAGGAACATGATTGATCAATGGTTTACAATTTTTCACACACACAAATCCTATAATAGAATAGTTCAAGATAACTACATATCATGATTGAATTAAAACTAAACAACTCCAAAAATGTAAAAAAAATATAATATTAACACAAAATGATGATAGAAAATAAGAAACCATTATATCAAATCATGAAATATTTTAATAACCTAGTTGAAACTTCTCAAGACACGAACATGCAACTAAAACCCAATATCCCACACAAATCACCCATTACTACAACATCATGATGGTCCACTAGTGAAGTGTGAAATTTTCCCCTTCCAATATCATGTAAAACTATATATTCCTACCAAATAAAGTTCTTATTAAGGTGTGGATATTTGTATTTAGTAGGAAAACCCATTTTTTCTCTACAAACATGCCACAATAGCATAAACAAGTAATCTCACATTATTAATATAGAATAGAAAAAGTAATAGAAAACAGTGGTAGTGATAATATACATAATTTATTGAAATTAACCAAACCAAAACATACACATTGAAAAAACTCATTCACCCATTAATTACTCAAATCCAATTTATATCATATCTTAACATGCCCATTCAACAATCTAACTTATGAGAAAAAACTCATCCTTCAAGTCCCCATTTTTCACTTGGTGTTATAATATAGAGCTTCCCATAATTGGAAACATTGATATGTCTAACCCATAGGTCCATTAACATTTTAATATGAATTCACACCAAACATGTGTATTCCATGTTCTCACACAAAAAATCCATCTTGTTTTGAAATTCAAAAAATCATTTTATCGGACATATTGTGGGTGTTACACACAACCCACTATTTAAAAACCAAAAAATTTTAATATTTTAAAACATGGATTTAATAAGAGTTTTACATCAAAAACTATGATATATTTATATATAAAAAAGATAATATTAATTATATAAAAATTGTAATGATGTAGAAGTCACTAAAATCCATTGAATTCGACATAAATAATCAGTTCATCATTTAGAGATATAGTATCTGATATATTTTACTTCAAAAAATACTATAAAATTTCGATCAAAAAATAAATAAACACATATCCAAGAATGAAAATATTTCTATAGTTTTTCTCCTTGAATAATATAAAAATATCTCAAAGTAGATGAGGAATTAAAATCCATTCCATTGATTCCACAAGTCCAATTCACAAGGGCTTTCTGAAATTAGTCTCTAGTTGGATGAGGATAACCAAAATTTCCTTGAGGAAGACTGTAGTTCTATGGGATTAATTGAATATTAATTTTATCTTAAGGGTGTAGAAATTAATAGGATCACTAGAATTGAAATAATACATTTTGTGATATAAGAGTTCATGTTGAAAATTTTCTAGGTAAACATTATTCATAATACAATAAGTATTTCATGCTATGAATACCCACCCAATGATATTTAAGGTAACATTTATTTAAAATTACCAAAACCCATTTTCATTTTGAATCTTATTTCACACCATGAATGGAAATATATCATATCTTCATGAAATATTCTAGGAATACAATCACAATATTAATAGTATTTGATTCCATGAACCGCCTCCTGCAAACATATTCTAGCTCAAGATCGACTTATACCACCTTTATAAACTTTATAGCCTTTATAACCTTCTATAATTTCCCACAATACAACTTGAAAATATAATAACTAAAAAAAAGAAAAATAACTCCAACTAGGGGGCGTTACACCATAACCCATGTGGAACAAATCTTTGAATCATGATTGGATTGGGTTAAAACATTCCACCTTTAGCATGTGTATCTAACTGGTTGGTTTCAACATAGATTGATCTGGAACCATCTGTTCTTTTTTTTAGGTCCTTCCATTAAATATACATTCTTGAAAAAAATTGATAGTAAGTAATGGTTTATGGTCACATAAAAGAAACCATGGACACACAAACCCATATATGATAAGGAGAAGAGGGTGATACATTGATCATAATGTTTAATTTAATGTTAAATTAAAAAAAACAATTTCAATAAATAGTAAAAAAAATATAATACCAAAAATATATAGGAATTTAAATATCATGATCTTTAAGGAATTAAATGATTATACATTTAAACAAAATACCATTCATTATATTCCATTATTTATTAAGATAAATATCTAGAATTAACAGATAAATTATCTTATTAATTAATTCATGTTTCTTAATTATCCATCCAAATATTCCTTGAAACTCACATCCATTTTACTATTTAATAAAATAATTTTTTAAAAAAAGTTATTTATGTTCATGAAGATTTTTGGAGGTCGAATTTTGTATATTAGAGGCAGTATAATGTGTACCCATATTTTTCTATTTAAACCCAATTATAGAGTTTTTCTATTACACATTGTGTATCGACACATGACACAATGTGTGAAAAACACTACGTATTCTTCTTATAATATAAAATTTACTTAAATTATGTGTATTATTAAATAGTATGTCATGAAATAAAAAAATTCATTCCATGAGGCATGCCTCTTTTTTCGTACAACATTTATGATTACATTGTACACCATAAATTTATGCATTGTGTACTACAGGTGATGATCGTTAAGTACAAGACCTATAAAATGACCATAGACTTTATGTATCTACAAAATAATGAGAAATATAAAAATAAAAGAATATAATTCCACATGCCTTCTAAAAATACATTTAATTATAATTAATGATAAAAATATTTTCACATGACTTGTATAGATAGGAACAAGTCATATTGTTTGGTTTTCTTTAGTTAAATAATTCCCTCACTGTGTTGACTCACTAAAATTCCATATCATAGAGTGTTCCATTTGTTATTTTTCTTGAATTAAATGATATTTATAGTCAATTAAACATCATGGGATTATTTTTTGACCTCCCACAATACATTCCTATGGACTTGAAAAGTATTTTTTTCATGGGTTTTTATGTGTTACAAATTGTATATAGCCCGCTACATGTTGTTTACATCGTATAATTCCATGTCATGTGAATGGAATTAAATATGAATAAAATATTATTTACATTCCAAATACATTGACCACATGGTTTCCATTATTTTCATGGGGTGAAAACCTTATCGGGATATATGATGTGTACACTAGCTACACACCATATACTCCTATCACACTATGTGTCAACAGGAATTCAATAATTTGAAGGTAATGATTATATGTAACAAACCCCCGTTCATAATATCATGATTTATATGGATTTTATTTGTGTTAGTTACCATTTTTACACAATGTATATATTTATTTTACAACCAGGTATCTATGTCATTTATCCAGAATACTCAGCACTCCCAAATGGGGTATTTGATAATTCATCATATATCATATCATTTTCAAAGTCATATGAAACATAATGGTCATAATATATAAAATTTATGATTAATAGTAAAAAAATATAAATTAAAACCAAATAATAAAATAATTAATTGATTAAGAAACAAAAATAATTATAAATTTGTATATGATAGCACTAATACCACATAACGGTTCTAGGGTGCAATGGATGTACTACTACTCATTCCGAATTATGGTATTCACCAATTTCATTAGAAACCCAAAATAAATGTATAAATTAAAACCCTAAATATTCAATGAGTAGATTTTTTTATATATTAGTTATAATTTATTTATAAACCATAATTACCTTGATTTGATAATTCTTTCTTCAATGTTTAATTTAGTTGATTTTCATATTGTACTATTTTTTGATGAATAATTCAAAGCGTAATTACTCTATATATATCCAAAAATTCAACATAAATACTAAAACATCATAAATGGAACTCTGAGTGTTATCTTGGAGGTTCCAATCATCATACACTATTCACCAATGATCACAATTTGAATTCCTTTATGAATTAATAATTATTCCTTGTTCACTTGGTCATGAGAGGGATGATGTGGATGGTTTTCTATAATTCTTAAGATAGTTCTTGAGAGAATTATATTTTTTATTTAGATATTTTTTTGGAGATAATGTGTTGTTCATAATGACTCATATAGAAGTAGAAATCATATAAGGCAAGTTATATAATTAGGGTAGAAAATTGTAACATCCCATTACCAATCTGACAAGTACATCTTTGACCTAGACATGGTTTTTCCTTTTTTGTTGACTTTGTAGGGTTGAGAATGAATTTTTAGGATACCAATTAATGGTTACGTCTGAGATTTTTTGGACAATCAGCATTAACCGACCTTTTATGAAGGCTTCTAGAGGTTTATATGGTGTGTGACTAGCTTACACGACGTGTAATTATTTGTAGGTGTATATTGTGAGAAGGTTTCTTTCATGATAAGATTCAAACCATGAATGGTTACATGAATTAAAGATCCATTACATATCAGGAGTCATTTAATTAATGGTTTATCATTTTAAAGTGATTTTTTTTCCAGCGGTTATGAAACATAACTATTTCACGATGTGTAGTGGGATTACACATCGTGTAATACCCCAACTGAAGTTTTTAAATGGAAAAATGGATGAGGTAATATCTTCCACTCCTATATTATTTCATTTCTCTAAACCCAAATCTATCCCCAGGTGATCTTGGATCCCTCTAACCATTTCAGGTTCCTGATTTCGGTTTTCACTCATTGTTTCACTTGTTGTGTGGATTGCTAGGTAAGAATTAACTTCGTTCTTCATCTTCCTATCTTTCTCTTCCATTGGTATTTCCATGTATTATCATGAAATTTAAGGATATATGCTCTTTACTATTGGATATTGTTTATAGGTTGAGTTTATAGGTCTTCCACAACTTCATTCTCTTTGAAGGGTTCTGTTGTGGGTGTGGGTTTTCAAGAAAAAGGTAGGTGGTTCTGTTCAATTTGGGAAAATATATTAACCTTGAATTTCATGATTTATTTCAATTGTTGATTTAAATTCAATTGATCAAACATTATTTATATTTATTTTATAAAACCCAATTCCAATGAATTAGGATATTTGAAATGGTTTTTACATGAAAATTGGTAAAACCGCTAATTCCATTGAATTGGGGAGCATTTGTGAAAGTTGGTTGATTTAAATTGTTTTATTAAAATTTTAAATTTGATGGAAGCTATTCAGTTAAATTTTTGAATTTAATTATGGAAATGGATTTCGAAATTGATGGAATTGATTTTGAATTGATTTCAAACATGTGAGAATGGCTTAAAAAGTTTGTAAAGAAACCCATTTGATTTATCTTGTTAAAGAGGAATGTTATTGAATAAAACCTTCTTTGTTTTAAATGTAAAATTTTCATTTGAAATAGGGGAATAGATTTAATTGTCTTTTATGCAGTATTAAAATATATTTCCCATCATTTATTGTATAAGAGAACATGCAAGCCTTAGGTAGTTTGTGTGTTATTTAGACACACTCTACACTTATACAATGTTCTAAAACCTAAATGTAGCAGCTCACAGCCTCGATGGTATGGTGGTGAGTTTCCTTTTGGCTAGTGTTAGAGGGATGTGTGTATACACATATTTTCATGATCACTTAGAGAGTGCGGATTCCTATAACATGTAGATTTCGTACCTTTTTAGAATATGACTATGTTACTCGCTTATTTTATATTTGAGATATCAATATATTCCAATGTTATTAAAATAATTTAAATTCCTTATAGATTTATATAAACTTTTTTATATCAATTTCTTATTTAAGTCATTTTTTTAGAAATATTCCATCATTATAAATACTTTTCTTAATTTATTTTCCATCATTTGAACTATATAGCGTGATTTGTTTAAATATGATTTAAAATTAAAAACATGTTTATTTTAAATTGAAATCATTCCATTTGTTAATATGTTTTTTTATCTATTATGCAATCTGTGGTGAACCCTTCTGGGATTTTTTGCTCATACCATACTTGTTCCTTTGGGCGTTTTTAGATTATAGCCTTCTAGTTTCAAGTAAGGGGAAATGACCTCTTAGAGGTGGATTTGGCTGTTGAACCTTGGATATAGTGAGTTTTTTTCATAGGGGTTTGGGAATTTTTACCTATTTTATTACTTAGGATGTAGTAATGTGGTATTTAATGCCTTGTTGACTTCTGGTACATTACTCTAAGTGGAGTTTATTTTTTATTCATATTGACTTTCTTAAATTTAATTCAATATGTTTCATGAAAAATTAATTCCTACTTTATTATTATATAATTCTGAGTGCTAGTCTCTGACCCATAGGGATTGAGAATTCAATTATGGAAATGTTAGGGCTGGTTCGGTTATCAGGTTACCATGGTACTCGAGCTAGTTCGTGACAAAGTGGTATCAAAGGGAGGTTGTTGAGATTCTTGTCTTGAAGTCAATATGTATTTTGAAATCTTTTCAGGACTTAGGAGGTAGTTGTGATTGAGTTCCTGGCCATCACTCACTGTAATGAACCATAAGTCTCTATTGGTGGATAGGGGAATACGTATTGTGGATTAGTTATAGTGTTTTCCAATTTTTTATTTGGATAGAGTTAAATCCAAATCTTGTTTATTCTATCTGATGGGATATTTCTTCCCTTTTTGATTTGTTTGAGCCTTATCTAATATCTTATTTGTTGTCTGCTGATGTTGTGTAGCATCATTCCTCTGAGAAGACATGTGAATTGAATACAAGAGGAATTTTCTGCTGAACCAAATCCAATGAATCCCCCAGTATACCTGAATCTAGTTGAGGTGATTGAGTGCATTTTCCATTCTTTCAGACAAGAAGCACCTTCGGTTCTCGTTCAATATCCAACTATGGAACCTCAAGGGAATGTCCTTCAGAATCATTCTCAAGAGGTCCATCACCAGAAGACACCCGTTTTCAAAGGATCCACTAATCCTCATCATGCTGAGGAATGGATGGGAAGGATAGAATGTCTATTTTAGTTCATGGAGTCACTGGATGAAAACAAGGTAAATTGTGTGACATTCATGCTAGAAGGACCGAGCAAGAGATGGTGGGACATTACGGTGATGACAAAGAAACATGAGGGATTAGCGTTGAAATAGGTCATTGTTCCTTTCACTGAATAGTTCTATACAGAGTCAATGGTGTTAGCCAAGTCTATAAAGTTTTTCAAGATTGACACTACTATAAATATGCATTTTATCAGCGCTAAAAATGGCCTTTAACAGCACTACAAAATCCATGTTAAAAACGACGAAGATAAAGGGGGGGTCCCCTTTATCAGTGCTCCAAAAATCGCTGATAAAGACCCCTTTTATGAGTGTTTTTTTGAAAGCACTGATAAAAGTTAAAAAATTAAAAAAAAATTAAAAAAACTGTAAATCAGAGGGTGCTTTTAACGGCGCTTTCCCCCCCATTTATCAGCGCCCCCGAAAGCCCCAGCCACAATTCCCCACATTTTAACAGCACTTTTTAGACCACTTTAACAGCGCTATACCCCCCCCCCCCCCAAAATTCACCCATGCACGCACCCCTTCCTGCCTCCATCAGGTTTTGAACTCAAGACCTCCCCCATGCGGGCTAAGCCTTTACCACTCCTCTAATTTGATTTGTTCTCCAACTAGTGATATATTTATATATATATATATATAGTTATATTTATTCATGTATTAATATAAATTTATATAATTTTATTAATATATATATATACATATATATTTATATTTATATATTTATATATTTATGTGTATATTAATATATATATATAGTTAGTTATATTTATATATATATATATTTATATATCTATATATTTATATATTTATTTGTATATTAATATTAAGTTATATCTATTTATTTATATATATTTAGTTATATTTTTTTATCCATATATTTATAAGATTAGTTTTCAATACAGTTATAAAATATGTTTTGTTTTGTGTGTGTGTAAATAAATACATATATACAACACACACACACACACAAAGATATATATGTGTGTGTGTCTGTTTCTATAAGTATAATTATACATATTTATACATATATATATAAATATATATGCATATATATATATAATATATATCAATTTGTTAATATATAGACACACAAAAATAGACACACATGTTATATAGGTACATATATAGTTACATATATAGGTACACACACAAATAGATACACATGTTATATAGGTACATATATAGACACATCAAATAGACACACATGTTCTATAAGTATAATTATACATAATTATATATATATATATATACACATGCATATACATATGTTAGAATATATATATATGCATATACATATGTTATATTGGTACATATATAGGTAGATTAATATATAGGTATATAAATATTTATATATTGGTATTTTAAATAAAATGGATATTATTTATTATTTAGATAAAGCTAATATATTTTATATGTCAATATATTTAGTTATTTATTTAAAAAATTAATTTTTATGTGTGAATATATAAAAAATATGTATATATTGTTATATATTTGATTATAAATAATAGTGAATTATAAAAAATGATAAAATTTCAAAGACATAATATCAATATGAATGTAATAACAGGGAATAAATTCAGTTCCAGCCAAAAAAATCCAATAATACCCCCTTAAACGGGACTGAAAATCAACAAAATGTTAAAACAATCGGGGTATCCAGACTAAAAACTCAGTTTTAGAGGTCTTCTGGGAATTTTTAGGCCTAGAAGAATGTGACAAAGGCTTTTCTTGGGTCACCAATGCGTAGAGCTCATAGCAGGCTTCGATTTGATATGTGGTAGAGCTCAAACAGACACTCAGGTCAAAAGTTATGGCAGTTTGAAGTTTGAGTTGCGTTTTCAACATATTTTGGATCTTTTTTTAATTTTTTTAATTTTTTTAGTCTTAAAATTGTTATTAAATGACTATTACTCCATAATAATTAGAAAATTATTAATTAAAAATATTTTTTTAATTTTTTTATAATCCAATTTCACTAAATATCTTATATATTATGTATATTAAGTGTAAATATATATTTATACTTATCTAAAATATTTTTAAAAATTATATATTATATTTATATCAATATAACTATATTTATATATTTATATATTAATATATTATTTTTAATTTTTTTTGAAGTCGACCCCTTATAAGCGCTTTTAAAAAATGCTCATAAAGCCCCCCTATCAGCGTTTTTTCATTAGCACTGATAAAGGTTGGCGCCGGGAAAACCTGTATTTGTGGTATTGTGAGCAGGCTGACATAACTATGACTGTGTATTCAAATCTCTTTACTGATCTTGTGCAGTTTGCACCTGATATTTTATCAAATTAGAGGATTAAGGATCGACAGTTCAAGTTTGGACTTCAATTAGATATTTGTTTTCAGGTCTTCTTGTTGTATCTTCCCACTTCTGTTGATGTTCAAGATAGGGAGATGATGGTTGAGATGGACCTGGATAGAAATTCAGGGTTGATAGGAATTCCACCTTCTCTAAGTGGCAGTATCAGTTTCTTGCAGGGAAAATAGAATCATGATGATAATTGTAGCAGTTTTCGATAGCAGGGTCATTCTAGACCTCCAATAATTCCATGAGTAAGTCCTTTGACTTGTTATTTGTGTGTCAAGCTAGGAAATTCTAAGAGGGTTTTCACTTAGTCTCCCTATAATTTTAGATCATATGGATGTTCAAGACACTTATAGAGATTCTTCCATATCTTTTCTACTCTATGTAGTAGAATAGGATCATCATCTCCTCCTAAAAATATGGGGAAATCAGATGTTACACATAAAAAGTGTCCAAGCGAAAGTCATTTGGAATGAAGCTTATTCACACAATGTAAGAGTCTCTAAAGGAAGCAGACACAGTTCCATCAACTGTAAGACATACCATTACTATAGATTCTTCATTAGTGACTTATCTATTTGTTATTTTTGCATCTCATTCATTTATTTCAATACATATTATCAATATTTAAAATCTTCCTATGGAGATTTTATCATTTTCAATGGATATTAATACACCCTTTGGAACAAAGAGAGGGAAGGGTATCTGTATTCACACTTCTGTCTTCTCTTTGTCATAAGCCGAGTTATCTTGGAATTTCTTGGTCCCTAAAATGAAACCTCTTGATGTCACTTTTATAATCCATTGGCTGATTTCCAAAAAAGACCATATTGATTATTATCATTGATAGGTCTACCATAATATAGCCAATTGTGTGTCTCTTGTCATTTATGGAGAATGAGACTTGAGGTTGATCAGAGCTAGACCATCTTATCCAGAATATTGGAAATTAATATCATTGGTTACTTTTTATTTAGAGAGGGAATCTTTGATATATAATCTCCCTCCATTTGTTGTCAAGTTTCCTGACATGTTTCCTTCTAAATTATTCGGGTTTCCAGTGAAAAGGAAGGTCGAGTTTTCCATTCACATTATGATAGGTACTCAACCAGTTTATATTCACTCTTACCACATGGATTAAACATAAATAAAAGAGATGATGTCCCAGTTGGATGATCCTCTTGAGATAGGCTTTATATTCCTGAGGGTGTCACATTTAGTGGCACCAGTTCTCTTTTCTAAGAAGCCTGATGGTTCTCTTCACTTATGTATTTATTACCAAAAGATCATTTGAGTTTTGGTAAAGAAAAAGTATATGTTGCCACATATTGATGATATTTTTGATCAATTTAAAGGGGTTAAGTGGTTTTCAATGTTCGACCATTGATATAGTTACCATCAGTTGAGGATAAAACTATCTGACATTCTAAAAACTGCCTTTTAGATAAAGTATTCCCATTATGAGTACCTTGTTTTTCCCTTTGGTCTAAAAATTTATCCTGAAGTTTTCATGGATTTGATGAAATGAATTTTCCATAAGTATTTAGATAACTTTTTTTAGTCTTTGTGGACAACATCAACATTTACTTCATGTTCGAGGAGGATCATATGTATCTTTTCGAGAATTAGTCCAAGTCTGGTGAGAAATCACCGACATTATTCCAAGCTTTCAAAGTGTGATTTCTGGATTCGAGAAGGAAAATTATTGTGACACATGGTGTCTATATATGGTATATTAGTTGATCCTAAGGAGTTTAAGGCTCTTATGACTTGGGAGAAACCATAAAATATCTTCAAGATTTTGAGCTTCTTGGGATTAGCCTGATATTATCATCATTTCATGAATGAATTCTCAAAGTTGGATTCTCTGATGATTTCACTTATACGAAAGGTGGTAAAGTTTTATTGGAATGATAAATTTTATAAATATTTTGTTGAGGTGAATCATATTTTGATTACTATGACAATGTTGACTCTTTTAGATGTTAGGCAGTACTATGAGGTCTTTTATGATGCATCATGTTTAAGCTTGGGCTACGTCCTTATATAGGATGATCATGTAGTTTCTTATGGGTCTCGTCAGCTTAAACCACATGAGAAGAATTTTCCTACCCCTGAACTTGATCTTGTAGCCATGATACACACACATAATAGTTTGTGGAACTACCTTTTCAAACAAAGGTTTATTATGTATTTAGACCACAAAATCTTGAGTTATATCTTCTCTTAAAAATATTTTAACCACTTCCATAGAAATTGGGTGGAGTACCTAGAATAATTAGACATTTACATCACATATACCCTATGGAAAGTGAATGTCATTTTAGATATGTTGAGAAAGAAACATTCAACTTTGGAATTGAAAGAATATTCAAAAGAGTTGAATTTGATGGCTCTCTTTTCACAATTACTTATTGAAGTTCTGGATAAAGGGGATGATGTTTCTTTATCTAGTGTTTAGTTGAATTCCAAACTTCTCAAGAGGATTATTCAGGATCAATATCTTGATGATGAATTTTGTAGCATTAGATACTCTCTTTATAGTGGGGAGACAGCTTCCTAGTGGTTGTTCTCCGAAGAGGGTGTTATGTATTATCATAATCCCTTTGTTTTGATGTTAGTATCTAGGAAGGATGTGATGGTGGCTATTATAATTCCTGATGGGTTGTGAACCCAGAAACCATTAATATGATCCTTGAAATTTGCTAGAAATTCTAGTGTCTTGGTATGAAACAGGGCATTACTGAGTTTGTTTCTCACTGTTATACATGCCAGCAGGTTAAGACCAAGAATCAAAAACCTTCAGGTTTATTTCTGTCACTTCCAATCCCTACATGGAAGTATGATGTGATAAATATGGAAATTTTGGTTGGGATTTTTCCTACCCATAGAAAGAAGAATGTGATATGGTTTGTGATCTAAATTCTCATCATGTTGAAACACTTCATACCCATTCTTCATAAAACCAAAGTTGAGGAGTTGGGAAATATCTACATTAAAGAGATTTTCCATTTTCATATAGTTTTATATGTTATAGTATCTGATAGGGATCCTTGGTTCATTTATCACTTTTTAAAAGGAATTTAATATTCAATGAGATCTAAAATTCATTTGAGAATGGAATATAAGTTGCAGTCAGATTTCTGGATAGAGAGGGCTATATAGATTCTTGTGTATATGCTTCACACTTATGTTCACTACTTTGGTGGGGCTTGGGAAGATCATTTGGTTCTGATTGTATTTTCTTATAACAATATTTACTATCCAATGATAAAAATAGATTCTTTTGAGGCCATCTATGGTAATCCTTGTAGATCTCCATTGTGTTGGTCGGATATTGTTGAAATTTTTTTAGTTGGACAATTTTTTCTCCATTAGATGACAAAAAATATTCAATTAATTAATCAGAGAATGTTGGCGTCATAAAATAACACCCGGATGTTTCTATGAAATATTTTCTTTAAATAATTTGTATTATTTGGTAGCTTGTGTTTCACACAATAATGAGTTTAAAATAATTGTGAGATGCCCTTAGTATATAATTATTGTTATATCCTAGCCATTATGTTAGTGGGAATAAGAATAACTAATTTATGAAAATGCATTGTGAATTCATTGACAACATATTATATATGAAAAATATTAATTAGATATTGTATTTTTGAGTGAATTAATATTGGTAATGAAATTAATGAGATATATATTTTATATACTTAATAAAATATTTTTTTTATATTCATCCAATGGATGTTTTAATCATAGGGTGTGAATAAACCATATTTGTTGTATAAAAACATATATATATTTTTGAAAGGGTAATCTTATGCCTTTGAATGGAGAACCCATTTTAAATTAAGATTTTGACATATTAATAATTTTTATATGACAATATAAATATTATATTTTAAATCATGATATAAAAATTTACTTTTGATGATTTTACAATATTTTTATGATAACATTCAAGTTTTGATAAACAGTAAAAATAAACTAAATTTTAAGTGAAAACAACTTTTTTAATCAAAATAATTTATCTGGTTAAATTAAAATATTGAATGGTTTTAAAGAATAAATATAATATATTTTTATCATTAAATATAATTTATGTCATTATAATTAATTTTACATTGAATATAGATATAAAAACAATCCAATCTTTTGCAATAATTTAGATTTTAAAATCCATTCTCTCTTTCTGACAATGAGATTAATTTTAATTTAATTACTAAAAATTATATATTTTAAATTTTGTAAAATGTATTCCATATTTGGAATAAGTAGATCCAAATTATATTAATTGGCTTCTTTTTTTTTGGCATTATGAATAGTAACATTGGTAATTACTTTTTTTACCATGGTTGAAATTAAATTAGGTAATAAAAGGTAAAAATAATATTATAAAATTACCTTAGCAACTATAAAAATATTATTGGAAGAATAAATTCTTCACTTATCATCTATGGTTCAAAATTTAATCACATAATGGCCACTTTTCAATGAATATGACATTAAGTTTATTAAAATTAATCAATGTGACAAAATGTCACAAATCTTTTTATATAAGTATATTAATTTTAATAAATGTATAACTAGGAGATAATATCGACTATAGATAGTCTATAGAAATCTAAAATAATTACCTACATAATATAAATTTATTTATAATTTTTATGAAATAAACAATTACCATTAAGGATGACACAATAGTGTCGCGGAAATTATTTTATTAATAGAAATCTCAAATAAATGATTTTAAAAATATTAAAATAAATATAATTTGAATTAATTAAGGTTTCCATGAATTTTATAAATGATTATGAAATTTGTTAGTATATTAAATGTTTTGGTTCTAAGTTATCTTCTGTGTGGATTTTATTTAAAATTAAAGAAATAAATAGTTTCAAAATTAACACTATTGATATTTTATAAAAACAACATTTTATTAAATTATTTAAAAATCATAAATAAAATTAAAAAATTAAAAAAGTGATAATTATAAGGTCTAAAATGTCATTAAATATCCATTTATGGTTAATTAACACCATATAAGTAAATATTTATAACAATTAAATATTTAGAATGTTATTACAAGAATTAAAATTAAATAGATTAGATAAGGATAAATCAAAATTATAAGGTTTAAAATAAAATAAAAACATGTATAAAGTTAATTACTTGAAATGAATTTGAACCATCCTCATATTATCTTCTAAATAGTCCACATTTGAACCAATTTAATTTAAAAATGAATTTATATTATTTTAATAGTTTTGGTTTTTCCAAAGGTGCCCCTCCCCTCTCTTATAAAAGGGCACCAGTACTTCTCTTTTAAGAACACCTCTAAAGCCATTTTTGCTGGCCAAACTCTACCCATATCTTCTCCCAACTTCCCTGAATTCATTATAGAGGCCACACTTTGGGAATAAAGCCATCCTAAGTAGGCCTTTTGTGAAAATCAAAAGGAGATACTCGAAAACGAGGTAATTGTTTTATCACCCCTTTTAAAATTAATTTATTCTTATACTTCCTATTATTATGTTGTTTCCATACTAAATTAATAAATACAATATATTATACATGATGATATTTTTTTATAATTATGGTATAGCCTTATACATTCTTTTATCCATCCTATGAATAACAATATCACCACGCATGCATACGTACGGCTTACCATCTCCACGCCATGGTGTAATTTTTTATTCAACAATACTTTATTTGGATTGATATAATAATGATTATAATGGATTTAAATAATAAATATAAAATGATAATTCTTCTGTATAATTAATATACCATTCAATTCCA
Source organism: Viscum album (assembly GCA_963277665.1). Lineage (NCBI taxonomy): Eukaryota > Viridiplantae > Streptophyta > Magnoliopsida > Santalales > Viscaceae > Viscum > Viscum album. The sequence goes on from OY728167.1 coordinate 344,014,408, forward strand.
TATCATTTAACCATTAAGTGAATGATATTTTTGCTCGTGCATACGTACGACCTACCATCTCTACGATGTGATGCAATTAATTCTACATGATCTTCATTAAAACGTGATTATATAAATGAATTCAATGAATAATCATTATATATATTATACTAATATCATTATTTAATTTATATAACTATAACCTAAGATGTTTAACATGAACTTATCCTACAATTATTGCATAAGAACATAAAGCAGTTAATATTCAAATAATGAGTGACAATGAAATATTACTAACTAACGGATGATAATATAATAATATATGATATCATAAAAATGATTATGATTCTTTAATAAGTCAATAACATTTTTTAAATCATTATACAAGAGTTTTATATACATACGAAGGATGTCATACCTAATGTAAGGGATAATTTCACAATCTCATTATTATTTGAGATTGTTTATATGTAAGTATTTACTAAGGTATATTTATCATCCACATCCATGTTTCCTAAATATGTAATATTTTTTTATTATTATAAAATTGACTAAGGTAAATTTCACCCATTGGTAAAATCATTTTAAATGGTGTGAAAGGAAGCTTTTGGTGTTTTTCCATATGAGGTACTTTATGACTTTTTCTGTAAAAGTACGAGGATATTTTTTTAACTTATACGACCTGAAAGGATTGTTATGATTTCATAAAACCTTATTTTCATGAAGATTAATTTACAATATTTCAATTTTATTTTCAATCAAATTCTTTTCTTTTATAATTTTGTGGCATTTTGAGAAAAGAAATTTTTTTTGAACAAAAAAGGATATTTTCCTCAAGAATTAATTTTATGTATTTTACCAAAATTACTTTCCATCTATGATGACATGGGGTTATGTTTCTATCCCTATTATTAATTTTATTTGATTTTTTTTATGATGGAATTATTTTTATTAAATTCATTTATTTTATATGTATTGTGATGAAATGATGTTTAAGAAACCCATTTTTTATTCCTTGGGATATGCTATGAAGAATGGTTTATGTTTTTGTGGAACATGTAAGAGTGATTTCATTATGAGATAGGTGGGACCTATATCTCAATCCAATATATTGGGTAAAGATTTATATCTCCTGAGATAGACATGATTGGAATGGAAAGTAAATCTGGTTCAGTAATACAGGGTCGGAACGGTAAGTAAACATGGTTCAGTAATGGAATTTGTTCGCTATGATGGTCTTGGATATGATTCTTGGCTAATATGGAAATGATTTTCTAGGTTTATTTATATTCCACAGAACTTCATGTCTTCTATTTTTACTTTTGGTATTGTGTCCATTAATTCATATGAACTTTTATCCCATGACATGATATCACGATCTTTCATATGTAGGATAAGACTTCCAAATGTTATGTTCTTATGTCTTATGATTGTGATATGATTTATATTATTCCTTGTTTTCCCTTACTGAGAATTTGAGCTCACCCTTTCATATGTTTCCTTTCCCCAGGTCATGAAGAAGGTTATTAAGTAATATATTACAAAAAGGAGTCTAGTTATAAATAAATAAGTAGGAGTCAATGTATATGTTTTATGAAACAGATGTTTATATTTCCATGTTTCTAAAGACACTATACCTATATGGTCTTGTTGTGGATTTATTATATCTTGTAATGGATATGCATAAATTTTGAAGTAATATCAATGTATGTAAAGTATGGGTTTCTATAGTTGGTATCAGAGGAAAGGTCTAGTTAACCTTTGGAAACTTGGATGAGAAATCCTTAGTAAGAACCCTAAGGATATGTCTAAGTATAGGATACAATCCTAGTGTTTTCAAAATTACTATGAATAACATAGGATAAAAATTAAAGTATCCCAAATTGAAATTTTATTCTTGATTGTGTGGTTTTCCTATTATGATTAGTGTTTCTCACACTATGTTTCTTGGTTTTAGTCAATGTTTGGAACTTGAAGGAACCGTGTTAGTGCTGAATGTGATGGGAAATGAAATTATTGTCCTCATGAGCAACCAAATGTTATTTGAGTTGGAATAAAAAATATTTTATCCATGATCACACAACTATCTCAAGCTATGAATAATTATTTACTTCCAAACGAGCAAAGGGAGCAACATTCTATTGAGTTCTGCATGAGGCAGCTTCAACCGTCATTCAGTGGGGCTTCTGATCCATTAGTAGCTGAAAAATAGATCAATACCACTGAAAATATATTTTAAGTTCTACAATGTTCAAAATATGATAAAGTCATCTTAGCAGTCTATCGTTTGGAAGGTGAAGCTGATCAATGGTGGAATCTTATCAAGAATATGAGGTAAAGAGAATAAATCGAGTCCATGGAATGGGATGAGTTCAAGAATATATTTTTCAATAAGTACTTTCCTCATATTCATCGAAAAAATATGGATAAGAAGTTCCTTGAACTTAATCAAAAGGATAATGATTCCATTGGTACCTACGAAGAAAATATTACAATACTTTCAAGGTATGCTTCTGGAATTATTATCCAACCTGAGAGTAAAATTAATTGATTAATTATTGGAATAAAACCAAGTCTCTTAAGGGAATTATCCATATGGGACCTTAATAGGTACTTGGAAATTGTTCGATGTTCTCTCATTTTGGTATGAATATTTGAGTAACCCATTAGTCATATGAATATGATAAGAAGAGAAAAATGTAATTCAAAGGAAAATTTAAATACCACACTAAAAAGAAGATGAGATTTCCATTATGCTCAAAGTGTGGAAAGAAACATGGAGGAAATTATCTTAAAGGGAATAAAAAATGTTTTAAGTGTGGAAAAGAAGGTCATCGGGTAGTTGAATACCGAAGTTATGGAAAAAAGATATCTAATGATGCGAACAGATAAAAGGCTACACAAAATTCACCTCCTAGAATTCAATGATAAAAGTGCAAGGAAATGGGGTATTATGCCAATCAATGCCCTAGTCCAGTGGTTATTGAAGATGACCGATGTCAAAAAAACTCTTAAGTCTAAATACAAAATAAAGTCACATGAAATCACTATCGGCGATGTGGAGTATGATAATAAAGTGGTGAAAGGTACACTTACCATCCACTCTAAAGTAGAAAATTTTTTATTTGATTTTGGATGCACCCACTCTTTTGTTTCTAATGTATTTTCTAAGGGTATCATCGTATTACCTCAACAATTGGATGTTGAGTTAGATATGATGACTCCTAGTGGCACAATAGTCGCATCAAAAGTTTATAATTCTTCTCTGATTAATGTTTATGGGAAATTTATTCCTACAAATATTTTGATCCTTACAATATTGAAATTTTATGTTATTATTGGCATGGAATGGATTTCTCTATATAGATATCATATCAATTTCCAAGGAAAGTCGCATTTCATATTTCAGATCAATCTACGATCATCTATCGATGCAAGGATGAATATAACCTTCCAATATAGATTTATTCCATATTATGGGTTTTTATTCCTATAAATGAGGGTTATTTATCTCAAATATTTGGGTAGAAATTCTTGATTAAGAATACACCCGTTGTACAGGAGTTTGATGATGTCTTTCTGAAGGAATTTCTAGGTCTTCCACCAAATCGTGAATTTGGGTTTCTAATAGAAATCATACTGATTGTTATTCCTATTTCAATGACACCTTATTGAATGGCCCTAATTGAGTTGCAAGAATTGAATAAGAAACTCTAAGATAATCTTGATAAGTGACTCATACACCCTAGTGTGTCACCTTGGGGAGAACCTGTTCTTTTTGTTAATAAGAAATATGGATCAATGACACTTTGCATTGATTATTGAGAACTTAACAAGATCAATATCAAGAACAAATATAATCTTCCCTAAATTGATGACTTATTTTAACAACTATTTATAGCTCAATACTTTTCCAAGATTGATCTCCGTTCAGGATATCATCAATTAAGGGTCAAGAAGGAGGATATACCAAAGATGTCATTACATACAATTTATAGACACTATGAATTTATTATGATGCCTTTTGATCATACTAATTCCCCTGTTATCTTCATGGATATAATTAATAGACTCTTTAGAGGCCATATTGATCAATTTTTGGTAGTCATTATAGACAATATTCTGGTCTATTTAAAGAGCAAGGAAGAACATGAAGACTACTTGAGAATTGTACTGAAGTCCCTGAGAAAAGAGAAGCTTTATGAAAAATTTACCAAGTATAAATTTTGGCTTTAGAATGTTTCATTTTTGGGTCACATAATCTCAAGATATGGGATATATGTGGATCCATAAAAATAGAATTTGTTAAAAGTTGGTCGAGACCAAAAATTGTAACTGAGATCCAAATTTCTCTTGGTTTTGCTGGATATTATCGACATTTTGTGAAATATTATTCATGATTATCTATTACACTCACCATGTTTACTCATAACGGAGTTAATTTCATATGGACAGAAGAATGTGAATAGAATTTCAAAGATCTAAAAAGAAGTTTAGCCAGTGCACATATGCTCACACTGCCTTATAGTGGAGAAAGGTTGTTGATCTATAGTGATGCATCCAAGAAGGGGATGGGATGTGTTCTCATGAAAAATGATATGGTGATAGATTATAATTCACGAATGTTGAAAATCCATGGGTAAAATTACCCAACTCATGATTTGGAGTAAGCTGCAGTAATTTTTTCATTAATGATATGTAGGCATTATCTTTGTGGATAAATGTGTGATATTTATACTGATCATAAAATTTTAAAGTATATTTTCACACAAAAAGAGGTGAATATTTTCTAAATAATATGGTTTTATTTGATTAATGATTACTATTTCTCAATACATTACCACCCTCGGAAAGAGAACAAGGTGGAAAATGATTTGAGTTGACAAGACCATGTTACCCAATCCATGATGAGTACCACAAAAGATCCTATATTTATGGATTTTCAAAGGATGGATCTTGAAATCTTAAAGGAAGGGGGAATATTATCTTTATCAAATGAGTTTCTATCCATCTATACAAGTGAATATTAAGGAGGCGCAAAAGAAATATGTGGACCTATAAAAGAAGTTGAGAAATATTCCTGAATTCAACCTTGATTGTGATGAAATAATAAAGTTCCGGAATCGGGTTTGTATTCCACCCATAACAGAATTAAATAAGGATATATTGGATGAGGCTCCTAGTTCGTCATTCTCTATTCACCCTGGAATCACAAAGCTGTAAAGGGTCCTAAAAGAGTTTTTCCAATGGGATGGCATTAAACGAGATGTTGTTGAATATTTCTCTCGATGCTTGGTTCATTAGAAAATTAAAGCTAAGAGATAGAAGTCTAATACGATGTTACAACCATTACCTATACTGGAATGGAAATGGGAAAACATCACTATGGACTTTTCATCAAACTTCCAAAAACATCCATTGGCAATAATGCTATATGGGTTATAGTTTATTGCCTTACAAAGTTGATACATTTCATTGCTATTGGAGAGGATTTATCTCTTGATCAGATTGCCATGATATATGTAAAGAAAGTGGTAAGATTTCATAGAATAAAAATTTCCATTATATATGTTCGGGAAATAAGGTCTACCTCGAAATTCTGGTAAAGTCTTCAACAAGCTTTGGATACAGATTTATGTTTCAGCACGGCTGATCATCCTTAGACAGATGGTCAGTCTGAGAGGACAATTCAAACTCTGTAAAAAATGTTAAGAGCTTTCTCAATGGATTTAAAAGGTGGTTGGGATAAACGCCGACCTTTGGTGGAAATTTCTTCTAACAATATATTTTACTACAATATTTAAATGGCTCCTTATGAAGCCCAGTATGGAAATAAGTGTATAACTCAAACTTGTTGGGATGAAGTTGGGGAATGAAATCTATTAATACCTGATCTTGTTGATGGAATGGCAGAAAAGGTCAGATCTATTCAACTACAAGAAAGATTATCTCAGAGTCGATCAAATAATTATGCATGTAACCAAAGGAAAGACCTATAGTTTCAAGTGGATGATAAGGTGTTTCTACGAATTTCTCCTAGGAAGAGAGTAATGATATTTGGAAATAAGGGCAAGCTGATCCCTAGATATATCGGTCCTTTTAAAATTTTGTATCGTGTTGTGAAGTTAGATTACTGATTGTAACTTCCACCGAATCTCTCTCAATTTCATGATGTGTTCCATGTTTTTATATCGAGAATATACATACCTGATCCTCCACATGTATTAAACACAGATGTTATACAGTTGGAGAAATATCGTTCTTATGAAGAACAACTGATAGGGATTCTGGATCATAGCAAAAAGGTTTTATGAAAAAAAACCACTCACATGGTTAAAGTTTTATTTTGGAAACACAAATTTGAAGAATCTTCATGGGAACTTGAGTATTTTATGATTGAGAGGTATCCTCATCTGTTTGTTTCCAAGTGATGAATTTTGAGGGTGAAATTCGGTTGAGGGGGGTAGAATATAACACCCAGATGTTTTTATGAAATATTTTCTATAAATAATTTTTATTCATTGGTAGCTTGTGTTGCATGAAATCATGAATTTAAATGAAGAAAGATATTCCCTTAGTATAAAATTACCATTATATTCTAGCTGCTAGGTTAGCAGGAATAAGTATAACTAGCTTTTGAAAATTCGTTGTGAATTCATTGGTTATCAATTATTTATCAAAAATATGAATTAGGTATTTTTTTTTGATTGATATACAATTGGTAATAAAATTAATGAGGTATATATGTTATATATTTAATAAAATCTTTTTTTATATTCATCCAATAGATATTTTAATCATAGGGTGTGAATAAACCATATTTGTTGTATAAAAACCAATATTTTTTTAAAAGGGTAATCTTATGCCTTTGAAAAGAGAACCCCTTTTAAATTAATATTTTGATACATTAATAATTGTTATATGAAAAAAAACATATTTTTTTAAAGTGGTGTATAAAAATTTACTTTGGATTAATTTATGATATGTTTCTGATAACATTCAAGTTTTGATAAATAGAAAAAATACACTAAATTTTAAGTGAAAACAATTTTTTTAATCGAAATAGTTTATATGGTTAAATTATAATATTAAATGGTTTTAAAGTATAAATAAAATATATTTTTATCATTCAATATAATTTATTCCATTATCATTAATTTTACATTGAATCCAGATATAAAAACAATTCAATCTTTTTCAATATTTTATCTTTTAAAACACGTTCTCTCTTTCCGACAACGGGATTAATTTTAATTTAATTACTAAAAATTATGTGTTTTAAATTTTGAAAAATTGATTCCATATTTGGAATCATTGGTTCCTAATTTTGTTAATAGTCTACTTTTATTTTTGGGCATTATGAATAGTAACATTGGTAATTATTTGTATTACCATGGTTGAAGGTAAATCATGTAATTATAGAAAAACATAATATTATAAAATTACCTTAAAACCTGTAAAAATACTATTGGATGAATAAATTAGACCCTTATTTTCTATGGTTCGAAATGGTATCACTTATTAACCACTCTACTATGAAAACGACATTAATTTTATTAAAATTAATAAAAGTGACAAAATGTCATAGTTTCTTTTTATATAAGTATATTAATTTTAATATATGGATAACTATGAGATAATATAGACTATAGATATTCTCTGGAAATATAAAATAATTACCTACATTATAGAAATTTATTTATAATTTTTATAAATTAAATAATTACCATTAAGTATGACACAATAGTGACACAGAAATTAGTTTATTAATATAAATCTCAAATAAATAATTTTAAAAATATTAAAAAATATATAATTTGAATTAATTAAGGTTTTCCATGAATTTAAGATGTTATGAAATTTTTGGTGTATATTAAATGTTTTGATTCGAATTTATCTTATGGGTGGATTTTATTTAAAATCAATGAAATGAATAGTGTCAAAATTGACACTATTGATATTTTATAAAAATAACATTTTATTAAATTAATTATATATCATAAAAATATTTAAAAATTACAATGTGATAATTATACGGTCTAAAATTTCATTAAATATCCATTTATGGTCAATTGACACCATATAAGTAAATATTTATAACCAATAAATATTTATAATGTTATTACCATAATTAAAATCAAATAGATTAAATATGGATAAATCAAAATTATAAGGTTTAAAATAAAATATGAACATTTCTAAAGTTTATTGGTTGAGATGATTTCGACCCATCCTCATCTTATCTTCGAAATAATCTACTTTGGATCCATTTTAAATTAAAAATTAATTTATATTATTTTAATAGTTTTGGTTTTTCCAATGGTGCCCCTCCCCTCTCTTACAAAAGGGAACATCTCCTTATCTTTTAATCACACCTCTAAATCCCTTTTTCTCAGAAAAACCCTACCCATTTCCTCTCCCAACTTCCCTAAATTCATCCTAGAGGCCAAAATTTGGTCATAAATCCATTATATAGAGTCCTTTTTTTCTAATCAATAGGAGATAATTAAAAAAGAGATAATTGTTTTATCACCTCATTTAAAATTATTTTCTTCTTCTACTTAATCTTCTTATGTTGTTTCCATAATAAAGTAATAAATCTACTATATTATACATTTTGAGATATTATTATAGTTATGGGTTAACCTTATACCTCCTTTCATCCATCCTATGAATGAAAATATCACCATGCATGTGTACGTACAGTTTACCATCTCAACATCGTGCTGTAATTTGTTATTCAGTAGTAATTTATTTGGATGAATATAATGATGATTATAATGGATGTAAATATTGAATATAACATGATAATTATTCATTATAATTAATATATCATCCAATTCCATATCATTTAACCATTAAGTGAATGATATTGTCGTTTGTGAGTACGTACGGCCTACTGTCTCCACGATGCAATGTGATTCATTCTACATGATCTTCATTAAAACATGATTATATACATGAATTAAATGAATAAATATGATATATATTATACTAATATCATTCTTTAAATGATATAACTATAACTTAAGAAGTGGAACATGAACTTATCTAACAAAACTTGCATAAGAACATAAAGCGGTTAATATTCGAATAACTAGTGATAATGATATGTTACTAACAAGCAGATGATAATATAATAATATATTATATCATAAAAATAATTATGTTTCTATAATAATTCAATAAAATTATTTAAATCATTATACAGGAGGTTTGGATACATATAAAGGATATCAGACCTAAGGTAAGTGATAATTTCACAATCTCATTATTAATTGACATTGTTTATATGATGTAAGTATATAATAGGGTATATTTATCATCCACATCCATATTTTATAAATATTTAATATTATTTTTATTCTTATAACATTTTTTAAAGTTAATTTTACCAACTGGTAAAAAAAATTAAATTTTATGAAATTAATCTTTTGGCATTTTTTGATACGAGGTACTTTTTGACTTTTCCAGTAAAAGTACGAGGAGAATGTTTTTTTAACTTATACGGAATGAATAGATTCTTATGCTTCTATAAAACCTTATTTACATGAAAATTACTTTAATATATTTCAAGTTTATTTTCAATTAAATTATTTTCTTTTAAAATTTCATTGAATTTTGAGAAAAGAAAACATTTTTGAAGAAGAAATGATATTCTCTTCAAGAATTAATTTCAAGTATTTTATCAAAATTACTTTCCATCATAGATGACCTAGGGTTATGTTTCTATAACTATTATTAATTTGATTTTATTGTGTTTATGATGGAATTAATTTTATGAAATCCATTTATTTTATATGGATTATGATGTAATTATGATTAAGAAACCCATTTTTTGTTACTTGGGTTATGCTATGATGAGTGGTTTATGTTTTTGTGGTACATGTAAGAGTGATTTCATTATGAGATGGGTGGGACCTATATATCCCTCCAATTAATTGGTTAAATATTTATATATCATGATATATAATGACTTGGGTGTAAATTAAATTTTGTTCAGTAATACAGGGCTGGAATGGCAAGTAATCCCGATTCGGTAATGGACTTTGTCCGCTATGATGGTCTTGGATATGAGCCTTGTATAATATGGAAATGAATTTATTTTCTTATGTGTATTTCTCAAAACTTCATGTCTTATCTTTTTACTTTTGGTATTATGTCCATATATTATTATGAACTTTTATCTCATGACATGATATCATGATCTTTTATATGCATGATAAGACTTACAAATGTTACGTTCTTATGTCTTATGATTGTGATATGATTGATATTTTCCCTTATTTTCCCGTACTGATCATTTGAACTCACCCTTTCATATGTTTCTTTTACCCAGGTCATGAATAAGGGTATTAAGTAATATATTCCAAAAAAGATTCTACTTATAAAGAAATAAGTGGGAGACAATGTATATGTTTTATAAAACTGTTGTTTATGATTCCAAGTTTCTAAAGACACTATACCTATACGGTCATATCGTGGATTCATTATATGTTGTAATGGATATACATCAATTTTTATGTAATATCAATGTATGTAATGTATGGTTTTCTATACACAAATCTTATATAAGTATTATGATGATCATCGACATAGTCCTTTGGAATTATGAGTTAGTGACCAGGTTTTCTTGAAAGTTTCACCCTAGTTGAGTCATCGACAGCTTGGGAAGAAATGTAAACTTGCTCCTCGTTTTGTGTGACCTTTTGAGGTTGTTGAATAAGTGGGGAAATTTTCATACTATTTATAATTGACAACGTAGATTATGTTGATACATATCATATTCCATGTATCACATATCAGAAAGTATTTATTTGATCCATCTCATGTTTTTAGATGGAGTGATCTTGAGATTGAACCTGATTTATCTTCAATTGATAGGTCATTTGGCATTTTTTATTCTGAGACCAAGGTACTTCATAGGAGGAAGATACCTTTAGTTCATGTGCTATTCAATCATGGTTCTTATAATCAAGAGATGTTGGAATGTGAGGCATTAAGGAGATATTAGTGGACTCGTATTTTTGACATGTAAGATTCTTCATAGGCATTATGGGGACAGAATGTCATTATGGTGGGGAGATTATAACATCCCATTACTGATCTGATAGGTACATCTTTAAACCAATCATGGGATTTATTTTTTCATTGATTAGGTAGGGTTGAGGTTGAATTTGGAGGATACCTATATAAATGGTGAAGTCAGATATTTTTTGCACTCTCATATTTAATCAGAATTTTCTATAGGCTACCAGAGGGTTACACACTGTGTAACTAGGTTACAAAATGTGTAATGGTCATTAGGTTCATAACATGAGAAGGTTAATTTAAATAGAAGATTCACATCATGAAAGGTTACATGATGTGATGATCCTTTACACATCGTGGTTCATTTAATGAATAGTTTTTCATTTTAAAGTGAAATGTTTTTCAGTAGTTATGAAACTTAACTACTTCATGACCTATAGTGGGATTACACATCATGCAATACCCTGACTATGATATTTAAACATAATGTGTGGCTGAGATACACTTTTTCCCTCATCTTTAGTTTTGTTTATATTCACCCAAATCCTTACCTAGGAGATCTTGGAGCCCTCCAACCCTTCTGGGATCCTTCTTTCGGCATTCAATCATCGTTGCACTTGCGGTGTGTATTCTCGGGTAAGCATTCACCTCATTATTCATCTTTCTTTATTTCTCATCCTTTGTTATTTAAATGGATCATCTTTAAATTGATGGATATACACTCTTTACTATTATATCTCCTTTCTAGATTTATTTTTGAGATCTTCTACAACTTTTTCTCATTGACGGGTTTCATTGCGAGTGTTGGTTTTTGGGAAAAAGGTAGGTGGTTCCATTCTATTTGGCCAAATTAATTATCCTTGAATTTACTGATTTATTTCAATTATTGATTTAAATTAGTTTTCTCACAATTGAATTCAATTTATTTGATAAAACCCAATTCTATAGTATTAGGGAATTTGAAATGGTTTTTCATGAAAATTTTGAAAACACCCAATTCCATTGAATTGGGGAGAATTTTTTGATATTGGTTTATTTAAATTGTTTAATTTAAATTGTAAATTTTATGGAATCTATTTCAATTAAATTTTTGAATTTAACTATGGAAATTGACTGTAAAATTTATGGAATTGGTTTTGAATTTATTTCAAACTTGTGAGAAAGGTTTAAAAAGTTTGGATAGAAACCTAGTGGTTTTATCTTGTTAAAGAGGGGTGTTTTTTATTAAAACAAATTTTTGTTTTACATGGAAAATTGGAATTTTAAATGGGGGAATGGGATTTAATTATATTTTAATAAGTCTTAAAATAAATTACCCAACATTGAGTGTGTAAGAGGACATTCAATACTTAGATATTTTTTGAGTTATTTGGACACACTCTGCACTTATACAATGTTCTAAAACATAAATGCAGCAGTTCACATCCCCAATGGGTTGGTGATGTGTCAACGTTGACCATAATTATAGGGTTGTGTGTATTCACATATTTTTATGAACACGTAGAGAGTAAATATTCCTATAGCCTAGAACTTTCATACATATTTGGCATATTACCAAAATTGTAACTTATTTTATATTTGAGATATAAATATATGTCAATGTTTTTGAACATATTTATATGCCTTCATGATTTATATAGACTATTTTATATAAAATTTTCTATTTAAGAAATTTTTTTATAAATATTCCATCATTTTAAAGCCTTTGTTTAATGTATTTTCCATTATATGAACTGTATAGAATGATTTTTTTAAATATGATTTAAAATGTAAAACCTATTTATTTTAAAATTGAAAGAATTAATTTGGTTAATCAATAATTTGTATCTATTATGGAATCTATAGTGAGACTCTACAGGGATTTTTATCCCACACACTACTTGTGACATCGGGTATTTGTATATTATCTCCTTCCTAGTTCGAGAAAGGGGAAAAGATCTCTTAGAGGTGGATCCAGTTGTTGAACCTTGGACTAGGTGAGTAATTTCCTTAGGTAATTGGGTTGTTTTACCTATTTTAGTACTTGGTTTATAGTACTTTGGGATTTAATGCCTTATTGAATTCTCATACCGTACTCCCAGTGGATTTTATTTTGTATTCATATTAACTTTCTTGTCTTTATTCTACTATGTTTTGTGGAAAATTCATTACCACTTTCATGTTGTATGATGCCAGGTGCTAGTTTCCAAACTATTGGGATTGGGAATTCCCTTTGAGCTATGTCTGGACTAACTCAGTTATCAGGTTACCAGGGTACCCGTGGTGGTTCGTGACTACAATTACCTATTTCCCAATGGCCCTGAACTAATTTCATAATTTTATGTTACCCCCAAATCTAATAATATTATTTTTATTATATTAAATTACTTTAGATAAATAAATTATATTAAAATATAATTTTTGAAATAAGTAAATAAAATATTTATTTAAATGATAACAAATACAATATATCATTCCAATCATGTCCTTTACTCATCCCAACAGTCCTCCATAGTGTTTATCAAACCTCAAATAATAAATATTTATTCAAATATATGAATATCATTATTTTATTATTAAAATAACTAAATAAATATTATATTTATAATTTGAGTGTAAATATTTATTAATTAGAAAACTCACGGATATGTTAAAAACTTATATAACTAGTGATTTAACATGTGTTATTAACATAACCTGGGTAATTCTTATCCCTTATTCTAAAAAATATTATTTATTATAATATTAAATTAACATTTAATTTATCCTAGATTCAGGGTACTCTTAATGTTTGATCCTCTATGACTCTTTCATTATGTAAACATGTGGTATTTTCAAATGTCTAATATTAGCATATAGTAACACATGAAGGAACCCATAAAGGAAGGATTTAATATCGAAATGGAAACAACCTCAAACAAATGTTTACTATCATATATAATCTATTAAAATAAATATATAGGTGTGTAAAATGAATTATAGTGCCATTATCTTTTCAAAATGATATATATTTCATTAAATACATAAAATAAACTCATTGAAGAAAACTCTATGGCCATGGAATTAATTATAAAATTATATTTCAATTAATGGGCTTGATATATCATCCTATTTTCTAGGAAGGAAAAATACATTCTTCAATTATTCATGTATTTTCATTTACTTATGGCCCAACCAACATATTCTATTTCATTTAGATCATATATCATCATGATTTTTAATAATATATCATAGTATGTGGCTCATGATTACATTAATAATAATATCATTCCCATAGACTAATATATACATTCATAGATAGGAATATATAGTGACATAGAATATATGTGAAATTCTTATTGGTTGGTCTATCTTTATAACCTCCCTTATTGAATATTAACGTAGAAGAACATAATGTGGTGAAGTATGACTGTCTTATAAACTTCCATCACTTGATTATAAATTATCATTTCTATAATTAAACATATTTTAATTAAGACCATAGGACATATGTTTGGGAATATTATCATAACACTTAATAGTTCTCAATATACTCAGGAACTACTATAACATTTTGATGGAATAAATACTCTAAGGACATTATCACATTAATGTTTCATAGTAGAATACTAATCATGTGATAAGTTTTCTCATAATATCCAAGTCTTTGAATATGTAGTTAATTGAACCCAAAAGATAATTTTTTCAAGGGAATAAACATCAATAGTTAAAAATTAGAATCATCGAGCGGTATTATTGTTATGTTATAACATAGTTTAAATTGATCCTATTTTAATTTGAGTTTTTGTATACTGTAGGTATAATAAATCATTAAAATATGGGAAAATTTTATTACTCTATGTTTGGTCAATACATGTACGGGTTGATGTCCAAGTTACATGGGAGACATGGATTTTTGTTTTCATTTATGTGGTTACAGTTGGGTTTTTTAATTCTATTTAAAATGGTATGTTATTTTATTTATTTTTATTAATTCAATTTTTTGATGGTTAGGGGTATGCGGTGATACTCATGCATCAAACATGGAATGTAGGTCTCACATATAAAATATATGTTTCTTTTGATTGGTTTTTGGAAAACATAATTAAAAGGAATGGTTTATCTATTTACTGTGTAAAAAATAGTTTAAAAATGATTTCATATAGAATATATTAGTTTAATTATACTTATCTATCCTAAGAATACAATTGGTTCTATACATGAAAAAGTTGTTTAGTTATTTGATTTTTCAATAATAAACTATATGAAGTTTTCCCATATAGATTCTTGGTGCCATTATACTCAACCATCATAGGTATGAAACTCATAGTGTGATAAGTACGCATGTATTATGTGGGTATGATAGATTTTTTCCCTTACCATGACATGTGTAGGTGAGTATGTGAGCCTGAATAATATGTGACATGTGTTTTGTAGTGAGGTGTAAGGGATATTGGGTTACATTTACATTTATAATTTTGTATTTTCTTGATATCTAAACTATTCTATCTATATTAATGATGGTGTTTTATTCATAGGGATATTATACTAATATTTTCACCATTGAAGTTTCATCAGGGTGCAAATGTGGTTTTATTGGGTAATGCATAGGATGAGGATCCTAAAATTGAATGTGAGAATGAGATACATGTAGAGTCTCTGAGGTAGGTAGGAAATCCACAATTGGAAGAGGAGTTTGGTAGGTTGTTAGAAGAGTTTCTCAGGGTGAGTATAGTTTATATTATCTTGAGTAAAGATTATGGAACACATGGAACTAAGATGTATATGAATTATTGAACATGTGAGATCTACTAGAATAATCCTTGCTTATTATAGGGAGGGGGTGGACCACAGGTAGTGGAATAATGGATTGATTGTTTTGTTGATGATATTTGACTAGATTGAGAACATCCATTTTCAAGTATTGAGTTATCCACAAAAATTATTAGAGGGCCAAAAAAACTCTAGTTAGGAATACATGTACAGGTATGTAGTTATATGGGGTTGAAGTCAAAATACATTGAGGCCATGTTTTTTTCTAGAAATTATTATCCAAGACACTGAGTGAAGATAGATCCTATAAGATCAAGAACTATTTTAGGGAGAAACATCAATTATAGAATATTCTACAAGCATAATATATTTTTTATGATTTGTGATGATGATGGTTGGTGAAAAGATCTCTATAGTGAAATGAGTTTAGGATGGTTTATGACATACTATAAGGGTGTCGATAAATATTGTAAGATTAAAATCATTCTCAATGTTTGTGAATTACATTGAGCTATACATTTGGTCCATGTGAGATAGGTAGTGGTGCTCTGGGTAGCTTGAAGAGGCGATGTGGGGAAACCTAATAGGGTATTCATAGGAGAAGATCGGTGAGTCCAATAAGGAGTGGGTCATCAATGATGTGATTTTAGTATATATATATATATATATTGGGAATGTTTAGGACTAATGAGATCATTCATTTAAAGAGTATAGGGAATGAAAATATGGGGAATTTGTATTGTTTTTATTAGAGGACCTAAAAATAATATGGGATTCATGGACCAAGACAAACTTAGATATATGAGGTGAGGATGGGAGTAATACATGAATCTAGTAACCGAGATTAATGTACGCATGTTAGACAAGGAATTTTATGAGATGCCTAGTTGTGGTGATAGTTTCTTGTGGTGACTACAATATGAATATTGGGATTCAGACCAACTATATGTGGTTGAGTTGAAATATTATGATCAATGTAGAGAGCTGATGACCTTTATAGGTATGTTGGGAGAATAAGAATCCTGATTTTTGTTTTATATTGGATACTCATGAAAAATTTGAATGTCTTATTTTTATGAGTATTATATGTTTCTTACATCATAAACATTAGATGTGATGTATGTGATGACTCTTGGATGTGTTGGCATCAGGATAAATTATGGAATTGGGTCTGATGCAGGATAATAGAGGGAATTAAGTATAAAGATGGATGACAATTAATGATGGTTCAAATTTGTGTCTTATGGGATTATAGATAGGTATGGTGCCACCATTGTTTTTGGTGTTTTGGTAAGTACATGATCAGGTTGGTGATTCCAATAGTGGGGAGTTCCCAAAAAATAATTCATTTTGTTTTCGTTACGTAGTCGGGGTAGTCCATGTATGTGGAAAAGATACGAATATGTTATGAATTATCTCAGTGACATGAAAATGTATAGATTATTGTTCTCATGTTTTTGTAAGAAATTGTTAGTATGTGGGTGAGATAGCTCAAGGGTAATAATTTATATGGTGTGAAGTTTGTATGTTTCGTAGGATTTCAAATAGTTATTCAAGTTAGATCTTGGATCGACCAGGTGTGAGTCGACACCAAAGAGGTGATGAGGGATCATGTTTAGGGTGTGGAAAGATACTTGTTTTTGGATGGACTCAATGATTTTGAATTCTATAAAAATTATAAATCATGCTAGGAACATTGATTCACATCATGGAAAGGGATTCACATCATGTTCAACGAGAGACATGGAAGTTTTTTCCTCATAAAACCATATTTTTTTACAATTTATTTGAGTTTTAGATGTATAATGATGTGATAAGGGTGGAAATTCCCTAAATTCTGCCTACATGGGGTCATCATACCATGAATTATTGGGTCACACGGTGATACAACCATGGATAATAGTGTAAATGATTTGAAAGAGTTAAGACATTACACAAAGAGGGGATTGCATTGAGAGGTATGTTTGGTGAGGGGGCTTCATGCAATGAGCCTAAGGTCCATTTATTGAACCTCCCAATTCTCTTAATAAAAGAGGAATTGTATTGAATTAACTTGATTATTAATATTATATTAAATCCAAATAGAGGCTATTTCAACTAAGAGTAGTAGAATTCCCTCAATCATTCTTTCTCTCATTCATTCTTCCCTTTTAAAGAGTTATCCATTGTTTTACATCAGATATAGGTTTTGTTGGTATAATAAAGTGGCCACATGTATGTATAAAATCCATTTGATTCAATTTTATATATTTTCAAATGTTTTCATTATTTTTTGAGACAACTCCCAAAATTAGGGACTTTTCCATTTTCTCAAAATATTTTAATTAGAACAGGATCAACTAGGGGATATTATTGAGTATATTACAATAAACCCTAGGTAGGTTGTGACTAGATTTTTATTAAGATATACATGATTTATCTGTGTGTAATAAATAGGGATGGGTATGGTTGTTTATGTGTGATAAAAACAGAACCAATATGGGTTTTATTATTCTTAAGGGACACATAAGGGTAGTATTGGGTGGGAAATGATAAAATTAGGCATGTTATAGAATTATGTGTATGTTATGTAGTCTTATGAATGGTTGAGAATATTGAATAAAATTATATATATTTTTCATGTGATGTGATGACTAATATGGTTCCATAGGAGCGTGTTCAGTGAAACATCCATGATTGGGGGTAATGTTGATAACATAATATGGGGTGATGAGGATACCAGTATGATGTAAGTGGTGGTGACCTTTTATGTGGGTGGAGATTGAGGTTCATCAAGGGTGTGTACTAGGATGCAGATGATGCTACTCATCATAGGGGATGAGGCCATTATGGATTTTTTCATTCATGATAGGGAACATGAAGTTGTTTACTCAAATCATAATGGGTGGTGGTATTTAAATAATAAGTGGAATAAGGGTATTTTTTGACCATAAATATGGAGTATGTGCACATTAATGAACATCATAATTGGTGGTAGTTGCAACCACCAGATTGGGACTTGGGTTTCATCTTTTATATTGGGAATGATATGCTATGTTTAAAAGGGTGGGTTTTATAATTTCTTGGGTGTGTTGAGTTGTTGAGATTTTAGTGTTAAAAAAGATGGAAGTTCATTGTATTTGTAACACCCTCATATTTTATGGTATATTTATTTTTAAATAAATTTAATTTCGATGATAACTTACTTTTCACGCTACACTGAGTTTAAATGAACACTAATAAACTATTTAAATATTAAAATATAATATGATAGTTATCACCAATCCATTGTATTAAAATGTATGAATATAAATTTATAAATTATAAAAAATTTGTATTTTCCATTTTTATGAAATTAATTAATTATCTATCACGTGATTCAGAATAAAAATACAAATCAATTGATAATGAATTAAATGTTTTTATAAAAAATAGTTATGTGTATTCAAAGGGATTTATCCTAATAAATTAAATGAATTAGAATATGTTAATTATTTTAATGAGATATATATATATATTACATTCAAACTAATTTTTTATCATTAATATAATATTTTTTCTAGGAATGGGATAAGTATAAATATAGGTTTATGCTTAAAAACAATATTTTTATAAAAAGTAGTTTCTGACGTATATTGTGAAAATATTATTAAAATAATTTTTTCTAATTATTAAAATTGTATATTAAAATATGTATTAAATATTATTATTTAGAAGAGTAATATTTGTTAAATATTTCCCTTTTATTTTTGGTCATTTTGAGTAGTAACCATAGTGAAATTTAACACCTCGGTAAAGGATAAATCGGTTTAAACAAGGTAAAAACTAAGTGTAAAAAACTGGATTTTTTCATATTAATTCTTATTTAATGAAGATTATTAGAAACTTATCATATTATTATCATAATTTCATTGTTTAAGGGATATTTTTCCCTGTAAATGACCTATAAAATATTTAAAGAAAAGAAAAACATAAAATGTCACTTGCTTACAATTTAATATCTCTTATGTGCTCAAATCCGGATAAAAGAAAGTTTTGAGTGAAACTTAGTGGTAAGTGAATGAAATTATTTTCATTAATTTAATTTATATATAAATTTTTTATATTAAATAATTAACTTAATTTCTTACAAATAGTCAATAGAGTATTTCTTCAATTTATAGAAATATAAACTTATTAATATTAGAAAATTATTAAAAGTAAAATAATGTTATTATTTTATATTGTTACATGAATTTAATGAATTAATATATCATATATATGATGTGTTAAAGGTTTATATTTGAAATACATATTTTTCTTGTTTTTTTAAAGCAATATTAAATGAATAGTGTCAGAAATGTTAATAATGATATTTTATGAAAATAATATTTTATTAAATTAATTAAAAACCCTAAAAAATTAAAATTGGAAAAATAAGATAATATATGGTTTAAAATTTAATCCCTTTACTATTTTGAGCCAATTTTTACCTTTTAAGTAAAATTATAATCATTTGGGATTGAAAATGTCGTTATTATGGTTAAAGTTAAAACTGGCAAACCAAGGGGTTAAACCAAGCATAAGGATTAATATGAAAAAAAAATTCTAAATATATTTTTATGATGATAATTAAAAAATATTCTATTCTTATTTTAAATTAATACTATTTGAATTAATTTTCCTTTATAATGAATTAGTTATATTTTAATCATTTTTGTAATTCTATGTGTTCCATTTCCCTCCCATATAAAGGGACACCCCTTATTTATCATCTTTACACCACGTTGAGAAAACTATATCAGTAAATACATACCCATTTATATTATAAATATCCATATACCTGTTCTATATGTTTTTATATTCAAAAAAGAGTAACCGTAGGGTATGTAAGTATATATCTAAAATATTTCTTTCCAAAAAAATGCAATCGCCTTAACTAATCACTTACTTTTTTTCACTTCCTATTTTAAACCATATAAAACTATATTAGTTATCATATTATTATAATTTAATGATTATAAATATACTAAAATTTTATTATGATTATTAAACAACCATTATCAATCATCTTTTCTATCAAATAAAAAATGATAATGTCGCTCATGCATACGTGTGTACTACCAAGTCCACGAAGTGACGTGACATGTTTTTTTTATTTTTTACATGGTAATTAATAAGGTTATATTTTATAAATATATATAATATATATAATATAATAATTATTCTAGTAAGTTTAATTATTATTTACATTTATTTCATTCTGTCTATTAAAAAGTGAAAACATTGTTAATGTGTATGTACAGCCTACCATCTCCAAGAACATTGTAATTCATTTTTCTAACTATAATTTTAATGGAATAATCCAAATATTTATATAATTAATATATATTATATTTATATCATGATTAAAATTATTTATATGATGTAAACATGATCAATTCACAAGTAATAATACAACCAAACCAAAACATAAATGAAAAATGAAGTAGTGATTACCTAGAAAATATATTTTAAAAAATAATTATTAATAAAAGAGTGATAAAATTTTATAATTAAATAATATGTGGTAATATAAATATTTTTATGGTTATGAAATATATTTATAATAAATATAAATTTATTATACAGGATTCTTGATCATGTATTATTGATGTTGGACCCGAGGGAAGGGTTTATTTCACAATCTCAACATTATTCAAGATAGTTTATGTTCAAGTATCTATTGTGGAATATATGTGATATATATATATATATATATATATATTAAAATAAATATATTTTCTTCTCATATGGTTATTTATATGAATTAAAATTTTTCCATTTGTTTTACATCATCTAAGTAGTCATGATTCTGAAATTATGTTTTTAAGGGAAAACGACATTGTTTATCTTCTCAATCGTGAATCTTTCTCTTACATGACCATATTTTCTATAATATTTATAATATAATATTTATAAAATTATAAAATTATTTAAAAATGGAAATTATACCAATTTATGGATTTCAAATTATTTTTAAAAGGAATCTTGTTGCCAATTTTCAATGGAGTTACTTTTTGACCTTTTCAAAAACGTGTGAAAAGAATGTTTTGTAAAGTATATGGAATGAAAAAAATTAATGAAATTACAACCACCAATTTATATGAATATTCCTTCATGTTTTTATGGGTTTATTTTTAATAAAAGTATTTTCTTTAAAATTTTGGATATTTTTTTATTTTAAAGATTTTATTTGAATGTGAATAAGGTATTTTCCTGAGGAAACATTCTAGTGATATTTTGATTGTATTTTCATCTATGTAAACATCAATTTTTGAAAATTTTTATTTAATGATGTTATATTCTAATGATACCATCCATCATATTTTTCTTGATGGATTATGATCGGTTGGAATGAGGAATGTATTGATATTCTGTATGAAATGTTTTACAATATAGATAGTAATTGATTTTAATGGTGTATTAATTAAGTTATTTTTTCACATGTTGAATGAATTGGAATAATTAATATATGGGTAGGTACCAAAATTATATAGCCTCTATAATCATCAATAAGTCTATTTTGGCAAGAATGATTGGGTATTTAGATGATTCCTTACAAATTTCTATAGGATGTCATGGAATGAGGCCTCAATGGTATGTTTCAGATGCCTAACATTATACATTCCACAGTTATGAAATTAGTTATTGATGTCCATGTGATTATTTGAATAGTTATAAAATCCATGAATATGTTTATTTAAAATTTTATTACTTCTATGGCATTAGTTGATCATCATTTATTCATTCCAAACTATTCATGTCTTATTTGATTCTACTATACGCTTACCCTTACTGAGCATTTGATAGACACCTTCAATATTATTACTCTCCCTAAGATTCTAGGAAGTGTATAATGATTGATAAGTAGTGATGTTAAATAGGGAATAAGGGTGTTCTGAAAAAAAATTGTTATAGTCTATGTAGCCAAATGTAATTTGGGATTCAAAAATGTATATAGTTTACCATGACAAATAAACAATTTAAAAAAATTGGATGTGATCTTTTGTATCTATTACCAATATAATTATGTAACAACTAAATCAGGAAACTAGTGTTGTGCTCTTTACAGTTGGGATTAGAGAGAAAATTGTGTAAAACCTTCCAAAATAAATTTATGAAAACATATATTATGGAATATAACCATATGAATGAATTTGAGGATGTGTTTCCATATAGGATATCATATTAGTATTTTTAAGAGGTATATATTATGTAGTTTTTATAGAAAAACATAACAATATAGACAATATATGTGGATGTGATTTTGGAATAGATGCATCATGGAGTAATACCCCTAGTCAATTATATCTCAACCATAATTTTAGAGCATAGTGGTTGTTTAATTTCTACATACTTGGGTTGAAACTCATAGGTGATATGCTTGGGTTAAATCACATTTTATTTACAAACCATTATTGGAGATTGGAAAATATTTTTTATGATATTCCCAAAGAAACCTCTTTTTTATCAAGAGATTAGATATGATTAAGTTTTTTAATTCATCTTAACTATTTTAATTGTTTTTAAATTGTGTATTAAAATTCATAATGTTATTATCCATTATACTTTATAAAATTGTTTAGAAATTGATCCTATTATAAGGGCTAGATACAATATATATTCACATAATCCATAAAAGTATTTCTCTCATGGGTTGGTTAATGATGATGGAGGTAGATTTGTATCTAGTTCTAAACAAATTATAACTATATTAGGGAAGTAGACTCAGGTTATGACCAATAACCTTTCTTACATGGGGTATCATACATATCTATAATGTGGTAAAACAGTGTTAGACTGCATCATGAAACATTAACATTTATCATTCAATGAGACTAAACATACATTTGTATATGAGAAATGGATATCTTCCTTAGAGAAGATAATTTTTCATGGGAAGTGATGAAAGGGAGAAATTTTCCCTGAAAAATTATCATCTATCAGGGGATGTGAATCAATAGTGGTCCTTGATTCAAAATAATAAGGACAAGGATAATATAGTGAGTATAGAATGGAAAAATATTAAGTAAATTTTCATTGAAAATTATTTTTTTCATAAACAATGAGTAGACATGGAGAGATAATTCTTGATTTATAGGTAACAGGAAGTGGAAAATGTCTCTAATTTTGATGTTATCCCTACAAGGTTATCATTCTATTCTATAGGCTATGTACATAATCCAAGGAGCATTATTGCAAGTTTCCTTTATTTGATTATGGTAATCCTTCAAAGGGAAAAAGTTTCCCAAACATTAATATAATATGGGAATATACTATCATGTTCTATCAAGATAAAGAATGAATTTTCTGATTCATACAACTTATATAGAAAGAAAGAGAAAAAGTGTGCGACATAAAAAAATAGATAAGAATAACTTTCCATCATGCGGCACTTGTGGAAATAAACACCTTGGTTCATGGTATGATCATGGTTGAATTTAGGGGAAATTTTCTTCCTCAAGTATTGTCTTGATGTGACACATAATATGTTCCCAAACCTTATCATTATAGTATGATCATAGTTGAACTCAAGAATATTCCTCACATTCTTCTTTAATTACATACCTTCTTTCTCTTTCTTATTAATCCTATCATGTATAGATGGTTGAACATTTATCTATGAAATATAATATCTTTAACCTTTTTCATTAAATCAATAATAATATTATAAAAATCCATAAAAATTGGATCCCTTTTAATCCTCATCATGGAATAAATAGCATGGTCTTTTTGACTCAGAGAATTAGCCATATTATTTTCCTTACAAGGGTGGTAATTTATTATGTAATCAAATTATTTGATCATCATCAACCAAAATATTCTTTTCATCTTTAACTATTAACACATAAATATATACATCATGAATTTATTACCAGTATATCATTCACACCTTTAACCATATAGATACTTCCTTAATATATTTAATGAATAAATTACAATAAGAATATCCAAATCTTGAGTCGAGTAATATTTCTCATTAATTTTTAATTGGTGAGAGACATATTCTATCACCATTTAATTTTTCATGAGGATACATCACATGACCTTATTTGATGCATCACTATAGATCACAGTCTCTTATCCACTATAGAGTAGTGTAAGAAAAAGTACACATACCAACATTCTCTCCAGTTCAATGAAATTATCCTAACATTCATCTATTCATAAGAACATAACCCCCATCTGAGTAAACATGGTGAACAGATTTCATCTTTATGATAAATATATCACAAATATTTGGTAATATACACCCATCCTAAGATAACTATGGATCTTGGTGACCATGTTTGGACTACGTCAGTACTCAATAACTTATGTCATCAAAGTATCTACCGATATACATTAAATTGAGAATATATGATCCAAGAATTAAAATTTCTAAATCCAAAGTTCAAACATGGTAAATTTAAGTCACAAATAAGTCTTCCCCAGGGTCTCAATCACAATTTATAAATTTTAAACATGTTATTCTTCAATCATTGAATACTTAATAAAATATTCTGTAAATTCTATAAAAATATGATTAAGGTAATATATAAGGCTCTATTTAATAAATCCATAATGATAACTAGATAATTAGTATATATGAATGGAATTACTATAAATTCATAATGAACATACCTTATACTAAAGGATATCTCAGGTATATCTACCATCTTGATTCTTAGATAATGATATCCAGATGGAATATCAATCTTTTAAAAACATATATCCCGTCATAATTTATCAAAAAAAATAATTGATATGGTATAAAAAATATTTTTTCTTAATAGTAATATTGTAAATTTTATAATAATTAATGAAAATAAACATTTAACAATCATTCTAGATAAAAAAAATAAAATGTGCATCCCATGGTGAATAACTAGTGAAAATAATTACCTTAAATGGATTCTTTTAGAGTTTCTTCTTCAATTCCCACAACTCAATCATGTCCATTGTATATAGAGTATTTTAAACAAATAAAGCACCAAGTATGGGTTCTATTGAAAATTAAACATCATGATTTAGGGGAAGACAGAGAATTCCTCAGGAAATACATAATTATATTCCCAAAAAATAGGGACAATTTCAATGTTGATTTTCTCTAAAAAATCAGATAAATATCACTCATGAATAGGTATAAATACCAATATGATGGATGAAATTTACATTCATTTTTTATATTCATCCTCACAATAATAAAAAATTAATTATTTAATTGGAATATAAAATGTAACTTCCCTTGCAATAAAATTGATATCAGATATATAAATAGAGAGTTAATCCATTCTTGATATTACTTATAATTGTACGACATGAATAATAAAAAGATTACCTAGAATAAAATTCCTATAAACTTTTATTATATAAGAGATTTATACATGAAATTATGTAATCCTACTATTAATATTTTCACCACAAACTTAATATCTAATATTTTTTGTGGTGATGAGATACCATTAGAAAATTCTTTAGATATAAAAGAGTGGGTAGAAATATAATTAAATAAAACATTTTCAATAATGGAGTTGATGATATGTGTACCTTTGACCAAGTCAATAGGAATTCCCATATAGGCTATAATATTTTCATAATCTTTTCCTTTTACCCTTTGATTATTTTTTGGTAAGTTACATTAATTTTTGTGTAATTGGTTTGAATATTTCCCCATATACTTATATTTAATATAGGATACTTTTATTTATTCTCCCTAACCATTAAATTCCTAAGAATTATATCCTTTTTCTCCGCAATTTAATAAATCTACATTTTCTTCTTATAATGTGTCATTTTGTTTCCGTCCACAAATATCATATGTTCGAATAATACACTTTATCCTCATCACCTTTTCAATTTTATCTATTTCATTATATTTTTTCTTGATTTCCCCCAAATCCATATTTCTTGGAGAATTATTTCTTTATATTTACAGCACATGATACCATATTATCGTATGATGATATTTGTTTGTAAAATCATGACCATATAAATACTATCTTAAGACCATAAATGAAATAATTAATCTTGCTCTTCAAGTTATGTAGTAGTCCACATCATTCCCCAATAACATTGTAAAGTTAGCTATATACATAAAAATATTTCCATGTTCCTTTTTACATAGACTCAATAATTATTTTACCATATCTACAATTTGTTTATAAATAAATTATTTTTTCAATAAAAGTACCTTAAAATACTTACGCTCCATACTCTTGGTTTCCTCCTCATGCTTATTGTAATGAATAAATGACCAAAGTTGATCCTACTTCCCCATGAGATGATAATATACCATGATTACCTTCTCCATTTCATTACATACCAAAGAGAGAAATATATTTCTTAATGAACGTATCCATTAGTCCCCTACAAATGGATTTTTGATTCTATTTAATGATGGATGTTTTTATCACATGAAATTTCCTAAAATTTTACACCACATTACAGATCATCATGATTCTCTATATGGGAAAGGTTACTGGTCATAACATAAGACAACATCCCCAATATAGTTATAAATTTTTTAACTCCATCTCCAACACCATCTCCATCTTCATTATCTTTCCTAGTAGTGACATCCCTACATAGATTACATTAATTGATATAGTTTACATTACTTCCACTAGGTTCAATTTCTAAAGAATGGAATACACTAGATTATATCACATCATTATGAATCATAATATAAAATTTTGAAACTAGTGAAATAGTTATCATAAATATTTAATTTATACAAAACTAGTCATAGAATCACAAGAATGGTTTCTCTGTGAATATTCAAAAATCACTAAAAAAATTCCAAATATTTTATCATTGGTTATAAATAAAATTTGAATAATCCAAGAATATACCGTTGGTGTGTCAAAATGGTTGTACAATAAGAGTACGCTGACCATGAACTAGAATGATGGTTGGGATATAATCGACCAAAACATTTTTGGTTTATTTCCCACAGATGTATCTATGTAAAATCAATTTCCTCTTTTATTATATAGACATGGATTTAATAATAGGAAAAACACATAATCACTTCCTTACCAAACCTTTAGGATTTTATCCTATAAATTGTCTTATACTCAAATTCATTCATAGGGTTATGTTACCTAATCTATGTTTTCTTGAATTTATTTCCCATGGTTACTACTAACCTGTAATGGATATCAATTTTATAGTCCATGAACCTATTAGTACATATATTGTGGTTACATTATTATATTTTTAATGGATATATGAGATCACATCCTAAAGTGTTGAATTTTTCATTTTTCATGGAAAACTAGATGTATACTGAAAACTGAAATTACATTTGAAAACATGAAATAAAACATAGTATTTTATATTAGAACATAATTATTCCCTTTATTATATCATTAAATATCAATAATTATACAATTACTACCTTCTTGAGTAATGAACACCTAATAAATGGTTGAGATTAGATGCTCAGTATTTTTATGCATACAATGAAATCAAACATTGAATAAATTGTGCATCAATAATAATATAGGAATAAATGATGATCAAATAATGAAATATAAATTATCACAAGAGGTTGAAAATAATACTTGTATTTCATGACTATTTATATAACCTCATGGAAATAAATTACCAATTTTAAAATGATGTAATACATGATATTTTATATCTTAGACTTACCATTGAGGCATCGTACCATGATATCAATATAATTGGGTAAGGCCTTGGAAAAATACATAATATATTTTATCTCATAAAACATGCCAGTTACTAAAGGGTATATGTAATTACTATCCCCATCCATCACTTAATAAATCTAATTCACTCATCATTTTAATAAATTATACAAATTAATCAATCTTCCATAAAAATCAAAAAAAATTCATGATCAAAGCACTAGCATATATAATTTCTTCACATTCCAAGTAATATTTATCATAAAAAATATTGAGAAATATGGTGGATAATATCATTAGATTATATCCTAATTAATTAATAATATTAAATAAATGATTTTAAAAGATATGAAAATACATTAAAATGATCATTGGAAAAATTATTGAGGAAAGTACCCTTTCACTTTAAAATAAGTTATTTTAAATCTAAAAATTTCACAAATATTAAGGAAGTAATTTTAATTGAATGGAAAATTTAAAAATTGTAAATGTAGATTCAAAATATTTTTAAGTCATGCTGGAGTGGAATTCTATTCATTCCTTTTATTTTAAAACAGATGCACCTTTCACATTTTGAGTAAAAGGTCAAAAGTACATCATTTGGAGAATTGTCATAATATTCCATGTAAATTATATTTAAAAAAAAGTAATAAATGGTTAAAAATTTCTTCAATACCTCATTGGATAATACTAAAAACATTAATTAAAATATTTAAAGTAAAATATTCTTGATCGAGTAGAAAAAAAAAGTTTCCCTTCCTTAAAAAAAATATTTTTGTATCTGTAAAACATAAAGAGTGGAAAATAAAAGTAAATCCTGTAATTAATATGAATAAAGAAATTATTATAAAATATATTATATTTCAGATATAGTCATTAAATAATTCCCCTAATGGAGACTTAATCATAATAAATCCTAAATAATAATGAGATTTTTGAAGTAAACCCTTCCTCGATTCCAAAATGCATGCATTAGTATTCAAGGCTATTTTATAATATATATTGATTTATTATAAGTATATAACATAAATATACACATATATATCATAACATATATGATTTACTTATAACATTTTATAACCCATTTATTAATAATTGTTTATTAAAATCACTATTCTGAGTGATCACTACTTTATTGTTCATGTTTGTTTTGGTTTTTTAGATTTGGCCCTTGTTCTTTTATTATGGATCTTGAAAAATATAATTTTAATAATTATATAATTATTTTATATATTCACTACTTACAAATTTATAACCATCTATAAATTAAAGAGATAGAAAACTTAATTGCACCATTAATGAAGATGGTGGGTCATACGTACACATGAATGTTGTTTTCACTTTTAAACTGATGAAATAAAAGAAATGTAAATAATAAATAAAAATTAAATAATCATTATTATATAATATTTAGTTATTAAATCTATACATATTCCCATCGACATTAATAGAAAAAAAACAAATCACATCACTTATTAGAGGTGTTAGTCCACATGTACGCATGTGCGACATTATCGTTTTCTAATGGATTAAAAGATATGAAAGTAGATATGATATTATATTTATATAATAATTTTATTTTTAAAAATAAAATTTATAAAAAAATAAAAACCCTAATTATATTGTTGCATAAAATACAGTGATGAAAAATTTATTTTATCACTATGTGTGGCAAGTAGTCCAGAGGTAAGAAAAACCAATACTTTCACTTCAATTTTAATGGAATTGAGGGTGGATAATGATGTGTTAATGATCCTAATTTTTTTATTATATTAAGGAAAATAAAGGTTTTATTTTATGGTGAATAAAATAGATTTATAGGAATCTTGGGAAAAAATAAATTGAAATAGGTTGGGTATGACATTTATCTCTTCATCAAGAGACTTCCATTAGATCCTTTCTTAAAGACCCCTGTAAGGATGTTTTAAGGATAAAAATACCAGTAAATTTTTTTATGGATGTTTAAAAGAGAAATATCTAGTGTTTAATTGATCTAAATAGATCAAAGTTGTGTAAATAATAGAGATAAGGGGTGTCCTTTTATATAGGAGGGAAAAGACTCACATGGAATTAATAAAAAGACTAAAATATAATTCTATCATTCTCATGCCGAGTGATTTTAAATTTATATAGATTAAAAGATAATGAGGCTAAAAATATCATCATCTAATGAAATGTGGATATTTTTGGAAACTTTGTTCGAGCATATATTTGGGCTAAACCCATTGGTTTAAATATTTCATTATAACTATGATAATGCATTTTTAACATTAATGTGTTATAATTTTACATATAAGATAATAATTAGAAAATAAATTTAAAATGGATGACATTTTAGAACATTTATCATCTTTCTTGTCCTCTTGAATGATTTTCTCATTTTAAAATAATTTAATTAAATATTATTTAACAAAAAATATAATAAATGTCATAATCAATGAAAAATGTAAGAAGATGAAATATTTTTGAGGAATGAATGATAATTGTCACACAACATTTATCCAATAAGATAAACCTAAGTGTTGGAGGAATTTTAAAACCATAACCCAATGTTTTAACCAAGTTTGACATGTTTACCCTTTCCATGGTGACAAAAATTTTCCAAGGAGACTACTCATATTTATGAAAAATAAAAGGAACCTATTCACCAAATTTAAATATCCTAATTCCAAATATTTAATCTATTTTTCAATATTCAGTTCATACATGTAACATAAATTCATTTTAAAACAAATGTGATGAAAACCTATTTTCTGTTGTTGAAAAATATTTTTTTTATTCATAAAATTATATTTTACCCTATTCCATGCCAATGAAAAACATGAAATAAATGTTAAAATATTTGTTTGGGTATATAAAATATAAATTTATATAAAATCATTCAATGATATTGATTATTTTAATTTTTAAAATAAATAAATTATGCGTAGAAAAACATTTTTTCAGAAGAAAAAAACACTTTTACCATCAAATGATTTTTTATATTCATTTCTAATCAATTGATACCCTATGAATTTATTTTATAAATGTGTAAAAAATAATTTTTTTAACTATTTACCCTCCAATCAAACATCTACAATATAACTATCATGTTAAATAATAATATTTCAATTGTATATCATGGTTTTTTTAAACTCGATGTTGCATGTAACTAAATATATCAACAATATAAAATTAATTTATATAGAACTACATCAAAAAATATTGGGGCTTTAAAAGTCCCATGTGTAGGAATTACACATGTTATATGTTTCATTGAACATTACTATATGTGGAAATATATATTGTTCATTAGACATGATATTATTATTAATGTATATTATGAATCACATAATTTGATTTATTGATTAAAATTATGAGGAAATATTATCACAATGAAGAATGATACATTGGATGTTTCATAAGTGATATGAAATTAATAAATAACTCAATAAAGGATTTTTCACTTTCATGTTAATGTAATTAGATAAATCATGCCCCTTTACTATAAAAAATGAGCAATTAGCCTAGTTTTATTCAATGATTTTTTTGAAAGTGGGCATAAATATTATTTTGAGCCGAATTTTCTAGATATTTGGCTAATTTATCTTTGTTTTATTTTCAATTTAAAATTATTTTTTTCTAATTTATAAATGATTTAAAATGTGTCTTATTTAGTTGAGTTTTAAAATGTCATAAATTTTTAATTACCATGTTTTTTCCACACATCAAACAATAATTTTAACTATGTTTTAAATGTGATAATATTTAATAAGAAAATAAAATTAATAATTTTTATTTAATTATAATTTTTCTACATAACATTATAAATTTATTTTATTCATATAAAATTAATAAACACACACATACAAACATATATACATAGATATATACATATAATCCAAAATACCAAGTTAAAAAAAATAAAAAATAAATAAATGATCATTAGTAATAAATGATTAATTCTTTGAATATATATGTATTAATATTAAAAATTAAAATTTATTTATTTATTTATATATTTATATATTTATTTATAATATTTTATATATATATATATACACATATAAAAATATATGAATGTGTGTGTGTGTGTGTGTGTGTCTATGAATATATATGTATATATATTAAATTATATATATACATGTATATATATATAAATATATTAAATTATATGTGTGAGTGTGTGTTAATGTGTGTATATATAGGTGTGTGAAAATTAATAGATAAATATATAAACATATGAGTATATTTTAACACACACACACAACTTTATTGATGTAATATATATATATATATATATATATATATTTTTATTGTTATTATAATCTATTATAATGAAAATAGGTTGAATTTATATAAAATTAATATACACTTATGCACATACATATACATACACAAACATAAAATTTAAAACATAATTAAAGTAAATAAAAATAACTGAATAAATAGTCACTATTATATATATATTTATATACATATATAAGTATATTTATAGTAATATGTGTGTGTGTGTGTTAATTTATATATTAATATATATGTTTATGTGTGTGTGTGTGTTTCACCACAAACAGATGGCCTAATGCTTGATTGTGAGCAACCAAGTGTCATTTTCCAAAATTCACATGGGTTTCCCCATTATTTTTATGTTGGAAACTATAAAATATCCCTCATATATAATATTTTGGTGTAAACATCATTTTGTGATTGAATTCCAAAGGTAGGTAGTCACTTGAATTTTTGGCCAGTAATTCTATAACACCCAATGATTTTATTATATTTTTCTCTTCATTAAATATAATTTCTTTAATAGCCTATGATATATGAAAACCTAAGTCTAAATGAATGATAAATATTATATCATTATAGACAATCCATTAAATTAGAATAGTGAAGAGGAACAACCTCATGTTGAAAAATATATTTGAATTTTTTAGATACAACAAATATATTGGTAAATAAGTACTGAATTTTTAGTAATTTTAAATCCCTATTTTTCTTTGCGGTAAGGACAATTTATTTTTTAGTTTTACTTTATTTTTTACCTTAATGTAAATGCATAATGGGATCATATAGTCATCAGGAGAAATATGGATGGGTTTGGGGTCCAGAGATATGGATTTTGGAGAAATAGGTGGTGGTACATGGTTGGTGCACAATTTGATTAATTGTGTGGGTCAACCATACAGCCCAATAAATAGAGGAGAATTTTTTCTCAAACTATGAACCAGGGGACACATGTCCTTGTGAAATCTATATAAAATTACAAAGTAACTCACACTATTTGTTAAACTGTTCACATGAATCGTTTGAGGAGGTGGTGCCTTCAGACAGTATGCAGGCTCGACCTGCACACAATTTGTCTATGCATGCTCCTTGGACCTCTGACGTGTGACCTCCCTTGCCTAGGTTACTATGTAATTTCTTCAAGGATTTGAAAACAATGCAGCCAATTAATACAGTCCTATAAAAAGGGTATAATTAGCAATTTTCATGTTGGGCCTCTAACCATTCCTCCATTATTTCTTCCCTCACTCATACTATAAGGCCCCGAACTTAAAATAATAAATAATATTGAGTTAAGTCATGAATTTTAATTTATTTCACATATAGGATCTTTTTAGGTTTATAGTTTTATAGAATTAGGCTTTAATTGAAACATAACAACTCAAACATTACAATGTAGACACTTTTACTCAATATCTATTTTTCTTAAAAAACAAAAAAATGAAAAATGAAAAAAAAAATTATTTTCATGTTCAATCATCACCCTTGATCTCATATATGTCTCTATTATCCCTTAATTCATATAAAAAACATTTTAAAACATGGGATTACCACAAAAATCTCGGTAAGGGATTCACATAGAAGGAAAATTAATAGTCATGTGAAAACATAAAAACCCATTAATACTTTATCATAAAGTAATATTTTCCACCCTCAAGAAGTAGTAAACAAATTCCTTTTAAAATAATCACATTTAATATAATTTTTTATTAAAAATATTTCCTTAAACCCTAAAAAATCATATATATCACAAAAAGGTTACTTGGGACATTATTATACTTAAATGGAATAACCATAAGGCCGAATTTCATGCATTTCACTCTTAAAAAATGAAATAACCATATAGTGGACCTTCATACCCAATTAATTGGGGTTATAATGTAACCAACCATCCTTGGTCTATCACAGAACCACCCATCCTTCGTTTATCATGTAACCACCGGTCAAATGTCTAAGTACTATTATATAATCATAACATATAAAAGATTTCAATTTTTAAAATTTCACTCATAAAATTTCATTTTAAAAAAATTAAATCATTTCAATACATTGAAATAATCATTCCAATTTCCAAACAATTTTCAACACAAAAATACACAGAAAAGGGAATAAGTGATTTATTTTTTATTTAAAAAAAGTAATACTTATAGAGTAATCCAAATATTAAATAATGGTCACATCGGCGTAGAAGTAGTTGTCATCGTATACGTTAAAAAATAACATTTTTTGTAAATAAATTAAGAAATTTAATATAGAAAGATTCCATTAGAAAAAAATTGAATGAAATTAAATGTAAAATGTGGTTTTATACACTTCATAAAAGAAGGTGGTTTATAATATCAAAATGTGCCTCAATGAAAGTATATTGATATGAAGTATCTTACATCGAGTCCAGTTTAACACGTAGGTCATTTATCTTCCTGAATCATAAAAATATGTAAATTATTTACTTTCTTTATATCCTTCTTCAAGTATATTAATAATTTTATTTCACTTATTATCATTTAATAATTATTATTTATTTATTGAAGTTCATGTTGGACATTTTACGATATTCTGTACATGAGTCCAAAATGACATTGGTATGATGCCTATAGTCAAAAGTGGTCATTATTCCATCATCTCTAGAATAATATTCAATAAATAATAATCCGTTTTACACATGAATTATACTTTTTAATCAAACCATTATTTTTTGTCGTGAAAAATGATCAATGTTACAATCATGGAGATGGTAAGTCGTATATACGCATGAGTATTGTTTCCACTTTTCAATAATCATTATCAAAAGAAGGTAAGTATAAATTTATATTTCCATAATTATCATAATATCATTAATATAATTTAAAAATACTTATATATATTTTAAGTGATGTGGTTATTAAAAACGAGTCACATCGTTTTGTGGAGGTGATAGTTCACAAGAACGCACGAACGACGTTATCATTTTTATGTGCATGAAAAGTAAGAACTTAATTGATATATTATTCTCTTATAATGGTAATGAAGTAATTAATATAAAATTTTAACATTAATTCCATCATTTATAACCACTCTTGAGATATGGTTATGGAAAATTAATTATATCGGTTTGTGGAGGTGATAGTTCACACGTACGCACGAATGGTTAATTATTTTCTCATTTGATGGAAGGGGAGATGGATTTAGATGATGATATTAATGTAATAATATATAAATATATTTAGTATACTGTATTTATTATTTCATAATGTATGAATAAGATTGTGAGGAAGTGGACGAAGAAAAAAATTACAAATACTCAAATAAAAATGATACCTCTTCTTCGGGTGACCTCCTTTGATTTACACCATAATACCTCTAAGGATAGTGTTATACATAAAATAAAGAATATATAATTTGGTGAGGGATTATAGGAAGGGATTTAGTTATATAATTTCTAAACCAAAATGGTTTTAAAGTGTGAATATTTGAGATGAATGGGTGCCCTTATATAGAAGAGGAGAGGGGCACTCTCAGAATAATTCAAAATATTAAATTAATTTAGTTTAATTTTATATTCCAAATGGTTCAAATGTGATTTATTTATAATATAGTATTATTATTGGTATAAATATAATCATCCAATGAAATTTATACATGTTTTGAATATTGTTTTAATCCTTATCTTTTTGTTTTAATCCTTTTAACTCTTACCGTTTTATAAAGTGTTTTACACTTTGAGTGTTAATATAATTGCCATAACATGCCAAAATACTAATAAAAGTGTAATTTATTAAATTCTATAACTTATCCCAATTATTTTTATGAATTTTGGATACTTATAAAATTTTATATCATTTAATAGAATATTTTATATTCTAAAATATCATTTTTTTCAATTTTGACACTATTCAATTCATGACTTTTTTAAAAGATCATAACATCATGATATAATATATAAAACTATTTTAAAACATCAATTACATGTCAAAAGAATAAATTAAATTATTTTTTGACATAAATTATACAAAATTATATTTATTATAATGTTTTTAATATTATTATTTTTTATTCTTCCATTAATGAAGTAATTGTTGCATCATCATGGTGTCACCATTTAATTTACTTATTTCTTTATTAAAAATTATAAATAAATTACCATGATATAGGTCAACGATTTATATTTATAAATAATATTTATAGTTTAACATATCCCTTATATAAATCCATATTAAAAATATTTTACATTTTAAAAACTAGAGTTGACAAAATTGTCTTTCCTTTAAATAAAATAATATAATTTCATAATGTAGTAAAATCATCTTACAAAGGTTATATTTCGGACATATGATGATTTTAGGTTGAAAAAACTTATCCAATGAAATTAATAAATGTTTTAGGGTAATTTATAATATTATTTTTACCCTTAATTAAATGATTCACCCTTAACTGTGGTAGTAAAAATAATTACTAAAGATACTATTCAAATTTTTCAAAAAATATTTTTATCCTCTTAGGTCATAAATATAATACTAATTACAAATTTTTATGTCCAGTTTTAAAAATTTGAGACATGGAAGTGGCTAAAATTAATTTAAAATTAATCTTGTCAATGGATTGAGAAAATGGATTTTCAACAAAAAGTTCACAATGTTTTTATATCCAATATCAATATGAAATTTATTGCAATGGCCTGTATTGGATTAAATGATAAGAACAATATTTAATTATACTTTAAAACTAGTTTTAAATATAATTTAACTATATAAATAAATTGGATTAAATGTAGTTTTGAACTAATATCTGGTATTATTCACTATTTATCAAAATATAAAAGTTCTCATAAAAATAAGAAAAAGTTAACCAAAATAAATAATTATATTACTATTTAAAAAATAAAGTTTAATTTATAATAAAAAAATTATAAATGTTTCAAAAAATATATTTAAAATGTATTCTCCATCAAAATGGATCAAAACTATCTTGAAAATTATTAGAGCCTTTTATGCTTAAAATTGGATTTATTCTTATTTTAAGTCTATAAAATTTATTGGATGAATATAAAAAATTTAATAAAAATGTGTAAACATAATATAGTTAGATCTATTTATTCTCATATATACAATGGCTAGGAGATAAGTACCACTTAAAACAAATATATATATATATTATTTTTTATATGACTCGAACATTTGCGCAACGTAAGATTTTAGAGAAACTAATTATTTTTTGTCACTTATTATATGAGACATAAAGTCCCCCATTAAAGTAAAATTACTATTTAATTAATAAAAATTAATTAATATGAAAAAATTTGTATTCTATAATTACCTCGAATATTACAACCCTCCCTCCTATTGCAAATTTTGTCCTCAAAATTTATTCATTTATCAAATAAGTGGGGGTATTTTTACCACATAGAATTTTTAGATTCCCATGTTTCTTCTTAAAATAATTGGGTTTTACATAAAAAAATATCTGAAGAATGGCCTTATTTCATAACACTTTCTCTCTGTAGTCAAGAACCTAAACTGGTTATTCCTCATAAGAAATATTCTATTCCAAAATAACTAATACTAGACTCAAAACATGATATGGATCCAGAATATACTTTATTAAAATTGAAACATGTAAAATATTGTGTACCTAGGATAAACTCATAAGGAAATCCACTCAACATGAAACTGTTCCAAAATTCTCAAGAATTTCATAGGGTAAAATGAATATTGGACTCTGTTTCCCCTTATTACCAAAACACATAACACTTTTGCAAGGAGAAACTTTGAGAAAGACATGATAACTTACCTCAAAATAAGGATATTTTATTCGTTTATCAACATAACTTTTCTTCTTTCTCTGGGTTTTCCTCATTCATCTCTGAATCAACTAAACTATCTTTAGCATCTCCTCTACCAACTCTGGTCCCATATACTTATTCTCTTATAAATAATCCCAAAAATATGGTGTCTGACACCACTTTACATATAATTCCTCAAATAGTGTCATCTGTATACTGGAATGAAAACATTTATTATAAGAAAACTCAACCAATAAAATATGTTCATCCAAAATTCCCTGGAAATCTATTGAACACGCATGTAGAATATCCTCCAGGGTCTGAATTGTGTGTTCTGACTTCCCATATGATTTAGGATTAAAAGTTACATTGAAATTTATTTTAGTACACAATTACTTCCCAAGGACACTCCAAAAGTTATAAATGAACCTGGGATCACGATTAGGTACAATTGAGAGAGGAAATCCATGTAACCTGACTGTCTTTGTAACATCCCAGGTATTTATAGAATAATAATTTTTCATTAATATTAATTAATTAGATATTAATTTTATGTTAAGGGGATCTTTTTCTGATATCTTACTCGATACGTAACAACGATTTTCTCTGAAATCTTACATTGCACGCAACTTTGAGTTATACCAAAAAATGATACAATACTAATATTATTATTTTAAATAGTAGTTAATGCCTAGATATTGTATTATAGTGAATAAATATAACTGAATAAAATATTATTAAACATGTTTATAATTTTTTTTTACATTTATCCAATAAATTTTAGATTCTTAAAATGATAATGAATCAAATTTTAAGCATAAAATACTCTAATGTTTTTAAAAGGCCATTTTACTGCCTTTTGATAGAGAACCCTTTTCAAAAATAGTTTTTGTAACTTTTATATATTATATTTGACAAAATAAACATATTCTTTAGAAGATATACATAAAAATATACCTTGTTTGAAATTTTGGTATTTTTCTAATGAAATTCATATTTTAATGAATAGTGAAAAATACTTCATTTTAATTCAAAACAGCATTTTCTTATAATTGATTTATATAGTTAAATTATTATTTTAATTGGGTTTAAAGTGTAATTCAATTAAGTTTTAATCATTTAATCCAATTGTGTTCATTAGATGTAACTTCACATTTAAATTGGACATA
Organism: Viscum album; assembly: GCA_963277665.1. Classification (NCBI taxonomy): domain Eukaryota; kingdom Viridiplantae; phylum Streptophyta; class Magnoliopsida; order Santalales; family Viscaceae; genus Viscum; species Viscum album. Next base: position 344,053,977 of record OY728167.1, read on the forward strand.
AACACATGTCAATCTTTCGATAGTTTTTACTTCTTAAAAAACTACTTTCTGGTTATGACAACGGAAATTAATTTTATATTAATTAATGAAACTTATGTGTTTTTAATTTAGAAAAATGGATTCTATATTTGTATTCATATGGTCCAGTTTATGTAAATAGGTACATTTTATTTTTGGACATTATGAATAGTAACCTTAGTAATTATTTTTATTTACCACAGTTAAAGGTTAAATTAGTTAAATAAGGGTAAAATTAATATAATAATAATATAAAACTACCTTAAAACGTGTCCTAATATTATTTTATGAGTCATGTGAGACCAAAAAAATCCTTAAGCCAATATTTTGACATTTGGGAGCCACTTGGGTGTGATAATGACATGTTATAATAATTAATTTAAAGTAAAGAGAAATATAACATAAAAAATATCATTTTACTAATATAATTTTAATATTGGGTTATATAAATCATATATTTGAATATAAATATTAATTATAAATATAAAAATATTTTTTAAATCATGGTATTTATTTTATAATTTTTACACATTAAATAAATAATTTAATTTATGACATATTTATGATGCAATTATTACCTTATTAATGAAAGATTCAAATAAATGATATTATAAATACTAAAATAAATGTAATTTGAAACTTTTGATGCCATAAATGAATTTTATGGATTATTAGGACATGTTATATTCTATTGAATGTAATTTTTTTTGAATGAATCAAGTTTTTATGGATTTAAAAAAAATCTATTACAAAATAGTGTCAAAATTGACATAAATGAGTTTTTAAAACAGATACTATTTTATTAAATGATATAATAGTAATAAAAATTTAAGGTTAGTCAAAATAATTTAGATAATTTTACAAATGTCATTAATTATCCACTTGAGGTTCTCTTGTCATTTTATAGTAACTATATTAACCATACAGTGTAAAAATACAAGAAAACATGGTAAGAGTTAATTTATTTAACTAAGGGATAAAGCCAAAAGATAAGGTCGAATTTGTGACCTAGACTTGTCTAAAACCTATTGATTGAGAGGATTTTGGCCCATATTCGTCGTATACTATAAATATATCACTTTTGAGATATTATAATTCTGAAATCAATTTATAATAAAATAATATTTCAAGACTTTCCTAAAGTGCCCCTCCTCCCTCTTATAAAAGGTCACCATCTCTACCTACCTATTCATACCTTTAAATACCCTTGGATTGTCCAAATTATTCTCAAATAATCTACCATAATCCCTACCTTACCCTTATAATCCTTACCTTGAGCATAATATAGTTCAAGAATGCTTTTTGGCTCAAATAAAATGGAGTTACCCGATTTAGAGGTAATGTCTTCTCTCAAGATCCTTTCATTTATTTTCCTTCTTCAACTCCCAGACCTCTATTTACTCCATTATTTTATAAAAACACCAATATAATCAATATAATATTGTTATGCTATGATTTAAACCTATACATACACACACTGCCATCTAATTGATATAGAATATAATGTTTCTGTGTACAGTGAACCACTACCTAACGAAACGATGAGTGTTAAATTTTCTCCTAACACCTCTCATGGTGGAAATTATGATGGATATGTATTTATATATGATATATATTATATTTATATTGAATTTATGATTCTGTAATTTTTATTTACAATATATCTTTATGATTTCCATAATGTGTAAATGTGATAATTGCATTTGAGGAAGTGAGCACTACTGCCCCCTCAAAGTGATATGAATCGTTCATAACATACATGGAACGTATAAAGGATAGATTTAATTAAATTATGTAACATATATAAAATATATATTATATTTTAATTATAATATACCTACGTATCATTTTTTTTATTCCTTTAATATGATAAAGAAATAAAAGTAGCGTTCATGCGTACGTACGGCCTACCGTCTCCATGAACAGTGCATTTCATTTCTTATATACAAATGTTATGGACTCTTATAAATACATATATATTGGATATATATGATATTTCAATCAATAATATCATTCTGGAGATAATGGACTTATGACCACAAGTACAATTTTCATCAAAACAATTTCATTTTTGACTCATGTACTGAACATCGACAAAACATCTGATATGAACTCAAATAATTAACTAATTGTTATAATAATGTAATAAGTGATATAAAATGAATTATAAACTTGAAAAATGTTCTAAATAAAGTTTAAATTAACCTAATATTATTATTTAGGAAATTAATGAATGAACAAGACAAGTCGGACTCAACGTAAGGGACATCATCTCAATCTGCTTTCATTGAGGCATATTTTGATTTATACAAGACATTCTTTTATACGGTGTATAATAAACCCATTTTACTTTTAAATTTATTAAATTATTCTCAAAAGGAAATTTTTTCTATTAAGTTTTTTACTAAATTGCAAAGGGAATGGTTTTTTAACATACATGGCGACAATGACCTTTCTGTCGTCATAACCATTATTTGGTATTTTTCTTCCTCTACATTCCATAATGTTTTTTAAGAGAAAATAAAATATAATATTACTTTTTAGGTATTTTTCTATTGAAAATGGTTTTTAGAATGTATTTATTATATTAATATCTTTAAATGATATATTATGATTCCAATTGGAAAATGTTATTTTCCTTTTATACTTATTCATATGTTATGAATATATTATGGTTCTTGGAAATTGCTTATGTATATATGTGGTTTCATGATAAACCAAGGGCACGTGAGCCAGTTATAGATCTCTAATGAATTGGGTAACATGATGGAGGTAAATATTAAGGTTTCACCAAATAGATTTAGGAAATATACTATTATGGGTATTCCAAACATAACCATGAAGGTTACTCTCTATGTAGACATAAAATCTAAAATTTAAGTATGTTATGAATGACACAAGTTACCTTTCTGATTTATGATTTATATGAGGTTTTTATAAAGCATATTATTTCATGAGGTATGTTAAAGAGTTTATGTTTTATTAGTGAAAAGTATTATTTCATTGGTTTGTATATATTCATAGAATAACATTTTCTTTCCTTATTTTATCCCTTACTGAGTTTTTATGCTCATCCCAAGTGTTTAAAATGTTTTCTTAGGGTATAAGGATGATTAAGAAAAAGTAAGAAGTCAAGAAGATTTTTATCAAGAAAAGAAATTAATCTTTATTTTTAAAGGGTTTTTTAGTGGGAAAATGGATACTATTTTGATAGTATCATCTTGTATTATTATGGGATGATATGTATTAATAATGGAATAATTATCTAAAAAACTAAACTTGGAAAGATCCTCAATTTGAATTCTTTATTTAACTCAAGATTATGTAATGTTTAAGTTTGGGTCCTTATAGTTTGTATCAAAGGTCGGTTTAGATAAATTTTAGGGTTAACATATGGTTAATAGAATATCCATAAATTATATTTACTTTGTGGTCAAATAGAAATAGAATTTTAGGATTACCATATTGCTTCGTCTAAGATATATCTATTCAGAATGGTTTTCCATAGGGGAAATAGGGAAGCTGTGCTAGGATGACATCCAAAGGAAAACATCCTTCCAAATCAGCAACCTGAGATGGTCAGAATTTAAACTGAACAGTTTGTTGTAGTGATGGAACAATTGACTCAAGTTATAAATGGAGGTGGTATCCATGTGCAAGATCATCTAGATCAACCACATAGGATCATGTTGATAGTGGATCATTTCATGAGTAGACGTCATCCATTTTTCATAAGATCATATCACCATATGCTAGCTTAAGAGTGGATTAAATCCCTATAAAATATTTTTAATGTCATAGGGTGTTCATAAAATCAAAAGGTTAGTCTTTTTTTTACCGTTTTGAAGGTGAAGTTGATCTGTGGTGGCTGATGGTTAAGAATATCTGGGATAGTGAGGATATTTATGCTCTTGATTGGGATGTATTCAATGGTATGTTTCTTGAGAAATATTTTCTAAAGGAAATTTTACTTAGGATGGAAAAAAAATTATTGTAATTGAGGTAGTAGGATGACTTTGTGGCTGCTTATGAATAAAAATTCACTCGACTGGCAAGGTATGCTCTAAATTTCATATGGGATATTGATAGAAAAATCAATCATTTTTACTCATGATTAAAGACAATTATCAAAGGGAAATGGTTTCTCATGAGTTCAAAATTTATGAAAAACTTGTTCGATGTGCGGAGAAGGTGGAAATAGAGTTTTATGATGATCATGTGTTCTTTGATAACAAGCAGAATAAGAGGTCGATATGGAAGACCAAAGGGAAAAAAATTTCAAAAAAGTATGATGTTAAAAAAATTAAGATTACAATTTTTGAAAATTATGGTAAAAAGAACACAGTGGAATGCCTTTTGAATTCTTGTAATTGATTTTGGTATATTAAAATGGGGCATAAGTCTTGTAACTACACTAAAAAAGTTAATGGTAAGACAAAATCTGATATATAGTTAGTGAAATGGTTTAAATTTAATGAGATGGGTCATTATGAGAACGATTTTCTGATGAAGAATTTGAATGATGGGAAGCAACCGGACTATAAGAAAAAAAGGTGTGATGAAATCCTTTGAAACTACTTAAGTAGATGTTGGGCCATAAAATGAAGTGGTATCAGGTACATTGTTTATTTGTTCAGATTATGTCAATGGGTTGTTTTATTCTGGGTCTACACATTCTTTCATTTCTGAGAAATTTTCTAGTAAATTGGGAATTCCATTTGAAAAAATTAATCCAGAATTTATGGTAAAAACACCAGGGGGAAATGTTGAGACAAAAAGAAATTATAAAACTCTATTGTTTCAGTTTTTGGAAAAAAGATACCTGCAAACCTTATTGTTTTTATTCTAGTATAGTTTGATGTTATTTTGTGCATATATTGGATTTATGTTTACCATGTTAAGATTGACTATTGAGCTGAAGAATTATCTTTTCAAAAATGATCTCAGTTTGTGTGCAATAATTAACCCTTACCATTGATAACATATTATGAAGCTGATAAACTAATAAAATAGGGAAATGAATGTTACCCTGAAAATATTGTTGAAAACAAAGGAACTGTACAGATTAATGATATGTCAGTGGTAAATGGGTATCTTGATGTTTTTCCTAATGATTTTCTTAGTATTATTCCTGATCATGAAGTTGAATTTACTATTTACATGGTTCCTGATGCTAAGACAATTTCAAAACTCCCTAATCAAATAGATCAAATTGAACTTTTAGAGTTAAAGCAATTTCAAGAGTTATTAGATAAAGGTTTCACTTGACCAAGCACATCACCATGGGGTTCCCCTATATTTTTTTTTAAAAAGAAATATGGTTCAATGAAACTCTGAATTAATTATAGAACCTTAAATAACATCACTCTTAAGAAAAATTATCATTTTCCTCATATCGATGATTAGTTTGATCATCTCTATAGAGATCAGTATTTTTCAAAAGTTGACTTGAGGTCGGGGTACTATCAGTTGAAACTAAAGGAAGTAGACATTCAGAAGACTGCATTTTATACTATATATAGCCATTATGAATTTGTAGTTATGTCATTTGGGTTAATTAATGCACCTACTGTATTTATGGATCTTATGAATAGAATATTCTATGAGTTCTAGGATAAGTTTGTGGTTGTGTTTATTGGTGATATTTTGGTATATTATAAAATTAAATAGGAGCATGAAAGTCATTTGAGGGTTTTATTTCAAACCTTAAAATAAAATAAACTGTATGGTAAATTCAGCATGTGTGGGTTTCTATTACAACATATTTCATTCCTTGGTCACATTATTTTAAAAGATGGCATTACCGTTGATCCTGCTAAAATAAAAGTTCTTTAAGAATGTCCAAGACCCCCAAATATAACCAAGATTCATAGTTTAATTGGTTTATCATGTTATAATCAGAGGTTTGTTGAAAAATTTTCATGGTTATCTATCCCACTGACTAATTTTACTCAAAAAGGTGTTAAGTTCATCTCAGAAAAATAATTTGATGAATGTTTTGAGAATTAAAAATAATATTGGTGAATTCTCTAGATTTGGAACTTCCTTCTATAAATGGTGAATTTGTGATCTAAAATGATACTTCATTTAATGGAATTGGTTGTTTCCTAATGTATAATGACTAGTTAATTGCTTATGCTTCACGTAAGTTGAAAACTCATGAGTTATATTACCCTACACATGATTTGGAATTAGATTCTGTTGTTTTTTATTTAAAAAATTGGAGGAATCATCTGTATGGTATAAAAAGTGAAATATATACTGACCATAAAAGTTTGAAGTATATATTTACATAGATATAATTGAACATGAGATAGAGAAGAAGGCTGGAATTAATCAAGGATTACAATTTCACGAAGCATTACCATTATGGAAAATAAAACAAATTGATTGATGCTTTGAGTCGGAAAATTAATTCTACATTAACCATGTTACGTTTGGAACATAACCCTTTAATTAATGATTTAATGAAATTTAGCATGGAATTTGTTGGTGTAGGAAATTCTTTTGTTTTGTTTTAGGTTTTATTACAATCATCTCTATCAGACAAAATTAAACAAGCATAGAAGGAAGATAGTTAGTTGAATAAAAATGTATAGTTGGATCAAAATGATAAGTTACCTAAATTTAACATTGATTAAGATTGTGTTTTGTGGTTTGTAAAGAGATTATATGTTCCTTGTGATTCATAGTTGAAGAAATATTTGTTATATGAAGCTCATAGTTCTCCGTTTTCATTTTATTTTGGCAGTACTAAGATGTACAGAGATCTTTGGTAGTATTACTAGTGGGATGGAATGAAAAGATATATTCCTAAATTTACTATGAAATGTTTGAATTTTAAATAGGTTAAAGTAGAGAGGTAGTTACCAAAAGGGATGCTTCAACCTTTTCTAGTACTAAAGTGTAAATGGGGAAATATATCCAGAGATTTTATAGTGGGATTACCAAAGACTTCTTGAGGTAACAATTCCATTTGGGTTATTGTTGATAGATTGATTAAATATTATCATTTTATTCCTATTCAAGATACATTGTCTCTAGATCAACTTTTTTGGTTGTATCTTAAAGAGATAGTCAGGTTATATGGGGTTCTCCTCTCTATTGTATCTGATTGTGATCCCAGGTTCACTTCTATCTTTTGGAAATTCCATCATAAGTTATTGGGAACTAAATTAAATTTCAATACAGCTTTTCATCCTCAATCATAAGGGTGGTCAGAATGAATAATTCAGACCATGGAGGATATGATACGTTCTTGTTCAATGGATTATCTAGGAAGTTGGGATCAACATATTTCTTTGGTTTAATTTTCATGTAATAAAAATTTTCATTCTACTATCCAGATGGAACCATTTGAGGAATTATATGGAAAGCAGTGTCGAACTCTAGATTTTTTGGATGAAGTTAGTGGAAGGGAGTTTATGGAACTAGAATTAGTAGAAGAGATGTTAGAAACATTTTAGTTGATTTATAATCACATGATGACATCTCAGAGATGGTATAAAATTTCTATGGATAACCGGAGGAAGGAACTTTCTTTTGAGGTAGTTGATCATGTATTTCTCAATGTTTCTCCATGGACAAGTGTGATGTGTTTTGGTAATAAGGGAAAGCTGAGTACATGGTTCATTAGACCCTATGAAATCCTCGAGAAAGTTGGATCAGTTTTCTATAGAGTGGATTTACCTCCAAGTTTATCCCAATTAAACAATTTTTTTCATGTTTCAATGTTGAGAAAATATTTTTTAGATCCATCTCATGTTTTGAGTTCAAAGGTAGTTCATTTAGAAGAGAATCTTTGTTATGAGAAATATCCAGTATAGATTCTTGACCACAGAGAGAAATTGTTGTGGAATAATGTGATTCATTAGATAAAAGTTTTGTAAAAAATTGTATGGTTGAAGAGGAAACATGGGAATCAAAAAATGTTATGAGGGAGAAATACCCCCACTTATTTGATAATTAAATAAAATTGTGGGGATGTTATTTCCAAGAGGATGGAAGGATATAAAATCCCATGTATTTATAAAATAATAATTTATCATTAATATTTAGGAATTAGATATTAATTTTACATTTAAGGTAATCTTTTTATGATAGTGTACTTGACACGCAACAATGGGTTTCTCTAAAATCTTACGTTTTACACAACTTTGAGTTATACTGAAAAAAGATACAATACTAATATTATTATATAAAGTGGTAGTTAACTCTTAACCATTATATAGGTGGGAATAAAAAAACTAACTACAATATTATTACACATGTTTGTTAAATGTTTTTACATTTATCCAATAAATTTTGGAGGCTTAAAATGAGAATGAATCAAATTTTAAGCATAAAATACTCTATTTTTTTAAATGGTCGTTTTAACGCCATTCCATAGAGAACCATTTTTAAAAATAGTTTTTGTCACTTTTTAATGTTATATTTGAAAAAATAAACTTCTTATTTGGAATCAGGTCATCAAAATTTACCTTGGTTGAAATTTTGGTATTTTTCTGATTAAATTCATATTTTAATGAATAGTGAAAATAATGCATTTCAATTCAAAACTACCATTTCATCTAATTTATTTATATAGTTATGTTATATTTTTAATTGGTTTTAAAGTTTAATTGGATTAATTTTTTATCATTTAATCCAATTTTTGTCATTGGAAGTAATTTCACTTTTAAATTGGACATAAACACATGTCAATATTTTGATAGTTTTTACTTCTTAAAAACCCGCTTTTTGGTTTTGATAATGGGAATTAATTTTAAATTAATTAATTCAAATTATGTGTTTTAAATTTTGAAAAATTGATTCCATATTTGGAATCATAAATTCCAAATTATGTAAATATTTACCTTTTGTTTTTGTACATTATGAATACTAACTTCGGTAATTATTTTTATTTACCACAGTTAAAGGATAAATTAGGTAAATAAGGGTAAAAATAATATTTTAATAATATAAAACTACCCTAAAACCTATCATAATCATATTTTATGAGTCATTTTCAACCTAAAAAATACATAGGCTGAACTTTTGGCATTTTTTATCCAATTGGGTGTGATAATGACTTGTTATAATAATTAATTTAAAGTAAAGAGAAATATAACATAAACATGTATCTTTTTACTAAAATAATTTTAATATAGGGTTATATAACTGATATATTTGACTATAAATATTAATTATAATTCAAAAAATATTTCATACATCATTTTATTTTATTTATAATATTTTTACATTAAATAAATAAATTTATTTATGACACAATGATGATGCATTGATTACCTTATTAATGAAAGATTCAAATAAATGATATTATAAATATTAAAATAAATTTAATATTAAAATTTTATGCCATTCAATAATTATATGGATTATTATGACATGTTATTTTTGAGTTAATTTAGTTTTTTTTAATTAATCAAGTAGTTATGGATTTAAGAAAAATCATTTACTAAATTTTGTCAAAATTCACCTAAATGAGTTTTAAAAAAAAAATACTATTTTATTAAATGATATAATAGTCATAAAAATCTAATTTTCGTCCAAATAACTTATATAATGTTAAAACATTCATTAATTATCATCTTGAGTTTATATTGGCATTTTATAATTACTATATTAACCATATAGTGTAAAAATAAAAGTACACGTGGTAAAAGTTAATTTATTTAACTAAGGGTTAAGCCAATAGATAAGGTTAAATTTTGGACGTAAACCTGTCTAAAATCTATTTTTTGAGATGATATATACCCAACTTAATATTATCCTTGAAATATATCACTTTTTATCTAATATAATTCTAAAATCAATTTATAATAAAATAATATTTCAAGACTTTCATAAAGTGCCCCTCCTCCCTCTTATAAAAGGCCACCACTTATACCCACTTACTCACACCTCTAAATCCCCTTGTCTCATTAAAATTATACTCAAATAATCTCACAACATCCCTAAATTCCTTCTTGAATCCTTACCTTGGTCAGAAGTCAATTCATGAAAGCCTTTTGTCTCAAATCAAAAGTAGTTACCCGGTTTAGAGGTAACGTCTTCTCTCAAGCTCCTTTCATTTACATTCATTCTACAACCCCATAACCTCTATTTATTCCATTATTTTATAACATAACCGATATTATAAATATATTATAATTATATTATGATATGTGTTTTACCTACCCTTACACACACCTTCATCTAATGGATATAGAACAAATTGTTTCTATGTACGATGAACTACTCCCTCACGAAACGATGATTGTTCAATTTTCTTCTACCACCTTTCATGGTGTAAATTATGATGGAACATTATTTTTTTATGATATATATTATATTTATATTTTATATATTATTTTTTAATTTTTTTTTACCACATAACTTTATGCTTTTCATAATGTGTAAATATGATAATTTCATTTGAGGAAGTGTGGACTACCACCCCCTCAAAGTGATATGACTCATTCATGTCATACATGGAATGAATAAAGGATGGATTTAATGTATTTATGTAACATATATAACATATATATTATAATGGAATTATAATATACATATTAATCATTTATTTTTCATTCCTTTAATATGAAAAATAAATGAAAGTAGTGTTAATGTGTACGTACGGTCTACTGTCTCCATGAACGGTGCATTTCATTTATTATCTCCAAATGTAATGGAATATTATAAACACATATATATTTTATATATATGATATTTAAATCATTAATTTAATTCTCGATATAATGGACTTATGACCACATTAGAATCTTCATCAAAACAATTTCATTTTTGACTCAAGTACCGAACATCGACAAAATGTCCAATATGGACGCAAATAATTAACTAATTGTTATAACATGGTAATAAGTGATATAAAATGAATGATAACCTTGAAAAAGGTTCTAAATCAAGTATATTATAACTTAATTTTATTATTTATGAAATTAATGAATGAACCAGACAAGTCGGACTCAAGGTAAAGGACTTCATCTCAATCTTCTTTCATTGAAGCATATTTTGATTTGTACATAACCTTATTTTTTATGGTGTGTAATAAACCCATTTTAATTTTAAACTTATTAAAAGGTTTTCAAAAGGAATATTTTTCTATTAATTGTTTTACTAAATGGAAAAAAGTAATGTTTTTTAACATATGCGGCGACAACGACCTTTCCTTCGCCATAACCATTATTTGGTATTTGGCTACCTCTACAAGATGTAATGTTTTTTAAAAGAAAATAAAATAAAATATTACTTTTTTAGGTATTTTTATATTGAAAATGGTTTTTAAAATTGATTTATTATATCAATATCTTGAAATTATGTCTTATGATTTCAATTTGGAAATAATATTTTCCCTTTATGCTAGTTCATGTGTTATCATTATGTTATGGTTTTTGGGCATTGCTTATGTATCTTTGTGGTTATATGATAAACCGAGGGTGGGTGAGCCTATGATAGCTCATCAATGAAATTGGTAACGTGATGGAGGTAAACTTTAAGTTTTATCCATAGATATTTAGGGAATATACCGTGATGGGTATACCAAACATAACCATGAAGGTTTCTCCATATGTAGTTGTGAAAGATACAATGTAAGTATGTTATGAATGTGACAAGTTACCTTTATTATTAATGATTTCTATGAGTTTTTTAGAAATATTATCATTTCATGAGGTATGTTAAATATAATATGTTTTATGAGTGAAAAGTATGAATTCATTGGTTTTTATGTATTCATGGAATAACATTTTCTTTCGTTATTTTATCCCTTACTGAGTTTTTATGCTCATTGCAAGTGATTAAAATGTTTTCAAATGTTATAAGGATGAATAAGAGAAAAGAAGAAGTCAAGAAGATTTTTATCAAGAAAATAAATCATGTTTTATTTTTAAAAGTCTTCCATTAATGGGAAAAAATGGATACTATTTTGATAGTATCCTCTTGTATCATTATAGGATGATATGTATTAATAATTTCCTAATTCTCTAAAACTCTAAACCTGAAAAGATCTATAATTTTAATTCATGATTTAACTAAAGATTATGTAACATTTATTTTTGGGGTCTTATAATATATTTAGTATACAATTTATAAAGATGATCTAGAGATGGACTATCTTGAATAGGAATAAAATGAGAAGATTTAGTCAGACGGTCAATAATAAACTGGATCACATTATTTCCTTGAGAATTATTTTTTCCTTCCACTATGAAATCCATAGATATATTTTCCTATTTCCACTATGGAACTGTAAAATACTGAAGCATCCCCGTTAGAAACATTTATTCTTCTTTAACATGCTGAAAATTAAAACACTTCATGGTAAAGTCAAGAATATCTCTTTTCATTCCATCCAAACTCTAATACCCCCGAAGGTGTCTATAAATTTTAGTACTACTAGGATGAAAAGAAAACAAAGAAATATGAGATTCAGATAACAAAACTTTCTTCAACTTTGAATCACAAGGCACACATAGTCTCTAAATAAATCTCAATACACAAACTTTATCATTGTTAAATTTAGGTAACATTCCCTTTTCAAAAAATTCTGTCTTTTTTTGCAACTCACTATCTTCCATCTATGAATTCATAATTATATTTGACAGAGAGGGTTGAATTGAAACTGGAAATAAAATAGAGTACTTTCCTGCACCAAACACTTCCAAACCAAAATTAATTAAATCATTAACCATAGGGTCTTGTTCCAAACATATAATGGTTAATGTAGCATTATATTTTTGACTTCAAGCATCTTCTACATTATTTTCTCTTCTCGGATGGTAATAAATCCTAAAATCATAATACATGATTAGTTCCATCCCTCTCCTTTTCCTCATTTTCAATGAATATATACTTCAAAATAATTTTATAAGTATATACTTAACACTTTATGCCATAAAAATGATGCCTCCAAATTTTTATTGCAAAAAAAAAAGATAATTCCAGACCATGTGTAGGGTAATTTAACTCATGTGGTTTCAACTAACTTGAAGAATAATAAATTACCTAATCATTATTCATTAGTTCACAACCATTTCCATTAAATAAAAAATAAATGTCGATAAAAAATTCACTATTTTAATAAGGTAGGTCCAAAACTGTATAATTTACCAATATCCTTTTATGTTCCTTAAAACAATCATCACATTGTTTTTTAGGATAAACATAACTCTTTTACATGTTTACATCGTTAGTTAACTAAAGAACCAAGAAATGTTTTCAATAATCTGTTGGTAATAAACCTCTAGTCCATTAAAAATATAATCTATGTGACATTAGTTGTACAAGTCTCTAGCCTAAAAAATTTCTTAATCTTGAGTTAAGTTAATAATTTTACTTTATTTCATCTTGAGGATCTTTTTAGGTTTAGTGATTTATATAATTAGGCCATTACTAATACATAAAAACTCAAATTTATACAAAGTGGATACAACTAAAATATTATTCATACCTTCCACAATATAAAACATTTTTAAAAATTAACATGATTTCTTTTATTGATAAAATTCTTCTTGACTTATTCCTTTCTCTTACAAATCCTTATACCATGTGGAAAACAATTCAAAAACATGGGATGAGCATAAAAATCTCAATGATGAATATAAAATAAGTAAAGAAAATTTTAGTCCATGAATATTTATAAACCCGTGAAATCATAAGAATCCTAAAAACATCATAGAAATCATAAATCATAAAGTTAAATTATGGAATCCATATCATACTTACATTGTAGCTTTCACAGCAACATTGGGAGTAACCTTTACGGTTACATTTGGAATACCCATCACAGAAAATTCCCTAAATATCTAAGGAGAAACTTTATTATATAACTTTGTCTCATTACCCAATGTATTAGAGAGGTATCATGTTCTCACCCACCATTGGTTTATCACGGAACCACCCGTATAAATAAATAATTCCCAAGAAATATAACATAATCATAACACATAAAAAATCAAAAAGAAAAAATAACATTTCCACTTTGAAATAAAATTTCATCTTTACAGTTTGTGCACTCATAAATTAAAACACATAATTTTATAATATAATGGTAATGTTTTAAAGTAAACATGAATTTATAATAGTGACATAAAAGTGAGAAATTAAATTCATGACGTATTTGTTAAATAAAAAATTCCAAATTATTTAAATAGTCAATCCAATTTTAAAACACATTTAAAAAATTTAAAAAGAATATTTATTAATCAAATTGTACCATACCACTTTGAAACTTTTAATGGAATTAGAATTTTAAAACACCCATGTTAATATAAATAGATTATTAAAATAGTTATGAAAACATGTACATTAATGATAATTATTTAGAAGAATAAATCTTTAAAATATTTAAAACAATGTATTAGTTAAAGAGTCCCTTACCACATGAGAAACACTTGAATAAAAATCATTAAAGTATAACATTAATAAAAACTATAAATATAATGAGAATACAGTAATTCATGATATAACATGCCAATAGGGTTGTATATACACCTTAATGGATAATAAATGTGGACAATATCATGATATTCCCAAATGAAAAGTGATTGAGAAGAAGTCCCTTAAAAAGGGCATATCATTAGATTAAGGATAAATCAATGACATAGTTATGTGTGAAAAATATAAATACACCCAATAAAAGTGGATATTCAAGGTAAAAAAATCAGAGGTCATTCACATATATTCTTGGAAAAATAAAACCAATGACATGGACATTTAACTCAATGAATAGAGATTTAGTTAAGATTTCCCTTACCTTGAGTCTGACTCATCATGTACAATTATTATAAACCTGAATAATAAACATAGGTTAATTTACACTTTCTTTATAACGTTTTTCAATTTTATGATTCCTTTTATATCTCTTATTACCATGTTATAAAAATTACATAATTATTTAAGTTCATATCTGATGTTTTGTCGATATTTGGTGCTTGAGTCCAAAATGAACTTGGTATGATGTCAATAGTACATATAATCATAATTACATCATCTCTAGAATAATATTCATGAAATAATAATCTCTTTAATAAATAAATTGTACTTTTTAAATCAAACCAATCATTTATGGTATGAAAAATGAACAATGCTATAAACATGGAGACGGTAGGTCGTACGTATGCATGAGTATCGTTACCATTTTTCATTTATTATTTTGTAAATAAGATAATTATCATTTTATATTTCCTTATTAACGTTATAATATTTATTTAATTATATATCATATAATTATTGTGGTGAATAAAAAAGATTTTCATCACTTTGTGGAGGTGATAGTTCACATGTACACGTAAACCACGTTATCATTTTTATGTGAATGAAAGGTAAGAACATAATTGAAATATTATTCCTTAAAAATGATAAATATGTCATGAATATCATATATGAATATTAATTCTATCATTATAACTGATCTTGATTGACGGTAATGGAAAACAAACTAAATCAGTTCGTGGAGTTGATAATTCACACGCACACAGGAATGATTAATTCCATTCCTATTTGATGGATGTAGAGATGGATTTAGGTGATGATATTAACATAATAAAATCTTGGTATATTGAGGATACTAGAGTTATAATTTCATTATGGTTGTAAGAGACATGAAGGAATTGTAAGAAGAAATAATATTTAAATACTTAAAGAAAATGATACCTCTACTTTGGTTAGTCACCCTTAAAGAACACCATAACACCTCAAAGAAGGGTATTCTGTATAAATTAAGGCCTCAAGAACGTGGATAGGGATTCTAGCAATATTTTGGGATAGATATTTTTTAAACCAAAATGATTTGGAACTATGAGTATTAGAGAATATAGGATATCGTTTTATAGGAGAGGGGATGGGAACTTTAGGAAAGTCTTGAAATATTAATTTATTATAATTTCATTTTCAGTTTCTAATGGTCCAAAAATAATTTATATAAATTATAAGATTATTTTGGGTAGTATAACTATTATAAAAATAAAATTAGACAAGTTTTCAATATTTTTTAATCCTTTTCTTTTTGGTTTAACCCTTATTTTACCTTTTTTAATCTTACCATGATAGCATGTTATTTAAAATTTGTGTGTTAATGTAATTACCATAACATGTCAAATGGAAAAAAAATATCATTTGTGACATATTAGAACATATCATAACCATCTGCTCCAATCATATATTTTTATAAATTTTATAACATTTAATAAACTATTTTATATTTTAAGTTTTGAATTATATTGATTTTGACAAAATACAAACTTGGCTTTTTCACAAAATCAAAAAATCATGATTCTTTAGAAAAAAATACATTAACTCAATAAAAAAATTCCATAGTCATCCATAAAATTCATGTATGGAATCAAATATTTCAAATAATATTTATTTTAATATTTATAATATCATTTATTTGATTCCTTCAATAATAATGCAATCAACGCATCATTATTGTGTCATTATTAAATTTAATTATTTATTGTATAAAAATTATAAATAAAATATAATATGTATTAAATATTTTTATATTTATAATTACTATTTATAATTGAATATATCACTTATATAATACCTTATTAAAATTGTTTTAGTAAGAAGATATATGATTATAATATATTTTCCTATACATTAATTTAAAAGTTATAAGTGTCATAATCACATCCAAGAGGATTCCAAAGGCCAAATTATCATCCCAAGGGATGTATTGGTCATCCATATGTCATAAAACAGTATTAGGACACATGACAGGGTAGTTTTATATTATTATAATATTATTTTTACCCTTATTTACCTGATTTACCCTTTAATAGTGGTAAATAAAAATAATTACTAAAGTTACTATTTATAATGTCCAAAAATAAAAGGGAACTATTTACATAATTTGGACCCTATGATTCCAAATATAGAATCCATTTTTAAAAATTCAAATCATAGAAGTTTCAGTATTTAATTTAAAATCAATCCCCATTGTCAAAACGATAAAAGGGATTTAAAAAAAGTAAAAACCATTAAAAGATTAATGTGTGTTTATATCTAATTTCAGTGTGAAGTTAATTACAATGACCATAACTAGATTAAATTATAAAAAATTAATTAAATTACACTTTAAAACCAATTAAAATAATAATCTTATTATATAAATAAATTACACAAAAATGCAGTTTTGAGTTAAAATGCAGTATTTTTTACTATTCATTAAAAATGAAATTTATCATCAAAGTAACAAAATTCAACAAAAGTAAATTTTCATATCCCGCTTCTAAATAAGTAGTTTATTTTGACAAATAAAACACATAAAATTGGAAAAAACTAGATTTAAAATGGGTTTTCCCTCAAAAGGTGGTCAAACTTTATTTTTTTTAAAAAATACTTCTTTTATATGAAAAATTGAATTTGTTCTTATATAATATCTATAAAACATATAATATTATATTTAAACATTAAATTAAATATATAAAATATATTTTTAATTAAATAAAAATCTTTAAAGAGTGATATGATTTTATAGACATAATTATTCTCATTTAAATAGGATTTCAAAAAAATGCATCATTTATATTCAATTGGTTTTTATTTCCATTTATATTAAATTTATTAACCAATGAATCATTATAAAAACTTGTGAAAACCATATTTTAATAATTCAGTCGATACTATTCATTCCATCAATTCCAACTTCTAGGTTATAATGGTAACATTTAAATAATAATATTTAGTTATTCATTTAAACTCGATGTAGCGTATCATGTACGCTATTGAACATATTGTTTCATTCTTAAAACATAGGATGTTTCATCCTCCCCCATTAATAAATTTCTTCCTCACAATTTGAATTTGGTTTTGGTAACTATGGTATAAATTTTCAAAATACCTTTATTATAAACCCACATCAGAAAAAAGGTTAATAAAACTTCCACTTTAAAAGATAGAAAGTGAAGTACCAAGATCACCAAAGATAACACATACTGGGGTCCCATGTTGGAAAACATGGATATGGAAGAGAACACTAAGTTTCAGGTTCTTATGGATACTAATAGAAAACATGATCAGGAGAAAGTTAACAATCAGAAAATTAAAAACTTATGATGGGTTAAATGGTCTTGGATTTCATGGTAGGAAAAGTTAACAGATTTTTTTTGTTTTTGGATCCTTTTAATAAAGTTGAGGAATTATTTTAATACTTATAATAAGAAAATAAGGAAACATACTTTTCAATTAGAGTTTCATCCTTTAATAAATTTCTACCATAAACTCATCTTTTATCCAAATGATGCGTATTCAAGATGACTGGGTCACACCTGAAGCACTATAATCAACTTATAGAGAGTCACAAAATCCATAAAATATTATCTGTATATTTCCCCTTTCTTTAGACATTAACCATTAAAAAATTTTGGTACAAGATCAGATAATCCCCCAAAAATAATAGTCCTTTATTAGAAGAAGGACTACTTTTAATCTCCAAAATTCAACAGTAATACCCATGTTCTACATAGACCATTCAACAGAAAAATGTCCTTAAAATTCCTAAAAATAATTCAAACTAAGATTGAAACATAAAATTCAGAGGTATTTGATCATATAGTCTTCCATGATAAATCTTAACATTTATCTCCAATTAATATCAACTACTCTTAAAGCCTCATTCTGAAAAGTAATTAACCTAATCACATATTCTTCCTGATAGTTTAAATTTCCATAAATAACCCAAATCTCTATATGTATATAATAAAAACATCGATTCTTCTGAAATAAAATTCAACCATTACTCCTCAAATGAAATCACATATTATTCTATTTTACTTAGACATATAGTGCTCCCAAAAGAGTGAATGTCTCCCAAAATAACATTTATCACTTAATCACCAAATTATTTTCCAATCCTAATTATATACATTTGATAAAACATAAGTTCAAAAAATCAACTTATTATGAATCCATAAAATAAGTTAACTAAAAATAAAAATTCATAATCACTAGGTACATCACGTAGGCCAGTGGTAGGTGATAAATCCTTGTGGCACTTCAGTTGTGGGTTTGATTCCCATAACCTTGTCCAACATGATGGGTTGTCACATGGTCTGTGTGTTGTAATTTTTAAAAAACTCTATAATTTTATAACATTCCCAAAAATGAGATAAAATCCTCAAAAATAACCATAACATATTTTAACCATAATGTTTAGATTATGCCTTTCATTTTACATCCCAAAATGTAATAACCCATAATTACCTCAAAAATATATGTTTCCAAAAATACCATTAATCACCTTAAAATTTTGGAATATAATGCCTAAAAAGGGATTTCTACAACATTGAAAATATGACCAACCTAAAATTTATAAACTCGTATGATATACCTATCTCTTAAGAAGACATCCTAATCCCTAAGGTTATCTAAACTGACCTATGATACCAACTATAAGGTACTATCCTTACAAATTAATTAATATTGAGTTACGTCAATAATTTGACTTTATTTCACCTTGAGGATCTTTTTAGGTTTATATCTTTATAGAATTAGGCCATAACTACTATATAAAAACTCAAATTTATACAAATTGGATACAACTAAAACAATAACCATTTCTTCCTCAATATAAAACTTTTTTAAAAATATACATGATTTATTTTCTTGATAAAATTATTCTTGAATTCTTCATTTCTCTTACCAATACTTATACCTTGTGGAAAACATTTCAAAAACATGGGATGAGCATAAAAATATCAATAAGTAATAAAAACATTAGTCCATGAATATTTATAACCCCATGAAATCATAAGAATCCTGAAAACTTCATATCAATCATAAATCATAAAGGTAACTTGTGGAATCCATATCATACTTAAATTTTAGCTTTCATATTTATATAGGGAGTAACCTTAATGGTTATGTTTGGAATACCCATCACATTATATTCCCTAAATCACTTAGGAGAAACCATATTGTTTAACTCTGTCTTATTACCTAATGCATTGGAGAGTTATAATGGGCTCATCCACCCTTGGTTTATCATGGAACCAACCATATACATAAACAATTCCCAATAACCATAACATAATCATAACACATAAAATAAGAATAAAAGAAAAATAAAATTTCAAATTTGAAATCACATTTCATCTTTACATGACGCACACTCATAAATGAAAACACATCATTTTAAAATTAAATGGTAAAATTTTAAAGTAAACATGAAGAAATAATAGTGACATAAAAGTGATAAACTTCATTCATGACGTATATGTTAGGTAAAACATTCCAAGTTGTTGAAATAATCTATCCAATTTTAAATCACATTTAAAACATTTAAAAAGAATATTTTTGAATCAAAGTGTCCCATACCACTTTGAAATTTCTAAATGGATTGAAATTTTAAAACAATCATGTCCATGTAAATTAATCATTAAAAAAATTGAAAACATGGAAATTAATGAGAATTAATTAGAATAATAAATCTTTAAAACATTTAAAATAATTTTTTAGTTAAAGAGTCCCTTACTACTTGAGAAACACTAGAATAAAAATAATTAAAGAATATCATTAATCAAAACTTTAAATATCATTATAATATAGTAATTCATGATATAACATATCAATAGGGTCATATATACACCTTAATGCATAATAAAGGGGGATAATATCAAGATATTCCCCAATGAAAAGAAATTGAGATGAAGTCCCTTACAAAGGGTGTATCATTAGATTAAAGATAAATAAATGACTTAATTATGTGTGAAAAATATAAATACACCCAATATAAGTGTATATTCATTGTAAAACAATCATAGTTAATTCACACATATTCTTAGAGAAACAAAACCAATTACATGGATATTTAACTCAATGAATGGAGATTGAGTTAAGATTTACCTTACCTTGATTCTGATTCATCACGTACAATCATTATATTCTTGAATAATAAAAATAGGATAATTTATACTTTATTTAGAACCTTTTTCAAGTTTATTATTCCTTTTATATCACTTATTACCATGTTATAAAAATTACATAATTATTTAATGTCGTATCATACGTTTTGTCGATATTTGGTACATTAGTCAGAAATGAACTTGGTATGGTGTCAATAGTCCATGTGGTCATAAGTAAATTATCTCCATAATAATATTAATGACATAATTATCACTTTAATAAATCAATTATACTTTTTAAATCAAACCAGTCATTTATTTTATGAAAAATGAACAACGTTATAATCATGGAGAAGGTAGGTCATACGTACGCATGAGTAACGTTTCCATTTTTCATTGATCATTATGGAAATAAGGTAATTATAATTTTATATTTAAAAATGATAATAATATTATTAACATCTTAATAATAATTAAATTATACTTATATATCATATAATTATTGTGGTGAATAAAAATGATTCAAATCGCTTCGTGGAGGTGATAGTTCACACGTACACATGAACAACGTTATCATTTTTATGTGCATGAAAGGTAAAAAAATAATTGAAATATTATTCCTTCACAATGATAAATATTTCATGAATATAACATATTAATATTAATTTAATCATTATAACTGATCTTGATATATGGTAATGGAAAATGAACTAAATCAGTTCGTGGAGGTGATAATTCACACGTACACATGAATGATTAATTCCATTCCAATTTGATGGAATTAGAGATGGATTTAGATGATGATATTAACATAATAGAATCTAAGAATATTTAGGATACCATAGATATTATTTCATCATGGTTGAAGGATACATGAAGTAAGTGGAAGAAGAAATAAAATTTAAATACTTAAAGAAAACGATACCTCTACTTCAGTTGATCACCCATGAAGAACGCGTTAACGCCTCAAAGAAATGTGTTCTACGTAAAATAAGGCCTCAAGAACATGGGTAGGGATTTTAAAAATTGTTTTGGATATATATTGGATAAACCAAAATTCTTTGGAACTTTAATTATTAGAGATGAGAGGGTACCTTTTTATAGGATAGTGGAGGGGCACTTTAGGAAAGTCTTGAAATATTAATTTATTATTAGTTTATTTTTGGTTTCTAATGTTACCAAACTAATTTATTTAAAATATAATATTATTTTGGGTCTTATACCTATTATATATATAATATTATACAAGTTTTTTTTATTTTTTAATCATTATCATTTTTGTTTAACACTTATTTTACCTTTTTTAATCTTAGCATGATAACATGTTATTTACAATTTGTGTGTTAATGTAATTACCATAACATGTAAAATGGAAAAAAAGTGTAATTTATGAAATATTAGGACTTATCCTAACCATTTTGTCAAATCTTATACTTTTAGGAATTTAATAACATTTAATAAACTAATGTATATTTTAAGTTATGAATTGTGCCAATTTTGACACTATTCATACATGACTTTTTCAAAAATTCATAAAATCTTGATTCCTTCAAAAAAATAAATTAACACAATAATAACATGTCATAGTCATCCATAAAATTCATGTATGGAATCAAATATTTAAAATAATATTTATTTTAATATTTATAATATCATTTATTTTATTCCTTTATTAATAAGGCAATCATTGCATCAACATTGTGTCATTATTAAATTTAATTACTTAATGTATAAAAATAATAAATAAAATTTAATGATGTAGGAAATATTTTTATATTTCTAATTACTATTTATATTTGAATATATCACTTATATAATCCCTTATTAAAATTTTTTTATTAAGAATATATATGTTTATATCATATTTTCCTTTACATTAATTTAAAAGTTATAAGTGTGATAAACACACCCATGTGGATTCCAAAGACCATGTTTTCATCCCAAGGGTTGTCTTGGTCAGACATGTGTCATCCAATAGGATTAGGACACACGTTAGGGTAGTTTTATATTATAATAATATTATTTTTACCCTTATTTACCTAATTTACCCTTTAATAGTGGTAAATAAAAATAATTACGAAAGTTACTAATCATAATGTCTAAAAATAAAAGGAACATGTTTATATAATTTGGACCTTTTGATTCCAAATATGGAATCCATTTTTTAAAATTCAAAATACATAATTTTTTATAATTAATTTAAACTTATTCTTCTTTGTTAAAATGATAAAACAGTTTTTTTAAGTAAAAACCATCAAAAGATTGATATGCGTTTAAACCTAATTTCAATGTCAAATTAATTTCAATGTGAAATTAATTTCAATGACCATAATTGGATTAAATGATAAAAACTTAATTTAATTACACTTTCAAACCAATTAAAATAATAATCTAACTATATAAATAAATTAGATGAAAATGCAGTTTTGAATTAAAATGCAGTATTTTTTACTACTCATTAAAAAATGAATTTTATCATAAAAATACCAAAACTCAACCAAAGTAAATTTTGATGTCCTGATTCTAAATAAGAAATTTATTTTGACAAATAGAACATATAAAAGTGGATAGAACAAGATTCAAAAATGGTTCTCCATCAAAAGGTGGTAAAACTGTATTTTTTGAAAAATACTTTTTTTATCCAAAAAAATTGAATTTGTTATGGGATAATATATATAAAATATATATAATTAAATTTAATAATTAAATTTAATATATAAAATATATTTTTAGTTAAATAAAAATCCATAAAGAGTAATGATTTTATAAACACAATTGTTCTCATTTAAATAGGTTTTCATAAAAACATGTCCTTTATATTCAATTGGTTTTCATTTCCATTTATAATTAATTTAGTAACCAATGAATATTATATAAACAAGTGTAAACCATATTTTAATAATTCAGTTTATACTATTCATTTCTTCCATTCTGACATCTAGTTTATAATGGTAACATTTAAATAATAATATTTAGTTGTTAATTTAAGCTCGATGTAGCATATCATGTATGCTATTAAATATAGTGTTTATTTCTTAAAATTAAAGATGATACAAGTATTTATTGTCCACTCATCAATAACTTTTTTCTTAGAATGGTCAACATTTACTCCATCTTTATAAACAATATATCCAATTAATGGAATTTCTTTCAACCAAAATTCACTCGACTAAACATTCCATATAGTTTCTTTTCTTTAAAGGTTTGTAAAACAATCATTTACTTGTTTTAATGTTCTCGTATATGTTAAAATATTACAAAAATATCATCAATAAACATAACCAAAAACTGATCCAAAACTGATAAAATAATCCACTCATAAAATTCATAAATACAGCAGGTGAATAAGATAACCCAAAGGTAATAAAAACAAACTCATAATTCCCATATCTCATCTAAAATTCTATCTTTGGAATGTTATCCTTCTTTTCCTTCAACTAATGGTACCCAAAACTCAAATCAATATTCAAAAAATACTGATATTCTTGGAGGTGATAAAAAAATAATCAATTTGAGGAAATGGATACTTGTTCTTAATAGTGATGTTATTTAAGTCTATATAACCAATAAAACATCTCATGGAAACATATTTATTTATCAAAAATAAAACAGGATCACCCCATGGTTAAGTTTTTGGTCGACTGAAACCACTATCAATAAATCCTTCTAATTAGTTTTTCAATTAAACCTATTTTACTTGAGCCATTTGATAAGGGGTTTAGAAATAGTATTAGAATCAGGCACTAAATCAATAGTAAATTTAACCTCCTAATTAGGAACAACACCAGGAAAATCATCAGGAAAAAAATTCATAAATTCATTCACCACTAGAATGTCAATAATCAAAAATATTTATTTCTTTTCAATATCATAATCTATAAAAATTTCAATGCCATATTTAATCATTCTCTCTTCTTCTTGGTATTTTACCAAAGTCATTAAATGCTTGGATAAAACTTTCTTGTCTTTAAAATGTAATTTAAAATGATAAAGTGAAATAAAATCTATACCCAAAATGACATCAAACTTCACTATGGGAAGTTTAGTAATATTTTTAGGAAATACCATCCCCCCAATGATAATATGATGATTTATATATATCTTGGATTCTTTAATACATCCACCTTGATTTTTTACCAAAATTTCATTATCGTATTCATGAGGAGATATTTCAAATTTACTTGAAAAGCTCCTAGAAATGAGAGAATGTGAAGATGCAAAGTCAATCATAGTATTGGTATATTTTCAAAACACCTGTAACATATATTTATCATCTTCGTTTTATGGACCAACATGTACTGAAGTAGTAGAAAAAGTTTTTCCAAACCCTTCTACTTTTTATCTTTCTAGTTTCCACCCTGGGTAATTAAATTTGGAAACGCATTATCATTATTCCATAAGTCCTACAAACAAAAACACTTTATCGCTGGCTTTTCATTACTTTCTTATCATATTCTTTTTAGTTACATGCAATATGACCAATATTACCACATTGAATGAACTTCCCATACATTGAAAGTCATTTTCTTGGATAACACGCTTCCACAAGATGGAAATTTAGTTTCCTCAGCTACAAACTTCATTAGTTAATTCTTTCCCATTTCCTACCAACTAGACCTACTCTTTTTTTGATTCTCATGGGAAACATGATCATCTAAAAAATCCATTTCTACCTTCTTATCACATCAAACAACTTTCTCAATTCTTTTGAACTCATGAGAATACAATGCCCTTTGATATCTTTGCTTCAATACTGAGTAAAAATAATTTATCTTATTATCAAGATCATAGATAAAATTTGGGATGTACCTTCCCAAATGGGTGACATTTTATTCATATTCATCCACCAAATCTTCCTCCTGTTATCTCAATTCTGAGAATTTAATTTTCATTATAAGTCAAACAACCCTTGGAAAATATTTTCCAAGGAAGATATTCTTAAATCCATCCCATTCCATAAAATCAATCACTTCACATCCTCTGATATATTTAACCATTGACCAACACTGATCAGATTCACCTTCAAAATGATAAATTGAAAGAGTTTCCTTTTGGTTCTCCGAACAACCCATAACATAGAATATCTTTTCTAGCGAGTTAATACATCCTTCTTCTAGAACAGGGTGAGTTGATCCTATGAATGATAGGGTATGTTGTCTCATAAAATGATCCACTATTTTCGTGCTCCTCTATGGTAGATCAGGTTGTTATCATACATTTACACAACCACCATTTATCTCTTGAGTCAATTGATCCAACACTACAACAAACTTGTCAGTTCCAATTACTACCATCTTGTGATGTTGATTCGAAAGGATGGTTTCCTCCTAGTTCCTTACAACTACTATTTCTATGCTTCCTATGTGGAAAATAATTCTGAATAGAAATATTTAGGATGATGTAACATGGTAATTTTTAAATTATATAACATTTTAACTTAACCCTAAGGTAAAATCTTTCAAGTGTAAGTTATTAATATTACCATAACCACTAATGTTTTCTAAACCAGCCTTTGATACCAACTATAAGGCCCCACCATTAAAATATTACATAATCTTGGGTTAAGTAGAGAAATTTACTTTCTTTAAAATTGAGGATCATTTTAGTTTTAGTGTTTTGGAGAATTATGCCATAATTCATACATAACAACTCAAATATTACAATGTAGATTGTTCTGCTCAATATCCATTTTTCTCACAAAATTAAAACTTATAAAATAAAACTTGGTTTATTTTCATGGTGAATCATCATCCTGGATCTCATCCTAGTCTCTATTCTCCCTTAAATATTTGTGAAAAACATTTTAAAACTTTGCGTGAGCACAAAAAACTTATTAAGGTATTAACATAGATAGAAAACTATTAGTCTTGCGGAAACATGAAAACCCACGAATACATTATCATAAAGGAATAATTTTCACCCTTATGAAGTAGTAAATACATTACCTTAAAAATAGGACAATTTTATAACCATCTTGTAATTCAAATATTGCCATAAAACCCATAGAAGGAATAGGTAACACATAAATGTAACTTGGGACATAATTATACTTAAATGGAATAACCATGTGGTCGAATTCCATTCATGTCACTCTTAAAAAATGGAATAACCATATGGTCGACTTCCATACCCAATACATTGGAGGTTATAACGTAACCACCCATCCTTGTTTTATCATGGAACCACCCTTCCTTGGTTTATCACGTAACAACCTGTCAAATGTACAAGTACAATTATATAATCATAACACATAAAAGATTTAAATTTTCATCATTTCACTCATAAAATTTTATTTTCAATCATGTGAAATCATTTACTGATATTTAAATAATAATTCCATTTTCAAAAACATTTTCAATACCAAAATACACAAAAAATGGAATAATTAATTTCTTTTTATTTTAAGAACATTATGTCCTTTTGAGGAAGCCAAATATCAAATAATGGTCATGGTAAAAGAGAAGTTTTTTTCTATGTATACATTAAAAAAGAACATTCAATTTTTTATTCCTAAAGAATTCAAAACAATCCATATATAAATATTACTTTTGAAAACCATTTAATAAAATTAACAGTCAAATGGTTTGTTTACAAACCTCATAAAATAAGGTGGTGTATAACATCAAAATATTCCTCAATGAAATGAGATTGAGATGAAGTCTATTACCTTGAGTCTGATTCATTGTGTATATTATTTATCTTCAAGAATAATAAATATAAGTTAATTATATACTTTCTTGATAACCTTTTTCAAGTTTATTATTCCTTTTATATCACTTAATATCATGTTATAACTATTAATTAATTATTTAAGTTCTTATTTGACATTTTTTGATATTCGATACGTGAGTCCAAAATGAATTTGGTATGAAGTATACAGTAAAAATTGGTCATTATTCCATTATTTATAGAATTATATTCATGAGAAAATAAATTTTTTTACATAGTAATTATACTTTTAAATGTAACCATTAATTATGGTTATGAAAAATGAAATATGTTACAATCATGGAGACGGTAATATGCGCGTACACATGAGTAATGTTTCTATTTTTCAATGATAATTATATAAATAAGGTATATATTATTTTATCTTTATATAATGATAATAATATCCTTAAAATCATATAAAAATACGTATATATACTATTCAAGTGATGTGATTATTAAAAACGAATCACATCGCTTCGTGGAGGTGATAGTTCACATGTATGCACAAACAGCATTATCATTTTTATGTGCATGGAATGTAAGAAAATAATTGATATATTATTCTCTTATAACGATAAATATGACATGAAATAACATATGAATATTAATTACATCATTATAACCAGTATTTCTAGATGGTTATGGAAAAAAAATTATATCTGTTCGGGGAGGTGATAGTTCTCACATATGGACAAATGATTAATTCTTTTCCCATTTGATGGAAGTGGAGACGGATTTAGGTGATGATATTAACACAATAACATATCAGTATATTTAGGATAATATTTTCATTATTTCATCATGTATGAATAATATTTTAAAGAAGTGGAATAATAAATACAATACAAATACTTATATAAAAATGATACATCTTCTTCGGGTGATCTCCTTTGTTTAACACCATAACACGTCTAAGGAGAGTGTTATGACTAAAATAAGGGATATAAAATTTTTAAAGGTATTTAGGTGGATATTTTCTGAACTAAAATAGTTTTTTGTGTGAAGAAATGAGAAGAATGGGTTCCCTTATATTGGAGAGTATAGGGGCACTCTTGAAATTCTTCAAAATAATAAATTAATAAAAAATTCTATTTTGAATGGGTGTAATGTGATTGATTTCAAATATAGAATGAGTATGGGTCTAAATATAATCATCCAATGAAAATGATACATGTTTTTAATATTTTATTAATCCTTATATTTGTTTTCAACCATTTTAACTCTTACCATATTATCAAGTAATTTACATATTTAGGGTTAATATAATTACCATAACATACCAAAAGATAAATAAAAGATTCATTTATGAAATTTTAGGACTTATCGTGATTATATTTCTGAATATTTTATTTTTGTATAAAAAATTATATCATTTAATAAAATATATTATTTTTTAAAATTTCATTACTGTCAATGTTGACAATTAATTTATTGACTTTTTAAAAACATACTAAAATAATGATATAATATAACCACCTATTTTAAAAAATAAATAACATGTCAAAATCATATAAAAAATTCTTTTATGAAATAAATTATATCAAAATATATTTATTATAATATTTTTCATATCATTTATTTGATTAATTCATTAATGAATCAATTACTATAGCATCATTATGTCACCATTTAATTTAATTATTTATTTCATAAAAGTTATAAATAAATTTCCATGATATAGTTAAACATTTTCTATTTCTAAAAACTATATATAGTTGAACACATTCTTGACATGACCCGATATTATAAATATTATACTTTTTAAAATCAAGAGTGTGACAAAAGTGTCTTTCCATTGAATAAAATAATATGAGTGTATTAATGTCTTAAAATTGTCTTCAAAATGTCATATTTAGGCCCAAGTATGATATTTGGATGAAACGCGCTTATTCAATAAAATTAGGACAAGTGATAGGGTAATATATAATATTATTTTTACCATTAATTACCTGATTTATCTTTTACTGTGGTAATAAAAATAATTACTAAATTTACTAATCATATTTCTA
Source organism: Viscum album (assembly GCA_963277665.1). Lineage (NCBI taxonomy): Eukaryota > Viridiplantae > Streptophyta > Magnoliopsida > Santalales > Viscaceae > Viscum > Viscum album. The sequence continues at coordinate 344,083,564 of OY728167.1, forward strand.
TAAAATTATTTTTATCCTATTAGATTATAAAAATACTGATTATAATAATGTGTTTAATTTTTTCAAAATTCAAAACATAGAAGTGGCTAAAATAAATTTAAAATTAGTCGTATCAACGGATCGATAAAACAAGTTTTTAACAAAACGTCCACAAATTTTTTATATCAACATTGAGTGTGAAATTTATTTGAATTAACTATATTGTATTAACAATTAAAAATATACTTATTTATACTTTAATACTAGTTAAAATTATAATTTAACTATATAAATGAATTGGATGAAAATCAGTTTTGAACTAATATTTTTCATTATTCACCATTCATAAAAATATGAATGTTTACAAGAAAAATAACAAAAATTCATCGAAAGTAAATTATAATATTTAAATTTAAAAAATTATATTTAATTTTTCATATAAAAATTATAAAAGTGTAAAAAATTAGATTTAAAATGGGTCCCCCATCAAAAGGATACAAAATTATTTTTTAAAAATATTAGACTATTTTATGCTTAAAACTAGATTTATTATTATTTTAAGTATATATAATTTATTAGATGATTGTAAAAACATTTAATAAATATTTTTAAATATAATATAGTTAGTTATATTCATTCTCTATCATACAACTTCTAGGAGATAACTACCACTTAAAATAATTATATTAATAATATATTGTGTTTTTTGCATAACTCAGTCTTGTGTGCAATGTATGTTTTTAGAGAAACTCATTGTTTGGTGTCAGGAATGCTATCAAACATAAATTCCGCCCATTATGTTAAAATTAATATGTAATTCATAAATATTAATTAATATAAAAAATTTATTATTTTATAATTACCTTGTATATTACACATACATAGCATCCTCATGCTTGGATATCTCTCCCTTCTCTATCTTCTAGGATTTGAGGTATATCTTCCATGTTACATTTAATTCAATCACTAATAATCATATTGGATCCCAATAGTTAGTCTATTTTTCTCTTTCTTCTTTTCTCTATTTTTTCTCTCAATCTTCGGTGTTGATTCCATGTGAGATCATTATCCCTACATTAATGGTGTTCGTATAGTTTCTTAAATCTTCCTCTTTCCAACCAAAATATGAGGATGATAATGAATTTTGATTCATCTACTTGTATAAGATAGGAGGTCTATAAATTTTCCCTGAATGTCTCATCATTTATAAATTGTTACAATTTTTTTGTATGTCTGTATGTCTATGAATTGGTCCATAAATATGAAACTCATTAAATTAAATGTGTAAAAATCTACCTAGAACATTTATAATAATCATTTAAATTATAGGAGGATGATACCTCAACCTGAAACACCCCCTTTTAGGTGTACATTTTTATAAGATCTCATTGACCATTGTATGTATTTCTCTAAGAAACCAATTGGGTGTGTTTAGCTTGGATACAAATAAATATAAATGGTAAATTGATTTAATGAATTATAAGTGGGTAAGAAACATCACTTGAACCCTTTTTAGGATTAGTAAGTTAATTTGGAAATGGAATTAAGGGAATGTAAAATGGAAAGAACCCTTCATTTTTCCCTTTTTATCATTTCTATGTGAATGGAATAATTCACATGGATCTTAATGATTTGTTATTAGCATGAGTTTTTTATATGTACTATGAATATATATAAAATGTATGGTTCATAATATTTAAATAAATTTTTAAATGGAGTGGCATTACTTGATCCATCCTTTGATTCTTGAGGTAGTGTTGTGAGCACACAAAGGAATCCACCCTGATTCATTTATGTGAGTTATAAGTGAGATACCACACTAGGGTTTAGTGAATGTCATATATACATGAATATTAGGGCATGTCACCCTTGATCCACTTTCATACATTATAATTGTAATTCCTTAGTTTATCTCCTTATATTCATCTTGATTTCTTTGAACATGTGAAACCTTGGATAATCTATTTGGTGTCTATTCATGTTTATCCCTATATTACTTTCTACTTTATCTAGAAAATTTTATAGTTGAATGCCATGGTTTATCCCTTAGATTACAGTTAGAACCCTATAGATAAGTTCCATGGTTTATTACTATGAAGAAGCTTGGATTTCTTTGTTCAAGGATTTATTGGTTTTTCTGTTGGCCTTATATTATTATCATTGAATAGTATCCTTTATTATATTTCTATGAACCCTAACCATGTTAATAATCACATAATTAGAGAAAACTGAATTAGGCTGAAGCAAGTATTGTCGAATAAGTGTCCCATCAAGATCCTAGGAATGGAATGGGTTGTATTTATCTTGATACTTTATTTTTATATACCAATGCACTATTATTTTTTATATTCACATATTATATTATATATAAACACTTTTAGTGGTGGGCTAATATGTTTTACTCACACAATTTTTGTGCCTCTGATTGGTATCCAAAAATTCTTCTTGGATGTACATAGGGATAAAGGTAAGCATCCGTCTATGGATGCTTGGTATTTTTATGATTGGACCATGGTTGCAGATGAATGATCCAATGATCAGGATTCTCATGGGGTATTTCTTGGTTATTTTATTTCTTTTCTTATACATGTATTTTTTATACACTTCCTACCATGTATGCATTATTTCACTTTTGTAAAGACCCGACATTGTCATTTTTTAAATTATATGACTCTCTGTTTATCCTTTATTCATATATGGATGGTTATAACTTCCACTATTTATTCATTATATTATTCCATTACTGATTTATCAATTATTCCCAATTGTTACATTATATTAAAATGTGGTATAGTCTCCCCATTTTACCACCATAAAATGTCACCTCTAGTTGGAATCCTCTAGGATATGGGGATGAGTACTTTGGGCCATGTGGCCAACCTGGTTTAGTAACATATGAGGTAAATGGGTCTGGGATGTAAAAAAAATCCATAAGTGTTTTTCTTGAAATCCCTAATATTATGGGATGGTAGATAGAAGATTATAAAGTTTATTAATTTGGAAATGTTCTTATGCATGCTAGTATCTAACCTACATTCCTATAAAAATATATATCTCTAGGTATTGGTCTTTCTATTCAAATTTTTTTATGTTATGGTTGTATTATTTTCACCATTGGGTGACACACATGACATGTGGTTCTGATATTATTATGGATTTTTACCTTTTTTCTGAAAATGCATCGAAGCATTGATCATGAATTATTATAGGTACTTGAGGACTGATATGTGATGCATTTATCTTTCCATTTTTATTTCATTGAATGCATTTCAAGTTGGTTGTTATATGTGTTCGGATTTCTATATATATAATTTCACAAAAAAATGTAGGGATAGAAATGATTGGTTATATAAACTATTTACATCAACCTGAATAGTTTTTTACAACATAGTTTAATTATTCGACATTAAATAACAAATTTTGACATGTTTGTGATATTTTATTGTGGTTACATGTGCTAAAATATTACATGAATGTAATAAAATAGATTCCAATTGTAATTTATAATGTTTGTGACTCTATAAATTGGGAATGGAAATTTGTATAATGATATAATTATATATGGATTCATAAATCATGAAACCATATGTTATAGGTTTGGTTTTCATTACATGATATACTGACTATAACATACAATGAATTGAACATTATAAATTTGGAATGGTAGTTCATCTCACTGGAATATGGTATAAATATAAAAAATGGTAAATTATCACTCAAAAATGAAATGTATTCCATTAAATTTGGATTCCAATACAACATAAATGATTTTTTACCTTATAAGTTTAAATTTAAACTTAAAATAATGGATGGTATGTGGTTGAAAGATTGAGGTCTTACTGATTCCCTAACATTTCATTTGGGTATATTGGGTAGAATATATTAGATAGTTTACTATATTGTAATGATAAGTAATCCTTTTTTATTTTTATCATATTTTGAGTTGTGTTCCTAGAATTTTAGATATATTTATCCATGATAACCTCAGGTCAAACTCTAGTAAGGTGTTAATGACCACACTCCTAAGGTGTTGGGACCTGAACTGCCAGTATGCCACCTATTTACCATCCTATTATTATTTATTTCAGAACTGAACCTCAGCATGGATAGGGTTTCATGTGATTATTCCAGTCTATATAAATAGAACTTAAACCTAAACCGACTTTGTTCATGTTGATATAAGAGTTCCAACAGCAGCATACACCTATTTTTCATGGGATGGTGTGCCATATTATATTGATCCATGGATGTAGGCCATTATAGTTATCTTTGACAATATGGTGATTCTATATAAAAGGAGGGTCAACATTGTGGTATACATTATTCAGAGATCCACAAATAGTTGGTGGGATGTTCTAAATCTGGTAGGTTGGCATCATGACCACATATGGATGGATTTTCAATCTATCTTATTTGAATAATTCATTCCAAAATTGATTAGATATGATCAATCTAGAGAGTTTTTACATGTGGATCACAGTACTATATCAACCACAGACTATTCATCTCTCTTTATCAATCTCTATTGATTTTCACCGGCCATTTCTAGTAATGAGTTGTTGAGAGTGAGGCATTTTGAGTATGGGATTTGGATTTCCATCTGATATTTAGTAAATAAATTTTGACCAGGTCCCATTTTAGAAATTTTGAACCAGGACCTTATCTCCAAGTGAAACTCATGGGAAGAAAATGGTATAAGTATTAGAATTATATCCCATATATGGGGAACTACATCATCCATCTAAAAGAAGAATCACCTTGAGGGTTATTTTATTAGTAGACTTCAGTAGAGTATCCATACTAGTAGATCAATTATATTCCATCAATATGGATTTCTAGGTCATGTGATGCCTCAATGTGATATGGACCTAGTTGAGTGTCGAGCCTATAGTTTAATGGTCCACTTACATAGAAATTTAGGACTTTTCTTCTAGTTCCTAGTGGGAGATGATCGAAACCGCCTCCTCATTATAGATAAAGATCAGTGGCTCTACACCTATAAAGGATCATCAGTATTACCTAATGTAATGGATGAGGATGTGGATGTTTCTATATAAGGAATAATAATGACATACATCACTAGTGTATCAAAATTACATAGGGTAGTTGGTTTGTAGCTCAGGTCTGAGGATTTGGCCAGTTATATGAAATATAGCCTATGTGTGAGGATAAGTGTTTCAGGACATCTAAAATGAGTGTTATGATTTTATAATAATTTCACTTAGTATCTCCCACATTCTATACAAGCATTTCACATTTATTTTTACTTTTTTTGTTATTATGTAAACTCTTGGGATAGAAATTGAGTACATTTTTTGAGTGATGACCCGTGAAACTCTATTGGGAATATGATCTAAAGTATTACACCAATATAATGCGATACCCATAGATTTTTTTAGTTATAATTAATTATGGAACCTTTTAATCCTTTTGATGATAGTCTTTGATATCTTTATCGATTTGTATTGGTTATTTCCCTACCAATCCCATATCAATTTTTATTATCGAAGAGTTTCTTTCATATCACCCTAAGAAAATAGATTTATTGACAAAGGATAATGGGATATATAGGAAATTTGATATAGACCTGAGAATCATGGGATAAGAAGGGTTTCATCCCATATTTCTAGTCTTTTTCTAAATGATTGAGGAGTAAGGAAATCTATATTTCCTAGAGTGGTGGGGTGAATCAAAGATTTGTTTTACTGATTAATTTTTTTGACTAAATCATGTGATAGTGGTATAGTTCACTATATATCTTCTTCCATGAGAGAAAAAAGTATCCATTCCTTTGTAAAATATGTCTCTTAATGATATATAGGAACTTAACAGACTATTAGAGGTCCAAGAATGTAATGGGTTTATATGACCTAGTACCTCCCCATGGGTTTCACCCATGCCTTTCACTAAAAATGTGGATATAATCCTTAGGTTGTGTGTGAATTACCAATTGTTGAATATTATTACTGTGAGAAAAAATTTTCCACTACCTCATATAGATGATCTTTTTTATCCACTCCAAGGAGATATGGTCTTATAAAAGATTGATTTGAGATTGGGCTAAGAACATGTAATAGTTTGTCCTTTGGATATACCATATATAAATTTTCAAAGATGATATGGTCTTTAAGAGTATTTGGTAATCTCATTCATCCTTAGGACCATTCAAACAATTTTTATTTCCTTGATTATTTTGGTTTTCCTCAAGTATTTTTATTCATTTGTGGTTTTTTTCATGAATGATGTCTTATTTTATTCTCAAACTCAACATGATCATTACAAATTCCTTGGCATCAAATTGAATACACTAAAAGAGAATTGGAAATATTATATGCTCACATAATGTCACTTCTAGACTGATAAGTTTTACTTCCTATGCCTTTTCATATTGTAATCAGGTTTATCTATGGATCCAGAGAGGGGGAGTGTTGCGGTTTTATGGGAGCATACCAAGAATTTATTTGATATTAAAATTTTCTTAGTGCAAGAAAGTTACCATTATCATTCCACTCCTAATTTATCTCACCCTAGAACATCAATTATATGCTTGAATGAGAAATGTGTAATGTTTAAATGGTCCGATTATTGTGAAAATCCCTTATGGTGTTGAAAGGAATGATGAACTCAGTGTCAATATTGATTCTACATGAGTTTGGAAGAGGCTATATAATTTGTTTGTGATGAATTGTAAATTGTGTTGGGATCCATTTTGATGGAAAAGGAATGAGTCATGGAATACAAGTCTCACTAATTAAGGCCTCATGTGTGAAATTACTAGACACACAATCTATATTTTGCATCTGTGGTGAATGATTTATGTTCATAAAGACAATATATTCTTGGAAAACCATTTATGGTATACACGAACAATAAAAGTATCAAATAAATATTTAATCCACATAAATTGAACCTCAAACATAAAATATATGTTAAATATCATTATTTTTTAATTTTGGATCTTGTTTACATGATAGGGAATGAAAATGTAGTTTCTAATGCTTTGAGACAGAAGCCTCAATCGCAAGAGGTTCTGAAAGAAGGTGGTGAATGGATGTTGATGGATCTATTTTATAAGATGTTTATATAAGTTATAAATAATCATAGGTATAATATAATTGGATCTCTATTAGTGACTTATTCTATTTTAGATCGATTGATGATGACATGGATTTTTGGTCCTGATGTCTCGGTCTTAAGAGAGAGTGTCTTTAAGTGAGGATCAACCTCATGTTTAGGTTGTTTATTGGGATGAGATCATGTTAATTCATGGATTTATATGGGTTCCATGATACATTAAAGTTGAATTGGTGTGATAATATTAGGCCTTTAAATGGGTACTTCACCCCAAATATACAAATATGTATCATGACTTATGACTCCAGTATTGGTGGCACATTATGAAAAGGTACATAGCATGTTTTTCTACTCATTGTTACACATATTAGCTGGTGAAGGTGAAACACCAGCATCCTACTAGTATTTTGTAGTCCTTACCCATTATAAAGTGAAAATGGGATGATTTTATTTATTATTTTTTGATGGGTTTTCCAAAAACACCTTGAGGAAGGGATTATGTATGGGTAATCATGGATATACTGGAAAATATCTCCAATTTAATCCTCATTAGGTAGACCTTCATAGTAATTGATACTGGAATACTTTAGGTTTTTGAGATTATACACCTTAATGGAGTTCAACATACCATATTATATGAAATGAATAATCATTATACATCATATTCTTGGTACGGGTTTGATAAGGAACATGGTTCGTAGATGCTTCGAAGAACATCCTACCACCCACATATCAACAATCTATTTGGTCATACTATACAGGTATTTGAGGAAATGCCTTGAGAATGTGTCCTTGACTTTGGATTTCCATTGGAGAATCATTTACCTGAACATTCCATTTTATTTTATTTTTTTTAAATCCACAACACTAGTGGGAACCGAAATAAAAGTAGGAAAATAAAAATTTCAAAATTCAAAACGCCACCACGGTCATGTCGCTAGCCTTCATCATGATCACCACTGATGTCATCGTCATTCTAACACCACCATCATTATCTCAATCCTCACACTTCCTCAAATCACCAGAGTTAACCATCTGTCAGAGTTCACCGTCGCCACCGTAAACCAAAACACTATCACAGAGAATCCAAACACATCATAGTTCCACCAAAAATAGCTTGTCACCATCGTAGATCGGCAATAGCTTCCACCAAAACCAAAAACAAATATCACCCTTCAAAACACTGAACAAATCCGACAAACTAGAAACATCACCATGAGTGAAGACAATGCCAACACTGAAAGTCTCTGTCGCCGAAGGACTCGTGCCAAGAACAAAGGCCACATAACCACACATCCCAAAAACCTCATTGTTACCTCTGCTTCAGGTCTGACTTGGAGAGAATTAGAGGAATGTGAGCCCATAGCAGGGGATAAATAGACCTAGGGTTCCACAAGAAGACATTGATGAAGAGGTGGAAAACCAGTAGAAATAAAATGATAGAGTGTTGAATCAGTTATCGCCTTTCAACCCATCGATCGCCAAACCAAAAATCCCAAAACCCGTATGTTAACTCTGCTCTATATCCTTCTTGGAGAGGCACAAAGCAATGTGAGGTCAGAGAAGGTTGAGTGTCCAAGGCTTGAATGGAAAACAACCATCATCATAATTTGAAACAACCTTGAAATAATCCATCAATGTTGTCAACTCAAAAGGGAACCAAAGAACCTTCGCCTCATCGGAGGCGAGGAACAGGACCGAAGGGAAGACAAAAACTAGGAGTGAACATCCACTAAATACACTCCCATAGAGTGGAAATTTTGTTGAAGTAAGATGAAGGTAGAAGAAGGTGAAGTAGGGGAATCAAGGAAGTGTAGTTCCATGTGGGTGATTAAGTCTTCTCACACACGTTTCCCAGATTGGATCATCCAGGATACTAAGATAAGGTAAGATGGAACCTAGGTTCATTATACCCATTGATTTTTTTAAGATATTTAGTTTGGTATCCAATCAAAGAAAATTAAATCAGAGGTAATAGGAAAGTATTCATGCCATTCATGTTTCTCATCTTTACCGTCTGACCCATATCATTCTTATGATTAGGTTGATATTGAGTTTTATGTTGATAATTCTCGTGAGGAGTATTCTATTCGTATCATTTATCACAGCATGCAGGATATTTGAGGATGTTTATTTCCTATAGTTTTGGAGATATGTTAGAATAACCATATATAGGATGAGTCTTGGGTGTGAGAGGAAAATGTGCATGCTCAGTGGCTAGAGTTATTCTTGGATACAAGTCAACCACTCTAAGGGAAACTGAGGGATAAGTTGGTTTAAAGAGGGGATGTTATAGGATCATGATTCTTTGTTTAGGTAAGGAATAATAAATTTTCACTTTAAACCTATGGTTTTATCTAAATTTAGTTTCTAAATAGTTTTATGTAGGATTAGGGAGGTTTCAATATTGGTTCAATACCTATAATTATGGTTTCTGGAGAAAAAGGATGAGGCATACTATTAGTGAACAATTTGTTTAACCATTTAGATCAACCATGAATTCATATAAGGGTATTATCACCATTTTTAAAACTGTGCACTAGGGACACAAGACCATGTGATACCTATTGAAATTATAGAGGAATATCTATGGTTTATTTAATTGGGTTCTTGAACCATGTGAGGATGGGTGCCTTTAGACTGTAGGCATGCACGTATTGTGCGTGATTTGTCTAACCATGTGACATGGCCCTACAATGTATAGCATCCCATATCGAGGAGAAAAAAATTTGTTGCATGGTTTGGATAATCGTAATGAAAAATCATGAACCACTTTAAAAGGGGTAAAATGACCATTTTTACTTTTGGGTCTTTAACCATTCATCCACCCATTCTTCCCCCATTCAATGAAAGTGGCCCAACACATAGATATCTATCCCTTCCCTATCCACAAGGCTTTGAGGTATCTCTTCCATATATAATCTTATTTGATAATAATTCATCACATTAGATCAATCATAGTTAGTGTATCATTCCTCCTTGCTTCTTTTCTCTATTTTCATCTCCATCTTTATTGTTATTTCCATTCAAGCTCATTCTTCATATTTTCAGGGAGATTGTCATGTTTATTTGACTTCTATAATTCCATAAAATTAAGAGGACTCTACTGAATAAGGTATCATCTACTGGTATAAGGTAGGCAGACTATAATTTTTCCATCATTGTCTATTCATTTATAAATTGGTCAATCAGGTCACACTCTGAAAATTCCATGCATTTATCCTTAAATATAAAACTCTTTAAATTAATTTTTTATATCATCAACTAGAACCATTATGATACCCTTTTAAATTATATTAGTTTGAGACCTCAACATGAAACAACCCTTCTTGGGTGTGCCTTCTTACACACCCTCATTGACCACTGCATGCATTTCACTAAAACAACACTTGGGTGTGTTTGTCTTGACTCTTTATAAAGATAATAGAAAAATTGATTTAATGAATTTCATTTTTATTAAAAATATCACTTTTCCCCATTTTAGTATTTTTAATTGAAATGATAAGTGGAATTAATCAAATGTAAAATGTCTTTTATATTTCACTTTGTCCTTTTTATCACTTTTAAGTGAATGGTTTAATATACATGAATCATAATGAATTGTAATTGGAATGGTTTTTAAATGGACTATGGTGTATGATTACTCATTAAATGTATCATTCCTATAATTCATTGACCTTTATTTTTATTTAAAGGAGTGTCCTGACATTTGACAACCTTTTATTCTTGAGGGATTTCATTGAGAACTCATAGGACTCCACCCCGATTCATTTATGAATCCAAAAAGTGAGATACAACATTAGGGTATGGTAAATATATTCAACTTGTGAATTCATAATCATGTCACCAATGATTTAATCACATAATTTAGAATTAAAATAACCTAGATTATCTCCATTGATTCAGATTTATACCCTCTAACAAGTGATACCTTATATTACCTCCATGAACTCCAGTCATGCTCATCCCATGATTACATTGTACTTTCTATTTAGAAATTCATAAAAACTCTTCTAGTGGAATTCCATGATTTATCCAATGGATTACACTTAGACTCTGGTATCTATGAAGAATGGTATATTAAATGGATTTTATTTACCTTTTTTACTTTTGATATACCTGTAAACTGTTACATTTTATATTCAGACTAGATTAGTTATAGTCGCTGATAAAACACATTTTTATTGAATATTTTATTTATAATAAATTATAAAATTTCCCCACATTGTGTTAAATATGTTTATTTATAAAATATTTGGTATTAGATCATTCATTTTAAAATTTGATGAATATTCCAGTTTTACCCTTTATAGTGCACTGTAGTATTTCGAAGATAAATATTTTTTATTTATTATTTGAACTTTAAATTTTGTAACTATGTCCCTGGCTTAATGGGATACAACTTTTGTTTATGGATTATGAGCTAAATTGTGCATTTTATTGGAATTAATGGGCCATGAAGTCAAAGATGGGCTGGACTGGCCAGATTGGACATGGGTTCCGTATTTGGGCCATAACTTCTTCATCCGTAATTGGATTAGGCCCAAATTTTGAGAGGAGCTTGGGGATTAACTTTTTCAAAAATAAGCCTTCTGGAAGGAGAGATTATTCACGAGTTTTGGTGGTCAAATGGGCGGTGCAAGTTGGATTAATATATTTGGCCGAAGATTCCCATTCATGCGTGAAAGCACTTGTAACCTAGTCTCCCCTCCACTCTATAAATTGGTATTTTTATCATTTGGAGGGGTTGGGAAGTGCATTAGGAGATTGGAGGCAGAGGATAATTTGTTTCACCCAAATTCTCCAACCATTTTAAGAGGGGTATCTCTTGAAGCAAGGATCCCCTCATCGAAGCCTTCTTCTCTTCTTCATGTTGTAATGTTTTCATTTGTGTAATAAACTTCATTGTTATTATTTTATTTCTTCTATTTTATTCTGTTTTGTTCAAATTTATTCTTCTCTTAATATTAATAATTGGTCTGGAATCAATAGTAGAAACTTGATTAGGTTCTACCCTTTCTAAACCTTTGCACATGCAAGTCGTTTCTACGATGACTACTCCGCCCATGGAAGAGTAGTTCTTTTTAATAATTGATCTATATCTATCCTTCTTAATTCATTTATTTTGAATCAATGATATAATGTAATTTACATAATATGATCAATTAATTTAGTTTTAAATTTAATTGAAACTAAGAAAGCAATTGAACAATTAACATGAAAACACGCGAGGATGAGATTTTGTGTAAATTGTGAGAGTGTGAACTTAATCCATAATTCAAAACCACACGGGATAAATTTTTTGTGTTAAAATATAATCCCTAAACTCAATTAATTCTAATTTATAGAGAGGAAATGTTCCTTAATTTAGCACTGACCATAATCTAACCTTATAGCATCAATCAAATTAGGGTGTTATGATTACATGTTTCGATGTTAGCCTAGGGTTAAATTCACTTCATCTTTGTGGTAATGTTAATTCTCATAGGGTTTAGGATTTAACAAATTAGGGGATCATAATTAAGTGAACTTTAATTTAAATTATAATGATAAATAATTGAGTGAAGAGGTAGAGTTAGATCGATTACACCTTTTAAAATATTTTCTAAAAAACATCTTCGTGTTGGGTCTTTTTAATAAAACTTCATTTCAAAATTATAAACAAAAAAATGAAATATTCTTCTAGAAAACTTCTTCTAGTTTTATAAATGATAAAAAAACCACATCCTTTCAATTATTGTTTTTATTATCTTTTATTTTATTTTTATAATAACTTTAAATGTTGGTTTAATTTACTTCCTCCTTTGAGAGATGACCTTGGTCAGCTACTCTACTACACCCAAGTACTCAAAAACCACAAATAATTTGAGGGCTCCCACGAGAGTGCCCTTCAGTCACTGTTGGTGGTGGTCTTTTTAGTTTTACTAACACCCTCTTCAGGTCACTGACTAGGATGAAGATATACTTCTTGGATGCATGTAGGGATACAGGAAAGAATTCATCTATGGATACATGATTTTATAAGTATGATTACATGATATCAGATGACTGAGTCTGTTCTCAAGATTCTCATGGGATTGTTTTTTGTCCTTTTATTTCTTTTTTTGTACATGTATTGTTTTATATGATTGAATCCATGTATGCCTAATTTAACTTTTGTATAGACATGACATCATAATGTTTTTTATATTTCTCATTGTTTATCTTGTATTTATATACGTATGATTATGACTTTCACTATTTCTTCGTTATATTATTATACTACATATTTATCTATTTTTCGCCATTGTACCACTTTGATAAAATGGGGTATAGTCTCCTCACCATACCACTACAGACCCGCTCTGTTTTTCTGAAACCTATAGCATATGTGTAGGCATGATTGAGGCGATGTGACAATCTTGGATTAGTTTTTTATGATAGAATTTGATCCAGTACTTCACAATTAATTTATTTATATGATTAAAAAAATACATTTTCTCTTCAAAGTGATTTTATTTATTTATTTTGATTAAATAATATAATTAATTTCTACCACTTTTATACAATTTATTTGAAAAAAGAAACTTAATTTTGAAAATAATACTATCAAAATTATCATAGTGTAAAATTTTGATAATTTTTCAAAAATATTTCTTTAGATAATAGTGAAAATTTCTATTTTTTTAAAACAATATTTTCATTTCAGGAAATTAAATTGTTAAATTTATTTTTAGAATTATTTTAAATGTAAAATTATTTAATTTATTTTATAAGTAATATAATTAAGATAATTGGACTTATTTTTTCATATTATTTTAGTTTAAAGTGTAATGCCCCGACCCTAGTTACCTAGAGTCGGTGCATTATTACATAACATTGGCATGATCACGAGAAAGATCAAGTCTCGAAAGACCGATTAGTTTAGTAGCCTTGGAATAACTAGATACATCCATAAATTTTTACATTACATCATAAAAAAAACATCTTGTCTTCATATCCCCTCATACTATCCCTGCAGGTCATTCATAAATTACTTCTTCATAATCCTGGAAAAATAAAACATTAAAAGGGGTGAGCTCAGATGCTCAGTAAGGATAACATTATAGAAGAAGCTTTCATAAATAATCATAAACACTTAAGGCAATTTATAACTAAAACAAAAGCCTTTCAAACTTGAACTTCAGCATAAAATGGAAAAGGTAAAATGAAATAATGTCATTTACTTTCTCACATGGATATTCTACTAGTCGAATGATCACATGCAATATCAATAACCACTTTCATAATGATGGAATGCATAATTCCAGACTATCATAACCACATAGCCAAGGCCTCGTGCCAAGACTACAACTAAGATTCTGCCAAGGCCTTGTGCCAAGACACTAGTTTGTCTCATGAGACCTACCGATGCATCGAGGAGCTATAGCGGGCTCCACCCGTCACTTATTAAGTCCAATTCATTCCTCATATGAATAGGTTTAAGCATAAAATAAACATTCTTATTAAAACTAGCATACGAAATGTCAATACTTTATCCACAAACCATGAATGATATAAAAATAGAACATCCACAGTCAAACATAACTCATTTGATACAATATGGAAGATTGTATTGTATCACATTAACCTAAATCATGAATAATGAAGGATGTTGACATAGATGAAAATAATCATCAAAACTATTTGAGGGAAATATCCCCCTTTTCTTGAAATCATTTAAAAGTCGCACTATTTGTCAAGAAGCCTTTTAAAAATAGATTTTTGAATCGAAGTGTCCCATACCACTTTGAAACTTTTAAAAGGAGTTTTAATTTTAAAACTTTAATGTCCATATAAATAAATCCTTAAAACCATTTTTAAAACATGGACATTAATGAGCAAGATTTAGAATAATAAGTCTTTATAACATTTTAAAATGGTATTTTGGTTAGAGATTCTAACCAAAATAGAGACACTTGAGTACAAATAATTGAGGTAATCAAAACTTTGTAATATCATGAGAATAAAGGGATTCATGATATACTATGTCAAAGTACATTATATACACCACATAAAAGTGATTTGGTGTATATCAACAAAGAAGTCTCAATTGAATGTAAATTGAGATGAAATCTCTCATAAAGGCCGTATCCTTAGGTTAAGGATAAATCAACGACATAATTATGTGTGAAAAATATAAATACACTAAATATAATTGGATATTCAGTGTAAAACAATCAAAGGATATTCACACATCTTCTTGTAAAAGCAACACCAATGAATTGGATGTTTAACTCAACAAATGGTGAATGAGTTAAAATTACTCTTATCAAATTCATATCAATGACTTGAGAATTACCAATGGAGTGATTATGTGTATCAAACGTATATCCACAAGAAGGGGAGTGGAAATTATGACATAATCAAATGAATAGTGATTCAACAAATAATCATGGAGTAATATAATCAATGAAATATGCGTAAAGCCAAATGAGTGGGAATTGAAATCTCAAATTCCCTTATCGATTAGGTAACATACAAAACAAACACCCATGAAAGAAGTATCATACCATGATGATGTAAATACCCATAAATTAAAGTATATTACACAATGAATACAATCATGGGTAGTACACATACACCACATGCAATAATTAAGTGGTGATCAATGGAAATCTCACGAAATTAAAAGTGAGATAAGAAACCCCTTACCACGTTAATCAACTGAGTCGTATTGTCAAAAGTTAATAACCACCAAATTATTTACAGAATAACATGAATATAAAGAGAATCATTATAATATATATCAAATGGAAGTACACAATACACCACTTTCAATAATTTAGTGGCGAACAATGGAAATCTCACGGAATTGAAAGTGAGATAAGAAAATCCCTTACCTTGAACTTTCCCTTAGTTGATGGTATGTTAACCTCTTGTATAATAATTAAAACATTGTTATTAAATTATAAAATAATCATATACATCAATATGATATCATATATGATCTTTTAACATTGCTTTATTAATAATATCTTAGTATTATCGTCGTTTCGGGTGATAATCGATTCGTTCTTCTTAAATGTTTGGTTATGTAAGACATGTTTGTAATGGATAGATTATATATTATTCATAATCAGAATGATATTAACATTATTTTTAACCCTAAAATGAGAATAAGACTTTAATGGATACGATGGAGGATGGATCTCACCGTGTTCGTGGAGACGGTAATCCGTACGTACGCACGAATGCTACTTCCATTTAATTTTTCATTTTAAAATAATTGAATCCAAATGATACATAGGTATATTATTATTCCAGTATAATATAATATTTTATATATGTTACTTATTTTCATTAACACCATTCTTTATACGTTCCATGTGTGGTATGAACGAGTCATATCATTTTAAGGGGGCGGTAGTCCGCACTTCCTCAAATGAAATTATCGTATGTATATACAACATGAAACGAATAATGGTATGAAATAAAATGGAATTACAGAAGATTATATATAAAATATGTATCATTAATATCACACTTAATTACAGTTCCATCATAATGGCCACCATGAGAGGCGGTAAGATGTATTTGAACAATCATTGTTTCGTGAGGCGTTAGTTTGCCATTCACAGAAACATTATGTTCATCATCCATTAGATGGAGGTTTGTGTATGTGTAGTTCGAATCCTTATTATAAAAACATCCTAGTATATTGAGGATACTTTTTTTGTTACAAAATAAAGGAAATAAAAGGAGTTTGGGGGTTGGAGAAGCAAAATAAATGAAAATAATTTAAGAGAAAACGTTACCTTCAATTTAGGTAACTCACTTTGGTTGGAACCAAAGGACTTCTTGAAATGCTTTCTGCCTAAGGGGAAGCTTCAAGGAGGAGGAGAGGGATGTGGGGAGCTTATTTGGGCAGGGTTTGGACGAGCCAAGTGGCTTGAGAGGTGTGAGGAATGAGTAGAAGTGGTCTTCTTTTATAAGGGAGAGGAGGGGCTCTTTAGGAAAGAGTGAAAGTATTACTTTATAATATAATTATATTCGGTTTATAATGGTCCAAAAATCATTGAGGTCTAAGATAAGATGACTAATATTCTAAATAAAATCAACCAATAAGAATTGGACAGGTTTTAGATAATATTTTAATCATTATAATCTTATTTATTTAAATGATTTATTAATGAGGTAAACATTGCATCATTATTGTGTCATTAATAATTTAAATTATTTGATGTATAAAAATTATAAATAAAATATCATTATGTATGAAATCGTTTTAGATTTCTAATGAATATTTATAATCGAAAATCCAACATGTATAACCCTATGTAAAAATGGTTCTTCTAAAAGATGTAAGCTTATGACATTTTTATTTTTATTTTAACTTTATTAATATAATGTGTCCCTACCACATACAAGTGGCTCCAAGGGGTCCCCAAATCGACCCAAGGATGCCCATGGTCGGGTATGTGTCCACCAATAAGGTTAGGACACATTTTAGGGTAATTTTGTATTATTATAATATTATTTTGTAACCCTTATTTACCGGATTTACCCTTTAACCATGGTAAATAAAATATTTACCGCAGTAATTATTCAAAATGTGTAAAAATAAAAGTTACCAATTTACATAATTTGGAAATCCTGATTCCAAATATGTAATCCATTTTTCCAAATTCAAAACACAGAAGTGGCAGAAATTAATTTAAAATTAATTCCCGTTGTTAAAATAAAAAGCGTGTTTTTAAGAGATAATAACTATCAAAAGATTGACACTTGTTTATGTCTGGTTTAATTGTGAAATTACGTCCAATGACAAACATTAAATTAAATGGTAAAAATATATTCTAAATATACTTTAAAACCACTCAAATTCATAATTTATTAATATTAATTATTTTGATTAAAAAAGTTGTTTTTAATTAAAATTTAGTAATTTTCACTATTCATCAAAATATAAAAGTTATCCGAAAAGTACCAAAATTTCACCCTAGGCTAATTTCAATATTCCGAATCCAAAAATGAATTCCATTTTGAAATATAAAATATATATGATTTCAAAAATTAGGTATTACTATTCACAACGGCTAGTTTAATTAGTTGTGGTGTGTGTTAGAACTCGAGGTTGCGTACAACACACGCTATCGCATTATTCGAAGGGAAACGTACCGTGGAAGCTTGGGGTGTTACAAAAGACTATTAACACTTCAAAAATCAATTTTCTAGAAAATTGATTTTCATCGAGTTTTGTGGGATTAATTTTATATAAAATTCTACCACATTAGTTAATTAAATCTTAAAAGATATACTACATATATCAAATCAAGAAGTTCAAAATTGGTAAATAATTCCATTATGTTTTTCTTCTTATGAATAATAATCTTGGTCAATATTTTTCACCTCATAAAGAGTAATATGGATAAAACATCATTAAAAACATTAGATAAGGTATCAAAAACAGTTAAACACATTAATTTATTACATTAAATGAAGTAAATTGAACCATGGATATACAATATTCTAATATTTGTAATTTTGGTTCCATTTTCCCTAGATAATGTCATTTATATTATTTTATGTAATGAAAATTACAAAATTTCACTCTCTTGACTTTAATGTCACTATTTTTTGTGTAAGGAAAAATAGGATAATATTGGTTCTAAATGTGAATTTTAAATAAAAAATTAATTTTTATTATCATGGAAATTAATTTTTATTATTTATTGATGGTATAATTACCTTAAATTCTAATGCAACACTGACATAGTTCTTGTGTAAGTAGTAGAAAATGATGTAAATGATATTAAAAATATCTAAAAGTAATAATTTTTGGGTGAGTTATAGTTCCCCAAAAATAAATTATAGATTATTAAAATATATTAAAGAGATTTTTAATGTTTATATTAAAGTTATTCTACTATCTTGATGACATTAAAGTCAGATTAAGGGAATAGTATCAAAAAAACTTTAATGATATTTTATAAAATATTATATTTTAGTAAATTATTTAAAAATATAAATATATTGAAATAAGAAACTCATGATGAGTAATTTTATAAAATATAATACCTATTCCATTTATGAGTTTTTTTATATTATAAGTAAAATTATAACCCTTTAATATTGAGAATGTTATTATTGTAGTTAAGGTTAAAATTTGTTGATAAAGGGTTTAAAGAAATAGATTGTTATTAAAAATCTGAAGAAAACAAACTATCTAAATTCAATTATCAAATTTTACTTTAACCATATCATATTTTTATTCAAATTATATTATATTTTATATCATTATTCATGATACATACATTAATTATATTTAAATCTTCTAATTAATTCCAAGTGTTTCCTTTCCCTCCCTTATAAAAGGAAACTGCTTCTATATTTTCTATAAAACTCCAAGAGACATAAATATAAAAAAACAAACACTAAAATATTCTCTTATAAAATTACCTATATATTATATAGAGTTTCTTTTCTTTATAAAATACCATTATGAGTTTTCGTAACAAGGGATCTAATGGAATCATACCAAAGAAGAAGTAATCATCATACTCGACCTATTTCTAATTATTTCTTATTATACCCCATATAAATAATTGGTATTAATAAAAAATAATATATTCAGTATCCTCAATATAATTTTATTTCATTAAGATCACTAAATCACCATTATACACCATCGACTCCATCAAATGGGAGGCAAAAGTATTGCTCGTGTGTATGTGTGGACTACTGTCTCCATGTGGAGATTCGCTCCATTTTAGATCCCCATGTTAAATGGGTGATTATTATTATGATTTTAATATTTATATATGATATTTATAATATAATTATAATTCTATAATTCTAATATCATATCAATTGTCTTACTGACTCATCTATTGGAAAGTGATAATGTCACTCATATATACGTGTGGACTTCCACCTCCATAAAGTGATGCGGTTATTTTTTTATTTACGCTCTGCATATATTATAATAAGAATAAAATTAATTAATATAAATTATATATGTGATATAATAATTATTCCATCGTAGTTAATTATTATTTAAATTTCTTTCGTTCAATCTATTTAATAGTGAAAAAAAACATTCATGCATACGTACAACCTATTGTCACTATGAACGGTGTAAATAATTTTTATATCACTAAATTTTAGGGATTAATATTAATTTATATAATGTAAATACATGATATTTATATTATGACTAAAATTATGGAGATAATGGATCCATGATCAAATTATAAGGACTAGGACTGTCCAATAGAAACATGCATGAGAAACAAAGTTGTTATCACCAAGAATATTCATCTTAATAAAATATTGTTAATAAATTAGTGATATGATGTTATAAGTATCCTATATATGGTTTGATATATAAATATATATATATATATAAATATATATATGGAATACCTGTATAATATATCTATATTTATTATACAGGATGATCAAACACATTCAAAGAAAAAAAAGACTTGAGGTCAAGGATTTATGTTTCAACACTATCCAAATCGAAAATATTTTATGTTTGAATTTAAATTGAGTATATTTCATGATCCTGATATGATAATTCCATTTCATATTTCAACTCATATGTTTATTTCTATATTTTTTATGTTTTAACACCATCATCTACTCTTTACCTCTCAAAATTCTCTAAAAAATATTTTTAGCAAAACCAACCTTATTCTACCTCTTTTGGTCTAAATACTTTTTAATCCATATCCATAACTTTTCAATTTATTTAATAATTTAAGGGATACTATTAAATAACTATTTTAAATTATTTTATATATATGTTTTAATTTTTGAAAAAATTTATAAAAATGATCTTCTCATCTTTTTTTTGAAGGAGTTACTTTTGACTTTTTACTGAAAATGTAAAAGGAATATTTGTTTTAACAAACACAAAATGATTGTAATTTCATACCATCATGAAAATTAAATTCATAGAATATTCATTTATATTTTCATTGTTTATTTTAAATTAATTCTTTTTCCAAAATGTTTTTGAAATGTTTTTATTATGAATAAGTGATTTGAAAAACAAAAGTGCATTTTACTCAAGAAATATAACTATGATATTTTAATGGTAGAATCATATGTGATAACATCATTTGATGTAAATTATTATTTACTAGAGATATGTCTAATAATATAATACATATTCCTTCTCTGAATAATTTATGATAATGATTATGATGTTTTTATTAAACCAATTTATATTCCATGGGTTATGTTATGATGAAAATGATAAAGTGTTCATAATGATCATTTCCTTTCCATGGGATATGAAATGTTGATATTATGGATGGTTTATTATCTTGTTTCAAACATATTCATGTTTTTAATTATATGAAGGGTGATCCTGTAATTATATATCCCTCTAATGATTTGGGTAATGTTTTATATCTCATGAGATAGTTCTGGGTTGTGAGTTGATTTGCTCAATCAATAATGGAAAAAGGTATGGATGCCTAATCCACTAATGGAAACCTATAGTAATTAATTATAACCTATGAGAACATGTGATTATTCCTAAACCATTATGATTTTAGAAACATGTTTTTATTACTTGTTCACTCTGATTTGATAGTCTTGGTAGGCAACCTTGACATATGAAACAATTTATACTCTTATGATTATGACACACTTTTATGACATAATTATGATCTAAATTTATGTTTCATGGTTGATTTATGATGTTTCATCACTCATATGTCTTATATATTTTTAAATAATAAATCTGTATGCCATGAATCATGATTTTGGAGCATGATAGATTGGGTATGAACATTGTATGTTATGATCATGAACTTATAATCTTAATCTTACCATGTTCTTTATTATGATAATCGATTGATATATCCCATGTGTTCCCTTAATGAGAACATTATCTCACTCATTATTATGTTTACTTTACATAAGTTATGTTGAATGGTTTTATGTTGGGAATGACAAGAAGGGTGTGCAATGAGAAGTACTTGATGAGAGATATTAATGAATGTACCTAAATAATATGTACATGTACCTTTAATCCAAAGACACTAAACATGTATTATTCAAGAATGGATATTTATTTTATAAATTTAATATTAATATATAATGATTAATTATTTATGTATTAAATTTTTTGGTAACTATAATTGGTATCAGACTAGGGTTTGGTTAATCATGGGGGACTATGGTTAGAAAACATCAGTGAAAACGTTGTGGGTAATTCTATGTATAGGATAACATCAAAAAGATTTGGTAATGAGATTGGAAACCAAGGTTAAACCTATAGATACATATATTGAGATGAAAATATTATGATTTAGACATCTTAAGAAAGATATTTCAGGATTATATGATTGATCAATCTAATTAAAGATAATTGATGACCATAGAATCCATATTGGTTTTAATATGAGATTGAAGATCAAATGATGAAGTTGAGATGGTAATAGGTATGCTATAATATTATAAAATCTTGTTTGAGGTTAGTTATATGAATTATTTTATATCATTAAATTTATCGAGGAATGTTAATTCATATCCTCAATGATTAAATATTGAGTTAGTAGTGAAAACTCATAATCACACGATGGTCATATCTTATGTTTATAATTCATCTCAAATAAATGTTTTGGGATTGTTATTACCTGAAATATTTTGATTATTCCCATAGTTAAATTTAATATTATTCTAGGCATGGATAGGATTTCTTTATATGGATCCCATAACAATTTCTAAGGAAGTTAAGTAAAATTTCATATTCCAAATGAATCTATGATTGTTTTTTGGTGTGAGGATGAATACAAACATCGATGGAAATTAGTTTTATCATGTGGGTCTCAATTCTTATCCATGAGGTTATATATCTCCAATGGTTTTGGAGAAAATATACATTGAGGATAAATAAATTTTATTTAATATTGATGATGCTGTATTTCTAGATGAATTTCCAAGTATTTGTATGAATCATGAAGTTTAGTTTTTTATAGAACTAATAGTTGTTAATGTTTCCTTATAAAATGGTCCCATTTTAGTTGTAGGTATTGAACAATCTACTCATTTTTTATATTGATAAGGAATTTATACACCCTATTTCACACCATAATGTGCACCTATTCTTATTTTTCATGAAGAATGATTGGTAAATTCATTTTCTCCTGGATTATTAGGGTCATAAGATGGTCACTATCAGGAGAAAGTATCATATTCCACATATAAATGATTTGTTTGATCAATTACAATGATATAAATACATTTATATTATCCAAAAAAATTCTAGATATAATTTATTGAGGTTAATAAGGAGGATACTCCAAATAAAAACTTTCATATGAGGTATGGGCATTATAAATTTACAGTGATCCCATTTCGACTTACTAATTCCCCTACTATAGTCAAGAATTTATGGAATAGATTATATAGATACTACCTTGATTGGTTTTTGGTATAATTTATAAATTATATTATTATATATTCATAGTGTAAGGAAGAGAATTAATATCAAATTAGAATTGGGTTGAAGACCCTGGGGTTGGACAAGATTTATAAAAATTTTACTATGTTTGAATTTTCCCTCAAAAATATTTACTCTTGGGCTATATAATCTCATGTGAGGCTATATAGATTGATAATTCAAAGGCATAAGTTACTAATAAATGGCCAAGAAAAATCATAGTAACCAATATCCATATTTTTCTTTGGTTATGTGGATATTATCAATGTTTTGGGAAAAATTATCAAGACTATCTAATCCACTCACCAAGTTGACTATGAAGGGGGTTATGTTCTTATCGATAGATGAATGTAATGATAATTTCAAGGACATAAAGATAAGTTTGTTTAGTGAACTTTTACTCATAGTACCTTGTAGTAGAGAAGGTTTTGTGATCTAAAGTGATGTATCAAATAAGGGACTGATATTATTATTCATGTCGAATGAAAATGTAATAACTTATGTCTAATGAAAATTTAACGCTCATTAGAAAAATTAAAAAAGTTATGATCAGATGTTATCCATGGTAATATTTGCATTAAACATATATATTAATTGATTTTATTGGTAAATTTTTTATATATATACCAATCATAAAATTTTAAAAGTACATATTCAATATGAAAGAATTAAAAATTCTCCAGAAAAGGTTGTTGGAGTTGATTAAAGATTATTAATTCTCAATAAATTACCACCCATGGAAAGATACCAAGGTGAAAAATAATCTGAGTTAAAATGATCATGCAAGAATATCTATTATGAGGATAAAAAAAGATCCAATATTTCTATATTTTCAAATGATGTTTCTAGAAATTTTAATGGAAGTGGTAAATTCTATATTTCTCAAATTAGTGTTCATCCGTCTATCCAAGTGAGGATTAAAGAGGAATAAAAGGAAAATATAGTGCATACAATTAAGGTAAAAAAAATTCTTGACTTCAACCATGAATATGATGAAATGATATGGTTCTAGAACCATGTATGTCTTTCAGCCACACCATATTTGAATAATTATCCATTGAATAAAGCTCAAAGTTCATCATTTTCTATTCACTATGGATGTATGAATATTTATAGAGAGTTGAATGAGTATTTCTAATGGGAAAATGTGAAAATGGATATTTTTTAATATCAAATTTGATTCCTGTTATTTTATAATGTCAAGTATAAGAGCAATAAGTATAAATAGATGTTATAACCATTATACATACTATAATTGAAATGGTAAAACATTTCCAAGAATATCTTAGTTGGACTCCCCAAATAATCTAAAAGGAACACCACTATTTGGGTTGTTATTGGATTCCATATGTAGTAATAACACCTCATTTCCATCAAATGATGTTTATATGTTGATATTTTTTCCATGTTATTCATTAATATAGTTTCTATATTTCATGGATTACAAAATTCTATTTTATATAATCGATATCTAAAGGATTACCATGATGTTCTAGAGAATTATTTAGTAGGCTTGGTATATTGAGTTATGTTTGTGCATTTCATATCATCCTTAGATATATGGTTAGAAAATTAGGACCATTAAAACTCTATAATATGTGTTGATATATTAATTTATAGATTTATAATGTGGTTTGTATATACCCCTTCCTCTGGTGGAATTTTCATACAATAATAGCTTTAAATCATGTATTTAGATGTATCCTTTTAAACCATATATGGAATGAAGTGTAGATCTATTTCATGAGGGGATTGAGTTAGAAAATAAAAGATCTTGAGAATTGATCCAAATGAATAAATTATAGAGAATGTTATATCCATTCATCTTCATATAATAGCATCTCAGAGGTGACATAAAAAATTATGATGACAATCATCAGTGACATCTATAGTATAATGTCGGTGAAAAGGTATTCATTATAATTTCACCTTGGATTAAGGTTATGAAATATAGAAATAAGGGAAAACTATTTCATCAATATATTGTTCTTTTTGAGATCTTTTATCACCTCATGACAATATCTTATTGTTCAGAACTTTTGGAGAATGTCTCTCAAATTCATGATTTGTTCAATGTATCTCTCCTGAGGAACTACATACTTGATCCTTCACATGTACATAACTCATATGACTTACCAATTTAGAAATATATGTCTTATGAGGAATGACCAATTGATATTTTGAATTGAAAGAATAAAATTATATAAAACAAGACCACTCACCTGGTCAATGTTTTATAGAGAAACCATAAATTAGAGGAAGATACGTGGGAATATGAAGAAGTAATAAGGCAAAAATATCATCAACTGTTTGTAAAAGAGTAATATAATTTCTATGGTGAAATCATAGTATTTGGGTTAGAGTGTAACACTCCAATATATTTTTATATTTTCTCTTCAGATAAATTAAATTTCATTGAAAGCATGTGATATATACAAACCCGATTCTAAATTAGATGTAATATAATATACCATTATACAGTTGCATTTAAATTTTAGGATATAATATGAATAATTTTTTAAAATATATATATATATGTATAACTGGTTTAAATAAATAGATATATTGATAAAGAAATACCCAATTTTTAGTAATTTTATTTTATTCTTCAAAAATACATTTTAACTCGATAATGTTATTTATTTTTGTTTGTGAGAAGATAATATAACAATTTTCTGGAACATTTATAACATTTATTTTTAAATTACATTACTATCTTGATGTATTAAAAGTAAAATTAAGTAAATAGTGTAAAATGAAATTATTGATATTTTATGAACAATATTATTTAATAAATTATTTAAAATTCATAAAAAATAATTAAAGTGGTCAAGTATTATGATAAATGGTTTAAAATGACATCCCTTATCCATTTATAAGCTAATTTTAACCTTATATGAAAAATTAAAACCCTTTAATACTGAATAAGTCCTTAACATGGTTAAGGTGTAAATTTTTTAACGATGGGGTAAAACTGAATTATATGGTTTAAAATGACACAAAAACCTTTCAAAATTTGACTGTATAAATATATTTCAACCATATCCTCTTTATTTTTTAAATCGCAGATATTTTAAAGAATTGTAATTGATAAATACATTAATTATATTTTAAATATTTCATGTAATTCCAACTTTTCCCTTTTCCTCCCTGTTAAAAAGAAACACTATCTCTCTTTTCCTTAATACTCAATGGGCCATATATCTCAAAATCCATTCTCATTTATATTCTAAAATCATGTGTCCATGATGTAGAGTTTATAGTCTTCTTAAAAGACCATTCCAATGGTAATTATGGAGGTATCTAAAGTAGGTCTACTGAAGAAGTGGTAATCATCTTACCTAACCACATTCAAAATATTTATTCTTCTACCTCCAATAAATATTTAGTATTAATCATAAAATAATAACATAAAAATATTTAATTCAATGAAATATTATTATGGATTTAGAATCACCATTATCCATCCTTTATTCAATCAAGTGGGAAGTGAATGTATCGCCCATGCATATGTGGACCGCCGACTCCACGTAATGATACAAATTATTTTCTATCACCAACATTCATGGATGGTTATTATTAAGGGTTTAATTTTTATATATTATATTTATAAAATAATTATTCTAATATAATTATAATATCATATCTATATTCATACCTTCTCATATGTTGTAAAAATATTATGCCACTCGTGAATACATGTGTACTACCACCTCTACAAAGTGATGTAATTCATTTTTAGTTTTAAATTTACATGGATGGTAATAAGGATATAATTAATGAATATATAGGATATATATGATGTAATAATTATTATTTAATGTTTATTTATTATTTTCCTTTCTTTTTTCCCATCCTTTGAACTGTAAAAATATTGTTCATCTGTACATATGGCCTACCATCTCCATGAATGATGTTGTTTATTTTTCTATGTATACCTTTTATGGATGATTGGGAATATATATATATAATGAAAATATATGATATATATATCATGATTAACATTATTTAAATAATGGAACCATGATAAAAGTATAAGGACCGAGACTACCAAACCGACACAAACATGATAAACAATGTAGTTATCACATGGAAGAGTGATTTTAATAACAAATTATTAATAAATGTGTGGTAAAATTTTATAAGGAAAATATGTGGTTTGATACATATAAGTATGGTTCTATAATAATTGTATAATAAAAATATTTTTATTACACATGAGGACCAAACATGTATGATGAAAGACAATGCTTGAGGTAAGAGATTTATGATTGAATCCCATGTTAAACATGATTATTTATAATTTAATTTCAATTATTGAATTTTTATTATACTTATATGAAAATCCCATTATTTTTTATTATCCTCTAGTTATTTTTTTAATTTTTATTTCATTTTACAATATTCATTTATTTTCTAGAAAAATGGTTCATGAAATGTTTTATGAAAACCCAGTCATATTCCACCTCTTTTGGCCAGAAAACCATTTTCTTCCATATCCATTTTTTAACTGTTTTCAAGAATTTTTTGGGATATTATCCTATGATTTTTATGTAATTTTTACACATGCTTTATTTTTACAAGAAGTTATAAAAATATTATTCTTTTCATTTTCTGAATGAGGTACTTTTGACTTTTTTTATAAATTTTGAAATGAATATTTTTTTAAAAATGCAATGAATGAATGGAATTTAATATTGTTCTGACCAATTAATGATTTTAAACATCATTTTATAAGTATTCATAATTCTTATAAAGGAAATATTTTTCCAAAATATTTAAAAAAAATAGAATATAAATAAGTGGTTTAAAAAAGGTGTTTTTCCCTCACGAAATATTCTGGTGATCATTTAAATGATGTTTCATCTAAGATGGCATCCATTGGTGTTAATTATGATCTACTAGGGATATGATCCAATGATAATATAATTATTCATTCTCTTTATGGATTATTTTTATAATGATTATATTTATACGATACCCATTTATATTCCATGGGCTGTTCTATGAAGGATAATACTCATTGATTATAGAACCTATTTCATTTCCTTAGGTTATGTTATGATGATATGATGAATATTTTATGATCTTCTGGCACACATAAGTATGGTTTTCATTATATAAAGGGTGGGACTGTAATTATATATCCCTATAATGCATTGGTTAATTATTTATATCACATGATATAATTATGGGATGCATGATGATGTGCTCAATCCACTATGGGAAATAGGTAGGGATACATGATACACTATGGGGAGAAAGTGGTGGTGTTTAATCCACAATGGGAAATGGGTAATGAGGCCTAATTCGTTATGATATGGGTAATAGGTGTTGAAACCTGGATGACTATGATTTTATGGTCTCAGTAGTTAACCATGATGTATTAAATGTTATCAATGCCTATGATGGTGCCACACTTTTATGGAATGATTTTGATATGAAATTATGTTTAATGATGGATTTATGATGTTTTCTCACTCTTATGATTGATGTATTTTGAAATGATAATGATTTATGCCAAGAAACATGAATTTAATCTATGATAGATTGGGTGTGGAATTCATATGTTATGATAATGAACTGATACACTTATTAATATCATATGATTTCTTATGATCATCAATTAATAAACACAATATTTACCCTTACTGAGCATCTGAGATCCCTATTTATTTTGTTTACTTTCACCAGGTTATGAATATTTTTTTAATTATGATATTTATATATGGGTAAATATTGAGTATAACATGATGAGAGACGTTGAATAATGTACCTAAATTATCCGTTCATGTATCTAGTCTCAAATGACAGTAAATCGTTATAGTTTTGGCATTGATTATAATATTATATATTAAATATTAATCTAAAATGATTTCAAATTTATGTAAGAGAATTTTTGATTTCTATGACTTCATCACAATACATGTTGATTGAGTGTATTAGAGGTTGGGATCATCGTACCCTTTAGGGAAAATTATTTCCTACTCCGTGAATCTTGAAAAGATTTGAGATATGTTTCAGAATCCCTCCTAAATCTCAGTCCATGATGGGTTAGCCCTATCCTAATGATTTGGTTCAATCCATGTTGATATTTGAAAAAATATGTGTATTGGTGGTCCTTATTCTCTTGGTATTATTGATTTCATTCATTATAGCCACAAATTTGGTCACTTTGGAGTTTATCAACATCTAGGGAGGATGTTTTTGTTGTGTTGATGGGATCAGACCTTGAAAAGGTGTCCATTGTATCTTGTAAGAACAATAATTAAAATACACATTGTCTAGTTCCACTCAACGAGACACATCATACCTCATAATGTTGTGTGAAAATGACCCATCCATACTGTTTGATATCATATAGTAAATACTACTAGGTCAATAGTTCCTAGTGGTGTTTAGTGTGGGACTTACACATGAGTGCCAATTCTTTTTTTCCTTATTTGTTAATAACAAGATATTAGAGGGTTGGATTGGGGCTTACATATGGCTGGTAGCCCATGCTATCATACACATTTAAATTCAGGAATGAATCTCATTCTCGTCAAATTATAGGTGATTGATCATACCATGATAATTAACATAGGCATCTCACTCATCACCATAGGGATCCCCAACTCATAACTAGATAAATATGAATCACCTTATGTTTATTAACAAAATGAGAACATATTATCAACACATAAGGTGTCTTAGTCTCATCACCTAATTGGAATATAGCTTGGGGTGGGGCTTACATCTATTAGGGGCCCCATACATGGGAATCAATTAGAGTGTATCTACACAATGAATATTAGGGAACCCATAGGAGAATATTGGCTTAAGGTCCCATCAGGCATAAAGAGGAGAATCTCGAATCAAGATGTATGAAGAAACCAAGAAGAGTATATCAATACATGTAATAGTGGGACATATTATTCTCACTATATAAGAGAATATGTATATTTTTTGATGTCAAGTTTGAATCACAAATATTCTTCCCCATGTATACTACTACGATAATAGGAATCAATTAACATATAATATGAGTTTCACAGTTTCAAGTCATGGGGTAGGACCAGTCTAAGAAATTTGGCATCATGTGGTAAGGAAATGTGTTTTGATGTTTATGGTTATATATATAGTACTTGAAGGCGATTCCTATTACGCATCTCAATTAGGAAAATATGATGATAAACTAAAACTCTAATCCCATTATAGTAAAGCTTAATGTGAGAAACATGTTAACACAAAAGATGAGCTATGTTTTATTGGACCACAAAAAAGGGATTGATTAGGGCTTACAAATGAGCTTTCCTTGGTGGGATTCATGTATCATGAAAGGGGATAAAACGTGAATCTGTGTAGGTTTTAGACATTGATTACTCTCTAAGATCTCAAACCAAGTAATTGATTTAAGTGATGGAAGGAAATATTTACGCTTACATATAGAAGAAGTCCAATATTTTGTTACCACCACCCTGTCTTTTAGAAATTGGATATGGAGGGGAGGATGTCGAGGTTGGGTCTTACACCATGTAAGAGGCCTTGATGGGTGTGTTTTGAGATTACATGTGAGGAAAAAGGACACATGATATCAACCAGGAATGCGGTTATGGTGAAGGAATTTTAGGGTTTTGATAGGCATATCTCTTATATATTCATTTTAGAACACTAAGAGGAGTATCATTACTCATGGAATATGAGCAATGCCTTGAATTCCCAGAGAAGTATATTGAATCAAAGTGTATATGGGAATCTTAAGGTGTATCTTGACTCGAGTTTTAAATTGTATGGATGAGTTCCCGGGTGTGAGACCTGGGTGGATCGGTTCATAGACCTGGAGAGGGACAAGAAGGATGCATAGCCCAAATGGGGGATAACAATGATGCATTATCCTAGAGAGCAATTTTGAAGATGTTAAGATCTAAGGATGGCTACAAAGGATTCTTATCCCTAATGGGGGTAGTGAAGGTTCTTGACCCTAGTGAAGGATAGATAATATGGTGGCCCCTAGTGGGAGCTAACGAAGAAGTTTATCCATAGTGAGAGATATCATTAGGCATAGACCATGTGAGGTAGGTGACACCTCATCCTAGTAAAGAAGTTTCCCCCCTAGTATTGCGGCCTTGGAAGAAGGATTTCCCAAGAGTAGGTCATTCATTGTGTTTTTTCCTAGTGAATGGCCTTGGGTGAACGGTCTCCCAAGTAAAGGGAAAGGAGAAGATTCTTTCCTAGCTGAATGGTCACCCAAGAAAAGGGTTACCCTAGTGGGGGAATTCCTAGAGGTGTCTCACACAAGTGGTTATCCCTAGTGACAACTAACACAAGTTGAGGGTCTCCCTATTGGTGGCTTTCAATAGTGGTGGATCGCTTAAAAGGGGGAATTATATAATGTTTTCTCATCCAATAGCATTTCCCTAGTGTCATTCCCTGGTTAGGGGCTCTAGAATAGGTCCGGTGAAGGGAGCTCATACCTACCTAGATCATCCATTCGCGTGAGTTTGTATCTAAAATTGCAGGCAGGGGGTCTATTTAAAGGAAAACCTAGTGTTATGGGTGAATTGTTCTTGGGAAAGTGAATCAGTGCACACTAGTTATCTAGGTGTGCGACCTGGGTGACTGTCTTTGGTGAATGGACTAGATAGAATAAGACTTAATTTCTTCACACCATTCAATGTCCATATCATTTGATTTGTAAGTCAATTTTGGCCCTACATCCAGTGAAATCGAATCTTGAAAAGTGAACTATGACCCTTGATAGAGTGTATACACCCATGTAAGATGTTTTCATAGGGAAAAAACTGCCAGGAAGACCCTAAAAATTGTTTTTATGGTTTCAACACCATTTTTCATCATCAATTTTTGAATTCCATGACCTAATCCCAATGGGAGGTTCTCACCACCATTTTAATGGACTAGGAAAAGTTCTTGAGGAATCTCAATCGCTTAGTGTGTGAGTATTCATGAAAATGTGGAAGTATATTTTCTTCTTCTTCGAGAAGGAAGATGCATTTCTACACAAACTCGAGTCTTATGTTGTCCCAGTAATGAAAATATCCTTGATTCTATGAGAAAGTGCATGACACAAAAATAAGAATATTGACAATATTACATAGATAATTGTATTAAATAACATTAAAATATATATATATATATGTATGTATTTATTTATTTATACATTTATACACATACATATATTAATATATACATATATAGATTAATATATGTATAGTTTTACACACACACATATATATACACATACACATTAATCAATATAACAACATGTTTTTTTATTTTATTAATGAGGAAAAAACAACAAAAAGTTGGGGGTATAAAAATGAAGACCGGGAGCATCACTAATGGCAACATCAACACCTCCAAGGAGAGGGATCTGACACTTCAGAACACTCGGATAGGTATCTCGGGTGAGGCCTTGGAAGCCATAAAATCAGCCAAACGATTCCCTCCCACTAGGTGTGAGAGAGCTCGATGCCATATGGGTGAAGGGCATTGCATCTGCGGATCAGATAAATAATGTCCCAAGGGATAGAGGTGATACCATTCAAATAGCTCCAGATGACCTTCAAATCCATTTAATCATTAATTATAGAGAATCCCTTATCCTGGCATATCTTAAGGTCGCTAACCAGTGCTCGGCCTCCGCTATGAGTGAGTTCCCAGCTTCATAAAAGGTTCTGCAAGTAAGAAACACTGAACCACTTGAGTCACAAAAAACCCCTCCACTATGCATTAACCCTTGGATACAAGACCCATCTGTATTTAGTTTGAGACTGCTAGAAGGGGAAGCCATTTAACCCACTGTCCCTCCAGCTGAAGGCTGGAAGAAGTGTGCAGGCCCTGATCGGTCATGAGGCCCATGAAGGAGGGGTCTTTCTCCCACTGATTGAAGAGACAAGTAAGATCCATCACCAAACACCTGGTTCTAACTGTAAGAGAAACATCTAAAGGAGGGGTCTTGTGGAGTGCCTGATTTTGAGCCTCCCATAAGATCCAATAGCCTGCCGCAAAGAGAAGGGAGCGAGCCTTCTCTTCGAACATGTTTTTGGTAGTACTTGAGAACCAAATTTGCAGAAAATCATCCAGGGAAGTCTTCGGGAATTTGAAGCCACCATGAAGCCCCAGCACACTCCAGATACTCCAAGCCCACTCACTATGGAGGAAAAGGTGGGAGGTAGACTCATCTCTATGAATTTTGCCGCAGTAGCACCTAGAAGCGAAGTGAATGCCCTTCTATTTAATCACAAAATCCA
This sequence comes from Viscum album, assembly GCA_963277665.1. Classification (NCBI taxonomy): domain Eukaryota; kingdom Viridiplantae; phylum Streptophyta; class Magnoliopsida; order Santalales; family Viscaceae; genus Viscum; species Viscum album. Next base: position 344,117,293 of record OY728167.1, read on the forward strand.
TAGAAAGAGCATTATTGTGAAGACTCCAGACCAAAAAATTCATTTTTGGAGGGAGGGAAACGCACCATAGAGTACCAACCCAATGATCTGATTCAATCTAGAGAGATGATAAATTCCTGTACGCCTTTGCTGAAAGTGTCAGAATGAGTTCCTGTGAAATCACAGGCGTCTGGTGACACCTCCAGCTGAATGCTATCATAAAACCTTTTCTGGGAAGGGAAAAGAATGTCATTAATAATGGATGGGAATGATATTTCCTTCTTGAATGTCATATCAGGAGTAGGGAATCCTGGGAAACCACAGATATCACCAACCCAATTGCAGCTCCAGAAGTTAATATCCCAGCTGCCAAGAATCTAGTGGGAGTGGCCTTAAAGTTCCAAAACATGGCCTTGGAGGGACCTCTAGAGGGGAGACGAGTTCCCTCTGTCTAGGACAAAGGAGATCACCTGTTATCCTAGGATATATTTTCTCTATAAAGAACGGCCTTCAATCGTTTCCAAAGCAATTTTCCCTTGGATGAAGTACATCAATTCACTCACATTCCGCACTCTGATACCCCCATTATCTACTGGTTTTGCAAGACTCTTCTCGGAGGACCAATGGCACTTCCCCTCCCCATGCACATCCCAGATGAAGTTATTTAGAAATCTGTCAATCTCCATTAAAACTGTTTTTGGAACTTTAACCACTAAAAGGGAATGCATGGGAATGAATGTCAACACACTGTTAATAAGTGTGATTCTGGCACCAAAGGAGAGAAACCTATTCTTCTGATTTGTAATTCTGTTTGTTATCATACTAACTAAGACATAAAAGTATCTAATGCTGGTTCTTCCTGGGGAAATAGGAGCCCTAAGTACTCTATAGGGAAGGCCTTTCTGCGAATTTCCAACAAAGATTCAATGTTTCCTCTACGACTCTCCACACATTGGTTGGAAAAGAAAACATGGATTTTGTACCTACTGATGATTTAACAACTCGAACTAGTATATTCCTCCATGTTTTGGTTAAATCCTCTAACAGATGAACTACAAGCATCAAGTAAAAATAGCATGTCATCAGCGAAAAAGAGATGTGGAACTCCTGTGAAGCCAGCTCCACACATTTAAGGCTTGACAGAGCCCCACTGAATGTTGGATCTCACTGGTCGGCTGAGAGCATGTTGCGCCATAATGAATATTCTTGGAGATAGAGGGGATCATTTTCTTAGGAATCTACTAGGTTTCATGAAACCAAATTTCCTTCCCATGAAAGTGATATTGAACCAAGGTGAGCTGATGTAGTGAAAAAAAAAGTCGACAACACATTCTGAAAAACCCATTCTTCTCATGACCCGGAGAATAAAATTCCATTCAAGGTGATCATAAGCATTTTTAATGTAAAAATTTATTTCTAAATTGGATCCCATCACCTTCCTATTAATTCCAACAAGCATTTGATGAACAATACCAACATCCCCTTGAATAGATCATCCTCGAATGAATGTGTGTTGCTCCTACGACACCCAGGAAGGAATGAACTATGGGATCCTTTTATTAATGCTTGTGGAAAGAATTTTTTAGGTAAAATTGCAGAGGATGATTGGTCTATATTGTGTGATGAATGATGGATCTTTCACCTTCAAAATGCGAACTAGGGTGGCGGCACTAGAAAACCAAGGGAGAGGCCCCCAATGAAAGAAGTATCGGATTTCTTCAATTAGGTCATGTTTCATAATGTTCCAGGAGCTCAAGTAGATTGACCCTGGAAACCAACAAGGCCTAGGGAAATAACTTGTTTGAGGGACTTAATAGCATCCCATATCTCTTCCTCCTTGGGAATACTCACCAGGTGGTCATTGATATGGGAGGAAATAACGTGAGGGAAAGATATGAATATCTCTGCTTTCCTGCTGGGTATCCATTCTGCATACCAGGGTCAGGAATGTAAAGAAGAGAGTTAAAACGGGTGGAAACCATACCACCTATAACTACTAGATCCTTTAAAAAGGAGCCATCATGCATGCAGATATTAGGAATAGTATGATGATTCTTCTCTTTAATACAGTCATGAAAAAACCCTGAATTTCGATCCCCTTCCTTAAGCCAAGTGACTCATTATCTTTCACGGAGACTCCTTTCCTACTCCAAAAAAATAACGTTAAAAAGTTTATTTTTAATTCCAAGTAGTGTAAACTGCTCTTCATCCCAAGATTCTTCAAGGTTCAGTTCAGCTTGCTCAATCTCCCTATTCAACGAGTACAAGGAATGTTGAGAAGAAGGGATGGAAATAGCCCATGTCAATAGTTCCTTCTTCAGGCGGCGAAGCTTATTGTGGAGTCTAATACAGAACCTCCCTTACACTGGTTTCTCTTACGAGCTGTGAACTGTTGCATGGATGGCAGGAAGCTGCGACCAGTGGTTAGAGAAAAAGAAGTGGCCCCATAGGTATTGCCTGATTTGATTTTGACAAGCAGGGGGGAGTGGTCTTAAAGAGCACGAGTCAAATGATTGATCTCCGTGTTTGGGAAGGCCTAGATAGCATGCAAACTACCAAGGGAGCAATCCAGTCTCCCACATGTGTGATGGTTACCTCTCTGTTTATTGGACCGGGTAAATTTGTCCCCGGAAAAACCGAAGTCCATGAGCCCCTCCTGAGCTACAAAGGAGTTGAAAGCAAGCCTGTCTGTTTGGGAGGAGGAGAAGGGCCCGCATTTTTTCTTAGAGATGTCCGTGATAGAATTGAAATCCCATCTAACAAACCAAGCGGTCTCCCCAGGATTGAACGCTTTGAGGTCATACCATAACATCTCATGGAGACTTGGATCACAGTTAGCATACACAAAGGTGAAAATATAATCCTCCTCATCAGCAACAATCGGAAGCGAGAGATGCTGGTCTGAGGCCCCAAGTTTAACAATACTCACCAAAGAGTTCTAGAAAACCCGTACATGTTGATTCACTGGATCATATTGCAAGAAGTCATGCATACCCATTTTGGTGGAGAAATCCCCTATCTTTGTAGAATTCTTTGTTGGTTCCAAAATACCAACAGCCTTATTCCTGGACACCTCGTTATGGAGGAAGTCCATTTTCTCCTAGGCTACCAAGTGTTGGGGAAGACGGGAAAGCGACGAACGCGCAAACAAAAGAAAAAAGCGAACGCGCAGCGGAAATTCAATCTTCCCCCCCAAATAGAAGCGGATGTGCAGCGAAAAAATTAAATGTGCAGTAAAAATAAATTTGACCCCGGAAATTTTTACATGGAAACCCCGAAAGGGAAAAACCACGAGACCTAGTCCAGAAAGAGGGATCCACTAAAATCAAGAAGTACACGGTAGAGACTCCCCAAAATGAAAGGGATCTCAAAAGTAATACTCAAGAATAAAAGTATGGATCAAAAGGTGGAGAGCAAGAAAGATGATCGTCAAAGAAAGGCGATCACCAAATGAGATTTGCTCTCGATGTTGTTGATGCCGGTGATGTTCAAATGCCTTGCTTCTACCTCCTTATATAGGAAAAGAATCAGCGTCAAAATAATGTCGTCGCGTCAAAAGAGTGTCACCATGTGAATTAATTCACGCGGTCTTGGCCCGCATTAAAACAGATACCGCATGAGCACCAATTGAGGAGGCGTTACCCAGTGCGCCAACCAGGAAGGCGCCCAACAGCAAGTCCCGTCAATTCCAAATAATAAGAGAAATAATTGGAAGAGGGGATCTTGGAACTGACATCAATCGATTTGGCCCCTTCACTGCCTGAGCAAGATGTCATGGAACATCTTCGGGACTGAGATCTTTTGTGGACTCCATTGGACGATGGAAAGAGGTGCAAGGGAGAAAGTAGATCCTTCTATACAACTGACATACAAGTCCAAGTGCTTCTCTTAGCCAAAGGGTGAGAGTAAGGACTGTAAGCTGCCTGAGAAAGAGTGCTTAAGCTATTGGACAGTGGGATAAGGGAGTCCATAGACGAAACATCACCAACCCGAGCTTTCCCTTTAAACACCTTACCCAAGCTAATCCCACGGATGATGGACAAGGGTGGAGGGGGAGGTAGTAAGGTTAAAGGGAGAAGGGCTAGGTAGGGAGAGATTGAAAAGGAAGGTAAAGGGTGGGCGAAGGATGGGAGGGCTGGATGGGAGGGAAGAAGGAGCGGAACAATGGACAAACAGGGGGGTTAGACGGGGAGGATGGGGGTTGGGAGTAGCTAGGAGGGGGAATAAGGAGGATCCAAGGGGAAAATCGGTCTTATAGGGACCTATGGAATAGGGGTCTCAGGAGGACGATTGTAAAGATCTGGAATTTTCATTTAATTTTTTTTAAATATATGAAAATTTTACGAGTCTGTGAAAATTTACGGCACGTGATTCCGAGACCCGGTGTGTTCGGAATGAATTTCTGAATTTTTTTTCGGGTACGTTCAGTAAACGTACGAGCGTTTTTTTATAACTTTTGAACCGGTGCTCGGAATTGAAATATGATGGCACCGTTGAACTCGCAACACCGATATTCGTTTAAAGATACTTTCACCTCGACCGCAGTAGGTCGAGGGTGGAAGTTAGTTTTTCACTTATTCGTGAGAGAATAAAATAAAATAAAATTGTTTAACATTTTATTTTCTGTTGAACCATCCATGTAGATGTTGAGAGGTGGAGACCACAAGAACGAAACCTCTCATTTGAGTGTTGAGAGGTGAAGACCACCAGAACTAAACCTCACATGTGAAGTTATGGAAGTGGGGACCACCGAACCTAAAACCCCCAATTTGAATTTAAGGGTGGGGACCACCTGAACCCTTCTAATGTGAGAAACCTCTTGAACTCCTTCTTTAATGAGGGAGGTGACCTTTAGGTTTCTCCAACATTTATTATGCCAACCTCAATGTAATTATGATGCCAATTTAATTTGTGCGAACAATTAAATTGGGGAAACACAACATATTGACTAATTTTCATTTTTGGTGGATTGGGAGAGCAGAACTATTGGAGGATTATTCTATCCAATGAAGAACATGTTATCCAAAGAAGAACGTGCTCCCCATTGAAGAACGCTCTCACAAAACGAGGAACGTTTTCAACGACAACGAACCGACAATCGAGGAAACGTCGATGTCACTGACGTCCGTCTATCCCCAATGACTTCGTCTCTTTCCTCGCGACCTTCGTTAACAAATCTCCGAGGTAGGGGTTTAATTGAGTATGATTATATTCTCATGTTCTTACCTTTTAAATCAAAGAACGCAGATCAACTCTTCAACTAGTTGATCCGTGGATGATTTTTTTTTGCGGGTTTGGGAATAATCATTGCAGGAGGTTATAGGGTTTGACGTTTTTCATTCAAGTTTTTGTTGAGCCGCTTGCTACCGCTCTAACGCGGTGGGTGCATGAGAAACAAACATGGTCCGACGCTTCTGTCATTCTTCTTTATTGGTGTGTTCTTCACGATGGAGGAAGACGACTTCGTGTTGCGGCGACGAACGAAGAGCGGCCCGTCGCGGATGTAGGCGCGACGCTCCATCGCCCCGCGCCCTCTGCGCCCCGCGGTGCTCCGCCACCCGCAGCCTCCGCCGCCCGTGGCCTCCGTCGCCCCGCGCCCTCCGCCGCCCGCGGCCCCCGCCGCCCTCGACACTCCATGGTCCGCGGCAGCGCCGCCCCGTGGCCCCGCGCCACCCTCGCAATCCCCCTGGCCACGTGGCCTCCGCACCCCCGTGGCAGCCCCCCGCGGCCCCGTGGCCTCCGCACTCCCTTGCGGCCCCCCGCGGCCTTACACCGCCCTCGCGGCCCCCATGGCCTCGCGCCCCTCTCGCGGCCAATGCGGCCTCCTGCCGCCCTCGCAGTCGCGCGGCCTTCGCGCCCTCGTTGCGGCCCCCCGCGGCCTCCGCGCCCCCCTCGCGGCCCCCCGCGGCCTTGCACCGCCCTCGCGGCCCCCACGGCCTCGCACCCCCCTTGCGTCCCCTGCGGCCTCGTGCCGCCCTCGTGGCTGCGCGGCCTCCGCGTGGCCCTCGGGGCCCTCCCGCGGCCTCTGCGCCGCCCTCGCGACCTCTGCGGCCCCCGTGGCCTCCGTGCCGCTGCCCAGGCCGGGCCACCAGGTCGGGCCACCCAACACGGGTTGGTCCGGACCCAGCGGGTCGGGCCGGGTCGGTCTGATCGGGCTAGACCGGACTCGGACTAGTTTCGACCCTATACTCTCTATCCGTCATAACTTTGGCACCTGGCGTCCGTTTGACAAACCGTCAACGGTGCTGTAAAACTTGGAGCGAGATGATCCCTTTGGTATGCCCCCACTGATGTTTTGGGTAAAGTTGGGGTACGGCTGGGTTGGATCGAGCACGAATCCAACCGGGCCCTCGGGACTAAAAGGCTAATAACATACAGTCCGGGCGTCCGATTGATGCACCGTCTGTTGCGTTGAGACCCCTTTGACGTGACGGTACTTTGAGATACTTCTTCGTGGGACTTCGTGGCAGTCGGAGTATCGACCAGTGGCTTGAGGAACGGACCCTCCCAGAGACGAGCAAGCTTAGTGCGAGAACCCAGTAGCTGGAAGTGACGAGAAGAATGAATAGCGATCCTGTGTGGGTCAACACCGAGTGATCTTGTGTGAGTGATCACCTAGCGATCCTGTGTGTGTCAGCACCGAGCGATCATGTGTGGGACAGCACCGAGGGATCCTTTGTGGGTCAGCACCGAGCGATCCTGTGTGGGTCAGCACCGAGTGATCCGATGTGGGTCAGCACCTAGAGATCATGTGTGGGTCTGATGAAGATTTAGGATCCTTCATGGGTCTGCCTCTTAACGGAGTAAGATGATTCAGTAGTTATATCTACTCATATTTACTACCGTACCTAAGTTATACCTGGTGTGAGTCGAGTCCATACCTGCGTGATACTTTCCTTCGTGGTAATACCTTGGTAGTATTCTTCTGTGTGGCATACATGTGTGGTACTTACCTTCGTGGTATTCCTTCCTTTTTGGAACAGTTGAGCTTTGGTCTTTTGAGTTTGACTTTGTGTTTTCCTCGTGATTGAGAATAGTTTACTTGATAACTTAGGTATATGTATGGTCATATACCTAAGTAGGGTTGTAAGTTGTTTTCATACTCTGTGGTTTATCCTTTGTGGATTTGTGATTCATTGATGGTCTCAGGGTCCCTATTGAGTATCGTTATACTCACCCCTGCACAGGCTATGCCCGCACCTCGTTGTGTTTGGTGCAGACGACGGACATCGCTGACTGAGGACGAGAGTACCAGGACTGGAGGTAGCTCGGAGGTGGACCTTAGAGGAGGCGTACCACAGAGAAGACCGTTTGAGAGTTGTACCTACCCTTCATGTAGGATCCTTGGTGGCTGATCACAGGAGTTGTTCCAGTATTCTTGTATTTTCAGTTTCTTGTACTTTCCAGTTGGGATTGTATTTTGGCCCCTTTTTCTCACTGTACTCGCACTACTTACTATACAATTTTCTTGAGTTCGTATCTTGTTGTGTGCTTGGTCATGTGTGTTTACAGGTTATAAAGGCAATGCCTTCCCAGTTTTAGGGAATACGCCTTCGGTGCTAGTCGCCATCCCCTGGCCTTTGGAAGGCGGGTTTGGGGTGGTCACAGCACGGGCCCCGGGGGATGGGTCGTGAAAAATTGGTATCATAGGAGTCGGTTCTACCATAGAACATAGGACTCTGATCTTTTTAATGGAAATAATGTTATGTTTAGTGAGTATGATTATCAGTTTAGGGAATTCAGTGTTGGTGCGGCCACCGACGTATCCATGCACCAGGACACTAACTTCTGATTCCTGACTCAGTGCACGAAAACACTAAATGCATGTGTGTTTCTAAGAGTTTTCTTTGAGATCTTTTTGAGTCATATCACCAGGTATAACTTATTGACTGTGGCGCACCTGTTTCTTTTCAGGATGCCTCCACGCAGACAGCCAGCCAGGGTTCCGGATAGAGTACGCACTGATAGCCCACCGAGTGATGAGGCCTTAGTGCAGGGCCCTATTTTAGTAGAGGAACCAGTGGTACCATTAGCCGTTGGGCCACTGATGCCACCAGCCCCGATAGTAGAGGGTGCACGCTGCTTGAGCGTGTTGCACGTGTTCTAGTGCCAGAGGCCACCCAGGTTTAGGGGAGAGACGGACCCACAGGTGGATGAGGATTGGCTAGAGGCCGTGGTGAGAGTCTTCCGACTGGTAGGGACACCAGCTGATCTCATGGTGATCCTTGCCACCAGCCTTCTATAGGAAGTAGCAGATAGATGGTGGATCTTGATGCTCCAGGTTCACGATGAGGTGATGCTTTTCTGGGCAGACTTCGAGAGCCTGTTCGCGCAGTGCGCATACATGAGCTTCTTCATCTGCAGCAGGGAAGCATGACTATAGCTCAGTACTCAGTGAGGTTCACTGACCTCTCATGCTACTCCACAGATATGGAGCGTGACCTATTCTTCAGGGCCCGGACCTTCGAGCAGGGACTCAGGTGTGAGATCAGGGCTTCGATGGTTTCTATTAGCATCCCGATGTAGGCAGGGGTGTTAGAGAGAGCCCTCTTAGTGGAGAGCATTCTTGTTGAGCAGTCACCAGCAGCGAGACCCACCGCTGGGAATCATGCAGCAGAGTCTTCTGCAGTTGGCAGCAGACAAATGTCATAGAGGTCTAAGAGGACCAGACCTATAGGTGGACGACCGCATGATTCAGGGTCGGTTGTGTGGGGCATCCGAGGCAGAGCCAGTCATTCCAGGAGCGGGCAGTGTTACGCATACAGCGTGCAGGGTCACATGGCTCGTGACTGTCCGAGCCGCCATACAGATGATCAGAAGACGGTCGATGGACCGCCCAGGTAGAGATAGAGGTTCGATCGAGGTGATCCACAGGGAGCAGGCGGATGTGGCAAAGGAGCAGACTATGCAACTAGTGGTGGATGACGATTTGAGATGTTACCGCCACCATCACCAGGTGGTCCACCCCGACCAAAGGGAGCAGGTGGACAGGGGTGAGCTCAGCACTAGGCAGCTGAGGCTTATGACCATGGCTCTCCAGAGATGATACGAGGTACGATCTGTGTCTACTTCACCTTAACTTTAGTACTTATAGACACATGTTCCATTCATTCTTTTATTGCTACTACCCTTGTTCGGATCTCAGATATTCCGACGGATCCGTTGGCTCGATCCTTATGGCTAGAGACTCCTATGGGAGCAGATTTGATGATTACGCACTAGTGTCGTCCATGTGAGATTACTCTAGGAGGTGAGAGCTTCGACTGGGATCTCCTAGTAGCGGTGTCAAAGCCTTATGATTTCATCTTGGGTATGGACTGATTATCTATAGTCAATGCTCAGATTGACTGTATTAGGCGCAAAGTGCGGTGTGTCCGCATGGATGGGACCAAGTTTACCTTCACCGGTGAGAAGAGAGCCTTAGCAATACAAGATGGACTTACCCAGAGGAGGGTGAAACTGATTACACATCAGTTGGATAGACTTACCCTCAGAGCGGATGATGTGGAGAGTCCAAGTTATCCTGTAGTGGTGGACCAGTACGCGGATGACTTCCCTGATGATGTTCCGGGTCTACCTCCTCATAGATATGTGGAATTTTACATTAACTTGTACCCCGAGATGACACCGATATCTACACCAGCATATCGGATAGCTCTCACAGAGTTTCATGAGTTGCGGGTACAACTAGAGGGATTGCAGGGGAAAAGATTCATTCGGCCCAGTGTATCTCCTTGGGCAGCCCCGATTTTGTTCTCCAAGAAAGCGGATGGGATATTGAGACTTTTTTTTGAATATCGGCTTCTGAATTAGGTGACCGTAAAGAACAAGTACCCACTCCCGAGGATTGAAGACCTCTTTGATCAGATGAAGGTAGCATGGTGATTCTCGAAGATAGACCTCATATCAGGCTATCACCAGCTCAGAGTGTGAGATGAGGATGTGCAGAAGACGACTTTCAGATGTCGGTATAGACATTACGAGTTCTTGGTTATGCCATTTGGTGTGAACAATGCTCCAGAAGTGTTAATGGGACTTATGAATAGGATATTTCAGCCATACCTTTATCTATTTGTTGTAGTCTTCATCGACAATATTCTAATCTACTTGACTACAGAGGAGGAGAATGCTTATCATTTGCAAATAGTTATGGACACACTTTGAGAGAACCAGCTTTATGGTAATCTCTCGAAGTGCCAATTCTGGATATGAGAGGTTCACTTTCTAGGACATATCATATCATAGGTTGGAGTTTCAGTTGATCCAGTGAAGATTGAGGTGGTACTTTCTTGGGAGCCACCCAGGAGTGTGGCAAAGATACGAAGTTTCCTAGTTTGTCCGGATACTACCGGAGATTTGTGCCAGATTTCTCTAGATTTGCAGCACTAATATCAGCGTTGAAGAATAAGGGGAAACCCTTCGTGTGTTCGGAGAGATGCCGGCGGAGTTTTCAGGAACAGAGGCAGAGGCAGACTAGTGCCCCCATCTTGTGGCTTCCAGAGGAGGGTGTAGGGTATGCAGTCTACTGCGCCGCATCAGGGATCAGGCTCAGATGTGTCCTGATGCAGGAGAGAGTGGTGATCTTATATGGTTCTCTATAACTGGGAAAACATGAGCCGAACTACGCTACCCATGACCTGGAGTTAGCAGTAGTGATCTTCTCCTTGAAGATGTGGCGACATTACTTGATGGTCGAGCATTTTACAGTCTACTCGGATCACAAGAGTCTCAGGTATATCTTCTCTCAGAAGGACCTGAACCTGAGACAATGACGTTGTCTTGAGTTCCTCTAGGACTATGACTTCAAGATAGTCTATACTCCTAGGAAGGAGAACGTTGTAGCAGATGCACTCAGCATGAGGTATGGTATACAACTGCTAGGTGAGGCAACAGAGCAGCTGGCTGCTCTGTAGATATCCTTTGTTGAACGAGATGGAGCATCTTTTCCTTACTCTCTTACATCCAATCCCCCACTTATTCAGTGAGTCAGGGAGGCGCAGCATGAGGATGCTGACTACGAGGCTCGACGTGCTCAGATATCCACATGATAGACACCTGATGGATTTTCTGAAGGTGGGGAGCACATTATCCTTTTCAGAGGATGTACCATGGTACCAGTGTCGCTTCAGGAGGAAGTGTTGAGGGAGATTAACACATCCACTCTAGCGGTACATCCAGGAGTGACAAATATGTACCAGGACCTCCGACGACAGCACTGGTGGTCGGGAATGAAGAAAACAGTAGAAAAGTTTGTCTCTCGGTGCCTTACTTGTCAGCAAGTGAAGACAGAGCATCAGGTACTAATATGATTGGTTTAGCCTTTAGAGGTCCCAGAGTGAAAGCGGGATGAGATATACATGGATTTGATGATAGGACATCCACATACATATAGAGGTCATGACTCTATCTGGGTGATCATCGACTGACTCACGAGGTCGGCCCACTTCCTACCGATTAGAGAGCAGGGTTCAGTAGAGAGCTTGGGACGCCTCTATGTGCAGGAGATTATGTGGATACATGGAGTACCCTCGACTATTGTCTCCAATCGTGATGCACGTTTTACTTCCCGGATATGGAAGGGGTTGTAGGAGGATTTTGGGATGCAGCTTTGTTTAAGCACCGCCTTCCATCCTCAGACGGATGGCCAGACTGAGCAGACCATTCAGACCCTTGAGGACATGTTTCGTGCTTGTGTCCTCAAATTCGTTCGCAGCTGGGAGGTTCACATGTCTTTGGTGGAGTTTTCATACAATAACAGCTATCACTTCACCATTGGGATGACACCTTTTGAGGCGTTTTACAAGAGAACTAGAAGATCACCTTTGTGCTGGAATGACCCAGGGGAGTTAGCACTAGTGGGACCAAAGATGGTACGGGCTACCATAGAGAATATGCAGATCATCCAGGAGCGGATGAAGACTGCACAGAGTAGACATAAGTCTTATGTTGACAGGAGACAGAGACCTCTGGAGTTCGAGGATGGTGACCACGTCTTTCTACGAGTCTCACCTCGATGAGGTTTGCAGAGATTTGGTCGAGGCAGCAAGTTATCTCCGAGATTCATTGGACCCTTCAAGGTCCTCAACAGAGTTAGCGAGGTGGATTATTGCTTATCTCTTCCACCATAGTTACACCGGGTGCACGGCGTTTTCCACGTATCCTCGAGGAGGAGATACGTGCACGACCCTTCTCACATCATCGACCACGGCGAGCTGGACGTCGACGATGGGACGACTTTTACGGAGGTTCCAATAGAGATTGAGGATTGACAGGATCAGGTCCTTTGTGAGGGGTCGATACCTCTGTTGCACGTTTTCTGACAGCATGGGAACCTCTAGGTGAGCACATAGGAGCGGGAGGCTCAGATGCGTGCTCAGTACCCCCACTTGTTCTCTTAGTTTGAGTTGTGGCTTAAAGGGATGCAAAGCCCTGAGTTGGGGAGAATGTAAAGACCCTGAATTTCCATGTCATTTTTTTAAATATATGGGAATTTTACGAGTACGCGAAAATTTACGGAGCGTGATTCTGAGGCCCAGTGTGCCCGGAATGAATTTCTAAACTTTTTTTCAGGTACGTTCATTAAACGTACGGGTGGGTTTTTTTATCTTTTGAACAGATGCTCGGAATTGAAATCGGAGGGCATCGTTGAACTCATAGTGCCGATATTCTCTTAAGGAGACATTCACCTCGACCGTAGTAGGTTGAGGGTGGAAGTTAGTTTTTCACTTATTCATGAGAGAATAAAATAAAATAAAATAGTGTAACATTTTATTTTATTTTGAAACTCCCATGTGGATGTTGAGAGGTGGAGACCACCAGAACTAAACCTCCCATTTGAGTGTTGAGATGTGGGGACCAACAGAACTAAACCTCCCATGTGAGGTTATGGAAGTGGGGACCACCGAACCTAAAACTACCAATTTGAATTTAAGCTGGGGGGACCACCTGAACCCTCATAATGTGAGAAACCTCTTAAAATCCCTCTTTAATGAGGGAGGTGAAGTTTAGGTTTCCCCAACATTTATTATGCCAACCTCAATGTAATTATGATGCCAATTTAATTTGTGACAACAACTAAATTGGAGAAACACAACATATTGGCTACTTTGCATTTTTGGTGGAATTGGGAGAGGATAACTATTGGAGGATTATTCTCTCCAATGAAGAATGTGTTCTCCAATGAAGAACGCGCTACCCAGTGAAGAATGCTCTCACCAACAAGGAATGTCTTCTAAGACAACGAACCAAGGATCGAGGAAACGCTGACATCACCGAAGTCACTCTATCCCCAACGACTTCGTCACTTTCCTCGCGACCTCCGTCAACAAATCTACGAGGTAGGGGTTTAATTGTGTATGATTATATTCCCATTTTATTCCCTTCTAAAACAAAGAACGCGGATCAACTCTCCAAATAGTTGATCCACGAATGATTTCTTTTACGGGTTTGGAAATAATCATTACGGGAGGTTATAGGGTTTGACATTCTTCATTCAAGGTTTTGTTGAGCCACTTGCTACTGATCTAACGCGGTGGGTGCGGGCCAAAAAAACATGGCCCGACCCATCCGTCGTTCTTCTTTATTGGTGTGTTCTTCGCAATGAAGGAAGACATATTTGTGCCATGGTGACGAACTAAGAGAGGCCGATCGAGCCGGCCGCTGGCGAAGGCACGCTGCTCCGCCGCCCCATGGCCTCCGCGCCCCATGGCACTCTGCCACCCATGACCTCCGCTATTCGTGGCCACCACCACCTGCGGACTCCGTCTTCCACGGCCACTGCCACCCGCAGCGCTTCTCCATCCTCCCTCGTGTCCCCCGCGGCCTCGCACCTCCCTCACGGTCCTCAAAGCCCTGCACTGCACTCATGGCCCCGCGACCTCTGCGCCGCCCTCGTGGCCCCCACGGCCTTGCGCCGTCCTCGCGGCCTCGCACCGCCCTCACGGCCTCGCGCCGCCCTCGCGCCCCCCTGAGGCCTTCGCGCTGCCCTCGCGGCCTCCGCAGCCCCCGCGGCCTCTGCGCTGCTACCCAGGCCGGCTCACCCATCATAGGGCAGACCGAACCCAGCGGGCTGGGCCGGACCATTTTTGACCCTATACTCTCTATCGTCCATAACTTTGGCACCAGACGTCCGTTTGACAAACCGTAAATGGCGCTATAAACCTTGGAGCGAGACGGTCCCTTTGGTATACTCCCACTGAAGTTTTGGGTAAATTTGGGGTATGGACGAGTTGGATCGAGCACGAATCCAACTGGGCCCTTGGGACTAAAAGGCTAATAACTTATAGATTGGGAGTCCAATTGATGCAATGTCTATTGCGTTGAGACCCCTATTATGTGGCGGTCCTTTGAGATACTTCTTCGTGGGACTTCTTGGCAGTTGGAGTATCGACCAATGGCTTGAGGAGCGGACTCTCCTGGAGATGAGCAAGCTTAGTCCGAGAACTCAATAACTAGTTGTGATGAGAAGAATGAATAGAGATCCTATGTGGGTCAGCACCGAGTGATCCTATGTGGGTCATCACCTAGCGATCCTATGTGGGTTAGCACCGAGCGATCCTGTGTGGGTCAGCACGGAGCAATCCCTTTGTGGGTCATCACTGAGCGATCCTGTGTGGGTCAGCACCTAGATTCCTATGTGGGTCTGATGAGGATTTAGGATCCTTCATGGGTCTGCCTCTTAACGGATTTAGATGATTCAGTAGTTATATATAATCATATTTACTACCGTACCTAAGTTATACCTGGTGTGAGCTGAGTCCGTACCTATGTGGTACTTTCCTTCGTGGTAATACCTTGGTGGTATTCTTCTGTGTGGCATGCCTATGTGTTACTTACCTTTGTGGTATTCCTTCCTTTGTGGAACAGTTGAGCTTTTGACTTTTGAGTTGGATTGTGTGTTTTCCTCGTGATTGAGATGGGTTTACTTGATAACTTAGGTATATGTATGGGCATATACCTAAGTAGGGTTTTCAGTTGTTTTCATACTTTGTGATTTATCCTTTGTGGATTTGTGAGACCTTGAGGGTCTCAGGGTCCCTACTGAGTATCGTTTACTCACCCCTACACGAGCTATGCCTGCACCTCGTTGTGTTTGGTGCAGACAACAGACAATGCTGAATGGGGACGAGAGTACCAGGACTGTAGGTAGCTCAGAGGTGGGCCTTAGATGAGGCGTACCGCAGAGACGACCGTTCGAGAGCTGTACCTACCCTTCAGGTAGGATCCTTGGCGGGTGGTCACAGGAGCTATTTCAGTTTACTTGTACTTTCAGTTTCTTGTAATTTCTAGTTGGGATTGTATTCTGGACCCTTTTTCTTACTATACTCGCACTAATTACTATACAGTTTTCTTGAGTTTGTATCTTGTTGTATGCTTGGTCGTGTGTGTTTATAGGTTATAAAGGCAATGCATTCCCAGTTTTAGGGAATACACCTTCGGTGCTCGTCTCCAGCCCCTGGCCTATGGAAGACGGGCTTGGGGTGGTCACGGCACGGGCCCTGGGGGACGGGTCATGACAACGATCCGGACCCAAGCCTAAAGAAGAGGACACACCTCTGAACTGCAAATGCTTCTAACCCTTTCAGGGTTGGTGCGAAGCCCGTTCTCTGCAAAAAGAAACTGAGTGACCATGCAGGAGGTAGCTTGTGAAAAAATGTAGCATACCCAGATAGTAGATGTCATGTATCCATTCCAATGAGTTCTCAACTAGGATATGTAGCTAGGATGGAGGAGGGGAAGAAAGATCCAAAGCAACACAGATACATGCCGAGGAAGCATCTTCTAAATGCAGGGTTCAATCATCGTCACAAAGGAACTCACCAATTGAGTCGGTTAATATCTCCAGAAAGCTAGAGTTATGAAATAGAAGTGAAAGCCTCGAGAGCTTGATCAACACCACCAAAAACAGAGATTTATGACCGTGGTGGATCTCCATAGACCAAAGAGAGAGATGAAATCTCTAAAGGTTCACGGATCTAGGAGCGAAAAACCAAGCCTTAACGAAATCAGCACAGGAGCCTAGGATAATGTAGAAGGATTCCAATTAAGCTCCGAGACCATGCCTGGACCAACAAGACCCCAATATAAAAACAAAAAAAAACCAAAAAAAATCCGAATGGCTGGCAGTTTATCAGCCCCAAACCAAGCCACAAGAGTCCATCTGAGCAGATCTGAAGCCTCCCCAAAACCTGAAGCAGGAAAAGAAATAACTGGGGTCCCGTTGACATAATCAGGTTTGAAAGAGGGTACCTAACCCACCAAAAAGAGGGGAGAGCAGGAAGTAAGGCTCTGAGGAGTGCTGAGCAGCGCATCCTTCCACAAATGCCTCAGGGGGGGGGGGGGTCGGACCTCTTTGGCCAGAAACATCAGGAGGAGGGTAAGAAGGTGCCGCATTTAGGCCAGCAGGATCCAGAGAAACCTGACATTTTGACGGTGCCAAGGCCTATGCATAAGACGAGACCGCCATAATGGTAGGGAAGCTATGGGTGACCGGAGGCACGTGGGGTGAATTCTATGAAATCTCACAATTAGAATCCATCCATATCACCTTGTTCGTAATAATAATTAAATAAATGATCATTAATATATAAATTATTAAATATTAATATTAATATAAATCTATGAATTAATATGTATATAAAATTATAATTATAATTATAATAATTTATAAATACATACATACATAATATATTAATGAATATATAAATTTATACATGTATTGACATATATTTAAATATAATATAAAATGTCTATAAACAAATATGGATGCGTAGACGAGTGGTCCAGAAATTGGAAAACTTATCTGATATCGCGGGTTCAATCCCCTACCATGAGTAATATCATTTTAATGGAGGGTGGGTGCAATGTGATGTGATAGAGGGTGAGGCTAGTCATTGGGAAGTGTGGTGTTAGGTGATGTGTGGTGTTAGGTAGTGGTTTTAGGGGGTCTATGGGGGTTGGGGGTTATGGAGGGGTCTGGTTTGTGTCTGGCAGTGTGATGGGTGTAGGTGGGTGATGATGTAGGCTATCAACAGAAGGGGAAGGGGTTTGTCATGGGGTATCTGAGGGGAGGTGGGAGATGTCGAGTGAGTGGGGGTGTCAGGGGGTAGGTGGGAGGTACATTCAGGTTTCAAGGGTGGGGGTGTAGTGAAGTCAGAGGTATGTGGGTGGGTGTGTTGGGTGTTAGGGGGTAGGCAGGTGGCAATGTATGGTGTAAATGGAGGGGGAATGGTGGGGGTCAGGGGGTGTGGGTATGAGTTTAAGATAGATTTAAGGGTATGGAAATTTTGGGGTGTAAAGTCGTAGGGGTGTTCACGAGGTTAGGTGAGAAAAAATGTATGGTGCCAAGGGATATGTTTATTGGTGAGGGGTGATATCAAGGGGTAGGAGGGTAGTGGTGTTAGGTGTCTGGGGGGTATCAAAGGAGGTGGGTTGTTTGTAGTTGGGGGGGTTGTTTCATAGTGGTAGGAGTGAAACAATGTTAGGTTTCAAGGGTGAGGTGCGGTGAGGTTAGGGTGAAGTTGGCAGGTGCATTGGGTCTAAGGGGTATGAAGTTGGAAATGTCGGGTGTAATGGGAGGTAGAAGTGTGTTGTTAGGTGGTGTGGGTATGATGTGAGGGGAAACTCTATGTTGAGTAAATGTGTGGGTATTAGGTGTTAGGGGGTTTTCATGATGTTAGGCAGGAAAAAATTTCATTTTCAAGTGATTGCGTGTTGGGTGAGGGGTAATGTCAGGGGGTATTTGGGTAGGTGTGTTAAGTGTCTGGGGGGTGTGTTGTGGGGTAGGTAGGCAGGTTGGAGTGTCAATTGTCTAAGGGGGTTGTTAGGTGTAGTTGGGTGGTAGGGTAAATTTTAAGGGATGGGTTGGTGTGGTGTTATTATTTTTGGGTGAGGTTAGGGGTTCTGTGGGAGAGGTGTTAGGTGTTAGAGCGAGGGTGGGGGGGGGGGCGAAAAAATAAACATACATTTTTTTTAAAAACCCATGTATTTACTGATTTTAATGAAATAAGGGTAGTATATCTATGTTTTAAATATGTTTATAAATAAGAGTAAAACACCCTTGATTTTCCGACACCACATTTACCGGTATTTTTATAGAAGACTGATGGGAGAGGGGTGAATTTGGGGGTAGGTGGGTAGGGGTTTCAGGTGTTTAGGGGTGTGTTTCGTGGTAGGGTTATGTTAGGGGCTAGGAAGGAAGCAGTTTTTGGGTTTCAATGCTGGGCGTGGGGTGAGGTCAGGGGTAGAATGGAGGGTGTGTTGGGTGTCTGGGGGTAGGGATGTGGTAATGTCGGGAGTAAAGGGAGGGGGAAGGATGGTGTCATGTGGTGTGGGTATGAGTTGAGGGGAATAATTAGTGAGTTAAAATGTGTGGGTTTTGAGGTGTTATATGATTTTTCATGAGGTTAGGTTAGAAAAATAATCAGGTGTCAAGGGATAGAAATTTTGGTGACGGGTGACATAAGGGGGTAGGTGGGAAGGAGTGTTTGGTGTTTGGGGCATGTTAGGAGGGTAGGTGGTTGGGGGTGTCAAGTGTCTAGGGGTGTGTCAGGGTGGGTAGGTGGGTGGTAGTGTCATGTTTCAAGGGATGGGTTGGTATGGTGTTATCATGTGTGGGTGAGGTTAGGGGTTTCGTGGGTGGTGATGTCAGGTGTCAGAGCCGGTGGGGATCTAAAAAAATAAACATGGAGAAATTTATTTAAAAAAACATCATCTATTTACCCACATTAATGAAATAAGTGTAACATTTCAATGATTTAAATTTTTTATAAACATGAGAAAAAACCCCTTGATTTTCCAACACCAAATTTACATGTGATTTTATAGAAGAACGATGGTCAAGGGTGATGTCTGGTGTTTTATGGGTTAGGGTTTCAAGTGTTTGGTGGGTGTGTTAGGGGGTGGGTGGGTGACAATTTCATGTGTAAAGGGATGGGTTGTATTGGTGTTAGCATGTGTGGGTGAGGTTAGTGGTTTGGTGTTGGGGGTGTCATGTGTCAGATTAGGGGGAGTGATCTAAAAAAATAAGCATGCGACGAATTTGGTTTAAATAACATCATGTATTGACCTATGATTATGAAATAACGGAAGAATATACATGTTTTACCAATGTTTATAAACATGAGTAAAGCAAACTTTATTTTACAACATGATGTTTATTAGCATTTTTATAGAAGAAAGATTTGTGAGGGGTGATGTCAGGGGGTATGGGGAAGTGATGTTAGGTGTCTCGAGGGCGTGTTAGTGGGGTAGGTGGGTCGCAGTGTCATGATTCAATGTATGGGTTGGTGTGGTATTATCGTGTGTTGTTGAGGTTATGGGATTGGTGTACGGGGGTGTCAGATGTCAAAGAGGGGGGGATTGAAAAAATCAAACCTGTGATTTTTTTATAAAAAACATCACCTATTAACTCACACATATGAAATAAAGGTAGCATATATTTGTTTTAACAATGTTTACATACATGAGTAAAACACCCTTGATTTTCGAAAACAATTTTCATTGGTGCTTTTTTAGAATACTGATATATGATTTACCTGTGTTTATAGATCCAAAAAATGTATTTAAATCTATTTTTTATAGTGTTTATTTGTAATGGAGATTTTTGATAACTCCATGTACATTGTGAATATTTTGACACGTTTCTTTCGGAAATATTATGAAAGCTGAATCAATTGTATAAGTTGATGACATGATGTATGTATCCTTTTTAATTAGATATTCAGAAAATGTGATTATGTTAAATAGTGAATATTCCTAGGTGGTTATTTTCTTTATGGAATTATCTTCTTTATGAAATGCTTCCTTAGAATGTTACTAGACACTTATCATGGAATTGAGGCTAGTCTACCTAATTCCACTAAGATAGTGGCCTAAATAATCACTCATTAAGTTTATACAGAATCTCAGTTAAATAATATTTGAAAATAACTATTTTAATAAAAATTATTCACATCTTATAGTTTAATAATTATTCAGGATGTGTTGAAAACACTAATTAAATAACCATTTATTTGAAATAATATATATTTTTGAGTTGTATATCAAATATAAATTTATTCAATTTTTAATATATATATATATATGTAAATATATATATTAATATATGTTAACATATAATATTTATTTATCTTTTTTTATTCATAAGGTAGAAAATAATAACATATTTTGTTACATTTATATTAAATAAATATTTATTCTTCAGCTGGTGAATGTAATATTTATTTATTTTTTAATCAATAATACAATGATATTTATTTAATTAAATAAATATAAATTATTCATGGTTTGATAAATTATGAGGAGGATTGATGATAAATTTTAAGGGTTAAGATGGAGAGATATTTAATTATATATGAGTTTATAACACACAAAATATATAATGATATTATTATTATTATTATTATAAAACACGGGTTTCACATAAAATAAAGAGATTAGTTATAGGTCTTTTCTCAACAACCAATCCTTTCACCCAATGCCCCACTAACTATAGGTTGGACACTAGGGGTTGATAAATTCTCTATAATAATCTCAATAATAGAGAAAAACAATCTTAATTCTCTATCTAAATAGTTCAAGTAGACAATAGAAAGAATTATCTCGCCCAAAAAACTCATGTTGCAATCAATGAAAAATAATGCAAGAGGTTTGGATACTTTTCATTAGTAACCAATGTTCTAATAGTGAAATTACAAGATTCATGGATCATTTATAGACACATATAGAGGAATTATACCCTTGGATCCTTAACTATAATGACAATATGAATGGATCATTTAACCAATTCAACAATAGGAAAAGAATTTAAATTGATTTTAATTCTTAATTATATAAATTAATTAAAAATTAAATTTGAAATCATCCTCTCATCGAATATTTTGAGGTTTAATTCGTTTGGTTCTAAGGATTTAATCCAATTAAAGTGACAAAAATAGTGATGTGAATCGGCCCAACCACTTTAAACATGACACAAAATCTCTTTATGGTATCAAAGTGGCCACATATAAATTTATAATTATTTATCATTGATTATTAATTTAAGAATTTGATATTATTATTTAATTTCATTTTTTTTCATCCTGACTCGTTATGTTAACATAACTTTTTCTTTTAATTTCATATCACCAATAATAATCCAAGAAAAAATAAATAATGATCAGATATACCATCAACAAGAGCTAATGATTTTGACTAGATGACATAGTTACATTGTGTGTAACTAAAAAGTACAAACTTTGTAGTTTGTTCAACCACACTAGGAGACATCAAATTATTTATGACACATCATGTGGGTTATTTTATGCCACATGTATAATTACATGATTTATATGGACTAATAGATGAAATTATATTTACTGGCATACATAGTTTGCAGCAAGTGTACATTTCATGTAACCCCACATGATGTTGTGGATGTGTGGTTAATGAAATTAGTGTAGAATTAATTCAAATTATTTGTTTTAACTTCTAGTTAATAAACATGAGCCAAAATAGAATACATGATGTGTTTCTAGTTGTACAATCCTTGCAATGATTTATTACTGACACATATTACATGGAATGTACCAAACTATGGTTAGTGTGTTGGTGATAAATTAATTATTCACTATGTAGCTAAAGTAAAAACCATGTTATTCATTCCATCTAAAGAAGAGGACAAAATTCACAGTCATTCCATATGATTAAATACACATAGAAAGAAAAATTTATTAATGATAAATCAAATTACATGGATTGTAGCTGGTTTACACACCACATGATACTGGTTTTATAACTAATTACACGTAAATTGATTTTTGACATTTCATGTGGAATAAATTCTTGATTAATTAATTTCAATGTTCTTTGAAAACACATTACATTTATAGTTATCATACTTATTGTGTACATAATGAGAATTTCTAGTAGTACATCTTGAATATATTAATTGCATGTCATCTAATCATAAATGGTGTCCTATATAAGTGGCACGACTCACAGTACTAGAAAACCTATATATCATAGCATTCTATGTATGATACTTGTCATGTAAGTGAATGATACATGAAATGGACCATACAGAGTGAAATCACCTGAAATAAAAGAGATAATACACATAATGTATGTATTAACTTTAAATAAACTTCATTTATTTAATTTATTTAAAATTATAATTAATGTGCAACATAATTACAATTAAAATATGAAATAATTATAAATGAATGAATTAATAAACAAGATAATTAATTTTTGAAATTTATCTTAATTAATAACAAATAGAAATGAATGGATTCAAGTTTTATTAAATGCACAGTCATTTCACGAATGGATGATCATGATTTGAACCGACTAATGCATATATTTGGGTTCTTTTTAATTTAATATTTTTTTCATTGGTTTAATATGTGATAAAATATTTATTAAATTAAATCTTATGGAATTTGAGTTATCCTTAAAACTGTTATTATTTATGGGACCTCATGTCCATGGTTTTATTAATATAACCCCATACCCATTAGTTTATCTCATCGGTGTGTGAGTAAATACATGTAAATGATGAAAATCTAAGGACAAGAGGAAGTTTGGAACTTAAGTAGAGGTAAGATAAACAAAGGATATATATTGGATCTAGGTGGAATACCATAACTCAAACACAGATTAGTTACAAGACTTATTACCTAGGGTCAATGGTTGGTTTTTCATTGACTCGATAAACTAACCTGTCGAAAATATCATGGTTATTATATATTTTATTTATCTAGTGTATTATTATTTATTTATTCTATACATGTTTATTTTAAATATATCACATAAAGTTAATAAATAATCAAGAATACAAGATAAAATAAAATTACTAAGATATGAATAAATTATTTTATCATGAAATTGTTAATTATCCTTGAACTATGTACATAACATTAACAAGCATGTAACATGAAAAAATAAATAATATTTATGCATAAGAGAGAAATACACCCCAAAAAATATTAATTCATACACCTTCTTTAATTATATTAGTTAAGATGTACTCACAGTTCAAAGTACTCTACTAGCCTCAATTACGGAGATTTAAATTATCTTAGATTTTTTATAAAAGTTTTTGGATAACTTACCCAAGTTTTAAAAGGGTTGGTTGCTTCCATATGACTTCATGTAACTAGGATGAACATATGAAATAGAACCGATCGTGGATTTTAGGATTGGGGAGAACGAAAAAAATATTAAGGAACCTTAGTTTATTACTATTGGTGATATTTCTTAGGGAAATACCATTGAATAGATTTTTAGGCTCTCATTTGGTTAATGAGAAGGAAATATAGATCATTTCACTTGAATATGCACATCTAAAGCTATTACAAATAAAATAGTGAGGTCTATGGGGTTTTTTAAAATAGTGGGAGAATAATAAATAAAAATTATTGTATCACATTTGGTAATAAATATAGAGTGAAAAAAATATTCTTTTAAATATTATTGAAAATGGAAAGAAAACCCATTAGAACACTATGGATTTTTTATAAAAAAAATAAAATTACATCATAAGAATAAATTTCCAAGAGTGGTATAGTCATTTATTAACTAGAATAATACAAGAAAATATAAACTATGTGTTGAGGTCCCCAATTTTTTTTCAACCACCACATGGAGTAAGTGAAGGTGAAAATAAATACCATTATAGATTCATAGAGGATGCTTCTTATATCTGATATATGATTTAATTAGCTATGTATGGATAGAATATGATGAAACATATGGATATAGAATCTAACAAATGAAAATTCATCTAATTGAACATGAAAATGAAAAGGTAAGTCATATGAAAAACGATATTTTCATTGAACAATATCAGTGTAAACAGGAAGACATGATCCTATCTAGTGACTATGCCTTCAAAATGCTATAGTATATTAATTAGTTAAAAAAGTTAAGCTTCTATATGGACAAGAACTTATCCATTAATCTCATACTGTAATCCTCACATCTCATTTTCTCCATATCCACCATTAGTTGTAGGACAAATTTTACATATGATACACTAACAAATCTTTTTACTATACATCATTAGACATATAAGGATTACATGGAACATGATTACTCATCACTTGTGATGAGTGATGTGAAAAACCTAGTTTAGAAAAAAAAATTATTGGTAGAAATTCAATGTTTACATTAAAATTTCATTCAAATAGACAAAGGATTAAAGGAGAGAGAAATGAACATGAGGCTATTTGCTTCAAATGTGTCCAGAAAATTCATTGGAAAAGGAACTAAAATATACTGATTAAGACGAAATAATCAGTTTCTACATATAATATATTCAAAAATACATGTAATATTTCATTTTTTTCTTAATTAATAAAAAAAATATACAATAAACATTCTAAATAAAAATACAAGAACCATAGGAATTTAGAAATATTACTAGGAATATGGTGAATTTTTTATGTAGCTATGAAATGGTGATTCCTATATCAATAGATACAAGTATATAACTTCTTATTTCCTAAATGATTGATTGAAAATAAACTTTTTTTGTATTGAGTGTTACCATAATATTTATCATAGTGTCCCATTAGAAATAATGAGAAATTATTTTATTACTAAAATGATTTATTTAATGAAATTACATTACAATACTACCTTCTTATAGAGAACCTTAAGGAATATTTTTATAGTACATAGTAAGAAAGGTTCTGTGACTTCAAAGGGAGATACCAAGGAATGAAATCCACAAAAAACCCCTTTATTTATTAATGAAAACATTATGATAATAGAATAAAATTTTTGGAATGAATTTGTGCTAGGTCTCTATAATATATTCGCAGGAGACTTATAGATTTCCAAGAAAAATATTCTGAAAATATATAGAAAATATGTGATTATTACGACAAGCTAAAGAAATTATTTTCTCCAAGAATGACTTCAGTAGTATGCCGATATATAAGAAATAATATATATAGGAATAGATCTATGGGGTTTCTTGGATCACACCATTATATATACAATTATAAGGTAATGTTTACTTTGTAACCTAGAATTAAATATCCCCAGCATGATGGGTAAAAAAAAGAAGGGATTACTATGATAAATTAACTACATATGACTAAGAGTACTTTATAAATCTATCTCACACACCATGATCTATACCAAGGATTTATATTGCTCATGATTAAATCATAGACTGAAAAAAATCAAAGAAAAAATGGAAAATTTAAAAGTATGGTTGTTATAACTATATGATAATATATGAGAAAGTAAACAATATGAGTTCCTGGTTATGAGAGAAATGGTAATACTAGTTTCAAAGGGATACAAAACTAGTGTAGTTTTATATGAGTCTGATATCGGACCGTATTAATCCAAATATTGTATTCCAAAGAGAGAAATTATTACATCCATTGGTTTTTATATCTATATAGACAGAGTATGTTACAAATTCTAATTTATATTAAAAAAATTGTTTAACAACAAATTCGATCCATACATTGATTATTATTTAATATGTCAAATATTATCCATGGGAAAATAGTTAATAATCTATTACGTCACCTCCTGTCATATCTATGGGTTCTTTCTAAGTTATTTTCTCTTTATTCTTGTTCTTAGCCTTATTTAATATAATTTTAGCTATTTATGAAAAAATGGAGTTTTTTTAGTCAGGTTGTGGGAGGAACATGGATGGCGCATAGTTAGTATAAACCATGCGACAGACCTAGAAAAACCATGTTTGTTGGAAAGTGGAACTGCCCAGGTCTCAAGTCACAGTGCATGAACATGTCAGATAACCATGAAACTATGACTATGACACTACATGAGGTGCGTGGATATTAGAATGGGCACACACCCTTCCCCGTGAAATAGTGTGACCTCTTTTCTTCTTATCCATAGGAGCCAAATTGTTGGTTCATAGTTTGGAAAATCATATGGCCAAACCATGGGGCCTTCCAGGTCATTAAAATGTTGAAATTTACTTTTCCCCCCTCCCTGATTTTAACCCTAAATTCACCCTAACTCTCAACATCTAGCCTCCCTAGCCCAAGGCATGCACCCCCTTTTTACATGAACCCTTAGGCTTCCATTAGTGGGTGTTTTTTTGTGTAATATCAAAGAGGTATTCATGTAATCCACTGCATTCTTCTTTCTTTCCTTCTTCTAATTTTCTTAATCCTTCATTCTTGAGTTCTATCTTCTCTAGTGGTTTGGTTTACCGAATGTGGTCTCAACCTTGTTTCTTTGGGTTAGATACCGATGAATGTGGTGTGATATTTCTTTTATAGGGTCTCCCTAGGGCGTGGTTGTAGTTTCCATCCAGTTTATATATGTTTCCTGGAAAGTGGTAGGTGGTTCATGATTTATCATTTTTTGATGATTTTAGTGTGCTTTCAAAGGTTTCTAAATGGTTTCTATGATTTTTTTGGGTTATTCGAATGATTTTTAAGGTTTTTTGGTATGGTTAATGGTTTTAATATGGGAAAGATACTAAAAATGGTGGATTTTCTAGTGTTATTTTATTGTCGTATGTGTTTATATGTAAGAGGTGGTTCATGTTTTATGGGGAAAGGAATTATGCACGAGATATTCCAAGGTATCTAAGTGGTAAGACTATGTCTAGTATGCTAGGTGGATCACCGAGGCTAAGTCCCAGTCCCCCCTTATAGGATTGACAATAAAATACTAACTAGACATGTGATGATGATGGTTAGAGACCACTATAACATGGGATTTGATTCTTCTATAGTGGATCATGTATGAGGATGATGTGGGTTTTTCCCCTTACTATTCAATTATGAGGATCCTAAGGCCCCACTAACATAGTTCTTTAGGGATTAGCCTTGGTGATCATGTGATGTTATTATTATCGTTCCACTTGTTCATGTATTTACATCCCATTTTCATTTGAGATAATCTTTCCATTAAAATGATTTATTTATTTTTCATAAAAACTAGTATGCGGATTTGTATTATAATTTTTTAGTAAGGAAAGGATTTTTGTGATATCCTACTGGGACTTGACTTAGAACTTACATACACCCTTGAGTACTTGTAGACCTTGTTAAATTCTTCCCGGGTAAAGTAATGTCATTCTGTGGTGGTTATGGTGGATCCTATTGTTAGTGGTTCCCCTTCATTAGGTGTTGGTGGTGGTGGCATGAGGGTGTTTACCCTCTTGTTTCATGGAGGCTTGGTTGTATAATTGGTTCCCCTCCTAGTTTTGGGGGTTTGGATTTTGTTTAAAATTTTATAATGTTTGGCTCTTGTTTTGGTTTCTTTTTGTGATATTTTGTATTGTAAATGATGGTTATGGTGTGATGTATTATTCTTGTGATGTGTTTATTATTTAATCATATGGGAGAAATCATTACCAAAATTTATTTGATACCAGGAACTAGTTACAGGCCAATAGGGATTAGGAATTCCCATCGGGTCATGAAGCGAGCTAGGTAGGGTGTCGGGTCGAATGGAAGCCCATCACGGTTCTTGAAAAAATGATATAAGAGGAAGGTCTTTCCCAATATTTTGTTCATGTTATTTGGGATATTCTAGATTGACTGGATATATGTCTATCATGGCTTGAGGTCCTTGTTGTGATTGGGGTGTCTCTCCAACACACCTTGTGATAAGTCTTAGGTCACCAGGGGATGTTTGTGATTTTTTTTGACCTCTCCTCTAGGTTTTATGTAAAGGATGAAGACTGTGTATTAATACCAAGAAAGGTTGGAGTGGGTATTCTTGTTATTGTTCTTACTGTTGAATGGTTTTGATTTATAATGGTGTTTTAAAGTTTTTATTTTTTCTATGAGTTTTCTATACATTGTAATGATAGGTTTTCTTGGTTTTGTCAATTGCTATAGCATCATGCCTCCCTAAATACTTCCTATTTATCCACAAAAAGAGACTATGGAGAGTTATCCATCACTGATTGTTTAGATTTTAGTGGATTCCATGGTTGTATCTGTCTTGGAAATGTATCAGGGTGTGGGGTCTGGTCCTGATCATACTAAAGAAGTCGAACTATGCTTGGAAAAGGGAAAGGCTCAAGAGTTCCTCAAGATCAAACCTCCAAACTCCCCACATATAAAAAAACATAGGAGGAAGAGGATTGGGTTGAAATTATTGAGATGATTTTTGGGTTTCTTGATACTATTGAGGCTCTTAAAAATGAAGTGCACTTCATTCATGTTGGAGGGTCGTAGTCACATGTGGTGGGACTAAGTGGTCTAGGCATGGAAATATGTCAAAGATGTGTTGGATGGACTTAGAGGCTATCTTTAATGATCAATATTTCTTCGATAACTTATCCCTTCCTCTAAACATGGAGTTCTTGGATCGCCATCAAGTTTATTAGACCATGTTGGAATATGCCAATCACATTGCAGAATTGGCCGATTTTCCACTCGTGGGAGTTTATAATGAAGAGTTGAAGGATCATCATTTTGAAATGGTGTTATATATGGATTCGGTCCCAGGTTTTCTTGTTCATTATTGAAACATATTCAATGATAGTTAACCAATAATTGATGGTGGGGATCTATATAAATGGCTAGTATCATTTTTCAAGGGAAGTATCAGTAGTCGGCTAGGGTGATGGTGGTTCCTATGAAAAGAAAAAGGATGTTTAGATAGGATGAGAAGAAGGGGATTCGTAACTTTGGTTACCCTTACCTAATATATTCTTACGAAGCGTCATATTTTGGTTCAATATTATTTCTTTAGTTTGGATGGACAAGGCATTTTCGGTCGGCATTTTTATTCCCACATAGACCTTGTCATTGGTGTGCACTTAAAAGGAACGTACATAGGTTTTGAATTGTTGCACTCCAATATTAGGGGTGTGTAGAATTTGTATCCTCTAGGGGAATTAAAACCCACTAAAAACTACCTAGGATAGTGTCTTCTCAGTTTGGACCCACTATTGGATTGGGGTAGCTTAATGTAGAGTCATATTTCAATAGTTTTTCTCAGGCCCAGTCAGATATGAGACACTTTCATGTTATGGATCATGTACCAGTGGAAACAGATGTTGGTACTCTAATATTTGTAGGTACTATATTTATTGTATCATCCATAGCGGTTGGTTTACTTGAAATAGGAGAATATAATTCCTTTAGTTCTTCTCAATTTATGGTTTGGTTGAATTTTTCGATCGAACTGAAGTCGTATATGATGTGGTTTCTGACATCGAATGGAAACAAGAGAGAGATATTGGGGTTTCTGGTTCCCATCATGCAATCTCACCATATTAGGGGTTGGGATAGAATGAGATTTCCTAAATATTTAAATTGACCTCTTTGATGTGATCCTAGTTATATATTGGATAGTGATTCTCAAGCTGCATATTGGTTTTTTATCATTAGAGAGTGAGATTTGTGGAACCTAGTGAGAGTAATCATGTCTTCTGTGTTGAATGGAATCTGTAGTCAGGATGCTATGACCTCCACTTCCAGAGTTGGGAAATCTTGTTTTTAAGATCTCATCAATAATGTTAGAGGATAATGATAATGGTTGTGATAGTGGATTACCTTCAGTGGAAGATGATTTCCTAGATGATTTTCTGGATGAGTTCTCAGGCTCTCCTCCAAAGCGGGATATAGGGTTCTCCATCGATTTGGCACCGAGAACACAACTGATATCCCTTCACTAATATCGTAATTCTATCACCATGTTGAAGAAATTAAAGATAAATATGGATGATCTGGAATGAAAATTATTCATTCACTTGAGCACCTCACCTTGGGCCACCCCAATTCTATTTACAAAGAAGGACGATGGATCCATCTGGTTGTGCATCAATTACTGAATGTTGAATAAGGTAATGATCAATGATTATTACAGCTTTCCATATATATATGACATTTTAAATCCAAAATATGGTCAATGATATTTTCCATGATCGATATGCACTATAGGTATCATCAGGTTAGGGCATGGGAGTCGAATGGTTGTATAAAATCCTTCCAAGTGGGTATGGACACCTCAAATATTTGGTCATGCCTTTTAGATTTTAAAATTTTCTAGTGATTTTAATGGTTCTAATGAATAGGGTGTTCCATAAGTACATTAATTCCATCATTTTCATGTTTGTGGATTACATATTGGTTTACATAAGGACCAATGAAGAGCATGGGAAAAATTTGAGGGCCATGTTAGGCACTCTTATAGATCATCATCTATATGCTAAGATCTCTAAGTGTACCTTCTGAACCAGAGAGGTAATGTGTCTGGGTCATGTGATATTAGAATGTGGGGTCTCAATAGACCCCGTAGAAGATTGAAGTACTGGTTTAATGGGAGATACTAAGGAATGACATTGATAGCAGGATATTTTTTGGACTGGCATGGTGTTACACGGAGATCATCATGGAATTTTCTCAGAATGCTTCACCATGAATGTAATTACATTGAAAGGAGTAAGGTTTGAATATATAACATAGTGTAAGAAATACTATGAATAGATTAATAAGTGTTTGAATAGTGACCCTATTTTTTACTGTAAATAGGGAAAGGATATGTTGTATTTTTTGATGCTTTGGGTAACCTTCTTGGGTGTGTGTCAATACATGATGACCATCTGGTGGAGTATGGATATCTCCAACACCAACCACATGAAATAAATTATATAACCCATGACTTTAAATTAGTGGTAATTATGCATGCTTTGAATATATGGAGTCACTACCTCTTCGTAGAGAAGTTTTTAGTCTACTTAGATCATAAGAGATTGGCATAAATTTTCTCTCAAATAGATTTTAATAAAAGGTAGCATTGATTGATTGAGTACCTTTATGGGATATATTTTGATATAATTTATACCTTGAGAAAGGTTATTATGGTATAAAATTCCCTATGCTCCAAGTTTTTGGTTCAAGGTGGCAAGGAGTATGGCGGTGAGTGGACTTTGATGAGGATTTTCACCCAGATGCATCTAGAAAAAAAAGACCATGGTGGCGGTTTTTTCTTAGCTAGTGTGCAGTTAATGTAATCTCTTCTAGAGGTGATTCAAGTTGATAAACCCAATGATGAGTTGTTTCATCACTTTTTTCATCCTCTTAATAGTGGATAGGTTCCTAATTAATGGTCCTTGACTTCCGAGGGATTTTTTTCAAGTGTAGTTTCGTAGATCCCTTGTCTTGATGGAAGGTAATGATGCATGATCAACACCATTCTTAGTGTTCCATTCAAACCAGGACTACAAAGATGTCCTATAATGTACGTTGGTGGTTCTGGTGGCCTAATATGCAGTGGGATATAGCTGACTTTTTATCCTGATGTTATACTTGTTAGTAGGTTAAATTCGAGCACTAGTGGCCCTCCAGTTTACTTCATCCACAACCCAACCCTACCTAAATGTGGGATGAAGTCACCATGAAATTTATCATTGAGTTTCCTCACACACCTTGGTGGATGAATTCCATTTTGTTAGTGATTTAACATCTTACCAAATACTCTGATTTCATTTCAAGAAGGGATTCGACCAAAGTGGTTAAGCTGGTTCGATTGTATGTTTAGAAGATCATGATTCTTCACAGTGTGTCTTCAACTATTATTTCTAATAGGGACCCCCTATTTACCTCATTGTTTTGGGAAGGCCTTCAGAAAGAAATGGGATCCTAAATCAGATTGATTATAATATATCATCCTCAAACGGATTATTCAATGGAGTGGACGAATCAAATTTTGGAAGACATTCTATAAGAATGGGTGTTGAATTTTTTAGACTCATGTGATAACCATTTAATATTGGTTGAATTTTAATATAAAAATTGTTCCCATTACTCAATAGGAATAGATGACTTTAAGGAATATTATGGTTGGATGTGTAGGCCACCTCTATTCTAAACATAATTGGGTAAAACATCTCTGTTTAGAGCGAGCCTTGTTCATGAGACAATTGATCATGTTTGGATGATCAAGTAGTGGTTTTTGACAATGAAAATATTTCACAAGTCTAATTCTGATATATTTCTCTGATACATGGAATTCTTAGTGGGCAAGAGTGTTTTTCTAATGGTGGAACATCATTTTGGGAACTATTAAATTGATAACCAATAAATGTTGATGCTGAGGTATGTCATACGTTTTTATATTATAGTGTGAATTGGTATGTTTTCATACTAGTTATATTTTCAATCCCAGTTCATTTAGATCCATTAAGTGTTCATGTATCATAATTGAAGAAGTATAACCCAGACCCATAACACATGCTGTACTGGGATGAATTAGAGATGGAATATTATTTTTCTATGTTCGAAATAGTAGTATGGGTTGTGGATTCCCAAGAAAAAGTGATTTAGAGGAAATCCATACCATTTTTTTGATTTGTTTTACAATATAAAAATTATGAGCATGACACATGAGAATGAATTTTTTGGGTGGAAGATTAGTATCCTCATTTATTCTTTAATCATAATTCAGAATGAATTTATGAGGGAGGAAAAATTTATGATGGGGATAATTATCAAATATGTGGGTTAGTTTTGACATATTTTCTCTTTATTTTTATTCTTATCCTTACAAAATATGTTTTTGGGTGTTTTTAAAACAATGGTCTATTTTAAGAAGGGCAAAAGGAGGAACACAATTAGTAGAAACTATGTGACATCATAGTGAAAATTGTATATGATTGAAAGTGGAACTGTCCAGGTCACACAACTCAACACATGGTAGTGTAGGATAACCATGCACCAAGGATAGTGGTGCTACCTAAGGAACCTGGCTAAGAACACATGCGTGATCCCTCTTCAAGGAAAGTTTAAATCCCCCTTTTCCTCATGGGCAGAGGTGATGCGTGGTTAGTGTACATTGGAAAACCTTGAATCCAAATTTGAAATTCCCTTTTCCCCTTCCCCATTTTAAACTAAATCCACCCTAAGTTTCCCCATTCTGCCTCCCAATTGCTAGGTGCACCTCCTCCTTCCTTCTTTCTACATTGGTCTTCAATCCATGTGTGTTTTTGGTGTGTACTCTTTAATAAGTCTTCAAGTAAGCCTATATTTTCCAATTTATTTCCTTTTTCTTGGTCTCTTATTCCTCTTTTCTGATGTTTTCTATTCTCTAATGGATTTCTTGACCAAATTTGGGTTCAACCTTGTTTTATTAGGTTATATCTTGATGAATGTTGTGTGATATTTCCTTTATCGAGTCTCCCTTGGGTAATATTGTGGTTTCTAACCGATTTCATGAATTTTACAAGGAATAAGTAGGTGGTTCTATGATTTTATCATTTTTTATGATTTTTTGTTCATAATATAGTTTATAAATGGGATATATGAATTGTTTGGGTTATGATAATCATGTTCCCATTGTTTTTTGGAGTGTGTAAGGGTTTGAAAATGGTTAACCTATTGAAAATGGCGGTTCTTCATGTTTTTTTTTCTATTTTTGGATGTGTTTATGTGTAATAGGTGGTTCATGTGGCATGTGGAAATTAATTAAACATGACTTAATCTAAGTTATATAGGTAAGAAGACTAGGTCATGTACTCTAGGAAGATCGGTATGGTCAACACCTAGTTTCCCCATTCATGATTGACGCTACAACACTAACTATACATGTGATGATAATGGTTGGAGACCACTAGACCTTGGGATGTGATTCCCCAATAGGGTATCATGCATGAGGTTGTTATGGTTCTGTATATTCATATAACTAAGGTACAAGGAACCTAGGACTAATCTAACTATAGTTACTAAGGTATTTCCTATGGCGCTCATGTGATGTTATGATTATTGTTAATCTTGTTTCCATATTTACATCCAATTTTAATTTCAATGAATGTTTCCTTAAAAATATTTATTTTAATTTTCATAAAAAATAGAATGTGTGTGTTTTTTAAAAATTTTATAAAAAGTATTATATTTGGGTGATATCCTACTGGTCATTGGATTACACCCTAGATACACCATTAGGTGAATGTATACATTGTTACGTTTGACCCTGGAAATAGAAAATTCCTTCGACGGTGGTGATGGTTGATCTGTTTGCTAGTGGATCACCTTTTAAAGGTGTTTTTTCTGGTGACATTAGTATATTAAACCTATTGTTTCATGGAGGCTTGGTTGTATAGTTGGTTCTATCCTTGTTTTTTTGTTTTGGCTTTTGGATAAAAATTTAGAATGGTTGACTCCTGTTGTGGTTTATTTTTGTGATCTTTTGTATTATAAATGATGGGTATGATATGTTATATTATTCTTATGGTTGGTTTATGGTTGGTTATTATGATTGATATCATTACCAAATGTGATGTCTGGTGCTCAAGAACTAGTTTCCATCCCGTAGGTATTGGGAACTCCCTACGGGCCATGAAACGGGATGGGTGGGGAATTGGTTCAAATGGTAGCCCAACCTGAATCTTGACACCTCTTGATGGAATATCTCTAAGTGATGAAGTTAAATTATGTTGAACAACCACTAGAACATGGTAGTAAAAATATCTATAGTCATATCATAGTATAATTATGAATATAATATGATAATTAATAGACTAAAGTTTTGTTATATGTTAGGTCTAGTGAAAGTGGGTGTCTATTGGAGATGGTTCCCTAGAACTGACTAATTTTCACTTTCATGAACCTGTACATTCATGTAATTGAATATAAATAAATAAATTATCATATGATTAGAATTATTCTATGTAACATTAATGTATTCATGTCTTTAGAGTATTTTTTTCATTAAAAGTTAATATTAGTTCTCTACATACCCTCCTGTAGAAATTCCCAAAGTTATATTTTTCATTAGATTTCAATATCTACTAAATTTTGTATTATTTTTTATACTTTATATTTATATTAATGTATATCATGGACCATATATTTTTTTATTGATGAAAAATACAATAATGTATGGTCAAAATGAGGTAGGATATATTGGGTGCCTCATAAGAGATATTACATTAATGAGCAATTTAAGAAATGTTCTTTCCCTATATATTAATATATGTATATATCTATATCTATTTGATTGAAATTGATATTTTTGAAAAATCCATGAATGTGGTTTATATTATTACATGTTTATATATATAATCATAGAAATATTACTCAAGCTTATTGGTCGAAGACACTAGTTACAAAACTTGTTTGATGAGATATTGACACAGTGAGATTATATTATAGAGTGAATGCATGAAATACTATAATAAATTGACCGAATAGAGGCAGTTTTAAAAAAACAACGCTAAATTTTGCGTCGAAGCTCAATATGCGGCAGTTTATTCAATTTAGTGGTGGTTTCTAAAAACCGTTGTAGTAAACACATTTAGAGGTGGTTGGTGTGGTTTTTGAGGCGGTTGTGCCCAGAAAAAATGAAATCTTTTTTAGCAGTGGTTTTAAATATCCCTAAAAAAGATTCATTTTTACAGGGGAAACGCTGTGAAAATCACACCAACTGCCACTAAATGATAACAAAAAATAAGGATCCTTTAGTGGTGGTTTTAACCATCGCTATAAAATATCCATTTTTGCACGAAAACCACTGCTAAAGCACAAAAAACACTGGTAAATTATATGATGTATGTATTTAGAGGCAGTTTAAACTGCCGCTAAAGGTAGATTTACAATTAAAAAAAGATGCTAATTTTGTCACCCCAGTACTAGTACCCTGAACAAAAAAACATGTGCAAAATTCATATAACACCTGGGATTGAGGGGGTACATATAGAAATCAAAAGACACATACAATGAACACACACACACACACTTATCTACATACATGCTCATCTTATGAGTTCATAACAGGAGTTCTAATTTACATCCACTATTTTTACAACCACCACTATATTCATAACACCATAAAAGCAATCTAAGAGCCACAATTTACATCCACCTTTCTTTTCAAGTTGACATCACTGCACAATATCCAATCATCATACGTAATCGAAAGGGAAACTATCTCTACGACCAACTGGCCTAGAATTTGGCCAAGTAATCTTGTGGCGTCATTCATAGGGACCCCATAGGAATCAAATGGGGAAACTATATTGTCTCAAGTCAGATTCCATACATATGAACTTTTCATATTTTTCTCCATACTTGCATTGTTTCCATATTTTATGAACAAGTAATTAGTATAAAAAAGTGAAATAAATTTATTCATATTAAAAATTGTACCTATGACAGCCACCCTCGAGTATCCCCACGAAGAACTAGAAGTGGAACCCCTCTTCCTCCTTAGAATTCTTGTCATTTAATCAAATATAATTTAGTTTAGAACATATATTTCAAAAAAATTATGCAGACAAAAAATTAAAAATGATAACATATGCACAGTACTAAAAAACAAAATATTCAGAACAATGATAATGAATAACTACACAAATGAAATAATTGGTTTATAAATGAATTCATAACTGTACACACAATAATTTTCCCCTTCAGTCATGTCGGTTTACCGCTCCATTTTTTCATCCAGTTTATCCACCCTTTCCAGAATAATATTTTCAATATCATGATGGACAAATAAGTCCGCTTCTTGCTGTTGATGAGATTCAATGTCAGAGGTCAAATCTTCCTCTTCATCACCCATATCATAAAAATCTATTTTTATGTGAGAAACTACACTACACCCTTAATCCACAAACATCATTCACATAATTTACCATTTTCTCTTGTGATGATAAGATATATGGATCATGCAGTTCATGATCACCAACATCCATCAAGAGAGATAGGTTCATAGAAGTAAATTACAAGGAATCTCTTTTAATACCTCTGATAATATCAACCCATTTTCATTTGAATAAAACAACTAAAAAATGCATGTGGTAGTTTAATTCGATAATATCAGTCAACATTCCATAGTAGCCCACTTCAAAAAATGTAAATATACCACTATTATATGTTTTCAAACCCTCTTCTCGATCAACTATACGAAATCTAAATCTATTCATGTTGTAAGCGTCTAACATTATAACTTGTTTTAGAGGACCTCGAGCAAGAAAATTAAAATCTTCTGACAACTCTACTCGAGTATCTCTATTCATGATCTAAACAAATAAATATACATTATTAGATTTACAAAATATATGTGTCAAACTAATATATGTATTTATTTCAATATTTATGAACATACACATCATTCAAACCATTCTACAAGATCTTTATTAACATATTTCATTATATCTTTCTCATTTTGTGTTCAAAATCTCATTCACCTCTTTGTTTGTATCCTCAAATCTTCAATAAATGGATCTGAAATTTCACTATTTAGTATCACGTATCTATTTGCCTATAATAATTCAATTTCTGTTAGTGTAACATTTGAGGTCCTCCTAACTGATCGGCCAATAGTAGGAAATATTTTTTATTTCCCATGTATTTGATATTGAGTTGATGTGTCATCAACAGGTCCAAATTTATTAAATCTTGTCTCAATATCATCAAAGTATCTAGAACAAAAGGTAAGACACTCCTCTTCCAAATATCCTTCAAAAATAGAGCCTTCAGGTTGAGCTTTATTTGTCACGTATGATTTCAAATGCCCATGATATATATGAAATAAAATAAAAAAACATAATTATGTTTTTAATTAAGTGACAATAATTGTTTACTTAACTTACAAAAATATAAATAAAGTACCTATCAATTGGATGCATCCATCGATAATGTCTGGGGCCTCCTAATTTAGCCTCCTCAACTAAATGCACAGTCAAATGCATCATGACAGTAAAAAATGATGGAGGAAAGATCATATACATTTCATAAAGTGTCAATCAAAATATCTATTTATGGTTATGAAGCTCAAATGAATGTAGAGATTTCCGACATAGTTTTCTAAAAAATGTGCAGAATTGGAGTACAAAAGAAATAACCTTTTCAGGTAATAATGTATGCAATGCCAATAGTAGTAACTACTGTAACCAAAAATGTGAATCGTGACTTTTAAATCCATGTTACTATAATTATTTAAGTAAAAACACCTTGAGATGTTATTTGAATACCAACCAGATACCTTAAAATTCTTTAAAATTTGAATAAATGTATCTTTATCCCTATTTTTCATTGCAAAAATTGTCCAAGCATACTTTCATTCTCATCTGGCCAGAGATCATATTTTATGTTCATTACTTATAAGTATTTCTGAGAATTGAGATGATCCTTCAAATTTACATATTCATTAAGAAATGTAAAGATCAAATTGTCACAAACATTCTTCTAAATATGCATCACATCAAGACTATTTTGCAACAAATAAAATTCCCAATATGGAAGTTCGAATAATATACCTTTTTTATTCTATTGTTGCATGATGATTTCATTTGACGATGAACTTTGAACTCATTTCCCACTATCATTAAAATTATGGACCTTACCAAATTCTATTTCAATATTTCCAAGTTGTGCCAATATTTTAGAACCATTTAACAACTTTGGAGGTGTTCTATGATCAATAAAACAGTTGAATTTGGACCTGTTCAGCCAAAATCTATGAAATGCATCGAGAAATCTTCAATAGCACATGAAGCACCATATTCTACTGTGAGGTATCCATTTGGGATCAAAATTAAAGTTACAAACAGGACAATCCAAACCCATGTATGTGTTCCAACCAAATAAATTCGTAAGTCCAGAGAATTCACTAATGGTCCACATTAGAGCAACATGCATTTTGAACATTGTTTTTGAAGAAGCATCATATGTCTCAACATCGTTGCTCTATAACTCCTGAAATTATTCAATTAAAGGATTCAAGTATACATAAATATCATTTCTAGGTTTTTTTTCTAGGAATAATCATCGAAATGATAAAAGACGTTTGGTTCATACAAATCCAGGGAGACATCTAGTAAGGGATCAAAATAACTGGCCAAATGCTATAACTGGTAGTCAAAGTCCCAAATGGGTTGAATCCATCGGCAACCAATCCCAATCAAACATTCCTAGGATCATATGAGAAATCTGGATGTAATGAATCAAATGTATTCCATGATTTTTAATTGTGTGGATGTCGTATTAACCCATCATTGTTATTATCTATAGAATTCCACTTCATGTGTTCAATGGTTTTTGATGGCATTAATAATCTTTTCAATCGAGGTTTTAAAGGAAAGTAACACAAAACCTTTATAGGTGTGTTAATTTCCTTCTACTTCATGGTAGTATATTGATTCATACTTCCAACATCACCCATTGACTTCAATTTAGAAGAAGAACATTTTTTCAATCTTTTTTTCTTGAATCCTCTCACCAATAAAGAATACAATCATTGAGACATGCATGTATTTTTGTATAATTGAGACCAAGCCTGTTAAATTTTTTTTTCATATCATAAAAAGACTCGAGGATGTTTGATTCAAGAAATGCATCACATAACAATTCCAATATCATGGACATTGCCTTATTTGTAATTCTATATAGGCATTTGATATGGTACAACTTTAGAAAAAAATAATGTTTTGAATATTTCAAACATCCACTATAAAATTATTGATTTTCATTGTAAACTAAACCATGAAATATATTTTTCTCAATTAAGTTTTCTCTTACATTAGTATCCACAGAATCAAGAGGAGGATACAATGATATGTTACAATCTTGATCTGGTTGTCCTACAATCTCAAAAACATCACTTGTCACGTTTCTATTTGTAGCACCCTCAACTGGTTGTTCTGATATATTTTGATGTTTATATTGGTGTATTAAAATGCCTAATTCATCATTAATAAGGGTTTTCATTTCAGTTTCCATTTTCAATGAAGTTGGGAGCCCATTCTATGGATTGTCATTAGTGCTCAACCTTTCTGTAATGTTCGATTTTCCATGAGAAATCCAACACAAATATTGAGCAGGGAATTGCTTCAATATCAGGTGTTCATAAAATTCATATCTCTTCAACCGTATTCTAAATTTACATTTAGGACATGATCATATTATTATCCCTTCAACAGATCGATCAGAAATTTCAAAATCTAAAAACTCCTCCAAACCCTTAGCATACTAAGGTGTATTCCTCAGTAATGTGATCCAGCTTTTATCCATGTATATCTGAATGTGTCTACACAATATTAAAAAAATTTAAAACACATAACTATTAGTAAATAGGGAAAGATATTCACATATACTAGTTAAAAAAAAGAATATTTTAAATAAGTTTTTCCTATATAAATACATATGGTAAATAATGAAGCACTTTAAATAAGCTTTTCTATTGTATTCTTACTACAACAAGTTGTATAGACTTATCTTGAGGATACCATCCAAATATTTGTTGTATTTATAAAATATCCAAAAATTAAATAAAATGTTTTCTAGGTCTAAAATTAAGCATCAAAGAAGGTTGTATTCAACATGTTAATATATAATAGAAAAATAATAAAAAAAGACAAAACACCCATGATAAATGATGCAATGGTTGATAGGTGGAGTATCATATAAAAATGGTCAAATCCAAAAGGACTATGCCCATGGTGTGAGTAAAGTTTAAGGACCAATATTAATTTATTAAACAACTTATAATGGAGAAATCCATTTCAAGTAGGTTGATTCAATTATGAGTAGTTTTCATGATGTTTTATCTTGGATGACTAGAGGGGTATCTAAATAATACTACAATAATGGTCATTATGGCATGGTGTGTATGTTTAATAAGATTAAATTTTTGGGTTAGAGGAAATCACACCAAAACCTTGGTGTTTTTCTATAAATTATACTTGAGGAGAATGTGTCACATTAGAACCAAATGGTTTCATCCTAAAGGTTCTTTGGTGGAGTTTTATCAAGTTTCCCTTGGGTGGTTGGTTGTGCCTTGATTCCCTAGTCATGCTGAAATGTGTTTTTAGGATGTTATGGGTGTTTTTCTAGGGTTGATTTTTATGCCATGATACATTGGGTCATTCTAAAAAAACCATATAAGTGTGGAATTAAGCCATTCCCCCATGTGTTATGTTGAAATGGTAATTCAGTCCTATTTTTTAGAAGGGTCACACCTATTACTTGAGGGTTGGTTATTCCTTCTTCAATTAGGTAGGTTATTTAAAGTGGTAATATTTTTAGCCCACTCCCCCATTGTTACCCTATTTTGATCCCCCTTCCCCTTTATTGGAGTTTGATTAGATGTTTTCTTCACCATACTAAAGCTATGTAATATTCTCCACCCATCTTCTCTCTTTCTCTTTGTGGTTATTCCTCTAATTTTGGATGGTTTCATCAATGGATTTAATGGAAATTCCACTAAATCATAGTGGTGTTATCTTTGATTCATGGGGATTTATGGTATTATGGCTATATGATTCCTAAGGAGGATAAATTATGCTTGTTTTTTTATCATTTGAAAACGGACATCGGAAGTATTTTTTAGGAATTCAACCATATTAGACTGGAATTTATGGTCAATTCATGGGGATTTTGGTCAAAGGAGTTCTATAGTAATTATATGAGCCTTTCAAACATCATTGGTAGATATTTGTATGTCATGATGATTCTTGGTGATTTATCAATGGTTATTCCTTATTGAATTAAGTTGGATTATTATTTATAATTTTTTATAATTAACTATTAGAGACTTGAGGTTTGAGAAAGGGGATCAAGATCATAATAATTCTTACTCTGATCTTGGATAGAGATAGTAAACGGGCTATGGAATGTGGTAAATCTACCATCATGTTAGGTATCCCCTTTAATACATAGAAATATTCATGCATGAATGTGCATGTGTGTGAATGATAGGGGACTGGGTTCAAGAATGTGGGGAGGGATTAGTTGGGTTCAATGTGCCTCATGTGGCTTGAGTTGATCTATATAAAATAAATTTCGGTATTTCATGCTTGGTCCATGAATTTTAAAAATGCCTAATGGCTATACTAGTAGGGATAATGGAGTCATAAATAAATTTATGTAACTCTGTGTTGTCTTTATTAGTGTGATGGGTTGTGTTTGGCATGGGGAGAGCCTTAGTGAACTATTTTAGGGGAATCAAAGTGGTTAACCCTTTAGGAATGGACTAGTTATCATTGGAGATTGGGATATTTCTAGGAACATCTATAAGAAATGACCTAGAACATAGAAACACCTTAATTGAGAGGGGTAGGATATTGTTAAATAGTCTAGTAGCTTGTGAAAAGATTTTTGTCTTGGAACGATCATGGGATTAGATGGTAGAGTTGATTAACCACTAACTAGAATGTTCCTAGAATAAATTGGTGATAATGAATTTGATGCTTAGGATTTCTTATCCTCATGGTTCCTGAGGGAATCATATGGAATCTATGTAAATATTTAGACACCTTAGTTTGTCGTTGGATCCCAGTGTTGTTCTAGTGATGGGAGTTGGTAATGGAATATACTCCATGATTACCTTTGAGGGGGTGTATGGACTCCAAGAGTTTTAATGTTTATCATGGATATATATGACTGATTATTCATGATTTTATGTTGGGTAAGGACTAAGTGCTTGGAATTTTATCGAGATCTTGTGTACCTATATTTTATGATCATAATGGTTGTGTGGTTGAGATTGGTCATGGTTGAGATTGGTCACGGTGGAAGAACAAAATAAACATATAGAATATATGCCCACATTCATATATGGATATGCCCACATCTAATGGAACGCCCATAAGGTATCTCAAAAACATATAAGACTCTAATTTAGAAATCATAAGGAAAATTTTAACCATCTATACGAATTTACAAATAGTCCTTAAACCAAAAAACAGAAACCAAGTCACTCATCCTACTCAATTTCACATGTGAACCGACTACAGAAATCCAACCAAGGTTGAAATAATATGAAAAACACTCAATTACACTTTAGAAGCTAAATTGACATTTTTTCAAACTCTTTAGATGAACACATATATAGGCTTACTAAATAAAATCAATTTCAAACCCTTTTTTCATCAAAAATATAACATGAAAACACCACTATAATCTATAAAAAGACACCATAATCATGATCAAATCATTTAGAATTTAATTAGGAATGATCAAGAATTAAAATATTATTCCGGAAAGGTACTAGATAGAGATACCTACCTCAACATTGTGATAATGGAATAAAACTCTCATAGAAGGAAGAACAAGGGTTGAGGAACAATATGCACACTATATAATCTAATAAAATTAAACCAAACATCTAACATATCCAAGAGAGATCCAAAACAAGAAATAAGAAGGATCCAAGGGAGGGAAAAGAGGAGAAGATTAAAAACACCTTAAAACTAAGAAGAACATTCCAAATAACCTTGATGAGGCTTCAATGGAGGACCTAGATTAAGGGAGCCACAACAAAACAGCGAGGCATGACGAAACAACAAGGCACGACAAGGGCAGTGAGGGTGGCGAGGAACAACGAGGGCGGTAAGGCATGACGAGGGGCAGTGGCAAGGTGAGGCGAGTGTCAAAGTGGCTATTAGGGATTCATGGAGTCAGGGGTGTCCGAGGAGGGGGGGAGTGTCTTTTGTTAAAAAAATTTAATGGTTACCGGTTGCTTTTTAGAAACTGCCACTAAATTATTTAAAAAAAAATTTAATGACGATTTAATAAAACACCACTAAACCATCAGTTTGTTCCAGTGAAAGATATTTTTGTCAATAATTATTATTATTATTTTTATTAATATCTAGAAAAGTTGGTAGATATTAATTCTATACTTTATAGTTTTCTTAATACCACTGAGAAGGAGGCCCATTAGGCAATACACTAAGTGTATCAATAATAATAGTAAAATTATTTTTGAATTTAAAAATTTGAATAAATATTATTCTCAACTTATTGTTTAATAATTATT
Organism: Viscum album; assembly: GCA_963277665.1. NCBI lineage: Eukaryota > Viridiplantae > Streptophyta > Magnoliopsida > Santalales > Viscaceae > Viscum > Viscum album. Next base: position 344,160,976 of record OY728167.1, read on the forward strand.
TAGGATGTGTTGATCACATTAATTAAATCACCAATTATTCTAAACAATATATGCAATATTAGGATATTAAATAAATATTTATACTCATGGTAATATAAATATATTTATGTGAATATATAATAATTATATAACAATTGTCTAATCACCAAGTAATAAATTATTATTTATTTAGATTAGTGAATATTAAATAAAAATTTATTCATCAGTTGGTGAAATTAATATTTATTTATTTTTGAATGAATAAAAAAGTGATATTTATTTATTTAAATAATTTTTTTTTATTTAAGGTCTGATAAATGATGATGAGAATTGACATAACAATTTAATGGTCCAACCAAAAGGATATTTAATCATATATTATTTTAGTACATGTGACAGACATAATTATATTATTATAATTATTCATCATGGGGTTTACATAGAATTAAGTGATAAGTTATGATCCTTTTGGAAATAACTCATTCTCTATGATATATATATATAACACGATTTATTTCATTATAATAATAGTTTCATTGTTGTGAAAAAAAATCATTTCTAAAAAATTCTACCAAACCGTCGAGATTTATTCTGTAAAATTATATTATAAATAGAGAGAAATGATCCTCTTATCTCTAAATATATCAAGATAAAGGGAGAATAAATTCTATTACCTGAAGAACTATCATTATGATTAGTAGATAATAAAGTAGTATATTTGGATCCTTCACACTCACACTAAAAGTTACAATAATGAAATTTTTATATTCATAGAACATGTGTTGGTATAATGATAATGATTCTACTCATCTATTATTAATCACAATAATAAAATGACCAGAGTGGTATACCAATTTGACAGTGAAGAAATAATTGCATGTAAAAGTAATTATTATACATGTAAATTAATTTTATATTACATGTTACAAGATCCTCTCCTTGAATATTCTGGGGTTTAATTCCTCTAATCATGAGGATTCTATAAAATATAACTTATAAAAACATTATTTTTCATGGGGATGACTGCTTTTTCTTGGATCCATAACCTTCACTATGGAATTTTCATCCATGATAATATATTATACCTAATAGGTCAATTTATGATTTTATGATTGTTTCTTATTATTCTTGTATTTACATTGTAGTTTAACATAATCTATATTTCTTATTGACTTTATCTAAACACTAGGATTTTATATCAAATTGTCATTAATAGCATCTTATATAATATAGTGTTTGGTAATTCCTATATACAAAGTTCATGGTTTTTACTGTATGATCCTCTATCAGTTGGTATATAGAGTATGGGTATTCTTATGAATAATTAATTTATTGTTTTTTATGATCCTCCATTATAGGGTAAGCTGGTTTCCTCCGTCCAATACTCTTATCAGTGTTTTATGATCCAATTTACGTTTAATAATTATTCTCCAAGGGTTGAGGGTATGGTTATGGGGACCTGTTTTCTTATATGTATGTTCATAAAATCTATTATTTGGGGATTAATGTTTTTTGTGAGCATGGGTAAAGATTTTGGGGGTACAAAAGTTTTTGTTGATTTTGTTTAAACATGCATCTCACTTGATCCATTTTTTGAGAGGTAAAAATATTTTAACTGATATTCCAAATCCAAAAATAATTTTTTATAAAACCAAACATGGTAGGTTAAGGTGGTTAAAAGATTGGGTTAGATTAGGATGGAACAATATAACAATTATAAATATTATGAAATATAATTTTCTATATAATAAACTAAAAAAACTATTAAATATAATTATAATTTTTTATAAAAAATTAAAAAATTATCATTTTAAAATAATCCCTAATTTGACTCTAATAAATAAACATATGATAAAATCCATAAAAATAATCAATTATATATAATTTAATTTATTAAAAAATATATGGATGCTAATCATGTGAAATAATTGTATACTAAGAGCTAATTGTTTGGGCCAACAAGACTAACAAATAGTTACCCCAACATCCAACCTAATAATATTCAATTAAAAAAATTATTCAACCTTTTTTGAGGTGGTTTTATAGTTTGTTAAGCGGGTTCAATTATTTTAGGTTCAATTTTTAGTTTCATGATTTTATTATAAACCCTAGTATAGAATACGTGGATGATCCATAATTCTATATGATGAATTCTAACATCATTGGATGATATAGGATCCAATTTGATGGATTTATCCAGATGACCCATAGGTGGTATTGAGAAGTTATTTCTGGATAATATATTTTGGATTTGATTTTTTTATTATGTATATATAATTCTTGTTTTGTAATTGATCAATACATTTTTTCCTATTTTTTATTTTTCATATTTATCAACATATAAATTATTTTTTTAATATACTCATGGTTGTAAAAATCTATATCATTTTATTTGAGATGTTTTAGTTATGGAGTTAGAGGATCTGCCTATAAATGTTATCTTGTGGATATTATTTGGGGATTCATTGAAGATAATTCAATGTCCATATGTTTAGTTGTATACTTTAGTTTAATAAGTCTACAATTAGTGCATGTTTTTTGATTTTGTTAGATATTTTTAATGTTGAATGTTTAGGTATGACATGAGTCTTTTTATACTTTCATTTACCTATTATAGTTTGGTATATTTTATTATATAATACTTTTTTTGTAGTTTATTTATATTTTAATGTATTTTTAATTGGAATTTTTTTCCTTAAAGTTCTAGCCACCAACCCCATAATTATTAGACGTGGGATTAGGATGGAACTCTAATCATTATAAATTACCAGGGTGGGGTCCTTGTGGAGACATTTCATTTTACTGATTATAATTTTTTTGATTGATTCATTATCATGTCCAAGGTTCACTTTCACTTCATAATGTTTGATCACTACTTTTTTTGGATATAATTTTATTGGATTAATATCCATACAATAGATGAAAGAAAACATAACTATAACCCAAACATGAATTGTTTCTCCAACACAATTAAAATATTTAATATCATATCATTATATGAATAGTAGGTAAATATATTAAAATTATAAATATTTTATATTCCAAAAAATCCATTAATATTGACTATGAATTACATCAATTCATCTCCATATTATTACCATCTTATAATATCTTATATTTATCAAAATTGACCTAATGTGATATAATTAATCAATCTCAAGAAAAAAATCAATTATTTATCAATATAGTATATATTTTAAATAATAGACAATTTCATCCAATAATTTTGAAAAAAATAAAATACTTATCCAAACCATTCATATTTTTTAGAGAATTAAAATTATATTATAAGTAAAAAATCACAAAACTATGATGTGGTTTTTTTGGTCAACCCATATTATAAAAAATAATGACTTATGATAAAAATATCTTAGTAATATTGGACACATTTTAATATTTATTAATAAATTAAATTTTTTTAGACCGCTCTATATATTATAAGTATCTTTATTAAATATTTTAGAAATATTATTTGTCTATAAAAAATGGCTTATTCAAAATGAAATTATCCTTTAAAAACATTCAATTCACCATGATTTTACCTTTATAATTACATGATTTAACAAGACCAATATCATCCTCTATCTTAGAAAAAAAGGAATGATATTTTTTCCCACCATGTTCTTATACACCCTTTGATGGGGTGAATTATGGAATCTCATATCTTTTTTAAAATGATTTTAATTCGTTATTGTTACTATATTAAAATTAACTCATGAATTTATAAATAATTCCAAACAATTTTATCAACCATATACATAATTGTGATGTATAAGGACACATGAAATATTAAATGGTAAACCTGGTTGTCTATACCTAAGGGGAATACACATTTTAGTGTTTGAAAGTGAAAAAGTATAATTAAATCAATATTTTCTGCCTATATGTTTTATGAATATTTGAGTAACATGTTATAAGGATAAAAACACTTATTATCTCTCCACAAAACTATTTGAGATATGATTACAAATATCAATTTTCTAATAGGAAATTGAAATTATTAATTCAATGTAACTAACATAACAAAATATAACACATATTTCTTTATATATTCCTTAATTGTGTATTTATCTCTATGTATTATACGGTCAATTTATTCACCATATAAGTGTTATATAAGAGTAAAAAGACTATCAATTTTAGTAACCATAACTCTATATTTTACATAAATTACTCTAAATTTTCTATTCTAAAATTTATCTCAATTAATCTTCATATCATCCAAACATACAAGGATATGAAAAGATATATAAATGATATTATTCATGTGGGATAAATATTTAAGGTTTGACATTAATCATCTGTTTTTATGTTCTATATTTCCCAAAATAATCTATATACTTTATAAATTTAAGGGATAAAATTATCCAACTTTTTTACTTACATGGTAAAAAACTAGGATATGGTTGTATGACCCTAGGATAATGGGAATATTGTTAAGGAATTTAATTCTTATTCAAAAATGTGGATCACTAATCCTCCTAAAACTTTTTTTATATCCATATAATAAATTTTATATTCCTCATTTACATAATGGTGTAATTAGGGTTTTCACATCATAGTTAATTTGACACAGTTGATGGTTTTATAATTATAAATAAAAATATATAGGTATCTCTGTATTTATTTGGTATTTTACATAAAAAACAACTAATATCCTAGAAGGGGTCCCAATATACCCTTGTTTTGTATAGAATATAATCCTTAAAATTGGTTTTACTATGATGTAGTCTCTATTTTTTGAAATTTTAGGCAATGATAACATCGGCACATAATTTTGGAAACACCATCCATTATACCACAATATCATTGTCAATTTCTTTTTGATAGATACTAAAAAAATGTTCAATTTCAAAACGTAAATCTCCAAAGTGTGGTTTCATTGTGAATAAATTTTGAATGATGGAAATGTAAATTCTATTGATCAATGTTATTGAGTCTAAAGTTTATTATATCATTCCACAATGAGGTTTTAATGATCATAAAATGGATCTCTGAGTAATTTTACAATGTAACTCATACCTATTATTAAAACCCATATATTTCATATATAAATGATACATCATATTAAAAGAATATTAATTACATAACATAACAATCCATGCCAAAATCATAAATGTTTAACATCCTTGGAAACATGGATACATAAAAAATGGTTCATAAATGATATACATAATCTATCACATAGATATCCACAACTAGAACCATTATTAGACACATCATACTTAATTATTTTCTTCATATATTGGGTAAATAAAAACACAATAATGGGTGATATTGGATGTATAATAAGTGAAATAAAATTAGATAACATTGATCATTTAGACATAATATGAGCATAAATAGTTTGAGAACATGATCTTAAAAATTGAAAATCATACACATAAATTCTTAGATCATAAACATGAGTCACATAATGAATCTTGGAGGTTAATTTATTTTTAATCATAAAGGGATAAAATAATTGATCCTTTATAAGTAATCATTGGCACAAGTTCATATCATAAGAGAGTGGCCTAAAGGTTGAAATAATAATAACAATAAAAATATTTTTTCAGGTATACCCACCAGGACATTTATAAAATATTATTCATGGAAAAAACAAACATCTATATACATTGATCTTGGGATAAACTATTGTTTACCCTCTTTCATGATCATGATAACCTCTCCTGTACCCTATTTTAAGATTCATATAACCTACCATGTACCCTCTTTATGGATTCAAATAATATCTCGTGTACCCTTTGAGATCATAGGACAATAATTTTTACTCAATGAATTAGAGGTATATATAATTAAGGTCCCACCCATCACATATTCATAAATCCATTCTTATTTATGATAATTGGTCAAAAAAAATTTATCATATCATAACTCATGTAAAATAAAATGTGTTTAATCAATATATCAACATCATAAACATAAAACATCCATATAAATAAAAAACATGGTATCATTGGATCATATCTGAAATGAGACCTAAATAATCTCAAAATATGTTATCAGATATGAAAAAATACATTAAAATATACCTAGAATATTTCATGAGGAAAATGAAATTATAATTTTAAATCACATATTAAAAAAAATAATTTTCAAATATTTTATTTCAAAATAACCATGGAAAATTTCACAGTAACCTTCAAATAATATAGTGGGATAATGTTGGTAAATTCATTTCATTTCATGTATAAAATAATAACGATTATTTTCACATTTTTGGAAAAAATATGATAGTAACTCATTTGGAAAATGACATGAAGATTAATTTAAAAAAATTAAAATATTTAATAATTTGTAAAAATGATGTTAATATATCATGTAAGAATAATAATAAAAATGTAAAATATTTTTATAAAACCTTGATATATAATAAAAACAATTTTATTCAAAGAGAGAAATAAAGTTCTTTTTCCTTAAACACATTATTTAGGTACCATAAGTACTAAAATTAAGTAAAATGAGAGGAAAACATATATTATCATGAAATAACCATAGTATATAAAAATAAAAGGTATTTATTTTGAAAATATCTTATAATTTCCATAATTGGGAATTCAAGCATAAATAATCACGATTAAAATGAGTTTGAAACATAAATCCATTAAAACTATAGTTAATTTCAAATCAAAACCTCACAAAAAGGAGAAACATAGATGGATATGTAAATCTATTAAATTTTCATGATTATAATTATTAAATTAACTATGTGTATGTATATATAAGAAATAAAAGAATCAAGTTGTGAATATGGCATGTGTCTCATAGGAAAAAATGTGATAAAAATCTTTCACCTCAAGTAGAACTTTCTATAAATGTTATATAAACTCCTATGTAATAAATTTCAATTAATTATAATTATATATAAAAATAATTTAACTAATTTAAATACTGTGTATGATTCAATTATATCATTTCATCACCAATTTATTGATAGTTCCTTATTAAAATCTTCCCTTCTAGGTGTTATTTGATTTATTTAGTTATGTGAATCTATGTTTGGTAGTTTCAATCCTTCTACTTTGATCTTCGTTACATCATCTCTAGAGTGTTATTTATGATATAAATATCATATAAATTAATAATATGTATATATAGAATAATATATAAATATTAGATATATAAAATTAATTACACCATTTATGGAGATGGTTGGTCATAAATCCTCAGGAATGTTTTTTTTTCACTTTTCAAAATATAGAACGAAATAAAGATAAATAATAATTTAATTTTATAGAATCATTATAATATAATATTTATCATATATTAAATAAATACATCCTTATTACTATCCATGTAAAGAATAAATAAAAAATGAATCACATCTCCTCATGGAGGTGGTATTCCACACATACGCACTATGACATTATCATTTTACAATGGATAGGATGTGAATATAGTAGATATAATATTATAATTAGAGAAGAATAATTATGTCATAAATATCATATATATATATATATATATATTCCAAACCAATCATACTTACAATTCAATAAATATGGTTCTAGAAAATGAAATGTATCGCTACATAGTGGCAGTAGTGAACACATAAGCACGATTGATACTTTCAATTCCCATTTATTGGAAAAGAAAGTTGAAAATAGTAGTACAATAACAATAAGATCATTTCAGTATATTAAGGATATTGAATTTATTATTTATCAAATAATAACATAGATTTATAGGAGGTATAATAAGAAATAAATATAAAGAGTTTGGGGAAGAAGATTACATCTTCTTTGGTAGAAATATTTTAGTTCCCTTCTTAAGGACCCTTGGAAAGGTATTTTAATAAGACCAAAACCCCTAATTTGTGTCTAAGGATTCTTAAAATATAATTTGTTATGGTACAATCGAGATAGATGGATCAAATTAGTGAATAATATTTTAATAAGAACAAAACCTCTATTTTTTTCTCTGGAGATTTAAAAGATAATTGGTTACTCTATGGTCGAGATAGATGAATCAAAGTTTCACAATGCTAATAGAGAATGGGTTTCCTTTTATAAGGAAGGTAAATGAGATAATTTGAATTACTAAAAATATTAAAATATAATTAATGTATTAAAAATGTATAATGCTTCTAGATAGACATGAATTAAAAGGAAAATAGGATATTGAAAAAATATAGTTATCTAATAAAAATTAAACATGTTTTGGTGTTATTTAAGGCCATATATTTTTTTAACCACTTCATTAACAGATATTAACCTTAACTACCATAATTAATTTTTCAATAATAAATTGTTAAAATATTAAATATATTTTAAAAATAATCACATGAATGGACATGTTGATACCTTTTTGTCAACTTATCATTAAAACTAACCAAATTAATTATTTTTATGTTTTTTTAATAATTTAGTAAAATGTTATTTAACAATAATATCATTAGTGTCATTTTAGACAATATTAATTTAGTTTAACATTAAATACATGATGATAGTAATGCAATTAAAATATAATAATTTCATAAATCCATATATTGTTATATTAATATATGAAATTAATAGGGAACTATAACACACCAGAAGAAATTACATTTATAGATTTTTAAAAAATATACATTATTTATCTACTGCATACACGACCATTGTGTAAGAGTTGTGTATGAATTTAAGGTAATTATTACATCATTAAAATTTTTAAAAAACATACCATGATAAAAAAAGTAATACATATTTTAAATACAAAATTAGAACCAAAATTGTTATATTTTTATCCTTATGTAAATTTTTTAATGATATTAAATTATAGAGAGTGATATTTTTAAATTTAATTTACTTAAAATAATATAAATTCATTATCAATTGAAAATGACACCAAAATAAAATATATTATAGCTTTGGATTTCTATGGTAAAATTTATTCCTTGCACTGAAATAAAGGGATGTTTTGGGTTGATTTAGAGATCATATATTAGGTTTTAACTATGTTTAACCCATTTTACCCTTATTGAGGTTAAAAATATTTACATCAACTACTGTTTATAATGAAAAAAATTAAAAGGGACCTCTTTACCAAATTTGAACATCTAGATTCCAAATATCTTATCCATTTTTTATAATCCAAGAATTATTTTGATGTTGAAATAAATTTTATTATAAATCGGTAAAACTCAATGAAAAATGATTTTAGAAAAAATCTTTTTAAGCATAAAAATTATAGTGTATTAAAATCCTGAAAATTAATAATTAAAATTGATTTAATTATATTATTATAAATTAAATCAATCATATGTAAATTGAAATCAAAATCCAAAATATAATGGGACCATTAAATTATATGATTTATTTAAAAACAAATGATAGTATTTGAAAAATTTATACTTTTAAATATTCATGAAAAAATCACTCATTTCATAAAAAACCCAAAGTTTCACAAATATTTTATTTTTTGTATGAAAATTAAAAAAATATAGTTCATTTTTTCAAATAAACTTTCTAAAATTAGAATAAATTAATTCTATTAATTTCTCATAAAATTTAATAAAAACCATTTTTTGAGGACAAGTTATTTTTTAAAGAATATAATGAATTTAGTAAAAAATTGACTAATTTTTTTCATTATATAAAATCTTTATACATAATTTTGGATTTTGTTTATTTCAATTCACTCAACCAATTTCACAGCTATAATAAAATGCTATACTATATTATATTTTATTTATAAAATGGGATGTCTGTTTCAAAAGCTTTTAGAAAAATTATATTTATATAAAGAGAAATATATCATAAAATATTAGGGTGTTATATTATACATAGTTTAAATAGATTTTATCCCCATAAATTTCATCACACTAATATAAGAAAATAATGATTTCTTTGTTTTATCACATCCCCAGGTTATTGAGTAACTTCTTCGAATATATTATTCATACAGTGTCAAATACATGACTTATTTTAAAGTTAAATTTAATTTAATTTCCATTTATCCTTTGTTTTTTTGGGTTTCTCAAGCTTTTATGGTGGAATGGGTGAGTTTTCGTGAATTGGGCCAAACCGTGAGCCCAATTCCATATTTAAAAATAAATTTTGTTTCCTTTATAACTTTTTCATTTTTTAATATTTTTCACCCATTCCAATTTCTAAATGGTCTACCCTAACATATTAACACCACCATTGTAGTTTGGAGCCTTTATAAATCCATAAACAAGGTGTATATGGGTTTTTATTTAAGGGATTGGGCCTGCCTGAAAGCCCAATTCCAGTTTTAAAAATAAAATTTGATTAATTAATAAATTATTCATTTTTAAGGATTTTTCAGTGATTCAAAGCCTCAAACGCGGCCCTTGAACCCAGTCACACGCCCAAACTCTCTCTCCCCTATGTTAATCTCTTCTTCATCAGTATTGAGGTATGAAATTATTAGGGTTTCAAAAATCGGGCATATTTGAAGAGGTAAATTCATTCCTTCATATATCCTTAAATATTTACTCGCTTTCCCCTAGTTAAGTCCCCAAATAACCTCCTCCTCATCAGTAGAGCCTAAATATCAGGTTTTTCTACTTTGAGTTTAAAAATTTGGTTAATTCAGGGTAATTTCTTAAATATTTTTCAAGGTGAGTGTTCCTCCCTTCCACTTCTTCCATTTCCTTAGGGTTTCATTCCTCTTTCTTGATGTTCCAAAGTATCCAGAACCTAGGTTTCATACATAGGGTTTAAGCATGGGTCTTTTTGGTGAAACTTTGTGGTCTAGGTCTGGATTTATCATCCTTGTGGTGCCGGGGTGGTGCGGTTGATGTTTCGCACCATGTTTTGAGGGATTCGACAATTTCGGTAGGTGATTCCATGGGTAACCATTTAATGAAAAGTTAGTTTGATTGATTAAATAATTTGACATGTTCCTTGTGTGCTTTGAATTATGAGAAAACTATTTTTGGTAGAAATAGTAAATCATTTGGTATTAAAGTTACATTTTTTCTTGAAGTGTGTATTTTTCAAATGTATTTCATGTGTTATGTCTTGTGGTAGTTTTGTAAAATGTGGAAGTGATTTATTAGTTGTTGAAAGGGGATTCCAATTATGGTTGGGTAATTATATAGTGCCATGTGGTCCTAAAAAGGGGGTGTATTTGAATGGTTTTATGTGTATAACCTTGTTATACTCCTTGAAAGTGTTTTATGGATTTGTGTGTTCTCATGGGTATCTTTTGTGATATTGTTCAAGGTGATTATATAACATTTTAAAGTGGATTATTACATGTTTATTGGGCTGCAAATTCTGTTTTGGTAGGGTCTTGGTGTGCTTTTGGCTTAAAAAGAGGTTTTTGAAATGGGTTTTATGTGCAAATTTTGGGTATACTCCTTATAATTGTTTTATGAATGTTTTCAATGGTTTATTGAGTTGTATAATAGGTGAAACTATATCAGCAAACTATTTTGGTAGGATTATATTTTTAAAAGGTCCATTTAATTTATGAAAAGGCTGTTATATGATATGTATCATCTTGGAAATATTTTATTAATTTGTTTGATGGAGATATTGAGGTGTGGAAGTGATGTGAAAGTGATGTGGAGTGTTTTGTGTGAGTGTGATGTGAAAAATTGAATTTATGATTATGAAAAAAGTGTTATTTTCCATGTGTGTGGGCTGTTATATGAGTTGAAATATCTTATAATTGTTTTATAAAATTGTTTAATGGTTTTGTGGAAGTGTTGAAGAAATGTGAAATGTGTTGTGGGCTATTTTGGTGTGAGTCAGATTTCAAAATCATTTTGAATGAAAAATGGATTTTTGTGACTTGTGTGGTATACATATGGGCTGTTTGGTGAATTTGTGATGTGGAAATGATATTTTCATGTTCAATTCATATTTATTGACTTGTTGAACTTGTTTGAGTGCAAGGGGAAAACCTGGGTATCTAGGTTGGTGGACGTGTACTAGTATGCTAGTGAATCTGTGGGGTTTGGCCTCAGTTTCAATTAGCTAGAATGACGCTTACAACTCTAACTAAACTATTATTATGATAATTAGGGACCACTAGGTTATGGGTATGTTCTCTACTAGTGGCTCGTGCATGAGAATGGATGTTTGTGATGGTTACTCTCACTGAGATACGAGGTACCTGGGACCCACAGCTAGCTAGTGCCTAGGGGTTATTTCCTATTGCTTGTGCTCATTAGTTAATTTATACTTACCGTCGGCATATGGCACATTTGACTGGAAAATTAATTAGATTTGGTGTTTATTTTAAAAGTGTTAACCCGTTAAAATAGCCCACTTGAAAACTGTTTTTATTCAAAGTCGCATCTTTTAGAAATTGTAACTAGCTTTTCATGTTTTTGAAAACTTGCATGATTTTCATCTTTAAATGTTTATCACATGGAATCTCTTAGTGGTGGTATCCTACTGGGCATTGGATCACACCCTACTTATACCCTTGGGTGTAAGTAGACTTGGTTATTTTTGTTGTCACGGGTTGGGTACAGTTTTTAGTACCGTTGGTTCGGGTTTCTAGCAGGTCCTTGGTGGTGATGTCTTGCGGGGATGACTTGAGGGATGTGCCTCTTGCCATGCGGAGGTTCTTGGGCTATCTTTTCATGGTTTTTACCTTTGTAATGGTCTTTATAAATTGTTTAAATTTGTGAAATTCAGTTCTGAATTTTAGTAAAAGATGTTTTGTTTGAAAAATCCAGTTTTGGTTTCTTGGTTTTGTTTTTTGTTTTATGTTTACAAATTCAGGTAAATCATTCCCAAAATTCATTTTATGATACCTGGGAACTTGTTCCAGCCTGTGGGGATCGGGAAAGCCCATCGGGTTTTGCCATGGACCGGGTCGGGTGCCAATTTTGAAGGCGACCGGATTCGGCTCGTGACAAAATGGTATCAAAGGAGGTTCAGGTTAACTCTTTGGGTCATGTTATTTGGGGAAGAGTCAGGATAGTCTGGAGTTAGGATTGTTGGGACATGGAATTCCAGTTATGGGTAGTGTGCCTGATCATCACACCTCAAAATGGGAATCATGTTTCTAAGATAATTCTGGATTTATCTAAGTCCTTTGGTTTTCTTGGTTCGATGATGATTAGGGGAAATGAAAAGAGAGTTGGGTTAATGGTCCTAGTGAGCTCGCATGGCCTGGGAAGACATGCAGAGCCAAGGATATTCCCTAGAACACTCTCTGTGATAGTGAAGTGATTGGAATATGGACGCCTACCATATTTCCAAGTCACCCACTAAAACTAGTTTCCTTTCACATTGTTTTGTGCTTAGGTTTTGAAATCTTGGCACTATGGTTTTAAGAAGTGTAAAGTTTTTGTGAAATGATTTTAAAATAAAGAGGGAATGGTTTGATTTATGAAATGTTGGAAGTAAATTTTTAGAATTGTTTTGAAATGGAAAATGGTGTGCTTACACCTCTTTTGAAAGAAGGAACTATATTGAAGTTGGTTTTGAAAATTGTTTCCAATAGAGTTTTCTAAACAATCAAAGGGTGTTTTAATGGGATGAGATTTTTTGAAATTGATGTGAATATCTTGAAAGTGATTTATTTTCTAAATTTTTGTGTCTTTATGATAAGTTTTGTAAGATGTGAGTTGGGATTTTGATCTTGTGGTTAACAATTTTGGGAAAAAGGATGTGTTGTTTGACTTTTTTGGTTTTGAAATGTGGAAAGAAAGTTTTGTTTTAACCTTTGGTATTTACATGGGTAACCACATGAATGGGGTTATATGGGATGATGGATGATTGATGTCACGACTGGATGAGTGTCAGGATGGATATGAGGAGGGTGCCTAGTGTGGCAGAAAAACATGCATGTGTAAGGCCCATGGGGTACTATTGGTGGATACGCTAACAGCTGAACCATTTGTTTTCAAGAAATGTTTTTAAAGAAAAACATGATGTCTTGATGAATTGTTTGTGATGGATTATATTATGTGTTTTTGGAAAATTCTTATGTTGTGGGAGGTTTTGAGTCCAAGAACCCCTCCTGTTTAAATTCTATTTTGGGTTTATTTTTGGTCGGTAAGATTGGTAGAAGGACCGGTTAGTAGTCTCCTCTAAGATATGTTTCGGGACACCTTTATGGTGGTTCCCTTCATGTGTTTGGATCTGGTTTATGGCTTGTTTTGACCAATGGACCAGGTTGGTTTGGTCCTTGGGCTCTCTCATTGGATAAGGTAATTCCCCATTAAGGGTTAATGCATAACTGAACTACAATCCGTATTGTTTCTCCATTGGAGAATCCTCCAGTTGATCAATATAAGGAATATTTTATCGATATTTTCGGATTGAGTCTACACTCATTCCTTTCTTTTATTTTTAGATTTTCTTGTAGCGGAAGAGTGCTCATGGAAGGTTGAAAGAGACCTTAGTTTCTTAAGTTTCCTAATTCATCGAAGCTGGAAGTGGTCTAGGGTTGTTAGTGGGGATGAGTGTCTCGATGTCATCTAAGAGGGCCTTTGGGTTCTTCACAGTTTCTTTGAAGAATGAGTTTATGTTAAACAACCAGTGTGGGAAATATGGTCACGATAGGATATTGTGGCCACTATATAGAATTGTGTGTTGTTTGGGGATGTTTTATAAGGCCCCTCTCCATGAATTATTTATATCAGTCGCAATGGTCATGTTCAGTGATGCCTTATGATGTCATGTGATCAATTGACCGTAAAAGTGAAAGTTGGGAAATCATATGAGAGTCTCTGTTATGTTAGGAGAATATATACCTTGGAAAAAACATAAAAAAATATTCCATTTTACAGGAAGTTGAGTATAGGTGTTCTTTACTTCTATTGTTTCTCACCCGAAAAAAACAAGGTGTGATGTGTGTGCATATTATAAGCCCTTGTTTCAGTGAAATATCGGGTTAGGGTAAAGTGAGTTTGGAATGTGTTATGTCTTGGAAAACTTATTGAGGATTGCAGTGTAGTTGTTGGTTGCACCTAAAGAAGAATTCTCATTCAGGGGGTTTCCAAAGCCTAACTGCGAGGCCGAAGATGCTTCAATCATTTGAGCTCCAGCCATAGGTCTCGGAGAGAATCTGGCTCGTAGTCAAGTGAAATCACAGGGTCGTTTAAACCCTTATACAAAGTCCTATCCTTAGTATGAAATATAGGAAGAGTTTAAACCTATGGTCTCATTATATTTCTTCTGTTGTTCATGTTCAGTGGAAATAGGTAAAGGGCCTTGTACCCATGTCATCGCCCAATGTTATTCCATCCCCCTTTGGTTTCCATTAAGTCTTTGGAGAAAGGTTTGAAGTTTGGATAGATAGGTTGGGCACACGATTTTCACTTGGTTAGTAGTGACCATGCCCCAAAAAACCTCGTAGATAGAAGGATCCCCACTGTTAGTGCATGGTTTCCCAAACAGTGCAGACTAACAATGTGGTCGTCCCAACTCTTTCAATTCTTGGGGCTTTCTGTACCATCCTATGCTGGTCGGTTAAGATGGTTGGATCTTATGGTGGGGAGACACACTATGAGTATTATATAAGTTATTTTGTATATTTCTGATGGATGTATACCCTTGGTACTGGGGATTCCTTTCAAGCCTCCCCCTGTGAGTGTCCTGATTCTTTCTCGGGATAAAAATATAGGTTGTCTCTTATGGTGGGGAGGTTATTTTTGTTCCCCCATACCAGAAACTCAGACTTATCCATGGTCGTGGCTTGGCGGTAGGTAGTCTCATTCAGAGCTATCAAGCTACATACATCTTCCTTTAGTAAACATTGGGATTGGGGAGTACCCAATGGTCTAGTTAAAGTAAGGTAAGTGTAACCTTCTTCGATGTTGTTGTTCATTTGGGTGAATTGCTTGAGTCTTGTTCGGATAGTGTTTAATTAGTTTTATTTTGGGATCAATTATGAATGTAATTGATCATTTCAGGAAAGTGGAGTAAGTTTTGTTTGTGAGAGTAATCCTTCATTAATTGATCACTGGAGGTGTTTTGGCCTTTGGGGGTGAAACCTGATAAGGGAGTACCTCTTGGTTTCTCAGTTGGGTTTGGTTGTTGCTTTGGCCTTGATGTGACTTTCTGGGGTGGAAAGTTATAATGGTGGGAAGAATTTTCACATAAATGACTTATTTTAAAGTTAAATTTAATTTAATTTCCATTTATCCTTTGTTTTTTTGGGTTTCTGATGCTTTTATGGTGGAATGGGTGAGTTTTCGTGAATTGGGCCAAACCGTGAGCCCAATTACAGATTTAAAAATAAATTTTGTTTCTTTTATAAATTTTTCATTTTTTAATATTTTTCACCCATTACAATACCTAAATGTTCTACCCTAACATATTAACACCACCATTGTAGTTTGGAGCCTTTATAAATCCATAACCAAGGTGTATATGGGTTTTTATTTAAGGGATTGGGCCTGCCCGGAAGCCCAATTCCAGTTTTAAAAATAAAAGTTGATTAATTAATAACTTATTCTTTTTTAAGGCTTCTTCTGTGATTCAAAGTCTCAAACGTGCCCCTTGAACCCAGTCGCACGCCCAAGATCTCTCTCCCCTCTTTGGAGCTCTTCGTCATCGCGATTGAGGTATGAACTTATTAGGGTTTCTAAAATCGGGCAGATTTGAAGAGGTAAATTCATTCCTTAATATATCCTTCAATATTTACTCATTTTCCCCCATTTCAGTCCCCAAATGACCTAATCTTCATCAGTCAAGCCTAAATATCAGGTTCTGCTACTTTGAGTTTCAAAATTTGGTTAATTCGGGGTAATGTCTTCAAGATTTTTCAAGGTGACTGTTCCTCCCTTCCACTTCTTCCATTTCCTTAGGGTTTCATCCCTCATTATTGATGTTCCAAAGTATCCAGAACCTAGGGTTCGTACCTAGGGTTTAACCATGGGTCTTTTTGGTGAAAATTTGTGGTCTAGGGCTAGATTTATCATCCTTGTGGTGCTGGGGTGGTGCAGTTGATGTTTCGCACCATGTTTTGAGGGATTCGACAATTTCGGTAGGTGATTCCGTGGGTAACCATTTAATGATGAGTTGGTTTTCTTGATTAAATAATTTTACATGTTCCTTATGTGATGTTCATTATGAGAAAACCATTTTTGGTAGCAATAGTAAAGCATTTGGAATTAATGTTACATTTTTTCTTGAAGTGTGTATTTTTCAAATGTATTTCATGTGTTATCTCTTGTGGTAGTTTTGTAAAATGTGGAAGTGATTTATTAGTTGTTGAAAGGGGCTACCAATTATGGTTGGGTAATGATATAGTGCCATGTGGGCCTAAAAAGGGGGTGTATTTTAATGGTTTTATGTGTATAACCTTGTTATACTCCTTGAAAGTGTCTTATGGATTTTTGTGTTCTCATGGGTATCTTTTATGATATTGTTCAAGGTGATTATATAAAATTTGAAAGTGGATTATTACAAGTTTATTGGGCTTCCAATTCTGTTTTGGTAGGGTCTTTGTGTGATTTTGGCTTAAAAAGAGGTTTTTAAAATGGGGTTTATGTGTAAAGTTTGGGTATACTCCTTATAATTGTTTTATGAAAGTTTTGAATGGTTTGTTGAGTTGTGTAATAGGTGAAACTATATTAAAAAACTGTTTTGGTAGGTGTATATTTTTAAAAGGTCCATTTCATTTGTGAAAAGGCTGTTATATGATATGTATGATCTTGGAAATATTTTATTAATTTGTTTGAAGGAGATATTGAGGTGTGAACGTGATGTGGAGTGTTTTGTGTGAGTGTGATGTGAAAAATTCAATTTTTGATTACGAAAGAAGTGTCATTTTCCATTTGTGTGGGATTTCATGTGAGTTAAAATATATTATAATTGTTTTAGAAAATTATTTAATGGTTTTTTTGGAAGTGTTGAAGAAATGTGAAATGTGTTGTGGGCTATTTTGGTGTGAGTCGGATTTCAAAATCATTTTGAATGAAAAATGGATTTTTGTTACTTGTGTGGTATACATATGTATTTTTGAATGAAAAATGATATTTTCATGTTCAATGTATATTTCTTGACTTGTTGAACTTGTTTGAGCACAAGGGGAAAACCTGGGTATCTAGGTGGGTGGACGTGTACTAGTATGCTAGTGAATCTGTGGGGTTTGTCCTCAGTTTCACTTAGCAAGAATGATGCTTATAACTCTAACTAAACTATGATGATGATAATTAGGGACCACTAGGTTATGGGTATGTTCTCTACTAGTGGCTCGTGTAGGAGAATGGATATTTGTGATGGTTACTCTCACCGAGATACGAGGTACCTCAGACCCACAACTAGCTAGTGCCTAGGGGTTATTTCCTATTTCTTGTGTTCATTAGTTACTTTATACTTACCGTAGGCATACGGTACATTTGGCTTGAAAATTCAGTAGCTTTGGTGTTTATTTTAAAAGTGTTAACCCGTTAAAATATCCCACTTGAAAACTATTTTTATTCCAAGTCGCATCTTTTAGAAATTGTAAGTAGCTTTTCATGTTTTTGAAAACTTGCATGCTTTTCATCTTTAAATGTTTATCACATGGAATCACTTAGTGGTGGTATCCTACTGGGAATTGGATCACACCCTACTTACACCCTTGGGTGTAAGTAGACTTGGTTATTTTTTTGTGGCAGGTTGGGTACAGTTTTTAGTACCATTGGTTTGGGTTTCTACCAGGTCCTTGGTGGTGAAGTCTTGTGGGGATGACTTGAGGGAGGTGCCTCTTGATATGTGGAGGTTATTGGGCTATCTTTTCTTGGTTTTGTACCTTTGTAATGGTCTTCATACATTGTTTAAATTTGTGAAATTCAGTTCTGAATTTTAGTAAAAGATGTTTTGTTTGAAAAATCTAATTTTGGTTTCTTGGTTTCGTTTGTTGTTTTATGTTTACAAATTCAGGTAAATCATTCCCAAACTTCATTTTATGATACTTGGGCACTTGTGCTAGCCCATGGGGATCAAGAACGCCCTTCCTGTCTTTCCATGGACTAGGTCAGGTGCCTATTTTGAAGGCGACCAGATTCGGTTTGTGACATACAGAGAACTTTAAGAAGGTTAGTAACCTTGTTTCATAAAACTTTATCTCTATGATCCAAGATTTAAACTAGATTTTCATTATAGTATATATCATTATATAATGGTACAACATCTGAGTTCAGTATACATGATGTATGAAGTATGTAGTTCCTCAAGGGATATACAAGGAATACATAGTGAACATGATAGAAGTTAGGTCAAAGAGATAATTGATAAGCTACCATTGCTAATAAACCAAGAATACCAAAGAGTCTAGTATACATATGGATCAAATTTTCTTTCATTCCAATAACCATAATATTATTATATGGATAAATTGCTAGGAATAATTTCTCACCAACTTCAACTTCTATATTTAACCGATTATTGTTAGTATAAGTTTTCAATTGAATCTAAGATGGATTTATGCGATTCTAAATAGATATAACCTTATCCACCATTTTATTAACTTGATCAGGTACCAATATCATTTGTTATATAATTTAATCACAACATCATGGAGTTATAAACTTCTTTCCATAGAGGTATTCATAAGGATCCCTCAGAATTATTTAGTGAAATATAATGTTGTATGAAAACAAAACTACATAATGATATTGGTACCAAACAACTTTGAAATCCATAGAAAAAAATATAAATATATTCTCTAGGTATTGAATAATTCTCTTAGAATTTACATCTTTTAAAGGATTATAAGGATTAATGAATCACCAATGAGAATCCTATTCTTATTGAATACATTTCCATAACTTTTTGGTAAAACTAAGATCCCAATTAGATATAATAAAACATTTTACTCCATGAAACCTTAAAACTTTATTAATTTATAACTTGATAAGCATATCAATAGTTAAATATTCTCTGATAGTAATGAAATATGATGAATTCTTATGGTGATCACTTACAACACAAACAACATTTTGGACTTTATACATTTTTGGGAGTCTGATGAAAAAACCCATGGTGATTTTTTCCCATTTACATTACTATATGGGTAACGATTATAACATACTATCATATATATTTCTGTTAGCAGTAAAATGTTTCCATACCAAGCACCAATTTGCATACTCTAAAATATCTATCTTCATGTTGTCCCACCATAAATACTCTTTAATATCTATATATATCATGGTGCTTCCATGATGAATATAGAAGGTTAGAATGTAAGATTCATAGAAAATATTCATATTCAATTATTGTATCATTAGGATTCATACATATTTCCCCAACCTTATTATTACATCACAACCATGGTTCATCATAGAAAATTTTCTTGCATTCTTTTTCACCTCAACATATTAGTTATGTTCCTCTTTGATATTCATATAGATGAATGGTTGAGAATTCATATGGGAAAGATAGGATCATTCCAAATTCTTAAATATTTCAAGTTCTATATTATTAAAAACCACAAATACAGGATCTCATTCAATCCTCATAATGGAAAAAACATTCTTGGTCCCCTCGACTCAGAGCACCATACACCTTGTTCTGCATACCATGGTGGTAGTGTGTTGAATAGTCAAACTACTCAATAAAATGCTACTATATTATGTGGTTCATATTAAAATATTTTTAGTGAATATATAATTTAATCTTTAATGATATGTATATATATCACACCTTTATCCATAAATATAATTATTTTATATATTTAATTAGAAATATTCCGAAAGCTAAATCCAAATCATTAGTTGGGTAATTTTTCTTATGAAACAACAATTATCATGAGGCCTATGATATAACCATATCATTCTCTAGGAGGATATATCCCATTACCTTCTTTAATACCTCACTAAAGATCAAAACCCATTATTCACTGTATGGTAATATAAGCATAGGTGCTCTGGCTAACCTTATTTTCAATTCCATAAAATATTCATCACATTCATTGGTCCAAAGATACTTGGATCCCTTCCATGTTAATATGATGAGTGGATTATATAGATATGAAAAATTATTCACAAATAATCTATAATATCCATCCATATTAAAAAACTATGGATCTATGTAAAATTCCTTGTTCTATGACAATGTTCAATAACTTTTTTCTTAGATTCATCCACTGATATACTCTCACTTGAGACTATATAACCCCAAAAGAAACTTTTAATATATAAAATTTAATCTTTGTAAATTTTTCATATAACATACCATTCCTTAAGGTATTTATTAACATCCTCAATTGATCTTCATACTCTTCTTTAATATTTTAATTAATATGGATATCATATATAAAAAATAATTTAAACAAATCAAGGTAATTTCTAAAGAATCTATTCACTAATCCATGATGATAGTAGAGGAATTAGTAAGAACAAAGATAATCACTATTAATTTTTTGTCCATAAAACTCATATGGAAAGTTGTATTGGGAATGTATTTACTTTTGAATCTCAACTAATAGTATCCAGATCAATGATCAATCATAGAAAAATATTAATCTCCTCATAATTGCTCAAAAATTTCATCAATACAGGGAGGTAGATATTTATTCTTGATTAAAATCTTGTTATGTTACTGATAATCAATGTATAGTCTCATTGATCCATCATTCTTCTTGATAAAAAGAATAGGTTCACCCTACAGTGAAACACTTGTTCAAAGGAATCACTAATCCATATTCTCATGGAGTTCCTTATTCAACTAATACTAATCAATTAGGGAAAATATATATGGAGTCTTTGAAATAAGTTTAGAAAAATTTATGATTTCTATTGTGACCTCAAATTCATGGTTTAGAGAAAGAAAATGAAATTATTCAGGAAAAAAATCAACAAACTCTTCATAGAATAGGCTTATAATTGATGTGGAGTTTCTACACAACAATATCAATAAACAACCATTTTTAATTGGAATAAAGACTCATATAATGAATTCAATATCCTCTAGAAGACCATATTTATCATCACACTAATAGATAGACATCTGTTAGTTTTGAATATCAATAGTGACTTACCTACCTCAACAATTCATGTGGTATTTTTATAAATGAATCCAATCCATGCATGATAAAACCTTTAATTCATCTTAAGGTATAATAATAATATGTCATGATTAAAATTCACATAAACATTAACTAGATATGAATAATACACTTGAGATGTGGTCATCTAACCACTAGAGGGGTTTAATGTTAATTCAGCATCAAATCATTGAATCTATAAATTTACATTACTTGAGTCTTTTCATGATATACATGACTTCATATAACAATTATAAAATAGGGTACTTAAATATTTGACCATACCTATTACCACCTCAAATTTATCATTATATCTTCAAAACCTTTAAAAAAATGTTTAGTGTGGCCATCAAAAATCTTTGATAAGATTGAACAATCATTAAAAACTAATTATTTGAATGTATAGATATTAACATGATATTTTCAATAAATCATTAATTAGGTTTAACCTTTTCCATTCATGGAAACCATCTAAACAAATCCTTCAATATGTTTCATATAGAAAATGTGGTTTAACCCAAAATATCCCATGAGAGACTCAAACTGGGTGACAAATAATGGAGCACTCACCATGAAATAGAATTTTTATCAATATATAATCGACCAACAAATTTCAAGGTTAATACCCTAGGATGAATCTATGACAAAAACACATCCACATATAGTATCAAGAGTGGGATGTATCGCTTGGAAAACAACACTTCTTACTTTACTGTAACACAAGATGTTATCTTATAAATAATATTATCCAAGGTGTTATCACTAAAGTTTTCTCATCCTAGTTTCCAAAGGTAAATATTTATTTGATATCAACTATAGGGACCCATACATTTCATACAAAAATATTAAATCATGGTATATGAATATTCATTACACAACATTATTATCTACAATTGAATAATAAAGGTTTAGTGACTTTTTAGTTTTTGTTACATAAAAAACTTGTTTATAATATATTTACATCATCTCCCACTAAGTTTTCCATAAACAAAACCCTTAATAGGAAAATCATACTTAAAAATTTTCTTCATATCACGGGGAAAATAAAACATAATGGTCGTTAAGATACTATACTTATTAATAGTACACAATGGAGATATCAATGATCATTTAAAAAAACCTATACAACATGGTATTATAACATGCGTTTATCCTTTGAAAATAATACCTAGAAATTATTAAATAATAATTATGAGTCATGGAATAATGACTGGTAGTTCATAAGACATGATTCATAAATGTATCAATCAACATGATCCTAGAGAACATAACATTGTCATAATATCATGTCATAAAAGGGGGAGATGAATTATATAATAATCCTAATCAAAAAAGTATTATGTGAATTATACAAAAAAAATACCATCATAACATGATAGTCTTGGGATAAATTCCCAAGTATCTACTTTGGTATTAGGATATCCTCCCATGTACCCTATTTTGGCCTTGGGATAACCTATAATTTATACTCTTTTAGCCTTGGGATACCATCCCGTGTATTCAATTTCATTATTGAGATAACCTCCCTTGTAACCTTTTAGATTATAGAACATTAAATATTACCTAGTGAATTAGTAGGATATATAATTCCATTCCCCCATCACATAATTGTAAATCCATTCATATGTATGATACAAGATCACAAAAAAAATTATTAATAACTTAACCTGTGGAATAGAAAATAGATTCCATCGATATTTCATCATCATAACCATAAACCATATTTAAAAAAATAAATTAGACATTATTGAATTATATCCCATTTACAACCCAAGTAACTTTAAATACTGTTGTCATAGATAAAAAATTATTTTAAAATATCACCAAAATATTTGTTGAAGAAAATAAACTTTTCATTTATAAATAAAAAATTAAAAAATTAAAATTTATAAAATATTAATGAAGAAAAATTCCTTGAAATGAAAACTGGAATCATGTAATGTAATATTCAAATCATTTAGTGGTTATAACGGTGTGAAATTTTGTTCAATAAGTATATATTAGAACGATGATTCCTTTCAAATTTTTAGTAAAAAGTAAAAATCCCCTTGATCAGAAAATGATAAAATGATTCCATTAAAATAATTATGTAAAAAAAATAAATTATAGGTAATTAATAATTTTAAGAATAATATAATAATATTAAATCCTTTTGAAAACATGGACATGGAAGAATAATTATTTTCAACTGAAGGGATAAATAAATTCATTTTTCATTACAAACATTATTTTTGAATCATGAGTTCTTAATGAGAGAAAAATGAAAGTAAAAAGGTCTATTATCAAGAAACAACTAAAGTGGATGAAAATTAAAGGGGTTTATTTAAAAAATATCTTATAATTATTTTTAATAGAAATTCAAGCATAAACAATCCAGATAAAAATGAGTTTGAAACATAAATCCCTTAGGAATTTGGAAATATTTGAATTAAATCATTATAAAATGGAGAACATTATATGGATATGTGAATAAAAATAATTTTCATCATAATAATAATAAAATAAATTCATTTGAATTTTTTAAAACACATAAATTAAACAATTGGTGAATATGGAATGTTTCTCGCATAAATAAAATTGAGACGAAAATCCCTTAACCAAACTTCAACTTGCTTTTAATTTTCTCTAAACTGATGTATAATAGATTTAAATATAGTATAATTATACATAAAAATCAATTAAATAATTATAATATCATATATTATCCACTTATAACACTTCAAAACCATGTTATTGATAATTCCTTATAAAAATCGTTGTTTTGGTGTTAATTATACCATTATTTTGTGAGAATTTTGCTTTGGAAGCTCAGGAACTTATACATTGATCATGATTACATAATCTAAAAAAATTAAATTATGATATAAATATCTTATATATTGGTTATATATATTTTTATTCATCTATAAATTATACATACCTAAAAATTAATTACATCATTCAATGATATGGTAGGCCATACGTACACACGAACACTTCTTTCAGTTCTTGATGAATGGAAAAAAAGAAACATAAATAAAAATTAAAATTTAAAGAATAATTATTATATCATATAAATTTATTAAATTTATTCTTAATACCATACATGTAAATTGGAAATGAAAAACAAATCACATCAGTTTGTGGAGTTTGTAGTCCACATGCATGCACAAGAGACATTATCGTTTTCCAATAGATTAAATGGAAATAATATAGATATGAAATTTTAATACTAGAAACATAATTATGTCATTAACGTAATATATAAATAATAAACCCATCATAATACCATCCATGAAATATGGTTATGTAAAATGAATTGTATCTCTATGTGGAGGAGGTAGTCCACACTTACGCCCGAGCGATACTTTCACATCCCATTTAATAGAAAATAGGGTGGATAATGGTATTACCATAATAATAATAAATTTTAAATATATTTAGGATAATTAATTTATAATTTTATAATTAATACCATATATTTATAGGAGTTATAAGAAGAAATTTATTAAAATATGTCGATTTTGAAGATTACATTTTCTTCAATAGGCCTCATTTAGATCCCCTATTAAGGACCCTTTGAATGGTCTTTCATGTAGTCCAGTAACTCTAATTAGTTTCAAGGGAAGTTTATAAGAGTATTTAGTAGGTTTTTTTATAAATATGGATCAATGTTGTGTTCAAAAAATTGATATGGGGTGTCCTTTTAAATGGTAGGAAAATGACACACATGGAATTAGAAAAAATATTTAAATATAATTAATGAAATTCTCCAGTATAATTCATACAAATCACATTGATTTTGAATTAAAATGGGATATGGTCAAAATATCATTATAAAATGAAATTAATGTGTTTTTTGTGGCATTTTAAACTTTATCATTTTGTTTTACCCCTTTGTCAAATGATTTTAACCTTAACTGTGGTAACTAGTTTTTTAATATTAAAGAGTTAGATTTTTTCCTATAAGTTAAAAATTAGATCATAAATTCACATGGGGTGATATTTTATATCATTTATCATACTAATTTTAATATTTCACAATTATTCTCAATTTTGAAATAATTTAATAATATATTGTATAGTATAAAATAGCATTAATGTCATTTCTGACACTATTCAATTAATTTGAAATTAAAATCATGAAGAATATTAAGTAATTTGAGTATAAACCTTTTAAACAATGATAATATTTTTTATTCATATGATATATGTTTGAGGAAGAATAAATCACCTGACATTTTCTTTAATTTTTGTGCTTTTAAAAATAAGTCCGTGATTTTTCTACTGATTGTAAAAGAACTCTACCGACATTATGTAAACAATTAATGTAATTCTTTCAACACAAAAAATTAAAGATAAATTAATATTATGAAAAAAAATAAATTCAATTTTTAAAGAATCATTTAATAATTTACATAATCTCTTCTTTCTATTATATAAAAATTTTAGAGATATTAAATTTAAGAGAGTGCAATTATGGAATTTTCATTACTTAAAATTATATAAATTTCATTATCAATGGTAATTAGCAATAAAATAAAATAAATTAGAATTTCGGATATCTATGGTCAATTTTATTACACAAAATTTATTAAATGATGATTTTGGTTTGATTTTTACACCTTATCTCAGGATTTTAACCCTGTTTTACACATTCTACCCTTACCTAGGTAACTAATTTTAACCTGGTTTCTATTCGTATTGAAAAAAGGATATATTTACAAAAATTGAACCTACTAATTTAAAATATTTCTTCAATTTTTTATGATTAAATTTCTATAAGTTGTAGAAATTAATTTTAATATAAATGTTTAAAATGCATCAAATAATTTTTTTAGAAAAATGTGTTTAAGAATAAAAATTAAATTATAACAAAATCATGAATATATATGATTAAAATATAATAATCTGTATTAATATAAAAAATTGTTCATATTTCACTTTATTTCTAAATCCAAAATAAAATGGGACCATTAAATCACACGATTTAATGGAAAGAATTGGTATTATTTGAGATCTTTGTATTTTTCGGTATTCACTAAAAAGTCATTCATTTCAGAAAAATCCCAAAATTTAACATTAATTTAATTTTTCTATTCTGATTTCAAAAAGATATTTCACTTTTTCAAATAAATTTTCTAAAATTGGATGAAATTAATTTTATTATTTTCTCATTAAAAAAAATAAAAAACTATTTTTTGAGTAAAATGCATTTTCACATATATAATGACTTTATCGAAAACATTGATTACTTATTTGTGATTTATATAAAACCATAATATATTTTCACCCAAATTTGTTTATTCATATTCAATCCACCAATTTAATAGCTAGTTTTAAATGGTATACATTACATTTTTTCATTTAGACTCAGTGTTATAGCTATCATAAAATATTGGAGAAATCAAATTTATATCATTTGACATACATCATAGGATCTTGGGGTGTTATACTTATACTATCTTTTATCTTGTTTGAACCAAAACAAAAAAATAGTTTGTTCCATTGAATGGTCTGGTAATATTTTTCTAATGAATGTTGTTTCATAATTATCTTCACTTGAATCTCAATCCTTTCACTGCTAAAAAACTCTAGCCATACCAGGAATTAATTAAAATATTTGATTTATTAATAATAAAATCATTATATTTCTTCACCTAAGGGTAATAAAACTCTTCCAAAATTCATAAGTATTTTCCATGTATATTTCAATAATGTTTCCCATGAATCTAAAACTATCTACCTTTAGTTATGTAAGAAAATATTTTCATTTGGTTATTATTTTATAACTCTTATTTAACTTTATCCAATAACCAAAAATGAAAAATTATATTTATTCATTAATATTTATTACAACATAATTCATGATCAATGTAAAAATGAAGTTCCAGTTTAAGGATTCAAAATTATGCCTCTGGATTACCTCAAAAATCATCAATATCTATTACCACTTATTAAGAACACATGATAATATTTATTGATAACATAGTTTAAAAAATTCAAATTGGATTAAAGAGAAATGTCTAATTATTTTGAATTTATTTTTCCAACTAAAATTTGATCGAAACTTCCTTCAAATATTCTCCATTTCATTTTAATTACTACATGTATATTTTATATATCACTTGTTTACATCAAATTTATTTGACACATAATGACTAATAATATTATAATAATTCAAAAATATATTACACATCAAGATTATATCAACCCATGATTTTATGACTCATTTATATAATTTCCAATTATTCCCCAACATTGAAAATAATCCCATATAATAACTCCTAAATAATGTTTCTTCATAAAATTTTGAACATAAGCTATGAAATAATTTAATAAAAAATGGAGAGAGATATGTTTCAATACTAGAATAAGTTAAAGAAGGTTGGTGTACTCTTATATTAAACCTATATCTCACAAATACTACCATGGTGAGTAGTTTTTTTAGAAATATATACCATATACAGATTAGTGATAATGTGATCCTCTTAGAAGACCTATTGTATGAATTTTTATTTCATGATCTAATATTAATTATCTGCATATTCTATTGATGTGTTCTATAATATATTATTTGTCAGATGAATCAAACTTTTTGTTATTACAAATGATCATTATAGTCATATTCACTTATTTTCAAAGATCTTAGACTGGTTACTTCTTCCAAAATAAAATTTTCCTTTTCTTTTATAGTACCATTACACACATACATATTTCATAGACATAAATTTTTTTATACAAAAAAATGATACTATTCTGATATATTTTCATTGTAAAACATCAATAACTCAATCTACATTTATCTATGTCATTGACTCTTAATTATTACCTACTTTATGAAATAATATATATTATGAAGTTCTTTCCCATATTTATTTTAATTAACAAGGTGTTTAGTTCGTTTTGATATTTTTAAAACCAATTCACTAAAAATTTTATATATACAATATCTTATCATGTCTTATCAATTAATGAAAATAGAAAATCATTCTTCACTATAAGATTGATTAAAAAAATTTCAATTCATATTTATCTAAATATTATTTCCAAATATAATAGGAGTTAAAACTATATTACTCTCATGATTTATAATCTTATTAGATATGTCCTTAGCATATTTCACTTAAGATAAAATGTGTACTCACCTCATTGATTCAAATGAATCTTAAGAAAATATACGAGCTCTAAAATGAATGAAATATCAAAGTATGACCCCATTACATTTCAAAACAAATTACTAATATCATACATGCTTCTAACTAATATGATATTTTGAACATTTATGAGTGGTGTAAAATAATATTTTTGTGTTTTTTCATAAATATTTTAGTCAACACCACAACACATGAATTCTATGTACTTTAAGTAAGTTTCTAACCTAGAATAACCAACTATTGGTAATTTTTAAAATCTATAAAAGTCCATATTTTAATTAAATACCTTTAATTTATTAATATTGAGTTGATATATGAATGACTGTTCAACGTATTTCTCTTTGATCTCACTGTTCAATAATTATATCATTACTTTTATTTGGTAGATCCTAAAACTCCATTTTATACCTAACACCATGATTTATGTAAAATTTTATGTTCTACATTTTTGTGTAAATATCTCTTCTATATCCATACCTATAATATGGTAATATCCATTCTAATTTATTTGATCCCTATCTCAAATAACATTACCTTTTCTGTCATATTTTTAATTGAATAACCACAATTTTCAGATGAAATTTTTATTATATAACTACATCAAAAGTTATGAAGTCTTATTATTAATTTAATCGAGTTATAAATTTATGATCTTGGACTGTGATTCATTCTTTATTTATTCTTAAAAGTATTTGGGTTCTATTTATGATAATAAAATTCCACTCCACATTTCTCGTCCTAAGTGTTTATATAGCTATTATTTTTTGACCTAGAATGTTATTATCATTAAAATGTGGAATTCCATGACATGAGATCCCAAATACTAAGACCAAATATTGTATGCTGGCCTCAATAATGTTCTTTAATCATTGGGGTATCTAAAAATTGAATGGGGTAACATAAACCATTTCAGTAATGATTTTACATGAAATATATAGGCTAAATATTGTATAAGAATATAAATTTTCATTAAATTAAATATTTTTTTAATCATAAATGAAAAAATTCTACTTATTTATGAAAAAATAAAAATATTTAAAATAATATAAACAAACACTAATATAAAAATAGTATCCAAACCTCATACCCCCAACTCCGTTGTCAAATGTATAATGTGGATCTATGGCTAACCACTAATGTAGAAGGACATTATCACTTTACCAACATCATAACCTATATTTTATACACACACAAACACTATAATTTAGATATATGGGTGAGTATTAAACCTATGGGATTTTAAAAATAAATCCAATACCCTTCCATTCATGATTAAATCATATAAAAATTCTATTTAAAAATAATTCATCAAAAACATTTTAAAAACAATACATTTGATTTACCTAAATACTATAAAAAACAATGTTATGAATAAATATAATTTCAAAATATATATAATTTTTATGAATATATCAAATGAAACATAGTATAAAATATCTCTAAAATTATGTTTTCTCCCTAAAAATTATATCTTTAAAAAATATCTATTTTCCTTAAATTCAAATAAAACATCTCATTTTAAAAAAATGGAAGATACCATTTTCTAAAATCAATGAGAAAATACCTATTTTCAAAAAGTTCATTGAAAAATCCTCATATCCTAAAGAATAAATGTAACTGATAATGGTATAAAAATAAATCAATAGATAAATGGTATTAATTCCCGACAACACATCAAAAACTAACACTATTTCCAATGTCCACTTTCATTGTAACACCCTGATATTTCATAATATAATATCCCTTTAAAACATTATATCAATATTTTATTTTAAAAATAACACAAAAATATAATAACCCATGAAATATTATATAGTAACATTATTACAGGATTAAAACCAATAAAACACAAAAATATAGTAATCAATTAAAAATCCGTACAAAATTGGAATAAGAACACATAATGTTTTAAAAATGAGTTTTTCGATAAAAGATGTTGTCATTTATATATTGTATTTTCATTTAATTGTTTTTTTTTAATTTTAGGACTTTAGTGTGAAAAATTAAACACATTTTATTTTATGAATCTTGATATTATATTAGGATGGTTTTTTGTCATTTTTATAAAATAATTTATTTTTATGTGAATATAATGAAAACCCTGATTTTTCTAATATAATCACTTTTATGAAATTATCAGAATACAATAATGAATTAAAATATTTTAGAAATTTTTTATATAAAATATATATTAGAATAAGTCACTTAAAAATAGTGTGTTTAATTTATAAAACCCATGTTTAATGTTTTGGTATCTTATATAATTCTATATTCTAAAAACTGTTTTAATTATCTAATATTATAAATAATTTTTCATAAAAGGTAGAAATTAAAACATAAAATATGAATATAAACATTTATATAGAAATGTTCATATTTTTTAATATTATCATTTTCATATTTATTCATGAAAATATTACTACTAGGATTAATCTTAACTACCGAGATAATGGTAATACTATTATTTTTTAAATAATTGATTTCTTATATTGTATAATTTTTAACTTATAAAATAAATTAATATGTTCTGAAAAATTAATAATAAAGATTTTTAAAACCAATATATAAATACATTAACACCAATTCAATTTTTAATCAATAATAAATAATATTACGAACACTTTATGTTAAAACCAATATTTTTATACAGAATAATGTTTCTATATATAAAATTATATAATTTAAAAGTTAATATTATGTAATTTAGAGTTTTAAGTAGACTATATAGAGATTATAATTATATTTATTAGATAAATCTTTGATTATAAGGGTTACAATATAATTTTTAAAAAATATAATATACTTGGTTAAAATCTAGTTACCATGAAAAAAACAAAAAATAAATTTAACTAAAAATATAATATTAAATGACTTCAAACATGTTTAAAACTTGTGTAGAAGTTCTTGGATGAGGCCTTCTTGACCCAAGAAAACCCCAGAGCCCATTACTTAAAAATTATCATTCTATTGATCCTTGAATAGATTTATTCCAATGTTGA
Source organism: Viscum album (assembly GCA_963277665.1). NCBI lineage: Eukaryota > Viridiplantae > Streptophyta > Magnoliopsida > Santalales > Viscaceae > Viscum > Viscum album. Next base: position 344,192,987 of record OY728167.1, read on the forward strand.
AAAATAATGGGTATTCACAAAAAGTTCCCCTTCGTAAACTTATATAAGGGGATCACTTAAACCCTCTCAATGTTACAAATACCTTAAACATTTAATAGATACCTTGAAAAATTATCATATCCTATATGTCTTTTTCATTTTATAAACCCCCAATCTATAATAAAATATTATTCAAATTTCATTTCCCTGGATACTTTTAAGAGAAAGTTTAATCTCCCAGCTTGAATATTATATATTCCATAAAATTTTATTCTCAATATTTCCAATTAAAAAATATCTTATCCAAATAAATATTATTACTTTATTTTAATTATTGTATTTAATATTTATTGTATTAATGGGAAAATAATTTTTATTCCTTCCCATATAGTTATAAAATTAAAATAATGTTGATCATTCATTTCTGTATATTACCGGTTTCATGAGGAGACTTATTATATTTTACACTACTGTATCCCATTAATATGTATAAGATGGAATTCAAGAATAAATGTTAAAGACATTATATAAAAATTATTATTATGTGATAAATTCTATTCCACCTTCATTCCCTATAATTTAATGGGAAAGGAAAACGTTAACCAAGCGTTGTACGGACTACCGCCTCCCTGAAGTAACGTGGATGATTTTTCATCCTGTTTCATTCTTATTCAATAAATTATTATAAAATATGGTTTATAAAATGATTTTTTAAAATATTAGTACTATTATATATTGATTAAATTATTATAAAATTATAAATTTCATAACTATATTCATCCATTAATTATTGTATATTCATCTATAGGACAATTTAACAACTCACTTGAATAATTCTGTAAAAATATATCATTTATGAGTATAGAAACATAAATAAAAATATTATTATAATATAATAAGAAAATAATTATTTTCTTTTTGATATATAAAATGTTAAATTATTTATTTAACTTACTATTTAAATATCATCTCCAATCTCAAATATTACAAAAATAAGCTGACACTAATTCCACATTCACATAACTAAACTAATAGAATTATAGACTGGGATAATATATTTATAAAAAACATAATATATCTAATAAAGTTCATTTAATTATATTGGATTGATGAAATTATTCATAAATAATTTTTAATGGAAATTACATAAAAAATCTTGCGTGAAAAAATTAATGTTAGTAATTTTTAATGGTGAAAATAAGTTATAAAATACTAATATATTCATAAAAAAGGATCATAAATAAATTATATTAAATTTATTGTAAATGAATAAGGTTATAATATATGATATAAATAAAGTTATGTTTGTTTTATAGGAGTTTTTAGAACATTTTTCAATGCATGGAAGAAAGGTAAGGGTTTGTGCTAACTCAATATTATTCTATTGAGTTACAGACTTTCTTATTGAAATCTATTATTCCGATATTGATTTATTATAACTGATAAATAATTCATATTTTATTTGATAATTATATTATTTTGTTCTATATTTATTCCTTATAATATCGTTAGAAAATTATTCTTACCTGAATGATTAAGTTACTTGAAAGGGTATCATGGTCTGAATTATCATTTCTTAGGAAATACTTATTTTGTGAAAAAATTTAATTTTATATTGTTAATATAATAAAAATATGTTATATTATATATTTAATTAATTTAAATTCATGGTATTTTGAGCCATTTTCCATTCCAGGGTTTGTATTTATATGATACTCAATCTATAAGGTTTATATTCAGAACCTTATTTTAAAATCGAGAACTCTAAAATGTTTTCACTCTTCATGGGAAATTGTATAGTCTTTTATTCCCATATCAAAATAATTTTCTTCCACTTTGGTTATACTTAATGATTTTATTTCCCTTTATATTGATTTAAACTATATGTGCTATAATCATTTTAATCAATTGAGTTTTCAAAGATTTTATTGTTAATACAATAAAAAATGAAATTATTTTACAGTCTATATTATCTTCAACTCCAAATTTTATGGATATCCTTATATTTGTTTTAAAAATTGAAAAAGGTTATATTAAACTACCTTGAATTTATTTGAAAATGTTTTAAAAGAAAATCAATTTAATTTTTTCCATATGAGTTATTCTTTAAAAATAATTTATTTTAGTGTTATTGTGTGAAATTATATTCTAACCGCCTTTATCATTTTTAATAATATTTATCAATTTTTTAATGGGTTTTAAAAGAAATTAATGTTCTCTTATATTTACGAAATATTTATTTTGAAATTCTTTTAATAGAACCTCTATATTTCTATTTTCCAAAATGTTTTTTTTCTAAAACTCATAAAATGTTATATTTTAATCAAGTCAATATCCCTTGACATATAATATGATTGATTGAGGATATTACTCAAGTTATTCTATCCACATTTATTCTCTATATGGATTATGTAATATTAATTTATATAAACGATATGGCATATGAAGGATTTTTTATTTCCTAATCATACACTACCAAAAGCCATGATTTTTGTTCTAATGTCTTTCCACTAAAGAACTCCCAATTTATAATTCCTTGATCATAGGTGTTCTCCTAAATCCCCATACATTTATTGATTGAGAAAATTATTTTTTAAAATGTATTCACTCTATCTATAAAGTGTAAATATAATATACACCATTAATAAAATTTAATGGTATTTACCTAAAATGTTACTTTATTTAACTGGATACACATTTAATTTCCATTGGTTTATCATGTTATGACTATTTACAGAATTATGAAACTTTTACTTATGAGGATCCATTTAAAATGGATATGACTCCCATTTTAGTTCCATCAATTCATTATGTTATTATGAATAAATGGTTTTTAGTGGTACTCATATACAGATAATGAAAGGTGGGGTCCTATATCACCTACTAATCCATTGGTTAAGTGTTTATATATCATGAGATAGAAAATAATAAAAATGATTGGGTTTGTTCATACATGCATGGGAATGATTTTTTTACTACCAAAATTTTCTTATTCTTTTTCTTGTGCTATATTCTTATAATTATGGTTAAGGTTATTTTATGCCCTATTGGATCCTTTTATAGACACATGTTTTTCACACTCTCTTGAACCATTTCATATGTTATTACATGTCATATTCCATGAATCATTTTTTATGTGATAAAATTTATTGTGAATGGATTTATTATGTATCTTGGTTATACCTATATTTCCATCTCATTATCACTTATGATATTTGATTTTATCACTTTTTTAACCTTAGTAGATATTTAATCTAAACTATTTCTTATGGTTACATTTCCCCAAGTTATGAAAATAAGATAAATATAAAAAATCTAAAATATTATCTTATATAGAGATATAATTGGAGATGATGGAGAAATGTTATACATTAATTAGTTTCAAATATTATGAAATTTTTTTATATTATTTGAAAAATATTTATGTTTTTTAGTAAATAATTTTTACTAATTTTATTATAATATAAAACTAAAATGTATTTGTGTGTGCTTTAATGAAATATTTTGTTTATCTCATGTAATTGAGATTTTCTCATCTGCTAGGTGTCATAGTTGGCATTGGAAAAAAATTCCTCAAAGTATCATTACATTGTTCTTCAGTTGATTTTGTTTTTTTTTTAAAGTAGGTTTACATTTTCAGTTTTGGAGTTCTAGAGAGATTTTTGAAAAGTTATTCTTTGAAATATCTAAGACAATGGAATGGATTCCATGGAATTGGTACAAGAATTAGTGTACAGAAGGTAGAGATGTTTCCTAAAGATTTGAGTTTTGTGATGATGTGGAGCTTTGCGAAGGCATCCAGTGTCGCAAGGATGGGTTTTGAAAATGTGTGGAGCATCAATAATAAAATAATTTTTGATGGTTAATCTAAATGACTATGATATGCTTTATGAAATGAGAAATTTTATTAGTGCTTTACACAAATAGGGAGCTTCAAGTGTGAAATTAGACAGCTTCATAAAAAGGTGATGATGAGGGTGGAAGCTTATGGAATAGGAGGAAACACCTATAAATAATCATCTACCCCCATAATTAATGTATAATATAACTTAATGAAAATACTAAGGATTTGAATCATAAAAGGGTATTTTTAAAGGTTATTATTAGGAAAATGTTCGCAATGAAATGAGGTTTGTGAAGGATATGAAGGCTGAACAAAAGTGTTAATGTTCATGAAGGCTATGAAATTTTACCGAAATTGTTGAAGTTTTTTATGGATTTATAAGATAACTAATTGTTTTTATCTTTTTGAAAGTGTTGATAATTGTGAATTTTATGCGAGCTTCATGAAATTAAGGATCTTTATGAAAGATGTGCGAATGGAAGGTTATTCGTCAAGTCTCTTTGAGATTCGTCAGAGGAAGGTGGTTTGTGAACGCTATTTTAACTACCTGAAATAGGTGTACTTTGTAAAAATAAGTCACAATATAGAAATTATTCATAAGCTAATTCTGAATAAAACTATGGTAAAGTGATATTAATCATGTACATGAAAGTAAAATATTTAATAGATAATCTACCTAAAACTAACAATATATTCATTATTTCTAATAAACGAATATACATGTACATAAATTGTGTGTGAATACTTTATAGAGAAGTGAGAAAATGAAGAGGAAGAAGGTGATCCTTTCCACTGATAGTGATCCATCTAAGCAAAGATTGAGGGAGTGACCCTTTGTATGTAGTGAGATATACTAAAATAATGTAAAGGTAGTGATCCTGGCATAAAAGTAATCTATCCTAAACCTCATTTTGGTAGTGAGCATGTTTAGATTTGGTACATCGGTACAATGCTATTGTATGCTCCTTAAATGTAGCCTAGTGAGGGTGAACCATGTAAAAATCTGTGTTTCCTTATGCTTCTATCCTGCTTTACTTTCAATGCATCACCATTAGATAAATAATTAAATAACAAGACCAGAATAAACACTTAAGAGAAAATAAAGTAACCCTTATAATAAAAAGGTCAATATGTAGTGGGATAAGATTAATTTTGAAAAGAATATCCATACCCTGATTCCCCCCCTCAGGGTATCTATGACCATTTTGGGCTTAACAATTGGTATCATAGTGATTGGTTTATTTTATCATATTTTTTTATCTTTGACTTGGTTCAGTAAATTGTAGAAATTAATGTTTCAGTCTTCACTTATCTCAATATGCCACAGAAAAAAGAAGAACATCAAAGAAAAAGCATAATTATAGTGGAATTCCTTAGTGTGGAAGTGTCTATGAAAATTTTGTGATTTATTTTAAGGAAATAAAAAAAATATTAGACTGATACTATTTCTTCATTCAATGATAGGGAAGGAATGAATGAAGAACGTGACATGCCAAGTTCTGTTGGAAATACTGATGAAGAATAAATTCAAACAAGGATAGTAATATATTTTACTGACATGAACAATGAAATAAATTATAAATTAAAATAGGAATATAATTCACAGGATATTGAGATCCAAGTAATATAAATTTAATTAAAAAAGATAAAAAGTATAAAAAAGGATTATTGATGTGGATACTAATCTGATGGAGAGGAATGATTCCGATGCTAAAGAACATGAATATATGACTTCATGGATAGAAAAAATCAATGATGATGATAAGATACAGATTCAAAACATAGAATAAATTTAGAACCTAGAATCCATAATTAATGATCTTGATATACATATATCTAAACCAGTTTAGGAGAACCAAAGGCTACAACAGGAGAATGAATTCTATAATGATTCAGTTGCTCAGAAAAATTCTAAACTGAAGAAATAATATGGCATGATAGATTATATATACCAAGAATTGGAATATTAGATAACTAGTGGGGATAATATCATAAGATAACATAATTATCAACTAATAACTAGGGATAAAAATATTCTTCAATTGGGAGAACACTTAGAATACTTCAAGGAAGAAGTGGGGAAATCATATACCAATGGTAAGCCAAAATTGAAGGATGATTTTCATTTACTATTTGACTATCCTTTAGAAGGAAATATTGAAATAAAAAGAAAATATTCCATTTATTAGGAGAAACATGAAATGATTGTATCATCCCAAAGGACATTCATTTTTGGAAAATATGGTATTGAATATGATAAATCATCTCCCATATATGAGAGGAAAAGGGTTGTGAATAGTTCTATAAATATGAAAAGTCCCATAGGTGATGGAAATGGACCTGAAAATACTTATACTATAATTTATGACAACATGTACGATTTTTGTGGAATGTATAGTCACATTTCAAGTTTTTTTGATGAATTGAAATACATTTAATATTGTGAAAGGAAAAAATATTTCCAAATCTTAGAATAAGAAGAATCTTCTTGAAAAGTATAAAATGAACTTCTCTCAGAATAATGTATCCATCATATGGTATTATTTTGGAAGACAATGACACACCATGAGTATGTGTCATGAATCCCACGGGATTAATTTCATAAGAATAAGATATTTGGATTCATTAATATATCTGCTGAGAAATGATGACATAAGGTATTATTTTAATGGGATAGTCTTTATATATTCTAATCATGGGAATTTGGTAAGATACTAGAGATGGAAGAAACTAAGGAAGGAAAAGGAACTCGAAAGGAGATCCCTAACTCTATTGGTGTATAACGAGAAAACCTATACTGTAAGAGAAAAATGATAAATCAAAAAATATGTTTAAATTATTGGGGGAAACAAAATTATCTCAATGAAATATGTATCTAGCACATCCATGGTTACACTCAAAACAGCTCTCTTGGAAAGAATGTGAATGAACCTTGAATAAAAAGAGAGAAGATACTTCATTTGTGAGTAATAATAAGGTACAATCATTTAAGGACCCACCACCATCAAGAAATCATGTGGTGATTCAGATTATTGATAAATAAAAAAGAAATAAATAATGTATTGAAAAAATCTCATGTCATTACATAAGGAAATATGTGAAGGAAAGAGAAATATCCCTCCAAAAAAGGAATATTCTAGAGTATACAACTAGTGGAGAAATTCCTCATCAGATAAAGAATCATGGTAAATGGAATTTTGGTGGAGAAAAAAAGAAAGAAAATATTTACTAGTGGGATTAAACCCCAAATTATGTAAAAGACCAAGACTACTGAATCTACATACCAAAATAAGACTAAGAATGTGGGAAATGAATTTCAAGTTATATATCTAGAGTAGTCGTAGTTTTATAGGAAATTATAACCTATAGAAAGAGAGTATAATGATTTTCAAGAACGTATCGAAGGGCTGGTCCATTATGATCAACTAAAATCTTCCACTTTAGGATTCCATATTAACCCATCTCCCTACACTGAATGTTGTGTGTTGTGGAAACTTGTGATTATATGATGAAGAGTATGATATGACACTAAAGATCTTCTAAAGCTATACTTGAATGATCACATGGTTCCATGTCACATAGAATATTCAACTATTGGTATCATGCCCCAGTTCAAGTGTTTTTTTACACCAGGAGAGAAAATATTAGGGGAGAAGCAGCAAGATCTATGTATTTTATGATTATTTATTTGTTTCTACAGTACGACATTGGTTGACTATTTTCATGATACCATGAAGCCACGAGAGTAGGTCAATAATGTCTAGGAAAATTTTTATTAAGTAATGATGTGTTTTTGGTAGAAAATGATCATAATCCTTAGTAAACACATGAACAGTTTCAAGAGGATAGTGATGAAGAAATAAGAAGCTCAGGGGGATTTTTATTTTTAGAGGAAAATTTAAAATAATATTTAGATAATAAAAATGATAAATATTAAATTGTGTCTATATAGAGACTGAAGATTCAATCTAAAATTTATAGATAGAACATAATTAGAGATAAGATAACACTGATGAAGATAATGAAGAAGAAAAATATCAAATAAAAATCCTATATATCATAGCTATATAATTTTTTTTAAAGAATTATCAAGAGATGAGAATTGTATTTAGGGTATGAATGAAGAGCATGACCAAATTGAGAAAAACCAGACATGCGAGAATGTTTCAAGAGCAATAGATAAGAATGTCATTGGGACCAAATATGTCATTCATAGAAATTTGAATGAATATGGCACAATGATTCGAAAAAAGAATGATTAGTCTGCATAGGGTCCACCTAGTTATAGAGTATTGATGTTGAAAAAACATTTTCACCTATTGTGAGGCTAGAGGAAATCATGTTATTGTTGGAAATAGAATTAAAAATAAGGTTCAATGTTTTCTAGATGGATGATATGTGATCATTTTTTAATGGGGGTCTAGAATAAAAGGTATATATTTAAAACCCTGATGGGTTTCTCATTCAAGAATAAAATAAAAAAAAATTTGGCTGACAATGGCGGTATATGGGTTGATGAAAGAACTTGAGCATGGAATTAAAGACTAGAATAGTTTTTGATGAAGTTCAATTTTTAGTGTGGTGGAGTTGATTACAATATCTATGTACACAACGATAGTAATAAAAGGATTATGGTGCTGGTGTATGTCAATGATATAGTATTTGGTGGATCAGATGAATCCTAGTGGAATAAGTTCACAAAATTCATGAAAATAGAATTTGAAATGTTTTTTATTGGTGAAATAACATTTGTATATGGTTTAAAGGCGACACAAGGAAATAATGGAACATTTATTTTTCAATCTAAATATTCCAGGGAGGTTTTGAGAAGTTGTGGAATGGATAATTCAATGGATATGATCACTCCAGTGGATACCTAGATGAAATTTTCATGGGATGATGAAGGTAATGGGTTTAATTTCACATAATACAGGAAAATCATAGGAAGTCTATTGTACTTGATAGAAACTAGACCTGATATTATTTTTACCACATTCCATGTATTATGATATCAATTAAATCACAAATAAATACATTTAATTGTATTAAAAATAATATTTCAATATATCAAGGGAACAATGAATTTCAGTTTGTTATACAATGACTAATATTTTCAATATTTAGTGGTCTGTACAGATGTAGATTGGGTCGGATCAGCAGAATATAGAAATTCAACATCATGTGGTGCATTCTATCTTGGTGGATTGTGTGTTTCTTAGTAAATAAAGAAACAATATTTCATTTCCTTGAGCGACCATATAAGCATAATATATTGCGGCTACTCAATATTTTTGGAAGTTATTGTGGATAATCCATAAGCCTGATGACATGGGAGCTGTAGTGATGTCTCTTTTCAGAATCCATTGTGATAATTCATGTGAAATAAATCATAGAAAAAATATAGTACAAAACTAATAGAAGAAATAAATTGAAATCATGTATCATTTTAATAAGGAGAAGGTGGACTAAGGGCTTATGATGTTGGGTTATGTTCTTAAAATACTATAGGTTGTGGAAATTTTGAAAAATGATTTACCCAAAGAATAATTTTAATATCATACACTGTATCTTGAACCCATAGAGGTATAAACTTTCATTTCATTGACATAGGGGGTGATAATGTCTTAATTTTTATAGGGGGATAAGTTGATATGGGGAGAAGTAAGATATGGGAAATTTTAAATCTAATGATGCCAAATATGATCAATAAATGGTTATTATCACAATGGATAGGGTTCATGATGAAATATGTTGAATAGTTTTGGAATGAAGTGTTTCATTTATTAACATTGAATGATACTCTTATTTATCATATGGAGCATAGTTAAGGTGGGATTATAGTGTGTGTTGAGTAAATACTTGATTGCTATCTAAATCTAAAGAAATGAATTTTGGAAGAATATGGAAGAATCTTCGTCAAGGTAAAAAATGTAAATATGCATCAAAAAACCAAAAGGGGGAGACTTATGGAAAAAATTCCCTCAAGGTATCATTGTATTGTTTTTAGTTTGATTTTGTTTTTGAAAAACCATGTTTCAATTTTCAATTGTGGATTTTGAGAGATATTTTTGACATGGTATGTTAAAAAATATACAAGGTAATGGAATGGATTCCCTGGAAGTAGTAGAAAAATTTACTTTCACAAGGTGATGTCATTTCACAGTTTTTTCCAAAACTTTTGGGGGAAAAATTTTCTTGTTGGATCAATAATAATGAAAGTTGGATATCCATGAATATTTCATGAAAATTTCGAAAGGGAAATAATTTCATGAAGACTGAATTTTTGCGATGATTTGGAGCTTTTCAAAGGTATATGGTGTTATCCAGGATAGGTTTTTAGAAGGTGTGGATCATCTTGAATGTTTGAAGTGTTGACGATAAATCTCCAGGACTATGAGAATCAATATGAAATCAGAAATTTCTTTGGTATTTCATAAATGCATGGAGTTTCACAAACGAGATTGGAGATATTATAAAAATGTGATGATGAGTATGGAAGCTTCTATAATAGTAGGAAATGTATATAAATAGACCTCTACTCCCTCAGAAAAGTAGATCAAGACTTAATTAAAATAGAAAGGTTCTGAATACATGAATGGGATTCATGAAGGTTGTTCTTATAAAAAATATCATAAAGAAATGATGTTCGTGAAGGTGATGAAAGATTATTGAAATTTTTGATGTTCATGAAGGATATGAAATCCAATAAAAAGTGTTGAAGTTTGTGAATGACATATAAGATTACCAAATATTGTTATCCTCAAGAAAGTTTTGAGCTTCATGAAAGGATGGAGCTTTGAGAAGGTTAAGTGGGCTTCATGAAAGGAAGGATCTTCCTAAATGTTGTTGGATATTTGTGAAAGGAATGTTATTTATGAATGATATTCTAGATTCATGAATGGGGTGAGCTCCATGAAAAGTTGTGATCATCATGAAAGTATTCCAAAGGGATTTCCTTGTAAAACTGTGGTAACTGTCACAAACCAAATCTAGCCACCATCAAAACTGGCACCAAGCCCAGCCCGTGACAAGGCCTAAAGGTAATTCCCTATCCCCATAGGATTAAAAAAGTTCTTTGGTATCATTTATCTTGTTTTGGGAATGAATTACCTGAATATGGATACATAAAACATTAAAAACATTTGATAAACTAAATCTGAAAAATTCATACAAAACAATGTTTATAAAAAATCCAGAACTGAATACACAAGTTCAAACACAATAAAATAGGTCCAAATACATAAAAAAACATAAAAAAACATCCTCAAGGACTCTACACAACAAGGGGTCATCACCCACAAGATGTCTCCACAACTCCGCACCAATGATGGGAACTAACACCCCGTACCACCATCACCCAAAGCCTTTCCTTTACCTATGTAAAACATGACCATGTATACTTAAACCCAAGGGGTGTAATTAGTGTGTGAGACTAATCCCAATTGGATACCACACAATTATTACAAAGATTATGAAATACAAGGTGAAAAATCTCACAGTTTTAATATGTAAGGGAAAACAGCGATAAATTTCAAGAAATGAAACTTTTAATTTTAAACAATTTTCAAAATAAAACATTCATAATGTTAACACATTTGAATAAGAAATGTTATTTACTATAATTTACAGCCAAAGACACCCTAATACAATGTTAAATACCACAAATCCAATGATCACCAAAACTGGGAACACCCCTAGGCACTAGATAGTCTCAGGCCCTATGTACCTCATACCTCAGTGTAAAAATATCCATGTCACAATCCTTTCCCATTCACTATACACTAGTATGGAACATACCCATAACCTATTGGTCCTGAAATATTATCCATATAGTTTAGTTAGAGTTGTCTTTATCCACTTGCTCTGTGAAACAGGGACAAAACCCATCTGGATCACTCGCATACTAGTACATATCCACCCACGTAGGTACTCAGGCTTCCCCCTTTGTGATCAAAAAATTTCAGCATGAAACATACATAAATTTTAATATAAAAACACCACTAATAGTCACATACAACCAATACAGTATCTATTCACACTTTATACCACTTAAAACATACAAAAAAACATTTTGATTTTCAATAAAACAACTTCTCAAAATCTCGCATTGTTTTTCACCCAAAACTCCTTGAAATCCCAACTTTTCACACTATGTGAATACTTATAAGTCACCAAAACAAAAATGTAAGTTCAATACCTTTCAATGAAACCAAAAAATCAGTTATAGGGAAGCCCCATATGAACCAAGAAGTGAGATCTTTGTAAAACATCCATTTTCGCACAAACATGACACTTAAAGTTCATATGCTTCACGAACACCATTAATTTTTTTTGAATCAACAAAAAAAGAGATAAACATTAAAAAAATTTATTTAATCCCAAATAAATTTCAGTAAAACCATATAAGTAGTTATAGGGAAGCCCCAAATGAACCAATAAAAGATTTCTATAAAAACCCCCAATTTCACATAAAAATGGCACTTAAAATTCATTTTCTTTACAAATAACACTAAAACCAATTTTTTCACCAATAATAAGATGATATAAACATGAAAATTTTATAAACACAACAATCTAAGTCACAAGTATTGCATACACAATGGAATCACCTACCAAAATTGTTAAAACCCTTGAATCTTTATGCGAAAATCCAACCACACCACCACCGCACCATGAGGGACTTTGATCAAGCCTAAAAACAGAAGAATATACCAAGAAACCAAGGATCAAACCCTAGGTTCGAAACCCTACCTTATGTACACAAGGAACCTCAAGGATAGGGGAATAAACCCTAATTAATAGAGAGAAAACAAAGATAGAAGCACATACTTGAAGAGAACATGAAGTTTCCCCATCAAAAACCCATTAAAAAATGAGTTCCAAGGGAGGTTTTGGGAGCTTGAGAGGCTTTCATGGATGAAATGGTCGAATGAGGGAAGAAAGGGGTGAGTTTGGATAAATCCAAAGAGGGAAAAATTGGAAATTAAAAACATTTTTAATGACCTGGACAAGGCCGCACAGTTTTCTTGCACGGTTTAGAAAACCGTGCACCCAAACTATACACCCCTTATATACATTCAAAAAGTGTCCAAACTCCCTCAATTTTATGGGGGTCTAAGGGGGAAACTGGGGGGGAATATAGGAAAATGATATGGGGAAATAATACCCAAAATAAAACCACCTTTACAACCCAAGACTCATCCAAATCATGGGTATAAACCACCCCAAAAACTTACCCCAAAAGTGGTTCCACTAGGGGAGTCACAAATGTAACTCCAAACCACCTAAACCTCATACCATACCTTTGAAAAAATAAGAGTCCAATTAACATCCAATACCCCCAAGACCAATATCATAGATCAAGGACACAGGAGACACCAAAATCTAATCTTGGAGCACCAGGAGACCAAGAGAAAACCAATAAACAAAAGTGGTTTTGAAATAAAGGATGGAAATTGAAAATATAGGTGTGACAATTCTCCCCACCATAAAAATTTACGCCCCTAAAAATCTACAACAACACCAGATGTAAAAACAAAATCCAAACAATAGACCAAGATAGACTCCCATGCCATGTTTTCACCCACCTCCAATAGGCCAAACACCTTCAGTTGATCAAACAAAGGAAGATAATACTCTCACCAACCAAAACTTACCACACTTAACTGAAATGATCAAACTCATTAAAACTGCATCCCAAAACAAAACACCTCAAACACTACCAGACGAAGCTCAACAAATCCACCTGAAATGAACAACGAACTCGAATAATGCTACCACAACATTACTTAAACAAAAACATTAGGTGTGCTCCAATACCACATTTACCCAAGTAAGAAATTGGTGGCTAGATAGCCCCTAACGAGAATACCTAAAACCAAGAAAAAACCAAGGAGAAAACCAAGTCACTAATATGGGGTGACCCAAAAAAACTCCCCACCACAAGGGACGACATAATTTATGAGATAGAATCAGGACACCAATTGGGGGAGGCCCGAACGGTCTCCCTAGAATAAGGGGTAAACTAACATTATAATTTTTCCAAGAGAACTTACGTGAGACCCATGATGGGTCTACCCACCATAACAACCAACCATCTTAACTGAGCAGAATGGGGCAGCATGAAAAGACCCCAAAATTTAAAGAGTTGGCACGAACGCACGATTAGTCTGCACAATTTAAGAAACCATGCGATAACCATGAAAAGCATTTTTTCCAAAGGGTAAGCTTCACACGGTTACATGGGACAAGGTGAATATCAGTGCAGAGATCGTGCAATAGATTCTATCTCTTATCACACGATTTCCTAGGTTGGTGCACAATTACAACTAACTATGTGAAAATCGTGCTCTTTAATATGCCTACCCCAAATTTCATCCTTTTCTTTAAAAATTAAAAGGAACCCCAAGGGAATAACATGAACTTAGGATATAACATGGAAACGAGGTCCTCCCACCTCTACCACTGAATGTGAAAAACTAGAACAAGATGATGACACCAGAGGTTTAAACTATTCCCATCTTTCATATTTAGGATAGCACTTTGACCAAATGTTTAAACGACTTCAAGATTTCCCCTGACTACGCGCCAGATTCACTTCGGGACCTATGGCTGGAGCTCAGATGATTGAAGCATCTCTTGCCTCGCAGTCAGGGTTTAGAAACCCCTAAAAGGAACATCTTTTTATAATATCACAAAAAAATTCACTGGGATCTCAAATGGTATCAATGATACATGACACACTTCAAACCCACTTTACCCCAACCCATCATTTTACCAAAACATGGTCTTAGAGGATACACACACGTCGCCCCTTGTTTCTTCAGATGGGAAACATAAGAATGAAAGGACACATAGAAACACCTTCCTATAGAACTATGGATTTCAGAATTCTCTGAAGGTAGACACACATCCATCAAATAGAGACTCTCATAAGATTTCCCAACCTCGAACCTTATAGTCAAATTAACACATGACATTGCAAGGCGTCACCGATAATGACCACTGCGGCTAACAAAAACACAAAGAGAGGGACCTTATGCTGAGTCCCAAACAGCCCATGACTCCAGAAAGCGGCCATAACAACCACTCTTGGTCAGATTTTCCACACTGGTGGCCTAACATGAACTCTTTATTTGATGAGACTGACAAAATACCCAAAGACCCTTTAAGACATCATTATATATTGATAACTCCGAACTGCATTCACCTTCGACAAATCAGGAAACATATGAAACTACGGTCTATTTCAACCTCCCATAACCACTCCCCCTTTAAAAGGGGATCCAAATAACTAAAAAAATAGGGGTAAACTCAATATCCAAAGCTCAATAAGAATGTCCTTATGTTGATAAACTGGAGTATCATTCAATGGCGAGTCATCATGGGCCACACATGAATCATGAATTAACTATTTATGTGGGCATACCCTAGCCAACAAAAAAACACATGGACCCAACCAACCAGGTCATTTGGTAACAACATACCACAAACCTGAACTAAACACATGAGGCTAGCCCCCACATTGGCCTCCCAAAGTTTTTCTCAAAAGAGACCACTGACCAATGCTTCATTCTAACTTATCGACAAAACACCAACCCAAAACATCGTTTAAACAAGATGGGTTATTGAACTCAAAAAATACAACAATTACAATTCTAAAAACACATAATCCACACTTCCCAACTACACATTACTAAAACACACAACTTTACTTGAAAATCATTCTTAAAAAAATAGTGCTTGTGGGTTGCACATTTACCAATGGTATCTCATGAGCCTCACAAATTCATGTTTACAAGACAGACTGAGCACCCACCCCATATCCATCCTGAGACTCATCCAGTCATGCCATTGACCATTCACATTCCCATATAAACCGATGCATGTGGACACCCTTGAGGAAACCAAAGACCAAAACCAAACCTTTCCAATTTTCAAAATCAAAACCTTTTTAACCAAATTTTCCCTTTCTCAAAACAGATAACCATAAAATCAAAACACAATTTTAATCATACAAAACAATTTAGAAAATCACCCATAATTCAATAAAAACTGACTTTCATTTCTTGGAAAATCGTTTCAAAACATTTCAACCCATTTCAAAACACTTATAATTTCATGAAAAACAAAATTTCATAAATATCTATTTAATTAAGAACTCAACTCTTCTCATTTAAAAACAAGGTTCTAAAATTACATAAAAATTTTCAAATGATCAGTAGTTACAAAATAAAAATCAATCTTCAACCCCCACACATAAATTTTAGAACAATTGTTTCAATTCAAAACACTTTTACATGGTTTAGAAAATTCTACTGGAAACACATTTTCAAAACCCCCTTTAACATAATTCATACTTTCAAAAGAGATGTAAACACATAATTTAACCTTTAAAAATAATTCTAAAATTTTATTACTATACTTTGAGAAATAGAACCATTTTAAATTTACTAGAAAATCACTTCACAAAAATTCACACTCCTTGAAATCATGTAATTTTTTCTTTAAAAACCAACTTTCCAATATTCCAAAACAAAGAGACACAAGACAATGTGAGAGGAAACTAGTGTCGGTGGGTGACTTGGAAATATGGTTGGCATCCATATTCCAATCACTTCACTATCACAAATAGTGTTTTTGGAAAATATCATCGGCTCCACATGGCTTGCCAGGCCCTACGAGCTCACTGAGACCATTGACCCAACTCTCTTTTCATTTCCCCCAATCACCAATGAACCATGAGAAATAATGAACTCAGATAAAACACAACATCCCCATGGAGACTTGAATCCTATCAAGAGGTTTGCTGGATAGGAACACTACCCATAATCAGAATGTCAAGTCCTGACAATCCTAGCTCTAGACTATCCCGACTCTTCCCTAAATAACACGACTCAAAGAGTGATCATCCTTTGATACCATTTTGTCACGAACAAAATCTTAACGCCAACAAAAATGGTGAGAAAACTAGCCCGTGACAAGTCCCTAAGGGAGTTACCTATCCATACGGGCTGGCACAAGTTCCCAGGTATTATTTATCTTGGTTTGGGAATGAATTACCTGAATATGGATACATAAAACATCAAAAACATTTGATAAACTGAATCTGAAAAATTCATACCAAATAGGGTTTATACAAAATCCAGAACTAAATAAATAATTCAAACACAATAAAAAAGTTCAAAATACACAAAGAAACATCCGAAAAAATCCCCAATTACTTCACATGACAAGGGTTCATCACCCACAAATCATCTCCGCAACTCCGCACCAAGGATGGGAACTAACACCCCGAACCGCCATTAACCAAAGCCTTTACTTTACCTGTGTCAAACATGACCAAGTTTAATTACACCCAATGGGTGTAAGTATGGTGTAATAATAAGCCCAATAGGATACCACCCAATGTTTCCAAAGAGTATGCAATAAAAGGTGAAAAATCACACAGTTTTAATATGTAAGAAAAAACAATGATAAATTTCAAGAAATGCAACTTTCAATTGTAAACAGTTTTCAAAATAAAACTTTCAGAATGTTAATAGTTTTTAATAAAACATGTTAGATACTATAATTTACATCCAAACAAACCATAATACAAGGTTAAATACCACAAATCCAATGATCACTAAAACCGAGAACACCCCTAGGCACCAGTTAGTCTCGGGCCCTATGTACCACACACCTCGGTGTAAAAATATCCATGTCACAATCCTTTGCCATGCATGATCCAATTGTAGTGAACATAAACGTAACCTAGTGTTCCCTAAACATCATCCATATAGTTTATTTAGAGTTGTCCTTATCCACTTTCATAGTGAAATAGGGACAAAACCCATCTGGATCACTAGCGTACTAGTACATATCCACCCACCTAAGTACTCGGGATTCCCCCTTTGTGATAAAACAATTTCAGTATGCCACATAAATCACCTTTCATATAAAAACACCACTAATGGTAACATACAACCAATAAAGTATCTATACACACTTTATACCACTTAAAACACACAACAAAACATTTTTATTTTCAATAAAACAACTTCTCAAAATCTCTCATTGTCTTGCACCAAAAACTCCTTGAAATCCCCACTTTTCACACTATATACACACATATGAGTCACCAAGAAAATTGAAGTCAAATAACTTTTAATGAAATCAAAAAATTAGTTATAGGGTAGCCCCATATGAACCAAGAAGTGAGATCATTGTAAAACCTCCATTTTTACACAAACATGGCACTTAATATTCATATGCTTCACAAACACCATTAAAACAAATTTTTGCAGCAACAAAAAAAGGAGATAAAAATAAAAAAACATTATTTTAAGCCCTAATATTTTTCATTAAAACCAACTAAGAAGTTATAGGGCAGCCCTAAATGAACCAATAAAATATGTCTATGAAAAACCCCCAATTTCACATAAAAATGGAACTTAAAATTAATTTTATTTACAAATACCACTAAAACCAATTTTTTCACCAACAATCAGATAATATAAACATTAAAATATTATAAAAACAACAATATAAGTCACAAGGATTTCTTACACAATGGAATCACCTACGAAAATTGTTAAAACCATTGAATCTTTGTGCAAATATCCAACCGCACCACTGCCGCCCCACGAGGGACTTAGATCAATAATAAAACCAGAAGAATAGACCAAGAAACCAAGGATCAAACCCTAGGTTCTAAACCATACCTGATAGACATAAGTAACCTCAAGGATATGGGAATAAACCCTAAATATTGAAGAGAAAACAAAGATAGAAGCACTTACTTGAAGAGAAATTAAAGTTTCCCAATCAAAAACCCATTCAAAAATGAGTTACAAGGGAGGTTTTGGGAGATTGGGAGGATTACATGGCTGAAATGGTAGAATTAGGGAAGAAAGGGGTGAGTTTGGATAAATCCAGGGAGGGGAAAATTGGAAATTAAAAACATTTTTAATGACCTGGTCAAGGCCACACATTTTGCTTGCACGGTTTAGCAAACCGTGCGCCCAAACCGTGCGCCCCATTATGTCCACTCAAAAAGTGTCCAAACTCACTAAATTTTAGGGGGGGTGTCCAAGGGGGAAAACTATGGTGAAAGATAGGCCTATTATAGGGGGAAATAATACCCAAAAAAACCACCTTTCCACCCCAAGACTCATCCAAATCAAGGGTATAAACCACCCCAAACAACTTACCCCACATGTGGTGCCACTAGGGGAGTCACAAATCCAACTAAAAACCACCTAAAACTCATACCATAACTTTTAAAAATGAGTAGGCAAATTACCATCAAATACCCCTATGACCAAGATCATAGATCAAGGACACAGGAGACACCAAAATCTAATCCCAGAACATCTGAAGACCAAGAGAAAACCAAGAACCGAAAGTGGTTTTGAAACAAAGGATGGAAATTGAAAATCTGGGTATGACAGTAACTCATATTCATCAGGTGGATGAAATTATAAACATAATAATAGATTATACTTAGAACTAAGGTTGTATTAATTAATGATTATTAAGGGACCTATATATCCCTAAACTATGTGTGAATTATTTAAGGAGAAGTGACAAAAGGAAGAGGAAGAAGGTGGTCATTTCCACTGATAGTGATATGTACATGAAATATTAAGGGTGTGACCCTTAAGATGTAGTGATATGTCCTTAAACATTGTAAAGGTAGTGATATAATACATAGAAGTGATATATCCCAAACCTCATTTAGGTAGTGAGTGTTAGTGGATTTGGTATATTGGTACATTTCTGCTGTATGCTCCTTGTATATATCCCAGTGAGGGTGAAAAAATTAAAAATATATGTTTCTTTTTCCATTACCTCATACATGATATAAAATGCATCGTCATTAGATAAAAATTAAATAATAATACCAACATAAAAAATTAATAGAAAATAATGTGAACCTTATAATAAAGATGTCAAGATACTTTGGAGCATGAAATTTTTTGAAAAGAATACCCATAACCTAATTCACCCACCCTCTCAGGGTATCTAATCCCCTTTTGGGCCAAATATTTTCAATAATCATCCTTTATATTGTTTTATAGAATCATTCATGTGTGTGGTTAAACTTTACAAACTGGAATTTATCAAGATTAATGTATGAGTATAGTTATGAGAGGTTTAATATTAGAGTAATATCATTACTATAGAATAATATTTTATATTAATAAAAAATTAAAATTTTAATGATATTTTTATAAATTTTAATATAAAAAAATAGGCTATATTTCAAATGAGACAAGTTAATTCGTGGTGGTAGTAGTCCACACAACACATCGTTTACATTTTCATTTACCATCGAATGAGATGGAATGATGGGGTAATATAATTTACATCTCAATAAAAACATTATATTATATGTATCAAATTTACTCCTCAATTAAATCCTTATAACTAGATAAGGGAGTAGGTCGTGAAAACTGAATGACACCTCTTTGTGGAGGTGATAATCCTCCCAAAGGCCCAATCAACATTCTTTTGTTATTCTAACTAAAATGGAAGTATTAAATAATTATTGACACATTAATAGAATGTAACACGAGTATAATAATGATACTATGTTAATTATATTACTTTATATAGGATAGGGTGTGAAGGGGATAATTAATAATTAAACTTTAAGGATTAAGTAATACTCAGGTTGGGGCCTTGAACTTTCTCTTGAATGTATCCTTATTTATAAAGGTATTATGACAAATTATGGGGACTAATGGATTTAATAAGTGAAAAGGACATATTTTATAGGATAAATTTTTATTATTTCATGGAATTTTTGAATGGGATGTGTAACATTGATAGGGTGTAAGTGACCCCCTTATATAAGTGATCAAAATTGCACTTTTGTAAACAACCATTATTTTTCAATAACAGAATATAAATATTAAATTTTAAATTTACCCAAATGTTCAATATAATGTAATTTTGGGTGATATTGGTTTTATAAATCCTCTAACAATAACTTACATAAATTTTTTTACACAAGTTAAAAGGCATTTACACTTATATTTTTAGTTTTATTTATTTTTTGCTTTCATCAGGGAAACTATTTTTTACCCATGTAGTTTATATTTTATTAAAAATATAATGTAACCCATAATTTTTTTGATATTATAAAAAAATATTTATTCTTCATATGGTATAATTCATATTACAAATAG
This sequence comes from Viscum album, assembly GCA_963277665.1. NCBI lineage: Eukaryota > Viridiplantae > Streptophyta > Magnoliopsida > Santalales > Viscaceae > Viscum > Viscum album. The sequence continues at coordinate 344,213,987 of OY728167.1, forward strand.
GATAAGATTAAATTTTACATTAAAATATTTAATATATAGAAAAACAATTTTATGGAAAAAATCATTTTCTTCCATTAAGTGTTTCCTAATATTATTTTTAATTGATTACCAATTGAATGAGTATTAATGTATTCATTTATAGTTTTAATCATTGTTTTATAATAATTTTTTATATATTTCCTTTTTTATTAGTTATAAATTAAAGAATATTAATAAAATAATTCTTTGAAAATAACAGTTTTACCATTATCACCATAAATTAATTTAACCATAATAATCATATATTTGTGCACAAAAATGAAATTGAGATATTTATATAATATTATTGTTTTTATCTAAAATTTTAAATCAAATTTTCTACTGTTAACTTCTATAAGTGATGAATACTACTTTTTAATATAATCAATTATAAACCATTTTTAGAGTAAAATATTACACATGTTTCCAAAACATTAATAATGGGGTTTATAAACCCCAAATAGCATTTTAAACCATTTTTTTAAATTATAAATATTTTTTATATAAGAAACAATTTCATAATATTTTAATTCACCCATGTATTATGATACTTTCATAAAAGTGATGGTATTAGAAAAAATATTATTTTTTCGCTATTCAACATTCTAGGTACACTAGAGTATGTTAAAAAAAACAAATATAGCACTTATATTTCTTGAGTTGGTGATTAATGTTTCTAATTCTATATCATTTTTATAACCAAATTATGTACTTTTGTTTTCATAGGATTTCCATTATCCTAGTAGTTTTTGGTTCCTATTATCCATGATTTTCCTTGGATTAGGTCATTTACTCAGATAATTCAATGATCCCCTAATTTTATACATTTAACTATAAGTGGAACCTCAGGATGAACTCTATTTCATTTTACTGTTTCAACTAATCTCTTGAATTTTACTAAGAAATTAGTTTCTATATTCTATATTACTCAAAATATAAAACATTTCCCAGTTCCTTTGAAACATTTTCCATAATGATTATTCCTAAAATTATTTCATATTGAATACTGGGAATTGTTTATGTCATAATATTTTCCACCTGAAATTTCATGAGAATACATCCTTCTATTTTTTATTCTATTTAGAAAATACACTAATTCCATGTTGATAATCATAAATATTGATTTCTGGTTCAGGATAATCAATAAGTTTCTCTATTAAGTACCAATCCCATTATGATTTTTGTTGGGATAATCACTAAATTTTCTATTAAATCCCTTATTATCATGATTTCTTTGGGATTTACTCATTACTAAAAACAAAAGTGGATAGTCTTATGTGATTAATAATTAATACCATAAGAGAAATATTCTATGACAATTACATGAAAATACATCATAAAAATGTCTCAATCTTCTAAATTATTACATTGTATTTTAGTATAACCCATGTCACTCTCAGTTCTATCTAGGTTTCTTTAGGTTGCGTTCTATCATATTCCACAACCTAATTCCTAAAAAAAATAATTATTGTTGTAAATAGAATTTTATTAGCCAAATCATATCCCTTGGGAGTTTCTAGTCAGGTGTGTAGTATTAATCCCACTCATCCTGGTCTAGAGTGATGATTTATTCGATACTCAACCACCCTTCTTTAGGGTTATTTCCCCTAGGTTTAATTATGTCATAACTGCATAAACATTCTAGTAGCTATATAGGGAATTAATTTGAAAGGAAAACCATAAAATCACTACTCTAAAAAAATTTTAGGATGTAATAATATACTTATACATATCCTTTTGACTTATTTATATCTTTTTATGACATTTCTCTTACTCTAGTCCCTAAAATATTAAATATTTACTCAAATAACCAATAGGGTCTTATGTACATCTGAAAAGATGATAAATAATAACTTATAAACCCTTAAATTATCCTTATCTAACATAATAAATTCTAAATTTATCTAAACACTTCTCTGGTACCAATTCTTGTAGTCTCAAATAAATGTAGTGCAGCCCTACGGGTTAAGGACTACTGGCTGCAGCGTGTTACGATGTGACATATGGGTGTCATTCCATAAAACCTTTTCCATTATCCCACATATTGGATTGTAGTGTTTTTGGAAATGGTGTATAATTCATAGTGATACTATCCCATTAATAATTCCTTTTTAGATAGGGGAAGGTTTTGATCCACCCTGGTGGGTAGTGAGACCTACTGAAAACAAACCCATGAGGTAGTAAACCAAAGTGGACAATATTGTGATGTAGGGTCCTAAAGTGCCATTTTATAACATAAGATTGGTATCAAAGTAGGTAGGAATCCTCTAATTCGTAGTGAAATAAATAATATGGAGGTTTTTGGAGTCTCAAATTAATGCAATGCAACCATACGGGCCAAGGACTGCTGGATATTGTGTGTCAATGTGTGACATATGGGTGTCATGTCATGACTATATGTCCCTTATCCCACATAGGGTCTTGGAGTGGTGTTAGGAAGGGTATATAATCCCCAGTGATCCACTTCCTATTATAAGTCATTTTTAGATAGGGGATGGCAGTGATCCACCTTGGTGGGTAGTGAACTCTACTAAAGAACAAACTCGTGAGGTAGTGAGCCAAAGAGGAAAATATTGTGATGAAGGGTCCTGCAACCCCATTATAGATCCTAAAGAAAAATAAATACTAATATTATCATAATTTAATAAGAAAATAATTATTGTATTATTTTTATATAAAATTTATATTATTTATTTAACATGTTATTAAAATATCACCTCAAATTGGGAAAACTATCGAAATAATCTGACAGTTATTCATCTTTCATGCAACATAAGTAAAAAAATTATCGATTGAGATAAAATATTACTATACTAATGTATGTTATCCATTTTATAACATTAAATTATTTTTTAATGATGATATTAGTATCAAATAATGGGCATAAAAATCAACATCATAAATCATTCTCAAAACAATTAAAGTTACTAAAACCCAATGGTAAAAATAATCTATAATTAACTATTATATTCATAATAAATGATCATAAGTGAAGTATATAAATTTTAATGTAAATTAATAAGGTTCTATAATGTGATATTAAAATAATGATGTTTTTTTATATGTGGTTAGAGAAAATTTTTATAATTGGGGAAGCAATGTAAGGGTTTGTGCTAACTAAATTTTCTTCTTTTTAGTTATGAAAATTATTATTAAACTCGATTGTTCAAGGATTAATTTATTATCCTAAATGAATACAAGGTATTTTATTTCCACAAAAGTTTTCTTGGTTATAAAATTCATCCATATAAACTCATTATCAAATTATTCTTACAGTAATGATTATTTTACTTAAAAGGGTATATTTTCCTCAATTCCTATTTCTTTAGAAAAACTTCTTATTATGTACCATTTTACTTTTTTATAGTTTATATAATTAAAATTTGATATATTATATCTTAAATTATTTTTTCCCATGGTATTTTATGTTTAGTTTTATGATCTATCTCATTAAATGGTTTTCAATTAGATGATACTTAAGTACTATGTTTTATATTCACAACCTCATTTTAAAATCATACTCTCTCAAATGTGAAAAACTATTAGGGAAATATTTATAGCATTTATTTCCAATGTCAAAATAATTTTTATCCACTATGGTCATTACTAATATGTTATGTCTCTATATATTTTCTTATGTTTTATATTATATAACCCTTTTAAAATATGTGGTTTTCAATAAAGGTGTTTTTTAATACAATAAAACAAAATTATTTTTCAATCATATTTTACCTTAGACTATATATTTTCGGGATATCCAAATATTGTTTTTAAAAATTTAATAATGGAGATTCTCAAATACCTTGAAATTCTATAAAAAAAATTAAAATAAAACCAATTTAATGTTTTCTGTAAGGGTTATGTTTGAGAAAAGATTCATTTTAATCATTTTTGTGAGAACATATCTTTATACTGACTTGGGGGAATTTTATATGAATCAGTATCTCAATGTTTTTATTGTTTCTAAATGAAATTATATTCCTCATATATTTAGAAAATATTTCTTTTATTGTTATTTTAATATATAATTGATATTTATTATATCAAATATATTGTTTTTGAAAAAATACTAAAAATTATCTTTCTTCTATGTCAAAATCCCTTGATATATATTATTATTTATTAAGGATATTCTTAAAATTATACCATCCACCTTCGTTTTATAGATGTTTAATTTAATATTCCCTTCTGTCAAAGAAATTATCCATCACTAATTTTTTTCTTCTCCTAATCATCTACTGCATATAAGCATAATTTTTTATCCAATGAATTTCCTCTCAGAATACCCTATTTTTTATTCCTTAGTTATGGGTGTTCATATAGACTCCCAAACATATATTGATTGGGAAAATTATTGAATAAACCATATTCTAATTATCTATAAGATGTACATACCATATAATTTATTGCCTTAACGGAATTATATTTACCTAGAATGTTACTTTATGTAATTGGATACACATTTATTATCCATGAGTGTATCGTGGTAGGATTAATTATAAAATTATGAATTTTTCCATATATGGATCCATTTTAAAAAGATATAATCAATATTTAATTTCCATGCATTCTTTTTGGTATGATGAATGATTATATTGATGTGGAACTCATATATATGGATGATGACTGGTGGCATACTGTATCACCCTCAAATATATGGGAAAAAGGCTTCATTAGATTACAAATCATGAACACGATTGGTTTTATTTACAAACTCATGGTTATGATTATATGTGATGACTTTTTTATTGTTTTGACATGATTGGTAATACTCATAAATTCTTAGTAATGATCATGTTTTATCACAAATTTTTCCTTAATTATGTTTATATAAACACCTTATTCTTATTTTTATAACAATTTTATTCTCTCATAGATCTTGTGTTTTGACTCATGTTTCAACACATACTTTCTTAATTTCATATGTTATTATGTGTCATATTCCTTGACTCATTTTTATGTTCTATGCATTATTATGATGAATTTTCTTATAGACTTGATAATACCTATATTCCAATCATATACTCACTTATGATCTTTGATAGTTATGAATTATTTTTAACCATAACCATCATTTCATCTCACACAATTATTATTTTTCTATTTCCCTTGGTTACGGAGATAATGAAGGTACAAGATTTATAGAGGAGTATGTTATGTGGAAAATTATTTTTCATAGTTGGAGACTTCTTATGTATTAAGAAGTTGATTTGATAGTGAAAATATTCCATTATTTGAAAAACATATGAATTGTTTTATATAATTTATTCTAAAAAATTGTAACGCCCTCAGTTTTTTTTAAAAATAACAATAGGCTCAATATCTTGTTTAACACACCACACAAAACATTATGTAAATTTTTATATATAATATAAATGTTATTATAACAGAGCTGTTGAGTTATTGGGTATGACTATATTTAAACACATTATGAAATATATATTTTATGTTTTTTACTCTATAAAAAATTAATAATTAATTATTAGTAAATATGTAAATAATTTTTATTGAAATAATTTTGAGGTTCAACCTGAATTTTATTAAAAAATGATTTATATTAAATTTGTGCATTGAAATTATAATTATTTTCTAACACTTTTAAAAATTGTATTTTATAAGTTGAACATAATTTTTTAAATAATAATTTCAATTTAACTTATGTTTAATTTTTTTTTATTTTTATAAAATGAATTATTTTTCTGTTAATGGTGAAAAATAACAATTTTTCACACATTATAATTTAATTTCAATAAATAATGAAATTTAAAAGAACCGTTCTATTTTGGATTTTAATCAATGTTTCATATGATCCATTTTATTTTAAATAATATATATAATTCAATTTTAATCATCAATATTCATGATTATGATATAAGATAAATTTTATGCTTAAAACACATTTTTCTAAAAAATATTTTTCATTGTGTTTTACTAAATTATATTATAATAGATTTTTCACTTATATAATTTGAATCATGATAATTGGATAGAATATTTTGAATCATGATGTAAGAAATTTGGTAGATTGGTCCCTTTTACTTTTAGTCATTATGAATAGTAACAATTTTAAATTTTCATTACCATGAAAAGCGTAAAAAGGGTTAAATAGGGTTAAAACCATGATATAAGGTCAGAAAATAAACTAAAAAAATGATTTTATTTCATTTTACCGGATAAATGTGACCCTAGTCATCCCAAATTAGAATATACAGAATTTTGGTTCCTTTTTCCCTTGATAATTCCATTTAGATTATTTTATGTAATGAAAATTACTAAATGTCACACTTTTGACTCTTATATCACTAAAATTATTAAATCTAGATAAAATGAGGATAGGTTTTGTTTTAAATATTTGTTTTAGGTATGAATTAATTATTTGATACTGGTAATTTATTTTAAATTTTTAATTATATAATAATTACTTTATTTTATTATGCGATGCCAAAAATGTATTTATTCAATTATTAGTAGAATAAAATAAATGATTTTAAAAATATTAAAATTAATTCAGTTTGGATGAATTACTTAGTTCCCTGAATATTTTAAATAAATATGATATATTAGGGATTTTTAAAAGTTTCATATTCTAATTCTATTTTTTTCATGGTGCCTTTAATGTAAAATTAAATGAATATTGTTGAAATTGAAATTGATGATATTTTTCTTAAATAAAATTTTATAAAATTATTTAAAAATAATAATAATATTTCATGTGGACAGTTATGAAAAAAAGTGGTTGATAATTTCATAAAATTTCCATTTATGTTATAATTGTTTCCTTTTACATAAAATTATTACCCATTAATAGTTTATGAGTCATTACTATGGTTATGATTAAAATTTGTTAACAAAGGGGTTAAATAAAATGAAATTGTTCAAAACACCATATAAACCTATCCAAATTTTATTTTTTGATGGTATTTAAACCACATATAACCTTATCTTCAAATATACATCCATATGAATAAATTTTTATGGATAATTAATCTATTATATTTTATTCTATTATAATATTCCTAGTGTGTCATGTCCCCCATTTATAAAAGGACACCACTCCTTTGTCTCCATTACAGAACATAGATCTATATATCTTAACCAAACACTACCAAAATTATCTTATAAACATCTCTAAGAAATAAGTAGTTTTTGATGGTTTTCTTAAAACACAATTCGATGGGTCCTTAATAAAGGATCTGAAGGGAGCATACCGAAGAAGATGATGATAGAGAAACATCAAAACAAGTTGATCTTGAGGCCATGATGTTTTTTATGAGTTTTATTTATATAATAAACATTTCATATTCACCACTGGTTTAATTTATGTGGTGTATATACTATTTTTTTTATTTTATGATTATTCTATTTAAAATTAGGGGTATTTAAATATCTTTCTATGTTTCCCACTTTTATGAGGTGTTGATTACAATGTTATCATGAAGTAAGAAATTTTATGTTACAATATTATTATATAATGGGATTTTTATGATTAGTTTATGTTGATTGAATTTTATTATTTAACAGTAAATAATATCATCAATTTTCTTTTTCTATGGTTTTTTTGAGAATACATTTTCTATTTTCATTTCCCTCAATTTATGCACTTAGGAGACTGAAATATATTTTTAAAATAAAAATAAATTTATTTATCTCTTCTATTGAAAGTAATATATCTTTAATATATGTGTTTTATAAAAATGTTTTACTTTTTTCTTATTAGTTATTTATTAATTTATTTTTTCATATTAATGAGTTTTTTTTCAAAAAAATAAAAAAATTAATCTTCAAATTGTTTTTCAAATGAGGTACTTTTTATTTTTAATAAAAAATATGATATGATTTTTGGTTTTAATGTACACGACATGAATAGAATTTACCACTTTTATAACCAGTAAATTTTTTTTGGTCCCTTTATAATTTATAGGGTTATTTTCAATTAAAATAATTTCCTTAGTATTTTGAAATTTTTTATATTTTGAAGAATTTATGTCAGCATAAAAAAAATTTCCCTCAAGAAATATTCCATGTCATATTTTAAATGAATTTTCATATATGATGACATCCATTGATTTTAAAAATGTTTTACATGGGATGTGATCAAATGATAGCAACCTTATTATTTATCATGATGCATCATGGTCATAAGGATGAGATGTCTATGAAACTCATCTCCTTTCCACAGGTTCTGATGTATGATGCATGAGTTATGATCTTATTGAAGACATATGAATGGATTTATAATTTTTTATGGGTGGGACAAGAATTATATATCCATCCAATGAATTTGGTAAATATTGATATCTCATGAGATAATTATCAAAATAATGGGATAACCCAATGCTATATGGGCCTCCCCATCATATAATTTATAATAGTCTTACCCAATACTATCTGGGATACCCATCATATAAGCTTTAATAGACTCACAAGATGCTCTCTAGGATGACCCATTATAAAAGATGTAACAGTCTAACCTTGTGCAATTTGGGTTCACCCATTAATTATTTAAAATTATTATGTACTAGAACATGAATAAATGATTTTTAAATTCTTATAAAAATCAAATTTGGACATCAACAAATCCTTTTATTTTAAAAACCCATTTTAAATACCAAAATAACATTTTATTTTAGAAAACCATATCCAATTCCAAAAATACCAAGAAAAAATGGAAAAGGGTTTTATCTGAATAAAATATGAAATCATGAAAATGGATATAGAAATGAAATAACGGTTATTGTGGAAAATAATTCATTGTCATCGCATGTGTTAATAATAGAACATTATTTTTTTCATTTGTCAAAAATGTTTTTCTATAAAACTTGTAAAAAGATTATTTTTTTAAAACCATTGAAATAATGTAAAAGAGACATAAATTATACTTTATAAATATTTTATTTTCATATTAAAACATTCATAAAATAATTTTAAATATAAGGAAAAATAAAAGGTATTTTTTGAAAGAAAACATTAAAAGATAATTTTTTTTCAAAGAAAAGTCCCACATCGCTTGGGAAACACTTCAATTGCAAACACCATTAAAGAATAACATTGATAAGAACATTAAATATCATTATCAAAGATAAATTCATGATATAAAATGTCACGAGGTATGCATATACATATTATCAAATAATATAGGTTCCTATCATTAAAAAATGCTTCAATGTAAGAAAATTGAGACGATGTCCCTTATCTTGAGTCCAACTTGTCTTGTGTCTTTATATTCATGAATAACAAATTTATATTAATTATTTATATGGTTGAGATCATTTTTCAGGATTATTATTACTTTTTTATCACTTTTTAACAATTTATATATAATTACTTAGTACATTAATTTAAAGTTAGATTTTTTTGACCATATTTTCCTTAAGTGATTAAAATGACTTTGGTAGGTTGACTATGGTCCAATAGGTCATTATATAAAAATTTTCAAAATAATAATCATTAAATAAGTATAATATTGATACATAAATTATAATTTTAAAAACAATCATGAAATACGGTTATGAAAAATGAACTAACATTATGATCATGGAGACAGTAGGTCGTACATACGCACGAGTAATGTTTCCATTTTTCTATGATCATTATGGAAAACATTTAATCTATATTTTATTATTACATATTGAAAATTATATCATATATAAAATATAATTTAATTTTATATACATATATATAATTCATTATTGTGATGTGGTGTCAAAAAAGGAATCACATCACTTCGAGGAGGCGGTAATCCACACATTCATGAATGACATTACCATTTTTTCAATGACTGAAAATGTAAAATGAGAATGACATATTATATTTCAAAAATGATAAATATTTCATGAACATAATAAATATTATATATATATGAAATATATTTATTATAATTACCCATATTACATTCCATATAACGCATTAGTAAAAAATGAATTGCATCTCTTCACGAGGCAGTAGTCCATTGTACACACGAGCGACGTTATCTTATCCCTTATGGAATGGGCCGTAAAAGGTAATATATGATATAATTAACAAGGGGGTATTATTATTTTTAAATATTATATATAATATTATTATCCATCATTATACCTATCCTTGATAGGTCGTAATGGGAAAATGTATAACATCATTTCTTGAGGCTGTAGTTCGACGTAGATACAGATAATGCTTTCCTAACACATTTCAGGCTAGTGTGTGTGGTTGTATATAATAATATTAAATTTAAAACATCTTATTATATGGAATATATTATGATTATCATTTCATAATATAATAATAATAATATAATGGGGTGTAGAAACATATAAAAAAATGATCGTTGATAAATGTTACATATTCTCTAAGTATCTCCATTTTGTTGCAAAAGAAGTACTTCATTGGATGGACATGAGCCCACAAAAATGATTATAGAATGCTATTAGGTAATTGGAGAAATTATTTCTAAAGGGATTGGATGAAACAATTTTTTTGATGGTTTGAATAGAGGAGGAGCGTGGGTGGACATTTATAAGAGGGCTGAGTGAAACACTTGTAATTTTTTCCAAAGAGTGAGATAAAACAACTTTTTACCATGTCATAATTACCCAATAATGGTCTATTATCAATAACATAATATATAAGTTCAATATATATCCAAAAAATGGGTTTTTAATATGTTTATAGGTCCTTTTATCCCTTGTGTTTAAAGGTTAATCCATTGGTAAACTCATTTTTACCTTAATCACTGTGATTAATTTTAATTGTGTTCCATAATTATTATGGTAAAAAATAAAATTTTAATTATTATAAATTATAAATTATCATGATTAAAAATATGGAATATATATTTCCAAATTCAATTCTGATAATTAAAAAATTTTAATTTAACATTAATCTAACAGTTATGGTGATACAGAAGGTTTTTAAGAAGAGTATTATTAAGAAAAAAATGATTATATATTAACTATATGTATAACAATAATAAAATTAATATTTATTGATATATTATCTAAACATATATTTTAAAAAATGCGACAATATTTATTATTTTAATTACTTAAAATGAGTAAACATTGTGGATTTCAAAAATGTTTTTAGAAAAACCAATTTTTAACCCAAAAAAACCTATCTACAAAAAACTAATATAAAGTTGGTTCAAAAGTAATTATGTGGATTAAATATAAATAAACAGTATATAGGTTAATTTAAAACATATTCAAAACATATTGAGCCTTCAAAATTACTTAATTTATTAAAAATAAACCACTTTTTATAAAAATAGGCATTTTCACCGTCCACTGAAAAGTCAATATTTTCCCAAAATATTCAAAAAATTTACACAATGTAATTTTTTTTATTTTGATTAAAAAAATAATAATATTATTATCCAATTAAACTTATATAAATAAATAAATTAACTTTTTAAAAAATATTTCAACAAAAGTTTTTAATCAAAATAATTTCCTTTTTGATTAAAAATTACTTAACTTATTTATGAATAATATAAATATCTAATTCATATTAATAAATATGAATATTATTTATTCTATAATTACCTAGGGTTTTACATATTGAGAATCAAATAAATTTTATCACCTCTATTTATTTTTTTAAATGGTTGACACATTAATAAGCTATTAAGGAGAATCCTGGATAATTATCCCTTTAATGAAGAAAAATTAATTTGAATAGATGATTTAATTTAGGATTATTACATTTCTAGAGGAAAAAATTTACCAATATATTTGTAAATAGTATTGAAAAGGGAAATATGCATGAATTTATTTATTTCCTTATGATTATCAATTTATCGAATCAGAGAAATAAATTGAGCATTCATACCCATTGAGAGAAAACCACCTTTAAAGTATTGAAGAATAAACCTACAAACATCATGTTGAATGGTATAACAAAAGGCTTGGAAAATATTAGTAGTAAAGAATGAAAAATATTTTGAATCTTTATATATCATTATATAAAATCCAATCTATAATCAACCTCATTAATCCACTGAATGATTTTAAAATTCCTAACATGTTGTGATCGAAACATACCTTGATTCACAATCCATATATACCCTAGTCTCAGAGTCACATTAAAGAATAAAATATCATAAACATAAAATCTTAGCATTTATCATGGTTGGTAGGTATATTAATTCAAAAATATCTAAGATGAAATCATGATATTCTATATTAATCTAACATAATCTATTGTTTCCTACACCAAATGAGGTCCCACAAGTCTCCTCTCACCAACCATAATCCCACACAATGGTAAACAAAATTTTCTATCTTATAATGAATTGAATGGTTCCATATGAGTCAATTAATGATAAATGTTATAATAATAGAGTCATATAAATGAAAGATGATACTTCCAATACCTCTTAAAATGAAGAAAAAAGTCTCAAATCATATCTTTTAAAACCTCTATAATTTTTTACATATATCTATCTATTTTAGGATGGTATTATATTCTCATAATAAACTATTCTCTGTAAGAATTATGATTACCCTTATAGAATAAAAATTTAATTTGAGAACTTGTTTATAATATAATGGACATCAGAACACCATGAAGTCTAATGGTATCCATCATAAAAGGATTACCAAGCTCATCAATTGAAACCATCTCTCATATTAGTATGAACCACACAATATTCATGAGATAATACAATATAAAACAAACACTATCATCATTATTTAGTGGCCTCATCAAAATAATCACTAAATAAATACTAATATTCTCTCATTTACATATTAAAATAGGAAAATACTATAAATACAGAGTCATTTGTTGATGCTCTAACTTTTCCTAACTACAAATCAGAAAATGTGAAAAAAAATTAATAACTAACTTCTTAAATCGTATCTACCAAAAAACTATTATGATATGATGATAATTTTTTTAGTTATATGGTACACTATAAAATAAAAATAAAGGAAATATTTTAGAATATCAGTTTTGAGCCCCACAAGATCTACCATCTATTCTCTGTAATAATGGGATTAATTTATAACACAAAAACAACCATTAATGGTGTCACAAGAATTTATGGTATACCACATCCTAAAGTAGTCCCAATATTAAATTTCCTCCCTTATACTAGGGTTTTAAACATGGATTTCATATTGAGGAAAGATAGAACCACACCATCTTACATCAGCATCCACTACTCTAAACATTCTTCACCAAATGTGTTAAATATTTCCAACCCAAGGAATATACTAATGTATTTTCATTAATAGATTAATACATAATATCATAATAATTTTTTTAAAGGTATTTCACTTACATTTAATGTCACATGTTTTCATTTCATTATGAAAAAAATGTAATTTAAATAATTATAATATCTATAATAATATATTCTCACAAATGGTTATTTATATGGATTTTTTGGGAATGAAAAATAATATTGATAGTGTGTGCATATGTAATAATAAACATATGATTGGAAAAATCCCATCTTGGTTGAAACTCGACTGATTGAATGATCCATAATATACCCAACATCCTCATTATTAGCTCAGACTTAGGGATGGAATAAAAAAGGAATAAAAGTATGATGTTAATAATTCTATGAAACTTTTAAAATTCAAGTAAAGGGGATTAAATATGCAATATATAACCATATTATACCAAAGACAGAGTATATGGAAGCCCATGTAGCATACTTGGTGGGTCATCAAACACAAAAAAACCCATTTATACTTCCTGGGTGAATACACTATTACTATATGAAAAAAAACTCATTCCAATCTTGAAATTTTATCACAACCTATAATACTCCATGATGGACATCAATTAAAAAAACCAAATTCATACATTTTGAGATTGATTATAAAACATGAATGAATAATTCATCAATGATTTCTAATATAGGTACTTGCTTTTTTATATCATTATATATTAATATATTCATAAAATACATTATGAATACTAAAAAAATTATTCATTAGTCCTAGTCTAATTATGTCCAATATTAATAAAACTATGTTGGTAATATATTCGGTTCATTTTTATTTTTTTATGAACACATTACATCACTAATTATTTAATGAAATTTATATATGTGGTAATTTAATAAATCCATCTACACATATAATTTATTGGGTTATCATATATAAGGAAATATTGTACGAATAAGGTTGAGTTTAGATTTTACAATCTTTATTTTCAACATTTTGAGAATAATATTTAAAATTATTTACTAAAAAATATCTTATTTTATTATGTTAGAATAATTTTTTAAAATATGAGTATTTGAATGTTCATAATCCTCATCCTGAAATTTTTCATTTTAAATGTTTCCTTGAGAATACATCTTAAATAAATGTTAAATGTAAATCATTACATAAATATCACTTGTTACCAATATATTTTTAACTCTTTTATAATATAAACTAGACATTATTTTGAAATAAAATTTTATAATTTGAAGACCAGTGAAAAATTTATGCTACACTAAGGATGGGGGTGTTAATTAGTGTTTCTAACTTTATATCCAAGATATAATTTTTATCAATTTTCCTATTTTTACATTTTTCATATTTTAAAGTGAATGATTATCATGTTCTATTTTCTCATTATTATTCTTCCTTTCAACACACCCAAACAAACAAATAGACACACACACAAGGCACATTGATTTAAAAGTATCACCACTAAATGTGGGATTTCTCGTCCTTTGTGTGATATAAATTCCTCATCAATCACTATACCTACTATATTCATCATTTGAGAATTAAACTATAGTCCCACTATAGATTATGAGTGTGAAACCCAAACTACGTGGTTGTTGGCATCCCACACTCGGGTATAGAATAAAGATTTATAGTGAATGAAATTTGGGTAACAAAAAAAGTTTGTTTCCCTAATTATGAAAATTGACTAGTTGTTGATGTACTACCTCTTCCCATATATTAATATTCTTTATAATTTCACAAATACCTAAAATAAAATCATTCCTATTTTCTTATATTCATAGTTTTTCACACATTATTTTATTTGTTGTATCTTGTATGAAATACTATTTTTTCACATATATATAAAACTTACTACTTCTATTTGTGAAAATATAAGATACACATCACACTTCCTATCCTTCTTTTCTAGTGTGAACTGAAGTGTTCATATCCCATATTCTTATAGTGAAATCCAATACAAAATTGAAGACTTATTATCATTTAAAACATCACATCATTTTACTCTTACTCTATTTATCATAAATAACACTATATAATGGTCTAATTTATACCATGAAATAAAAATGTTTCTTCATTATATAGAAATAAAATAAATCTATTTTGTTATGACATAATTTTAGTCACTAATAATGTGTTTTTTAACTATGAATTATTTGGGATGAGGTTTAGGGTTTTCTAGTCTATTATATGTTATTTATAGGGATTTTTAATTTTTTATGGTTGGATGACTATTTTCGCAAACTGTATCACTAGTCTATGAAATCATATAGCTAGTGGAAGAAGAATGAGAAGTGGAGCATGAATAAGATTCACAATTTATAAAATAATGTGAACTCAATTGATAAACAATGTGACATAGTCAAGTGTTCATATTCATAGTTCATATTTCATTAGTGTTTTGAAAAAAAAATGTGACTAAACCAAGTGGGTTCCCAGGACTGGAAGTAATCCTTGCATGTATGTTGAATGATTTAAAAAATCATGCAACCAAAATTTGTGAATGTGAAATAATTATATAAAAATCCCCTTCACCATTCATTAACATCAATTTTTGACCAACAATTTCTACAACACTAATTCATCTCAAATAATGAGAATCCTCTGGCCTTCCTAAAAATTTTCATTTCCTACCAATATTCATTTTGGAATTTCCAAGAGTGTTGTTCATTGGTATTTAACATAGGCAATCTAAAAACCTTTGTTCTTAAGTTTTCATCTTGATCTATATCTTTTCCCTTGGGATGAATCATATATTTGACATGTTATTTATAAATATGTGGATTTTGATGACATAAAATTAAAATTTATTCCTATTTCAAATATCAGTGATGGATCTACTGATTTTATGAAAATACCATAACTTGAGATATATCACTCATGAGTTGTGGATGAGTTCAGATAGTTTTTCATAGATCAATAATCTTGAGACATTTTTATTCTTGAATTTCTTCTTAGATCTATATTCTTATGCTGGATTGATGTTAATCGATGTTCATTAACTATAACTAAGTTTCCCTTCTATATTTGAAGAGTAATTCATGATGTGTTCATAAATGTAGAAAGAATCTGGTGAATTTCCATCATCTTCTTCAACATATCTTGGAATTAGATCCTTTGATGGAATCCTTAAGTTATGTTATTCTAAAGATAACCTTATTACCATGGAACATCATTGGGAATCCTTTAAAAAATCATTATTGAAATGAAACATGAAATAGAAATTCATGACATGTGAATTATATTTTTATGGTTGTGTACTGGAATTCGGGCTTCAGTAATTTGACAATTTTTAGAGTACTACATCGAAAATTTAATGTAGGAAGTTCAGTAAAATTTGGGCCCATTGTGTAATATTTTTTCATTGACATGATTCCTATGTTTTCATATCTTGATTGAATTTTCTTTTGAGTGATCACATGTGTGTGTGGACTCTAGGGACAATATATGATTCTTTCCTAGAGGAGTATGGCTATTTAGATTGTTATCCATTTTTGATTTTGATCACATGTAGTTTTATGTATTGAGAATTCTCTTGATTACATTCTATGTCCTATATTTGTATTCTCTACGCTATTTTTCGTAATTACCATTCCTTTGGAGGATATATTTTTGGTACATGGATAGGTGGGAAATCATGATATGGTTATCCCTTAGTGGGGGATTGTACATGACATGTAATGATTATGAAGATAGACCTAAACATATGGTTGGGGAATGAAGGCATTAAGGGAAAACCATGGAAGCAACATTGGGGGTATGATGGATTTGTGTCCTAATCCAAGGAAAGGATAGGATATAATGAACTTATGTCTTGGCATAAGGAATGGATAGGATAAAACAACTATTTATGACACTTTCAGTAGAGCGGTTGTGCGTCACTACATGCTAGCTTCTTTCCCACCACATTCCCACTTTATAAAGGTTGAATACATTCTTTAATTTCATTAGTGATTTCTTCTACATGATTGAAATAGGAAGATGGGGTATAGGTTCATCCTTCCATCAATTCCAACTTCGATATAATTTTCTTTTTTGAGTCTCCCTCAAAGTTTAATTTTTCTTCATGGATCTAATTACCAATGTCATCTCTATATATACACTGGTTAAAAATACTACTTATATATGGATAGAGCAACAACCATTGTCCAGGAGAGTAGTCACACCGGTCATCTTTAGGCATGTATGGACATTGGGATCATTGTTCGCATGTAATGATTTATCATTGGAGGTTATATCATGTGTGGCATTATAGGAACCAAAGAGAAGTAATCCCATGTTGATCTTGAGGTAATTTGTTCCATGGGAATAAGTATTCCAAGTAATTTTACCTCAAGAATCCTATGTTTATTTCAAGAGGAAGTTATTATCAGTTAGGTCAAAAGTTCTACATCATATGGAGATGTATTGGTATGTCATGGTGAGACATACTAGTTCATGAGTTTAACGCCTTTTGGAGATGGGTTGGTGGATCATAACACCCCATAGAGGTTGATCCAGGAGGTTTATCATTAGGATCGAACAACTTATTTTACAAATGGATCATAATTCCCCATAGAGGAAGATCTAAGAGTTTCATCCCTATGAGGGAACACATGGATCATTTACCAATAGATCAAAACATCATATTGAGACATATATAGGAGGTGTGTCCCTAGAGGGTAACCCACGAATATTTTACCAATGGATCATTATGAACCATGGAGAGGGATCCAAGAGGTACGTCCCTAAGAGGGATCAAAAAGATAGTTTAGCTATGGATCAAGATTCCCTATGGAGGAGTATATGGGAGGTGTGTACTAATGAGGGAACATCAGAATAGTTTACTGATTGACTATGACTCCCTATGGACACAAATCTAGGAGGTGCGTCCCAAGGTGGGATCACCTCGATAGTTCACCAATGGTTGATGAATTCTTGTGTAGTTATATCTAATAGATTCATCCTAATAAGGGAACACCTGAATATTTTACCAATTTCATGACACCTCATGGAGGAGGATCTAGGAGGTGCCTCCCTAGGGGTGAACACTTGAATAGGTTAACAATTCCAAGATTGAACCTCAAGGAGGAATCCTACATATCCTATTTAGAATACGGGGATCAAAACCCATGTAATTATATGTCGAGCTTTAATGTCTTGTGATAGTATCTATCTATGCAGATTAATGTCATTCAGTAAGTATTCTCATGTCATGAAAGGAGCATCTATGAGGGATGGATTGGTGATTATGTGTAGAATATTACCTTTTTTAATCGAATCACTCTTTAGTGAATTATATAGGGATTACTGTTGGACACTTCATTAGGGTGGCTGATCAAACCTTGGTGGAAGAGAAGGTTGAATCCTATGATGATCATACATGGGGAATCCTGTGCTTATAAAACATGGTAAGCCTATAGTGTTACAACATGTTTTGAGGAATTTTTCATAAAGTTTAACATCATATGACTAGGAAGTGTAAATATGAAGTTTTTCATTATGCAGATCATACATTGGTGGGATCTCTCCTCAAGGGGGACCATGTCATGTTGAGTATAAGATCGGATAAAAGGAACCTAATCCAAGATAGTTACACAGTTTCTCTATAATATTCCACTTATAGGGATTACATTATGACCACTCATGAACCTATGGGCAAGGTATTATATTTTCACTGTAATGGAGGAGTGGTCAAATAGGAGTCAGATGTTAGGATCCCCATGATTAGAAGAAAAAAGGTTATGGTACCTATTTTTAGATTAAAAAGGTATATTGGTGGTCTAGGTCACATTTGAATTGTGGGGGGAGTACATTGGAATTGGTGGAACTAGTCATGTAGGGAATCAAAGTATAGTTGGACCAATCCTGAACTAGTATTGGGACCCTGGGAAATCAACCTTCATAAAGGGATTCCAACTGAAGGGTGGCATATTAGAGAAGCCTGTAAGAGGGGTTTCATGAATCCTAATGTTTCTTTATGGGTGTATCATGAAACTTATGTTCCCTTCAAAGTTTATGGGGTTTGCGAAGGTATAGAATTTTTAAAATAGGGTTACCCTACCTCAGGGTGAATTAGTAGTTCCCATAATGTCGAGTTCATAAAGGATAGATGCCTTAAAAACCCCAGGTTACACAAAGGGATTATTCTTCCAAAAAGGTAATGGGACTTCAAAAAAGGCATATCCACATGGGGTAGAGGATCTTAAGAATTCAAGGGAGGTGGTTTCAAGAAGATTGTATACCATGGGGGATCTATTTTCACTTTCACTCTAGTAGTATCAGTGTTTTGTGAATAGGGAAATTTTTTCAAAATTCAAAAGGTCATAGGTAACCTTAAATTCCAAACATAATGGGATATTTATAGAAACTGGTGTTTTATGATGATTTTATGGAAGCAAAAATCTTTATGACCTTCTCAATGGAATGGGATATTTGGCTTTTAATGTTAAAGCGTGGAGATATTGGTCAAGGATCTGTGTGCTCATGAAGTACTTTGTCAATCTGGATTAAAATTATGTGAAGATTACCATTAGTTCTTCAAATGTTCGAGGCATCCACGAGATTTACCCATTCACAAATGTAGGGAGCTTCGTGAAACAAACCCATTTGATGTATTTTGGAAATTTTGGCTTGATTTTGTATCGAACAGGACATACCTTCCTTTAATATTAATGTATTATGATTATTATGGCATAAAAATTCTTCCTAAGAGTTGGATCCAATAGGGAAAAAGGATCCTTAGATTCTGAGTGAGAATCATTGAAAATTTGAAATCAACTCCCATTCATGATGCCCATTCATTGATCTTGTTCACAATGACCACTTCGTGAAGAACATCGTGAATATGAGGTCGATCGTATGCCTATAAAGAGAGAAGGTGTCCCTTATATGGACCACTACAATTTTGAAAATAGAATTTACTATGCTCTCCCTTCACAAAGATCACACCCTTTAGGAGTGATTTTTGATTTCAATACCCATCGATCTTGAAGTTCACCATCTACATGAGTTGAGATCCACGAATAGATCTCCCCAAAATGTCTTCTGAGAACCCAACCTTCTAGAAATGACATTAGAAAACCCAAAATTCATGAACCAATATCCACGAGTAGAACATAATGACCAGACTTAGAAAAACTCATATATCTTGAACCAAATATCCTCTCATGGATCCAATGGTGTATCCACTCATCAAGAAGGAATGGTTGGGAATATAAATATTGAGGATAGAATTTAGAGTGACTCAGACCATGAATTTCTCATTGTGATTCTTACTAAATATCATAAGGAGTATATATTGGGAATGAGGCTACCGGTCTATGGCTTCGGTATGGGGGATAATGTATTTATCCTTGTGTTAAGCAGAGACAATCCAACCTACTATTTTCAAAGAAAACTGGGATAATACCAGTGTTGTAGGGATATTTAAGGCCACATTCAGAAGGGCCATGTGAAAATCACAGTTGAAACTCTCTAGAACCACATCAGAAACATTGATACAAATAATATAGAGGATAAGATATCCTATGTAGTGTAAGAAAATTCCCTTAGCGGGTTTAGGGGATCCAATCAAAGGATGGAGGGACAACTGGGACAAGCGTTAGGGTAAAAATTTTACCAAAGAATGGGCTTGGGGATACTCATCATGAAAATAGGGTCATGAATTTGAGGTTGAGATGAGGAATTTGGGATCTATAAGGTAGCATGGGACTCACAGTTTCACATCTACCGCCACCTAAACCTCAAACTGGAGCTATTTTGTAGGTGGAATTCAGGGACTAGAACCTTAAAAATACATCATTAAGAGGATATAATCAGTCTATGGGATCATTACGAGATAACTAGAATCCCAATCCAAGGGGTTATGTATGACGAGTTCATCCCCATAGAGAATTTGTGGGAGTTTTAGGAGTAGCTGTCGTCCCTAGAGAGGGTATTGCAGAATTTAGTGTAAGGAAATACTGAACAAGATATAGAGATGAATGAAATACCATTTGAGTAGTAGTTTAGTTATTTATTGAATGAGAAAACAAAAAAATATATTAAAAAGGCCACTCACATTCCCTAAGATGTTCTAACAATGAAAATATCTCACCAACAAGTGGATATTAGAGGCACACCAATGGAAAATGTAGGGATACAACATAAATCCTGAATCTACCATGGTCAAGATAGTGGGGATTATTACTATATCAATTTTATCTAGATTCTCCTGGTGAGGTATTCACAGATGGGAGTGTGATGAAGAACTTTCAATTATGATGGTGATGCTGCTAATGGGGTAGCGTGCCAATTTGGTTGTCTCGATATTTGAGAAGATGTAGAAGGTGCTTCACCATTTTATCTAGAGAAAGAATGCTCTTTGTCTGTGAGGTACCCTCAACCTGTTATAATGTTGGACCTCCATAAATATGTGAGGATATGAATACCAAATCCACATTTCCCATCCCATGATGATCTTATTGAAAAAAAAATTTAAACATCATTGGGAGTCTCATACTCCAATTAGGTTTGGTGGATATGCTAGAAAGGGTTGGGTTAGTAGAGAACTACATGTTTCACCAGTTCACCCTTCTAATGGAGATGGTGACTGAGGATGGAACAATGACCATTGGGCATATATCATACCTCATTTCCTTTTGAGGTGGGGTATAGGTGGAAAGATTCAATTGAAATGTGATATGTGAGCCATATAGCCTGCACTGATTTTTAGGGAAATTAAGATTTATATAATAGATGACGGCTAATGTATACATGGAGGTTTTCTATTATCCCCACCCTTAATTCTTGAGGAATTTATGTTGCATGCTCAGAAAATAGTATAGGAGCTGTCAAAATAAGTTTCAGTCACGTACTGCTACATATGGACTCACCCCTAATTCCAAACTAAGTAGGAGAGTTCATATATCTAGGAGAATCAGAGGCACTAAACCACCTAGGCTGATGGGGGGGGGGGGGTCCCCACAACTATGGTTCCGAGTGAAAGTAGTGGTCGGTGTGCACCGTGTAGGCTTGGTTGGTTCGTTGAAATTATTGCAGGGTTGGTAATACATAACCCAACACATATTGAGTCTAGAACGAGAGGCGAAACACCAAGTAAATATCTCATAAGAATGTGTTCATTGGAGGAAGGTGAGACCTATAAGTCCATTCCAAGAGATTTTTTTCTCACTTTTTATGGAATTAGTTTCTCTAAAAAAACATTCCTATTGATTTGGTAATCCCAAATGCTTAGGAGATCAGGGGTACTTTAGGCAGCTCAAAACTCTCCATAGGATGTGGTGGGACCTTAACAAAGAGGGTATATTTCACATAATATTGTGTCACACTAGGACCAACTTCCACATTCCCTAAGATGTGGTGGTTATATACATTAGAGAGATGGAGTATGTTGCCAAATCTAAGGGTGTGGCATGTTCGATAACCACAAGGGAGAAGGTGTTATTGGGGATGAGCTCCTCCTCTGAACTCTTGGCCAGTGAGTTAGCTTCTCTCTCACCTCTT
The DNA here is from genome assembly GCA_963277665.1 of Viscum album. NCBI lineage: Eukaryota > Viridiplantae > Streptophyta > Magnoliopsida > Santalales > Viscaceae > Viscum > Viscum album. The sequence continues at coordinate 344,236,666 of OY728167.1, forward strand.
CAGGGATACTTGATTGAATCATGGGGAAGTGACACCTACTAGGACTCCCCCATGGTAGTAGGTCCTTAACTCAATTAGGTAGATAATCTATCACTTAATTTGAAATATACCAAAACCCTAATATAATTTTCTAACTCTTATTGCATGTGTGTAGGTTTTAATGAGCATGGAGTAGGGGGAGGTTCATTATAATCCTCAAAAAGCGGGATAGGGAGCCTCAAAACTTGATAGGTAGAGTGTGGGGCCCTCCCTAATGTTGTGGCTATGGGTGTCCATTCATTGGCTGAAGTGGCCCCTATGACTGGGGCATCAGATGTAGAGGGAATTCCCTTTCCATGGGGATAATCTGTGATCATGCCAGAGATCCTCACCTGAATATATTAATCACATAATACTCTTTCCTACTTTTCTCTATTGTCTCTTATTTTCCCCCTTTTTCAGTTAGGGGATTCATATTGATATGATAGTTCAAACTGTGCTTGGGGAATATCCATTGACGTCCACATTTGAGTCGGTGTCCCCAGAGAGTGAGCTTGTGACAACAGGTGCTATTCTCTCTATGGAAATGTATAGGGAGGATTTTATGGGTGGGACAACCATGGTGTTTCCATTGGATGGAAAATTTGAGACTATTCCATCAATGGAGGGGGTTGATATGGTACCCCTAATGTGGTTGTCCGAAAGAGCTATGGTGGTGGATTTTGTGGTAGTGGATCCACCATATGTGGTTGTTGGAGCTAATTCCATAACATAAGAATTAGCAATTATTCTGAGATATGCATAGATTGGGGATATTTTATTGGATGTGACTACCCAAAAGTTTCCACTGGTGGAGACTATTAGAGTTGAAGTGGAAATCACACAACCAACAGGGGAATATGATAAATTCAGGATGGTATCATCCACCTCACAGGTGCCATAAGGGTAAATGGAGGATTCTACTATAGGTTAATGGGGGTGATGAGGATACATTCAATGCTATATATTTCCATATGATCACACATGAGAACATGAACATGGAAAATTTTCTCATTGATGTACTGGTGATATTCCCTCCATCATATACTATTCCACCCAAATAATTCTAGGATTCCTTCTTGGATTCTTCTATGGAGAAACAGAATGTTCATCACAAGGCATTGAGGTATGTGCGGGAAAAAATATATTTTACCAAGATATCTGAACTTAAAAATCTAGTGGGGTCTATTATCACTAGATATTCAGCTCATGGATTGGTGGGGTGGAATCATGAAACCCTTATGCATTGTCTCGATACTTCTCTGTCGAGTGGGCATGCACCAAATGGAAGGTACTCAAAATTTCATGGATAAAACACAAGGATGAGGGTTCAAATGTTATCGAGGTAGATTAAGGGGAGATATACCACCTATAAGGGATGGATCTGGAAAACATGGCCTTCTATACTTCCCAAGATGAGACCATCCACCATTTTACGACCTAGTTATTAATGGTAAAGGTTAAGATGAAGTATGTGCAATACATGGTAGTTTAGTTTCAAGATGAGTAGAAACATCCATGGATTAGGACCGACAAAGTTATCCCTAAATCTGATGAAGAGAATTCAGAACTGATAAATTAGTAGTGGATCTTGGAGGCCACTCTAAGAGGGTGGATGAGCTCAAATGCTTAGTCTTCAGGGTTGACCATTAGGGGAATTTTATAAAGGAGTGGCTCCAATATCTAGAAGTACATGTAAAACATTGGATAAATTGTTTTAAACTCTTTCATCCTTTAAGATTTATATTTTTTATTAATGAATTTAAATCATAATCATGATATAACCAAAGAATAATCCCTAATATCACATGAGTCATGCTCGGTGTGTGAAACTGGGTATGACCATTCTATTTCCTATTCATATGAGAGTTTCATATAATGATCGAGCACTCTAGGACAAAATTTACTGACTGGTCACTAAAAGTGTTCATCTTAAGAGGGGTTATGGTTGGAGAATGGGGCTCTCTATATAACCAAAATTTTATCCCATCATGATCTATTGAATGAATGGAATAAATCCCATGGTGTTTAATTCTACCTAAAAAAAGTGGAATGAAGAGAGTGAATCATGATTCCCTTGATCAAGAACACAAGGGGAGTGGTGTGATGATAATTGATAACTACTAACCATGTTCAAAACATAATATATATACATTTATCCAAGGATAGGGACAAATAATAGGGTTTCAACCACATAACATGTTTAAAACACAGAACATGTACCAGAATGTCATCCAATGTATTATAGTATGTATTCCCAAGATGGTAGTTGAGCTAGTGTGGAAATGTACAATTTTCATTAGTATGGTCCATTCAGATATGAAGGAGGATGATTACCAAATTAAAGGGAGACATAGAGAATGGATATGAAGCGATGGAAGGCACAAATGGATTCTAACATGCCTAGAATTAATCCACCATGAATCCTAGAACATTGTATAGGAGTATTAGTCTGAAAAAAGGTCAAAATTATCTTACAGAGGGAGAGTTACCTCATATACTGAGTCACAATAGTGAAACATGAATTATGTAGTAGGTGAACAACATCAGAAGAAAGGTCCTCCTAGATGAGATCCCAAGATGCTTTAAAGTTTCTTATTAGTCAATGGGGATGATAGAAATGTAATTTAATGTTGTTTGGTGAGATATTGGACATGAATTTTGACATCATATGGTGAGGATGATGGGTCCCACAGTTTAAACTTCATGTGATTTGGATTTGGTGTGTGTGAATTATGCACTGAACTTCCCACCTTTCATCCTCATGTTAGTTAAAGAAATCATCCCTTTTCCATTTCATGCGGAAGGGTTGAAGATGTGAATGGATGTGTGAATAAACAAGAATGGTACCTGCCCAACCAAAGTTGGTAGAGGCATATTATTGAAACATGATAGGGGTAATCCATGTTGATGAAGAAAAGTAAAGTGAAGCTTAGGAGAACCTACACCATGAAAAAAACCTAGGGTGATTATCACATAGTTTATGGTCTTAATGCTTGTGTTGAAATAGTGGGTGCCCTAGACCCAACTATGTAGTACTTTTTATTACCATATCATGTGTACAATTAGATATGCATGATGATATCTTACCATTATAGTGAAGACTTTTCTGCGTCTACTATAATAATGGAAATGTCCAAAGGTTAGTTGTCATGTCGAGAGGTTATAGCAGATCCCAGGCTATAATGAGAACCTCGAGATACAATGACATTAATCTTAAATATATGTTCTATAGTCAAGATACATTTTACTGACTTGACACAGTAGATGTCTGACTATCAGGTGCTAGGGGCTCATAAGCATTGAGAATTCTTCTCATGAAGTTCTCACTTGGTGATCTCTAGTAGTGAGATCATGAGGACAGACCCGCCAATAAGAACACCACATGTTTTGGGTGTCATTGGTTGTTCCTATCTCGTAAATGTGTATTGGTCTTCTGAACTGAGACCATTACCAATGTATATCATTTAATTACGTACTTTGATTCAAGGTGAAAACCATGGAAGTGATGTCATGGAGAGGTAGTTTGTGTCGAGTGCGTCATTTGTGGTATGGTGTTGGATGAATGGTCAAGAAAGAATTTGTCGCTTCCAAATTTAGGAAGTTGTATATCTCAGTTCTGGTTGATCAGGATGGTGCTGCCTTCATAAGTCTTTGGCCAAAGGAGTAGAAAGGAGAATCCATCTGGATAGATCAGAAAATAATAAATCAAGATAAGGACGATGACACAAGAGTGTGTCCTGCATTATGAGATATCAAATGACAAAGAGACTATAGTACACAGTCAGTGTTCATAGGATGGTAGTCGTTGCTATGACTATCCTTTTCTCTTTAGGGTCCATGACGGGTTCCTAGACCCCACTCTTGGTCTGTGAATTTTATTCACTGCTTTCGTGATAAGGGCCTAGAGGGTCACACACAAAAGCATATTCAAGAATCCGCACCTATTCAGTGGAACAGAAATATGGACATAGTGGGCCCCGCCATGGGGTCCGAGCATTGTTTAAGTTGTCGATCACCAAAAGAATTAAATAAATTCATTAATATTCAAGTTATGAATATTTGGGTTTGAATTTATTTAATATATTTACGAGTTTAGTAAATACAAGAAAAATATTAATCGAACGAATATTATTTAATATTCAAGGTTTGTTTAATATTAAGCAGGACGACGAGTTGATTTAAATGGCTCGGTTTTATCATGTAATATATTATATATATATTACAAGTGTGTAATAAAATATTAAATAAAATTGACGCACTTTAGTCTGTCAAAATTATTTATTTAGAGAACGTTGATAGTAACGGGGGTCGGGGAACCCTACCGGGTATTTATCAAAATCTCTATAAATAATAGAGGAGGCTCGCTCTCTTTGGTGTGAACATCACTATTCATTCATTTATGGAATGAAATTTGAGAGCCTCTCTCTCCTCCCGCTTCCTAGAGAGAGAAGCTGAAGATCCAAGAGCTCGGATCAAGTATCTCCTCACGCATCGCAAGATCGACGATGCGGTGATCATCGGGACGTCGAAGATATCGTTGAATCTCCGCGATAGCACCCAGAGTTCGACGATCGGCGTTCCCACAGATTTTTGAGGCATGTGTGGACGATCTAGAGGGATCCTGCTATGGATCCTTCGGGCAACGATCACCGTCGACAAGTAGCGGTCGAAAACGGCTTCAGATATGCAATGAGTTTGTTTTCCTTTTTTTTCGTTCTCTTAACAATCTAAGAGAGATACTCGGACCTTTTCGGGGCTCGGATTGCCGACAATGACAAGTACCGTCATTGCGCCGATGAAATTTTTTAAAATCCCTGGCCCACCGGCTTCCGTTACACGCCCCGAAAACCCAACAGTGGTATCAGAGGGATCACATAGATTTTCTGAGCCAAATAAAATTAATTTTCATAAGATTAAGTAGAGGGTTCGAAAATGGTTCCAGCGGTTCAAACCGCATTTCGTTCTGATCTCGAACGGCCAAGATACAGTCAATTTAAATTTTCAGATTTGATCGAATATGCAGTTTGATCTCGGGTACTAATTTTATTTCATCCAGTGGAACCGATCAAGCTGAGATTGGTTCAATTGATGTAATTAAAATTTTGAAAATTATAATTTGTCAAATTAAATAATTTTCACAATATTTATATTATTTTAATAATATTTATTTTATTACTAGAATAATGTAATAATAATAAATTATTATTTTGTTATAATAATCTTATTATTATTTAATTTAAAAGGATATCTTTAGCCTTAAGAATAAAAATGGAAAATACTTGAAAAGAAGAGTCTTAAAGTTTAAAAAAAATGATGGAACCAAGACTTAAAATAATTCTTCACAAAATGAAAAAAATGGTGGAAGAAGACTTCAAAAGAAGTCTTGTTTAAAAATAACCATCGGGGGCCTATTGCGTGGAAACAACAAGACAAAACAAAATACTGTCTCCTGAGCGGTGCACTGTAGCACTGCTCCTCCATCAGGCAGCGGTGGGTATCCTTCCCCGGGACGCCGCGCATAGGGCCGCAACACCCCTCCGCCGGTGCCTCCCCTTCAGGCCGGCTGTCGGGCTCCTCCACACGCCAGCTCCTGCGCCTCCTGCCCCTCTCCCTGCGGACCTCCGGTAGCGCCGCCGGGTGCAGCACCCAGACCCAGCACCAGGCCGAGGGCCGCCGTAAGCCCTCCTCTCTCCCGCGCGGCCTGCAGTAGGACGCCGCACAGGAGGCATCTGCCCCTCCCCTCCGCACTGGCGGCTCGACCACGTCGCCAGCCTCCCTGCTGCAACCTCACCGGCGCACCCACAGCGCACTGCCCAGGCCTCCCCGGCCTCTTCTCTACTTGCTGTAGACCCCAGCCAGCTCCTCCACCTAGCCGCGCCCCATACAGGCTCGTCGGCCGCCCACCTGCCTTCTTCTCCCGACCGTGCACTGCTAGTTGGACCACCCCGCACAACCAGTTCCCTAGCGCGAAGCCCGGCGCTCTACCGAGAGAGGCGCCGCCTCCAGCAGCGGTAGACCAAGCTCACCCGGCCGCCGCCCAGTCCTCCTAGCGGGAAGGTAATGCCTGACCCGGGTTTCGTTAAAATAATTAATATAATTAATTAATTTAATTAATTAAATTAGATTATTTATTAATTGCAGTGAAATATGTTTAATACCCGATTAGAATTAATTTAGTTTGGATATTAAATTAAATTTATTAAATAATTTAATTTTAAGTACTAAAATTAAATTAATTAAAGGACCGTTAATTAATTAAATTATTTTAATTTAGTAATTCATTTAATGTAATTATATATCCATCATACTTAGTTTATGCATTTTAATTTTTATCGCGCAATATTTTAAATTACCCGTCGTCTGGTCTTGAGCATCGACCCATGTATGTCTGCTTTTAAATTATTTATTTAATTAATTATTTTAAACTGCGTGCGATGTGTGTAATTAATTAAAGACGGTATGCGCATCGTCTTTCTTTTTCGGTTAAAATGTATAAGGTCCTGCGCACCCAATAATTATATGATGTACATTTATTGGCGAGTCCCCCTCGCCTGCGCGCGAGTATCTTTGTACTTCGGACAAAGACGATGAGCGACATAGAATCCACCAAGATGAGGCGGTGTACGACAATGCAAGACGACGTGTGGATTCCACCAAGGCGAGGTGGTACTCCAAGACGTGACGTCGACCCCGCCAAGACATGACGACACTGCAAAAGACCAGCAAACATACAAGACAAGAGGAAAGATGCATTTTGAGTCAAGCTTCGACTCAGGTAAAATGCGCATAGGTCGTTTAGATGCTGAAGGCCAGTCGGGTAGTAGTTTTACCCTCATGCATTTATTTATTATTTTATTCATTTTTTAGAACAGCGGGAAAAATACATAAAATAATAAATAATAAAATGCATAAAGAAGCGACGTTTGATTTCTATTGATGTTCAGTTTTGAGAACGACAATTTAGATGAACAATATTAATAGAAATAGATTACATTCATCGAGAGAAAACTAATAAAACCCTCAAAGATAATATTATGTCACAAACAGCCTTCCATCATTCAAGTTTGAACAAAACCGGGTGTTCGAGGTGCTGGTTCATGCCTTAGCTGAGGGTGCCTCTTACTACCGGAGAGTTCTTATTTGTGTGGTGGGTCAACTTAACTAAAATTGCAGCAAAGATATAGCCTTATCCAGTTTGTTGTAATTTTAGAGGCATGCGTTGAGTAAATCAGTAAATGATTTTTGAAGCTAGGACTTCACTCAACATATCAAGGAACCGCGAGCTAATGCGGTTGGCCAGCCTAAAGCCTACCTTGGACCCTCCATGTAGTGGCGTAGACCTAGCTTGTAGACTATGAGGGAGGTTCAGGGATCCTTTCCACGAGAATAATCAAGAGTATTCCGATTCTAGTACAGAGGGTTCCTAGAATTCAAAAAATTAGTGGGAGACATTTAATGATTCAATAATCAGTAATGTCACATTAGGTAATCATATAAAAGTACAATCTGCTAAAGTATATTTGTAGATAATGGCAAGAAATAGCATAATAAAACTGTGATAAACATTGGAAAAAGTAAATGTCCAAACAAGCACAAAATTCCAAGTAAAGGCGCTTGCGCACATTACTACCATAATGGAAATTCAAGGTGCTTGTGTCCCAACCTGTTAAGCCACCTAAGGAAGCGAGGGTGAAAAGTTTCTTTCAGGAGACTCATGAATAAAGCATATGATGGTTCTATCATAATGCTATCATCAACATCTGATATTAGTTGTGGTCTCTACATCAAGACTAAGATGATGATCACATGTAGTCTCATCTCCAAGATCCTTTCAAGGGGAAAGTGAAGCAAGATTTGAATGCGATGGTTGCACTCAGTTTGTGTAAAGTGAAAGACGGTTCACAATATTTCATTCCATCCCATTTCTTATACATTTTACACCCAATTACTCTAGTTTAGTTTAAAGGTACAAACGAAGGTCATAGAGTAAGCGCTTCATTACAGCTAAGGTAACATTTCGCCAAGTAATAAGAATGTTAGAGATAACACCGTCTTTTATTCTTATGGAGAATACATTGAATGACAAGGTGAAAAGGCCTATGAAAAGTTATGCCAAAGGAACCTTCGTCATGTCCTTCAATGAAAAGTGGTTTGTTATTTAACAGGAGGTTATTTGCATAATATAATGAAATGAATTCATGGAAGTTTAAAAACTGAAATAAAAGAAGCAAGTTCCCGCTCCTTGTTCCGTTAATATTCATCAAATAAAAGTATTGTTTTCTCTCATACATCTTGGGTATTGAAATACAATATGATTTTCACATATTTTTATTAAGATACAATAACCAAGCAAGTAAAGAATCGTTACTATAAGTAAAGTGTCTTCTCCAAGCAGCTGAGAAAGGGTGATTCCTAAGTCAGCAGGGAGAAACACATAACTTCTAATTGCCAAGTGATTTATTCAAATTGAACAAGTTGTGGAGTATAACCAAAAAAATTTATCTCATGTGCCCATTTGGACATGATGAGACATTATTCCATGTTTTGGAATGAATGTTGTTTGAGGTGACATACTCAACAAATAGTTCTCTACTATTTTTATCAATTGCAATACATGATGAATATAAAATATAAGACCTATCCAGTTGTGGAAATGTGATTCCTTGTCAAGTAAAACTAAAAGTGGATGTCAAATATATACCCAGTATGGTATTTAGGCTCGGTACAGCTAAACACCTATGGTATAATTAACATCTTTAGTTTATACAAAGAAACCTTTGGAACAAAGGTACGCCACAAAGATTCCGAGGTTAGTTCAACACGAGAGTGTGAACTGTTCCAAAGAAAGCTAGAGGTGAAGATACTTCAAAAGATTGCATTAAGTAATTAAGGAATGTACCAATGACGTATAATTTTGGTCAGAAGATATGAGTTGCATCGGATCGGCAGGCCGAAGAATATCTTGACCAAGCAATCATCAATCATGATAATGTAGCGTGGAGTAATTCCTAAATGCATGTTACCTTATCTACATCACCATATTGACATTCATAAGGAGGATCGATGACAGAGTCTTACATATTAACATTGATCAACAAACATGTAGCGTGGAGCAATTCCTAAATGCATATGTTATACATCAAAGTTATGATGTAAGTTGTATCAATGTTGCAACTTGCAGAAACTTCCATCATATTTCAAAATGTGATTTGTAAATAACAGCATAATCCCATAACCAATATGCCAACTAAAATGACAAATGGATATCATACGAGTCATAGTATGATGGAAAAACCATTATGTAATAGGACGTGTTTAGATGCAAAGCGTTTGTTATGATTTAAAAAAGCATGCATCAAGTTAAACGCGTTATGCATCTAAGGTAATTATCCTAACAGTTTCTTAAGATATTACCTAAATCCCTAAGATAAAAAAGATGTAGTCAGGCATTAGAATACATTTATATACAAAGGCGCACATCTCTATTAGAGATAGTGGGAGATGAATTAACTTGGACTTACTCAATACTCGAGATGCACAAATGGTTGGCATAGGGAACAAGTTCCACAAGTACATGTGGAATAAGCATGTTCCAGAGAGACATACAGCATAGGAAGAATGAAACCATGGTGATGGTTTTATATTCACCGCGGCTAGTGATAAATTATTCATTAAGAATAATAAATCCTATAATTAAGCAGTATAAGACGATGATCTACGATTGAAAAGATCAACTAAAATTCAATAATGGATTCCATGTATAAAATTATAAAGGGGGCTTATAAATCGAATACTACGGTGGGTATTCAAATGAAATGATACATGGATGGGACAAGTATGGTACCAATAAGGCTCGATTGGTTATACCAAGTCGGTACGCCTAAATCTATTAGAATTTTACTTTTCATAGCCAAGCTTTTAAGATCCTTTTATTGTTCATTAGATGTCAAGTTCATATTTCATGGAAGGTGTCTATACGACGCAACCAGAAAGAGATGATGACATAAAATGATGCCAATAAGGGTTGCAAGTTACTGAAATCCAATTCTAGATTAAAGTAAGCAACAAGATCTTAGAGCATTCATTATAAATGAATCTTGGCCTTGTGTCTACCAAAGGTTTGTGGGAGTGCCAATGTTTTCCATGTGATATATGTTCGACAACATATGGAAAATAGATTTTGATCTTACAGTTAGATGAGATCAGGTTAAAAGAAATTCTTCAATGATTGAATTCAAGTAGCAACCTAAGTTCTAGGGAATAGGATCTACTTAGGTAGATCCAAAGGTTTCATGTTCCTAATCAATCGTACATATAGTGACATTTTATTGAAAAAATACAAGTTGGAACAATTCATGTTCAGATTTGTTACCTATGTCACATGGCTTAATCTCTCTAGGTTAACATGTTCGGAGAATGTGTAGAGATTAAAGTTGTGAATTGATACCATATGCTTTAGTGATGGATCAGTCAAATATTCCATAATATGTACAATAATTGATACTACTAGGATATAATTTATTATAGGCAGATATCAATTATTTCCAAGAGCACTGCAAGTGATGCAGTCAGAACTATCATCTTGTATTTTGGAAAGTACAAATGATATGTACCTGGAATATGGAGAGGAAGGTATACTAGTTATGGTGGGACACAAACTAGTAATCCTTAGATCAATTTGATCTTGTATCACAGTTAGGAAAAGGAGATGATCGAGTCAAGCTTATAAAAGCTTGTGGTAGCCACACCTACAAATACCGACTATGTTGCAGCTTCTAAAGAAGCTAAGAAGTAGTTATAAATTGCAATGAGTTGTTCCAATTCTTGGATTTACACCTAGTGAGAAAAGTATTATCATAATAAGAATTATGATATTCTTACTAGACAAGTTTCCAAGTTATGAAAATGGAAAAAAGTAATATACTCATGGATACCCTGTCTTGAGAAGTTTTACTCAAGTTGATGAGGTTGCATATAGCAGATATGCCACGCAGCGAAAAATGTGGCAGGCCCAGAAGTTAAAGCCATTACTCAGCAGAAGCATGGTATTTATCATGTGAGTAGCTAACAAGTTTAGTTAGCAAGTTGTCTCTATTGCAAGTGGGATTGTTGAAATATTGGGTTCCCTAGACCCAACTATGTAGTACTTTTGATTACCATATCACGTGTAGAGTTAGATATGCATGATGATATCTTACCATCATAGTGCAGACTTTTCGGCATCCACTATAATAATGGTAATGTCCAAAGGTTAGTTGTCGTGTCGAGAGGTTATAGAAGATCCCATGCTATAATGATAACCTGAAGATAAAATGACATTGATCTTAAATATATGTTCTATAGTCTAGATACATCTTACTGACTGGAAACAGTAGATGTCTGACTATCAGGTGCTGGGGGATCATAATCATTGAGACTTCTTCTCATGAAGTTCGCACTTGGTGATCTCTAGTAGCGAGATCATGAGGACAGACCCGCCAATAGGAACACCACATGTTTTGGGTGTCATTGGTTGTTTCTATCTACGGACATGTGTATTAGTCTCCTGACTTGAGACGATTACCAATTTATATCATTTAATTATGTACTTTGATGAAAGGAGAAAACCATGGTAGTGATTTCATGGCGAGGTAGTTTGTGTAGGGTGCGTCGTTAGTGGTATGGCATTGGTTGAATGGTCAAGAAATAATTTGTCGCTTCCAAGTTTAGGAAGTTATATATCTCAGGCCTGGTTGATCAGGATGGTGCTGCCTTCATAAGTCTTTGGCCAAAGCAGTAGAAAGGCGAATCCATCCAGATAGATCAACAAATAATAAAGCAAGTTAAGGACGATTACACAAGAGTGCATCCTACTTTATGAGATATCAAATGACAAAGAGACTATACCACACAGTCAGTGTTTGTAGGATGGTAGTCGTTGCTATGACTATCCTTATCTCTTTAGGGGACATGACAGGTTGCTAGACCCCACTCTTGGTCTGTGAATTTTATTCACTCTTATCGAGATAAGGGCCTAGAGGGTCACACACAAAAGTGTATTCAAGAATCCGCACCTATTCAGTGGAATAGGAATGTGGACATAGTGGGCCCCACCACGGGGTCCGAGCATTGTCCAAGTTTTCGATCACCAAAAGAATTAAATAAACTCATTAATATTCAAGTTACGAATATTTGGGCTTGAATTTATTTAATGTATTTATGAGTTTAGTAAATACAAGAAAAATATTAATCGAATGAATATTATTTAATATTCAAGGTTCATTTAATATTAAGCGGGAGGGAGAGTCGATTTAAATGGCTCGGTTTTATCACGTAATATATTATATATATTACAAGTGTGTGATAAAATATTAAATAATATTGACATAGTTTAGTCCATCAAAATTATTTATTTAGAGAACGTTGATATTAATGGGGGCCGGGGAACCCTACCGGGTATTTATCAACATCTCTATAAATAAGAGAGGAGGCTCTCTCTCTTTAGTGTGCAGATCACTATTCATTCGTTTATGGAATGAAATTTGAGAGCCTCTCTCTCCTCCCACTTCCTAGAGAGAGAAGCTGAAGATCCAAGAGCTCGGATCAAGTATCTCCTCACGCATCGCAATATCGACGATATGGTGATCTTCGGGACGTCGAAGATATCATTGAATCACCACGCTAGTACTCAGAGTTTGACGATCAGCGTTCTCGTGGATTTTTGAGGCGTGTGTGGACGATGTAGAGGGATCCTGCTATGGATCCTTCGTGCAACGATCACCGTCTACAAGTAGTGGTCAACAACGACTTTGAATATTCAATGGGTATGTTTTCCTTTTATTTTTGTGCTCTTAACAATCTACGCGAGATCCTCGGACCTTTCCGGGGCTCAGATCGTCGGCAACGACAAGTACTGTCATTGCGTGGACGAAAAATTTTAAAATCCTTGGCCCACCGGGTTCTACTGCGTGCCCCGGAAACCCAACAGCTTGCACAACATGGTGAGTGTCTTACAGAGATACCTGTATAATGGTGGAATAATAATCTGACAAGAATTGAGGGGCCTATGAGGCCACAAAACGCCCCATAATAAATTCCCTTGGGAAACATGAAAATATTTTAAAGTAATGATTCATGGACTTGGACTCTTAATTTATGTTAATATAGTTTAGACCAAGTGAAACCTAAAGTGTTTGGTGCAAAATGAAAGAGTAGTAACCCGAAATTAATGGGGGTCTAGTGGAGCCATGTGTTGTACGAAACATGATGGGAAAGTTTCACATAGTTTATTTTTATGTGTATTAGAGCATGTATTTTATTTTAAGGCCATAAATCTTATTTCAAGGGATGGAGTGTCTTACAGGAACATGTGTGAAATCAATGGAAAGATACCCAACATGAAAATAGGTGCCTTTGAGGCCACTATGTTCTATAGAAATTGTTTTTTATATATGTCCCACATATTTTATGGTCATGATAATTTGACCATTGACTCTTATTTTATGGTCATAGAGGTAGGATTCTGTCATGAATACCCCATAAGGACATGTTTAACATGAAAAAGTGACAACTTATGGTAATAGATTTTAGACCATGGGGAACTTGTGCATCTATACCTTGTATGGGGATGATCCCCCTACATACTCCTAATCCCACATGAGCCATGATCAGTACAATAAATAAGGAGTGGTGTGTAGTTATCCTTAATCACTGGGGAGAACACAATGAGGGGGAGAAGTGGAAAGAAAATCCCAGGAGGGAGATTGTGACTTCCCAAACCTAGGAAGTGAGGGAGGGGAAGAACATATGGATGGGGAACAACTACTAGCCTTGCTTGAAACATAGGTTCTATACTTGTGTCTTATAGAGATGAGATGATAAAAAATGAAAGATCGACCATTTACTTAGTATGCAAGATGGGAGATTATATTTTTCGCTGAAGATCCTTTGAGAAATAAGACTAGGATGGTGGGGGAGCCAGTTTGTCCTGGTTTCATTCCATTAAGGAACCTATTTAGATTGGTAGGATGATCCAAATTGAAGAATTCATTATGTGTAGAAGACAAAGTGGTGTAGGAGGATGATGTTGGTAGGGTGATGCCCTCTATGGTGAGGAAATGACATCATCTCACATTAGGGGGCATCCCGATTTGACATGGGGAAAAGTTTGATTCATCTCATACATATCATATGAGGCAACCTGGTTGTATATGGGTTATTTACTGACATCCCATACTCATCGTATGAGGCATCCCAATTTTGACAGGATAATAATTCAGTTTAACATCATGTGCTGGCGATGTTGGGTATTTTAGTTTAATAACATGAACCTAAGACTAGGGATGTTATTAGTTTAATTTCATAGATATTATAATGTTTAGATAATTGTTGTGTTCGGGTCATGTATAATTTTCTATATGGAATGAGTGTCCCAAGGATGTTTTCATTGCATGGAAGATTGATAACCTAATGTAATAGTAGGTTTGAAGGAAACCCTTTATCACACATAACTTAAAAAACTGCACCTTGTGTAAACAATATGAATCAAGGTAGGAAAGACCCCAAAATAAGTCAATATAGGGGGGTGGGTATAGGATAAAATATTTAGGTGTCACAACATATCCCATCAGGATGGGAATCAAGAAGACCATAGTTATAGAAAATGGTGTGGTCGGACACCCTTATCGAAAGGTGTTACACTCCCGATCAAGGATATAAACTCTTCTCATACTAGGATATGGGGAATCCTAAATCTATATGGGGAAAGGCTATAGTTTAACATCACACATAGATGAATTTGGTGTTTTTTCATCCCATATTTTGAATACGGGTCATTTTTGTTAAACCCATTGAAAGATAATCTCTTGTTAATAGGAATCCAAAAATTATATAGGGTATGACCATAGTTTAACATCGTCTACTGAGGACTTTAGTAAGGCTTTGACATTTAGATTTTCATTATTTCCTTCCTTTTATCAGGTTATGATGGAATCTAGTCCTAATAATGGGCCTAGATAAATAAATGGATCTTATACCTAAAGGGGTCCCATGTTGGTATTTTGGGATGATAACACCCCATGTAATGAAGGGTTTTGTGTGGATCTAAGGTTGGGCCTGAAGATGGAAAGTCTAGGAATCATTAAATATCCCATAAGTATAATAATCAATACATAAGTAGTTTTAAATTGGATGGAGGTATGTGTTCACTGGAACACCAGAGATGAACAAAACAATGAAAATGAATGGTGAATGCACATAGTTTTGTGTCATAGTACATGGACCCTGAAAAATAGTTTGAAGTCGTGGTGATTAGACTATAAGTAAAAAAATAAATGTCATGATGCTTGGACATAGAGAGGTAATGTTTTCTACAAGGGTATATATGTGGAATGAAAGAGTTAAAAATGTTATGTGAATGTAGGAAAAGGTGGATCACATACCAGAAAAGCACCAAGAACCAAATAGAACATAATTTAAGGTTATAATGTTTGGACTGAGGGAAAGGTGGGAAGACGTTTAACATAATGATTCTTGGACTAAGAGGATGTTGATCTAAAGGGTTTTTGTGTGACACAACAGAGGTAATATATGACATGAATGGACCCAAAGGATGCTCATTTACCACATTCATTCAATGAGATGAACATAAAGTAGTTTAATGTCACAATTCTTGAACTATAAATGGGTCCAATGGGATGAATGGGTGGTAATTTTTTATCTGGGATCAAAAAAAATAATCTATACATCATTACATATCCCATGACTATGAGAATCAATTCACATGTATTTATAGAACATGGTGAGATATGAGACCAAAACCAGTGGGGGGAATCTTCTCTGATGAGGGAATTGAGGCATCCCAAGATTTTCATAGGGAATCTCAAGCTAGTGATACTGGATGAGGATATAATTTAAAATCATTTGCTAAGGATGCTTATTATTTTTCTTCTAATATCATATGAGGAATCCAAATATTGGTTTGGTTATAGTTTTTTACCGTCTTATATTTTTCACATAAGGCATCCCGATTATATATGGGGTACGACTTCTTGGATCCTCCTATAATTATCGTACAAGGCATCCCAGTTTTACGCACTATAAAACCACCTCTCATTAATAAGAATATCAGTTTTATATAATGTGAAAATGAAGTTTAACATCATGCATTGAGGATATAGGGAATTTATGTTTAAATCACTAAAACTCAGACTATAGGGGATGAAAATAATTTATGTTCATAATGCTTGGACCATAGAAAATTATTTAAGGTCGTGTTTCATGGACTATGAATCTTAGTTTAAGGTCATCAAGTTTGACCAATTGAAAGTAGTTTAATGTCATAAAACACAGACCACATTGGTAATTTTAGTTCAAGTACCTAAATCTTAAAGAAAAATGGGATCCTTAATTGATTTACTTCTTGAGAAACTTTTCATTAGTGGAAGGTGTGATACGCTCCCCATCCATGGTGATCATAGATTATATCACAATGGAATGTAATTTATGAATGGTTTAATGTCCTTCTCACATGGTATACAATATTGGTGTATTTTTATAGGTATCATCAGCATTATAAGATCTGTAACTGTTTCACCTAGGAGGAAGGAGTAGAGGAGAACCATCTTGTTGTTCACTATCATTATCCTATTCTGGAACATACCATGATTTTTCAAGGCTTGGTGCATGTTCTCTTCAAGGGATTAAAAATCACCTCGAATAACTGACTACATTCTATCAAGAATCTATTGGTTAGTGACTAATATATGGAGAAATGAAAATTGAACCTCAATTTGGAGGAATAACACTATTCCATATACTAGGGAGTATGGGGTCACCTAGGTAGAATCTCGAGTCATCGTCTGATAGGCCTAATGGGTGTTGAGAATATTTTCTATCTAACTCTTATTTTTTCCCAACCATCTAATATAGTATTACATATAGGATCTTTTTGAATGTATAAATCATTCCATGTTTCTGCACATGGTAGCAAGAAGTGTCATTCAACTAAATATTTAACATGGCATATAATTTCATTAGGTTGGAAGCTTAGATGTTGATGTAGTTGTATGTGAGAATAGCATGAGGAACTCAAAATCTAAGAATGATGTGTGAGATAAAAAAAAATCATGGATTGGTTCATAACTTCCTTGATAGGAATTTATTATACCACTTGGAGAATAATTCAATCATATTCAGAATTAACTTTCACTAGAGAGATGTTGTTGATGGGTATGGTCCCAGAATGTTGAACAACCACACTTCAAAGGTATAGGATGACATTATAGTGTTAAGAAGATGTGAAAACTGATGCACAATGATTTAATGAATCCGAAATTCATGATAACTCTTGGATAACTTGATAAATTCATGAACCATGTTGGGTTATAATTATCCGTGTATCTAAATCTGGGGGGAGAGCATCAGTCCCAACTAGTGGGCGTCATATGACCCAGCATGGAAATCCTAGGTAACCTAATGTATCTCATCTCATTGTATGAAAAAGAGGTGAATTCCATCAAACCCATATCAATGGAGAGTCTTCTCAAGATTGGAACCACACTAAAGGGTGAACTTTGTTGTGCTCCAATGGATTCGATCACTCTTGTCTTAGTCTTGTAGGAGAATACCACACAGTCTATACTCAATGAAGGGAGTTGTTGAATTAGATGATTAATCTTCTGTATAGAAACTAAAGGGTCCTGGTATAGAAGAACCAATATCTATTTGTTTTAACTATTTCCTATCATCGTCATCTTCAATTACGGGGGTGATGACCCATAGATGTTCCACATAGATTACCAAATCATCATGGTAAGGTTCTATGAGGGACACGACTAGACTGTCCAAGTCATAAACATAACCATTCATTGATTGAGGGATATTATTGTATCCCATATGAATTGGAAAATGTTACATTAGCTAATGATTACACTGTATAAAAGGTAAAAGATCTTTTATTTTAAATATGTAGTCACCATTTATCTCTTTGTTGACTGGATTAAAGTCTCCCATCAACTGTAATCAGGGGACATCATTCTTGAGGGATAGATTGAGACCAACAATGAATGACTGATACTCTCACCCATTATTGGTGTTTCATTATAATAAAATGAATGAGTATGATAAAACATACATTTAATGAGTGATGAAAATGATTCCCATGCCCAATCTGTTGATATTAGGATTGTTGACTATTATATCGGTTGGGCTCCGAGAGGCACCATCAAAATTAATCTTCCAACAAAGCATGAATTGATACACTGAGAGGATAACCTCATATAGAAAATCAACATCCATGGGATTTTCATTATAGGATGGATGGGAGGCCATAAATTCTTCCAGCACCTATTACTTGAAATAATTATGTAGAACTAGCTAGATTTAATTGTTAGAGAATCACTGAATAACAAGCCAAATGTCACATCATCATGGGGAGATTTAGAATATGCATTAGTGGTTCAACATGGGAAACATGTCGAATCCTGTGATGTTGAAGATAATTTCACTACTTATACAGTACAAAAACTAGGGTGAGGTTGATCTTCTCAATATGGGAGTATCTTGTGTCTGTTTCATATATCACGAGTCTTAGATAGTATAAACTATTTTCTTTTCCCTAATTTTTATTATAGGAGAGAAGGGATCTAGAGGAACATTATAGTACAACCACATAGAGGACCAAAATATTAGAACCATAGGATATAGAAAATATTTCTTTTTTTCCTCAAACCTGGTTTGGAACTCCTCACCCCACTGGTAAATGATTCCATTCATCATGAGATTCAATAAGGGCATACACTTTCTGGATAGATTCTCAATAAATCAGTGTATAGAGGCTATCTAGACTTCAATGCCTTGCATCTCCTAGATATTACTTGGGTAAGCCATCTAATTTATGGAATTGATCTTTTTTAGGGTCATTATTAATGCCTCTATATATTATTATGAAGTCAATAAACTTCTCATAGGTAACCCTGAATTCAAACTTCAAGGGGTTCATCTTCAAATTTTGGGAGTAGAGTAAGTCAAAAACTTTCTAAAATTACTTGAGATGGAAATGATACTTGTGGGATTCGACCACCAATTCATCCAAAAATAAATCCAAAAATGTCTTGAGAATCACCTTGAAGATTTTGTGAATGGATAACTGATAAGTGGCTTGTAGATTCATCAATTTGATGGGAATCACATGATAGTAGAATGTCCATTGTGGTTTCTTAAAGGTGGTGTCACGACCCGTCCCTTGGGGCCTATGTCGTGACTCCCCCAAGCCCGCCTCTTGAAGGCCAGGGGTTAATGACTAACACTGAAGGCATCAACCTACAAGTGGAAGGAATTTTCCTGAGTACCTATACACACACACATACAACCACGTCCCATGAAAACTGGAAAAGTGAACGTGAAGATACTAAACAGGCACTGAGTGTAAAGGTAAAATGAAAGTAAATGGGATAGACTACAAACCCAATAAAAGAATACTGCAACAAGAGAAATTACAATATTGATGGAAAGATGTCCGATGAAAACCCCAACTTATGGGTAAGTATAGATTAGATTCTAGAAGCTGTAGAAGCACGTACTGCCTTCCTGATCTCACTAGGAACCACCTGGTCCTGGGCCACCAAGTCCTCCACCAAGTCGTTGGTCATCTGCACCAGACACAACACCTGTGGGTGAAGCCAGTGCAGAGCTGAGTAACAAAATACTCAACAGGGACCCCAAACCAACAAGGAAAGACCACAAATCAATCCATGAATCAAACCACAAATCAAGACATCTCACACCGAGTATAATATATAATATGAAAGTAATACCATCAGCTGTATCATTGAATACCTTGGGCTGCTGAGGTACTCCTCCTTGATGAGTTTTTTGGGTATGCTAGGTCACACAGAGACTGTCCCCACCGTGGGCCTACCGGGTCACACAGAGCCACTTCCCACTAGTCTTATACTGCATTGGTACTCATCCTTGATTATTACCATGGGTATGATGGGTCATACAGAGCCTCTACCCACTATGGGATTTCTGGGTCACATAGAGCCGCTTCCCACTTTGGATATCGTACTGAGGTACTCATCCCTGACGAGTACCATGGGTATGCCGAGTCACAGAGAGCTGATCCCCACCATGGGACTACCTACTCACATAGATCTTCTTCCAACTGGGCTATCATAGATGATCTACATAGGGTATCTTTTCAGAAATCTTCGGGTCTCAGTCAACCGCAGGGTTCCCACACGTAGTGCGTTTGATTCCAGGAGAAACCACTCCTCAAGACATTTTTTATATTGTAACTTCCATGAAATAATTCTTAGAGTATTTAAAAATAACCTCCTTGTCTCAAGGGTTCCTTCCCCACAAACTGATTATCAATCGGACACCCGGTTTGTAAGTTATGGTTGTTTTCTGAAAAGGGGTCAGTTGGGTCTGAACCGGGAGGACCGACCCAACGACCCGGCCTTTTCTTACATTACTATTAAATCATCTCAAAGATAAATAACATAATAGTATTACACATGGAGGATCCATAGGTTTAGTGTCTTGGGAAAACTAGGGCTACACATAACAAGTACAACATCAAGCATAAAAATTCATTTAATCTCTTCTTCTATAGCTTCTTAGTAGCACTTGTCCTCTCCTTAGTACATGTAGCCACCGGAGGATATACATCAAAAGGGGTGAGTTAAAAGCCCAGTAAGAGGATATATAAGAACAATATAGCATGGGGTGAGCATAATCATGACATAGGAAGAAGATCTTGAACATGAGAGGAGCATAAACAATAAACTTGAAATGTGGCAAAGCCTATAAATGAAACATCATGTCTTAGTGGTTAACTACCAAACATACTTGTGAACAAATCTAGCATCATTTTCATGCTTAATTTCACATTTACTCATGAGATTTATCACTTTACCCAATGCATTGGAGTGCTATATAATTCCGGGCGCACCCGTCACATTTAAACATTCATATTGCGCTATATAATTCTGGGCGCACCCGTCACATCATAACATTATCATTATCATGCTTGCCACATAGAACACATATAAAACATGTACATAAATAACCCATGGAAAGGAATGGGTTTCATCTCATAATAACACATTCATAAGCTTTGTGTTCCCAAAAGAAATAGGGAACAACATACTTGATATAAGAACCATCAACCTTGAATGAGAGGCAAAATGTGAGATCTTGAAAGAAGAGTTCTTTTGGAAAACATTTTGATGGACATAAAAACCAGTGACAAACATGTATATCCCAGAAAAGTAAAGTAAATAATTAAAAAATGATCTTTGAGGAGTAACCATATCAAAAATGGAGTGAAAGAGGGAGAACCCGAAGGAAGAAAATTGGGTTCGAGATTTCCCCTTAGCTTGTACTCGAATGCCTCCTTCTCTTTAATGTCCTGTATAATGACATTATATTAATTAATTAGAAATTCCAGAATTTTTAATACATTAATAGGGTTCATTATGGTTTCATTATTTCATATTATGTTCCTTTGTATGACTTATAGAGTTTAAAAACATTGATCGGGGATGTTCGTTTTCATGGTTTTCTTGAGCGGTCCACTTGTATTATTAATTTGATTTTTGGGTAGATCATGTGTAAACATCCAGAACTGATGTTACATGTAATTAATGATATTACAGAAGCATTAATGATTTTATAATGAGTTATATTAGATCCATGTGGCCGAATTATTAGATAAGAATTAAATGAAGATTATTTGGGCTAATTTGAGCGGTTTTTGGATCACAACCAACTCATTCTAACTTTTCACTTAGTAGTATGTCCATAGGTTATTTACAGAACTTAAAATAGAACATAATACATATTAAAAATTCTAGTTCAACCATAAAAATGGTTTCATGACTAGATTGAAGGTATAAATGGAAGAAGAGAGCATGTTGTTTTTGAAGGTGATAAATTATCACCACATGAACAACGTTCTCTTTAATAAAATAAAAGGAAGGGGGAAAGGGTGTGGGGTGATATAATAAAACATTAGAATCATAATATTATAGTATAGATATAATACTGGATTTACATAACAATTTGGATGAAGATAGATAGAGAGAGATCAAGAAAGGAACTTGAACTTGAAAGGAAATTAAAGGAGAAGAGAGAGAGAAATTACCTTTAGAATCCTTCTCTTGAGATCCTCTTTAAGGAAGCTAGGCTTGGTCTTTTGATGAGACCAGCAGATTTTGGACGTGGGGGATGAGCTAGGGAAGGTGCTTGGGCAGAATTTAGATAAGGCTTGGAGCTTGAGAGGTGTGAGGAAAAGAGGGAGTGAAGGGTGGCTTTTATAGTGGAGGGGAGAGGGGTTTCCTTAATATAAAATTGATTAGTTTATTAATTTCACCTAAGACAAGGAATAGTGAGTCTTGGATGACTAAGAATAGTAAATTTGACTTGTAAATTCGGGATTTGGGTGCTTACATCACTTGTGATGTCAGGAATAGTGGGTTTTATTTAAAATGTATTTATATGATAAATTAATGTATTCTACTATTCATCAAAAATTCATGTATCTCAGAAAAATACCAAAATTTTACCCCAACAATTTTTCAAAGTGTAGAAGCCAAAAATGAATTCCATTATTCAAAAATAATTTTCTAAATATTATTAATTTAATATTTAATTAAAATCATAATTTACTTAAAAAAACAGTTTTTAAAATTAAAACTGATTTTGCAATTCTTTCAAAAATTACTTAGGGTCTTATAAAATTATCTAAAAACTATTAGACATTGATTCAATAATTTATGAATATGTTTCAGGAACATAAATATTCTTTTAAATTAAATAATTAATTATAATTAATCATTTGTGACTTATAAAATACCAAAAACATTTACTAAAGTCAAATTATCACCTTCTATGATGTCTAAATTTTATTTTATTATTCATAGGTAATGTTACTCTTATTTACTATTCATAAGGGTATGTTACTATTCATAAGGGTAGGTTACTATTCATAAGGGTAGATTACTATTCACCACAAATTATTTTTGTTTCATTAACTCCAAAAACTATCTTGAACACAACCGTGTATGTTGGATTTTTAAAATTGAAAACATAGGGGTGACAAAATTATGTTTAAAGGTCACTTATCACTTAGTAGTTCATTATTTTGTGTTTTTGTGGCATAGATATAAGAAGGGAATTTTCCATTGAAAAACTTTGGGTCGTTACATTCTTCCCCCCTTAAGAAATTTCGCCCTCGAAATTTCACTTTACACAAACAGGTGAGGGTACTTCTCCTTCATTGCCTCTTCCGGTTCCCAAGTTGCTTCCTCAAACTTTTGGTTCCTCCACAACACTTTGACAAGGCGGGTTGTCTTGTTGCGTAGAACCTTATCACTTCGGTCCAGAATTTTTACCGACTGCTCCTCATATGAGAGATCATCTTCCAACTGTACCACCACTGATTTTAGTACATGTGAGGGGTCTGGAATGTACTTCCTCAGTAGTGATACATGAAACACATCATGAACTTTAGCCATATTTGGTGGAAGTGCCAGTTGATAGGCCACGGCTCCTATACGATCAAGGATCTCAAAGGGGCCAATGTACCTTGGGATTAGCTTCCCTTTCTTCCTGTATCACATGACTCTCTTCCATGGAGATATTCGAAGGAAGACTTTATCTCCAACGTTGAACTCCAAGTCCCTTCGACGATTGTCAGCATAGCTCTTTTGCTGACTTTGAGCAGCTTTGATATGTTTCTGAATGACTTGAACCTTCTCTGTCATCTCTTGAACAAGATCGGGACCAAGTAGCTTTCGTTCTCCAACTTTATACCAACAGGTTGGAGTTATACATCGCTTCCCATAAAGAGCTTCATACAGAGCCATCTGAATACTCGAGTGGAAGCTATTGTTGTATGAGAACTCAACCAATGGGAGATGTTGATCCCAACCCCCTTTGAATTCAAGAGAGCAGGATCTTAGCATATCATCAAGTGTCTGAATAGTCCTTTCAGACTGGCCATCAGTTTGGGGGTGATAGGACTTGCTGAAATTTCATTCAGTACTCAAAGCAAGTTGAAGGCTCCTCCAGAATTTAGAAGTGAACCTTGGATCACGATCAGAGACAATCGAGAGCGGTATACCATGCAATCTCACTACTTCGTTCACATATATCCTTGCAAGTTGTTCAATGGAGAGGTCTTCCCGAATAGCGATAAAATGGGCAGTCTTGGTGAGTCGGTCAACCACAACCCATATCGCATTATTTCCTCTTGACGTTTTCGGGAGACCCATGACAAAGTCCATAGTAACATTTTCTCATTTCCACATGGGTATAGGCAATGGCTGCATCATACCTTTGGACTTTTTCCGCTCAGCTTTAACTTGCTGACATATCAAGAACCTTGATATATATTCTGCAATCTCCTTCTTCATGTTATCCCACCAGAAGTTTTCTCAGAGATCATGATACATCTTGGTACTTCCAGGATGAATAGTGAAAGTTGAGCTATGTGCATTATCCAATAGCTTCTTCTTTATTCCGGGTGATGAAGGCACACAAAGCCGCGTTCCAAACTGAATCACACCATCATCGTCGATATGGAACTCTTGCAGCTTCCCTTCCTTTACTGCATTCACCCTCTTTTGTATCTCTACATCATCCCTTTGTTCTTCCTTAATCATCTGTTGGATGGATGGTTGTGCAATCATTTGGCCAAGGTAGGATGTATCCCCTTCCCTTACGATTCCCAAATCCATCCTTTGCATATCCAAGAAGATATGGTCTTTCTCAATCCTCAACATGGATAGAGTAGCAGGTTCTTTCCTGCTTAGAGCATCAGCTACCCTGTTCGCCTTTCCAGGATGATAGTGAATAGAGCAATCGTAATCCTGGATTAGCTCTAACCATCTCCTTTGATGCATGTTGAGCTCCTTTTGTGTGAATATATACTTTAGGCTCTTGTGGTCGGTGTATATGTCACACTTCTCACCATAAAGGTAGTGCCGCCAGATTTTCAAGGCAAAAATCACGGCTGGCAGCTCTAGATCATGCGTTGGGTAGTTCTGCTCATGGATCTTCAACTGTCATGAGGCGTAGGCTATCACATTATCATTTTGCATGAGTACACAACCCAAGCCTTTCTTTGAAGCATCACTGTATATGACAAAACTTTCTCCACTTTTCGGTAGTGTGAGTACAGGTGCAGTGATCAACCTTCTCTTTAGCTCCTTGAAGCTTCCCTCACATTCTTCCGTCCATACATACTTTACCCCTTTCCTTGTTAACTTAGTTAGCGGGCTTGACAATCGTGAGAAGTTTCTCACAAAACGTCTGTAGTACCTAGCTAATTCAAGAAAACTACGGATTTCTGTGACACTAGAGGGCCTGGGCCATTCTTCAATTGCCTTTGTCTTTGAAGGGTCCACAGAAATTCCCTCGCTTGTGATCACATGTCCCAAGAACGTGACTTGATTCATCCAAAAGTCACACTTGCTGAACTTGGCGTACAAATTCTCCTTTCTCAATGTCTCCAAAACAAGTCTTAGATGTTCTTCATGTTCCTCCTTGCTCTTGGATTAGATGAGAGTATCATCGATAAAAACTACAACAAATTTGTCGAGGTAATGTCTAAAGACTCTATTCATCAAATCCATGAAGATTGCAGGGGCATTAGTAAGTCCGAAGGGCATCACCAAAAACTCATAGTGCCCATACCTTGTACGGAAGGCAGTCTTCTGAATATCTTCCTTCTTCACCTTTACTTGATGATATCCAGAATGAAGATCCACCTTTGAGAAGTATTGATCTCCTCTTAACTGGTCGAACAAGTCATCAATCCTTGGGAGAGAACACTTGTTCTTTATGGTGATCTTGTTGAGTTCACGATAATCGATACACAACCGCATGGTACCATCCTTCTTCTTCACAAAGAGCACTGGCGCACCCCATGGTGATGCACTAGGGCGTATGAACCCTTTGTCCAAATGCTCTTGCAGCTGCTTCTTTAACTCCTCCAGTTCTATAGGAGCCATCCTATATGGGCACTTCGAGATAGGAGTAGTTCCGGTTATGAGTTCAATTGAGAACTCTACCTCACGATCCGGGGGAATTCCGGGTAACTCTTCGAGAAATACATCGCCGTATTCCCTTAAAATGGGCATTTCTTCAAGGTTGGAACTTTCCTTTGACTCAAACATTTGGGCGAGGTATGCTTCTTCATAGGGAATCATCACCCACACCATTGAAGGATTTCTCAAAGGAGATTCATGATCTTCCTTGCATTTGTAGAGGAGAATGGGATGGTTTAGAATATGAAAATATATTTACTTTTCCCGACAATTGATATGTGCTCTATATAACGAGAGCCAATCCATTCCCATTATAGCGTCGAATTCCACCAAGGGAAGTATTACGAGATTTGCCGGAAGAATCTTCCCACATACGTCAACAGGAGAAGAATCAAACACTTGGGTTGCAATGATTGCACCACTTGGTGTTTTTACAGATATCTCTACTTCAAGGTTTCGGGGCTTCGATTCTATAGCTCTAGCAAACTTGCAAGATATAAAGGAATGCGTATAACTATAATCAAACAATACTTTTTCCATTCTTGAGTGAATAAGAGGTGTACCTTGTACGACTTCATTATCATGTTCCACCTCCGCAGTAGTGATGGCATAAGCCTTCCCTTGTTCCTTTGGCTTTGGTGTTTGTTGGCGCTGATTACCCTCGAAAGCTCGAGGTTTAGTGCACTGGTTTGAATAGTGCCCTAGCTCCTTAATGTTGTAGAATTGAACCACGAGTGGTTCTCTCCTTTCATCGGCTACATTATCCTTCATTTTCATGTCTCTTCAACACTCATGAGCTCGGTGTCCTTTCCCACACTTGAAGCATTTCCCCGTCCCTTTGAGGCAGTTCCCATTGTGCAACTTCCCACATTTTTGGCAAGTGGGTCGTTGTGTTTTCTTCCCATCTTTATCACTAGATCCAACAGCTTGAAACTCCATCATTCTTTTCCTACCACCATAGCCAAGGGACCATTCTCAAAACTCCATATCCACTTTGAGAGCACACCGAACAACTTCTTCATAACTCCCAAAGTCTCGAATTGCAAGAGCCTTTCGAAGATGTGTTTTTAATCCACTAATGAATCTATCAATTTTGATATCGTTGTTGATAACAAAACCCGAATCATACCTTGCGATCCTTGTGAAATTTTCTTCATAGGGTGTGATAGATTCTCCTTCTTTTTGCTTGAGCTCTATGAATTCTCTCTCCATCTTCGTGCGAAGAGTTCTTGAGAAGTACTTATTAAGAAACATTATCTTAAAGTCTTCCCATTCTATCTATTCAATTTCCTCCCTTGGCTTGGTGTTCTTAATCAAATACCACCATTGATCAGCTTCTCCATCTAGAAGATAAACGGCTAGAGTCACCTTCTCTGTCTTGGAACAGTGAAGAACAAAAAAGATCTTCTCCATGGAGTTGACCCACTATTCCGCAACTAGTGGATTGGAAGATCCACGAAACATCGGTGGTCGTTGCCGCATAAAACATTCGATAGCTAGTTGCTCCCTCTTTGGTGAAGGAGGATGTTCCCCATTATTATGGTTAATATTCATAACCCAGGATGATTGGGTAAGCATCTCCATGAAGTTTTGAACTCCACCTCCAAAATCATTTGGGATGTCGTTCGGGAAATCATTGCATTGGCCTTCGCAAGAGTTGTTGGCCTGATTTCTCCTGGTTCCCACCATTTTCTAAAATAGAAAAGGGTAGAACAAAACATAAGTAAACAAGCCATGAATAACTTATCCTTTTAAAAAATTATACAAAAAACATAACATATGGGATCCCTAGGTAAATATCCTTGTGTGCATATTTGTACTTAGTCTCATGATAGAGGTTTTCTTAGGGTTCACTAATACTAATTCCCAAATTAACTAAACCTTTCCTCTGATACCAACTATAACGACCCGGACTTTTCTTACATTACTATTACATCATCTCAAAGAAAAATAATATAATAGTATTACACATGGAGGATCCAGAGGTTTAGTGTCTTGGGAAAACTGGGACAATACATAACAAGTACAACATCAAGCGTAAAAATTCATTTAATATCTTCTTCTATATCCTCTTAGTAGCACTTGTCCTCTCCTTAGTACATGTAGCCACCTGAGGATATACATCAAAATGGGTGAGCTAAAATCCCAGTAAGAGGATATATAAGAACAATATAGCATGGGGTGAGCATAATCATGACATAGGAAGAAGATCTTGAACATGAGAGGAGCATAAACAATAAACTTGAAATGTGGCAAAGCATAAAAATAAAACATCATGTCTTAGTGGTTAACTACCACACATACTTGTGAACAAAGCTACCATCATGTTCACACATAACTTCACATTTACTCATGAGATTCATCACTTTACCCAATGCATTGGAGTGCTATATAATTCCGGGCGCACCCGTCACATTTAAACATTCATATTGCGCTATATAATTCCGGGCGCACCCGTCACATCATAACATTATCATTATCAAGCTTGCCACATAGAACACATATCAAACATGTAAATAAATAACCCATGGAAAGGAATGGCTTTCATCTCATAATAACACATTCATAAGCTTTGGGTTCCCAAAAGAAAGAGGGAACGACATACTTGATATAAGAACCATCAACCTTGAATGAGAGGCAAAATGTGAGATCTTGAAAGAAGAGTTCTTTTGGAAAACATTTTGATGGAAATAAAAACTAGTGAAAAACATGTATATCCCATAAAAGTAATGTAAATTATGAAAAAATGATCTTTGAGTAGTAACCATATCAAAAATGGAGTGAAAGAGGGAGAACCCGAAGGAAGAAAATTGGGTTCGAGATTTCCCCTTACCTAGTACTCGAATGCCTCCTTCTATTTAATGTCATGTATAATGACATTATATTAATTAATTAGAAATTCAAGAACCTTTTATACATTAATAGGGTTCATTCTGGTATCATTATTTCATATTATGTTACTTTGGATGACTTATAGAGTTTAAAAACATTGATCGGGGAGGTTTGTTTTCATGGTTTTCTTGAGGGGTCCACTTGTATTCTTAATTTGATGTTTGGGTAGATCATGGGTAAACATCCAGAACTGATGTTACATGTAATTAATGATATAATAGAAGCATTAATGAATTTATAATGAGTTATATTAGATCCATGTGGCCGAATTATTAGATAAGAATTAAATGAAGATTATTTGGACTAATTTGAGCGGTTTTTGGATCACAACCAACTCATTTTAACTTTTCACTTAGTAGTATGGCCATAGGTTATTTCCAGAACATAAAATAGAACATAATACATATAAAGAATTCTGGTTCGACAATAAAAATGGTTTCATGACCAGATTGAATGTATAAATGGAAGAAGAGAGCATGTTGTTTTTGAAGGTGATAAATTATCACCACATGAACAACTTTCTCTTTAATAAAATAAAAGGAAGGGGGAAAGGGTGTGGGGTGATATAATATAACATTAGAATCATAATATTACAGTATAGATATAATAATGGATTTTCAGAACAATTTGGATGAAGATAGATAGAGAGAGATCAAGAAAGGAACTTGAACTTGAAAGGAAATTAAAGGAGAAGAGAGAGAGAAATTACCTTTAGAATCCTTCTCTTGAGATCCTCTTTAAGGAAGCTAGGCTTGGTCTTTTGATGAGACCAGTAGCTTTTGGACGTGGGTTATGAGCTAGGGAAGGTGTTTGGGGAGAATTTGGAGAAGTCTTGGAGCTTGAGAGGTGTGAGGAAAAGAGGGAGTGAAGGGTGGGTTTTATAGTGGAGGGGAGAGGGGTTTCCTTAATATAAAATTGATTAGTTTATTAATTTCACCTAAGACAAGGAATAGTGAGTCTTGGATGAATAAGAATAGTAAATTTGACTTGTGAATTCAGGATTTGGGTGCTTACATCACTTGTGATGTCAGGAATAGTGGGTTTTATTTAAAATGTATTTATATGATAAATTAATGTATTCTACTATTCATCAAAAATTCAAGTATCTCAGAAAAATCCCAAAATTTTACCCCAACCAGTTTTCGACGTGTAGAATCCAAAAATGAAGTCCATTTTTCAAAAATAATTTTCTAAATATTATTAATTTAATATTTAATTAAAATCATAATTTACTTAAAAAAATTGTTTTTAAAATTAAAACTGTTTTGAAATTCTTTCAAAAATTACTTAGGGTCTTATAAAATTATCTAAAAACTATTCGACATTGATTCAATAATTTATGAATATGTTTCAGGAACATAAATATTCTTTTAAATTAATTAATTAATTATAATTAATTATTTGTGACTTATAAAATACCAAAAACGATTACTAAAGTCAAATTATCACTTTCTATGATGTCTAAATTTTATTTTATTATTCATAGGTAATGTTACTCTTATTTACTATTCATAAGGGTAGGTTACTATTCATAAGGGTAGATTACTATTCACCAAAAATTATTTTTGTTTCATTAGACTCCAAAAACTATCTTGAACACAACCGTGTATGTTGGATTTTTAAAATTGAAAACATATGGGTGACAAAATTATGTTTAAAGGTCACTTATCACTGAATAGTTCATTATTTTGTGTTTTTATGACATAGATATAAGAAGGGAATTTCCCATTGAAAAACTTTGGGTCGTTACATTCTTCCCCCCTTAAGAAATTTCGCCCTCGAAAATTCACTTTACACAAACAGGTGAGGGTACTTCTCCTTCATTGCCTCTTCTGTTTCCCATGTTGCTTCCTCAAACTTTTGGTTCAACCACAACACTTTGACAAGGCGGGTTGTCTTGTTGCGTAGAACCTTATCACTTCGGTCCAGAATTTTTACCGGCTGCTCCTCATATGAGAGATCATCTTCCAACTGTACCACCTCTGAGTTTAGTACATGTGAGGGGTCTGGAATGTACTTTCTCAGTAGTGATACGTGAAACACATCATGAACTTGAGCCATATTTGGTGGAAGTGCCAGTCGATAGGCCACGACTCCTATACGATCAAGGATCTCAAAGGGGCCAATGTACCTTGGGCATAGCTTCCCTGTCTTCCCGAATCGCATGACCCTCTTCCATGGAGATATTCAAAGGAAGACTTTATCTCCAACATTGAACTCCAAGTCCCTTCGACGATTGTCAGCATAGCTCTTTTGCCGACTTTGAGCAGCTTTGATATGTTTCTGGATGACTTGAACCTTCTCTGTCATCTCTTGAACAAGATCGGGACCAAGTAGCTTTCGTTCTCCAACTTCATCCCAACAGGTTGGAGTTCTACATCGCTTCCCATAAAGAGCTTCATACGGAGCCATCTGAATACTCGAGTGGAAGCTATTGTTGTATGTGAACTCAACCAATGGGAGATGTTGATCCCAACCACCTTTGAATTCAAGAGAGCAGGATCTTAGCATATCTTCAAGTGTCTGAATAGTTCTTTCATACTGGCCATCAGTTTGGGGGTGATAGGCCATGCTGAAATTTAATTCAGTACTCAAAGCATGTTGAAGGCTTCTCCAGAATTTAGAAGTGAACCTTGGATCATGATCAGAGACAATCGAGAGCGGAACACCGTGCAATCTCACTACTTCCTTCTCATATATCCTTGCATTTTGTTCAAAGGAGAGGTCTTCTCGAATAGCGATAAAATGGGCAGTCTTGGTGAGTTGGTCAACCACAACCCATATCGAATTATTTCCTCTTGACGTTTTCGGGAGACCCATGACAAAGTCCATAGTAACATTTTCCCATTTCCACATGGGTATAGGCAATGGCTGCATCATACCTTTGGACTTTTTCCGCTCAGCTTTAACTTGCTGACATATCAAGCACCTTGATATATATTCTGCAATATCCTTCTTCATGTTATCCCACCAGAAGTTTTCTCGGAGATCCTGATACATCTTGGTACTTCTAGGATGAATAGAGAAAGTTGAGCTATGTGCATTATCCAATAGCTCCTTCTTTATTCCGGGTGATGAAGGAACACAAAGCCGCGTTCCAAACCGAATCACACCATCATCGTCGATATGGAACTCTTGCAGCTTCCCTTCCTTTACTGCATTCACCCTCTTTTGTATCTCTACATCATCCCTTTGTGCTTCCTTAATCTTCTGTTGGATGGATGGTTGCGCAATCATTTGGGCAAGGTAGGATGTATCCCCTACCCTTACGATTCCCAAATCCATCGTTCGCATATCCATGAAGATAGGGTATTTCTCAATCCTCAACATGGATAGAGTAGCAGGTTCTTTCCTGCTTAGAGCATCAGCTACCTTGTTCTCCTTTCCGGGATGATAGTGAATAGAGCAATCGTAATCCTTGATTAGCTCTAACCATCTCCTTTGACGCATGTTGAGCTCCTTTTGTGTGAATATATACTTTAGGCTCTTGTGGTTGGTGTATATGTCAAACTTCTCACCATAAAGGTAGTGCCGCCAGATTTTCAAGGCAAAACTCACGGCTGCCAGCTCTAGATCATGCATCGGGTAGTTCTGCTCATGGATCTTCAACTGTTGTGAGGCGTAGGCTATCACATTATCATTTTTCATGAGTACACAACCCAAGCCTTTCTTTGAAGCATCACTATATATGACAAAACTTTCTCCACTTTTCGGTAGTGTGAGTACAGGTGCAGTGATCCGCCTTCTCTTTAGCTCCTTGAAGCTTCCCTCACATTCTTCCGTCCATACATACTTTACCCCTTTCCTTGTTAACTTAGTTAGCGGGCTTGACAATCGTGATAAGTTTCTCACAAAACGTCAGTAGTACCCTGTTAATCCAAGAAAACTACGGATTTCTGTGACACTAGAGGGCCTGGGCCATTCTTCAATTGCCTTTGTCTTTGAAGGGTCCACAGAAATTCCCTTGCTTGTGATCACATGTCCCAAGAACGTGACTTGATTCATCCAAATGTCACACTTCCTGAACTTGGCATACTACTTCTCCTTTCTCAATGTCGCCAAAACAAGTCTTAGATGTTCTTCATATTCCTCCTTGCTCTTGGAGTAGATGATAATATCATCGATAAAATCTATCACAAATTTGTCGAGGTAATGTCTAAAGACTTTATTCATCAAATCCATGAATATTTCAGGGAGATTAGTAAGTCCGAAGGGCATCACCAAAAACTCATAGTGCCCATACCTTGTACGGAAGGCAGTCTTCTGAATATCTTCCTTCTTCACCTTTACTTGATGATATCCAGAACGAAGATCCACCTTTGAGAAGTATTGAGCTCCTCTTAACTGGTCGAACAAGTCATCAATCCTTGGGAGAGGATACTTGTTCTTTATGGTGATCTTGTTGAGTTCCCGATAATCGATACACAGCCGCATGGTACCATCCTTCTTCTTCACAAAGAGCACTGGCGCACCCCAAGGTGATGCACTAGGCCGTATGAACCCTTTGTCCAGATGCTCTTGCAGCTGCTTCTTTAACTCTTCCGGTTAAATAGGAGCCATCCTATATGGGCACTTTGAGATAGAAGTACCTCCGGGCATGAGTTCAATTGAGAACTCTACCTCACGATCCGGGGGAATTCCGGGTAACTCTTCGGGAAACACATCACTGTATTCCCTTATGATGGGAATTTCCTCAAGGTTGGAACTTTCCTTTGACTCAAACATTTGGGTGAGGTATGCTTCTTCATAGGAAATCATCACCCACACCATTGAAGGATTTCTCAAAGGAGATTCATGATCTTCCTTGTATTTGTAGAGGAGCATGGGATGGTTTGGAATATGAAAATATATTTCCTTTTCCAGACAATTGATATGTGCTCTATATAACGAGAGCTAATCCATTCCTATTATAGTGTCGAATTCCACCAAGGGAAGTATTACGAGATTTGCCGGAAGAATCTTCCCACATACGTCAATAGGAGAAGAATCAAACACTTGGGTTGCAATGATTGCACCACTTGGTGTTTTTACAGATATCTCTACTTCAAGGTTTCAGGGCTTCGATTCTATAGCTCTAGCAAACTTGCAAGATATAAAAGAATGCATAGAACTAGAATCAAATAATACTTTTGACATTCTTGAGTGAATAAGAAGTGTACCTTGTACGACTTCATTATCATGTTCCACCTCCGCAGTAGTGATGGCATAATCCATCCCTTGTTCCTTTGGCATTGGTGTTTGTTGGCACTGATTACCATCGAAAGCTCGAGGTTTAGTGCACTGGTTTGAATAGTGCCCTAGCTCCTTACAGTTATAGCATTGAACCATGAGTGGTTCTCTCCTTTCATCAGCTACATTATCCTTCCTTTTCATGTCTCTTCGACACTCGTGAGCTAGGTGTCCTTCTTTCCCACACTTTAAGCATTTCCCCGTCCCTTTGAGGCAGTTCCCATTGTGCAACTTCCCACATTTTTGGCAAGTGGGTCATTGTGTTTTCTTCCCATCTTTATCACTAGATCCACCAGCTTGAAACTCCATCTTTATTTTCTTATCACCATAGCCATGGGACCATTCTACAAACTCCATCTCCACTTTGAGAGCACACCGAACAACTTCTTCATAACTCCCAAAGTCTCGAATTGCAAGAGCCTTTCGAAGATGTGGTTTTAATCCACTAATGAATCTATCAATTTTGATATCGTTGTTGATAACAAAACCTGAAGCATACCTTGCGAGCCTTGTGAAATTTGCTTCATAGGTTGTGACAGATTCTCCTTCTTTTTGCTTGAGCTCTATGAATTCTCTCTCCATCTTCGTGCGAAGAGTTCTTGGGAAGTACTTATTAAGAAACATTATCTTAAAGTCTTCCCATTCCATCTCTTCAATTTCCCTCCTTGGCTTGGTGTTCTTAATCAAATCCCACCATTGATCAGCTTCTCCATCTAGATGATAAACGGTTAGAGTCACCTTCTCTGTCTCGGAACAGTGAAGAACAGAAAAGATCTTCTCCATGGAGTTGACCCACTGTTCCGCAACTAGTGGATCGGAAGATCCACAAAACGTCGGTGGTTGTTGCCGCATAAAACATTCGATAGCTAGTTGCTCCCTCTTTGGTGAAGGAGGACGTTCCCCATTATTATGGTTATTATTCATAACCCGGGATAATTGGGTAATCATCGCCATGTATTTTCAAACTCCACCTCCAAAATCATTGGGGATGTCGTTCGGGAAATCGTTTCATTGGCCTTCACAATAGTTGTAGGCCTGATTTCTCCTGGTTCCCACCATTTTCTAAAATAGAAAAGGTTAGAACAAAACATAAGTAAACAAGTCATGAATAACTTATCCTTTTAAACAATTATACAAAAAACATAACATATGGGATCCCTAGGTAAATATCCTTTTGTGCATATTTGTACTTAGTCTCATGATAGAGGTTTTCTTTAGGGTTCACTAATCCTAATTACCAAATTAACTAAACCTTTCCTCTAATACCAACTATAACGACCCGGCCTTTTCTTAAATTACTATTACACCATCTCAAAGATAAATAATATAATAGTATTACACATGGAGGATCCAGAGGTTTAGTGTCTTGGGAAAACTAGGACTACACATAACAAGTATAACATCAAGAAGAAAAATTCATTTAATCTCTTCTTCTATAGCTTCTTAGTAGCACTTTTCCTCTCCTTAGTACATGTAGCCACCTGAGGATATACATCAAAAGGGGTGAGCTAAAAACCCAGTAAGAGGATATATAAGAACAATATAGCATGGGGTGAGCATAATCATGACATAGGAAGAAGATCTTGAACATGAGAGAAGCATAAACAATAAACTTGAAATGTGGAAAAGCATAAAAATGAAACATCATGTCTTAGTGGTTAACTAACAGACATACTTGTGAACAAAGATAGCATCATTTTCACGCATAATTTCACATTCAATCATGAGATTCATCACTTTACCCAATTCATTGGAGCGCTATATAATTCTGGGTGCACCCGTCACATTTAAACATTCATATTGCGCTATATAATTCCGAGCACACCCGTCACATCATAACATTATCATTATCATGCTTGCCACAAAGAACACATATCAACCATTTACATAAATAATCCATGGAAAGTAATGGGTTTCATCTCAT
Organism: Viscum album; assembly: GCA_963277665.1. Classification (NCBI taxonomy): domain Eukaryota; kingdom Viridiplantae; phylum Streptophyta; class Magnoliopsida; order Santalales; family Viscaceae; genus Viscum; species Viscum album. The sequence continues at coordinate 344,272,768 of OY728167.1, forward strand.
AATGACACATTCATAAGCTTTGGGTTCCCAAAAGAAAGAGGGAACAACATACTTGATATAAGAACCATCAACCTTGAATGAGAGGCAAAATGTGAGATCTTGAAAGAAGAGTTCTTTTGGAAAACATTTTTATGGACATAAAAACCAGTGACAAACATTTATATCCCAGAAAAGTAAGGTAAATGATGAAAAAATGATCTTTGAGGAGGGACCATATCAAAAATGGAGTGAAAGAGGGAGAACCCGAAGGAAGAAAATTGGGTTCGAGATTTCCCCTTACCTTGTACTCGAATGCCTCCTTCTCATTAATGTCCTGTATAATGACATTATATTCATTAATTATAAATTCCAGAACATTTTATACATTAATAGGGTTCATTATGGTTTCATTATTTCATATTATGTTCCTTTGGATGACTTATAGAGTTTAAAAACATTGATCGGGGATGTTCGTTTTCATGGTTTTCTTGAGCGGTCCACTTGTATTCTTAATTTTATGTTTGGGTAGATCAAGGATAAACATCCAGAACTGATGTTACATGTAATTAAAGATATTACAGAAGAATTAATGATTTTATAATGAGTTATATTAGATCCTTGTGGCCGAATTATTAGATAAGAATTAAATGATGATTATTTGGGCTAATTTGAGCGGTTTTTGGATCACAACCAACTCATTTTAACTTTTCACTTAGTAGTATGGCCATAGGTTATTTCCAGAACTTAAAATATAACATAATACATATAAAAAATTCTAGTTCAACCATAAAAATGGTTTAATGACCAGATTGAAGGTATAAATGGAAGAAGAGAGCATGTTGTTTTTGAAGGTGATAAATTATCACCACATGAAGAACGTTCTCTTTAAAAAAATAAAAGGAAGGGTGAAAGGGTGTGGGGTGATATAATATAATATTAGAATCATAATATTACAGTATAGATATAATAATGGATTTACAGAACAATTTGGATGAAGATAGATAAATAGAGATCAAGAAAGGAACTTGAACTTGAAAGGAAATTAAAGGAGAAGAGAGAGAGAAATTACCTTTAGAATCATTCTCTTGAGATCCTCTTTAAGGAAGCTAGGCTTCATCTTTTGATGAGACCAGAAGCTTTTGGACGTGGGGGATGAGCTAGGGAAGGTGCTTGGGCAGAATTTAGGGAAGGCTTGGAGCTTGAGAGGTGTGAGGAAAAGAGGGAGTGAAGGGTGGCTTTTATAGTGGAGGGGAGAGGGGTTTCCTTAATATAAAATTGATTAGTTTATTAATTTCACCTAAGACAAGGAATAGTGAGTCTTGGATGACTAAGAATAGTAAATTTGACTTGTGAATTCTGGATTTGGGGTGCTTACATCACTTGTGATGTCAGGAATAGTGGGTTTTATTTAAAATGTATTTATATGATAAATTCATGTATTCTACTATTCATCAAAAATTCAAGTATCTCAGAAAAATCCCAAAATTTTAACCCAACCATTTTTCGACGTGTAGAATCCAAAAATGAAGTCCATTTTTCAAAAATAATTTTCTAAATATTATTAATTTAATATTTAATTAAAATCATAATTTACTTAAAAAAACAGTTTTTAAAATTAAAATTGATTTTGCAATTCTTTCAAAAATTACTTAGGGTCTTATAAAATTATCTAAAAACTATTAGAAATTGATTCAATAATTTATGATTATGTTTCAGGAACATAAATATTCTTTTAAATTAATTAATTAATTATAATTAATTATTTGTGACTTATAAAATACCAAAAACGTTTACTAAAGTCAAATTATCAATTTCTATGATGTCTAAATTTTATTTTATTATTCATAGGTAATGTTACTCTTATTTACTATTCATAAGGGTAGGTTACTATTCATAAGGGTAGGTTACTATTCATAAGGGTAGATTACTATTCACCAAAAATTATTTTTGTTTCATTAGACTCCAAATACTATCTTGAACACAACCGTGTATGTTGGATTTTTAAAATTGAAAACATAGGGGTGACAAAATTATGTTTAAAGGTCACTTATCACTTAGTAGTTCATTATTTTGTGTTTTTATGACATAGATATAAGAAGGGAATTTTCCATTGAAAAACTTTGGGTCGTTACAGACCCGATCCGCCGACCCAGCCTGGGTCCGAACTGACCTGAGTATGACCTGAAATAGATTCGTCCTAGCTTGGGTATGACCCATACTATCCCGTTGGGCCATGGGTCCGACCATCTAGGGTGGCCCACCGCCTACCCGACCTGCCATGGGTGGGCTGGCTCCTATCTGGCTGGGATGAGGCCAGATTCTGTGTCCGTCCTCCTGCCCCGTGGTTCGCCATGGGGCCGCATCCTCCACGTGATGATGTATGATTTTCGTGTATATGGAGCCTCCGATGTGGCCAGGTAGCTGTGTCCGCCTGCCGCCAGCTACCGGTACGGAGGCCGGTGGCTTCTGCCACACCGCCACAGCTCGGGCCACAATGCTCTTTCTGGTGCGCCATCATGGTGTTCCAACGAAGAATTCTATGGACCACTGTGTCCACTCCGGTGGGCCATTCCGTTCATTTTATACACCTCCAGACTCCACAGGATGTTAGCTTCCCTAATATGGCCTCAAAATTACTTTTCCTCCATTTCAAAAATGCGGCCATGAAGAACTTACAAAAATGCACATGGCAGAGGGGCTCTGACCTTATTCGTGTCAGCCCACACCCTCCGCATTAGTGGTTTAAAAAATGGGGAAAAATGATTGAAGTTATATCAAAAATTAAACCCGAAGTAATCCCAATAAAATAGTACATTATCACATGAACAAGCGATTCACGGATCAAACTATTTGTGGGTTGATCCGCATTCGTTGTTTTACAATAAATAATGGGGAAAATCAAGCACAAAGTAAACCCCTAATTGAGTAACTTGTTTGTTGGATATGATCCATTTTAAGGGTGGAAGAAGAACATGTACACCATTCATCTCTCCATGATCCATTGTTTGGCGGTCGTTGGTGTTTGTTTTCATCACCCACCAGAGTTGCAGGAAAAAACCGGGATTATGACAACAATCCTGCATTGTTTTCTTGACCATTAAAGGATGAAATGTGAAACAACATTTTAGTTACATTCTGTTATGAATTCGTTACATTGTTTCATTTATGAAATAACTTTTTTGGTATCATTATGTTATACATCATTTCTCTAAAACAGTTTTAAAATTAAAAAAAATAAAATAAAACAAGTTTATTTTATTTTTTATTACCTTTTCATTAAAATTTATAAAAAATAAATTTTTCCATCAACCTACACTGGTTGAGTTTAGGTCCATTCTATATGAATCCCACCATTCTAAGTTCAATGATTCCTTCATATTTTTGATCCGAGCACTGGTTTAAAAGTTTGAAAAACCCACTTGCACGTTTATTTAAATAAACTAAAAAAGTTCAAAATTATATTTCGGGCACACCGGGCCTTGGAATCAGGTTTTGTAAGAGTGTCTGGTCTCGTAATAATTCCATATAATTTTAAAAAATTTACATAGAATATCTAGGACATTACATTATCCCCACATTAGGGATTTATGTCCTCGAAATCCAAAACGAAGACTAAACAAACAAATGGAGGTACTGAGAATGGATCTGAGCGTTCTTCTCCCAAGTGCTATCTTGGAGATTCTTGTGCTACCACCAAACATGCACTAGATAAATCAACCACCCATAAAGGACCCAATCCTATTTATACTCTATTTCTATCGAGAACTTCGTAAATATAGCCCCATCATCAATGTCCAGCTCACCCCAGTCGATGACGTGTGATGGATCATACACGTACTTCATCAGCTATGACACATGAAAAATATCATGCACTCTGTGCATATTTGGGGGAAGAGCTAGGCAGTACACCACCTTGCCACCTTTACTCATAATCTAAAAAGGTTTGATAAACCTTAGAGATAACTTACCACCCCAGCCAAATCTCCACAATCCCCATCAAGGCGAGACCTGAAGGAACAAATAGTCTCCCTCCTTAAACTCCAAGGGCCTATATATCCTTTCAGCATACGATTTATTCATGGTCTATATAATCCTCACGCACTCCTAGATTATCTGTTCCTTCTTAGTGGTAGCCCATACCAACTCTGGACCCATGAGTACTGAATCCCCTGGGTCTTTCCAAGATAGAGGTGATCTGCAAGGCTGCCCGTACAAAGCCTCAAACAGTGCCATGCCAATTGTGGAGTGATAGATATTGTTGCATAAAAACTCCACCAGTGGTAGGTGGTCCTCCCAACTATGACCAAAATCAAGGACGCAGGCCCGAAGCATGTCATCCATATTCTATATGGTCCACTCTATCTGACCATCAGTCTATGGGTGAAAAGTTGTGCTCAAGCACAGATGAGTCCTAAACGCCTCCTATAATCCCTTCCATAGTCAGGATGAAAATAAAGCATCATGGTTCGAAACTATCGTCGAAGGAACCTTGTGAATTTGCACTATCTTCAGGATAGAGAGGTATCCCAAGCCCTCTACTAATCCCTGCTTCCAGATGGGTAGGAAGTGAGCCGACTTGGTGATTCAGTCAATGATCACCCAGATAGAATCATGTCCCTTGGACGTGCATGGTGATCCTATCATGAAGTCCATCAAAATACCATCTCACTTCAACTCTGATACCTTAACTGTCTATGACACACCAGCTATAACCTAATGCTCATCCTTCACTTGCTGAGAAGTGAGGCACCTTGAAACAAACTCGACCACCACTTTCTTCATTCCTAGCCACCAGTACCGAAGAATAAGATCCTAGTACATTTTTGTCACTCTATGATGTACCACCAAGGGGAAGGTATGGAACTCCCTCAAAATCTCCTATCAAAATGCCACTGGTACTATTTTTCACCCTCTAAAAAGGATTACATGCTCCCCACCTATTGAAAATACATTAGGAGCCTGTCCTAAGGATAACTGAGCACATCAGGCCTCAAAGTCAACATTCACAAGCTAAACCTCCCTAACTCGCTGTAATAGTGGGGGAGTGATAGTCATAGACTAAAGGTAAGTTGTTCCATCATCACCCAAGAAGGATATCTTCATCCTAGCTAGCTTCTCTATTGACTCACTCAGCATCTGCAAACTGGATCTTCTACTGAGCGTGTCTACCACCATGTTCCCCTTCCTAGGAGTATAGAACACCTCTAAGTCATACACTTATACGAACTCTAGCCATCAATACTATCTCAAGTTCAGGTCCTTATGGGAGAAGATATACCTGAGGCTCTTGTGGTTATAGTAGACGGTAAACTATTCACCCATAAAGTAGCGACACAACATCTTCAGAGCAAAGAACACTACTGCTAACTCCAGGTCATGGGTTGCATAGTTTTGCTCATGCTACCTCAACTCCCATGAAACGTAGGTGATCACTGCTTGATATTGAATAAGTACACAACCCATTCTGATCCCTGATGTGTCACAAAAAACCACATACCCAATTCCCTCCTCTGGTAGTCTCAAGATGGGGGCACTTGTCAGTCTCCGACTAAGCTCCGAGAAACTCTATTGGCACTTCTATGTCCAGACAAAGGGTTGTCCCTTCCATGTCAAATATGATAAGGGTGATTCTAATCTGTAAAAGTCGGGTATGAACCTCTAGTAGTATCCAGACAACCCCAAGAAACTCCTCACCTCAGTCATTCTCCTAGGTGTCTCCCAAGCAATCATTACCTCTAAATTAATCGATTCCACTGCAATTCTAGCCTCTGAGATGACGTGTCCTAGAAAGTGGACCTCTTGAATCCAGAACTGGAACTTAGAGAGATTCCCATAAAGCTGGTTCTCTCAAAGTGTATCCAGGACTATCTCCAGGTGTGTAGTGTGCACCTCTTCTGATGTCGAGTACACCAAGATGTCCTAAATGAAAACTACCAAGAAATGATCGAGGTAGGGCTGGAATATCCTTCTCATGAGTCCCATGAACACTAATAGGGAATTTGTCACGCCAAAGGGAATTACCAAGAAATCGTAGTGGACATATCGGCATATTAAGGCTGTCTACGGTACATCCTCATCCCATACCCAAAGCTGATGATAGACAGACCTGAGGTCTATCTTCAAGAACAACCTTGATCTCTTCAACTGATCGAAGAGGTCATCAATTCTTGGCAGTGGATACTTATTCTTCACAGTCACCTGGTTCAAGTGTCGAAAGTCCACACATAGCCTCAGGATCTTGTCTGCCTTCTTAGTGAACAGAACCAAGGCTTCCCACGGTGAAATGTTGGGCCTCACGAAGACCTTTCCCTATAAGTCCTCCAGTTGTACCCTCAATTCACGAAGCATTGCGGGAGCCATCCAATATACTAGTGTGGATATCGGTTCCATATTGGGGTATATATCGATGAAGAATTCTACCTCTCTATGAGGAGGTAGTCCTGGAACATCCTTAGGAAATACTTCCTCATACTCATCCATCACTATAGGAAAACTCAGACTCTTCTCTTCCAATGCACTGAGAGTGAGGCTAGCCAACTGATGAGTGATAGGATGCACCCTCCTCTGAGAATTTCCATCATGTGATACAAAAGTTCCCTTCTTTCTGGTGAAGGGAAACCTGGTACCATATTTGTGAACACACCAAACTCTTTTCCCAATATAGTAGATCTAAGAATGAACTGTGTATAACCAATCCATACCAAAGATGACATAGTAAGTCCTTGATGCTGCTACTAGGAGATCATAGCCAAAGCTCTTGCCTCTATGAGTAAGCTCACATTGCCGTAACTAGTGTGTAATCATTAAATCCCCTCTCGTAGGAGTCTCTAATTGTAAGTATTGAGCCAATGGATCCACCAGAATCTCCAATCCCTGAAAAAGGTTCATTAAAAGGAAAGAGTTACTGACACCTATGTCTATAAGAACTGAATCTAAGGTGGAGAAGACACATATCATACCTATAATAATCTTAGGAGCACTGTGGTCATAGGAATACACTGATTGAAACCGAGCTTTCCCTTGTCCACCTGCTCTATAAGGCCGCGGTGGACCACCTGGGGGTGGTGGAGGTAGTACCTCAAACCATCGCCCATCAAATGCTGCTCAACCTTACCCCTACCACATCCACAACCCTGCAGACCTCCTTTCTCAAACCTCTACCTCTATTTTTTCATGACCCCCTCCCAACAAAGATGCCCCTCCTAAGCTGGCAATGGCGAAAGTGAGATAATGACCCCCGAGTCCCGCCTCCAGTAGGCCCCGAGGTGGCGACTAGCACCAAGGGTATGAGTTTTCCACAAATATGGGAGGCATTACCCTTTTTATTTTTAAAGATCGGGAAATAGGACAAGTCAACCACCAAAAAGGAAAAGAGCAAGTGTATAGAAATAAACCCAACCCAATCCCACATTCATGTTTAAACAATTTTATAATAAGGTAAAATTACAAGAAAGCTCAAAGTACAACACCAAAAGAAAACAAAGGTACAGAAACAGCAACAACTCCAACTCTCTGACTAGTAGGGTCCCGCACGGCCCTGGTAGTCCTCCTAGAAACCTGAAAGTAAACGTAGGGTGAGCCTACAAGTATACTCAGTAGGGAAAACTAAAGCTCTCGTGCACAAGTGGGGAAACATCTTAATGTCCCGTGAGAACAACATAAGAAACCTAGAAAGGAATTATATCAAACCAACCTCACCAGCCACACTCACCAAAAAACAATCACAACAGGTAGTAGTATATAAGAACAAGAGTATTGGGTACCCCACACCATTTCCCTTTAGTTAGCTGCTCTTCCTAACGACGAATGTCCGGACGCTGCCACACTCTCCCCGCCCGCACACACCTGGGCTTCACAACCACATATCCCGCCCGCACACACCTGGGCCTCATAACCACATATCCCGCCCGCACACACCTGGGCCTCACAACCACATATCCCGCCCGCACACACCTGGCCCTCATAACCACGTATCTCGCCCGCACACACCTGGGCCTCATCCTGAAGATTCTTGGGAAATAGTAGAACCTGCCCGAAGAGTCTTGGGCTAAAGCCACCCCAATCGAAACCTAACTGAAGAGTATTAGGTGTAAGTTCGCCTCAAGCCATCACATCCTAGGGGAGAAGGAGAAGGAAAAGCTAGTAACTAAGGGAAAAACACCATCTCCCATGAAAATGGGAGTGTTCGGCACTAAGTGCTCAACATGGGTGGGGTGCAATGAAACACAAAAGATACAGATACAGATATATATATATATATATATATATATATATATATGTATACCAAACACATATCCCAACCTATGGCTTCTAAACAGAGAAACTGAGAACGTGCCTCGACACTGCTACTATGAATCATGCATACAAAAAACAACCCCAACCCCATTTAGGATTTCATGACTTAGTAGAAATAGTTTATTTAGTTCCTCAACTACTGGGAAAATATCCACAACCAACCACATCAATCGCTCGTAAAACATATCACTGCCATCCACAAATCAAGTTAGAAAAACACAAGAAACACAACCAAGCCCTTCTTATCAACCAACCAACCCCATTGATTATTATTTCTGTTTCATTACCACGCCCCACCATTTATTAACTCTTCCACTTTAATTTATTATTCACAACCCACTATTCATTCACATACAAGCCCATCCCTACAGCCCCGCTGCCAACCACCATAACCACAACCACACCGAATGTAGAGGCCCGAAGACTGACGTACATGGACATTACATTACTTTTTTGGAATACTTAGTACATAACAAAAAAAAACACACACACAAGGATCATAATAGTTTAGTGTCTTTGGAAACTCGGAACGTAATCTTCTAATCGTGGTGAAAGATCTTCAACATCTCCCATAAAGATCTTCCTTTTGTATACCTAAAACCTTTCTTTATATCCTGGGGAAAAGAAAACATAAATGGGTGAGCTCAAATGCTCAGTAAGGGTAAATAAATGGAAAATCAATCACATCATATTCATAAGAACATAACTTTTAGAAATCTTAACCTGCAAAAGAGAGCACAATTTCATAACATGGGATAAATCATAGTAGTGAAATGAAATCCAAATAATCATAACTTAAAACATGAAACTTTGTGGCATACACACATAATCATAGAGAATCATTTCTTGTTAGTCAAGACTCATTTCCACGACTATCTTAGTGGACAAAGTCCCTTTCTGAACCGAGTCACCCTCGTTTCAGTCCTGTTTCACTGAACCGGTATAACCTACCATTCCAGACATGTCTATCTCATGAGATATAAAATCTTTACCCAATGCATTGGAGGGAGATATAGGTCCCACCCATCTTATAATGAATCCTTTCTTATGTGTGCCACATAATCATAAATCATACATCATCACGTAACACATGTAACAAAAATGGGATTCTTGAAACATCATGACATCATAAAACAAATCATTTAAGGTAAATGACTTCATTAAAATTATTCCCTCACAACATAATCAAATCAATGTAATAATAGGGATAAAAATAGAACCCTTTATTATCTTAGATGGAAAATAATTTTGATAAAACACTTGAACTCCATTCTTGAGGAAAATATCCTTTCTACTTCAAAAACACTTTTCCTTTATTAAAATGTCATAAAATTCTAAACTAAAAGAAGTTGATTAAAAATAAACTTGAAAACTTGTAAAGGAAGCTTCTTGGAAATAATGTTTTAAAAATCCATTCATGCCGTATAAGTTTAAAAAAAACATTCTTCGTACTTTTGTCGGAAAAGTCAAAAAAGTACCTCGTACGAAAAACGACAAAAGATTCCTTTCATATCTTTTACTAAAAACTCACCGAAGGGTAAAATAGGATTTAAACAATTTTAGGTGAATGGAAATAATATTACAAATTGAGGAAACATGGATTTGGATGATAAAATACACCCCAGTAAATTCCAAAGTAAAAACAATCTCGGATAAAAATGGGATTGTGATATTTTCCCTTACCATAGGTCCGATTTGCTTTGTACGTGTCCGAATCTCATGTATAATGGTTTAAATAATGTTATTGACTTATTCCAGAATCATAAATTATGATATGATATCATATATGGTCATATTCTTAGCTTCTTGTTAGTAATATTTCATTGTTACTTGTTACTCGGGTCCTTATTGCCTTTTGTTCTTATGCGTGTTTTGCCGAATAAATTCTTATTATTCTTTTAAGGTTATAGATACCTTATATCCAGAATGGTATTAGTGTAGCATATATCATATTTATTCATTCAATTCATTTATATAATTACTATGTAATGATGATCATGTAGAACGAGTCGCATCACATCGTGGAGACGGTATTCCGTACGTATGCACGAGTGATGATATCGTTCCTATGATCATGGAACTGTATTGGAGTATATATATATATTATTTCAGTATCAATATTACTTTATAATAATCATAAATAGTTTCTCATTACACCATTATACCCATCCTTGTAAGGTGATGGTGGAAAATAGATTACACCACGGCGTGGAGACGGTATTCCGTACGTACGCACGCGCGATGATTTCATTTTTCCGTAGGATGGATAGAAGATGAATTAGGGTTGTTTCATATTTATAATAACATATCAGTCTGTATTTAATACTGATGTTGTTACTTTATCATGAAACAACTAAATAAGAAGAAGTTGAAGAAGAAAGAAATTGAAAATATCGGTAATGGATATTACCTCTTCTTTGGAACGCCTCTTTGAATCCTCCACTTAGGGAACTAATATTGGTATTTGAAGAAGACCAGGACCTCTATGATTATTCTAGGGAAGTGGAGAAGGAATTTTGGCAGGGGTTGGCCGAGCTTGAGTGCTCAATTTGGTGTGAGGAGGAGGGGGAGGAGGTGCCCTTTTATAAGGGAGGAGAGGGGCACCTTAGGAATATCTCAAAATATTATTTTATATTAAAGTCAAAATCGGTTTATAATGGTTCCAAAGGGTCTTATTTCGAAGCTAAAGTGGGGATGGGTCGAAATTCTATCAACCAATAGGATTTAGACAAGTTTAGGTTATTATTTTAACCTTATCAATTAGATTTAACTCTAAGTTAAATAATTTAACTTTTACCGTGTCTTTTTGTTTTCTTTCACTATATGGTTAATACACTTACTATAACATGCCAAACGAACCCCAAATTGTTTATTATTAATATATATATATCCTTATATAAGTCATTTGGCCGAACCTTAGATTTTTAGGAATAAAATAACAATTAGTATTATAATATTTGATTTAAAAACTATTTTGTGTCAATTTTGACACTATTTGATATATGATTTTTGTGAAAGTCATAACAGAATTATATGTTCTAAACAAGTTGATTAAATCAACACTAACATATCATAGTATCCTAGAAAATTAGTGGAATTCATAAAAAGTCTTAAATTACATTTACTTTGGTGTTTATAACATCAATTATGTCAATATTTCATTAATAAGATAATTACTGCATCATCATTGTGTCATAAATAAATTAAATTATTTAATGTCAAAAAATTACAAATAAAATACCATTATATAGTAAATCTTTTTAGCTTTCTAATGAATATTTATAGTCTAATTTATCTTATGTATAACCCCATATTAAAAATGATTTACTTATTAAATGTTGATTTTAACTATTTTAACCCTTCTTTAAAAAATTAATAATAAATGTCCTAATCTAATCCAAGTGGGCCTAAATGATAATATTTTACACTTAAGTTTGTTTTTTGGTCGAGATACACTTGTCCAATAGGATTATGACATGTGTTAGGGTAATAGTAATATCATTTTTACCCTTAATTACCCTATTTACTTTTAACCGTGGTAAATAAAAGTAAAAAGTTACTATTCACCAAAAAAATTATTTTCATCTCATTGAACCACATTTTACTTAGTGACATAATCCGTGTCTCTCGGATTTTTGAAATTTCATTCACAGAAGTGGTAAAATTAAGATTTATGAAAAATTAATTTTTTTAACTACCACTTAGTAGTTTCACTATTCATCAAAAATTGAAGTTTTTCAGAAAAATGCCAAAATTTCACCCTAAGCTATAATTGATATTCCGAATTCAAAAATGATTTCTATTTTACAAAATTCCCAACATATATGTTGCATTAATTAATTTTATAATTAATTTCCGCTGTCACAACAAATAGCGTGTTTTTAAGAGATAATAACTATCAAAAGATTGACACTTGTTTATGTCTGGTGTAAATGTGAAATATTACCTCCAATGACCAACATTGTATTGAATTGTAAAAATATATTCTAAATATACTTTAAAACCACTCAAATTAAGAATTTATCACTATTAATTATTTCGATTAAAAAAGTTGTTTTTTTAATTAAAATTTAGTAATTTTCACTATTCATCAGAAAATAAAAGTTATCCGAAAAGTACCAAAATTTCACCTTAGGCTAAATTCGATACTCCGAATCCAAAAATGAAGTTCATTTTGAAAAATAAGATTTACAGAATTTCAAAAAGTGGTTATTACTATTCATAATGGCTAGTTTTAATAATATTTTAATAGCATATCGTTGTTTAGTGAAACTCGGTATTGCGTATTACACACGCTATCGAGGAAGGTCGCGATTGCGTGTATTGCAAGGCAAGCCAGGATGTGTGTTGTGCAAGCTCCTTTTGGTGTAGCGTACAACACAAGAAATTAAAAAAATTAAAAAGAATATTTTTCATAAAATCTCGGGCTGTTACATTCTACCCCCCTTAAAATGAATTTCTCCCTCGAAATTCGTCGGGGTTATAAATGGTTTACTATTCAAAAGTTTCTTTAATAGAAACCCACATCGTAAAAAAAGAATACCAAAACTTGGCTTTAAAAACTAAAGTATGAAATGTAACGATTACCCAAATAAACTAATCACTGGGTTTCCACATAGGTGAAAATATGGATATGGAAGAGACATCTAACCATCATGTTCTGATGGAGAGTGGTAGAGAACATGGCTATGGAAAAGCCAGTAATCACAAATCCATAGATTTGTGATGATATAAGGTACCATCTGATTCATCAGGTATAAGATCACTAGGACAACATTTTTGGTTTTCAAGATCATTTCCCTAAAGTTGAAAATTTGAATTAGAATAAATACTTACTTTATTTTGGTACAATCTCACTGTTGTTCGTGCCTTGAACAATTTCCACTTCATCTCTTAAATAAATGAATTTGAATTTGTTATTCATGAAGTGTTAGCAGATCATGTGATAGAATGACGGGTCATTCCATCTGTCTCAAACAAAAGGTTAGCAAAAATTATATACATAAGTCGATCTATAGTGAGATTAATCATATATGGTTCCTAAAATGGACTTATACTTCATATATCATACTGTTTAATATAATAAAACTAGTTTCTACTAAACAGGGACTTCCTGTAGGCCAGTGGTAGGCGATAAAGGCCAGCCGCACTTCGGTTGTGGGTTCGATTCCCACAGCCTTGTCCGAAGCGATGGGCTGTCGCCTGTCCTGCAGGTTGTCCTTTTTCTAAAACTACATTACTATAACATCCCATCAATAATATCCAAAAAAACTTCTATCCTTAAACAATACTCACTTATGTCCAACATAATCCATTTCAATCTTTAGGCTTATCCATAATACTGCAGTCCACTCTCATAACATAGTGAAAATGATTACCAGATATTTAATACCATCGTTGATCCCCATATATCATAAGATATGTTTTTTTGGTCACATTCCAAACATTCAAAGGCCTTAATCATGTATTATTTTGAATACCCATCAAACCTTAGTGAAAACATGAATGCAGTTAAAAGTTAACACTTTCCACATACCAAAATCCTCAGAATTCTATACACTCAAACCATGATATCACTTGGTCCTTATATCAATCATGAGCTCATGAATACTGTCAAATATTAAATTTTCTCATTTTCCCTTCATTATGCGCATATCATTATTTTTACAAAAATATCTCAATCACTTTCCATGGTAACTGATACCATAAAATTATTGAAAACCACAGTAGACCAATACATAAATATTCCAATATTCCACGATACTATATACAACACTATTTTGGAATCCCATTACATAAACACTTAATCATTCCACCACATCATTGTCATATTCAACATCGCCAATAGTGATCGCATGTGACTTCCCTTTGTCCTTTGCCTTAAGTGGTTTCTCATGTTGATCATCACTAACCCTTGGATTAGGGCATTTATTGGCATAATGTCCCATCTCCTTGCACTTGAAACATTGAAGTGTTGGTGGTGCGTTCTCTGCAGTGTTTTCTTTGTTCACATCATTAGAAACCCTTTTTCCATTACTTCGACACTCAGCTACTCGATGACCTTCTTTTCCACACTTAAAACATTTTCTAGTCCCTTTAAGACAATCTCCTCCATGCTTCTTTCCACACTTTGAGCATAAGGAAACATTCATTTTCTTTTCACCATTATTCTGAGATTTCTCCTTGAACTCAATCTTTTGTTTCTTTTCAAAACAATGAGAAGGATATGTAAAACCAACTTCCATTTCTACCTTCATAGCACAATGCAAAATTTCTTCATAGTTATTGAAGTCTCGTATAGCTAATGCCCTTCGAAGACTTGGTTTGAAGCCACTGAAAAATCAATCAACTTTACTTTCAGGTTGGATGATAATGCCAGATGCATACCTTGCAAGTCTTGTAAAATTCTCTTCGTATATACCAACAGATTCATCATCCTTCTGTTTCAGCTCAAGAAACTCCTTTTCCATCTTCGTTCGAAGAATACGAGGGAGGTACTTACTAAAAAACAAGTTCTTGAACTCGTCCCATTCCATGGAATCAATTTCATCTCTTTGCCTCATATTCTTGATAAGATTCCACCATTGACCAGCTTCACCTTCCAAACGATATACTACTAAGATGACTTTATCATGTTCAGAACATTGAAGAACTGAAAATATCTTTTCAGTGGTACTGATCCATTGTTCAGCAACAAGTGGATCGGAAGACCCATTAAAAGAAGGTGGACGTTGCCTCATGAAGGACTCAATAGAATATTCTTCCCTTCTCTGCTCATTTGGAAGTCCAGAATGATTCATAGCTTGTGTAAGTATAGCAATAAGATTTTGCACTCCATCTCCCATAACATTTGTTTGTTCAGGAGGACAATCATTGCATTGTCCATTGCATTGATCAACACGGTTCCTTCGGGTTCCAGCCATCGTCTAAAACCCAAAAAGAATAGTGTGAGAGGAAAAAATCATGCTAGGGAAAACAACATTATAAAGGGGGAGTATCCTCAATATCTAACTTCTTAGGTTAAATTCTATGATCGTTACCATAGTTCTAGGACTGTATCTTATACGTATACTTATCCTTAGGGACATCCCTATACATACCTTAGAAATATCTCAAGGGATCTCACTAACGTTTTCGCATCCTAGTTTCCAAAGGTTGACTAAAACTCCCTCTGATACCAACTGTAGAGGCCCGAAGCCTGACGTACATGGACATTACATTACTTTTGCGGAATACTTAGTACATAACAAAAAAAACACACACACAAGGATCGTAATAGTTTAGTGTCTTTGGAAACTCGGAACGTAATGTTCTAATCGTGGTGAAAGATCTTCAACATCTCCCATAAAGATCTTCCTTTTTTTTATACCTAAAACCTTTCTTTATATCATAGGGAAAAGAAAACATAAAAGGGTGAGCTCAAATGCTCAGTAAGGGTAAATAAATGGAAAATCAATCACATCATATTCATAAGAACATAACTTTTAGAAATCTTAACCTGCAAAAGAGAGCATAATTTCATAACATGGGATAAATCATAGTAGTGAAATGAAATCCAAATAATCATAACATAAAACATGAAACTTTGTGGCATACAAACATAATCATAGAGAATCATTTCTTGTTAGTCAAGACTCATTGCCAAGACTATCTTAGTGGACAAAGTCCCTTTCTGAACCGAGTCACCCTCGTTTCAGTCCTGTTTCACTGAACCGGTATAACCTACCATTCCAGCCATGTCTATCTCCTGAGATATAAAATCTTTACCCAATGCATTGGAGGGAGATATAGGTCCCACCCATCTTATAATGAATCCTTTCTTATGTGTGCCACATAATCATAAATCATACATCATCACGTAACACATGTAACAAAAATGGGATTCTTGAAACATCATGACATCATAGAACAAATCATTTAAGATAAATGACTTCATTAAAATTATTCCCTCACAAAATAATCAAATCAATGTAATAATAGGGATAAAAATAGAACCCTTTATTATCTTAGATGGAAAATAATTTTGATAAAACACTTGAACTCCATTCTTGAGGAAAATATCCTTTCTACTTCAAAAACACTTTTCCTTTCTTAAAATGTCATAAAATTATAAACTAAAAGAAGTTGATTAAAAATAAACTTGAAAACTTGTAAAGGAAGCTTCTTGGAAATAATTTTTTAAAAATTCATTCATGTCGTATAAGTTTAAAAAAACATTCTTCGTACTTTTGTCGGAAAAGTCAAAAAAGTACCTCGTACGAAAAACGACAAAAGATTCCTTTCATATCTTTTACTAAAAACTCACCGAAGGGTAAAATAGGATTTAAACAATTTTAGGTGAATGGAAATAATATTAAATATTGAGGAAACATGGATGTGGATGATAAAATACACCCCAGAAAATGCCAAAGTAAAAACAATCTCGGATAAAAATGAGATTGTGATATTTTCCCTTACCTTAGGTCCGATTTGCTTTGTACGTGTCCGAAGCTCCTATATAACGGTTTAAATAATGTTATTGACTTATTCCAGAATCATAAATATTGATATGATATCATATATGGTCATATTCTTAGATTATTGTTAGTAATATTTCATTGTTACTTGTTACTCGGGTCCTTATTGCATTTTGTTCTTATGCGTGTTTTGCCGAATAAATTCTTATTATTCGTTTAAGGTTATAGATACCTTATATCCAGAATGGTATTAGTGTAGCATATATCATATTTATTCATTCAATTCATTTATATAATTACTATGTAATGATGATCATGTAGAACGAGTCGCATCACATCGTGGAGACGGTATTCCGTACGTACGCACGAGTGATGATATCGTTCCTATGATCGTGGAACTGTATTGGAGTATATATATATTATTTCAGTATCAATATTACTTTATAATAATCATAAATAGTTTCTAATTTCACCATTATACCCGTCCTTGTAAGGTGATGGTGTAAAATAGATTACACCACGGCGTGGAGACGGTATTCCGTACGTACGCACGCGCGGTGATTTCATTTTTCAGTAGGATGGATAGAAGGTGAATTAGGGTTGTTTCATATTTATAATAACATATCAGTATGTAAGTAATACTGATGTTGTTACTTTATCATGAAACAACTAAAGAAGAAGAAGTTGAAGAAGAAAGAAATTGAAAAGATCGGTAATGGATATTACCTCTTCTTTGGAACGCCTCTTTGAATCCTCCACTTAGGGAACTAATATTGGTATTTGAAGAAGACTAGTACCTCTAGGATTATTCTAGGGAAGTGGAGAAGGTATTTTGGCAGGGGTTGGCCAAGATTGAGTGCTCAATTTGGTGTGAGGAGGAGGGGGAGGAGGTGCCCTTTTATAAGGGAGGAGAGGGGCACCTTAGGAATATCTCAAAATATTATTTTATATTAAAGTCAAAATCGGTTTATAATGGTTCCAAAGGGTCTTATTTTGAAGCTAAAGTGGGTATGGGTCGAAATCCTATCAACCAATAGGA
Source organism: Viscum album (assembly GCA_963277665.1). Lineage (NCBI taxonomy): Eukaryota > Viridiplantae > Streptophyta > Magnoliopsida > Santalales > Viscaceae > Viscum > Viscum album. The sequence continues at coordinate 344,290,537 of OY728167.1, forward strand.
TTTAGACAAGTTTATGTTATTATTTTAACCTTATCAATTAGATTTAACTCTAAGTTAAATAATTTAACTTTTACCGTGTCTTTTTGTTTTCTTTCACTATATGGTTAATACACTTACTATAACATGACAAACGAACCCCAAATTGTTTATTATTAATATATATATCCTTATCTAAGTCATTTGGCCGAACCTTATATTTTTAGGAATAAAATAACAATTAGTATTATAATATTTTATTTAAAAACTATTTTGTGTCAATTTTGACACTATTTGATATATGATTTTTGTGAAAGTCATAAAAGAATTATATGTTCGAACCAAGTTGATTAAAGAAACAATAACATATCATAGTAACCTAGAAAATTAGTGGAATTCATAAAAAGTCTTAAATTACATTTACTTCGGTGTTTATAACATCAATTATGTCAATATTTCATTAAAAATATAATTACTGCATCATCATTGTGTCATAAATAAATTAAATTATTTAATGTCTAAAAATTACAAATAAAATACCATTATATAGGAAATATTTTTAGCTTTCTAATGAATATTTATAGTCTAATTTATCTTATGTATAACCCCATATTAAAAATGATTTACTTATTAAACTTTGATTTTAACTATTTTAACCCTTCTTTAAATAAATTAATAATAAATGTCCTAATCTAATCCAAGTGGGCCTAAATGATAATATTTTACACTTAAGGTTGTTTTTTGGTCGAGATACACTTGTCCAATAGGATTATGACATGTGTTAGGGTAATATTAATATCATTTTTACCCTTAATTACCCTATTTACTTTTAACCGTGGTAAATAAAAGTAAAAAGTTACTATTCACCAAAAAAATTATTTTCATCTCATTGAACCACATTTTACTTATTGAAATCATCTGTGTCTCTCGGATTTTTGAAATTCCATTCACAGAAGCGGTAAAATTATGATTTATGAAAAATTAATTTTTTTAACTACCACTTAGTAGTTTCACTATTCATCAAAAATTGAAGTTTTTCAGAAAAATGCCAAAATTTCACCCTAAGCTATAATTGATATTCCGAATTCAAAAATGATTTCTATTTTACAAAATTCCCAACATATAAGTTTCATTAATTAATTTTATAATTAATTTCCGCTGTCACAACAAATAGCGTGTTTTTAAGAGATAATAACTATCAAAAGATTGACACTTGTTTATGTCTGGTGTAAATGTGAAATATTACCTCCAATGACCAACATTGTATTGAATTTTAAAAATATATTCTAAATATACTTTAAAACCACTCAAATTAATAATTTATCACTATTAATTATTTCGATTAAAAAAGTTGTTTTTTTTAATTAAAATTTAGTAATTTTCACTATTCATCAGAAAATAAAAGTTATCCGAAAAGTACCAAAATTTCACCTTAGGCTAAATTCGATACTCCGAAACCAAAAATGAAGTTCATTTTGAAAAATAAGATTTACAGAATTTCAAAAAGTGGTTATTACTATTCATAACGGCTAGTTTTAATAATATTTTAATAGCATATCGTTGTTTAGTGAAACTCGGTATTGCGTATTACACACGCTATCGAGGAATGTCGCGATTGTGTGTATTGCAAGGCAAGCTAGGATGTGTGTTGTGCAAGCTCCTTTTGGTGTAGCGTACAACACAAGACATTAAAAAAATTAAAAAGAATATTTTTCATAAAATCTCGGGCTGTTACACCGAAGCCCGTTTATCCTTATTATCCCTTTAATACCATTTATTGCAGCTCTGCTGCCCATCACCATCAAAACATTCACACCAACCCACAACCAAGTCAACCGCAGCCCCGCTGCTCACCCGATCTACAACAACCCACAAAACACCCCCATCACATTGTAGGACCCCGGGACACCCTGAGAGGGGAGGGGTGAATCAGGGTGGCAACTTTTTCTTCTTAAAGTTGTGGATCTTGTTCCCACGTTGGTAGAAACTACTTAAACCTGTATGATGGATATGATCAGCAATTAAACATTCACATGCAGAGACAGATGACACAGCTATTTTTACTTGGTTCACCACTAAGGGCTACGTCCAAGGAGTATACGCCGACAGGTTGCCGGTCGTACCTAAATCCACTATGCTTCACTAGCTGCGGATACAAATGTTCGGGTACAGACACTCTATCCCAGGCTCACTGCCTTTACAATTGTTTAGGGATAGCTCACTGCGTCCCTCGGGTCACTCCCGTTGACTCCCCCTGGCTTACTGCCGGTGGAGAGGATCACCTTCTTCCTCTTTCTAAGCTCACTGCTCTTGGAAGGGATTAAGTCACAGTTTATAGACCTGTAGGTCTATTCATTTTCATGAAGGAATGCATCTTCCTCTGTATGTAGATGCTCTGTTGAAGTCCAACTTTCACCCGCAGATTAATCTTACTTCGCACCGGATGTACCGGGAAACCTCAGTTTTTACGCGCAACCCTTACGTTGTCTTGCGCGCAATTTCTATGGTTTGCGCGAAATTCCTTTTTCGCGCAACCTCCAAATATTACACGCAGCCTGGAAACTGCCTTGCGCGCAATTCACCGCTTTTGCGCGATATCCACTTTTCGTGCAACCTTCCTTTTACGCACCAACACCAACTTTCTGCGCAGCCTTAGCTTTTCGCGCAACAGCTGTCTTTACGCGCAAACTTTAAGTTTACGTGCAGCACCCTTTCTAACTTCAATTTCGCGCACCAGAGCTCGGGTATTTTCTATGTCTTGAACTCTGTTGAATGGAGGAGGGTCACTTCATATTTATAGGCAAAATCGACCCCGCGCGAAAAACCCTCCTTGAGCGCGTAATCCGCTTTGATCGCGAAATACAAATCTTCCGTGCACAACCATTTTCCGCGCACTGCTCCATAATTTCGCGCACCTCATGCCTTTGCCATTTTTCGAGCTTCGGACCTCGAAACATCTTTTGCGCGAAATACAATTTCGCGCAACCCGCTGTTTTGCGCGCCACACTTCAAGATTTCGCGCAACCCGCTAATTTTGCGCGCCCAGCTCAAGTATTTCGCGCAAGCCTCTTATATGTTGCACACCACTTCCTTTTTGTGCGAACCTCCTTTTGCAGACAATCCATGTCTTCATTTTCCGATTTTGAGGCCCAAAAATTTGGCAAACACTGGAAAACAGCGCCACCTTGTATCTGCTCTTTTTATACCGCCTCCAGATCATCCATTCCTCTGTCGAAGTTCATGAATCAAACATAGATCGTTGACCACAACTCTTGAACTCGACATGTCACCATGGAATCTCCTTTGTCAACAAATTTTTATGTCGTTTGTTTGCTTTGTCAACAAGCACGATCACCTCAACTGCACTTCTTCTTGGTGATCTGTATCCTTCAGCAACTCTTTGGCTTTTATCACAAACTCCACTATTGTGATATGTATTCTTTGAAGGAACAACTTTAGTAGCAATATCTTCTGATACAATGTGATGTGCATGGCCATCTCATAATTGCAATCTCCGCATGGCCATCTCAGAAGTCAACTCATTGGCACATTGTCTTCTTCATCAACTGTCATGATCAACTTCATGCAAAGCATGTGATTCAATCCGTCAAGAAGTCTCTAGCATGGTTCTCGTGCAATCATGAGTAATTGCATGGTCTTCATCCAAAAACCTCATTCTTCTTTAATCATCCTCGAATGGATTACTCCTCACATTCTTCATTGTTGTAAACAATGTATCACCTTTGACACATGTTCTTTGAACTTAAGATCAGCACAACAATCATCTGAATCACCACTCCTCTACTTCATCGGAGTATTTCATGATCATCTTCATTTTGATCTGCATTGACAACTATTGACAACAAATACAACATTATACACAATGTGGTTCCAAAAATCTCCCCCTTTGTATTTTGTTGTCAATACCTTAAACATCTTCTGAAATGAATCCGTCAATGTCAAAATGAGAATCTTCTGCATTTCACTTTCTCTCCCCCTTATTGACAAGAAATACAAAGCGCATGGTAGGGGCGTATCAATCCTCACTTAAGAAAAGTTTCATTAATCATTTCACTCTAAGTCTACTTGAGCAATGATCGATGTAGAAAACAAGAGGATTTGATTAAGTCAACAATGTTGTCCATTACTCACAGATCATGATACCAACATGAGATGAGAACTCATGTATCTTGTCTTCAAGGGTTTACCACTTTTATTCCAGGCATTAAAAAAATCACTATGATAGAGAAAGACCAACCTGAAACTCCTGCACTCACATCAGCATGTGGATCAAAAATATTCAAGTGAAATTGGCAGGATAAGTGACCTCGGGGCACTTCCATTCTCTTTATGTCACTGATCAATTCAGTTACTCCCCCTTTGTAAAATAATCTTTGATCTGAGAAACCAAGGGATAGAGATTGAGAAATGACATACCTTCTCCATTGGTGTGTTCTTCAAGAAATTCACAGAACAACTGCTTTTGAGTCCACCTGGAGTTGATATTGATTGAAACAGTTATTATGGAAGCTTCTTCATTTTTCTCCCCCTCAAGGGAAACACTCCTCATCATCTTCATCAAGAGTGATCCTTCATCATCATAATCCTTGAATATCAATTGAAGAATCCACTAAGGATGGAAACTTCTTCAGCTTCGCTATCAAGAGTTGACAGCATTCACTACTTCTCAGGTTCTCCCCCTGAGAGCATGCTTCACCTTCAATTCCCTGCATTATTAGTACAAATAAAATACAGAAATGATTATGGGAATAAGGTGGTTCCTTCTTGCTTCATCACGAAGACTTGCTTGGTTGAGGTTCTTTTCTCAACCAAGTTCCTCTGTTCACTCCAGTCTTCATGCCTGCACATTTGAATATATGTTCTGACATCTGTCGGTGTGGCATGGCTCTGTTCACATTCTCTTCTGCTTTGTGTGGATAATTTTTCTTCTTAGCAGCCATCATGAATGATAGATTCTTACTTCTCTTCAGGACTGCTTCTTGTTCTGGTATTAAGGTTAGGCAATCTTTTGCAATGTGACCAAATTTCTTGCATCTCTCACACAGAACTTCTTTGACACGAGTGCTTCTCTTTGTTTTCAATCTCTCAAGAACCGTGTCTTCATCATGTGAAAGTTTTCCTTTTCCTTTATCACCAGCCCTGGCCTTTTCATCTTCAAGTTTTATCATTCGTTTCAAATCTTCTGGACAGATGACCAATATGTCATTTGGAACTTTTGCAGCTGGTTTAGTTCTTCCACATGGGTTCATCTGAGATTCATCCCACTTAGTGTTTCTTTTGGATGAATGACCCTTCAATTTCATGGATCTAAAATCCTGGGTCTTCTCAGCTTGCCTACTTGATATCTTCTTGGGGAGTGATGTGTTCGCCATATTCTTCTGATTTCTTCCCAAGGTACTTTCTTCTTACTTAGATGGATTGTGTGGTCTTCTGTTCTTATCAGCTCTGGATATCTGTTGACCTAGGCATGCACCATTCTTATGACCACTGCCGTTGCATACATCACAGATGTTATCAAGCATTCCAAATCTGTTTGCTGTAAATAGATGCTTCTGGACCTGTGGATGTTGCTTCTTCTTCTCTGCCTTCCTCCCCTTTGATATAGGCTTTCCCTGTGCTTTTCCATGAAAGGGATTATAAAAACAATCCAGTGCACAGTGCCCAAATCTATTGTGGCACCAACATTGGCCCACAAATCTTTTCTTCTTTGTTTCTTCAGTATTAAGTTATTGGGCCATCTGCTTAATCGTTTGTGCTCTATTTGAGGAAGAAGATTCCTCCTTTTTCTTCCTATCCACCCTAGTCATGGTGGTAGGTTTATTCTTCTCACCTATCCTCAACCATGCTTGTTTAGAGATTTTCTTCCCACCTGCACTGATTGTCGGAGTGTATTTAGAAACATGAGTACAAGATGGTCTGGATGGTACCTTCACTTTCTCAGTTGCATGTGATAGATCAATGAGCGAAGTCATGATCTTATTATCACATGTTGGAGGTCTTTTGACAATAGAATCCTCCATTGAGCATTGAGTACCGGCAGTAACTGATTCTTGATGTGGATAATCAAGAGTTGTCATAATATTCTTGTCACATGTTGGAGGCATTTCAGATTTAGACTCCTCCAACGAACATTGAGTGCAAGCATCACTCATTTCATTCTTTTGTGAAGTCTCAATATGTGTGTTCTCAATCTTGGTCAATTGAGCTTCCAATTTTTGACCCACAATATTGAGGATGATCTTCTGATCTTCAATCGTGATCATCTTCTCTTCACAATTCTTCTTCAACCTTTCAACCTCATCTTCATGCATCTTAACTTTGTTTTGTAACAAAGAGTCAAGTTCCCTGAATTTAATGGAAGTTTCTTCCAGACAAAAATTCTTGACTTCATTGTTCTTCTTCAGCTCAGCTTCAAGTGCATGGATCCGTTCTTCTAGAGTATTGCTGACTTCACCTTTTTCTTCAAGGGCTTTCACCCGTTTGGTGAGCTTCATACTTTCCATAATTTTTCCTTCCAGCCCCTTTTCCATATTGTCCGCTTCCCTTTCAAGTCTAGTGATCTCAACCTGCATAGATTGAAATAGGCTACAGATAATAACAACCCTTTCTTCTGGAATATCATTCAGATATGTTTTGAGTTTTTCTTGAAAGCATGAATTGGGGGTGTCATCCTTTCCTCTGGAAGAATTCTGAGTCACCTGATCGATACTTTCCATGCCTAATGTTTCTTCATTATTGGAATGGCATGGAGAACAAGACACTATATCTTCTTTGGATGTGGGGGACTTCTTCATCATCTTCTTCTCTTTCTTTTTCCTATTTGTCAAAGTCTTGGTGGATATAGATTTCTGCTCAGAAATGACTGCGTCATTATCAAGACTGCTCTTCATTGTTGACTCTAGGAAAGAAACTCAAATCCTCTTCTCAACAGAATTACTGGAGAATATCCAACATACGTTAACCTTTCCCTCTGATACCACTTGTAGGACCCCGGGACACCCTGAGAGGGGAGGGGTGAATCAGGGTGGCAACTTTTTCTTCTTAAAGTTGTGGATCTTGTTCCCACGTTGGTAGAAACTACTTAAACCTGTATGATGGATATGATCAGCAATTAAACATTCACATGCAGAGACAGATGACACAACTATTTTTACTTGGTTCACCACTAAGGGCTACGTCCAGGGAGTATACGCCGACAGGTTGCCGGTCGTACCTAAATCCACTATGCTTCACTAGCTGCGGATACAAATGTTCGGGTACAGACACTCTGTCCCAGGCTCACTGCCTTTACAATTGTTTAGGGATAGCTCACTGCGTCCCTCGGGTCACTCCCGTTCACTCACCCTGGCTTACTGCCGGTGGAGAGGATCACCTTCTTCCTCTTCCTAAGCTCACTGCTCTTGGAAGGGATTAAGTCACAGTTTATAGACCTGTAGGTCTATTCATTTTCATGAAGGAATGCATCTTCCTCTGTATGTAGATGCTCTGTTGAAGTCCAACTTTCACCCGTAGATGAATCTTACTTCGCACCGGATGTACCGGGAAACCTTAGTTTTTACGCGCAACCCTTACGTTGTCTTGCGCGCAATTTCTATGGTTTGCGCGAAATTCCTTTTTCGCGCAACCTCCAAATATTATGCGCAGCCTGGAAACTGCCTTGCGCGCAATTCACCGCTTTTGCGCGATATCCACTTTTCGCGCAACCTTCCTTTTACGCACCAACACCAACTTTCTGCGCAGCCTTAGCTTTTCGCGCAACAGCTGTCTTTACGCGCAGACTTTAAGTTTACGCGCAGCACCCTTTCTAACTTCAATTTCGCGCACCAGAGCTCGGGTATTTTCTATGTCTTGAACTCTGTTGAATGGAGGAGGGTCACTTCATATTTATAGGCAAAATCGACCCCGCGCGAAAAACCCTCCTTGAGCGCGTAATCCGCTTTGATCGCGAAATACAAATCTTCCGTGCACAACCATTTTCCGCGCACTGCTCCATAATTTCGCGCACCTCATGCCTTTGCCATTTTTCGAGCTTCGGACCTCGAAACATCTTTTGCGCGAAATAAAATTTCGCGCAACCCGCTGTTTTGCGCGCCACACTTCAAGATTTCGCGCAACCCGCTAATTTTGCACGCCCAGCTCAAGTATTTCGCGCAAGCCTCTTATATGTCGCACACCACTTCCTTTTTGTGCGAACAAACTCCTCTGTGATGTGCATGGCTATCTCAAAATTCCAATCTCCGCATGGCCATCTCAGAAGTCAACTCATTGGCACATTGTCTTCTTCATCAACTGTCATGATCAACTTCATGCAAAGCATGTGATTCAATCCGTCAAGAAGTCTCTAGCATGGTTCTCGTGCAATCATGAGTAATTTCATGGTCTTCATCCAAAAACCTCATTCTTCTTTAATCATCCTCGAATGGATTACTCCTCACATTCTTCATTGTTGTAAACAATGTATCACCTTTGACACATGTTCTTTGAACTTAAGATCATCACAACAATCATCTGAATCACCACTCCTCTACTTCATCGGAGTATTTCATGATCACCTTCATTTTGATCTTCATTGACAACTATTGACAACAAATACAACATTATACACAAAGTGGTTCCAACACACATGCCACGTAACCAAGCCAACATCTACATGTTCATTATTCCATTTTTGTTCAACCGGGGTGATCACACAAGGGTTCCAGATTTTAAACAGTCAACTTTACGTGATTAACCAAATTCCACATTCCACAAGGTTTCCACCCATAAGAAAATCCAGAAGGAGTGGGAAACATTAAATTGCGTAAGCAAAGGCCCCCAACGACCATGATTTTCAGTAGGTAGAAGCTCATTCAATTCACAACAAAATATCATAGGATATAAAGTAACAACAATCACAACTTCCCAACCCCGTTCTTTAACAAGTTATTATCTTTATTTAATGGTTCAACTGTTTCTCATTAAAACAATATGATACCCACCTTGCAAGATGTACAAATTAGAGAGATGAAGGAAAGATCCCTACCTCAACAGGTTCCGATCACAACGCTCCCCCCAGATCAACCATATAAGACGTCTGTCGGCGTCCCTCACTTCTGTTGGGTCCCGAAAAAACCTCCTCGGGTGGAATTCAGAAAGGAAAGGTCGAAGGAAATAAAACATATCCAAGCTCGGAAGCTCCGCCTTGTTGTTACGATCCCGTGGCCGCTGACGGATCATAAATCGGATCTCGGACGAAGAAGTTATGGAAGGAAGAGCCTTCGAGTCTCTTCAGAGAGCTCGGGTCAGAGGAGAGGGGAGGATAGGGGTGAGTTAAATGGAGGGGGGGACCCCTCCTTTTATAGGTGAGAAAAGGAAAAGTACATGGCGTGTACTCGGTTATTTCACACAGTCTCCACGCGGCTTCCAACACGGCTCCACAGCCATTGACTGGTCAACACACAGTTTGAGGGTAACGCATACGCGGGGAGGGACTACACGGCGTTTAGTTTAGACACACGATGTGTACTCATTTATTGCACATGGTAAGGACATAGCTCCAACACGGTACACAGCCATTGACTGGTAACGCGTACATGGTGAAAGACTACACGACGTGTAGAATTGGTCACACGGCGTGCACCCATTTATTGCACACGGCAAGGATATGGCTCCAATACGGGGTACACCCGGAAAAGGGGTACACGGCGTGTACTCAAACTACATGACGTATAGTTTCAAAATTCTGTAAAGCATGGGAAAAGTCTATTTTACCCTCCAAAACACTTCTTGTCCTTCTTTTTGACAAAGGAAAGGGCCGGATAGGTCCGGACGATTACATCAGATACCTCTTAAAACATTATCGTCCCCGAGAATTCAAAAACCATCCCAGAGGAAACCCAACAAGATACCTCTTAGGGCTCTTGTTATAACAGGAACCCAACCACCAACCCTAATTATGGGTGTTAGGAATTCCTTCTCCCATGTCGAGATATTATCTGCTTTAGGCGGCACTGACTCACCTGCACGGGTTTAATCGCATCCTCATTAATGCGTCTCGATTAAGAATCGGGTCTTCCCACTTCCATACATTAGGATTTTTCAACTCACACTTCCCCCAACACCGCACAACCTACACACTGCTCAGACACGTGGGTTTTGGAAATTCCTTCTCCTATGTCGTGATATTATCCTCTTTAGGCGGCACCGACTCGCCCGCACGGGTTCAATCGCATCTGCATTAATGCGTCTCGATTAAGGGTCAGGTTTTTCCCTTTCCCACACATCTGAACATGTTACACATTACCAGGGAACAAGGAAACAAAAGGTCTCACAACTGAGAATCCAAGCATTCCATATAACAAGGGTACAAAGTACAACATCAACACAAGCTCAGAAGAACAAGGGAAAAACAAAAGTCAAAACAACTCCGGGTACTGAGCGTGCATCTGGGTCTCCCGCTCCCAAGTTCTCTCCTCGAGGCCTCCATGCCTCCACAACACATGAACCAAGGGAATGGTTCTTCCACAGAGAACCTTCTCTTTACAATCTTCAATTCTGACTGGTCATTCCTCGAAGGTCACGTCGTCCCCCATATCTAGCTCTCCCCAGTCGATAACGTTGGAGTCATCGTGTAAGTACCGATGAAGCTGGGAGATGTCGAAGACATCATGAACCTTCTCCAACTGAGGTGGCAGGGCCAGCTGATATGCCACCTCGCCGACTCGCCTCAGCACCTCAAAAGGTCTGATGAACCTAGGTGAGAGCTTTCTACCCTTCCCAAACCTCTGTTTCCCCCGTCGAGGGGAAACCTTCAAGAACACATGATCCCCCACCTAGAACTCTGAGGGCCTCCTCCGACGATCAGCATAAGACTTCTGTCGGTCCTGAGCTTCTTTCATCCTCTGACGTACAAGATGGACTTTCTCTGTGGTGCTCTGCACTACCTCTGGCCCAAGAGCACCTGTCTCACCAACCTCTGCCTAGCAAATGGGTGAACGACATGGCCTTCCATACAAAGCCTCAAATGGTGCCATGCCAATAGTATAGTGGAAGCTATTGTTGTAGGAAAACTCCACTAAAGGCAAGTTTCGTACCCATGATCCTCTGAAATCCAGAACGCATGCTCGCAGCATGTCCTCCAATGTCTGGATAGTCCGCTCCGTTTTCCCATCAGTCTGGGGGTGGAAAGCAGTGCTAAGGCGTAGCTGGGTGCCAAAAGCATGTTGTAACCCCCTCCAGACTCGTGAGGTAAACCGATTATCCCAATCTGAGACGATAGTCCTCGGAACTCCATGAAAACGCACCACCTCATCTACATACCTCTGTGCTAAGGTACTCACCGGGCTCGACTCCTTGATTGCTAAGAAGTGAGCTGATTTCGTCAGTCGGTCCACTACTACCCAGATAGCATCATAACCTCCCTGACCTTTGGTTAGTCCTGTGACGAAGTCCATCGAGATGTCATCCCACTTCCACTCGGGGACATCTAAAGGATGCAACAAACTACTGGGAACACGGTGTTCAGCCTTCACTTGCTAACACACTAGCCATTTAGCCGCAAACTCCACCACTGCCCATTTCACCCCGGGCCACCAAAACTGTTCCCTCAGGCCTCAGTACATTTTCAAAACTCCTGTATGTACCGCTAAGGCTGAGCTATGGAACTCACAGAGAACTCCGTCATGCATCGCCTCCAGAACAAAAAAAACTTCCATGGAAAAGAATCCGATGTTGGCTGTCCTCTGACCATCCATCTGGAGCGTTCCCCTGATCGACACGATCCCGCATCGCTTCCTCCTCAGATTCCCCCACTGAGACTCTTCCACCTACTGCATCAAGGAGGACTACAAAGTCATCTGAAACAAACAGCCTCTAACACCTTCTACCATGGAATCCAAGTGCAAGGCAGCCAATTCTCCCATCACCTTCCAAGCATCAATAGATTCCCGAATCACTTCCTGATGCAAATTCCTACTCAGGGCATCAGCCACAACGTTGCCCTTACCTTCAGTGTAAGAGATCTCAAAGTCATAGTCTTGGAGAAACTCGACCCATCTCCGCTGTCGTAAGTTCAGGTCACGTTGGGAGAAGATATAACGCAGGCTCTTGTGATCTAAGAAGACCACAAAGCACTCCCCAAAGAGGTAATGTCACCAAAACTTCAGTGCGAACACTAATACTGCAAGCTCCATGTCATGGGTGGCATAGTTACGCTCGTGAGGGTGCAACTGCCTAGACCCATAACAAATCACACCCTTCTTTTGCATCATCACACAACCCAGACCAAGGCCAGAAGCATCACAAAACACTTCATACAACAACCCTTCCTCTGGAAACCTGAGTACGGGAGCACTGACCAACTTCTCCTTTAGGGAGTCAAAAGCGTTCTGGATCTGCTCGCTCCATAGGAAGACCTGGTTCTTCCTAGTCAAAGCTGTCAATGGAGCAGCAACTCAAGAGAAGTCTGAAACAAACCTTCAATAGTAACCTGCTAACCCCAGGAAACTATGAACTTCTTCCATGCTCTTGGGTGATGCCCAAGAAACAACTTCCTCCACCTTCGATGGGTCCACTGACACACCATTCTGAGACACCACGTGCCCAAGGAAGTGTAATTCTTGTGTCAAGAACTTACACTTCGACAACTTCCCTTAAAGATGGTGGTGTCAAAGGACCTCCAAGACTACCCTGAGATGCTCAACGTGCTCCTCCTCTGATCTTGAGTAGATCAGTATGTCTTCGATAAACACAATGACGAACCGGTCCAAAAACTCCCGGATGACAAAGTTCATAAGTCCCATGAACACAGCCGGTGCATTCGTAACTCCAAACGACATCACAACAAACTCAAAGTGCCCATACCTGCACCTAAAATCCATCTTCGAGATGTAACTGTCCTTCACCATCAGCTAATGATATCCCAATCGTAGATCAATCTTAGAAAACCAACCTGCTCCCCTCAGCTAATCGAAGAGATCATCTATCCTTGGAAGGGGGTAATGGTTCTTGACCGTTACCTGGTTCAACCTTCGGTAGTCTATGCATAGCCTGAGACCACTATCTTCCTTCTTCACGGAAAAAACTAGAGCACCCCATGGTGACACGCTGGGTCGATCAAAACCCTTCTCCATTAGATAGTCAATCTGAATACGCAACTCCTGCAACTCTGAAGGTTCCATTCGATAAGGGGCCATCGAAATCGGACGAGCACCAGGCTGTAAGTCTATCTTGAACTCAACGTCACGTCGGGGGGGGGGGGGGGTAGAGTCACAAACTCCTCAGGAAAAACATCTAGGAACTCCCCAACAACCTCTGGGACATCCATCATCTCTATATCAATTGGAACCACTGATAAACCGGCCAACAAGGAAATGAGAGGCTCCACACGCCGACTTCCCACCTGAAAGCTCCTCTCGCCGAAAAAAGATACGCGCTGCCCATCCACGTTGGAGAACACGACTCTTCTCTGGAAGCATTCGATAACAGCACTAACAGAAAACAACTAGTCGATGCCTAGGATGACATCGTATGGCTGCATCTGTAACAGAAGAAGGTCCCCACTAGATCGATGTGGTCCCAACGTCAGCCCACATCCCCGACAAACACAAGATACGCTGGTCTAGCCCCCAACTGGTTTACTTAGTACAAGGGGTACAGAAAGTCTCTCTACATCTAGTCACAAATCATGGGCTAGACTAGGTGCAACAAAGGAGTGCGAGGCTCCCAAATCGAACAAAGCAGAAACAAGAGTGCTGAACAAACAAATTGTACCTGGCACCACCTATGGTCCTGCTGGAGCTATCAACTCTGCTGCGTGCAACTGTCCACGCCCAGCTCCTCTGCCTCTCTGATGTCATCCACCTCCCCGACCACACCCTGGTCAAGGTCCCTGAGGAGCACCATGAGGTCGTCTCCCTCCCGCAAAGTCTACCCTCGGAGGATCATGGTCCTGCTGCTGTTGGAAGGGCCTCGTCGGTAACTGGTGCTGCTGAGGTTGGCGTTGAACTTTCCCACTTCCACTGTACTGAGCTCTAGTTGGGCACCGACTCTGAACGTTATTGAAACCTCCACAAGAAAAACACCTCAGTCCCGGGCTCGTGAAAAAGGGACGAGGACCCAAAGATCTGAACTGGAACTACTGGGGCCTGCTCCCCGCTGGCCTGAACCTGGAAGGTCCCATCACAGGAGACCTGCTGCTGACCCCCTTCCCCTTCTACGGACCTGGCTGGATCCCCTCTCGGGGTGCACCTCCCAGTGAGTGCATCCTCTCTAAAACATCTTCCTTCTTCTGTACTACCAATTATGTCGGAAGGGTGAAGGGGGTGACAACATACTGGAGCGAAGGACAGAGCGCCTCCTCCAAACATCTCGCCCGAGACTCCTCATCCGGAAAGAGATCCGGAGCAAAGCGCAGAAGATCTTTGAACTTGATCCCCAGCTCTCGTACCGACATACTCACCTGATGAAGGGAGAGTAACTCCTGCCTCTTCTCCTCCTTGATCATGGAAGAAAGGAATTCCTCTCGGAATTCCTTCTCAAAGTCAGCCCATGGAACCTATGCCTCTATCCTCTCTCCGAGGTAGAGCATCCACCACTTTCGCACCGCACCTCTCAACTGACTGACTGCTAGGGGAACCCAGTACTCCCTCGGAGCACAGATCAAGGTAAAAGCGATCCCTAGCTCCTCAATCCACCCCTTTGTCTCCGTATCCAAAGTACTACCCTCGTACTTCTTGAGGGTCTGCTGCTGAAAAGAACGAAGAGTCTTCTGCCACTGGCTATCTTCCTCCTCTCGGTCAATCCTCAACTGATCGACCGCTTGAATCTGCTGGGCCTCGGCTGTCTGAGCCACCCGGGGATGACGTGCAGGTGCCATGGCTGTATGGTAAACAAGGATCGCCTAAGCCCATGTAGTAATGAAAACTCAAGGTTTTATTTTATCATTTTATTTAAATTTCCATCCCAGAATGCCCAAATGAAGTAAAAAAAATCATGATGATGCATGTACCTTCCCTAGGGTCTCTACCCTGCAATCAATGTAGTCTCACTTGGTCGTTTTGTAGGCTCAGATTCCTTGCATCGGATCACAGGGGGGCCTAAAATCCCATGTCCTTGCCAGTCTTCCCTGGCCCATGTCATGCAGCAAGATTGACTAACATTATCACCCTACCATCCCATGCAATCCTCACTATTCCTAGCTCCAGACTCCATCCTATCTCTCAACCATCACCTCTGATACCATTCTGTCATGACCCCCTCCCATCAAAGATGCCCCTCCTGAGCTAGCAATGGCGAAAGGGAGATAATGACCCCTGAGTCCCACCTCTAGTAGGCCCCGGGGTGGCGACTAGCACCAAGGGTATGAGTTTTCCACAAATATAAGAGACATTACCCTTTTTATTTTTAAAGATCGAGAAATAGGACAAGTCAAGCACCAAAAAGGAAAAGATAAAGTGTATAGAAATAAACCCAAACCAATCCCACATGCATGTCTAAACAATTTTATAACAAGTTACAAGTACAAGAAAGCTCAAAGTACAATACCAAAAGAAAACAAAGGAACATCAATAGCAACAACTCCAACTATCCAAATAGTAGGGTCCCGCACGGCCCTGGTAGTCCTCCTGGAAACCTAGAAGTAAACGTAGGGTGAGCATACAAGTATACTCAGTAGGGAAACCTAAATCTCTCATGCACAAGTGGGGAGACATTAATGTCCCATGAGAACATCATAAGAAACCTAGCAAGGAATTCTATCCACCCAACCTCACCAGCCACACTCACCAAAACACAATCACAACAGGTAGTAGTATATAAGAACAAGAGTATTGGGTACCCCGCACCATTTCCCTTTAGTTAGCTACTCTTCCTAACGACGAACGTCCTGACGCTGCCACACTCTCCCCGCCCGCACACACCTGGGCCTCACAACCACATATCCCGCCCGCAGACACTTGGGACTCATAACCACATATCCCACCCACACACACCTGGGCCTCACAACCACGTATCCCGCCCGCACACACCTGGGCCTCATAACCACGTATCCCCCCCCCCCCCCCCCGCACACACCTGGGCCTCATTCTGAAGATTCTTGGGAAATAATAGAACCTGCCCGAAGAGTCTTGGGCTAAATCCACCCCAATCAAAACCTACCCGAAGAGTATTAGGTGTAAGGTCGCCTCAAGACATCACAGCCTAGGGGAGAAGGAGCAGGAAGGAGCTAGTAACTAAGGGAAAACACCCTCTCCCATGAAAATGGGAGTGTTCGGCACTAAGTGCTCAACATGGGTGGGGTGCGATAAAACACAAAATATACATATATATAGATATATATATATTCCAATCACACATCCCAACCTATGGCTTCTAAATAGAGAAAATGAGCACGTGCCTCGGTACTGCTACTACGAAGCATGCATACAACAAACAACCCCAACCCCATTTAGGTTTTCACACCTCAGTAGAAATAGTTTATTTAGTTCCTTAACTACTGGGAAACTATCCACAACCAACCACATCAATCGTTCATAAAACATATCCCTGCCATCCACAAAGCAAGTTAGGAAAACACAAGCAATGCAACCAAGCCCTTCTGATCAACCAACCAACCCCATTGATTATTATTTCTATTTCATTACCACTTCCCACCATTTATTAACTATTCCACTTTAATTTATTACTCACAATCCACTATTCATTCACATACAAGCCCATCCCTGCAACCCCGCTGCCAACCACCATAACCACAACCACATCGAAGCCCTTTTATCCTTATAATCCCTTTAATACCATTTATTGCATCCCCGCTGCCCATCACCATCATAACATTCACACCAACCCACAACCAAGTCAACCACAGCCCCGCTGCTCACCCGATCCACAACAACCAACAAAACACCCCCATCACATGGCACGTAACCAAGCCAACATCTACATGTTCATTATTCCATTTTTGTTCAACCGGGGTGATCACACAAGGGTTCCAGATTTTCAACAGCCAACTTTACGTGATTAACCAAATTCCACATTCCACAAGGTTTCCAACCATAAGAAAATCCAGAAGGAGAGGGAAACTTTTAATTTTGTAAGAAAAGGCCCCCAACGACCATGATTTTCAGTAGGTAGAAGCTCATTCAATTCACAACATAATATCACAGGATATAAAGTAACAACAATCACAACTTCCCAACCCCGTTCATTAACCAGTTATTATCTTTATTTAATGGAGAAATTGTTTCTCATTAAAACAAGAGGATACCCACCCCACAAGATGAAAAAATTAGAGAGATGAAGGTAATATCCCTACCTCAATAGGTTCCGATCACAACGCTCCCTCCGGATCAACCTTAGAAGACGTCTGTCAGCGTCCGTAACTTTTGTTGGGTCCCAGAAAAACCTCCTCGGGTGGAAGTCCGAAAGGAAAGGCAGAAGGAAAGACAACAGATCAAAGCTCGGAAGTTCTGCCTCGTCGTTATGATCCTGTGGCCGCTGACGGAATGTAAATCAGAGCTCGGACAAAGAAGTTATGGAAGGAAGAGCCTTCGAGTCTCTTGAGAGAGATCTGCTCAGAGGAGAGGGGAGGAGAGGGGTGAGTTGAAAGGAGGGGGGACCCCTCCTTTTATAGGTGAGAAAAGAAAATGTACACGGCCTGTACTTTATGTTACACGACGTGTACTCCGTTATTTCACACGGTCTCCACGTGGCTTCCAACACGGCTCTGCGGCCGTTGACTGGTCAATACAAAGTTTGAGGGTAACGCATACGCGGGGAGGGACTACACAGCGTGTAGTTTAGACACACGGCGTGTACTAATTTATTGCACACGGAAAGGACACAACTCTAACACGGTACACGGCCTTTGACTGGTAACACGTACGTAGGGAAAGACTACATGGCGTGTAGAACTGGTCACACGGCGTGCACCCATTTATTGCACACAGCAAGGATACGACTCCAACACGGGGTATAACCGGAAAGGGGGTACACGAAGTGTACTCAAACTACACGGCGAGTAGTTTCAAAATTCTAGAAAGCATGGGAAAAGTCCATTTTACCCTCCAGAACACTTCTTGTCCTTTTTGAAAAAGGAAAGGGCTGGAGAGGTCTGGGCCATTACAATTTTGGCATTCCCTCGACCGTATGTGCAGCGGGTCGGGCAATCATGAGCCATGTATCCCGCCAACCATACGAGTTACATACCCTATTCCTTTACTGATCCCCACTGCCCTAGTGGCCTTGCGCCACTGATATTGAGACCTAGGGTCTCCCTACAAATGATCTTCCCTGCTTGGACCTCTGCATTATCTATTGGATAACCACCACAGATGACTCGACCACCTGTCGCCCAGTGGTATCTCCCACCATCAGTGCCTGTTTTGTAAGGAATATCTCTACTAGCAGAGCTAGCTCTAGCACTCCAGCCTGAGTGGGTATGTTGAGGAAAATCACAGACTCTGTAATCTCCCATCAGAGTCCCTACTCAAAGGTCTGGGACTAACAAAAGTGCCCTACACCATGTCCGTAGAGTAGTGGGAGAGGTCTACAAACCTTACAGAGTACTCATACACTAACATGCTTCCCTACTGTAGGTGAAGCATCTCCAATATGTGCACTGAGCGCAAGGTTGCAGGGAATAAATCCTCTCAGAAGATACGCTCGAAGTTAGCCTAGGAGAGGGTCACCTCATCATGAGTTTGAATAATCAAACTCCACCATATTCCTAATAATCCCTGAAGAAGGCTCACTGCCAAGATCTCCATCTGGTCAAGTGGCGTACTCACTAAGCGGAAGATCCGCATCACCACCTCTAGCCAGTCCTCAGTAGCTTGAGGATCTGTCTCTCTCCTGAACCTGAGATGTCTCTATCTCTATAACTCGTGCAAGGCATTGAGCCTACATGTGTCCTCTACCGTTAATGCCGGTAGTAACTACTGATCAACATGTGGTGGTAACACTGGTGCACCACCCAATGAGTCCATCTCTAGAAAGAGTCCCTGAATCGACGCCTCATCGCTAGGCGGGCTATCCTAATGACCACATATCAGAACCCTAGATGGATATCTACATGGAGGAATCTTGAAACAGATCAAGATGTACCACAGTCAATAGATTATACCTAGTGAGCTAACTTTAATTCAAGAAGAACTTGAGGAAACAACCAATTTCTATATGATGCATACAACCAGTGTTTTTATGTATAGAGTTAAAAAAGAAGAATTCAAGGTCCTAGTTTATGGATATATCGGCCACCACACCAACACTAGACTCCCTAAATCTAAAAGTCAAACTCGAATAATTTGACACTATTTCCCAAAAAAAACAAACTCTCCATATTTGAGGTAGAACCAACCTCATTTGATACCACTTTGTCACGACCTGTCCCCCGGGGCCCATGTCGTGACTCCCACAAGCCCACCTCACAAAGGCCAGGGGTTGGTGACTAGCACTGAAGGTGTCAACCTTAAAGTGGGAGGCATTTTCCTGAGTACCTGTACACACACTCATACAACCACGTCCCAAGAAAACTAGAAAAGAGAACATGCAAGCTACTAGACAACCACTGGGTGTAAAAGTATAGTTGAAAGTAAATGGTATAGAATAAAAACTGAACAAAAGACAATTGTAATAAGGGAAAGTACAAGATCTATGGAAAGATATCCACTGAAAACCCCTCCTAATGGGTAAGTATAGAGTAGCTTCTAGAAGCTGTAGAAGAACATCCTGCCTGCCTGATCTCACTGGGCACAGCCTGGTCCTGGGCCACCAAGTCCTCTACTAAGTTGTGTATTTCCTTCACTAGACACAACACATGTGGGAAAATAAAATTTAGGGATGAGTAAAAAAATAATCCATAGGGACCCCAAACCAACAAGGAAAGAAAAAAAATTAATCCACAAAGAAAACCAAAAATCAAGCCAACTCACACCAGGTATAATCTAGAATAAGAAAGTAAGACAATAAATTATATCAATGAACACCTTGGGATACTGGGGTACTCCTCCCTATTGAGTATTATGGGTATGCTGGGTCACACAGAGCCACTGCCTACCGTGGGCCTTATGGGTCACACAGATCCACTTCCCACTATCCTCAGACTTCTGTGGTACTCATACTTAATGAGTACTATGGGTATTCTTGGTCACACAGAGTCGCTCCCCACTATGAGCCTGGCAAGTCAAATAGAGCCGCTTCCCACATTGGCCATTATACTGAGGTACTCATCATTGACGAGTACTGTGGGTTTTCTAGGTCACACAGAGCTGATCCCCACCACGGGCCTTCCGGGTCACATAGAGAAGCTTCCCACATGACCATCGTAGCTGATCCACATAGGGTCACTTTTCAGCAGTCTTTGGGTCTCAGTCAGCCGTAGGGTTCCCGCACGTAGTGCACATGATTTTAGGAGAAAACAGTCTTCATGCCATTCGTTGTATTCTAAATTCCATTAAATCCTTCTTATAACATTCCAAAATAACCTCATCATCTCAAGGGTTCCAATTCCCCAAATGAATCGTCAATTAGATGCCCGATTTGTATGTTATGGCTATTTTTTCGAAAAGGGGCCGGTCGGGTCTAGTACGACCCAGCAAGACCGACCCAGCCCAACCTAGTCCGCTGAACCAACTTGGGTCCGACCCGACCTAGATCCAGTCCCCCCTTCTATGCATGGGTTATGTCCAGCTCATTGGGCATGTGTCCGACCTGCAAGGGAAGCCCATCTGGTCGGGGCGGCCTGCCCCCTGTCAGACCCACCATGGGTGGGCCAACTCCTATTTGGCCGGGATATGGACGGATGCTGCGTCCGCCCTCCTACTGTGTGGGTCACCACAGGGATGCCTCTATTATAGTCTGAGGGACCATGGAATTCCAACCGTGTGATGCAGTGCAGTTGCCTTGTCCATAGCCCGCCCACCACCAGCCACTAGCACAGAGGTCGGCGGCTTCTGCCGCACCGCTGTGGCTTAGGTCACAATGCTATTTTTGGCATGCTTTAGTGGCACACCACTACTCGATCACGGCTACCTCTGTGGGCCGCCACTACCAGTGGAGCATTTCACAGACCACTAGTTCGCTTCAGTGGTCCATTCTTCATGTCGTCTACACCTATAGCCTCCATGGGATGTCACCTTCACCGTTATGGCCTCAAAATCTCCTTCCCTCCATTTCAAAAATTGATGCCATGAAGAATGGAAAAAAATTATCATAGAAGATTGGCTCGAGTCTTGTTTTTGTCGGCTCGCATCCTCCATAGTATAGTTTTAGAAACATTGGGAAAAAGGAATGATTTTCTATCACAAATTAACCTCGATGAAATCCTAATAAAAGAGTACCCCCTCTCAATAATAAGTGATCCACAAATCAACTTGTTTGTGGGTTGATCCACGTTCTTTGTTTTATAATGAAGAACGGGGAAAATCAAGCCCAAAGAAAACCCCTACCCGAGTAACTCATTCATTGGAGATGATCCATTTGAAGTGTGGAAGAATAACGCGTCTGCCATTAATTGGTCCACAATCCATTGTTTGGCAGTTTTTGGGGTTCATCATCGTCACCCACCAGTGCTTCAGGGAAGAACCAAGATTATTCCAACAATATTGTGTTGTTTTCTCAGCCATTAAAGAACAAAATGTGAAACATAATTTTAGTTATGTTCTGTTATGGAGTCGTTATGCTGTTTCATTTATGAAACAATCTTTTTGATTTCATTCTGTTATACGCTGTTTCACTGTAACAGTTTGAAAATTCAGAAAAATAAAATAAAACAAGTTCATTTTATTTTTTTAACTTTGTATTTAAAAAGTATGAAAAATACCTTTTTCCCTCAACCCGCACCGATGAGCTTAGGTCCATTCTAGGTGAATCCCACCGTTTTGAGTTCAACAATGCCCTCATATTTTTTATCCAATCACCAATTTAAAAGTTATAAAAAAACACTCACACATTTATTTAAATAAACTAAAAAGTTCAAAATTCTATTCCTGGCTTACCAGGCCTCAGAATCACATGCCGTCAAAGTATCTGGTCTCTTAATAATTCTATATAATTTTAAAAAAAATTACACGGAATGTCAAGGACCTTACAAGTGGTGTAAATCATCATACTCAAGGTCCATACATATTTGGTTCTACCCTGAGTATTCATCAATGATGAAGGGGTTATAGAATACTGATGTAGCATTAATCAAGAGCTCTGTTACTCGAGTGGGACAATCATTATTCAAGAAATGGAATTTTAGGTCCTAGAAGTTGTTACAGACCCTAATCTTCCCATTATTCATCCCAACTAGGATGGTGTTGGTTAACCATATGGGGTACTGGACTTCCTTAATGGAACTGTAATTTTAATATTCTCAACTTCGGCCTTGACCATATCACCATGAGTTGGTGTAACTTTATGGGAGGCTTCTGAACTTCACGATTTCTCATTGGGGGGCTGAGATGGTGAAGGGAAACTCAAGGGTCCAGTCTAGGAATCTTTTCATACATATGGGTGAAAACAACAAGAGGATTATTTAGGAAGGCCGAATACTATTGATTCTTCTCTAGATACATTTCTTCATTAAAAAATGTTGTCCTTATATATTCCTTGATACCAAGATTAACCTAAATTAAATCATCAATGGTGTTAGAGACACCCACTTCGAATGTGATGGGGGTATATTATAAAACCTATTTATCAACTAAGGTGGGATAATCAGTGGGGGAAGTATTTCTTTAATTCAAATTTTTATAGGAGAATAACTGGTGTCTTCCTCGTAGTATACAAAATCTTAACTGAGGGGTTTCTATTGTACTGAAATTGAGGAGACAAAAGATGTAGATCCATGTTCATCCAGATTTCAAATGTGACATCCATTATTTATGTCAAATAAATGGTGAAATTTAAAATTCTATCAATCAACCCTTCTATGAAAAAAATGTGGGAATTCCCTAAAAGTTTAGACATAGGGTTATATTCTCTATACCTAATAGGAGTAGGGGCTTATGTTATCACCCGAGCATGTCCCATTTAGGAGTTAGAGGTAATATGTGGGTACTTATTTTCTATAGCTAAATCAAAACCCATCTCCTTAGAGACAAAAAATAAACCATCTAAGTATTATTATGTGGAGTCTAATTAATGAATCAAGAGAATTAAGGTGACATTAAATTCTACCAATGGATTGACTATAGTGGTTTTCAGATCACTGCTAGCACTAATGTGATCAACCCTATTAGGCTTAACCTATTTCACCTCCCTCTTGTAGTAGTTGACATCTAGATAGAGGGACTCATAGGGTCCAAAGGGGAAAACATCACCCTAGAGAATCCCAACTAAACCATGGAAGAAGTAATTGAGGACTTGGTGATATAAAGAGGGGACCACTACATGAAGATGAATCTAGGGCCTACATAGTACAATGTTATAGGTGGTTTCCAATGATACATCCTTTAATTCAATACATTATTTCAAGAAACTAAACTGGGTAATAATATAAACATTTTCATGTGGATTATACTCTTTCCTTTCATATCCCTCTATTTTCATGTTGGAGGGATCCATGTTTACTTTGGTCCATCCCAGGTTGTGGAGTGTCTATGTTGGAATGGGGTTAATCCCAGATCCAGTTCCCTCCTTGAAAAGTTAGATATCCACTACATTAAACTGGCATGTAATGTAAAGTGGGAATATTCTCCCCTACATGGAAACAACTACTTCTTCCCTAGAAAACCAAATGATGTATTCTAATTCCTCTTTTTTTTATTCTATGCATAGTAGGCCTCTGCGATGTATATTTCAACTTCAAAATGCATGGGGATTTTCAAGGATTCTACAACAGGATCACATATTTATTTATAAAATAGGAGATAATCAAGGATCAAAAGCATTTCAATAATTATGGTGAGGTTTATCAAAATGATTTACTTCCTTGAAAATGGAATATTTCTATCTTTAAAGAGTTATTCCTTTCTAGGAGGAACAACAGATGCTGCTGGTTGAACCGAAAGAGTCTAACCGGTAATGGAAATATTCTGCTACAAAAAAACTGAAGTACTCTAAAAAAAATTGAACTAACTATCATTTGGATAATTCTTGGATCTTATTGGATGTTTCTGATCATGACACAGTCACGGTTGAGAAGCTTGGTCAACTAACATGGTTGGCTATAGTGGTGTACCTGCTAGAAAAGATAAGATAAAAGTGTATTCTGAGCTATGTACAAAAAATAATTCGTGGTATCTGTAGCATGTATGAACATATTTGAGGCACTGGTCTGAGAATTCTGGCGGATCACATGTCCTTCGATATTCATTGGATGGTGTTGGCCAGAATCACTCATGGTTTTTTCAGGGAAGTGATCACTGTTAGGATTTTTGAAGTGAACTACCAGCTTAAAAGAATTTTATGAGGTGTAATCCTAGTAATCATCAATGAATTTTTCTATTATTTTGTGGTCCCTTGGTGGATATCCCAACTTATGAGGCATGACGTCACTGAGATTACAATATGAACTTGGCACTAACAATAGACTCTTATTTCCATTGCATTTCCAATGCCAGTTCTTCGGAGATTTTGAATTCCATGATGTAGATGAGAAAGTAGTGGACGTAGGGGGAATGGTAACCACATGTGGTTATTTTCTACCTAATAGATAATTTATGTCACCATGGGTGAGAAAAAAATCCTCACGCTCCAACCATTCATCATATTTTTGTGGTTCATGGCTAGAACCCATCTTCCATTTACCATAGCCTTCATTTTTTCTATCAGGGTCAAAGGAAACATTTGTAACATATGCCAAGATGTCACCCAATTTGAAAAAACCATGATCCATTGGGTCCTAAATAAAATCCTTGAATAAGTATAATTCCTTGACGGAGTGTCTAAGGATCCAATGGTACATGCAATGATCGGGGAAACCGGTGAGTCCAATCTCACGGGACTTCATGTATTAAGGAGAAATTATAATACCCTTATCCAGGGCATAGATGATGTATCCCAAGACCTATGAATCACTGAAGGGATATGTTTGGTTACTCATATCTGGGAGGGGAACCATGGTATCCTGGTCTTAATGAGGGGTGAAAACCACATTCTTCCTTTTATTTTGATGTGATTTGTGAGGTTATGCAATATAATTTGGTGTTGAATGAGGCTATGCTCGATAAGGCTGCTTCACTCAGTAAGTCTCTTCCAGAAAAGTATCCAACAACTCTTCTGGATTGAGGGAATTTTTATGAAAAATTTCATTAGTATCTACTTTGGAAGTCCTTCTTATGTGAGTTGGATGATGTAACGAGCATTAATGTTGCGTATCCTACTAACAATATTATTCCATATGATAATATTTATCAGAAAAATATCATAGACCACCCATAATGTTTTATGTGATGAGGGTAGGGATCAGATGACCCTTAAAATTTTCCACACGCGTCATTATCAGCTGCTATTTGGAATGAAGCATATCATGTGAATACATGAGGATTTTCCACTTGGAGAAAAAATATTTAAATTTCTCATATATGGTATTATTTAATTTGAAGATGTCAGAAATACTAATCATGAAAATGGTGAAGCAAAACTGTGAGATGAAATGTCTATGAAGGTCTTCCCAACTAGCAATGGATCCTATGGGAAGATGGCTATAACAAAACAATGTGGGTCCTTCATGTGTCTAAAGAAACATTGAATATTAGTGTTCTCCTCTGGTTCTAGGGTCCCCAACATGGGTTTTCACCTTGAAATAAAGTTCTCCAAGTTCTAAAATGGGTCACCAATCCCATTTAATGGGGAAAATATGGGATCTACAAATTCCAAGGGTGTTTGAATGTTGTCCAACCACATTGGGTATGACTTTTCATTAGGTGGTATTTCCAGTTTTTGGGGTTTTAGGGCCTCCAAGTGAGTGGTGATAGAATCTATCAAGTCATATCGGTGATATTAACTCTCTTGGTGAGAGTTTTTGTGAACCAATTAATTGATAGGATCATCAACTAAGGTATTGGGCTCACCAATTCAAAGAGATAAACAACCCATATATTGAAAAAATAAACACATTACTCAGGAGGATTTGATGACTCATATCTTTGTCTCTTTCCATATCATTCATCATATTATCTAATTATATAGGTAGGTACACCATTATATAATAGGTGGATTTGTATAAGTATGACTTCTTTCCCCATTAGAGAAGAAATGGGTTCCCTTGGGGAATTTCCATAATCCGGATGTCGCTCACCAATGAGGTCATCTATGAACCTTTTGTAATCCTCGGCCTGCTGTAGTAAGGAGGCTATCAAGGAATATATATATATATATATATATATATATATATATATATATATTATTTCGGTGTATCCTTTATTGAATTTGAGGCATCAACATGATCCTTATCTCTTCAGGATTACAGTGGGTAGGCAGAAATGCCTCATTTTTAGTTGTCTCTATGGCCACATGCATGACTCTACTAATGAGTGAGGACACCTGTCGAAGGGTCTTCCTGGTACTATGTCATCCCATGGATAATATATTCATTTTTAATACATGTGTTAATTTCCCTATCCTTATGATACTCTATATGATTTTGGATAACCATATTAACCATGGTAGTGTCTAGGGGGGACCATCGTTTTTTGGATGATAGCCCTGGTTACCGGAAGATAAGGCTGAAATGGAGAGTAAAATATTATCCCTAGTCTATGATATGTATGTGTGGATATGATTCTTACATAATTATAAGGAGAACAATGAGCCTCTTGAAACATATTATCTAAAGGTTCTGGTGGTAACAATACAACATAGGAAACTAATCCACTAGGAGCACTGCCATCTCTCCCCTTTGGAAGAGTTGGTCGATATCATCAAGGTGCTCCTGGATTCTCAAGTAGGTCAATTGATGATCATGAAGTTTATGAAACATATCCTAGAAAATATTGTGAGAAAATAAGGACTATACCATGTTAAGGTACTCTGAGATTTCAAAATATGACGTTGTATGAAGCCAGAATACCCTTGATAGTTAATCGATGTCCAAAAGCTCCCCGAGGCCCTCTTTCATAGAAGAAGGGTCTGGATCTTGGTCATCCCATGCACTGATCAGTGTTAGATGAGATATAAGTGGATAAATTGATGTAGACTAGATCTGGTTCTAGAATGTTTTGGGAGGAGTCCCTGCTTGAGTCCAATGGTCATTGCATATCGAAGCATCTCGTTGGGGCGTGGACAACCTCATCTAGGATGGGGTGTCCACCGCTGCCTCGTGTGTAAGGGTAGTGGCATTCATCTATGGCTAAGAGGAGTTATCACCATTTTAAATTGATAAACTAGACCCTAATGACTCTAATACTTATAGGGTCGTGGTAGAGAGGCGGGAAACTTGTGGCAGTGAAGGAAGCTATACTGAGAGCCCCTAGAAAGAGGTTATAATAACATCCACTTTCATATACCTATGAAGGCATCATGGATTATTCTAGAAATCAGTATCTAGGATAGAAAATAAAAACTTTATAGATTCTTAACCATACATATATATCTTGGGTGATGGTTATATAATCAATTTTCCCTTCACCTCATTATATGAGAGGGAAACAAGGTCAAAAATGATTTGGTGCTTCCTCAGAATTCTCGTTCAATGAAGAGTGTTCTACATTTTTCCCTGGGAGGGTTCTTTAGGTGATGATATATCCTTAGCATGGGGAGGACCTCCATGATGATCGATTGTAACTTGGGGAGGAACTCTTATTTGACTGGCGTGGGAGTATGGAGGACATCTAATTTGGTTGGTCGGTACATAGGTAGGACCTCCATGTTGGTTTGTAGTGACATGGGAAGTACTTCTGTGTTTGGAAGAGGAATTATTAGGAGGGCCTTCATAATGACTATCAAAGGAGTGAGGAGGGCCTCCTCTTAGATTTTTTATGGAGCCATGAGATCTTCTATGCTCATTGGAAATGGACTAGGGATGACCTCCACTATGGTTGGTCATGGCATGAGGAGGGCCTCTGTGCTGTTTGGTGGGAGTATGGGGAGGAAATCCATATTGTGTATTGAGATTGTAGGGAGGGCATCCACTCTGGTTGAATATGGCATGGTGAGGACCTACAAATTGATTATCATCAGTACATGGTGGCCATTAATTGATATCAGTGATGTTGGTGATTGAAAGAGTCAACCTGCCCTTCCTATGAGGCAACTATTTTCTTGATCCAAATAATTCTATGATAGATCCCATTTCACTCATCACTGGGATCTATCAAGATACTTAGGTGGTGGAAGGGGTCATTTTATCCATTAAATATTCCCCTTTTTGTGTAGGGTTTTGATACCACATCCAACATTGGCATTAGGTTCTTTGAACTGGGGACATTGGTGGGAGGACGATGTCCATAGGATCTTAGGACAATGGTTCCAATTGGTGCTAGTGTTGATGAGGCCTGATGGGATCCCACCTAGGTGGATCCTGGGTTATAGTCATGATTGATTCGACATTAACACCCCTTAACATCTTAATTTAGGGGATTGATTCATCATATCCTTATGTGGAGAGACAATTGAAGTGGTTCATTATTGGAATGGGGATGGTTTCCCCCGATGAGGTCATAAGGGTGGTAGTGTTAACAAGGCATCGTAACATCTAGGTCCTAGAGGGCCATGTCCTTGGGGGAAATGACCCTTTTCTTCTCATACTATAATACAAGATTGTTGATCTCCCTCTTATATATGATCACTTAGGGTAAGATAGGGTGTGGGTACCTGGTAGCCAAAGTTTTTCCAGAAGTCATGGAGAAGGTGGAGTTGTGCAGGATTACCACATCAATATTTCTCCTGATCTAGTGCCTTATAGTGTTGGGTTGTTGAATTTCTGATGCTGAATCCTTTAGAGAATGGGGATTTATCCATTATTACTAGAAAAAGAAATGAAATTTCAATTCCCAAATGTATTCCAATATTATAAATCTAATAAGGATCCACAATGATAATGTCACAGACTGAGGATTCCCCAATACTAACAGTAATAATGCATATTAGTGTTTCATGTTGGGCCCAAATTTTTCTTATTAGGACCTGGAATTGAATGATTGAATTCGGTGAAATGAAAATCCTATGATGTCCCAAATTCTACTTTTATCCGTGTTAAAGAGAACAATTTCCCCTTAGGTTAAACATTTCCGTTTCTGAAGCTTTCTTCAAGGTGACTGTGTGTCTCTACACACTAGCTTCTATTTCCACTTATTCCCACTTTCTGATAGTGTGATAATCTCATCACATTCAACGGATATTTTTCTCCTTAATCAAAATAGGTTTATGGGATGTGTGTTTTAACTTACATGGATTCCTCTTTGAAGTTAGGTGCCTAGTCCGAGTCTCACTCAAAGATTAAGTCATTTTAATGGAACTCATTCACGGTTCCATCTCTATGTGGACACTAGTTAATTACACTATGTATGTATTGAAAGTCCTACAACCTTCACTAAGGAGAGTATTACTGTTGGTAATATCTCATCATGTTAGGAAATTGGGAACATTGGTAACCTATAATCCTTCATCTTTGAGGAAATATCACATGAGGTATCTTAGGTGCGAAACCTAAGGCATCCCATTCAAATAAAGAGGTAATTGAAAACCTAGAAATATATCTTCCATCTATTATTTAACTTATGCATCCCATGTTTATTTCATGGGGTAGGTATTATTGGCTAGGTTAAATTTCTACATCATATGGAGCTAGATCCGGATGTTTTGTTGAGATGGATCAATGAATGAGTTTAACATCCTATAGAGATGAGGTAGTTGATTAGAACTTCCCATGGAATCCGATCTTAGTTGTTCATCCGTTAGTGGGAACACCATAGTATAACGATGGACCAGAATCCCCACAGATGTGGATCTAGGAGGAGCATTCCTAAGAAGGAACACTTTGATAGTTTACCAATGGATAAGAATGCCTCATGGATGAAGATCTGGGAGGTATTTCCCTTAGAGGGAACACCTATATAGTTACTAATGCATAGTATTCCCCATGGAGGTGGATTTGCGTGGTACATCCCTAGGATGGAATTACTAGATAGTTATCCAATGGATTAGGACACCCTGTGGAGGCTAATCTAGGATATGCATCCCAAGTAGGGAACACCTAAATAGTTTTCCAATGGATTAAGATGCCCCGTTAAGGATGATCCTTGATATTAATCTCCATGAGGGAATACCTAGAAAGTTTACTAATAGACCAGGACACCCTGTAGATGTGGATACAAGTGGTTTATCCCTTGGAGGGAACACTTGAATCATTTACCAATGTTGGGACTCCCCATAGAGGTTGATCTGGGTGGTGCATCCCTATGAGGGAACACCTGAATAATTTACCAGTGTTAGGATTGAACCTCATGGAGGTGTCCTACATACCCTATTTAGAAGAAAACAATGAAACCCCATGTTGTTTTATTCCATAGTCTAATTTAATATGACATGACCGATCCATGTAGTTTAACATCATGCATTAATTAAACTTGTGTCATTAGAGGAACATCTATGAGGGATTATGTGGGACTTATGTGTTGAATATTCTCATTGTATAAGGATTCATCCTTAGGGAAAAGTATTGGAATTATTCTTGGAAGTTTCCTAGGGGTGTAGGATCGTACCATGGTGGTAGAGAAGGTGGAATCTCATGATGATAGTACATGGGGAATCCTATGATTATCACATAGGGTAAGCCTACAGTTCCACACCATATGATGAGGGCACTATCATGTAGTTTAACATCATATGACTGGGATGTGAAACTATGATGTTTTATGTCATGTATCATGGATGTTGACAGGGTCACTCCTTAAGGGTTTATTTCAAGGTGAGTGAAATATTCTACATAAGGACCCTCAACCAATATAGGCTCATATATTCCATTGAATATGCCACTCCTAGGACATACATGACCACTGTTCATAAACCTCTGGGCTGGGAATGGTGTTGGCACAACCATTAAGGAGTGGTCAATCCGGAGGAAAACTCTAGGGTACCTATGTTTAGAAGAAAATTGAGTTAGGGTACCTATTTTTAGAAACACAAAGTTTATTAGAGGTCCATGCCACACTTTAAACGAAGTTGGAAGACACATGAGTGGATGGAACTTGTCACTTAGGGACTCAAGGTGTATCTGGGCTTCTCCTATATTGGTATGGTGACCTCAAGAACATGAAATTCACACGGGGATGTCAACATAAGGGAAGAACTAAGGAGAATCATGAAAGAGGGTTTTTCCAGGTCTTAGGGGTTCAAGAAGGAGGGTCTCATGAAGCATAGATTCCCCGTGGTGGTCATGGGGTTTGCGAAGGTGAAAGATTCATGAAACAGGGTGACCCTACCTTGGAGTGAAGTCCTAGTTCCTATGGGAACATCTTTCTAAATGAAAGATTTTTCACAAAGTCCCAAGTGACCCAAAGGGAATTTTTCTTCCATGATGGGAATATGAATTCATGGAAGGAATATTCACTTTGGGTATAGTCTCTCTAGAATCCAAGGGAGGGTTTTTTTCTAGTCTTGGAGACCTTGGGGGATCCATTTTTTCATTATCTCATGAATCTCAGGTGGTTCGTGATTATGGGATGATTTTTAGAATTTGAAAGGTTACATGTCCCCTTAAATGTTAAACATAAGGGGGTATTTATTAAAATGGGGGTTTCAAGATTATTGGAGTCTGGCATGAAGCCTGTTTAGCTTCATGAATGGATGGGTTTCATGAGTATCAATGTTTTAGAATAGAGATTAACATCTTGGCTTTATGTGGTCAAAAAGAGATCTAAGAGTCATTATTGATGTTGCACTGATATTACCATCAGTTCATCACATGGCTGGGTCCATTATGAGCTTCACCCATTCATAAAGGTGGAGATCTTCACGAAATAGACACCATAGAGGGAATTTGGGGTATTTTAGATTTAATATTCTCCAAACTAGCCATTCCTTCCTCATATATTCCTACAACATGCATATTTCTTTATTAACAATATACATGTGGTCCGATCAATTATGGAGGTGGGATGGAATGACCTTGTGGTCCGACCCAGTTTGATGAATTGTGATGGTTGAGAGATATAATAATCATACTTATGGATAAATATAGGTCACTCATGAAATACTTATGATTATAGTTATGGTGTGAGGATTAATAAGGGAAGTTTAGGGATTATAATTCCATTTTTGGAACATGAGTGCTCGATATATTATTAGTCCTAATTTCTAGGGTATTTATTTAGATATAACATAAACATGTTATACATATACACATATATTAATGACACATTGGTGTTATCCTAATAGGTTAATTAATCAAATATCACATGTTTAATTTGTGATTTGGGATCTTGGTAAGGGAAAATAGATTGAAGTAGTTTGATGAATTGAAGAGTTTTGGTCTAGTAGAAGTACTATAATATACTCCAAAAGTTTTCCACAATTTTTTGTTAATTCATATTATTATACCTTGCATACTCTTGTTTTTCTTACTACATTGGGAGACTAGTTATTTATATTTATGACATGGGATACATTATTTAATTACGTGATTATACTTATAATTTATTATAATATTATAATTATTATATTTTTTATGGTGTATGGCTATGATTATTGAGGTTATAGCCACCCCAATGATTTCTTTCATACCCTCACCCAGTCAAAAGTTTATTTCATATGGGGAGGTTTGTATGATGTATTTTAGAAGGAATTAAAGAGGGGTTTTAGAGCCTAAGAATCCTTTGATTTTCTTATTGGTTATTTTAGGACATGGTAGAAAGGAAATATGTTCTGTGGAACTCATCTATGGGAGTTACCATGTTCTTGGAAATATCATGTGTAAATGATATCCATGTTATTGTTTATGGGATTATTGGTACAATTTTATAGGATTTGGGTGTAATATTGAATCAAGAGTAGTAAAATAGGATCACATTACTTATATATAATAATTGAGTATTGTATAT
This sequence comes from Viscum album, assembly GCA_963277665.1. NCBI lineage: Eukaryota > Viridiplantae > Streptophyta > Magnoliopsida > Santalales > Viscaceae > Viscum > Viscum album. The sequence continues at coordinate 344,323,473 of OY728167.1, forward strand.
TAGATATTTAATTAATTTTATTGATTTATTTTATATGTTTCAGATAGACATGTATTCTCTATTTAATGATATATATATGTTATCTATTTTTGTGATATATTAGTTTTTGTGTTAATTAGTTAAACTTTAAAAATCTATCATGCTATTTATATATGGGCTGGGATATCTTTTGGGTAATGAGATACTTGAGTTATACTTAGAATTTTATACCTCCTAAGACAATTCCATTTAAATATCATATATGATCATTATAGAATCTTGGTTTAATTATATGAACTATGTTTCAAGAAATATAAATGTTTTGTTTATAATTTCAATAAAATGACTCATGGGATATGATGGAATGATACCACTAAGGAAAATGTGCTAGTTTCAAAATAAGATATGTAGTTGGATACAATTGATCATGCCCCTCACCTACTAATGTTGTTCACGAATTATAGCCAATCCAACCAAAATCAGGTTTTATTATAGCTACCCATGGAAGAGGAGTATAAAGTACCATAGTATACTACACCCATGGCATCCAAATATAGTATCCTCCAGCCTCTCTGGGAACAAGAGGACCACAAGATACTAAGGATTAGATATAAGTCATTAAGGGTATATTATACTTTATCAAGACACTAGAGAAAGATGGATCAATCTAGTAGTGTACATGTTTTAGTGACCCACCAGGTGATGGAAGGGTTTCATTTTTAAAGTAAGAAGATTTGAGGGCATCTATTTGGAGGACTTAAAGAACATGTTATTTGGATATTTTTTCTCAACACACCGAATCTAGGCAATTCTTAGGAATTTGGGGAGCTCAATCTAGGATCCATGATGGAATTAAAATAGACCACTTGTTTCACTAAACTACTTCGTTTTTCATCTCTCATGGATAAAAATAAGGCACATAGGGATAGGATGTTCGAGATCAGTCTTCAACCTCATATAAAATGTAATTTTTAGAGATTTGACATAATAAAATACCCTAAAGTGTTGAACAAGGACATAATTATTTAGAATTTCTTAGACGAGGATTGAGCAGTTGAGAATGTTCTATCTATCAGTACTCAAGTAGGTGGACCTCCTACTACATTAGTGATTTCCACTTCTATTAGTAGGAAGTGTAAGAATGATTTAGTGCATCATGTTTATGGAATGTTGGTGGGGGAAGAGTATATATTCTTTATACCCCTCAAAATGAGTTCCATAGTTATTCAACTATGGGAGGGTTGACCATTTTATCTATCACACCCTAAAATTTAATTCAATTTTTTTTATTTAATTAATTTTTTTTATTTAATTATTGTCCTTGAGTTCTCTCACTAAGGTCCGAGTGGGGTCCCAGGTCAAAATATTTGGTGTTTAATGTTTTTACTGGGTTTCAGACCCATGCGCGGTCACCCCACGTTGGGCGGTAGCACCGCAACCAGCCCTAATGCCGTGCAATTGCTTATTATTTTTATTTTTATTACTATAATTATTTTATTATCATTATTATTTATATTATTATTTTTATTATTATTTTAATTACTATTTTAATGGTTTAATAAATATTATTAATATTATCTTTATTATTGTTAATTTTATTATTTTATTCTGGTATTATTATTAGTATTATTATTTTATTTATATTTTTATTATTTTATTTCAGATTTTATTATTATTAATATATTATAATAAAATGAAAAAAAATATATACTAACCTAACCCTAATACCCGACGGTACCCCCCCCCCCCCCCCCACCCTTCCTGTTCTATGCCACGTGCTGCCCCCCTTCCCCAATCTTCCTTCACGAGCCCCTTATCGAGTAGCCTCTTCCATGCTCTCACCTCCCCAGACTGCAGCGTGCCTGCCACCACGAGCCACCCCTCCATGCTCGCCCTGCCCATGCCGTTAGCCTCTCTTACGCAGTTTCCCTTTCCCCGCTGGATCCCCCTGCACACCCAAGGCGACCACCCCCTTTCTGCATCTCGTTCCTCCTACCGCAGCGCCCTCCTCCTACTACACCGGCCGACCCGCGGTTCCCTCCTCCTGCTACGCCGACAGCCTGTCCAGCCACCACCTGTGTCGGCTTTCCATCCTACATAGAGAGCACCCGATCCCCCTGTCTTCCTCAGCGCAACGCACCGACCCCCTTCATCTCACACAACTCCTGACCGCCCCAAACTATTTTTGTACAGACATCTCCCTCTCCGGCAACCCACTAATCCTGTGTGAACCCCTCAATAGTTTTCCGACCATCACCGCCTTTTGACATGAGTGTTTTTATCAATGCTAGGTTGCGCACAATTAAATTAGTGTCAGAACTGTGTTTTGATGTCCTTGAATTTTATTTTATTCTAGTGCGGATAATTATTTGGATGCAATATTGACTTTCCGTGTGCTTTTCCTGCCCGACGTGCCCCCTTGCCGAGTTGCCGTCATCGACCCTCAACGTTGCTACGTCCCGCCCCTTGTCAGTGTGTGCCGCCCCTTTCCGACTATCACACGCCCCTGCTGTTCAAGCGCATCTCCGCGTCGAGGTGAGGCACACACTGTCCTTGCTTGAGTATCATATTTTTTATCTTAGCGTGTATTGTGTTTAATTAAAATTGGTGAAAACATAATTTTAAAAATAATTTACATTGTTTAATTAGTTCAGTACGAAGTTTAGTTTTAATGCGAACTTAGTTTGCGTTTTATATCTTATAGCAGACTCATGTGGATTAAGATGCGTTTTTATTAAAACTAATCTTGAGTTGTTTAATTTCTTTTTATAAATTATGAAATTAATTTATTTGACCATACAAGTGGTGTGTTTTCTTTTTTTAGTTGGACATAGATGTCTGTTTGATGAAAGATGTGTTCGTTGAATCAGTTTTTGTTAAGGTAAAGTTGTGGGTTACTCGTTGGAAATTGTTGTACAAATTTTAAAGTGATTTATTAAATAGTATCGACAGTGTGAGTTATGTTTTGAAAGTATGTCGAGGTGGTGTTTGTGTCGTTTCTTCATTTGAATTGTTTTGAGTCCATGTTTATGCTTTTTATTTGTGCGGTTGTTGCAGCGTGTTGGCGAGGAAGACCTGCGATACTTCGGTCGTCATCTTGCGCGTGTTTGTGCATCTGAGCGAGGCGTGACGTGCCATTATGTTTGGATAGCGAGCTGAGGTAGGTTGCCCACTGCATTCACCTTTAAATTTATATTTTATTAATTTCATGATGTTTTTTTTTAATTTTAATAAATGGGAAATGATATAAGATAATTAAATTTTTTAAATGATTATTTGGTGTAAAAAGATCCATTTATTTTATACACAACACTTGAAACATTTTCATGAAAAGCGGACAACCATTATTAAAATAATGCCCGTTTGGACTTTAAACATAATTCATAGAATTTCAAATGTGGTTCTAGTTTTAAAGATAAATTATTTCTTATGAAAATGTGTTACGGGTTTTCTCGAGAAATGAGATGTTTCTTTAAAATTGGTGAAGGCCCGTTTGGCACTTTAATAAAACAAATTATATTGGAAAACCCACTATGGTGTGATCTTTGGTGTGTATTGACTACATGAGATGTATGTAATGTTTATGCATCGTGACTGATTTATTTACATTGTGGACGCACCCCTTTTTATTGCATGTGTTGACATGGGAACCTGGCATAATGAGTGAATCTTCTAAGAACGATTGCTGTACTTGTTTACATTACGCACTGGCTAGTGGCCACTAGTACGAATGACACTCTGCAAGGGGATTGGGCCCCTCGGTTAGGCCATGTAGGGAAACACCAGGCATTAGGGCGTTATGACGTCATCGAGAGTAGGCATGCCTTCATGATGAGTCACATGTATAGTATGTTCTGGATTGTTCACGACCTCCTAAGATCGACCCATGTTTTCTTTAGTGTTTATCTTTTTTTGGTAGAGAATTGGGAGGTCTATTTCGGTTGCTTACCCCTGTGTGCCACTTCTTTTACATTACCCTTAGTGTGTGTTGTGTGTTGTGTGTGGTTTTCCATGTGACTAACAACTGAGATTTGAATTTCTAAATTGTTCACGGAAATGTTTTAAAATGCAATGCTCCCATTCCTTTAAAACCTTAAACTTTATTTTAAATTAAAAATGGAAATGGATTGTTATTTGTCTTATAAATAGAAGTGTGTGTGTTGAAACCCATATTTTGTATAATTTAGTTCAAACCTGAAATTAGTAAATTTCATTAATTAAAGGTAGTGAATTGAGAATAGTTTGTTGGGTATGCCTACTGAGGTTTAATACTCATGCCTATAATGTATTCTTGTTTTTAGTTCTGTTGTAGGTTCCATCTTTAGTTCTTCACTTTGAGTGACGTTGGATGTGGTATTAGAGAGTGACCCACGGGGTCACATGGAGTTTTGGTCGTGGTCAGGTTAGTAGCATTGTTGGTTGTTATTTATTTATTTTCTTTTGTTCTATTTATCTTCCACTGCTTAGTTTATTTTATTTTGGGCCAAATCATTCCCACCTATTAAATTTTGATGTCCATCACTAGTTTCTAGCCCGTGGGGATTAGGAACGCCCCTCGAGACATGTCGCAGGCCTGCTCGGGTGACCGGTTCAGGGTCGACCAAGGTTGGTTCGTGAAAAAAATGGTATCAGAGGGGCCCTTGTTATTTGGGATGTCCAATAGATGGAGATTAGGACTATCGGGACTCGAGAGGTAGGTACAGGAAGGACATCATGAACCCCCGCCCGTTCCAAACCTCAAGTCGTCCGGGGTAGTTTGGGAATTGAGTTCTTATCTCGTTCTGATTTGTTTTGGATTGAGGGATGACAACAGAGGAAAACTGATGTTACATTGTGATTTTACATGGATTAGTGACCCATGTGGAGTCCAAGTACACGGTTTAAGTTTCTCCTAGTTGTAGGCGCTTTCTTGGGGCATGACCCACTACCATGTCGCAAGGTTAAGCATGACTACTAGTCCCTCACTTCGGTAATTTTATGCAAGTTGTGTGCTGTATTGGTTCTTGTGGGTGTAAGTGCACTTTTAAAAATGGAAAAAGGGTTTTTGAAATGAGAACGATTTCTTTCAAAGGGGTTTAAATTTGTGAAATGGATTTGTTTTAAAATTGAAAACTCTTGGTAAAAAAAATCTAGTGTTTTCTTGGAACCGGTAGAGATATGGTATGATTGAAACCTCATGTAGTCTTTATGAACGTTTTCACATGTGAGGGAATACATGGGAAGTGCATGTTGGTTTGTATGGATGGAAGCGGATGAAGACATGTGCAACGATTCATGGGATTATTGGGGTGTACACTTGGAATTAAAGGCTTGACCTTGTTTTTCTAAAGTGATTTAAAAAAAAGGGAAATGATTTTTTGAAATTGAATTTGGTTTGAAAAGTGGGTTTGGAATTTGGGATGTGGCCTTGAAGAAAGGTGATTTTGAAATCTAAAGTGAAAAAAAGATTTTGTTTCGTGTTTGTATTTTTTTGGTTTTTGAGTTGGATGTTTTTGGATGAAAGTGCTTTAAATGATATTTCTTTGGCCTGATATTGGTTTTGGCTCTGTGTTTTATATTTTGTTCAAAACATGCCACACAGAAAGGTCTCTAGAGTTTCTGATAAGTCATGCACAGTTTTTGTCCTTCTCGGACATTGTCTGTACTTAACGGTGATAGGGGTCCGTAAAAGGTAGTTATGTGGTTTGAAGAGGTCGAGTGTTCTTTTTGGATACGGGAACTCCCGAAGCTATCAGAGTGCGTGTTGTTTTGGGACTATTTGAAGGTCCATCCCTGGACGTATGGGAGTTGCTTGCCCCACCGACAATGTAAGTTGGGATGACGTGAGATGTCTTTAAATATGTCTTTGTCTGATGGTTTATACATGAAGAAGTGAAGAAAAAGAAAATGAAAGATCTTGTGCGTATTCAACAAGGCCAACAGATGGTGAAGGAATATGTTAACCATTTCAAGGATCTTGTGTCATTTTCTCCATAATTAGCGTCGCAGGGATTGATAAAGACTTCCCTCTTCATCGAGGGTCTTCATCCAGAGATCAAGGAGAAGGTCCTCCCTTTGAAGGGCCATTGTTTCGAGAAACTGGAGGATGAGGAGTTCTTAGCTGATTGGGTCTTCGAAGTGCATATTGTCAGAAATCCAGCATATTCAGTCGCTTGCAAAGGTTCCCATTTTGCAAGAAGGGTGTTCCAGAGGGACCTATTTCTAAAGAGTCGTGTGAAGTGGTTCTAGCTCCTAGTTCTTCGTACCTTTTTGTGGTGTGCCACTAGTGTGGCTGGTTTGGGAACGTGAAGTTGTCATGACGCACCCCTCCGAAGATGTGTTATCAATGCGGTTGTCTGGGTTACTTGGGGACGTTCCGCAGGAAGCGTCGCCCGATGAAGACACTGTGACCGGAGAGATTCTAGTGCCTGACTGTGAGGCAAGAGATGCTTCAGCCATCAGACCGGGGTCACGTCTGACGGACAAAAACACCTTCTTCTCAACCTAGTTCGTCCGGGAGCATCCGTACAACCGTGATCTTTCCCTAAGCCCCCGATCAATCATCCATTCTCCAAATCAACCAATGTCTATAGCATTGGGATCTCCATGGTAGGCTCTTTCTTCTTATAGATCTTCGTTTGCTGATTCCTCATATTTCAAGTGTTATCATCAGTTGAGAATTTTTAGCAGTTTTGTATATTTACGGTGTTCTTGGGCAATTGAAGGATTGATGTTCATGTATAATGATCCTAAAATGTTGAGGTATGTGGTTTGTGCCTTTCCATAGATAGTCTTTGAATTATATGTGCAAAAGTGCCTAATATCCTTGAATGGGGTATTGCGTGTTTACGGTTTTAGCCCTGTTAATTTCCTGCTATGCTTGTATGCTTGAGTAGAGGTTATTTGAATGTGAATAGGGTTAATTAATATGCTTTGAAAGTGTTTTCCCATGCATGTTTTGTTTATGACCATTTGGTCCAGATTTTCCTGTTAGGCTACTGATTTTCTTTCCATGACTTGTATTGTAGGATGGAGTGTTTTGATTATCTGACATGGTGTTATGCTGTAGACATTTTAGCCAAGTAGTTATTGAGGTTTAATTTGGCCGCTAATCATTTCTATGCTCGATTGAATTACACAGGGCTATGGGAACCTAGTGTATTAGACCATAGGAAGAATGAATGTGAGGGCTTCTCCAGAGTGACTATTTTTACTTTTATGATGTGAGACCATAGTGGAAATTGACGAAAGTTCTTCCTCAAAGTGTCTGTAGTTCCTTGATGTGGGCCACAGGGGGAATGAGACATAAGTGCTTCCACAGAGCGCCTTTTAGATACAGATATGAGACTATATGGGGAATTGACGGCGAGTGCTTCCTCAGAGAGCCTATGCTTAAGCTGAACTAGAGGGGTTAGACTGTGTGCACTTCCCAGAGGGTTTCTTGTTCTTATTTGGTTAAACCAGAGGGGTTAGGCTATGATTACTTCTAGAGGGTTACCTTCTTTGATTATCTATTTACTTGATATATTATTTTGAATGCAATTGAACTGTAGGAATGTTTGCTGCTGAGTACTTCCTTGTTTACTACTTCTTTTACTTAATGCCAGCCATATATATTCACTGACTGTTAGGCACAGATATTTGGGTGGTTGACTATCGGGATTAGTCTCACACCCTATTAGGGTCATGCTTTTGGGCCCAAACAGATTATATTACTGCAGGTATAGATAAGGGGAAGCGCCCATCTACTTCAAGTAATTGACTACATTAGAGCTGGAGAGCATGAGACCAAGATAAGGCTTACGATGCTGTGGAGTTGTTTTCTTATTTTATTTTTTAATTTGGTTTAGTACTGTATTCTAGCATTGTGACTTGTTTGGCGGCTTTGCTGGACATATGTATCATGCATCATTTATATATGTGCTCCATTTATTTATTTCTTCAGTCTTCCGCTGTTTACTGTTGTATGGTATTATACTACTTCCGCTATTGTATATCTGATTTACTTCCACTGTGGTACTCAAAGAGGGCATAGTTTCCCCACTATCAAACCCAAGACCCTCACTACTAGTCGGCAGCCTCTGGCGTTCGGGGAAATGCGCTTGAGGCCATGTGACCAACCGGGTATAGGGTGCCTCTGGGTGGCTTCCAAAACTGGGGCGTTACATTAACCATATTATAAATTATAAATTATTATTATTAAAAATAAAAAATCCATTTTTCCAAATTCAAATCGTAGAAGTGGTTGATGTTAATTTAAATTCAATCCCACAAATGAGATGACAAAGCGGTTTTTTAATGTAAAAATGTTCAAAAGATTTCCTAGTTTTGTATCCAATTACATAGTGAAATTGATTCCAATGACCTAAAGTTGATTAATTTATATAAAATTTATCTAATAAAACCTTAAAACCAAACAAAAATATTATTTAACCATAATAATAAATTAGAAAAAAAGTATTTTTGAATTAAATTCCAGTACTTTTCATTATTCATCAAAAAGTTAAACCTCATATAGAAATACCAAAAATTACTCCTAAGATAATTTTTATGTTCCAATTTTAAAAATGAATTATATTATGACATATAAAATTTATAAAATTCCCAAAAATTTGATTTTAAATATTCTATCCATTAAAGGGAAGTAAAACCGACTTTATCAAACTATAGCCTTTTATGTGTAAAATTTCATTTATTCTTATCATATGCCTATAAAATATATTAAATGAATATAAAAAATATTTTATTGCATATATAACATATTGAATTAATTAATATCATTTATTAATATTAATTAATTTAAAATTATTATGATATAACACCTTTGGGAGCATAAAAACATTTCCTTTAAATTTAATTGTTTTTTATATTCATTTCTAGTTAATTGGTAACCAATGAATTAATTTTAAATTTTTTAAACAAAATATAATCATAATTTAGTTAATCCAATTCATAACTTCTAATTTAATTTCTATGTTATGTATTATTAAATTAAATATTATATTTTAATAATACATTGTTGTATGCTAAAATTATGTATTACGTGTAATGAAAACTATCAAATTTACTAATATTTGCGTGTGATGCAAGATAACACATTATTGAATCCATTGAAATATATTGAATAATTTAAATTTATTTAATGAATTAAATATACCATAGAGTCTCGAGTGGTACATGACATCAATTAAAAGTTACTTTTTTTGAATTTTTGGGGTGTTACATTCTCCCCACCTTAAAAAAATTTTTCCTCACAATTTAAACTTGAAACCTAAAAATCTAGGGTGTGATATTTAAAAAATCCTTTGTTGAAATCCCACATCATAATAAGAGTTATAAAATATCCTCTTAATATAAGAGAATGAGATGTACAAAGGTGACATGAAATAATATATAATTGGGTATCTATGTAGGAGAACATTAGTGGCTAGTGGATATATGTACATCAAGGAAAATTGCAAATATTTATATGGGTGACTAAGGTCATTGATAAAAAAACAAGTGAATGATCAATGGAATATTGAGAGTATCAAAACCATAAATTTATGATGATTTAAAATACCATCAGTTAAATAGAGTTATGGTATTAAGATAACATTTTAGTATTGATATACTTTTCTTAATGTTGAGGAACTCTTTTACTACATAAGTATAAAAGGAAATATATTTACTTGATTTATTTATATAAAAACAATTTCATCCTTTGGTTATGCTTTGATTAATTTCAAAGTCATCCATTACGTCAAGAAATGGATATCCAAAAATAATATCTATTTCTCGAATAACTCAAATAAGATTTTAAACGATCTAAGGCCTATAAAAGAGTGACAAATGTAAAAATTTGTGTCTAACTATTCTCTTAATCTGATAAAGTAAATACATTAACCAATATACCAAAAAAGTAAAACTATTGGATCATCATTAACATTTTTTTTCATAATTTTTAACTAAAAAAATGAAATATTATCCAAGACACTGCGTAGGCCAACGGTTGTCATTAAACCCTTGTCATCCATCAGCCATGGGTTCATGTCCTGTGGCCTTACCAGACTTGATGGGTTGTCACCCGAAAAACAATTTTTTCTTTTCTAAAACCATATTAATATAATTTTAAAAATAAATATGATTTACATACTTGGAATTGAATCATTAAATAACCTTTTAAATATGATTTTCAATACAACCCCAATACATAAACACTTCTTCCATTGAATTCCACATAATTCATTTATTGGTCTATGGTTAAACTTAGGAAATTCATTTTAATTATCTTATTCAAATACTTCATAATGTGTTTTTAATGAAAATGTGAATGATCCTAATAATATCCCATGGGTGTGTCATACCAGGTGCCTAGCAAGTCCCATTGTAGGGTACCTGTAACATCCCCAAATGATAAAGGGTTAAATGACTAAATGATATGAATCATGTTAACAAGGTGCACCTTCCTTTTCTAGATCCTGTCTGATTAGAACTCCACAATTAAGGGTGCTTAGCCTGGAGTAGAGATCAGGATGGGTGACCTTATGGGAAGTTTCTCAGGGTGTGTGTGAGTGAGGACAAAGCACACTAGAATGGACATGTGTTGGCCTGTAGGGACTGTCATTAGTCAGATGACCCGTTCAGGCATGTGGGTGGACCCAAGGGTGGGACCCATGTGTCTGTGGGGCAACTGGGGGTACCAGGTGGGCCAGGACCTGACGGCCATGTTAAGGCGGGGTGGTTGTGCTGTCATTGGGACCCGATTGTCACATTTGGTATCAGAGGAGGTACCCAGCCTTAAGTGTGGTGCACTGCCTGGGTTGAGATGTAGGGCCCACAATGAGGGCGTTGTGCTTTAAAGGGGGGGTGATTGTAACATCCCCAAATGATAAAGGGTTAAATGACTATATGATATTACTCATGTTAACAAGGTGCACCTTCATTTTCGGGATCCTGTCTGATTATAACTCCACAGTTAAGCGTGCTTAACCTGGAGTAGTGATCAGGATGGGTGACCTTCTGGGAAGTTTCTCAGGGTGTGTGTGAGTGAGGACAAAACACACCGGAAAGGACATGTGTTGGCCTGTAGGGACTGTCATTAGTCAGATGACTCGTTCAGGCATGTGGGTGGACCCTAGGGTGGGCCCCACGTGTCTACGGGGCAACTGGGGGTACCTGGTGGGCCAGGACCCGACGACCATGTTAAGGCGGGGTGTCTGGTGGACCCTGGGGTGGGCCCCACATGTCTGCGGGGCAACTGGTGGTACCTGGTGGGGCAGGACCCGACGACCATGTTAAGGCGGGGTGGTTGTGCTGTCACTGGGGCCCAGTTGTCACAGTACCGGGTCATGATTGATTTAGGGATGACCCACCATTTCAGTATTGCTACACCTAGGTACATCTGTTCTAGAACCATGTCTACTTGTATTATCTAGACATGAATGTATTTATATTAAAACCACATAATATCTATCAACCCAAAATGTATTTATGTTCTTCAATACTCATCCACAAATTCTACTTTTAGGTTACATCCTATAATTTATGTTTCCCTAAATCTAATTCCCCAAGTTTCTACTAAACTTTCTCTGATACCCTCTATAGCAACTTGACCTAAGAAATATTAGAGCCAATGTCATGCTACCATTACATTGGTATAAGATACAAGTAAATCGTGTTCCAAAGGACCCAATTGTTTAATATTCTTAGTAAACCAGATATATACATGAGTCTTTCTTTTCAAATGATTACTATAATTTCAACATTTTTTTTCTTTAGATGATAAAAAATATATTATATCTAGTGTATCCTTATATATATTTATTTGTACACCTCAAAAAATTGAAGGTAAAGGATATAAAATAATGGTGAGCTCAAATACTCAGTAAGGGTTATGTATAGAGGAATACATAGTTAATCAATGAGAATAATCTTTATGGAAAGGTAAATAACTGAACACACATTCCATGAAATAAATAAACTGAGAAGGAATTTAATAAAAAACACGGAAAGTTAAATAACTCAAAACTCAAGCCATTTAAATTATTGGATAATGAATAATCAATATGGAAAGTTAAGAAACTGAAAATAAATTCCATTTAAATAACTACATAAGGAATAATAAATATGATAAGGAGATAAACTTAAAAAAAATTACATTTTATCAAAAAACATAAAATTAAATGCATCCATAAACTCTGTTATAGTTAAAATATCATTGATATCAAATACTGAATCAAAATGAGGTCAATTTTTAATTATTGGATGTCATGTCTAGGGAACATGAAAACATATTCCATCAATACCTTCCACAAGATGGTTTAAAACTACAGGTAGAAAAAAATTTAATTTATGCAACTAATTTGTCTCATGAGAGGTTGTCGATGCATCGATGGTCTATATAATGTTTGGTCCCCACCCATTAATTCCTATCTAAAAAATTCTTCATATTTAGTAATAAATTTAATTAAAAAAATATTCATTATAAAATATTCATATTGAATAAATAATAAGGATTTATCAATATTTTCCCATATAATAAAATAACTATCAAAATAATAATCATATGTAAAAAGGATATATGGTTTATGAAATAATCATATCCATGATAAATTAAATAGATAATAAGGGGAAATTCAATGTCTACTGGTCATATGAAATTAAATATTTCAAGGGGATATAAAATGGATGGAAGAAAGTGAATATCGATACTATCCTTGACCAAATCAATGAAAAACCATCCAGATGATGAATAAGGATGACATCAATACAACATATCCCATTTAAAGAAAAAATAAACGGTTTTTGTTGTTAATAAATACAAATATCTTAAAATAAAAATAAAAATATCATTTTAATTTTGGAAAATATTTTAAAAATCCTTTTCTATGAAAATAAATTTAAAAATATTTACTAAAAAAACCTTTTAAACTTTAAAAAGAAGCTTCAAAGATATTATGAAACGTAATTCCATACATGTCATACAAGGTAAAATGAATATTCCTTTTCAAGGTAAAAAGTTCAGAAAAATACATTGTTTGGAAATAGTTAACAAGATTACTTTGAAAACATTTTTATAAGACATAATGGTTTAAAATTTATTTTATAAGACAGTTTGGAATAGTTATAAATTTTTTTGAAATCCTTTTTAGAAAATATAGTTCTTAAAATAAAACATGTTGTCCTACTAAAGTGAGAAATGAAGTCGGGTTGTCATAAAAACATTTTCTAAAACATTTTGTGTGCCAAGTAGTGAAAAATGGTAATATTCCCTGAAAAATTTCATAAATAACTAATCAATAATAATATAATTTTGTTTATTTAATAATTATCATATAAATTCCATTAATCTAATCTCAAGAATATGCACTCTATCTTAGAATGAGATTGTGAAATAAATCCTTGAAACGGTCCTAATGTTGAAGTGAGAATTAATAAATGAATTGATTATGTTTATAAAATGTAAATACAAATATATGAAGTGGGAATACGTTAATATATTGTCAAAGTCATCATACACATAATCATATAACATTAAAGATAATTATGAATTAATATAACCCAATGAAAATAAATCGAGTTATGAAATTTCTTTTCAACTTGGTAATTTTTGAATTATAATACTCAAGAAATAAATAATTAAAAATAAAATTATTAATAACATGAATAAAAGTTTATTCATGATATAAAATAAAATAGTGTAATTATATACACCACACAAAATAATTAAGTGATGAAAATGGTGTATGCCTCACAGAAAGAAAATTGAGACATGGATCCCTTACCTTGACTGTCATTTCAAGTGAATGTCATATAACCTAATGTATAATAGTTTCAAAAGTGTCACTAAATTATACCAGAACCATAATAATATTTATAATATAATATATTATATTATTATAATATCTTATATTATTATAATATCTTATTGCTTGTTTGTTAACAATCATTCCTTATTTTCAATACTTCAGGTTTTAATTGCATAGTTTTCCGAGTATGTTTTGACTTTTTATTTTTTTTCTTATTTAGACCATGATATCATCATATAAACGATTTAAAACATGATTTAATTATCATATATATTAATTATATATGTATTTATGATAATCCATTATATATGGAGATAGCAAATGAAATGCACCGTTCATGGAGATGATAGGTCGTACGTATGCATAAACGCTACTTCCATTTATTAATCATATTTAAAAGAATTATGATAAAATGATATTTAGGTATATTATAAAAAATTTCCCTTTTTTATTTAATATATTTAAAATAGGAATATAAAATCAATCATTTATAAATTCCATATATAACATGAATGAATCACATCATTTTGAGGAGTCGGTAGTCCACAAGTTAACAAACCATGTTATCGTACCCCAAAAAAAAGGAAAACATGACGGGGAGTGTTATATAAGAATTAAATAAGTATAAAGATGTTATAAATATAATATATATAACATATATAAACTATATATCCATCACTATTCCAAACCTTAAAAGGTGGTAAATGAAAGAATGAACGACATCAGTTCCGGAGGCGGCATTCCACCATACCCATGAACAATGAATTTGTACCCTATTTTTATGGATGTGTGTGAATGTGTAGGTAAAAAAAATCAGTATAAAAATATATAAGTATATTTAATATACTTATGTTATTATATAATCATGATATAAAAATAATTTAAGGTGTGGAGAGGTAAATGAAACAAAATTGATCGTTGAAGAAGGTTACCTCTGATTCAGGTAACTCTTTTTGGATTATACCAAAATACTAGTGTGGTTTTCTTTTTCCCCAAATTTAGTCTTATATAATTATGCGAGGGAATTTTGGAGCTTATTTGGGAATATTTTAGGTGATAAAAATGGATTGATATGTGTGAATAAGTTGGAGGGCTAAGTTACTTTTTATAGTGGTGGAGTGGAATTATTGTAAACTTTTGATAAAGGGAATTCCACCCATGTTTTATACATTTTTTATGGCTCCAATAATGAGACAAATTATATAAATGGGAGTATAGGGTCAAAATATGGATTGAAAATGTCTTTGTTACTAGTTTATAGGCATGTTTTCCCTTAATATTAAGGCTTAGTGTTTTGTTAAGCTAATTTTTCTCTTAATCCCTACAATTAATTTTAATTACTTTCACTAATATTATTGTTCAAAAACTAAGTTGAAATTATTAGAAAGTATACATTACTATGATTAAAAAGATGGAATACATTTTTAAAAATTAAAATTAGATACTTATAAGAAATTAATTTAAATTGAATTCTGCAGATGGGAAGACAAATCAGGTTTTTAAAGTAAAAATGGTCAAATGTTTACTATGTTTTTAAATACAGTTTCATAGTTAAATTGATTTTAATGACTATAATTAGATTAATTTATATAAAATTAATTAATCATACCATAAAATGAGTCAAAAATATAATTTATGCTTATAAATAAATTAGATGAAAAAATAGTTTTGAATTAAAAATCAGTATTTTTCACTATTCATCAAAAAAAGAAAC
Source organism: Viscum album (assembly GCA_963277665.1). Classification (NCBI taxonomy): domain Eukaryota; kingdom Viridiplantae; phylum Streptophyta; class Magnoliopsida; order Santalales; family Viscaceae; genus Viscum; species Viscum album. Next base: position 344,338,935 of record OY728167.1, read on the forward strand.
CTCACAGAAAAATAATGAAAACTCACCCTAAGATAATATTAATGTTAAAATTTAAAAAATGAATCTTATTTTGAGATATAAAAATTATAAATGTTCCAGAAATTGAATTTAAAATAGGTTCCACATTATAAAGCTGTAAAACTGACTTTATAAAAATATAGGATTTATGTTTAAAATATCAATTTGTTTTTATCTTCTGCACATAAAATCTATTAGATGAATGAAAAAAATATTTTATTAAATTTATAACTTATATATTTCATTAATATTATTCAGTAATAGTAATTAATATTAATTTATTATGATAGACACCTTTGTGACCGTAAAAACATTTCATTTACATTCAATTGGTTTTTATATTTATTTGTTATTAATTATTAACCAATTAATTACTTTAATATTTTTGTAAAAAATATAATTTTATAAGTTAGTTAATCCTATTCAAAACAACTATTTTAATGGATAGATTATATCTTCTTATATTAAATAATAATATTTTAATAATACAATGTTGTTCGGTAAAACTAAATCATGACTATAATAAAAACTATTGGAGAAAATAACTATTATGTGAGATAAAATATAACTCAGTATTGCATTCATTGAAAGATATTTAATATATTAAATTTATTTAAAATAACAAATATTCCATAAAGTCTCATGAGGTAATACACAATTAAATAAAAGTTACTCTTTTAGAATTTTCAGGGTGTTACAGAATATATAAGATATTAATATCACGGTTATTATTATCCAAAAGTTGAAATTATGATATAAGTAATAGGATGAAAAAAATATAACAAATCAAAACACAAGAGAAAAATAATGTGGTAATTACCCAAAACATAACATTAACAAGGAATTTTTAATAAAAGAGTAATAAAATGTCATAAAAAATCACATATAGTATGATATAATTTAGTATGGTTATATAATAGATTTATAATAGACATATATTTTTTATACATGATGTTTGAATGAGTAAGATGAGATTCAAGACATAAAGTAAGGGTATTTCTAGTCTCACATTTATTTTTGTGATAATTATGCCTTATTCACCACTCCTTTCTTTTGTGTGGTGTATATATAGCCTATGAATGTATTCTATGATCATAATCGTAAAATTTATTTGTATTGATGTATCCATATGATGATCTATATTTCATGGTATTTTACAATTCAAAAGGCACCAAATTTATAAGGTAACTTGGTCTACATTTTCATTTCTTGAGAAACATGTTTTGCTGTGAATCTATATTCTTCTATGAGGTGAATATAATTCCATTTAATATATTATAACATGAATCAAATTATTTTCATGATATTTTATGATTTATTTAATGTTATTATCTTTTGGGTATTTTTATTTAATTTTACCAAATACTTAAGTGTTTATTGCTACAATATCATCGTTTATTAGGATTAATTTTCATCATACTTCCATTATTGAAATATTATGACCCATTTATCAATAATTCTCGAGATTTTTATTCTCATATTGTTTTATCATGATATATTGAAGTACCAATACAATTTTTTCACTCTTTTATAGTAAATATAATTAAGAAAATGTTTATTTTAAAAATAATATTGTATTTCTATCATCGGTCAGAAATCCATTTTATTCAAAAACCTTATTTTCAAAAATGATTTAAAAAATTTATTTAAGTTATATTTTAATATAAACTACTAGTTATAATTATTATAAAATTTATTTTTTTATTAAAAAATGGTTTTACAATGGTTTTCATAGCATCCTTTATAATATTTCAAATTTAGGTTCAAATAAAAGTATCATCAAAATGTTTTATGTTTAAAAAATAATTTTTCAATAAAGAAAGAATATTATCCTTAATAAATGTTTTCAAAATTAATTTTCATATAAATGAAATGTGTTCATATTTCCTATGTCTTAATTGGGTTATGATATAAGTATACAATTCTTATTCTCTATATAAATGGTTATGCTTTTGATGACATGTTGTTATTGAATCCCATTTCTCTTCCATGGGTTATACCATGATAAAATTATTATGAAACCCCCTTATTTTCAAGGTTTATACTATGATTAAATGATTATAAAACTTGTATCTTTTCCATAGGTTATGATATGATTACAGTTTTATGATTTCCAATTTTCATTTCAAGGGTTTTGGTATGATGATTTTTTTTGATCTTGTGGAATACATATATATGATTTCATTATGAAAAGGGTGGGATGTATATATCTCTCTAATGTATCGGGTAAAGATTTATATCTCATGAGATATATTTGCGTAGAATAGAGAGTGAAGTCACTTATGTAAAGGATTTTAACCACTAATATGGTCATGGGAGTGATCCTTGACTACTAAGATGGTTTGTGGAGTGAACCCATTCCACTAATATTGCCTTGGAGTTAAGCATTTAATACTATGGAAATAATTTTATATGATTATGTGTCTTCCAAAGTTTGATGTCTCATTCCTCTATTAATATTTTATGACTTATTCTCTTTATTACATTATGGTTTATAATTTATGAACTTCAAATATTTATGTAATGAATCGTGATTATGATATTTGATATGAAGGGTATGATTTTATAATGTTATCATCACATTCGAAAACCATAACATATATCCCTTCTTTAACCTTACTGATCATATGTCCTCCCCCTTTTATATGTTTCCTTTCCCCAGATTATGATAATATGTATTATGGATGATTTCTCTAAGAAGGGTGATAGTCATTGAGAATATAGTGGGTGATAATGTAGCTCACTTATGTACCAGTGTTTATGATTCCATGTTTCCAAAGAAACCAAACTAATACAGTCTTTGGGAATATCTTTGGGTGATATACTAAGTATTCGAGAAAAATGATGTAATTTATATGTACGAGAAGATAGGGTTTCTATATTTGGTATTAGAGAAAATGTATAATTAACCATTGGAAACTAAGATGAGAAAACCAGAGTAAAAACCCTAAAGAAATGTCTAATGATTAGTATACGGATGATTCAAGGTATAGGAAAATGTCCATGAAATTTGGTAAAGGATAGAGTGAGTGGATTCTTTGACATATGTTCTGGTCTCAATAATACATGTGGATGTGTATATGTCACATATGTACATATGGAAACAACTCCAAATACACCGTATAGAGATATAATCGATCAGGAACTGGTGCACAACAACAGGTCTTTCTACACATCTGGTTTGACACTCCCGAGGATATGATTTGGTAATTCATAGACTCTTCATGATCCATCATGACTGATTTAAATAGTAATCTATGAATAACCTTGGATAATGATATGTTTTTATTGTTTAAATATGGAGTCATAATTTATATACCCAATAAATGATTATATGCTTATGAGGTTCCCCAATATGACTATCTTTTCTTACACTATGATTCTTTGTTTTACTCAATTACTGGAACCCGAAGGAACTGTGTCAATACTAAGTGTGACATGCATTTTAATGAATGTTCACCTAATCATATAAATGATATGAGAGCTCTAATGAAAAACCTTACATCTTTTAACACACATCTTTCTCATTTTATGAATCATGTTAGACTTCCAAATGAGAAAAATATGGAAAAGTGTTATGTTGATTCCTATATGAAGAAACTTACACTTTCTTTTAAAGGGTATTCTAATCCATTAGCTTCTGAACAATGGATTAGTACGACTGAAAATATAATTTTCATTCACCAATGTTCAGAACATGAGAAATTTATTCTACATGTTTATTGTATAGAGGGTGAAGAGGAAAGTGGTGGACCCTAATCAATAATATGATGCATGAAGATGAAATTGAATCCATGGATTGATATGAGTTTAAGAAATTATTTCTTCAGTAAGTACATTATTCTTATTCCTTATACAAAGATAGAGAAATAGTTTCTCAAGTTAAAGAAAATAGATGATGATTCAGTTGGTACCTATGAGTCTAACTTTACATGACATTCAAGGTATGAATTTGGTAGTTTCATCCAACCTGAAATTATGGTTAACCGATTCATCAGTGGATTAATGAAAATTTATAGAAGGGCCTTATAAATAATATACTTAAGTTACTATGAATATATTTTGTGTTTTATAATCAATGTTGAGACAGAGTTTTGAGCGACGTATCAATTTCATGATTTTGAAAATAAATGGAAGATGGAGTTTAAATGAAAATATAAAAACCATGGAGTGAAGAATATGAGAAGTACTCGATGCTCTATGTGAGGAATGAAGTATGGAGGAAATTATCTTACGGTGTATAATAAATTATTTATGTGTGGAAGGGATGGTCATCGATAATTTGATTTCCAATGTGATGGGATGAATTTAGCTAAAAATTTTAATTGAGAGAAAACTGCATAGAATGAAACTCCCCCACTTTAGTGCTTCAAGTGTAAGTAGAATGGGAATTATGATAAATAGATCCAAAACCACAAGGTTAATGTTAACGATCAACATAAACAACTACTTAATCCATGGTATAATGGTAAATATCATACGATCATTATTTCTTCAAAGGGGTAGGATAATAATGTGGTAAAAGGTACACTTTCCACCCACTCTAGAACCGTTAATGTCTTATTTGATTCTATATCTACCCACTCTGTCATATATAAGGAATTTTATAATAGTATTAAGTTTCCACCATAACGACTATATGTGGAATTAGTAATGCAACCCACTAAAGATATGATGATTTCATCTCAATTCCATATATATATTCATTACAAATTTGTGGGAATGTGCATCCTGAAAATCATATCATTTTTCCTTGGTAGAACTTAATATCATCTTAGCAATAGATTTTATTTCTCTGCATAAATCTCACATAAATTTCTTTATAAGGGAAGATACATTTAATTTTTCAAACCAAACTTTGATTTTATATCAATGTAATGATAAGTATAAACTTCTTAGGTAGATTGCATCCAGCATATGTGTCATAATTCCCATTCTGAGGGTGTTTTATCTCAAATGGTTGGGGATAAAATCAATATCTAAGATATGACTATTGTTCAGGAATTTATGGGTGTTTTTCCAAAAAAATTTCCACGCCTTCCACCAACACATAAATTTGAGTTCTTAACAGAACTCATACCTGGATCCACACCAATTTCAAAGACTCCCAATAGAATGGCCCTAATTGAGTTATATTAATTGAAGAAGAAAAAACAAGAAAACCATGAAAAGGGATTCATTTGTCCATGTGTGTCATGTAAAGACACAGAAATTCCATGAAATTGGTTTTACTTAAAAGAAATTATTATGAGTCTACGAAAATTGACAACACGTGATTCTGAGGCCCAGAGAGTCCAGAATAGAATTTTGAACCTTTTTAAGGTATGTTTAGTAAACATGAAGGCTTAAAATTATATCTTTTGAACCGGTTCTCGGATTAAAAATCTGATGGCACTGTTGAATCCACAACACCGAGATTTTCTTAAGGGAAGCTTAAATTTGATTGGAAAGGGTCAGATGAAAAAGTTAATTTTTTGGACTTTACAAAAATAATAATAAAATAACTGAATGAGTTATTTTATTTCTTTCTTGTAACTGTTGAGTGGCGGTGGCAGGACGACTGAGTTGTCAGACTATTAAATGGCTGGTTACACTTGGTTGTGTAACCACACTGTTGGGAGAATAAATTGGTTCGTTAATTAAATTTGTTAATGAACCTCATTAATTGTGTAGTGCCCTGATCCTATATTTCATCTATTTGAACAAAGATCGGGCATGGGTTTTTGGAACTCAAGAGAGGAACCTCTGAAGAAGTGTCATGGTGTCTTCCACTAACCTAGAACGAGGCTTCGATGATGTCGGAGGATTCGATGACGAGTGACAAAGGATGTGAACCTTCTCCTTCATCCAAAACACCCTCGAACGTGGACACTCCTTCCTCATCTGCAATGAATTCCAATGAATTTGAGGTATGAGTTTTATTTTAAGAGTTAAATTGTTCCATCTCCTTTGATGATGTTGAACCCTTCCCATGTTATAATGTTAACGTGGAGGTCACGGGCCGAACGAACAAGGCCCGAACCCTCAACCGATCTAGGTAATGGTTGCGTTCTTCAGGGGCGACCAAAACATATGGCGGCAAGGTGGAACCAAGGGCCACACAACATAGAAACCCTCTAGGAAAGCTCACAGGCACATGAAAGAATAAAATCAGACCACTGGAGCTTCACCAGTGGCCCGCGGAAGCTCCGCCGGTGCGGTAGCGCTGGCGAACGAGGGAGGTGGTGGTCGGCAAATAATGGTTGGGAAGAGGAGACAATGCTTGAAGGTTTCGAGGCAGACAAGGGGTGGCTGACCGACACCAGCTGTGTTGACACCGAGCGGCGTGATGCAGCAGCGCGCTGTGGAGGAAGGCCGCAGCTTCAAGCCTCGGAGGAGTGTGGACCCGCGCCCCGTAGGTGACCAGTCCGAGCGGACCGTCAAGGCGGCGCAACACCATCTAGAACCACTGCTTTAAAGACCCAAATGAATGAACTGTTTGGGAGGGGAGTGGACCCCCACGCCTGGCCAACGGGTCAGGAAATTCCACAGCCCAGTGGGCCGTGCCCAGCCGGGTGATTTGAGATGAACCCACATCCCTGCGGGCCTAGCTTGATGACCATTGGGACGGACCAGGCCCACACGAACTGGGCCAAACCCAGAACCTTTGGACCGAGCCCAGCGGGCCAGGTTGGGTCGGTCTGACCAGGTCAAACCGGACCTAGACCCTTTTTCATCCCAGTTACGCTTAAATGAGAGTATCTCCTAAACTGGACGTTCATCTGACAAACAGTATGTGGTTCCAGAACCCTTAGGATGAGGCAGATCTTTTTTTAATAATACATTTTTATTTTGGAGAAAATTATAGAAAGGCCGGGTTGGATCAACCCCGAATGCAACCAGGACCTCGGCACTAAAATTCCTATAACTCACAGACCAGGCGTCTAATTGACACGCCATCTAATGCGTTGGAAGCCTTATGAAAAGGCGGTTCATTGGTTTACTTATTCATGGGACTTTGAGGTGGTTGAGATATGACCGATGGATCGAGGAGGGGATCCACCTAGAATCAAGAATGATTCGTGTGGGAATCCAGTGGCTGGGTGTGAGGTGGAGAATAAAGGGTGATCTTATTGGGGTTAGTACCCATCTATCTTGTGTTGGTCAGATCTTGTGTGGGTCTGCGCTTAGAGATCCTGTGTGGGTTAGCGCATACCGATCTTGTGTGGGTCAGATCCTATGTGGGTCAGTGCTCAGTGATCTTGTGTGGGTTAGCACATACCGATCCTATGTGGGTCAGATCCTGTGTGGGTCAGCGCTCAGCAATCCTTTGTGGCTTAGCGCATACCGATCCTGTGTGGGTCAAATCCTGTGTGGGTCAGTAGTAGAGCCCCTTGATAGAATAAGATGATCTAGCTTTACGACTGATCATATATACTTCTGTACATAATTTATACCTGGTTTGAGGTGAATCTTTCATTGATCTTTGTTTTTGAGATCATGCATTGTGGTTTTTCCTTTGTATAATTATGAGAGACCTTTAAGGGTCTCGAGGTCCCTACTAGGTATTGTTATACTCACCCCTGAATTGGCTTCTCCTGCACCTTGTTGTGTCTTGTGAAGATGATGGATAGCTTTGATCGAGGTTTGGGGAACTAGGACTAAATGGTGCAAGGAGGTGACCAATTGACATGGAGAGCTGCGGTGACAAGCTGTACCTACTGTTCAGGTAGGATCCTTGACGGATGATGTTAGGAGATATTTTCTATTTTTTATTTTATTGTGTCTTTCAATTGGGCTCATATACTGAACCCTTACATTCAATTCACACTTTTACTTAAGTAGTTTTACTACGTGGTTTACTTTTATTGTGTTGCTAGTCTGTGTGTGTACATGTTTAAATGAAATTCCTTCCCGTTTTAGGGATACGCCTTTCCGGTGCTAGTCACCAATCCTTGTCCTATGGAAGTCGAGCTTGGGGTAGTCACAAAATGGGCCCCAAGGGACGTGTCGTGACAATGTGGTATCAGAGGGTGGTCCGTTCTACCATAAGAACTAAGAGTATATTTTTTCAATAGAGAAATAGTGTTGAGTATCTTGAGTTTGGGTTTTAGTTCATGGAGTCTAGTGTTGTTACAATGACCAACGTATCCATACACCAGGACCCTGAATTCTGATTTCCAACTCGGTACATGAAAACATTGTTTGCTTGTGTTTGAAAATGCGGTTTTTCTTTTGATATCTTTGAGTTAGCTCACCGGGTATAACTTATTGAACTTGGAACACATATTTTCTTTTAGGATGCCGCCATGTAGACAACCAGCTAGAATTCTAGATAGAGATCATGATGATGGCCCACCGAGCGATGAGGCATCGGTGCCGGGCCCTCTTACCATGATGGAACCTTCAGGTGGTGAATCGGCAGTATCACCACTCATAGGGAAGTAGTTTCTACTAGCCCCACTAGAAGACTGTGAACATCGACTGAGCTCGTTTCACGAGTTCCAAAGACAGAGTACTCTGAGGTTTCGAGGTGAGACAGATCCCCAGGTAGCTGAGGACTGACTGGAGGCTGTGGCATGAGTTTTCTCTTAGTTGAGACACTAGAAGATCAAATGGTGATCCTAGATACTATCATATTCCAGGTAACAGTAGGGAGATGGTGGAGTTATACTCTCCAGATGCATGAGGAGGAAACACTCTCCTGGTTGGATTTCGAACCCTCTTCATGGCGAAGTTTGCACTAGCGAATTTACGATCAGTGCGTATCTAGGAGTTGCTGCACTTACAGCAGGGAAGCCTGGCAGTGGACCAGTACTCGGTGAGATTCATTGACCTCTCTCGCTACTCCACAAACATGGTATGAGACCATTTATTTAGGGTTTGGTCCTTTGAGTAGGGTCTTCGATGGGAGATCAGAGCGTCGATGATATCACCCAATATCACGACGCAGGCTAAGGTGTTTGAGCGAGCACTATTGGTGGAGAGCTTATTAGCTGAGAAGTCACTGAAAGTGAGATCCACCATCAGATGAAAGGTAGTTGAGTCATCTGCAGAAGGAAGTAGGTAGATGAAGTTTTGTTCCAAGAGGGCCAGACCTTCTAGAGGGAGACCCTATGATGTTGGGTCAGAGGTGAAGAGCTCACGAGATAGAGGGGGTCAGCAGAGGAGCATACTGTGCTTCACATGCGGCGGGAAGGGTCACATGGATCGCGACTGCCTGACCCTCCATACTAATGATCAGAAGACGGTTGATGGAATACCGAGGTAGAGGTAGAGATTCACGTGAGGAGGTCTACAGGGTGGCGGACGTGGAAGAGGATCTGGTCGAGCAGCAGGCAGTGGGAGGCGATTCGAGGTTCTACTACCACCACCTCCATAAGGACCACCCCGACCTTAGGGAGTAGGTGGAAAGGGACGAGCTCACCTTTAGGCATCTTAGGCCTATGATTATGGAGCTCCAGAGATGATTCTAGGTACGATGTGTGTCTATTCCACCCTAGCTATAGTACTTATAGACACAGGTTCCAGTCACTCTTTTATTTCCACAGTTCTTGTTCAGAGATCAGAGATTCTGATGGTTCCGTTGGCTCGATCCATACGATTAGTGACTCCTATGGGAGAGGATTCAATGATTATGCACTAGTTCCGTCAGAGTGATCTTACTCTAGTAGGCGAGAGCTTCATCTGGGATCTCCTAGTAGCAGCATCGAGGCCTTATGATGCCATCTTGGGTATGGATTGGTTATCCACGGTCCATTATCAGATTGACTGTTTTAGGCTCAAAGTGTGGTGTGACTGTGAGAATGGGACTAGGTTTTCTATCACTAGTGAGAAGGGAAACTTTGCAGCATAGGATGTACATTCTCAAAGGTGGGTGAAACCAATCACTCATCAGTTGGATAGATTTACCCTAGGAGAATTTGACATGAGGATTCTGAGTTATCATGTAGTGGTGGACAAATATGTTGATATCTTTCCTGATGAAGTTCCGGGACTACCTCATCACAAAGATGTATACTTATACATCAACCTATACCTAGGGAATACACTGATATCTACACCAGCATATCGGACGGCTCCTGTAGTGCTTCGTGAGTTGTGGGTAAAATTGGAGGACTTTCAGCCTAAGGGGTTCATAAAGCCAAGTGATTCTCCATGGGCATCCCCGATTTTGTTCACCAAGAAGGCATATCGGAGTTTATGGATTTGCATGGACTATCAGTACCTGAACCAGGTGACCATGAATAACAAGTATCCACTCCCAAGGATTGATGATCACTTTGATCAGCTGAAGGGAGATCGATGGTTTTCAATGATATACCTCATTTCAGGCTATCACCAACTCAGGGTACGAGATGTGGGCGTACTGAAGACAGCCTTTAGATATCGATATGACCATTAAAAGTTCTTGGTGATTCATTTCAGCATGACCAATGATCCATAAGTGTTCATGGGACTCATGAACATGATCTTACAGCCTTACCTAAATAGCTTCATGGTAGTCTTCATTGAAAACATCATGGTATATTCGGCGTCAGAGGAGGAGAACGCTACTCATCTGCAGATAGTTCTGGATACACTCAAAGAGCACAAGATTTATGGTAATCTCTTGATGTTCCAGTTCTGGATATGGGAGGTCCACTTTCTTGGACACGTTATCTTAGAGGCTAGAGTTGCAGTGGATCTAGCGAAGATAGAGGCAGTGATTTCTTAGGAGCCACCTAAGAGTGTGACTGAGGTGCAGAGTTTATTGGGATTCGCTTGGTATTACGAAGATTCGTACATGACTTTTCCAGAGTAGCAACACCCTTTTAAGCTTTGAAAAATAAGGGAAAACCTTTCTTGTGGACAGAGAGATGCCAGCAGAGTTTCTAGGAGTTGAGGAAGAGACTGACGAGTCCCCCCATCTTGAGGCTACCCGAAGAGGGCATTGGGTATGTAGTCTACTGTGACACATCAGGGATCAGACTAGGATGTGTCATGATGTAGGAGCAAATTGTGATCACCTACGTCTCACTATATATGAGGTAGCATGATCAAAACTATGCTACCCATGACCAGGAGTTAGCAATAGTAGTCTTTGCCTTGAAGATGTGGTGAAACTACTTGATGGGTGAACGATTTACCATCTAATCCGATCACAAGAGTCTCAGGGATATCTTCTCATAGAAGGACATGAACCCGAGACAACGATAATGGCTGGAGTTCCTCTAGGATTATGAATTTGAGATAGTCTATACTAATGGGAAGGGAAACGTGGTGGCAGACACAGTTAGTAGGAGGTCTGGTTTGCACTTGCTGAGTGGGGCAACAAAGCAGCTAGCTGTGTTACAGATATCCTTCATAGATAGTGATGGAGAAACATACCTCCAGTCTATGATAGTTACTCCCCAACTTATTTAGAGACTTAGATAGGCAAAACTTGGGTACATTGATTGCGAGGCCTGACATGCTTAGATATCCTTAGGACGGGCTCCTGGAAGATTTTATGAAGGTGGGGATCACAAAATCTTTTTTAGGGGATGTACCATGGTACCAGTGATGCTACGAGAGGAGGTGTTTAGGGAGTTCCACACATCCCCTTTGTAGGTACATCCTAGTGTGGAGAAGATGTACCAAGACCTCTGGTGTCGGTACTGGTGGCTAGGGATAAAGAAAGTGGTGGCAGAGTTCGTTTCACAGTGCCTCACTTGTTAGTAAGTGAAGGCTGAGCACCAGGTTCCTGTAGGCTTGACTCAACCACTTGAGGTGCTAGAGTGGAAGTAGGATGACGTTTCCATGGAATTCATGACAGGGCTACCACATACATCCAGGGTCCATGATTACATATGGATGATCTTTGACTGACTCAACAAGTTAGACCAATTCCTACCCATTCGAGATTAGGGATCAGTTGAGGGATTGGGACGCCTCTACGTACATAAGATTTCACGGCTTCACAGAGTGCCATAGATGATCGTTCCAGATCGTGATGATCGTTTTACATCTCAGTTGTGGATGGGATTACAGGAGGCTTTCAGGACTTAGCTACTCTTGAGCACCACCTTTCATCCTTAGATAGATGGTCAGACAAAGTAGACCATACATATGCTTGAGGACATGCCCCGTGCTTGCATCCTTGATTATGGCCGTAGTTGGGAGGACGAAATTCTACTGGGGGAGTTCTCTTACAACAACAGTTATCACTCCACCATTGGCATGGAGCCGTTTGAGGCCCTGTACAGATGACCATGAAGTTCACCTCTATGCTGGACAGACCTAGGGGTTTCAGCACTTATGGGTCCAAAGTTGGTATGGGCTACCACTGAGAAGGTACAGATCATCCAGGAGAGGATGAATACTGCACAGAGCTGGAAAAGTCTTATGCCGAAAGGAGACGAAGACCCTTGGAGTTCTAGGAGGGATATCATGTCTTCCCACAAGTCTCATCCTGATGAGGATTGTAGAGATTTGATAAGGGTGGAAAACTATCTTTGAGGTTCATCGGAACTTTTCAGATCCTAAGTAGAGTAGGCAAGGTGGTGTACCATCTAGCTCTTTCCCCACAGATGCAACGAGTGCATAATGTTTTCCATGTGTCGTAGCTGAGGAGGTACGTGCATGATCCATCACACGTTGTTGATGAGGGAGAGATAGAAATTGATGATGGGAAGATGTTCAAAGAGTTCCCGGTGGAGATTGAGGATTGACAGGAGTGGTTCCAATGTGGTCGGTCTATTCCTCTGGTGCGAGTTCAGTGGTAGCACGAGAACCTCCAGGAGATCACATAGGAGCCGGAGGCTCAGATACGTGCTCAATACCCCCATTTGTTTCATTAGATTTTGTTTTAGCTTTCGGGGATGAAAATCCCTAAGGTGGGGAGAATGTAAAGACCCAAAAATTCCATGTAATTTTTTTGAATTAAATGGAATTATTACGAGTCTATGAAAATTGACGGCACATTATTCCAAGGCCCGGAGAGCCTGGAATGGAATTTTGACCTTTTTTAAGGTACGTTCAGTAAACATGTGAGCGAAAAATTATATCTTTTAAACCAGTGATCAAATTAAAAATCCGAGGGAACCATTGAATATGCAGTACTGAGATTCTCTTAAGGGAAGATTAACTTTGACCAGCAATGGTCAGACAAAATCTTTTATTTTTTTGACTTTACAAAAATAATAATAAAATAACTCAATGAGATATTTTATTTATTACTTGAAACTGTTGAACGGAGGTGGCAGGACACCTGGGCTGTCAAAAAAATAAATGGTCGATTACACTTGGTTGTGTAACCGCACCGTTGGGATAATTAATAGGTTCATTAATTAAATTTATTAATGAACATCATTAATTATGTGGTGCGTTGATCCTCTATTTAATCTATTTAAACGAAGATCGATCATGAGTTTTTGGCACTCAAGAGAGGAACCACTGATCAAGTTCCATGGAATCTTCCACCAGCCAAGAACGAGGCTTCGATGACCATTGGAGGATTAGACGAAGAGCGCCAAAGGACGTGAACCTTCTCCTTTGTCCACAACACCCTCGAACATTGACACTCCTTCCTCATCCATAGCGACTTCTAATGAACTCGAGGTAGGGGTTTTGTATTAAGAGTTAAATTGTATCGTATCCTTTGATGATGTTGATCCCTTACCATGTTAAAATGGTAACACAGAGGGTGCCAGCCGAACGAACAAGGCCCAAACACTACGCCGATCTCTGTAATGGTTCTTTTCTTCATGGGCGACCGAAAGATATGTCAGCAAGGTGGAACCAAGGGCTGGGAATCTTAGGAACTGTCTTAGAAAGCCCATAGGTGCAGGAGAGAATAAAATCAGACCACCAGATCTTCACCAGTGGCCGACAGAAGCTCCGCGGGTGCGGCGACACCAGCGACCGAGGGAGGTGGCGGCCGACAACCGTGGGTCACGAAGAGGGGGCAGCACCCGAAGGGGCCGCAACAGACAAGGGGTGGCCAGATGATGCCAGCCGCGTTGACTCTGGGCATTGCACTGCGACAACATGCCATGGAGGAAGGCCGTCGCTTCGAGCTGTGGCGGAGGGCAGACCTGCACCCCACGGGTCCCATGGGTGACCGGTCCAAGTGTACTGGCCAGGTGGTGTAGTACCATCCTGCGCCACTACTTTGAAAAACTGAACAACCAAGTTGTTTGGGAGGGGAGAAGAACCCCACGCCCGACTAGCGGGTCGGGTGATTCCGCGACTCAGCGGGCCACTCCCAGCCAGGTGAGCTGGTCCAAACCTGCAGCCCATCGGGCCCCGCCCGCGACCAGTGGGCTAAGCCCGTGACCCAGCGGGCTAATCCCACGACCCAGTGGGCCAAACCCACTGGCTAGCGGGTCGAACTAGGCCCAACCGAACCGGGCCGAGCCTAGACTCTTTGGACCGGGCCAAGACCTTTTTTCAGCCTAGTAACATTTAAATGGGCGTATCTCCTAAACTGGATGTTCGTTTGAAAAATTGTCTGCGGCGCAAGAACCCTTAGGACGAGGTGGACCTTTTGTGATACTCTACATGAGTTTTGGATAAATTTGGAGAATTACTGGGTTGGATCGACCACAAATCCAACCAAGACCTCAACACTGAAATTCCTATAACTCTCAGATCAGGCGTTCGATTGAAGCGCCGTATGATGCATTGAAACCCTTATTACATGGTGGTTCATCGGGTTACTTCTTCATGGGACTTTGTGGCAATTGAGGTATGAACAATGGATTGAGGAGGTGATCCTCCCAGTATCAAGCGTGCTTCTTGCAGGAATCCAGTGGCTGGCTGTGAGGTAGAGAATGAAGGGTGATCTTGTGGGGGTTAGTACCTATCGATACTATGTGGGTAATATCCTTTGTGGGTCATCACTCATCGATCTTGTGTGGGTTAGTGCATACAGATCCCATGTGGGTCAGATCCTATGTGGGTCAGCACTCAACAATTCTATGTGGGTCAGCGCGTACCGATCCTATGTGGGTAAAATCCTATGTGGGTCAGTGCTCAGCGATCCTATGTGGGTCAGTGCATACCAATTCTATGTGGGTCAGACTGTGTAGCACCGATACATCTAAATGGGTAGAGTATCAGTGTCAGACACTTCTCTGACACCAACAAGCGTCTGACACGCAGATGATGCGTACGCAATACGGAAAACAAGAGTTGGGAATTTTCAGAGCCATTTGGGACATACCTTGATACACGGAACCTCGAAAACACACATCCCCTCTCCCTAAGAGCGTAGGTGGCCCCCTCTACCTCTCAGATCTATTCTGCAGGCGGCCTCTAACTCTTCGCATTACTTGCAAACCACCGCCGTGACAGAACGCCGCCTCTGCAGCCACTGACCTCCGATGCGAGCTCGCCTGGATTAGGAGCCCTACCACCGCCATCCCTAGATCTGACCTTTTGGATGATCTTTGCTACCTCCTCCCATGAGCGACGCCCCAGGACGCTGCCGATCCGAGTTCCTCCTCTCCTGTTCCTGCTATCGTCGGCTTGTCCGAGACACCAAAAGGAAGATCCCGCATTGACCCTCTGTTCCTGCTGCCATCGGCCTGTCCGAGACACCAAAAGGCAGATCCCACATAGACCCATCAACCGATCCCATCAAGAAAGCTATCTTGGACCGCGATTGGGTTTCTTTTGTGGTTATTTTAATTTTCATTGCAAATATTATTATTTTTGTACCATTTTTCATGGATTGTTTTTTTATATTTGTTGAGATTACAATATTTAATTTTTATTTGATGACATTTTTAATCATAATTTTGTATTTAATTATAAATTTTATCCTATTTTATTTATTAAAATATATATTTTAAATGACATGTCACAACGTGTCATAATTTCAATTTTGTCAATAATTGCGTGTTGACATATCGTGTCGTGTCGTGTCGCGTGTCGCGTGTCAGTGTCCGTGCAACATAGGGGTCAGATCCTGTGTGGGTCAGCTGTAGAGCCCCTTAACATAATAAGATGATCTAGCTTTATGAATGATCATCTGTACTTCTGTACTTAAGTTATACCTAGTTTGATATGATTCTTTCCTTATTCTTTATGTTTGAGATCATACCTTGGAGTTTTTCATTTGTTGAATTCTGAGAGATCATTGGGGGTCTCAGGGTCCCTACTAGGTACTTTTATAATCACCCCTACACAGGCTTTGCCCACACCTTGTTGTGTCTTGTGCAGACGACATACAATTTCATTCGAAGTTTTGGGATCTAGGAATAGACAGTGAATGGCGGTGACCAGTTGACGTGGAGAGATGTGGTGACAAGCTGTACCTACCCTTTAGGTAGGATCTTTGGCGGATGATCTCAATAACTGTTTTCTATTTTTTGTTATATTGTATCTTTCATTGGGTCTTGTATACTGGGTGCTTACTTTCAGTTCACACATTTACTTCATCAGTTTTACTACGTGGTTTAATTTTGTTGTATACCTAGTCTGTGTGTGTACAGGTTTAAAGGCAATGCCTTCCTATTTTAGGGATATTCTTTTCTGGTGATAGTTTCCAACCCCTAACCTATGGAAGGTGGTCTTGGGATAGTCACGGTATGGGACCCGGGGGACGGGTCATGACATGTCACCTTGGGGTACACATGAGCTTTTTGTGTGAAAAAGAAATATAGATCCATGTGACTCTATAATGATTATTGGGAGTTGAAAAGTATCAAGATTAAGTACAAGTATCTTCTTCATTGTATTTATTACATGTTTCATCAACTGCATAGAGATCAATAATTTTCCAAGATCGAACTTCATTATGGAAATCATTAGCTGAGGTTCATGAAGGAGGATATACCCAAGATGAAATTACGTGCAAGGTATAATACTATGAATATATAAATATTCATTTAGTTCAAGTAATTATCCTTCTATCTTCATGGATTTAATGAATAGAGTCCTTAGAGGTTACCTTGATCTATTTGTGGTAATCTTTATAGATGATATTATTATAAATTCATAGAGAAATGAAGAGCATGAATATACCATTAGGATTTTACTAATGTCCCTAAAGAAGGATAAACCATATGAAAAATTTATAAGGTGTAATTTTTTATAATGTTTTTTTTGGTCATATAATCTTCATCAATGCTATAACAGTAAATCCATCGGAGGCTATTTAATATTTTACAATACAAACCATAGTGACTGAGATCCATAGTTATATTGGTTTAAATGGATATTATCGATGATTTGAGGATAATTTATCATGACTATACAATAATAAGAACCAGTTTACTTAGAAGGGTACCATGTTCATCTAGACAGATTAATCTGAGGAAAATTTAAAGGAATTGAATAGAAGGTTAGTCAACACACCTATTCTTATTTTACCCTATAATGGAGAATGTTTTGTAATCTATAGTGACAAATACAATATGGTATTGGGATGTGTTATTATGAATAATAAAATGGTTATAGGCTATGCCACACAAAAATTAATGATTCATGAAGAAAATTACCCAACTCATGATTTGGAGTTTGTTTCGGTAATTTTCACATTAAAGATATGGAGGAATTATCCTTATGAAGAATAGTGTGATATATATATAATTAATAAATATTGAATTATATATTCACATAGAATGAGTTGAAAATTCACCAGATAATATAGTTAGATATGATAATGGATTATTACTCCTCAATACATTACCACCCTAGGAATGTAAACATGGTCTTTGATGCTTTGGGTAGAAAGGATCATGCTAGCTTATCCATGATGAGGATAAAAAATATCCAATATTTATTGATTTTCAAGGGATCTTCCTGAAAATCCTAAAGGAAGAGGGAAAATATTATCTTCCAAAATTTAATGCTCATCCCTCTATCTATGTGAATATTTAAGAGGCGTAAGAGGAAGATGTATAATTGTCGAAGAATGATACAAATGTTCATAAGTTTAACCTTGATTAGGATGGAATGATAAGGTTTAGGAACCTTTTAGGTGTTACATCCATACCATATTTTAAGAAATATCTATTATATTTAGATCATACAATTAATTATATATTTATATTATATTTAAATATATATATAAAGATATTTGAAATAATAATTATGGTGGGATGACATGAAGAGAGATATTGCAGAGTTTGTATCTCAGTGCTTAGTATGTTATCATGTTAAGGTTGAGAGAAAAATATCTATGTGGATGTTGTATCCATTACCATTACATAAATGGAAATAGGATAACATCACTATGAATTTTCTCAATGGAATACCCAAAACCCATAAAGGGGATTATGCTATATGGTTAGTAGCCGATCACCTTACTAAGCCAGCACACTTTGTTGCCATCATAAAATACTTCTATCTGGATCATCATGACTAGATATATATTAAATTAGTGGTATGGTTTCATGTAGTACCATATTATATTGTATCTAATTAGGATATGTTGTTTTCCTCAAATTTATGGAGATGTCTTCAAAAATCCCTTGATACAAAATTGAGTTTTATCACTTATTATCATCCAAGGATTGATGGTCTGTCTGAAAGAACAATTCAAACCCTATAAGATATGTCTATATCTTGTTATATAGATTTCAATGGTGGTTGGGATCAACACCTTCCTATGGTTGAGTTTTATTAAAACTATATATTTTACACAATCATTCAAATGTATCATTATGAATCCTTCTATGTGAAGAAATATAGAGCTCTAATGTGATAGAATGAAGTTGGATAAATAAAGATATTGGGACTTATGATAACTGAAGAAATGATCAATAAGGTTATAACAATTAAATATTATTTCATGGGAAATATTTATCTCTCTTGAGGAAGTATATACCTAAACAATCACATGTACTGAACTCAAAGGTAATACCATAGGAGTGAGATCATTGTTATGAGAAAAAACCTGTTGAAATTATGGATCATACAGAGAAAGATCTAAAAAATAATACCACTTACCTCGACATTTTTTCTTCAAGAAACCACTATTTAGGGGAAGATATGTGGGAAAATGAGGATTGGTGTGGTATAATTATCCTAATTTGTTTGTATTATAATGAGTAAATTTAAAGGAGAAATTCAATTTAAGGGAGTAGAATATAACACCTTGAATTTTTATAAACATTTTTTTTTCAAATAAACTAAATTTAATTGATTTATTATGTTTCATGCTACATCATGTTAATCTTTAGTTCTATTTCACTATTTTGAGCTCGTTCTACACACAACATTGGCTTATCTTGCGTTACACACAACACTGAGTTTCTACGAAACATAATTTAATTATTATAATTATTTTAAATAAGAAAGTTTTAAAATATCCATTTAAATTAGTAATATTAACATTAATATATAATTTTTATATATTATTTATTATTTTTTCATATAAATAAAACATATTGACAATTAAATATAGATTTTTTGTTAAAGTCTATTTGTTTGGAAAATACTATTTTCTCAAAAGAACTACTTTTTATGTCCTTCATTGAATAATAATAAATTTACTTTTAAAACCTTATTGAAATTAAATATGATAAATAAACTTAAGTTTTTTAATTCATAATTTAAGAATTTTCTTGGGGTGAATTTTTAGGATTTTTCTGAAAAGTTTCATTTTTGGATGAATAGTAAAAAATACTGAATTTTAAATGAATACTTATTTTTCATATAATTTATTTATTTAGTTAAATAATATTAGATTTTTTTTGTTTAATTATACCAATTATAAATAAGTTAATCCAATTTAGGTAATTGGAACCAATTTCATATTTAAATTGGATATAAATCAATTCATTCTTTTGAGCCTCTTCACTTTATAAACCCGTCTTCTAATCCCACCTATTAGATACATTTTAAATTAATTTTTCCTCACATGTGATTAGAATTTATAAAAATGTATTCCATATTTGGAATCAAAATAATTTTTAATGTTCAATATGGTGAAATTAATTTTTTACCAATTTAATTAGTGAAAGTAATTAAAAATAATTAAGGCGATTAAGGTAAGAACGAGTTTACTTAGTTGTTAAAATTTTTAATAAGGGAAAAAGTTACCAAGAAACATGTATAAAATCCAATATATATCCATATTTATACCATATAATCCCTTTAATAAAACATGTACCATTATTTTAGGCACAATATGCATGGGAGACCGCTCAATAGAGTTTTCATTTTTGTATTTACAAGAATGCCACTCCTCATCCTCTATAAAGGGTCACTCACCAACCTCACTTACCATCACCTATAAAGCCCATTTTATTTGGAAAACCAAACCCAAATCACCTCAAAAATTCCCTCCCATTATATTATATGGCTCAATTTTGGATGAAATCCAACCATGAAGAAACTTTGGTTCTAACAAAAAATGAGTTACCCAAAGAAGAGGTAACATCCTTTAATAAGAACTTTTGTTTATTTCTTTATACACCCCAAAAATTCTTGTAATTACAAGATAATATAATAACATAAGTATAATAAATATATTAATATGTTGTTATGTTATGTGTACTTCCTACTCCCACATAAACATCCATCAAATGGGATACCCAATCATCGTTCGTGTGTACGATAGAATACCACCCCCAGAATCGATGCTGTTCATTCTTCCATTACCACCTTTCATGGTTGAGAATATTAATGGAATTAATATTTTTATATGATATATATGATATTTATTATTTATTTATTCTTTTCCAATTATTATATAACACATACCTTCATTCTTTCGACTTTGTGGGAAACTTGATAAATTCTTTTGTGGATGTGTGGACAACTGCCAGCTCAAAGCGATGAGATTCCTTCATGATTTACATGTAATGTATTAAATATGGGTTTAATATAATTTTTATGATATATATTAAATAATAAATCTATTATAATTATAATACATATATCATTTAATTCACTTTTTTCTTTTAATATCCCATGAAAATTGAAATAGTGTTCATGTGTACGTATGACATAGTGTCCGTATGAATGTTTTATTTAATTTATAGATTATTATAAATACAAATATAATAAATATATATGATATTTAATACATTTTTTAATTCTTTATATGAGAAAATCATGATATATGTATGAGTACAAAAAATATAAAAAATCAAAACACATGCGAAAAACAAAGTGGTTATTACCTAAAACGTAAGGTTAACAAGGAATTGTTAATAAATGGGTAATGAATGGTCATAATAAAATAATATATGGTATGATATAATTTAATATGTTACATTAATGGATGCATATTAAACTTATATTTATTATGAAGGAGGTTTGGATGAGTATGATGGGAGTCCATATAGAAGGTAAGGGTATTTCTAGTCTCACTTTTATTTTTGTGAGACATATGCCTAATTCAACAATCATTTATTCTTTATGGTGCATATACATCCATTGAATTTATTCTATGATAATTATATTTAAATTTACAGTTATTTACATATCCATTTGATGATCTCTATTTCATAGGGTTTTACAGTTCAAAAGTTTCCAATTCGGTAAGGTAACATTGTCTTAATTTTCCTTCTTTGAGACACATGTTTTGTTAAGAACCAATATACTTATATGAGGTTTATATACTTCCGTTTGACAAGTTATATCATGAATATATTCATTTTCATTATATTTTTTACTTCCTATATTGTTATTTATTCATGATAATTTTAATTCAATGTTTCCGATGTGGTTAGAGTTTATTGCTACAATCTCATCATTTATCAGGATTGCTTATGATTACGACTAAATTGATGAAATAATATGATACATATATCAGGAATTATCAAGATATTTGTTATCACCCTATTTTTCATGACGTATTCACATATTGGTACCATTTTCTCACTGTTTGGTAATTAAGATAATTAAGAAACTGTTTATAAGAAAATATGAACATATTTGTCTCTTTGGTCAGAAATTTGTTTTATTCAAAAACCATGTTTTACAAAAGGTTTTAAAAAATATTTAAATTTTTTTAAATGATATTTTAATCTAAATTTCAAGGGAAAAAAAATTGTAAAATTATATTATGTTTCAAAAATGTGTTTAAAGTTTTTTCAAGGATTCCTTTATATTTTTTCAGAGTTATGTTCAATGAAAAGTATTTTCAACATGTTTTTTGTTTTAAATAGAATTTTTCCAATAATAAAAATTTTTCTCATCAATAATTTTTTTCAAATGATTTTTAAAAGGTATTTTACATCTGATATTACATCCTTTTATTTTATATATGACTTACTGGGGTTATGATCAAAAGATACCATTCTTATTCTTTCTTTGAATGGTTATTATTTTGATAAAATGTTGTTTATTAAACATATTTATTTTCCATATGTTATACCATTATAAAATTATTAGGAAACTATCTTCTTTTCATGCATTATTCTATGATGAATTTATTATGAAACCTATCTCTTTTCCTTAGGTTATTATATTCTGACATGTTTATGATGCACATTTTTAATTTATGTGTTATGATATGATGATTTTATATAATCTTTCACAACACATATATATGAATTTATTATGAGACTGGTGGGAACTATATACCACTCAATTTAACTCAGTAAATATTTATATATAATGATATAGACATGGTTGGAATGGAGATTTAACTCAGTTCATTAAAGGACTTTGTCCACTAAGATGATATTAGGAGTGAACATTGACTAATAAGATTTTTTGTGAAGTGATCCCATTATAATAAGTTGGACTTGGAATTAATCCATGAATACTATGGAAACAATTTTATATGATTTTTTTTTCCAAAATTCCATGTATTATTCCTATGATATGCATTCATGGTTTATTCTCTTGATTTCATTATGATTCATATTTTATGAACTACCAATATTTATTTCATGACTCTTTATTATGATATCATATATTCAGGGTATTATCATCTAATGTTATGATATCATTATCATACACTTATGCCATTGATTATTCTTACATATCTCCTTTATTTACCCTTATTGAGAATATGAGATCATTTTTTCTTATGATTCTTTCCCCCATGTTATGAAGATATGTATTTTGTATGATGTGTCTAACAAGGGTGCTTGTAATGGATAACCTAGTGGGAGAAAATATATCATACTTATGTACAAAATTTTATCTTCCAATGTTTCAAAAGGAACTAAAATAATATGTTATTTGGGAATATGTTTTTGTAATTTATAAAGTATTCTAAAAAAATGATGTAATATCAATGTATTAGAAGAGAGGGTCTCTATATGAACCCACTCATACAGGGAAGAAAATGTTTTCCCACCAGAGGATATGGACCATGGATTTTGGTGTTTCCAACATAGTTTTCATGCATTTTTCTCTTTAGTTAGGGAATCGAAAAATTCATAAGTAGGTAAATATCCCTTCAGACTCATTGGACCTTTTTATATTTTTGATCAAATCGAGACTGAATTACAATATGCACCATACTAATTACTAATAAGTTACACATTATGTAATTATTGTGTCTCAGTTACATATGTACATGCATAATCCTAAGAATTTCCTTAACTATAAGGATGTTGAGTTGGATGCTGATGCATTGTATATGGCCTGATCAGTGTAGATTCTGAACCATAGAAAAATGATCTTTCATTGGGACATAATGAAACTTTTCAGGATCCTATGGTGTTATGGATGGATCCAAAATTAATCATGGTAGTGTGATTTTGATATTCAATCCCAATGGCATGAGTTCATTGAAAAGAATCCTAGATATTCTTCTTATGGATGAGATGTATTCGAAGGGGGAAATTATAAATTTCTCATATTTTCAAGTGTGGTATGAGTTAATTTAAACAAAAAATCATGTGTATTTTTACAATAAATTTTATGGGATGAGTTTTAGGGGTTTCAGTTTGGGTTTAGAGTGTTTTGGAGGGCATTTTAAGGGTGTACTATTAGAGAATTATTTTCCCAAATCATACTGATATTCTAGGAAACTACAAATCTAGTGCTAGAAGAAACCAAGGGTACTAAATTATTATGGATCATGGATTATAAAATCATGAAAACTCACCTAAAAAATGGTGTGACATCGTCCATAAGATAAATGCAATGTTGGTTCATGTTTGAAAAAAATGGAACCAAACCATGAGGGTGCCCATGAGAGGCAGTAAGTGTTTCACAGTAAGCACACGGTCTTAAAAAATCTATAACCAAACCATGTGAACATGAAATACTTATTTAAAAACCCCAAATAATTAATGAATCCCTCTCAAATATTGAAAATCCCCTACCCTTCTTTAATATTTACTCTCATCCCAAGCTTATTTCTAATGGATCCAGGACTATATTTGAGCAGGAATTAATCTAACTTGGTCTCAAATACTATTATACTCAATTATACTCTATATATAAATATTCTACCTTGATTTTAATCATGGATCTATTATTCCATTTCCTAGTATATGGATTTTTATTCCATCAAATTAATACTTATTCCCTCCTTTGTAGATCAATGATAGATATAGTGATTTGATGATTCTCCCTTGACTAGAACTATGTCTCTAATGAATAGTGGAAATTTTTTGGTACATTATCATAGGTAAATAATCATGAAATATATTTTTTAATATCATATTGGATATCTAATCTTAGCATATATTTATAATGATTGATATTTTTTTAACAAAATCAAAATTCCCTTAATGATTTGATTAGTAATTCACAATATATTCTTAAATCTACAATATATATCATGAATTGGAATTTTATTCTCAAAAATTACATTTAAAGAGTTATGTTGATTGACTCTATGAGTTATGTGATTCTTTAAATACCCTTATTAGTATGGAACCTTCATGGGAGTCTTTTTTGAACCCCTTATTTAATGAATTCAAACCTCAGATAAGTAGTCCTGACTTGAGAACTAGTTTTCTATGGGTGAGAAATGTGAATTAGGATTTCATCCTTTGATTAATATTGGATTTCATCAATATGAAACATCATGGATGAAGTTACTTTCTATTTTGGTTCCTTTTCTATTATTGTTTTCTTAATATGATTATAGTGCTGGCCAATCTTATTTAAAAATTATTGATAGTGATTACATATGTTTATCCCAAGAGACCCATATATTATTCTTAATTCCATGTACATGACTATATATCTTGTCATCCATATTTTATTGTTATCACATATACTTATATGTTTCCACTAATTCTGATGATTCCATGATATATTTTTCTACTAAATTCTATAATATATTATGTGTAATTACCATGCCTTTGGGGGTATTATTCATGGAACTCAGAATATGGGGGTTATATTGATATGGTTACCCCATATATGAGGAGTGGTCTAAATATTAAATGATGATGATGATGAACCTAAATATATGGTAGGGGAACAATATCCTTGATTACATAAATGTGGAAGTGACATTTGGACTGGGATGACATTGTGGCCTAACCCATGGAATGGATATGATACGAAGGCCCTGCAGAAAAAAATGTGATAGATGTGGGATTGGTGACCTTGTGGCCTGTTTGGTCTTGATACCTTATGAAAGCAGGGAGATATGATCACATGATATGTGATGAGGTATTATTCACTTCTAACAACCTTATGAATATTTTTCACTATAGAGACAAAGCAATGGGGCTCTTGGTGGCTTGGTTATTAGACAAGATCTTGACAAATAATTGGTTATTCTTTGTTGCACCTTTATTTTATCCAAAAATAAAAATGATGTACCAATGAAAATATGTTAAGGATTTATTAGTGGTTTCCAACATCGTTTATTTCTACCACCCTAGTTGGGAATATCGATATGCATGAAAACTACATGATTTAGGATCTGGGTAATGGAGAGGCACCCATGGAGGACTGTTGAGTTTATGATTAGGGAGAATGTAATGTTACTAGGATGAACTATGAAGGATTTTTGAAGAATTTTCTATAATTATATACATATACCTTGCATACTCAAGTTTTTGTTCAAGATTATGATCCTATTTATTACTTTTATGACATGGGTTCCATTTTTTTATTACATTATGATACTTATACATTCACATGATATTATTTTTATTATACTATATCTAGTTTATTGTATTATACTAGTCTTTTGGTGAGGTATGTTTCTATTTAAATTCTATATTGATTCCCATTATGTTGGTTAATAGTATATTTCCTAAGTATATGTGGAGGCACGGGGGTATCCCATAGTTTCAGAACCCAAAGGTGGGAGAAAATGGGAAATCCAGTACATGCAGCATGGTTGGTGCATGGTTTGTTGTATCTGGGTTACCTAACCATGATTTACAAGAGGAGGGGGTCAAAGTTGTTTCAAACCATGCAAGGGGGAGGGGAAACTATAACAGGTTGGACAAATCCAATTCACACAGTTATAGTAGGGTTTGTCAAACCGTGTGGGATTTCTAGGAGACCGTGTGACCTAACCCACTCTTAGACAGTGTGCGACACACATTGGGAGCATGGTTTGTACAACCGTGCGACCAAACTGTAGACCCCTTAAAAAATTAGTAAATTCATATTCCCCCTTGGTCCATAAATTTTCAAACTCGGATTTCTTCTCCACTTATCCTGTATTATAAAAATTTGGTAACCAAATCACCCTATATTTCTCAATGGTCGATCACCATCATTTCTAAGCTGTTTGAAGCGCCGTAGGGTATGAATTCGAGATCTAGGTAAATTGAACACTCTCCTTTTCTATTTTTTTATACATTATATCTTGTGGAACTATTATACTATATTTGAATAAAATTATAATATTAAGTGAGTGTTAGTATTCAGAATCAAGGTAGGTGGACTAAATGTTATATCCCATATTATTGGTGATTTTTTATGTGTATGTGGTTGTCCATTGGTGTCTTTTTATTTTCCATATTATAAGAATTTGAGGAAATGATAGAATTACTATGTAAATGTTTTATTGAGCCCCCCCATGATCCCAGTGGGATGTGTTGAGGTTGATCTGACCAGGTTATGGGCTACCCATGGGATGTGCCACTCCATAAACATAGAAAATTGAAATGTTTAGTGTAAAATAGAATTTTATTGACATAGATCCTAGGATGAATGTGTTGAAATGATAGCTTGAAATATGAAATGGTATTAATGGTAACTGTACCTAGAAGTTAACATGGTGTAAGGGTTTTTTTGTAAATGATTAACATTTCAATTGGACTATGGTCTGTAAATGGGGAATGGGTTTGATAATGGGTTAAGGAACATAATAGATATATGTTTTAATGAGATATGAATTTTTTTTAAAAGGAGGAGGTTATAAATATTTTATTAAAAGCAAGAAAAGGAATAGTACTAAAGTATGGGGGAAAGGGAAAACATGGAACACCCAAAACAAAATAAACTAATTGCTTATCTTTTTCAGCAGTCGCTCGGTTACCCTTTGTTCTTCATCTCTAATAGCCTCCAGCTCCTCCCTTTTATGCCCATGGCCCCGACCTCTCATTCTCCCTCTAGTTGCACTTGACCTACTTGAGAGCACTTGAAGTCTTTTAGGAAGTGTCTCAGAATCAGTGCTCTGAGAACCTGAGCTATCCTCTGTTTCATTCATGCATTTATCAGGAGAAACATCTTTTAATACTGGCATCTTCATATCTTCGGCAATAAGTAGCTCAACCACCATTGGGGAAACAACTGGAGGGGGTGTCTTCTTGTAAGAAACAAGTTGGAAGCCTTCATTATCCAAAATTGGCTTTAAAGTAGAATGACAAGCCTTAGAAAAGACTGGGGAGTCAGAATCTAAGGTTTGATTACCTTTTCGAATAACTGAGGCATCCATCTTTTCCTGTAGTTGAGCTTCTTCATCTCTAATTTGTTCTTTTCCAGAAATAGGAACATCATGCTGGTTTCCCTATTCCATACAAATATCATCCCAAGATTTCGTTTTGTTTTCATGGGAGGAAGAACATACCTTGGTAGGATCTGGGAAATCTCCCTTTCCATCAACTTTAGATGCCTCTTCATGATTGGCATCTGGAATCTCCTTATCAGCAGGACAAACAACAGTGCCAAGATCATCCACACTTCTACACATGTATTTTCCATCTTCATCAGTTTTCGAAGCAGAGGAAGATTTGTTTTTCTTGAGACAATTATTCTCGTTATGACCCCACAAAGCACAGAAGTTGCAAACCATAGACCGAAGACAGGAAGAAAAGTCATGACCAATAAAATTGCAGTCCTTGTATAATTTAGGAATTTTTTCATAAAAAATCTTCAGCTCAAGTATATCATCATCAGTCACAAGCATCACTTTTTCAACAAGAGGCGAACCCAACTCAACCTCAACCATAAACCTAGAAAATTGGCCAAAACATGCAATCTCCATTTACTTAACAATTTTAATTGGAATACCAATGGATAAGGAAATATCATACAATATTTTTGGATGCCAAATTATCCAGTTTAATCCATACACTCAGACCCAAATTGGGGTAGTATTGTGACCAACCTCCAAAGTATTGAACTTTTTATCCCATTCATGCAAGTGAATAATCCTCGGTTTGAGGGAAATAGAACCAAAGCCCCATGCTCGAGTTTTCAATTCATCCGTGGGGAAAAGCATATGTAAATACCCCCGACCAAGCGATACACACTTCCACGATGAAAAACCCCAAATCAATGAAACACGATCTTTAATTTCATCAATTTTCATAGGTTGTGAACCTTTAGGAAGAAATAAGCGAGCGATGATTGAGAACTCACCCATTTTGAGTCGTTCTAAGACTGCAATGGGATCCACTTTAATGTGATCAATGTTTCCCTTTCTTCGGATGGAAAGATCAATCCCTCCTTTGAGGCAAGAAAAGGAGCGAACACCACTACCCCCTGATGAACTGCCTTGGTAGTCTCCGTAACAGGATCAATAGAACATGTTCCAGTAGGAAAGGTTCCATCCTGTATTGCAATTGCAACCTTTCCAACAGCCACCCCTGTGGCCAAATCATTGAGGCCGCCCATAACAGGGGTCATAGCCACTCCTCTTGCTGAATCCATCAGAGCCAAAGGAGGCACATCACTCTATTCCACTCCCTTAAACACTTTAGGAGATGAATATTCTCCGCCCACACCAGAATCTTGACCCGCAACCACTATCATATCCTTCAAGGTGCCATCACGATGAGCGACAGCCCTCATAGATCTTGTGGTTAAAATCCTATCTGACTCTGCATCCGCAACAGACATCATCATCCTCGCAACAACATACGGTGCTACCTCCATGACTTCTGAGCCAGCCGTATCACTCGAGATCCCACCGCCACCGTGAAATCCAGGCATCACTGACAGTTTACATAGATCCAGTATCCCGCTGCCCAAACGCGACGCCGAAGGCCTGTAGCAATCAAACCTTCCTCGAGGAAGGATATCGACAGCTGAAATTGGAAGTGATGAAGCAAAGAAACCCTAGCTTAATCTAATGTTAGAGAGAGAAGAATCCACTTCACTCATCCCACCCCCTCCTCAGATATGAATATTGAATAATGTATGTTTTAGTGGGTATTAGAACCCTAGCTGAATCTAAAGATAGAGGGAGAAGAAGCGGCTTCATTTGTTTCATACATTATATTATATAGATTAATCTAATAAAGAGGCAATAGTCTCCCCATGTGTTTTATTAGACCCTCACTACTAGTCAAAAACCTCTGGTTTATGGGGTGGTGCACACGATTTCATGTGGTGACCTAGCCCAGGGAACCAGTTAGTGGGTTCCAGGTTGGGAATTTTACAATGTTGTATCAGATTCATTTTTTAAATTTAATTACTGATTGGGGAAAATATACATGACATTTGGATGTGGTAGGACTTGGAAATGACTCTAGGAATGGGGGTAGCTGACCCATGTATGAGGGAAAACTCAAGTACCCAGGTTGGGATTGTTTTTCTTGATTTTTTTTGTTATAGTTGAATAATATTTCACCATTTGGTGATGCAATTTTTGTGTACTGTGACTATTTTACGGTATTTAACTTTTGTCTATAGTGGTACTAGTTTGTTCATACATGCATCATTTTAGGACCCTTGGGATATTGGTGGAATTCATAATGGTAGAAACAAAATGGGGAAGTTTATGGGACATGTGGGATGGAATGCATTTCAATTAATTTGAAAATTTTAAATAGGTGGTGTCTAATAAAGACAATACCAATAGGTAAAATGAAGGAATTTGAAATAATGGTTAAGGAATAGTTCTTAATGAAATGTTTTAAATGGGCTAAAATTTTGGTTTAAATTTTTTTATAGATGGAATGTTTCCTAAATATAATGATTTAGGTTATGAATGTGAAGACTATAAAAAATTATGTTTAATGAAAAGACTTACGATGGTGTGAGTTGGTTTACTACATGTTGACCATTACCCATGGTAGGTATGGATAAGGGTAGTGATTGATAGGAATCTATTTACATTGAAATAGTGTATGTTGAATGGGTTATGTATTGAAGGTAGAGATCCTTCTTTTGCAAAAATTGTGGATTCTTTTTGTTATGTGTTTTGATATGTGTGTTTTCATAGAAAATAAATTTCACTATGATGATGTGTACTGGTTGGGAGAAAAGATGATATCACCGATAATGCTTCCCTAGTGGAGTCGTAGGTGACCCTATTTATCCAAGATAATAGAGGGGAGGAGTAGTGCAATGAAAAATTTTCTCATTCTATGCAGATGATGGAATGGGTCCCTTTATGGGTTTCACTGATTATGTTTGACTTGACCAGATTTTCAGTTGAGAAAACATAATACTTTTGATGGAGAGGGTAGACCTGATCCAAGCGGGTTATAGATAGAGTCCATCCATATGATTCGAGGTCACTTGGATACATCTCTTGAAAAGAGAGTCACATCGGCAACCTACATGTTTCGAGGAACAGAAAAGTGTAGGTGGGATATTATGGTGAAGAATGAGAGGGAAGAAGGTATGATATTGAATGATTTATAGAGAAGTTTCTAGAAATATTCAATATAGAGGCCTTGGGATAGGAGGAGGTTGCAGGGTTATTGATTTCAACTTAGTGGACTATGTTAGTGGTAGATTATACTGTCCTATTCACTAACTTTCAATACATTGTTTCGGCATTGGTAGGATTTTAGGCTAATATAACAAGTCATTTTTGGTAAAGAATTTAACATGAAATCAGGTATCAAGTGAATATCTTCCATTTGAATATGTTTTTTGAAGTGTTGTTCTAGGACCTTATTTCATAATGTAATTTGTGGGAGGCTTCTAGTGGTGGTCATGCAGTTCCATATGGGAGACCCAATGGGGATATATTTCATAGTAGGAAGCACCATTTTGAGGATTTTCTCTAGAACTATGGGGGAATGAGTAGTTATATAAGAGAACCATCCTATCTAGGTAGTGATCGAGTTTTATACTAAAAGTGCAATAGGTCGGGACACATGTGAGGTCAGTGTTCCAGAACCCTAGTTGAGTGTGGAGTGTGTGGAGGGATGGGGAATGTGCAGATATTCTGAGGAAATCTTGATAGATGGGATGTGATAGAGGATCGGGGACGATACATATAGAATTTAGGTGTTAGTTACCCCATATCAAGCTGGTAGTTGGATTTCTACTGGTTGTACCAATCAGGGTGGTGGATGGGTCACTCTAGGAAAAGTGAATCCCTGTTGGTAGGGTAGTGCAAGACTTGGAACACAGGAAAGAGCCTAGGGTATAGGGGAAATTCATCTTTATGTAGTTTTGCCTGCACATCGATTTAGCGAGGCTAGGACATCGATGGTATGAGGTTCGATTCTTATATCTACCACTCTTTATGGTGCATTATATGATATAGGCACTGTGTATTATTTAAGATTTGATCAGTTTTTTAATGTGTTGGTTCTAGAAGTGGAACATATATACGGGGTGATGTTGTTTAATAAATAAATAGGGATACAAGAACAAAATATCTAGAAATGTAAGGGTTATGGTCTTGGGGATTGTGGGAATAATTTTCTTTAGGACTTGTTTGTGCTTAAGATGTTAGGTTTTAACCTGATACTAGGTATGGATGGGCTAGTGTTATATTAATACCATATTGATTATTACCCCTGTATGGTAATTTTTACTTCTCTTGAGGGAGGCACTTATGTGCACCTTATAGAGTGGGATATCGGGGCATGCCATTCATGGGCCATTTAAAATCATTTAGGTGAGCTCACAACACATGTGGTTTTTCTTGTGCATGATGAAGAGGGATTAATGGAGCTTGTCTTTCCTCCTATGGTGGATCAGTTTTAGTATGTTTTTCATAAGGACTTATCTGTGATTCAATGTGAGAGAGATGTGGAGTTCATGATTGAGTTGATGACCTGTAATGAACCCATTTCTATACCAACATATAAAAATAGAGCCGATAGATCTCCAAGAACTCAAAAATTAGTTGGTGGAATTAGAGAAAAAAGTGTTTATTCATCCAAGTACATCACCTGGGGGATCTATAGTTTTTTTCAAGAAGGATGAAAGGAAGTTGAGGTTCTATGTTGATTATTAGAGGTTGAATCAGATAAGAGTTAAGAATTTATACCTAATTCCTTAAATCAATGATATCTTTGACTAGTTGAGAAGTGCATATGTTTTTTGCAAGATTGAATTCAGATCAGGGTATCATCAGTGAATGATGGACCTTCCTATACACCATGGACCTCTTTTAATATATGTTCTGGGTTGCATGTGTTTTTTGTGATACTGTTTGGATTGACCAATTCTCCAGTACTTTTTAGGGAACCAATTAAACGAATAATTCAGCCATAAATGGATCAGTTTGTAGCAGTTTTGTGGATGATATCGTAGTGTACTACACGAATCATGAAGATCATTCCAAACATGTTGAAATCATCTTGAGTACACTAAGAGAGCATATTCTATACACCAATCTATCGAAATTTCATTTCTGGATTGACATGATATATTCTTTGGTTCACATAATCTTTAAGGAAGGCATGTCAGTGGACCTAGAGAATGTGTGGGTGATTGAATCATGGAAAAACCTAATAATGTTTTTGATATCTAATTTTTTTCTGGGTTTTGTGGGTTATTATTGAATATTCATCAAATAACTTTTCCATTTGGAGGAACCTATTTCAGATTTAACCATTAAGGGCATCAAGTTTGAATGGTCTGGGGAATGTGATAATTTTTTCTAGGAGTTAAAGAAGCGGCTGAATAATTCAACAATTTTGATCATACCTGATCCAGGTAAGGGGTAAACCTTATTTTGTGATGAATCCAGTGTTTGGATTTGGGAAACGTTGATGTAGAATGATTGGATTGTGGTTTATGGGTAATGGAAGTTTATGCCCCATGAATGGAATTTCCCTATGAATGATATTGAATTTGATTTGGTGGTTTATTCCTTAAATTGCTTGCTGAATTATTTGTTGGGATAGAGGATTACTATGTACACCAATAATTAAATCCTCAAGTACATATTCCCATTGCATGATTTTAATTTTCATAAGTGAAAATGGGTTGAGTACATTAATTTTGAGCAAGTCTATATGATGAGAATATGATATATTGTTACAAATTATTTTAGTTAGAAGGCTCAAAATCAGGTGGTTAAGGAATCCCATTATGAGTGGGGGATAATGGAATTTTTGGAGGAGATGTACCTTGAGATTCAGAATGGACATGGTTAGATGACCCTTATATCATGGGAATTTGAGTCCACTCTTATAGGTGGATTAATGAGAGGTAGTTTGAGGATCCAAAGTGTTTGTCCCTTAGGTAAATTCTTGAAATTGTGTGGGGGGGGGTCACCTTATGGGCAGAATGTTGGTGAAATTAGATCATTTATGTTTGTGGTCATGTTGTAGTTCCTACTTGTATGTAGGAAGGTTTTATGAATGAGTTATATAAATATATTTAGGCATGGAATCCTTGTTTAAAAAAACTATGTAGTGATATTCATAAATAGTATTGGTAGATAGGGATGAAGAAAGTTTTTTCAGGTTTCATGATGCTATGTTGTACCTATCAGCAGGTGGAGGCATAACATTAATAATTGGGTGGTTTTTTACAGCCTTTTCCCATTTCAGAATGGATGTGGGATGATGTTATGATGGTATTTATGGAATAACTTTTGAAGATGGATAAGAATAGATATGTGATATGTAATGAACCAATGTTTTATCAATGGAAATTCCTGTATTATAATTATTTCATATAATCACATTAAATCACAACTCAATGAACTAATATGTACTATGTGACCTTTGAACATAATATTTATACTTTTGTGATTTGAATTTAGAAAATATAATATACACAGTTGCGATCAGTAAGATGTTCAGAGTCTGATAAGACAAACTTAATTTTTGGTGAATAGTAAATGACCCTTATAAATAGTAATGTCTTTCTTATGAATAGTAATATGACCCTTATGAATATTAAATTTTCTAAATAAATAGTAACCCTACCAATGAATGTATAAATAAAATTTATCAATCTTATAAGTGACAATATGATAGTGTTGGTATTTTTAAAAGTCATAAATATTTAATTAAAATTCTATGATTAATTTAAGAATTAAAAATGAAAATTTATTTCATAAAATGTAATCATAAATTAATGTTTTTATGTCATACAATTGTAGGATAATTTTATGATACCTCAGTTAACTTTTCAAAGTATTATAAAATCAGTTATAATGCCCATGGGGTGTTCGTCGAGTGGTACCCGCTGGTTGTACCCCTCGCTCTCCATGGGAACTAGCCCAGGCTTGAGTCCTGCCAGACTCGGACACTGTGCATATTATGCACAAGGTGATTCAAATCCATTTTCCTAGTTGGGGAATGTGTTGTGTGCACTATGGGAATGGCGGGGCCCCCATTGGGATTCGAATGTAAAACCTTACACATGTTTTTCCCATGGGGTGTTAGTCGAGTGGTACCCGCTAGTTGTACCCCACACTCTCCATGGGAACTGGCCCAGGCTCGAGTCCCGCCAGACTCAGACACTGTAAATATTATCCACAGGGTGATTCAAATCCATTTTCCTAGCTAGGGAATGTGTTGTGAGTACTCTGGGCATGGCGGGGCCACCATTGGGAGTCGAGTGTAAAACCATACACACATTTTCCACATGATCCTCAACCCAGTTGGTGGGGACTCCTTATGTACATCCAAGATACTAGGGATCAAAACTAGGCAGAGGCTAATTTCTGGGTTACTATAGGAGTACTGTAGTAGGTACTAAGGTATTACTGTAGTAGGTACTGTAGCAGGAACTGTGTAGTACTGTAGTAGGTACTGTAGCGGGAATTGTAGCAGGCACTATTTGGAACTGTAGTAGCCGGGAATATTCCCCCGTTTGGGCCTTCGGGCCACCGATTTGGTCCCCGATTCCTTTAAGGCCTTCAGGCCACCTTAAGTGAAGATATGAACCAGACAACCTATAAGGAACAAGCTTTAGAAGGATGATGAGAAAAAGAGCATTCACTAGTGCAGAGCTAAATGGATTGCAAGAATGAGAGGGTATAAAACCTTCCATCTGGACAAGCATATTCATGCATGGGAAAGCCTAACTGAAAATCCATGCAAAGGTGGAGAGCTGATTTCACGATGAAGATGCCGGGGAGGAGAAGTTCTAAGTAGTTAATATGAGATGTATGTAATGTTTGAAGAATATGAGAAATTAATTCCTCTAAGGACAAAAGTCCATGTAATACTTACGCCTATGGGCCTTTTAAGGGTTCCACCTCACCCCTTGAAAGGTGTATTATCAAAAATCAATAAAAAAATGAAGGCCTTCGGGCCATTGGAGGAGTTATAATTTTAAAATATGTATTTTTCAAGTAACTGATGATTTTATATAAAAATTAAATTTCCCATATTTTAATTTTTTTTAATAAAATAGAGTTTATATATGGATTATACACATCAAAAAATATTTTGGCTGATTTTTTTGGATTTTTTTGAAATACATTACTTTCCGATGAATAGTAAAATATGATAATTTACGATAAGTGCTAAAACCTGAATTTATGCATCATGATTGAGTCATGAATGATGTAAATGTCCATTTTTTAGAACTTATATGAAATTATTACTATTTTTTATCATATAATAATCTCTATTTCGTTTCTTATGGAGAAATAATAAACTAATGATTAAAATATTAAGAAAACCCTCCTCCCCTCAACTATAAAAACCACCCACACTCCCCTCTTTTCTTCAATCCTCTCTAGTGTTGTACCTCGACTAAATTAGGCTCAAATATCTCCCCAAAACTCCTCACCCACATCCATAATCCCATTTTCTATTCAAAATACCAGATCATATCCCCTTAAGAAGCTTTCAAGGAAGATTAATTTAAGAGGTAAATTCCTCTTTTCAATTCTCTTACTTTCTTTTCAAGATCCATTGTTTTATTTTCTATCCTTACCTATCTCATCCAAATGTTATGCGAACCCTAGTAACTTATATGTACTATAATGTTTTTTGATAATGGAATATTTTATTATCATCTCTCATTTACCCTTCATTGATACTAGTAGTAAAAACACCATCTGGGATGTGTTAATTTACCACATTCAAGGACGATGGGTTTTCAATTTCTATTACCGTATTAAATTCTGGCCATTAAACCATAATTATGCTTTAACCAGATACTAATAAATGTATAATGTGTCATATATGGTTTGGGGATCTTTTTTACACATGGTTTTTATTTATAAATCAAAATGTGTTCGTTGTGATAAAAAACCACCAATTAACCCAAAAGGTTATCACTAATGTTTTATATAATGATTCAAATTCACTCAAAGTAACCAAATTAAATTTTATAACATGTAACATTCAGGATGTTCAATAATAAAATATAACTCCAATTATGGACAACCATACTCATTTCACATGATTATTTTTTCATGTATATTAGTAAACCAATCATGAAACAAACGGACCCAATCAATGAAATTGAACATCTTAACCCATAAAAAAGGCCACGAAAGAACATAAAAAGGTTATAATATATCAATTAAATGTAAAATATGTTCTGGAATTATTAATTAATTAACCTAATTTTATTATTTATGTCATTAATATCTAGTGGAGAACACCATCAAACTTAAGGTTAGAGATTCAACCTGAACCTCCATTATTCCTTCAGGTTATTGTTACTCTCTTTTACCCAAATGAAATACTATATTATGTTTATGTAAATACTATAATTACTATTTATATTTCAAAAATCATGTATCAATAACCATTAATAATTATCTTCTGGGGATACACATGCTTTTATGTGATTCCATCCTCAATACTTCCTGATAAGCAAACCCGTTTTAAGGGAACTTCCCGAATTATTACCCAATTTCATGTACGTTATATGATCTGTTTTAAGCAGACATTATATTTATAAAAACAATATTTTTTATCATGAAATCCTTCTTAGTTCACTTCTCATTTTATATAACATATTATTCCCTTTTATGTTTTAAATGATCTTTGATATTTTCATTAAACTACACTAAAATGTTTTAATTTTAGTGTTTCATAAAAACTCTTTTACATGTTATCACTTAAATTTGGAATAAATTATTATGATATATTCCTAATATACCTTATGAATTTCTATAAGGGATCTAATTTAATTTTTACATGGACACTTGTATGATACGTCCATTCATTATGCTTTATGACATGATAATGATACCCATTTCTTTGCATCGGTACACTTATGTTTGTGTATGATTGATTATGTCTTATTCATTATGTGGAGATAATATTAATGAAAATGTTAATATGGGTGCACATAGATAGTGCTCAAATGAATTTGGTAAAGATGAGTCTCATGAGACGTTATGTGCAACAGTCTTGACAGTTATCCTTGACTCCTACTACCATGTACAACGGTCTTGGTGGTTAACCTTGACTAATGGTCATCTATGTTAAATGAGCCTTGACATGTGGTAAAGTCATGTTTTATGTTTCTGAAAAATTATTATGACTCCAATTTTATATTATCCCATGTTTATATGTTATGATTTCACATGTTCCCTACCTTTTTATATCATTATAACATGCCTTCTAACCCATGTGCTAAAGCTTTATTACTATGCTTTTCCCCTTATTGAGATTTTATCTCATCCCTTTGTTCATGTTATCCCTAGGTTACCCTATGAAGATGTATGAGCACAATGAAATTTATGTGATATTTATGAATATTAAATAAAGAAATGATTTATTTAGTCCCATGTTTTCAATTTTATGTACATAGTCTTCCAATACACTAGACTTCATGATCCTTGACTTGTAATATGATGATTTATTATTATTAAAACCATGAAATGATATGTGTCAAAGGATATGGTCACTATAGTTGGTATTTAAGGATGTTCTAGTTATTTTTTTAGATTAGGAATAGAGAACTTTAGTAAGAACCTTAAGGATGAAACTAAGTATAAGAAAACATTTCTAAATTTTGGTAAGTATATAGTAAGTGTTTGGTTAAGAAAATACATCCATTTATGGATAAAAACAGGTAGAGGTGGCTCTATAACTATGAATCTAGGGGTAAAACCTGAAAACACAGCTTTGAGCTAGACTTGAATGGGAACTGGTGCACGACAATGAGCCTGACTTCACTCTTGGCCTGACACTCCCATGGATATGATTTTGTAAATTCATGAGCTTGGTACAAACCATTATTAAGGGAATAAAAAAAAGAGATCCCATATGAATATATGTTAAGAAATAGGTCAAGGATAACATATATACACACCTAGAGAATCAAAAGTTAGGATATACTTCTCCTTTACAAGTTTATCCTTTTATGTTCAATGTTTCATTTTTATGCTTAATAACTAAGTATTCAAGCCCTCTAATTGTATGTTATTTTTCTTAGTTAATGGAGGGAAATAGAAGAACATGTGGAAACAATCAATTTCATAGGGAATGTGAATATTTCCCTAATGATATGCCAAATATGATATGAATAGGTTCTCAAAACATCATGATAGTACTTGATCAGCTGGCTCAAGTTATGAATAATAACTTGAATCACGTGGTAAACCATCCTCCACCAATGTAAAGAGAAAGTTGATGTTGAATAATTCATGCGACAAATGAGTACCATGTTTAGTATATCTTATGATCCCCTCCTCATAGAACAATGGATTAACACCATTAAAAAGATATTCTATGTCCTCCAGTGCTCAAAAGAAGAGAAAGTCGTACTGGAGGTCTATCGTTTTGATGGGGAAGCTGATCAGTTGTGGAAACTGATCAATAATATGAAGTACCAAGATGAAATTGATTCCATGGATAGGGATGAATTCAATAAAATGTTTTTCAATAAATATTTTCCCTAAACCCTCTGCCTGAAATGGAAAGAGAGTTACTTGGACTCAAGCAGAAGTAAGATGAGTCCATCAGAGCATATAAAGCAAACATGTCAAGGCTTACAAGATATGTCTCAGACTTTGTCATAAACACTAATATAGAGGTGGATCGCTTCTTTAGCAGACTAAATATAAGTCTATAAAAATCATTGGAGATTCAAGACTTTGAAAGGTATGAGAAGATTGTCTGCTATGCACTCAAGGTGGAAATGGAGATCATGGGCTCCTAGTGGTATCGTGGTCCTAGTGACAAAAAGCGTAAGATAGAGTCTAATATGGGTGGTTCAAAAAATAAATACCATGATGAAAAGAAGATAAAAAATCTCACATTTCAAAATTGTGGGAAGAAGCATCCTTAGAACTGTCTAAAGGGAACTAGGAATTACATCAAATGTGGAAATATGGTACATCTATCAAAGAACTTCTGAAGGGATATGAAGATTCCTGCTAATGTGGAAGAAGAAATGAAGGTTCAGATAAATTATCTACCAATGGTGCAGTGTTATAACTACAAGGAGCATGGTCATTATGTGAAAAATTTCCCAAATCTAAGGGTTGTTAGAGGAATTAAACAATAACCTACAAGGAAACAAGGAA
Organism: Viscum album; assembly: GCA_963277665.1. Classification (NCBI taxonomy): domain Eukaryota; kingdom Viridiplantae; phylum Streptophyta; class Magnoliopsida; order Santalales; family Viscaceae; genus Viscum; species Viscum album. The sequence continues at coordinate 344,378,839 of OY728167.1, forward strand.
GGGATTATGCTATCACTATTGCTGAGGTGGAGCCGAACTACGATGTGGTGATGGGTATGATAGTTATTCATTCACAAATAGATAATGTACTATTTTATTATGGATATATTCAGACTTTTTTATCTTACAAGTTTAGTAGAACTATTAAAAAACCACCTCAAAATTTGGAGATTAAGTTATCTATGAGATGAGATAATGGGGAAATTATTGCTTCTGAGTTTTATAACTCCCCTCAGGAAATTTTTATGGACTAAACCTCCAAGAAAATCTTTTCATACTTCCTTTAGTGGAGTTCAATGTTATATTGGTCATGGATTGGATATCTTTACACAAAACCAACATCGACTGTCAGGAAATGGATATAACTCTTCACATCCTGACGTATCCTCCAATTATTTACAAGTATAAGGAGAAAGATGAATCTCCATTAGAATCATTGTCTCAAGTGTGGATATTACTGCCTTATGAGAAATCATGTCTAGCTCAAATGATTGAGACAAAGGATATGATACTTCTCAAAGATATTCTCATCATGAGGGATTACACTAATGTATTCCAAAAATTGTTTCTTAGTCTTCCTCCTGAATGGGAGGTTGATTTCTCAATTGAACATATTTCTAGATCCCTAACTATATCAAATAAACCATATAGAATGTCCACCTTAGAGTTAGAAGATATGAAGAAGCAGTTACAGAAGAATCTGGAGAAGGGTTTTATATGCCCAAGTGCTTCACCATGGGGTACACAAGTCCTCTTCATTAAGAAGAAGGATGGATCAATGCATCTCTACATTGATTATCATGAGCTCAATAAAATCACAAAAAAGAACAAGTATCCCCTTCCATTGATAGATGAATTATTCGATCCGCTTTGTGGTCCCAATTATTTCTCTAAGGTGGAACTTTGGTCGGGATATCACCAATTAAAGGTGAGTAAGGAATATATTCCCAAGAATTCATTTCGAATGAGGTATGGAAACTATGACTTCATAGTGATTCCATTTAGAATCATTAATGCTCCAGTAATTTTCATGGATTGAATGAATAAGTCTTTAGAGATTACCCTAAAAAATTTGTGGTAGTCTTTATCGATGATATTCTGATATAATCCAAGATCAAGGAGGAACATGAGGAGCATTTGAATACTTTGATAAAGACTTTCCAAAGGGAGAAACTAAATGAAAATTATAGTAAATGTGAGTTCTGGATGGTTGAAGTATCATTCTTGGGGTATGTTATCACCAACAAAGGGACATCTGCGGACCCTTCCAAGATAAATGCAATTGAAGAGTGGACCAGAACAACATCTATAATGGAGAAACACAAATTTCTGGGTCTATCCGAGTATTATCAATGATTTTTGAATAACTAATCATTATTTTAAAACCCAATGACCATGATGACATAGAAGAGAGTGATGTTCTTCTGGACTCAAGAATGTGAATACTGCTTTAATGAGTTGAAATAGAGGCTTATCACTATGCCAAAACTTATAATTCAAATAAGTGGAGAACTATTTATTATTTATAGTGATTCTTAAAAGAAGGTATTAGGCTGTGCGATGATGCAAAATGAAAAACTGATAGTCTATACCTCAAGGAACCTGACAATACACGAGAAAAACTATCCTACACAAGATCTATATTTGGCATCTATGATATTTGCATTGAAAATATGAAAAAATTATCTCTATGGGAAGAATTGTAAGATATATACAGATCACAGGAGTCTCAAATATATATTCACACAAAAAGATATTAATATGCGCTAATGAAGATGGATATATATCATCAAAGATTTTGACTTCTCAATCCACTACCATCCCAGTAAGGAAAATAAGGTGGGAAATGCTTTAAGTAGAAAGGATCCCGCATCTTTATTAATGATAAGAATTGTAAAGGATCCAATATTATTATATTTTCATAGGATGGACATCAGAATAATTATATGTGGAACATCATAAATCCTTTATCAAATGATTTCTCAACCATCCCTCTTGGAGAAAATAAATGAGGATCAATGAAAATATGTGGGAATTCAGAAAAGGGTGGAAGCCATTAAAAATGGGAAATCCTCTGAGTTCATGATTGATGAGGAAATATTTGTAAGATTTGGGTCATGATTATATGTACCATTTGATCCAAAGACAAATAATGAGATTTTGAATGACACTCATATATCAACATTCTCTATTCACCCAGAGAGCTCAAAGATGTATTGAGATCTATGAGGTAACTTTTGGCGGGACAATATGAAGAAGGATATTGCTGAGTATAAATCAAGGCTCCTGGTATGTAAACATGTGAAGGCTGAAAGACAAAATATAAGGGGATTATGAAACCACTACCCATAAAAACATGGAAGTGGGAGAACATTACCATGGACTTTGTCACAAGACTTTAAAGGATATCCAGAGGAAAAAATTCTATATTGGTCATTTTGGATTGTCTTACAAAGACATATCACTTTATCACAATTTAAGAAAAATTATCATTGGATTAACTTTCACAGATATATATCAATGATGTGGTAAGGATTCATGGAGTAATACTATCTATAGTAACCAATAGTTATCTGATATTCACTTCAAAGTTCTGGAAAAGTCTCCAACATTCTCTATGCACTAAACTGAACTCTAATATGGACTAACATCCTCAAACTGATGGATAATATGAGAAAACTATTCAGACACTGGAAGACATGTTGAGAGTATGTTCTATGGACATCAAATGATGGTGGGACCAATATCTTGCACCAGTTTAATTCTTCTAAATTATCAGTTTCCACCCCAACATCTGAATGGAACCATATGAAGCCCTTTATGGTAAAAGGTGTAGAACATTGACATGTTGGGATGAAGTTGGTGAGAATAAGATTCTAGGACCTGAAATGGATGATGAAATGGCGGAGAAGGTGAAAACCATTTAGCAACACATCAAGGTATCCCAAAGTCGAAATAAGAGTTATGCAGACAATATTCAATGGGAACTTGAGTTCAAAGTTAGAGACATGGTATGACTCCGCATATCTCCATGTAAGAAGGTCACGTGGTTTGGGATGATAGGAAAGTTAAGTATCAGGAACATCAACCCCTTTGATATTCTTGATCGTGTAAGATATATAGCCTATCGACTAGCACTTCCACCTACCATGTATACAGTACACAATGTCTTCCATGTATCCCTCTTACGAAAGTACATACCAGATCATTCACATGACTCTCTTCAAAGGTTTTACAGTTGGAGAATGATCTCTATTAAGAGGAGTAGCTAGTGAAGATCATGGATCATAGAGATAATGTTCTACGTAATAAGACTACTCACCTAATAGAAGTACTATTGTGGAAACATAAGTAAGAAGATGCAACATGGGAACTGGAGGAGGCAATGAAAGAAACTTTCCCGCACCTATTTATGGATTAGAATGTAAAATGAAATTTCAAGGGAAAAATTTCAAAAGGGGGAAGAATGTACTGAACTAGTGTTTTATCAATATAAATTACCTTATTATAATTATGTCATATAAGAAGATGAAATCAAAACTCAATTAACTACTATGTACTATGTGACCTTTAAACATAATATTTTCACTTCTATGATTTAAATTTCAAAAATCTAACATACACGGTTGCGATCAGTAAGATATTTGGAGTCCAATAAGACAGACTTTATTTTTGGTTAATACTAACCAACCCTTATGAATAGTAATACTAACCATATGAAAAGTAAATCAGACAAGTAAATAGTAACCTTACTAATGAATGTATAAATAAAATTTATCCATCTTATAAGTGACAGTATGACAGTGTTGGTATTTTTACAAGTCATAAATATTTGATTAAAAATATATGAATAATTTAAAAATAAATAAAGAAAATTTATTTTCATAAAATGTATTCATAAATTATTATTTTTGATGTCTTACAGTTTTAGGATAATTTTATGATACCTTAGTTAAATTTTCAAAGTATTATAAAACCAGTTATAATTTTAAAATATGTATTTTTCAAGTAAGTGATGATTTTATTTAAAAATTAAATTTCCCATATTTAAGAAAATAATTTCATAAAATGGAGTTCCTTTTGATTATAGACATCAAAAAATGGTTTGGGTGAGTTTTTGGGACATTTCTGAAATACTTGAATTTTTGATGAATAGTAAATTACAATAATTTATGATAAGTGCTAAAACCTGAATTTCTGCTTCATGCTTGAGTCATGGATGATGTGAATCGCCATTGTTTCAAAGTCACAAAAACATATTACTATTTCTGGTCATTTAATCATTACTTTTTCTTGTCTTATGGATAAATAATAAACTAATGATTAAAATATTAAGAAAACCCTCTTCCCCTCCATTATAAAAACCACCCACATTCCCATCTTCTATTCACTCCTTTAAAGCCTTGTGACATGCCTAAATTATACTCAAATATATCCTCAAACTACTCCTCCAAGTCTATAATCCCTTGGTATGTTCAAAATACCAAATCCTCTCCCCTTAAGAGACTCTCACGGAAGATTAATTTAAGAGGTAAATTCCTCTTTTCAATTCTTTTACTTTCCTTTCAAGTTCCTTTGTTTTATTTTCTATCCTTATCACTCCTCATCAAAATTTTATGAAAAACCTAGTACCTTATATGTACTGGAATGTTTCTATGATAATGTAATAATTTATTATCGAATCTCTTTTACCCTTATTTAATTATAGCAGTAAAAACACCATATTAGATGTGTTAATTTACCACATTCAATGACAATAGGTTTTCAATCTCTATTTTCGTCTTTAATTATGGTCATGAAACCATTATTATGGTTGAACCAGACTATAATATATTTAAAAAATTTCATATATGTTTTTGTAATGTTTTTTACACATGGTTTCGATTTATAAATCAAAATGTGTTCATTGTGATAAAAAACCACCAATTAACCCAAAAAGTTATCACTAAAGATTTATATAACGATTCAACTTCACTCCAAGTAACAAAATAAAATTTACAACCATGTAATAAAACAACCTGAATTTTTATTACACACATAAAAATTATTTATTACATAAACTCTTCACTTGATACAACATGGAAGATCGAGAGGTCTACTGTCTTTGGGGATTATGAACATTACATAACAACTTAAAACATAAAACACACAACATCTTTATTGAAAAAATCCTTCACATAACCATGATATTCCCTTGTACTTAGCATTGCATGGAATAACCTGAGGACATACATGTGAATAGTGTGAGCTATAAATCCCAGTAAGGCAGTAATCAAAGAATAACATGAAGAATACAATACATATTAGGCAATAGGAATATCAATGGATCATAAAAGAACATGAACATAAAGGCATGATATATCATGAATATCATAACATGGAAATGTGGCAACAACACTTAACATGGAATTAGCATGAGCCAAGGCTCATTCCACATGGAGCACGAGTAAACCCTCATTGACCTTTAATTATTATGAGTAAATCCTCCTTTCACTTTAATTTTCATGAGTAAATCCTCATTTCACTTAACGTATCATGATACTAATATTTACACAATTAATTGGAGTGCTATCAGGGCACACCCTTCTTAATCATTTCATTTCATGCATAAGTGTGCCACATGGATCATATAACATGGATTCATTAAACATTATCATTTATTCCACGATAAAGGAATGCAGAATTCATACATGAAACTCTATAATCAATAAGTAAATTTGAATAAAGGTGAATACCCTTTATAGATAAATGGGAATGGTATTCACTACACAATGACTTTGTATTGAAAAAGCACTATGCAATTTTGGCAGCGTAACGACGTAAAATAAGAATTCATAAAAATGGTTGATGAGATAGAAAGGGGTGTCTCATAATATATACATGAAATGGACAGTAAGGGGGTCATATAGATACATTTCCCAACATAAGTAATGGGATTTGGATTCATAATACAAAATAATTGCTTGAATGTAAATGAGGAGAGAGAAATCCCTTATGAAATTTTGGCATGGTAACATGTATAAATGGAAGGCATCGATGAGAGAGAAATGGGTATCTCATCATTAAAACATAAATATTACAGCATAGGGGAGGTGAAAAATCATACCACAACATTTATAATTGTATATAAAAGGGCATAACAATATTAAGAAACTTGGATAAAATGAGAAAGGAAGGAATCCCTTATTTGGAAGTGTGATCCCAAAGGATTAGGAGAGGCTTGAGAGAGGCTACTTGGGAGGTTGGGGTGTCTTCAGAGGATTATAGAGAGAGTAGGGAAGAGGTTGAATGAAATCCAATGTATTTGAGTGAAGATAAAATGGGAACTTGGGTGGGTTTATATAAGAAAGGAGAGGGAATTATTTATAATTTAGGTTTGGGACACCACACATTAAACTAATCAATACCAGAATCCAGACCATGGTTTGTCCCATGGGGTTTTACAAAGGGGAGGGGAAAACAATATTTTATAATGAAAATGGCCGAAATTCTTAAAATAATAGGGTTTCTTATGTGGAGGTGAGTCACACTCTCAAGGAAATCAATTTAAAAAGCTAATATGTTTTATAAGTCTTGGAGGGTCCACTAAGGCTTTGTAAAATAAATCAATCAAACCCAAAAACACATTACTTTAATGGTAAAACATATATTGGCCGAACATAATATTTATTGAATTTAATTACATCACTATTGTGTCATTATGATGTCATAAAACACATTATATATTTAAATGGTATTTAATTTTTACCCAAAAATTTGACTCTCATAAAATTATGAAAAAACCCCTGTTGGATAATCTCTATACCCTAATTACAATAATAATATTAATTTTATCTAATTATTTTCTAAATATTTAATTTTTTAGTTTTAAAATATAAATCGAGATTTATCGAAAATTCACGGGTTTTGACAAAAACAGATTTCAAACATTAATAAAAATTACAATTGTATTCATAATAATTATATGATCATTTATACTTAATAAAAATTAATTTAATAATAATAATATTTTATTAAAATATTATTTAATTAAAAAATCCATTAATTTATCAAAATAGATTCCTTAGGTGAATATTAACTAAAAATACTATTTGTGATTTCAAAACTATTTACAAAGTAACAATAATAAAATGAATCTATATTATTTATTATATAAAAATATAATTCACATAATCATAGTGCTAAGATCTTGTTACATAACCCCTTATAACACCCGCATAAGACCGAAGGGTAAGGTGTGCGATGGTGAAAGACTCTTTGGGTGGCTCAGATAACATCGCTCGGGTGTTAATCTCTATCAACTTCCACCTCTCCCATAGGATGTTCCATTATAGCTTAACATGTTGAAGCTTGGATTGATATTGGTCAAGAGAGAAGCCCAATGATGCCACCTCCTTTTCCGATCTCCGAAAAATGGGCTTCGTACGGGGCAAGTATACTGGATAAGGCCATCGCTTCCTTTTTCTGAGTAAATTGAATTTACTAAATCCCTATATTTATACTAATCATGTGATCACTGTTCAACGGATATATTAGCAATGGTCACAATTCTTAATGGTATTTTAAAAAAAATCCAAAATCATAAAACCAAATAAGTGCATATATTATATAACCATTTCACATAATAATACATTTAATTAGATCAAGAGTAATTTCCATTATTAAAATTTTGGGTCGTTACATGTAACCTTATGGATTTTCAATAATAAAACATTACTCCAATTATGGAAACCATCCTCATTTTACATGATTATCCATTCATGTATATAAGTAAACCGATCATGAAACAAACATATCCAAATAATGAAATTGAACCTCTTAACCCCTCAAAAAGACCATGAACAGACTTAAAAAGGTCACACTAAATAAATTAAATGTAATAGAGGTTCTTTAATTATTAATTAATGAACCTAATTTGATTATTCAGGTCATTAATATCAAGTGGATAACACCACCAGACTTAAGGTAAGGGATGCCACCCGAACCTCCATTATTCCTTTGGGTTATTCTTACTCTCTTTTTACCCAAATGAAATGCCATAGTATGTTTATGTACATATTATAATTTATTTTTATATTAAAAAAATAATGTATCAAGATCTATTAATCATTTTTTTCTGAGGATATACATGCTTTTATGTGATTCCCTCCTCAATACTTCTCGATAAGCAATCCCGTTTTACGGGAAATTCCCAAATTCTTACCCAATTTCAAGTACACTATACAATTTGTTTTTAAGAAACCATTATATTTATAAAACCAATATTATTATCATGAAAAACTTCTTGGTTAAATTCTGGTTTTATATAAAATATTAGGCCCTTTTATGTTTTAAATGGTCTTTGATATTTTCATTAAACCACACTAAAATGTTTTAATTTTAACGTTTCTTAAAAACTCTTTTACGTGTTATCAATTCAATTTGGAATCAATTATTATGATATATTCCTATTATACCTTATGAATGTCCATAATTGATCTAATTCCTTTTTTCATGGTCACTTTTATGATACACCAATTCATTATACTTTATGACATGATTATGATACCCATTTCTTTCCATAGGTACCCTTATGTTTAATTAAGATTGATTATGTATGATTATTTATGTGGTATGAATATTCATTAACTTGTTAATATGGTTTCTCTTTGATAGAAATCCACTACATTGGGTAAATATGAGTCTCATGAGACGTTATGTACAATGGTCTTGGTAGTTATTCTTGACTCGTGCTACTATGTGCAAAAGTCTTGGTGGTTAACCTTAACTTGTGGTAGTCTGTATGAAACAAGCCTTGAATCATGATAAAGTCATGTTTTATGTTGATGATACATTATTATGACTCCATGTTTATATGATCCTAAGTTTATATGTTATGATTTCACATGTTCCATGCCTTTTTATATCAGTATGCCATGCCTTTTAACCCATGTGATAAAGCTTTATTACTATGATTTTCCCTTACTAAGTTTTTAGCTCATCCATTTGTTCATGTTATCCCCAGGTTACCCTTTGAATATTTATGAGCACAATGGAAGTTAGGAGCTCTTTATTAAGATTAAATGAATAAATTTTTTATTTAGTCCCATGTTTTTAGTTTTATGTACCTAGTCTTCCAAGACACTAGACTTCATGATCCTTTCCCAGTAATATGATGTTTTATTATGCATAAAATCATGTAATGATATGTGTAAAAGGCTAGGGTCGCTATATTATATGGGTAGTTTTGGATCGATTGATGAAAGGATATATTTCTTATCAATAGGAGAGACCTTCTCCATTTACTAATTGGGTGAGTTGTATGATTTTGAGATGGTGTGATTGAATGGGGAGTCATGGAACATAGTTTTGGATCATGATCCACATTTTCCATCACGCTTCTCGTAGGGGATAAAAAAGAAACATGGTACCTAGGTGTTTTTCAGTCTATATTCCCACCCATAGATAGGCATTCAGTCAAACCAAACTATTTAGTTGATGGGGGACATGTTCATGACATGTATCATTGACTTTAGTTTATCTTGGTAAAAGAACTTGGTGCCTGTTGAGTTTACCTATAACAACAGTTATCTAGAGACGATTCATATGGAACCATATGAGGTTCTCTATGGTAGGTCATGTATATCTATATTATGTTGTATTGGGGCTAGGGAATCAGATTTGTTGGTAATGAGAGTCATGCAGGAGACATCAGAGCAGGATAAGTTGACTTGGAATGGTATAGATAGGGCCTATAGTAGGCATAAGTCATATGATTATCGAAATAATTACCCTATTGAGTTTATGGTTGGTGATTTTGTGTTTATTCAGGTGTCTATAAGGTTTGGTCAACATTGGATTTAGTAACATGGTAAGTTTGCTCCTAGTTATGTTGGGTCATTTAGGATTGTGGATAAGATCGAACTGATGGCATATAGATTGGATCTTCCATAATATTATAGTTTCATGAATGATGTTTTTCATGTGACACAACTTCAACAATATCACCCAGACCATTCTCATCTGATTGATGTTGATGGTGTTTAACTTGAGGCTGATTCATCCTTCAAGGAACATCTGGTTCATATATTGGATCATAGTTACAATAACATATAGGGAAAGACCATGCCTTTGGTTTGAGTGGTATGGATGCATAGTAATTTTTAGAAAGAGACCTGTTAGAGGAATATGTATATGTGGGGCCAATAGCCCTCTCTATTTACCTCATAAACTCAATGTTTATCAGGAAAGTGTCTTGAGGACAAGCTATTATAAGGTGGGGAGGTTACAAGATCCCATACATATGATGAGGTACATTCTTTTTTTAAATTCCAAGTTAAATACCTTTATGTTTGTTAATGGATTGTTTCTTGAGTATATTTGGAGGTTCATGGGTGTACCAGAGGGTCAAGACATGAAAGAGGAAGAAAAGAGACCATCCAGTTCATGTTTCACTGTTGGCACATGGTTAGTAGTAACCATGCACCCTAACTGTTTTTCCTAGAGGAGGGGTGAAGAATTTTTAAAACCCATGAAATGGGGGAGTGAAACCATGTGGTCATGGATATATATAATCCTCATGGTTATAACATGGTTTTTAAAACCATACAGGATTCCCAGGAGATTGTGAAACCTGACCCCCTCTTGGACAGAGGGTGGCTCATGGTTGACACACAATTTGGCTAACCATAAATCAAACCATGCACCTCATTAAAAGGGGGAAATTCCCATTTTCCACCTCAGGCCATAAATGTTATATCTGGGATTTCTCATATATTTATCCTCCAATAGAAAAAGCGACAATCCAAATATTTCTATACTTCTCAAGGGTCAATCTCCCTTATTTTTAAGTTATTTAGAGTTCAGTAGGGTGTGTATTGAAGCTATGGGTTAATATAACCCTCCACTTTATGAATTATGGAATTGTTCTCCTCAATTAGAATCCATAAAAAACTCTTTTTCTAGTGTTTTCTTGCTTGGTGATTGAATAGGTGTTTGTTTCCAAATAAAAGGATAAATTTAAGTGAGGGTTCATCTTCTGAATCATTGTATGTTGCCTACCATTTATATCCCATAGTATTTTTTATTTTTTTATGTGTCTGTTTATGTGAATTGGTGCTGTTGAGTTTTCCATTTGATTTTAATTAGTAAAAATGTTGATTTGATTGGTTAAATTTTATATTGAAACCCCCACCCATGATCCTTATGGGATGTTTTTAGGTTGATTTGACTGGGTTATGATCCAACCTTGGGGTGTGCCTCTCTTTGAACATGGAAAATTGAAATGTTAATTGTAAAATATAATTTTATTGATGTAGATACCATTATAAATGTTTTTATATGTTACCATGGAATATGAAATGGAACTAATGATAAGTGTTACTAGTTTTTAACATGGCATAAGAGGTTGTTCGGTAAATGATAAATGTGTTAAATGGATTAAGGCCTGTAAATGGAGAATTGTTGTGATAATTTGTTATGGAACATATATGGTATAAATTTTAGTGAGATTTTAATTTTGAATAATTTATATGTTAGTGGGTTATGGACCATGAGTGAAGAATTTGTTAATGGATTATGGATTGTAATTGATTTAAGTGTGTAATTAACTATGAATTATAAATGGAATGTGTGATCATACTTATCATTACATTACTTTAATTTGAATAATATCCATAAAAACAATGGGCGGAATGGTCGAGCCCAAGAACGCACCTCACACGCCTCCTTCAGTTTAAAATTTACCGACTATTACGGCTGGTCTTGCCTGGCATCCACCTCCCCATCTGTCGGTTTCTGAACCAGGTTTGTCATCAATTTCCTCTGGTGGACATACGGCAGTTCCCACCCCATTGGTCAGTGCCCCGAACTTTCCCACCCCAGTCCCTTCCTACTCTATCGGCAGTGTGGTATCCTTCTGTGATGTTCTCCATGGCTTGGCATGGGATTATCCTTGTTTCCCGATGATCTCTATGGAGCCTATGAAACCTTTTCATGAAGGTAAAATGGTTTGTATGAAGGTTACAACATTGGATTTATAGGAGGCCAAGTCTTATCTCAAATGGACTCTAGTGGCTCGCTTCGTGGAGGCCAAGCCGCCACTAGCTATCTTTAAACGGTCCGTTGTGTCCTGGGGGCTTCAATGCTAGCGCAGGTCTCGGATCTCCATAGGTTCCCTTTCTATATTTTCCTCACCTTCGAGGTGGAATTACTCCATGTATGGCGCAAGGTTCTGCGGTTCATGTGTTGTTGGAGTTTTCACTTAGGTAGGTGGTCCCTGGAATCTCATAGAGGCAAGGAAAGTTCATTTGAAGCAGTATAGATTTGCCTACCAGGGTTGCTATTTCCATTCCATAATGAAGGTCTTCTGAAGATGATTGGAGACTCCATTGGGGTCATTTTATGCTCCAATGAAAACATGAGGAGGGTCCTGTCATCCTCAGAGGATCGCATCGATGTAAATCTTGAAATCACCTGTACTCTTCCAGAGAAGTTGGACCTTCAGGTTGAGTATTGTTTCACCGGGGTCCAATACCTGGTTTACCCGGTGTTTCCTAGGTTTTTCTCACAATTCCTTCTACAAGGGAACTCTATATAGCTCTATCTCCACCATGGGAATAAGGGGTGTGGTATAAATCTAGGTAATGTGGAAAGGATAGGTGGTGATTGGCCTTATCCTACGCCTCCTATTGAGGAGACCCTGTCAGAGGTGATGGAGTTTGTTCCCTCCTCATCGGCCTTGGGAGTCGCCTTAGTGGTGCCTATGGAGTCTATGGCCCGGGTCTATCCCGATGATTCCTTGGCTCTTGTACATTATATTCCGAGGAGTATTTTTAATTTCTGGGTTCCTCCCTCCCAGCCTATTCCTGATAGGCTTCTTTAGCTCCCATTATCAAGTGGACAGGTTTGTGTAAAGATCCCGCGGGGCTCGGGTCCTTTCCCCCTATTGCGGATGTTTCGTTGAATAGTGGATTAGGGGTGAACCAGTGGGCCATGGTAGATTTCTACCAAGTCTTAGGAGATGATCCTGGGGGATCCTCCCCTCCCCTCCTTAACTATGTTTCCCCAGCTCTCCCAGGCTCCTTTCGAGGGGTCTTCCCCCTACTTAGAGGATTCTAGTGAAGGTGGGTATCTGTCAGTAGCCCAGGCTAGGAGGAAGCACAAATCCACCCTGTTAGGAAGTCCTTCTTCTCCCACAATGCTACCCTATAATGAGATGATGGTTCTCACCAGATCTAAGGGAAAGTTTCGTCAAGGGGTATCACCTTCCCTCATTTTGAAGGCTAAGGTCTCTGGAGCCAGCACCAGGGAACTCATTTTTAAATGATTCCCTTGTTAATATGGAATGACAGGGGGCTTGGTGCCTAGGTGAAATTGGATTTTTTCACCTCAAAATATTACATCCAAAAGGTTTCTGTGGTGGCCATTCTTGAACACAAACAAGAACCTTCCAGAATTAGAGATTACACCAGAAATCTACGGATGCATGACTACATGCAGGCTGAGTCAGTTAGTTGGTATATTTTGGTTTTTTGGTATAAAAGGTGCTCGGTGGACTTGGTTCAAGCTGAGTAACAATTCATTACCGTTAAGGTAACCATAGTTCTTGTTTCCTTCTATGATTCTTTCATGTATGAGAGATTTTATATGAACACATGGGACTCCTTGTGGAGGAAGTTAAGTAGGATTGATCTCAAATCATAACCGTGGATTGTAGGCGGTAACTTTAATGTGGGGGCTGATCCGGATGAAAGGAAGGTTAGAGGACCTTTACCTAGGAAAGATATCCTTGATTTTGTGTGATTCATGTCATCTAAGGGTCTCTGAGACCTAGGATTTGTGGGTGAAAAATTTACGTGGTGTAACAACTAGCGGAGACCATGCCCTTCGTGGGGTTGGTTGGATTTTTTCCTAGCCAATATCAATGATATACCCATCTTCTCCAGCACAATGGTAAATCACCTCGTTTGGGGACTATCAGACCATTCCCCCTTTTAGTATATCTGATGTCCTTGTAGAGGCCGCAGACACCATTTAGATACTCCCAATACTGGGTGGAACTTCAGGGGTATCATGACCTGGTCAGTTCTGTGTGGTGCGTTCCTTCTCAAGGAAACCAGTGGCACACCTTTCATGGGAAATTGCGGAGGCTTCATCCCTTACTTTATTTGTGGTCTAGCGAACTCTTTTCCCCTAAGGAATAATTAAGATATGTTATAAAGATTGTTGAGCATCTGGAAAGAATTCTGGAGAAAGTGTTAGATGATGGGTACTATGGATGAATTAACTCTCAAGAAGGAGTGCCTGGCCAGGGAGAGGGCTAGGATCAAATGGATTAAGAAAAGAGATAGGAATTCAGACTTATTTCATGCATGTATTAAGGAGAGGAAATGGAAGGTAAGGCCGAACATATAGTTGGAAGATGAATCCTTTATGGATAATATAGACATTGTGGGAGGACTAACCAAATATTTCTTATAGGATCTTCTGGACGGACCTCATACGAGCTTTCCCACTGCATATCCATCAGATTCCATGGATATCTTCTGCGTTATTTCTAACCTGGTGTCTGAGCAGATCAATGACAACCTGGGGGATATACCAGATAAGGGGAGATTAAGGAGGCGCTCTAGAACTTGTCTCCAGATAGTGCCCAAGGTCCAGATGGTTTCCCTGATTCTTTATACAAGGTCTCTTGGGTGATGGTGAAAGTGACACTAATCACGACCATACATGACTTATTTCTTGGGGGAAGTTTTCCTCAAGTGGCCTGCACCACCACCCATGTCCTCCTAAACAAAACTAAGGACCCATCCTCGATCTCTCATTATCGCCCCTTGAGTATGTGCAATGTCTCCTATATGATATTGGTGAGTGTTTTCAACTCGAGACTAGTCATCCATATTCCTCGATGGATATGTCTCGAGAAGCCTGGGTTCAACAAGGGTTGATCTATCCAGGAGGTAGTTTCCCTGGAATAGGAGATGATTAATGACATTAACTTCAAAACTATTAGATTGAACATGGTCATCAAAAATGATATGAACAAGGCATACAATCAAGTAAAATGGATCTTTATAAACAGAGTCTTGGAAGGTATGTGCCTGAACTCCTGGAATGCTGATATTCTCTTCCCTTGCTTCAGCACTGCCTGGTTTTCAGTTTCATTTATGGGTAAATCCTATGGTTTATTCAAGTCTGCTCGGGGTCTCAGGGAAGGGGACCCTGTCTTGCCTACACTGTTCATTCTCATCCAGGACATGATGAGCAGACTCATACGGAGAATTAACAACAATAAGGGAATCATCACATATCACTGACGGTTAAAGGCTCCAGCAATTTCCCACCTGATGTTCACCGATGATATCATCCTGTTCCTGAATAGAAAAAGTAGATCCCTATGTATCTTAAGAGAGATACTAGATAGTTATTTACATTGGAGTGGTTAGATCATCAAAAAAGGAAAGAGTGAATTATTCATCTCCAATAGGTTCTCGGTCCAAAGGGTAGAGTCTGTCAGCAGGTTTCTAGGCATCCAGATGGGGGAGTTTCCTATGATCTACCTCGGTGTGCCTCTATCATCTGGGAGACTATAAATTCAGGACTTCGATTCCCTCCTCTCCATGATCACAAAGAGAGTGATGAACTGGAAAAATAGGCTTTTATCTTTTGGCAGGAGGATCACCCTGGTGAACAACGTCTTTGTGGATTCTCCCATTCACGACCTCTCTTCCAGCAAGGTGCCTAATGGTGTTATCAAATCCATCGATAGGATCCTATACTCCTTCATCTGAGACCCATACATGGAAGGGAAGAAACACTGGGTGTCCTAGAATCGAATAGAGAAACCTTTGGTTGAAGGGGGAATTAGCATGAACGACCTTAGTGATACCATCTTCTATATGCATGCAATAATTGCATGGAGCATTCTGGAACGACATACTCTCTGGGGATCTACCATGCACAAGAACACTTCTTGGTTTTGAGGATCGATGGATGGGGGTCGCTCTACCCTCTGGTCAACGGTTAGACCTATTTTTGAGGTCCTTAGTCCCTTTACCTGTTGGTTGGTTAGGAGATGCGACCTCCCTTTCTGGCACCAGGACCGGGGTAGCGGTGTAATGAAATTTCCTGGGTTCCCGACCATGAATATATCATTCATGGAAGTGAGCCTCTTCCCATATTTCATCTATGCAGTTCTGGATAAGAGTCAGAGTGAGTGTTTCCATCTCATTGAGGTGAACACAGAGGATAATAGATGTATCTTAACTACTTCCTCCTCGGGCCTCTTCCCATCGAAGGACTTCCATGGTGTGGTTCATGAATCGATGCAACTAGGGGGATGGGATGAGATTATCTGGGTGAAAAGAATTCCCACTAAATTCAACTTTCTTACATGGAGGCTCTATAACAGATCCATTTCGACTAATGATAACATCTGTAGTTGCGACATCCAACTAGTGTCTAGGTGCGTGTGCTGTAGTGTGCATAGAGAGGAGAGTTATATCTATATATTTTTCGGTAGTGAATGGGTGAGAGAGGTTTGGAACGCCCTGGGGGAATTATCGGTGGTTATTTCTCTGTATGCCGATATCCATTCCTTTTTGGATTATTGGTTCCATGGTTCTGAGGGAGGTTGGGAAGAGATGGTCTCCCGCTCGGTGTTGTTTCATCCCAGGTGTGGGTATATTTGGTAGGTGCGGAACAAGATTAAGTATGAGGGCAGGGCAGTGACGGCCCGAGTGATCATTGTCTGAAAAAAACCTATTGTTGGACTAGAATAAAGCAGTGATGTCTTGTAAGGAAGCTCTCTCACTTCACCAATTTCAATCCCATTTCAGGGTGAATGTGTCATCCAGTAGAAGGGCATGCAACTGGGTAAGCTGGCATATTTCTTTTTGGGGGCTTGAAACTCAATAAATACTATTCTTGTATATAGGGTCACATGAGCACTGGAGGGGTGGTGCGAGATGTTAGTGGCTATGTTTAATTAGCTTTCTCGACCAGGCTGGTTCATGGCTCCTCTCTTCAAGCGAAGGCAATAAATATGCTCACTGGACTGAAAATGTGTAGGCAGTAGGGGCTGGACATTTCAGAGGATGAAATAGACTCCATGGTTGTTCATGATTAATTGAGAGGATGTGGTGTAATGCCTTGGTCAATTTTATATACTATCATAAAATGAAAAATAATTCTCAATAGCAACATTAGTTTACAACATACCTGGAGGGAGGGGAACAAGGTGGTAGACTACCTAGCCTTAGTGGAGTACCCTAGCATGGTGGATGTGTTTCTACACATGGCTGGCAGCATTAAACCCAATGGGATCAATTTTATTAAAAGAGACGCTCTCAGGTTACACTACTTTAGTCCCCCATAGGTTTCTTCTTGGGGGGCCTCTTCTTTTAGCTTCACTCTTTTTTTTATTTTGGTTCCCCTTTAATTTCAATAAAATTACATAATGATGATGATTATAAATGGAATGTATGTTCAATGAGTATTTTTTTAAATTGGTATATGTGGTAAATGTTTTTAAAAGCATCTGAACATGCCTTAGTGGTATGTGAATAATTAAATTATGGTTATATGCCCATGGTTTGAGTTAGAATAAGCCTCTAAACCTGACCCATATAATGCATGGGTTGGGGAGTAGGACTGAAGATTTATTCCCATAACAGATGCATGAGATATGAGTACCTGGATTGAGTGTAACACCCTAAGGTTTTAAAAATTAATTTAATTTAATGCATGAATCACTGAGTCTCTACATAGGGAAAGTTTGTTTTAAGGAGATAGTTATAAACAATCCATTAAGAATAATTTTTCCAGTTATGTGTTTTGAATTTCAAAAAATGGACATACACGGTTGTGATTAGTAAATTATTTAGAGTTTGATAGGACAAAAATAATTTTTTGGGTGAATAGTAACATACAATTCTGAATAGTAACATACCCTTATGAATAGTCATATGAACCTTATAAATTGTAAATCAACCAAATGTATTGTAACATCACCAATGAATGTATAATAAAAGGCATCTTATAAGTGATAATATGATCATTATATAAGTGTAGGATTTTTTGCAAGTCATAAATATTTAATTAAAATTTTATGATTAATTAAATAATTTAAATGAAAATTTATTTTCATAAAATGTAATATTTAATTATTATTTTATTTTATTATGTTTATAATATAATTTTATGATACCTAAACTAATTTTTAAGGTGCTATAAAATGAGTTATAGTTTTAACATTATTATTTTTCAAATTAATAATGATTTTATTTAAAAAATAAATTTCTCATATTTATAAAATTATTTTTATAAAATAGAGATCTTTTTTGAATTCTACACATTAGAAAACGGTTTGGTTGAATTTTTGGGATTTTTCTGAAATACTTGAAATTTTAGGGAATAGTGAAATTCGATAAATTACGAAATGTGCTAAATAAATTTATTTCTACATCTTGCTTGATTCATGGATGATTTAAATGGAAATTGGGTCAAACTCAAATGAAATTATTAATTTTTTTGGTCACAAGAATCAATTATTTTCATAGTCTTGAGAAAAAAATATTAAACTAATGAATAAAATAATGGGAAAACCCTTCTCTCCTCCACTATAAATATCACCCTCACCCCCTATTTCTCTCACACCTCTAAAGCTTTGATAATTTCATAAATTCTGCCCAACATTGTTTCCAAGTCTTTTCAATATGTCCAAGATCATCTGGTATCACCAAAATTCCAATACCAAAGCCCTTAAGAAGGATCTCAAGGAGAAAAGATCAAGAGGTAAAAATCCTCTTTCATTTTATTTTCATTTCAATTCATTTTATTTTTGTATACTCTCATCGCCCCCATTATCCAAATGAAATTAAAGATCCATTATCATATATATATATATATCATAATTTTATCAATTTTATGGAAAATTTCATCAACTTAATTATTCTCCTCTCCCTCTTATTATCAAAATAAAAACATCGTCTGTGATGTGTTGATTTACCAACATCTTGGACGATGTGTATTCAATTTCCTTTACTTCCTTAAAATCTATTTATAAAACCATTAATATTGTGAAATAATATTTTTATACATATTATATGATATATTTTGTTCTGGAGTCTATTTTTATTCATATTATTAATTAATAAAACAAAAGTGGTTTGTAATTATCAAAATTCACCAAAATAAACTAACTATTATCACTAAGTATTTATCTAATGATTCATCCTCATAAAATATAACCAAAATTATTTATGGAGTAATTTAATATTCTGGAAACATGTTAATAAATTCTCATTTCACTTATGGATTTTCTATTCTCTTTGATAGGGAAATCCTTCACGAATCGACCATGGAAGTCATGTAAAGAACGCACCCAAAACAATGGAATGAACAAAATATAATAAATTAATGAGTGGATTGATGTTATAAAATGATCATATAAGGTGTTATAAAAATGATTATTCTTATTTAAAGTATTAATAGAACCATTTAACTATTATACAGGAGGTTTAATCACATTTTAGGTAAGAAAAACATGAGGTAAGTGAATTCTTAACCCAAATTCTATTTTTTGGGTTAACCTTATACATAATTCATTATGTGGTATTGAGATTATTTGTGTGATGAAATTTTGTTTATATTATATTTTATTATGTGTATTTATAGTTTATACACATACCCATTCCATTCTATTAATTCTCATTCCAATTATATTTTCAATGGACTTTCCTTTTAAAATTCATATAAAAGTCTCTTTAATTAATTTCAAAAAGATTGTTTTTTATATTTATGGAATGAGTGGTTTCTCCTGATTTCATAATTCTTTATTACTATGATACGTTTCTTGGACATATTTATGTTGGGTTGAGCCCAATATATCTCAAGATATGTTGCGTTGAGCCCATTATAGCTCAAGATATGTTTGGTTGATCCCATTATAGCTCAAGATATGATGGGTGAGCCCAATTATTGCTCTCCAATTCAATGGATACTCTAGAGATGGAAGTTGAATAAATGTTTATTCCATGTGTAGGGGTGATTTTAAGAGTGATATGGTAAATATTTCCCAAGGAAACTACATGATGTTTATATGCATGCTAATGATTTTTATGAAATGGGTTTTATTATGTTTTTATGTTATCACTTGACTAATTATTTATTTATATATATCCCTTTCTTAATTTTTTTTTTCAAATACCATGTTTATTAAATATTGTTTTTGTATGTTATAAGGATATTTAAGATAATGAAGGAAGTTAGGTTAATTTTAATAAATATTTGTCAAAGAAATCCAGTTTTATTTTAAAAGAAATTATATTTTAGAATAAATGTATACTATTTTAGTGGTATCATCATGAATGATTTTTGGAGGTTATATATGTCTTATATCCTAATATTCAAAAACTCTAAACCTAAAAAGATCCTAAATGTTTAATAATGTTCTTTCATGTCTAAAACTCAAGAATATTTAATGTTTTAAGGATGGGTCCTTATAGTTGGTGTCAGAGGATAGTTTAAATAACTTTTGGGGTTAGGATAATGTTAATAGAATACTTTAAATGATTTTTTTCTTTATGATTGATTTGAAATGATATATAATTTATTGATTACCATGTTTCTTCATCTATGATATGTTTATTCAGAATGGTTTTTTGGAGAAGAAATAGGGAAGCTGAAGTTGGAAGGTACCAAGAGGCTGATATCTGTCAGAATCTGCATCCTGGAATGGTGGGAATTGGAACCAATCAGTTTGTTATAGAAATGGATCAGTTGACTTAGGTGATAAATAGTGGTGGTATCCATGCTAGAGAGAAACCTAACATAGCAAAAATAAGCATGTCCTTTGTGGAGATTTTTATGATTCAACGTCCTACAGTATTCAGTGTAACCACAGATCTAGTGATAGCTGAAGGATGGATCATTGCTCTAGAAAATATATTTAATGCCATGGGATGTTTGGAACATAAAAATTTAATACTATCCATTTATAATTTTGAAGGTGAAGCAGATCAATGGTGGTCTCTGGTTAGGAATACGAGAGAAAGAGATGATCTTGATAGTCTGGAATGTGATGATTTTAAGTGTCTTGTTTTGGAAAAATATTTTCCTAAAACCGTTCAACTCATAATGGAGAAAAAATTATTGTAATTGAAGTAGAAAGATGACAATTTAGTGGCAGCATATGAAGATAATTTTACAGGACTTTCCAGGTACATACAAGATTTTACTTTGGATTTTAATAGTAAAATTAATAGATTTTACTCTGGTTTGAAATCATTTTTATGAAAATATTTGGATTCATGAGAGTATAAAATCTATGACAAAAATGTTCATTTCACTGAAGAAGTTGAGATGGAGTTTGATGAAATGTATGTGCCTTATGATGGAAACAATAAGAAGAATTCAGGTTGGAAGACATTATAGAAGAATTCATCAAATAAATATGGAGGTAAGAAAATCGATTTCCCTTCTTTTGAAAAGTGTGGTAAAAATAATCCTGGTGAATGTATTGTAAATTCTGGGAAATACTACCAATGTGGAAAGTTTGGGAAAATGTCCCATGAGTGAATGATAAATGATCTGAAAATTAATGAGAATTTTATGGTGAGATTCTTTAACTATAAGAAATTGGGTCATTTTTCTAATGTGTGTCCGAAGCTAGTCACTCAGGTAGAAAATTAGAAATATTGAATGTAGAAGGGTGTGGAAAAATCCTTGAAACCACTTTAGTAGATGTTGATCCATCAAATGAGGTGGTATTAGGCACATTTATTTATTTATTATATATTTTTCAAAAGTTTTGTCTTATTCAGGGTTTACACATTCCTTCATTTCTAAGAAATTTTCTACAAAATTGGGAATTCTACCTCATGAAATGAAACCAGAATAGATGGTAAAAACTCTTGGATGAAATATTGTGGCAAAAAAAAATTATAAGAATCTACCTATCTTTTTCTATGGAAAGAGTTTACTTGAAAACATTTTTTTATTTCCTTTAGTGGAGTTTGATGTTATTATGGGTGTGGACTAGATTTCTATTTATCATTCTATGATAGATTGTAGAAAAAGAGAAGTTATTTTTCAAAAAGAGTTTTGGTTTGATTACAAGAATGAACCCATACAATTGATAACATATAAGGAAGCTAAGAAACTTCTAAAAGATAGAAATAGAAGTTATCTTGCTCATATTTTTTAAGATAATGGAACTTCCCAAATTAATGATGTTCTAGTGGTAAATGAATACCTGTATTTTTTTCCTGATGACTTTCCTGGTGATATTCTTGATCAAGATGTTGAGTTTAATATTTAATTAGTTCATGATGTTAAGCCAATTTATAATCCCCCTTATCAAATGGCTCAAATGGAATGTCTGGAATTAAAAAAACAATTGTAGGAATTATTAGATAAATGCTTCATTTGACCCAGAAATTCACCATAGGGTGTTCCTATCTTGTTTGTTAAAAAAATGGTTCAACGAGACTTTTCATTGATTATAGTTCCTTGAATAACATCACTATTAAAAACAATTATCATTTTCCTCATATTGATGATTTGTTTGATCAGATCCAGGGATCATAGTATTTTTTGAAGGTTTACCTAAGGTTGGGGTACCATCTATTGATATTAAACGATGAAGGAATCTTGAAGAATGCGTTCCGTAATAGATGTGGTCATTATGAATTTGTAGTTATTCAATTTTGGTTAACTAATTCACCTATTATATACATTGATCTTATGAATATAATATTTCATGTGTTCTTAGATAAGTTCGTGGTTGTGTTGATTTATGAAATTATGGTATATTCTAAAAGAAAATAGAAGCATGAAAAACATCTAAGGGATATTTTGAAAACCTTAAAAGAAAAGAAACTGTATGGAAAATTCATCATGCGTGAATTTTGGTTGCAACAAATTTCTTTCCTTGGTGATATTGTTTCTAAAGATGGCATAAATTTTGATCCTTCTAAAATAACAGTTGTTAAAGAATGGCCAAGATCAATAAATATAACCAATATTCATAGTTTTCTTGGTTTGGCAGGCTATTAATGGAGTTTTATTGAAAACATTGCACAATTATCTAGCTCATTGACTAAGTTAACTTGAAAACGAGTTAAACTTATTTGGACTAAATAATGTGAGGATTGTTTTGAGGAATTGAAAATAATATTGGTGAATTCTCCAGTTCTGACCCTACCTTCCAAAAGTGGTGCAATATTCATCTATAGTGATGCTTCTTTGAAAAAGGTTTTGTTGTGTACTGATGAAAAATGATCAGGTAATTGCTGATGCCTCATGTCAGTTTAAACCTCATGAGTTAAATAAATCTATACAAGATTTGGAATTAGCTGTTATTATTTTTTCATTAAAAATTTGGATGCATCATCTGTATGGAGTAAAATATGAAATATATAATGACCAAAAAAGTTTTAGTTATATAATTACTCAAAATAACTTAAACATGAGACAAAGAAGATGGTTGGAACTAGTCAAGGATTATGATTGCACGATTCATTACAATCCTATAAAAGCAATTAGAGTGTCCAATACATTGAGTCAAAAAAGTAATGATACAATAACCATTATATGTTTAGAATGTGACCCTTTGGTGAATTATTTGATAAACTTTGGCTCAAAATATTTTTGTACATGAAATTACTCTATTTTGTTTTAGGTTTCAATGTAGTCATCTCTATCATACAGAATTATGCAAGAATCAAAAGAAGATAGTGAGTTGTAGAAAAAGGTATAATTGGTTAAAATGGTTAATTTTCTATAATTTAACCTTGATAAGAATTGTGTTTTGAGGTTTTGGAATAGATTATGTGTTCCTTGTGATTCTAAGTTGAAGAGATAATTGTTATGTGAAGCTTATAGTTCTCTGTTTTCAATTCATCTTGGAAGCATAATGATGTACAAAGCTCTTCGAGATTATTACTGGTGGGATGGAATAAAAATAGATATTGCTGATTTTATCAGGAAATTTTTGACATTTCAACAGGTTAAAGAAGAGAGAAATTTACCAAAAGTTATTCTTTAACCTTTACCAGTGATAGAGTAGAAGTGGGAAAATATATCCATGAACTTTGTTGTTCGACTACCAAAGAAATCTTGATGTAACAATGCAATATGGTTTATTTTTGACCGTTTAATTAAATATTCACATTCCCTTCCTATTCAAGATACTATGTATTTCGATCAGATTTATCGACTTTAACTAAATAGATTTTCAGGTTTCCTGGAGTTCCTCTTTCCATTGTATCTGACCGTGATCTCAGGTCAATTATAACTTTTAAAAAGTCATTTAGAAGTCATTGGGCACAAAATTAAATTTTAGCACTGCTTTTGATCCTTAATCTGGTCGATAGACCGAGAGAAAAATTCAGACATTAGAGGATATTCTTCGATCTTGTTTAATAGACTACCAAGGATGTTGAGATCAATATCATTGTTTAGTTGAGTTTTCTTATAATAGTAGTTTTTATTACAGTATACGGATGACACCTTTTGAGGCATTTTATGGAAAGTGGCGTCAAACTCCATCATTTTGGGATGAAGTTAGGGAAAGGAAGTTGATGGGGCCAAAAATTTTAGAGGAAGTGGTAGAAAAATTTCATATGATCTGGTGAAACATGAGGATAGCTCAGAGTAGGCAGAAAAGTTATGCAGATAACAGGAGGAAGGAAATTTTATTTGAGGTAGGTGATCATGTATTCCTTAAAATCCCTCAGAAAGTTGTTATGTGTTTTGGTAAAAAATGAAATCTAAGTCCACGGTTCATTGGACCTTATAAAATGCAGGAGAAATTTGGTCCAGTAGCCTAATGAGTAGATTTGCCTCAAAATTTATCTCAGGTACATAATTTTTTTCATGTTTCGATGATAAGAAAATATGTTCTAGATTCATCTGATGTTTTGAGCCCAAATTTAGTTCAAATGGAAGAAAAAATTTCTTATAAAGAGAGACCTGTTTAGATTCATGATCATAGAGAGAAAGTATTATAGAATAAGGTAATACACTTGGGAATCCAAAAATTCTATGAGGGTAAGGTACCCTCATTTATTTAATATGTAAATAAAAATTGAAAGGAAATAATTCCAGAAGGCGGGGAGAATTAACACCCCAAGGTTTTACAAATAAATTTAATTTAATGCATGAAACATTGCGTCTCTATATAATGAAACTTTTTTTATCGAGATAGTTATAAACTATCCATTGAGAATAATTTTTCCACTTCTCTATTGTGAATTTTGAAAAACAGACATATATGGTTGAGATCAGTATGTTATTTGAAGTTTGATAGGACAAACAGAATTTTTTGGTGAATTGTAACATACCCTTATTAATAGCAACATACCCGTATGAATAGTAATATGAACCTTATGAATAGTAAATCAGACAAATTTATAGGAACCTCACCCATGAATGCATAATAAAAAGGCATCTTATAAGTGATAATATGATAATTATATAAGAGTTGGTATTTTCGTAAGTCATTAATATTTAATTAAAATTTTATGAATAATTAAATAATGTAAATGAAAATTTATTTTCAAAAAGTGTAATCATAAATTATTATTTTATTTTCTTAAGGTTATAAGATAATTTTATGATACCTAATCTAATTTTTCAAGATGTTAAAAAATGTGTTATAGTTTAAAAATTATTATTTATGGAATAAATTATGATTTTAATTAAAAATTTAATTTCTCATATATAGAAAATTATTTTGATAAAATGGAGTTCATTTTTTAATTTTACACATCGAAAAATGTTTGGGTTGTATTTTTTTTATTTTTTAAAATACTTGAATTTTTGGGGATTAGTGAAATTAGATAATTTACAAAATGTGCTAAATAAATGAATTTCTAAATCACGATTGAGTCATGGATGATGTAAATGGAAATTAGTTTGAACTTTCATGAACTTATAACTGTTTTTGGCCACAATAATCAAGAATAATCATTATCTTGAGAAAAAATATTATACTAATGAATAAAATAATGGAAAACCCCTCCTCTCCACCACTATAAATACCACCCTCACCCCCTCTTTCTCTCACACCACTTAAGCTTTGATAATTGTCTAAATTATGACAAATATTATTCCTAAGGATCTTACCCATGTACATGACCTACTGGTCTCACCAAAAGTCGAATACCAAAATCCTTAAGGAGTATCTCAAGGAGAAAAGATGAGGAGGTAAAATCCTCTTTCATTTTCTTTTATTTTCATTTCAATTATTTTTCTTTTCTTATAATCTATTCCTCTACCCTTATCAAAGATGAATTAAAGATCTTGTACCATATATATAATGGAATTTTATCATGTTTTTGGAATAATTCATTAACTTACTTCTTCTCCTCTCCATCTTATTCTCAAAATAAAAACATTGTCCGTGATGTGTTGATTTGCTGACATTGTGGACGATGTGTCTTCAATTTCCTTGAATTCCTCCAAATTTGGATGTAAAACCATTAATATGGTTAAATAATATTGTATTATAAATATTATATGATATATTATCTTCATAAATCAATGTATATGAATACTATTAATTAATAAAACAAAATTGGTTTGTAATGATCAAAATTCAACAAAATAAACTAAAGATTATCCCTAATGATTTATGTAATGGTTCATCCTCATACCATATAATGAAAATTATTTATGGAACCATTTAATATTATGGAAACATGTTAATAAAATATCATTTCACTTAAAGAGTTTCAATTCCATTAGATAGGGAAATCCTTTAAGAACTGACCATAGAAATCATGTAAAGAACGCACCTGAAACAATGGAAGGAACAAAATATTATAAATTAATGGGTGGAATGATGTCATAAAATGATCATATAAGGTGTTATAAAAATTATTATGATTTTCTAAAGTATTAATAAAACTATTTTACCATTATAAAGGAGGTTTAATCATGTTTTCAGTAAGAAAAACCTAGGGTAAGGGAATTCTTAACCCAATTTCCATTTTTTGGGTTAACCTTCTACTTTATTCATTATATGGTATTTAGATTACTTTAGAGATGAATTTTTTTTATAGTATGTTGTATTATGTTTATATATAGTGTATACACACATCCATTCCATTTTATTAATTCTCACCCCAATCATATTTGCAAGGTACATTCCTTTTAAAATCTTTTTAAAAGTCACATTAATAAAATTCAAAAAGATTTTTTTTATATATATGGAATGAGTGGTTTCTTGTGATTTCATGATGATTTATTACTATAATAGGTTCCTTGGGAATAATTTTGTTGTGTTGATCACATTATAGCTTAATATATGTTGGTTTGAGCCCATTATAGCTCAAGATATGGTGGGTTGAGCCCATTATAGCTCAATATATGTTCGGTTGAGCCCATTATAGCTCAAGATATGACGGGTGAGCCCCATTATAGCTCTCTAATGCATTGGGTAATCCAGAGATGGAAGTTGAAAAAATGGTTATTCCATGTTTATGGGTTATTTTAAGAGAGATATGGTAAATATGTCCCAAGGAAACTATATGATGTTTATATGCATGCTAACAAATTTTATGAAATGAGTTTTATTAGGTTTTTATGTTATCACTTGACTAATGATTTATTTTTACATATCCCTTATTGATCCATTTGTGATCATCCCATGTTTTTTAAATATTTTTCATAGTTTATTAGGACGTGTAAGAGAAATAAGGATGCCAAGTTAATATTTATTTAGATTATTTAAAGAAATCATTTTTTATATAAAATGTTTTATATTTTTGATGAAATGAATACTGTTTTAGTGGTATCATCTTGTATGATTCTTGGATGTTATGTATGTTTTAATTCCTAATTCTATAAAAATCTAAACCTGAAAAGATACTCAATGTGTAAGAATGTGTTTTCATGTCTAAAACTCATGAGTATGTAATGTTTTAAGGATGGTTCCTTATATTGAGGCTCCAAGGTTTGTTTTATGACCACAAGGATTGATGCTCAAAGGTAAGTTTTATGATCACATGGACTGAGGTACCAAGGTATGTTTTGTGTTTTGATCATGAAATATTTCAACCTAGTGATATAGAGAACTTTACTTTCCCCTTATTCATTGTAGTTGATCGATATAGGTCGTTGTGTAATTAATGAAATGCATTAACCACAAAACAAATGATGAAATGGTCATAGTGAACTTGGTAAATTAAAATAATGATGTTATATCCTGTTTATATTGTTATTAATTTTTTAATTTCATTCTCTATATATTTAGAATTGAGATTTTATAGACACTGTTGGTGGTGACCTATTGAGTTTTACTCAAATCATACTCAGGCTGCCAATGGGTACCCATGATAAATTCTTGGTGGCAGGTCGAGGTATAGGAAAGGTTCTTATTCTAGATGGTTTATATGGGAAGAGTAAGTGCATGGTTAAGGGATATAGACATGGATTTAGGACCCATTTTGGGGTTTCATCAATTTTTATTTATATTGGGTTTCATACATTTGTCGTTATACCACATGACATATCATATTTAATATTTTGTTGTGGTCTTGTACCCAATTTTTGGAAAATGGTTAGTAATGCATGTTTTTTGTTTATTGAGTATTAAATCCTTTTTTACATACCTTATATAATGTGGATTACTCTTATAAAGAAGGTATAATCTCCCCATGTGTTCTACTAGACCCTCACAACTAGTCGAAAGCCTCATTAATATGGTGATGTGTGCCTGAGGTCATGTGGAAACCAGGATCAGGGCACCAGTAAGCATCTTCTTGGTTGGGAAAATAATATTTATGGTGTATGTATATGATTATTGAGGGTATAGTCTCCATACAAATGTAATTCATACTCCCACTTCTAGTCAGTAGCATCTTACATATGGGGAGAAGTGCATATCGTCTTGTGGCTCTTTGCACCAGGCCCAATGGTTTGAGTTAGAGTTCTAAATTCATATTATAAACCGTGTCAATTATTCTCACTATTTTACATAGAAAATGAAATTTATTATCAATATAATAATTTTTAAGAACTCTTTCCACTACTTATTGAATACATAATTGATTCCTTATTTATGTAAAATATTAGTCCTTAAAATACCCTCAGGGAATATAGAAATATTTTATCTGGAATAATATTATATAAATGTTATCACGACTTCTTCAATAACCTACAATATATATATATATATATTATAATTCCAATAAATTTCAATTTCTTCTACAAAATATTCTTCTTCTTTTGTGATCACATTTAATAGTGAATATGAAATTTGAATTACTATGAATCTCATTAATTAAAAATGAATTGGATATGGAAATTTTCAAGGATTATAATATTATTCATAAAAACTTACTTGAATTTCATACACATACTATAATTTTCATATATTTATCCTGCATCAAATCTATATCTATTTTTTCATCCTTCCAAAATATTTTCATGCATTTAATATCCTTTGAATATGTTAATTAATTATACATGAAACTATTATAGTTCTTCTTTATTCATATTTTTGACATATATATAATACATATTCATCCTTATTTATAATTCATGCATGAATCATGAAATAAAAATTATTATATTTTATTCTCAAAAGAACTTATCACCCAGAATAAAATTACTTAAGGAATTCTACTTCATTAGACATTTTGAATTCTAAAAATTGTGTTTCATAATTTTAATAGGGAATAGAAAACAACAAAATTAAATAATTTTTGAGGTCATATGAAACCCTTTTATAAGTATTATAATATTTTTTGTAAAAAATATTTTTTGTATGTCATACAAAATGATCAAAGTAATACTTAATATTTTAGATAATGTCATGTTTTAGTTTTAAGATAAAAAAATTGTGATTTATCTTCAAATTATTCTAAAATTTTTCAAACAAATTTAGAACATCTTTAAATTCTTCCAACACTTATTTAAATACATTTAAAATTTATTCATTATATAAAACATATTTTTTATAGAAAATTCTAAAATAATAAACCACATTGGACTTTAATATAAATGAATCTTCCAAAAAATCACGTGGTATTAAATTCTTAATTTTGTGTTTTAAATACTAAAAATAAACATCATATACAACTCCTAGGATATTTTATCTAATCATTATTCACATAATGAATGTAAAACCATACTTGTGATCTTATTTATCAAGAACTTTCATGTATTTAAACTTCTATGATACATCTATTTTATTCAAGATTTGATTCTACAACTAAAAAACTAAGATAATTTGACTGCACATCTTATATAAAATATTGAAATTGGTCATAATTAAAACTCCATAACCATTCAGAACTATTGGAAACAAGTAAAACTCACAAAACATGGGATAAAAAATCTCCCCTTGGCATTTTTTTTGAAAATTCCCATATAAAAAGATATGTTAATATGTATTCCATTCCTTCTCACCCAAATTCTCATAAATCATTCATTTCACTTTCTCAAACCCTTATAGATATGTAATAAAGAGAATCTATGGTCCATTTTATCATTACTTATAAAACATTAATCGATTATAAAACTCTACTGCAACTTAATCCATTACTAGTGTATAAATAAGAGGGTATTTTCTAGAAAACAAAACATACCCTTATTAAGTAATTTGTTAGAAATAGAAATGATTCATCTCAATGGAAATAATAAAGAGATATTAAAACTATATCATGATGTGAAAAGTGATATCTATTGAGTTGAAAGTTTAATTTCATCCTAAATTTTCTGTATACACTTGAATAAAAAGATTAATAAAATTAAAAACATGAAAGTGTTTACAAAAAACATGGAACAACTTCAAAACTTTCCTATTTTTGTCAATTATTAAAATAAAATCCCCCCCTTTTATTAGAATTTGATTATTGTTATGATGAAATAGAAAATTATGAAAACATACCATACAAATGATATTCCCTTTAAGAACCCTATAAAATAGTCATATATTCATGGAATAATAATTATGTACCCTTTTTCGTCATTCTTCACCTGTATCCCCCTCAAGTAGAAACTCTAATAAATCATCATAATGGTCTACCTCTTCTATGGATTTATTAATGATTTTTATATAGATATTTATGAAAATGGTTCTTACTCATGTTCATATCTAGACATGAAAACTTCCACATTGACTTCATCACAAATGAACTTTTTATCAAATATCCCATTGAAATACCAATTAAGGATTCTATACAAGAGGATTACTCCTTTCTTATTACCATCAATCCCAATTGAGAACCAAAGTTACTCCTCATTATTTACCCATGATACAATTATTCACCTTAATTTCAATGAATCATAAGAATAATGATAATATTTATAATATTTAAAATGGTATAACATTGTGTTCCTAAATAAAAAAATAAGGTTGAGATGATTTTATCAAACTTTTTTTCTAGCCTACATACTACAAAAGCTGTTCTTCTGATATGATTTTGTTTTATGATACATGAAACAATTTATATCTTCCATTTAATTAAGTTTGATAGTTCTTATTTGATTATCCATCATGTCAAATGAAACGTTAACTGTGATTTTTATTCTTTTAATGGATTTATATTGTGTTGGAAACATAGTTATAAAACCTCTTAAAGTGTTATAGGTAACCCAAACATTACATAAATAAATATTACATCATATTTTATTAATATTATTGAAATATCAATATGATACACACATTAACTTTAAGGGTTTAATGCCTTTAGAATCATGGATATATAAAAACCCAGAACATAAAATATCTACATCATCTCCCACTATGTTCTTCAAAACCAGGACCCCTTTTAGACATATCATACATGAAACCTTTCATTATATCATAGGTAAAAGGATATTATATAAAGGGTAACATAAAATAATCATTAATGATAAACAAGGGATAAATAAATGATCATTTAAGAATAACATGAGAATAATAGTATATGAAAATGATAGAAATATTTTAAAACTATAAGAAACATTTAATGTATCATATTCATGAGTCACGGAATAACACATAGTTGTTCAAAAGACAATAATAATAATGGAATCAAAGAACACGAGCCATGAGATCATAATAATATCTTTATATCATGTTATAAAAGAATGACATAATGTTTGGAATAATCATAATCGTAGGAATATTCTTTTAAGGATTACCACCAAGACAATCAACACTTGTTAGGCTTGGGATAACCAACTGTATACCTATATTAGTATTGGTAAAACCTATAATGCGCCCTTGTTAGGCTTGGGATAACAACCCTTGTACCCTCTTTTATGTAGGGTATAACAACACATTTACCCATTTATCTCATAAAACGTTTATATTTACCCAAATAAATGTATGGATATAGAGGAATCAATTTCTAAATACTCATAGTCCATTCATATGTATTCAAAAATATCCTGAATACATTTATCATTTCATCGTAGCTGAACCCATGGAAAACAAAACTGGTTTCATCAATATTTCATCATTATAACCATAAACCATATATAGAAATAATATATATGGTTAAATTGGGTAATATCCCCTATGAATCATAATAAATATCAAAATATCTTATTATAGATGAACATACTATTACAAGAGCACTAGTACATTTCTATAGGAAATTGACCTTTTCATTTTTAAAATGAATTATTGAAAATTTAAAATAATCTAGAATATGAAAAAATCATTTGTATTTAAAAAATTCATAGAAAATTTTTAATGGATGTTTCAATAAAATGAGTAGTCATTCTGGATGAAAAAGAAATTTGTGTGGTGTATGTGAAAATAATGATTTCATTAATACCTTTGGTAAAAGTACCTTTTTCAGATACTATAAGAACATTCCATTTAATCATTTTAATATGTAATAAAAGTTTTGTAAAAATAACAATAAAAAAACCGAATGATAATAAAAAAATAATGGAAATAATTTTAATGAAAATATGGACATGGAAGAAAATATTCTCGAAGGAATAAAAAAATAATGTCAATTATACTAAAAACATTATTTTAGTATTTTGAGTAATTAAAAACAATAAATTTAATAGAAATTATATAATATGAATAAATAACCATAATATTATAAAATATTTATTGTTTTTTAGATATATACAATATAATATCTTCATTACAAATTTAAGAATAAGTAATCCTTGTAAAAATGAAATTTTAATGCAAACAATTTGTTGCTTTTGTATCTTCTGAATAATGACCACGCTGAATGAAATAAATTCAAATAAAACATTAAATACCATGAATATAAATAATATCATGATAAAAAATATAAAAGGGTAATTAGATACATCTTATAAAATAATATGAGTGTATAACAAAACATAAGTCGCAATGAAGATAATTTGAGATAATAAACCCTTACTACCTTGGTAACTTTCGAATCAAAACACCTCGGATGAAATAATTTGAATTAAAATTTTAAATACCATGAATTATGAATAATAAATGATATAACATTTTAGTGGAGTAGTATATACACCTCATAAACATAAATAGGTGCATAATATCAAACATCTCTCAATGAAATAATATTGAGATGAAGAACCCTTACCTTATGTCTGACATGATTCATAAGCATAATAACCACATGTATACTTTATTTAGATATATTATAATTATATAAAAGAACCACTTACATAAAAATTATATAATATAATACACACACATGATATTTCAACACATATATATTGAAAATTATTGATTAAAATCCTCGTTTCTGGGTGATAAATGATTCCCTTTTCTTGTATCTTTAAGTTGAAAAGTTATGATCATTAAACATTGAATGTGGTTCCATAATTTTTAAAAATATAATCATGTTATAATTATAATATTTTATAGTAATATAAAAATTTATAACCATTCAGATATGTGGTGATGGAACCCAAATTACATCACTTTATAGAGATGGTAGTCTGTATGTATGCACGAGTGATGTTACCACTTTTTGATGGATGAAACATAAGTAAGGTAAATAATAATATAAATATAAATAATAATTATTACATAATAAATTTCATATAGATTATTTAAATATTTCATTATTTATATAAATTTAAAATAGAAATGAAAAAATAATCTTATCGGTTCTTGGAGGTGTAGTCTTATTATACACATGAGCATCATTATCATTTTCCAACCGATGGGATAATAACAAGGTAGATACGATATTATAATTAAATAATAATATTTATGTCATAAATATAATATATATAAATCAAATATTTATTTATAACAAACCATGAACAATGGTTATAGAAAATGAATCATATATCAATATGGAGGTTTTAATCCCCACATACACATGAGCAATACATTCATTTATTTTGAGAGATTAGCGGTGGAAATTTTTTGGTACATAATAATAATAACATATTAGTATATTTTTAAACTATATTCATTATTTTATGATATATATAATAGTTTTAGATATTTTTTAACAAGAAATAAAATTTATAAATATCTATTAAGGTTTATACCTTTTCATTGAGAGACCTCATTTGGAATACATAGTAAGACATGAAATATTTTTGATAGGAGAAGACCATGATCTACAAGACAACAGTAAAGAATCTATGAAGGTTTTTGGGTCTGTATTGGAAAATCTACAAGGTTGAAACATTATAAAAGTGGGAGGAGAGGTAGTTCAATTGTTTATGAGAAGGAGAAGAGACACTTCAAATTAGAGAAAATATATAAATATAAATAATCTATTTCTAAAGTATAATTCTTAAAAAATTTATGAGATCCAAATTTAAAATAATGTTTGGTTGAAATAACTTCAAAAAATAGTAATTATACATTTTTATGTGGAAATATTAACAATATATCTTAGTTTAATCCCCCATGTAAACCCATTTTATCCTTAATCAGGGTAACATTTTTTTTTATTTTTACTATTCTTTATTGAAAAAATGAAAGTGTAATAATTATAAAATTTGAAAATTATGATTTCAAATATGTAATCCATTATATAAAAATTAATTTCAATAAGTTTCTGAAATTAATTTTATAATTAATGTGAAAAACACAATAGTAAAACATTTTTAGAAAAAAATGAAATTTCAATCATAAAACTAACTGTAAATTCATTCATTTTCTGGTAAAAAATATCAAATTAATATCAAAATAATTTATTGAATATATAATATAAAAATTTATTTTAAACTATTATATAATATAGATTAATTTATTTTAGTAACATAAAAACACATTACATGCATAAAAAATGTTTTTGGAGAAATGTGTTTTTACACCAAAAATGAACTCTTACCAAAATCAAGAATAATTATGATTACTATTTAATTATTTAAAATATTTATATATAAAGGATAAATATTTTAAATTATTATAAAATTTAAAATATAATGATACTTTTAAATTACACAAATTATTGAAATGAAATGGCAGTTTTATAAAAATCATTATTTTCACTATTCACTTAACAATAAATATTTTCATCAAAATCCAAAAAATTAACTCCAAGATTTTATTAAAATTGTTATCTAAAAAATTAAATTAAATTAATAAAATAAAATGATTAGATTTTTTTTAAATTAATTATAATGTATGTACACAAGAATCATTGAATTTGTATTTGGAGAAAACATATTTTTGAAAAATAAAATGATTTTACTAAAAATTATGTACTTAATTACTATGAATAAATAAAAAAATTTGAATTATATAAATTTAATATAAATATTTTATTCAAAATATTGTTATTCCTATTTATAATTTAAATTTAACTTCTAGGTTTTAGTGGTTATATTTAAATACTATTTTTTTTATTTATGTTAATGTATGTTACAAGAAAATTAAACAACACACACACCCATGGGACTGAAAGGATAGGAAAAAAACCTTAAAAGGGTTAAACCATTAAATATTAATTCCGTTATATTGATAATTATAAATTCCTAGTGTCCTGAAGTCCATTATAATGGTATCCACCTTTTCTTGTGTCATTTTGGTGTCATAACCTACCTACGTCCATGCTTGCATCACTGCTGGTGAAATCCCCCCCACACCCATAAATGTTATCCAATGGGGGTGTAATTCCAAAAATAATGAAGCATAATAGGTTTTACATACCCCATATCTAGTAACCAATATTTATCACATTTTAAAAATATTTTGTATAGTATATAACAATTTACTTAAATCACAGTGTTTCATGTTAGGAAATCTATCAAGTATGGTATTATTTTAATCTAAATTTAATGGATTTCCCATTGTCCACCCATTAAATAAATCATTTTCCTGAAAATTTTCTCATTGGAATAAAGGGTTTAATATTTCCAAATACCTTTTCTGAAAACCCACTTTAAACAAATGAATTCTAAAATTTCCATTGAAAAAGGAAAGTGGGAAACATAATACATATATGAAATAACCCATTATAGGGTTCCCTAATTAGGATAAAATTACCATGAAGTTAAAATATGGATATGGAGGAGAAATATAATTTCAAAATTGAAATAATTATTGATATAGAACACCATCAAGTGAATTTTAATGACTATAAAACTATAAATCAATGAGGTGTAAAACTGTTATTAATTCATCAGAAATAATAGTTAAAATGAAAAAATTTTAATTTCAAAAGGATTTTTCCAAGATATGTGGAATTATTTTAATATTTAATATGATAAAACTGACTTAATTTTTTCTTAAAATACATAAGCATAATTCCATCCTTTTGTTTCATGTTTTAATTAGTTTCCACCACTTTTCTTCTTATATTCCAATGATGAATATAAAATTGAAATTTTCGTTCCAGAAGCACTAAAATAAAATAATAATAGATCATAAGATCTATAAAATTATGGAAATATTTTATTCCTATATATATTCTATTAATTTTTTATCACATTCTAATATAGCATATATTAATATAGTATTATTAGAATTTTTTATAAAAAATATAAACCCTCACTCCCAGATCCAATGAAAAAAATATAATAGTTTCATATCTTGAATTGATATTTATTAACATAAAAAAATTTCAACCATTAAAAATTAAAATATCAATATCCAAATTTTTTTAACACACAATCCCATGTCGTTTTAGATTTTCCATTGTAGAAAATCTGGAAAAACATTTACATAACATTATAAATGTATTTATATGAGAATTTTTTTCACTAAACCAAGATTTTCTTATATCATGGTATGACGTTAACATCATTCGAATAATTATTCTCACACGATTATCTTATGTACATAACACATATAACAAAATTTATTCAAAGCCTAGGGAGAATGGAATAAAATATGAGTGAGATCAAAATCATAGAAAGGGTAAACATAATCATTAAAATGTTAATATAACCACTGATCATAATATATATATAATAATATGATGAAAGAATAAAAGTGCATGATCATAATAAAAAATAATTCATATCCATAAAAACATAAATCATAAATCATGAGACATGGCGTAAAACTCTAATATAAGACTAAAGTTATATAATTTAGGAATCATGAGACATGTGAAAATAATTAATATTAAAAGGAACCATTAAAACTCATTGAATACATACAAAAATATTGTAGGTATCTTAATATATTATCATCCTTGAAAACATAAAATAGCCCTTATAAGAATCCATTCAAATTGAATAATCTACTTTGTTATTTCCAACATAATTTTTCAAAGAATATAAACATTACCCAATGTATTAGAGTGATATATTAAGCACAACCATCATCATAAAAAATTTCAATGAACCATAATATGAATAAAGTACATATAGATTTTATTTAATCATAAAAATATTATAAATTTTATTTATTCCTTTCATAACTAGATTAATTCATGAAAATGAAACAGATTCCATGAAAATATCTTTTAAAAAATCATAAGTCATCTAGATAAATAATAAGGATTGTATCATTTGACCATACCTCAATGTATAATTGGAATTTAATAAAGTATATTTCCATATTTAAAAAAAATTAAAATTACATTTAATATATTTCCTTGAAAATGAGGAAGAATATCCTTTTCATTAAATATTTTATATAAAATTTCTAGAGTGTTGGGGGGAAAATTGTTTTTCTAAATAACCATGGAAACTTATAAAGGAATACATAATGTAATGAATGAGTATTTTTAGGGGGAAATCTATTTATGTCATAAATATTAAAAACAATCAATCATCTCAACTTTTGTAAAGAGAGTTAAAATTGAGCCATGTTGATAATGTTATGAAATTTACTTTTTGAAAAAATTTAGATAGAAAAATAATTATAGGAATATTTTTTATGAAAATATCATGCTTGAAATAACATAATTAACATGAAGAAATAGTTTTGGTTAAAATTCATTAATAAAATTAAAAAAATGTTTTTTAAAGAAAAGTACTTTACAACCCTTTTAAACCAAATACCATTTGAAAGAAAGAAAAAAAAGTGGAACATAAAATAAAATTTCTAGAGAAAAGTGTCACGATATTATATGTTAAGAGTTAATGTATATAAAATATAAATGAATATATGTACATAAATAAAAAAATATCTCAAAGAAGAATGTTTGAGAAGAGAAAAACTTTTCACATGTGTAATACATGAATTAAAAATCCATCGAAAGAAGGATCATAAAATTATTCTATAAAATATTTAATATCAATGAAATAATATGTGAGATAATATGCATGTTGTAGTATTAACACATTATTAAATAAATCATGTTGAATTAAATTAATTATATCTCAATTAATTTAAATTTATACCATGAAACCCAATAAAAAATTTATAACATTTGAATCAATATCTCATAGAAGGTATAAAATAAAATGAACTTTCAATATGAGGATAAAAGTGTAATTTTGGAAATAATATCTTTATTGGGGGAATATAAACCCCAAAAATATTAATTATGTGTATAATACAAGATATGCCTCATAGAAATAATATAGACCTGAATAATCTAAACAAAGATCATATCATTGAAGTCAGAGTTTAATTAAGGATGGGATTATGTATAATAATTTTAAAACTGAAAAAATATGGAAATAGATTATTATAAAATCATACTTAATTTAATACATATCTAAACATATCATAACCAACGATGTCTAAGTATAAAGGAATGAATATAAATTGAGTTAAGAAACACCTTAACTCAAATCCCAACATTATATGAATTTCCTTTAAATACAATATAATAAAATTATATAAATTGTTTACTTATTTATTAACATTTTTTAGGTTTATTCACATATCATTAAAACATTAATTTGATTAATTTCAATTTAATATTTAAATTAATTAATCACTTATGTCCACATCATGTGTTTTAAGGACATTTTTTTCATAATTGCATAATGAATTTTGTTAGTTGATCATAGTAAAATGGGTAATTGATATAATATCTATAGAATAATAAAAATAATCACATATTTATTATTTTTATACTGAAAATAAAATTTTATAATCATCCAATAATGGATTAAATTAAAAAAAATCACATTTCTTTATAGAGGATGTAATCCACACTTACATAGGAACAATGTTATCACCTTACAACATATGTAAGGGTATGAAAATATATGGTTTGTTTTAATTTATGAATAATAATTATGTAATTAATATAATATATACATCAAATTTATCAAAATAAATATCTATGAGAGGCGGTGATGGAAAATGAAACACATCACTTCATAGGGGTCATAGTCAACACATATGCATGAATAATGTTTCTGTTCCCAATTTATTGAAAAAGGATATGAATAATGTTGTGAAATTAAATAGTAACATACCAATATATATTATATACGGATTTTTTAATATTTATATGGTTAGTAATAAATTTATGAAAGTATAATAAGATGTATAATGAAAACACTCAGTTAAAGTAATTACCTTCTACTTGAAAAAAGACCCTTGGATATCCCCTTATAAGGGCCTAGGGATTTACTTTTAAGAAGAGAATCTACAATTGAATGTGTCTAAGTAAATTAGTAATTTTTTTAGGGGTTGGTAAAGATAAATATCTCATGTATTTTGAGGAATAGAGGAGAGGTGGAGTCCTTATATAATATAAGATAGGGGAAACTATGGAATTACTTAAATAATTAAATTTATATAAATTAATTTTCATCATAATGTGGGAAAAATGATATATTTATTATATAGAATTATTATGAGTTTAAATAATCACATTTAATTAAATTAAAAAATTTATAGACGATGTCGTAACCCTTATGTCTTAGTTTTAACCTCTCGTTATCCCTTTTTTACTATTATCAAGATGACACTATTTTTTACTCTTTTGGGGACATCAAAGTTTACAAAAAAGGAAAAATGACCCCTAAGTAAAAAAATGGTTGAAATTTTCGACCATATCCCATTCAAATGACCAATGATAATATTTTTATAAATTTTCAATCATTTAATAAATTATCATTAAACATAAAATACCATTAAATAAATTTTTGGGTCTATTTTTATAATTTATTTCGAAAAAGAATATAGTAATTCAGTTTCAGTATAAAATTTTAAAAAATTACAAATAAATTATACATATAAAAATAATTCACAGGTCACCATGCATTACCCAAAAAATATTACTTTGTATGTTTTTAAAATAATTTACATATTTTTTTACTACTTTCCCAATAATAGTGTCGACGTTGCATAATAATTTACAGTAAATATTTCATCAATAAAAATTAAAAATAAATTAAAGTAATTAAAATAATTAAAATAATTTATTCATATTAAATATAATTTTATATAAATTTTCATAGATTTTTTTATCCAAGTTAAAAAAATTGACAGTAAAATCTAGAAAGATTCATTTTAGAATGTTCATTTATATAAAACAATATAAAGGAATTTATGATAAAAAAAATTAAAACCAAATGGAATATTTTTAAATATTTGAAGATTTTGTTAAAAATAAACTAATATAAATGATAAAAAACAATATTTATGGTGATTATAAATCCTTTTCTCATTAGTTTTAATTTTAGTTAACCCAAATTACCCTTTAATATGTTGATAAATTTTACAATGGTTACTATTCATAATAACAAAATAAATGACCTATTTACCAAATTTGGTCATTCTTATTATAAATATAGAATCCATATTATCAAATAATATTCTTATATGTGGTAAAAATTCATTTAAAAGAACATTAGAAAAATGTGAAAAAAATTGTATTCTAAAAAATAGATTTTTATGTTTAAAAATGTTTTTATTCAAAAAGTAACCATTGTTTCAATTATAATGAAATTAAATAGATTAGTTTTTTTTCAAAAGTAAATATTTCTAAAACCAATTATAAGTATAATGGTATGAAAAGAAAATATTTTCTTCTATAAAATTGGTATTTTTCACTATTTACTAAAAAATCAACCGTTCCAGAAAAATACCAAAATATAATCTTATAAAAAATTGATATTAAAATTTAAAAATTTATATCCTTTATAGATACTAAAATTACTAATTTTTTATGAAATTAATAATAATAATTTTCTTAAAAAAATAAATATAAACTGTATATGAAGAAGAAGTATTTTGGAATAATAAAATGACATTTCTAAAAATATAGTGCTTATTTTGTAAAAAATAATCAAAATATTTTATTATGAAGAACAGACATATGTATATTTCATAAAGTAGTTAATACTATTCATATCCACCAATTCAACAGAGTTTTTATAAAATTCATATATATATATATATAAATATATTATTTCATACTTCATTTGATGTTAGTGTTTCATGTTATATATTCTATCAAACATAGTATTCTTTTAATATATCTAAATACTAAATTCTTCACTCATAAATAATGTCAATTCTTGTAATTTTATATTTTTTCTATTTAAATTATTTTTATATAATTTTATACATTAAGTGTATATAGTAGAAGATAAAACATCTGATTATGAAATGCAAATAAGTTTTAATATTTTTATGAAGAAAAATATATTTTCATCAACCCACGTTATAAAAAGTTATAATAAAAAACCCTTTTGAAAAGAAGAAAATAAAAATAAGAAGGTCATCAAGAATAACAGAAAGGTGAGGGCATAAGGAGAACATTTCTAGAATTGAGATGATAAACATGGAAATAATATCCATTAACAAGATAATTTTAATAATTTCTTTAGAAGATAAGAGAGAATAAATTCATCCAAAATGATCGTAAAAGAATAGATTTTTTATTTCAACATTTGTTTCTTAATTTTGGGGTAATTTTTATCATAAGGATAGTAACCACAAGAATATATACTTACTTGATTTCTTTCCATTTCAAAAGTACAATTTTTAACCATTGATTGTTCTTAGATAAATTTCCACTACTATGGAATATCATATTATAATTAATTAATATTGAAGTTGATTTTTCATGCCTAAATCACTAAAATAAACATCAAACAGATTAAATGATATATAAAGGTATAACAATATATTTCTACAATATTTATACATTAACAAATACCAAAATAGGTAGAATAAGGTTTGATTATATCCAATATGAAGAAATAATATATTAATATTAAAATCCTCATAAATAACATAAAAAGTTAAACATTACGCATTGGAAAAATAACTAACCTTAAAACTATTCAAAATATTCCTCACCAAGTTCATATCCCAAAAATGATATGGAATTTTATCACATATTATTCTGAGATAAATTTTCCATTTGTCTATAAACAAAATTACTCATTGAAGAATAAGTATGCCCAAAAATGTATTTTTCCTCATCATTTAATCTCCAATATATTCTAATCATTTCTATAAATTATTTTATTGATCATAATAAAAAAATAAAATCATATAAACTTTCAACAGACAATTAAGAATTTATTACTTAAAATAAAATCTCATATTATCCAAAATTATTTCCTTTTACCTTATTAATATAATTTACCCATATGAGTGAAATTATTAAAAATAACATAAATTAAATAGTCACCAAATCAATTTTCAAACAAGTGGTTATCTCTATAATAAAACATATTTTCAAAAAAATTAAAAATCTTTTATCCAAATTAACAATAATTACCCTAATATAAAATATCATCATAAACCTAATGGTTATCAATACTTATAAATATATGTCCATTATTATAAAATATTTTTTCATCAGAAATCTATTTCACAATAACTAGAGATAAATTTACTAACATCATATACATCAAAAATTTATGAAAACTCATAAAATGTTTACCAACATATCACCGATAAACTCAAAATCTAACAACTTAAAACCTAAAAAAAGTTTTTATGAGATTGAACATATAATAAAAATTAATCTTATTAGCCCATGATGGAATCCAAAACACTTATGTTATACTATCATGATAATATCCAAATCATAAATGTTATCTAGACCTTTCTCAAATTCCATCAATAACAACCCTGCAATCTCATTAATAGAGTTGTTGCTATTAAAATTATATTTAAATTTATAGCCTTGATATCGATAAACATGACCCAATTTTAACCAATAATAAATACAATATCCATAGACTTCATTTAGTCACTAACAAAAAAGAACACTTTCTTCTAGATTTTTATGAAATTTGGAAAAACTATTATATAAAATTACTAATGGAATTATGTATAATTTTTTCAAACTATACCAAGCTTTTATTACTCCATAGTAATTATCCAATATCCCCCCAAAAAATTCATCATGCCTGAATCCATTATATACATAACATACATAATATCATTCATCAAATCTTGAGGGAAAATAAACATAGGAGGACTGAACTGAAACAACAAGTAAGAGTAATAATAATAATTAACAATTGTAATTCATCAGTGAGAATAATATGAGTATAAGGGTATGATGGAATTATCAAAGATACATATATATAAAATAAAATTACTCTAAAGCACCAAAATGTGTATCATTAATTTAAAGACGTAGAATAAATATTTAATGATAGAAAAGAGTCATATAAGTCCAAAATCATGAGCCATAATGAAACAATATTTTCTCAAAGGAACTAATCTAAATCATAGAGATCATATAAAAAGTACTTAGATATTTTTCAAAATTTTCTTCATATAACCCTTAAAATAATCCATTTGAATGGAATAACCAACTAGGTATTGGAAACATATCTTCTAAGAACATAATAATTACCTAATGAATTAG
This sequence comes from Viscum album, assembly GCA_963277665.1. Lineage (NCBI taxonomy): Eukaryota > Viridiplantae > Streptophyta > Magnoliopsida > Santalales > Viscaceae > Viscum > Viscum album. The sequence continues at coordinate 344,422,950 of OY728167.1, forward strand.
AGAGATATAGCAGGCTCACCCATTAATATAAACAATTTCAAGAAACTATGATTTGAATAATTTTCATATATACATATATATATATATATATATATATATATATATTTCCTTACATCATAAAACCCAGAGAACCAATAATCATCTCTTTCATAAATCCATTATCCCGTGGAAAAGAAATTGGTTTCATGAAAATATATTTTAAAAAATAATAATCCATACAAAGTAAAAATAATGATTTAATCATTGAAAAATATTCCAAATGGATCATAGTGAGAATATAAATTATATTTCCATAGATGAAAACTAAAATTTAAAGGGAATTTAAATAATTTCTTTTCAAATTGGGGAAATAGATTTTTATTTGGATATATAATATAAAATTATTTAAAATATTGGTAAAAAAGGTTATTTGATAATAAAAATTAAAAATTATAATGTAATACTAAAATAATTGTTTTTTATTAAGTATGTAAATTCAATTCATGTTATAATTATAAACAATAAACATTATATCACCATTTTGCAAAGAAATTAAAAAGTAACCCATACAGAAAACATTATAAAATTACCTATTTAAATAAATTTAATAGAATGATAATGATAATGAAATAATATCTCTAGGTATTCATTTATTGTTATAGAATAACATCTTAGAAATATGATAAATAATGTGGATGGATAATTTTTTTTAAAATTCATTAAAAAATTAAAACAATGTTTTTAAAGAAAAAACATTACAACTTTATAAAAAACATTTGATGGAAAAGAACATAGAGAATAACATAAAATACCATAAGTATAAAGAGAATCATGATATAATATGTAAAGAATTAGTGTATACATCACATAAATTAATAGAGGCAAATCAATAAAAATATGTCCCAAAGAAGGAAGTTTGAGAGAAGAAACCCTTACATCTTGGGTAATACCTGAATGAGAAATCCATTGAATAAAGGAATATGAAATGATTATTTAAAACCCATATTTTCCATGAAATAATAATTTAAAATTAATTCAAGTTTTATTAAGTACACCATATAAAATAAATCATGGTGAATTATATGAATTATGTTTTAAAGAATTGAAATGGGGACTATAAACACCCTTGTAACTATTATAACTTTTGAATCAACATATCACGGAATAAAGACCATTAATGAAATGTTGAATATCATGATAAAAGATTCATTCATGATATAAGATATCAATATGAAGCATATGAACTATATAAAATGAATTAGTTTCATAATACAAGGAATATCTCAAAGATATATTATTGAGACCAACAATCCATACAATGATCGTATATTTCAAGTTAAAATTTAATCACTGAAAAGTTTATGTGTAAAAATTATAAAATCACATTTTTTGTTAAAAATAAAATAAAATCATATTTCATTTCATATATAATATTGGAATTACATAGTTATTTAAGTAGAAGTGTACCATAATTAGTGGAAATTGAGTTAAGAAACTCCTAACCTTGAGTAACAATATGATATGTAAGTACATTAAACCCTATAAAATAATTATATATTATTTTATTGTATATTTAACAAAATTTTAAATTATTATATAATTATCATTATAGAATTTATTTTGTTTATTTAAATTACATATTTAATTAATTAATCAATTTAGTCCACGTCGAGTGTTTTGAGGACACTCAATTCATAATTGAAAAATGAATTTAGTTTGTTGAAAGTGGTAAAAGTGTCCATTTTTAGAAAATAAAAATAAAAATAATCATTATATAATTATAATTTGTATACTTAGATAAAATTTTATAACCATCCATTAAAGGAGTATATGAAAAACAAATCACATCGCTTCATGAAGGTGGTAATCCATACATACACATGAACGACATTATCATTTTCAAAATAAAATAAGGGTAAGGAAATATATAACATCTTATCCTTAAAGAATGATAATTATGTCCCGAATATCATATATATACATTAAATACATCATTATAAATAGTCATGGGAGGTGGTGATGGAAAAAAACAGATTGCTTCATGGACATGGTAGTCCTTATACACACTTGGACGATGTTTCTATTCCCCATTAGATAGAAAAATGATATTAATAAGGTTATTCCATTAAAATAATAAAATATGATAATATGGGATATACTGAATTTATTATATTTAGACTTTTTGGAATTACTTTAATGATGTACAAGAATAAATAAAACTAAAATGATCGGTTAATATGATTAAAACATCTTTGAAGAATATCCATTATCTCTCTCCTTAATGACCCAAGGATGTTATTTTTAGAATAAAAACAACTTAAGAATATATTTATGGAATTTAAAAAGAGGTTTAAGTTGGGATAATCTGCTTATGAGGTTTGAGGATGACATGATTGGTGTAGTCCTTTTGTGATAGAGGAGATGTGCACCGAAAGAATTAAATAAAGAATTATATTAATTTAAAATATTTTATTATTTTATTGTGGGTATAAAATAATATATTTTGATTATTGGTTATGGATAAGTAGAAATAATCTCATAAAATATTGTTTATAAATATTTAGATTATGTTTTATCCCTTATCTATGTGCTTTAACCACCCATGAACCCATTTAACGATAAACGAGATGATTTTTCATTACATAGTAGGGGTCAATAAAGTTACTAAAAATGAGTATTGACCCATTAGTGAACACTGACACACACGATAAAAAATTTCTCATTCACTTAACTAATGATAATATATATATTTTTTAATTTTAATTCCTTTAATAATATATTATTTAAGATAAAAACCCATAAATTTATTTTACATTCTATTTATAAAATTGAATTAAAAAAATAATTCATGTAATGTTGTTTAAATGTTACTATTTATAAAATAAAAAATATATCATACACATCTTAAAAGTTCATAGAACACCTTAAATAATTGAAAAATATAAATTTCCATATTTTTAATACCATTCACTTTATTTTTATACTCTTTTCCTAAGAATTATGTTGGTATTGCGTAAGCATTTATTGAAATTATATAATTACTAAAATTAAAAATAAATTTCCATTATAAAAATAAATTATTTATATTCTCTATAATAATTTATAACCATTGATAATTTTTAATCCATATTATAATGTATTATTCATATTAGAAAAATTAAAGTGTTTATTAGGAATTTTTATTTACCTAAAATAAATGAATGTGTTTTATTATGTAAAATGGAATACTTCCATATATTTTATAATTTGTAGAGTTGGTTCAAAATAAAATCATAAAAATGAATTAAATAAATTTTAAATTTGATATGAAAGTATTTTTACATTATTTTTAATGCCAGTTAAAAAAATTTACCTATTACTGTGGTGATAAATTTTATTTGGGTCACTATTCACAACGACCAAATTTAAAGTTAAAATATTTACCAGACATGGAAATTATAATTCTAAATATGAAATAATTTTTATAAAATTTAACCCCCATTTTTTATGAATTTTTTAACATATATCCACAAAACGCAATGAAATATGTTTTTTAAGAAAAATACCATTTTAATTATAGAAACCTTTTTATACAAAAATTTCAAATATTTTCTATTAAAATGAAATTAATTGGATTATTTTTAATAAAATTTAATTAATTTTAATACATATTAAAATAAATGATCCTTTTTTAATACATGAAAATAAAATACAGTTTTCTATATAACATGTATTTTTTCCTATTTAGTGAAAAATCAATTTTTTATAAAAATATTAGAGATTAATGATAAGATATCATTGATATGATGATTCCAAAAATTATATATGTTGGATAAAATATAGTTTTTAAATTTTGTAGGAAAAATTTATATTATTTTCTTACAAAAATCAATAAAATATTTTTTTAAGGAAACATATTTTGGAAACATAGCAAGAATTTAATAAAAATTAAGTGCCTATTTACTATGAATATATCAACAATTATTAATTGAGAAAAAAAATATTTCATAATATGGTTACTCCTATTAATATCCATTCATTCAAGGTTATGTTAAATTAATCATATTTAAAATAAAATCATTTTATGATTTGTTTTAACTCAATGACGTTTGTCGTAAATTCTATCATGTATAGTCTTTTTATAAAATATCTGGATATTATAGGATTATTAAAAAATATTTTAGTAGAAATAATGAATGATCGATTTAATTAATTCCAGAATTAGATATATAATTTTTTTTCACAAACTATACATAAAAAATATTGAAAACTAAAAAAAAACAATTAGATATAATTAGGTTAATAAAATTATTGATTCCATTTAACTTTAATCCTAAAACAAAAAAAATTAGTTTATAATGTCACATAACAAGAACGTGAATAACATGAATATATATTCCCCTAAGATATTATAATAACCTAAATCAATATATAACCTCAATTAAAACATATATTATTCAAAAAATTAACACTGTCCTTTCTCCATAAATAAAATCATAGACTATCCAATATATTAAAAATCCCAAAAATTAAATAAACTTCATAAATAACATTTTCATCAAATCTATACCCATTTTATATTTCAATAACACTATCCAATTTAAATTATAAATATAAATCAACTATTTGTGGAAAATAAAAAATGTTATGTAAACCTCACAAACATATTAATGGTTATATATCCTTCAATAATTTGTTTTCCCAAAAATATCACCTTATAAAGAAATCATGTTTCTAGGTTATCATTATCATTGATCATATGCTTTAATATCATTATAATTAATACAAATATGGAAGAATAAATAGATTTTCATGATTTATATAACCCTAACATCATTGATAAAACATTTATAAAATATAATTCTCAAATCCTAATACAAAAAAATTCAACCATTCCATTTCAGTAGCTGTAATAACATAGTTCGTTTCCTAGTCTATGTGTTAAACCTTGGGCATTAACATATATATTTTCCTTTCTCCCCACACATAATATATTAACATATAAATGGTACCTTATAATGAGATTTATCTTGATATATTAAAATATTAGTTTTTTCTCCTAAATTAGTTGATTTATACCCATATTTCCCTCTCATAAAACATCTTCTCATTACATTGATACATTTCCCTAGATAGATAATCCAATATTCTCATTTTATGGGAAGATGAATCTTCATTCCTCCTTGGCATTCAAGAAACCGAATTTTAATATTATTTGTTTCTTTTAGAAAATCACTTATGTTCATGTTTTATATCATATATTGATAAAGACGGTTAAAATTATTTTAAATATTTCTAATAACATATGAAATTTAATATTGTTTCTCAGGAGTAAAATCACAAAATACTCTATCACATTAAGCATTAATAAGATTCATCTGGGTTACAACCATTGAATAAAATAACAATTCATAATATAATTGAAAATAATCATAGAGAGAAATCATATAGTCATGAAAAATCATTCATAATATGTCTAAATAATGACACCAAATTCTCAATCTAGGATACCTTTGGTTTATATTTACCCATCCATGATCATTTTCTTTTCTAATCCTTCCTAATTGTTAATAAGGAAAATATGAAATAACCCATGAGTTTCACCAGAGAGTGCCTATCCAAGTGTTCATATTTTTCCAAATCATCATGAACTAGTGATGATTGAGTTAATATAGAATCCCCCCTTTCAGTGTTTTTTCCTCTAGGTGAATATATGCTATAGTCACATCCACTTACTAGTATCTAGATAGGGAAGTAATTACTATGATAAAAACACTTTTTTATTTAACTTAACATAGGATATTCTCCCACATGTAGTGTTATCATAAGAATTATGACTAAATGTTTCTCATCTTAATTTCCAAAAAAACCTAAACCGTTCTCAAATACCCACTTAGGAGACCAAAACATTAACTTTACAAATATTACATATTGTTAGATAAATATTCATGAAATATCATTTCAATACACACTAGAACCGTATGTTTTAGTTTATTTGGAAACATGATACATAAAAAATATACATTAAAGATCTATAATACCACCATTAATTCCTTAAAAACTATAATCATTCACAGGGATTTGATACTAAAAACGATTATTCATGTCCTACAGAAAATGAATAAAAAAGGGCTAGGTTAGATGATCATTAAGGGTCAATAAGGGAGATATCAATGGTATTTTTAGAGTAAAAGGAGAATACGTGTTTGAGAATATGATATTAAAACCTGAAATCCATACGAAATATTTCATACATCATAATCACAAGTCATGTCATAAATATTGATAGATCATATGAAATGAATCATAAATTAATCAAAGAACATGATCCATAATCTCCCAACATTATCCTAAGATCTTGTCATAAAAGGCTGACATAAATTGTGGCATGGTCATAATCATAGAAATCATATATCAAGGCAACCCACCAATACATTCATCACATGTTATACATGGGATTAATACCCACGTATTAGCATTAGGTTTGGCCTAACAACCCTTGTACCATTTTTTGGATTGTGATAAACACCTGTGTACCCTCCATTGGTCACTGGGTAACCTCTCATGTATGATTTTATCTCATAAATCATTAATCATCACCATATTCATTTTATGGATATAACAAACTCACCTGTTAGATAATCACAATCCATTCTTATGAATTCCATTATATAATGAAAATAGTTACCTTTTCATCATAGATTAACCCACAAAAAAAGATAATTGGTTTCATAAATATTTTTCCACCATAATAATAAACCTTCTAGATAAATAATAAAGATGGTAAAATTCAATCATATACCATTTCATATATAACATTCATCAATGTATAATAGAATATATGAAAATGTTATTAAAAGATCACTTTTAAATATCTAGAGGAAAATACTATTTTCACTTTTAAATCCATTATTTATAATATTAATATTTAAAAAGTATTATGGAGAATATATTATTTCAAAATAAACATGTTCTATTATAAAATAATCTTAAAAAAATATATTCATGACCATAGGAAATTGTTTTCATCTTGTGTAAGTTAAAACTAAGATTATATTCAAACATTTGGTAAATTGTACAACATTCAAAAAAGTTTCATCTTAAATATTTCAATAAAAAAAATACATGTTTATAAATGACATAATGAAACCATAATGGAATAATAATAACACTCGTGAAATCATTTTACATAAAATATGGAAATCAAGGGAAAATATTCCCAACAAGAAATAAAAACATTTTCCAGTTTCCTCAAAAAATTATATTAGAATACCTAGTACATAAAGAGGGTAAAATGAAAGGAAAACATCAATTATATATAAATATCTAGAAGATAAGAAAATAAATAATATTTTTTAGGTATTGATCATATATTTTCATCATGAGAAATGTTAGCATAAACAATCCTGATAAAAATGAGTTTTTAACATAAAACCCTTATCACTTTGATATTTTTTGAATCATAATACACCCAAAATAATTTATATAAAATGAAACATAAAATAGCAAGAATATAAATAGAATCATATTATTACATATCATATGAGAAATATATTCAACTCATAAAAGTAGATAGGTGTATAACATGACATATTTCCATAAGAACACAATTTGATACGATAAACCCTTACCACCATAATATCATTAAAATCGAAACCACATAGATTAAATAATATAAATTAGAAAAATAAATAAAATAAACTAATAAGGTTAAATGATGTAAAATGTTTATGATATGTATATAGACCTTATACACATAAATAGGTTCATAACATCAAACATGCCTCAACGAAATACTATTTAGATGAAGAAGCCTTACATTTTATCAGATTTTATTCATAACTGATATAACATCACATATTATAAACCTAGTTATATAATAATTCTATACCATAGACAATTTTTTTAATTTAACATATTATCAACATATAATATTTCATCACCCATTTATTTACAATTAATTATTTTAATCTATATTTCTAGGTAATAACTGTTTCATCATTAATGAATATTTTATTTTTACAGTTATAGTTGTTTAAATTTTACCAGGTTTCCTTTATATATATAATTTTAAGCATTAAATATTTTTAATATATGATTTTTATAAAAAAATATAAAATTTCTTGTAAATAAATGATTTAAAATGTATTACATCACTTCGTGGATATAGTAGTCCATACATATGCATGAGTGATGTTTACACAATTTCATGGATGTAATGAAAGTAAGGTAAATAATAAATCAAATTTAAATATCAGTTATTATATCATAAATAATTTATATATTTACAAAATAATTCTTAATTACCATACATGTAAACAAAAATGAAAAAAATTAACCAATCACTTTGTGAGGGTGGTAGTCCACATGTAAGCATAAGAAACGTTATCATTTTCTAATGAATCAGATGGTAAAAAGGTAGATACAATATTAAAAATAAAAAGTATTAACACCTAATAAATATAATATATAAACATTGAATCCATAATAACGAACATCCATGAAATATAGTGACAGAAAATGAATCAAATATCTACCTGGAGGATATAGTCCACATATACACCAGATCCAAAATTTCATTTACCATTTGATGGAAAAGAGTTGAAAATTGGTATGGAATCATAAAAATAAAATATTATTAGATTTATTATGTTGGTTTCATCTTTTTATGATGGATGTTTTATTTTAGATATGGTTCAAGAATAGATAAAATAGATAAAATTTAAAGAGTTCAGTTATGATTTAAACCTCCCATTTGAGAGACATCATTTGGCATACTCATTGTGGTTTGAAATACTGGTTATAGTAAAATACAATGGGATCAACGATTAAGGTAATTATTAAATTAAGTTTTTTTTGGGTTTTTAATAGTTGACATAAAATTATAAAATTTCATGAAAAAGGGGGTAGAAGAATTTTCTTTTTATAACCGAGGGAGAGAACGCTCATTGAATTACTTAAATGATGTAAATATATTGATTTTATTTCTCAAGTATAATTCATCGGAAATGAAAATTATTTGAAGTTATGTTATTATATGTTCTGAATACATTCATCCAATAATAATTAAAAATGTTTATATGGAAATATTACCCTTATCACTTAATTTAAAAACCTGGTAAACATGTTTTAACCATAACCATGGTAAATGTTTTTTTACTATTTTTACTACTCATTATTACCAATAATGAATGTAAAATCATTAAAAAATTTCAAAATTTTGATTAAAAATATGAAATCTATTTTATAAAATAAATTATATATATGTAGAATAAAATAATTTTAAAATTTTCATGAAACCAAAATGACAAACCATTTTTAAGGATATTCATTTTCTAGTATAAAAAAAAATTTAAGCTCATTCCTTTCTTATGAAAAAAATAAAATGAAAGATAATTTTTTTCATTTAACATAAAATCTATATATTTCTATAAAAAATAACAATTAAATATTTATTTAATTTTTATATATATGAAACATATTGTGTGTATACGAAAACCAATAAGGTAACTATGTTTTTATGACAAAAAATATAAATTTAAAAAAAATACAATACTAATTCAAATGTAATTAGATTAAATATTTATAATTAATGTATACTTAAATGAATTCTAGATTTTTTTTAAAAAGGTAATTTAAAAATTATTTATTTAATGAATGGAACTGAGTTTTTATAAAAATAGGTAATTTTTTTGAGTCAGAAGTTGTACTTATCAATGTCCTATTCCTTTAGTTTTTGAAATCACAAACACTTTCTTAAATTAATTATTATTGAAATTTAATTTATAAATTGTTTTAGAATTATTTCTTTAGAAAACATAATAATTTTCCATACATAGAATATTTTATGAGGTATTACAAATATAATCTTTACATTCTTCATTTCAATTGTTTTATTGATCCTGGGTATGATTATTGGATTAACCTTTAATAATACTAGGAGTAATAATTTTTTATGGACTATCATAATGATAAAAGTCATGGTTATTGGATAGTTTATGGTATGATACATCAGGATGAACCTCACAAATATTTTTATATTGAAAGTAGAAAAGGAAGTCCATCAGACTGAACTAAGATTATAAATGGATTACAAAGACTTTTTTATCATAACTAAAACCTTTAACACAATAATAGTTTTAATCAATATGACATTAGGTATTTAGTTATTGATGAGGTATCAAGCACCACTTTTTGAGGACATTAGAAAAACTCATAAATATGATCATTGGATTATCACCTATAAATAATGATTTAGTCGAAGTGTTTTTTGCTGATTCAATTGTTCATTTTTGTAACTAAAGTTTTTTTTTTAAAACTTACTCTACATGAACATCTTGTTCCAAGTAAATATAGTTCACTATAGGGTTGTCGTTTTTAAAAAATCCTTATCAAGGATATTTTTCTAATGAAATTTTATAGTTGTAATTTATGTTTGATCATTATATTGATTTAGGGACTCTAGGGATATGAATATGTATAATTTGATACATCATCTTGAGGTCTTAATGGGATAATAAGAAAGATAATATCATCATATCGAGGGCTTCTGGGGATGGAAGAAAAAAAATGTAATCATCGTATTGAGATATTTCTTAGGAAGGAAATAAATACTTTACTATATGTATAAAATAGAATATAACATTAGTCAAGGTTATTGACTACCTTACTCTTATGTTTAAAATATATTATTATTTTAATATTCTGTAATCCATTCTTATAATGATTTCCATTTCTTGTTTTCACAGTTGTTAATTCATCTACACATATAATAGAAAATGAGTCATCATATTCATATTTCTATTTGTTTTATCATATTAACTCTGATTATGATTAATAAACTCTGATATAAATACAATCCATTGTGTTTATGACTTTCACACTAATTTAATTAGACTGATTTCTGAATATGATTTTGTGATAATGATAATAAAACAGTGTCCCTATCCGATAAAACTACTTATAGAGGACTTATGTTTTATTGGATTAATTAATTTCAACTAGTTATTCAAACTACAATTGAACTCCCCTATTATGTGTATATACATCATTATCTAAACTCTTAAAATCCTACAATATATATCACTCTAATTAATATATCAACAATTGGTATCAGAGCATGTTCTACTGCTAATATTTCGGATTTTTTCTTCTTCTATCAAATGAATGTTTTTATTATTTTTTTTCATAAAATTGTTGTCTATAAACTATTATACAATAACATATTTATAGAAAGAGAGTTTTCAATTTCTTATTATGGTGGAATTTCATTATGCTGATTCAATAGACAACCTAAATCCTAAAAGACCGCCTATTTTGGATTGTGATAATTATGAGTATTGGAGAGATAAGATGATGAATTTTTTTATCAATACTGGAGATCATAATTTAGTTATTCTTACTAGATACTACAAGATTACTGATAAGGAATTCACTAACTTTACACATGAATATGAACTAGAGTATCTATTGAAATATCAAGTTAAAAAATACTTTGTCATATTCCATGATAAGAAGTATCTACAGTTAGATATAATTATATAAGAAAGCTAATAGTATATTTAAAATCATGATGTTACACACTTTGGACAATAATATTTTATTGAGATAAGAATAGCTATGCATAAAGAATATTGCCAGACCATTTCTTTTCTTCCTGGAGAATCAGTTTTAATGATTCCAAAGAAATTCATGAAATTTATTAATTTTTCACAATATATTAGAGAAAAAGGTATTGATGATGATATTCATGTGTAAAAGATTATTGATATCATGACCAATGAATGTGAATCTAAGGAATCTAATTTAGATAAGACTATAATGTTCAACAATCATACATTGAATGATCTCATTAGAAGTATTATGAAGTATGAAGGTAGGATCTAGAAATATGATGAAAAATCTATGAAGAAAAATGGTGGTGTTTATTTTTCTACTGATAATGTAACTAAAAAATCACAATCTCCAGAATAAGATGTAAAATTATTGTGGAGAATAAAGTTTTTGTTCTATCTGATTCTAGTACATCTGATCATTCTATGAATGAATTAGCTAATCTCTCTAGAATAATAAACAAGATAGTCTACATAAATATTTCCAATATAGATACAAAAATATTTATAAGGAAAAGGTGATAAAATATATGAAGTTACATGTTATGAATGTAATAAATCTATACATATCAGAATGGATTCTCTAAATATAAATAGAAAATTGATGTGGCAGTGGTTTCACACTCTTTGCCACATCCTTTTTTGTATTTTTATTAACTTTTTTATTTTAAAATGTTGTTTTTTATTAAATAATTGATAATTATTATGTTTTTGAATTTGCTGTGTAAAATATTTTTTTGGTTTAAATCATGTGTTTTTAGTATTCATTATTGTATTTTTAAATAATTCATAAATTAAATTAATGTGGAGAATTTGACTTTTATTTATTTATTATTTTATTTTTACAAATTTTTCATTCTATTTAGTTTTTTAATTTATTAATTTAATTAATTAATTCTTTATTCTTTAAATTGTAAATAAACAACTCATTTTATTTGTTAGTCTATTAATAATATAATTAGTTTCAACAATTTAATTTGATTCAATTAATAAGTTTATTCTTTAAGTTAATGAGTTCTTTAATTAATTACTTGGTTAATTAATTAGTTGAATAATTTAAGCAAGCGACTTTAGTTATTTTCATTTGTTTTAAATTAAATTTTTTATGATGTTTAATACAAATAAATTCTTTCTTTTAAATAATTCATAAATATTTATATATTATTTATTTAGTTTTTAATTTTTATGAATCTTTTTCTCGACTTTATTAAAATTTTAATATATTTAATTTTTGTTTTGTAGATTACGGTGGCACGTCTAACTGATCCATCGGTTCCCCCAAACACTGTATTGCCTTACGGTCCCACACTCATTGTGAGACCGTGAGAAACACTCACGATGCCTCCATACACCGTTTCGCACCTCACGGTGCCACCATATCCCCCATTCACTATCTCACAGTTTCATCAAAGAACCGGTACCTCCATTCCATTTTTCAACCCTCACACTGTCACCCCTCCAGCTTCTTCCCTACCTCCTTCTACAGAAAACCAGCCACCATCTCGCACTTCTCCATCATTCCTCTGCTCTCGCCTAATCCACGCACCATCCCAAATCCAGCAACACATACAATAAAATTAAAATCTCCACAACAATCAACACAACACAGTACAACAAATCGCACAACACCAAGTTAACTTATCAATTTTCAACACAATAGATCAAAAAATCAAAGAATTCCAAGAATGAATCAGTTGTAAAAATCAAAATTTGAACCCAAAAATTCTTTCAACTAGAAATTCTAGATCCGAAGCCGCCGCACCCTGTCTTCCTCTCCTTGTTGTGTGTCGTATCCTCCTTCTTCCTCCATTCGAACCCCGCTACCACCCTACGAAACATCCTCCAATCTGGCCTCACCTTCCCATCCAGACCCCGAGCCACATCCGCACCACCACTACCCCGAACCCGTCACTGCACCCTCCTTAGACTTCACCGCCGGTGAACCTACTAAACTCTAACTTTACACGCACCCTCGCCACTCCTAACCCATAGTACGCACCTCGCCCTGCTGATTGTCAAGCCACCTGAAGCTGCCAGACCTCGCCGATGCCACCTTCCTCTACCCTTCTGGAACACCCGCAAGAACCCCTACTCACTGCTAAAGCCAAGCCCTGCCCTTCTTCTCTACCCTGCGCTGGCTGAACACAAATAGAACCCCCTCATTTTTCTTCACTTTTATTCTTTATTTTTAGTTTTTATATTTTTATAACATATAATATAATATATATATTATTATGTGTCATATACAATATAATAATAACAGGTATACCAATAAAAGTATATAAGGTTATATATATCATATACTATATTAATTTCTTATATAATAATACATGTTATTAATTATATACAATAGTTGTTATATTAATAATAATTATTGATATTATATATATATATTAATAATTTTTATAAGTAGTAATATATATATATATATATATATATAATAGTTTCTTTTTTTATGACTCACGTGCATTTTTTTGATGTCCACATAGGGGGAGATGTTCGTAGAGGTGGTGTCAATTGTGGTATAGTGGAAAAATTATTCGCGGTAAAATACCAAGAATATTTTCGAGGTTGTTGTAGGGGGGTTTTATGCACTTACATAAAGTTCACTAAAAAATGGTGATGTGCACATAAAATCATGCCACATGGATTTTTTGATTTGTAGAGGGAAGATTGTAGCTTTCCGTATGCACATCACATTAATTTAGTTAGGAGAAACTGCTCCAGTGACCATCGCGGGAGGAGAAACCCAGTGAAAGCTATACGTGGAAGCCAGAGAACACCTCTGGTGAGATTCTAGAGACTTATACTGGTCATTAGCATTCGTGATGGGCACAAAATCATTTAGACACCAGAGGGTGGAGCGCGGTAGAAAGGGGGCCATCATTGATCCATGAGGGGAGGAATCCATCCAGAGGGGTGGATTAGAGCAAGAGGAATATACCACTTTCCATCATGAGCAGAATGGATCACCGAGAGTAGCAGGTCAGAGCATTTCACACCTCGATTCCTAGGGCGGGATATCGAGCGCACTCCAACATTGCATCCACCATTGAGCATCATGTATTAGAACTTTTGGGAGATCAATCAGGGAGAGGAATGATTTTCTTTACCTCATGATCTGTTCTTCTAAACCTTATTTCAATATGAATTTCATTGGTTTTAATTATATTTTTCATTAAAATCAACCATTATGTCTAGCTAACTTCCTTCAGGGTGGGGGGAAAAGCTGACTGGTTAGATTTTGTTCACTCTTATTCATGCACTGCGTCATTTTCTAGATTATCTCTCTCACTGTTTGCAGAATGAGTTTATTTCCAAAACAACAAGGATGAGTGAAAACTGTTCTGGTTTGAATGTTAATGAAAAGTGTTTAAATACGAGGGACTCATTGACAAATGATTCATACTCAAATTAAAGAGACACACTTAACTGAACTGAGAAGTTTAGCACAGTGACATCTGACATGTTTTTTCTATTAGATGGAATGACTTTTACAGTCGAAGGACATTAATAGTTATTTCATTAAAAACTGAACAAAAGAAAAATCTGGCCAGTTACTTTAATTCAGATCCATATTTCTCAAACTTTAGTTCATGAAAAGGCTAAGCAATATCAAATTGGCCAATGAAATTTCCCCTACTCATCTATTGGTTGTTTTCAACACAATTTCTCGTGTTGTTCGGTCTACCCCCTTTGCACTCACCAAATCACCTTCACTCACTCACACACTAATTCTCACTCACTCCACTTCACCCCCACCAACTATTTTTGTTTGTTTTTTTTGTGTGTTTTTGTTTTGTTTATTCTATTTTTTAGATTTCCAAACACAACATGAGGCCTCCCTGTGGTTCGACCATGTCTTGCCACTACCCTAAGTAGTAAGTAGGATATAAATTTTAGTTTATCGCCCATTCCCAACGACGCGCGAGCATGCAAATTTTGGAACCATTTCCACTTAGGCTAGGTGCAATGTAAAAAAAAACAACACAAAAATTCACATATAAAAAAACCACAAAAAAAAACTACAAAAATAACACTATGAAAAAAAATCTACAAAAAAAATTTATATTGAAAAAAAAATTGTGAACCTGCTACATGAAAACCAGTTCTAAGTCTGAATACTTAGTACCTAGTAACCCTGAAATTGATAAACACCTCAAGGAAGTGAAAAATAAAAAATACAAGATCAAAATGGAGGATAATTGAAATGAAAATTTGAACCATCCACTTCCTGAAAATTTGAACCTACCTGAAATCATGAACCCACCTGAAAATGAGTTAGCCGAGAGGCACAGTTTGAGAGAGTTCTTGCTACCTTCAGTGTCTAGTAACCCTTCATGCATTAGAATCTCTCATAGGTCTAGGAATTACGAAATCAAGAAATCCATACTTAGTCAGCTGCCTATATTCAATGGAATTCCTAGTGAAGACTCTCTTGACTTCATTAGTGCCTTCTACTGTAGTGTCCAGTAGTTAACACTTAGTGGTCTCATTGAGGAAGAGCTTAAACTGAGAGTGTTCCCCTTCTTCCTTAAGGAAAATTCTAGGTCTTGGTTCCTATAGTTAGAAGAATAAATCTTTGTCAGCTGGGATCATGTTTACAATGCTTTCACAATGAAATTCTATCCTAGGAGGTTGACATATGATATTAGGCACAAAATAACTTTATTCCTTCAGGATGAAGGAGAACTATTTCATGAAGCCTGGGATAGGTTTAGAGGGTTTCTTAGGTAGTGTCCAAACCATTAATGTACACCCCAATTCCTCAAGGACACCTTCTACAATAGCCTCACCCCTTACCACTAAACCTTGGTGGATCAGTCTTTTGGAGGAGATTTTAGTGATAAGACTGCTGAGGAGGTCAAAAAAATCTTTAATACCTTAGCTCAAAATTCCCAGCACAAATTCTATAGGAGGATAACCATTGTAGGAATGGAAACCACCCCTACTCCTCAAGATGATGCCCAAGTTTCTAGTTTCTTTAATGAGAACCCACATCAAACCCTTAAACAGCAGTGCCACCACTGTGGAATGTATGGCCATTCTCAAATCTGTTGAACCAACTTTGATATGCTTGTCAAGCATCATGAGAGTGCTAGCTTTGCTGTCTATGGACCTAGGATGCTGCCTAGGGAAGATCCTTTTTCTAACAAATTTAATCAGGGGTATAGAAACCATTCAAACCTGTCATGGAGGGAGTAGGGAGTCCTTTGACCCACTGCCCCTCCAGGATTCCAGCAGCCTCCTACGAAGTAATTCCAACCCCAACCCCAACCTAATTTTGAGTCATCCAACTCAAAATATGAGATGAGAGACATGTTCCATCAGTTTATAGGGAGTTTTGATGAAACAAATACCATAAAGTGTTATTATAAAATTCAAATAGATTCTAGAATGATGATCTTTGAAATTAAAATGGGGCAGTTGGCTTGGGATAGTAGTAATAAAGAAAAGGGTAGGCTACCTGGTACAACATAAGGCAATCCTAGGGAGAATTATATGGCTATGACCACCAGAAATGGTCTCCAAACTCACCAAGATCCTATGAAAGAACCCCAAAATAAAGAAAATGAGAAATTGGATGAAGTTGGAACCTCAAATCTGAAAGACCCTGAATCTGGAAAACTAGACAGCACCACTAGAATCCCTCCAGTTCCTGCTGTCCCAACTCAAAAACCCAAAGAAAAAGTATTGAAAAACACAGACAATAAAGGGAAGAAAATTGTTGAAGAGGAAGCTATAGAGATGCCCCCAATTGTGATGATTTTTGCCCCTGCAATCCCTTTCCCACAAGGAATTAAGATGCCAATTCATGATTCTGAACTGTTGAAATTTTTTAAAGTAGTTATAAAGTTGAACATTGATATCCCATTCTTGGAAGCCTTGATTCAAATCCCATCATATCTAAAATCACTCAAGAAAATCTGTTCAAATATAAAGACATTGGAAGAATTTTCCACCTATATCTTAACATAGGAGTGTAGTGAAACCTTGCAGAATAGGATACCTCCTAAGCTTTAGGACCGAGGAATCTTTGTCATCCCTTGCACCTTTGGGGATAGAGGTGATAAGTTCAATTGTTTGTGTGATTTGGGTGCTAGTATTAATATGATTCCCTTGTCACTTTTTCAGCACATGAGATTATGAGTTCCCCAACCTACCAATATTGTGTTGAAGCTTGCTGATAGGTCTATTACTCATTCAGTGGGTAGGGTAGATGATCTGTTAGTAGGAGTAGGCAAACTCTTTTTTCCTACGAAATTTCTTATCCTTGATATGGAGTGTGTCCAGGAGATTCCTATCATTCTCAGTAGGCCCTTCTTGGCCACAGGGGGAGCTGTGATAGATGTGTCTAAGGGGAAACTAATTTTCAATATGGGAGAATAGAAATAAGAATTCATTGAATTTAAGAAAATCCAAGAACCCACCCACCCGATCTTACCCAAAGATGAGATGTTAGTTGCTGAGAGTAGTATTGATTTGGATGAAGATAAGTTTCTAAGAATGATAGCCAAAATCAATGGTGAACCTGAAATCCCTGCTGCTGCTTGTATGAGGATCATCTTAAGTAAAGAGAGAGAATTGTTTGATGAATACAAGGGAGGATTATTGAAGAACCTAGATGAGTTTGTTTTAAAGCACATTCTTACCCCGAGAGAGGAGTCTAAGATTAAGGAGATATCTTTTGGAAGCTCTAGTGATAAAGAAAAATCCTTCTCTACTGCCTTCTTCAAGAGGCTGTATGAAGACCTTGGGGCACCCAAGCACAAGTGTCTTCCCTCAAACCAGTCAACACCCACCCTTGAACTCAAGCCTCTCCCTGCCCACCTAAAATATTCCTTTTTATATGATAGTTATACCCTTCCTGTGGTCAATTCATCCAACCTAGAAGCGAGTCAAGAGTATAATCTACATACTGTTTTGAAGAAATACAAGTCAGCCATAGGCTAGTCGATTGCTGATATCAAGTGGACAAGTCCAGCCTTTTGTATGCATAAAATTCCCATGGAACCTAAGTGTAAGCCTAGAGTAGAATCCCAATGAAGACTCGACCCCAACATGAAGGAAATTTTATGAGAATAAGTGATTATGTTTCTTGATGCTGGAATAATTTTTCCCATTTCAAATATCCCTTGGGTCAGTCCTGTCCAAGTGGTACCCAAAAAGAGTGGAGTGATAGTGGTCAATAATGAAAAAAATGAGAAAATCCAGACAAGAGCAGTAAATAAATGGAGAGTCTGTATAGACTATAGAATGTTGAATGCTTCCAAAAGAAAGGATCACTTTCCCATGCTGTTTTTGGATCAAATGTTAGAGAAATTGGCAGGAAATGAATTTTTCTGCTTTGATGATGGTTATTCTGGTTACAACCAGATTTCCATTGCACTTAAGGACCAAGAGAAAACCACCTTCACCTATCCATTTGGGACATTTTCCTACCAGCGAATTCCCTTTGGCTTGTGTGGTTCTACAACCAATTTTTATAGGTGCATGATGGAAATTTTTTCAGATATGATTGAAAGGATAATTTAAGTGTTTATGGATGATTTTTCTGTTGTGGGAAATACCTTTGAGAACTATCTGAAAAATATGGAATTAGTGTTAGAAAGGTACCAAGAGACCAACTTAGTCTTAAACTGGGAAAAGTTCCAATTAATGTCCACTTAAGGCATATTTTGGGGACACAATGTTTCTAAGAATGGGTTGGAGGTTGATAATGATAAAATTTAGGTCATACATAAGTTTCCCCCACCTGAAAATTTTAATGGAATCAAGAGTTTCTTGGGTCATGTTGGGTTCTACAGGAGGTTCATTAATGACTTTTCCAATCCATCCAATGGCCCGAAGGCCTTCATTTTTTATTGATTTTGATAATACACCTTTCAAGGGGTAAGGTGGAACCCTTAAAATGCCCGTAGGCATTAGTATTACATGGATCAAAGGCTTTAGAGGAATTCATTTCTCATAGGATTCAAACATTAAATTCAACCTAGACTAACAACTTGGAACTGCTCCTCCCCAGTATCTTCAACGTTAAATCAACTCTCCACCTTCGTATGGCTGTTCGGCTAGACATTCCCGTGCATGCACATGCCTGTCCCGATGGCAGGTGCCATACCCTCTCATT
The DNA here is from genome assembly GCA_963277665.1 of Viscum album. Lineage (NCBI taxonomy): Eukaryota > Viridiplantae > Streptophyta > Magnoliopsida > Santalales > Viscaceae > Viscum > Viscum album. The sequence continues at coordinate 344,442,651 of OY728167.1, forward strand.
CTTGCAATCCGTTTAGCTTCTGCTGTGGTGAAATCTTCTTGCTCATCCTCCTTGTAGAGCTTGTTCCTTGTAGGTTGTCTATTTTTCATCTACAATTAAGGTGGCCCGAAGGCCTTCAGGTGGCCCGAAGGCCTTACTGACCTGAAGGCCTGGGTGTCCCAAAGGCCTTAAAGGACTCAATGACCAAATCGGTGGCCTGAAGGCCCAAATGGGGGCATATTCCCAGCTAATATAGTTCCAAACAGTACCTGCTACAGTTCCCACTACAGTACCTGCTACAGTACCTGCTATAGTACTGCTACAGTACTGCTATAGTACCAAAAATTATGCCTCCGCTTGGATTTGATCCCAGGTCACCTGGATGCACTTAAAGAGTCCTTACTAACCAAGATAAGGCTCATGTTCACTTTTCTAAGATTACTATACCCCTGTTCTCTCTACTAGTTAAGGAAACACCCTTTTCCTTCAATAAGACATGTTTAGAGGCCTTTAATCTACTCAACGAGAAAATGAATACTTTCCCTGTAATCACTGCTCATGACTAACAGCTTCCTTTTGAGGTTATGTGTGATGCCAGTGACATTGTAGTAGGATCTGTGTTAGAATAGAGGAAGGATAGAAAACTACATGTTATTTTCTATTCAAGCAAGCTTCTAGACGATGCTTAGAAGAAATACTCTACCACTAAAAAGAAGTTGGCTGCTGTGATTTTTGATTTGGAAAATTTCAGGCAGTACTTGATAGGATCTAGGATTATAATTTTCATAGATCATTCATTCCTAATGTACTTGCTGGCTAACAAGGACTCAAAGCCCAGGATCATGAGGTGGACCTTGTAGTTATAGGAGTTTGATTTACTGATTAAGGACAATAAAGGGGCTGAGAATGTAGTTTCCGATCACTTGTCTCGATTACCCAATTCCCAAAGTAAGGAGCCAAAATAGATCAACACTTCTTCCCCTGATGAACAATTGTTTGCTACTTCTGTGCAGCAGTCTGCTTGGTTCGCAGACTATGCTAACTTTCTGGCAGCTGGAGTTATGCCCAAAGATCTCTCACACAACCAAAGTATGAGGTTTATATCTGAGCTGAAATATTATATTGGGGATGAACCTATTCTCTTTCGGATATGTGTTTATGGGATTTTGAGAAGATGTGTGGTTGGGGATGATATTTTTCCCATAATTGAGAGCTTCCATTAATCACCTTGGGGTGGACAGCATGGAGGACAAAGGACTACTCAAAAGGTCCTACATGCTGGTTTCTACCAACCAACACTGTTTAAAGATGCTATTAGTTTGGTTATTGGCTGTGAGAAATGTCAAATGTTGGGAAATATTGGAAGAAGGTAGGAAATACCCCAAAAAGGTATTCTGGAGGTTGAAATATTTGATGTGTGGGGCTTAGACTTCATGGGACCATTCCCATCCTCTTCTGGGAATGTGTACATTTTAGTTATTGTGGACTATGTGTTCAAGTGGGTCGAGGAAGTAGATCCTCCCGATAATTCAGTTGCCGGGGTTGTGAAATTCATCAATAAAAACATCTTTTCTAGATTTTGTGTGCCTCGAGCATTCATCATTGATAATGGGTCTCACTTCAAAAATTATAAGTTCAAAGGGTTCATGGTGTTGTATGGGGTGCTCAAATAGGACATACACAACATACCACCCAAAAACCATGGGCAAGAAGAAGTTTCAAACAGAGAGATCAAATAGATTTTAGAGAAAATAGTATCTAGCTCTAGAAAAGACTGGTCAAGGAAGTTGGGTGAGGCCCTTTGGGCCTATAGAACTGCTTATAAGACTCTTATAGGGATGTCACCGTATAAGATACTCTTTGGGAAAACATGTCATCTACCTGTTGAGTTACAATAGTGATCTTATTGGGCAGTGAAGGCCGTTAACTTTGATTTAAAATCTGCTGGTGAGAGGAGACTGTTAGAGCTGAGTGAGCTGGATGAGATTTGAAGAGAGTCCTATGAGAATTCTGAAATTTATAAAGAAATAACAAAGTCTTTTCATTACTCAATCATTGAAAATAAGAATTTCAAGGTTGGTGAGAGGGTCCGGATTTTCAATTCTAGATTGAAGCTGTTTCCAGGAAAGTTGAAGTCCAAGTGGTGAGGACACTTTAACATTGTTAGAGTTTTGGTTAATGGATATGTTGAGCAATTTAGATAAGAGAATCAACCTTTCTTAGTCAATGGTTAAAGAATAAATCACTTCTTTGATGGGTAGCCAAATGGTCTTGGCTTCTATATCTCTGTTGGAAGAATGAGTTGTTTCAAGTCTAACTAAGGACTAAAAACGCAATGTTTCATGGGAGCTAACCCATAGTTTCTTAGTTGTTTTCCTTTTATTTTTTTTCAATAAAGTAATCCCTTCTGCTTGTTCTCTAGTTAAATTTCTTAACTTCTTGATGGTTCTTCATGATCTATTGTTTTTTTAGATATAGAGTTGTTTCTGCTAGAAACTTGGCCAAGAAACCCCAAGGGAGCAATCCACTACATCATATGGATAACATTTCTCTCTAATCACTCCATTGGGTTACTTATCTTGAACTTAAAAGTATGAAATCTTATTTTACTTATTTCAAATTGAAGTTTATTTAAGAGGACTAAGAACCCAGTACTGCTAAAGAGGAAATGTTGATGGAATCTACTGTTGAAGGTCCAATAATTTCTGGGAAGTGTTGTTCTTTCCTTTTTCACTTTTAATTACTTGCTTAATCTTCCCTATGAACTAAGTGTGGGGGTCTTCCCACTGATTTTTACAACATTTTAACTATTTTTATTTCTTGGGTGTTATCATTTTAATATCTATTTGGTTTAAAAAAATTATTTTGAGATGATTTGTGAAACATGCTTGCACCCATTGCATTCAATTTCATTATACTGCTACTGCACATCACTGTTAATCATGATAATATTTGAAGTCTATTGAGTAATCATTTTTCTACTCTTTGAAATTCAATGAATGAAATTTTAAAACGGAAATAAACTTGTTGCTGATGATGGTTGGGGGGGTTGGGTTCTTTTGTTTTTATTTGTTTGTGTTTTTATTTTCATTCCTTTTTTGAGTGGAAAAGAAATTTTTTTAACATCATTGCTACCCCTCTATAACCTTTTAAGCAGAACTTTCCATCAATCTTGAACATCAATTGTCTTCCACCATAGAATTATACATATGGGAAAATTTTGGGTTTTAAGTGTGGGGGAGAGGGTTCATTCTATTTTCATGTCAAATTCCCCCCTTTTTAACCCGAGTTTAAAAAAATGGTCATATTTTTTCAAAATTTGTTCAAAAACTTTCAAACAAAATCAAATTATTTCATCACTTTATGTCCATTAGAGGTTCATTGGTACTTAAATTATGTCATGTTAGTGGATAATTATTTACTGGTTCTTGAGAGTGACACTTAGTCAAAAACTGTTAAGCATGAATGATGCCTGAGTGCAATTGTTCACTGTATCTATGGATCGTTCTGTTTAGGAATTGAGGATAAGAGTGTGACAATATAGTTTTTTTGGGATGATGTTCATGACTTATAGTAACTAAAATTTCTCACTAAAACCTAGGGGACTCACATTTTTATTAAATAATATTCAATCACTTTTGGAAGTCAACTTGAATGATTATTAATTAAGTCCTCTGTAACCAGATTAAAATGGGAAAATGGGATGCCACTGTGAGTATATGAGACAAGGTGCATTGGGTGAGTTTCTGTGAATAAATAAATACAATTTCAATCTTAATAAGTGCTATGCACAGTGCTCTGCACATGGAATATGGCTGGGAAAATTTAAAATAAAGTGCCCTTGTCAAAAATGAACTCATTAAGGTGATGGGAATTTTGAACCCAGAAGAAGAAGGGAGCAATTGATTAGTTAATTTTCATTTGAGTTGAGTCAATAAAGTATTGAAATTAATGGACTTTAATTTCTGGAACCTGGAGGAAGGTGAGAATAGAAGGTTCCCTTGGTTAAGTTTTAAATTCTACTTCATCTAACCTGTCAACACTCTTTGAATCAGTACTTGAATTGGAAGGTGAAGTAAGATAGTTAATGAATACACATAGGAGTCATGAAATACTTGAATGTGTATGAATTTTTGAGTCTTTTGACTTCCAGTGAGTTTTTGATGCTAGGCAGGACATCATTTTTGAACACCCTTGAAAAGCCTGACCCATTGTTTGGTCATGATCCTCTGGGTAATAAAGTTTAATCATGCACTCTTTTTGAGCTGAACTTCACAAATCATCTTTTTGTTTTAATGTATAAGGAATGTACTTGTTTGAGGAAAAACAAAGTTTTAAGTGTGGGGGATTTTGATGTGGCAATGTTTTCACACTCTTTTCCACATCCTTTTTTGTATTTTTATTGATTTTTTAATTTAAAAATTTGTTTTTATTAAATAATTGATAATTATTGGGTTTTTTAATTTGCTATGTAAAATAATTTTTTTGGTTTAAATCATGTGTTTTTATTATTCATAATTGAATTTTAAAATAATAATTAAATTAAATTAGTCCTGCGAATTTGAATTTTATTAATTTATTCTTTTATTTTTAGAAAATTTTCATTCCAGTTAGTTTGTCAATTTATTAATTTAATTAATTATTTATTTATTTTTTAAATTGTAAATAAATAACTCATTTTAGTTGATAGTATTTTAATAATTTAATTAGTTTTAACAATTTAATTTAATTCAATTAATAAGCTTATTCTTTAAGTTAATGATTTCTTTGGTTAACTAATTGGTTAATTAATTAGTTGATTAATTTAAGCAAGTGACTTTAGTTATTTTAGTTTGTTTTAAATTAAATTTGTTTATGATTTTTAATACAAATAAATTTTTTTATTTTTAATAATTCAAAAATATTTTTATCTTATTTATTTAGTTTTTATTTTTTATGAATCTTTTCTCGACTTTATTAATGTTTTTAATTTATTTAATTTCTGTTTTGCAGATTACGGTGGCACGTCTCACTATTCCACCGGTTCCCCCACACACCGTATTTCCTTATGGTCCGAAAATCATGGAAAGACCGTGAGGCACACTCATGGTGCCTCCTTCCACCATTTCTCTCACGGTGCCACCTTATCCCCCATTCACTGTCTCACCGTTTCATCACAGAACCAGTGCCTCCATTCTGTTTTCCACCCTCACACTGTCACACCTCTAGCTTCTTCCCTACTTCATTCCATAGCAAAACAGCCACCGTCTCACACTTCTCCATCATTCCTCTACTCCCGCCTCATCTACGGACCATCCCAACTCCAGCAACACATAAAACAAAAATTAAAATCTCCACAGAAATCAACACAACACAGTACAAAAAATCGCACAACACCAAGTTCACTTATCAATTTTTAACACAATAGATCAAAAGAATCCAAGAATTCCAAGAATGAATCAGTTGTAAAAATAAAAATTTGAACCCAAATATTATTTCACTTGGAAATTACAGATCCGAAGCCATGGTGCCCTATATTCCTCTCCCCGTTGTGTGTCGCGTCCGCCTTATTCTTCCATTCGAACCCCACGACCACCCTGTGAAATAGCCACCGATCCAGCCTCACCTTCCCATCCAGACCCTGATTCACATCTGCACCACCACTGCCTCGAACCCATCGTTCCACCCTCCTTATCCTGCTTCTCCGATGAACCCACCAAACACTGACTTTACCCGCACACTTGCCATTCCTAACCCCCAGTTCGTACCTCAACTTGCTCGTTGTCAAGCCACCTGAAGCCGTCAGACCTCGTTGGCGCCACCTTCCTCCACCCTGCTGGAACACCCACACGAACCCCTGCTTGCCACTAAATCCAAGCCATGCCCTTCTCCTCTGCCCTACACCGGCAGAACAGAAATAGAACCCCTAATTTTTCTTCACTTTTGTTATTTATTTTTAGTTTTTATTTTATCATAACATATAATTTAATATATATATTGTTATGTGTTATATACAATATAATAATAATAGGTATACTAACAAAAGTATATAAGGTTATATATATCATATAAAATATTAATTTCTTATATAATAATATATGTTATTAATTAAATGCAATATTTATTATATTAATAATAATAATAGATATTATATATATATATATATTAATATGTATTTTTAAGTAGTAATATTAATATATAATATATATATATATAATAGTTTATTTTTTTATGACTCACGTGCATTTTTTTTGATGTCCACGTAGGGGGAGTTATTCATAGTGGTGTATTCAGTTGTGGTCCAATAAAATAATTGTTCATGGGAAAAGTACAAGAATATTTTTGAGGACGTTGTAGGGGGGTTGTATGCACTTACATAGAGTTCACTAAAAAGATGGTGATGTGCACATAAAAGCATTCCATGTGGATTTTATAATTTGTAGAGGGAAGGTTGTATCTCACCGTGCACACATCATTTTCATTCAGTTAGGAGTAACTACTTCAGTGACCAGCACGGGAGGAGCAGTGCAGTGAAATCTACATGTGGAAGTCATAGAACACCTCATATGAGATTCCAAAGACCTATACTGGCCATTAGCATTCGTGATAGGCATAAAATCATTCAGAAACCAGAGGGTGGAACGCGGGAGAAAGGGGGCATCATTGATCCAAGAGGAGAGCCATCCATCCCTAGGGGTGGATAAGAGAAAGATGAATATACCACTTTCCGTCGTGAGTATATTGGAGCACCGAGAGCAGCAGATCAGAGAATTTCACACCTCGATTCCTAGGGCGGGACCTCGAGCACACTCCAGCGTTGCATCCATCGCTGAGCAACATGAATTAGAACTTTCGGTAGATCAAACAGGGAGACGGACAATTTTCTTTTCCATGTGCTCTATACTTCTGTAACTTATTTAAATATGAATTTAATTGGTTCTAATTCTATTCTTCAATTGAAATCAACCATTCTGTCCAGCTGACTTCCTTCAGGGGGGGGGGGAATAAGTTGGCTGGTTAGATTTTGTTCACTCTTATTCATGCATTGCGTCATTTTATGGATTTTCTCTATCACTATTTGCAGAACGAGTTTATTTTCAAAACAACAAGGTTGAGTGAAAACCAATCTTGTTTGAATCTTAATGAAAACTGTTTAAATCTCAGGGACTCGTTGACAAATTATTCATACTCAAATAAGAGAGACACACATAACTGAATTGAAAAGTTGAACCCTGTGACATCTGACTTGTTTTCTCCATTGGATGGAATGACTTTTATAATCAAAGGACTGTAAGAGTTATTTCATTTCAAACTGACCAGACGTCAAATTTGGATGGTTACTTTAAGTCAGATCCATATTTCTCAAACTTTAGTGCATGAACAAGGCTAATCATTATCAAATTATCCAATGGAATTTCCCCCTACTCATCTATTGGTTGTTTTCAACACAAGTTATCTTGCAGTTCTGTCTACTCCCTTTGCAGTCACCAGATCACCTTCACTCCCTCACACACTAATTCTCACTCACTCCACTTTACCCCCACAAACTATTTTTTTTTGTTTTCGTGTGTGTTTTTGTTTTGTTTAATATTTTTTTAGATTTCCAAACACAACATGAGGCCTCCCTATGGTTCGACCCTATATTTCCTTTGTCCTATGTAGTAAGTAGGTTATAAAGTTTGGTTTATTTCCCTTTCCCAATGATGCACGAGAGTGAAAATTATAAGAAATAATGAAATTCAGAATGAAACAGTAAAATGTATTACAAATATAATATCAAGAAAGTCTAAAAAAACTTTTGACACATGGAGTGCTAGTGGGGGTACTTATTCTGAAAATAATTAATATAATGAATGATTTGGGAAGAGGAAATTATGTTATTTTGGTATTGTACCCAAGGTAAATCAATGTTTTATAGAAAGGGTACGAATAGATAAAATTTTTACAAATATGTCTTTAAGTGACAATTATCCTGATGAGAAAAATTCAACATCTTTGGATGAAGAATCTTCATCAGCCAGTGTAGATAATGGTTTAAAATTTTATGATGAAGTTTCTTAAGTTTCCTAACATTTATAAAATGAGAATTATAATATTTTCAAGAAAATTAATAGTTTAAAAGAAAAAACATTATATGGAGGATTAAAGAATAAATTATTTTAGAAATAAAATGTTAGATATTTATAAATATATTTTAAAAAATAATTTATAAAAATAAACGATTTAGGAAGATTTTAATGAAGTATTTTCTAATGAGAATAGTTTATAAACTAGTTTTCATAAACTTAGTTCAATAACTGTAACTAATAAGGAAAATAATTTAGTTGTAAAACTAAAATCTACAATTTGTTCTTTAAAAAAAATCTTATCAGTTTTTACTAATGGTAAAGAATATTTGATAAGATATATATTAAACTTATTCCTTATGTATTTAGTACTATAATGCTGTTGTTTTATAAATAACATGTTTTTAGTTACAATTACTTTGTTGCAAATAATGAACATTTTTTACCATGTGTCAAAGTGGTGTCTATTTGATACAGAATTGTTTCATATATAAAGTTCAATCTCAAGTATTTCATAAAGATAATTTTACCAATTAACTGTCATCTTTCCAAAATAAAATTATACATATTTGGTTACTAAATATTATTTTTCTAAAATTATTAGACACAAGAAGGATTTGTTTCCAAAAGTGTAACGATTTTATTTTGAAAAAAACAAAGGAAGTAACAACAACAATAATACATTATTCCTAGATAGTCAGTGTTCCAGATATATGATTGGAAACAAATACTTCTTCAAGAATACAATCAATATATAAGGTGGTAATGTCACCATTATAGATAATGCTCAATGTGATATTGTTAGAATAGTTAATATTGTTCATCTTGGTAAATCTCTTATTTCAAATGTTTTAACTGTTAATTGTCATAAGAACATTCCTATAAGAATAATCCAATCATGTGATGGTGGTTACATAGTGAACATTAGGAATGATAAATGTTTGGTACATAGTTCCAAGGATGAATTTATTGTATCTTCTAATCAACATGAAAATTTTTATACACATAATATAGAAGACCATTGGATCCATGAATTACCTTGACTTAGTGAAATATTTGATAATTCATGGTTTCGAAATAAAAGGTTAGGAAACTATATCCTTTGAAACTTATCCAAGATGACTAACAAAATACATATTAAGGATCTACCAAAACATAGGTTTAATAAATTAAAGGTATGTTACCCTTTTCAATATGGTAAAAAAACAAGTCACGTTTTAAATCAATTAGTGAAGACACAACTTATGATGATTTATATTTAATGCTCATCAAGATATTGGTTCCTACACACACTGGTAGTATTGGTGTAAAATATTATATATATGTCTTAGTTGATGATTAAAGTAGATATATTTGGGTTTATTTTATAATGAATAAATCTGAAGGATTTTAATATTTTAAACCTTTTCTAGATAAAGTTAAAAATGATAAAAAAACACTCCATGATTACTATTCATAATGATCATGGTGTAGAATTTCTAAATTCATATTTTGAAACTTTTTTCTTGTAAGGAAGGAATTGAACATAAATTTTCAGCAGCTAACCCGCTAGAGAAATAGTGTAGTTGAAAGAAGAAATACAATAATTAAATAAATAACAAGAACTATACTGAGTAAATACTCAGTTACTAATTTTTTTGGGATGAAGTAGTTAACACTGCCTATAATACTATAAATTGAGTTTTAATTAGATATTTTACTAATAAAAATCTTTATGAGTTATGGTCAGGAAGAAAACAAAAAGCTTCATACTTTAATATTTTTTGTCGTAAAGTATTCATCATGGATTCTAAATATAACTTATATAAATTTTCACCCAAATCTGTTGAATAAATATTTTTCAGTTATTCCAATACTTCTATTAAGTATAGTGTTTTTAATAAAAATTATTATACTATTGATGAAATATTATATGTTATGTTTGATGAATATGGAACTTTTATTTTCAAGAAACCACAACCTACTTCATCAGATGTAATTTCTATAACATATTTTCAACTTTTGTTAGAAGGTTCTTCTCATAATGATATTACTTAAGAAATTGTTTTTGAAATTCTTCCCCAAGAATATTTTCTACCAATTTTTGAAGAAAATACTTTTCAAAACCCAAGATGTCAGTTGTTTCTTAGGAATCATCCTAATGAAAGAATAATTGGTGATGTATGTCAACCGGTTAGGATTAAAAGCTATTTAATGAATGAAATTTAATATCTAGATTTCTTATCCCAATTTGAACCTAAGCATATTGATGAGGCATTAGGTGATGAGGACTAGATTAATGCTATACAAAATGATATCAATGATTTGAGAGGAATAATGTATTCAATTTAGTTAAATGACCCAATAAAACTTCTATATTTAGTGTAAAATGGGTTTTCTGGAACAAATGTGATGAAAATGGAATTATCATTAGAATTAAATATAGACATGTTGTTAAGGTTTGTAATCAACAATAGGGAATTTATTATGAAGAAATATATATAATTATAGAAACACATGAATCTATTATAATAATTCAAGCCTTTGCAACATTATTTAATTTCAAACGATTTTAAATGGATGTGATGTGTGCATTTCACAACAGATATGTTCAGTAGGATGTTTATTTTGAAAAAAACACATAGATTTGTAAATAAAAAACATCATGAATTCATTTAAAAACATAATAAAGATTAATATGGAATTAAATAAGACCCTAAATCTTGGTGTGATAGATTAACATGATTTTTTTACTAATTTTTTTTGTTAAGGAATATTTAAATCCAACACTTTTTATAAAATATGTTAACAAAAATAAGATGATTGTAAAATTAATGTTGATGAAATTATCTTTTGTTCCACTCAAAAATTATTAATAGATTCCTTTGTGGATTATATGAAATCTGAGTTTGATATGAGTATGATGGGTCAGTTGACATATTTTTTTTTAATTTTCAAATTTCCGAAAATCTAGAAATAACTTTTATATATCAAAATAATTAATAAAATATATTCTTAAGTAATTTGGATATGACAATAATAAAAATATTATTACTCTTATTGGTACATATAGTAATTTATATCTTTATGAGGCTAGGATCCAAGTTTATCAAAATAATTTTAGAGGTATATAAAAATATTAAATTACTTATCTTTTAGTCATCCAATTTTAATTTTTTATTTATATATAAGTACAAGTTATATATAAAATCAAAAATAATATCATTTAAATTCTATAACATGTTTTTTTTCGTATCTTAAGATAACTATTGATTGAGGTATTTTATATTCTTATAGAAATATTTTTGAATTAAAATGATTTTTGGATGATAAATTTGGTGGATGTAAAAGGGATAGAGAAATAACATCTAGAAATTTTCACTTATTAAGAGATTATTTAGGTTCTAGGTCATGTAAGAAATAAAACTCAATAGAAATTTCTATTGCTGAAGGTGAATATGTGGTAGCTAGATGTTGTTGTTCTCAAGTTTTGTGGATGCAACCCACACTAACTAACTATGACATGAGTTTTACAAAAATTAATATAATTTATAATAATAGAAGTGCCAATTATTTATGTAAAAACCCTCCACAACAATTACATGATAATAATATATATATAAGACACCATTTCCTTTGGGATCAAATAATTGAAGAATATATCATTTTACAATTCATCAGAACACAAGAACAACTTGAAAAATTTCAAAAAATATCTTAGTTTTGATATATTTGAAAACATTAAACAGAATTTAGCGACGATTATTAATTCATATATACTTCTTGTTTACCCATATTCTTATATTAATAAACTCTATTTCATAGTGGGAGTACATATGATTTTTTTCTTTCAAAAATTTTAGTTTTTTAAAAAATATTTTTTCCTAATTTTTTATCATAATGTGTTTTCCAGGATTCATATATTTATAAAAAAAAATTAGTCAGATTTCTAAAAATGTTTTTCAGACTCTCAAAGTGTTATAAAATTACGAGACTCAAAACTGCTAGAAATTTTCTCAGATTAACTTTTTTTCATATATTGTTTTAGTTCATTATTTTCATAATAAGTCATTATAATGATGTTTTTTAAATACAATCATATTCCATTTCATTTCTAAAAATATCTTATTTAGTTTTCTATTAGTAACCATCATAATTATATTTCATGAAAAAGCATATTATTTTAATCCATTATAAAACTATTTTAATCTACTAAAACCATGGAGAATAGGTTAACCACACTAATGAATATTTACAATTTAAAAGGAACTATACTACTCTTTTACATTTTTCACTATCTCATTACATTTTTTAAATCCTTTCTGTAATAGTTATTTTTTTAAAAAGTCATATTTTTTCAAGAAATTTTAAAAAAAATTCTAATAGGGTTTAATTTCAATCCAATAAAAATTTTAAAAACATCAAGAGTTAAAAAAAAGTTAAAAATATTTCTTTTGATGATTTTAAACCACCAAATAAGAGGGGTTTTAATATCAACAGTCGATTACTTATGGAAGATTAACCATCAAACCAAGTGACTATAGAATGGAGGCACACCCCCATGTCCCACATTGGTTTTTCATGGTTTTTGATCCTAGGTTACTGCTTCCTTCATATTCACAAGTCCAATATGTTTCGTTTTCATTAATTTATCAGCATCGGTAATAGATATGATGGAGAAAAAAAGAATATTTCATGAAGTGGATTTTATTCATTGATAGGTTAGTTGGAAGATCATGGTAGAAAATTTCAACTCCATACTAAAAAAGATAATGTCTTTCCAAGGATGGGAATTAGTTTGCATGTTGAAGCCTTACAAATAATATGATCACTAATTTCATATCTAAGTCATGATTTTTAAAAATCTATTTTATTGGCTAAGGAATATGGTAAAGAGAAATTTTCATTTCAGTATATGGAAATCGATATTAATTTTCATATAATAAAACTATGGATTTGGTCGGAGTACCAATAAAAGGTGAAGAAAATTTTTCTTCACACAAGTTTCCAGAAACTATTAATACATTTAACAAAATCAGAGCTTAATATTCAATTTTTTAGGAGTATGAAAAGACTAAGAAAGTATAACATATTAAACTGAACAATCATTTAGTTTCACTATGGATTAAAGGATACTTAATTATGAGAAATATGGATAATGACACATTAGAGGTTTCTGATGTATTCATGTTGAAATTTTTTAGTCATCGTGAGGAAGGTAGATTTAGTGAAATTTTTCATTATCGCTGTAGGATACATCAAGATGGCTTCAATAGAATCCAATATTTTCATTTTTACAACCCTTATAAGTCATTTGTTTGTTGAATGTATGGGGGTTTTCACGTTTTAAAATAAATAACTTCTAATGTGGGATAAAATTTATTTTTTCAGTGATGACTTTATCAATAAAATGTGGTTTTTTTATGCCAAGTCAAAGAAGATATTTGAGAAGATTTATTTTACTATCTTAGAAGAACAAGATTAAATGATGTCTAAATAAGTTGTAAATAAGAAAAATAGGAAGTTATTTATCTCTCATCCAAATAAGTAAAAGAAAAAAACAAATATTTTTGGTGATGTTTTTTATGTAATGTTAAAAAATCAAGATTAGAAAAATCCAGGAGATCTAATGTTGTAACTCGGCCTCGTAGAGGATAAATCATTTAGAATGTAGCTTTTTGATACATTAAAAGAATAATAAAAAAGAAATAAACCTAAAAAAAGGTTATAAGATCTTCATATTTTTGAAATATTGTTGAAATATGTTGAGATGGATTTTGATGTTCTAGTACTACCCATTTATTAGAATGATCAGATCATACCAGATTTTGTATTACCAATTGAAGAATCAGATATGGTTCATACTGATATTACTTATACTAATGATAAATGAGAAGGAAAATATAATATTGATGAACTGGTCCCAGTCATCCCATATAATGAATCAGAATGGAAACCAACTGGTAAGGGAGATTATAGAACTACCAAGCATCTTCAATAAGATCCTGAAACGGAAATAGATAAAGAATTTTATAGAAAAGAAAAATATAATAAAGATGGATAAAAAGAAGAAAAAGAATAATAATAAGAATACAAAGAAGTTAAAACATAAACAGAAGAATAATTTGATGATGGAGAAGAAGGAGAAGAGGAAGAGGTAGAAAATGATGATGTAGATGAATAAGAAAACCACACTAATAAGAAACCATAAAATTCATTATCATAATCATTGTATGTAACCTACAAGGATTAAAAATAAGAAAAAATTGTATTTTTTAAGAATAATAAGTATCATCATTAGAAGAAGAAGCAAAATCATCTTCTAATAAAGTTCAAGGAGATCAATATTATAAGACCAAAGCTGATGAAAAATTCATGACCGACAGAGAGATAGATATCATGGAAATATCATACGATAAAAAAGTTTATAATGAAGTTGAAAAATCTATTTTAAATATTAATAAGAAGAATGTAAAGGAATATGAATTCATAATAAGTAGAATAAAACATCATAATGTTTATCCAGAATAATAAGATTCAATATGAACCATTGTAGATAATTTTTTTGACTACATTGGTCATGTTTCGAGAATGATAGAAAGAAAAATTACATATTTTTCAAAACATGAATATCAAAGTCAACACATTGAATAAATAGACATTAAAAAACTTGACCCTATTAATGTTTTTATAGAATCAGTTTTCAGGATCGAGGCTAAGTTAAAGACTTTAGAATAATGTTCCCACACTCAAAAAAGGTCATAAAATAATATAGGAAAATGGTGTAATCATGTTGATGCCAATATGTGTATACAAGATGAATAATTATATTGAGTTAACAATCTTATGGTAGAGTCAACATGTTCTTTCAATCATTTATCAAAATATATGGCTGATAGAGTGATGCGTATGGATTAATTCAATGATCTTACTGATTATCGTACTAATTATATTAATTATTTATATCAAAATATCGATGATTTGGAGTAGTAGTTGGCTAGGATGATGTCTTTTGAGTATTATGTAATCATACCGAGAGAACATAACATAATGTTTTCAGAGGAATTATCGATTCATCAAGAAAAGATACTAAAACTGGAGAAAGATCAGAAAGTGTTCAGGATGATGAATACAACTGTAAAAAAATTTGATGAATAAAGGATAATTTCATTGAAATATAAATGATTTTTTTATCAATAGAAATTATCTTTTCAAATAATTATATTGTCTCTAAATGTTTTCCCAATTTTTATTAGTTTTATCTTATCTCATTCATAAATGGATGATTAGGTAGTTCAATATTGTTTCTTTTGGTTTTCTAACCTTTTTTTTGTAAATCCCATATTTATTCTCCATTCCTTTTTGTAAACCAAAAAGGGGAAGAAAGTATTAAATGGGGGGAAAATTCTTAAATTAGAAGATTTTTCAGAAAGGGGGTATTATAATATTAAATTTATGTTATTTTAATGGGGAAAAATCATTCTTAAAAAAAGTGTTTTATAAAATGGAATATATTATTCTTAAGGAATTATACAATATTAAACATAAAAAACTCCATAATATTCAAAATAGTTACAACATAGGGGGATTTAAGGACTGGAAAATAAATAGGAATACATTGTTCCTTAAAGTATAATGGGATGGATGATTTTCAATTTATTTTTCATTTAAGTTTTGGGGTTTGTGATTTCCAAAAAGGGGGAGAATGTTGAGTTTGATGTTTTAATTATCACTTTTCCATTCCTTTGGTTTTGGAAATCCCAACCACTTTATTAAATACATGTTTACCATTTTTTATGTCCAAAGTGTTTTAGAATGTTTTTGTAGACAAAATAATCTTTTATCACACATAGAATAAATTATAATTTATTATGAACATAAAATTTATATTATTCATTACAATTGTCATATTGAGTTGGAGTAAGATTATTAGATTCACCTTTATTTAGGCCATAAGTCAGTCTTTTGTCTTTTATATTGTACTGAAAAGATTCATCATCATCAGTTTGGTTATAGTACTGATACATCAGACTAACACTCATAAATAATATCATATTGGCAGTTTATAAGGAAGTACATCATAGTGACCTATTTTTATAATCAGATTACAATGACATGTTTATATCCTATAGAAAACCTATAATTTTGAAATGGACTTAATGAATATGAATTAAGGCATCTATTTTTAAATGATCTGTCAAGAACTAGCTATCTGAGACCATTTTAATAAACTTATAAATATGACCATTTGATGATCATTGATAAATACCGAGTCATTTGAAGAGTTTTTAGCTGATATATTTTCTCATTTTGGAAGCTCATGTTTTATTATAATTTCTCTATATGAAAATACCATTCTGAGTTAGTGTAGTTATTTAGAGAGTTTTGGTTTTTATAGAATCCATGGTAGTTATGTTTCCTTAATAACTTTGAAATTTGTAATCCATGTCTGCTCATCATAACAATCATGGGATCCTGAGGATAGGAAGATAGAGAATCTGATCCATCAAATTGAGGGACTATGCATATAGTAAGTCATATCCAGTCATCTTATCGAGGGATTTTAGGGATTTTATGATAAGAAATTTGATCTTCATATCATTGGATTTCCGGGTATGGAAATAAAGAATTTACTCTATTTATAAAACAATTTATATCTTTAGTTATGGATATTGACTATCTTACTCGTAAGGTTAAAATTGATCATTATTTTAATTGTTTGTAATTCACTCATACTATTTCATTCTATTACTTGTTTTCAAAAGTATTAATTTCACTTCAATAGAATAGATATCGATTTATCATATTATTATTTATATTGGATTTATATTGTAGACTTTGATTATAGTTAACACACACAGAAATAAATCAAATCCATTACGATTACAATTTTAGCCCTGATTTAGTTGGACTTGTATGTGAGTGTGATTATGTCACTCTAATAATCAAACTGAGTCTAAGTCTGATAAAACTAATTAAAGAGGATTTGAGTATTGTTTAGTTTATTTATTTTAAACTATTTTTAAACAAAAATTCACCCCTACCCATCTTTCATATATATATATCCATCATAAGATAATCTATTACAATCCCACAATTGATATCACTCAAGTTCATATCTCAACAATTTTCACTATTCAATAAAAAAACATATGTAAAAATAAAAAAATTAAACCTAATCTATTATTGAAATTCTTATTTAAAAATTATATTAATTTAATAATATTATATTTCGAAAAAATTACATAATTAATAATATTATCCATATACAAAATAATATATTTTTTAGTAAATCATCATTTTGATGCATAAAATGGCTATACTAAATGGTTTGAACTTATTTATTAATCATCAAAAAACACATTTTATTTATTTAAAAAGATTATATTGTTTAATAATTCTTTTAATTATTTTCATACCCCTAATTTAATGGCTAGGTTTTAATGGTTATATCTAAAAAATAATGTTTTTATATTATTTCAAAATTTTATTAAATCTTGTTGTTGTGCTATATGAAATATATCATGAATTAAATTTATATAAAATATATTTATAGGTTTTTTTAGTGTGTATCTGCTTCATAAATATCACACAAATATCTTTTTCAACACATGGGTTCTATTTTTTACAACATTCCATGAGGTTTGTGATATTTTTGTGTGATCCCTTCTTCCCCGTCTTCAATTATTCCTCATCCATCTTCTTGGTTATTTCTAAATCCACTAAACAAATGATTAATATATCATTTGGAATATGCACATATTATTTTAATACTCAACTTGACTTCACATGAGTTCATTTCACTATTTATGTCCATTTTGATTTGGAGTAACTCTTGATCTTTTTGTACCTATCACACAAGGAGGAATTCTTTGAATCATTCATGATGTATCCATATGTGCAACATTATTCACCTTTTTTAAATAAGTATAAATCTTGTTTATTTTGTAATTTTAAGGGTCTAATTCTACCATTATCTTTAGATACATATTAAGGTGAACATTAATGACAAATTTGATGACAACCATTGTAAAAATAATATATTTATTCATGATTTGTAAATTTATTTAGAGTAGACGTTAATTTAAATATATAGATGCTTCTTTTTCTATAACTTTATCTCTCTAAAAATGTCCAACATTTTTTCTTATATAGTGAGTGTATTACACCAAAAATAAAAATAATATTACATAAACCTATTTCACCACCAATAGTTTCAAAAATATCTTGTTCATCTCTTTAAAAAATAATTCCTATTCAGAAATTTCTACATTATGTGATTTTTTTGGATTTCAACACCACTAGTTGTAAGTTTCTCAGGGATCCACCTTTAAACTCAATATTCTACCCACCATGGATACCGTGGTAGTCTTTTAATCATTTTTATTCACCATTACTTATATTATTTTAATTTTTAAATATTCACTTTCCCTGAATATATATTTATAAAAATCATTAAAAATCACTATAGATCAGAACTTCTTCTTCTAGTTGATATAAAAAATATCTTCTAATGATTTTTTGAACTTATATCCACAAAACATAGGTATTTTATCATATGAATCCTCTTTTTAATAATTAGTGGAAACAATTTCATTCTCTTTAAATCATGAAGACTTTTTATGACTGGTCTCTATATTTCCCACATTATTTTCTTATTGATGACACTTCATTTTGAGAATATATATTTTAATTTAAATATCATTGAATATATTTTAAAATTAATTGACTATATCAAATCCCTCATCATGAATCTTTACATTATCATGTAAAAAAATTTCATGAAAAGTATTCTTCATCGATTTAATATCCAGTTTTTCATTTTGACATCAAACTAATATTTAAATAAACATCCAATTAATTAAATTTATCTTTACATTCTTTATTATTTTCATCCATTTAATTAATTTCATTGATCCAATATTCTTAAAAAATAATTTATCTATATATCAAATCGATATTCATATCATTTTTTTCATTAATATGAGTTGAGAGATTAATGTGAGTTAAAAAAATTCCATGAAATTCCTTCTACATATTCTCTAACACCTATTTAATTCTATTATTTCATATGGATGATTTTTAAAAATCCAAAAAATAAAAGAGATAATTTCTTTTGAAAAATAATGTATGAATTTTTTAATTTTCTAAAAGATGTATCATTTGAATTAGAAAATGTATGATCACTCCCATAGCTGATTAGATCATCATTGGGATGGTTTTATAAATAATTTTCAATTATATCAAGATCACATGAAATACTTTATCAGAATTATGTGGAATTTTTATCCACTAACTATTCATATCCATCATGGTCAGATATATCTTTATTAGTGCATGGTATTAGAGAAATAGAAACTTATTCTTTTACCAATAAAGATAACACCTTTATCCTCTACTTATATTTCTTTATATTATTCATCATTGTCTTGGTAGAGAAGATGTTATGATCTAAAAAAGATATTTATTCACTAACATTTCACCTTATCATGAATTATGTGACTCAAATAGAAATATAAAAAAGTTAATAACATCAAAATAGATGATCCAATAATTGGTGAATTGGGTTTTGATACCACTTTTGAGGAAACATATTAGATGTATTCAATGATAGGGGTGAATTAATGCTATTAACATTAGTTACAAATTATTATTTTTTATCCTTTTCACTCTCATGAACTCTATCACTTATTAAATGAAATATTTTCAAGTTCTCACTTTTCACCATTTCTATTTCATGAAACTCACCCAAATAAAAACACATGCACAATGGGTATAGATATTTATAAGGATCACCACCTAATGTGATATGGACAGTCCATTGTGTGATATGGATTCCTAAAATATTAAAGTCACAAATAGATTATTCATGTGGTTTTTACAGTATAGTATCTCAATAGTAATGAGTTTACATGTCATAGACTCCATTTGGTGCATCTCACATTCAGGTACATCCCAAACCTTTACAACGATAATATTTTTTATAACAATCAGAGAGTTATTCACTAATTGAGAAAATTTATAAGTTGTTGATTTGTTTCCTCTTCCTTATTTTTCTTATTATTACATGCACAACCTTATATAAGATAATTATTTCTCTTCTCTTGTATTCATAGTCTTGTACAAAACTATTGTGTTCTTCCTTATATATTTCAGTATAAAATACTATATTTATTTCATATATATAATACCTAATTATTCTTCCATTGTAAATATAAAATGAACAAAAATATTTGACTCTTCTCTTCATCTATGTTAACTAATGTTCACAGATCACTTCTCCTTCTGGTGAACTCAACAACCAACATGAATGTTTATTCTTGTATAACATATCTATTCTTCTTCCTTTTACTCAGTGTATCATAAAAAACAATATAATGTCTTTTTATCTTCTACTTTGACACATAGTAGTTCTTCTAATTATATTCATTATTTAGTTTTCTCACAACGTTACTTGAAACACAAATATTCCCCCCTAAAGACTAATTTTTTTGAACTCCTCTCAAAAATTCATCAATATATATTTATTTTTCTAATTATATATAATAATAGTTCTTTGCACATTCTCATAAAATATAGAATTATTCTCTCTAGAATATTTCCATAGAAATTTTCTCACTACTTATTTTGTAACCTGCAATACATACACATATATATATATATATGATAATGTACAAATTTTTGAGTTTCCTTACTATAATATTCTTATTTTATAGTATTCAAATTTTACAAGTGAATAATAATTTTGAATATCCGGGAATATTGATAATTAAAATTCCATAGAATCATTATATTTTTATATATCCCACTACAATTCTTCTCAATCCCTTGTAACTGCGTGTGAATACAATAACTGTTGTATCATTCTCCTATATTGAACCTGTATCACTACCTTCATCTTTCCATTACATTTGACTGAATTTAAAAAACTTTAAATATACTAGTAAATTAGTCCTAAAATTCTTACAGTCATGGCTTCCTTATATTTTGTGGTGTAATTATCCATGGAAAATAATTATTACTCCATATATTAAATTTTTCATGAATTATGATGTAACAATAATGATAATAGTTTTTCAAATAAAAAATGATTACCTTGCATCACTCCCCTTCTTATATAGAATTTCCCAAATATGGACTCAATATTTTTTTTTCATTTTCATATGATATAGAAAACTGAAAAAAGTAATAATTTTTCAACAAAAAAAATTCATTTTTAATCCTCACAAAATATGGACGTCATATGAAATATGTCATAAAATAATTAAAAATTGATCAAAGAAAAAAAAATACTTTATACGTTGATAAATTTTAATTTCATGATTAATATATATATATTAAAATCAAAATTATCCCATAAGTTATCAAATATATTTTAAACCTATTCAAATGATTCATATACTTCTACAGACACAATTCAAATGCTTTATTCATAGGGAAATAATATTTTTCAAACTTAAATTTTATTCTTCTTTCAAGTACATAAATATTCAAATGCTTTCTCCACAAATTCAAATTCAAATTATAATAATTAAATTGTAATGAATTTAGTCCTTTTATTATTTATATAATGATATGAAACTTCGAAGACAACATCCAAGATTTTTCATCCAACATTTTTTCACTTAATCAAATTGACACAATAATTGTGATATTCATTTTCAACAATAATCCTGACCTCCAACTTCCAAGTTACTACTATATTGTCCAATTTTGGGTTCTAAAACCTAAAAAAAAAGATATTACTACCTTAATTATCCTTTATTATATAAAATTTGGTCATTATGAACAGTCCATGTTAATTGAGAGACTTTAAAAAAATATAACTCATATAAAGTGGTCTCAATATATAATCACAATTTTTTATTTATTAGAGAAAACCATGTTCAAACATAGTCACACTATCCCCATTGAAAATGTATTTCCTCTAAAATATTTTTATAAATCACTAACTGATTGTGTTAGGAAATAACTTTTATTTCCATTAGTAAGAATATTTTACAAATTAAATACAAATAACCATAAAATATATGTTATTATATGTCATTAAAGTAATATTCATAAAATTTTATATTAATCATCAATATTTTTTCACTATTTGATAATGGGTACTCATTGTCATGTAGTTTTATAGATAGCATGGATAAACTATTTTATCTTTGATAAAAAATTTAATAATTATCTTCTTTTAAGACAAGTCAAAGAATATGATAAATAATAATACATGTTTTTCAAAAATGAAATAGATCATCCCATGTAACTAGAAATAATACCCTAACCAACATTAAATAAACATAGTTGAATTCACTAATCACCCCAGTCTAGAAAAAGTGTGAAGGATATCATGAATTTAAATATGGGAATGTTTCACCCGATTTATACATATCATAGAATAAATGAAACCAAATATGAATCACCAATAAAAACCAATTTTCAATCATTCATGATAAAAAACATAAACGAAATTATAAAACTATATCTACATGGTCTATATAGAGTCTATATATTAACAAAATTATTGACCAAGATTTATCAATATGGAACAAAATAACCTCAATATTCCACCACCTCTATATTTATAATATTTTATTTATAGTCCATTTATATGAATAAAAACATTAATTATACTTGACATAATTATCAAGACAACACATTACTATATAAACACCATTGTGTTCATGTAGGGTTTGATTTAACTCTAAGTTAGATAACACTATGAATCTAAGAAATTATTATTTAAGAAAAAAGAAAAAAATTATAGTAAAAAAATAATGATAAAATGTACATTTATTATATATACATGAAAAAGAATACAAATAACAAATATATTATTACATTTCATTGAAAACTAATTTATATTATTGAAAATAAAATATCATAAATATTGTGAAAATAATGAAATGAAAAAAATATCCAAAATTAAATGATATAATGTAAATAAATGAAATTTATTTTATAAAAATAATATTGTTTTCTAAAAATCATCAATATAATAACCCTTAATGAGATTTTCTCTATTACATAATGTAAAAAAATACATTATAAAAATTTTACAAAAAGATTCCATATAAAATCCATTTAGATTTTATTAATATGGTAGAAAAATTAAGAAAACCTTTTAGAAAAATAAGTTTACATAAGTTATAAATAAATTTTATAGATTGGAAATAAATTTAATTTATAAAAATAATATAGTTTTATAAACATCATCAATAAAAATTTTGAAATATAATAACCCTCAAAGAAATTTAATATATTATATAATATAAAAAATACATTAGAAATATTTTACAGAAAGATTCCATATAAAATCAATTTAATGTTTTATAAATTTTGTAGAAAAATTATGAAAACCTTCTAGAAAAATAATTTTTCATAATTTATAAATGTATTAATAGTTTGGAAATAAATTTTAAAATCCTAATAATCATGATTTTTCATAGAATTGGAATAATATAGATAAAAAAACCAGGATACTAACACAACATCTATGTCTTCATTGAATAATGTTAGATTAGTGTTAAGAAAAGATGTAAAATCCACAAGACAACAAAGGACCCATGAAATATGAGATTTTCCCTTTAACATGGATTTTTTTATTATACCATAACTTTAGAAAATCATGCGAAGGAGAAGACGATGGGGAATATGGATGAAGAGGGATAGAAAAAAAAACCTAGGACCTTCCCTTATTGATCTCCCATTGTGATAAATAATGAAGAGAATATAAGATGATATCCTAGTTCCACTCCAACATATTTCAGCTAAATTGAAAGATAGAAATATAATTCTCCCCATATAACAGTTTGTGCCTACCAAATCTATTACTTTTCTAGTTTTTGTTGTTATAACTATTTGAAGGAGGCTTAGATGGAGTCTATAGATTTGAGGTTTCTAATGGATCTAAAAAGGTGGATTACAAGGTGTGTAATTGGATTTCACGATGTGAAATTCGATTTCATGGCTTATCCAACGGGTTTCATGATGTGTAAATATTTTACAAGATGTAAAGATGGGTTACACAACATTTAATATATCAGGGATAGAAAATTAATATAAAATGAAGAGGTGACACTTTTTTTTTGGAAAAAACTGAACATTGGGGATTTCATGACGTGAAATGGGATTACACGTCCTGTAATCCCCCAATCCAGTGCAGTTTTAAAAAAAAATTCATCCAAAATTTTATTTGTTTGACCATTATATCTTATTCCTCTCATTTTGGGTCATCCCTAGGCTCCCCACGAAGTTCTTCAATCCCGCTTCCTCCCTCTTTGACCCATTGGTCCCGATGGTTGGTCATTGAAAATCCACGGCATGCCCTTCATTCTTCTTATATTGATTCCTTTTGTTCATCATCAGAGTTTCATTATTGTGGTGTGGTTTGGTTTTGGTTGTCTTTTTGGGATGTATTTTTTTTGGATATTTTGGTGCGGGGTAGGTTGAACTGTGAAACCATGGTATTATTGTTCTTTGTGGTGCATAAAGACTTGGAAAGCTTCCTTGAGGTAGGGAATACCTCGTTTCTCTTTATTATGTATCATGCGAGAGGGGTTTACTTTTTTTATCAATAGATTAATGTGTTTCAAGATTAATCAATGATAAATCATTTTTAAAATTTAAGTTAAATGGGTAAATGGGGTTTTTTTGACATGTTTTTATAGCTTTCTTAGGATTTTTATGTGATGGATTGTATGGAAAAAATCCCCACAAAAAATTAGGGTTATTTGCGGGTTTTTTCTAATTGAAATGAATTGTGGAACCATTGATTGTTTTGACTATTTTGATTATTTTGGTATCAACCTAAAAGGATTTTTCTTAATTAATTATACATTTCTAATGAATTGGTTGCCCTAGGATTTTTGGTTTGTGTGATAATGCTTGTAAAATAAAGTGTAATGAGATAAAATCCACTTTTTTAAATTTCTAAAAATCATCTTGATATGTTGTGATGTTTTCCACTCTTTTGGGAGAGATATGGGTGATTTCAATTGGGTGTGGGGAGATATGTGGTTTTTTTGGCCATGGTATTGGGGTGGTGAGGAGTTGGTTGTTTGGTTAAGCTATTGGGGTGGTTGGGAGGTGGGTTGACTGGTCATGATTGCAGTGTAGCGAGGAGGTGGTTTGTTTGGACTTGATTTTGGGGTGGTGGGGAGGTGGTTTTTTCCATGATTTTGGGGTAGTTAAGTGGGGATTACTTTGTTCTAGATGATTCATTATTGATGGAATAAATTAAATAATTTTTTAATAATGTTTGGAATGACTTGTATTGGTTTGGTTTATGGTATTGAAATGGTTAATGGATAATTAAATGATGGGTTTTGTGGATATATGTGTTTGATGATAAATAATTAAATGAATGGGTGTTAATCATAGAGGAAATGTGAAACCGCTTTAGTTTATTAGGGCTCTTCACCATCTAAAATGATTATTTCATATATTAGTAAATGAATTTATAGGTGGGTAAAAATGTGATGGTGTTGTGAGTTGGTTTGTTTAGTTGTGAACCCATAGGTTGGACCTAACTGTTTTATACTATATATAAACTATTATATCCTTGTGATTCTATACGCACCCCACCCATGTTTAACACTACATTCCAAACACCCGCATAGGCATGTGGGGGTGTTTTTTCAAACATCCGGTACAGAGTACGGTTGGATGGGTACCCATTATTTCCTGCTTTAGCTTCTATAAGAAGTTGGTATGATACAATCTATGACATTCATAGGTCTGTTAGTGCTCTAGATGGTGGTTGTGATGGCTCAGGTGCCTTCGGGTGGGATGTGATGGATCAGGTGTCTGCGACCAATGTGATATGTGTCCTAGGTGTCTTCAGGGTGAGTTGTTATAACCCATGTGTTTTCGAGCATGGTGAGACCATGTATTTGGGGTAGTGGACCAGGTGTTTTCGGATTAAGTGTCATGTATCCATTCATGTGGGGTGGTGAGCCTAGGAGACTCTGGGTGAGGTGTATTGTGACTATCCTTGTTGGGAAGTGTAGTATACGAAAGAGATATGAGATCTAGAAGGTATTCCATTGGGTGTGAGAGTGGAATAGCAGTGGGAATGTGGTGTGGGGTACCCTTATATAAGTGATTATGTTATATAATATTACTTTAATTTCATTATTTGTTGTGTGTTTCTTAGTGAGGATGGGTTTGGTTAGTATACTTGTTTATGAGATGTTTGGTTCCTCTATTTTCTCACTAGTGCATTAGTATGTTAATTTAACATGTGAATGAGAGACTTTTTTTATCCTACTGAGTATACCCATACGATCACCCGATGCTTAAAAAACCATTTTTAGGGTTCCGGGAGGATTTTCCAGATCATGTAGGACCTTATTAGCTCTGATCCTTGACAGTTTCTGTGTCAATGCTTTAGCATAACTCTTAAGTATTTACTTTGGATACTTTTCTTGTATAAGTTCTATTTATACATGCATGTGTAATGTTATTTGGATTTATTTTTATATTATTCTTTGGATTTTTTATGATTCATTCTATCTCCTGATCTTGTTTTCTTATAAAGGGTAATGACTATTGTATTGTGATATTTGTACACCCTTGGTGCTAGTCACCAACCCGGGGCCTAATGGAGGCGGGACATAGGGGGTCATTATCACTCTCCCCTAATTGTGTTATATTTGGAGAGAGGGGGTCATGATAGAGTTTTATCAATGGTGATGGTTGAGAGATAGGATATAGTTTAGAGTTAAGAATAGTGAGGATTTGATTGGGTGGTATGGAAATAGTTCCAGTTGACATTGGTGTCTGACCTAGGCCAGGGAGACTAACTATGACATGGTAATTAAGGTCTCAACTATGATACAATGTATGGACTCTAGGCATTTTGAACAACCAGGTGAGATGGAACTGTTTAAAGGGTAGAGACCTAGGAAAGGTACATGTTTCATAATGACTTGTGTTTTTGATTGAATCATATTGTTTTGGGAAATTCAAAATGGTCAAAATGAATTTGATGAGTGGGAATAAATATTAATAAAATTCCATACTATTCTATCTTAGGAAATCTTTATTTTCATTTTAGCTATAGATCTTGGACATTTTTTTTATGTAGCTTAAGTAGTTGAGGTTCAACATGCTGATCTGGTTAATCGGTGGAGGGTCGATCCGGCTGAGGAGGATGATTAGTGGTAGAGGAAATTGTGTGATTTCCATCTATAGGATTTGGGGATGTATGAGGAATTGTTTTATACATTGAGATAGTGAGCAGGATAGAGGAGCTCGAGATAGCCTTCAGTTTGATCTAGGATCTGATAGAGTACTAGGTCCCATTGACAGTCAGTCATATGTAGGGAGTTGTGCATCAGTGGTGGATGCTATATCTGGGAGAGAAGAAGGGGAATATGTTTTTTGGGTTTACATATAGAAGGAGTTTTGGTAAGAGTTCAGTTATTCGACCATGAAGGCAGGGAAAAGGTAGGAACATCTTTTACTTCAGTAGGGGAGAATATCAGTGAGGGATTTGGGGATTAAGTTCTAGGACCACCTTCATTTTCCCTAGATCGTTTTCCAGATGAGGATTCTCCTATGATACATCTTGGGGAGTTACTCCTTCCTTCTATCCCTTATTACATTACTCCTTTTATGTTGCTGACATATCTGGAGGTTTAGAAGAATAAATATGTGATTGAGATGATGCAATCACATGGAGGTATTCCATGGGAGGGGAAGCATCGGGGTTCCTAGATGAGAAGAGGTGTTAGTGGGAGGTATTAGTCTCTAGGACCTTCAATGTTTAAGCCATCCAGGAGTCAACCATATTAGATTCCTTTCTGTCCTTTCGGTGCTAGTTTGTTATGTTCTTTTTTAGGGATCTATGTGATTGTTTTTCTGGTTGTGGGGTTCATGTACTTCACCAAAAAAAATTCCCAGTGGTTCCCCAATCTCACTTTGGTGAAGGTGGAAAGGTTCAACGCAATCTTCATCAGCTTTTGATAGTGAGGTTCTTTTAGGATCAAGGGTAGAAGGTTTATACTCCACTGATGGGAGATGGAGTAGGTAGTGTTTGACTTCAGGATGTTCCTCATGTTTAGAGACTGTGACGCGAGCATGGTTTTGGAGGTGGTCTTCATCATAGGGGTAAAGGATATCAACATGGTCTATTGCATGCAGTGGAGGAAACTGTTCCAAAGGGTCAAAAGATCGTCAGAGGTACGATCAGATTGTTTATTACCCTTGTTTGTGCTTGGTTTGATTTAGGAGATGCGTACTACTTTATTTCACCTTCTCTAACCCATTCTCTAGGACTATACGTAGATAGGTTTCTTGTACCCATTTTGTTGACTATATCAATCAGAGGCCAGACCAACTTGTTTTATGTCTGTTAGGATGTAAAATGATAATGGGTTCACATCAGTCCCATGAGGATATTTTCTTGCTAAAAATGCATCCCTATGATGACATCCTTGACATCGAATGGTTGTATTCTCTAGGTTCTATTATCTACTACCAATTTAGGAGAGTTTTTTTATCGAATATGGATGTCCAGTGTGTGTTTTTTGTTGGTGAGTAGAGTTTTCAGGTAGGAGGTCATCATCTAGATCCCCTTTTTTCCTTGTTGCTAAGTTATCGATGGAATCAGTGGATGTTGGGATAGAAGTGGTTCCCATGGTCATTGAGGAGTTCCTGGATATTTTTACCAAGGAGTTTCTTCCACTACCCTCTTTATGTGATGATCAGTTAAGTATAGACTTATAGACCAATCATTCTTTATGTTTGATGGCTTGTTATTGGATGAAATCTTTTAATTTACTGGACTTTAGGATTCAGATATATGATCTAATGAAAAAGGGCTTTATCCAGCCTATTATTTCTCTATGGGGTGCTCCAGTGTTGTTCTCTATGAAGGAGGATGGTAGTATCACTACTACAAACACGGCCTTTATCAGCGCTCAAAATGGCTTTTATCAGCGCTAGAAAAGCGCTGATAAAGCCAGCGTAGATAAAGGGGGGGGGGTCCTATATCAGCGCTTCCTTTATCAGCGCTCTCGTTTTAGCGCTGATAAAGGACCCTTTTATCAGCGCTTTTAAAAAAGCGCTGATAAAAGTAAAAAAAAATTAAAAAAATTTAAAAAAAATTTAAAAAATTAAAAAAAAATTTAAAAAATTAAAAAAATTTAAAAAAATTTAAAAAAATTTAAAAAATTTTAAGAAATACTACCAATTGGGAGGGGGCTTTTATAGCGCTTGAACCCCCCCCCCTTTACAGCGCTTTTCGGCCCCTATACACAACACCCCACGCACCCCACGCACCCCCTCCACCCTTTAACAGCGCTTGCTCCAACATTCCCCATGCGCGCGCACCCCTGCCTCCACCAGGATTTGAACTCGAGACATCCCCCCTGCGCGCCTAAGCCCTTACAACTACTATATTTTGATTTGCTTTCCGATTCAATATATCTATATATATATATATTTATATATTTAGTTATATTTATTCGTATAGTAATATATATTTATATTAATATATATATAGTTATATTATAATATATATATAGTTATATTATAATATATATAGTAATATTAATATATATATATATAGTGGTATTAATATATATCTATATCTATATATATATATATAGTTATATTTATTCGTATAGTAATATATATTTATATTAATATATAGTTATATTAACATATATATAGTTATATTAACATATATATAGTTATATGAATATATAATTATATAGTTATATTAATATATATATAGTGATATTAATATATATGTTTATGGTGATATTAATATATATATTTATAGTAATACTAATATATATATATGTAGTTATATTAATATATATATATAGTTATTATATTAATATATATATAGTTAGATTAATATATATATATAGTTAGATTAATATATAGGTATATAAATATTCATATATTGGTATTTTAAATAAAATGGATGTTAGTTATTATTTAGATAAAGCTAATATATTTTATATGTAAATATATTTTATTATTTATATTTATAATTAAATTTTTAGGAGTGAATATTTAAAAAATATGTATATATTGTTTTATATTTGATTATAAATAGCAGTACATTATAAAAAATGATGAAATTTCAAAGAAATAATATCAATATGAATGTAATACCTTGGAATAAATTCAAACCCTACCAAAAAAATCCAATAATACCCCCTTAAACGAGGGTGAAAATCCACAAAATGTTAAAAAATCGGGTTACCCCGACTAAAAACTCAGTTTTGGAGGCCTTCTGGGCCTCTTTTGGCCTCGAAAATCGCTTGACTGGGGTCCCCTCGAGTTAGAAAGACGTAGAGCTCGTCGCAGGCTTCGATTTGATATGTGGTAGAGCTCAAACGGACACCCGGATCAAAAGTTATGGCCGTTTGAAGTTTGAGTTGCGTTTTCAACATATTTTGGATCTTTTTTTAATTTTTTTTAATTTTTTTAGTCCTCAAATTGTTATTAAATGACTATTACTCCATAATTATTATCAAAATATTAATTAAAAATATTTTTTTAATTTTTTAAGAAGTCATTTTCACTAAATATCTTAAATATTAAGTATAATAAGTGTAAATGTACATTTATACTTATCTAAAATATATTTAAAAATTATATATTATATTTATATAACAATATAACTATATTTATATATTAATATATTTTTAATTTTTTTTGAAGCCGACCCTTTATCAGCGCTAAACAAAGCGCTGATAAATGCCCCCCTTTATCAGCGCTACTATGCAAGCGCTGATAAAGGGGGGCCCTTTATCAGCGCTTTTTCGTTAGCACTGATAAATGGGGGCACTGCAAAAAACTGTTTTTGTGGTAGTGTATGTGGTTTTGTATTGACTACAAGACATTGAATTAGGTGACAGTAAAAAACCATTACCCTATTACAAGGATAGATGATATTTTTGTCTAGCTGAGAGGGGTGAGTTGGATTTATAAAATAGATCTGTTGTTTGGATATCACTATTTGAGGGGGAAGGATGTCGATATCCCGAAGACTACCTACAAATAAAGGTATGGGAAATTAGACTATATATTCATGCCATTCAGTGTTTTGAAATCACTAGACATGATCATGGTGTTTTTGAACTCCATGTTTTATGAGTTATTAGATTGGTTCATCATCATATTAATCGACGATATCTTTATTTACTCAAAGTCAACTGAGGATCATATCAAGCATCTCCAAGCTATCATTAAGGTTCTTTAGTGCCACCAGATCTATGGATTGTTTTATAATTATATGTTTTGACATTATATGTTCATTTCCATGGGAATCTTATATCTCAATAGGATGTGGATGTAGAATCATCGAAGGTTAAAGCAATTGTTTCTTGGGAAGGACCTAAAAAATGGGAATAGGTTCTCAGTTTACTAGGTCTTGTAGGATACAATCAGAGTTTTTCACCCACTTTCTCTCAAGTTTCAGCCTCGTTCGTAGATTTGACCAGGAAGGAACAAGATTTTCTGTGGATTGATCAGTTCCAATCAGCGTACATTTACTTAAAGGTGAGTTTGATTAGTGTTCAAATTATCTAGTTTCCTAATTAAGAGTCTTTGTTTGAGGTGTTTTAGTATGCTTCTCATCTTGGATTAGGGTGCATCTTGATGTAGTAGAGGGATGTGTTATCTTATTTGTTTAGGCAGTAACATCCCCATGAGTGTAACTATGACACCCACAATATTGAACTAGAAGTGATGATATTTTTACTGATGTTGTGGCATCATTATCTAATTGGGGAGAACATTATAGTCTTTATGAATTAAAATATATTGAGGTATATCTTTTCCCATTGAGATTTAAACTTGAGGTAGTGTAAGTGGATGAAGTTTCTTCATGATTATTATTTTTAAATATCATACATCTTAGAAAAAAGGAATGTTGTGGCTGATGCATTAAGCAGGAAGTCATGGAAGGGTGTTGTTTAGGAGTCTGTGGATTCTTGGAGAGTAATGGAGGAGTTAGAGGCCTTGCACTTAGATGAAAGAGTGTATGGTAATAGAGGATGTTTGATTCAGATGATAGTGCAATATTCTCTAATGTAGTAGGTGTAGAAGTCTTAATGTGGAGACTGGGAGGCAGAGGTGTTGCATGATAGCGTTGGATATGGTGATGCTCTTTCAGGATGGTCATAAGATTGTTGGAACTAGATGTTGTTTTATGGAAGTTTTTTTTTGTTCTGGTAGCAAAGTGCATGGGTGTCCTTTGGGAGTTTCATAGATCACCTTTGACAGTAGACCCTAGAATTTACATGGTGAAACATGGATTGAAGATGTAGTTTTTGGGGGCCTAGGATGATATGTGTAGTGGTGATGTTTTTGGAAATGTGTTTGGTTTTCTAACAAGTAAATGTCACGCATCATTTTCCTAGTGGTTTGTTGCAACCCTTGTATGTTCTTGAGTGGTAATGGGATGAAATCTCAATGGATTTCATCATATGGTTACCCAAATCATAGGGAGGTTGTCATGTTATCAAGGTGATAGTGGATCAGTTGAAAAAATCAGATCACTTATTAGAAATCAAGGATTCAAGAATAGTATATTACTTGGCTAATAGGTATATAGATGATTTGGTGTGGTTACATGGAGTTTTGAGGTCCATTGTCTCAGTTCAAGACACACGTTTTAACTCATGAGTCTATGGGGGATTTCATCATTCTTTTGGCACTTAGTTATGCCTTATCACTACATTCCACCATTAAAAACATGGTAAAATGGAGCGGACTATCCATACATTAGAGGATATGTTTCAAGCATTTGTCTTGGAATCTGGTTGATACTGGGAACGACTCCTTCCCTTGGTTGTTTTTTCCTCTAATAATAACTATCACTCTTCCATTGGCATGGCCCCATTTGAGGCGTTAAATGGGAGACTATGTCATTCACTGTTGTTCTAGATTGAGGTTGGTGATAAATATATTTTTGGTGATGATGTGGTGAAGTGAATGACATAGAAAGTTTAGCTTGTCTGTGAGAGGATGAAAGTAGCGTAGGACCGTAAAAAGTCATATGTCGATCGTTGGAGGAGGCCCCTAGAGTTTGAGGTTGGGGACAATGTGTTCTTGAAGGTTTCCCCTTTACATGGGAAGCATAGGTTAGTAGGGAGAGTAAGATTTATCTAATGGTTTTTGGGCCCTTGGAGATGTTGGGGCGAGTTGGTGAGGCTGCATATCGGTTGGTGTTTCCACCATGGTTGGAAAGGATCAATGACTTCTTCCACATCACTCAGCTCCCCCAGTATATTCACGAAGACTCCCATGACATTTAATGGGTAAATTTTGTTGCTGACAATGACATGAAATTTGTGGAGCACCTAGTATAAATATAGGATCACTAATATAAGGCTCTATGTGGTCAAACTATTCCTTGGGTTTATGTGTTGTGGATGCATGCTTGCTAGGAGGAGAGTTCTTCAGTACGAGAGATGCAAATGTGTGACCATTACCCATAGTTTTTTAAATTTTTATTTGATCTTTTCCCCTTTATGATGTGATTTTTGGATCTATTTTTCAATTTTATGAGCTATTCCCCTTGGTTTGTTATGTTTTTGGTGATATGTGTGATAAATTATTGACATATGAAAAATGGAGGACCTGATTCCTAATAGATCCTAACAAGTTACGATGCAATTAAACCCATGAGGGTGAGTTAGTGCAGCTTAGATCTGATAGTATTATACATGGATGACATAATTCTCTGATTCATGTGTCTGGGATAGTGTATTTTTTTGTGTGACAGTGCGGTTTGTTGGCTGTAGTGGTTGTTGTTTTGGGATGTGTAGTGGTTGAGATGGTTGTACAGTGGTTATGTGGCAATGTGGTTGAGTAAGAGGAGATTAGTTATAGTTGTGGTTTTGGTGATATGATTATACTTTGTGATTGTTGTCATTTGGTTTGGAATGTTTGGTTGGTAGTAACGTTTGAGGTATGAAGAGATCCTTGAAAGGTATCTCACAGTGTGGTTGTTCGGACCATTTTTTCTTCTGGGATTTGTTTTGGATTATTTAGGGTGAGGATAATTTGAGTGGTGTTTGATGTAACAGTCTATGCCTTCCCGATCTCTTACATTTCTAATTTTGGTTGTTGGAGGTGTTGAGAGGAGGCTTAGAGGGAGTTTGGGGAAATTTGGTTACTAAACACTTGAAGAAGGGGGATTACACATCGTTTAAACTGATTACATGATACAGAATTTGGTTTCAAAGCCTCTGAAGAGGGATTCATGTTGTGTAAATATTTTAATCAATGTGAAGAGGGGTTTCATTACATCTAATATATCATGGCTATAAAAATAAAATAAAATAAAGTGGTGATGCATTTTTCAGTGGAAACCGAACATCAGGGACTTCATGACGTGAAATGGGATTACATATAATGTAATCCCCCAATCAAATGCAGTTTTAAAATTATTTTTCAGTTGAATATTCATTATTTAGGTCATTCCCTCTTATTTCTATCATTTTGGGTGAAACCTAGGTGCCCTGAGGAGTTCTTCATGAACTCTTACTCCTTCTTTGATCTGTTGGTCCTAGTGGTTGTTCATTGAAAATCCATGGTAGGCCATTCCTTCTTCTTATCCTGTTTCCTTCCAGTCTTCTTTGGCAGTTCAAAGTGGTGGTATGTTTTGGTTTGGGATTCATTTTGATAGTTCAGTGTTTACAGTGTAGTTTGATTCATGATAACATGGTGCGGTTGTGGTTTGTAGTGCACAGTGAGTTGGAAAGCTTCCTGGAGGGACGAAATCTTTCATTTCTCTGTATTGTATATCATTCGGAATGTGTTTACTTTTTATTATAAATATATTATTGTTTTGATGGATTAATAAAACCAAAATAATGAGTTAAATTGAATTGAAATGGGTAAATGAGGTTTTCATTACATGCTTTTATAGCCTTGATACTATTGTGATGTGATGGATTGTATGGGCTAAACACCCCACTGAGAATTGTGTCAATTGGTTGTTTTGTTTTCTCTATTTGAAATGAGGTATGGAACCCTTGTTGGTTGTGATTGTTATGATTGTTTTGGTATAAACCTAAATAGAAATTGGTTAAGTACTTATTCTTGTCTAATGAATTGGTTTCCCCAATTTTTTTTGGTTTGTGCAATAATCCCCCCAAATAAAGTGGAATGTGATAAAAGCCACTTTTGTAAATTTGTGTAAATAATATTGATATGTTATATTGTTTGGATGTGCTTGTGGGACAATTATGGGTGATTGAAATGGTGTTTTGGGAGATATGTGGACTGTTTGGTCATGATTTTGGGGCATCTTGGAGATGGTTGTTTGGAAACTATTTTAGGGCAGTGAGGAGGTGGTTTGTTTGGGCGTGATTTTTGGGAGGTGAGTATTGCATTGGGATGTATGGAAACTGTTCCGGTTTATCATGGTGTGTTACATAGGCTAGGGAGACTAGATATGACATGGGATATTAGGTCCCCCTATGGGTTAGTGCAGCTCAGATCCGATAGTATCTTTACGTGGATGACATAATTCCCTGATTCGTGTATTTGGGATAGTATAGTTTTTTTGTTCTGCGACGGTGCGGTTTGTTGGTTATAGTAGTTGTTGGTTTGGGATGTGTGGAGGTTGAGACGGTTCTATAGTGTTTGTGTGGCAGTGTGGTTGTATAAGAGGATATGAGTTGTAGTTTTGGGTTTGGTGATATTATTATACTTTGTGTTTGTTTTCATTTGGTTTGGCATTTTTGGTTGGTAGTAACGTTTGAGGAATGAAGAGATCCTTGAGAGGTATCTCACATGGTGGTTGTTCGTACCATTTTTTCTTCTAGGATTTGTTTTGGATTCATTAGGGTGAGGATCATTTGAGTGGTATCTGATGTAACAATCAATGCCTTATTGATATGTTACATTTCTAATTTTTGTTGTTGGAGGTGTTGGGAGGAGGAATAGAGGGTGTTTGGGGAATTTTGGTTACTAAACTCTTGAAGAAGGGGGATTACACATCGTGTACACTGATTACATGATACAGAATTTGGTTTCATGGCCTCTGAAGAGGGATTCATGATTTTTAATTATTTTAATCGATGTGAAGAGGGGTTTCATTCCATCTAATATATCATGGATATAAAAATAAAATAAAATAAAGTGGTGATGAATTTTTCAGCGGAATCCAAACATCAGGTATTTCATGACGTGAAATGGAATTACATATAATGTAATCCCCCAATCCAATGCAGTTTTAAAATTCTTTTTCAGTTTAACATTCATTATTTCGGTCATTCCATCTTCTTTCTATCATTTTGGGTGAACCCTAGGTGCCTTGAGGAGTTCTTCATGAACTCTTACTCCTTCTTTGATCTGTTGGTCCTAGTGGTTGTTCATTGAAAATCCATGGTAGGCCATTCCTTCTTCTTATCCTGTTTCCTTACATTCTTCTTTGGCGGTTCGCTGTGGTGGTTTTTTTTGGTTTGGGATTCATTTTGATATTTCTTTGTGTGCAGTGTAGTTTGATCCATGATACCGTGGTGCGGTTGTGGTTTGCAGTGCATAGTGAGTTGGAAAGCTTCCTGGAGGGATGAAATCTATCATTTCTCTTTATTGTGTATCATGCGAGAGGGGTTTAATATTTATTATAAATATATTATTCTTGTGATGGATTAATAAAACAAAAATAATTATTTAAATTGAATTGAAATGGGTAAAAGAGGATTTAATTACATGATTTTATAGCTTTGATACTATTGTGATGTGATGGATTGTATGGGCTAAACACCCCACTGAGAATTGTGTCCATTAGTGGTTTTGTTTGCTCTGATTGAAATGAGTTTTGGAACCCTTGTTGGTTGTGACTATTATGACTGTTTTGGTATAAACCTAAATGGAAATTGGTTATTTACTTGTTCTTGTCTAATGAATTGGTTTCCCCAAGTTTTTTTTTGGTTTGTGCAATAATCCCCCCAAATAAAGTGGAATGTGATAAAAGCCTATTTTGTAAATTTGTGTAAATAATATTGATATGTTCTATTGTTTGGATGTGCTTGTGGAAGAATTATGGGTGATTGAAATGGTGTTTTGGGAGATATGTGGATTGTTTGGTCATGATTTTGGGGCATCTTGGAGATTGTTGATTGGAAACTATTTTACGGTAGTGAGGAGGTGGTTTGTTTGGGCATGCTTTCGGGGAGGTGAGGATTTGGTTTGTTTGGATATGATTTTGGGTCGGTGAGGAGGTGGTTTGTTAGTCTGTGCTTTTGGGGTGGTGAAGTAGTGGTTTATTTGTGCAAGATTATTGATTAGTGATGGAATAAATTGAATATTTTTTTTAAAATATTTGGAATGACATGTGTTTGTTTGGTCAAGGGGATGTAAATGTTTGATGGATAATTAAATGGTGGGTTATGTGGCTAAATGTGGTTGATAATAAATAATGAAATGAATGGGTGTTAAACGTAGAGGAAACGTAAAGCCGCTTTAGTTTATCAGGGATCTTCACCTTTTGAAACGATTGTTGCAGATATTAATAAATGCATTTAGAGGTGGCAGAAAAAGTGATATTGTTGTGAGTTGATTTGTTTGGTTGTGAAACCATA
This sequence comes from Viscum album, assembly GCA_963277665.1. Lineage (NCBI taxonomy): Eukaryota > Viridiplantae > Streptophyta > Magnoliopsida > Santalales > Viscaceae > Viscum > Viscum album. Next base: position 344,480,215 of record OY728167.1, read on the forward strand.
GGTTGGGCTTGAGTGTTTTATACTATATATATTCTTGTATATCCTTGTGATTGTATATGCACCCCACCCATTTTGATAAGTACGTGCCGGACATCTGCATAGTCACACACATGGTGTTTTTTCCAACATCTGGTGGGGATTATGGATGACTGGGTACACACTTTTTCATGATCTCTCTTTTAGGCGAGGTAGGTATATCATAGGAATTGATGGATGAATCTCTATTAGAGATTTAGATGGTGGTTGTGATGGACCAGGTGTCATCAGGTGAGATATGATAGACCAAGTGTTTGTGAAAAAGTTGATATGTGTCCCAGGGTTCTTTGGGAATAGGTGTTACGACACAGATGCTTTCGAGTGATGTGAGACCATGCTTGTGGGGTGGTGGCCCAGTTATTTTCTGGCGAGATGTGACGTGGCCGTTCTTGTGGGGTGGCAAGCCCAAGTTTCTGCGAGAAAGGTGTGTTCTGACTATTATTATGGCGCAGTGTGGTATACAGAAGAGACTCGAGCTGTAGGACATATGATGTTGTGTATGAGATTAGAATACAAGTGGGAAAGTGTTTTGGGTTACCCTTATATATGTAATCATGTTATATTATATTACTTGACTTGTATTATTTGGTGAGGGTGCCTTGGTGAGGTTGGGTTTGGTTAGTTTACCAATTTACGTGCTATTTGATTTTTTTTGTTTTCTCATGGGTGCATTAGTATGCTAATTTCATAGGATAATGATAGATTTCTTCCTACTGAGGATACCTATATTCTCACCCTACGTATATAAAACTATTTTTCGAGTTCTAGAAGGATTTCACATATCATGCTGGACCTTACTAGCTAAGATCCTTGACAGTTGTTATATCACTAATTTAGCATTACATTTGGGTATTTACATTGAAGAATTTTCTTGTATTAGTTCTATTTATACATGCATATGGAATGTTCTTTGAATTTATTTTTATATTATTCCTTGGATTTTTTTTATGAATCATTCTCTCTCTCCATCCTGTTTTATTATAAAGGGTAATGCTTCCTATATTGTGAGATTTTTAGACCATTGATTCTGGTTTGCAACACGGGGCCTACTAGAGGTAGTACTCGAGGTTCATTATCTATCTACCCTAATTGAGTTATCTTTGGAGGGATACAGTCATGAAAGAGTGGTATAAAATGTGATGGTTGAAAGATCAAACATATTTTGGAGTTAGGAATAGTGATTATTGCATTGGGTGGTATGGAAACAGTTCCAGTTTATCTTGGTGTGTTACATAGGCTAGGGAGACTAGATAGGACATGGGATATTAGGCCCCCCTATGATCTAGTTCATGAACTCTGAGATTTTTGAACGACCATGTGATATAGACCTGTTTGTAGTGGTAGAGACCTAGGAATGGTTCATGCATCATAATTATTTGTATTGTTCTTTGAATTGGGTTGTTTTGGGAAATTTAAAAGGGAAGAAATGAATGAAATGATTTATAATAAATATTATTAAAATTTCATACTAATAGAGCTTAGGAAATCCTTATATTCCTTTAAGCTATGTATCTTAGTCGTTGTCCATGTGTGGCTCATGCAATTAAGGTTCAACATGCTGATCCGGTTGATCATCGAAGATTCAATTCGGTTGAAGAGGATGATCAGTGGAAGAGGATATTGCGTGATATCTAGTGGCATGATTTGGGGATGTACAAGGGTAGTGCTTAAGACATGGAGACAGGGAGATGATCAGAGGAGATCGAGATCACCATCAATTTGATCTGAGCCCCAAAAGAGTACCCGGTCCCTTTGGTAGTTTGTCATATGTGGGGATTTGTGCGTCAATGGTTGATGTTTTATCTAGGAGAGCGGAAGGAGGTAGATGTTTTGTGGTTTGACTTAATAAAGGAGATATGACAAGAGTTCCTTGCATTGACCATGAAGGCAGTGAAGACACAAGAGATTCTTTCAATTCAGCTGGGGATCATGTTAGTGATGGAGTTGGAAATATAGTTCAAGGAACTTCTGTGTTTTTCCCCAGATCATTTTATAGATGAGGAGACTCACACAAGACTTCTTGAGGAATTACTCCATTCTTCTATCCCGTATTCAATTACTCCTTTTACATTGTTTATGTATTTGGAGTTTCACAAGAATACATAGGTGATCGAGTGGATGCACTCGGAAGGAGGCTTGTTTTGGGATGTGAACCATCTTGTTTCCTCAAGAAACAAAGTTATCAGTGGAAGTTATCATGTTCTAGGACCATCAATGTTTGGACCAACATAGTTCTACCTCTGTAGCTTCCTTTATGGGATTTTGGTACAAGTGGTTTCTATACTTTTACTAGGAGATTTATGCTAGTGTGTTTTGGTTGTGAGGGTTGTGGCCGTTGCTAGAACTAGTGCCAAATGTTTCCCAGATATCAATTTTCTAGAGGTGGATAGGTTCAGCACCAACCTCAGTAGTAGACTCTAATGAGGTCATTTCAATAACAAGGGTATTATGTTTTTTCTACACCGAGGGGATATGGAGAAGGTAGAGTTTAACCTGTGGTTTTTTCTCATGTTCAAGGATAGCATCTCGAGCATGGTCATTGAGGTGATTTTCAATAGGGAGGTATAAGATATTGGAAATGATAGTTTCACCGAATAGAGGCAGCAGTTCAAGAGGGGCTGAAGAACATCAGCAGTATGATCAGTTTGTTTAGTACTCTTGTTTATGCCTTGTTTGATTTAGGAGTTTCACACTCCTTGGTTACTCCAACTCAATCCCATTATATGATACAATTCATAGAGAGGATTCATGTTCCCCTGGTGTTTACTACACCAATCAGAGTCCATACCAGCTTGTTTGATGTGTTATGGGATATATAATGGTGATGAGGCCCCATCAGTCCCATGAGGATATTTTATTACTACAAATACAACAATACCATGTCATACTTGTCATAAAATGGTTGTATTGTGTACATGATATTATCAATTTCTTCTTGAAGAGACTCATGTTTTTGAATATGGATGGTCAACGCATGGTTTTTGTTTGTGAGCAGAGTCGTCATGTGGGAAGTCAGCATATGGATCCCCTTATTTTCTTGTTTGCCGAGTTGTTAGTGGAATAAGATGATTCTGGGATGGTAGAGGTTCCCAAGGTCGTTGGGGAGTTCCTGGATGTTTTTACCAAGAAGGTTATAAAACTACCCCATAGTTATGATGATGAGTTTAGGATAGACTTTCAACCCATTACATCTCCAATTTCAATGGTTCCTTATCGAATGAAAGCTTTAGAGTTGCAGGAGTATAGGATTTTGATAGATGATATGATTCAAATGAGTTTGATCTGGTCTAGTGTGTCACCATACGATGCTCTAGTGTTTTTATCCAAGAAGGAGGATTGTAGCCTAAGGTAGTGTATAGACTACTGGAGGTTGAATTAGTTGGAGGTTAAAAACCATTCCCCTATTCCAAGGATAGATGATATTTTTTGACCGGAAACATACTTGGTTCCTAAACCATATCATTACATAATAATCATGGTATAAAATCACAAACATTTCTCACCTTCTTCTAAATATAAACACCTCATTTTCAAATATTTAATCCTAACATGGATGGATTATTGATAATTCATCATTGAAGTATATGATCTATCCCATTAAACCATGATTTCAAGATCTATGTTTTAAAAATACAACAATAATCATCATCTTTGAATCCAAATCATGGAAATACTATCATGGACCCTTTGACCCATAACATTGACCACCATCATCACTTTCCTAGTGTGGTAATATATTGAGTATTAATGATATTTAATCTATACTAACAATATATTTTTTTTATATTCAACACCTTTTTAATGAATTTATACTTTAAAAATTTCAATCAATATATATTTCACACCATATACTATAAATATAATGAATCCAAATTTTAATTGTAAAAATTTATATTGGAAAATCCAATTCATGATTAGGGTAATTTTTTTCATCATTTTACATTAGTAAATATCCCATTAACCTATATATTGCTTTACTAAAGATAAAAAATACTTCTCTATTATAGGGTAGTGTATGAAAAAGTGATCTAACAGACCATCTATTTTGTTCCTTGAAATTTTCATCACATTTATATCTCCAAATGAACATAACTCCCTTCTGTGTTAACATAGGGATTGTATTAGTTGTACATGATAAATATTTCAAGTCACACATATAATATCCATCTAATTGAAAAAAAATATTTCTCTAATTCACCGTTGTTGGTCTAGAAAACAACTCATTATCATCCATCTTTGATGGGTCCACCAATACACCATGTCACGAGATTATATAACCCAAAAATAAAACATTATATATCCAAAATTCAAACTTGGAAAATTTCTCATACAACATATCTTTCCTTAGGGTCTTTGGTAAAATCCTCAATTAATATTCATGCTCATTCATTATTGTGTAGAATATAATAATTTCATGTAGAAATACTAGAAAAAATGAATAAAAGTAATCTCAAATGACTCTATTCAATATATATATAAGGATAGTGGAAGAATTAGTAAGGATAAATGGAATCAATATAAATTCTTAGTGTCTGTAGGTTATAAAAAATGTGATATTGGGTATCTATTCACTTTTTAAACTGAATTAATAATTTCCATATAAAAGATAAATCTAGGAAAACTATTGAGATTCTTATAATAGATGAAAAAATCATCAAAATGAGGTAGAGGATAATTAATCAAAATAATGATATTGTTTAGTTCTCTCTAATTAATGAAGAGTCACATTAGTTCATCTATATTTATAAAACGGAAGAGATCCCCCCCCATGGTGATTCACATGGATGAAATAATACCTTATCATGATTATTTAGGAGTTTCTTCTTTAATTCCTATAACTCAATCATGGACATTCTATATAGATTCTTTAATGTTCATGTAACACCATGTATGATCTCTTTTGAAAAATAAACATCAGGATTAAAGGGAATAAAAATAAATTCTTCATGAAATCAATCAACATAATATGGATCAATACTCTTATAATCAATGTTCAGTTTCTCCCTAATCTTTATAAATAGACACACCTAATTAATAGGTAGTAAGACCCATGTAATAGATGTAATTTCCATTGTATGTTCAAATTTATCCTTAAATCAATAAAAATATTATATAGGTTCAGATTATAAAATATGATTCCTTTAAAATGAAATTGATGTGGTATTTATATATATTACTATAATACATTCCAAAAATCACAACAAATTCAACTAGTGAGATAATAAAAATGTTTGTAGGAAGTACATTCTTATAAAAATCTGCCAGAGATAAGCTACAAACATGAGATGCAATCTTCATAGAATTACAATTTATTACTAATAACTCAACATGAAATCATTTAAGATATATATTAATATCCATAGAAAATTTTCATGATATAAAGGAATTCATATAACTATGATGAAATAATATACATAAACATTTGAGCATTTTGATCACCACTTTAGGTGTATTGTTCTATCATCATTCCCCCCACTAAATCCAAAATTGCTGGCACATGCATTAATCATTGTAGTGTGAAATCAGATAATCCTGAAAAATAAATTATTGGTTTTCTTATTCATGACAAATTATTTTCAATCATTTAAACCATTGTTTTAAAATGACCATACCTAGTTATAATCTATTTGAATCCTTTATTATAGATCATAAATAAAATGTGATTTAACATAATAATATCCACCAAAAGTGTCGAAACAAGTGCATAATAAGTTCCCACTAACCATAAACCATAATGATGGCCTAGATATACTAAATCAACTTTGATTGGATTTATTAATCCTAGATGAATTGTTTATAATTAAAATATACTTCTAATATCAAGATAGCGTTTTACTTCTAGAAAAAATACATAATCTCTAACTTAACATAAAATTATGATGTTATTCTATACATAAGTTTCTACCTACTTTTTTCAAAAAAGTTCTCCAATCATAATATCCAAAATCAGGTAAACTATAATATGATACCAATTGAGGTGACATATAATTTTCATTAATAAAAATTACATATTATTAGATGTATATTCAATACCTATCATTAATAAGAACACCCCAACGTAAAGTATTAGTTATATTGGGACTAGATGAATAATAATATTCTTTCATGAAATATATTCATCATATCCCACAATGATCTTTATATATAGTTATATTATTTGACATACCATACAAACATTCTTAAAAATCATGGGAAATGGAACATAAGAAAAGGTGAGATTAAATTCTGAGTAAGGGTAAACATAATATATATCAATCAGTTATCATATGTGAGTATAATATATGAATAATGGTGTATAAAAATGATTAAAAATAAAAATAATCATACCTAATTAGACAATTTTTTATATTTATAAATAATTTAATAGGGTTTTCTCAAAAAAAGTCAAAATTTATAGCTGTGAATAATTATTAATAATTAGCCATTATAAATTGGATCACTTCATTGTAATAAGAAATAATTTTTTGGAATTCATTCAATATTTGAAAATAATTTAATTATTCAATACTCACTATCAATAATATCATAGTGTTTTTGGTTCACTCCCTATTACATCACATCCTTAGTAATGGTTCACTCTCAAGATGAATATAGTCGGTAGAGTTCCTTACTGAATAGGGTTCACACCCCATTCTAGTTCTATTTATCTAATGAGATATCCATATTTATTCAATGAATTAGATGGATTTATATTTATGGGACCACCAATAACATAATCAAATTTTTTCATATTTTTTCCACAATATCATGAAACATTCACCATTTGATCATATCATAACATGTGGAATGGAGATGGGTTTTATAAACACTTCATCATTTCGTCAGAGAATAAAACATGTGAAATAAAATGATATCATAAAAATATAATTTTCCTAATCATAAAATATCTATAGAAATAATATGGATTGTATGCTTGGATAATATATATAGTAAATAATAATTAACATCAATGAATTTATCACTTATGAAAATTTTCTTTAAAATATCATTGGATTTTTTCTTCTGGAAAATAAACTTCTAAATTTGAAATTACTTATTTAAAATAAAAATATTTCCAAAATTTCATTGGAAAAAATTCTATTGGGGTGAACCATTGAAAATTGTAAATAAAGTTTAAAATCATTGAAAATTCATGATGGTGGTAAATTCTTTTGATGTTGTAATCATTAAAATAAATATTATGCCAACTAATTTGTTAGCGAATAAATTATTCAGGAAAAAATAAGATGATTATTTTTAAACATTTAAATAAAAAGTAAATAAATGATAAATAGTAATATAAAAAATTATTTTACATTATGGAAAAAAATTATTAAGACATTTCACAATATATTGATACATAATAAAATTGATTTGAGACCAAAATAGAACAAATAATGTTTGATTTTCAGAAATATGTTTTCTAAACCATTTTGAGTAAACAAGATTAGAATGTTTTAAAAAAATTCAATATAATATAAATAAATGAGGATAATAAATACTAAAGGGTTTTATTTAAATGGGATCATATAATTTCATTAATCTAAATTCATTCATAATCTTTCCCAATTAAAATTGGATTGAAAAACAGATCCATTACCTCATGTCTCATTAAGAATAATTCCCATTAAAATATACTATGTAAAAAATATATTTTTGTTATAAATATATTCTATTAATATATTAATACATATCATACCAAATATAATGTATCTTACAACAATATATTAATAATTATTTAATAAAATCACTATTCTCGGAGATAAGTGCTTCAATTTTCATGTATGTTTCAATTAGATAGTTTATGTACTTTTAATGTGGACATGGTTTATTCATATGAAAAATATTAATTATAAAATAAGTACCATATTTAATTTTAATATTTACTTTTATAGATATTCATATTCATTTGTGATGAAAATGAATTACATCATTTCTGGGAGATGGTAGTCTGTATGTACCGACATGTGATGTTTCCAAATTTTTATAGTTGGAATGAAAGAATCATAAAGTATAACCCCCTTAATATAATTATTTTTAAATTATATATTTTTTATATATAAATTATGTATCCTTATTACCTTTCAATTAAATTGAAAACTAAAAATGAATCTCATGACTTCATGGAGGTGGTAGTCCACATAGACGCATTAGTGACATTAACATTTTTCCAAAGATGTAAATATAAGAAGGTACACTTGATATTATAATAAAATAAATAAAATTATGTCATATATATCATATATAATATTAAAATGTATCAAAATAATAAACCATAAATTATATTGATATAGAATGAATCATATCATTATGTAGAGTCAGAATTCCAAACGTATGCAAGAGAGACACGTTTCAATTCCCATTTGATAGAAAGGATGTGAAAAATGACTTATACATTATCATAATAAAAAATCAGTATATATAAAATCATGAAGGAATTAGTTTATAATTAACACCATTGATATAAATATTTCAAGTATAATAACCTAATGATTTATTTTATAAAAACCAATCTTGATATCTTACTTAACATGCAACATTAAGCTTTATGTGAATCGGGATATATTATTAAAATATATTTTTTAAATGTGGCTATTATACACTAGTCATTGAATTATAGTGTATGAATATGAGTAACCACATTATGAGATATATATATATATATATATATAGTTTTATTAGTCAATAAAATTTTATTGATGAATAATTATGAAATAAGTAATCCATTTATATTGATGTATTTTTATTCATGAAAAATATATTTTCTTAAATAATGACTTTATTACATTTGTTGGTAAATATTATAATTTAATTTTTCCACTATCTAAAATATTATTTTTTATATGAATATCATTTTTGAAATATTCATATGAAAATTATCATAGGGTGAAATATTTGGATTTTTCTGAAATTATTTTATTTCTAGTTAATATAGAAAAATATAGATTTTTCAAATACTATAATTTTTTTAATTAAATAACGAAATTTAAAATTCCCATAATATGTTGGATTTTTTATTAAATTTATATATGATTCATATTCTGTAGAATAATCTATTTTATTATAGTTTAATTAGTAATATTCATGATTTTTCTATTTGTTAATTTTATTCATAATATTGAATCTTTCTAAAAAAGAATGATAACTATGTTTTAAAAATTTACTTTAAAATTTATTTAGTCCACTTAATGATAATTAATATTAAAATATGTATACCATATTTGGAATCAATATTTTGAAATTTGGAAAACATAAACCTTTCATATTTTTCATTATGAATAATATGTGTAATAAATATTTCAAACCTCGATAAAGGTAAAATACATCAAATATGGTTAAAAATATTTGATATGGTCTCATAATCAACCCAAAAATTAAAATATATTTTTTAAATAAACATAATGACATAAATCGAAAATGAGAATATGTGTTATTTTAGTTCAATTTTCGATTGATAATAACATTTACATTATTTTATGTTAAATAAATCCCATAACATTGTTGTCTTTATTTAAATATATTTTGTATATTCAAATAGAGATAGGAATATGTTATGAATGAATATAATTTTTTTCACACTATTAATTTATTTTTATGATTTTAGTTAATTTTTAATTTTTACTAATGAAATAATTACCTTAAAAGCTTACATGATGCTGACATAATATAGGTTCAATATGTTGAATAATGAAAGTGAATGAATTTAAAAACATAAAAAGTAATTGTTTATGAAAAACATATGGTTTCACCTAAATTTTATATTCAATAATATATTTATATATATATATATATATTATTATAGATTATATATTCTAAATCATTTTTTATAATCGTGCATGTAATGAAAAATTAAATTAATAGTGTCTAAATGGCATTAATGATATTTTATAAAACATAATATAAACTAAAATTATATAATAACCAAGTAAAATTTTCAAGTTGAAAGGTATGAAGATAAATTATCTAATAATTTATCCATTGTAAATTTATTATAAAATTATTACCTTTTATGTAAAATGATATCTCATTTATATTGAAAATTTTGTTTACGCAGTTAAGGATAAAAATGGTTAATGAAGGGGTTAAACAAAATGAAAATGGTAAAAATAACATAAAAACATACATAAAACTAAATGGTTGGTTATATTTAGGCAATAAACGCATCAACTTATTGTTTGACTCATTTTGGATCTATTTTTCTATGAAATTGAGTTGATACTATTTTAAAACATAAAAAACTTACATGTATTCCACTCACATAAATTATAAAATGATTCCTTATCCCCTCAATTATTCAAACCCCTTGAGACAATAATATCAACCAAAAACTGAAAAAAAATCACCCCAAGATCATTACTAAAAATATAGAAGTGATTTTATTCCCAAAATGCAAACCCAAATTTCCTTAATAAGTTATCAAAATTAGGTATCTCTTAGAAAAGTTAATCATTTTCATGAAGAACTATATATATTTTACTTATTATTTTACCACCTTATATTATGTCCTTAAAATTAATATATAATAACATAACTATCGCCCCTAAAATTATATACTATTAAATTTTTTAATATTAATTATCCATATCATTCTACATTATATGGTAAACAAACCCATTGCTCATGTGTATGGTGGACTATAGGCTCACGAACCGATGTAATTTGTTCACCATCACTACATAACATTGATAATAAACATGATGGAAATAATATATATATATGATACTTATGAAATATTATTGATTATGTAAGTTTAATATATCATACATTTCCTTGCGCTTTCAACCATTAAAAAATGTCAAAATTGATCATGCATACGTACAACGTAACGTCTCCACTAAGTCATGTGATTAATTTTCCATGTCCAGATTTTATGAATGATTCTAAAAATGTATCTTATGAATGAATATGATATATATAATAGAAAAAAATTTATTCAGATGATGAGACTATAACCTATTTATAATAACTAGATTATTCATGATGAAACATCATTGGGAAGACGAAGCTACTACACCCGAATCAATGATACAAATTGAAGATTATTGAAATACACAGAACAAGATGTTAAAATTTAATCATATAAGATATTAAAAATATAAATATGGTTCTGGAAAAAATTTATAACATCACAAAAACAATATTACTAGATATTAAATACTTTTCAACAATGTTTATATGTGAGGTAAGGGGTTTTTTAACTCAATTTCTATGTATTTGGTTACACTTCTACTTCATTGACTATGTTATTCCATGTTTTTTTGAAATGAATACTTATTATATTATGTTTTTTTAATATTTTTTTTGCGATTTATATTTTTGATACATGATCACTTGATTTACATTTTATCACTTTAATGATATGATATTTTTAAAGGATTTCTTCACAATTTATTCTTCATTGAGACTGTTTTGTATTATGTACCTACTTACTTTTATGTGGTTAATATACTTCCACATGGATGTATTTAACATGAATATACATTTATTAATTATTATTAGATATTAAATTAAATTTTACACTCTCAAGTGGTTATAATTTAAAAGTTACCAATGTGACAATAATTAACTCTACAATATTAATTTTTGGGGAATTCTTATATTTTTTCATTAAAGGAATCATAAAACCTAACATTCACAGACACCATCAATTTTATTATCAAAATTATATTTATTTAGTTTCCATGATTCCTTAAACCTTTTTATATATTTGTGATTTCAATCATGCAATGAAATGTTAAAAAGAAAATCCAATCTCATTTATCTCTTAGATGAGATATATATTTATTTTGTGTCCATATTTTAGAAAAATATTTTAAAAAAGTCATTTTTATTAACTCAAATGATTTATTATGGGTATTTTAAGATATCTATGACAATTTTAATTTTTTTTAAAGTATTCATTCAAATTTTTTTTTAAAATAGTCATTTTCAACTTTCTTTACAAAAGTTCCAAATGTGTTTTTCTTCTTATCTTATTGGAGATAAAATATTTTTCATATGCCATTATTATTTTATGCCAATTAGATTATTCAACATGTTTTAAATGGGTTTATAATGAAAAATTTATAAAAAAATATTATTTAATTTTTCACTTATATTTTCTTTTATTTCTCAAAATGACATATTTTTATTACTAACCCAATATTTTTGATTAATTGATAGTTAAATTTTATATCTTCTTAATTATGTATTCATTATGTTTTTATTTAAGCACTCAATTTACTATGATAAGTTTTCATTGGAAATTACATTTACCTTAAAAATAAAATTCTTTTTATCAAGGATTTTCACATTTCTTAAACCATATACAAGATCTATATATGGTGTTTTTCTAAGAAAATTATTTGATTGATTGAGGATATCTTTATATTTTTTATTATTTAATCAATATAGATATATATTAAATGTGATTTTATGGAATAAATTATTTATTTAATATGTGGGTAATGCATTGGAATTGTTATGTAATGGGTGGGGGATAGAATTTCCAAGCCCCTTGATGGATCATTAGGTCTCATAAGACATTACTATAAGGGTATTTGGCTAATAAATTATTCATTTATATATGATGTATTAGAATGAGGCCTTTAATTTGTGTTTAAAATGTTTAGAATTATGCATTCCATAGTAATGAAATCCGTTATTGATTTCTATGTCATTTTTCAAATAGTATTGATGTCTATGTATAATTTTCAAGATCATCATATTTTTTAAATGAAATTATTTTTTCATCACTTATTCCTTCAATATTATTCTATGTGTTAATGTTCTTGATTAAATGAAATATATTTCCCTTATTTAAATTTTCATGTTGTTTATTCCTTATTTACTCATGATAAATTCCACTATACATAACACTTATTGATAATTTTATCTCACAATTATTTTGTTTACATTCCATAGTATATGAAGAAGGAATATTTGAATGATTACAAAGATACAAAATATTTAAATTAACTATGTTTATATATTTTATTACCAATATAAAAAAAGGGAAACATGTTTTCTTCTACTTTACCAATACTACTAAAATATTCGATACTATAATATATGATATCTAGTATAAAGATACAAGGTAATAAAATAGACCACCAGTTAATTTTTCTTCGGTCGATGTATTTAAAGTTTATTTCAGAGTTAGCTTTAGTAAATCACTGGGAAGAAATTTTTTTAAAATATAGATTAATGAAAATAACCCTATGATAGAATTTTAGGATATGAATATCTATGGGATAATATACAAATGTTTTATTAATGTGGTGATTATGTTGTTTCCCTAAATAACATACTATTCTCGATAGTACATGTTGGTGTTGTTTTTGGAACAAATATATATATGTGTAAAAAATAAAATAAGACTTGTTAGAATATATCATAGACATCATTATAGTGCATGATGAATCTAGAAATACCTTGCACCTAGTTTGAAAATATTTTGGGATATTCATGGGCTAAATCACATTTTCATTATGGACCGTTATAATGGATTTGAATAGAGGAAAATAGTGAATGACCTAGTTTATACCTATTGTGTCTTATATTGAAAACAAGGAGTGGGGGTTTACAAATACTATAAAATATTTTCATGATTATAATGTTTCTCACTATGAATATTGAAACTTATAATATTATTATTGTATTTAGTAAATTTATTTAACTAGAATGAATAATGTTAACATTGAATGTTATAAAAAATAGAATAATTGTCCTCATAAGAAACCAAATGTTATATAAGTTGTAAAAATAATCCTTCAAATTATGCCTAATCCTCTATCTCATTATGGGATAAAACATATTATCATATGTGAGATTCATGAATTTCATAATAAAAAAAAATCAGTTTCATGAAGACCAAAGAAGGAATAAATTTTATTCTCCTACATGTAAAGTCTTTGCGTAGAAGAACTATAGGAAATTTCTCAGAGTAATGATCTGATATTTTATGCATGGAAAATAAGGTAATAGATAATGTAATCAATATGAAAAAATATGGAGTTAAAAGGAGGGATGTGAAGTTAATACTATACTAAAATTGATAATTCAATGTATTATATATAGGGAACATGGGAATTATCCTAGCTAATTAATGAGTCCATGGGTTAACTACTATACCAAGGAGGAACCTATGTTATTATAATCATTAAAGTTAAAGGAATGAAGTTTATATATATTGGGATTAATTAATTATGTTTTATAAGTGTTATAAAAATTATTTTCTATTTATATGAATCATGAAACTTATATGGATTTTTCCATAATAGTTTTTTAAGGATTTCAGAATATATGTTTAAAGGTAAAAAAATCATAGAAAAGTGATTTAGTGGGAAGGTAATATTTTTGGAGAACACATGATTAAGGGAAATATCACACTTAAAATGTTTATGATTCCAAGTTAATAATGTTTTTGGGATAAATAGATGATTAAATTTGATAAGAATAATGGGTTAATATATTTATCCTTTAAAATGGTTAGTGATTTCATGAAAAAGTGGTTTAGAACAACTTTGATGAACTTTATTTCATTTTTGGATTTAAATAATATTTTCAATTGTATGTGATTTTATTTGAGTAATATGTATTGTGTTAATTTTTAGAGAATATATGTTTTCATTTAGGTTTTATTGTGATTCATTTTATCAGTATGTTTTCTAAGAATATATGATCATTGTGTTCACATGTTTGGTATATGATATTATGAGACACTTCATTTTGTCTTTGGATAAATGTTAATGTTGATCATGGGAAAAAATATGTGAAAAAAATATTTTGAATTTTTGGGTATTGAATTTATCCAAACATATTCCAGAGGATTCTTATGGTTAACTATTTATGGAATTGATTAACATGAATTTTGGGGTTATTTTTTGAGTATTTAGAGATTAATTTATTATATTTATCAATATTGGATAACTTTTTATAAAAATTTAATTCATTAAATAAATTTATAGAGATAATAAATTAATTTTCATTCATTAATAGATATTATAATCAATTTAGTGTTAACTTTCATGCTGTATACATGATAAATTTATATTAAATATTCATTTCGTATAATTGAGATGATGTGGACATTAATAAAAGAACAACCAAAGAATTAAATTGTGACTATAAAATAAAAAAAATAATATAAATACATTTTGTCATGTTTTCAATCATGACAGTAAATTAATCCCCCAAATTTAGGAAAAATGATCCTGAAATAAAAATGTTACCCATTTACATTCATTTGTGATTATTTAATGGTGTTTACACTCTTGATAAATTTATTATTTTGTGGTCGTTAAAATTTAGATAAGTATATTAATTGTCACTCCATGTTATTCCATAGATCATAGATTTATAATCCATGCCTATATTTCAATATCCCACTAATGTTATATTTATCTGGGAACCTGATTCTGTGTTATTTGAGGGTACCTTTAACCTTAGACTTCCACTTCTTAAAAGAAACACTGTTATCGCTCTGTATGTTGTGGGGTTTTAATAAATTTAGTTATAATATTTAACCATATATGATGAAGATAAAACTGAAAGGGATTAATTTATTTTAGTATTTTTAAATGTTTAACCCCAAAAATTTCATTTAAATTAATATTAAAAATATTAGTTTTTTAATATGCACATAAAATATGTAACTGAATTCTAATATATGATGAAAATATTTTTACTTAAATTTATAAATTATAACCAAGATGTTAAATTTTAGGTTACGAATATGATTAGGCTACTTTTCAGTTATATGTATAATGGGAATACACAATAAAAATTTATTAATGAATGTTTAAGAATTAATGAAATGATATTTAGTGTAGTCATTTTATTCTAGAAAATTCATCTTATTCAAATATCATTTTATTGCATTTTTGTGGGGAAATTATAATTAATATGTTTCATTTTAAAAGTTTTACTTTATCAAATGAAAATAATTTTTGAAATCATCATATTAAAAGTAAGTTTTGATTAAATTTTGGGATTTTTATAGAATAATTTACTTATTAGTGAATAAGGAATAATATTTATTTCCAAACACTCTCATTTATAATCTATAAATTATGTAATATTATATTCCCATTATATTTTTCATTTGTTATTAATGTCATATATGACCCATTTGATTTATAATACTTTAATTAATTATATTTTAATGAGTAATATTTTTTATTTTGGTCAAAGTAAATTTTTATGCATAAAATCATATTTTTCTAAAATATATATTTCCATCATGTTTTATGAATTTATATTAAATTTTATTTATTCCACCTATAGGGACTGAATTTTTTAAAATAGATGAAATATTTGGAATCAGTGGGATGTTTTTGGTAAATAGTTCATTTTTTCATTATGAAATGAAATTGTTGTAAATATATTTCAACTTGGTAAGGGTAAAATGTGTAAAACATGGTTAAAACAATGATTTAAGGTCTCTAAAGTAAGCTAACACATTCCATTATTTCATTTAATGGTGGAAATTTGACCATAACCATCAAAAATACTATTATTTGGATTTTTTGTTCAATTTTACATTGGTAATGACATTTAATTTATTTTCTATAAAGATAATTTCAAAATGTTACTCCCTTACATTAAATTTATTATATATGTTCACATAAGGATAAAAATTTGTTATTAAAAATAAAAAATTATATTTTAAACTTGATAAATCGATTTTTAATCTTTTATTTTAATTTAAAATTTTTACAATGGTATAATTAGCTTAAAATGATACATAATACTGACACGGTTCTTGTGCAAGCATTTAAAAAGTCACTGAAAATGATTTTAAAAACATAAAAAGTAATATTTAATGGATAAGTTATGGTTTATAATACATTTTTTGGTTATTAATAATGTATAATTTAGTGTGAAATTTTTCATATTAGAATTCAATTTATATATTGATATCTTTAATGTCAAATTAAATGAATATTGTTAAAAATATCATTAATGATATTTTATGAAAAATAATATTTTATTAAATTTGAAAAAATATTATAAATTGATAAAGAAGAAAAATTTAACGATAAAAGGTCGAAAAGATCATCCACTGTACATTTATGAGACATTTTTTACCTTATATGTAAAATTATAACCCTTTAAAATTGATAAAGTTGTTATAGTAGTTAAGCATACAAATGGTTAATGATGGGGTTAACACCAATGATTAAGGTTAAAGTGACATGAAGAATTTCTTAAACCTTAATGGGTATTTTTTTGACCTTACCCATATTACCTTACAAAATGAGTTATTTTTGATTTGTTTCACCATGAATGTGACATAATAATATTTTAATACATTGAAAATTTTAATGCGTTCCACCCACCTCAATTTTAAAATGGATCCTTCTATCATCAATAATTCACACATCCAGATTTATTTAACATATAAAAACCCTTTGGAAATATCTCACCAACATCCTTATCCCATTATACTTTTTCTATTCTACAGTAAATACCACAAGAGGGTCCATTAAGAAGATATTCAAAAGGAGGGTTCTCTAAGAGAAGGTAGTCTTCTTAACCCATAACATTCCTTTTGCTTATTATTTTACAAAATTCAATTATATAATAAAAATTAAAATTTAATAAAACTATTATATCCCATGTACTTATTTTTAATGATTTTGGTGGTATGATATTTATTCTTCACTTTCACCAAAAATTGGGAAACAAAACCAACACTCCTATGCATGAAAGAATACAACATCATGAATTGATGTAATATATTTTCCATCACCACTTAACATTTATAGTCATAATGATGGATATAATAAATATATGTGTTACTTATGAAAAAATATTGATTATGTAAATAAAATTTATCACCTACTTAACCATTCATGCCTAATATTATGATAATGCTGATCATGCACAAATATGACTTACAGTCACCACAAAGTGTTGTGATTTATTTTCTATGTCTAATTTTCATTAAAAATTATAAAAAATAATCTATGAATAAATATGATATTTATATAATTTTTTCAATTGTTTATAAGATGAAAATATAACCAAATCATAAGAACTAGAGTATTTATGATGCAAAAAAATGAGTAATTGACACATGAAATAATGATAATAATGAAATATTATTGATGAATAGATAATTAGATGTTATAAATGGATCATATATGACATTATAAATACGAATATAGTTGTGGTATAAATTAATAATATGTTTAATGATATTAAACCAGATTTTAAATCACGTTCATCTAAGTGGAGGCATGAGGTAAGGGTTTTCTTAACTTAATTTCCATTCTTGGGTTATACATCAATTTTGTTGACAATGTTGTGTAATGAATTTCTGTGAAATGATATATAATTGTATTATATTGTATATATAATTGTTATTCATGGATTTACATTGTTAAAAAATAATAACTTCATTGATTAATTATCATTTCAATGATACAACCTCTGTAAGGTATATTGTCTAAACTACTCTATTGAGACATATTTGGTGTTATACACCTAAATATTTTTTATTATAGTGTATATACAACCCCTTTTGAGTATTTAATATGAATATTTATATATTTATTATTATTAATGTTTGAATTCGAGTTTACTCTTTTAGTTTATTAGATTTTTAATGTTATAATTTTATTTTTTGGGGACTGCTCATAATTTTCTCATTTAATGATTTATATAGTATATCCTTAATAATCCTCATCTATTTTATTATAATCAATATATTTAATTCTTTCCTAAATTTTCATCCAACATTTATAATCATTATAAAAATAATTAGTAAAAGGAAACTTCAAATTGAAAATTTACTTTCATTTCACTTCTTGATCAAGTATATTTTTTTTCATGGTCCATATTTTTCTAAATTTATTTTGTTACATTTTTTGGTGTTATTTTTAGGTATTTACTATTTTATTTTAGGTATCACCATTATTCTAAGGCTTTCAATTTTTTCTTTTAAAAATAATGTTTTCTATTATGGATCAAAGGAGGCTCTTGGTTGCATCATGGAAAAAATCTAGTTTAAACCATGCTCCCTAGATAGTGTCACTGTCCATATTGCATGACCTATCACATATGTGTGCATACATGAAGGGATAAATGTAAAACTTGGATAATATAACATTCCATTAATCATTTCTAGGCACATGGGTGTTTTACCCCTCTTGGAAAACAATGAGGCCTCACTTCCCCTTTCACAATGGTGATGCATGGTTTTCACATGATTGGAAAACTGTGCAACCTACAAGATCTTTAATTTTTGTAATTTTCAAAATTTACCCTCTCGAATTTTAAGACCATATCTTCTCATTCACACACCAATAGAACCTATCTACACTAGGTTCAACCTTATACTCCTAGACTCCCTTGGTAATCAATTTTTGTGTTTTTGTCTTATTATCTTCAAGGAAACCCCAAGTAAGTTCATTATCTCCTTCCTTCTCTTATTTTGTATATTCTCAATTACTATTTGTTTTCTATTTTCTCTATTGGTTAGATAGACCTATGTTGGGTTCAATATCATTTATTTTAGTAAAATACTATTGTATTTAGTGTACAAGTTTTTCTATAGGGTCTTTCCTTGGTGTTTTTTTTGGTTTCTACTCGGGTTGGTGATCATTTCAGGGAAAATATAGGTTGTTTGATTCATTAACTTTATTTGATGATTTTTTTTATTATATTGGGTTTAAAATGGAATTTAAATTTTTTTTTGGGGGTTCATAAGGATTTTTCAAGGATTTTTTCTATGGGTTCAAGGTTTGATGATGATTTTAACATTGTAAATGGAATTTTGTAATGTTTGGTTTCATTTATTAGATTTGTGATTGTAAAAAAACGTTTATTCACTTGATATGGAGATTAGAAGAGTGCAAAAGGGATTCATGGGTATCTAAGTGGGAAGTCTATGGCTAGAATTCTAGGTGAGTCTGTAGGGTTGATGTCTAGTTTCCATAGAATGACTACATCAAAACAGTACCTAAACATTGATGATTGGGATTGGTTGGATCGAGTAGGATATGTACTGTTATATCTATGATTTTATAAACAATAGTAATAGGATCCTATAACACCACTAATACTTGTTACTTAGGTATTGATAATTTTTCTCATATTGTGTTTCCCATTTATTCTTGTTTTTATATTAATTTTCTCTTTCATGTAAAGGAATTTTTTTCAATAAGTTGTATTTTATTTTCATAAAATATGGAATCTTAATTTTCCATTTAATTTCATTTCATGGATTATTTTTCACTGTTTCCTACTAGGAAGATTGATCATACAATACATAAACCTTCAAGTTTATATAGACCTTGTTATGTTTGATTCAAGAAAGGGAAGGTCTCCCTATGGTGGTGATGGTGGTTCTATATTCTAGTGGTTTCTTCTAGGAAGGTTTTAACTGTGGTAGAATGTGGGATTTGAATCTTGTGTTTTATGGAATGTTGTATTTCTAGTCATTCCCCTTCATTTTATGTTATTTTGGATTTTTTTGTAATTAATAAATGTTTAACTCATTATTATAGTCTTTCCTTTAATTAATCATATTATATATTTTGTTATGATGTGATGAAAAATAGTTTTCCCATAATTGTTTATTTTAATGGGATAAATCATTCCCAATGGTGTTACTTGATGCCCATGAACTATTTTGATGCCAGTGGGGATTGAGAATTCCCTTTTCACCATTCCATTGGTAGTGTAGACAATTGGGTTTTATTGAAACCAAGGGTGGTTTTTTGAAAAATTGGTATCAGAGCCAAATATTCCCTTTATTTAGGTTATATTATTTGGGAGATTCACGATAGACAAGGGTGATGACTATCATGGCTTGTGGTTTGGTTGAGAGTGGGGTTTTTGGCAAACACACATCATGAAAGGCCTTGGGTCACTATGTGATGTTTGAGATTTGGTTTAACTCCACCTTGAGGTGTGATTCATATGTTATATATTACACATTGTCACTGAGGCTAAGTGAAGTGGTTTATTTTAGTTGTTTATATTTTAATGGTTTTATTTATATTTTGGATGATGTCAAAATCAAGTAGTTGTTCAAAAATCATATTGGTGACTAATTGATTGATTTCCTTGAGTTTTCTAAATGGATTTGAATCATGCCTAACTAGAGTCCTCCCGTAAAATAGTGGGATGGAGCTGGAGGGAATTGTACATCAACAGTTGTTAGATATTAGTTGAGGTAGTTGTTCTATTTATTTTGGCCCTAGAGAAGGGAGCGGGATATTTTCCTACTCAGGATAAGAAAATTCAATCGGTTAAATAAAATGAAAAATATCAAGAGTTACTAAAGAACAAACCTCTTTCCTTATGGGGTATGATCTTCCCTCCGGATGTTGAAGAGTGGAATGAAAAGGATGATAGGATATTTCAGTTCCTCAGGACTCTTGAGGTCCTTAATGTAATGTGTTTAAGGTTCATGCTAGAAGGGCCAAGCTGTAGGTGGTGGGAATCAGTGGTTCATGTCTGAAAAATGAGAATATGGGATGAAATGACTTCAAAGATGTTTTCATTGAGAATTGTTTCAATGATACCATGACTCTCTTTACTATATGGGTGTTTCTAGATCTCTATAATTGGGATCACACTATGATGGGGTATGCAAACCATTTTTTTGAACACATTAGTTTTTAATGAGCTCCTAAAGGTTCAATGATATGAAATGGTATTATGTCGAGACAATTGATCTTTTTTCTTCTTATTTAATTTGAAATCCTATGATGAGGTGGTTGATCGATCTCTAATGGTAGGGATTGGTCAAACAATTAAGTCTTGTTTTCATGGGATTACACCACCTATGATATATGAAGGTAGTGGCACATATACAAATAAAATTAATTGTGATGAGAAGGTGAAGAAGGGATGTGGTAGCTTTGACCATTATTATCTTTAGTCACTAGTGGTGGGTCATAAGTGTGTTACCAGTGTGGATGGTCAGGGAACATGCGGTCAGTGTGTCCAGTTACACCTAGACCCTATGATTAGTGGGGGATCTTGGGTGACCTGAAGAGGTTCTGTAAGAGTGGTTTGCTGAATCATAGTGGATTAGGATCCTCAGAAGATAGACATTTACTAGATGAGTCTGATGAATAAAAGGTTACTTGTTATCCGTATTCTATGAATGATGGAATTGTTTGATCTAATTATTGATATATCCAGCTCAAGGTAGATGCACATGTTATTAATAAACCAAAATAATTGGTGGAAACAAAGAACCATCATGCTATGGATCAAGCGACAGTAGAATTGGATGTAGGACCTATGGCTGTTCAAGGTAATGTTCTTATTGCAACATCCATTGAAATTTTATATATGTGTAATTCTAATTCTTTTATTTCAACCCATATTATTTAGTTGTTTTAATTACTAACCAAGCATATTAATTATTCTATAGAGTTGGTTATTCCACAAAAAAAAAAAATATGGGACATGGTTTTAAATGTCTATAAAATCTCACTATATGAATAGTCTAATTGGAATGTGACATTTTGGTTCTAGAAATGGATTTTTTTGATGTGATCTGGAACAAGGATTTTATGGTGTGTTTCAAGTAATATATATGTTGTTATCGATGAAGAGTAAACTGTATAGACCCGATGTGTGTACTTTGGTCATTGAAGGTTAATGGAATCCCAAATCAGGGGGAGTTGGAAATACACTCCCTGAGTTTTGAATCCTAGTTTTCTAGGTCAATTATCATGTGATGAAGGATGATGGTAGATGTTACAGTGATGGTTTTCCTCTTTTATTGGATTAGTTCCTAGAGGTGGTTCAGATGATTTATCAGGGTTTCCATAGACAAGTATGTAGAGTTCACCATCGATATGGTGACCAAAACATGGGTGATATCTATTACCCTATATTGTATGTCCCCAACTGAGTTAGGGGAATTAAAGATACAACTATAATATTTGGAATCCAAAGTATTCGTTCACCCAAGTTTCTTACCTTGTGCCACTTGATTCATTTTTTTCTAAAAATTTTGATAGATCCCTCTAGTTTCACATTGATTACTGAAAGATGGGAAGTGTAACAATCAAGAATTAATACCATATGCTCTACATTTATGCTCTCTTTGAATATCTCAAAAGGGGAAAGGTGGTGTTCTAAGATTTAACTATACTCCTGGGTATCAATAGATAGGGTTAGATATGATAACATTACCAATACAACTTTCTGAAGTAGGTATGGCCACCTTGGGTATTTTTTCATCAGTTTTGGGTTGACAAATTCTCCTATGGTTTTCAAGGATCTTATGAACAAGGTATTCCATAATAACCAAAAATCATTTTTCACAGTGTTCTTGGATGACTTATTGGTCTATGCTAGGATAGAGGAAGAGAATGTAAAAAACCGGACTATCATTATATGTACTCTTCAGGACCAGCCACTTTATGATAAGATATCCAAGTTCACCTTATAGATCCAGGAAGTCATGTTTTTGGTCCACGTAATGTCATAGAATTGGGTTTCAGTGGTACTTGGGAAAATCCTAAAAGTGTTTTCATGTGTGAAATTTAGAAATTTCTTCAAGAACATGATATTATTGGTTTTGGTAGAATACTACATGCTATTAGTTTGGGATTTTTATGGACATGCATAGTGTATGATCAAACTTACTTGAAAAGGGGTGATCTTTGAATAGATCCAAGAATACCAAGAACCCATTGAGGAGATCAATCAATTATCGAAAACTTCCCATGTTTTGATTCTACTTAAATTTGGGAAGTGAATCATGATTTATTTTGATTCTTGAGGTATTTCTATAGGGTGTTTTTTGATGTTGGATGACCATGTGGTGGTGTAATAATCTCAAAAACTTCAACCAAAAGAAAGGAACTACCCGTCCCATGAAATCAAACTAGAGGTGTTGAATCATTCTTAAAAAATGTGGTTTCACTATCTATTCATGTTGAAATTTGTGGTTTACTCATATCATAAGTGCTTCACCTACGTTTTATCTTAGAAGGACCTGAATATATGAAAGTGTAAATGGGTTGAGTACCTTCATGGGTTTGGATTTGATATTGTATATACACCAAGAAAAGGAATTGTGGTAGCAGATTCTTTAGGTATGAAGATACTGGTGCATACTATAAATGAGTATTTTAACGAGTGTACTTTGATGGGGATTTTTCCTAGATGCACCCGAAAACAAAATAGAATAGAGGAGGAACTTTCTAGGACAATATTCAGTTCATACCCTCTCCTATAGAGTTTATTTTATATTAGAAACCTAATTATGTGATGTTTAGGCATTTTAGGTATCTTCTAAATGGTGATAAGGTACCTGACATCTCGTAGATATCATTGGAGGGAGTTATTTGTTTAAATTATTGATCCATGGAATCACTATCCTTATTTATGTTCATGATGTACAAGAGAAACCAATCTCAGTGGTCCATTCATCCGGAGACTACCAATATCTTCTATGATGTGCATCACCAGTTTTGCATCCATGATTGTGGCATAAAATAGATTCCTTTGTATATAGGTGCTATAATTTTCAGCATATTAATGATGATCACCAGAGGCCCTCTTGTTTTCCTCAACCACTCCCCATTCCTACTGTGATGTGGGATGAGGTCATAAAGTATTTTAACATGGGGTTGTGTCATACACCCCAGTGAAGGAATGAAATTTGGTTGGTTATTGTCCATTTGACCAAGTTATCGAATTTTTTTTCTGATCAATGATTTTGATAGAGTATATGATTTGGGAAGGTTGTATGATTTGGATATTGGGGGGATTCATGTGGTGTTGTCAGCTATCATTTTAGAAAGGTATCCCAACTTTAAATCTCAGGTACAAGAACGCCATTATAATGTAATGGGGTCTCATGTTATTCTCACCATAGCATATAATCCTAAATAAGATACTCATATAGAGTGAGGAATTCAAAATTTAATGGATATTATCCTTGCATGTGTGCTCAATTTCAGAGGCTCAATGGATAAAAATTTAGTATTTATTAAATTTTCATATAATAATAATTACCAATCATCAATAAAAATGGATCTCTTTGAAGCACATTTTAGTTGGCCATGTTAGTCTCTTTCGTTCTAGAAAGAATTTGGTGAGGCTTATTTTTTATAATTGAGATTTGTGCAAGAGACATTTGATAAGGTTTAGTTGATAAAGAAGAAGTTTTTGATGGTGGCGATCCTCCATAAGACATATTTTGATCAGAAAAACCGAGCCTTATTGTTCTCAATAGGTGATTGGGTGTTTCTTAAGGCAGATCCATTCTAGATTCATTGTGGTATTGGTATATTGGGAAAGCATACTCTAAGGTATGTAATACCTATGGATATAACTAAATGAATTGGTATGTTGGAATACTTGACTGGTTTACTGACCCAATATTTGCTGATACATGATGTGTTTCATGTCTCACAAATAATGAAGTATAATTTGGACACATACAAAATTTTGAATCGGGAAGCATTGGAGTTGGATTCTGATTATTCAATGTTTGAGCGACCAAGGCAGATTGTAGACTCCCAGATGAAAGAGAGTTAGATAAATTATATACACTTGATTCGGGTTACTTGGAAGCATGAAATTTTTTAGAACAAGACATGGTAATGAATGTATTGGGTAGAGGAGAAGTACCCTCATTAATCTTTTAATAAAACATCAGGTTAAATTTTTGAGGGCATAAATTTTTCCGAGAGGGGAGAACTGTCACATCTAAGATGTTATTTTGAGGTATTTTATCTTTTATTTTTCGTCTTTCCATTATTCCATGAATTTATAATATTTTTTAAAGAAAATTTTTATTTCTATGTTAGAATAGAGGAGGTTCATGGTTAGTGAAAAGTTAGGGGAAATAATTTTTCAGCCTAGTGAAAACTATTCACCCTGGATAGTGGAACTATCTAGGTTTCATGACCTCATGCACGTGTGTACGACCCTCCCATGATAATTGTGCAGCCATGAAAATGGTGGATTCCAAGCCACATAGAAAGGCACACATTAGTGATCTAAATCCATGAAAATCATGCAGCCTATTTTCCCCTTGGATAGAGGTTCCAAACAGTTAGCACATGTAACACCCTATGATTTCATAGTAATTTATCTATTTAATGTAATTTAATATCTTATATTTCTTACAACATCTACTTGGATTGCGTTGTATGCAAGATTGAGTTTCTGTGAAACAACACATTAGTATTATAATTATTTAAATGATATATTTATTTATCAATTAAATATTGTAATATGAACAGTAGAAAATAAATTTTAAATTCTATTTATAATTTTTTCACATAAATGAAACATATTTATAATGAAATATAAAAGTTTTGTTAAAATATTTATATATTTAGAAAAAGTATTTTCTTAGAAGAACTACTTTTTTATGTCCTTTTGTGAAAAATAATAAAATCAATTTTAGATACTTCTAAAAATTTAATTTGGAAAAATAAACTTCATTTTTGAATTCATAATATCAAAATTACCTTAGGATGATTTTTTGGTATTTTTCTAAACACATTCAATTTTTTTATGAATAGTAAAAAATACTACATAGTACATAAAAACCGACTTTTTCATTGATATAATTTTTTTAATTAAAATTAATTTTAATGTAAAAATAGATACATAATACCTATATTAGTCCAATTTATTTAGTTTTATTAATTTCTAATAATATTAGATATATAAAATATTATTGAACTTTTTAACGTCTTTAACCCAACTTTTAGGAACATTTGCAAATTTGCATAAAACAAAATTTTATCGCTTCTGTGAATTGAATTTAAAAAATCCAACAGAAACGGTTGTAATCAGTAAGTAAAATTTTGTTCAATATGATGAAAATTATATTTGGTGAATAGTAACTTTTGAATATTATTTACCATGGTTAAAAGTAGATATGGTAATTAAATGTCAAAATAATATTATAATAATATAAAATTTCCCCAACGGATGTCGTAATTCTATTGGAAAAATTATTTTCGACCAAAATCAACCATAGGACAAAAATATTATCCTTTTTGATTCACTTGGGTTAGATTGGGACATTTATTATATTTTATTTAATGAAGAGTTAAAAGTGTTAAATTCAAATTTTAATAACTAAACCTTTTTTAACATAGGGTTATACATAAGATAAATTAGAATATAAATATTAATTAGATATATAAAAATATTTCATACATCATGGTAGTTTATTTATAATTTTTAGACATCAAATAATTAAATTTAGTTCTGACACAATGATGATGAAGTAGTAACCATATTAATGAAAGATTAAAATAAATGATATTATAAATAATAAAATAAATGTAATTTTAACATTTTTATGCCATAAACGAATTTTATGGATGAAATTGACATATTAGGAATGCTTTAATAACTTTTTTTAATGAATTAAGTTGTTATGACTTTTAAAAAAATTAATTACTTAATAGTGTCAAAATTGACATAAATGAGTTTTTAAAACAAATACAATTTTATTAAATAATATAAAAATCCTAAAAATTTATATTTTGTCCAAATAACATGGATAGTGATTAAAATTTCATAAATTATTCACTTTATGTTCTCCTGGAATTTTATTGTGAAGTTATTAACCATATAGTATAAAAATACAAGAGGACAGGATAATAGTTAACTTATTTTACAAAGGGTTAAATCTAAAATATAAGTTTAATTTTATGAACTAACCATATATAAAACCTATATTTTGATATTATTTACACGTATAATCATATTATTCTAGAAATAAATTAATTTAGTGCTATTATAAACTGAAAATAATTTTATAATAAATTAATTTTTCAATCTTTTCCTAAAGTGCCACTCACCTCCCTTATAAAAGTGTAGCTACTTTATCTTTAGAATTCACACCTCCAATGAAATTTTGATCAGCCAAAACCTACCCAAATCACCTCCCAAATTTCCTCAATTAAATCTAGATTCCTTAGCTTGAGCAGAAAGCCAACCTAAGAATCCCTTTTTTTCAAATCAAAAGGAAACACCCGATAAAGAGGAAATTATTTTATCACCTCTTTCAAAGTTCTTTTCTCATTCTACTTCATATTTATTTGTTTTTACCATAATAAAATAATAAATATAGTAACTTATATGTTCCTAGATGCTATTATAAATATGTTACAACCATATTCATTATTCTGTCTATCCTATGAATGATAATGTCACCATGCATGCGTATGTAAGACTTACTGTCTCCACGTCGTGGTGTAGTTTGTTATTCAACACTACATTATTTGGATGGGTATAATAATGTGTATAATTAATGTAAATTATGAATATAACATGGTAATTTTTCTTCATATATAATATACCATCCAATTAATCATCGTTTCACCATCAATAGAATGATATTGTCGCTCACGCGTACGTACGGATTATCGTCTCCACGACGCGATGAGAATCATCTTCAACGATCATTCATCAAGGATTATTATAAAAATATATATTGATTAATTATGAGGTATATGTAATAATATTTCTACTATAATAATATACGTTTTTATAGATAAATATATGTTGTTTACTTACTTCCATACTATACAATAAGAAAACAGAAACAACGTTCATACGTACATACAGACTACAGACTTCTTGAACAATGTTTCCATTTCATATATCTATATGTTATACATATTTATATTCTAAATATATATGAAATATAAATCATTTTTTACATTATTTAATGATATAAATCATGATTTAAGTGATATGATCAAGAATAGAAATTTAAAACAAGTTCGATAAAGAAAGCGATTATTACTCGAAATGTTACTTTAACAAGGAAATTTTTATTAAATGGGTAGTATAAAGTCATAAATGAATAATATATGATATAATAAATATTAAAATGGGTATTTTATAATTTAATAACATACTATGGTCTTTATACAGTAGTTTAAATGCACCCTCGAATAAAGGAAAGTACAAGGTAAGGGTTAATTCCTTAATCACACTATTATCTAAGATTGTTTATGTGTAAGTATTTTCTGGGAAATATTTATCATCCATGTCCATGTTTTATAAAACTATTTTCAAAAGGAATATTTTATGTTTTATGGAAGTTACACTTTAACTAGATCATCATCTGAAATGTTTTAAATATTTAATTTCCTAAATATATTTAATTAATGTCCATTTTTCAAAATGATTTTATAGATTTATTAATATGGACATGAATTTTTTAAAAAGATAATTAATTTCAAAAGTTTCAAAGTGGTATGAGACTCATTTATTCAAAAATATCTTTTAAATGACATCTTTTATAAATTGTGTGAATTTCAAATGGTTTCATGAAAAAGGGATATTTCCCTCAAAGAGTTTTACTGATTATTTCCGACTTTGTAAACATCCTTTATTGGATATTATTTTTGGATTGAGGTTGATTTATTATAATAAAGTATTCCATATTTTATTTAATGAGGTGTGATATATTTGACTATGGATGTTCTATTTTTATACTATTTTTGGTTTATAGTTAAAGTATTGACATTTATTATTCTAGTTTTAATACGAATGTTTATGTTATGATTAAACTTTTTCATATGAGGAATGCATTGAACAGAGTAAGTGACGACATGGCCCGCTTATAGCCCCTCGATGCATCGTCAAGTCTCATGAGACAAACTTGTGTCTTGGAACAAGGCCTTGAAAAAATTTATATTTATGGTCTGGGAACGAGGCCTTGAATTTGTTGTTAAGAAGTTATTTATTATGCATTCCATCATTGTGAGATTAGTTATTAATGTTACATGTGATTATTAGAGTAGTGAAATGTAACGAGAAAAAGTTTCATTAATGGAAATCCCACTTGATCTAATTAAATGTCTCTTTATGTTTATATAAAATGTCATCTTCTTTGGTTTTATGTTAAGAATTTTGACCGTTGCTATTATAGCCGTTTAACAGTGACCACATGATTAGTATAAATACAGGGCTTTAACAAATTAAATTTACTCAGAAAAAAGAAGCGATGGCCTCATCCAGTAGAATTGCTCCATACGAAGCCCATTTTTCAGAGCACAGAAAAGAGGTGGCATCCTTGGGCTTTGCTCTTTACCAAGCCCAAGTTGAGCTTCATCTTGTCAAGCTCGAACGTGACCATCTACGGGAAAAGTGGAAGTTGATAGAGATTACCACTCGAGCAATGTTATCCGAGCCACCCCATGAGTCTATCACCATCACACACCTTACCCTTAGGTCTTATGCAGCTGTTTTAAGGGGTTATGTAACAATTCTCTACTACTATGTTCATGTACATTATTTTTTTTGTATATAATAATGTATATACTTTCTTGTCATTATTGATACATTGTAAATAGTTTTTAAAGTACAAATAGTGTTTATATTTATTATTTAATTAAGAATTATATTTTATTAAATTATGGGATTTTTGAGTTAAATAATATTTTAATAAATTATTATTATTATTATTATTAAATTAATTTTTATTATATATAAATGATCATATAATTTTATGAATGCAATTATAATTTTTATTAAGGTTTGAAAGCCATTTCTGTCAAAACCCGTGAATTTTGGATAAATATCGGTTTTTATTTTAAAAGTGAAAATTAACATATGTAGAAAATTATATATATAAAATAAATTTAATTTCTGGAATCATGACATCGAAATTATCCAATGGTGAATTTTTTAAAATTTTCTGAGACAGTCAAATTTTTGGGTAAAAATTAAATATCGTTTAAATATATAATGTGTTTTATGAAATCATAATGACCCAATAGTGATGTAATAAAATACTATAATCTTTATGGTCGGCCAATATATGTTTTACCATTAAAATAATGTGATTTTGGGTTTGTTTTACTTACTTTTAAAAGCATTAATGGACCCCTCAAGACTTATTAAACACCTTGTCTTTTAAAATTGTTTTCCATGGGAGTGTGACTCACCTCCACATAAGAAACCCTATTATTTTAATAATTTAGGACTTTGGCCTTATAAAATATTGTTTTCCTCTTCAATTTTCCAAAAAACATGGGAAAAAACATGGGATGGTTTGTGGTTTGGATTAATTTAATATATGGGGTCCCAAACCTAAATAATAAAGAATTCCCTCACCTTTCCTATATAAACCCACCCATCTCCCACTTACTCCCCACTCAATGCATTTGGAGTTAGTATAACCTCTTCCCTACTCTCTCTAGAATCATCCCAAGGTTCCCCATGATCCCAAGAAGACTCTCAGAAGCCTCTCTCTAGCCTTTGGAAGCACACTTCCAAGTAAGGGTTTTTTCTTCCTTTCTCATTTTGTCCAATTTTCATTAAGTTGTTTTTCCATTTTAATTTAAATTATGAATGTTGGGGTGTGGTTTCTAACCTCTCTCATACTTCCCTCTTTATGTTCGAATGACGGGATACCCCTTTCTCTTTTATTAACATTCCTCCCATGAACACCCGTTACTATGCCGAAATTCCGAAAGGAACTTCTCTCACCTCTTTTACATTCAAGAAATACTTTTGTATCATGAATCTAAATCCCATTAAAATGGTTGGGAAATGTATCTATATGACCTCCTTACTTACCATTACATGTAAATATGATTAGTAACCCCTTTCTCTCTCATCAACCATTTTTATGAATTTTTATGTCACGCCGTTACGCTGCCGAAATCGCACCGATTTTCTAATCCAATGCCATCGTGTAGTGAATACCATGCCCATTTATCCATCAAGTGTATTCAACTTTATGACCATTTACTTATTGATTATAAATTTTAATGTATGAATTCAACATTCCTTTATCATGGAATAAATTATTATGTTTTACGAATCCATGTTTTATGATCCATGTGGCCCACTTATGAATGAAATGAGGTGTTTAAGAAGGGTGCGCCCTTATAGCGCTCCAATGAATTGGGTAAAGTATAGTATCATGATACGTCATGTGCAATGAGTGTTGAATAATTATAATTCAAGTGAATCTAGGATTTACTCATGCTTCATGTGCAATGAGGGTTTACTCATGCTTCATGTGCAATGAGCCTTAGCTCATGCTAATTCCATGTTAAGTGTTGTTTCCACATTTCCATGTTATGATTATCATGATTTATCAAGCCTTTATGTTCATGTTTCTCTTGTGCTCTATTTATATGCCTAATATCTAACATGTATTGTACTCCTCATGTTATTCCATGTTTATTCCCTTACTGGGATTTATAGGTCACCCTTTTCTTATGCATGTCCTCAGGTTATCCCATGCAATGCTAAGTACGAGGGAATGTAGTGGTCATGTAAAGAAAGGTTTCAGTAAAGATGTTGTATTTCATGTTTTATGTTTTTATGTAATGATCCTAACCCCCAAAGACACTAAAACTCTCAATCTTCTTGTTGTATCAAGTGATGTTTTATGTAATAAATCATGTTTACGTTTCTAATAAAAGAAGGGTTGTCAAAGTTGGTATCATAGGATAGGTTTAGTTTTTTTGGGATTAGGATTAGAAAACCCTAGTAATGCCTTAGAGACAGGACTAAGTATAATAAAAAAATACCTATGTTTTGGTGAGTATTGAGTAAGTGGGTTATCAAGATAATACATCCTTGTCTGGATACGAGCATGTAGAGGCGGCTCTGGCACAGATGTATCCTAGGGGTAAAAACCAAAAACACCACATTGAGCTAGACTCGAACAGGAACTGGTGCACAACAACGGGCCTTGCTGCACTCTTGGTTACGACACTCCCAGGGGATATGTTTTGAAAAATTCAAAAGCTTAGTATGAACCCTTATTAAGGGAATTTAAAAAATGCCACTAAGAATATATGTTAGAATGTATATCATGAAAAGCCTAGATTGAAGCCTATAGACTCATGAGATAAGGAAATAAAAGTTTATTCATAAGTCATAAACATTTGTCTTTGGATTACCCTTTATGTGTTAACCATAACTTTCCTTTTATTCCAGCCAATGGCCGGTAATAAGAGGACTCGGGATAACAACCGATGTGAAGATCAGTGTGATGACTATAATAATGAGATGCCCAATCCAATGGGAGTTGGAATCGTGCACTTTGTCATGCTTATCTCTCAGCTAACTCAAGCTTTGAATTAAAACACGGGTCACGAGAAACGTTCAACCCCCCCTAAGAAAGAACAAGTCGCTATCGAGAGCTTAATGAGACACAGACCTCCTATTTTTAGTGGATCATCCGATCCCATGATCGCTGAACAATGGATTAACACCATTGAAAAGATCTTCTCCATCCTTCAATGTTCTGAATAAGAGAAGGTTCTCCTGGCGGCTTATCGTATGGAGGGTGAATCTGATCAATGGTCGACGTTGATAAAAAATACGAAGCCTGAGGAGGAGATCTAGGAGTTGGTATGGAAGGATTTCCGGAAGATGTTTTTCGATAAATATTTTCCACGCACCCTCCGGATTAAGATGGAAAAGGACTTCCTTTCCCTCAAGTAAAAAGATAAAGAATCTATTGGAGTGTTCGAGGAAAACTTCACAAGTCATTCACGATACGCTTCTGACTTTTTCTTTACCCCTGAATGTAATGTTGACTGCTTCTTTTGTGGGTTGAAGCCTAGCCCACAGAAAGCATTAGGAATCCATGACTTCGACAGCTATGAGGAAATTGTCTGATGTGCCCTCAAGGTCAAAATGGAGATCGGATAATCACAAGGGTATCATGGGGATAAGAAGAGTAAGATGGACTTCAATTCTAGTGGTCCGATGAATAAATCCAATGGTGCTAAGAAGATCCAGCACCCCACTTTCCAAAAGTGCGGAATGAAGCACCCTGGAAATTACCTTAAGGGGACGAGGAAATGCTTCAGGTGTGGAAGAGAAGGGAACCTAGCTGTTTACTATCAGCAAGAAAGACCCGCAGCTGCGACAGAGGATAGTAACGCTCTGTTCGAACCTCAATGCCTTGTTCAATGCTACAAATTCAAATAACTGGAGCATTTTACAAATCAGTGCCCTAATCCAAGGGTTTTAGGAGGCAACCAACGACCTCCAAGGAAGCAAGGAAGATCTTTTGACATCACTTCTGCCGAAGTGAAACCCAACAATGATGTGGTGACATGTATGCTAGTTATTCATTCAATAATAGAAAACATACATTTTGATTTAGGTTCTACGAATTCTTTTATATCTTGAAAGTTTAGTAGAACAATCCCTGCTCCAAAACAAATCATGGAAGTGAAGATGTAGGTGAGTACAAAAAATGGGGAAATAATTGCATCCCATGAATATAAGTCCTCCCCTGTTATAATATGTGGATTGAATTTCCCAGCAATCTTCGTCGTACTCCCTCTAGTGGAATTTGATTCAATTCTTGGCATGGATTGGCTTTCCTTATATAGAGCCAACATAAATTGTTGGGAGAGGGAAATCACACTCCATATGAAGAATCGACCCCCAATTCTTTACAAGTGTAAGGAGGAAGGTGAATCTCCTTTAGCTCCATAATCTCAACCATGTATATTAATTCCCTATGAGAACACGTATTTGGCCCAGATGATTGAGTCCACAGAAGAAACCATCTATTGTGAGGGAATTCGCAGAAGTGTTTCCCGAGGAACTTCCTGGTCTTCCTCCTAGAAGAGATGTTGAATTCTCAATTGAACATATACCCGGGGAATTACTGATATCCAATAATCCATATAGAATGGCTGTTGTAGAGCTTGAAGAGCTGAAGAAACAACTGCAGGAGAATCTGGATAAAGGGTTTATATTCCCAAGTACTTCACCATGGGGTGCACAAGTCCTCTTCGTCAAGAAGAAGGATGGTTCAATGCGGCTTTGCATTGATTATCGTGAACTTAAAAAAAATCACGATAAAGAACAAGTATCCTCTACCACAGATCGGTGAATTGTTTGATCAGGTGCGTGGAGCACAATACTTCTCCATGATAGATTTGCAGTCAGGATATTATCAAGTAATGGTGAAGAAGGAAGATGTCCCCAAGACTTCTTTTTGTACAAGATACGGGCACTATGAATTCATAGTAATGACTTTCGGACTCACCAATGCTCTAGAAATATTCATGGACTTGATGAATAGAGTCTTTAGAGATTACATAGAAAAATTTGTGGTAGTCTTTATAGATGATATTCTAATATACTCCGATTCCAAGGAGGATCATGAGGAGCATTTAAGAACTTTACTAGAGACATTGCGCAAGGAGAAGCTCTATGAAAAGTACAACAAGTGTGAGTTCTGGTTGAAGGAGGTCTCATTCTTGAGCCATATCATCACAAGCAATGGGATATCTGTGGATCCCTCCAAAAGAGATGCAATTGAGGGATGGTTGAGGCCAACATTGGTAATAGATATCCGTATCTTCTTGGGGTTAGCTGGATATTATCGACGATTTGTGAGAAATTTCTCACGATTGTCCAACCCTCTTACCAAGCTAACACGAAAGGGAGTAAAGTTTTCTTGGAGTGATGAATGCAATGAAATATTTAAGGAGTTGAAAAGGAGGCTTATCACTGCACCCGTGCTCACTTTACCCATAAATGGGGAACCTTTTGTGATTTTCAGCTATGCTGCGAAGAAGGGAATAGGTTTTGTGCTGATGCAGAATGATAAAGTGATATAATATGCCTCAAGGCAGTTGAAAATCCATGAGCGAAACTATCCAACACATGATCTAGAGTTAGCGCCGGTGATCTTTGCCTTGAAAATCTGGCGGCATTATCTTTATGGGGAGAAATGTGAGATATATACTGACCAAAAGAGTCCTAAATATATATTCACACAGAAAGAGCTTAATATGATCCATAGAAGATGGATAGAGCTCATAAAGGATTATGGATGTTCAATACATTACCACCATGGGAAAGAGAACAAGGTGGAAGATGCCCTAAGTAGAAAGGACCCAGCGATTCTATCAATGATGAGAATTGATAAGGACCCAATCTTCTTAGACTTAATGAAGATGGACATGGGAATCATAAAGAAGGGAACATCATCAATACATTCTCAAATGATTTCTCAACCACCTCTTTTTGAAAGGTTAAAGGATGCTCAAAAGGATGATGTGGGATTTTAGGAAAAAGTATAAGCTATCGAGAAAGGGAAATCCTTGGAGTATAATGTTAATTAAGAAGGAATTTTTCGGTTTTAGAAAAGGCTATGTGTTCCATAAAGTCCAGAGATGAAGAAGGAACTTTTGGAGGAAGCACATAGTTCAAATTTCTCTATTCACCCAGGGAGCACAAGTGTAACACCCCGAGATTTTATGAAAAATATTCTTTTTAATTTCACTAATGTCTTCTATTGTACACTACACAAAAAGGAGCTTGCACAACATGCATCCTTGACTTGCCTTGCATTACATGCAATCGTGACCTTCCTCGATAGCGTGTGTAGTACGCAATAACGAGTTTCACTAAACAACAATATGCTATTAAAATATTATTAAAACTAGCCGTTATAAATAGTAATAACCACTTTTTGAAATTTTGTAAATTTTATTTTTCAAAATGGAATTCATTTTTGGATTCGTAATATCGAAATTAGCTTAGGGTTAAATCTTGGTGATTTTCGGATAACTTTCATATTTTGATGAATAGTGAAAATTACTAAATTTTAATTAAAAACAACTTTTTCAATCGAAATAATTAATAGTGATAAATTATTAATTTGAGTGGTTTTAATGTATATTTAGAATATATTTTTACAATTTAATACAATTTTGTTCATTGGATGTAATTTCACATTTAAACCAGACATAAACAAGTGTCAATCTTTTGATAGTTATTATTTCTTAAGAACACGCTATTTGTTTTGACGACAGGAATTAATTTCTAAATTAATTAATGCAACTGATATGTTTTGAATTTGGTAAAATAGAAATCATTTTTGAGTTCATAATATCAAATATAGCGTAGGCCTAATTTTTAATATTTTTCTGAAAACTTTCAATTTTTTATGAATAGTGAAACCACTAAGTGGTAGTTAAAAAAACGGAATTGTTCATAAAACTTAATTTTACCGCTTCTGTGAGTGGAATTTCAAAAATCATAGAGACACGGTTGATGTCAGTAAGTAAAATGTGGTTCAATGAGATGAAAATAATTTTTGGTGAATAGTAACTTTTTACTTTTATTTACCACGGCTAAAAGTAAATAGGCTAATTAAGGGTAAAAATGATATTATTATTACCCTAACACATGTCCAAATTCTATTGGATAAGTGTAATTCGACCAAAAACAAGCTTAGGAATAAAATATGACCATTTAGGCCCACTTGGATTAGATTAGGACATTTATTATTATTTAATTCAAAGAAGAGTTAAAAGAGTTAAAATGAAAGTTTATTTTCTAAAAAAAATTTAATATAGGGTTATACATAAGATAAATTAGATTGTAAATATTCATTAGAAATCTAAAACGATTTCCTACATAATGTTATTTTATTTGTAATTTTTAGACATCAAATAATTTAATTTATTTATGAAACAAAGATGATGCAGTAATTATCTTATTAATGAAATATTGACATAATGGATGTTATAAATACCAAAATAAATGTAATTTAAGACTTTTTATGAATTACAATAATTTTTTAGGTTAATATGACTTGTTATTATTGATTTAATTAAATTTGTTTGAACGTATCACTCTTTTATGATTTTCACAAAAATCAATTACTAAATAGTGTCAAAATTGACATAAAATAGTTTTTAAAACAAATATTATATTATTAATTGTTATTTTATTCCTAAAAATCTATGTTTCGGCCAAATGACTTAGATAAGGTTATATATATTAATAATAAACAATTTGGGGTTCGTTTGGCTGCTTATAGTATGTTTATTAACATTATAGTATAAGAACACAAGAAGACACGGTAAAAGTAAAATTATTTAACTTAATGTTAAATCTAAATGAAAAGGTTAAAATAGGAACCTAAACTTGTCTAAATTCTGTTGGATGAGAGGATTTCGACCCATCCCCACCTTATCCCCGAAATAAATCAATTTGGAGCTATTTAAAATCGAACATGACTTTATAATAAAATAATATTTTTAGTTATTCCAAAGGTGCCCCTCTCCTCCCTTATAAAAGGGCACCTCCTCCCTCTCTTACTCACACAACATTGAGCCTTCAAGCTCGGCCAAACCCTGAAAAATTCTCCTCTCCACTTCCCTAGAAACATTCTAGAGGTTCTGGTCTTCCTCAAAGGCAAATTTTAGTGCCCTAAGAGGAGGTCTCAAAGAAGCGCTTCAAAGAAGAGGTAATTTCCGTTACCGATTCTTTCATCTTTATTTCTTCTTCCACTTCTTATTCTTAGGTTGTTTCATTATTAAGTAATAACATCAGTATCAATCATATACTGATATGTTATTATAAGTATGAAACAACCCTATTTCACCATCTATCCATCCTACGGAAAAATAAATCACCACACGTGCGTACGTACAGAATACTGTCTCCATGCCGTGGTGTAATCTATTTTCCACCACCACGTTACATGGATGGGTATAATGGTGCAAATATTAACTATACATAGTTATTATAACATCATACTAATTCTGATATATTGTATCATCCACTCCAATTCAATTCAATAATCATGCAAATGATATCATCGCTCGTGCGTACGTACGGACTACCGTCTCCACGACGCGATGAGATTCATTCTCCACTTTAACCATTCATGAATGATTATAAAGTACATATAATAAGTAATCATGAAATATATGACATAATAATGATACTGGATTTATGTGTATATATATGTATGTCATCTACTTAATTCCATTTAACTCAATAAGGAAACGAAAACAACGTTCATGCGTACGTACGGCCTACCGTCTCCATGAACGGTGTATTTCTTTCCATTTACTGATTTATTATATATATGTATATTCTGAATATATATTATATATAAATCATGTTTTATATTCTGGAATTAAGTAATCATGATCTACGTAATCATATGAATAATTACAAGTCAAAACACGGACGACAAATGAAACGATTTTACCCAAAACGCTCTTTAACATGGAATTTACAAACGAACGGGTAAAATAAAGTCATAAGTGAACCATATATGATATCATAACAATTAGTATGATTCTGGAATAAGTCAATGACATTATTTAAATCATTACATAGGAGGTTCAGACACTTACTAAGCAAATCGGACCTAAGGTAAGGGAAATATCACAATCTCATTTTTATCCGAGATTGTTTATACTTTGGCATTTACTGGGGTGTATTTTATCATCCACATCCATGTTTCCGAAATATGTAATATTTATATACTTCTACAATAGTTTATCTCAAATTTTACCCTTTTGTGAGTTTATAGTAAAGGATATGAAAGGAATCTTTTGTCGTTTTTCGTACGAGGTACTTTTTGACTTTTCCGACAAATGTACGAGAAGAATGTTTTCTTTTAACTTATACGACATGAATGGATTTTTAAAACATTATTTCCAAGAAGCTTCCATTACAAGTTTTCAAGTTTATTTTTAATCAACTTATTTTAGTTTAAAGTCATATGACATGTTAAGAAAAAAAAAATGTTTTTGAAGAAGAAAGGATATTTTCCTCAAGAATGGAGTTCAAGTGTTTTATCAAAATTATTTTCTATATAATATAATAAAGGGTTCTGTTTTTATCCCTATTATTACATTGATTTGATCATGTTGTGATGGAATTATTTTTATGAATTCCTTTATCTTATATGAATTGTTTTATGATGTCATGATGTTTAAGATTCCCATTTTTATTACATGGGTTCTGCAATGATGTATGATTTATGATTTTGTGGAACACATAAGAATGGTATCATTATGAGATGGGTGGGACCTATATCTCCTTCCAATGAATTGGGTAAAGATTTTATATCTCATGAGATAGACATGGATGGAATGGTAGGTTATACCGGTTCAGTGAAACAGGACTGAAACGAGGGTGACTCGGTTCAGAAAGGGACTTTTTCCACTAAGATAGTCTTGGAAATGAGTCTTGACTAACAAGAAAAGATTCTCTATGATTATGTGTGCATGCCACAAAGTTTAATGTTTTATGTTATGATTATTGTGATTACATTTCACTGCCATGAGTTATCCTAGGTTATGAAATTATGATCTCTTTTACAAGTTAATATTTCCAAAAGTTATGTGCTTATGTATATGATGTGATTGATATTTCTTTTGTTTACCATTACTGAGAATTTGAGCTCACCCTTTTATGTTTACTTTTCCCCAGGATATAAATAAAGGTTTTAGGTATTAAAAAAAAGGAAGATCATTATGGGAGATGTTGAAGATCTTTCACCAGGATTAGAAGATTATATTCCGAGCTTCCAAAGACACTAAACTATTACGATCCTTGTGTGTGTGTTTTTGTTATGTACTAAGTATTCTGCAAATGTAATGTAATGTCAATGTACGTCAAGCTTCGGGTCTCTACATTTGGTATCAGAGGAAATGTTTAGTCAACCTTTGGAAACTAGGATGCGAAAGCATTAGTGAGATCCCTAGAGATATTTCTAAGGTATGTCTAGGGATGTCCCTAAGGTTAGGTATACGTATAGGTTATAGTACTAGAATTACGCTAACGGTCATAGAATTAAACCTAAGATGTTAGATATTGAAGGTACTCCCCCTTTACTATGTTTTTTTCTCCAGCATAATCTTTGCCTCTCACAGAATTCTTTTTGTGTTTTAGTTAATGGAGGGAACCAGAAGGAATTTGGTTAACATTGAATCCAATGGAAAAATTAGTGACTATGAGAAACAAAATTGTGTAATTCCTAGAGAGAAAGATATTGTGATTATGCCGAATCAGTCATCGCGATATATGATTAACAAGGTGAAATTTAGTGGTATGCCTAATTCATAAAAGAAGAGGAAGATAAACTATTATTCATGTTCGCATGTTGAGGATCATAAAGAAAGGAATATTGAGATTTCTAATGAAGGGAAGAAGAACCTTGAGGAATACCTCAAATGAAGGGACCGATGTTATCTGTGTGGAGAAAAGGGTCATAGAGTGACAGACTGTTATGGAGTTCAATGTATTATTTATGGAGAACATGGGTATTACCCAACTCAATGCCCTGACCTAAAAAGTTACTTCTAAATCAAGGAAGGACTTATTCCAGGACAATAATTGAAGAGGATGGATTGAAGTGTTTATGTATTGGTATAATGTTGTTGAGGTACTTTTATTAGAATATTTTTGTATTATTCTATTGTGGTTTTCAATAATTTTAAGGTACCGGTAACCATGAAAAGTGATTCAAATATTTTGGAAAGCAGATGATATGCGCATCATGAAGGGACAAGGAGAAAATGAAATGTTTGACAGTATTCATGATCTCATGATTGATATAAGGACTAAGTGATATCATGGTTTGAGTATATAGAATTTTGAGGATTTTGGTTTGTGGAAATTGTTAACTTTTAACTGCATTCATGTTTTCACTAAGGTTCAGTGGGTATTCATTTTTCAAGAGAATACATGATTAAGGCCTTCGACTATTTGGAATATGACCAACAAGACATATCTTATGATATATGGGGATCAACGATGGTATTAAATCTCTGGTAATCATTTTCACTATATTATGAGAGTGGAATGCAGTATTATGGATAAGCCTAATGATTGGAATGGATTATGTTGGACATAAGTTAGTATTGTTTAAGGATAGAAGTTTTTTCGATATTATTGATGGGATGTTATAGTAATATATCTTTATAAAAAGGACAACCTGCAGGACGGGCGACAACCCATTGCGTCGGACAAGGCTGTGGGAATCGAACCCACAACCGAAGTGCGACTGGCCTTTATCGCCTACCACTGGCCTACAGGAAGTCCCTGTTTAGTAGAAACTAGTTTTATTATATTAAGCAGTATGATATATGAAGTATAAGTCCATTTTAGGAACCATATATGATTAATCTCACTAATGAATGACTTATGTATATTAAATAACTTTTGCTAACCTTTTGTTTGAGACAGATGGAATGACCCGTCATTCTATCACATGATCTGCTAACACTTCACGAATAACAAATTCAACTTCATTTATTTAAGAGATGAAGTGGAAATCGTTCAAGGCACGAACAACAGTGAGATTGTACCAAAATAAAGTAAGTATTTATTCTAATTCAAATTCGTCAACTTTAGGGAAACGATCTTGAAAACCAAAAATGTTGTCCTAGTGCTCTTATATCTGATTAATCAGATGGTACCTTAGATCATCACAAATTTATGGATTTGTGATTGTTGGCTTTTCCATAGCCATGTTCTCTACCACTCTCCATCAGAACATGATGGTTAGATTTTTCTTCCATATCCATATTTTCACCTATGTGGAAACCCAGTGATTAGTTTATTTGGGTAACCGTTACGTTTCATACTTTTGTTTTTAAAGATTGGTTTTGGTATTCCTTTTTACGATGTGGGTTTCTATTAAAGAAACCTTCGAGTAGTAAACCATTTATAAACCCGACAAATTTCGAGGGCGAAATTTATTTTAAGGGGGGTAGAATGTAACACCCCGAGATTTTATGAAAAGTATTCTTTTTAATTTCACTAATGTCTTGTGTTGTACGCTACACCAAAAGGATCTTTCACAACACGCATCCTTGACTTGCCTTGCATTACATGCAATCACGACCTTCCTCGATAGCATGTGTAGTACGCAATAACGAGTTTCACTAAACAACAATATGTTATTAAAATATTATTAAAACTAGCCGTTATAAATAGTAATAACCACTTTTTGAAATTTTGTAAATTTTATTTTTCAAAATGGAATTCATTTTTGCATTCGTAATATCGAAATTGGCTGAGGGTGAAATTTTGGTGATTTTCGGATAACTTTCATATTTTGATGAATAGTGAAAATTACTAAATTTTAATTAAAAACAACTTT
This sequence comes from Viscum album, assembly GCA_963277665.1. Classification (NCBI taxonomy): domain Eukaryota; kingdom Viridiplantae; phylum Streptophyta; class Magnoliopsida; order Santalales; family Viscaceae; genus Viscum; species Viscum album. The sequence goes on from OY728167.1 coordinate 344,523,098, forward strand.
TTCAATCGAAATAATTAATAGTGATAAATTATTAATTTGAGTGGTTTTAAAGTATATTTAGAATATATATTTACAATTTAATACAATTTTGGTCATTGGATGTAATTTCACATTTAAACCAGACATAAACAAGTGTCAATCTTTTGATAGTTATTATTTCTTAAGAACACGCTATTTGTTTTGACAACGAGAATTAATTTTAAAATTAATTAATGCAACTGATATGTTGTGAATTTGGTAAAATATAAATCATTTTTGAGTTCATAATATCAAATATATCTTAGGCCTAATTTTTGGTATTTTTCTGAAAACATTCAATTTTTGATGAATAGTGAAACCACTAAGTGGTAGTTAAAAAAAACTAAATTGTTCATAAAACTTAATTTTATCGCATATGTGAGTGGAATTTAAAAAATCCGAGAGACACGGTTGATGTTAGTAAGTAAAATGTGGTTCAATGAGATGAAAATAATTTTTGGTGAATAGTAACTTTTTACTTTTATTTACCACAGTTAAAAGTAAATAGGCTAATTAATGGTAAAAAGGATATTATTATTACCCTAAAACATGTCCAAATTCTATTGGATAAGTGTAATTCGACCAAAAACAAGCTTAGGAATAAAATATGACCATTTAGGCCCACTTGGATTAGATTAGGAAATTTATTATTATTTAATTCAAAGAAGAGTTAAAAGAGTTAAAATCAAAGTTTATTTACTAAAACATTTTTAATATAGGGTTATACATAAGATAAATTCGATTGTAAATATTCATTAGAAAGATAAAAATAGTTCCTACATAATGGTATTTTATTTGGAATTTTTAGACATCAAATAATTTAATTTATTTATGACACAAATATGATACAGTAATTATCTTATTAATGAATTATTGACATAATTGATGTTATAAATACCAAAATAAATGTAATTTAAGACTTTTTATGAATTACACTAATTTTCTAGGTTAACATGACATTTTATTAGTGATTTAATTAACTTTTTTTGAACTTATCATTCTGTTATGAGTTTCACAAAAATCAATTACTAAATAGTGTCAAAATTGACATAAAATAGTTTTTAAATCAAATATTATATTATTAATTGTTATTTTATTTCTAAAAATATAATGTTCAGCCAAATGAATTATATAAGGATATATATATTAATGATAAAAAATTTGGGGTTCGTTTGGCTGCTTATAGTATGTTTATTAACATTATAGTATAAGAACACAAGAAGACACGGTAAAAGTAAAATTATTTAACTTAATGTAAAATCTAAATGATAAGGTTAAAATAGGAACCTAAACTTGTCTAAATTGTATTGTATTAGAGGATTTCGACCCATACCCACCTTAGCCTCGAAATAAATCAATTTGAAGCTATTTAAATCCGAACAAGAATTTATAATAAAATAATATTTTTAGTTATTCCAAAGGTGCCCCTCTCCTCCCTTATAAAAGGGTACCTCCTCCCTCTCTTCCTCACACAACTTTGAGCGTTCATGCTCGGCCAAACCCTGACAAATTCTCCTCTCCACTTCCCTAGAAACATCCTAGAGGTTCTGTTATTCCTCAAAGACAAATTGTAGTGCCCTAAGAAGAGGTCTGAAAGAGGCGCTTCAAAGAAGAGGCAATTTCCGTTACTGATTCTTTCATCTTTATTTCTTCTTCCACTTCTTCTTCTTAGGTTGTTTCATTATGAAGTAATAACATAAGTATCACTCATATACTGATTTGTTATTATAATTATGAAACAACCCTATTTCATCATCTATCCATCCTACGGAAAAAGAAATCAACACGCGTGCATACGTACGGAATACCGTCTCCACGCCGTGGTGTAATCTATTTTCCACCTCCAACTTACATGGATGGGTATAATGGTGTAAAGAATAACTATACATAGTTATTATTACATCATACAGATTCTGATATATTGTATCATCCACTCCAATTCAATTCAATAATCATGAAAATGATATCATCGCTCGTGCGTACGTACGGACTACCGTCTCCACGACGCGATGAGATTCATTCTCCACTTTAACCATTAAAGAATGATTATAAAGCACATATAATAAGTAATCATGAAATATATGAAATAATAATGATACTAGATTTATGTGTATATATATGTATGTCATCTACTTAATTCCATTCAACTCAATAAGGTAACAAAAACAGCGTTCATGCGTACGTACGGCCTACCGTCTCCATGAACGGTCTATTTCATTCCATTTATTGATTTATTATATATATGTATATTCTGAATATATATTATATATAAATCATGTTTTATATTCTGGAATTAAGTAATCATGATCTACGTAATCATATGAATAATTACAAGTCAAAACACGGACGACAAATGAAACGATTTTACCCAAAACACTCTTTAACATCGAATTTACAAAAGAACGGGTAAAATAAAGTCATAAGTGAACCATATATGATATCATAACAATAAGTATGATTCTGGAATAAGTAAATGACATTATTTAAATCATTATACAGGAGGTTCGAACACTTACGAAGCAAATCGGACCTAAGGTAAGGGAAATATCACAATCTCATTTTTATCCGACATTGTTTATACTTTGGCATTTACTAGGGTGTATTTTATCATCCACATCCATGTTTCCTCAATATGTAATATTTTTATCCTTCTACAATAGTTTATCTCAAATTTTACCCTTTGGTGAGTCTATAGTAAAGGATATGAAAGGAATCTTTTGTCGTTTTTCGTAAGAGGTACTTTTTGACTTTTTCGAAAAAAGTACGAGAAGAATGTTTTCTTTTAACTTATACGACATGAATGGATTTTTAAAATATTATTTCCAAGAAGCTTCCATTATAAGTTTTCAAGATTATTTTTAATCAACTTCTTTTAGTTTAAAGTCGTATGACATGTTAAGAAAGAAAAAAAATGTTTTTGAAGAAGAAAGGATATTTTCCTCAAGAATGGAGTTCAAGTGTTTTATCAAAATTATTTTCCATATAAGATAATAAAGGGTTCTGTTTTTATCCCTATTATTACATTGATTTGATCATGTTGTGATGGAATTATTTTTATGAATTCCTTTATCTTATATGAATTGTTTTATGATGTCATGATGTTTAAGATTCCCATTTTTATTACATGGGTTATGCAATGATGTATGATTTAGGATTTTGTGGCACACATAAGAATGGTATAATTATGACATGGGTGGGACCTATATCTCCCTCCAATGCATTGGGTAAAGATTTTATATCTCATGAGATAGACATGGTTGGAATGGTAGGTTATACCGGTTCAGTGAAACAGGACTGAAACGAGGGGGACTCGGTTTAGAAAGGGACTTTGTCCACTAAGATAGTCTTGGAAATGAGTCTTGACTAACAAGAAATGATTCTCTATGATTATGTGTGCATGCCACAAAGTTTAATGTTTTAAGTTATGATTATTGTGATTACATTTCACTGCCATGAGTTATCCCAGGTTATGAAATTATGATCTCTTTTACAGGTTAAGATTTCCAAAAGTTATGTGCTTATGTATATGATGTGATTGATATTTCTTTTGTTTACCCTTACTGAGCATTTGAGCTCACCCTTTTATGTTTACTTTTCCCCAGGATAAAAAGAAAGGTGTAGGTATTAAAAAAAAGGAAGATCTTTATGGGAGATGTTGAAGATATTTCACCAGGATTAGAAGATTATATTCTGAGTTTCCAAAGACACTAAACTATTACGATCCTTGTGTGTGTGTTTTTGTTATGTACTAAGTATTCCGCAAATGTAATGTAATGTCAATGTACGTCAAGCTTCGGGTCTCTACAACAAAGATGTATCGAGATCTATGAGAAAATATTTGGTGGGATAATATGAAGAAGGAGATCTCTGAATATATATCAAATGGCCTAGTGTGTCAGCAAGTGAAGGCAGAGAGGAAGAAGTCTAAGGGGATGATGAAACCATTTGCCATACTAGAATGGAAATGGGAGAACATCACCATGGAATTTGTCACCGGACTTCCAAGAACATCCAAAGGCAACAATGCAATCTGGGTTGTTGTGGATTGTCTTACAAAGACTGTACAATTCATTTCTATTCAGGATGATTTCTCTTTGGATCAAATGGCACAGATATATATCAGAAAAGTGGTAAGGATTCATGGAGTGCCACTATCTATTGTGTCTGACGGAGATCCATGATTCAACTCTATGTTTTGGAAGAGTCTTCAACATGCTCTGAATACTGAACTGAACATCAGTACGACCTATCATCCTGAAACTGATGGCCACTCCAAGCAGTCTATCCAAACATTTGAGCAAATATTGAGAGCATGCTCAATGGACTTTAAAGGAGGATGAGATCAACATCTTCCCCTGGTTGAATTCTCCCAAAACAACAGTTTACACTCAAGCATCCAAATGGAACCATATGAAGCCCTGTATGGGAAAAGGTGCATAAAACTAGCATGATGGGATGAGGTCGGTGAACGTAAGCTGCTTGGACCAGAAATGGTCGAGGAAATAGTGGAGAAGGTGAAAACCATTCAGCAGCATATCAAGGCATCTGAGAGTTGACAAAAGAGTTATGTAGATAATCGTCGACGAGACCTTGAGTTTAAAGATGGAGACATGGTTTTTCTACACATATCTTCGTGGAAGAAGGTCATGAGGTTTGGAAAGAAAGGGAATTTAAGTCCAAGGTACATCGGCCCCTTTGAGATTCTTGATTGTGTTGGGGTTGTGGCCTATAAAATAGAACTTCCACCTACCATGGCCAAAGTACATGATGTCTTTCATGTATCCCTCTTAAGGAAGTATATACCAGACCCTTCATGTGTACTCTCTTATGAGGTGGTACAGCTGGAGGATGATCTTTCTTATGAGGAGAAACCAGTGAAGATCTTAGATCGTAGAGAAATGTCCTACGAAATAACACAATGCCCCTCATCAAGGTGTTGTAGAGACCCCACATGTTTGAAGAAGAGAGTTGGGAATCAGGGGAAATGATGAATCTATGTTACCCACATCTGTTTTAGTGTGGGAAAAGGAAAATTTTGAGGCTAAAATTTCTTAAGGGGGTAATATTGTAATGACCCAAAGTTTCATTAATGAAAATCCCACTTGATCTAATTAAATGTCTCTTTATGTTTATATAAAATGTCAACTTCTTTGGTTTTATGTTAAGAATTTTTACTGTTGCTATTATAGCCGTTGAACAATGATCACATGATTTGTATAAATATAGGGCTTTAATAAATCCAATTTACTCAGACAAAGGAAGGGATGGCCTCAACCAGTAGAATTTCTCCATACGAAGCCCATTTGTTGGAGCTCGGAAAAGAGGTGGCGTCCATGGGCTTTGCTCGTGACCAAGCCCAAGCTGAGCTTCATCATGTCAAGATTGAACGGGACTATCTACGGGAAAAGTTGAAGTTGATAGAGATTACCACTCGAGCAATGTTATCCAAGGCACCCCAAGAGTCGGTCACCATCACACACCTTACCCTTAGGTCTTATGCGGCTGTTTTAAGGGGTTATGTAACAAATCTCTAGTAATATGTTCATGTACATTATCTTTTTGTATATAATAATGCATATACTTTCTTTTCATTATTGATACATTGTAAATAGTTTTTAAAGTAAAAATAGTGTTTTTAATTATTATTTAATTAAGAATTATATTTTTTTAAATTAAGGGATTTTTGAGTTAAATAATATTTTAATAAAATAATATTTTTATTATTCTTAAATTAATTTTTATTATATATAAATGATCATATAATTTTATGAATGTAATTATAATTTTTATTAAGGTTTGAAAGCCATTTCTGTCAAAACCTGTGAATTTTTGATAATTATCAGTTTTTATATTAAAAGTGAAAATTAACATATATAGAAATTTTTTTAGAAAAAATAAATGTTATTTCTGGAATCAGAACTTCGATATTATCCAATGGTGAATTTTTCATAATTTTCTGATACAGTCAAATTTTTGGGTAAAAATTAAATACCGTTGAAATATATAATGTGTTTTATGACATATTAATGACACAATTGTGATGTAATAAAATACTATAATCTTTATTTTCGGCCAATATATGTTTTAACATTAAAATAATGTGATTTTGGGTTTGTTTGACTTACTTTTCAAAGCATTAATGGACCCATCAAGACTTATTAAACATATTGTCTTTTTAAATTATTTTCCATGGGAGTGTGTCAAACCTCCACATAAGAAACCCTATTATTTTAAGAAGTTAGGACTTTTTCCTTATAAAATATTGTTTTACTCTTCAATTTTCCAAAAAATATGGGCAAAAACCATTGGATGGTTTGTGGTTAGGATTAATTTAATATAAGAGGTCCCAAACCTAAATAATAATGAATTCCCTCACCTTTCCTATATAAACCCACCCAAGATCCCACTTCCTCCTCACTCAAAGCCTTTGGAGTTAGTCCAACCTATGAAATACTCTCTATAGAATCCACCCAAGGTTCCCCAAGCTCCCACGAAGCCTCTCACAAGCCTCTCTCTATCTTTTGGAAGCACACTTCCATGTAAGGGTTTTTTCTTCCTTCCTCATTTTTTTCAAATTTTCTTTTAGTTGTTTTTCCCTTTTAATTTCAATTATGAATGTTGGGGGATGGTTTTTAACCTCCCTCATACTTCCCTATTTATGTTTGAATGAGGTGATACCCCTTTCTCTCTCATTAAATTCATCGCATGAACACCTGTTACTATGCCAAAGTTCCAAAAAGAACTTTTCTCTCCTCTTTTACATTCAAGCAATACTTTTGTACCATGAATCTAAATCCCATTAAAATTTATGGGACATGTATATATATGAGCTCATTACTGTCCATTACATGTAAATATGATGAGGAACCCATTTCTCTCCCATCAACCATTTTTATGAATTTTTATGTCACGCCGTTACGCTGCCGAAATCGCACCGATTTTCTAAGCCAATGCCATCGTGTAGTGAATGCCATGCCCATTTCTCCATCAAGGGTATTCAGCTTTATGTACTTTTACTTATTGATTATAAAGTTTTATGTATGAATTACACATTATCTTATCATGGAATAAATTATTATGTTTTATGAATCCATGTTTTATGATCCATGTTGCACACTTATGCATGAAAAGAAGTGTTTAAGAAGGGTGCGCCTTTATAGCTCTCCAATGCATTGGGTAAAGTATAGTATCATGATAAGTCATGTGAAATGAGTGTTGAATCATGCTAATTCAAGTGAAAAGAGGGTTTACTAGTTCTTCATGTGAAATGAGGGTTTACTCATGCTCCATGTGCAATGAGCCTTGGCTCATGTTAATTCCATGTTAAGTGTTGTTGCCACATTTCCATGTTATGATTATAATGTTTTATCATGCCTTTATGTTCATATTTCTCTTGTTCTCTATTGATATTCCTAATGTCTAACATGTATTGTACTCCTCATTTTATTCCATGTGTATTCCCTTATTGGGCTTTATAGCTCACCCTTTTCTTATGCATGTCCTCAGGTTGTCCCATGCAATGCTAAGTACGAGAGAATGTAGTGGTCATGTAAAGGAAGTTTTCAATAAAGATGCTGTATTTCATGTTTTAAGTTTTTATGTAATTATCCTAACTACCAAATACACTAAACATCTCGATCTTCTTTTTGTATCAAGTGATGTTTTATGTAATAAATCATGTTTAAGTTTGTAATAAAAGAAGGGTTGTCATATAAAATATCCATGTGAATAAGTAAATGAAATTATTTGATTTATCTTTTCCATATTATGCTAAAGTTTATGTTTAAATGGCTTGTGTTTCAATTTTATACCTTTCTATAAAATTTTATGAATATTTATGATAGCTTCCGCTATATTAATTATCCTTATTTAGCATATGAGCTCACCCCTTTCTTATGTTTTATTTTCCCAGGATTCCAAGAAGTTTATTTTGATTTATATGTATATTTAAGCTAGGAGAATAATGTAATTATCCAAGGATAATCTATATTGTATTTTATGTTAGAAATTGTAATGTAAATTTCATGTTGGTAATATATTTTCTAAGACTACTAAACTGATTGGTCCTTCAGGACATGATTCCTTGTAATCATGAAAATGTATTAAAATAATGCGCTGGCTCTAGGATTCTGGGGTCAGGGCATTACCGTTGGTATCAGAGGATGTTTAGCAACAACCTTGGAAATAGATATAGAAAAATTATATTAGAGATCATAACCCAACGATAGACTTTGAGGATAAGTATAGAGGACACCCCTAGAATTTTGGTAAAGTAGGGATTATGTGGATATTCCAAGCAATACATCCCTATGGATGTGGTTTTGGGATGGATTTACCTAGGAATGAAAACTCCAACAAGGTGTTTTGGGACTTACTCAGGGTGACCTGGTACATGACAATGAGCTTTATTACACACCTGGTTTGACACTCCCAATGGATATGATTTACAAACAATTATCAAGGATCTATGAGTAAATATGTTAGAAAAGAAACCATTTTTATTATTATGAGATTGATGTGTGTAACTTTTCAATTAATGCTGAGCATTTTTTTAGTTTTTTTATTATAAAGTATGATATGATCTAACCTAGTGTATTTCATCACTTAGGAATGGTTCCCAATAGAAGAAATCAGAAATCCAACAATACACATGATATAAAGTTTAAGAAAGATCATATCTTTTATGGTCTTAAGACAAAATTTAGGTCAAAAATAATATCCCATGTATTCTCATCATATGATGAAATAATATCATTTGTTAATAAGATAAGTAATGAATTCTATGAGTCCTATGGATGTGAAGGGAAGCAAGAGAAGAAGAGGATGGAAGAGAAATAATGGATGAAGGGAAGAAGGGAAAGAATGATTTTCCCACATGTGATAACTATGGAAAGAATCACCTTGGTAAATTCCTAAAGGGAATAAGATTTTGTTATAAGTGTAGACAAAAAGGACACCAATTAAGTGATTTAAAGGGAAAAAAAGGTTTCAAATGTAAAATGATTTATATTAAAAGAGTTTGGAAATTATGCAAATCAATATACCAATCATCAGAGTATACCCTAAATGATGCTATTGAATAATAATCAAGTTATGATACTACTGGTGATGAAGAGGAATAATTAGTGTTCTTATATTATTATTCATGAATTTTGTCATTTGAGTATTTTATTAATGATTTATGAGTTATAATAATTATAGAGTATATAAGGATTATTATGAAGTACTATTTCATAATGGATTTGAGATTGTGTGCTACCAAGGAAAGTGACTCAATAGCAGGTTAATTTTTTTGGAAAATATATGGTTGAGAGAAAGACAAATCTTAAAATAGCCCTAAGGTTGAGTTAATGATTTTGGAATAAGTGAAAATTGAGTTGGATAAATTATATTGGATATTATTGACTACCTTAGATGTAATTAATGGTTTTTTATTACATCATTGGTGTAGATTACAACTTTTTTGGTTTGAAGGAGTATATCCAGTATTCTATATTTTATAAAAGGAATAAGGAATTAAATACATATTCAAATAAGGTTTTATGGTAATTAAGGTTCTTACCATGTTTTAATAGAATACATGATGAAGGTATTCACATATTTTTTAGGTGATAAAAGAGATATTCATTATGTTACGTTGACCTCCCTTATAAATTTTTGGACTATCTGTTTGGACACTAGTATTTTCGATAAGTCTAAAGGTTCGAATTGAGTATGTTGAACACTTGATATTTTTTTTGAGTTTAAATAATGATTTTCTGGATACATTGACTTAAACTTTTGGTTTTCAGTTAATATTTATAGGATTAATGGAATAATTATAGACCTTATGATTTATCAAATGCGCTTCAGGCGTAATTTTTTTTTGAATACTCATTTACTAGTATAATGGATGAAGTGAAAATTGATCTAATCACAGTAAAATGATGAGAATATTATTATGACAGGTAATGAAATCAAGTATGTTTTCTTGAGTTCTTATCATGATATTAAATTAATCCATCCTCTTCAAAAAAATAAAGTATCTAAAAAATATTTTATCCTAATACCTTATGTTTTGTTGAACCAACGATATTTTAAATCATGATAGATTTATGGATTTGAGGCCCTCAATTTTCCATTTATTGTTCACCTATTTTTGATTGATGACCTCAATCACTCCCTATAAATATTTACATTTTCCCTCCAATTATGTGTCTCTAATTTCCATAAATTTCCTCCATTTCGAAATCCTAATTTGGTGGTGACTTTTTCATTTCCCCTTCCCACTTATTAATACTAAATTTTATTAACCCTATTTTTGATGTGGGTTTTCCACTAAGGTATTTTCTATTTTCAACCTTTTATTTTCAAAGAACAATTTCAAATTGTGAGGACTCAATTTATTGAAGGAGGAGAGAATGTAACACCCCAATATTTCATATTACATTATCTCTTTAAACTAATTTAATATCATAAATTTCACGCAACACCGACTTCTCTTGCATTATACGCAAGATTGAGTTCCTACGAAACAACACATTAGTATTATAATTATTTAAATGATATATTTATTTATCAATTAAATATTTTAATATTAATAGAAACAAATAAATTTTAAAGGTTATTTATAATTTTTTTACATAAATAAAACATATTTATAATGAAATGTATATTTTTTGTTAAAATAGTTATATATTTAGAAAAACTATTTTCTTAAAAGAACTAATTTTTATGTGCGTTTGTGAACAATAATAAAATTAATTTTAGACACTCATAAAAATTTAATTTGGTAAAATATACTTTATCTTTGAATTTCGAATATCAAAATTAGCTTAGGGTGATTTTTTGGTTTTTTTTTCTGAAAACATTAAATTTTTTATAAATAGTTAAAAATGTTGCATAGTAAAAAACCTACTTTTCCATTTAAATAATTATTTTTAATTTAAATTTATTTTAATGTTAAAATAGATATATAATACCTATATTAGTCCAATGTAATTTATTTGAGTCATTTTACTATAATATTAGATATATAAAATTTTATTGAACATTTTCACGTCTTTAACCCACTTTCTTGGTACATTTGTAAATTTACAGATAACGTAATTTTACCGCTTTTCTGAATTGAATTTCAAAAATTCAAAAGAAACGGTTTCAATCAATAAGTAAAATGTGGTTCAATAGGGTGAAAATAAATTTTGGTGAATAGTAACTTTTGAATTTTTCTACCACGGTGAGAAGTAGATAGGGTAATTAAATGTAAAAATAATATTATAATAATATAAAGTTACCAAATAACATATCATAATTATATTGGATAAGGATTTTTTAACCAAAATAAATCTTAAGACAAAAATATGATACTTTTTGATTCACTTGGGTTAGATTAGGACATTTATTATATTTTATTTAAAGAAGAGTTAAAAGTGTTAAATTCAAATTTTAATAACTAAATAATTTTTAATATAGGTTATATATAAGATAAATTCGACAATAAATATTCATTAAAAATATAAATTTTTTTCCTACATCATAGTAATTTTTTTATAATTTTAAGACATTAAATAATTAAATTTAGTTATGAAACAATGATGATGCAGTAATTACCATATTAAAGAAATATTAAAATAAATGACATTATAAATAGTAAAGTAAATTTAATTTGAATATTTTTATGATATATACTAATTTTTTGGAAGACATTGACATATTAGGGATGATTTAATACCTTTTGTTTGAAGGAAGAAAGTTTTTATGACTTTAAAAAAAATAAATTACTAAATATTGTGAAAATTGACATAAACGAGTTCGTAAAAAATATTATTTTATTAAATGATATAAAAATAATAAAAATTTATAGTTAGGACAAATAACATGTATAGTGATAAAAATTTCATAAATGATCCACTTTAGTTTCTCTAGGCTTTTTATAGTAAAGTTATTAACAATGTAGTATAAAAATACACGAAGACATGGTAAGAGTTAACTTATTTTACAAAGGGTGAAATGTAAAAGATATGGTTAATTTTATTATGTCAACATGTCTAAAACATATTGGTTGACAATATTTTGACTCATAATCATCTTAGACTCGAAATAATTTAATTTGGAGCTGTTAGAAACCAAAAATACTTTTATAATAAATTAATATTTCTAGTTTTTTCTAAAGATCCTCTCACGACTCTTATAAAAGGGAACCTCCATTTTATTTTTAATTCACACCTCCAAATCCATTTAGCTCTGAAAAAACCTGCCCAAATAACCTCCCAACTTCCCTAAATTCAAACTAGAGGCCTTATTGTGAGAATAAATCCAACTTAAGAAGCCCTTTTGTTCTAATCAAAAGGAAACACCCGAAGTAGTGGTAATTATTTTATCACCTATTTCAAAGTTCTTTTCTCCTTCGAATTTGTATTTATTTGTTGTTATATAATAAAATAATATATACATTAATTTATACATTATGATATGTTATTATAAATATGGTACAACCATATTTATTATTCTATCCATCCTATGAAGGATAACGTCACCATGCGTGTGTATGTATTGCTTACCATCTCCACATTGTGGTGTAGTTTGTTATTCAACACTAAATTATTTTGATGATTATAACATGGTAATTATTATTCATATATAATATACCATCCAATTAAACATTGTTTCACCATTAATCGAATGATATTGTCACTCATGTGTACATATGGATTACCGTCTCCACGACGTGATGAGATTTATCATCAATGATCACCCTTCAAATATTTTATAAATATATATATTTATTAATTATGAGTTATATGAAATAATATTTCTAATGTAATAATATTATATTTATGTAGATAAATATTTTTCATTTACTTACTTCTATACTATACAATAAGAAAAGAGAAACAACGTTCATGCGTACGTACGCACTACCGTCTTCATGAACGGTGTTTCCATTTCATATATCTATATATTATACAAAGTAATATTATTAATATATATGAAACATAAATAAGGTTTTTTATTATGGATGTATGTAAATCATTATCTAAGTGATATGATCAAGAATAATATGTTAAAACACATAAGATACAAAAGCAATTATTACCTGAATTGTTACTTTAAAATGGAAATTATTATTAAATTGGTAGTATCAAGTCACAAATGAATAATATATAATATGATAAATATGAATATGGTTCTGGTATAATATGATAACATACTATGGTCATTATATAGGAGGTTAAACGCACCCTCGACAAAAGTAAATTACAAGGTAAGGGTTAATTCCTCAATCTCATTATTATCTGAGATTATTTATGTGTAAGTATTTTCTAGGAAATATTTGTCATCCATGTCCATGTTTAATAAAAATGTTTTCAAAAGGAATATTTTATGTTTTATGGAAGGTACACTTTATATTGATCATTATTTTAAATGTTTTAAATATTTGTTTTTCTAAATCAATTTAATTAATATCCATGTATCAAAATGATTTTATGGATTTATTTATATGTACATGATTGTTTTAAAATGTTAATTCCATTCAATAGTTTTAATGTGTTATGGGATAATTTGATTAAAAAAATATCTTTTAAATAACATATTTTATAAATTGTGTGACTTTTAAATGATTTCTTGAAAAATGGATATTTCCCTCAAAGAGTTTTTCTGATTATTATAAACTATTTCAACATCCTTTATTAGATATTATTATTTATTGAGGTTGATTTATTATAATACAATACTACATATTTTATTTAATGAGGTATGATATTTTTGACTGTGGATGTAATATTTTTATACCATTCATGGTTTATAGTTAAATTATTGACATTTCATATGCTAGTTTTAATATAAATGTTTATGTTATGTTTCACAATTTTCACATGAGGAATGAATTGGACTTAGTAAGTGACGTGCATGGCCCTCTAAAGCCCCTCGATGCATCGGTAGGTCTCATGAGACAAAATAGTGTCTTGTCACAAGGCCTTGATAAAATTGATATTTAGGGTCTTGGCATGAGGCCTTGACTTTGTGGTTAAGATGTCCAGAATTATGCATTCTATCATTATGTGATTAGTTATTAATGTTACATGTGATTACTCTACTAGTATAATATCCATGTGAATAAGTAAATGGAATTATTTTATTTATCTTTTCCATATTATGCTGAAGGTTATTTTTAAATGGATTGTGTTTCAATTTTATACCTTCCCATAAAAGTTTATGATTATTTATGCAATATTTTTCTATATTGTTTATCCTTACTGAGCATTTGAGATTACCAAATTTCTTATGTTTTATTTTCCCAGGATTCGAAGAAGTGTTTTATTATTTATATGAAGGTTTAATCTAGGAGAATAATTTAATTATCAAAGGATTATTTATGTTGTATTTTATGTTAGAAATTTTAATGTAAAGTTCATGTATGTAATATATTTTACAAGACTGTTAAACTGATCTGTTCTTCAGAATATTATTCCTTTTAATCATGCCAATGTATTAAAATAATGCACCAGATTTGGGTTTCTGGGGTTGGGTCATTACAACACACGATTTAAAAAACCGTGTAACCAAACTTTTCCACCTATTAGATCATTGAATTTTTGGGATTTCCATATTTTTCCCTCCTCTATTTCAATTACCTGACTCCTAATTCTCACCCCATTTTACTCTCTATAACATGGGTTCACCTCTATCTCCTTTTCCAATCACTTCAATTCAATTTATTGGTGTCTTGGAATAATATATTAATGTAATCCTCATGTAAGTTCATCCCATCCTTATTCCTTATATTCTTTTGGTTCTTCTCCCTTAATCCTTGTGTTCTATTTTCTCCAGAGGGTAGATTGATCTATGTTGGGTTCAATATAATTTAATTGTATTAAATATTGTTGTCTTTGGTGTGTTCTTTCATCTATAGGGTATTTCCATGGCGAAATTTGTTGTTCCCACATGAATTTGTAATTATTTAAAAAAAGGAAGTTCCATGACTTGACGTTATTTGATTATTTTATTATGAATTAATTGGGTTTAAAAAGGGTTTAAATTTTCTATCGGTGGTGAGAAATGGTTTTCCATGGGTTTTGGGGTGATTTCATGGTTTGGTGATGATTTTTCCATTGTAAATGGTTGTTTTTCATGTGTGGTTTCAATTACTGGATTTGGGATTGTACAAAAAAGGTTTTAACATGATATAAGGATTATAATAGTGCACATGGTTATCATATATAACTATTTGGGTATACTATGTCTCTATTTATAGGAGAGTTGGAAAGACTAAGGTACAAACTCTATAGTAAGACTACAACACAACACTAACCAAACATTGATGATGAGTATTGGTTATCTCAAGTAGTTGACAGACCATCATATCTAGTATTTGATTTCCAAGAGTATGAGCATCCTATTACCCCACTAATACTATTTACAAAATGATTCCCTATTATGGTCATACAATGTTTTCAATCTCATATTTTTTCATATTCATTTCCACTTTTATGTTAATTATAGTTTTTAAATAAATTATATTTCCTTTTTTTTTTATTAAAAACAAGAATGTTAATATTTTATTTAATTTTATTGTATATAATCATTTTTTTGGTATCTTACTAGGGATGTTGACTCACTGTATACAAAAAACCTCAGGGGTATGTAGACATTGTTATGTTTGATTTAGGTATGGGAAGAGATCCATATATTGGAGATGGTTGTTATATGGGGTAGCAGTTTCTTGTTTGGTATGAGTTGGAAGTTGTGGAATGTGGGTGTTCAACCACATGATAAATGAATTTTGTTTGTCTTTTTAGTCCCATCCCTAATTTAGTTATTTTGGTTTTTGTTTGTAATTTAAAAAAAAATTACTTATCCTTGAAGTGTTTACCTTGGTCACTCATATTATGGGTGTTTTTATGATGTGATGAGAATTTGTGTGTTGATGATATTTTTTTTCATGGGATAAAAAATTCACTAACGTGTTACTAAATTCCTAGGAAACAATTTTCATCCCATGGGGAATATTAATTCTCTTTTTTTTATTCCATAGTCTAGGTTGTGTGTCAGTTTAGATGGATTCCCAAATCGGTTCTTGATAGTTTTACAAATTAATTTTTTATTTACTCAAATAACATATTAAGGAGGTTTTAATTTATCACCGAATTTTTCTAAGGCTTGAAATTAATCATTATATTTTTTATACGGTGATCCTATTAAATTTATTTAAAAAAAAGTAAAAATGAATTTGTTCTTAATATATACGGTGTTGACATATTTTCCCACCACCATAACCATTTTACGCAATTTCGCTTCTTCTTTATGATTTCAATGGATTTTATAGAAAAATAAATAATGAAATGTTATTTTAATTTTTATATTCAATTTTATTATATTTATTAAATTTACATTATTAACCAAAAAATATATTTCTCTAATGAATTTATAGTCATATTTTACCTCTTATTAATTTTGTGATAGTTAAATTTCTTTTGATAAATTCATTTTCTTGTAATAAATTTTCATTGGAAATTAAATTTATCATAAATATATATATTATTTGTGTCATGGATATTAATATTTACCAAACTATATAGTATTTAAATATACAATTTTTTACTATGAATTTAATTAGATCGACTGGGGGAATCTTGATATTCCATGTTTTATAGAAAATAAAAATATTTATTGATAAGGAAAATTATTTATGAATTAAATGTATCTTTCAATATATGAGGAATAATTTTGAATTGTTATGTGATGTATGAGGCAATAAAATACATATCGCATCAATGAATCGATATGTATGATGAGTCAAAATAAGTTGGGTGTTTGGACATGGTCATATCCATTTATGAATGATATCTAAAAATTTGGCAAAAATTGTATATTTGTATGTCTTGAATTAACAATTTCATCCACATAAAATCATTTATTATTTTACATGTGATTATTTGACTTTTATTGACATTCGTGGATACTATTCCAGATCACATGATTAATTTTATAGAATTTTTTGATCATCGATCTGTATTAGAATATTAATTTTAGTTATCATTTCATTGATTAAATGGAATGTTTTTTATAATTTTACTTTAAAATATTTATTATGCCTCATTTACTCATTATATCATCCAATATATGAAACCATTATAGGGAATTTGAGCTCACCATTAGTTATTTACATTCCTTATGAAATGGAGATGGAATCATTACTTGAGTTCAAGGATTCAATATAATTTCTTTTACTATGTATTAATATTTTCAAACCAATGTAAAAACTGAATAATGTTTGAATATATTTTTGCAATAATAATAAAATATTTTTCTATTATGATTTATTATATTTTATGTTGTGTTAATTTAATAAATTATACCATGAATATATGCAATTATGGTCTATGTATTTATATTTACTACGAAATAAATTGAAAGAGGTTGAGTAAGAACATTACCAATTCTTTGGTATACCTTCTTTAGATCAATTAGTATGGACCCTTGTAATGGTATTTTAAGTAGATCAACATCTGAAAATTGTTTTCACAAAAATTTATATGTTAATTAGTAATGGTTTGATAGATTTAGGTGGCTCAAACTGGTTCAAATAAGAGAGAGTATGGTAGTCCTTTTTTAATGTGGAGGAATTAACACACATTGGATTTGTTAAAGGATCAAAATATTACTAAGTCATATTCATGGAAACGTTTCCCATAATACATTAAATTCTGAGAATTAGGTGATAATGGTCAAAATACCATCATAAAATAATAATTTAGATAAAAAATATGGTCCAATCACTCAGTTTAACATTAATTTACATGTTTTACCTTGTTTACAAATATAGTAATATTTTTATGAAAGTTACTATTTGGAATAAAAATATTGTAACAATTAATTAGATTTGAAATTTGGATTCCTAATATTGAATCCATTTTTAACTATTGAATCTATAGTCATCAAAAAATTTATATCTATATAAAAAATCAAAATGTGATGAAAAACAGTTTATGAAAAATTCATTTATGTACAAAATTATTTGTAGGCATAGATCAAGTATAATATTAATAAAAAAGGTATAAATTGAATTATATTTCTAAAAAATAAACTAATTAAATTATAAAAACAATTCATGTCAAAATTTATCATTCAAAATATTTGAAAATAAAATATTGTTTTCTTTAAAAAATATGTATTTTCACTATTCCCCCAAAAATCCACATTTTCAGAGAATGTACAGAAATTGAACCTATGATAATTTTTTCATTATGATTTGAAAAGTGAAGCTAATTTTACAAAATATAATTTCTAAATATGGTATAAATTAATTATAAAATTCATGCAAAAAATTCAATCAGAACCATTTTTTAAGAAAAACATATTTTTGAGGAAAAAAACTATTTACCAAAATTTGTGTACATATTTATCAATATTATTTATTTATATATCAAAATTATACATATTTTTTAAAATTTCATTATTTTTATTCATTTCAGAAATTTAATGGCTAGTTTTTTATGGTATACTATATTAAATTTCATTTAGAAACAGGCTTGCATGTATCACAAGCTATTGAAAAAATTAAATTTGTTTGACATGGAATATATAATAAAATATTGAGGTGTAACATGAGGAATTCGAGAACCTAGTATAAATGGAGTGCTAAATTCAAAGTAAGAGGCCATTAATAATTCTATCCTAGCTTGTTGAGATTAGGTTGAAATTATTGAGGTAGGTGGACTCCTATATTTACATTAACAACCCATCATCTTGATCTATCATCTTTGCTAACTCATAGTATACAAGATATTGGTAAGGGGGGATTTCTTTGAGGAGTTACCATCTATAAACAATTTGGAATTTACTATAGGTTGAAGAAACTCACTTTAGGTATCTTATTAATATAAAATCTCTTATCAATATCCTTATTTAAAATAAATAGGATGATCTCAAAGAGAACATTTGAAAACACAAGGAAAACATTCATGTTATTGATTGGAAATATTTCTATTCTCCCTAAGTGCTTGATTGATGGTTATCATAATAGATAGTGATGAATGATTCAATATTAATTTTTATAGTGATGGTTATGATGAAACAATATATGAAGTGATGAAACTATTTAAGTGGTGAATAGATAGATCCCCCTTATAGATATTGTAGTTATTAAAAAAAATTAAAGTCACTTGTTATCATTAACATTGTCATTACATTTGTCTCCATCCTCTACTATAATCTGGAGATGTTTTCATGTGTGTTAGGCCCCTGAATACTCACCAAGGGAAATTTTATATTCGGATCAAGGATGAACTGAGTAGAATGGTTGAAGGAGTCTATTCCCATGTACATATAGAATATATGAATGAAATATCCTCTAACCCTTTGGGGGAATTAGCAGTTGAATCACCCATAGTTACCCCATAGATTGCATGTCTCATAACCTCAATTGGTATAAATATGTGAAACTACTAAAACTCATCCATTATTGAATATTGATATATAAATTTTGAATCTACACATTTATTATCCATGTTTCTATAAAATTTTAGGATATTGTTTTTATTTTCTCAAATGTCAGGATATGCTACTTGGGTTCCTAGGAACTGACTTCTATATATAATTATATCCCCATAAATCAAGACCATAATTCATTTGAGGTTGAAGATGGTAGAATTTAAGAGTGATTTTAGTTTTTAAAAGACACTAATGTGCTGAATGATTCATCAACATACTCATACTTCACAATAGACTTCAATATGGACATTTAAGATGTTTTTGAATATCCATAGTTGATTATCACTGTATTTAATATACCACTTGGGGAATTTATGTATCATTGATTTATATACAGGTATTATCATATTTATTATTCAATGGGATTCCTTATATATGATAATTTCATCATGGGATCCACAATGGAATATATTTACATGATGTAGGATCTTGATCTATGGCTTCACTAGTTCGTATGGTTCCCATAGAGGTGGATGTGACCCCTGAAGACCCTATATAGAGGTGATTATAAGGATACCCTCAACTAGAAAAATCTTATGTAGTCTAATTAGTAAATTTTGAGGCCGCTACCATAAGAAATGGAGATACAATAACAAAAATTCGAGACACCCCTATACCACTACATCCAATACCCCAAATAGTGAAGGTGAGAATTTTTTTTCTCATCCACTAGATCTTCTAACTGATGTCATGAAATTTTTCATCACCATAAAAAGTTTCACCAAATGTAATATAGAGAAAAATTTGATAAAGTTATATTTCCCATGATTCAATTACTGGAGATCATATATAGTATATTAGTTATATTTTCATCGGTATTTCAGAGTGGTGAACATATGGTTCCCATTATAAATCTTATTATAGATTATGTTTTTGTACCTTAGATGACTTTGAATTAGACCTGAAAACAATTCTTTATTTTAGAATATATTTCCATTTAAATAAATAAAGTGTGTTAGATAGATTGTGATTCACAGAACAGAAAACTAAGATGATTAGAACCATTTTCTATAGAAAAATATTAACATTAAAATAATATAAATAACAAGAGAACTAAGTCAATATAACTTGTAAACATATATAAGGAATGAATGATAAGGTAAATTAAAATACTATAAGGATGAAATTAAGATCTTCTTAATCATACATGATGTTAATAATACAATTCAAAAAATTATATTGTATAAAATAACTAAAAATATGAAAAGAATATTGACAATGAAATTAAATAATACGATGAATGATTTTGGAAATATATTTAAGGTTATATATAGGAATTTAATATAACCATTATATATATAGTCATTAGCTATATGGTCATTTGATATACATGTATGTTGTATGTACATTCATTTTTTTAATTTATATTATAAATTTAAAAATCATATTTCATGTATAAAAAATATTATTAGAATGAATAAAAATAATAATAATTAAATTAAAATTATTTTTAAAAAATGTTTTTTATTCATTAAAAAAATGTTTTTTATTCATTAAAAAAATGTTTTTTATTCATTAAAAACATTATTATTATTATTAAATAATGATTTGATGTGTTTATGAAATTAAATGTAATATTATTTTACCAATATAATAATAAAATTTTATGGATAAAATAAAAACAATTAATTTAAATAGCATGTGATGAAGTTATTTAATGTTAAAATGTGATTTAATGAAAAATTATTTCAATTTTTTTATTTTCATATTAATAAAATTATTTAATAAAATATAAAGGATTCCTAGAATAAAATAAAATTATTTTTTATAATAAATATTTTAAAATTCATTTAATTAGTTATTTATATGAATAAATTTAAAAAACATAGTTTTTTCAAATAGTTCTTTGTATAAAAAATGTTTTACTATATATTTAGTTCTTCATTTAGAAACAAAAATTTACAAAATTTAGATATTTAATTACATTAAATTGAGTCCAAATATGTAATCATTATTCTTGAATTACATAATAGTGTCAATTTCATTTTATGGAAATACAATATGTTACTGAGGTAAATTTGAGTTACCATAGTAAAGGTAAAATGAAGTAAATAGGTTATATCACGTGTAAAATGTATAAAATACCTATAAAATTATCTAAATTTTTTATTAGGGTATTAAAGAACCAAATAAATTATGTTTCCACATTGGATTCAATTTCCATGAAAAATGATAATTTGAATGGGTATTTAGAGAAATTACACTCAAAAACTCACATATAAAAGGGCCCCTACTCTAACCCTCCAATCAACTCGTTGTATTCAGTTTTCATGTAAAAACAAACCTAACATACCAATAATAAATATAATGTAGTGATTGGTAGCCTATAGTTTCAGGAAAGAGAACATAATTTCTTTATTAAGTAATCTATTTTGAAAGGGAGTGAATTAATTTATGTATCTTAAAATTGTTAAAAGTTTTGAATTAAATTTCCAAATACAATCATTCTATATATCATTCTTACTATAATGATATTATGATGACATAAATATTCCGTTGTGACAATAATATTTCAATTTTATATCTATAGATTCTTACTCCATTATTAGTATATCATATTTTCATTTTGGTCAGTTCTACCACCTACATAAATGATGTTATACCAACACTATTATTTTAATCATGGATAATTATAAAGATATTAATACATTTAATAGAAAATTTTAAAGGTAAATTAATTTTATGAATATGGTTCTATAATTTTTACAGAAAAATGAATAATCATTATAAAGTAAAACATTTTTATCAATAAAAACCCCACAACACGCTCGTCATAAATTACATTCTAAAAAATAATATCTATTTCTTCCAGAAAATATACAACAGATTGAATAAATAGATGAAAAAATGATTCCATTAAATTGAATAATATTTTAATGATGAATCTCTCCCTAAAGAATATGGATCAAAATCTACATCATAAAACCTTTATGAAATAATCAAAATCACTACCATACAATAATGAAAATAATCTATAAATGTTGAATATATGTGAAATAAGTGATTATATATGATGTATATAAAAGTATATACATATTTATAGGTCTCATAAATAAGTAATTAAGATGGTTATATTTATTATATATGATGTGAAATCACTATCACAGAACTCACATGTAAAGGCAAGGATTACTTTTCTAATATCACATTAAAATCATGATTTTCTATATCTAAATTTGAATTTTTAATATTTTATTGGATTTCTCCATAAAACATCATTTTTTCTATTTTATTTAGGGTTTTATTAGGTTTAATTTTCTCCTTATCATTTAACCTCTTTTTTAATCCTAGTTAAAAAATAATGTATGTCTGTGGAGTCAACCTTATCTCTTATTGTCACCAATTAATCATTCTCTTCTATATTCATATTTTTAATATGGTTTTATGTAAATCAATATACCTAAATCTATTATTAATTATGTAAATTTTCTATTAAAATATAATTTCTTTTAAAAATATTCAAATAAATAATTGTAATCATTTTTACTAGGGTCACTTCCACCCACAATATTCTTCGGTTTTCTCTATGAAACTACATATTATTGATTTTATAATTCTTCACTCTAATTTTTATTTATATTCCCATTATTTATGTCATATTTTTTTTAAAAAAATATATCATTTTAAAATAATTATTAACATGTAATGGATACTTATTTTTATTTTTGAATTTAATTTTCAAATAATTTTATTTTAACAACCTATAATTTTAACGTCTCATAATTTTCAATTTTATTAAATGTTCTTCACATTTCTTATGTTCTGATAATATTTTATTTTTAATATAGTTTTATGTAACTAGAAAAAACACTTACATATAAACCCCTTGCAGAAACATTGTGGAACTTATCACACAATTTCTAGTTTTCCACAAAAATAAGATTCTAAAATTTGAAGTCTAATTTTATTAAAAAATATTCTATTCTTTTAAGATGAATACTCGTAACAATAATAATGACCTTATAAAGTTCCAAAAAACTCTTTTGGCCTTTATAAATATTTAAAAATCTTGGGATAATAAAAAATCCCAATAATGGATATAAAATAAAACAAAACCCATTATTTGTTTTAATTTTTTTGAAAATTCATAAGGAAAATTTTATATTTTCATAATAAACTATAATCTCAAAATTATAATTTGATTCACTTGAAACAAACTTAAAATCCCAAATTTTTCATAAAATATTTTTTTAGTTAGCATTAGAGAAAATTTATTTTCATGGAATCTGTACAATGAAAATTGTCATTTCTTCATTAGAGGATCATAAACATTTGATTAAAACCGAAATATCATGTTTACATTTTGAAATTATTTTTATTAATGAAAAAATATTTTATATAATATATAAAACTTTTAGAAAACATGGGGAATAAAAATTATATCATATAATCAACTAATAGGATAATCACAACAATCTATTAGGAGTAATTTATATAAGCTAAATTCATCACTTATTAAATGTTAAAACCCTCCAAATTATATTATTAGTACTATACATTAGTTAAATTTTTTGAATCACCCAATTAATTGAAGGGATTTAATAGACATACCCCTTCTATAATGGGCATAGTCTTATATGGTTTTGAGATCACTCCACATAACCACATTCACCAACAATGTCCATGGGCCAAGTTTTAATTTCAAAAAATTTAATAAAATTGATATTTGAAAATATCCAATTATTATAAAGTTTAATAAAATTCACTTTTTATCATAAAATCAAAATACTCAAATTTTATACCATATAAAAAACCACTTGTAGTTTGCTCAAAAAATGGGATGAAATACAATTTTGTTCGAAACACATTTAAAAACTAAATAATCAATGGGAAACAGGAAAAGTATATTATTTTAAAAATAATGGAAACTTTTGAAGGTATTTATAATGAATAATATACATGATTATAGGAAAAGTATATTCAGGTCATATACATACAAAAATATTTTGAACATTGGTAAAAAACATCAACAGTTAAACATTACGAAAATGTTTAAAAGATTAATTTCTAAAATCTTTCTAAAAATTGAAGTATAGTTAAAAATTACCTTTTAAAATTTTCTATATAAATATTGAAGAATTATAAATATTATACATATAGAAGAGATTTAATATTAAGGGAGAACATTAAAACATGGTTTTAATGAAAAATCCATTATGAGTTTAGTAAATTTTGGTTCAAAATTACATTGAAAAAGGGAACATAAAAGGGATTGAAAAACATTTAAATTATAGTAAATAATTGATAAAATAAATTAATTTGGATGATTTTATACAACCAAAATAAATACATATCATGAAAATGGTAGAAGATGCAAATAATTGATATTGAGATGAGAAATCCATTATATTGAGTCCAAACTTGTTGTGTACACTCTAACTCATGAGTAATAAAAAAATATTAATTTTATAGTTGTTTAATACCCTTATTTTTTATTCCATTATCATAATATATTTTATTTAATTTATTACCATGAAATATTTAGTTACCAAATCAGTTCATTTTACATATGATATTTTGAGGACATTAGGTTTATATTCCCAAAATAACATTGGAAGGTTGACAATGGACAAATAGATCATGGTTCCATAATCACCAGAATATAAATATGGTAATAAGTTTCATTTTTATACATAAATAATTTTTTTGAAGAATTTATTAAATGAAAAGATAAAAAATAAATCACATTCTAACGTGGAGGTGGTAATCCCATTATATGCACGAATGACATTTTTATTTCCTAAGGGATAGAATGGTAAGAATATGAGTAAAGTTTTATTTTTAAATATCATAATTATGTCTTAAGTATGATATATACATATTAAATCCATAATAACAAATATCATTATGATGTGGTGATTATAAAACACATTTTTTTATTCGTGCTAGTCCTAATTTTAGCACTAGCGATATTTTTATTTTCCATAGGGTGGAAAAGAAGTTTAAAAAGGGTTGTTAAATCACCATAATAACATTTAAATATATTAATAATATATATTTTATCATATCATTATGGTTATATAATATTTTATGTTTTTAGAAGAAGAAATAAATAAGAAATCACTTGGTTCAATGTTATACAACTACTTTGGAAAACCAATTAATTTTTACACTATCACCTTCTATGTTAATATTTTGGAAATTATAGAACCAATGGGTCATGAATAGTAAGGAATTTAAGTTATCGGGGATAAGATTTTTTAGGGTAAATATATTAAAAGGAGCGAGGAATGGAGGATAATATGTGAACATTTATATGTAATGTGGGTGGAAATCTTGTAAATAAATTAATATTAATATATATTATCTTTCTAACTCATATAAATGGGTCTAATGTTCACTAAATTAAAAAATAATGGAATGGTATAATGAAATTCGAAAACTAAATTTTATAGAAGTTTATGTTACATTATGAAGCTAACCACTTAGTTTATCCTCTTTAGTAACCCATTTAAACTTTACCAGGGTATTTAAATTTCAAACATCTATTTGTAATGAATGTAATATTAAAAATAACATGTGGCACATACATTCACCATTCATGACAGAATCTAAAATTCATTATTTAGTTGAATTTTGATATGATTTTTTAGGATTTCATAATAATTGAATTTTTTTTTAAAACATTAGGATCATTTAAATTCATTTTCATTACTATTAACATTTATTGAGTTTAAAGGCATCAAGATAGTAACTGAATTATAATATAAATACTTTCACAATCAATATAATTTTTAATTATCCATGAAATTTATTTGACACCATATTTCATATAAAACATATTAATTTTACTATTTTTGAAATAATTTACTTGTTTTTTAAATATCTAGAACAAAAAATCTGTCAATGTTTCATTATAATTCAATGTAATTAAACCGTCTCTAAAAATTTAAAATATATTTTTGTCATAAACATAGTATATTTTTCATCAATATTAATATGTATATATATTCGTATGTCATTTTAATCTATATCTTTGTTATGAAAACATAATAAATGAGGGATAATAGAATTTTATAATAATCATGTACATTGAATATTATAACAGTTGTAATTAAATAAAATTTTCACCAATATTCCATATTTGTAAAGCTAGGAAAATTCTGGTCAAAACCCAGTCATCCAATAAAATAAATAAATGTGTTTGATTAATTTTGTCAAAATTATCTCATAATTTTAATTTTCTTACTCAAAATATGGAATCCATTTTCTATGATATAGTTCCTATAAGTGGTAAAAATTGATTTTTTTATAAGTGTGTGAAACATGATGATTTTTTATAAAAATACTCATTTTAAGTATAAAAATAATTTGATTTAAAAATCATGTATAATGTTTATTAAAAATTAATTAAATAGATTATATTTAATAAACTAAAACATATGTGAATTACAAATAAATAAAAAAACGGAACAAATAAATTACATTGTTAAATTTTTTTTTTAAAAAAATGGATGTTTTTGAAAAATTAATATTTTTCACTATTCATTTAAATATAAATATTTTTAGAAAAATAAAAAAACATATTAGGATTATTTTGGATGTGTATATTTAAAAATTTATTTCCATTTTATCAAATATAATCTCAATGTTGTTGAAATTAATTGTAATATTTATTTGAAAAATTCAATAACACACATTTTTTTATAAGAGGCATTTTTGAAGGAAAAAAATAATTTACACTCATTCCATAACTAGTAACCACAATTATATAAATGTTAATTTATTTTATTAAACTAATGGTATATATATATATTTAAAATCATTCATCTATACTGATAAACATAATTTACATTGACATTAATACATTCTGAACATAAATCAATTTTCAAAATAAGAACTCTCCTAATACAAGTTAAGTTTATCTAAACATGATTTATTATTTTCGAGACTATAATCTATACATTTTTATTAATGAAAAAGTTTCAACATATATCATATGGTGTCTCATTCTCTATATTAATGAAATTTTGTCTTAAAAATTTTAATTTCATTATCTCAAAATGAATATATAATAACATATTAATAAAATAAGATATATATTTAATAATAAAATTTACTTTTCTAGTTCATGACTAGGAAACTGTAAATTCATTTACCAAAATAAGACTAATAATTATAGATGAGTTTCTAAAATTATACCTTTACAGTTTAGTGTTACATTCAATATAAGACTCATTACATTCGAGAAATTATTTTTCCATAAATATAATGATATTATATAAATATAAATTCTAGATTTCATTCCACTTATTAAGTGGAATTTCGTGATTTTTTACAGATTTTATAAATTTCAAAATCTATCACATATCAAAATCTATGTGATGAATATTAATGGTGAATTATTTATTCTAGAACCACTAAAATCAACTTATAATGGATCATAAGATCCAAAATTTGATTAAATTGTTTTCTCATGTATATATACATTAGTTAAAACTAATACTGGTTAGCACAAGATAAGATAATTTCCAATATGATTAAAAAATATATTAATCTAAAAATTCTTCAAAACTAACACAATATGTTCAATTTAAATCATTTTACAACTCTTATTAATATTCCATTCCAAAATTAAAATCCAAATATAAATATTATTTGATCACATATACTTCCAAGATCAACATAACACTTTTCTTAAAATAAAATATATCACACCTAATAAAACATTACAAAAATATGTCTACCTTGACAATATATTCCCAAAAATATATAACTTTTAAAAATAAATAGCAGGAATCAAAATAAAGAAATAATTAAATAATATATATATCCAAAATATAGTTCAACCTTTATTCCTAAAAAAAATGTCATCTCATCAAAAAATATTTCCATTTCCATTAATCATATAATTTTCAAAATATAGTAAACTTTTACAAAAATATTTTTAACCACTTAGTCACCAAATCATTTATCAATCCCAAGGTTATCTATAAGATAACACATTTATTCCTAAAATGTAATAAATCATATATCATAATTTTCCCTAATTACCTCAACAAAAAAGATCATATTAACCCTTAATATTTTCAATATACTTTAAATTATTTCCACAAACTATAATATCATTCTTCCTCTAATTATCATTTCACTAAAAAATAATCTGATCATGATGTTTACATATAACTAAAAGATCTATTAAAACCCAATAAATTTCTCCCAATAAACATCCATCACATTAAGCATCAAAAGAGTATTAATTAATTTATTCTTATAATCATCCTTAAATTTATCAACCCTTAAATAATTCACAACTAAATAATAACTCATTAAAACTTATACATTGAAAAATCATTAATTAAATTTCATTCATAAACCATTAACAAAACTTCACAATCGTATTCCGTAATACTCATGTCCTATAATAAAAAAATAATCATGTAATAATATTCATCTATATCATCTTAATCATGCTTCCTTATTTTAAAATAATTAACACTATTAATTTAATTTAAAACACCTATTTTTTTATTAATATTACATTTTATTTCTCTATAACAACATATTTATAAGAAAAGACTTTACTCGTATGCTTTTGATTATTCCCTTCTAGAGGTTTATTTATTTTTCATTGTATGTTAACTATTCTGTTACCATTTTTTTCTCATGTGAAAAAATATTCATGTTCAATTTATAAATTTTCCTAGGGGATTCTTCCAAGTTTCATGACACATATGAGGTTTAATTTTTTTACCTTTATAGTCATTATTACTTTTAATCCCATGAAAAACATTTTTTATCATATTTTGGGTGTTAGAAAACTCTCCTAGGATCATCTTGTTAATAAAAAGTAAAGATAGTTAGTTAGAAAAGACCAAAATATTTTCTACGCTAGCTCATATCTTGAATGGTTATAGAACAACCATATTGTTCTTTAAATACGTTGTTAACTTGACTCATTTTGTTTTTCTCCATTTATTAAAACTAAAATAGTTAGTGTTAGTATATCAAATAAAATCATAAAAAAATATCTTAAATAGAGGATTAATACTAATATATCCTTCACTATTTCATATTCTAATAAATATAAATAATTATCCTTATAGTATTTATATTTAAGGTTAAATATGAATTCCAAATTATTCGCAAATTACATCTTAACCGTTAATTTTATCTAACCCTTTACTCTGATACTAACTATATTTGATCATAGATTTAAAAACCCATATTTAAATGATTTATAAAAGGTTTTCACCTTCCAAACATTCCCATGGCCTTTTAGGATTATAGTTTTTAAATAATTTTGAGAAAATCATATGTGTTAAACCCCTACAAAACAATGTAGACAGTACCACTTCATATCCATTCTTTCAACAAAAATATGATATATAAATTTAAACTTCTATTTCATTAAAAAAATTTCCTCTTCAATGATGTAATTATTTACCATTACAAATTTATTACTCATCTATATACTCCATGAAAAACACTTGAAAAATATTTATCAGAAAAAAAGCATAGTAAGTGATATTAAAATAAAATATACCTTATCGTCATTTTAAAATCTCATGAAA
Organism: Viscum album; assembly: GCA_963277665.1. Lineage (NCBI taxonomy): Eukaryota > Viridiplantae > Streptophyta > Magnoliopsida > Santalales > Viscaceae > Viscum > Viscum album. The sequence continues at coordinate 344,553,103 of OY728167.1, forward strand.
ACACATTAGTGAAATTTCATTTTCATATAATAAAATCTCATCCCAAAATAATAATTAATTACATATGAAATAAAATTAAAATACCAATATTTTCATTAAAAATTCTTTAATAATTTATAAACAATGAATCATAATCTTGAATCATTTATCATGAAAACAAACCTTTCACCTTTAAAAGATCCTAAAATTTTCTTTTAAAAATCAAAATCTGTATTTTCCTATTAAAATGAAATGATATTCATAAATACCCATTTAAATTCACATATAATTTTTTTGAACAAACTGAGTGTAATGCCCTAACCCCAGAAACCCAGAGTCGGTGCATTATTATATATCATTTGCGTGATCACAAAAGATAAAGTCTCGAAATACCGATTAGTTTAGTATCCTTCGAAACACTAGATACATTCATAAGTCTCACATTACATTGTAAAATAAAAAACTACAACAACATAATCTCCATAGGCCACACTCATATCCCTTCGACTATCCCTGTAGGTCAGTCATAATATAATTCTTCGCATCCTGGAAAAAATAAAACATAGAAAGGTGTGAGCTCAGATGCTCAGTAAGGATAACAATATAGAGGAAACCATCATAAATAAGTATAAAAATTTAAGGCAATGTATAAGACTAAAACAAAATCATTTTAAACTTGAAATTAAGCATAATATAGAGAAGAAAAAAAATCAAATAATGCCATTTATTTATTCACATGAATATTCTACTAGTCGAATAATCACAAGAAATATCAATATCCACTTTCATAAAACTGTAATGCGTAATGCCATACTTTCATAACCACAAAGTCAAGGCCTTGTGACAATACTACAAAAAATATTTTGTCAAGGACTTTTTCCAAGACATTAGTTTGTCTCATGGGACCTACCGATGCATCGAGGAGCTATAGTGGGCTCCACCCATCACTTACATAGTCTAATGCATTCCTCATATGAAAATTTTTAAACATAATATAAAAATTCGTATTAAAAATAGCATACAAAATGTAAATAATTTATCCATAAACCATGAATGGTGTAAAATAACACATCCACAGTCAAACATATCTCAAAACCATCAATACAATTTGGAATATTTTTATCATAATAAATCAACTTCAAACAAGTTTAAAATCCATCAAATGACGTTGACATAGATGAAATGAAAACTATTTGAAAGAAATATATCATTCTATTTTGAAACCATTTAAAAGAAAAAATTATCTTATAAATATTATTATAAGCTTGTAAGGGAATACTTGGTGATTTTATAATGGTAGAAAATAGCCTCACCCACCGTATAAGTTAAAAAAGACATTCTTACACTAATTTTTCCGAAAAGTTCATAAAGTATCTTGTTTGGAAAATGAAGGAAAGATTACATTCAAAACATATAAGGTCAAGTAAGGGTATATATTACTATAACCAATTTTCTAGTAAATAGTAAAAATGTTTTGAAATACATTTTTAAGAAACAATGATGTAAATGACAATGAAGTCCCCGTAGATTACTTACATATAAACAACCACGAATAAGTAAAGAGATTGTGAAATTAACCCTTAACTAGTACTTTTACTTGGTTGAGGGTACATTAAACTCCTATATAATAGTTAAATAATTGTTATTAAATTATAAAATAATCATATACATAAATAATATATCAAATATGATCTTCTAATATTTCTTTGTTAATACTATTTTAGTATTATCGTCGTTTCAGGTGTTATCTTACTCGTTTCCTTTTATATGTTTTGTCACATAAGATATGTTTGTTATGGATAGTTTGTATCTTATTCATATCCATAATTATATCAAGTCCTTAAACATTATTTTTAGTCATAAAATGAAAATTATTATTGAATGGTTACAATGGGGAAACAAATCTTATCGCGTTCGTGGAGACGGTATTCCGTATGTACGCATGAGCGACAATATCATTCTTTTGATATTAAAATCATATATAATTGGATGGTATATCATATATACAGAATCATTATAACGTCATATTTATTATTTACATCATTTATACTCATTATTATACCTATCCAAATGATGAAATGTTTGAATAACAAACTACACCACGATGTGAAGATGGTAAGCCATACGTACGCACATATGGTGACTTTTTCATTTATAGGATGGATAAAATAATGAATAGGGTTGTAACATTTTTATAATAACATCACAGTATATATAAGATACATGAGTAATTATTTTATAATGGAAACAAGAAAGAAATAGGAAGTGGAAGAAGAAAAGAACATGAAAGAGGTGATGAAATATTTACCTCTATTAGGGTTCTTCCTTATGATTTGATCAAAAGGGATCCATAGGTTGGCTTTATGACTAAAGTATGGCCTCTATGATGAAGTGATGGAAGTTTATAGGATATTGTTTCTGGGGTTGGACAATCAAAAAGGCTTTGAAGGTGTGAATCTGGGAGAAGGGGAAGTGCCCTTTTTTAAGAGGGGTGAGGGGCACCTTATGAACAACTTAAAATATTATTTTATAATAAATTAAAATTCGGTTTATAATTGCTCCAAAATGACTTATTTAGAGTATAGGGTGGGTATGGGTCGAAATTATTTCAACCAATATATTTTAGATAGTTTTTGGTCACCATATTAACCTTATCATTTATATTTAACTCTTAGTTAAATAGTCTGACATTTATAATTTCTCTTTGTATTTTTATATTATATGGTTAATAAACATACTATAGCAAGCCAAGTGAATCATAAGTGATTAATTATTAATATATATAACCTTATCCAAGTCATTTTTCCGAACCTTAGATTATTAGGAATTGAATATCAATTAATAATATAATATTTGTTTTAAAAACTCTTTTATGTCAATTTTGACACTATTTGGTAATTGATTTTTGTGAAAATCAAAACAACATGATTACTTAAAAAAAGTTAATTAAACCAATAAAAACATGTCATATTAACCTATAAAATTCGTTGAATTCATCAAAAGTCTTAATTTACATTTATTTTGGTATTTATATTATCAATTATTTTAATCTTTCATTAATACGGTAATTTCTGTATCATCATTGTGTCATAAATAAATTAAAATATTTAATGTCTAAAAATTATAAATAAAATAACATTATGTACAAAATATTTTTAGATTTATAATGAATATTTATAGCCTAATTTATCTTATGTGTAACCATATATTAAAAATGGTTTAGTTTTTAAACATTGATTTTAGCTCTTTTAACTTTTGTATAAATAAATTAATAATAAATGTCCTATTCTAATCCAAGTGGACCTAAATGATAATATTTTATTCCTAAGTTTGTTTTTGGTCGAGATAAACTTATCCAATAGAATTATGACATGTTTTATGGTAAAAATAATATCATTTTTACCATTAATTACCCTATTTACTTTTAACCGTGGTAAATAAAAGTAAAAAGTTACTGTTCACCAAAAATTATTTTTATCTCATTGAACCAAATTTTACCTACTGATATCAACCGTGTCTCTGGGATTTTTGATATTTAATTCACATAAGCGGTAAAATTTATTTATTTGCGAATTTTCAAATGTTCCTAGGAGGTGGGTAAAAGACGGTAAAAAGTTGAATAAAAATTTATACATCAAATTTTATTATAAAAATGACTCCAATGAATTGCATTGAAGTTATATAGGTATTATGTATCTATTTTGACCTAAAATAAATTTAAATAAAATAAACAATTATTTAAATAAAAATTAGGTTTTAACCAATAACTCAGTGTTTTTCACTATTCATCGAAAATTGAATGTTTTCAGAAAGATAACAAAATTTCAACCTAAGTTAATTTCTATATTATGAATCCAAAAATGAAGCCCATTTTGAAAGAAAAAATTTATAAAATTTCAAAAAGTGGGTAATACAATTTATAACGACTAGTTTGATTGGTTGTGGTGTGTTAGAATCTCGTAGTTGTGTAGAACGCAAGCTATTGCATTATTCAAAGAGAAGAGTACCATGGAAGCTTGGGGTGTTACATTCTCCCCTCCATCAAATAATTTCATCCTCAAAACTTCTAGTATATTACTGTATCAAAAGACTTGGGTGGTTCTTCATCATAATTTCCTCGGGTTCCCACATTTCCTCTTCCATCTTATGGGTTGTCCATAGAACGTTTACCAGATGAGTCATATGGTTTCTCAATACTTGTTTTCTGGTATCAATAATCATGATGGGCTCTTCGTAATATTACAGATCATGTTCCAATTTTAATTCTTCATAGGTGAGTACATGTGTTGGGTCAGGCATGTATTACCTCAACATTGATACGTGGAACACATCGTGATCTTTGGAGAGACTTGGCGGAATTTACAAACAGTAAGCTACAAACCCAATTCATTCTAGAATTTCAAATGGTCCAATGTACCTGGGACTCAATTTACCCTTCTTACCGAAATGTATAACACCCTTCAATGGAGATACCTTCAAGAAAAAATGATCACCGACTTGAAATTTCAAATCCATCCGTCGATTATCGGCATAGCTGTTCTGCCTACTTTGAGATGCTTTGATGTGGGTTTGGATTACCTTCACCTTTCCCATCATTTCCTCCAGAAGTTCGGGGCCTATGATTTTTCATTCACCAACATCATCCCAAAAAGTTGGTGTGCGACATCTCTTTCCATATAATTATTCATATGGTGCCATCTGAATACTTGAATGGAAGCAATTTTTTTATGAAAATTATACCAGAGATTAATATTGATTCCACATACCTTGAAAGTCCAGTGAAAATGATCTCAATATGTCTTTTATGGTTTGAATAGTCCACTCTGATTGTTCATCCATTTAGGGGTGGTAGGCAGTGCTCAAACAGAGTTCAGTATCCAGGGCATTCTGAAGACTTTTCCAGAATCATGATGTAAAACGTGGATCACGATACAAAACAATCGATAGGGGTACTCCATGAAGTATCAAAACTTCATTAATATATAGTATTGATAGGCGTTCAAGTGGTAGATCTTCTCTTATAGCAAGAAAATGTGTTGACTTGGTAATACAATCAACAATGACCCATATTGTATTGTTCATTCTAGGAGTCTTTGGTAGTCCCATGAAAAAGTCCATCATAATATTATCCCATTTCCACTCAGGTATGGGAAGAGGTTGCATGACTCCTATAGGCAGTTGCCTTCCAGCTTTCACTTGTTGACTAACCATACATCTTGAAACAAAATTGGAAATCTCCCTCTTCATGTTTTCCCACCAAAAACGTTCCTTCAAATCTCTATACATCTTGGTGCTACCCTGGTGTATGGAGAAATTGGAGCTATGAGAATCATCTAATAATTATCTTTTTAGATCAGGTATGTTAGGAACAAAAAGTCTCTTTCCAATTTTCAAAATTCTATATTCATATACGAAGTCGATCAATTTCCCATCAGTCACATATTTAATCTTCATTCAAAATTACTCATCATCAGCCTAAGAACATTTTATCCTTTCAAGTAAGAATGGTTTTTGAAACCATTTGAAAAATTATTGATGTCTCACCTTCCATGGTAATTCCCATATCCATCTTCACTGGATCCATGAAAATAGGATCCCTTTAAACTCTCATATTGTTCAAAACTCCATGATCCTTTCGGCTCAAAGAATCTGCCACCTTATTTTCCTTCCCCATGTGCTATTTTATAGTACAATCGTAATCCTTGAGTAATTCGAGACATCTTCTTTTCATCATGTTGAGTTTATTTTGTGAGACAATATACTTCAAACTCTTGTAATCAGTATATATCTCACATTTTCACCTTATAGATAGTGTCTCCAAATCTTTAAAGAAAATACTACAGATGTTAACTCAAGATCATGAGTAGGTTAGTTTTGTTCATGAATATTTAGCTGTTGTGATGCATAGGAAATAACTCTATCATTCTGCAGAAGGGCACAACCAAGTCCATTATTTGAAGAATAACTATAAATAACAAACCCATCATTCCCAGATGGTAGAGTAAAGAGAGGATCATTAACTAATATTATCATTATTTCTACAAAAAATACTTCCCACTCTTTTTTCTGATCAAATTTAACCCCTTTACGTGTGAGCTTGGTTAATGGGTTAACCAATCGGGAAAAATTCTGGACGAAATGTCAATAATGACTTGCTAAACCAATAAAACTGTGTACCTCAGTTATACTCGTTGGTGCTGGACATTCTTGGATTTATCTTGTTTTAGAAGGATCAACAAATATTCCATCCTTAGAGACAATAAGGCCACGAAATGAAATCTATTGAAGCCAGAATTCACACTTGCTAAACATCCCATATAATTCATTTCTTCAAAGAGTCTTTAGGATAATGCGAAAGTGATTATAATGATATTCCTATATTTTGGAGTATACCAAGATATCATCAGTAAATACCACTACAATGTCATCAATATATTCCTTGAAAACTCTGTTCATTAGATCCATGAAAACAGAGGGTGCATTAGTCATCCCAAAAGGAATTACTGTAAACTCATAATGCCTGTACCTGGTTCGAAATGCTGTTTTCGGAATGTATTTCTTCTTCACACACAACTGATGATATCCAGATCATAGGTCAATCTTTGAAAAATATTGAGCTCCATGAAGTTGGTCGAATAAATCATCAATGCGAGGTAGGGGATACTTGTTCTTTATTGTTATAACATTGATGTCTCTGTATCAATGCAAAATCTCATAGATCATTCCTTCTTTTTAACAAGAAGAATAGGGGTCCCCAATGGAGAAACACTAGGTTGAATAAATCCTTTATTACTCAACTCCTTTAGTTGTTTCTTCAATTCCACTAATTCGACTATGTCCATTCTATAAGGGGTCTTGTATATGGGCCTTGGACCATGAAATAAATCAATGGAAAACACACTTTATCGTTTTGGAGTATGTCTAGGTAAATCTTCTGGAAACACATCAACATATTCTTGAACAATAGGTATGTTCTCTATTTGAACATTAGCTTCCTCATCCACAGTTATTCCATTCTCTTCCTCCCTAATAATTGAATTTAGTTGAGCTACTGGGGGTGGATCTAGATAAGAATCAGGTGGTGACATTTCTGCTCTAAAGATAAGGTACTCCATATCATCATCGAAAATTGCAACCGCCTTCTTCTTACAATAAATTTTTGAATCATGGTCCGAAATCCAATCCATACCAAAGATTATATCAAATTCAATCATGGGTATAAAAATGAGATCAGCAGATAAATAACATTTATATGCTCTAATGGGAACTCATTTACAAAACTTTGTTGCAATGATACTTCCCTTAGGAGTTTTGACTAAAATATCCATTATAAAATAAAATTAGAAATATATAATTTTCATATCAAACTGGGAAGATATGAAACCATGGGACTATCCAGAATCAAATAAATCATTGGCTTAACTTAAGGAAACCATTAAATTACCTGCCACTATGTCTTTCAGAGCTTCAACTTCAGCAGTAGTGATCGCATAAGCTTGGCCTTGATCCCTTGGCCTTTTCTGAGATAATTTTCCCTGACGCTTAGGACATTCATTTTCATAATTTCTCATCTCCCTGAAATTGTATCATTGAACATCAGTAGCTTCTTTCTTCCCCTTGCAATCATGAGTTTGGTGGCCTTTTTCACCACACTTGTAACAGACTCCCATTCCCTTCAAGAAAGTACTCGGGTGTTTCTTCCCACATTTACTGCAGGATGGATATTCAACTTTTCCCTTCTTCCCCTTATTTCGATTTCTAGAGTGATTAGAAGATCACTTCTTCTCTTTCTTTGCTTTAAAGTCATATGACTTATAGAATTCCTTTTCTGTCTTGACAGGACATGAGACAATATCTTCGTATGAAGAGAAGGATTGTGAGACTAATGTTCATTGGAGAAATTTTTTTATCCCATAAAACAAACAATCAATCTTACTTCTTGGGTTACGTATATAATCTGTAGCATGCCTCACTAACCTTGTAAAGCTAGCCTCATACTTTGCGGCATTCTCATCCTCCTTTTTCCTCAGACTCAGAAATTGTCTTTCCATATCCACACAATGGTCATGAGGAAAGTATTTTTCTAAGAAAATTTCTTTAAACTCCCTCCATTCCAAATTAGATACTTCATTATCTTCCTTTTTGTTTTGAATCAATGACCACCTTTGATCAGCATCTCCAGTGAGGCGATAAACAACAAATACAACTTTTTCCCTTTCGGTACTTCCCAAGGCGTGGAATATTTTCTATTAGGAATTTATCCATTGCTCAGCTACTAGTGTATTTTTACCCCCATTGAATGTTGATGGTTGTTTCCTTATGAAGTGATCTAACATTGATCCTCCATGATGAGAATCTGGGTACTTCATATGGGTAAGGTTATTATTCATAACCTGAGTGAGTTGCCCCAGTATAGAGATAAGATGATCATCACCAATTGTATCACCAGCTTCACTATAATTATCTTGAGTAGAAGGGAAATCCCTAAATGGAGGGGTGCATTGATAAGGTTTCCATTCCATCAACTAGCCACCATTTATAAACAATGACATAAACTATATTAGTTTATGAATCGAAATACATAATTCATTAATTGTAAAACACTTAACATAAATTGAATTGTTTATGGATAGAATCCATAATCATAAAAAAATTTATTTGAGAAAGTATATACTCATAAACCCTTCATAAAGGTTTGTAAATAAAATGAGAATTATCCTATGCATATCTCCCGGGAGTATCGTAACCAAGAGTGCAACAAGGCCCGTTGTCGTGCAACAGTTCCCATTCCAGTCTAGCTCAAAGCGATGTTTTCGGGTTTTAACCATAGGTAAATTTGTGCCAGAGCTACCTCTACCTGCTCATATCCAGACAGGGATGTATTGATTGGAAAGCTCACAAAATCTCTACAGTACCAAAATTATAGGAAGTTGTTCTATACTAATCCTCAAAGTCTATCTTAGGGCTATGTGCTCTAACCAGAGTTTATCTAAATCTAGTTTCCAAGGTTTTTTCTAAAATACCCTTGATACCAATTGTAACGCCCTGACCCCAGAAGCCCAGAGTTAGTGCATTATTACATATCATTGGAATGATCAGAAAAGATCATGTCTCAAAATACTGATTAGTTTAGTAGCTTCGAAAACACTTGATACATTCATATGTCTTACACTAAATTTTAAAATGAAGAACTAAAATAACATAATATCCATAGGCCACAATCATATCCCATAGACTATCCCTACAGGTCAGTCATAATATACTTCTTTGCATCCTGGGAAAAATTAAACATAGAAAGGGATGAGATCAGATGCTTAATAAGGATAACAATATAGCAGAAACCGTCATAAATAAGAATAAACATTTAAGGAAATATATAATACTAAAAAAAATCTTTTTAAACTTGAACTTCAGTATAATATAGAAAATATATAACCAAATAATTCCATTTACTTATTCACATGGATATTCTACTAGTCTAATAATCCCATGCAATATCAATAGCCACTTTCATAATGATGGAATGCGTAATTCCAGACTTTCATAACCACATATTCAAGGCCTTGTGCCAAGACTACAAATAATATTTTTTCAAGGCCTTGTGTGAAGACACTAGTTTTTCTCATGAGACCTACCGACGCATCGAGGAGCTATAGCGGGCTCTACCCATCACATTCTAATTCCAATGCATTCCTCATATGAAAAGGTTTAAACATAATATAAAAATTCGTATTAAAACTAGCATATGAAATTTCAATACTTTATCCATAAATCATGAATGGTGTGAAATAACACATCCACAACCAAACGTATCACAAAACCTTCAATACAATTTGGAATATTTTTATCATAATAAATCAACTTCAAACAAGTTTAAAATCCATCAAAGGATGTTGACATAGACGAAATGAAAACTATTTGAAGAAATACCTCTTTCTATTTTGAAACCATTTAAAACAAAAAAAATTATCTTCTAAATATTCTTATTATCTTTTAAGGGAAGATTCAACAATGTTATAACGGCGGAAAATAGCCGCACCCACCATATAAGTGAAAAAAAACATTCTTACCTTAATTTTGTCAAAAAGGTCATAAAGTACCTTGTTTGGAAAACGACGGAATGATTACTTTGATAACATATAACGTCACATAAGGGTATAAATTATTTTAACCCATTGTCTAGTAAAAAGTAAAAATGTTTTGAAATATATTTTTGAGAAACACAGATGTAGATGATAAGGAAGTCCTAGTATATTACTTATATATAAACAACCTTGAACAAGTAAATAGATTGTGAAATTAACCCTTACCTTGTACTTTTCCTTGGTCGAGGGTATGTTAAACTCTTGTATAATAGTTAAATCATTTTTATTAAATTATAAAATAATAATATACTTAAATAAGATATCATATATGATCTTCTAATATTATTTTGTTAATACAATTTTAGTATTATTGTCATTTCGTGTGTTAACATACTCATTTTATTTTATATGTTTTGTTACATAAGCCGGATTTTTTTATGGATAGGTTGTATCTTATTCATATTAAGAATGATATCAAGTCCTTAAACTTTATTTTTATTTATAAAATGAAAATTATTCTTGAATGGTTACAATGTGGAAAAGAATCTTATCGCGTTCCTGGAGATGGTATTCTGTATGTACACACGTGCGACAATATCATTCTTTTGATGTTAAAATAGTATATAATTGGATGGTATATCATTTATAAAGAATCATTATAACATTATATTTTTTATTTATATCATTTATACACATTATTATACCCATCCAAATGATGATATGTTTGAATAACAAACTACACCACGATGTGGAGATGGTAAGTCGTACGTATGCACGTATGGTGACTTTGTCATTTATAGGATGGATAAAATAATGACTAGGTTTGTACCATTTTTATAATAACATCACAGTATATATAAGATACTGGATTTATTATTTTATAATGGAAACAATAAAGAAATAGTAAGTGGAAGAAGAAAAGATCTTGAAAGAGGTGATGAAATATTTACCTCTTTTTTGTTTTCTTCCTCTTGATTTGATCAAAAGGGATCCTTTGGTTGGATTTATGAGTAATCGAAGGCCTCTAGGATGAAGTGAGGGAATTTGAGAGGATATTTGGGTAGGGTTTGTCTGATCCAAAATGCTTTGAAGGAATGAATTTGAGAGAAGGGTAAGTGCCCTTTTATAAGAGGGGTGAGGGGAACCTTAGAAAAAACATAAAATCTTAATATATAATAAATTAATATTCTATTTATAATGGATTAAAAGTGAATTATTTAAGAGGATAGGGTGAGTATTGGTCTAAATACTTCCAAACAATTTATTTTAGGCATGTTTAGGTCCATATATTAACCTTATCATTTATATTTAACTCCTAGTTAAATAGTTTGACACTTACCATGTCTCTTTGTATTTTTATATTTTATGGTTAATAATCGTACTATAACAAGCCAAGATAACAACAAGTGGTTAATTATTAATATATATATCCTTTTAAAATTCATGTTTTTGAAACTTAGATTTTTATTAATAGAATATCAATTAATAATATAATATTTGTTTTAAAAACTCTTTTATGTCAATTTTGACACTATTTGGTAATTGATTTTTTTTGAAAATCATAACATCATGATTAATTTTAAAAAACTTAATTAAATCAATACTAACATGTCATATTAACCTATAAAATTTGTGTAATTTATCAAAAGTCTTAATTTAAATTTATTTGGGTATTTATAATATCAATTATTTGTGTTATTAACTAATATGGTGATTACGACATCATCATTGTGTCATAAATAAATTAAATTATTTAATTTATAAAAATTATAACTAATATACCATTATGTATGAAATAGTTTTAGATTTCTAATTTATTTTTATATTAAAATTTATCTTATTTGTAACCCTATATTAAAAATGGTTTTTTAAACTTTGATTTCAGCTCTTTTAACTCTTCTTTAAATAAAATTATAATAAATGTCCTATTCTAATCCAAATGGACCTAAATGATAATAATTTATTCATAAGGTTGTTTTTGGTAGAGATACACTTATAAAATAGAATTAGGTCATGTTTTAGGGTAAAAATAATATAATTTTTACCTTTAATTAGCCTATTTAATTTTAACCGTGGTAAATAAAAGTTAAAAGTTAATATTTAACAAAAATTATTTTCATCTCATTGAACCAAATATTACTTACTGATATCAATATTGTATCTCAAATTTTTGAAATTAAATTCACAGAATTGGTAAAATTTAGTTTTATGAAAATTTTCAAATGCTCATAGGAGGTGGGTAAAAGATGGTAAAAAGTTCAACAAAATTTTATACATCTAATTTTATTATAAAAATTACTCCAATGAATTACATTGAACTTATATAGGTATTATGTATATTTTTTTACCTAAAATAAATTTTAAATAAAATAAATAATTATTGAAATAAAAAGTTGGTTTTAACAAATAACTCAGTGTTTTTCACTATTCATCAAAAATTGAATGTTTTCAGAAAGATACTAAAAATTCACCCTAAGCTAATTTAGATATTCCGAATCCAAAAATGATGTCCATTTTGAAAGATAAAATTATTAAAATTTAAAAAAGTGGGTATTACTATTCATAACAGATATTTTGATTGGTTGTGGTGTGTTAAAATCTTGAAGTCGTGTATAACGCAAGCTACTACATTATTCAAAGAGAAGCATCTCGTGGAAGCTTAGGGTGTTACTCTAAGGCATGAATTGAAATTTAAATGCACATAAAAAATATTTAGGATACTTATGGAATCATACATTCATCGTGGAGTCACCTAATAAGAAAAAAAATACAATATTCTCATAGGATTAACATATATTTGTGAACTCTGTAACTTCATACGAGTAACTTATTTCATTGTAAACTCATCAAAATTATTTTAATATTTTCTTATATATATGTATTTTTTCATCTATCAAAGTTATTTTTATAGATTTAATAGAACCACATGATATATAATGGATATGGCCCAATATGGTATGGGATTACTTCCCATTCACACATTCAGTAGTAAAATCCAAGTGTCATGTTTTAAAATTAAAAAATTGAATAACATGAAATTTTCTCTATATCTATATATCCAAATATTTTATAAAATTCAAATTAAAAAAACCATAAAATATTTATTTCATCCCATAAGAAAACCAACATTCATTTATGTCAAAAAACATATAAGGAATATACTTTTCATTTAAATACATTTAATGGATAAAATATATTAGAACATGGAGAAAATTGACATCTTTGAAAAACCATGAAATATTGTGACATAATATTGATAATAAATAATTTATATGATGGTTGGATGATCATTTAATTTCGTATCAATTAAAAAATATTTTTTTCCTCTTTGGTGATAAGAGTAAAACTGACCTGTTAAGAAAATAATTAAATGTTTAATTTATAAAACCTATATAAAATTTAAAGGATAGGTAAAAATTTACATCGATAATATGTAGAAAAAATAACGATATATTTTAATGAGAAGAAATATGGAAGATAAATATTTTCAAAGTAGATCATTAAGACAATGATTTAATGAGAAATCCCTTCTGGATTTTTTAATTATTGAATGAAAAGAAATTCGAAAAATTGAACATGAAATCGATTTGTAAAAAAAATTAATTTCAGTAAATTAATTATAAATACATACACATGAAATATTACACACCATAAATGTTAATTCATGTTGTGAAAATGGAATAATCCTCAATAAACAAAAATTGTGATGAGAAATCCCTTACCTCAAGTCCCAAAACATTTCGTGCATTTTATAGCCTCTAAATAATCAAATTGTACTAATTTTATACGTTATTAAATTAATATTTTATGCTTATTACCATAGAATAATCTATTTTATTTCATTTATTACCATGAATTATTGAGTTACTAAACTAGTTAAGCTTAAATCAGACTATTTTAGGATGTTTGATATATATTCTCAAACCATCATCTATAACATAACCATGGTCTGTGAGGATGTAGTCCACACATATACATGAACGATGATATAATTTCCAAACAAATATAAGAGTGAGATGGTATATAAAATGTCATATTTTAATAATCATATTTATTTCATGATCATTACATATATTCATTAAAGAAATCATAATATCTTACATTTGGAGAAGATGAGGAAAAACAAAACACATCACATTAGAGAGGTGGTAGTCTAGATGTACACATTAGCGATATTTTAATATCTAAAAGGATGGAGAAGGAGATGAAAAGGTGTTATGTCATTAACATAATAACATTTATGTTTATTGAAGATATTTATGTTAATTTATCAACACCTTTAAATATTATTTGATTGAGGTGAAATAAGAAATAATCATGAATACACTTGATTAAGAGTTATACCTCTCCATTAGAATACCCCCATTGGATTACAAATTAAGCCTTCTATTATTGTATTTTGGGAAGGAAAAACAAATAATACTTGGGTAGGATGGTTGGTAAGGTATTTTTTTATATTTCGAATTATCTAAATAGGTCGTTATGTGCCAGTAATAAAGTAAGGGAGGTGGAATCATATAGGTGATGTGGGTGTCAATCTTGTAAATACCTAAAATTCTTATATATAATATGTGTTTAAATCATTTAAAATACATCAAAATTTGTATAGTGTATAAGATAAATATTTTATTGTCAAAATGTATTCAACTAATTTAATTTATTACGTTTATATGGAATTTTAACTTTTCTTTTTTTAAACGCACACGTTAACCCCTTAACCATAACTATGGTAATAAAATTTTAAAATTCTAAGGGTCATGATGGTAATTTTAAAATAAATAATTTTCACATACATGGACCATTCATGATATCCTAGTAAATTTATTATCCAATTGAGTGATGGAAGGTATTTTATGTTTTTTTTATTTATTTAAAAATATTTTTTAAATGTTAAACATCATTTTATTTAATTTTTATGACTATTCATATATCATATCATTAAGTGCACAAACATAATAATTTAATTATAATTTAATACCCTTGAACATAACATACACTTTAGAGTTAATTATATAATTCAAGGAACTCCATAGTTTATCCAAAATATATTACTTTTAATTTATCAATGGAACATCTAAAAAATATGCTATATTTTAAAATCATGGATGTTGTTGGTTGAAAAACACTCTTCCAGTGAAATAAGGGAATGTTTGGGATTGATTTTTAAAACCATAACCCATTAATTAAATATTTTTATTCCAAAATTGGAATCCAATATCTCTGATTTAATTTATAGAATTAGTTAAAATTGATTTTGATATGTCTCAAAATATCAATGAAAATAGTTTGTAGAAAAATACTTGTTTCAAGCATAAATTTTTTTATTACATAATTCATTAAAATATTGATTCCCATATAATTAGTTAGATTTATACTAATAATAATAATTTTATTTTAACTTAAAAAAATCATAAAAATTTAACATTAAATTTCTTGTAATAAAATTAAAAAAATGAATGTTTTCTCAAAAGCTGTATTTTCACTATTCATACAAAAATCTACCTTTTTATAAATAACCCAATAAAATTGTCTTAATTTTATCTAGACACGATTATTTCAAAAATTATTCCCATTTTATAAAATAAATTTTTTAAAAGTGGTTTATTTAGTCATATTATACCCAAAATATACAATTAAACCCCCTTTTGAGGAAAATGTATTATTGAAGTATAAATTGATTTTAGACTGAATTATTACCTAGTATAAACTGTTGGATGAATTTAAATTTTTAATTAAATATATTATATATACATTACATTAAATTCATTCAAAAATATTAATTGAATTTTTTGAATTTTTTTTAAAATGTTATGTACATAATTTTTTTTAAAAAAAAATATCCTTTACTATTATATAGTTTTATTTAAAATGAACTTATTGAATATCTGTAATTAATCATTACATTTTTTCAAGGAAAAAATTCCAGAATATATTTCATAATTTGGATAATCCTATTTATACCCTACAATCCAACATCTAGGTTATAATGGTCATATGTTTATAATAATATCTTATCATTGTATCATAATGCATTTTAAGATTGGTATTGTGTGTAGAACACTCAATAAAACATCATATTCTTTTCATAATAAAATATCATGCTGTAACACTTATAAAAAATCCTAAAACTATATTAATATCCTTTAATGTTACTTATGATTCACTGGGGAAGTGATCTAATGATATCATTCACATCCTTTCTCTAAATGTATTATAATCAAGTATTATAATAATTTCCATGAAAACAATTTCTTTCTCTTAGTTTAATTATGATATAATGAAATTTTAATGATTTTATGTTAATTTAGAACACATTTTTATAGTTTTTCATTATATCATAGGTGGGTTTACAATTATATATCCCTCAAATGAATTGGAAAAGATTTACATATCATCAGATGACATGCATGTGATTATATATTGAACTGAATCCAATATGTTTGTTGGAATGGAGGAGTGATCCCAATTAAATATGGGACTATAACCAAAATGTAATGATGCCCTGGAAATGATAATTTACAATAGAAATTATTTTCATTTATGTACATTTCATATCCCTATAACACAATTATATATTCTGTACTATTCTTATATTATGTTTCCATATACTATGATGACTATCCGATGATCACAAATTACCATACCACATATCACATGATATATTTATAGAATTATATCTTGATTCAAAAATTATTTTCCATGTTTTTTGGGTCTGATTTCATTTTTTATTCATATAACTTATAATGCTATCATACCCATGTGTTTTTATGCTCATTTTTAATATTCGATTGACAACTCTCCTGTCCACCACTTACTGAGCATCTGAGCGCTCCCTTTCTTATGTTTTCATTCCCTAAGAAATGAAGAATAATATTATATATGATATGTATAAATGTTTATCATGTGTGAATATTATTTTTTGGGGAATATTTATGTATGATTATAAAGTATTTTAATAATGTATCTAATCTCTAAAGACACAAAACATGGAGGTTATGGGTTATGATGGTATGATATTATGAGTAATCTTTTAAAATGTTGTGATATCAATATATGTTATTTTCATGTTCTCTCAATTGGTATAAATGTGATGTTTAATTAATATTTTGGATTATGTTATAAAATATAGGGGGAAATACCTATCTTAACCTATATTATACCAAATTGTTATTGTATGAACCATGAGTGTCATAAGTTGGTCCCAATATAATATATGTTTTAATAAAGGTGTCATTATTAATAAAATATTACGATTTATTTCCCTTATCACGTGATTATTTTTTATGGATATTACCATTTTAATACTCTGAATAACCATCTTGGTTTTATTAATGGATAAATGACTGAATCATGAAATTAGGGTGGTGAAAACTATGTCAATATTGTAAACATATTATATGATCATAGTTCTATAAATTACTTTTTATATTAAAAAGTATCCAAGAATATTTTTTTCATGTACCAGATGACTAGATATTTATTTATAAGTGAAAACACATAATTTTACAATGATTTCATACTATGTCTATAAAACGTCTCTAATACAAGTATAAGTTGATATTATTCCAACAAATCTTGTTATTCTACTATTTTTAAAATTTGATGTGATTTTAGGAATGGATATTTTCCCTCTACATAGATTCCATATTAATTAAGATGATAAATAAATAATATTTTATATCAAAAATTATTAAATTATCATATATATATTAAATAATAACTATAAAATCCCTATAGAGGTTACTTCCCATGCATTACTGTTATTAACCAATAATCTGGGATATTGAGCTTAAATGGTCAGGGAAAAATTCAGTATTGAATATATTTATATTGCATTGGAGAATATTGATTTATTTATAGAATATTTTCCTAGTATTACCCATGACAATGAGGTTCATTTTTAATATATCTGGTATATAGTGCCATGCTACTATCAAAGAATCTTTAAAATGTTTCCACTATTCAATTAGATGAATTCATGAAAAAACTCCAAGATAATCTGGATAATTTTTTTATATTACCAATTTCATCTAAATATGGTTCACCAGTCATATTTTCTAGAGAAAGGATGGATCAATTCATCTTCACATCTATTATATTGAAATTAATGAGATGGAGATCAAGAATATTTTTCATATTCTATGTCTTGATCACATGTTTGATCAACTAAGAGGTGATCAATAAATATAAAAGGTAGACCATTAGTCCAAATATAAAAAAATGTGGGTGAAAATAGATTATATATCCAATATATCCTTTCAGACAAGATATGGATTCAATAAATTCATAGTGTTTCATTTAGGACATACTAATTCCCCCGCTATATTGATGGAACTAATGAAAAAAGTCTGTAGAGATTACCTCCATCAATTTTAGGGTTTCATAATAGTTGGTATTGTCATTTTTTTATGATTAAATGAGTCCATGAATAAAATGTAAGTATTTTTTTGAAGACCCTGTGGATGGAGAAACGAAAATTCAAATTTAGAAAGTGTGAATTCTGGATAAAAATTAGAATTCATGGGTCATTTAATCAAAAGTGATGGTATATCTGATGATCATTCAATAACATAGGGGATTTATGAATGGAACTAACCTATCATTATAATATAGATATTTAGTTTTCTTAGATTTTTTTGGATAATATTAACTCATTGTTATATTTTTAATGTGACTATCAATTCCACAATCCATTTTAACTTATATGGAAATTAGGTTCCCGTAGAAAAGTGAATATGAAAAAAATTAAAGGGATCTTAAGTAAAGGTTGTTCACTACAAATTTACTCACACTAACATATAGTGTAAATTGATCTAATATATATATTTATTAAAAAATAATGTATTGGGAAGTGTAAAACCCATATTTTTTTATGAATTATTATTTTTTGATAAAATAAAATGCATTGATGGGTTTCATTGCTCGCTACACAAAGTTATTAATTATTTATAAAAAAATAAAAATTTAATCTTGAGATACATACAACAATGAGTTTATATTGGGGTTTATGAAACACTAATTTTGTCTTGTGTTACACACAATACTGAGTTCCATTGATAGTTTGTGTTACACACATGACCAAATTTTACCGAACATCAATGTACTATTAATATTATTATTTAATATTATAGATATCACATAGAAGGTGGAATGGAGGGTATGAAATGATTATAGAAAATATGAAAATATTTTATATGCATGTTTATATACTTTACATATTTTGTAACAAATTAACTAAAAAATAAAGTAAGAAATATGTAAAAAGAAAAGAAATTTATTTTTGGAAAATCTATTTTTTCAATGATCAAACATCTCTTATCTCAATAAATTAAGATAACAACTTTTTATGAATTATTATAATAAAATTTATATTCAAAAAACTATTTCGCATTATTTTGATGTGTTTTATACAAAAAAGATAAGAAAAAAAATCCAAATCCATGCATAAAAAGAAATATCTTTCTAAAAGGCTGTTTTTTTACCTTTTAATGGTGCGCTTGTTTTTTTATTTTATTTAAAAGTTTATATGAAAAAATAAACTTTATTTTTGAAATATTATTATCATAATTTTATAAGGGTGAATTTTTTGAATTTTTTTAGAAGTATAATTGTTTTTGATAAATAGTTAAAAAATACTAAATTATAATTGAAAAATACCTTTTCGATGGAATAATTAATTAGGATAACCTATATTTTTATTTTTTAATGTAAAATTAGTTAAATTATATATCTATTAATAAAATTTATCTTATTATAATTAATTTCATATTTTAATATGATATAAGAATATTGTAATCGTTTGAACATTTTTACATTTAATAAATGGCTTTATTATAACATCCTTGGGATTGTTTTTAAATTACTTTTTTTTCCACTTATGTGAATTTAATTTGTAAAAAGGAATTATATATTTTTAATAAATAAAATTTCTAATTCCTATTACATCCAACATAATTTTTTACCATAATGATTAATGGAATCCATTAATATTAATTACAATGATTAAGGAAAAAACTAGTTTACCTAGTGTTCAACCTTAGAATATATGGTTGAAGAAAGACAAAAAACATGTAAAAAACACAATATATGGACATATTTCGACACTTGTGACCATATTACATATTTTTATGAGTTTTTGGGGTAGTTTTCCATGGAATTGACCCATATAATATGTTGTGCAATGAAAAAGACAAAAAGTGCACCTTTATTCCTTTAAATTTTCTATAGAGCTTTAGAATAGGGAAAAATAATATTGGTTCAGTTATACATATTATTTTTAAATATAAATTAGTTTTTTATCACTAAAATTTATCTTTAAATTTTAAAGATAAATTATTCACTTAAAATAACTAAGAAATTGCAACACAGTAATTATTTATTTAATAATCAACAAAAATAAATAATACTAAAAATATTAAAAGTGAGAAAAATTGAAAGAATGATTATATACCATTACTTTTGTAGATGATTAAATAATTTTAATTTTTTTTTAATTTAATATATTCTACTTCCATCATTTTATTGATAATTTTTAGTTCGAAATAATTAAATAATGTCAAAATAGACATGAATGTTATTTTATAATAAATGATATTTTATTAAATTATATAAATTTAATATAAATCATATATTTTGTAAAGTTATTTTTTTATTATTAAATATAAAATATTTTTCATTCATAGACCAATTATACAATTATAATGACTATATTGACTGATAAATATTAAAAAACGTTGTTAGAGTAGTTAGGGTTAAAGAAGTGGTTTTGCATGTTACATGAGCTTGTTTTAAATTTAATTTAAAAAAACATTATTTTTTTTATAAAATAGATACAATATTTAGAATTAGTGGGTAGAAATTTTTTAATATTTATCACCTTAATTTAGAATTAAAGGATAAATTAGTTATGTCAGAAAACTAGTTACCATACTGACAAACAAAAAATAGTAAAATAAAAAAACATATGAGTTATAGAACCAAATGTTTAAAAAATGTGTTCATATGTGTGGTGGAGGTTTTAAATACCATATACTATTTACACAACTTTAAATATAAGTTTTTATAGAAAATGGAGGTAATCTTTACCTCCCAATAGGGACTAATTTTGAGTATTTACAAAAATGTCACTCCTTATCCACTATAAAAAAACACTCACCTACCCCACTCCTTCACATATCTTGTAAAATTTTTGTTAAGAAATATCTGAAAAAATCACATCCCAACATCCCTCCTCTAATTATATAATCTTTTGGAAACAAATAAGACCAAATAAATACTTTGGTTCAAACTAAAAGGAGATACCTTGAGAAGAGGTAACATTTGTTAACAAACTTTTTTGTTTTATTTATTCGTCAAACCCATTAAAATATTTTTATATCATTAATATATCATAAAATCTGTATAATAAATATTATTAGATGTTTTTATGTTAATTTTATGACCTAAAATCACACACACTTCAATCAAAAGGTCTATGTAATCATCATTCGTTTTCACGACAAACTACTACCTTTCGAACTGATATCGTTTGTTTTTTCATTACCAAATTTAATGGTTTGGAATAATGATGTAAATATTATTTATAAATGATATATATATATATATATGATATTTATGATTTATATTTTTTTTAATTTTTATATAACACATAACATCATCATTTCCATTTTCTAGGAATATGATAACATCGTTCGTGTGTTTGGTGGACTATCGCCTCGCAGAGCTATGGGATTCGTTCATGCTTTACATGGAATGTATTAAGGATGAGTATAGTATAAATATTTGATATGTATAACATAAAAATATTATTTAATTATAATATATATATATATATAACTGTATAATTCAAATGTCGGGTTTTCAATAAGACAAGAAAATGGAAACAACGTTCATTCGTACGTATAACCTACCATCTCCACGAACAATGTATTTTTTTAATATTACTAAATTTTAGGGATTATTATAAATTAATTAATATGGAATATATATGATATTAATAAAAATATTATCATTCTTTAAATTATTAAATCATTGGCTAAGTAAGAGGTCTATGACAAACAAGTTAATATATTTAAGAAAAAAAAGTAGTTCTTAACCGAAACAAAATTTTAACATGGAATTGATAATAAATGGGTAATATAAAGTCACAAGTAAATAATATGTGGTATTATATATATTAATATCGTTATGTGATTTATTTATTATAAAAATATATTAATTATATAGGATTATTGAACAAGTACTATGAGATTCAAGACTTAATGTAAGGTATTTTCATTTCACTATTTAATTTTGTGAGACACATGCTATATTCACCACATCTTTGTTCTATAATGTGTATATAAATCCCATGAATTTACCTTATGATTATTATAAATAAAATTTTATTTATTTATATATCCATTTTAGGATATATCTTTCAAGGGGTTATATATTTAAAGTTACCAAAGCATGAGGGAATTTTGTCTCAATTTGCCTTATTTGAGACACATGGTATGTTATGCGCATATATTCTTTTATGAGGTGTATATAATGAAAAATTGTCATGTTATAAAATTATTCTCTATATTTTAATGATACTTTCATATTAATTTACTATTATTCTTTCATGGGGATTTTGATTAAACCTTACCAAAGTGGTAATGATTTTATGTTACAATCTCATTATTTATCGGGATTATTTACAATTATGCTACCAATGATGAAATATTATGATCAGTATCTAAAAAATTATCACTAAATTACTTATAATATTATTATCCATAATATAATCAATTAATTTTACCATTTCCCAATATATATAACTTATTAATATTAATGAAACAGATTTATAAGAATCTGAAATTATATCTCTCTTCCGTCGGAGATATGTTTTCTTTCAAAACCATGTTTTCTAAAATAGTTTTCAGAAAATATTATAATATTATCCAGTGTTAATAAAATAATTTTTTTACTATGGTTTAACATTTTATAAAATTATTTTAATTTGAATCATCTATTTGTTTTCTGATCAAGGCTATTTTTACTTTTACCGATAATATAAAAGGAATCATTTTTTACGTATACAACATATTTGGAATTCAATGTCTTCATGACCAATCAATTCAATAATATTAATTTATAATATTTATAGAATATTTTGAAAATAAATGCATTTCTTAAATATTTTTGAATTAACTATATTTTAATTTATTTTTTCAATTAATGTAATTTTTAAAATGTTTTATGTTTTAAACATTATTTTAAATAATTTTCTGAGCTTGCTATAGAATATTAAAAATTTATTTTAAAATAAAATAATTTCATATTGTATTTATGTTTTAAAATAATTTTAAATTGTTTTTGAAGCATCCTTTTTATGTTTTAACTTATTTTCAAAGAATATGGTTTTAAAAAACATTAACATTTTCAAAAAATTCAAATTGGAAAGTATATTTTATAAACGAAATGTTTTAAATTAATTTTCAAAACATTATTTATAATTTTTTAGTGTTATTTTAAAATAAAAGGATTTTGATCATGTTTTATGGAAGTTTTTTTTTAAAATAATGTCTATTTTCTATAATAAATTTTCCAAGTGATCTATCAAAATCGTTCGCCATATAAGATTAAATATTTATTATATAATTATCATTTCATGTGTTATGATATTATGAATTTTTATGATCATGTTTCATAGATATGAATGATTTAATTACTTGATGGGTGGGGCCTATATCTCCATCCAATGCATTAGGTGAATATTTAAATATCAAGAGATAGGAATTTCTAGAATGGGGTGTAAACCTAGTTCAGTAAGGGACTCTATTAGATTAAATGGACTTTTGACTGAACCATGACTACGGAAATGGTATTGGGAGTGAATCTTTACTTCTAAGATGGTTTGAGTAGTGATCCCATTCCACTATGATAGCTTTGACAGCGAGACATAAATATAATGAAAATCATTTTTTATTATTATGTGGCTCCCATAATTCTATATATTTTTTCTAGGTTATTATATTATAGAATATGGGCCTGATTTCCATATTATTTATGTCTTAAGATCCTCCAATGTTTATTACATGACTCATTTTTATGATCTTTGATATGTTGGGTATGATATTTAAATGTTATGTTCATGTTACCATACCATTATTTTCATGTTATGATTAAGTATCTCCTTTATTAACCCTTAATGATAATCTGAGATCACTATTTCTTATGTTTCCTTTCCCCATGATATGAATAATAGTTTTATGTAGGGTTATTAAATGGGAATATACTTGTGGGAAATATTGTGTCACGACCCGTCCTCGGGGCCCGTGCCGTGACTACCCCAAGCCCGCCTTCCATAGGCCAGGGGCTGGCGACTAGCACCAAGGCCTAAATCCCGGTAAAAAGGGAAGGCATTGCCTTTGTAGAGTAAACAAGCACCTCAGAGTAAGCAAGAGGAAAAGTAAACACTAAGTAAAAACAGAGTACAACTGAAAGTGCGGAAAAGTAAATGGGCCAGTATACAAACCCAAACTGAAAGTAAAGTACAACTCGAATGGGAAAACAACAAATGTAGAGTAAAAGCCGCTACGCCGAGCTGTCCACTGGAAATCCCACCTGAAGGGTGGGTACAGATAGCTCCACTGCTCCTCGGGTCCCGCCGTCTGCTCTAAGCACGTCCCGCCCAGTGGTCCACCTCCAGGTACCGTCCTGCTCTGCAAGCCTCAACCACGATCAAAGATGTCCATCGTCTGCAACCAACACAACGTAGTGCGGGCATAGCCCGTGCAAGGGTGAGTATAAGCTACTCAGTAAGGACCCCGAGACCCCCGAAGGTCTCCTAAAATCCACAAAGGATAAACCACAAAAGGAAGATACAATCACGAAGTAACAACCGACACTGCTTAGATATATGCCCATACATATACCTAAGTCATCAATTCCAATACGCTCCAACCTCCGAGCCCAAGTACAACTCAGTCCACACAGGAAAGTAAACGTACTCCACACAGGAAACCAAAATGTAATCCACACAGGATAGCACAACACAATACACACAGGAAAGCAAACAGGATTCAGCTCACACAGGTATAATTCTTCGAAAGACTATAGATATTATCACTGATACATCTATGTCGTCGGACCCACAAAGGATCGATAGGTACTAACCCTTGCAAATACCCACACAGGATCGGACCCACACAGGATCTGTAGGCGCTGGTTCACACAGGACTGCTGAGCGCTTACCCACACAGGATCGGACCCACACAGGATCAGTAGCACTGATCCACACAGGATCACTGAGTGCTGTAGTCGTCGTAGTCGAATCCACTAAGGATCTATGCACAGTCGTCGTCGCAGTCACAATAGCAGTCACATCCAGATCTAGGGTTCCCGCACACAGCAAGCTCGTTCGGGAGGATCCGCTCCACGAGCCGAGAGGCTGATACATCAACTGTCACTTATAACAGATTTGATGTATCCAAAAGTTCCGTATCGTCAACAGGAACAAAACTCAACAGACGGTGTGTCAATCGGACGCCCGGTCTGAGAGTTATTGGTTTTTTCGTCCCAGGGGCCCTGTTGGTTTTTAAGGTAAAGCCAACCTGACTGTACTCCACCTACGTCCAAACCTCGGGCGGAGTATGCCAAAAGATCTGTCTCACTAAGAGAACACAACAAAGCTAACGACACATCAATCGGACGTCCGTAGCTCAATGTATGAGTGTTTCCGTTCCGAGGGCCCGGTTGGTTTCGTGTACGAACAAACCCAGCCGAACTCAAATTAATCCGAAACCTTGAGTGCGATATACCAAAACGACCATCTTGATCCAAGGATCACATCGCTGTTGACAGCGCGTCATTTGAAGGTTTTTACCCCGAGTTATGGGCATTTGAATCAAAACCGCTCGGTAACGGGGGTTTCGGGCCCGGGCCGACCCGGCCCGAGACCCCCCGGTTGGCCCGAACCGGGTCGACCCGCCCCGGACAGGGTCAGCCCAGCCCGGCGTGGCCCGGCCCGGCCTGGCGGACCGGCCAGGCGCCGGTCCGGCTCAAGGCAGCGTGCTGGGCGCGCTGCCAGCTCGGCCTTCGGCCGAGCTGATTCGGAAACGGGGGGCGCGTGCCCCCCTTTGTGAAACCGCGGCCCCCCTCATTATGGGGGACCGTTTTTATGCTGGCCGGGGGAATTAAATTCCCCCGGGTTTCTCCACTCCGGCCAGCCCGACTTGGCCGGCCGACTGCCTCTCAATGGGACCGGCAAAGGCCAGACCCTTTCCGGCTTCCGACACCGGCGGCCCGGCTGGCCGCCGGTCACCTTGTTCCGCCGCGGCCCGGAACCGGCCGTGGCCTTTTCCGTCCGGCGCGGTGCGACGACACCGCGCCCCTCCGCCGCGGCCCCGCTCCGGCCGCGGCGCCTTCAATTTCCTTCAACACGGCGCGACGGCGTTGCGTTCTTGAATTTCTTTCCACGGGGCGGCGCGACGGCGCCGCGCAATATTTTCCATGATTCCCGCATGGTGAGACGACACCACGCCATCCCGTTCCATTCAAAAAGGAACAAACATGAACAAGGAGTGGGTTAGGCTGTGTTTGTGCGGTCTGGCCCCCTCTCGTTAAGCGATAAAAGTTAATCGTTTATCCTCAAAGTTCGTCATGCTAGAAAAGAAACAGGAATAATTTAATAAAACAACAACAATCCCCTACCTCGGTTTCAAGTGCGGAGCACGTCAACAAGCCGCGGAAGACAAGCATCGCGGAAGTCGAGCGTCGCGGAAATCATACGTCGATTCCGTTGATTTCGAGGTGCGTCCGAAGAGGTAGCGTCACTGGAGAAGCTTCGTAAGCCGACGAAGAAAGTCTGAGGAGAAAGCGGCGTCTCCTTTCATTGACACGGGAAGAATATCGTAAGAAGCGGCGTCGTCGATCTTCAGAAACACACCGACTATGAAGAAGAGATGTGGCGTTCTTCGTCGAAGCTTAAGTGTTCTTCGTGTTCTTCATCAAGGTTTGAAGAAAAAGAAGAAAGATCCCAAATTCTCTCAAAGTGGCAAGAGAAATCTAACCAAAATAAAATAAGCTTAAAGCTTATTTTATTCACACAACTAAACCACTTGAATTTCAAAAGATTGAAATTAAAAAATAACTCATCTCAATTAATAACCTAAGTTGTCAAGATTAATTAGAGAGGAGTTATTGGGAGTTTAAAGGAGAGTTGAAGAGTTAGGGTTAGTGTGGGCCCCACCACACTTAATCCTCTCAAGGGAGGTTAAGTGGATGTGGGTCCCACCCCTAACTCCCTTTGGGAGGATATAACCAACATGGTTTAAAATAAATTGTGTTTCCACAATTTATTTAACTTCATTTAAAATCCCCCAAAACTAACTCTCAACCCGCACAAAACGCAACTTTGGAAAAGGTATCCTTAAGTGAATATCGGCGCTACGAGTTCATCGGTGTCCTCAGATTTCAATTTCGAGCACCGGATCAAAAGTTAGAAATTCCCGCTCGTTCGTTCACTGAACGTACCCGAGCCAAACTTCGGAAATTGATTCCGGGCACACCGGGCCTCGGAATCATGTGCCATCAGAAACCGCACTCTTGTAAAATTCTAAAGAAAATTAAGAAAAAATTTCCCTTGAATTTTACAGGTCTTTACATTACTCCCACCTCAGGGCTTTACGTCCCCGTAAAGATACATCAAAACTAGGGAAACAAATGAGGGTACTGAGCACGCATCTGAGCCTCCCGCTCCCAAGTCTCTCTTAGAGATTTCTGTGCTGCCATCTGATGCGCACTAGAGGAATCGACCATCCATGTAGGACCTACTCATGTCGATCCTCAATCTCCACCAGGATCTCTGTAAAAGTCGCCCCATCGTCAACGTCAAGCTCCCCATGGTCAATGATGTGCGTCGGGTCGTGCACGTATCTCCTCAGCTGAGATACTTGGAAGACGTCGTGCACCCGGTGCAACTGAGGTGGTAGAGCCAGGCGATAAGCCACCTCGCCAATCCTGCTGAGGACCTGGAAGGGTCTGATGAAGCGCAGAGATAACTTTCCGCCTCGGCCAAATCTCCGTATACCACGTCGAGGTGAGATCCGCAAGAAGACGTGGTCGCCATCCTCGAACTCTAGTGGCCTCTGCCTCCTGTCAGCGTATGACTTCTGTCGGCTCTGAGCTGTCCTCATCCACTCCTGGATGACCTGGACCTTCTCTGTCATGGCCTGGACCATCTCTGGTCCCACAAGTGCTGACTCTCCAGGGTCTGTCCAGCACAAAAGAGATCTACAAGGTCAGTCGTACAACGCCTCGTACGGTGTCATCCCAATGGTGGAGTGATAGCTGTTATTGTACGCAAACTCCACCAAGGGTATGTGGTCCTCCAAGCTACGACCAAAGTCGAGGACACATGCGCGGAGCATTTCCTCGAGAGTTTGAATGGTCCTCTCCGTCTGACCATCCGTCTGAGGATGAAAGGCTGTGCTCAAACGTAGCTGCGTCCCAAACGCCTCCTGCAATCCCTTCCATAGCCGGGAAGTAAAACGAGCATCTCGATCGGAGATGATAGATGATGGCACACCGTGAAGCCGAACAATCTCCTGAACGTAAAGACGTCCCAAGCTCTCCACTGAGTCCTGCTCTCTGATGGGTAAGAAGTGTGCCAACTTGGTGAGTCGGTCGACAATCACCCAGATAGAGTCGTGACCTCTGGATGTGCGTGGAAGTCCAGTCATGAAGTCCATAGATATCCCGTCCCACTTCCACTCCGGGACCTCCAAGGGTTGTACCAAGACTGCTGGTACCTGGTGCTCAGCCTTCACCTGCTGGCAGGTGAGGCATCGAGAAACGAACTCTGCCACAGCGTTCTTCATGCCTGGCCACCAGTGCTGTCGTCTGAGATCCTGGTACATCTTCGCCACTCTGGGATGTACCGCAAAGGGAGAAGTGTGAAACTCTCTCAGCACCTCATCCTGTAAAGCAACTGGTACCATGGTATTTCCTCTGAAAAGGATGTCGTGCTCTGCTCCAAAGGAGAAACCATCAGGTGCCTGTCCTGAGGATATCTGTGCACACCACGTCTCACAGTCAGCGTCCCCACGCTGTGCCTCTCTGACCCACTGTATAAGTGGAGGAGTTACTGTGAGAGACTAAAGGAAGGCTGCTCCATCTCTATCCACGAAGGATATCTGCAAAGAGGCTAGCTGCTCCGTCGCCTCCTCAAATAGCTGAATGTCCGTCCTCCTGCTGAGGGAATCGGCTACTAAGTTCCCCTTCCCAGGAGTATAGACTATCTCAAAGTCATAGTCCTGGAGGAACTTGAGCCATCGACGCTGTCTCAGGTTAATGTCCTTCTGTGAGAAGATGTACCTGAGAATCTGATGATCAGAAAAGACTGTAAACCGCTCGCCCATCAGATAGTGTCGCCATGACTTCTGAGCGAAGACTACTACTGCTAACTCCAGGTCATGGGTAGCATAGTTCTGCTCATGCGGCCTCAAATGACGTGATCCATAGGTGATCACTGCCTGCTCCTGCATCAGGACACATCTGAGTCTGGTCCCTGATGCATCGCAGTAGACTACGTACCCTACTCCATCCTCTGGCAACCTCAAGATAGGTGCGCTGGTCAATCTCTGTCTCAGCTCTTGGAAGTTCTGCTAACATCTGTCTGACCACACGAAGGGTTTCCCCTTCCTCGTCAAAGCTGAGAGTGGTGCCGCAACTCTAGAGAAGTCTGGAACGAATCTTCGGTAGTATCCAGATAGTCCCAAGAAACTCCGCACCTCTGTCACGTTCCTGGGTGGCTCCCAAGCTAACACTGCCTCGATCTTTTCAAGATCCACTACAACTCCCACCTCAGAGATGACGTGTCCCAAGAAGTGGACCTCACATATCTATAACTGACACTTCGAGAGCTTACCATAAAGCTGGTGCTCTAAGAGTGTGTCTAGTATAAACCGTAAGTGGTAGGTGTGCTCCTCCTCAGTCGTCGAGTAAATCAAAATGTCGTCGATGAAGACCACGACAAATCGATCGAGGTATGGCTGAAAGATCCTATTCATGAGGGCCATGAACACTGCTGGAGCATTGGTTACGCCGAATGGAATAACCAAGAACTCATAGTATCCATACCGACATTTGAAGGCCGTCTTCTGCACGTCCTCGTCTCTAACTCTGAGCTGATGATAGCCTGACCAGAGGTCTATCTGCGAGAACCACCATGCTCCCTTGAGCTAATCAAAGAGGTCATCAATCCTCAGTTGTAGATACTTGTTCCTCACTGTCACCTGGTTCAGGCGACGGTAGTCGACACAAAGTCGCAAGATCCCGTCCGCCTTCTTGGCGAACAATATCGGGGAAGCCCAGGGTGAAACACTGGGTCAGATGAACCCCTTTCCCTGCAAGTCCTCCAACTGTACCCATAGCTCACGAAGCTTGGCTAGGGCCATCTGATAAGCTGGAGTCGAAATCGGGGCTGTCCCGGGGTACATGTCATTAAAAAAGTCTACCTCTCTGTGAGGAGGTAACCCTGGAATGTCGTCGGGAAAAACATCCGCAAACTGATCCACCACTGCAGGAAAACCAGGACTCCACACGTCAACTGATCCTAGGATGAGGCTAGCCAACTGATGAGTGATGGGTTGTCCTCTCCTCTGTGGAAGTCCATCCTGTGCTGCAAAGGCTCCCTTCTCATCGGTGAAGGTGAACCTGCTCCCGTCAGTGCGCACACATCGCACCTTGCGCCTAAAACAGTCAATCTGCGCATGGACCGTAGATAACCAATCCTTGCCCAAGATGATGCCGTAAGGCCTCGACGCTGCTACAAGAAGATCCCAGCCGAAACTCTCGCCTCCTAGAGTAAGCTCACACTGCCGGCACCAGTGCGTAATCATCGAGTCTGCTCCCGTAGGAGTCTCTAGCCATAAGGATCGAGCCAACGACTCTGTCGGAATCTCCGAGCTCCTAACAAGGGCAGCTGCTATGAAAGAGTGACTCGCTCCCGTGTCTATAAGAACTGCAGCAAGGGTGGAATAGACACAGATAGTACCTCGAATCATCTCGGTCGCGCCGTGTTCATAGGCCTCTCCTGCCTGGAGTTGTGCCTGTCTCTGCCCGCCAGCTCCCTATGGTCGGGGTGGACCTCCTGGTGGAGGTGGTGGTAGAGCCTCAAAGCGTCGCCCACCACCTGCTGCTCGGCTAGCTCCTCTTCCTCATCCGCCTCCTCCCTGCAGACCGCCACAGTCGACCCTCTGCCTCTGCCTTGGTGGTCCCTCAACCATCTGCTGCTCCTCGGCATGGCGGGTCGGGAAGTCACTAGCCATGTGGCCCTGCCCGCCGCACGAGTATCACTGTCTGCCTCTCGAATGACTGGCTCCGTGCTGTGTGCCCCACACTACTGAGCCAGTGTCCTGAGGTCGTTAGCCCGAGGGTCTGGTCTTCCTGGACCCCTGAGTCATCCGTCGATTGCCTGCTACAGAAGACTCTGCCACGTGTCGCCCTGCGGTGGGTCGCGACGCTGGTGTAGACTCAGCAAGAAATCTATCGATCAAAAGGGCATGCTCCAGTACTCCTGTCTGAGTTGGAATGCAGAGGGAGATCAGCGATGCCCTGATCTCGTGTCTCAAACCCTACGCAAAGGTCCGATCCCGGAAGAATGAGTCCCGTACCATGTCGGTCGTGTAGCGCGAGAGATCGGTAAATCTCGCCGAGTACTGAGCGACCGTCATGCTGCCCTACCGCAGCTGAAGAAGCTCCTAAATGCGCACCGCACGGAGGGTGGCTGGGATGAACTCCGAGCGGAAGAGGCTCTCAAAGTCCGTCCAAAGTAGATATGCCTCATCGTGCACCTGGAGTATCAAGCTCCACCATCGGCCCACTGCTGCATGTAGTAGGCTCGCAGCGAGGATCACCATGAGGTCTGCTGGTGTCCTCACTAGTCTAAAAACTCATACGACTACCTCCAGCCAGTCCTCAGTTGCCTGGGGGTCCATCTCCGCATGAAACCTGGGTGGTCACTGGCACTGAAACTCTTGCAGTGCGCTGAGGTGATGTGCATCGTCAGCGGCTAGTGCTGGAAGTATCGGGGGCTCGGCGGGTAAAGCTACCGCCGGTGCCACTGCTGACAAAGGGCCCTGCACCGAGGCCTCGTCGTTCGGTGGGCTGTCATCACGCTCGACTCTCGGAACCCTAGCTGGCTGCCATCGTGGGGCCTTCCTGAAATGGAAACAGGTGCACCACGGTCAGAACAGTATACCTGATGTGTTGATATAAAGTAATCACAAATAAAACTTGAACACACACACAATCAATGTTTTCGTGCATTAAGTCAGAAATCAGAAGTCAGGGTCCTGGTGTACGGATATGTCGGTCGCCACACCAACACTGGACTCCCTGGACTGATAACCACACCCAATACACTAAACACTACTGCTTCACATAGAAAAGATCAGAGTTCACGGTAGAACCGAACTCCTTTGATACCAATTTTTTCACGACCCATCCTCGGGGCCCGTGTCGTGGCTACCCCAAGCCCTCCTTCCATAGGCCAGGGGCTGGCGACTAGCACCAAGGCGTAAATCCTGGTAAAAAGGGAAGGCATTGCCTTTGTAGAGTAAACAAGCACCTCAGAGTAAGCAAGAGGAAAAGTAAACACAAAGTAAAAATAGAGTACAACTGAAAGTACGGAAAAGTAAATGGGCCAGTATACAAACCCAAACTGAAAGTAAAGTACAACTCGTAAGGGAAAACAAAAACTATAAAGTAAAAGCCGCTACGCCGAGCTATCCACTGGAAATCCCACCTGAAGGGTGGGTACAGATAGATCCACTGCTCCTCGGGTCCCGATGTCCGCTCTGAGCACGTCCCGCCCAGTGGTCCACCTCCAGGTACCGTCCTGCTCTGCAAGCCTCAACCACGATCAACGCTGTCCATCGTCTGCAACCAACTCAACGTAGTGCGGGCATAGCCCGTGCAGGGGTGAGTATAAGCTACTCAGTAGGGACCCCGAGACCCCCGTAGGTCTCCTAAAATCCACAAAGGATAAACCATAAAAGGATGATACAATCACGAAGTAACAACCGACACTGCTTAGGTATATGCCCATACATATACCTAAGTCATCAATTCAAATACGCTCCAACCTCCGAGCCCAAGTACAACTCAGTCCACACAGGAATGTAAACGTACTCCACACAGAAAAGAAAAACGTAATCCACACAGGATAGCACAACACAATCCACACAGGAAAGAAAATAGGATTCAGCTCACACAAGTATACTTCTTCGAAAGACAATAGAGATGATCACTGATCCATCTAAGTCGTCGGACCCACAAAGGATCGATAGGTACTAACCCCCGCAAAGACCCACACAGGATCGGACCCACACAGGATCTGTAGGCGCTGGTTGACACAAGACTGCTGAGCGCTGACCCACATAGGATCGGACCCACACATGATCGGTAGCACTGATCCACACAGGATCGCTGAGTGCTGTAGTCTCCGTAGTCGAATCCACTAAGGATCTCTGCACAGTCGTCGTCGCAGTCACAGTAGCAGTCGCAACCAGCTCTAGGGTTCCCGCATACAACAAAATCATTCGGGAGGATCCGCTCAACGAGCCGAGAGGCTGACACATCAACTTTCACATAGACCAGAGTTGATGTCTCCAAAAGTTCCGTATCGTCAACAGGAACAAAAAGCAGCAGACGACGCGTCAATCGGATGCCCGGTCTGAGAGTTATTGGCTTTTTCGTCCCAGGGGCCCGGTGGGTTTTTAAGGTAAAACCAACCCGACCGTACTCCACCTACGTCCAAACCTTGGGTGGAGTATTCCAAAAGATCTGTCTCACTAAGAGGAACACAACAAAGCTAACAACACGTCAATCGGACGTCCGTAGCTCAATGTATGAGTGTTTACGTTCCTAGGGCCCGATTGGTTTCATGTACGAACCAACCCGGCCGAACACAAAGTAATCCGAAACCTTGAGTGCGATATACCAAAATGACCATCGCGATCCAAGGATCGCATCGCCGTTGACGGCGCGTCGTTTGGATGTCCTTAGCCTGAGTTATGGGCATTTGAATCCAAACCGCTCGGTAACGGGGGTTTCGGGCCCGGGCCGACCCGGCCCGGCACGACCCGGCCTGGCTGGGCGTGGCAAGGCGCCGATCCGGCTCAAGGCAGCGCACTAGGTGCGCTGCCAGCTCCGCCTTCGGCCGAGCTGATTGGGAAACGGGGGGCGCCTGCCCCCCTTTGTGAAACCGCGGCCCCCCTCATTATGGGGAGCCGTTTTTATGCTGGACGGGGGAATTAAATTCCCCCAGGTTTCTCCACTCTGGCCGGCCCGACTTGGCCGTCCGGCTCCCTCTCAACGGGACAGGCAATGGCCGGTCCCATTCCAGCTTCCGACACCGGCGGCCCAGCTGGCCACCGGTCACCTCGTTCTGCCGCGGCCCGGAACCGGCCGCGGCCTTTGCTGTCCGGCGCGGTGCGACGACACCACGCCCCTCCTCCGCGGCCCCGCTCCGGCCGCGGTGCCTTCAATTTCCTTCAACGCAGCGTGACAGCGTCGCGTTCGTGAAATTTTTCCAAGGCACGGTGCAACGACGCCGCGTAATATTTTCCTTGATTCCCTCGTGGTGCGACGACACCACGCCATCCCGTTCCATTCACAAAGCAACAATCATGAAAAAGGAGGGGGTTAGGCCGTGATTGTGCGGTCCGGCCCCCTCGCGTTAAGTGATAACAATTAATCGTTTATCCTCGAAGTTCGTCATGCTAGAACAAAAATGGTAATAATTAAATAAAACAACAACAATCCCCTAACTTGGTTTCAAGTGCGGAGAACGTCAACAAGCCGCGGAAGACAAGCGTCGCGGAAGTCAGACATCGCGGAAATCGTTCATCGATTCCATTGACGTCGAGGTGCGTCCGAAGAGGTAGCGTCGCTGGATAAGCTTCGTAAGCCGAAGAAGAAAGTCTGAGGAGAAAGCGGCATCTCCTTTCGTTTACACGGGAAGAAGATCGAAAGAAGCAGCGTTGTCGATCTTCAGAAACACACCGCCTACGAAGAAGAGATGTGGCGTTCTTCGTCGGAGCTTAAGTGTTCTTCGTGTTCATCGTCAAGGTTTGAAGAAGAAGAAGAATGCTCCCAAATTCTCTCAAGGTGGCAAGAGAAATCTAACCAAAATAAAATAAGCTTATAGATTATTTTATTCACACAACTAAACCACTTGAATTTCAAAAGTTTGAAATTAGAAAATAACTCAACTCAATTAATAACCTAAGTTGTCAAGATTAATTAGAGAAGAGTTATTGGGAGTTTAAAGGGGAGTTGAAGAGTTAGGGTTCGTGTGGGCCCCACCACACTTAATCCTCTCAAGGGAGGTTAAGTGGATGTGGGTCCCACCCCTAACTACCTTTGGGAGGATATAACCAACATGGTTTAAAATAAATTGTGTTTCCACAATTTATTTGACTTCATTTAAAATCCCCCAAAACTAACTCTCAACCCGCACAAAACGCAACTTCGGAAAAGGTCTCCATAAGCGAATATCGGCGCTGCGAGTTCATCAGTGTCCTCAAGTTTCAATTCCGAGCACCAGATCAAAAGTTAGAAATTCCCGCTCATTCTTTCACTAAACGTACCCAATCCAAACTTCGGAAATTGATTCCGGCCACACCTAGCCTCGGAATCAGGTGCCGTCAGAAACCGCGCTCTTGTAAAATTCTAAAGAAAATTAAGAAAAAATTTCCCTTGAATCTTACGAGTCTTTACATATTGAATATATTTCACAAGACTAAAATTTTTGTGTTCATTGATTCTAGAGGCACTAAAATATTATGGTCCCCATTCACGTGTTTGTGTGACATAATAAACATTCATATAAAAATATGTTATTTACATGCATGTTATGGTTGGGACTATATATGAGGTATCCTCATGGAAATCGATATTGTGGTAGATTATGCATCATGTGAATTAAAATTTCTTTAGAAAAATTATCCAACAATAGATTTCGAGCGAGTAGTCATAACATTTTCATTAATGTTATGAATGCATTATCTATACCGTGAATATATTAAAATATATAATGATATTAAGATATAAAATTACATATTCACATAAAGTAGTTGAACGTGAACTGAAGTATATTATTTCTATTGATCAATGATTATTATAGATTAATACATTAACTTCCTAGAATGTAATACAAGGTAGATGTGGAACTAAGAAGTAAATGCTATTTTACCTTGTCTCTAATGAGGCTTAAAAGAGACATAATACACATGTATTTCAAAATTATGGGCCATTGAATCATAAGGGAAGGGGAGAAGTAATATCTCACTAAAGGGACTAATCATAAACCTATCCATATTATGATTAAAGATGCATAAAAGGAGGATATAGTGTTAAAAAATAAGATATTAAATATTTTTGAGATTAACATTCAAATTGAAGGAATTATAAAATTAAAGAAATTAATTTCTTTTCCTTCAAAAAAATAATTTAAGGGTGTAACAAACAGATATTTTTTGATAAGTATTCTTTTTAATTTATTTGATGTCATGTGTTTAATGCTACAACAAGATTATCCTATTCTATATGCCACACTGTATTAGCTTGAAGTATACACAACACTATAATTAGATTGTGTTACACACAATTTCAAGTTCATTTTATAATAGTAACTCTACGGAACATTGAGTATATATATATATTCAATGTATAAATTAAATATGGATGGATTATGTTATACGAAACAATAAAGGGTTCTTGCACAACACGCAACCCTGACTTGG
Organism: Viscum album; assembly: GCA_963277665.1. Classification (NCBI taxonomy): domain Eukaryota; kingdom Viridiplantae; phylum Streptophyta; class Magnoliopsida; order Santalales; family Viscaceae; genus Viscum; species Viscum album. The sequence continues at coordinate 344,589,947 of OY728167.1, forward strand.
CTTTCATTACATGCAATCACGAACTTCCTCGACAGTGTGTGTTGTACGCAATACCTGGTTTTACTAAAGAACGATATATTATTTTAATATTATTATGAACTAGACTTTATGAATATTATTAACTAAATTTTTAATTTTATTACATTATTATTCATCATACACATTTTCTAAAACATGGTATAGGAACAAAATAAATTTTTCGGGTAAAATAAGTATTTTTCAAAACATCCAGTTTTGCCACCTTTTGAGGGTGTACCCACTTTAAATCTAGTTTTTTACATGTTTAAAAGTTCAATTTTAGAAAATAAAATTATTATTTGGAATCAGGATATAAAATTTTACCTTGGATAAAATTTTCAAATTATTCTGATAACTTTCATATTTTAATGAATAGTAAAAACACGCTATATTTTAATTAAAAACAACTTTTTTCATCGTAATAACTTATGTGATTAAATTATAATATTTAATGGTTTAAAAGTATAAATACAATATATTTCTACCATTTAATATAATTTATGCCATTAGCCTTGATTTTACATTGAATTCGTAGGTTAAATAAATTCAATCTTTTGCAATGTTTTAAACAAAAACCCGTTTTCGTTCGACAATGGGATTAATTTTAATTTAATTTTTGGACCTTCTGTGTATTGAATTTGGAAAAATTGATTCCATATTTGGAATCAGTGTGTCCAAATTATATTAATAGACTACTTTTTATTTTTGGGCTGTATGAATAGTAACAACGGTAAATTTTATTTACCATAGTAAACGGTAAATTGGGTAATTAAGGGTAAATATAATATTATAAAGTTATCCAAATACTTTTCTTAATACAATTGGATGATTATAATTTGTCCTAAGTCATATTTGGGTCGAACTGGAGTCCATTAGAACCCACTTGGAGGTGATTAAGACCTTTAGTTTATTTTATTTAAAGGAATGTGAAATATGTCTCACTCAACTTTAATAATTAAAGTATTTTTAATATATGTTTATACAGAATATAAATTCGGTTATAAATACTCATTTTAATGATAAAATGTTTTTATTTGTCATGGTAATATATTTGTAATTTTTTACAGTTATTTAATTACCTTATTATCTTATACATTAATGATGCATAAATTATTTATTTAGTGAGAAATCAATAATATAGTTTTTATTGAAGTAGTAATACATATCAAAAGGACCAAAAATCTGCAAAAAACTTATTTTTAGTGTATATATAAACCCTAATCATCCACTGGGCTATTTTTTGAACATTTGGATCCTTATTAAGGCGATTATGACACTTATATTATTTTTTTATTCTAAATGATGCCAAAGTTCTCACCTTCATAATTTAATAAATATAATAATTCACATATTCTGATTTTAAGATGATAAATTCGAGTAAAAGTATTATTGTGAAAGGTAATAGATTTATCTTCATTATAGGATTTTATTATTAATTTTTATGCAATAAATAAGTATATTAAATAATTATACAAAAATGTTTTAGTAATTATTTTATTAAGAGATAAACCAAATAAATTGTTTTAAAAATAATAAAATAAATAATATATGAACTATTTAATGTGATCCACTAATTTTATATATACATATGACATTTTATAAATCTATTAAATCTTTTAGTTTGAACATATCTTCTGTATATATTTTATTTAAATTCAAATAAATGAATAGTGTCAAAATTGACACTATTTTTATTTTATAAAAATAACATATTATAAAATTGTTTAAAAATCACAAAAAATATTTAAAAATTATAAATTTAAATTTATATGGTCTAAAATGTTATAAACTATCCAATTAAGGACAATTAACAACAAATAAGTAATTATTTGTTATAATTTAAAATATAGAATGTTATTACCACAAATAAAACTAAATTGACAAATAAGGATAAATCATGATGATAATGTTTAAAATAAATTCCTAACATGTCTAAATTTTATTGGTTTATGGGATTACAACCCTATCTCATCTAATATTCGGATATGAGTCATTTGGGAGGTTTTTAAGTGGGATTGGGATTTAATATAAACTAATATTTCTTATATTTTCCAAGGTTCCCCTCTCCTCCCTTATAAAAGGGAACCTCCTCCCTCTCTTCATCACACCACATTGAGCCATAAAACTTATCCAAACCCTGCCAAATTATCTTCTCCACTTCCCTAGAAACATCTTAGAGGTCCTGGTATTCTTCAAGGACCAATATTAGTGCCCTAAGAGGAGGTCTCAATGAGGCGCTTCAAAGAAGAGGTAATGTCTGTTACCAATTCTTTCAAATTTATTTATTCTTCCACTTATTCTTTTTTAGTTGATTAATTATGAGGTAATAACATCAGTATCACTTATATACTGATATGTTATTATATGTATGAAACAAACATATTTCACCATCTATCCATCCTACGGAAAACGAAATCACTGCGTGTGCGTACGTACAGAATACCGTCTCCACGCCGTAGTGTAATCAATTTTTCCCCACCACCTTACTTGGATGTCTATAATGGTGAAAGTAATGAATATATATGATAATTGTAAAGTGATATTGATTCTGTAATATTATACATACACTTTATTACAACTCTAAGATCTTGGGAATGATATCATCGCTCGTGCGTACGTATGGACTACCATCTCCACGACGCGATGAGATTTACTCTCCATGTTAACCATTCAAGAATGATTATAAAATATATATAATAAGTAATCATGAAATATATGACATAATAATTCTACTTTATTTATGTATATATATATATATATATTTATGTCATCTATTTAATTCCATTCAATTCAATAAGGAAACGAAAACAACGTTCATGAGTACGTACGATCTACCATCTCCATGAACGGTGTATTTATTTCCATTTATCGATCTATTATATATATGTATATTATGAATATATATTATATATAAATCATGTTTTACATTCTGGATGTAAGTAATCATGATCTATGTAATCATATGAATAACTATAAGTTAAAACACGAACGCCAAATGAAACGATTTTACCAAAAACGCTACTTTAACATGAATTTACCAAGGAACGGGTAATATAAAGTCATAAGTGAACCATATATGATATAATAACAATGAATATGATCCTGTAATAAGTCAATGACATTATTTAAATCACTATACAGGATTTTTGGATACGTACGAAGCATATCGGACCTAATGTAAGGGATAATTGTGCAAATCTCATTTTTATACGAGATTTCTTATTCGTAAGTATTTACTAGGGTTATTGCTATCATCCATGTCCATGTTTTATAAAAGTGTATTCATGCATGTTTAACGTCCTTTTTACCCATTTTTAACTTTTACTACATGATATGTAAGGAATCATTATTTTGTTTATGTTACGAGGTACTTTATTACTTTTCCAGCAAAAGTATGGGAAGAATGTTTTTTTAACGTATACGGAATGAAAGGATTTTTACAGTTTTAAAAATCCTTATTTTCACGACGTTTCCTCCAAAAGATTTGATGACTATTTTAAACAAAATCTTATTCTTTTAAAATTTCAAGGCATTTTGTGAAAAGAAAATTATTTTGAAGAAGAAATGATATTTTCCTCAAGAATTCATTTCAAGTGTTTGATCAAAAACCATTTTTCATCTAAGATAACATTATTTAATATGTGTATGTTTCAAGTATAATGTCTCTATGATTTACATGGTTTCACTTTTCTTATTATGAAATGATATCCGTTTATTTTATATGGATTATGTGATGATGGGATGATGTTTATGAAACACATTTTATTTATTGGGTTTTAATGAAAGATGTATGTTTATTTTGTGGCACAAGTAATAATGATTTCATTATGAGATTGGTGGAACCTATATCTACCTCCAATGCATTGGGTAAAGATTTATATCTCATGAGATATACATGGATGGAAAGGAATGTTACACCGGTTCAGTACTACAGGACTGGAACGAGGAGTGAACTCGATTTAGAAAGGGACTTTCTCCACTAAGATGGTCTTGGCAGCAATGCCTTGGCTACTATGGAAATACTATCATGTGCTTAATGGTTTTCCTAAATTACATGTTTTACTACCATGCTATTTTATCATGATTAATGTTTCTTTATGATCTATGCCTTACGTACTTCCATGTTTTATGTCATTGCTCAAGCTTTGGATGTTTAAACATTATGTTCATGTTTTTAAGTTCAAATGTATATGATTTGTTTTATTTTATCCATGCTTAACCTTACTGAGCATTTGAGATCACCCTTTATATGTTTTCTTTTCCCCAGGATATAAAAAAAGGTTTTAGGTAAGAAAACAAAAGGGGAAGATCTTTATGGGAGATGTTGAAGATCTTTCAGCATGATTAGAAGATTACGTTCCATGTTTCCAAAGACACTAAACTATTACGGTCCTTGTGTGTCTGTTTTTGTTATGTATTAAGTATTGTGAAAAAGTAATGTAATGTCCATGTACGTCAAGCTATCGGGTCTCTACAGTTGGTATCATAGGAAAGGTTTAGTTAACCTTTGGAAACTAGGATGCGAAAACTATAGTGAGATCCCTAGAGATATTTCTAAGGTATGTCTAGGGATGTCCATAAGGTTAAGTATACGTATAAGTTATATTCCTAGAATTGCGCAAACGATATTTGAATTAAACCTAAGATGTTAGATATTGAAGGTACTCCCCCTTTATTATGTTGTTTTCCCTAGCATGGTATTTGCCTCTCACACTATTATTTTTGGGTTTTAGACAATGGCTGGAACCCGAAGGAACCGTGTTGATCAATGTAATGGACAATGAAATGATTGTCCTCCTGACCAAACCAATGTCATGGGAGATGGAGTGCACAATCTTATTTCTATACTTACATAAGCTATGAATCATTCTGGATTTCAAAATTAGCAGAGAAAGGAGCAATATTTTGTTGAATCGTTCATGAGGCAGTGTCCACATTCATTTAGCGGGTCTTCTGATCCCTTAGTGGCTGAGCAATGGATCAATACTACTGAAATGATATTTTCAATTCTATAATGTTCTGAGCATGATAAAGTCATCTTAGCAGTATATCGTTTGGAAGGTGATGCTGATCAATGGTGAAATCTTATCAAGAATACGAGGAAAATAGATGAAATTGAGTCCATGGAATGGGATGTGTTCAAGAACTTGTTTTTCAGTAAGTACTACCCTCGTATTCTTCGAACAAAGATGGAAAAGGAGTTTCGTGAGCTTAAGAAGAAGGATGATGAATCTGTTGGTATATACAAAGAGAATTTTACAAGACTTGCAAGGTATACATCTGGCTTTATCATCCAACCTGAAAGTAAAGTTGATTGATTTTTCAGTGGCTTAAAACCATGTCTTTGAATGGCATTAGCTATAAGAGACTTCAGTAGCTTTGAAGAAATTGTTCGTTGTGCTATCAAGGTAGAACTAGAAGTTGGTGTAACATATCCATCTCATGGTTTTGAAAAGAAACGAAAGATGGACTTCAAGGAGAAATCTCAGAACAATGGTGAAAAGAAGATGAATGTTTCTTTATGCTCAAAGTGTGGAATGAAGCATGGTGGAGATTACCAATAAGGTACTAGAAAATGTTTTATATGTGGAAAATAAGGTCATCGAGTAGTTGATTGTCGAAGAAATGGGAAAAAGGTTGCTAATGATGTGAATAAAGAAAAGACTACAGAGAACTCTCCACCAACACTTCAATGCTTCGAGTGCAAGGAAATGGGGCATTATGCTAATAAATTCCCTAATCCACGGGTTAATGATGATTAACGTGAGCAACATCTTAAGGAAAAGGATAAAGGGAAGTCTCATGCGATCACTATTTGTGATGATGAGTATAAAAATGATGTTGTGTAGTGATTAAGTGTTTATGTAATGGGATTTCAAAATAGTATCATGGAATCTCATGTATGGTATTGTGGAATTTTGGTATATCTATGTATTGGTTTTCAATAATTATATGGTACTGGTAACCAGAAAAGGTGATTGAAATATTTTTGGAAAGCAGATGATATGCGCATAATGAAGGGATACGGAGAAAATGAAATGTTTGACAGTATTCATGAGCTCATGATTGATATAAAGACAAATTGATATCATGGTTTGAGTATATAGAATTTTGTGGATTTTGGTTTGTGGAAAGAGTAAACATTTGACAGCATTCATGTTTTCACTAAGGTTAAATGGGTTTTTATTTTTTATTTTTTCCAAGAGAATACATGATTAAGGCCTTTTAATGTTTGGAATGTGACCAAAAAGACATATCTTATGATATATGGGGATCAATGATGGTATTAACATGCTTGTTATATGAAATATCTTGTAATCATTTTCACTATAATATGATAGTGGACTGAAGTATTATAGATAATATTAAAGATTGGAATGGATTATGTTGGACATAAGTTAGTATTGTTTAAGGATAGAAGTTTTATTCGATATTATTAATGGAATGTTATAGTAATTTAGTTTTAGAAAAAGGAAAACCTGCAGGACGGGCGACAACCCATCGCGTCGGACAAGGCTGTGGGAATTGAACTCACAACCGAAGTGCGACAAGACTTTATTTCCTACCACATGCCTACATGAAGTCCCTGGTTAGTAGAAACTAGTTTTATTTTATTAAGCGGTATGATATATGAAGTATAAGTTCATTTTTGGAATTGTATATGATTAACCTCATCATAGATGGACTTATATATATTTGATAACTTTTTCTTGAAACCGATGGAATGACCCATCATTCTATCACATGATCTGCTAACTCTTCATGAATAATAAATTCAACTTCATTTCTTTACGAGATGAAGTAGAAATTGTTCAATGTACGAACAACAGTGAGATTGTACCAAAATCAAGAAATTATTTATTCTAATTCAAAATTTTCAACTTTAGGGAAATGATGTTGACATCCAAAAATGTTTTCCTAGTGATCTTATATCCGATGAATCAGATGGTACCTTAGATCATCACAAATCTATGGATTTGTGATTTATGGATTTTTCAAAGCCATGTTCTCTATCACTCTCCATCATAACTTGATGGTTAGATTTTTCTTCCATATCCATATTTTCACCTATGTTCTCCTACGTGGAAACCTAGTGATGAGTTAATTTGGGTAACCGTTACGTTTCATACTTTAGTTTTTAAAGCCAAGTAATGGTATTCCTTTTTACGATGTGGGTTTCTATAAAAGAAACTTTCGAGTAGTAAACCATTTATAACCCCGACGAATTTCAAGGGAGAAATTCATTTTAAGGGGGGTATAATGTAACAACCCGATATTTTATGATACGTACTCTTTTTAATTTATTTGATGACATGTGTTTTTTGCTACAACAAGATTATCTTGTGCTATACGCCACACTGTATTAGCTTGAAGTATACAGAACACTATTCTTAAATTGTGTTACACACAATTTCATGTTTGTTTTATAATAGTCACTCTACGCAACATTGAGTGTATATATATATATATTCAATGTATAAATGAAATATGGTTGGATTCTATTATATGAAATAATAAAGGATTATTTCACAAGACGCAACCCTGACATGGCTTGCATTACACGCAATCACGACCTTCCTCGAAAGCGTGTGTTGTACGCAATACCGGGTTTTACTAAACAACGATATATTATTATAATATTATTATGAACTAGCCGTTATGAATAGTATTAAATAAAATTTGAATTTTATAACATTATTATTCATCTTAAACATTTTCTAGAACATGGTATAAAAACAAAATAATTTTTTCGGGTAAAATAAGTATTTTTCAAAACATGCAGTTTTGCAGCCTTTTGATGGCGCACCTACTTTAAATCTGGTTTTGACATGTTTATAAGTTCAATTTTACAAAATAAAATCATTATTTGGAATCAGGATATAAAATTTTACCTTGGATAAAATTTTCATATTATTCTGATAACTTTCATATTTTATTAAATAGTAAAAACACGCTATATTTTAATTAAAAATAAATTTTTTCATCATAATAACTTATGTGATTAAATTATAATATTGAATGGTTTAAAAGTATAAATATAATATATATTTTTAATTTAATATAATTTATGTCATTAGCCGTGATTTTACATTGAATTCGTAGGTTAAATAAATTCAATCTTTTGCAATGTTTTAAACAAAAACCCATTTTCTTTCGACAACAGGATTAATTTTAATTTAATTTATGCAACTTCTGTGTATTGAAGTTGGAAAAATGGATTCCATATTTGGAATCAGTGGGTCCAAATTATATTAATATACTACTTTTTATTTTTGGGCCTTATGAATAGTAACAACGGTAAATTTTATTTACCGTAGTAAAAGGTAAATTAGGTAATTAAAGGTAAATATAATATTATAAAATTATCCTAATACTTGTCTTAAGACAATTGGATGATTATAATTTGTTCTAAGTCATATTTGGGTTGAAATGGAATCCATTAGAACCCACTTGGAGGTGATTAAGACCTTTAGTTTATTTTATTTAAAGGAAAGTGAAATATGTCTCACCCAACACTAATAATTAAAGTATTTTTAATATAATTTTATACAGAATATAAATTCAGTTATAAATACTCATATGAAAGATATAATGTTTTTCTTTGTCGTGGTAATATATTTTTAATTTTTTAGAGTTATTTAATTACCTTATTATCTAATACATTAATGATGCAGAAATTATTTTTTTAGTGAAAAATCAATAATATTGTTTTTATTGAAATAGTAATACATATCAAAAGGCCCAAAAATCTGCAAAAAACTTATTATTAGTGTATATATAAACCCTAATCATCCACTGGCCGAAGTTTTGACCATTTGGATCCTTATTAAGGTGATTATGACACTTATATTATTTTTTATTTTAAATGATGCCAAAGTTGTCATCTTCATAATTTAATAAATATAATAATTTAAATATTGTGATTTTAAGATGAAAAAATTCGAGTAAAAGTATTATTATGAATGTTAGTAGATTTATATTCATTATAGGATTTTATTTTTAATTTTTATGCAAAAAATAAGTATATTAAATAATTATACTAAAATGTTGTAGTAATTATATTATTAAGAGATAAACCAAATAAATGGTATTAAAAATAATAAAATAAATATAATATGAACTATTTAATGCACTACAATAATTTTCTAGATAAATATGACCTTTTATGAATATATTAAAGCTTTTAGTTCGAACATATCTTCTGTATATATTTTATTTAAATTCAAATAAATGAATAGTGTCAAAATTGGCACTATTGTTATTTTATAAAAATAACATATTATAAAATTGTTTAAAAATCACAAAATTATTTAAAAATTATAAATTTAAATTTAAATGGTCTAAACTGTTATAAAGTATCCAATTATGGACAATTCACAACAAATAAGTAATTATTTTCTATAATTTAAAATTTATAATGTTTTTACCACAAATAAAATTTAATTGATAAATAAGGATAAATCAAGATGATAATGTCTAAAATAAATTCCTAACATGTCTAAATTTTATTGGTTGATGATATTACAACCATATCTCATCTAAGATTTGTATATGAGTAATTTTGGATGTTTTTAAGTGGGTTTGGGATTTAATATAAACTAATATTTCTTATATTTCCAAAGGTGCCCCTCTCCTCCCTTATAAAAGGGCACCTCCTCCCTCTATTCCTCACACCACATTGAGCCTTCATGCTCGGCCAAACCCTGCAAAATTCTCTTATCCACTTCCCTAGAAACATCCTAGAGGTCCTGGTCTTCTTCAAAGACCAATTGTAGCGCCCTAAGAGGAGGTCTCAAAGAGGCGCTTCAAAGAAGAGGTAATATCCGTTACCGATTCTTTCAACTTTATTTCTACTTCCACTTCTTCTTTTTTAGTTTATTAATTATGAGGTAATAACATAAGTATCAATCATATACTGATATGTTATTATAAGTATGAAACAACCATATTTCACCATCTATCCATCCTACGGAAAATGAAATCACCCCGCGTGCGTACGTTCGGAATACCGTCTCCACGCCGTGGTGTAATCTATTTTCCACCACCACATTACTTGGATGGGTATAATGGTGAAAGTAATGAATATATATGATTATTGTAAAGTGATATTGATTCTGTAATATTATACATACATTTTATTACAATTCCACGATCTTGGGAATGATATCATCGCTCGTGCGTACGTACGAACTACCGTCTCCAAGACGCGATGAGATTCACTCTCCATGTTAACCATTCAAGAATGATTATAAAGTATATATAATAAGTAATCATGAAATATATGACATAATAATGCTAATTTAATTATGTATATATATATATATATTTATGTCATCTACTTAATTCCATTCAATTCAATAAGGAATCAGAAACAACGTTCATGCGTACGTACGGCCTACCGTCTCCATGAACGGTGTATTTATTTCCATTTATCGATCTATTATATATATGTATATTCTGAATATATATTATATATAAATCATGTTTTACATTCTGGATGTAAGTAATCATGATCCAAGTAATCATATGAATAATTACAAGTTAAAACACGAACGACAAATGAAACGATTTTACCCAAAACGCTACTTTAACAAGAATTTACAAAAGAACGGGTAATATAAAGTCATAAGTGAACCATATATGATATAATAACAATTAATATGTTTCTGTAATAAGTCAATGACATTATTTAAATCATTATACAGGAGGTTTGGATACGTACGAAGCATATCGGACCTAAGGTAAGGTATAATTGTGCAAATCTCATTTTTATCTGAGATTGCTTATTCGTAAGTATTTACTAGGGTTATTGCAATCATCCATGTACATGTTTTATAAAAGTGTATTGATGTATGTTTAAAGTAATTTTTACCCATTTTTAACTTTTACTACATGGTATGTAAGGAATCATTATTTTGTTTACGTTACGAGGTACTTTTTGACTTTTCCAGCAAAAGTACGAGAAGAATGTTTTTTTAACGTATACGGCATGAAAGGATTTTTATGGTTTTATAAAGCCTTATTTTCATGAAGCTTACTCCAAAAGATTTAATGAATATTTTAAACAAAATACCATTCTTTTAAAATTTCATGGCATTTTGTGAAAATAAAATTATTTTGAAGAAGAAAGGATATTTTCCTCAAGAATTCATTTCAAGTGTTTTATCAAAAACCATTTTTCATCTAAGATAACATTATTTCATATGTGTATGTTTCAAGTATAATGTCTCTATGATTTACATGGTTTCACTTTTCTTATTACGAAATGATATCCATTTCCTTTATATGGATTATGTGATGATGGGATGATGTTTATGAAACCCATTTTATTTATTGGGTTTTTATGAATGATGTATGTTTATTTTGTGGCACAAGTAAGAATGATTTCATTATGAGATGGGTGGGACCTATATCTCCCTCCAATGCATTGGGTAATGATTTATATCTCATGAGAAAGACATGGATGAAACGACAAGTTAAACCGGTTCAGTTTTACAAGACTGGAACCAGGTGTGAACTCGATTCAGAAAGGGACTTTTTCCACTAAGATGGTCTTGGCAGCAATGCCTTGGCTACTATGGAAATAATATCATGTGATTAATTGTTTTCCTCAGTTACATGTTTTACTCCCATGCTATTTTATCATGCTTAATGTTTCCTTATGATCTATACCTTACGTACTTCCATGTTTTATGTCATTGCTCAAGCTTTTGATTTTTAAACATTTTGTTCATGTTTTTATGTTCAAATGTATATGATTTGTTTTATTTTATCCATGCTTACCCTTACTGAGGATTTGATCTCACCCTTTATCTGTTTTCTTTTCCCATGGATATAAAGAAAGGTTTTAGGTAAGAAAACAAAAGGGTATGATCTTTATGGGAGATATTGATGATCTTTCACCACGATTAGAAGATTACATTCCAAGTTTCCAAAGACACTAAACTATTACGGTCCTTGTGTGTCTGTTTTTGTTATGTGTTAAGTATTACACAAAAGTAATGTAATGTCCATGTACATAAAGATATAGGGTCTCTACAAAGGGGATGTTTTTTGATTCAAATAGAACAATTTACACAATATATGAAGGTAGAAAAAATATTTATAGGGAACTTATGGTGGGATAACATGAAGATGTAGATTTTAAAGTATATATCTGAATTCCTTATATTACATCAAGTTAATGAATAATGTAATGATTCTAAAGGGATGTTTTAACCATTTCCCATGCATGTATTAAAATGGAAAACCATCACTACAAAATTCATTGTATGTATTATTAATACCACTAATATCCATACAACCATTGGAGTTATATATTATCATGTTATAAATTAAAAATATTTTATGTATATTTGATAATATTTCTTACTCAACTAAATTTTGAAGATATACCTAAATGAATTTGTAAGGATTTATGGATTATAACATTCAATTGAATCTTATTGAGATATGTAGTTTACCTAAATGTTATAATATAGCCTTCAATAATCATTAGATATATAGATGAGTTTAAAAATCATTTATCATCCTTATACTAATTGTAAATTCAAATGGATCATTATCATGTTGGAATATATGATGAGATATTTCATGATCTATTTAAAAATAGTCATGGGTCAACAGCTTCCCATGATAGAGATCCCAAATTAGAACAATGTAACACCCCAAGTATTTAAGAACATTTTTTTTGAATAAATTTACTTTTTTTAACCCATTTGTTTCATGATAAATCAATTGAAATTCTCATTATAACATTCACTAATTTAATATTGGACTATATGAAAAATAATCTTAGCTTGTTTTACACACAACACAGATTTCCTACAAAACAACATATTATTATTATAAATATTTTAAACAAGAAATTTATAATATAGTTGTTAAAAACAATTATATGAATATTAATAACTACTTTATAATTATTATTTATAATGGTATCAAATAAGTCAAAAATATTTAAAATTAAATATATAATTTTTGGTAAAGTTAATATGTATTGAAAAAACTATTTTCTCAAAAGAACTTCTTTTTATGTCTTTCTATAAAAAATATTAAAATAAAATTTCAATTATATTATAAATTATATTTGAAAAAATAAACTTCATTTTATAAATTCATAAATTCATAATTATCTTATGGTTAATTTTTTAAATTTTTCTGAAATGATTGATTTATGGATGAATAGTGAAAATAATAAATTTTAATTAAAAACTAATTTTTTTCTAATTTATTTTTATAGTGAAAATTTATTTTAATATGGTTTTAAAGTATATTTAGATAAATTTTAAATATATTAATCCAATTAAAGTCATTTTAAAAAATTTAACTTAAAATTGAATATAAAAAATTTCAAAATTTTGATATTTTCACTTTTACAACATGGCGTCTCATCCCGACTATGGGATTACTTTTAGATTAAATTATAAAAAGTATTTATTATAATTATTATAAATGGTTTCCATAATTTTACTCATCAGAATATTTAATTCCTATTAAGGTAAAAAAATTTTAACAATGTAATTAAAATGAATTATATCGATTAAGGTAAAACAGAGATAACTTATTGGTTACACTATAACTCAAGGGGGGACCTAGACACATGTAAAAAAGAAATTTTATGGAAATAATTAGACCATGTACCATAATGGGTCTAAAATAGACCAATATTGGGGTAACATTATGTAATGGTGACCTCTCACTAGTGTTTATGTTTTTGTATTTACAACAATGCCACTCCTCCTCCACTATAAAAGGGAACTCACACATCACTTCTTCAAACCTATAATCACTTTGTAATATCCAAATCATACCCCTATAATCTCACTAAATGATTACCTTCATACTAGGGGACTCACTTTTGAAATGAATCCAACCAACCCGACATTTGGTGAAAACAAAAAGGAGTTACCCAAAGAATATGTAATACCAGTCAACATGAACTTTTGTTTATTTCTTTCTCAAACCACTCAATTCTTCTTATTATATTATTATATAATTACCTAGGTATCATAAATATACTAATATGTTGTTATTTTATTGGTATGAACTAAACTAATATACACGACCAACAAATGGGATACATAATCAAACTTCATGTGTATAGTGAACTACCGCCTTACGAACCAATGTCATTCATTGTTCTATTACCACATTTCAGAGTTAGGATTAAAGATATACTTATCTTTATTATAATATATATATGATATATATGGTTTCATTTTGATTTTTGAATTATTATGTATCCCTTAACTTCATTCTTTCAATCTTGTGAGAATATGATAATATTGTTTGTGGACATGTGGACTAACTCCTCCTCAATGCGATGAGATTTATTTACACTTTAAAAGGAATATGTTAATGATGGGTTAAATAAATGTATGTGATATATAAGAAATAATAATTCTTCTATAATGATAATATATATAAATATAATATGATTCTATTCTTTCTTCTAATAGAATAAGAAAATCGAAACAACATTTATGTGTACGTAAGACCTACCGTCGACAAGAATGGTGTATCTTGTTTCCTATTTCAATCTTTTATATATTATTACAAATAAATATTTACTAAATATATGTTATATTTATATAATTTTTATTGATTTCTAGATTATTAAATCTTGATATAAGTAAGATGATCAAGAATATAACAAATAATAAACATCTGAAAACAAAGTGCATATTACATGAAATGTGTATTTAATATGGAATTGTCAATAAATGGGTAATAAAAGGACACGATAAAATAATATATTGTATTATATAATATAACATGGTACTTTAATATATTTATAATAATTTTATATTTATAATTCATTAGTCTTTAACAAGTATGATGGGAGGGAAGACATTTGGCAATGTGATTTCAAGTTTTACTTTTATTTCTATTAGACTTATTCCATATTAACAACTAATTTAACAAGAGTGGTTTATATTATGAACATGAAATTAGTCTATGATACTTTATATATATATATGGCTATTCAAATTTCAATTTATTCTCTCAATTTCATTGTATTTTAATGTTCAAAAGTTACCAAACATTGTCTCAATTACCATTCTTTGCAGAACAAGTTTCTTATGAACCTATATTATTTTATGAGGTGTATATTATGATATTTGACATGTTATATAATGAATATAATTATTTTAATGATATTTTATGATTCCTTTCTTTTAATTCCCTCATAAGTATTTTGATTCATAGTTACCAAGGTTGTAAAAGTTTGTTTCTATAATCTCATCGCTTATCCAGATTGTTTATGATTATGATTCATTTAATGAAATATTATGATCCATATATCAATAATTCTAATTATTTTTATTATCCAATGTGGTTTCAGGATATGTTAATGTATTGGTATTATTATTCCACACTTTGGTACTTAATATAAATAATAAAATTTTTTTATGAAATATGACCATATTTCTCTGTTCGATCGGAAATCAATTTTATTCAAAAAATAGTGTGTCAAAAAAGGTTTTCAAAATTGGTTTTAAATGACTATTTTTCTTCATTTTAAGGGAAAAATAATTTTAAAAATTCTTTTTGTTTGGAGAATGGGGTTAAAAAATGTTTTCAATGATTCATTTATACGTTTTAAAAGTTATGTTCAATGAAAAGTATTATCGAAATTTTATATGTTTTAAAAGGAATTTTATATATGATAAATGATATTATCCTCATTAAATGTTTAAAAAAGATTATTCAATATTATTTTTCATCTAAGATGACATCTTTTGATGTTACGTATTTCTTACTAGGGTTATAAACAAAGTATACCATTCTTATTCAATCGATGAATGGTAATTATTTTCATGACATGTTATTTATTAAACCATTTCTAATACATGTGTTATAACATGATAAAATTCATATGAAAAATGATTTTTTAATGGGATATTATATGATTAAATAATTTAAAAATCTATATCTTTTCAACGGGTTATTCTAAAAGGACATGTTTATGATACCCATTTTTCATTTCATGGGTTGTGATATGATGATTGTTTATGATCCTATGGAACACATGGGTAAGATTTAATTATTTGAAAATGGGACCTATATCTCCCTAAAATACATTGGGTATAGTTTTATATCTCATGAGATAGACATGGATGGAATCTGTAGTTAAATCTGTTCAGAAAAGGACTTTTTCTTCTAAGATGTTCTTGGGAGTGAACCTTACTACAAAGATTGTTTTGGTACTGAACCCATTCAACTAAGATGGACATAGAATCACTTACTGAATATTGTGGAAATAAATTTATATTCTTATGTGTTGACATAATTCTATGTCTTATTACTATGTTATGAATCCATGGATTCTTCTCTTGATTCTTTTATGATTAATGTTTTATGAAATACCAATATTTATTCCACGAATCATGATTAGGATCTTATTTATGTAGGGTATGATCTTCTAATGTTGTATTCACATTATCACATCCTTATTCTCATTATTATGTTTATATATCTCCCTTATTTACCATTATTGAGAATCTAATATCAACCTTTCTTATGTTTCATTTCCCCAAGTTATGAAGATATTTATTATGTATTATGTGTCTATGAAGGGTTCTAGTCATGGATACCCTAATAAGAGATAATTTAACTCACATATGTATTAGAGTTTATGTTTCCATGTTTCCAAAGACACAAAAATAATATTTCCTTTGGGTATCTGTTTGTGTAATGTATTAAATGATCCAAAACAATTATGTAATATATATGTTTGAGAAGGGAGGGTATCTATAATTTTTATCAGAGAAACCATTTAGATAACCATTGGAAAATAAGATGAGAAAAATTTGGTGAGAACTCTAAATAAATGTATAAGGATAAGTCTAAGGATGAGTCAATTTATAGGAAAATTTCATGGAATTTTTGGTAAATGATAGAGTGAGTGGATTCTTAGAAATACATCCTTTTATGGATTCTATAAGTGAATGTGGATCTGACATAGATGAACATTTAGGAAACCACCCCAAAACACCGTATTGAGCTAGAATCAATCAAGAACTTTCGCATGAAAATGGGACTTTCTAGATACATAGTTTGATAGTCCTAGATAATATTCTTTATAATTTCACAAACTCTTCATGAACAACCATGAAGGATACGAATAGATGTTAGCTATGAATAACCATGGATAAATCTAATATTTCTTTGATAAGGAAGTTGTAATAATTTAGAAAACCTACAGGTGAATCCATGATTATGGGGTTTCCAACTATGACTATTATTTTACACATTTATTTTTGGTTTTAGTCAATGGATGGAATCCCAAGAAACCACACTAATTTTAAATGTAATGGGAAATGAAATGATTTTTTTTCAGAACATATGAACACAATGGGAGCTAGAATACAGAACCTTATTTCTATACTCACACAATTTTCTCAATATATGAATCATACTGGACTTTCAAACACGTAAAGGAGGTAACAATAATCATTTGAGTCCTTCATGAGGAAACATACATCTACTTTTACTCTCAATTTTGATCCATTAGTTGCTAAACAATCGATTAGTACTAAAGATAACATATTTTAAATTATCCAAGTTTTGAAACTTGATAATGAAATTATGGATATTTATCATTTATATGGAGATTCATATTTGTGGTGGACAATAATTAAGAATACAAGGAAGCAATATGAAATTCAATCCATTGATTGGGATGAGTTTAAGAATTTATTTCTAACTAATTAATTTCCTCATTTTCTTCATAGAAAAAAGGATAAAGTGTAACTTGATTTAAAGAAAATGTATGATGAATATTTTTATACAAACGAGGATAATCTTTAAAGTCATGGGAGGTATGATTTTAGTATTATCATCCAACTAGAATGTATAGTTTAATGATTCTTCAATGGTTTAAATACAAGTTATAGAAGGTCGTTAGCCATAAGATTATTTACTAGCTATGAAGATATTGTGTGATGTGAAATCATGGTTGATATACAGGATGGTAATATGTGGAAATCTAATGATTTTGACAAGTAAGGGATGGAGGAATTAAAATAAAAAATGTAAAGTAAAAGGAAAAAAGATGATGATATTTCCTTTATTCTCTAAATATGGGATAAATCATCGAGGAAATTGTACTAAGGGATAAAATAAATGTTTCCAGTGTGTAATGGAAGGTTATCAGAGATTTTATTGTACAATTGATTTAAAAAATCCATATAATAATGTGAATGGATATAAAATTGCATAGAATGAACCTCGTCCACTTTAGTTCATAAAGTGTAAAGAAAATGAGAATTATGTTTACCAGAACCCAAGCCCTTTGGATAATCATGATGATCGATATCAACAAAATATTATGTCAAGGGGCAAGGGTAAATATCATAAGATCACTATTTCTGACGATAGGTGATATAAGGGCATGGTGAAAGGTGCACTCTATAACCACTTTAAAAATTATAATGTATTATTTGAAACTACATTTAACCACTATTTCATATCATAACAATTTTCTAAGGGTATTATGATTCCACAAAAATGATTAGATGTGGAATTAGTGGTGAAGAAACCCCAATGGTGCGATGATTACATCATAAGTCTCTGATTCATCCCTGGTTGAATTTTTTGGGAATTGTATTCCTGTAAATAATGAAATTCCCCATCTTCTTGAATTTGACATCATCTTAGGCATGAAAATTATTTCTCTTCATTCCATCATCGATTATCAAGGAAGGGAACATACATTTTATATTTAAACCTATTATTTTCCATCAATTTTATGATAATTATAAACATCCTAGGGATATGACATTCAGTATATGGGCCTAAATTACAATTTAGAATGATTCCTTATCTGAAATGGTAGGGGAGAAACTTGACATCAATGATATTCCATTTTTTTGGGAATTCTAGATACACTTCCAGAATATTTTCCTATCCTTATAACCAATCATGTTGTTGATTTCTCAATACAACTCATACCTAGTTACACACCAATTCCAATGAATCAAAATAGTGTTGATTCAATTTAGCTGAAGGAATTGAAGAAGAAAATCCAAGAAAACAATGATAATGGATTCATTTAGAATAGTGTTTCAAATTATAGTGCACCTGTTCTTTTTTTGAAAAATAGATATGAATAATTGAGGCTCCACATTGATTATTGGGATTTGAGAATTATCCCGATAAAAAATGTATCATATTCCTTGTATTGATTACTTGTTTTCTCAATTGTGCGTAGCTCAATACTTTTGAAAGATTGACCATTGTCTTGCATATCATCAATTTTCGGTCAAGAAAGATTATATGTGAAAAATGGAATTCTTTACAAGGTATGGAAACTATAAATATATAATAATGGTTTTTTGGTCTTACTAATTTCTCTGTTATATTCATATATTTAATGAATAATGTCTTCAGATATTACCTTCATCTTTTTTGGTAGTCTTTATAAATGATATTCTTATATATTTAAAGAGAAATTAAGAGAATGTAGACAACATTAAAAGTTTAATAAAGACAATAAGGAGGAGAAAGTTTATAAAAAACATATGAAGTCTACTTGTTGGTTGTAAATGGTTTCATTTTTGTGTTATATATTCTCAGGAGAGGGTATAGAAGTAGATCCATCAACGGAGAAGGCTATTGAATATTGGCCCAGACCAACCCCAATGATGGATATCCATACTTTCCATGGTTTAGATTAATATTAAAGACACATTATCAATTTTTTATCAAGGCTATCTAGTCCTCTGAAGAAGTTAACTCAGAATGGTGTCAAGTTCCTCTGAGAAGTTTAATGTGAAAAATATTTCAAGGAACTGATGATAAGGTTATCATGCACACATTTTCATACATTACATTATAGTGGAGAATGGTTTGTAGTGTATAGTGATGCTTCCAAGAAGGAACTGTGACTTTTTATTATGAATAATTACATAGATATTGCACATTCCTCATGAAAATTGATGATTCATGAGATAAATTTCCCAAATCATGATTTGGATTTACCTGTGGTAATTTCCACATTAAAAATATGGAGGCATTATAGGTATATAGTAAATACTGATATATATACCAATCCTGAAAGATTAATGTTTATATTAACACATAAGGATTTGAAAATGAACCAGAGAATATGGTAGAATCGAATAAATTATTTTGATTTCACAATAAATTACCACTATGGGAAACTGAATAATGTGGCTATTGCATTGATAAGAAAGGTTCCTGTTAGTTTATCCATGATGAGCATCAAAAAAGATCCAATATTTCTGGAGTTTCATTGGATAGACCTAGAAATCCTGATGGAAGGGGGTAAATATTATCTTGATGAATTGATTTGTCAAACCTCTATTAATGTGAAGATAAAATAGGTGAATGAAGAAGATGTAGTACTATATAAGAAGGTTAGAAATGTTTCTAGGTTTAACATTTATCAGCGTGTAATGATAAGGTTAAGGAAGAGTTTATGTGTTTCATCCATAGTGAATTTGTATAAGGATTTATCAAAAGAAACTCATAGATCTTCATTCTCTATTCATCAGCAAAGTATGAATATGTATATAAAATTTAAATAATCCTTATAGTAGGATGTCATGAATAGAGATATCAAAAAAAATATCTATCTTCTTGGTATGTCAGAATTTTATGGACGAATGGAAAAATTCTAAGAGGATGTTGGATCCATCACCCATACTAAAATTTATATGGGATAATATCACTAAGGAATTTTTCATCAGACACTATAGAACCTATAATGGGAGTAATTATATTTGGATGGCAGTTGATCTCCTTACTAAGTCATCACACCTCATCACTATCAGATATTAATTCTCTCTATATTAGATTTTCTGGATATACATTAAGGAAGTGGAAAGGTTTCATGGAGTACACCTTTACATTTTATTTGATCTGGATATGAGGTTTTCCTTGAATTTTTGGAGAATTCCTATGAAATCCCTTGATACATAATTGAGTTTCTTCACTACATATCATACCAAGATGGAAAACCAATCTGTAACTCTAGATGATATGTTGAGAACTTATTATCTAGGTTTCAAAGGTGGTTTGGATGAACACATTCTCCTTGTTTGGTATTCTTACAATAATATTTTTCACTCAAGAGTTCATATGGCCCCCTATGAATCGCTCTAATGGAATAATTTTGGAGCTCTTACATGATGTAATGACGTTGAAGAATAAAAGATAATGGGACATAAGATAGCTGAACAAATGGATGAGAAGGTGGCAACCATTCAATAACATATCAAGGTTTCTCAATATCTATAAAAAACTATACAAAAAAATATTGGTGTGATCTTTACTTTGAAGTTATTGAGAATGTGTTCCTATGAATCTCTCACTACAATAAGGATATAATATTTGTGAGGAAAGGGAATCTACGTATTAGGTATATTGGTTCCTATGAAATTATTGATCATATAAGGATAGTTTCCTATCGCATAGATCTTCCACCAAATCAATCTCATGTCCATGATTGGTTCCATGTATCTCTCCTAGTTAATTACATACATGGCCCTTCACATGTATTGAACTTAGAGGCCATACTTCTAGAGCAATATCATTATTATGTGGAACAACCAGTTGATATTATGGATCATATAGAAACATTTATAAGAAACAAGACCAATATATTGATAAATTTTTTGTATAGAAAACTCTAATTAGGGTAAGATATGTGGGAACTTTAGGATATGATTAGGTATACTTATCCTGATTTTTTTAAAATGATGAATTTAGAGGGAGAAATTCATTTTATGGGGTTCATAATGCAACACCCCAAGTTTTTATGAACATTTTATTCGAATAAATTAATTCTTATTAATTTTTTTCATTTCATTCTACATCATGTAAACCTTTCATTATACAATACACTAAATTAAGATTTCTCTACATGAAACAATGACTTATCTTGAATTACATGCAACATTGAGTTTCTAAGAAACAATATTTTATTTTTATAATGGTTTTAAAAAAGAAATTTATAATATATCAATTATATATAGTAATATGAATAGTAATAACTAATTTTTAAATATTATTAATATTGGTTTCATTTAAATTAAACATATTGACAATTGAATATATAATTTTTGGTATAATCTATATTTTTTAAAAAATACTATTTCTTCAAAAGAAATTAATTTTATGTTTTTCAGTGAACTATAATAAAATTAATTTAAGTACTTATAGAAATTTAATATGAGAAAATAAACATTAATGTTTAGTTCATGTTTTCATAATTAACATATGTTTAGTTTTTGGATTTTTGAGAAAAGTTTTATTTTTGGATGAATAATGAAAAATAATGAATTTTAATTGAAAATTTATTTATTTTTGTATAATTTATTTGTATAGTTAAATTATAATTTAATATGAGTTTAAATTATTAATAGATCAATTATACATCAATTAATATAATTTAGTTCACTGGAACCAATATCACATTGAAATTAGAAATAAAAACATTTCTGTCTTTTAAGATTTTCACATTAAAAACTCTTCGTCCACCCTGCATGTGGGATTACATTAAAATTTATTTCTAGATATGATGAATTATTTATATAAGTAAGAGGAAAAAAATAAAACAAAACAAAACACATGTCAAAAACAAAATGGTTATTACCCAAAATGTAACACTATCATGGTATTGTCAATAAAATAGTAATAAAAGGCCATATTACAATCATATATGATATGATATAATTTAATATGGGTTTTTAATAGATGTATGATAATCATATACTTATTTTATTGGAATATTTAATTAGTACGATGTGGTTTAATATGTAATTTAATGGGATTTCTAGTCTCACTTTTATTTCTACGTTACTTATGCCTTATTAACCACTAGTTTCTTTTATGTGGTGTATATAATACCAATGAATGTATTCCATTATTATTATATTTAAATTTATTGGATTTCTTATATCCATTTTATGAAATCTATTTAATGGGTTTTTAAGGTTTAATAGTTACAAAATTAGTAAGGAAACATTGTATCAAGTTTACTTCTTTGGGACACATGTTTTGTTATGAACCTATAATATTTTGTGTGGTGTATATACTTCCATTTGACATGTTATATCATGAATATACTTATTCTCATAATATATTACGCTTCATGTAATATAATTCTCTTAAAAGGATATTGGGTGAATGCTACCAATGTGGAAAGACTTTATTGTTACAATCTCATCATTTATCAGTATAATTTAAGATTATGATTCCATTGATGAAATAATGTGATCCATATCTAAATAATTATCATGATTTTTTTCTTGTGGTTTTTTCAGATATCTTCATGTATTAGGTACCATTTTTTTTACAATTTGGTACTTAAAAAAATAGGAATTTTTTTAGCAAAATATTACCATATTTCTCTCTATGGCTGGATGTCTATTTTATTTAAAAACCATGTTTTCATTTTTTTTAAATGACCAATAATGGACATTTTCAATGAAATGAGATTTTAATTGTTCCTTATGTATTAAAAAAGGTGCTTAAAATGGTTTTAAAATATTCCATTATATTTTATCAAATTTATTATCAATGAAAACTATTTTAAAAATGTTTTATGTTCTAAAAAGATTTTTTCAAAGAAGAAAGGATATTATCCCCAAGAATGGTCTCCAAAATATTTTTCACAATTATTTTCCATCTAATATGACATCATTTGATGTTACATATGCCTTAATGGGGTTATTATCCAAGTATAACATTATTATTCTTACTTGTAATGGTTATGATATTTATGACATGTTTTTTATGAAGCCCATTTATCTTCCATGGGTTTTACCATGATAAAATGCTTCTAAAACCCACTTATTTTCACAGGTTATTTTATGAGGAAATTTTTATTGAACCATTCTCCTTTCCATAGGATATGATATGATGAAATGTTTATGATAACCATTTTTAAATTCATGGGTTATGATATTCTGATTGCTTATGATCTTCTAGAACACATATGTCTGATTTTATTATGAGATGGGTAGGACCTATATCTACCTCCAATGCATTGGGAAATGATTTATATCTTATGAGATATATATAATGGAATGGGGAGTGAAGTTGGTTTTTATATGGATTTGTTTGTTAATATGGTCTTGGGGATAATACTTGACTATGAAGATGTTTTGGGGAGAGAACCCATTCAATTAAGATAACCTTGGTATTAAACCTTGACTACTATGTTAATCATTTAATATATTTATGTGTTTTCCACTATTCAATGCCTTATTCCATTATTTTTATTTCATAGATTATGTTATTGATTACATTATGATTAATGTTTTATAATATACCAATATATATTCCATTACTACATGTTATGTTCTTTTATATGTATTTTATGATCTTATAATGTTATGATCACAATCTTATACGCTCATTATCATGATTATGCTTACATATCACCCTCATTTACCCTTACTGAACATCTAAACTCAACCTTTCTTATTATTACATTCCCTAGGTTATGAAGATATTTATTTTGTATGATGTGTATAAGAAGGGCATTGGTTATTGAAATCCTAGTGGGAGATAATTTATCACACTTATATAACATTGTTTAGGTTTTCATGCTTTTAAAGGAACTAAACAAATACGATCTTTGAAATATAATTTTTCATTGTATCAAATGTTCCACAAAAATGATGTAATGTATATATATAATAAGTGAGGGTTGCTATAAACAGTTTCAATTATATTATTCAAATAAAATCTTTTATGGATCTATATGAACATGGGAAGAACTCCATCATATTGGGGCGATTTCAGAGAGTATAAGATTCTATAAAATGATTTTTATGAATAAATTTTAGTGAATATTCAAACCATAAAGATACACAATAAAAGTGCCCGAAGTAAATAGATGTATTATTCTTAAAATAATCAATGTTATAATTATTTTGATTTTATAGTAAAAGTATTCCTTTGAATATTACTATTTAATAGTGTTATGAAATTTGAGAATAAGATAAAATTGAACCCTAGATATATTGGTCCCTTTAAAATCCTCGACCATATATTTAAATTAGATAACATATTTGAAGTTTCAACGAACCTATCCTAAATGCACAAATTTTATATTTATGACCTATAAGGAAGTATACACCTACCCCTTCATGGTTACTAAACATAAAGGTATCAAAAATTTATTATGAATTGTATTATCAAGAATAACCAATAGAAGTATTAGATCATAAATATAAATTAGTACAAAACAAGGCCACTCACCAAGTTAATTTTCCTTGAGGAATCATATTTTGAGGATGCAAAATGGAATCATAATGATATGATGAGATATAAGTACCCTTATTTTTTCATCATAGTAATCAATCTTTTAGGTGGAAATTGTTGAATTAGGGGTAGAATGTGACACCCCATGATTTTAGTATGTATTTTCATTAAAATAAATCATATGTGTTTGACAGAATTTGATACACAGAAAAGTGTACAAAAATGAACAAATACATATTTTAATAGGGTAAAATTATAATTTAAATATTTATATATGTTAATAGATAACTAAAAGAAACATAAATAGTAAAATTACTAAAGTAATTAAACTAAATGTAAAAAAATGCACTACAAGTATCAAATTATTATGGTCATGATATTCGATGAAGATCATCCCAAAAATTACAAGTACATAAAGAATAAAATAAATTAAAAGATTATGGAAAATATGAAAAATTAAATAAATAATATGAAAAATAATTATAGGGACACATATAAGGATATATATATTATTGTAATATGACTGTAATCACAATGAAAAATTATTACTATAATTAATTTTCCATAATTAAGTACCATGTGGGTATCATGTCTATAACACACTATAATACAAAAATAAAAACCCATATTAAACTTATAGGTGTTATATTTGAGGGTATCACCAAAAGCGACATCTTTATATTAAATATAATTTTTTTATTTAAACAAAGGTTGTTTAAAAATAAAATATATGTTCTTAAAAAAAATATATGTGCTCTTATATATAAATTAATTATATCACATTTAGAGTTTTAGTTTTTACAAAATTAATATACTTCATATAATAATAATAATATTTTCTTATGATTAATATTTTTTATTTATTAAAAAATAATTGTTTTTAGGTAAATAGTGAGAAAAAACATTTTTAAAAGTACTATGGATTCTATAAAATAACTTGTATAAAAAATAAAATACAAATTAGAAACAATTTTACAAAAAAAAACATACACCTTTTAGTGAAAATTATGTATTTTAAAATATTATATTTTGATTACAATTCTTTATTTTATATTTAAAAAAATAATGAAATATTTGGTCACTAGAATTAATACGTTATAAATTAGTATTTTAATATTAGTTTTTGTTACTAGAATAAAATTAAATAGATTGAAAATTTAAATTTAGTGGTCCCAAGTTATTAATATGGGAAAAAGTATTTATAATAATTTTCATAAACCATCTCAGATACCCTAGTACCATGATACCCCAACCACCACTAACATGGCCCAAATAGAATTCCCAATCACAATGGGTTCGTGATAAGAACATGAAATTAGAATAGCTAAAAGAGGGAATTTATTTCCCACAAAAAATGGAAGATAATTGATTTACGAGTCAGTATTCTCAACAGTCCAGAAAGAGAAAGTAACAGAAATAGAAATTATAAAAATAAAATAAAATAAGTATATCATTTATATACTAAGTAGAAACAGAAACATCCCATGATAAAAATAACTAATTTTCAAAAAGGGACAGGAAAATCCACCACCTCTAAGTGGGAAATTGACCACCTATAAGTAATTCCGGAATGAAATGGTATGGTGTGAGCTATAATTCCTAGTTGGGTCTCACCATACATTCCATTATTGATATATAAAAAAACTAATCCGAGTATTCTATCTATTTATATAAAACTAGGAATGACATTACATTTTCATTTTTTAACCAAAACATTCTTTCATTAAAAAAATTGTAGATATCTCAAAAAAATATATTCCAACATGATTAAATGAAAATTTTATAAAAAATAGTTTATATAGGTAAGATTTCTTGAATAAAATAGTTCCATAAATCAATGGAATGTATATTAAGTCCAACAAATAAAGCCCTTATTGAAGGGAAAATACATCCAATACTACATTAAAGAAAATTACATCCACTCCCACATAATTGAAAATTACGTCAACTCCTATATGTGGTCAAATTACATATAATCCCAATTATGTGAAAATTACATAAAACAAATTGGAAGTTAATCATTTAAAATTGCATTAAAATGTAATTAACTAGCTTTAATTTCCAAAATTAATTTTCATTTCAAAAAAATAATAATAGGTTTTCATAATTTCATGCCATTTAAAATAACTTTTCAATTTAATCAATATCCTCAATGTTAGACATAAATTCATTTTATAAAAATTATTTTCAAATCAATCAAATTATTTTCATAAATTCACACAAAAATTTCAATTAAATTAAAATTGGGGGTTTTTATAAATATCCATTACTCTTTAAAAATCAATAATGAAATAATCACAATTTTTGTTTTTAAATCAACTATGAACTCATTTACCTTTACTATAGAAATTACATGTTTCAAATATAGGAAAAATAAATTTGGAACCACATCGCATTAATCAATGATCACGAATCAACACAAAAAATGGTAAGACCAACATATATTGAAGGTAAAGGATACAAGAAATCAATACTATAATCCAGATCCTATAAAAACAGTTTAGACCCATCATGAAAATGATGGTTAAATATTGTCTAAGAAGAATAAAAAGAGATATTCAGAGAGAGAAAAATATACCAAATTCACTTACTTGGAGGAGACCGAACGAGATCTATTATGCTTCAATCCGCCATGGGAACAATTATAGAGGAGTCAAAATCACCTCTTGAGAGACTTATCAACCAAGAAAACGTATTAGGGTCAAGTATGTAGGTTTTGTACTTTAGTTGGTGGGGTTTGGGATTTTAAAAAAAATCATAATAAAAAAAATTCAAGCATGTTTTGCTAAACATGGCTACATGTTTATAAAAATTATGATTCCTAACCATGTTCCCCCACTAGAATAACTTTGCAAGGTTCATAGTTTCCCTTAGTTGGGTGCACATATTGTAAAACTATTCATTAATCCTTCATTCCCCCATTGTAAAAGGATGCATAGTTTTTACTATGGGGGGGAGGGGGTGCACAGTTTGTGAAAATCATGCACCATCTATCCACAACCCAATAATACTTCATATTTCTCACAATTACACCTAAAATCCCAAAACACCCTAAAAAAGAATAATCAATATATGGGTTGAGGAGTACTGAAAAAACTAACAAGATGTCAAATCCTCCCCAAAATAAAAACTCTATGTCCCCAAAAATCTAATAAAGAAGTTTCCATATCAAATAGATGTGTCCACGTATCTCTCATTAATGCATCAAACTTGGACATAAAATGAGAATCCGAACAATGATTCTATAACACGCTGACCAAAGGTATCATACTCCAAAAAATTACCTTTGTATTAGAATCAATAATACTAGAAAGATTCTCAGCAACAGATAAATCAAGACCAACATTCGGATTCTCCTATCTAAATAAATATGATGTGTCATAAAGATATTTTCAAAGCTATGATACATGGATCACATTTATTTTCAAAATAAAATATGGTGGAAGTGAAAAATGGTAAACCACTTTCCCCACATTCTCAATAACCTGAAAAGTTCACACAAAATGTGGCGAAATCTCTTTTTTCTACCCAATTTATTGATGACACAAATGGGGTTAAAATGATGATAAAAAATTTTCAAAAATTGAGAACTCCATTGGTCATCTATGAATATTAGCCTATGATTTATACTAGCTTCGTGTTTTCATCATTCTCCAATGAATAAAATTAATATTCATCACCGTCTCTTGAACGAAAATCGGTCCCACCAAGTATGTTTCTCCAATATCCAACCAAAACAATAGATATTTACACAACCTACCATGTATGCACTCAGAAGGATCCATTCATATTAGGAACTGGTAACTATTATTATATGAAAACTCAAATCTTCCCAAATGGTCATTCAAAGATCCACCAAAATCAAGGAGGTTGTAATGAAGCATGTCCTCAAGATTCTATATAGACCTCTATATTTGGTCATCCATATACGGTTGGCATGCCTTACTCAATGAATCCTAAGAAACTATTGTCTCTTGAATAACTTTCAAAAAATGAGAGTTAAAATAAGGATCTCTATTAGAGACTGTAGGAGGTGGAACTTCATGAAACTAAAGAGTCTATCTAACATAGAGATTTTCCAACTCCTCAATATTGGTTGTGTCATGAATGTGTTGGAAGTGATATTATTTATCACCATCCTTATCACAATAATCTTAGGAGGGTTATATAGACAACCCAACACACATCACATAAAAATATCATCCCACTTTCATGTTGGAAGATAAATTTTTGAAGAAAATCAAAAGGTGTTTGGTGGTAAGCCTTAACATGCTAGAAAGTATAAAAAATTAAAACTAAGTTAGTGATTTCCCATCTCATACATAGAAAACATAATCCTAATTTTCTTTAACATAATAGTATTTTGGTTCTTGGGTGCACAAAATAGTTGGAATTATATAAATCCCTATTTAAAATTTTCATACTAGAAAAGATACAATGTACCAGTTTTGAAAAAATTGGATACCCTATGTGGATAATAACCACTTAGAAATGGTCTCCACACTATATAGTGTATCCCTATGCCTCTATAATTAATTATAAATTTCCTATTCCTTAAGAATAATCTTGAGAATAGTGTATGTTAACTCAAAAAATGGGCATGAAAACCTTGAACTCTTCCTCCCAGAATCCAAAATGAAACTATGAAAAAAGTGTCATCAAGTTCCAAAATTCTGAGATTATTTCCTGGACTGTGTAGAAAGGTTCCTACTCAAGGAATTAGAAAATACATTACCCCTCCAATGGGTATAGAACATATGGAAATAAATAATTATAGGTACTCCAACAAATTTCCCCGTTGATGGTTGAAATATTGTTGACGGAAGTTATAAATCAAAATTTTATGGTCAGAATACATGGTAAAACTTTCTATAAAAAGGTAATTACTCCAAATCGTAAGTGCATGAATCTTGACTATGGGTTCATAGCCATGTTTTACGTAATTATAAAAATTTTTCTTAATATTTCATGAACCATAGTCTACCATGTGATCACCTTTCATAAAAACGTAGACCAAACACAAACATAATGAATCAAAAAAGATAACATAGCCGTGCCAAGCCTCTTGAAGAGTCAATACTGATGTATAATATAAAATGAATTTAAAATAAACACAATAAGAGTGAAATTTATCATTCTAGAAGAAATTGACAACCATATGAGTGAGAGAGAACATCAAAGAAGTAATATTTGAGAAAACCATTATGAATTGGTTATAATAACTCGCTAGACTAGAGAAACACCCAATCTTAAAAACATTACACGATTTATCCCATATCATAATAGATTTCACCTTCTTAGAATTAAATGTGATACCATGTTATGGGTACACGTGTACCAATAATGATAATTCTTAAATCTATAAATCACATTTAGATAGCTTCCTAAAAAGTTAGTGATTTCTTAAAATATCCAAAAAAATTCTCAGATGAAACACATGATCCTCATCAGACACATAGAAAAAAAATAATTTCATCCAAAAATAACACTACGATCATATCAAGATACTCATGGAAGTTCATATTCATCAAATCAGAAAGGAATATAGGAGTATTGGTTAGACTAAATGACATGAAAAGATATTTATAATTTTCACACCTTATTCAGAAGGAGGATTTCTTAATGTCAGATTTTTATATTCTTAACTACAGATAAACCAATCAAATATGATTATTTTATAATAAATTATCCCATATGAAATGGTCAAATAGATTATAAATCCATTTTAATAGATACTTGTTCTTCATTGTAACTCGATTGAATTTTTGATAATAAATATATAGTAAAAGTGTTCTATCAACTTTCTTAGCATTGAGAATAGGAACCGACCATGATGAAAAAATCAGGAATTTAAATAATTCCAATAAAATTACATCCAAATAAATTTTTTACACTACCAGTTCAGCTGGTTCCACTAAAAAATAAGTAATTGATTATGGTTGAGTAAGAGGTAATAGATAAACAGAAAACATTACCACTCTTACCAGTAGAAAACCAGATAAATCAAAAGGGAATACGTTGGGAAACGTGAGAAAAATAGATGGAGATAATATCTCAAACAATACCACTCCAAATTAAATGATAAAATTGATATTACATTACCCAACTCTAGATTAGAAGGGTTTTCTCTACTCGACCTCGAGTCAAAATATCCTAGAAATATATGGAACACACAATCAAGTGTGGTAAAGGATACCCACAGAAGACAGAAATCAATAAGGGACTTATTATAAGTAATAAAATCCATCATGAAAATGACATCAATAGGTTCCATCTTAAGAACTATAAAATCCCAGGTAAGATCAGTCTCTGATAAAGAGGAGACACATAAAGTACAATGAAGATTATTCTATCTCTTTATTCCGATGGTTTTAGTAATATCCATCACATAAGAAAATAGATTTATAGGATTATTTAGTAGATTTACAATATGATTCATTATAAAAAAATGGGATACACAAGAATCAAAGAATGTTGTCACTAAATAAAAATTTATAGTTACAGTACCTCTCACCATAACTGGACTAGTAACAAATTCCTCTAGATATTCTTCCACCGTGTGGACAATATTAATTCCAAATATCTATTTTTATAACCCTTATATCTCAATTCAACAGATTGAACTAAAATATTTTAGGGTTAGATGATCCCATTACATCACACTATGAATAAAAAATGGGATAATTTTTCTAGTTTTCCTCAGCAGCCACAAGATCTACAGATCCTTAGTGCCTTGGTACAAACACACCTTCAATGTCCAACCATGCCACACTGGAAGTCAAAGGGCATCTATAAAGAACTCCAAGAGGTATAAAGTATGATTTCTATTTAGGACCACTATAAGTCCCATAACACATTCTCATTACATTGAAATAACTCAAGTAACATCCATTGAGAGATAAAGGGACTACTGAAAAAACCCAACTTACCATCCATGTCAAGATCAACCATCAATGACTTATCTATCACATTAGTATATGAAGTAGGATTTATCGGGAATACCTAAAAATGGTTATCTGGTCAATGAACCATCTCAAACCATTGAGTACTCTTAATCTCATTCAATACAATTTTATGTGAATGTTACACAATCTTGGAAAAGTAGTTCACATACCCCTTCAGGGTCTTATAAATCCGTTTGAGTTTCAATAACTTTTTATCCATAACTTGCACCATTTATTTTGCATATAATAGGTTAGTAAAAGGAACTATAAAGTCATTCCACTCTATCCCTTTATGATTATTCACTATTACCATCTAAACCGAGTATCTCTTTATAAGTCATTAGGTCTTGATGGTGGAAAATTTCACCATAATCAAATTTGGTATTTCTATGATATCGAACAAAAGTTATCTCTTTCTCAAAAAATCCTTAGCCTCATGAAGATCCTCAAAGTCATAGAATGCTGGTGGCTCCTAGAAATGAAAAATTTGAGAAACATTTCAAGATTAATCCCTATGAGAATCCATAAATGGAGGCTGAATGAAAATTGTTGTAGGTTCTTGTCCTAGAGCTTGAATATTACGTATAAAAATCTCGACATCTTTCTAGTCCACATGAGGATTCACCCACTATTGTTTACCAGAATCTTCATTCTGGGGACAATTTAAATTATTTCGTAGAGTAATGATGATACAAAACATCAGTAGACAACAATGGATACCTGTAAATATTATACATACCAGCTACGAAAATAAGAGAAATAGAAAATTAAATACCATAATATAAGAAAACAAGAATTTAATTACCACCTATCTAATTAAAATGTTGGTAAAATACAAGAATTATATAAATTTGTTTATAAAGACGCATTTCCCAAACCACCCATAGTAAATTATAGCACATTATGATGAGATATAACTAGAAACTTGCTCGTAACTACCTCATAGTCTCCAAAATACATCCCAAAATACATACTGACAACATAGAAAGATGATTAACAAGAACCTCTAAGACCAATTTTTCATTAACCATTCGAGATACCCAAGTACCATAATACCCTTACTATAAATGAAGTGTCCGGAAAAGAGTTCATTATCCCCAATATTTGGAAATTAGAACCTGGAATCATATATAATAAAAGAGGTAATGCATTTTACACAAAATAAAAAAAGTTAAAAGATTTACAATATAATATGATCAACACATCAAAGGGGGAAGTACCCAAAACAGAACATGTAAACAAAATATAAAGTAGTACATCATAAATGTACTCAGAATAAATACAAAAAACCCAAGACAACAGAAATAAAACATGGTATTAAGAATAAATAACATCCACCTCCTCCATGTGCCACTTTCCATTTTATCATACCTCAAATAAAAAATAGAAAATAACCCACATAAAATTGTAGTTTTAAGAAATAAATTACAAAATATTCTCACCATGTATTCATTAATTGATGAAAAAACAATAAACTATATATTCAATAAATTTAAATAAAACTACTCATGGAATTACATTTACAAATTTTTTACAACATCATTCTATATTCATATGATATTATATATGTCAAAAGAAATTTTAAATATTCTTGAAGAAACATTTTATATAAAAAATTTATATAAATCAAGTGTAATGAAAAAAATAGTTCAATAAATCACTAATATTTATATCACATCAACCAACTACACACCCACATAAGATAAAATTATATCCACTCCCATATAAGCGAAACATTCATCCACTACCACATAAGGGAAAATAATATCCAATCCATCTTAAAATAAAATTACATCCACTCCCACTTAAGTTGAATGTACATCTTTCATCTTGGAATTTAATTATTTTAAATATCTTTAAAATATAATTTCTAAAATTCAATTTCAAAAAATACTTTTCCATTTCAATACCACATAATATGTTTTCATTATTTCATTCCATTTAAAATAAATTTTATATATAATCCATTTTCTCAAGATCAAACATCTAATAATTTAATCAAAATGTTTTCGAAATCAACCCATCCTTTTTTATAAATCCACCCGACAGTTTGAATTCAATTAAAATTGGGGATTTCATCAAATTCCATACCAATTGCAATAAAAGAATAAAATAATAAAATTTAATTGTTTTTAAATCAATTGAAAACTCATTTCAATTTAATCACGCCATTCCTTATAGGGAAAATAATTATGGAACTTCCTACCTTTAATCAAAGATCATGAATCAACACCTACAATTGGAATGCCAACCTAGATTTAAGGAAAAATAGATCTAGAAATGAATCCTACTATAAATATCCAATAAAATAGGGTATATATCAATTAATAACATGATTATATAACACTATATAATTAAGAGACAAAGAGATATCAGGAGATAACACACGAGAAGCGATTCACTTTCTAGGTGGAGATCGAAACAGATTCTCCATGATTCAATCCGCCCAAGAAAGTGTTTGGAGAAGTAAAAATTACATCTATAGAGCCTTCTCAACCAAACAATTCATATTAAGGTTGATAGGGTAGCTTAAGAACTTAAACCATAGGGTAAGGATTTTAAAAAAGTTGAATAAGAAAAGATACGTAGATGGTTTCTCAGAGGGCCATATAGTTAGATAAATAGTGTTCCCTAAATGTGAACCCCCTCTGAACTCACCTTCCAAGGTGCATGGATTTTCTTACATGGGTGAATGGATTGAAAAACATTACTCTAACCTTAATATCCTCTATTATACAGTGATGCACAATTTTCACTAGGGAGTGCAATGTTTGGGAAAACCATGTGCAAACTATGAAAAGGTTAAAAATACTTGATGATTATCGAAATATCACACGAAATAACCTGAGGAAACCCTAAAAAATAATGATAATAATAAGAATTTATGAGAACTAGAAAAATTAAATGGTATGGTACGTGCATATCTATTAGGTTTACCTTGGAAAATATTAGTTACCCAGGTAAAACAAATATTTTTCAAAGAACAATACATTTTTAAATGTTATGTATTTTTAAAAATAAATGAACCAATTTTAAATTAAATATGTTAAATGATACTTAAATATACATGAAGATGAATTAATACTCAAATAATTATTAATCAATTTAAAATAATATTAATAACACTTAATTATTAGAATGATTTTTCTAGAAATAAATTATTTCAATACAATATATATTTTTATTTAAAAGTTCTATTATCATATATAGAAATGTGATTAGGTCAAATAGAACCCCAATTAGTGTTTAATAGGTATAAATTTTTGAGAAAAATTAGTATTATATTTTTTTGTATGAAAATAATTCAGAAGATATATTTTTTATTAAGACTAATAATGGTGAAATGGGTTGCTATATAATCTTGATTTTTTAATAATTTTACGGTCACTTATACATTCAATAAAAGATTTTTTGGAAAAAAAATATTTCCAAAAATTATCTCCTAACATTTTCCACTTAATTATCCTAGATCATCTAAGTAACCTAACAACCCTATGATTCCATTCATACCACTTGCCTTACACTTGATTTCCCTGAAAAAAGATCATATTTTTCAATATTAAATCGGGATCACTCCCACCCATTATCACATTCCATTATACCCCATAGGTATTGAACATGATGTTACCTTCCCTATCACTACATAAATTCCTTCCATGTAGTTCCCAATGTTATAAGAGTTCTCACAAGCATTATGAATTTACATAGAAATATAAGGATTTTCATCTCGAATTACTCTCTTTGAGACATATTTGGTATTATGCACCTACTTTAATTTATGTTTTGTATATACAGTATATTTGATATATCATTTTATGAATAATATTTTAATAATTAAATTTTATGATCAATTTCATGTCATTTCTTTAAATCAGTTTTGATTAAAATGTTACACATTTTGTAAGCATTTATTTTTCTCAAAATTGTATCCCTTAAATATATGTGTATGTTGCACAACATGTTTCGTTTTTAATGGTTTAAATACCACCATATTATATTTTTTTATTATTTATATCTTATAATTAACTATATTAAATGTTCAATAAAATGTTATACATATCAAGGGGTTATGAATAAAAAATATTGAAGGCTATAAGGGGTTTCCATGACTCAAATATCTTCCATATTCCATAATCACTCTTATTTTACTATCATCTATCAAGAATGATATATTTTAAAATACGACTATATTTATACCATATTTTATGGGGAAAATCAATTTTGACACTAATATATTTTTCCTGGAGGTTCATATTTTTTTAAAAGTCATTTTTATTAAAAATATTTCCCATTTGTTTTAATAGATTTTCCTTTGATATACATGTATTTTATTCCTTACAATATTATACTATACTTTTTTGGGATGATAAAATGTATTAATTTATATTATTCATATATTTCTATTTTAACCCTTTTCAAAAGGAATATTTAATATTATTTTAAACAATATGGGTTTTCAAATAAAGGTATTTCATATTATTAGAGAAATGGGGTTTCCATCCATTAAAAAAATAATTATTTTATCTTACACTCTATATTTTTTGATAGAATCTATCTATTTTCAAGATTATTTCACTTTGAGATACCTATAAAAAAGTTTTTCAAAATGTTTTATCTTCCTTTATCAAAAATATATTTCGAAATGTTATTTATACTTCATCTTTATAAAAAAATATTTAAAATGTTTTATGATAAGTTTGACATATTCACTTCGATGTTCATTCCATGTTTTATTATTCATGATGTGATTTTTTCATCATCCTATATAGGTTATTATGATATTGTTTATTTTGTAAAATGGTATTTTTTATATTATATGATTCAATATGTTCATTTTATCATATATTTTTAAGTGTTATGAAACCCATTCTATTTCCATGGGTTCATTATATGATGATGAATGTTTGATTTTTATGTGGTTCATAAATGAATAGATAATGAGAAATGTTAGAATTATATCTCTCTATAATTAATTAGTTAAAGGATTATGTCACAATATATATGAATGTTATGTGAATAGGCTATTGAGTTTTTAGGTTCGAAAAGGTTGCGTTAAATAGAATTCTACTCACCTCACAATTTTATGTGTGAATGGGTAGGTGTTTCTCCATGTTTACAATGATATGAAATCATATGTTTTTGATTATTACAAATTTTTCGTATGTTACATTGTTCATGTTTTATGCTTTGAGTATTATTTTATCATTCCATAGTAAAACAATTATCATTTGAGATGATCTGTCTGTTTTTAATTCTTATGGTTAACACTTATTTATTTCTATTCATTTAATTTAGTAAATTTGTTAATTTCTAATTTTTAAAATATGATAATGATCTATCCATTATGGTATTTTTTGTGATTTAATTTAATCAGTGTTTCAACTCACCCATTATTATGTTTTCCCATCCCAAGGGTCTAAAGATGATTATGTCTCTTGGAATTCCTAACAAGATGTCTAGTTCATCGATAAATATTACCAACTTTTGAAATAAGGTATTTTATTTTTATCATCTATAGAATAAAAAAAATTTAGTCTTTAGGTTGTTGGATTAGTTCTGTGATTTATTAATTAATCAATGGTATCTATGTATTATTTATTTTTTGTTTATCTTTGATCCCTTTAGTCGTATCTTATAAAATATGTTTTTTTGGGGATTAGGATGGGAAAATTTTAGTGAGATCCATTAGGATAAATCATAGTATAATAGAGTATAAAAAGTTATAGAAAATAAAGAATTTTGGTTTTCTTAGATATTCAACCTTTTATAGATACTATAATCCGATATGATTATGGAACAAATGCATCTCGGGTTAATATCACCAAAAAAGTGTTGTTATAGTCTATCTTGGCTATTATTATTTTTCATAGTGAATGGATCATTTCTACAAACATGGTTTGAAAATCAAAATGGATATTATTAAGATATTTCAAATTTTATTTTTCAACCATTATGAATGATTTGGTTATCATATTAATAAGAAAGGTTAAGGAAAATATAGAATATAAATAATAATTTATATCCAATATTTAAACGTAGGGATTTTTAATTGAAAAATATTACCATTATTTTTGAGTTATTTATTCTATGATAATATAATTTTTTTATTTATATAGTTACTAAAATACGTATCCCCACCATGAACATTCCTCTATCATGGATTTTGTTGGAATAATATGGAATTGATTTTATGATAAATTCTATGTAAAATTTGGTCATCGTAAAAATGAGGTTGAACTACAATTTACAATATAATTGAAAGGTTCATTCAACACTCTCATGTATTTAATGTTACCATTAATAATGTGCACCTCTAAAACACTCCACAAATAGAGAAAAATTATATTGAATATCTTCTCTGTTAATGTGAACCATCATTTAATGGGATTTCAAAAGCATTGATTGATGTGAAATAGATTTATTTGATACCAATGTAATTTAATATCATTAAATTCTCATAGAATCCAATAGTATTTTGTCTGTCTAACATCTAGAATGTGAGGTAGAAAAATTGTGGAATCTTTTTAGGAATATAATTACATCAGAGAAATTCAATTTTATGAAGTGGGTAGATTTCATGGGAATAATATTTTTAAAATATTTCCAAATGAATCATCATGCTAAGATTTTATAACAATTATAGAATTTAAATAAATAGAAAATGAGTCAATTGGATCTTATGAGGATAATTATTCAAGGATCAGAAGTTCCTTAGAGTCTTTCTTCAAACCTAAAAAGAAAATTTATTTATTATTATGTGTTGCAAAAACCGATATTTAAAAGTCAATAACTATAAGATATTTTGGAATCTATTTTTTTATGATTTGTTCTTATGGATGAAATAGAAGATGGATATGCAAGTGATTATATTTAAAGGAAAATAATAGAATATCAAGGAATATGTAATTAATAATCTCATTGGGGTACGGATTTTAACTACTAAAATAAAAATTATTTGGATAAAACACTATGGAGTTTCCATAGATGTTATAAAAAGTGTTACAAGTGTGATACATAAGACCACATAGCTCGTGACTACCAAATTAATGGAAAGTGCTTTATTTTTTTTTGTGAATAAGGACCCAACTAATTCACCACATTCCATTCAATGATTAAAATTCCATGTGTGTGGGAATTATGGTAATCAATTCCCTAATCCAATATTTATTGATGGGAATATAAAACCAAATCCTTATAATCCAAGGGAGAATGTGAGGGCATATGGAATCACTAATGCATAAGTGGAGTAAAATAACAAAGTGATAAAAGGGGAACTCAATATTCACTCATGAATTGTGAATTCAGAATTTTAATTAGGGTTCATTAAATTCACTTATATAATATAATATTCTTAAGAATATGGTTTACCGACCTAAAACATTGAATATTGAGTTATCCATGAAAAAAACCTGGTTTGATGATGAATGTAACTAAGGTTTAAATATCATCACCAATACAAATTTGGTGGGGGATACATATAGAAAATAATTCTCTTCTTCAAATAAATGAATTTTATAAATTTATGAGTATCGAATAACATTCCTTATATAAATCTCATATCATATATAGAGAAAGAGAAATATCCTTTAATATACCCAGTTATCCAGTTATGAAGTATCATATTATGGATAATCTGAAATCTTATTTAGAGGGAAATTATATTATATGGTTATTTATACCAAAAAACAAGGGGATCTTATCTCATTTTTGAGGGGATTAAGTGAAAGTTAAAAATAATCCACTTGTGTGAAAATACGATGATGTATTCTGTTGATCGATTTCTAGGATATTCACCATAACACCAATATAAATTATTAGTCTATCTCATCCCTGGATCATTTCATGTATCAATGAATACCTATATATTAGATTTCATTTAATTAGTGGAATTGGAAAAGAAACTATAAGGAAATCATTACAAGGTATTTATATTCCCAAGTGTTTTAACACGGGGTGCCGTATTAATTTTTCTTAGAAAGAAGGATGGATAAATACATCTGTTCAAAAATAATTCTGAGATTAAAAAAATCAAAATCAACATGAAGTATCATCATCCTCATATTTATTACCTATTTGATCAACTCAAAGAAGCACAATTATTCTCATTGGTCAAAATCGGATTTTTATATTATCAACAAGTCATATGAAGCGAGTATATTCCAAATATTACATTCGAGACATGATATGGACACTGCGAGTTTATAGTGATGCCTTTTGGACTTACCAATTCCTCTCCCATATTCATGGATCTTCTAAATAATGTGTTCATAGAATATCAAGATGAATATTTTTCAGTATTTATTGATGACATCCTTGTATATTTTAGATGTAAATAAGACCATAAATATCACTTAAGGACTTTGTTGAATACCCTGATGAATGAGTGACTCAATTCCAAACTATAAAAATTTTAATTCTATCTAATAATGTCATTCCTGGGACATGTAATTTCTTCACAATAGAGAGTATATCGGTAGATCACTTAAAGGCTGATGTTTTTGAGAAATAGACCAGACCAACCACTATGACTGAAAATCATAGTTTTATTTTGTTATAAGGGTGTTATAACTGATCTAGGAGAAATTTTTCAAATCATTAAAATCCATTAAACAAATAAAATAGAAATGATTCAACTTATTCAAGAATGAATAATGTGTGGAAATATTCAAGGACATTAATGGAAAATTAGTCATTACACCTATTCATACATTAACCAACTATGGTGAATGGTTTTTAATTTAAACTAATGAATTAATAAAATTCATAAGAATAATCCTCATAAAGAATCAAATGTTCATTTATTATAACTTCTTAAAATTAAAAAATATTTATAAAAATTACCAAAATGATGATTTGTGTTAAGGGATAATGATATATATAAATTGGATTATTTTTTAATTTCCATTACGATGAGAAGTTTCATATATAAAATGATCATAAAATATTGAAATATATCTTCAAATAAAATAAGTTAATCATGATCTAAAGTAGAATATTTTAGTTAATAAAATATTATGATTTCTAAATACATTACCACCCTGGAAAATAATACAAGGTGAATAATTATTTAAGTATAAAATAGAATATTACTCTATCCATGTTTTGGATTGAAAATGAAAAAAATACACATATATTTTCATTGGATAAATAATAATGTCAAAATGGGAGGGGATAAATCATATCTTACCAATGTTATTGGTCAACCATCCATTCATATGAAGATAAAAGAAGACAAGAAAGATTATGTATAGAAATAGGAAAAGGTAGAAAATATTAGGGAGTTAAAAATTGTTAATGTGGATTTATAAGGATTAGAACATGGATATGTTTCCCATGTAGACAGAAAATATGGAAGTAGATCTTGGATGATAAACATAGATCATCCTTCCCGAATACAGCTTGGAGAAAAAAAGATATATAGATATATGAATCAATATTATGATGGAAAAAAATAAAGTGGGAAATTGCATAGTATATATGTCGATGTTTGGAATGTAATAATTTTAATGTATAATTATTGAATCATAAAGGGATGATGAAAATATTACCCATAACACTATGTAAATGGAAAACATTATCATGGACTTCATCATAGGACACCCTGAAACATCTAAAGGTGATAATTCCATATGGGTTGGAGTCAATCTTTTTACAAAGTCAGTTCATTTTATTTCCATCAAGGAAAAATTATTCTATAATAAAAATAATAAATATATATAAAAGGGAGACCATAAGGATGTATAGAGTATCACTATCCATGTTATATAATTGGTATTTGAGTTTAAACATAAGATTATCATAAATCATTATAGACACAGTAAGGATTTGTCACTACATATCATGCACATAAATAGTTCATCAGATGGGACCATTAAAACCATATATGATCTATTTAGAGCTTGTTGGATTGATTATCAATGATTTTTGGGTCAAAACTTCCCCTTAGTAGATTCATCAAAAATATATTCCATTCTATCATTCATATGATCTCATATGAGACTTTGTATGGAAAGAGATGTATGAAAATAAAATGTATTGGGACCAATTTGGACAGTGGAAGATGATTGGACATGATGTTTTCCATGAATTTAGGAAGAGGGTTCAGACCATTTAGTGGAAAATTATAGAGGAATAAATTTTTGGTAGGTAATCATTGATGAGATCAAGATTTTGAATTTTTTGATTTGGTTCTCCTACAAATTTCTCCATGGAAATGGGTTATGATATTTTGGGAGAAACAGAAGGTGAGCCCTAAATATACTGCTAAATTTAAGATCCTTGATAATGTTGAGAATATAACTTATCACTTAACACTCCATAAACACCTATTCAATGTGAATTATGTATTCCATGTATCGGTTTTTGAGTACATACATACCAGATCCATCACATGATTTGAACTCAAACGTTTTGACATGACATCTACTATTAAGAACAACCCATGTGGATCAGGGACTAAATAGAAAAGATTAAGTGGAAAAAGACCTCCCATCTAGTCAATGTTCATTTATAGAACTATAAGTTTGTGGAGGCTACATGGGAACATGATTATGAGATGATAGAGAAGTATCCTCAAATTTTTTTCTATATGTTAATATTCTTTTGGGATTAAATTTGTTTAAGGGGTAAAATGTAATGACCCATGATTTTAGAAATCAAATTTCCTTAATTATTTTCCGTGTGTGTAGGTTTTATAGAATGTAACATTAAAAAAATTGACCAACTATATTGATATTATATATATTAAACTGGGGGTATCACCCAAGGATACACTTTATAAACACTTTATAATAGGGCATAATTGAACTAAGGTTGTTTTATACATAAAAATATAGGTCTCTTACAATTTTTTTATGTGAGCTTATATTTAAATTATTTTATCACCTTCTTAATAATAATTTAAAAAATTGAAAATAAATTTTATATTTTTCGAATTAATAAATGATTAATAATAATTTTTGGGTCTTTTTTGAAAATAATTTATTTTTAAGTGAATGGTGTTAAATACTGTGTTTAAAAATATTATAGATTTTATAACATCACTTGAATATAAGCAGAGCCTAAAATTTTTGAATAAATTTTCTTGACCAATTATATTTATAATTATGTAAAATTTCATCTTTTTATAATATCATACTCAAATTATACACCAATTATTGATATTTTAGAACATAATTAATATTTTCACAAAAAATGTTATTAATTAATTTTACATAAGTATTAAAAAATTGTAATTTATTAAATGAATTAAATGAAATGAATTTCATATTTAAAATTAGTAGGTGAAAATTATCTACTAATGGCCTCTTTTTTTAATCATAATTAGTATGTTACTTTGTTATATATTATTTACCCTAGTGAAATAGTTATTTTTCAATGAATATTTTTTTTGAATAATTTTTAATTTTAATTTCTAAATGAATTATTTTCAAATTTAGACTCTAATATGATTTTAAAATATATATAATAATTAATTAACATACCTTTAATGTATAATACATGTAAAATAATATAAGGAACCTATAATAATTAAAATAATATTTTTTTAGTTAAACGATTTTTCAAAAAAATCATTAATTTAAAAGTTAATTATCAACCATTTAGATATTTAATTACATTAAATGGAGCCAAAATTAGGATTCATCATATTGAAATATGTTAATAAGGGCCATCTTATATTATTAGTAATAAAATAATTTCCTTGATTAATTTTTAATATGGTCTAATAATTATAAAAATGGGTAATAATTGAATCTCAAATTTTAAATAATTAAACAGTATCATAAAATATCTAAAAACAATTTTGATGTACTAAATTCATACCTTTTTTCTCACTAATCATTTTACAAAAAATTCACCTAAATCAATAAACCCATATAACACCCATCTGATACCATTCATACCCCTTCCCTAACTAATTATTTGAAGGAAAATCCCCAGTTTTCTTCTATAAAAGGAGCTCACTAGAGCCTAATCTTTCATTCCACTACACACCAAAGGAAATTATCATGAATTCACCTAAATGAATGATTCTATACCAACAACATATTTTTCACTAGGAATGAGTGTAATGAAATTAATAATGTAGGTAATAAATAATATTTCATAGTAATTTAGGTCAGTAATAATATTCTTTAAGGGTGAGAAAAAATATATGGTCATTATAAAGTAAATCATTATTGTCAATAAATTACCTGAAACATGTTCATCATAAATTATATTCTAAAAATTCATAGAGATAACTTAACTCAAAGAACATTAGGTAAAATAAATCATTAAAACATAACTATTTAACTACCTTGAATAATCAGTGAATGAAGATTGTTTTATTAAATAATGGGGATGCATTTCATTATTACGAAAAATGTAAATAATAATCAAAACTAATAACATATATTAATTAAAATACCAAAAAAGATGGGTTATATATTCAAAATAAATGATTATAATTGAATATTATATGAATTTATATATGAGGATATGCTTAAAAA
This sequence comes from Viscum album, assembly GCA_963277665.1. Lineage (NCBI taxonomy): Eukaryota > Viridiplantae > Streptophyta > Magnoliopsida > Santalales > Viscaceae > Viscum > Viscum album. Next base: position 344,634,645 of record OY728167.1, read on the forward strand.
ATAATTGGTTAATATGATTATATTTATTATACTCAATGATATGGATCCTTCTTGGAAGATATTAATAAAGTTAAGGGTTTCTTTTCCAACCTCAATTTGAAATCAATATTGATTATATGTAAATTACCTCTGATTGAGAGTTTATGTAATTTTTCCCCAAAAACATTTATTTTATTCACTATTATTTAATTCTAGGGTTTTAATATTTTCTTACAATTCCACCTCCACTATATTAACAATTCAACTGAAAGGATGCTAATGATTAGAGTTTAGAATATCTCTTATTTCTAATTTGAAATATTTATCCACAATTTACATGATTTTAATATGATATTATTGATTTCCTATTACCGAATTATATTTTTTTATAATTTTCATTCTCAATTACATATTACTTTATTTTACAACAATTTGAATGTAATCTCATTCTATCCTTTTCTAAATAGTTAAATTCTCCTAATATATTATTTGGTTTTATTTACAATGATTCAATTTGAAGATTTTAAAATTCTTCAATGTAATTATTTTATACCTTTTCATTCTTTTATAAAACGTTTATTTTAAAAATTATTTCTTCTTAAAATAATATTGATAAAAAAGTTATGGATATTTCTTAAAACGATCCAAGTAACTTTTTATTTCACTTATAATTTATTTTTAATATATTTCAATATCCTTTAAAATTTCATACGATTTACCAGGGATATTATCAAATGAAACCATAAATCTTCTTCATCTAGATTTATTATGATCATGTCATGTATAAATTTTTAAGAAACCAATTTCATTTTCATAGGTTACATCTGATATGATATAATTATGAATGTTTTGTTGTTCATATGGGGAACAAATATATGGTTTTTTATTTTGTGATGGGTGAAACTTGAATTATATTACCATATTATGAATTTATTAATGGTTTTTATCTCATTACCTGACCTATATGGGATAAGCTATTGAACCCAATATTATAATTTTATTTGAATAGAAAGTGAACCCAATCCATAATTGAACTATTTCCCAATGTGATGATAGACTTTATAATGACCCTCATGAAATGAAATTATTTTCTATACTAATGAATTTACCAAATTATTGTTCCATATTTCTATATTATCCAAATTTTCTATATTATTTTTTCTTTGAATATTGTGATTATCTCAGGATCACATATTTATTTTTCTTATTTTTCATGAACTGTTGAATGCTTTATGATATGATTCATGATGTATGTTCCATGTTCTATTGGGTATTTTCCCTTTTATTGTATTCATATAAATTGATTATGTTTCATACCCACATTTTCATCTTATTATCACTAATGATCATTTATTTATATATCTTATGTTCACCGCTTTCTGAGAATTTGATCCCACCAGTTATAAAGAACCCATTCCTTGGGTAATGAAGAATAGTATTAAAAATGATATGACTTGGAGGATTTCATTGGTGATGATTATTTTTTAGGGAGGTTTTTTTGAAATATGTATTTTATGTATCTAGTATCTTATGATATTAAATATATAGGATATTTTATGTGATTTATTATGAGATTTAATGAATATTCTTGAAAAGTATTGCTAAATTTATTTCTGTTATGATTAGGTCATCTCAAAATGTATTATCCTTTCCTTCTAGTGGATTTTATGACTACATGCATATAATTATGTCTGGAGGTTTGTCTTTAAAACCCCAATAGTTGTTCTTTATATAAAATTACATAGTCTATGTTGAGTCAATAAGGTTTTCCTTATGACTTTTACATTCCTTCATGCTTTGGGGATATTATTAAGTCACTAAGGTATCCTTATGACTTCACCATCCATTGTTGTTTTGAAAATCCAAAACACCTTATCTCAAGAAAAAATTCATTTTATCCTATATTTTAATTTCATAAGAAAAATTTTCATTGCCAAGGAAATTTATCCTTACCCTAGTTATTTTTTTCTTATCATATCTTTTAATTAATGGAAAAATTTTGTTTTGTAATCAAAACCTCGGAATCCTATGATACTTAGATATGAAGTAGTCTGTTTTAGGCTGAAAATTATAAATACGAACTTTTATAAAGTTCCACTCTAAATTCTGGTTATGAACTCTAACGATGTTCTACTATGAATTCTGAGTACATACTTTTATGATGTTCCATTACGAATTCTGATGAAGAATTATGATTACGAATTCTTATTATGAATTCTGATGAATAATTCTGATTACGAAATCTCATTACGAATTATGATGAAGAATTTTGATTACGAATTCTCATTATGAATTGTGATGAAGAATTTTGATTACGAATTATCATTGTGAATTATTATGAATAATTTGGATTACAAATTCTCATTAAGAATTCTGATGTTGAATTCTGATTACGAATTCTCATTATGAATTTAGATTAAGAATTTTGATTAAGGATTCTCATTACAAAAACTGATGAAGAATTCTGTTTATGAATTCTCATTACGAATTATAATTCTGAATTCCTATAAAATAGAATCTGAATATTATTATATCATAATACTCCGAATAAATTTTTGGTTAGACTCCGAATTTACATTTCCTTACACTTTGAATTCTTGAATTTGGTTATTCTTACAAATGTTTTGTTATAAAACGATGTCTTCTTTTATGTTTCTAACAAACCATTGGTTGAGTGGCACGTGTATAGGTCCATCCAATATTTATGGAAAAATATGACCGTTGGAGGAGGGATCCGACCTTTGAAGTTGTGCCTATAAATAGGAGCTCATTTGAATGATCTCACAACTGTTTTGATACTCTAGAGACCACCTACTGTTGTAGTGATTTCTAGAGAGAGACTTTCATTTCTTTGTGCATACTGAACTGCTCAATCATATTTTCATTGTGTGACTTTGAATGTTCGTGATTACATTCGAGGACTTCTAGGGATTGGAAGACGGAGGTGCTGACTACCTAGAAGTCTGAGGCCTTCCTTGATGAGGAAGACAGTGGTTCCAACTACCTTGAAGTTGAGGGCTTGTGGGAATAGCAAGACAGACTCTGATCTTTGTATTGAGGTCTTACCCTGGTGTGGGTAAGACAAACATTCTTGAAAGTATAAATCAAGGGACCTTTATCCAAGGTTGTTGTATACCCTTCTCTTTGGGTTAAAAGGTTTACTACTTGTTACTTGTTCTTATTACAATTTTATTTTTTCGCTACATTTTCTATGTTAAGGAAAGTATAACTATCGTATACTTCCTTACACTTGTATACTCTGATTTAGTTAGATTCTGTAATATTTAAAGAAGAATCTTCATTATTGTAAACTTTCATTAAGTTTAATTTTTCCAGAACCATATTTTTAGATCCACCTTTTCAGAATCATATTTCTGAAGTCAAGCAAGTTGTGTAGAACTAGAGGATTTGTGAATTCATCCTATTTAACCTTGTTAAACATAACCACCTTTAAACATTCCAAATGAATTGTTAAAGTGTACAATTCAACCGCCTCTTGTATATTGAGTATCTACATCATCATTTAGATCCTACAATTGGTGTAATATGATTGGTTCAATCTGAATTAATCTCATGATTAGATAAGAAGATAATTCATCTCATTTTTTTCTCAGAATTGATTTTTCGGACTCATAATGTTCGGAGTCATTTTATTTTTTCTTAGAGTACTTCAGTTCTATCATTTACCATGATTAGGAATATTTTCCTTGTTTAAATACTCTTGTTACTATTAAGTTTTTGTGGAAGGATTTTTCTTCAAGATGGCAGGAATCAATGTTGGATCCATAGATAATCTCAATCCTAATAGACCACCCATTTTTGATGGAAATGAATATGAGTACTGGAGAGATCGAATGAAGACATTCATTATCAATACTGGTGTTGACAATTTCATTATGCTTACTGAAGGTTACAAAATACCTCCCAAGGATGTTAGTACCTTTAAAAATCAAGAAAATCATGATTATCAACTAAATTACAAGGTACACAATACTCTACAAATTTCTATGACCCGGAATATATATAACCAAATATCATCTTGTGAAATAGAAAATAGTATATGGATGAAATTAGAAGTCACACATTTTGGTACATCCAAAGTTATTGAGACTAGAAGATCCATGCTCAGTGATGAATATCATGGTTTCTTCATTCCTTATGGAGAACCCATATGTAAAGTACAACAAAGATTTATGACTATTTTCAACAGTTTACAATCTATGGGAGAAAAAGGTCTTGATGATTAAGCCCTTGTAGATAAAATTATAGACATCATTCCAAATGAATGGGAGTCAAATAGAACAGCTATTGATGAAAATAGAAAGGATACTCAGATTTCATTAGATGGAATTTTTGGAACTCTTCTTCAACATGAGACAAGAAAGAAGAGAGATGATGATAACATCAAGAAGAAGAATGGGAATGGAAGTGTTGCTTTTACTAAAAATTTAAATCATATGAAATCCAAGACTCCTGAAAGGGTTACTAGATCAAAGTCAATGAAAATTGTTATACAATCTGAATCTAGTGAAAGTGAATCCTCAGAGAATGAGTTAGCAAATGTTTCTTGAAGGATGAACAAGATAACCAGGCAAAGGAACTTTAAATCCAAGTATAAGAAGAAATATAGGATAAATAAGAAAGATTCTAAAGTTACATTTTATGAATGAAAAAGAGCTGGACATATAAGACCTGATTGCCCTTTGATTAATAGGAAATAAAGGAAGGAAAATCATTCAGACAGAAATAGAAAGAAGTATTACAATGCTAAAGCTAAGAAAGTTTTGAAAGCTAATGACACCTGGAGTGCCAGTGGTGGTGACTCTTCAAATGAATCTTCGGATTATGAATCTTCTGGATAGAAGAATCTTTTTTTAGTAGCCAGACTACCTATTAAAAATAATTACTTAATGGATAAGGTACACAATGCTGAATCATTTACCAATGTTTATTTGAATACTAATTATAGTAGATATTATAACTCTTCAGTTGAAGAATCTACTTCTGATGAAGATAATACTTTACCTACCTATGAAGAAGTTTCTAGGTTTTCGAAACTTCTTGAGATTGAGAATTCAAAACTCATGAAAAAGATTGATAGGGAAAATTCTAAGAATACTATTCTTACTAAGGAAATATCAGATCTTTATAAAGATCATGATGAGAAAAATTATGACTTTTTAAGTATTTCAAAAAGTCTTGGGGAAGTAAATTCTGAGAAGAATAAACTTTATAAAGATCTAGAAAAAGTAATTTCTAAGAAAAATATTTTAGAGGCTAGGTCTACTTCCAAATATAATTATTTTGTAGATAAAAACTTGGTTATCAAACTCAAGTTAGAAATATTTTCCTTAAAGAAGTGTTTGCCAAAAGTTACCTTATCTAAAGAAAATTTTGATAAAATGTATTCACAAATACGAAAATTAAGAAACAATTCAGGATTTTATTATACCCATGCTAAACCAATTTTTAGTAACAATTATTTTTCTCCTCAAAGTGCCCCATTTTGTACCAAGTGTCAATGTGGTGGGAATTAGGCAAAGAGTTTTTCCTTAAACAAAACCCAGCCTTTAGTATTTCATAAGTCTTACTTTTCTAAAAAGATGTGGGTGCCTAAAATATTGCTTTCTAAAATTTCCAGATCCAAGCAAGCCTAGATTCTGAAAACCTAACATTTATCTTATTTTTTGGAAAATAGAGAAGATACCAATAGAAATACATGGTACATGGACAATGGATGTTCTAGGCATATGACTGCTGACAAAAAATATTTTGAAAGGATTATCAAGACAAAGGGAGGAAGAGTAACTTTCAGAGATAATGCTCAGGGATAAATTGTTGGTATAGGTAATATTTTTCTTCTTGAAAAAACATTAATTTCAATTGTTTTATTTGTTAAGGGTCTTATTAACAACCTCATTAGCATAAGTCAGGTATGTGATGAAGGATACCTTGTGAATTTTAGTAATGACAAATGCCTAGTACAAAATTCCAAGGAAGAGTTTATCCTCTCTTCCCATAGGCAAGAGAATGTATACACGTTGAACTTAGAAGACCTTAGGAGCCAAGACTTACCTTGTCCTAGTGCAATGTAAGATCATTCTTGGTTATGGAATAAGAATACTAGGTCACTATAACCTTATAAACTTATGTAAACTCTCTAAGAAGAATCTAGTTAAGGATCTACCAGAGCTTAGATTTTATCCTTCTAATGTTTGTGATCCTTATCAGTATGGAAAGAAACATAAATATAGTTTTGAATCAATTGGTGAAGTCTCAACTATTGATGCATTACAGTTAGTGCATATGGATCTTTTTGGTCCAACACAAACTAGATGCATTGGTTGAAAATACTATGTGTTCGTTTTAGTTGATGATTACACTAGATTTACGTGGGTCTATTTTCTAGCAATGAAGTATGATGATTTTTCTTATTTCAAAGTTTTAGAGCCCATGTTAAAAATGATAAATGGCTACCATTGAAAACTATTGATAGTGATCATAGAGTATAATTTCAAAATTCTGATTTTGGAACTTTTTGTAGTAGAAAACGTATTACTCACAACTTTTCAGCACCTAGAACTCCTCAACAAAATGGTGTAGTTTAAAGAAGAAATATAATTTTTCAAGAGATAACTAGAACCATATAGAGTGAATATTCTATAGATAGAAATTTATAGGCTGAAGCTGTATGTACTGCTTGTTATACTATAAATCGTGTTTTGATTAGACCATTTCTTAATAAAACTCTTTATGAGTTATGGAATGGTAGAAAACCTAGACTTTCCTACATTGTAACGCCCCGACCCCAGCTACCCAGAGTCGGTGCATTACTTCGTAACATTGGCATGATCACAAAAGATCATGTCTCGAAAGATCGATTAGTTTAGTAGCCTTGGAAACACTAGATACATTCATAAACATTACATTACATCTTAAAGTGAAAAAATAAAATAAAAAAGTCTCCATAGACCACACTCATATCCTCTTCTGACAATCCCTGCAGGTCAATCATAAAATATTTCTTCACGTCCTGGAAAATATTAAAACATTGAAAGGGGTGAGCTCAGATGCTCAGTAAGGATAACAATATTGCGGAAGCTTTCATAAATAAACATAAAAATTTAAGCCAATGTATAACTAAAACAAAAGACTTTTAAACTTGAACATAAACATAATATGGCAAAAGTAAAATGAGATAATGACATTCACTTATTCACATGGATATTCTACTGGTCGAATAATCACATGCAACATCAATAACCATTTTCATAATGATGGAATGCATAATGCCAGACTATCATAACCACATAGCCAAGGCCTCGTGCCAAGACCACAAATAAAATTTTGTCAAGGCCTCGTGCCAAGACACTAGTTTGTCTCATGAGACCTGCCGATGCATCGAGGAGCTATAGCGGGCTCCACCCGTCACTTATTAAGTCCAATTAATTCCTCATATGAATAGGTTTAAACATATCATAAACCATAACATAATCGTATCACATAAAACATGCATAAATGAAACATAACATTTCCACATTTCAATCACAAGATATAAATACAACACATTGATATAATAAAAATGCTTTCAAAACCATTTTCAATACCAAAATAAAAGAAAGTTAAAACTTTGTATTTATTTTTCATTAAAAAAATGATGGCTTGTAGAGGAATCCGAATCTCAAATAATGGTCACGGCGGCGGAGAAGTCGTTGTCGCCGCATAAGTACAGAAAGAAAAACATTCCCTTTTGTCGTTTAGTTAAACTCTTCGTATAAAAAAGATTCCTTTTGAATAAACGTAAAAGTCAAATGGGTTTATACACCGTATAAAAGAATGTTGTGTATAAAGCCAAATATGCCTCAATGAAAGGGGATTGAGACGAAGTCCTTAAAAAGATCATTTTTTTAAATAAAGTACATCTATAATGTGTATTCACTATATGTACACATAAATAATGTACAAATACAATATAGGACATAATAATATAATGACATAATTTGAAAGTAGGAGATTAACCCAAAGAATGGAAGTTGGGTTAAGAAGTTCCCTTACCTCGTGTCTGACTTGACTCAACCGTTCTTTAACCTCCTGAATAATAAAATAGAGTTAATATATACCTTATTATGAACCATTTTCGATTTCATTATCCTTAATATATCACTTATTACAATGATATGAACATTATGTAATTATTTAAGTTAATAACGGTCGTTTTGTCGATCTTTGGTACTTGAGTCAACAATAAACTTCTTATAATTACAAGTTGTTTATGTGGTAGAATATCCATTATCTCCAGAATTATATTCATGATTTAGATGTCATATATATCTTATATATCCAGTATATACATTCATTTATAATATTACGTAACATTTAGAGGTAAGAAATGAAATGCACCGTTAATGGAGACGGTAAGCCGTACGTACGCATGAACGCTACTTTCATTTCAATTTCATATTTAATGGAACGAAATCATAATGATATAAATGTATAATATAATTCCAGTATAATATAGTGTATAATACCATTTACTCCATCCTTTATACATCCCACATATGGAATTAACGATTCAAATCACTTTGAGGGGGCGGTAGTCCGCACTTCCTAAAATGAAATTATCGCGTTTTACCCATAATGGAAATCATAAAGTATGCCATAAATGAGAAATACAAAAGCATAAGTAAAACATAAACATATTATATATAATATATAAAAATAGTTACATCTTAATGACCACATTTGAAGGTGTTATATGAGTGTTGAACAATCATCGTTTCGTGAGGTAGAAATTCGCCATCCACAGAAACCGTATGTTCTTTAACCATTAGATGTAGGTGTGTGTAAGTGTAGCTCTAATACATCTTATAACAACATCCTAGTATATTGAGGATACTGGTGTTGTTACAAAAGAAATGAATAAAAACAGTTTAGGGGGTTGGAGAAGAAAAATGAAACAAAACAACATTAGAGAAGACATTATCTCAAAATCGGGTAACTCTTTTTGATTTGAGCCAAAGGCTTCCTTGGGAAGAGTTATGCCCAAATTGAGGCTTCTAGGAGTAAGAGGGGGAAGTTGGGAGAGTATTTGGGCAGAGGTTGGCCGAACCAATTGGCTTGAAAGTGTGAATGAGGTGGTAGAGGTGGGGGCCTTTTATAAGAGGAGAGGAGGGGCACTCTTGGAAAGTAAGGAAATGTTACATTATTATACAATGATTTTCGGATTCTAAAGGTCCCAAAATTATATAATTCGTGGATAAGGTGATACGGGTTCGAAATATACCCATCCAATAGGCTTTGGATAAGTTTAAGCCTTGGATTTTACATTATCTTCTCATTTTATTTAAATCGTTAAATAATGAGGTCATCGCTGCATCATCATGATGTCATAAATAAATTAATTTATTTAATGTCTAAAAATTATAAAAAAAATACTATGATGTAGGAAATCTTTTTAGATTTCTAATGAATATTTATAATCAAAATTTCGACTTGTGTAACGCCACTTAAAAACTGTTTTAGTAAAACAACTCATGTTTGTGTCATTTTTTACTTTAACATTAAATAAAAGGTATTTATGTCCTTTTCCAACTAAAGTGGCTCCACGGGGTCCCCAAGTTGACCCATGGATTGTCTTGGTCGTCCATGACTCATCCAATAGTTGTAGGACAAGTGTCAAGCTCATCTCATATTATTAAAACATTATTTTTTACCTTAAACTACACTAATTACCTCTAATCGCGATTAAGAACTTAAAAGTTACTATTCACCAAAAATTATTTTAATCTCATTGAACAAAATTTTACTTCTTAATGACAACCATGTATGTTGGATTTTTGAAAATCAAATCACAGAAGTGGTAATATTTCATTTAAACGAAAAATCAGTTATTTAACTACCACTAAGTGGTTTCACTATTCATCAAAAATTGAAGTTTTTCAGAACAACGCCAAAATTTCACCCTAAGCTATAATTGATATTCCGAATTCAAAAATGATGTATATTTTAAAAAATTCCAAACATATAAGTTGCATTATTTAATTTTATAATTAATTCCCGCTGTCACAACAAATAGCGTGTTTTTAAGAAACAATTTATATCAAAAGATTGGCAATTGTTTATGTCCAATTTCAATGTTAAATTAATTCTAATGACCACCATTGGATAAAATGGTAAAAATATATTCTAATTATACTTTAAAACCACTAATGAGTATAATTTATCACAATAAATTATTTTGATTAAAAAAGTTGTTTTAAGTATTTTTCACTATTCATAAAAAAATTGGAAGTTCTCAGTAAGTTACAAAAAATTCAACTTAGGATAATTTCGATATTACGAATACAAAAATGAAGTCCATTTAGAAATATAAAATTTCTATAATTTTAAAAAGTGGTTATTACTATTCATAACGGCTACTTTGATTAGTCGCGGTGTTTTAGAACTCAAAGTTGCGTACAATGCAAGCTATTTCATTATTGAATGAGAAGCGTATCGTGGAAGCTCGGGGTGTTACATTCTCCCCTCCTTAAATAAATTGCGTCCTCGCAATTTGAAATTTTTCTTTGAAAATAAAAGGTTGAAAAGAGAAAATACCATTGAGGAAAACCCACATCGGAAATAAGATTAACAAAATTTAGCCTTAATAAGAGGGAAATGGAAATAAGAAAGTCACCACCAAATTATGATCTCGATAAGGAGAACATTGGTGGAAATTAGAGACATATAATTGGATTAAAAACGTAAATATTTGTAGGGAGTGATTGAGGTCATCAATCACAATCAACTGTCAAATTAAGGGCCTCAAAGCCTTCAATCTATGTTGATTTAAAATATCATCAGTTCAACAAGACATAAGGTATTAGGGTAACACATTTTTTTGTTTTAATATCCCTTTACTAAAGTTTAAGAATTAATTTATTCATTGAATAACAGATAGGTATATATATATATTTATGCTTGACAATTAGAGTTTCAACCTTCAACTCACCTTTCACTCACAAAGATAATAGAACCCAAAAATATTATACTTATCCTAATTGTATAAGGTTCCAAATGTTAACACATACCATTTAGATTAGTAAAATTATTTTGTAATAACCAGGGACTTCGCGTAGTCCAGTGGTAGGCGATTAATCCCAATCGCACTATGGTTGAGGGTTCGATTCCCACAGCTTTGTCCGACATGATGGGTTGTCACTTGGTATGCGTGTTGTCCTTTTTATAAATATCCAAAAATAACCTTAACAGTAGTATCCAATGTAAAATATAATCCATTCCAACCGTTATAGTTATCCAAAATACTTCTGTCCAACTCACATTCCAGATTTTATGAGGAAGGTAAACATAATGAAGCTCTTTTTTTTTCTGCGTAACAACATGTGAACACCTTCATCATGTATTCTTTTAAAACACTGCAACATACTGAATTACCATAAATCCTTATTGATTACATTCATGATCCCTTATTCCTTATAGAAAACTAGATATACTCTTTCTATCCAAAAATGTATACAAATCATTAATCAGTTTCAAGGATGTTAAGAATATCCAACATAATTTATCCGAACCAATCATGTCTTATTTCAAAATCACTATCTCGGTATCAGAACCATATTATGGTTTATATTTCTCTCAACCATATATTTTACAAATATTTAACCTACTGTGGAGTCACTTTTCTTGGTTCCACACAATCTCAAGTCCTAGATGAAATAGTACTACAGTACAATCCTTATATACTCCATAATTATTATAACCAGTACATCATTGATCCAATACTCAAATTACAAAATTCTTTAATAACAACATAAGAACACTAATCATTCCTCCTCATCTGTGGTAGTATCATAACTTGATTATTATCTAATAACATCATTTGGGGCATACTCTGATGATTTGAAGATTGGTTTGCGTAGTGTCCCCACTCCTTGCAGATGAAGCATTGTACATTTGAAACCTTTTTCTTACCCTTGCAGTCACGCACTTGGTGTCCTTTTTCTCCACACTTATAACAAACCCCCATTCCCTTAAGGTAAATTCCAAGGTGTTTCTTCCCACAGTTATCACATATTGTAAAATTCTTCATTCCCCTCATTCCTTTATCCATCATTCTCTCTTCCATCCCTTTCATCTCTTGCTTCGCTTCAAATCCATAGGACTCAGAGAATTCTTTACTTATCTTATTAACACATGATACTATTTCTTCATATGTTGATAACACATGGGAGACTATTTCCCTTCGAAATGTTGGCTTAATACCGTGAAATATATGATACTTATTACTCTTTGGATCATACGTATTGCTGGAGTTCACATTCCTTCTACTAGGCGCCATTTCTATACAATGGCATAAACTATATTAGTTTATGAATCAAAATACATAATTCCATACTTATAAAATACTTAACATAAATTGAACTATTTATGGATATAATCCATAATCATAAAAAGGTTTTCTTTGAGGAAGTATATACTCAAAACCGTTCATAGTGGTTTGTAAAGAAAACGAGAATTATCCTAAGCATATCCCCCGGGAGTGTCGTAACCAAGAGTGCAGTAAGGCCCGTTGTCATGCACCAGTTCCCGTTTGAGTCTAGCTCAAAGCGGTGTTTTGGGGTTTTACACCTAGGTACATCTGTGCCAGAGCCACCTCTACCTGCTCGTATCCAGACAGGGATGTATTTCTCGGAAAACTCACAACATCTCTACAATACCAAAATTCTAGGAAGTTATTCTATACTAATCCTCAAAGTTCATCTTAGGTCTACGTGCTCTAATAAGAGTTTATCTAAATCTAGCTTCCAAGGTTAGTACTAAACTGCCTCTGATACCAACTGTAACGCCCCGACCCCAGCTACCCAGAGTCGGTGCATTACTTCGTAACATTGGAATGATCACAAAAGATCAAGTCTCGAAAGACAGATTAGTTTAGTAGCCTTGGAAACACTAGATACATTCATAAACATTACATTACATCATAAAGTGAAAAACTAAAATAAAAAAAGACTCCATAGACCACACTCATATCCTCTTCTGACAATCCCTGCAGGTCAATCATAAAATACTTCTTCACGTCCTGGAAAATATTAAAACTTTGAAAGGGGTGAGCTCAGATGCTCAGTAAGGATAACAATATTGCGGAAGCTTCCATAAATAAACATAAAAATTTAAGGCAATGTATAACTAAAACAAAAACCTTTTAAACTTGAACATCAACATAATATGGCAAAAGTAAAATATGATAATTCCATTCACTTATTCACATGGATATTCTACTGGTCGAATAATCACATGAAACGTCAATAACCATTTTCATAATGATGGAATGCATAATGCCAGACTATCATAACCACGTAGCCAAGGCCTCGTGCCAAGACCAAAAATAAAATTTTGTCAAGACCTCGTGCCAAGACACTAGTTTGTCTCATGAGACCTGCCGATGCATCGAGGAGCTATAGAGGGCTCCACCCATCACTTATTAAGTCCAATTCATTCCTCATATGAATAGGTTTAAACATATCATAAACCATAACATAATCGTATCACATAAAACCTGCATAAAGGAAACATAACATTTCCACATTTCAATCACAAGATATAAATACAACACATTGATATAATAAAAATGCTTTCAAAACCATTTTCAATACCAAAATAAAAGAAAGTTAAAACTTTGTATTTATTTTTCATTAAAAAAAATGATGGCTTGTAGAGGAAGCCGAATCTCAAATAATGGTCACGGCGGTGGAGAAGTCATTGTCGCCACATAAGTACGGAAAGAAAAACATTCCCTTTTGTCGTTTAGTAAAACGCTTCGTATAAAAAAGATTCCTTTTGAATAAACGTAAAAGTCAAAGGGGTTTATACACCGTATAAAAGAAAGTTGTGTATAAAGCCAAATATGTCTCAATGAAAGGGGATTGAGACGAAGTCCTTAAAAAGATCATTTTTTTAAATAAAGTACATCTATAATGTGTATTCACTATAAGTACACATAAATAATGTACAAATACAATATAGGACATAATAATATCATGACATAATTTGAAAGTAGGAGATTAACCCAAAGAATGGAAGTTGGGTTAAGAAGTTCCCTTACCTCGTGTCTGACTTGACTCAACCGTTCTTTAACCTCCTGAATAATAAACTAGAGTTAATATATACCTTATTATGAACCATTTTCGATTTCATTATCCTTATTATATCACTTATTACAATGATATGAACATTATGTAATTATTTAAGTTAATAACGGTCGTTTTGTCGATCTTTGGTACTTGAGTCAACAATAAACTTCTTATAATTACAAGTTGTTTATGTGGTAGAATATCCATTATCTCCAGAATTATATTCATGATTTAGATGTCATATATATCTTATATATCCATAATATACATTCATTTATAATATTACGTAACATTTAGAGGTAAGAAATAAAATGCACCGTTCATGGAGACGGTAAGCCGTACGTACGCATGAACGCTACTTTCATTTAAATTTCATATTTAATGGAACGAAATCATAATTATATAAATGTATAATATAATTCCAGTATAATATAGTGTATAATACCATTTACTCCATCCTTTATACATCCCACATATGGAATTAACGATTCAAATCACTTTGAGGGGGCGGTAGTCCGCACTTCCTAAAATGAAATTATCTCGTTTTACCCATAATGGAAATCATAAAGTATGCCATAAATGAGAAATACAGAAGCATAAGTAAAACATAAACATATTATATATCATATATAAAAATAGTGACATCTTAATGGCCACATTTGAAGGTGTTATATGAGTGTTGAACAATCATCGTTTCGTGAGGCAGAAATTCGCCATCCACAGAAACCGTATGTTCTTTAACCATTAGATGTAGGTGTGTGTAAGTGTAGCTATAATACTTCTTATAACAACATACTAGTATATTGAGGATACTGGTTTTGTTACAAAAGAAATGAATAAAAATAGTTTAGGGGGTTGGAGAAGAAAAATGAAACAAAACAACATTAGAGAAGACATTACCTCAAAATCGGGTAACTCTTTTTGATTTGAGCCAAAGGCTTCCTTGGGAAGAGTAATGCCCAAATTGAGGCTTGTAGGAGTAAGAGGGTGAAGTTGGGAGAGTATTTGGGCAGAGGTTGGCCGAACCAATTGGCTTGAAAGTGTGAATGAGGTGGTAGAGGTGGAGGCCTTTTATAAGAGGAGAGGAGGGGCACTCTTGGAAAGTAAGGAAATGTTACATTATTATACAATGCTTTTCGGATTCTAAAGGACCCAAAATTATATAATTCGTGGATAAGGTGATAAGGGTTCGAACTCTACCCATCCAATAGGCTTTGGACAAGTGTAAGCCTTGGATTTTACATTATCTGCTCATTTTATTTAAATCGTTAAATAATGAGGTCATCGCTGCATCATCATGATTTCATAAATAATTTAATTTATTTAATGTCTAAAAATTATAAAAAAAATACTATGATGTAGGAAGTCTTTTTATCTTTCTAATGAATATTTATAATCAAAATTTGGACTTGTGTAACCCCACTTAAAATCTGTTTTAGTAAAACAACTCATGTTTGTGTCATTTTTTACTTTAACATTAAATAAAAGGTATTTATGTCATTTTACAACTAAAGTGGCTCCATGGGGTCCCCAAGTTGACCCATGGATTGTCTTGGTCGGCCATGACTCATCCAATAGGAGTAAGACAAGTTTCAAGCTCATCTCATATTATTAAAACATTATTTTTACCTTAAACTACACTAATTACCTCTAATCGCGATTAAGAACTTAAAAGTTACTATTCACCAAAAATTATTTTAATCTCATTGAACCACATTTTACTTCTTAATGACAACCATGTATATCGGATTTTTGAAAATCAAATCACAGAAGTGGTAATATTTCATTTAAACGAAAAATCAGTTATTTAACTACCACTTAGTGGTTTCACAATTCATCAAAAATTGAAGTTTTTCAGAACAACGCCAAAATATCACCCTAAGCTATAATTGATATTCCGAATTCAAAAATGATCTATATTTTACAAAATTCCAAACATATAAGTTGCATTATTTATTTTTATAATTAATTCCCGCTGTCACAACAAATAGCGTGTTTTTAAGAAACAATTTATATCAAAAGATTGGCAATTGTTTATGTTCAATTTCAATGTTAAATTAATTCTAATGACCACCATTGGATAAAATGGTAAAAATATATTCTAATTATAATTTAAAACCACTAATGTGTATAATTTATCACAATAAATTATTTTGATTAAAAAAGTTTTTTTAAGTATTTTTCACTATTCATAAAAAAATTGGAAGTTCTCAGTAAGTTACAAAAAATTCAACTTAGGACAATTTCTATATTACGAATACAAAAATGAAGTCTATTTTGAAATATAAAATTTCTATAATTTTAAAAAGTGGTTATTACTATTCATAACGGCTACTTTGATTAGTCGCGGTGTTTTAGAACTCGAAGTTGCGTACAATGCAAGCTATTGCATTATTGAATTAGAAGCGTATCGTGGAAGCTCGAGGTGTTACATACATCAAGGGTTTTGGTTGCAAATTATTTATCCTGAATACTAAAGAAAATCTTCACAAATTCGCACCAAAATTTGATGAAGGAATTTTCCTAGGATACTCCACAACTTCTTAAGTTTTATAGAGTTTTCAATAAAAACACTTGTATTGTTGAAGAAATAGTAGATGTCAAATTAGATGAATCTGATCCTTTTGTTTTTATGCAGCCCCAACCTACATCTTCGGATGTGTTTTCAAAAACTGATCTTCAACCTATGATAGAAGATCCTTCTGATAAGGAAAATGTTCAAGAAAATGGTTCTGAAACATTTACCCTAGAATATTTTCTACCTTATGTTGACGAAAAGGTTTTAGAAAACCCAAATAAGTTGTTTCTAAAGAATCATCCTAGTGATAGTATCATTAGTGATGTAAATCAACCCATATGGACTAGAAGTTCCTTATGGAATGAAGTGGAACATCTAGCATTCCTTTACTAGTTAGAATCAAAAAGCACTGATGAAGATTTAGGTGATGATGATTGGATAAGGCTATGCAAGATGAGCTAAATGAGTTCAAAAGGAATAAAGTCTGGATCTTGGTTGAAAGACCTAAGGAAACTACTGTTATTGGAGTAAAGTGGGTCTCCAGAAACAAATGTGATGAAACTGAATTTATAGTAAGAAATAAAGCTAGATTAGTTGCTAAAGGTTATAACCAACAAGAATGAATACACTATAAATAAACCTAGGCTCCAGTAGATAGACTTGAATATATTCATATGTTACTTTCCTTTGCAGCATTCTTCAATTTTAAACATTTTCAAATAGTTGTGAAATGGGATTTTTTTAACGGTTATGTCCAAGAGGAAGTTTTTGTAGAACAACTTCCCGGTTTTGAAGACACAAAATATCCTGATCATGTTTTTAAACTTACCAAAGCTTTGTATGGACATAAACAACCCCCTTGAGCTTGGTATGATAGACTTACATGATTTTTTCTTGAAAATAATTATGTTAAGGGAAATGAAGATCCAACCATTTTTATAATGAAAGATAAGGAATTTTTTTTGATTGTTCAAATATATTATGATGAAATTATATTTGGTTCAACTCAGCAATCTTTAATAGATTACTTTGCAGATCTAATGAAATATGTGTTTGAAATGAGTTTGATGGGTGAGTTAACATTTTTTCTTGGTTTTAAAATTTCTCTAAAACCAGAAGGAACCTATATATCTCAACCTAAGTATATTAAATATCTTCTTAAATAGTATGGGTATGAAAACATTCAGAGTATTAGTACTCCTATTGGTACCTCAAACACACTTGATCTTGATGAAGCTTGGATACCAGTGTATCAAACATCTTTTAGAGGAATGATAGGAAGCTTACTATACTTGATAGTTAGTCATCCAGACTTGATGTTTTTAGTATTATTATGTGCTAGATATCAATCCAATCCTATGGAATCTCATTTAAAGGTAGTGAAAATAATTTTTCACTACTTAAAAGGAACCATGGATCAAGGACTATTTTATACTTCTGGAAATGATTTTATCTTAAATAGTTTTTCAGATGCTAACTTTGGGGGTGTAGAATGGATAGAAAGAGTATGTAAGGAACTTGTCATTTCTGAGGAGATTCATTAGTTTCTTGGTCATGCAAGAAGTAACACTACGTAGCACTTTCCACTACTGAAGCTGAATATGTAGCATCTAGAAGTTGTTGTGGTCAAGTGTTGTCGATGCAACACACACTCACAGACTATGGTATGAGTTTTACCAAAACACAAATTTTGTGTGATAATACAGGTTCCATTTCCCTTAGTAAAATCTCTACACATCACTCTCGTGAAAAATAAATAGATATTAGGCATCACATTCTTAGGGATCACACACAAAAAGGAGATATCATTCTTTAGTATATCAGAATGAAAGATCAACTTGCTGATATTTTCACAAAATCATTACCTTCCGATATATTCAAATACATTAAACAGAATTTAGAGATGATATACATAAGGTAATATTCCTTAATTAACTCTCTGTTAGACAAATCTCATTATAGTAATAAACTCTTCTTCATAGGGGGGGTACATTTCCTTGTTAGTTTTTAAAAAATTTCGTAATGAAGTTTTCAAAAATGTTTGTAATGAAGTTTTAAAAAATTTCATAATGATGTTTTCAAAATTTTCGTAATGACCTTTTTAAAATTCATCATAATGAGCTTTTGAAAATTTTTCATAATGAGCTTTTGAAAATTTTCGTAATTCAATTTTCGTAATTGAATTTTCATAATGAAATTTTCGTAATGAAATTTTCTTAATATATTTTTCGTAATGGAAATTTCGTAATGGAATTTTCATAATGGAATTTTCGTAATGGATTAATCATAGTCATCTTGTTTTTTTTATTTCCAAGAAGAATATGAACTATTAAGAATAATCTTCCTTGTAATCCAAAAGGTATGATATCCTTATCTATGTTTTCGTACTCATTATTACTTTGCTGGTATTCTACTTTGTTTTTTTTAAAATTCTCGGATTCATGTTTTCTTAAAAAAACCTCAAAAGATCAGATCCTACACAATTTTTCCTTGTGTCTTTCATATCAACCATCAGATATGATCAGAAAGGTTCACAACCATTAGATGGGTTTTTAGAAGATGAAAGGTCACCTCCATCGCCTATATAAAGGGGACCCCTAATGGTTGTCCCACATCAGTCTTCATGCTCTTACGTGCTGATGTTCTGCCCCTCCTTCTTAAGAACATTCTGAATATTTCTGTGTTTCTCCAATCCGAATGTCTGTAGAAGCCGCTTATAAAGAATTTTCAAATGTAAATCCATTATCAAGTTGGTTAGTCTATAAAGAATGGTTGGTTCATCTAAACTTTTTCAGTAAATATGATTCTCTTATTTCTAATAATTTCAAGCTCAATGGATGAGAAGATTTTTGCATATCAAATCCAGGGGATCAGGATGTTGTTTATTCAGATTTTCTTATAGAATTTTATGAGTCTGTTTTCTTCTTTGATGAATATGGCAGAGAAAAGTTTTCCTTTAAGAGTAATTAAAAGACATAAAAACATTCTTACACCAAGGTTGCGATCATGGTGGGGATATCATATGATGGAGATGCCGAATTTTGCTCTCATAAGCTACCAAATGTGTATGGAAGTTTCAGCAAAGTGAAGGCTATGGAATGCTTTGGACTTAAAGAGGTCAAGACCGCAAATATTGCCCATCTTTCTACCAATAATCGGACCCTACAGTTATGGGTTCAAGTTTTTTTCGTAACAAGAAGAGGTGATAAGGATAACCTAAATAAAAGTGACATTTACATCTTGGATTTCATGGTAAATATAAGAAAGATCAATCTCATGAGGTAAATGTTTATTACGATTCAGAACATAAAGAGTGGGACTTTGAAAGCTCATATCATTATGTATCCTTCCCTTCTCTCCAAGATTATTATTCGGTGTCTTGATTCATTTAAGATTTCTTACACTTCCAAGCCGATGAATTGCAATGTAATTCTTATCAGTGATGATACCCTCAAGAGAATAAATGTTGGTTTCACTAAAGAGTCAGGTGAGTTTTATGATCTGCCAGTGGAGGAGGCAGAGGTTGTTCTGGAAAGTGTTGAAAAATTATAACCAGCAAAGAAGGCTGAGAAGAAGAGAAAGTTGAAGGAAGTATAAGACAAAACCCCTAAGGCCAAAGAACCTCAATCCGCACCTCCTAAACCTAAAAGGGGAAAAACCTATACGGATGACGTGGTTGCCAAATGGGGAGAGGACTAGCAAAAAAGGAAGGAAGGGGAACAACAATTTGGCGTAGATCTTGCTGAGGCTAAGGCATTGAAAGAAAAGGCTGCTGAGGAGCTTGAAAACCAATCCAAATAAAAGAAGATTAAGAAGAATATGTTAGAGGCAGAGATTGTGTAATCTCTTTTAAAGTCTACTGCTGTAGCATCAGAACAAATCCCAGTTCTGAAATCTTTCTTGGTGGAACCATTACCTGAGAGTCTGGGTAAAAGGTTCATGACTCCAGAAAAATCACAAGAGAAGATTGTGGAAGAGACGGAAACACCATAATAAGTTCAATAAGATGAGACATGTGGTGGGTCTGATAATGTGATTAAGCAAGTTGAAGAGTATCAAGAAAAGGAAAGTGTTTCAGAGAAATTCCCACTCCAGACTTCTCAAGATGGATCTTCAAAACTTGTTACACCTAGAGATGATGAGAAAGGTGAAGAGGAAGTAAACAAGCTATCTGAGGAAGATAGTCATAATCATGACTTCATTCTTTCTGAAGACATTGGTGTAGGAGTTGAAAAAGAGAAAATTGGAGACGATGAGATTATTCAGAAATCCGGAAGTGAGAATGTGTCTCCTAATGAATAAGCTATTCAAAAAATCAAAAAAGTCAAGCAAGTGGTTGGTGATACTCTAAAAAATGAAATCATAAAGAAGAAAGAATATAGAGGACCATCGAAGAGGAAGTTGATAGAGATAGAGGAAGAACCATCCCCAAGAAAGGTGTCAAATTCGGAGTCATCAGTCTTAGGACATGATTTTGTTGTCCAGTCCCTGAAGAAGCTGGTGGACACTATTCTGATTTTTCTAGCAATTAAATCTAGATACCAGATGCTTCAACATAGCATGAATCAAATGTCAGACTCCTTATCTATGGTGATGGATAGGTGTGTTAAGCTTGAGGCTGATAACAATAATTTCCTTATCAATTATGAAGTCCACATAAATTCTTTCCAGAAAATAACCAAATGGTCAAAGAAAATAGTTGTTGATTTGGAAGAGCTTGATCAATTTCAACAAGATGTCATGGAAGCTTTTGATACCAAAGAAACCAAAATCAAGATTCATACAATTAATTTTGAGAAAAAGCTAACCCTTGAGCAGAATGTTAAGATTCAGAGTGTGAAAGACCTGAATGGGATGTTGAATTTTGTTTCCCAGAGTTGGATAACAGAGAGAAGTCTACGGACCGAGTTGGAAGAAAAGTTTGTGAAGCAAGAAGATTTTGTGAAGGCTCAGGAAGAGGCCCTGAAAGCTCAAGAAGATAGAATCATAGCCTTGGAAAAGAAAGCTGCAGAGGATCACAAAGAGATGAAAAAACTGAAGACAACTATGAAGACTTTGATGCCCAAAGAAAAACAAACAAAATAGACTGAAATCTGATATTTTGATGTATTGTTTTTTCCTGGTACTAATTCTTCCAATCGTAATAAAATTTTAGTGTCTTGTTTTGTTTAGATATCACCACTAATATTTTAGGTACCATATTATTTTTCCATTCCCTAAAAATATTTTTTAAAATCAAAATGGGTGAGAAGGAAAAAGAATTAAAAAGGGGAGAATGAAAAAGACTTCTAAGTATAGAAGAATTATCCCTAAGTAAGGGGGAGTTTATCTAATGAGGATTTCTCACTACGAAGATTTCCATTCTCATGATAATGAAAATTTCTCATTCTGGAAATCTAGAATACGATCCTTAGTGTTTCAAGGCATATGGGGGAGTTAATCGTATTCACCATTGTCGAAGTACAAAGGGAGATAAGTTATATTTTCAAAGATAAATATTTTTTAAAGTCTTTTTATTATTTTTCGTAAAGTTGTTTGTGATTACCAAAAGGGGGATATTTTTGAGTCAATAAGGTTTTCCTTATGACTTATCCATTCTTTAATGCTTTGGGTCGATTATTAAGTCACTAAGGTATCCTTATGACTTCACCATCCATTCTTGTTTTGAAAATCACAAAAACCTTATCTCAAGGAAAAAATAATTTTATCTTATTTTTTAATTTCATAAGAAAAATTTTCATTTACAAGGAAATTTATCCTTTCCCTATTTATTTTAATCTTATCATATAAATTAATTAAGGGAAAAAAATTTGTTTTTTAATCAAAACCTCAAAATCCTATGATACTTAGATATGAATCAGTATATTTTAGGACTAGAATTATGAATATAAACTTTTATAAAGTTCCACTCTAAATTCTGGTTATGAACTCTAACGAAGTTCTACTACGAATTCTGAGTACAAACCTTTATGAAGTTCCATTATGAATTCTGATGAAGAATTCTAATTAGGAATTCTCGTTACGAATTCTGATGAAGAATTCTGATTACAAATTCTCGTTACGAATTCTGATAAAGAGTTCTGATTACGAATTCTCATTACGAATTCTGATGAAGTATTCTGATTACGAATTCACATTACGAATTCTGATGAATAATTCTGATTATGAATTCTCATTACGAATTCTGATGTTGAATTCTGAATACAAATTCTCAATACGAATTCTGTTGAAGAATTCTGATTATGAATACTCATTACGAATTCTGATGAAGAATTCGGTTTACGAATTCTCATTACGAATTCCAATTCTGAATTCCTAGAAAACAGAATCTGAATATTCTTATAGCATAAGACTCCGAATAAATTTTTGGTTAGACTCTGAATTTACATTTCCTTACACTCCAAATTCTTGAATTTTGTTATTCATACAAATGTTTTGTTATAAAACGATTTCGTCTATTCTGTTTCTAACTAACCATTGGTTGAGTGACACATGTACATGTACCTCTGAAAGTTATGGAAAAATATGACCGTTGGAGGAGGGAGACGACCGTTGAATCCATTCCTATAAATAGGAGCTCATTTGAAAGAGATCACAACTGTTCTGAGACTCTAGAGACCACATGTTGTTGTAGTGATTTCTAGAGAGAGACTTTCATTGCTTTGTGCATACTAAACTGCTCATTTAGATTTGATTTGTGCAACTCTGAATATTGGTGATTACATTTGAGGACTTCCGAGGATAAGAAGACAGAGGTGCGGACTACCTTGAAGATCGAGGGCTTCCTTGCTGAGGAAGACAGAGGTTCCAACTACCTTGAAGTTGAGGGCTTGCAAGGTTAGAAAGACAGACTCTGATCTTCATATCGAGGGTTACACTGGTGTGGGTAAGACATACTTTCTTTAAATTATAAATCAATGGACCTTTATCCAAGGTTTTTAGATAACCTTCTCTTTGGGTTAAAAGATTTACTAATTGTTACTTGTTCTTTTTACAAGTTTATTTTTCCACTGCATTTTGTATGTTAAGGAAAGTATAACTGTCGTATAATTCCTTACACTTGTATACTCAGATTTAGTTAGATTCTATACTCTTTAAGAAAGAATCTTCATTATTGTAAACTTTCATTAAGTTTCATTTTTCAGGAACCATATTTCCGGATCCACCTTTTCATAATCATTTTTCTGGATTCAAGAAAGTTTGGTAGAACTAGGGGTTTTGTGAATTCATTATGTTAACCTTGTTAAACATAAATTCCTTTAAACGTTCCAAAGGAATTTTTAAAGTTTACAATTAACCACCCCTCTTGTATATTTATCATCTACATCATCATTTAAATCTTATAGGCTCCCATATATTTTCATGAAATTAGGATAGGATATGTTCGTGTACTATAACTTCAATAACTTTCTAAGGGAAATTTTCCATTAGTGGGTGGAAAAAACATAAATCAATACTATGTATCTCCATGTTGGAATTGGTGGCTCAATTTATAAACCTCAAGGATATGGTGCTCCAATAAAAATATAATTGTGAATAGGAGTTATAAGTGATACAACATTTAACTAATCAGGGAACCATGTTAGTGGAACTCCTCCATCATTATCTAAGAACTGTCGAAGGGATGAGTGACATATAATCAAAATCTTCATGAATAATATGAATGCATAGAAGATGATGTGGCAGCCAAAGTGGAGAGTATGATCCATGATATATATTTTTATTTTGTGGATTTGGCTACAATTTGATTCAATATTTATGGACAAATGAGGTTTATAAATTAAATATGAGTGTTAATAGGTCACACTTTTTTCCATTTTGATACTTATGATTTCCCTTTTTTATGATCAGTAATGTAATATAAATTATAGATACTATCTAATATTTGAATTAGTGAATGAAAAACACATGTTACAAAAATGATTGAGAATTTTTTTATTTTACTATTGGTCATTGATTATTTATTAAACACAAAAATATTATTCATTTTTATTATTTAATATACCTGCAATTAAAGGGAGTTATTTTTGGTATTTCATAATCTATATAATATTATGTAAATGATGAAAAATATG